>CM019122.1:8125442-10625442 GCA_009720345.1 Fragaria iinumae | reverse complement strand
TAATCCAACTAAGGGAACAAAGATTTATAAAGAGGAAAATTGTAGCCATTTGTAGTGCAAGGGTTAGATTCATATATAGGGGAAAATGATGTGTGTTTTTCTGCTGGTTTGTTTTCTACAAGAAAAACAGAAAGCAAGGTTGAAGAAGATGCATGAATTGCATTGACCTCTTCACCCATTTGTCTGCTTCTTCTTGTAGATTAGACTAAATGGGTTTTGCCAGCTATAGGCATTATATATAAATGGGACTAAACAGCTATAATTGTCTTAAAGCTAAGAAGAAAAGCCTTCTTAGGAATGTCTTTTTCTAAGTGGAGTGAAGAAAGGTAAAAGCTAGCTGGGGTATGAACTGATGATCCATGAAGTTTCTAAGCAACTTTTGGCCAAATTTTATCTACAGGATGGACTTTTGGGTGTTTTGTAATGAGGGTATGTCCTATGGGGATCATCAACTATTTGCAAATCCACTAATCTCAGGACTTAATTGGTTCTCCAAATCAGTTCTTATCTTCACACTGAAGATATTATAAAATCTGATTAGTGTTAGCAGATTGCATCTGCTTTTATATGTTAAGTAGGAGATACTAGCATGATCACTAAAAATTAAACTACATATTTTGGCTATGCTAATAATTCCTTGCAAGTTTTACCGGTTTATAAGAGAAGCTCTCACGGCTTTTAAAAGAATGATCACCGATTTATAAGTTACTATGTATATCTGTGTTTTTATGGGTAAATCAATATGATGATGATGATCGATTTGCGGCCATGAAGGTACATACGATCAATTGTCTAATATCGAGAGCTAAAGCTCGGCACGTTCGGATCATTGTGCAGCTAGTGCTTGGATCGTAGGATGATACTGAAAGGATGCAACTGGAATCAATTAAGTCGAATCTCATCAAGACTGTGACCGAAAGTCATATGAGAGAATAATATCATCGAAGCAGACAACATATATATGACAATATTGCATGCCATGTTTTAAGGTCGGCAAACTAACAAGAAGCAAAATATATATAAATAATTGATTGGGCGAATACAGTTCCCCTCATCATTTCAATTAAAAGGTTGGAGCTGAATTTCCTTTCAATCAAGTGGGGGTCTTATTTCCTTGCCTCCTGTTCCTTTCCTGAAAATGGAGATATTGAAACTTGTCATGAAGATTGAAGACTGTTTTTGGGTCGGGAAGTTCGGTTGAAGAATAGAATGTCATTGACCTTCGTGTGCCTCATTCAGAACCGTCTCCTTCCAACTCAGTTATTACATATGAATCTTTTAAGGCCTAGAACTACAAAAGACTTCTAGCTAGCTAATTCACTGGGTCTTAAGATAAACATGCCATTACTGCTAATTCACATCCCTTTCATACTGTCGAGTGTTGCTGGTCACACACACTGTTGCTTCTTGGATGGATGATCCGGCCGGCTACAACATTAGCAGATTGCAATTGCTCATCATGAGGACCAAAAGGAGGCAGTATTAACATTACCTTTTTGAATGTTAGCTAATAGGAAGATCTGAAGATGTCATTTGGGTTGTGCAACACCCCATGCAATTGGAAATTCGGGACTTGGGATCTCTTTTGTTTGAAATCATCTCAGCTCCTAGAAATTGTTGCTATAACTTGTGATCCTAATAACTTATTTAGTAGTGCATAATTAAGGAGCTTCAAGATTGAAACCATAATTTGGAAGGTGAATAGAACTTGTTGCAAGCTCAAGGTAAAAGAATATTTTTGTGGGAGATATGGAGACTATTGACGTACTGTTTGAGCAAGGTAACTATTACTTGGATTATCTCAATATAGGCAATTCACATGACAAAGATAGGAGCAGCTAACTAAAGAGTAAGGTAGTTCCGTAGTTGAACAACAAAGATTATGGAAAACAACTGTAATATAAGGGTTGAAGACAACACTAGGAAACTAGGAAAAGATTGTATAAGCTACTATATTGGTAAATATCTAAGCTGCTTGATGTTGGTAAAATATAATAGATGAATAGATGGAGTCTGAAGGAAAAGAATGAGTGAATGCACAGATATATACCAGGGCTGAAATACGAAAGGAGAGGATTTTCAAATTCAAAGAAAAATTGAAAAATTTCAGTTAAAACACAAATGAATGAGATCTGCATGCTCTCAATTGAATTGGTGGGTACCTGGTTATCTTCACAGGCTCTGCAGACATGTGGTAGTTGGCAAAACACATTCCAGTTGGTCAAAGGTGTACCTGCAAGAATGCCGTATATGTGTCTTGATTTTTTCTTTTCTCTCAAGTTACCCCAGATCTGGGTAAATCCCTAACATCCTAATTTGACAGCAATTTTCACCACAAAGATGTGGGTATATATATATCAAGTAACTCTGCTCTACTTTCAGACCATGAGACTATATATCCATCTGTTCCTCTATTCCACTCTCTTTTCATATCAAGTAGCTGTGATTAGTTTACCATTGTGGTTTTACACAATCTCTTCATTCTCTCATTCTACACCATTCTCCCTCATTCTATCTCATCTATCATCTATTATCTTTGCTAGCTGTTCCATTATCGTAGTTGCTTCTGGTTATTGTCATTTCACCTCGACACCATTGATGTAAACTGTCATAGCTTACATGTCTCCACTCCAGAAACTGTTCTTTTATCTTCAGCTTGCAACTGAGTTTTCCTTGTGTTGGAAATCATGCCTTAAGTATGGATTACTGATTAAGTTAGGATCACAAGTTAGAGAAATTTCAAGGTTTCACAAAGTTGGGATATAGGCAATTGCCATCCCCCAACATGGCCCATCCAACACACGCGATTTCCTGGTAAACATTCTAATGGAACTCCGGCGCCATGAGGATGTCACACATCCAGAATGCTTCATTCCAGTAACTATGCAGGTTTCATTCATTAGTTGGTCATGTAAGTGAACAATATTAATGCTGATGGTGGTGATGGAAAATATGACACATCTTGTTACTAGATCTTGAGCCAACAGTTAACAAGATCAAGGAGTGGAGATTCGAGCTTTATCTAATCATCATAACTTGGATCACCAATATATATATATGGTGAGTCCATCCGTTCCTCTGTCCAACATAGCTTTACAAATTTTTCAGTGTTCATTCTATTAGTTTCGCTATAGTCGACCCATGGGAGTCGATTACGAGACCATTGAGACATGCAAAGTCGACTTCTTATTTCATTGTGATTTTAGTTCTTAGCTGGTGGTAAAACTGTTCTATGGTCTTCGATAGATCATGTACTGTTGGGCAACTTTTACTCAGAACATGTCCTACTATTATCCTCATTAATTTGGAAGAATTCATTAGGAAATAGTCTGTGTTTATGTATACAATGAAGGAACCTGTGTGATACTCATATTTCCAGAAGTCCAGTGACTGTGTGTACAATTTGATCAATGATCTTTCTTAAGCATAAATGGACTTTGGCTGTCTACCGCCAAATATGAATTATATCCTATGTGATGGCCAAGTCGTCAACAGATATCAAATCTTCAATATTTTGAGTTTTTGACTCTGCTACATGCGGGCACACTTTGACCAAAACCCAGTTCATTATCACAGAACTTAAAATGAAGACTAAATAATCAACCAGTTCAATACTCTTTGAGAAAGCCAACCAACCCATTTGGACTGAGAGCAGCAGATCGAGTTAGCATGTGCTGAAGTTTTGACTGAAAATTTTCCAACTTTGCCTAGAGATTTAAACCCTCCTAGATTTCACTCTCTTTCTCTACTTCAATCTTATATATAGAGCATAATACCAATAATACCATAAACTAATTGTTGCCAAACCTTTGAATTTGATTGCCTTGATCTGTGTATAGGTCTTCAAATAAGCTTCAATTTCCAAAACCACTGGCTTGTTAGAAGCATGAATCGAGTGGTTTAAGCTGATTACTTGCTAATGATTTGAGATAGTAGTCACTTCAGGTCTGCCTAAAGTGTCCAATCCTATCGTTGACGACTTTAAACTTTAAACTTGGCATTTTTAGGCTTTAGGAGTCGTCCAGAATCCTTGAAATCTAGCTTTGTTCTCAGGCAATTTGAAATTAACATCTCATGTGATAAATTTTCATTCTTGACTTCCAAAAAATCATAGAGATACACGGTTCTATGTTGCTTTTATGAATCTGGAAATTGCAAATCACTGTCAACAAACATAACAGAACACTGATATGGACTATGACAGCGGGCACAATACTATGGCCCATGGAATACAACAATTGAGTTTTGTACACGGTAAATTACAGCAATTTTATGTACAACATGCACAAACAATGGTTAGAAGAAACGGTGTAAATTTTTTTTACAGAAAATCCCATTGCCAATAAACCTTATCTACAATTCCTCCGCCACTCTTAACAGCGAGGTGAAGGGTTTCAGAAGCAGGAGGAACCCCCCAAAGTAATGGTACTGCAACCGTCATTCTTAGCTTTTCATGCAAACCACCTTTTGTCGCCTTCTCTGCCTCAACAACCTGAAATTGACCACATATCAGATCAAGTAACAAACAAATGCTGATCCTAGACTCCATATTCAGATCAAGTAGGAACTAAGGATCCAGAGAAGCCACAATGTATTCTATGCTTAATTGTTGGGATGGTTGCATCCCTACTCATTTTTTCTCTATCATAGCTTAATATAGTTCCTTTCCATTCTCAAGAAAAAAGTCCTTAATTTCATGAGTTTGTCTTTGTTCAGTACTTCAATAAGGCTGATACTCCTTGGTAACAGAACTTAGAAGTTTCATCACTTGTAACAAGTGTCCATGGACCTTCACAGCAACAAAAACAGATTAGCCACCTTTCCTCTCCTCATCTCTTTATCTAGACCAAGGGAATAGATGCGCGAGATCCCTTGGCTAAATGGTAACCAACTCTAAATGGCATTGGCACAAAGAGGATGACAAGGATTAGCTTTTGCCATTTCTCTAATAATTAACCCACATGGAGCAACCATTGCTGAGTTTCCTCACTAGAAAATTGCAACTCATAGAACGCCACCCCACTTACAACCATCAATGACCTTTCTCTTGTGCTGATCTTAAATTTGCTACTATTAGCAAGGTCCATTGCTTTCCTTTAGTCCCTGACCTCCACATGGGATGGCTACGGGAAAGGAGTAAGCTGGCTTGTATCACTTGTTCCTCTGAATAGAGAACAATCCATTCAAGCTGAATTGCTGTATGGGACTATAGGTTCTTAGGTTCCTACATTGTAACTATGAACAACCCAGAACCGCTATTTAGGTCATTTGTTACATCAACTAAACTTCCTTCCCAGTACACAACTCTACACCAGCCAGAATGAACAGTCATGACACATACCCAGGCCATTACCAGAAAATTGTCAATTTCAAATACAAGCATGAAACTTGTATTTTGCGGTCTAAGCTATTAGACTACATACTGGACCTACCAGTCTCAAGTCCAACTGTCAATAACACATTGAATTTGCCTCTACTCAAAGCAAAGTCTATTTTCACCATTTACATAAACGATAATCATTGAAGCGGTAAGTGAAAACACAATCAAAAGAAATATAGAGAACTTAATAAAATGCCACAAGAAGTAGATGCTTCTTGTCAAAAGCAATTTCACTGTCACTTTTAGAACGTGTAAAATGATTGGATTTCCGGAGCCAGAATATCTTGTTGATGATTCTCCAATATGCTACTAGAGGGAACACAATTTCAAAACAAACATACCTTTGGGCAATGAAACAATAACATAACAAAATGATTCTGAATGTAACAAAGACTTCAATAGTAAAACACCACAACATGGCAATAGGACATACCTCCCCGCCATGTTCCAACACAGTGTCTTCTACAACATCGCTTAGCATCTCAATGGACCGGCAAAACCCAAATATACAAAGCCTCCTGCCCATATCAAGTCCCTACAATGACAAATTTCAAACGGCAAAAAAATTAAACCCAAAACAGGAAACACAAGACAATGCAAAACGGCCACTTGAATCATAAAAATAAGAGTAAACTAGACGGTTTACATTTGTTGCTGCAATATCAAAGAGAGCACCCAAACACAGACCCTGCTCCGTATCCATGTAATCACTCTCTCGAAACCGCTGATATCTTTGACTAGCCTTTGACCTCTTCTTCTGTCAATCATACACATTCACTAGATGATTCAACAAAACAATTCACTACTATGGTACCTTCAAAACAGAAAATAGGTAACCATATTTCTCATGTTCATCACCAAAAGGGGTAATTCCACAATACAAAAAACTATAGCAAGGTAAGTTCTCATGCTGATAATATGAATTACATACATCCGAAGACGCAACACGGAGAGGGACTATGGAGCCTCCAATCTGAACAAGCCCCTCAGAAGTGAACAATGTGACTCTGTCCTCAGGAACCCATTGAATTTCTGCCAAAAATTAACACAGACAGTAAAAAGTAAAACCCAAAACATAATACTAATGTCAAAATTAACCGCCAAAAATGTTTAGATATTTTATTACTACAATTTAGACGTTCATAAGATGTAAGAGAGTACCGGAGTCGTTGGACCAGGGAAAGAAGCCGAAGAGGTCGTCGGGGAGGGAATCGGAGGAGGAGGATTTGGCGGGAAAGCGGAGGAGGCGGGAGGGGCAAGGATGGGAAACTGGGAAATTGCGGGGGAAAGCGCGGGAGAGAGAGGGGTGCTTGGGGCGAGAGAAGGAAGGAGAGAAGGAGGAGAAGCAGAGAGCGGTGGAGGCTTCCGCCATTGGAGGAATTTGCAGAGAGGAAATGGGACTTGTGGGCAATGGAAAGAACAAGGAAGAGGAAAGGAGGCGAGTTTGACGCCACATGTGGTGGGATGGCCACGTGGAGCTACCCGACGATTTATTACATCAAAGCCTTCACTTCTGATTTCAGTTTTTAGATTTTTTTTATATTTATTTTCTTTTATGAAAATTACATAACGACACATAACCAAATTTAAAAACACAAAAACCACACTTTCAATATTTTCTGTACAAATTAGGACATAAGCCCAAACCCAAACTAATGACACCAGATCTGATCTAGACTTTCATAGGTAAAATGTCTAAAATACCCCTTTTTCAAATAAATTTATGCAAAATGACACGGCAGTTGCACGTTTCTCGTTGACACGGTAGTTGCACGTCTCTCGTTGACACGGCAGTTGCACGTCTTTGGTCAACACGACAGTAGCACGTCTCCGGTTGACACGGCAGTAGCACGTTTCTCGTCGACACGGCAGTAACATGTCTCACGTCGACACGGCAGTAGCACGTCCCTCGTCAACACTGTAGTAGCACGTCTCCGGTCGACATGGTAATAGCACCTTCCTAGACGACAGTAGCACGTCTCCGGTCGACACGGCAGTAGCACGTCTCCGGTCTACACGGCAGTATCGACACGGCAGTAGCACGTCTCCGGTCAACACGGCAATAGCACGTTTCATGTCGACACGGCAGTAGCACGTCTCTCGTCGACACGGCAGTAGCACGTCTCTCGTCGACACGGCAGTAGCACGTCTCATGTCGACATGGCAGTAGCACGTCTCTCGTCGACACGGTAGTAGCACGTCTCTCTTCGACAAGGCAGTAGCACGTCTCTCTTCGACAAGGCAGTAGCACGTCTCTCGTCGACACGACAGTAGCACGTCTCTCGTCGACATGGTAATAGCACATTCCTACACGGCAGTAGCACGTCTCCGGTCGACACGGCAGTAGCACATCTCTCGTCGACATGGTAATAACACCTTTCTACACAGCAATAACACATCTCTCGTCGACACGGCAGTAGCACATCTCTCGTCGACATGGTAATAGTACCTTCCTACACGGCAGTAGCACGTCTCTCGTCGACACGGCAGTAGCACGTCTTCCGTCGACACGGCAGTAACACATCTCTCGTTGAAAAGGCAGTAGAACGTCTCCGGTCGACACGACAGTAGCACGTCTTATGTCGACATGGTAATAGCACCTTCCTACAAGGCAATAGCACGTCTCTCGTCAACACGGCAATAGCATGTCTCTCGTCGACACGGCAGTAGCACGTCTCTTATAAACACGGCAGTAGCACGTCTCCGGTCGACACGGCAGTAGCACGTCTCCGGTAGACACGGCAGTAGCACCTCGACGGTCGACATAGCAGTAGCACGTCTCTCGTCGACACGACAGTAGCATGTCTCTCGTCGACACGACAGTAGCACGTCTCTCGTTGAAAAGGCAGTAGAACGTCTCCGGTCGACACGACAGTAACACGTCTTATGTCGACATGGTAATAGCACCTTCCTACAAGGCAATAGCACGTCTCTCGTCAACACGGCAATAGCATGTCTCTCGTCGACACGGCAGTAGCACGTCTCTTATAAACACGGCAGTAGCACGTCTCCGGTCGACACGGCAGTAGCACGTCTCCGGTAGACACGGCAGTAGCACCTCGACGGTCGACATAGCAGTAGCACGTCTCTCGTCGACACGACAGTAGCATGTCTCTCGTCGACACGACAGTAGCATGTCTCTCGTCGACACGACAGTAGCATGTCTCTCGTCGACACGGCAGTAGTACGTCTATAGTAGCAGTAGAATATGTAGTGAACGGTAGTTTGGTAAAATATGTAGTGACAGATGGCATGTGGATATTAGTTTGTCATAATTTGTTAATTTTTGTCCTTAAATATATAAAATAATGTGTGAATGATGTATTTGTAAACTGAAATTTGGTCAGTAACTAATATGTAGTTTACAATTTTCTTTTCTTTTGGTTTTATTTTGATGTTTCACACAGATGAAGCAGTGCCCATTACTATTGGTTTAGCTTAAGGGTATCTCCAATCGATATGCTACAGTACTAAATAGTTAATTTATAGCACAAACAAATCTTCAACCAATGAACTAAAATGCAAAAAGCTGGAAAAAAAGAGAGTTAAAGTGTTATCGTAAGAGCTAAATGTGACTCATTGAATGGCTTAGCATAGTCTATGTGACAATCTTCCATTGAAGTGCAACATATTTTGTCTTAAAAAAACTCACATGAGGAATCTCACGCTCTTTATGACTTGGCAAGCTTCTGCTGGTTGCAAATTGGTTTCAATATGATATAATTTTTTACCGGCTTTTGTAATGGCTCCATATGGTCTATGGCAAAGGAAGACAAAGGAAAATGAAGCTCTTACCCTAGCCTACGTCAAAGAATTGAAAATAAGAGGAATGGTATAGGTCAATCGATGAAGGCTTTAGGACTCAATTCTTTAACAAATTCAATCAATATATATAAGGTACGTACAAAGGCGTACCTATACACGGGTTACGGTGGGCTACAGCTCACCCCAGATTTTGAGAAAACATTGCTTTGTTACATATTTATAATTAAAAAAAGTTAAATTATGAAAACCAGCCCACCCCAAATTTATTTATGTAATTAAACTTAGTCCATATGATTTTTTTTATCTGATTACATATATATTGTTTATTTTATTAAAAGTAGTTGCTCTTTTAGTATATTTTAGGTCAACTTTCTTCTCTTTATTTATTTTTCTTTGTCGTTATATACGTCTTCATTCTCTTCTGCCGAGCAGCTAAGCCAAGTGCCAAGCTTTCTCTCTTTAATCTGCAGGTATGATTCTTAGTTATATTGGTCATCCTCTTAGAGGGTCTTGTACGTGTCATATGACCTAGTTCTCAAATCTCAATTGATTAATGCCTTGATAGTCTCAATATCCCATCACACTATATTTCTATTGATATTCTAATTATAATCTCAACTGCTTGCTTACTGTTGTTGGTATATATACCGCAAGCATAAACAACGACCGAGTAGACCGTTCTCCGGCGACGAAGGGCGCCCCCAACATACTTCCGGTAGACCGATATCCGGGCTACCTCGCCATGATGAAAGATCATCGGTACCACATCGGGAATGTGCTCCTCCAAGCTCCACAAGAAGGCACCATGATAAGATAAATGTATAGTTAGTCCCACATTGGAAACATGTAATAAGAAGGAACTTTCTTTAGCTATAAAAGGAAGGGTTCCCATATGTAGAAAGCTCTCTCTCTGTCTGGCTGACTGAATCTCTCCCTCCCGATCCCTACTCACTCTATCTCGGAGAGCTCTTGTAACACCAAAGGTCTATTGGCCATGATAGTTGATTCGTAAGTGGACGTAGCCATGTCCTCCGATGGCATGGTGAATCACTATATGTTCTTGTCTCTTGCCCATGATGTTTATCGTTTATTATTCGTGTTACACCTTGATTCTACATAGTCTCCGGGATTATGCAGAAACATTTGGCGCCGTCTGTGGGAATCATTACAAAAAGTCATGTTGCTCTTCTCCCGAGAGGCATTCCACCCGAGAGACATTCCACCAACACATGGAGGCAGGCCAACTAGCAAACTCATGAAGGAGGGTCAGCCCATGGTGTTCGGTATATAGGCCCAAGGCATCGGGCCCAAGCCATTAGGTGGCATAGTCCATGACCCGCCCGGGAGCCCTTTATCACCGGGTCATCACCAAGAGGCCAACTGGCCTGCGACCGACGCCTCCAGCCTCCCGGAGATGATTCAACGAGACCCAAGGGTTCCTCTCCCGGTGGCAGCCTCCGGTTTGTTCCAAATCGCCGGAGGTCTCTGCCGGCGCCGTAAGACCCATCCCGGACCCTTGTCCACTCAGTCCAAGGAGTGACCAGCCCGGGTTCCTGATTGGCAGCTAGCATCCGGGGTCTCGATCACGATTTCATCAAGGTGTGGGTGTGCAGCCCGCTGTACTTCACCGAGATCACCTCCGCCACTCGGCACCAGACACTGGCGTCGCCAGCGTAAGGACTCTAGCCCGGTCCAGCCCGATTAGCTCTCCCGGGCCAAGCTCATCTGGTGCCGGCCAGGAGTGATGCGTCGGGAGCCAGCTGGTAGCGCCCAGGATCCACCGACAGCGTCGGTCAGTTGCCCGGTCGGGATGGGCACCGCTCGAGCAACTCGGTCAAGGCTTGTCTGGTTTCATCTGCAAATCACCATGGCAAATGAGTTCAACTCCATCAGTTCACCGGGACCCCGGAGCATGTAAGTCTTGCGGCATGATTCTGTTCTCCGGCTAAGGAAAGAAGAAGAAGTTGGTCTAGGCACCCGTCTTCTTACTCTGGGCACCCGGCCCGGCAGCAGCATCACCTCTCCGAGGTTCCCGTCTGAGCATATTCAGCCACAGGGAGCAGAGCAATTGAGGAGGGTAGAGAATTGACCCCATGCAATCAACGGGTCTCAGTAAAAAAAAAACAAAAAAAAGCTATGGACACCCGGTGGGACACCCGGAGCTATTTGCTTGGAAAAAGTCAACAAATCTTGTAGGCAGCCCGACTGTACTGGCAACAAGGATTCATCGTTTGGGAGTAGTACGGGCATGAGTCTGCACCTCATGTGTGCACCCATTCGACAACTATTTTTACAGGTAAGTCCCTCATTTGATTGCCTTTCATTGGATTGAAAACACAATCAGGATATGAAAGTGTTCATGATTAGACTGAGAAACCACCGAGACATTGGCATTCGACCGAGATAGGCATTCCACCAAGATTGACATTCCACCGAGAGAGAGGCATTCCACTGAGAGATTGGCATTCGACCGAGATAGGCATTCCACCAAGATTGGCATTCGACCGAGAGATAGTCATTTGACAAAGAGATTGGCATTCGAACGAAAGTCATAAAACTTATATCTTCCCTTTAAAAACGGAGCAAATGGCTTGATAACCCACAGACGGCGTTAACACCCCGTCACTCGAGTAGTAACACAGGATATAGAAAGGGCTCGCTACCTTTGTCTATGGAAAATGTAACACCCGGATGGTCATAAAAGGATGTTTCAGTTGGCGGGGCACTGAGGTTAAAGACCCATCTCGCGTGTCACCGAGATCATAACACATAGTTTGCCAGGTACAAGATCCACCTCGCATGTATCACCGAGTTACTAGACCCATCTCGCGTGTCACGGAGATACAAGACCCATCTCGTGTGGAACAAGATCCATCTCGGGTGAGTCGCCGAGATAGTCCTTGCGCGCACGCGAACTCCTCAGCTCGTGCGGTAGTCCTTGTGGGCGGAGCGAGATCCCCAGCCTGCGCGGTAGTCTCTATGCACGGAGCGAAATCCACAGCCCGTGCAGTAGTCCTTGTGCGCGAAGAAGACTCCAAATCCTCAGCCCGCACGGTAGTCCCTTTGCACGGAGAAAAATCCACAGCCCGCGCGGTAGTCTTTTTGCACGGAGCGGACTCCACAGCTCGCGCGGTAGTCATTGTGCGTGGAGCATGCTCCTCAGCTCGCGGGTAGTCCTTGTGCATGCGAGATCCTTAGCTCGCGTGGTAGTCCTTATGCTCGGAGCACTCCTCAGCTCGCTTGACAATTTCAATCCCTTTGCGCGGAGCTCAGCTCGCCCGATGATGTCAGTTCTTCTGTGCGGAGCGGACTCCACGGCTCGCATGCGAGCCCTTCAGCTCGCCCGATAATGTCAGTTCTTGTGTGTGAAGCGGACTCCATCACAAGCGCCTGAGCTCTTCAACTCGCCCGCTAGTGTTAGCCCTTCTGTGTGAAGCGGACTCCGCAACAAGCACGCGAGCTCTTCAGCTCGCCCGGTAGTGTCATTCCATGTGTGCGAATCGGACTGTTCAGCTCGCCCGCTAGTCAGTCCTGTGCCAAGCGGACTCTACAGCTCACACGCGAGCTCCTCGCCCGGCCGAATCAGTTTTGAGGCTAGGGGTCGGGAGGGACTCGGCGGACTTAAAGACAAGGAATCAGCAAAGACAATACCCGAGTAGCCCCCATGTATAGAGAATATTAACAAAGCAAGATCCAAAAGCCACCTTGAGCATTACCCGCCCGAGCAATCTTCAAGCAAGACTTGGGGGGACATAGTGAATCTTGTCACTCCACTCCAAAAGAGAAGAAAATCGTGAGAAATGGGGAGAGGGAAATAATTTCGAGTAAGAGAACATTCTTCCTCGGAGAGCTAGGGGGACAAGGGGTGTATGCCGTTACTCGGTCGTTACTTATGCTTGGCGGCATACAATTTATTTTTAACTCTCCAAGTAAGATTGTCCTCTTACTCGGGAGTTGGGGGGGGACATGTTGTTGGTATATATACTGCAAGCATAATCAACGACCGAGTAGACCGTTCTCCGGCGACGAAGGGTCCTGCCCCCTACATACTTCCGGTAGACCGACATCCGGGCTACCTCACCATGGTGAAAGATCACCGTTACCACATCGGGAAGGTGCTCCTCCAAGCTCCACAAGAAGGCACTATGATAAGATAAATGTATAGTTAGTCCCACATTGGAAACATGTAATAAGAAGGAACCTTCCTTAGCTATAAAAGGAAGGGTTCCCATATGTAGAAAGCTCTCTCTCTGTCTGGCTAACTGAATCTCTCCCCTCCCGATCTCTACTCACTCCATCTCAGAGAGCTCTTGTAACACCAAAGGCCTATTGGCCATGATAGTTGATTCGTAAGTGGACGTAGCCATGTCCTCCGATGGCATGGTGAACCACTATATGTTCTTGTCTCTTGCCCATGATGTTTATTGTCTATTATTCCTGTTCCACCGTGATTCTACATAGTCTCCGGGATTATGCAGAAACACTTACTAATTCTAAGCCAAGTGCCAAGCTTTCTCTCTTTAATCTGCATGTATGATTCTTAGTTATATCGGTCATCCTCTTGGAGTCTTGTACGTGTCATAGGACCTAGTTCTCAAATCTCAATTGATTAATGCCTTGATAGTCTTAATATCTCATCATCTCATCGCACTGTATTTCTATTGATATTCTAATTCTAATCTCAATTGCTTGCTTACTAATTCTTAGCCAAGTGCCAAGCTTTCTCTCTTTAATCTGTAGGTATGATTCTTAGTTATATCGATCATTCTCTTGGAGTCTTGTACGTGTCATATGACCTAGTTCTCAAATCTCAATTGATTAATGCCTTGATCAAATTTAGTCTCAATATCTCATCATCTCAAATCTCAATTGATTAATGTGTTGATAGTCTCAATATCTCATCATCCAATCGCACTGTATTTCTATTGATATTCTAATTCTAATCTCAATTGTTTGCTTACTTTATTGTAGATGACTTGTAACATCCTGTAAATTCAGTTTTTTTATTTTTAAAAGGAAAATGATTTTTCGAGCTATTTTTATTTCAATTTCTGTTATTCTTTAAATTCTTTGTGGTTTTCAAAAATTATTCAAATTTTTGGTTTGTCAAAATTTTTCTTTTGAGCCTATATGATTAAATTAGACGTCGTTACGATTTTTGGATTTTTCGGAGCATCGTTTGAACATCGGAGCCCATATTACTGATTATTAGATTATATATTCGAGACATTTGAGTCACCCTGGTTGGTAAAATACACGGTATGGGACATGTAGGCTCACCTGTCTTTGATGTATAGACTGATAGCTAGTAATTGAGGAAGACATTCATTAGCATACATGCATCAAATTGTTGTTTTTTTATTTAAAGTATTATTTGATGTTTGATAACTTGATTGTGTGACGTAGTTAAGTATAACCTAAAAACGTTTGGCCCTACTAAGCGTAAGCTCACCCCTATGAGTCTTGTTCAGTTTCGTACGAGGACATGTATTTCTAGAAGACTAGCTGACATGTACAAAAGTAGAAAAGAGTTATGGAAGATTAGAAGTGAGCTAGACCGCAAGGCCTTATTTTGTTTTTGTAATTGGTTTTGTTATTTGTAAACGTTTTATTTTCTTTTATTTTTACAATTTCTGGAAAAGTATTTGAAATTGTTTTAGTCTCTTTTACTTTTCTCACTCACATCTCGGGTTCGACGTCAGGTGCTTGGAAACCACCGACACCGGGTCCGAGGTGTGACAAAGTGGTATCAGAGCTACCCGGGTTTTCGACATCCTAGATCTGTGGAAGTTTAAGAACCTTTAGAAACTAACTTTAGGACTTTAGTTGTTACTAAGTGGGCGAGTGACTTTAGATTTAGAAAGGGGATTGAGTGACTCCGACCTTCTAGCAATTTGTTTTGAAAAACTATATGTTTGTTCAGTCTTGTTCTCATTTGGTTTTGACTTCAAAAAAAAAAAATCTATTATTCGTTATGTTCAGTTTTATGATTTTGAATTGTTTTCATATCACGTTTTGTTGTTTGGTTTTATTCTTTTCGAAGAATGTTTCGAGAGATTTGTTTTGAACGCAAAAGTGATAAAAGATTAATCTAATTCTTTGTTGTATCTAATTGCTCAATTTTCTTGTATCTTAAGGTAAGATTGTCGCCTATGAAGTGGGTTGAGAATGTTGTCCGAAGATGTCATTTTTGTTTGATTGAAGTACGTCTTGAAACTTTGTTGTTTTTTTTTGAAAAATTGTTTATTTTTTTTGTGTTAAATGAATTTCAGTATTTGAATTTTGGGACGAAATTATGTTAAGGAGGTAGGATTGTAACATGTTGGAAATTCAGTTTTCTATTTTTAAAAAGAAAATTATTTTTCGAGTTATTTTTATTTCAATTTTTGTTATTCTTAAATTCTTTGTGGCTTTCGAAAATTATTCAAATTTTTGGTTTGTTAAAATTTTTCTTTAAAGCTCATAGGATTAAACTAGATGTTATTACGAGTTTGTAGGATTTTTCGGAGCATCGTTTGAACATCGGATTTATTTTTAATGATTTTTGGAAGTTGGTATTATCCAAAAATTTAATTAAAAATAGAAATTTTGGTGGCTTGATCTGGACCGTTGGACTTTAAACCCGCTGAATCTCAGCTGTTGGATGGCTCTTATGTATAGGTAGAGAGAGAGAGTGATCGGATCAGTTCAGAAGGAAGTGAGCTCCAGACCGGGTCTCTGCCGACCCGAACGCCAGCGATGGGTTGACCCGGAAGTTTCTTCCTTCTCTCGGCGACGGCGGGGCGGAAGACCAGTGGCGACGGCTTCCTCTCGTCCTCGTAGTCTTCCCTGTGATCTCACTTTCTTCAGAAGAGGTCGGGTGAGAGAGAATCGAAAGGGACAAAGAGAGGCTGGGTTCGCCAGCCAACTTCCGATTTGGGCAGCGTCGACGCCTCTCACCGGTAGCGGAAGCTTCCTCTCGATGTCAGAAACCCTTCCATGATGTTCGTATGTTCAGAGGAGCCTCCATGAGTGAGAATCGATTAATTGAAGCTCAAGGAGTTTTCCGGCAGGGTCAAAGTTTTCCGGCGACGTTTGGTTTCGATCAAGGTATGAAACTTGGTCCATTTGTCGAGCTCTACCTGTTTATATGCTTGAAATTGAGTTTTGTTAAGTTTGGAGGAAGTTGGGTTTTTGGCAGTGGGTGACTGCCGTGCGTGCCACTATGCACGGCGGTGGTGGAGGTGTTTTGATTCATTTCTGGCTTTATGAGTATATTGAATTGGTTTGAGAGATTGTAGAGGCTTGAATTCGATGTTGGTGGAGTTTTGGAGAATATGGGGTTTTGGGCAGTGTGATCACCATGGGTGGCAGTTCATTTGTTTAGTTTAGTTCTTGGTGAGAAACATGTATTGGTGCTGCTGTGATTGATTTTGAGTTTTTGACAGATGAAGAATTCGAGTTTGGGCAGTAGTTGGATATATATAGTCAGTTTGGCTAGCAGACTTGTGTTTAATTAATTGTTTAGCTTCAATATCACAATATGAAGGAGTAAAGCTTTGAAGTATAATTGTTATGGAAATGGAGAAGTGTAGCTGACAACAAGAAATGGATAATTTGAGTGGAGTAAATGGGTGTCCATAGTGAATTTGTTGTTGGATGGGTGTCCTTAGTAAATTTCAGAATTAGATCAAGCTGATTTGAAGTGATTTGTCAATATTCTCGGAAAAAGGATTCAGTACGAGGATCGAATGCGAGTCGCTGGATTACAGGAGCAGAAGGATAAAGATTTCAGAAAGCGTGTCGCGGTGCTACTAATTTTAATTAGCGTCGGAGCTAGCACTCGGATTACAGGTAGGGTCTTTCTCGGGGAACCTTAATTTAATCGATAATTAGATTATAATTGAAATGTGTGATTTGTGTGTCATTGAGTGATTAACTCTTAGTTGTTATTGTTTTTGTTAAAAACATGTGTAATCGTTTGAGTTATATGATTGTTATTATCGCTTTCTTTATAAGCATGTGTTCAATATTGAAATGCGAGTATTAATATTCATTTGACATGCATAACGCATTGTGAGGAATAGTGAGAAATTGTAAGGATAGAGATTATGGAAATGAGAATGAGATTGATAGAATAGATACATTTTGTGTAGTTGAGTTTCCTCATGGGTTGTCCTCGGGATCTATGATTAGCCCACACGTGCACAAATTCAGGGAATGTATGCCCTTTCGATGGCGGAAATCGATAAAACGATCTTTATCGGGTTACGGATCGGGAGACCATAAGTATAACAAGATGACTAACAAAAAAGATACAAGTGGTGAGATATTACTGATTGTTAGATCATATATTCGAGACATTTGAGTCACCCCGGTTGGTAAAATACACGGTATGGGACATATAGGCTCATCACCTGTCTTTGATGTATGGACTGATAGCCAGTAATTGAGGAAGACATTCATTAGCATACATGCATCAAATTGTTGTTTTTTTATTTAAAGTATTATTTGATGTTTGATAACTTGATTGTGTGACGTAGTTAAGTATAACCTAAAAATGTTTGGCCCTACTGAGCGTAAGCTCACCCCTATGAGTCTTGTTCAGGTTCGTATGAGGACGTGTATTTCTAGAAGACTAGCTGACGTGTACGAGAGTAGAAAAGAGTTACGGAAGATTAGATGTGAGCTACACCGCAAGGCCTTATTTTGTTTTTGTAATTAGTTTTGTTATTTGTAAACGTTTTATTTTCTTTTATTTTTACAATTTTTGGAAAAATATTTTAAATTGTTTTAGTTTCGTTTACTTTTCCCGCTCACGCCTCAAGTTCGGCGTCAAGTGCTTGGAAACCACCGACACCGGGTCCGGGGTGTGACATGACTAATGCTAATGATGTGTATATATAGATATATAGTTGTAATAGTACCAACGTTTGATTCATAGTTATTAGATTGTGTTTTTCCGTCCAGTTAGGTTTAAGGATTATACACTCGTTTACTGTATTGTTAGAGCGGTGATTGTGTGCTTAGTTATTAGATTTTGCTTCTATTCAAGAGCGTAGATTTCAATTTAAGTAGGTGTGTTCTTTTATCTTTAGCTTTTGTTATCGAATTTCTATAAAATGTTATAATATTAATTTCTTAATGATCAGTTAACTACGTGATTATTTGATATGTTTTTAATCTAAAATGTAATATGTAAAATATAGAAGAAAAAAAATTAAAGAACTTTAAGAAAAAAAATTTAGCCCACCCCAATCTAAAATCCTAGGTCCGCCATTGGGTACGTACTTCTTCGAAACCAAGATCGGTGAGTAGTTATAGACATAGAGATATGTAAAAACTATTATAATGAAGTAAATGAAAAAGGTCGATAATATATGAAAAACAGTAAATATATTAAAATGCTATAATTTAACACTAACGGGTTGAAGACGGTGAGTGCTATTTTAACTAAAGTGCCGAATATAAGTGCTAAAACTAAGCATTGGTGTTATTTTTAACACTTTCAGCTGGAGATGGCCTAACTCTCTCCCTGGTGCTATTTTTAACGCTTTCAGCTGGAGATGGCCTAACTCTCTCCCTCTATCTAGAGAGAGTGCTAAGAAAAGAGAAGATGATTTGTCTCTCTTGAGAGGTGAGGTCGACAACGATGGGGAGCTTGTAACAACCTGGCCTAGCCCATAAAACTATAACAAGCTGGGCTCAACCCTAGATGCCCATGAGCCCATGCCCAACAGTTAAGGGCAACCAAACTTCAGGCTTGTTGTCACCGCTAATGTCACCTTTGGCAGGTGGCCTTGACCCCATTACACCAGCATTAACATCACTGCGCCCACCAAGAAGACATGCAATTCAAGGAAGAAAGTCGAGTCATGTTCCCAGACCTCCCGACGACAACTACACCAATATGAGGTCGCCGCTAACTCGCCGCCTCATAATTGATGTTAGGCTTGCCAAATTGATCCAAAGCCGTCGTTGACCAGGCCGAAGATCAATTGTCGGAAAGCAAAGAGATTGGGGGTTGGTTTGCCCATTCCTGGGAACACAATCTCAACTTGGGTTTAGGGAACACGGTTTGTGTTTTAAGGAATCCAATTCCATCTTAATGCCTTGAACATTGGCTTTAGATGCATTCTCTTATGATGTGTTTGGATGTTGGTGAATTCTCGGGAATTTAATCAAAAATAAGAAATTCTCAATTTCTTAGGACTGGTTCCCCCATTTGGATTCTTATCCCGTGGAATTAGCAACTTCTACGAAAAAATAATCGTGGAATTTGGGAGCTTAAATTCCCTACTTGAATTCCTCACAAAATATGTGTCATTTGTCAATTCCCTCAGCTGAAGTTAGTTTAAATACAAATTCATGTCATTTTAAAACTCTACATCATAAAATCCAAACAATAGAATTCTCAATTAATGAAATTTAAATTCATGAAATTGTAATTCTCATGATTTTGAAATTTTTATAAAAATTGAAATTGCTTCATCCAAACACAACATTACTGATAACGGGGGAGATTTTCCAGCTGGTTGTCAAAGGGTGGCTGTTTAAAGTCTTGATGACATCTTGACAGTCCTTTTCAATCACTATATTCTGCAAACGAAGGTGGGCAACAAGTTGGAGGGCTCTAAGAGCAGCATCTGCCTCCACCTCAATTGCTGAGTTGTGAGAGCCATGTAGACTTGCCCCAGCAATGGAAGAGCCTCTATGGTTCCTCACAATGATACCAATCCCACTAGCGAGGTCCGAGGACTTCAAGCATCATCAATGTTGATTTTTACCTCATAAGGAAGAGGGGGACACCACAAATCACATCGAGTCTGGTTTGAGAGCACATTTTCATCATTCTCTTCAATAGACTTGGCCTCCATCCATTGTGCATAGCTCCTGTTGACATTATCAATAACCATGGCAGGATTTGGCTCACCTCCCTTCATAACCACTTCACATCCATGTTTCCACATCTCCCACAAATGAAAGCAAACATACAAAAACATATCATTATAACCAATTGCAGTTATTCTTGTTCTTTTGGCATATTGTCATTGCCATTTGGTCAATACATACTGGGACTTGACTTAATTTCTAGATAATATGATAAATTGTTAAATCATATTGTGAAATGGAAGATCATATGAACTCGGTACGTTTCCCAACTCTCAAGTTCTTTATTCATTGAGGTTTTGAAGTGCAGAATCGATATAGCCAGGATTATTGTCATCCAACCAAGAGATATGAACTTTGTTCATAAACTTTTGTGGAAGGCTAAAGTGTGTTAATGCATGACACATATTAATTTTGTTTTAAAGTTAAAAAATGAGTCTTCAAAGTAGTAAAATTGGTCATCAAAGTTGTAATATGAGTCCTTAAAGTTGTAAAATTTTAATTCCAACATTAGTTCTTAAGTGATAAAATATAACCTTAAAGGGCTCTATTACAACTTTAAAGATTAATATTACTATTTTAAGGACTTATATGATAACTAACAAATTTATAACTTTAAGGACTCATTGACAACTTTAAGGACTAATATTATCACTTTAAGGAATTATTTTACAACTTTAAGACAAAGTTGATACATGTCATGCATCAAAGTGTTATTATTCTATCTTTTCGCAGCAAATATGGATTGGCTAGTCCGATAGTTTGATGTACAAAAATATGGTAACTAACAAATTTACAACTTTAAGGACTCATTGACAACTTTAAGGACTAATATTATTACTTTGAAGACTCATTTTACAACTATAAGACAAAGTTGATGTATGTCATGCATCAAAGTATTATTATTCTATCATTTCGCAGCAAATATGGATTGGCCAGTCCGATAGTTTGATGTACAAAAACTCCGTCCAAAACCTACATTACACCACCCGACCTTGAGCCAGAGCAACCCTTGACCCTCCGCTCCCTCATCAAACAGAAGCCCACCGATCAAAGTCTAACAAGCGTATGTTGCCCCAACCAAAAAACGAAAATGAGCCTAGGTCTGTGCCGCTGAAACTGCCCAAAGGATGTCTTCCCTCGCCACTTATGATGATTTGGACTGCCCGCCTCCGACCTAGCTGGAACGAAGCCTCCACCACCGCCGCACTCAATCAACCTCTCACCTAGGGGAAACCCTGAGACAGAGAAAAAGTTGACTAAACGGTCCCTATTCTATAACATCATAAAAAATGGCCTTCAGCACACGGAAAATTTATTCTATAACATCATAAAAAATGGCCTTCAGCACACGGAAAATTCTACTATGGTGATGGGTATGACATACATACCCAATTCTTAGGTAAACTTTCTTCAAAATTCGTATCCCTACCCCGTCACCCCTTTACAAGCACAAGCAACCACATCTTTAGGGGTATATACCATACCTGACACCATATAAAGTAGACAAACCCTAAGAACACAACCTCGGGGCACATCAGTTTAATTAATTGTTAACGACAAGTTAACGTCCATTAATACATCCTCGACGGTTTCTTCGATGATCTTTCAACGCGCGATTGCTGCAACAAATCTAGCTAACGTACTAGCTACACATAACATTTGTATTGAATCATGTAGAATAGACTACTCAAGCAATAACGCAATTGTAGCTAGAGTATTATTTTTCTCATAAGATTGATTGGACTCTTGCCCATATTGGCGTCTTGGCTGCATGATGTATCACTATAATAGAGAAGCAAAGAAGAAAGATTGTGATCTAAAAAACAAGCTAGAAAATTGACAATGATTCCCATGTCGATTCTACCTCGATGGCTTGACCTAATTATTAAAGTTCACACCATTCCAATCACAACAAAACAACTGGCATGGCTGCATAGACCAACAAATTAGACCTAATAGGGTTTTATTCCAATCACAATATAAAACAATTCTCATTCATAGGCCCAGACAAATCATATCGTTTAGATCTTTCGATTTGCACTTGGCGGGTACGTTAACAGTCGTCCTCACGAGTCACGACTCATTCGCCTTGCTTTCACCATCCGCCTCTTCCCTATTTCTAAAAACAACAATTCTATCAGGCCGAATCAAACAACTCCACATTTTGATCCTCAGCTCCCAAAAAGCCATGGCAAAATCCTTCGATTCCGAAACCGGAACCTACACGTCCCCCCGGCCTCCGGTACACTTCCCCGAAAACCCCAACCTCTCTCTAACCTCCTTCCTCTTCCAATCATCCTCCTCAACCCCTCACAGCCTCGCTCTCGATTGCAACCAGCTGTAATCCTGTCTACACTGTCTATGAACTCTCAGACCAAATTAAAGACTGTAACCCTAAGCTCATCATCACCGTCCCGGAACTCTGGCACAAAATCGAGAGCTTCAATATTCCAACAAAGTACTTCTCCGATTTGATCAAAACGTCAGACTCTATTGCCGATTTACCGGCGGTTAGTGTCAGACAGAGTGACGTGGCAGCGCTGCTGTACTCATCCGGCACGACCGGGAAGAGCAAGGGAGTAATTCTAACGCACCGGAACTTCATTACGGCGTCGTTGATGATAACGTCTGACCAGGACCGTTACGGGGAGCCAAAACACGTGTTTTTGTGTTTTGTTCCCATGTTCCACATAATGGGGATGTCTGTGATTCTGTACTCGCAGCTCAGGCGAGGCAAAGCCGTCGTTTCGATGCCTAAGTTTGATATTGACAAGGCGTTGAAGGCGGTGGAGGAGTACAGGGTCTCTCAGTTGTTCGTCGTCCCGCCGGTGATGATTACGCTGGCGAAGCAGAGTGTGGTTAACAAATACGACTTGTCGTCGGTGAAGTTAATCGTGTCTGGTGCGGCGCCGCTTGGAAAAGAATTGATGGAGGAGACGGCAAAGAATATTCCTCGAGCTGCCATTGTTCAGGTACGTAGTTCAATTTGTTCCGTCAAACCCCATTTTATTCTTAATAAATTAGGTTCATACAAATGAAGCCTTGTTACTAATCACATTTAGGAGCATTGTGTAGTTATCACTTAATTATCCTAATGTGATATATTTTAGTGTAATTTAGCTACAATATTAATGATGTATGATTGAAATCATACTTGTGGTATTGCTGCAGGGATACGGGATGACGGAAACTTGTGGAATGGTTTCACTTGAGAATCCAAGTGAAGGATCTCCATTTTCCGGTTCAACTGGCATTCTTGCTCCCGGAATCGAATCTCGGATAATTAGTCTCGACACCCTCAAGGCTCTTCCACCTAATGAATTGGGAGAAATATGGGTTAGAGGACCAAATATGATGCAAGGTATAACTTATATACAATAATGTGTTTCTTTTCTTTCAAATTGATCCGCATTGCATAACAATCAGTTCAATCATTATCGATTTTTAATCTTGCTTGTGAACTGACATATGTTAGATTGGTTGACGATGCATTTATAAATCGAATAATTCAGGTTATTATAATAATCCAGAAGCCACGAAGTTGACCATAGATATACAAGGTTGGGTACACGCTGGAGATCTTGGATACTTTGATGAAGAGGGAAGATTGTATGTTGTGGATCGGCTCAAAGAGCTCATCAAGTCTTATGGTTATCAGCTAAACGTAATTATAATAATCCAGGTAACATCTGGTCATCAAGTCTTATAGTTATGACTTAATTATAAGGTAATTATAATTATCCAATTTAATTTCTATTGAGCAGTAACAAGCCTCTGAAAAGTAGCTAGATAAAGGATCTACATGTTTCTACATCCATTTTAGTTGTTATCGAGAGACGCTGGCTAGTATCTCCCAATTCTAAAAACTGATCTAAAATTTTTGTATTATGATACATAATACAAATCTGGTTTACTATATATAAAGGTTGCCCCAGCAGAGCTTGAAGGGCTTTTACTTTCTCACCCCGAAATATTGGATGCAGTTGTAATCCCGTAAGTATGCATGTTTTGACTTGAATTATTTGGAATTTCTCAGTTGCCATTTACATTGGAGTACTGCTGCCTAGCTTCTATTCCATTTGAACATCGATTAATTTCTAGCTTGTTGCAGATTTCCGGATGCTAAAGCCGGTGAGGTTCCGATTGCTTATGTTGTTCGTGCACCCAATAGCTTGCTAACTGAACAAGACATTCTAAAATTTGTGGAGAAGCTGGTAAATCAAGGCTGAAAAAACTCTTCCTTATTTGCTTTCTTAGTAGTGTGTTTTTGATAGGTTGATTTACTTACGTACATCGGCAGGTTGTACCATTCAAAAGATTGCGGAGCATAACGTTTGTAACCAGTGTCCCAAAGGCGGCTTCCGGAAAGATTTTGAGACGGGAGCTTATACAGAAATTTCGGTTAAACATGTAATTTAGTGTGTCCTTTAGCCTTACCAGTGTATATTAATTTGTTCACTTAATAATATGGGCATATGTAATCACGGTACGTCATTAACACAGCTGGTTTGGTGGGATTCACCTCTTCCTTTTATTTTATCATATTGTAGTAGTGACCTTATGGGTCTTCTCCAATTTCGGTTTTTCTAGTTTTATTTCATTGTTATTTTATTGTGAGAGGTTTTGGTCTAATCCCTCTCACTTGATGTTTTTTTTTTTAAATTTTTTTAGAGAAAATTAGATAAAAACCTAAAATACTAGATCTCTTTTAAGATAAATCCATACATATTTTTTTTTCATTTTACACCCACTCCACATAAGCAAACTTACTATATAGAGCATATGTCTATAATTAATAGTTTTCTTCAATTTTTAGTTTCTCTGATTTTCTCTTCAGGTGATATAAAACTAAATTTGGTATCTTTTTTAATTTTAGCATCAATTTGAAACTCAAATACTAAGCTAAAATTTAGCTGGATTTAACTTTATCATAATCAATTACATTCTTTAATTTCTTACCTTGTTGTTACTAACTTGAGTGTATATATATATATATATATATATATATGTTATATATAGAAGTATCTCATTTGTAATAGAATGATTCTTTTCATTCTTAAGCTCACATTTGGTATCTTTTTACATAGTTGAAAAATGTCTAATTGTAAGGTACACGTTCTTGTTCTTTGATTAATTTTTTTTTTTTAGGTATATTATTATATCATTTCTCATCCTGATCGAGAGAACATTTACATTTCTAATGTACCTATTAAGTAGGACATGATATGATAATATACCTACAAAGAAGAAACTCAAAATTGGGTTTAGGGTATAGGGTTAAGGTATAGGGTTTAGGGTATAGGGTTTAGGGCTTAGGGCTTAGGGCTTAGGGTTTAGGGTTTAGGGTTTAGGGTTTAGGGCTTACGGTAACACTATAAAATTTCTTCCTTTTACTTTAATAATCAGATATCTTATTTATATTATATTTTACCTGATGTATAGATCATAAAATGTATTTATTTCACTTAGATTTTTTAATAAAAATAAAGAAAACTGCATGATTCTTGCAAATTGATTGAAAAATGTTAGTGTTAGAAGAAAAACTCATAATCAAGGTATTTAAGACAACATCAATTAAGCTTATTTATTATGTTTATATGTTATAGTTGAATGGTGGCAATTGTGTAAAATTTAGAAAAAAAAATACATAATATGTATCATAATTAATACATTTTAGATGTCTATCATAAAAAAATATTATGTGGGTTTTATTTAAAATCATTCTTCAAAATTGGGTGTACATGAAAATCCCCCGTTTTTTTAATGCATAAAAGTGTTAGGGGTCATTCCTCTCTCTCACTTATCTTTCAGCCAAAAATAAATAAATGAGTCTCCTAGTTTGATGATTACCAACTCAGTCTCTATTACAAGGAGCTTGTCATCAGCAAACTAGCTTTTATACACATGTACACACACATTATACATGACTGTATGTATAGTTGGGATGAGAAGAAAAATTATAGTTCTGTGAATAGTGTTTCAGAACGCTCAAAAATTGTTCGAGACCACAAAAAGAAAACTCTTCGGAGTTTCCGTAACGTTAATTATTTACATGGCAAGCAAAACAAACGCTGAAATTAGTTCTAGAAATCACAAGGCCATATATTACTTATTCATATAAGCATGCATGAAAAAGGATCGAGTAGCTAGCTTAGTTCCTAGCTAGTACGTACAGCTTGATCATAATGGTCATGTATTGTTAGTATATAGGGGTTTAATTATGAACTAGCCAAGAGACAACCAACTACATCAGGTACACAGCAGCAGCCAAGCGAGGTTTTGCATGCTTATACAAAGGATTGAGCTTGAAGAGGGTTTGAGCCTCAGTGAGGTCAATCTTATCCACCTCGATCAGGTGGCATGCTCCATGTAAACCCTTGAAGAAGCCTGGCAAGGAGCATCACAGTTATGGTAGTCCCAAGCTTACCACCAATGTAAGCTCTCCTTCCAGTAGTAAATGAAATGAACCTCAACTCATGTTCTTCCAGCTCCACTTGTTGACAGGCATCTCCACTTAAATGACGCTCGGGGTCGAACCTCAACGGGTACTCCCAGACTTTAGGGTTGCGTCCGAGGGCTAAACGACTTAGAACAACACTACTGCCCTTTGGGATGAAATAGCCTGCTACTATAGCATCAGCAATGGAAACATGGGGGCCCCTGGATATTAAACGGTGCAACTGGATGAACCTGAGAGATTCTTTTGCACAAGCTCTTATATAAGGGAGATGAGGGAGATGAGATTCTTGAACTAGCATGTCGATTCCCACTATCCTGTTTAGTTCCTCTTGTGCTTATGTAAGCATCTCAGGTTGGTTTCGCATTTCTGACAGAGCCCGATAATCCGTCGTGGCAAGCTGTAGTTCCTGATCACGATATACATATAGATATGTAGTTATATATATACAGATTTTCTCCGCGGATGTCCCATTTATTCTTACGGTGCGGATTTTCACTTTACACTCACTTTTCAATCGAATTTTCACATCTTCACCATCTAGTCTTTACATACTAATGTATAGATCATCTCTGCAAAATTTCAGCCAATTTGGTTATCATTAAGGCACTCAAACGCGATTAAACCAATGCATGAACATAATTCTGTCGAACTTGAACCTTTCAAGTTTATAACAGAAAAACACAGTTTTGAGTGCCTTAATGATAACTAAATCGGCTGAAATTTTGCAGAGATGATCTATACATTAGTATCTGAATACTAGACGGTGGAGATGTGAAAATTCGATTGAAAAGTAAGTGTAAAGTGGAAATCTGCACCTTAAGAATAAATGCGGACATCCGCACCTGAAAAGGTCTATATATATATATTGCTAATACATAACCAAGAACACTTGGTCACGCTGAGAATATGACATGATCACTCAGTCGCCGAAGGCCATTCCGGGCAAGACAACATCGGCGAGATCTCCATGAACACCTAAAGAGTGAAGGTCCAGCAACAATGTACTTACTAGGGCTGGGTCCGGTTTGATTCGGTTCGGTTTTTAGCCTAAACCGAAA
Organism: Fragaria iinumae; assembly: GCA_009720345.1. NCBI lineage: Eukaryota > Viridiplantae > Streptophyta > Magnoliopsida > Rosales > Rosaceae > Fragaria > Fragaria iinumae. Next base: position 10,597,907 of record CM019122.1, on the reverse strand, counting down.
ATAAAGTTCGGCCTGGTTTTCCATTTTTAGACATGTCAAACCGAAAACTGAACTGAACCTGCAGTCCGGTTCGGTTTCGGTTTTTTTTTTTTTTACAAAACTTTGTACAAACTGTAAAATTTTCTGACCATGATTTAACTGTAACCAAAAAATTAACAGCTCCTCCACTTTTCGTGCTTTTAGCATTTCAAAACTATGTATCAATATAACCACTAATCAAATGTATACAAAAGCAATCAAAACAATAAAAATAGTTTGAATGTCCATAGTTAAAGTCCATACATCTTAAAAATAAATTATAACGTTCATACATCATAGTTCATATTCCATATTCCATATTTTCATATGATTTTTCAAAGTTCAGATATAGTAGAGAAAAACTGCTAACTTCCTGATTGTGACCAGCATACTGTTAGTACATAGCCAAAATACTTGGCCAAGCCGAGAATATGACACAATTACCCGGTCGCCGGAGATCATTCCGGGCAAGACAGCACCGTCGAGCCCTTCACGGGTACCCAGAGGGCGAAGGTCCGACAGCAATCCACCTGCCAGATCCGCTCTCCAGCGACAAAACACCCCCCAAAGGGGAGGTGTCGCAGAGGACCACAGACAGTCCCACATCGAGGACTGAGGCCGCAGCGCCTAACATTGGCCTATAAAACAGGCACAAACTCCCAAAAGAAGTAAGTCCACAAAACTCCTTCTAAAAACTCCCGTACTCGGCAAGTAGCAACTAAGCGCTAACTTAAGCATCAGAGAGTCGAAGACTGGGCCACCCCAGTCCCGTCTCCTGACGCATTGCTACTTATGCAGGTGCAAGACTCGGTTTCAAGAATTCGACCTCCCGTCCCGTGACCTCGGGGCAGGTAGAAACAATTGGAGCTAGAAGGAGGGCTCGAACCTCCGACCTTGTGGAACTCGCATTTAGCTCGAAACAATGGTGGACACCGCAGATGACCCCAATGACCCTGGCACTCAGATAGAGAAAGAACTTTTCCAATCTGGAGATGCATCCTTTTCCCAAACCAGCAATGCAACCTCCATTAGTCATCCCGACCCCGCCACCGCCCTCGAAATTCTAAAGCGAGACTTCCATTCGTTTCGCGAGCAAGCGGCCAGAGAGAGGGCGGAGGCTGAAGCATACCGGCTACGCATTGCCGAGTTGGAGAAGGAACAATTCTTGCTCCGCGCCACGTTAGACAATCGTAACGTGTACAATGATAGCTTGGACCGCGCGGCACAGGTCGCTGGTACCCCAGATCCCGCCACTACGTCTTTCCCTAACCAAGGCCCAAGCAGTTCCGTGATCCCGGGAGGCCCTAACTAGATCGTCCACGTCACCCACCCACTTACAAATCCATCTTTTCCACTACCAACCCCTCAACCATCTACAATCCCCAACGAACCCACCCTCTTGCTAAATCAACTGGATCCATCTACTCCGCCTGCCCCCACTCCTACCTCTGCCAACGCCTCCAACCCACCTCTCGACATGCAAACCCGCCTGCTGCTCCAGCTTAGCCAATCTGTCACTCAGTTGGCTTCGTGGATTCAAGGGGTCGAGAATCGAGAGAACCCGCGCCCTTTATTCTCTAGCTATGGACATCGCCCAAGTCCCTTCACGCCACTGATACAAGTGGAGAAGCGCCCCCCCCCCCCGAGGCCAAGCCCTTTAAGGTGGACAAGTATAAGGGCACTGGGGACCCTCATCTCCATCTCGAGACATTTCTCTCGCTATGTAGCTCCACTCGCTACACAGACGCCATGGCCTGCCACGCCTTCCAAGAGACCCTCTCTGACGAAGCACTCAGCTGTTTCCTCAACCTACCACCCAACTCCATTGACAACTTTGACCAACTCTCGGAACGCTTCCTTAACCGCTTTATATTTCATGCCAGCATTTATCACAGTGTGGACGCCCTGTTCCACATCAAGCAGAAGAACGGCGAAGGCCTCCATGAGTTACTGTCCAGGTGGCAATCCACCACCGCGCGATGCCACAACTTGGAGTCTCGGGTTGCCGAGCAAGCTTTCCGCCAGGCCCTGCTCCCTGGCAATTTCTTAATGGAGATCAACAGGAACCCTCCAGCTTCCTATGATGCCTTGTTGGACCTGGCTGTCCGGTGGGCACGCGCTGAATTTGCCACCTTTGGGCATTCTGCTCCAGCCACATTAACACTCCCCGCTCATCCCCCAAAGCAGCAACCTCAGCAGAAGTATAAGCAATTTGACAGAGGGCCAGATAAAAGTAAACAACATGGCTCCTCTCGGGACCAGGGACGCAGTTCCGACCGTCGTCACGGGGGACAGCAAAACCGCGACCACCCTTACCGGTCACAGGACCAAAGCCCTCCGCAACAACAGCGCCGTTCCTCCCCGCCACCTCGTTACGAGGTCCACACTACTCTAACCACCACATACGCGGACATATGGGCCAAGCACAAAGACCTCAATTCTCCACCTCCTAAGAGCAAATATCCAAAAAAAAACCCCGGCGAGCAACATACAATAAATACTGTGCTTATCATGATGATAATGGCCATACAACAGAGCAGTGCCATGGCCTCCGCAATGCCATAGAACATCTGGTCCGGAATAGACAACTCCACCAATATTGCACTCCTGCAACAGGAGCTAATGCCATCAAGGTGCATGGCCAGATCCTAACCCTACACGGCGGAGCCCCGCGGCCCCTCCCTCGCCAGCCTTCTACAAAAGGGCAATGCACAACCCCCTTGGAAGTCTTTGACATCCAGCGAGGTGTCACGATCACCCCGTCAACATGGGATCAAGTGACATTTCGCAAAGGGGAGGACACAAAATCAATTGCCACCACAGTGAACCATTCATAATAAACGTACAGGTGGATCATTATAGGTGTCATAGAGCCCTGGTCGACACGGGGGCTACCGTCAGTGTCATGTTTGCCGACTGTTATAGAGGGCTCCGTCTGGACCGAGCCAAATTGTACAACAACCATGATCCCCTTGTCAGCTTCTCCGGCGAGATAGTGCAGCCATTAGGCTCATACCGCCTAACCGTGTAAGTGGGAACCGCTCCTTGCCGCTCTTCCATAACAGCCCGCTTCCTGATAGTAGATTGTCCCTCGTCCTATAACCTCATCTTAGGCCGGGACATTCTTTGGGGGCTGCAGTGTTTTATCGCCGGCCACATGCTACTCATGAAGGTACCCACCCCAGGCGGCATTCTGACAATTCAGGGTGATCGGGCAGCCATTGAGCATTGCCATCTTAATGCCATCCAACCCTTCAGAGCCCATTCATCACCCGCGAGACGACCTTGAGGGGAGCGGAAAGAGGGCCCCACGCCCTAATCCAGCGAAAGACACGGAATGGGTATCCCTGTCACCTACCGCCCCGGAAAGGAAAGTTCGCATTGGCACAAACCTCAACCCAGAACTCCGCCAACAGCTCATTACCTTCCTCCAAGAAAAACAAACAGTCTTCGCTTGGTCCTATGCCGACATGCCAGGCATCTCCCTCGATATCATCACCCACAAGCTTAACATTCTTCAAGACCACCCCCTGTCAAACAAAAAAGACGTGCTTTCCACCCAGACAAGTATCGAGCTATCTAAGTTGAGGTCCAACGGCTCAAAGAAATCAGGTTCATACGTGAGGTTTCTTATCCAACATGGGTCTCCAATGTAGTCATGGTCCCCAAGCCTAACGACAAGTGGCGAATGTGTGTGGACTACACGAACCTCAACAAGGCATGCCCCATGGACAACTTCCCATTGCCACGAATCGACCAATTGGTTGATTCCACAGCTGGCTACAAGACACTCAGCTTCCTCGATGCTTACTCGGGCTATAATCAGATCAAAATGCACCCCGCGGATCAGACTCACACTACCTTTGTCACGGACAAGGGAGTATATTGTTACGAGGTCATGCCTTTCGGCCTCAAGAATGCAGGGGCAACTTATCAAAGGTTAGTAAACGCCATGTTTGAAGATGAAATTGGAGAAGTCATGGAAGTATATGTTGACGACATGTTGGTCAAGAGCAAGACAGAAGGTGACCACATTGCCAACCTTAGCAAAGTATTCACTAAGCTCTTTGCGCATGGGATGCGCCTAAACCCACAAAAGTGTATCCTAGCCGTCGGCGGCGGCAAGTTCCTAGGCTTCATGGTCAGTGAAAGAAGCATTGAGGCCAACCCAGAAAAAGTACAGGCCATACTTAACATGACCGTCCCGACCTCATGAAACGAGGTCTAGTGCCTCACGGGACGCTTGGTAGCTCTGGCACGTTTCATCTCCCGCCTCACGGACAAGTGCAATCCCTTCTTCCAACTGCTCAAAGCACAACATAAAAAGGATATCACATGGGGCCCGGAACATGGCGACGCCTTCAACAGTATCAAAGCCTACCTTGCCGAGGTCCCTCTACTCTCCAAGCCAGCCCCGGGAAAAGTGCTTTACCTATATTTGGCTGTTTCCACCACTGCCGTCAGTGCTGCCCTTACACGCCATGAGCACGATAACGAGCTCCCGGTCTATTACTGTGGCAGAGGATTTACAGATCCCGAGACTCGTTATCCAGACATAGAGAAACTCGCTCTCGCCCTCATTACTGCGGCTAGGAAACTCAGGCAGTATTTCTAAGCCCACACAATCCATGTGTTAACCAACCACCCCTTACGGCAAATACTGCAGAAACCTGAAACCTCAGGCCGCATGGTAAAATGGGCAATTGAACTGGGCGAATTTGACTTGTATTTCAAGCTAAGAGTGGCTATCAAAGGGCAGGCAGCTGCAGATTTCATTGCTGAGTTTATCCCCTTGGCCAATGCCGATCCACACCTAGACGCCCCCACCTGGGACGCCATGTTGACGGATCCTCTAATCACAGACTCAGCACAACAGGAATCATAATCACAGACCCCGAGGGCAACTCATATGAGTATGCTCTCCGGTTTGAATTCAAAGCCTCCAACAACATAGCTGAGTACGAAGCCCTCGTAGCAGGCATCCAACTCTGTCGAGAACTCGGAGCCCGACACCTCCACATCTTCAGTGATTCTCAACTCGTAGTCAGTCAGGTGGCAGGGGACTTCAAGACCAACCAACACAACTTGGGATCCTACAAAAGTCTCGCAGGCGCCCTCCTGCAGCACTTCAATTCATATAAACTCACCCAAATCCTGCAAGCGAAAAACTCCAAGGCCAATGCTCTCGCAAGACTCGCCACAACTCCCCCCGAGTCCACGCCACCTGATGTGCACATCGAGACGCTGGCCAAGCCTAGCATTTCAAAGGCTTATTTAGAGATCTTCGCCCTCGAGCCCATTCACCAGCTCTCATGGATGGACCCATTTGTCGCTTTCCTTTCTGATGGCACCCTACCCCGAGACAAGAATGAAGCACAGCGACTATGCCGCAAAGCCTCACTTTACTTGCTCAAGGGTGGAAAACTGCATCGCCGAGGCCAGTCATGTCGCCTACTGCGATGCCTCCCCAGGACAGAAGGACACAAGGTGCTAAAGTCCCTCCACAGTGGCATTTATGGGAACCATGCAAGGGCCCAGAACCTCATGTTCAAAACGCTTCGCGCGGGGTATTATTGGCCAACCTTAGAGCAAGATGTCAAGGCAATTGTCTAAGCATGCCTTCAATGCCATAAATTTGCAGATTTCGCACATCATCCCCCAGTGCCCCTCTCTGTTTTCATCTCACCGGTCCCTTTTAGCCAATGGGGACTCGATTTCATCGGGCAACTCCCCACAGCCCCGGGACAATTCAAGTATGTCATTGTCATTGTAGATTACAACACAAAATGGATAGAAGCAGAGCCTCTTGCCACAATCACCACTGAAAAAGTGATAAACTTCTTATGGCGCAACCTATATTGTCGATTCGGGGTGCCCCAGACCATCATTACAGACAACGGCACCCAGTTTGACAATGACACATTCCGGGAATTCCTATCAGACCAGGGAACTGCAATCTTTTATGCCTCCCCAGCACATCCCCAGACCAATGGCCAAGTGGAAGCCATAAACAAACTCATCAAACAAAACTTGAAGAAACGCCTGGAAGAGGCCAAAGGGTTGTGGGCAGCCAAGCTCCCAGACGTCCTCTGGACACTTCGCACATCCCCCACAATAGCCACAGGGGAATCCCCATACCTCTTGGCTTATGGCACCGAAGCAGTGATACCAGTGGAAGTGGAGGTCCCGAGTGAACGTGTCACAGCCTATGACCCCGAGACAAATACAATCGAGTTACGACTTAACATGAACCTCCTGGAAGAACGCCGGGACAAGGCGCACCTTAGGACCATAAACAATAAGCAAAAAATAGCCAAGTACTATAACAAAAAAGTCCTACCCCACCCCCTGAAAGTAGGCGACTGGGTCATGAAAGAGGTCATCCCCCACCCCACCGGCCTCAAGGCAAAGTGGGAAGGCCCACTTGAGATAGTTCACGCTCCAGGACCTGCCACATTCTATCTTAGAGGTTGTGACGATCGCGTGCTACCCCACCCCTGGAACGCTCGCCACCTCCACCTCTACCCCAGTTAATCAGTATTAAACCCGACATCATAGCCGATACTTGTGTACTTTAGCCCAGTAGCGGCTCCAACAATATGTACACCTTGCCCAATAGCGGCCAAATCTAAATGAGATGAATCACCTTATCATCCCAACATGCTGAACTATGTCCCGACAACATGGGACCACAAACAAAAGCATTAGTAAAAGGCAAAACAAACACACAATATGGCTAAACATAACGCCAAACATCAACCTGGACTCCCAGGCAATTCCTATATTTCAAACATGTTCAACATGGCTAATGTAGTCGGTAGTCAGTAAACTACCTTCCCCGCCTATAGACCAGTCATGAAACTTGTAGACCGACGTCCGGGCTACCTCGCCGTGGTGAAAGATCATCGGTACCACATTGGGAAGGTGCTTCCCCAAGCTCCACAAGAATGCACCATGATAAGATAAATGCATAGTTAGTCCCACATTGGAAACATATAATGTGAGGGAACCTTCCTTAGCTATAAAATGAATGTTTCCCATATGTAGAAAGGATCTCTCTGACTTCCCCATCTCCCTCTCCCGGGGAATGGTAACCACTCCATCCCAGAGAAATCTTGTAACAACCCAAGGCATTGAGGTCTCATGATAGTAGATTCAAGTGGACGTAGCCATGCCCTCCGATGGCATGGTGAACCACTATAAATATTGTGTCTTTGTGCGTATGATTATGTTCTACCGTGCTTCTACATAGCCTACGGGTTCTTGCAGAAACAGCTAATCACGCCACTTACATTGTTCCAGGCAAAAAAATCTCTTTCCCTACACCTACCAAAACAAAAAATCCTAATTACATCAATCATTTCCCCCCAGAAGATGAGCCACCAGACTTGTCCACACTCCCCCCACCCTTCGACCCGCTACCACGGCCGCGAGACTTGCTGACATTCACTGAAACCCTCTTCCCTAACGGGTGCTTCGCGCGATCTCGTGACACAAGTGGAGGCCTCATAGGAACATTGGGGCGCACAAGTGAACTCACTTGTGCCACCTCAGGAACAGGAGACTTCTTCACTGGGGATCTCTGCATATCGGGGCTAGCAGGCGCCAGAGGCCCCATGGCTAGAGACTCAGACGAAGCTTGGGACACCATCACTTGCATGGATAAGGACCCCTCGGGACCAGCAGCCCTCGCGGGTGACGTAGCCAAAGGGGCCGGAGGCCGCGACGCACCCATAGCCGAAACCTCTTGCCGCCCAGCAGTAGACGACGAACGCCAAGCCTCATGCTGCTTCGCCAAAGACCGCGAGATCTCGGCTTGCTTCCTTTGTTCAGGCGTCATCTGTTCCCACGCCTTCTTGGCAGCATCTCTATCGGCATACCACTTGCGCATGGCCGCCTCATTAATCTAGCCAGCCTGGCAACTAGTCCGACTCAGCTCATCCTGGCCTTTATTGTAGGCACCCCTCAGTTGCTGCTTGTAGGCCTCACTCTCGCAAAACAACCTCTCCCCTACCTAGGCAGCTCGCCCACACTTAGCCTTCCAAGACATCTCCAGCTCCGCTAGCGCCTGAGTCAGCCTCGCCATCTCAGTCTCCAAGGACGCTGCCTTGGCTATCGCCAACTGCCCAGCCTTCACTTGCTCATCCTTCTTCTGCATCGCCCCCTTCAGCTCCGCCACAACTTTCTCCGCGGCGGCAGCCTGGTCTCGGAAGACAGCAGCATCCTACTCCACCTGCTGTAGACGCTCCGCGAGGGCGCGGTTATTCTCCTCCACCTCCCTCAACCGCTGACACTTCGCCTCGGCATCATCCCGCAAGCGAGTGACCGCCCTCTCACTCGCAGCATACATCAGCAACGTCGCCTGCACGTACACGACAACACATCTAAAAAAAAAAAAAGGGAGTTGCAAATACCTACCCGCGTCAGTTTCTCCTTGGCGAGTGCAATGCCAGCCAACAGATCCACCTCCTTCAAAGCATGCATATCGCGGGAGCAATGCCGCATGTCGTATGCCATTTGGGCGAAGTATGGCTGCGCCTCCCCCGTCCCTTCTAAAGCTTGGGTGATCCCAGCTAAGCTACTCGAACTCCCGGAATGCCCTTCCCTCCGCGGCTTCTTAGATTGGCCCCCGCGAGTTGACCAGACACTCTCCCTCCTCTTCCGCGACTTTGCCACGCCAATCTCTTCAACATGATCTGCTAACTCCTCCAGCACGTCTTCGCCACCTGAGCGAGGCCCGCCCACATCCTCCACCACCAAGTCCTCCACACCCTCTGGCTCCGCGACAGGTTCCTCAAATGGGGACTAACTTTGTTCGTCCTCGCGATCACCACCCTCTGTCTGCGTCTCCTCGACATCCACTTCCTGGACGCCTAAACCCATTGCTTCCGCCACCAAGGGAGGCACATAGGCGTAATCCTCATCCGCCAGATTCAACCTCAAAAAATCTTCACAATCACCCAGCTCCACCTCTTTCCCCTCACCGGTCTCCAAGTCAAAGTCGTACCGCTTGGCGTGGTCAGCCTCGGCACGCAACCCCTCCAGCACGTCCTTATCCGACACCTTGTCATCTGGACCTCTTTCTTCCGCGATACGCCGTCCCGTGGCATCGTGACTGCAAAAAAAAAAAAAAAAAGGGGGGGGAAGGTCAGAAAGAGACCAACAAGCATAAAAAGGGACCACAACAACCACAATACAGACCCGGAACCCGGGCATAGCCGAAATGGCTGTATATGCCAAGGCGGCATATCCGGTAAGAACTCCTACACTCGAACGTCCATGTCACCCGGCGTATCTGACGCTCCATCAGCTCGGTTAGATTATATTCTTGTGGCACTACACAAAGCCAGCAGTCAACAAGGGTAGAACAGTACAAAGTAAAGAACCACAAAGACACGAGAACACGGTACCTATTTTCTGGAAAGCCCCGGGCACCCGGAAGGGATGTCCATGCCACTCCTGCCACTGCCCCCCAACTAGAAAACACTTCCGCCGCCAATTCTCATTTGTCGACGTAGGCAAGTCTTCCACCAAGACTTTGAACTTCCCCCGAGACTTCATCGTCACGCAGCCCCGGCTGCCCTTCTTTGCACACCACCCCATATGCCGGCAGGCATTAAACTCCTCAAAGTTGGGGAACTCCTGCTTCAGGAGGTGAAAAGCACCCTCGTCCCCAATATCTGCATTAACATATTGGGGGTAACTTGCCCCGGGGCGACATACAAACACACCAGTATGTACTGCACGAACGGGGGCAGCGGGAACGTCAGCCCGCATCTAAGTTGGTACTGGTATACCAACGTGAAATTGCCCGGCGGGTCCCAAAATTTCACACCCTTGCCAAGCGGCCGCAGTAAGACCTCGTCCGGAATACTCCAATTCTGTCGAAGCGCTTTAAGTTCCGACACGGTCATACTCTCGCCAGGAGGTTCCCAAAACGAATCATCCTCCTCCCGAGATCTCGCCATGCTAAAATCCTCTACCTCCTGCAAAAGAGGGTCAGACGAGGACACGTGAGACCCGACATCCGTAACAGGGATGCCTTGCCCTAAATCAAGGGCAACTTCTGCCATAAGCTCATCTAACTCCTCATCCCACTAGTGCAAGGTGTCCGAATTAGAATCAGGCGAACTAGAGACAACCACAGTCTCTTTATTGGACACCCACACCGGATCTGTCATACCCTACACCCTCACAAGTTACACTTACTACCTTAACCCTAACCAACCCGACAGCAAACCCGTCAATCTCTTACTCTAGAACTCCTACCAACATCACAAAAATACGAACAATCCCTATCAACTCCAGATAACAAAAAACACAAACCCAACAACAAAACAAAACTCGACAAGTTCATACCTTGAAACGGGGGATACGCGTAGTGGCAGTGAAGCTGGTTGCAAACAGCCGAGTGCTCGCACCCAATCGATCGAGGGTGAAATTGGACGTTCCCCAGCTTTGATTTCAAAACACAACCTAAAAACCTATGCAGAAAATCGCGAATAACCCCCCCCCCTCAAGTCTACCCCAAGTCTATTTATAGACATCCCAACCAGACCCTACCACTATACAGCTAGGGCACAGCCACGTGGACCACGATAATAAATGCATTTACGATGCATCCACTCCCCCGCGCATGCGCATTAACTACGCACGTGGGGCGAAGATTAAACGCACAGACGCGAACTGTTACGCCACTAACGCAAACCGTCACGACACCAGCGCGAACTGTTACGCCACCAGCGCGAACGGTCACGCCACCAGCGCGGACAGTTACGCCACCAGCGCGAACCATTCAGCCCACCACCGTGAACCGTTACGACCTTAACACTTGGTGTGAATGACCACGTTCCTCTCATAAACTGGCCATTTATGACACACGTGCAACATGGCGAGATGATCCGCTTCATATTCTCGGAACCTTCTCCCGTACCTCGCGTGGGGACTTGGGGACTCGACACCATGCCTCCAGCGACCAAGTAAAACATATTCTCGGCACCTAAAGAATAACTCCCCACCCAAGAGTTCTCTCGGACCGGGGACTTGGGGACTTGTTAGTACATAGCCAAAATACTTGGCCAAGCCGAGAATATGACACAATTACCCGGTTGCCGGAGATCATTCCGGGCAAGACAGCACCAGCGAGCCCTTCACGGGTACCCAGAGGGCGAAGGTCCGGCAGCAATCCACCTGCCAGATCCGCTCTCCAGCGGCAAAACACCCCCCAAATGGGAGGTGCCGCAGAGGACCACAGACAGTCCCACATCGAGGACTGAAGCCGCAACGCCTAACATTGTCCTATAAAACAGGCACAAACTTCCAAAAGAAGTAAGTCCACAAAACTCCTTCTAAAAACTCCCGTACTCGGCAAGTAGCAACTAAGCGCTAACTTAAGCATCGGAGAGTCGAAGACTAGGCCACCCCAGTCCCGACTCCTGACGCATCGCTACTTGTGCAGGTGCAAGACTCGGTTTCAAGAATTCGACCTTCTGTCCCGTGACCTCGGGACAGGTAGAAACACATACATTTTTGGTTAAAAACAATATAGCTTGGCTAAGAATTTCAGGTTGGTCTCTTCATAACAATTGTAAAAGACAACCTAAAGATTATTTGAGAACTAGAATTGCAGCAAAAGGAGTTTTCTACAAATACTTATGATTTTCCAAAGTTCAGATACAGTAGAGAAAAACTACTAACTTCCTGACTGTGACCAACAGACCTTTTTGGTTAAAAACAGTATATCTCGGCTAAGAATTTCAGGTTGGTCTTGTTTACGCCTAAATTAATATTTTACTGGACAGTAAATGTCTATGTAAATATTAATTATTTCTTGATCCATGTTATACCGGCGAACCCAAATTTCTCTAAGTTTACAAGTGATAGCCCGCCAGTGAGACCACGCGAGATGAGTTAGACTTCGCGCGGAACGAACTGCATGCGAACTGGACTTCACTTAGCTCGCGCGCGGAATGGACATAGGCGGACTACGCAGTTCGCGTGGAACACTTAACTCGCGCGCGGAATGAATTCGCGCGGAATTACTATTTAACACTCCGCGTAGGCGAGACAAGATTGACTCTCCGCGTAGGCGAGGCGAGGCGAGCTGGCGAACTGGCTCGCGTAGGAGACTTCGCGAGGAAGATACATGCGGAGTCCGCGCGCACCACAATAAATGTTGAAGACTTTTACAAGTCTTTGATATGCTTCGGGCTAATCCCTGTGGCCCATTTAATATAGAAAGCCCTTTTAAGGCTCGCGAGCTGCAATAGCCCGCGAAATGGAAGCGAGCTTCAGGAGCACGCGAGATAGCATCCTGTGACAGCCCGCGGGATGAATTTCAGTTCGCATAGGAGTCTACAGTTGACAGCGAGGAAGGAATGCTCTATGCGGAATGAAGTGTGCGAACTGGACATGTGTCACAAGATGATTGGTTCGCATGGACGGAACAGTGCCCTTGTGCTATTAGGGTTACAGAGTCCGACTTGGATTCTAATTATACTTTTCTTCTGCCGCAAGTCGGACTACTATATAAAGGGCTCGAAGGTTTATAGAAAAAGACAACTCTCAATACAAACAAAACAAACAACTACTCAACAGAAGTATACAAACCCTCGACCTAGTCGAACCTCCAACGCTCCCCGGAGCTCTGCCTTCGCTTCCCTGCTGAAGCAACACAGTAGCTCTCTAAAACAAACACAAAAACACAATACAAATTACAAACTAGTTACCCCTCGAGCTACCTCGAAACCCTAACCCTAAGTGCGCCGCCGCCTTACTTCAGAACCCTCCTGGACTCGTCCCCGACCTTCTTGTATCCCTATAGTTGCTCTGCTCGTGCTGCCGTGAGTATCGATCGCTTGTGCTCGTAAATCCTCGTCTGAGGTGGCACCTGAAACCCCATTCGCCTGATCAGAAGTCAAGATCTCGCACACCATCAACCTTTTCCTCGTCCGCGAGGTGGCACGCCCGCAACTCCTCCCTTATCTTTGTTCGCTAGTTACCTCTGCTCCGTGCACTGAGGATCGTGGCCAAAACAGGTCTCTTCATAACAATTGTAAAAGACAACCTAAAGATTATTTGAGAACTAGAATCGCAAAAAGAGTTTTCTACAAATACTTATGATTTTCCAAAGTTCAGATACAGTAGAGAAGATGAGGACATTCTGAAAAGGAAAACATACCTGAGAAGATGAGGACGATTTGTTCATTGCACTGATCGCAGCACCACGACCACGGCCACGACCAGTTGAGCCAAGCGATTTTGAGGAACTTCGTTTTCATGGGTTCAATTTACCCCTGTTCATTGTGATGGTCAGATCGAGAGGATGAAATGAGAGGTTAGAGGACTCGAGTCCGGTGGCGGAGTGCGGAGATGTGATCATATTAGAGAGGAAAGGAGGCAAGTGAGGCGACAAAGAAAAAAAGGAGGAGTGGTCGAGAGGAGGCGAAGACAGAGAGATTAAGAGTCAGAGACTCTCTCCAATACTCAATTACTCATTAGGGTTTCGAAAAAGAAAAAAAAAACCCAAAACGACCTCGTTTTGAAACGTTGACCGGAGAGGAACCATTGATTTCGGTTTCCCGATTCGGTTCGGTTTCTACTAACAGATCTGGTTTAGCCCAGTTTTTTTTCGGCCCTATTTTTACGGTTTCAGCTCGGTTTTTTTTCGGTTTTCGGCTCCGAAGTGCCACCCCTAGTACTTACTGGAAACACTTCACAACATCTAAATACCCCCGAAAGGGGAGATGTTGAATATGACCCCGGAAATGGTCCCATATCAAGAACACGACAAAGGCAAAGCAAATCAATCTCATGAACAAAGACTTCATTCAAATAACAAGTAGAAAAGGAAACAAATGTCAACATGGACTCCCAGGCAATTTAAAAACTATAAATTATTCAAACTCGGCTAACCACGCCACGAGCATTAAACATTGTTTAAAAAAGCAAAAAAAAAAAAATGGAGCAAATAAGGGCAGTCACTTCTCCTCGAAAGAGGCGCGACTAGACTTGTTCACGCTCCCGCCACTCCTCGAGCCACTACCGCGCCCGTGACTCTGGCTAATATTCACAGACACCCTCTGCACATACGCATGCTTAGAACGATCACGCGACACTAGTGGAGGCCTCACCGAAACATTAGGATGCACCAGTGAGCTCACTTGTTGAACTTCCGTGGCAGGAGACTTGCTAGCTGAAGCTTTCTACACCTCAAAGCGTGGGGGTGCCATAAGCCCAGGTGCTCGAGGGTCAATTGGTTGAACAACAGAAGACGCGACCTGAGATACCACCACTTGAGTGGATGGAGACACCTCAGGACGCGGAGCCCTCAGCGGTGAAGCCGCAACAGTTGCCAAAGGCCGAGGCATGCCCACCCCAGGAACTTCCTTCGGAACAACAGGTGTTGCTTTGCCAAGGATTGCGAGACTTCGGCTTGCTTCCTCTGCTCTAGCGTCATCTGCTCCCATGCCTTCTTTGCGGCATCCCTCTCGGCATACCACTTGCGCATCGCCGATTGATTTATCCAGCCTGCTTGACAACCAGTGTTGCTCAGCTCATCCTGCCCTCTGTTATAAGCACTCCTCAGCTGCTGCTTGTACACTTCGCTCTCCCGAAACGCACTCGCTCCTCTGCCGGCAGCTCTCCCACACTTGGCCTTCCAGGACTTCTCTTGCTCGGCCAACGCATGAGTCAACCTCACCACCTCAGCCTCCAGGGACGCCACCTTAGCAATCGCCACTTCCCCAGAACCACCTACTCATCCTTCTTCTGAATCGCCAACTTCAACTCAGCCACCTCCTTCCAAGATACAACATCTTGGTCTCGGTAGATGGTGACGACCTGCTCCAGTTGTTCGAGCCGGTGCGATAGAGCGCGATTGTTCTCCTCAGCCTCTCTTAATTGTTGGCACTTAGCCTCAGCGTTCTCCTGCAAGTGGGTAACAACCCTCTCGCTCGCCGCATACATCAATAATGTTGCCTGCAGACAACACAAAAATATAAAACAAAAAAGAGAGAGAAGGACGGAAGAGCAAAAAACTGAACTACACGGCTACCTACCCGAGTCAACTTCTCCTTGGTGAGACCCATACCAACCAATGGATCAACCTCCTTCAAAGAATGGATGTCACGGGAGCGATGACGCATGTCATATGCCATTTGCGCCAAGTAAGGCTGCACCTCCCCGGTCCCTTCCAAAGCTTGGGTAATCTCAGCTAGGCTTCCCGAGCTCCCTGAACGCCCTTCCTTACGGGACCTTTTTTGTTGACCTTCTCGCGACGACTCAACCCTATCTTTCCTCTTCCGAGTCCTCATCACAACAACCTCTTTCGACTCTTGCACAACAAGATCCACCTCCTGAATGATTAAGTCCTCACCATCGGAATGCTGAGCGCCACTCTGATGATCACCCGTGTCCCCCAGAGACATATCCTCTACTCCAATTGGCTCTGAGACTAGCTCATCCCTCCCTACGGGACCCTGATCCTGCTGGTCCCCATGATCACCACCTTCAATTTCAGTCACCTCCTGGTCTCCAAGACCCATAGCTTCCGCCACCAAGGGAGACAAGTAAGCATAGTCATCATCTGCCAGCTTCAACCTCAAGAAATCGTCCTCACCTTCCTCAATCTCCACTTCTTTTCCTTCCCCAGTCTCCAAGTCGATATTGTATCGCTTGGCATGGTTAGCCTCGGCACGCAACCCCTCCAACACATCCTCATCCGAAACCATGTCATAGGGACCTTCTTTCTTTCGCAACCCACCATCTCAAGGCATCTTCACTACACTAAACAAAAGAAACAAGGAGTTATATACAGACAAGATAACCAAAAAGGTGAAAGCATTCAAGACAAAATACGGACCCGGGACCCGGGCATAACCGAACTGACTATAAATGCCAAGCCGGCATATCTGATATGAGCTCCTAGATTCGAATGCCCATATCACCCGGCGTATATGACACTCCATCAGCTCGGTTAGCTTACTCTTGAGACACTACACAAAGTCAGAAGTCAGCAGGGACAGCACAGTACAAACAATAAGAAAACATGAGACACCAGTACATGGTACCTATTTTTTGAAAGTCTCCAGGTACTCGGAACGGATGCCCATGCCACTCGTGCCACTGTCCCCCAACAAGGAAACACTTCTGACGCCAGCTCTCGTTAGTAGAAGTGGGTAGATCTTCTAAAAGAATTTTAAACTTCCCCCCTAGACTTCTGAGTCACGCAACCTCTGCTACCCTTCTTAATGCAATACGTCGTATGCCAGCAGGCGTTGAACTCCTCAAAACAAGGAAACTCTTGCCCTAGCAATCGAAACAACACCCATGTCCCCAATATTTGGCGTAGCATATTCGGAGTCACCTGCCCCGGGGCGATATGCAGACACGCCAAAGTGTATTGCACGAAGGGGGGGAGCAGGAACATTAGCCCACACCTCAGCTGGTACTCGTAAACTAAAGTAAAATCATCTGGGGGGGGGCGGCAAAACTTAACATTCTTGGAAAGGGGTCGCAATAACACCTCATCGGGGATACCCCAATTTTGCCTAAGAGCTACCAACTCTGACAACGTCATACTCTTGCCAGGAGGATCCCAGAACGAATCGTCAACATCCCGAGAACCCGCCATACTAAACTCTTCTACCTCCTGCAATAGAGGGTCAGACGAGGACACGTGAGACCTAGCACCTGTAATAGGAATGCCCTCTCCTAAGTCAAGTGCAACTTCCGCCATTAGATTATCCAATTCTTCCTCCCGCCGATGCAAGGTGTCCGAATCAGGATCAGGCGAGCTATAGACAACAACAATTTCCTCGCTGGACACTCACACCGGGTCTGTCATACCCTACATCCTCACAAGTTAGACTCTCGCTACCATAACCCTAACCAACCCGACAGCACACCACCCAATCCCCTACTCTAGAATCAACCAAGAAAAATCACAAGCAATGGCAAGCCATAACAAAACCCCCTACAAATTCAAAAAAAAAAAACAGAACCCAAAATGAAAATTAACAACTTCATACCTCTTTGAAAACGTGGATATGAGTAGTGGCAGTGAAGCTAGTTGCAAACAGCCGAGCGCTCGCACCCAACTGATTGAGGATGGAATTGAACGTTCCCCAGGTTTGTTTCAATAGTTCTTCGAAGAATCCTTCCAAAAATGTGAAAACCGCTCCTTCAACCCTACGTCTTCTATTTTCAAAACTCAGAAACCCTCCTCTGCTCCCTCCAGGCCTATTTATAGACACCCAAACCAACCACGACAGTCCAGATCCTCTCCATCTCAACGATCAGGGAGAGGCCACGTCAGCCACGAACAGAATCGACGTTACAACGCGCCCACGATCCCACGTACGTGCGTCAGTTACACACCAACAAGCATTACCTGCAAAAAAAAAAAAAAAAAAAAAAAAAAAAAAAAAAAAAAAAACTCCCCAATCGATGAAGCCTTGCAACCTTAATGACGTCATAAATGACCACGTGTCCCTCATAAATTGGCCATTTATGATACACGTGAGATATGGCGAAAGGTTCATATCAAACACTAGAAACATACCCCCAGCCACCTTGCAACTCTTGCGTGGGGACTTGGGGACTTGACACCATACCTCTAACTCCCGGGTAAAGTACATTCTCGGCACAACTTGAGAATAACTCTCCACCCAAGAGCTCTCTCGGACTGGGGACTTGGGGACTTGTTAATACATAGCCAAGAACACTTGGCCACGCCGAGAATATGACATGATCACCCGGTTGCCGGAGGCCATTCCGGGCAAGATAACACCGGCGAGATCTCCATGAACACCTAAAGAGTGAAGGTCCAGCAATAATGTACTTACTGGAAACACTTCACAACAGCTAAATACCCCCGAAATGGGAGATGTTGAATAGGACCACGGAAATGGTCTCATATTGAAAACAGACGACATAACTCCCAATACTAGCCTATAAGACATGCACGAATTCCCAAAAGAGGTAAGTTCATCATTCCTCCCTTACTCCCGTACTATACAAGTAGCCTTCGTGTGTTGACTTAAGCATCGGAGAGTTGAAGACTGGGTCACCTCAGTCTCAACTCTTGACGCTGTGTTACTTTTGCAACTACAGGAACTGGAACCAAGAATTCGACCTCCTGTCACCTTGCAACTCTTGCGTGGGGACTTGGAGACTTGACACCATACCTCCAACTCCCGGGTAAAGTACATTCTCGGCACAACTTGAGAATAACTCTCCACCCAAGAGCTCTCTCGGACAGGGGACTTGTGGACTTGTTAATACATAACCAAGAACACTTGGCCACGCTGAGAATATGACATGATCATCCGGTTGCCGGAGGCCATTCCGGGCAAGACAACACCGGCGAGATCTCCATGAACACCTAAAGAGTGAAGGTCCAACAATAATGTACTTACTGGAAACACTTCACAACAGCTAAATACCCCCGAAATGGGAGATGTTGAATAGGACCACGGAAATGGTCTCATATTGAAAACATACGACATAACTCCCAATACTAGCCTATAAGACATGCATGAATTCCCAAAAGAGGTAAGTTCATCATTCCTCCCTTACTCTCGTACTATACAAGTAGTCATCGTGAGCTGCCTTAAACATCAGAGAGTTGAAGACTGGGTCACCTCAGTCTCGACTCTTGACGCTGTGTTACATTTGGAGCTACAGGAACTGCAACCAAAAATTCAACCAACCGTCTCGTGAACTCGGAAAGAGGTAGAAAGAGCGCACTTCCGTCTTTTAACCAAAGTGTGGATGTGTATACTTGTCAAGCAGGCCATAACTTCTTTCTATCGTGGGTCCCAGCCACATATCTCTCCCTTAATCCCTCGTTAAACTTAATACTCAGAACCTGCGCTCTCTCCTTCTCTCTCCCCTTCTCGATATCATTATTCTCACCCGATATCTTCGTAATCCAACACTAAAGATTCTGATTTGGGAATGGATTCTGGCAAAAGAAGGAATAAAGATCAGTTCTTTGATCCATTGCTGACCATGGGATCAGACTCATCTCTGATCCCCGACGACTCTAATAGATCCTGAAGTCGAAACAGTTGTTTTGGCTGAGTCCACGGCTGTAGTAGTCGCCACCGCCGCTACACTGTTTGAGGCCGAGTGTGTTCACGACTTCTTTTATGGACTCCGTTCACGCAAGATAGCCTCTGATTATTGGGAAGCTTCTTCTTTGGATGAGTTCTTAAAACCCAGATCAGAAAATTAAAAAAGAAAGGATTCAAGATCAAAAGAATTAATATTGATAGCATCGGATCCATTATTGCTATATGAAGCTTTATACAAAGTCAAGAAGTAATGCCTCTTGATCTAATCTAATATAATTTGGTTTATTTGTTTTGCGGGGGTTTGTGAATTGTGAAAGAAATAAATGAATGAAGTATAAAAGTTGTGTCTCATGTTTCTAGATCTGTGAATTATGGTTCGTGAATCTGATAGAAATAAGAAGTGAAAGAAGATTGGAAGAATATGTTCCTGGGTTTATGTTTCTGGGTTTCATGTTTCTGGAAGACGAAGGAGTAAGGGAGAGATATGCGGGTGGGACCCACGAGAGAAAGAAGTTAAATGGCCTGCTTGACCCGTGCACATCCGTATTTTTGTTAAAAGACGCGCGCCTCTGATCGGGGGGAAAATATATTTATATATATACGTGCGTGTTTTAATGGATTTGATGCGGATTTCATTTTTACACCATTTTTCGATCGAATTTTCTTATTTTCATCGTCTTTCTTCTTCAAGTCCCGGCCCTCCGTCCTCTCTCCCTTTGCCAAAATACCTCCTGTTAAATAACATCTTTCTCATCACGCCTGCTGAGTAATGATGTGCTGCATGTCTCACATTCACCACCGAACCATTCTCACTCTTTGAGCACTGGCTGTAGAGGAACTTCACAAGATTGCCGGCTTCTTCGTCGTTTCTCTTATCGAGTAGCCACCGGAGTCTGGACTGATTAAACACGTTGTGCAGAACCTTTCTCATTTTCTTCCGTTGCTCTCCCATATGTACAACAGCTATATATCCAACAATTAGTAGAGCTAGTAATAACTAATAAGGTTGATATCAAACGTACATACACGTACATGCAAGATAGACTATATTCATACATACTGAACTTCAATTCACACTATACATATACCTGTTGTCAAATACCCACTACTTAAGAGGTCAGTAGCCATAGTACCAGGTCGTGATGCGAAAATTGCGTCGTGTTTCTTCAAGAATTATCCGGTGATTTAACTGCAATCACATGAACATTTCCTAGTCAGACACAGGCAATGTCAGTGTCGAGCTGTTTTATAAGGTCATGTATCCATCTATATGCTGGTCTGTTCCTCCACAATTCTGGCACACATCCAACGATCGGCCATGGGGTTGGTCCGGGAGGGAAAGGCGGCACTGGTGGGGGTACTACTCGCTTCAATTTTTGGATAAGGAAGCCAAGGAAGATGGATGATGCAAGGAAAAGTAATACTCCAATAACAACAATCATGATGAGTTTAGTAGGTAAGAAGAAGAAGGACAGCAGGCTTGTATCAGATGTGATGGAATGAATTACGTGATAGCTAGAGGTTTGTCTACAATATATAGTCATTACCCTCGAGTCGTAATACGAGCTATCAACAGCCGGGTTGACATTGAATCTGATCGGGGTACTAACCGTACTTGACTTCAGCCATAATAATCCAACTGGTGGGTTTAATCTTATACTATACTATACTTGACATATGAATTTATTGAACATTCCGTCCTATGAAAAGTACGGTCTCCTCTTATGCAAAATAGAAAGAAAAGAGTAGTATGGTATCTCCTCTCATGAAAAATAAGAGAACAGTTCACCAATAGTCTCCCAACTCTTGTGTCAAGGTCAATTTGTTACTAAACTTTTAAAGTAGTCAATGTAGTACCTATACTCCTAATTTGCTATCAAGGAGATACTTCCGTTAACTTTTAGTAACTATTCTCTTAAATTGTTTATATTTATTTTTTTTATTTTTAATCTTACCTTACTTTTATGAAACTACAATTTTCCATCCTAAAAACTAGCCTTCAACATGCCAACATTTCACCTAACGATGTTCTGTCATAATGGTTACTAATTATGACGGAATCACTGCTGCCTTAGATAGGAAAATCTTAAATTTTAAAAGCAAAGAAAAACAAAATAAAACAAGCACAAAAACAAATTTAATTAAGCATAAACTAACACTTAATATTTTTGTGACAGATTATAGGGCACAAGATATAATTTATTTATTTAAACATAAATACAAATACAAAACCCAGAGCCTCGCTCTCAGGTAAACAACTAAAGACTGTTTAGTTATTCATACTTAATTACAAGATAAATACTTACTTGTAAACAAAGTACTCAACACCAGATGATTACAGTACACCACACAGTAAGCACTCTACTATTCTCACTGACCATACTACAAAGAATGTATTCTGGTTATCTTACTTCTTGAGAAAGGTTGAGAGAACTTCCAACTTCTATCTCAAGTTTTTGATGTCTTCCTACTGACGCTTAAGATTCCTTATATAGGGAGCGAACTCCAAACTGAAATTAAAACCCGCCTATACTAAGTGGTCGATAAAGGAATCTTATCTTGATAACTTTACTTTTAAAAAAGTAAAGTCTTTTGTCTTTTTGCGTCGGCAGCCACACACTTCTTATCAAAAAGAAAAACTTTTCTTGTCTTGATGCGTCGGCAACCGTTCATCCTTCCATCCTATTTGTGAGATTATAATATTCTTCTTCGTCGTATCCTGACGACGAATTTGGACCATTATATTCCCAATCACGTGCTATGTTATCTTCTTCATTATCGAGATCTGAGTCATAAGGATAAGAAATCTTATACTTTTCATTCGTCTCGATTTTTTCTAGCCACGTGGTCATAGCTAAAGTGCAATCAACCTCCTTCCTCATAAGGGCTGTGAAAAAGACACAATTCTCTGGTGGAGGGTGATTATAGCAAGTGACCATTATTTTCTCTCCACTTGCCAAAAGACTTGAATCATAGTCTCTTCGGACCACTTCTTTGATAATAGCTATAGCCATAGCCTTCATCCATGTGATGCTTTGATTTGGTCTACCATTGCCACCTGCAATGGCTGGTTTTTGAACTGGACTTTGGATTAACCTGACATAATGATATGGAGAGATATAATTCACTTGTCCATCTACTACTGTCCACTCTGGAGGAGTTGAAATGAATTTTAACCTCAAAATACATCCATCAGGGCTAATGTTCTTGACCACTTCAAAAATTATATATGGGAATCCTTTCAAATCTTCATTAGTTTTTGTCCAAAGGTTATGAACAAAACCGTTTTCCACAAGCCATAACTTGTGTTTTTGGGGATGCTCTGCTTGAACATCAACCAAGAAGATCTTTACCTTCACCTAAGAGATTATGAAAGCTATACCATTATGACTCCTTTAGCGCTAGAATAGGGACTTTAGCACTTTCAGGATTTTCAATGTATGAAACCTTGGAGTTTTCTGCTGGAACACATTTCTCCTTTGAATGGAATCCATACAATTCTTCAGTTAAAGCTTTAAGGGTTTGAAGCAAGTGAGCTTCATTCTCCTCGTAGAACGCATGCAGAATATTATCCAAAATAATCTTCTGCTTAAAGGCCAATAGCCTATCTATCCTGAATACTGGTTTTTGAAAGATCTTTAAAGGTTGATCATGAATAACATTCTTCCCAGTAACCAAGGGTAGTTTATTTGCCCTAAAAGGGGCTCTTCTGCTTTTTGGCAAAGCAACAGCCATAAACGAACTTGACATGCCTTTACCGTCTACCATTTGAGATGGGCTAGCTGGTCTTTTACCCTGAGACTGGTCAGTTGAGGCTGTTCCTTTCGGACACAGCAAAAACTCATTTACGAGTTTTTCTTCATTGGAAGCACTAGATTGATCTTCATCATTCTGGGTGGTTCTAGAGTGGTTTGATTCTTTCTGAAGACTGACTTGACTCCTCAGTTCCATAAGAAACAATGTATTGATAACCTGGTCCGTCATGGAGAGGTCCTACGATTTTATCACCGCTCTTGTATCTTTCCCAAAGACTCTTTTCTTCTGATACCGGTTTCCGGCTTCTTGGATTGCGACCTTCTCTTTCAAACATCGCCATTTCTCTTGTAAGAGCATCAGACAAATAGTTTTTGTCACCTGCAACCATTTCAACATCATATTCATATTGAGTTAAAAATATTTGCTTTCTCAAAACTCTTCCTCTATCAGCAGCGTCAGTTAATTTGTAGTTTTTAAAATTTTTAACTCTTTTGTTATCAGTTCTTACTACAAATTTATTTCCTAAGAATACTTCTACACCCTTAATGCTTTTGATGAAGAAAAGGGCTTCCTTGTCTCCAGTAGAATAGTTTAACTCTGCTGCGTTAAACTTTCCTAATAAAAATTTACAAATCTTTTCATGATTTGCATCTGGAGCAACAGCTAGAACAACTCCTGCCTAGTAATAACCATTTGCGTCTGTTTGCAAGATGATCAAATCTCTTTCTTCAAGTAACTGTAAAGGAAGAAGGTTTTTTGTTAATTCTTTAATCTTTCTGACAGTATTACTGTCATCTTCTGTGAAAGACCATTTCTTTTTAGAACTTGTTTTTAGAGAGAGAAGTGCAGTGAGACCACTGACTTAAGGAATAAAGTCTCTCGCAAAATTAACAACTCCCCAAAATCTTTGTAAAGATTTTGCATCTGGGATATTATCTGGAAATTGGCTAATTTTCCTGACAATGTGTTCTTGGAGACGAATCTCTCCATCTTTAACATGAATGTCCTTTTATGAGGTGAATTTTCTTATGTCCAAAGATGATTCTCTTCTAGACAATAAGTTTACACACCTGTTCTAGGTGCTTTAGATGCTCGTTCATAGATTTAGAGAAGACAAGGATGTCATCTATATAGATTATGCAAAAATCTGAGTAGGGCTTAAAAATATTATCCATTTTCCTTTGGAAAATAGACGGGGCTTGCTTAAGACCAAATAACATAACTAACCATTCATAATGCCCTTGAAGAGTTCCAAAAGTTGTTAGAGCAATGGAATCAGGATGCATTTTAACCTGCCAGAAGCCTGATTTTGCATCAAACTTGGAGAAGATTTTTGCTCCTTTAAGCCTGATGATGAGAACTCTCACTTAAGCTATCTGATAACCGTCTTTAACGGTCTTTTTATTTACATCTCTATAATCGATTACCATTCTGGCTTTTCCTCTTACTTGTTCTGCATGATTTCTTACTAAGAAGGCTGGAGTATGAGGATGACTGTATGAAGGCCTGATTAATTTCTTTTCAAGCAGCTCTTGGACCTGACTTTCCATTTCTTTCCTATCTTCTTCCCTGTAGTGAGGGATGGCCTTAACATGGAAAATTGCATTTGCATCATGCATTCTTAGCTGACAATATATTGGGTCTCTTTCCCAATACAACTTGTTTACGCCTAAATAATATTTTACTGGACAGTAAATGTCTATGTAAATATTAATTATTTCTTGGCCCATGTTATACCGGCGAGCCCAAGTTTCTCTAAGTTTACAAGTGATAACCCGCCAGTGAGACCACGCGAGCTGAGTTACAGAGTTCGCGTGCGAAAGGGACTTCGCGCGGACTACACAGTTCGTGTGGAAACATGAGCTCGCATGCGGAATGCCTTTGCGCGGAACAAATAGTTCGCGCGCGGAATTACTATTTGACAGTCCGCGTAGGCGAGGCGAGGCGAGCTGGCGAACTGACTCGCGTAAGAGACTTCGCGAGGAAGCAACATGCAGAGTCCGCGCGCACCACAACTTTTACAAGTTTTTGATATGCTTCGGGCCAATCCTTGTGGCCCATTTAAGGCTCGCGAGCTGCAATAGCCTGCGAAATGGAAGCGAGATTCAAGAGCACGCGAGATAGCATCATGTGACAGCCCGCGAGATGAATTTCAGTTCGCATAGGAGTCTACAGTTGACAGCGCGGAAGCAATGCCCTATGCGGAATGAAGTGTGCGAACTGGACATGTGTCACAAGATGGTTGGTTCGCATGGACGAAACAGTGCCCTTGTACTATTAGGGTTTCAGAGTTCGACTTGAATTCTATGATTATATTTCTTCCGCCGCAAGTCGAATCACTATATAAGGGGGCTCGAACCCTACCAGAACGGACTCTCAAACAAATACAAAAACACAATACAAACTGAAACTCAGTTATCCTTCGAGCTACTCGAAAACCCTAACCCTAAGCGCCGCTGCCTAGGTTCTTCTTCAGAGCCCTCCGGACTCTACCCCGATTCCTCTATTACCTCCCTTTGTTGCTCTCCTCGCGTCCTTCCGTGAGTATCGATCGCCTTGTGCTCGTAAATTCCTCCTCTGAGGTGGCACCTGGAAACCCCTTCGTCTGATCAAGAAGTCAAGCGCACACACAATCAAACCTTTTCCTCGTCCGCGAGGTGGCACACCCGCAACACTCTCTCTTCTTTGCTCGCTATATACCTCTGCTCCGCGCGCTGAGGATCGTGGCCAAAACATTGGCACGCCCAGTGGGACAGGGAGTACAAGCGATCACCATAGGGAAACCAGAGGAAGCACCATACCGAAAGCCTCAGCTTTCCTGCCTCAAGCACAGATCACTACAGTATAAGCCCCATGATAGCGCGGCTTGCCGATCCCTCACTCAAGAACAGGTCCTTGCTCAGTTTGGTGATCCAGACTTCAGCGAGACCGCCATGGTAGGCTCTCAGCCGACCCAAGATACAGACTTTGCTCCGTCTATGGAGCAAGTCTTCCAAATGTTAGAACAACTCACAGGGCAGATCCAAGGTTTGACGACCCAGAGCTCCGCCACTCAACAAAGCGTCACTGACCTTACTGGGAAGGTAGACGGCCTTGCTAAACAGGCCAAAAGAAACAAGATCCAACAGACCCGACAAGAGTCGGGGCAAACCACGAACGTCTTGCACAAAAAGATTGGACTGCCTAGCAGTCAATCTAATGTTGAGGGTCTTCCTTTAGATGGACCCACGCCCAAAAAAGGAACCAGCTCATCAATCGATGATGAAGGACTTGAGGTAGAGGCCGGCGAGATTATGGATGATAATCCCAGCTCGAAATTTCATGGTTTTCCTCAGGAAAAAAAGCTTGAAGATAGGACAGAACAGTCCATCTTTGAAGAAGAAATCGGTTCGCACACTGAAGGCGAACCACAACTTTGCATAATGGCGAACCACAACTTCCAAGTACCCAACTTTCTCATGCGAGATGTATACGTGGACACGGGTCAGCTGCATGGGGGGCAAGGCGGAGCTCGCCTGCCTTCTTTATTTAACCTCCATGATCAAGGGCATGATCAACTCAAGCTTCGTCCAATTACTGGACGTGATCAAGACGCTACCCCAAGTATTGACAAGCGAAATGAAGCTGCGATAATGGATTGGCGCAGATTTGACGAACTGATGGCAGCCTGCCGCAAGCAACTAGATGCACGAGCGGCTGCTGAAGAAAATGAAAAGGCTTTACAACGCCAGAATGTTAAGCCTACGGTTGGCAGAGATTTTCCTTTGGATGAACTTGCGTCCAAGGAAGAGACTGCTTTGTCAATCAATGACAAAGAATCTGAGGTGAAGGCCGGCGAGACTTTGGATAATGATCTTATCTCAAAAATCGACGTTGTTCCCCAGAAAGATAAGCTTGAAGGTAGGACATAACAGTCCACCTTAGAAAAGGAGAGCGGGTCAAACACTGACGGCGAATCACAACTTCGCATGAAAGGTGACCCACGAGCCAGCTTTCCTGTGCGAGACATCTATGAGGACACAGGTCAGCCACGTGGGGGGCAAGGCGGAGCTCGCCTGCTTTCTTTACCAAGTCATGACAAGCGAAATGAAGCTGGACCAGAGCCTCTTGAGTTTCCTTTTCAGCCTGTACACGCGGGGCGTCAAGGCTGGCGAGGTCCGCCTCTCTTAATGATTCGCCTCGCCAATCTTAATTTCACCAGCAAGATGCCTCAATCCGCTTCGCCAAACCATGGTCATATTAAGCTTAAATATATATGGCGTGGTGGTATCCCTAGGTCAATCTGTGGTTTCACATTGAAATATACTTGGAGTCTCTGCATGCATACCATTTGCTCCAAAAAAACGAAGTACGTACATGTCCCATATATGCCTATGGTTGCAAAGAAGGTCGAGCCACCGACCTTTGTTGATTTTGCATGTGATTTTGACACAGAGCCAACTTTTGATGAATACGACGAAGATTATATGTTGGTGCGTCTGTCTCATAATCATATGCCACGAGAGTCCAATCCCAGTAAAGCTCTTGATAGGATGAAAAGAGACCAACAAGTGGTTCTCTTCCTTGACCAATGCATGGTTATTCCCGCTAAGACCATGCATTATGACATGATAGTTGGCAACAAGGCAGATCTCAACATCATACGATCCACGAGAATGCAGTTGAGAATCATGCTCTGCCAAAAGACAAGGATGCGTGGGGGGCAGCGAGACGTACCCTACGCAATACCTTGCTCAAATTTTCAAGTTGTTGACGCGGAACAACTCTGCTCAACACTTGGAAATTTTCAACAGCGACAGTCTCAAGTTGGAAACATGATGACGTCGAGGCTTGGAGTGAAGCATTGGTGGCCTCCCCCGTGGCCTAACGAGGGATAATCTAATCAAGCTATGATCCCTTCTTTTCTTTGCTCCTACATTTTAATTCATTTTTTACTTCTGCTTCTTTCAATTCCTTTCCTTTTTCGCATTGAAAAAGAAAATACAAAAAAAAAAAATCAAATAGCAGAAAACAAAAAGAGATCTTTGGTCTTGCTGAAATGCAAGACAACGTTCTTGTCTCTGAAAGGCTTGAACTTTACTTAGGAGCCTATCTCTGAGGCTTGATGACAACAGGCATTTCACATGTCTTCGAGTTACTGCCAGCGAAGTCAAGTCAGAGAGGCAATACAATTAGTTTGCAATTCTGAAACGTTGGCAGCCACTACTGGACAGTCAACTTCGCGGACTCCACTAGACTGATCCAGGAGGAATTAGCTGGCGCGCCTTATACTGACCGAAAGCCCTGGATGTCTATTTTCCAGAGGATTTTACGGTTCGTCATTCCGACATTCCTAGAGAGAGTTATGGCAACTTGAATGCAGACAGATCAGGATACGGCGAGTTATGGCAGCTTCCGCTTAAGCTCTACATCGCCGCTGCTGACTTGTCTATCGGTGGACTCTTGGCACAAGACGATGAGAACGGAGTGGAACATGTCGTTTACTATCTTCGCAAGGTGTTAACCGATTGTGAGACGCGCTACTCTCCAATGGAAAAGTTGTGTCTTGCCTTATTCTTCGCGGGTTGCAAGCTCTGCCACTACATGTTAGCCTTTACCACAGTGGTGATCGCTCAGTCCGATCTCGTCAAATACATGTTTTCCCGCCCTATCCTACGGGGACGCTTAGGAAAATGGATATTAGCTTTGGCTGCATTCTCTTTGCCATATGTTCCGCAAAAGGCAGTTAAAGGACAGGCCATAGTGGATTTCCTTGCTCATCACCCGCCAACCGAACTAACAGCATTCCACGAGTTGGAGTTCGCCATAGTCTCCTTTACTCCATGGACTCTTTATCGTGATCAGGATACGCGCGAATTTGCAATGTGCATTTTCAATGTGTTTTCATGACCTTGTAGCCTGCTTTCCTCACTAGGGGGCATGCTAAAGTTTTGATGTCCTTCCTTCATTCCTCTCAAGAAGCTTCGGTGAACAGACATCAAAACTGGGAGGCTCATTGGAGGATCGTGTTCCAGAAATTTCAGACTTTAGACCTTCTTCAAGTGTCTTAGTCATTATTTAGGCCAATCTCTGTGGCCTCCAAATTTTCAAAGTTGGTTCGACGCTTTATTCGGCCGTTCGCCGACTCTTTTGTTTACTTCTCATTGGTTCGCACTGGGGGGCAGCGAAGTATATACTAGAGAGCAGCGAAATGCATGGCCTCTTACAATTTTTCAGCTTTATGCGGCCGTTCGCCGACTCTTTTGTTTGTCTCTCACTGGTTCGCACTGGGGGGCAGCGAAGTACATAGCCATTGTCTTTCCATGTTGGTCCGCCATCGCCAAGAGCTTGCGAAGGGCTATTTTTTGGAATCTACTCAAGTTACATGTGTCTGCTCAAGATACATCCATGCGAGCTACATTCGCTCGCGATATGTGCAATGTACTATGTCTTCTGAGTTGAGCAGGCGAATGCACAAGTAGGGCAGGCGAATGCATTTGAAGTTCAAGTCCAAGGTGCCTAGGCGAGCCGTGTAGTAGCTTCGCTCCAATGCCTTACTGGGTGCTTGAGTTTCAAGGCCTATTCACAGGCTTGTCTACTCACACTCATTTTGTATGACCCGACCCATACCGCAGCATGAACATAAACCTCTTCAATCATTCTCGACATTCATGACTTTGAGGCTGGGGGGCAATGTTTACGCCTAAATTAATATTTTACTGGACAGTAAATATCTATGTAAATATTAATTATTTCTTGGTCCATGTTATACCGGCGAGCCCAAGTTTCTCTAAGTTTACAAGTGATAGCCCGCCAGTGAGACCACGCGAGCTGAGTTACAGAGTTCGCGTGCGAAAGGGACTTCGTGCGGACTACACAGTTCGCGTGGAAACATGAGCTCGCGTGCGGAATGCCTTCGCTTGGAACAAATAGTTTGCGCGCGGAATTACTATTTGTCAGTTTGCGTAGGCGAGACGCAAATGTACTTCGCATAGGCGAGGCGAGGCGAGCTGGCGAACTGGCTTGCGTAGAAGACTTCACGAGGAAGCAACATGCGGAGTCCGCGTGCACCACAATAAACGTTGAAGACTTTTACAAGTCTTTGATATGCTTCGGGCCAATCCCTGTGGCCTATTTAATATAAAAAGCCCTTTTAAGGCTCGCGAGCTGCAATAGCCCGCGAAATGGAAGCGAGATTCAGGAGCACGCGAGATAGCATCCTGTGACAGCCCGCGGGATGAATTTTAGTTCGCATAGGAGTCTACAGTTGGCAGCGCGGAAGCAATGTCCTATGTTGAATGAAGTGTACGAACTGGACATGTGTCACAAGATGGTTGGTTCGCATGGACGGAATAGTGCCCTTGTGCTATTAGGGTTTCAGAGTTCGACTTGAATTCTATGATTATCTTTCTTCCGCCGCAAGTCGAATCACTATATAAGGGGGCTCGAACCCTTCCAGAACGGACTCTCAAACAAATACAAAAACACAATACAAACTGAAACCCAGTTATCCTTCGAGCTACTCGAAAACCCTAACCCTAAGCGCCGCCGCCTAGGTTCTTCTTCAGAGCCCTCCGGACTCTACCTCGATTCCTCTATTACCTCCCTTTGTTGCTCTGCTCGCGTCCTTCCATGAGTATCGATCGCCTTGTGCTCGTAAATTCCTCCTCTGAGGTGGCACCTGGAAACCCCTTCGTCTGATCAAGAAGTCAAGCGCACACACAATCAAACATTTTCCTCATCCGCGAGGTGGCACGCCCGCAGCACTCCCTCTTCTTTGCTCGCTATATACCTCTGCTCTGCGCGCTGAGGATCGTGGCCCAAACACAACTGAGGATCTTCACTGATTACTGGTTTCAGCAATTTTTCTATTTCTGAGAGAGTCGGGATTTTCTTTTGTTCTACCTTGTTAGCATATACCTTTAAGTTATGCTCTCTGATGTATTCTTCTTCTCCATCAGAACTCTCATTGTCAGAAATTTGATATTTAGAATTTTCCTTTGATTTAGAGTCTTCTGAACTCGTTGCTTCATTTACTAATATTTTACTGTGACCTTTAAGCTGGTCTTGTAACAGTAAAACTGGCTTATAATCACCACTCTTCGCTGGCGACTTCTGTTACTGATCTATAAATCGTTTACTTGTAACGTGCACCACGTCTGTTAATCGAGATTCCCAATAGAGTTTTCAGTTTTTCTCAAATCCAATCATTTGTGGTTTTTGAATTACTGTCTGTTGAAGAAGGAAGTCATTTCCAATCAATAAATCAGCGGTTTGGCTTTCACATTGCCAAAGGATCTTAATGATAAAATTTCTTCCTCCCAGGGAAACTTTCACATCTCGGACCATTTTATCCATGACTATTTCCTTTTCTTCCATTGCAATTCCAGTAACTGATCTTGGAGCTTTTTTCCAATATTCTTCAAGGATTGCATATCTTTTAGCAAGACTGTAACCTGAACCACTATCTACAAATGCATGTAGATGATACTTCTTGTAATTGAGAAACTTCAATAAAGCATTCCTGATGATAAGTTTCTCTTGTACCCTCACAGTACATGGGAATTGTATTATTATCATCACATTTGCAGTAATCGCATGTAAACTTTCCCGGATTGGATGGAAGGTACTGATAATATTAGAGGTTTCTTCCTTCCAATTTTGTATCTGTAATAAAAATATAGGACGATATCCTATATCTTCTTCTTCTTCTTCTTCAGAACTTTCTGAAGCACTTTATGTCTCGTCTTCTGATGGGTACTCAAGAGAATATGTTTACACATTCTCTCCATCAGAATAAGCGACTTCAAAGCCTTTTAGATTAGCGTATTCTATTACCTCATCATATTCTACAATCAAGGCTTTAGAAGATCTCTTGTCCTCTTTAGGACACTCATTTGCATAATGTCCATCTGCCTTACAAAGCCAACATCTGCATTTCTTTGGTTCTCTGGAAGAAGAATTTGTTTTCTTTTTCCTTCTAAAAAATCTCTTTCTAGAAGAAGATTTTTCTTTCTTATATTCAGAATTTTTTCTGAACTTATACTTCTTTTTAGAATCAAATTTTTTACCATGCTTGCTACCAGAGAACTTCTTTATCTATTTTCTTTCTTTAGGAATATGACACCCCCATTGTGTCGGAGTATCCAGTATTTTTGGACACATATTCTCAACTCCCCTGAGTTACTTCTTGGCAGTTTTGGATTTTCTGTTTTCTGTGCATTGCTTTCTTAGAAGATCCCTAACTCTTTCTGCTATTCCTCATACAGTAAAATACTGAAGGGGGTTTTCTTCCAAGGACTGTGCTACTGCATCATTACAGGGTTCTGGCAACTTTCTATAATATGTTCTGATGAGATCATCATTCTCAATGTCTCTAATAGTGCAGTAGTAGTTTTAGAATTCATTGGTGTATTCCTCAAAATACCTCATGATACAAATACTCAATTTATGAATATTTGCCTTAGCTCGTTCTTTAGATTGCTCACTATGCCCAGTGATATCTCCACAGAATTGTGCATAGATAGGCACTGCAAAATCTAAAGGACTATTAGTCTGAGCTAATTTAACTCCCCAATCAGCCCATTTAGAACTTCTCTTAAAGGACTGATACCATTTCTAGACTATTCCAGTTAAGGTTGACTCATAATATGCATGAGCATCCTCATAGGCATACTTTGATAACACTAGAGCCTGAGTTAACTTTAAACTAGCAACTCAGTTATCTATTGTCTTTCTTTTATCTCCTACCTAGCTAAATCCAGATAAACCCCTCTTTCGGACACTGACTGTCCCCATTTGGGTTCTGTAGGGATATACTTCTGAGAACTTCGTTCCCCATTCTTTCCTGTAGGAGCTTGTCCTTTTGGAAGCTTGATATTCTTTTCTCAAATGATCTTGGTCGGATTGTTTGTAATATTCTGCACTATGGTGTGACCACCTTCTGAAGGAGCCTGTCTTTCACCTTCTCCTGTATCCATGGAGGATGATGTATTTGGTTCTTCTTTTGCTGCTTGAAAAGGAAGAATCTTCCTCTTATTCTTTCCAATTCGATTTTGAGAAATTTTATTCATAATTTTCTCCAATTCTTCTATGGATTCATAAGTCTCAGCTTGTGCATATAATTCTTTTAGTTCTCCTGCTCTAAGCATTTTCATAGGTCTTTTAGTATCTTCTTCCTCAAAAGATTCTTAATGAAAAATTGATTTAGTTCCAGAGGAACTAGCTTCTTCATAATTAGCAAATGAATGCCTATGAAACTGTAACCTTATTTTTCCTCCCATGTCTTCATAAATTGAAGCATTGGTACTTTCAAGCTGTTTAACAGCAAGAGTCAGATTCCATTCTCTTGGGAATGTTACTTCATGCCATTTTGTGACATGTTTTTGCTGAGAATTATTTTTTTGGATTGGTGAGAACAGATGTAGTAATCTCAGGGCTATTTAGAAACTTGGTATTGGGAGTTACATTTGAGCTCATCAACTTATAATAGATTCGATAATCTATCGCAAGCTCCATCATTCCTTTCTTCATAGAAATCTCATCTGTCTTAATTCTCAGTCTTAGACAGTGAGCGGCATCTTTGAGATGCGTTGTGAAGTTTGGAAACACATTGAAATATGCAACTTGGTTGCACAAAGAAGCTTCTACTGTTCCTAATAGACTTTTCTTAAAATTTGTTATTCTATCGTCTTGTAAGACACATAGAACAGAACAGTCAATTCCATCTATGGCTAAGAGTTTTATTCCTACTTGGACTGCTCCAATATGCATATATGAATATTTTTTCTGAAACGCTTCACTTACCTCCTTTGGAGTTATTAATCTGATGTATGTTTCACCACCTGTGGCTGGAACAGTTAATTCTAGTATCTTGAATCTGTGAGAATCCATAATGAAAGATCTTTTCTTATAGATCTCATTGAATTTAAATCTAGGAGCAGATGCTTCTCGCACACTAGATTCGATTTCATTATACTCAATTCTTGAGCGTTTATTAACTGTACTTGAACTGTGTTCCTTTTACTGAGGATTCTACTCAGCATCTTCACATCTCTCTTTGTTGTAGATTTTTTCGATAATGTTTTCCATTCAAGTAGCTTTGGTTCACTAAACCTTAGCCTACTTTCTCCGATTGGTGGGGGTGGAGAATGTATGATGATTTTACTAGCTATATTTTGATCTAGCGATTCTTCATTGATCTTTTCTACAATCTTTTGTAGATTTGATATCTTGCTATGTAACTCTCAAAATTGAATTTCGAGGTCGGTACATATCTCTTGGAGATAATCAATATTATAATTCTGCTGATAAATTATTACCTCCACATTTTCAGCAAGTTTTTCTGTAAGACGATGAAAGCTGATAGCTTTAACATCTTCATGTTTTACTTTTAGATTTACTCTTTGATTCATCATATCCTGGAGATAAGAGTTTCTAAAAGCTTTTTCAAGTTTTCTTGAGTATTTCTCACTTCTGCTGCTTGCTGATGAATATTGTTTGCAAGATTCTCGGTGCGAACTAATTTCTTTTCAATATCTATCAGATATTGCTTCTCTTTGAGATAGTCTAGCTTGATTTCAACCCTAGCAATTTTTGAATTTATTTCCTCAAGTTGATTAATCCGTAGATTAAATCTCTCGAGTTGTTCTGTAACTTTTTCAAAGGTTTTATCCCTGGATAAATGACCTAGGAACTCGATTAAGCTTGGTCTTGCTGGATCAAGCTCTTCTGCCCCGATCTCTCTTTGAAGATGAATATGTTCGTCATAGAGAGTATTTAATACTCTACAAACGTATTCAATGGAGTATTGATTTTCTTGAATATGTTTTGTATGAAAGCACACTTCCCACTTATCAGTTCCTTTTACAGTACAATAGGACTGATAATTTTTAAGTTTGGATTCTCTTTTCTTTGTCCAGAGAAGCCAACTCTATGGCATAAGCCTTTTTCTTACCTGCTTTTGAGCAAAGTAGGCTCTGATACCAGCTAGGACGGATCTAACCGATGCTCAAATAATCAAGAGGCTTTTGATCTTCTTCAAATGTTTCTTTGAGAATTTTTACTTCTTCTTCTACTTGATAGATCCTTTTTAGGATCCGATAGATAATATCCCAATAATTTTTAGTACTTCTATGAAGCTTATCTTGGAATTCTTTTAGTTTTCTTAATTTTTCTCTTTCTTCTTGTAATTCTTTATAAGATTGTCCAACTTCTGATAAATAATCTAATCTAGTCTCAAAAGATTCTCCAATGATGAAAAATTAACTATTTACCTTTGAGTAAAAGGATAGATTTATATATTTGCAGTATGTTAGATAAACAAATTCAATTTCTTCGGCCCACCATGCTCCGTCAATTTTTGATTTACCTGAAACCTAATAATAAATAGTATAAAAGAAAAGATTTTTAGTCTAACGGAATGTTCTAATGGAATATTCTTAAAACTAACCGGATACCCCTTGTTGATGTTGAAATAAGACTTTAAGTATCACATTGATACATTTTAAAGTTTGGGTATCATCTTGGCCTTATCAACATAGTTTAGGTACCTCTATTGAATTTTCTTCGAAAAATAATAATGATAATAGTCAACAATATTTTATCAACATATATATCTCGTCGGCATGGGCGCATTGACACACGACCTGAGGTCAAAACTTCACAATGTAATAGCATGGCGCACCCACCTGGATTTGATCGGGGTACATTATCCATTATCTCATCAGCCTTAATAATCTGACTTACTGTTGGTTTTGCTTCTATTGGAATTCTATTTATATTATTATCGAAACAGAGCAGACACAATTACCGAAAATGAAATTTCGACATACTAAATCAGTCTCTATTACAAGGCCATGTATTACTTATTCATATTAATTAACTCATATATATATAAGCATGCATGAAAACTGATCGAATCGAATAGCCAGCTTCCTAGCTAGTAGGTACAGCTTGATCATAATGTTCATATATATTGTTATTACATAGGGATATTATTTATTTTTCTAGAAGATATTAATATTACATAGGGATTTAATTAACTAGCCAAGTGAAAACAACTAATTAAACGGGGTACACAGTAGCAGCCAAGCGAGGTTTAGCATGCGCATACAAAGGATTGAGCTTGAAGAGGGTCTGCGCCTCAGTGAGGTTA
Organism: Fragaria iinumae; assembly: GCA_009720345.1. NCBI lineage: Eukaryota > Viridiplantae > Streptophyta > Magnoliopsida > Rosales > Rosaceae > Fragaria > Fragaria iinumae. The sequence goes on along the minus strand of CM019122.1, from coordinate 10,561,919 downwards.
ATCTTATCGACCTCAAGTGGCATGCTCCATGTAAACCCATGAAGAAGCCTAGCAAAGAGCATCACAGTTATGGTAGTCCCAAGCGTACTACCCATGCAACCTCTCCTTCCAGTAGCAAATGAAATGAACCGTAGCTCATGTTCATCCAGCTCCACTTGTTGACTGGCATCTCCACTTAGATGACGCTCGGGGTCGAACCTCAACCGGTTTTCCCAGACTTTGGGGTTACGTCCAAGGCCTGTACGACTTAGAAGAACACAACTGCCCTTTGGGATGAAATAGCCTGCTACTATAGCATCAGAAATGGAAACATGGGGGAGATTAAACGATGCAACTGGATGCAGCCTGAGCGATTCTCTTGCACAAGCCCTTACGTAATGGAGATGAGGGAGATGAGATTCTTAAACAAGCATATCGATTCCCACTATCCTATTTAGTTCCTCTTGTGCTTTTGTAAGCATCTCGATCTGGTTGGTTCAGCATCTCCAATAGACCCCACTCTGTTACACTGAAAGGAGTATACAATGTCGCGACTTGTAGTTCATGATCACATATGTCCATGACACAAGTAACCAACCAAGCTACGCCCAGTGGCGGATCCAAGATGAAATTCTTACCTAAGCTAGTTGTAACACTACAAAAAAAATTCAACGAATTCGACTTTTGAAGGTGCTAGAAAATTTTGTTAATTTGAGGGTCGTGAAAGACACAGTCGAGCTTGAGAATGTCAGACATTTAGACATCGAGTAGCCTGCTAATACTACTAAAATTAGGAGGCAATGATGAGAATTTGAAAGCAGTGAATTAGCAATTAAGGATGGGAAGCAGAACGACTACGTTTGTGAATTTTGGAATTGAGACTTCAGAGTCGATTGATGATGTCTAGCCAAAACGACATCAGCTTGATTAATAATAACTAAAATGAATCTTTTCTTAGATGAGCGATGGATTCAAACTGGTAAACAGGGGTTTGCAAGGAAATTAAGTAAAATGCATTCTTCTTCAGTTGTGCATGCAACAACATATACTGTATAGGAGAAAGAGTCAAGCTAGGACTTACATGCTTTCAACTATTCAAAAAACTTGCTTGACAGATAATAAGACTACTGAATACAATTGGTCCTAATGCTGATTAACATAACAAAAGAATGGTTAAGGAGGTTTGATCGCATTAATGAGACGTAGATTTTTTGTTTACTAAAAAATTCTCACCTAGGCTTAAGCCCAAGTGAGCCTGGGGTTGGATCCGCCAATGGCTACGCCTCACCGACAACTACTACTTTTAGGACTTAGATGACTCAAACAAGAACCTATGTTACTCTATCGAAGACCACTTTTTTCTAGTTAATTACCACATTAGTGACAAAGTGGTAATCGAATTTTTGTTTTATATTTATCTGTATGAAACTGAAAGTACTTTTGATTCAAATTCAAGATTGTAAAACAATATGTTAAAATTTGTCCTCAAACTGATGAATATGACAGATATGACTTATCCTATATGACCTATATGCAAATGCAAATATCTCTCAAAAAGGTATGTAGTTGAGCTTAATAGTTGTGGATGTAAGTATATGAAAATATCTTACTGTGATTTGCGCTTTGATTTCTTCAGCTGATAATAAAGGCTGCCCATTTTCACCTTTGAGTGAGATGAAAACATCGAGCAGGTCCTCCTCTACAGGCTCCTTGATCCCCTTTTCCTGACTAAAGCACCTCCACTTTTGTACTCTCGCGTCTATAATAGGGTCCTGATACTGCTTGATAATTTTTAAAGCATCCCTTATCTTTTTCTCATGTTCACCTATATGTCAAACGGTTTCAACCATGGAAGGTAATCGGATACACAGAATGGAAACACATGCGTATTGTCAAAATTGCAGAGACGTGTCTTTCTTCTTGAAATCCTGGTTCTCCGTCCTCTCTCCCTTCTCCAAAGTACCTCGTGTTGAAGAACATCCTTCTCATCACGCCTGCTGAGTAATGTTGGGCTGCATATCTCACATTCACCACTGAGGGATCCATTTTTTTGTTCAAATCTAGGGATAGGGTATGTGATAAACTTACCGAACATAAAATCACATCTCCACCGTTCAATTTGTAGTTCTATATGAGGAGATCACTTATACAAATTTTCAGAAAATTTGGTGATCGTTAAGTCATCCAAAAGTTTGATTTATTTTTAATGATGTTGAACGGTCCAGGTTTGACATAAAGTGTTTAAGTTTTGTTTTAATCTCAGCCGTCCAATCTCATTAAAAATAGATTTAATGGTGTGGGCCTATCTCTAGATTTGAGCAAAAAAAATGGATCCCTTAATGGAAGGGCCCTGTATATATGTGTGTGTGTGTGTGTATCAGGCCCGTTCTGGTGCGGACGTCCACACTCGGCTTAAAGTGCGGACGTCCCTCTGTTCTCTACCGGACGGCTCCGACGATGGCGTGCCTCCACTCTAGCAGACTCCAAAAATTAGAATTCGGCGGACTCGCCAGGGAGGGAAAATGATCGGGGACGCTGCTGGAATCTGGTGGGGTGGAGGCGCGCCATCGTCGGAGCCGTCCGGTGGAGAACGGAGGGACGTCCACACTTTAAGCCGAGTGTGGACGTCCGCTTCGGAACGTTTTTGTATATATATATATATATATATATATATACACACACACACACAAACTATACCATACATACATCTTAGCACGGTTGATTGGTTAGGGTGTTTTGATATATCTTGGGCGACCAATGTTTGGATCCCCTTACTGACCCTCGACTTTTGTTTAATTTTGAAAAATTTGGACTAAAGTTAAGTCAAAATATCGCGATATTTTGGAAGTTTCGTACGATATTTACTTAGTATGAGAAGATATTATCGAAGGTTGAAGAAAACGATATTTTAGGCGAAATGTCGCCAAATTTATTGATTTTAAAGACCTTACTCGGGGTAGATTAAGGGACAGATACATCTCAACCTTACTGTTTTGTCTTTTTTATAAGCTCTTAATTTAACTAAACATTGAAAGAGAAAGGGTAGATTGTAAAAAATAGGGTGCAAATTTTACTATCTTTTTTCTTCTTTGGCATAACTAAGCAATGAGATGAGCCCCCCTTAACTCGTAGAATAATTAAGAGTGAGGTTCACACGAGGAGGACCTCCCAAACAAAAACAAAACAAAAAACATATATTACCGAAATTGAAATTTTGACATACCAAATCAGTCTCTATTACAAGGCCATATATTACTTATTCATCAGGCCATGTATTTCTTATTTCGTATAAGCATGCATGAAAGCTGATCGAATAGCCAGCTTCCTAGATAGTAGGTACAGGCGTACAACTTGATCATAATGGTCTTATATATATGGTTTTCCCAGACTTTGGGGTTACGTCCAAGGCCTGTACGACTTAGAAGAACACAACTGCCCTTCGGGATGAAATAGCCTGCTACAATAGCATCAGCAATGGAAACATGGGGGAGATTAAATGGTGCAACTGGATGCAGCCTGAGCTATTCTCTTGCACAAGCCCTTATGTAATGGAGATGAGGGAGATGAGATTCTTGAACAAGCATATCGACTCCCACTACCCTATTTAGTTCCTCTTGTGCTTTTGTAAGCATGTCTGGTTGGTTTAGCATTTCTGATAGACCCCATTCTGCTATACTGAAAGAAGTATCTGTTTTGGCCACGATCCTCAGTAAGGGGCAGAGAGATGGTAGCAGTCAATGCTTCTAGGGATGCGTGGCGTGCCACCGCGTGGACGCGGAATGTAGTAGAGTTGTTGCTGTAGTGCGTTGACCTGTACTTCTAATCAAATGAAAGTAGGGCTCCGGTGCCACCTCGCGGACGAGGATTTACACTAGCTTCTCCGCCACCGATATCAATACTCGCGGTTGTAGCGAGCAGAGCAACCAAAGGAAAGGAAAACGAGAACGCAAGGGAGCTTGAAAGGAAAAGGGTTGCTAAGGCGAGATGCTTTAGCGTCTGAGTTCGACTAGGTCGATAGTTGTATTGTATTTTTGTTGAAAATGTTGAGTTGTTGTTGTTTTGAGAGAGAGAGAGAGTCTGTAAGCCTTCGAGCCCCTTTATATAGTAGCTCACTTTCTGCCAGAAGAAAGATAATCATAGTCCAATTCGGACTCTGAAACAGAATACCACAAGGACACTGCTTCACCCGAGCGAACCAATCATCTGCATGACACATGTCTAGCCGCACAACAGACTTCGCTTAGGTCACTGCCTCCGCGTTGTCCAACTGTACAGTCCTATGCGGACTCAAATTAGGAACGTCCTTATTCCGCGAGGTGTCATAGTCCTTGTGGAAACCTATCTTGCACGGGCCGCAAACTCAAACCATCACGCTAGCTCCTGAAGCTAGCTCCTGAAGCTTGCTTCCATCTAGCGGGCCCTTGAAGCTCGCAAGACTTAAAAAGCTTTTTCATTAAAAGGGTCACAGGAGTTGGCCCAAAGCATGTCAAAGACTTGTAAGAGTCTTCAACGATAAATGTGGCGCAGGTGATCACGTGCATGCGGACTCCGCCTCTTGCTTCTTCACGAAGTCTCCTACACGGAGCCATCTCGCCTCGCCTTCATGTACTTCTACGCGAAGTCCATCTCGCATGCAACCTTACACTTCGCATGCATATAGACCTCGCATGCAAACAGTATCATCTAGCTCGCGCCACCTTGTAGGCAGTTAAACATCAAACCAAGTCAACCCACGTCTTCTAGTCTTCTATGTGAACTGTACACCTAGCTCGCATGACTTTGTCGGCGGGCCATCACTTGTAAACCTAATTATTTGGGCTCGCCGGTGTGACATGGATCAAGAATTTAACCATCAACAATCACTTACATCAGACTTAACCATCAACAATCTCAGAAATTTCTTTAGTTCGGTTTTCTTGGTTTTACGGACCACCCGACAAGAGAATTCGGCCTGGATTTTGGAATAGGTGTTCTAACCTGGCTGGTTCCATGGATCTCCCTTGGTTGTGTGCTGGTGATTTTAATGAATTCTTATGGCCTCATGAAAAGGAGGGCGGTAACCCTTGGAATCCAGGTAAAAGGCGTTTTCTACGCGAGTTTATAGAGGCTAATGACTTGATCGAGCTTCAATCAAAGGGTCAAAAGCTCACTTGGTGTAACAACTGGCCAAAAGGGGGTATAATTAAGATCAAGCTGGATAGAGGGGTGATAAACACAAAGTGGTTGGAGAGGTGGCCAGATTCTAGTGTTTTCAATCATTCTCGGCTGGGGTCTGATCACTGTGCACTTATTTTTGACTCTGATCCACCGATGGTTCGTGAGCCCAAATTATTTAGATTTGAATCAATGTGGCTTGATGATCCAGAGTGCAGGGAAATTGTGGAGACCTCTTGGACTGACAACTCTCCAACTATTGGAGCAGCCCAGTGGGTCACAAGAAGTCAAAGATGTGGGGTGGAGTTATCCAAGTGGAGCAAGAAGAAATTCTCCAACAATCGTATGGCTATTAATAAAAGAATTGAGGAACTTCAAGTCATTCAGGAGTCTACAACGGTAGAAGCACGTAACATGGAGTCTCTATTAATTGGAGAAATTGGTGCCTTATGGAACAAGGAGGAGAAATACTGGACACAACGTGCAAGAGTCAACTGGCTAAAAGCTGGGGACTCAAATACCAAATTCTTTCATTTGACAACCATCCAAAGAAGACAACGGAACAAAATTCTCAAGCTTAAATCTACCAATGATGTATGGCTTGATCGAGAGGGAACTATTCGTTCAGAAGTGGAGAATTATTTCAAGAACATTTTCAAGAGCTCTGGTGAGAGAGATTGGGATGAGGCTTTACAGGCAGTGGCTCATGTTGTTAGCCCGGAGATGAATTGCTCTCTAACTAAAGATTTCTCTTTTGAAGATATTAAAGATGCTGCTTTCCAAATGGGGGGTGACAAGGCTGCAGGCCCTGATGGCTTTCATGGGATTTTTTTTCAGAAATTCTGGAGCATCATCAATGAGACTATGAGAGCTACTGCAAAGGAATTTCATGATACTGCAAATATCCTTTCAGATTTGAACAAGACAAACATTGTCCTCATTCCAAAGGTCCCTTGCCCAGAGAAGGTTGATCAATTCCGCCCGATTAGTCTTTGCAATTACTCATACAAGGTTCTTTCTAAAATGCTTGCGAACCGTTTGAAAGAGTTTTTGCCAAGTATTGTGTCACGCCCCGGTTCTTAAGTTATTTTACGGTTATTTACTTTGGTATTATTTAAGTCTTTTACCGTTTTAAGTAACCGTTTACTATTTAAGACTCCAAAGTTGACTTTTTCTTCTGTATGGAATTTGGGAAAACTTTCTTCATGAAAGTCGTAGAGGATGTTGTTACGAGTTCGTAGACATGCTATGCGTTAAAATCGGAGTTAGCATGGAAAAGTTATCAATTAAAAAGGTAAGTTTTTTTTTGGGGTATTATTTTGAGGTGTTAAATTTTGGAGTTGGGTTATGTTTTTGGTTGATGTTTAAGTTGGACCGAGCCCATTATTTTCCCTCTCTCTTTTCTCTCTCCTCCCTCCCGATTCTCCCTCTCCCGCTGCCGGATCTTCACCACCGCCGTCGTCCGGCCACCACCGACCGCCAGACCGGTCCCGTTCGGACCCCCGACACCTCCTCTTCCTTCCTGGGCTGGTGGCTGATCCCCTAACGCCGCTGTGAAGGAGCAGCTGAGCCCGAAAGCCACGCCTGCCGTGGTTGCACTTTCACCGGAACTCTCTCCTCCGGCCACCATAGCTGGAGCTGCTTAGCTCGTTGGAAAGCTCTTCTCCTGTGCGTTCATCCCTCCAAAGGACTCCCTCCCTCTTGAGCTAGGTAAGGAGAAATCAGCAAAGGAAATTCTAGGGCTTATTATGTGTTTTCGTTCGATTGACATAGTTAGGCTTGGAATTTGTGTTTGTGCTTGTTAGAAAAGTTGTAGAGGAGATTGAGAGGAAGATGCTGTTAAAATTTGGTAGCATTTGCAGGTCGCCGGAGCCGGGCGGCGCCGCCGCTGTTTTGGGAAATTTTGTGGTTTTTAATGTAGAATATTAAGGGGATGTTTATGAGGTGAGTTTTGGAATTTTTGGAGGAATTTTGGATAGGTTTGGGATTTTTCGAAGTTTGGTATTTTAGCTGTTATTTTGCATAGAATCCGGCCGTTAGATTATTGTTGTTTCGGCCGTAGAAGGTGGATTTAAGGCCGTCGGTATTTGTGATGAAGTTTGGACGATATCAATTTTAAGATTTGCAAAGTTGGGCAAGAAGGAGAGTAGATAAAGCCATATTTAATTTTGCTTATTTTTATTTAAGCGTTGGTATATAGTTGAGGATTTAATTATGTTCTTGGATCCAACGTGAGGAAGCTCGAGCAGAAGAGGCTTCAGACCGACTTCAGGCTTAGGCCTAATTTGTGAGTGGACTTTTGATTTTAATAATGTGCATGCAATTGTTTATTTGGTTGGACCATTTGACGTCATTTTTATTTGACGATTTTACTCATTGTGGTGAGTTACCGAAAATGGGATTTTCGGTAAATTATAATATATTTTTAAGGAGAGTATGTATATAAATGCTAGCTAGCGATATGTGTCTGTCCACCTTAATGACATAGTATATAAGTGCATTATGGTGTGACGTGAGCGTTGAACGCAAGCGTAGTAGCCTTATATGAGTGTTTAATTCATATAAGGGGTATGGGCACATATTTATACACCCGTCTGTCCACCTTAATGGCGTAGTGTATCACCGCATTAAGGCGTGACGTGAGCGTTGGACGCGAGCGTAGTAGCCCTATATAGATTATTATTAATTTATATAGGGAGTATGGGCGAGTGTAAATATATACATGTATATATTTTAGCCTGAGAGGTTGTATTTTGTTATACATAGTTTTGAGCAGTAAAGGCTCGATATTTATAACGATAAGAGAATTATCGTTTAAGACATGCATTCGTTTTCTTGGAAATTAAATTGGGAAAGCATAAATGTTAATAAATATTTTCTTTAATTATTTTTGTCCACTCACTCTAATTATTGCGAATGTTTTTCCCCTGGGCTCTTCGTTTTAAAAAATGCCCAGTCTGCAGAGTTCGAGTTAGTACGAGTAGGAGACGACGAGGCATAGTTACCCATTTCTCAGCCACATTTCACCAGTAGGTTACCTGTTTAACCTACTAGAGTATTTTTCTGCTCCTCTAGTGTATAGTAGCTCTGAATACTCTTTGGGATTTATCGTTTAATGTTTCTGGTGGTGTGCTTAGACTTTTGTTGTATTTTAGAATATACGAAGTTTGTAATTATTTACTCACTTTCGTATAATTGTGGGTTGATTTGGAGGATGCTCAAATTTATTATTTAAGAAAGTAACATTTTAGTTTTCTAGGTTAGGGTTGTCCATTTTCAAGGGAGATTTGCTTATCGGTAAATTTTCCTTTGAGGTGGTCCCCGCAAGACTTACCTCGGGTTTCAGGGTGAAATTCGTGGTGGATCCTGACATATTGTCTCTCCTCATCAGTGTGCTTTTGTGCCGGGTCGTCAGATTCAAGATAATATTTTGGTAGCACATGAGGCTTTTCATTATTTGAAGCTGAGGAAAAGGGGAGACATTAAAGAGCTGGCACTAAAATTGGATATGAGCAAGGCATATGATAGGGTGGAGTGGGACTTTCTTGAAGAGGTTCTTACTTGTATGGGATTCTCCAATGGTTTTGTTCGTTTGATTATGGCTTGTGTTAAGTCTGTGTCCTTTGCTGTTACCCTAAATGGAAAAGTAGGGGAGTACTTCAAGCCTTCAAGAGGTTTGAGACAAGGAGACCCGATCTCTCCCTACTTGTTCTTATTTATTTCAGATGTCTTCTCCTCTCTTATCAGACGAGCTTGTGAAACCAGAACTCTGCAGGGTATCAAGCTTAGTAAGCATGGTCCAACTTTGTCACACCTATTCTTTGTTGATGACTCTCTTTTCTTCCTATCGGCCACAGCGGCTAATTGCTATGAGATTATGCATATTATTGAAGTGTACTGTGTTGCCTCTGGTCAGCTTGTTAACCACAATAAGTCAACTCTCTATTGTACGTCTAACATGTCTGATGCTTGCGTACATGATCTTTGTGAAATTCTGGGAATTCCTGCCACTATCAATCCTGGGCGATACCTTGGTCTCCCTACCATTTGGGGCATATCTAAAAAAGCTTCCCTCTCTTTTATTAAATCAAAGTTGGCTGACAAGATCTAGAACTGGAAACTCTGTACTCTATCTATGGCTGGGAGGGAAACCCTGATCAAGGCCGTGGCTCAAACTGTTCCTACTTTTCCCATGCACTGTTTCAAATTTCCGGTCACCTTATGCAATGATCTGGATGCTATGTTGGCTAACTTTTGGTGGGGTCAGAAGAAAGAGGAGCATAAAATTCATTGGAGAAGCTGGGATTTTCTAAGTCAGCCAAAGGACCGTGGTGGCATGGGTGTTAGAAGTATGAAGGAGTTTAACATCTCCCTCCTAGCAAAGCAGGTTTGGCGACTGCATTCTAATCCTACATCTTTATGTGCTCAAATTCTAAAAGGAAATTACTATCCTAGTTCTGATATCCTAAATGTCGGAAAGGGATCACGTGAATCATGGGCGTGGAGCAGCCTTTTGGAGGGTAAAAATCTAATTGTTGATGGGGCTAGATGGCAGGTTGGGAATGGGGAGCTCATTAACATTTGGGCTGACAAGTGGATTCCTAACTCCACCAAGGGTTTCATGTGCCCTATGCTTCCAGTGAATTGTTCCAGACCCCATATGGTGAAGGATCTGATTGATTGGGGTGATAGATGTTGGAAGCTAGAATCGATAAATGACCTGATTTCAAAGGATGATCAGTCAGACATTAAATTGATAATCTTGGGTGACCAATCTATTTTGGATAGAATTATTTGGCCAGAAACAAAGAGTGGCCTGTACTCTGTGAAGTCAGGTTATCATTTTCTTCATTCCCAAAACTGCAAGCCTACTACGCATCATGCTCATTCATCTCACAGATTAAATCACACTGTGTGGAAGACGGTTTGGTCTACTCAAACTACTCCTAAGATTCGTAATTTCCTATGGAGAATTTTGGCTAATGCTCTACCATCTTATCTAAATCTCCACAGAAGGAAAATAATACCTTCCCCTTTGTGCCCTGTGTGTGATATGTTTTCGAAGTCTACTGAACATATCTTCCTTCATTGCCCGGGTGCAGTGTGTGCTTGGTTTGCTTCTGATTTGCACTACAAGATCAATTTGCAGACAATCAGTACATTTGATTTGTGGTTTGAAAACATTATTCTCATGATGAAAGACAACAAAACAATCAAAGAGGAGTTTCTCACCAAAGTTGCTTTTCTTCTGTGGGAGATTTGGAAAGCTAGGAATGCATTTGTCTATGAAGCTGCTACAATTGACCCAAACTTAATCGCCAGGAAAGCTAGTTTGGCTGCGGCTGAATTCATCACCTGCAAAAACCACAAGGTCATTTCAAATTCAATTATGGTGTCTCATTTGCACTCTCGGCAGTATCAGGTACGTAATTTCCCTCTTCCCCCTCCCCCCCCCCCCCCATCACTCTTCTAGTATCACCCCCACTCCTTATTCTCACCTTTCTATTTCTCTTATCCCTTCTGGATATAACCCTAGTGTTTCTCTTAGAGCAGACCCGGCTCTCTCACATAACTCCTTACCATCCATAAATCCTGACCGAAGCTACCCCATCTCTAACCTCCCATCCACTCCTAACCACTCCATCCCAAATGAGCATCAATACACCAATCCATTTTCAGCTCCCTCTCTTCACCATGCCCATCTTCAGCCTGCTCTTTCCTAAATTATTTTGCAGCCTCCAAATCCAAATTACGACCAGAACCATTTGAATCTAGTCCCACATAATAATTCTCAATCTCAAAACTAAAGTATCCACCATAACCATAGCATGACTCCTATCTCTCTCTCCCCCACTGTGAGTAATGTGACACAAATTTGGAGCCCCCCTCCTCCTGGTCATATTAAAATAAATTGTGATGCAGCATGGATAGAGAGTTCGAAGCTTACTGGTATTAGTGTTTTAGCAAGTGATTGCCATGGTAAACTCTTTGATGGAGCTATTCTGTTGTGCCAAACGGGATCAGTGTTAGAGGCGGAAGCAACGGCTGCGGCGGTGGCTATTGAGGTGGTCAAGCGTATCCCTCCCTTACCGATCATCCTCGAATCAGACACAAAAGCCTTAGTGGACCAGACAAACAATTCAAAGCTTCCTTGTAATTGGAAAATTGCTCCTGTTGTGACTATGATTCGGAATTCAGTTACCTTGAACCCACGTCTGGTATGGTTTTGGATTTCAAGAAAAGCGAACTCTGCAGCCGATTTGGTTGCCTCGCTAGTTGTGAGGAAGAAGTGCCTGGAGGTCTGGATTGATCGCCCGCTTTCTTCCCTTGTGTTTGTTCTTTCTCGCGATGGTTTGCCGTGTCCTCCGCCTTCTAACTTGGAGTTTGGAAGCCCATGACTCTGCCGAGGTCTTGGTTGTGCTGTTTCATCGGCGTCGGAGTTTTCTTTTGTTTTGTCGTCCTGTTCTTTTTTCCCAGTTTCGTTTGCTTTTCTTGTTCAGGTTTCTTTGTCTTGCCGTTTCTAGCTGGCTTTGACTTGGTCTGTATTTGTTTGGGCTTTGTTCTTGGCCTTTTGTGTTTGTTTCTCTAGCCTTGGGCTTTTTATTGAAGTTCATGTTGACCAAAAAAAAAACCATCAACAATCTCATCTAACTAAGAATCTGGGAGATTTTCATCCCTTCTCTTCTTATCTCTTCCAGATTCTACCCCATTAATTCTTCTATATTAGAATATGTAAGGTGTGTTTTAGGATCTGGGTTTCAGTTTCTGCAATTTTGTGTCAGTTGGAAAAGAGAGTTTTAGGATGAAGAGTGTGACGTGACATGGGTTAGAAGTGATGGGTTGAAGTCGATGATAGGAATCAATGGGTTGAAGTCGATGATAGGAATCATGTTTGAGGCCTTTGGATATTGACTGAATAGATAGGATTTAAACCCAAACAAGGACGAGGGCAGCCAAGAAGAGGATCTTTATCCTGTATGTTATAACGAAAAATTTTCTTACCTATTAAAGGTTAATAAGGTTCTTATTAGAGTGAAACAGGTTCATGATTGACTAATGATGTCCTAAAAAATACTAACTGCACATTTCATATGTTATCATACTCTAAAATCCAATATTGAGAAATTCTGCACTATATGTCTATATATGGTATCATATGTAATAAGGGAAATTCTATGGTACCTACATGTATGTCGTACACACATTTACATATATAACAACAAATTTATTGTCATTGCTACAAAATGAGTTATTGTTTGTGTAATTTTAGTGTTGTTAATTAAAGGTAATTACTTAACCCATGATATTTTCACGAGTTTATGTATAAATTGTTTTTAATGTACATACTAACTTAGTTCAATAATATGTAAATAGTGTAAAAATTTGTAAGAAATGAAACTTTACAAAAGTGATCTATACATTAAATTCTAAAGACTAAACAGTGGATGTATGAAAATATAAATGAAATGTAAGCTAAATAAGCACATTCGCACTTTAATTTCAAAACAAAAATTTTGTTGAAGACATGATATGTGAGTGTATCTATATATATATATATATATTCATTCCAGAGCATGACACCGCTTTAAAATTAAAGTGTGGTGTTCCTTATTTTGCTCACTTTCATGTCGCATTTCCACAACTCCACATTTCAGTGTCTAAAACACAGTGTGTAGATCATTTCTGCAAAGTTTCATCCAATTTAAAGATCATTTGAGCATCCGTAATCGTGATTTACACGAACGGTTATGTTTGTACAGCTTTTGTTCTGTTGATTTATTTAATCTAATTCGGTACCCAAATGATCTTCAAATCAGATGAAATCGTGCATGAATGATATACATACTATGTTCTAGACATTGTACGGTTGAGATGTGGAAATGCGACTTGAAAGTCAGTGAAATAAAGAGATCCACATTTTAATTTCAAAGCGGGACACCGCCCTTCCAATGAGGGATCCCTATTTTTGGTCACTTTTATGGATAGACCCACACTATTAGATTTGTTTTTTAATAGGTTTGGATGGCTGAGATTAAAACAAAAAACTTAACACTTGTGTCAAACCTACACCGTTCAAGATCATTAAAAATAAATCAAACATTTGGATGACTTAACGATCACCAAATCTTCTGAAAAGACCTACAAATTGAACGATGGAGATGTGATTTTGAGATCCGGAAGTTTGTCAAATACCATATCCCTAGAAATGAACAAAAAAGGGATCCCTCATTGGAATATATATATATATATATATATATATATATATATATATATATATACAGCCCTTCTCAGCTGCGGACGTCCGCACCAATGGTTTTGGTGCGGATTTTCATTTTTGCACCACTTTTCGATCGAATTTCCTCATCTCCACCGTCTAGTATCTATATAATATTGTGTAGATCATCTCTGTAAAAATTTAGCCAATTTGGTAATCATTAAGGCCCTCAAAATGACGTCTTTCTGTTACAAACATGAACGGTTCATGTTTGACATAATTCAGTCCGTCCATTGGTTTTTCGAGTTTCAGGGTCTTAACGATTACTAAATTGGCTGAAATTTTACAGAGATGGTCTACACAATATTATCTAGATACTAGACGGTGAAGATGAGGAAATTCGATCGAAAAGTGGTGCAAAAATGAAAATCCGCACCAAAACCATTGGTGCGGACGTTCGCAGCTGAGAAAAAAAAAAATATATATATATATATATATACAAGCCTTTTCAGGGAAAATTCTATAATGTGTTAATGCATATGAATGATGTGATGCACCAACTTTGTAAATTGAGTCCTCAAACTAGTAATATTAGTCCTAAAAGTTGTATTATGAGTCCTTAAAGTTGTAAAATTTTATAGTTACAACATTAGTAATCATGTGTGCTTAAAATGGTAAAATATGTACTTAAACTGGTAATTGAGTCCTCAAAGTAATTAAAAAAAAGGTGTTACAATTTGAGGACTCAATTACCACTTTAAGGACAAATGAGGACTAATGTTCAATTACCACTTCAAGGACAAATGAGAACTAATGTTGTAACTAATTTTTTTTACAACTTTAATGACTTATATTACAACTTTGAGACATAATATTACTACTTAGATGACTTATTTTATAACTTGAGAACAAAGTTGATGCATCACATGCATCAACACACCCTAGCTTTACCTCCTTTTCAGATACAGACATCCTTAATTTGACCCACTTTTCGATCATATTTTCTCATCTTAACCGTTCTCTTTGTAGGTATATATGAGTAGACCATCTCTATAAATTTTCAGCTAATTTGAAGATCGTTAAGATATAGGAAATGAATTAAATCAATGAACGAATTGAAACTGTTCAACCTGAACCATTCGTGTTTTTAGTACATCTTTGAATGCCTTAACGATTATGAATTTAACTAAAAATTTGTAGAGATGATCTATTCATATATACCTATAATGATCTACTCATATATACCTACAATGTGAACGGTTAAGATGAGAAAATATGATCCAAAAGTGGGTCAATTAAGAAAATCTATACATTTTGAATAAATAAGGATACATAGACCTGATAATATCTATATGGGGGCGGATCCGTGACATACAAGATTATTATCAAAATTATAACCAGAATATCATCCATTAGATCTAATAATAACTAACGGTTAAGATTAGTCATAAAACTAAATATTTTTTCTTTTCTTTTGTTTTTCTTTACATCAATTTATGAAATCTATCTAAATGAAAATTGATGATTACTATTCTCCATTTGGAATATAATTAAGAGGAAATAATTCGTTTCCTATTGAAACTTATTTACTAAAGAGAAAAGAAAACAAATTAAGTTTTAAATATCACGTTAGAAAATTGATTGTAGTCGAAAGTAGTCATCCAGTGCACCTTAGACATACTTATTTCAGCTTCTTGTTGTTGTTTTTTTTTTTATCAAAAGTTTCTTGTTGTTCATAGCAGAAGATGATCTGAGTCCATACATAATCTGATCATAAGTTTTCCAACGTGTTATGGCAGACATCATCTGATAATTTTTTTTTTCTTTGAAGAATAAGAGGTAGATATGATGGTACTTTCTAGTAAATGAGTTTCATCTGATATTTATTTTTCCCTTTTTTATCTAGTAAATGAGTTTCAATAGCAAACCATTAACTTCATCTTAATTGTATTCCAAAATGAGAGTAGGTAATCATCAATTTTCTTTATATTTTTAATAGATAGATTTCATTAATTGATTTAAAGAAAAAGAAAAGAAAAGAAAAAGAACTAGTTTTTATGACTAATCACAACCGTTGGTTGTCATTAGATCTAATAAATTATATTCTGGTTATAATTTTGATTATAATCTTGTATCACACGGATTCGCCCCTTATATATATATATATATAGACACACACACACATAAAGGTTCAGAAGCGGACGTCCGAAATTTTCATATTTCACGGACGAAACAGGTGGTAATCACTCATTGGTAGATAGAAAGCAATAGGGCCACACTTTTTGTTTGCTGTTAACAACCACTATCTTTTGCCTTTTTATAAAGGGTGATGACTGGTTGATTAGGTTCGCAGTCTTTGTTTTGAAATTTTTTTTTTTACTTCAATTTTTACCTTATGTAAAAAAATATATAAAAAAATTGACGAAACATGTTGGGCCCATATTCATGAATTTGTTTATTTTGAAATTTTTGCAGCTGAAATCTTTCCTCTATACTCGTAGGTAAACAGTTAATTTTTCATTATCATAATTTCGCTTCTTACTAGAACACAATTGTTTGCCATTTGAAAAGAAACTAGAGAAGAATTGCTAGAAGAACAGAAGCAATTGACAATCCTAAAAAATTTTAGATCAAATAACTTACACATATTTTCATTCCCCTAAATATTGAATTTGTCTTGTTTTTGAGTTCATTTTAGCTTTCACTAAATCATTTTTTATTTATTTAGGAATATTGCAAAAGTGATGGAAACATGCATTTTTGGCATTAATATCGAGAATCGGAGCTAGGACGAATAACGGTCTAATGTGGAGCAAAACGTAGATTTCCGGATTTCGGCGAACCATCACTAATGGCGGCACAAATGGCGGCTCACCACCACTTTTGGTGGTGCCATAGCTTTTCCGATCACCATGAAGGAGGAACAATAATGACTAAGGAGATTGAGTAATACAATTGCTTCTACCCTATAATCCTTTCGATAATAGGTATCACTATGCACACTTTTTCTTACCCTACTCTCTCATAGCTCATGATTATGTTTCTCTTTCTCCTCCCTAACACTCAACCTCCCTAGCTAGCTTTATTGACTTTTGTGCTAGCTCTTTGCTCTTTCTTTCTTTGCTTCATCTGGATGGGAGAAGGCTAGCTTCTCCTTTTCCTCTTATTTCTTCTATTTAATACTTTCCCTCTCTCATTACACACACCATCCACCCACTCACCCATTCTTTTTCTTTTCCTCCATCTCCACCACAAACTTTCATCTCATCTCCCAAAATCCAAACCCACAAACCAAATCTACTCCATCTCCTCCATCACCACCACAACAACTACCATCTTCCACCACCACAAACTCCATAACCACCATCAATACTCCATCACTACCACTCAAAATTAGGAAAAGAAGGACCAGTCTCTTCTTTTCCATTCCATTCATCATCAACAAGAACTCCATCATCCATCCATCCATTCCACCATCAAGGAGGATCCAAGGAGCATAGATTGAGGAAATCCATGGAGGAGCAAGCCATTAATTTGTCAAGCTTCAACTAGTTCACTCTTTCCTTAAACTCCTTAATTTTTCTTGATGTATATTAGATTTGGTGTTGATTTGTATTGTTATGAGTGAATAGTAACTTTGTTGGGGTTAGGGTTGAAAGTCCTAACCAATCTTATATGGATTGATGCTATTTTATGATGTGATGCAATTTTAGTTAACA
This sequence comes from Fragaria iinumae, assembly GCA_009720345.1. Lineage (NCBI taxonomy): Eukaryota > Viridiplantae > Streptophyta > Magnoliopsida > Rosales > Rosaceae > Fragaria > Fragaria iinumae. The sequence continues at coordinate 10,544,852 of CM019122.1, read as the reverse complement.
TTCTTACATGCTAGTTCAAGAGTTGAATGCATATGCTTATAATTTACCACTTTGAGTATGTGTTTTTCATGACATGATAATGTTTAGAGCTTGGTAACATTTGAATGTTAAAGCATGAAAGCACACTAGGTGTGCATGTAGGGGTTGTAAATTACAATCACTTAGAGATAAGCTTGGTTGGTTTGCATAGTTTCTTCATCTCCAAACTTTATCAGAGCATATCTAATAATGAAAGAAACAAAGACCTTTAATAATTTACTAACTGGATTATCAGAGCATATCTAATAATGAAAGAAAAACAATGAATAAAGAATAAGCGGAAACAGCCTCTGATTATGCCTCGACTCCATGTACGCTCAACCTCTTCTAAGTTAACCTGCAATCTGGGTATTTGAAACCGAAGAGCCCATGGGAAAGTATTTCAAAATAAAAACATTAGCGTGAGTGGACGAAAAATAGATAGGTAAACGTACGTAAATTATGAAACCAAAACATTAGTACTTTCCCAATTTTTCGATAAGCAGGAAAGTTGTTGCACGCAAGTGTTGATAAAACCTTCATAAAGAAAATCCCAAGGAAACGGACTAGCCCCACTAGTCAAAATATTGACTAAGATAAATAATAACCTTCATTGAAGAAAGTACCAAACTAATGGACTAGCCCCGTTAGTCAAAACAACAATAAGGATTCATAAAGACCTTTGTAAAAAAGGAATATAAAAAATATGGACTAGCCCCGCTAGTCAAGACAACAACAATAAATAACAAACAGAATAGCCATACAAATGAGCCTATGAGGCTCAGGTGCCTCCCAGGCAAAAGTACTCTCATATTCCCTACACCTTCACGTCATGATAACAGAGAGGGTGAAGGACTTGCGTAATGCCGCCGGCAACATCACATCACCACTAGGACGGAAAGGGCTTGCGTGACTCCACTTGGAACGTGGTAGCCACATCGCCTCGAAAGGCGGAACAACATGTTAGCATGAATAATAACGATCCAACAAGTATGGCATAAGAAAGAAAAACATAAATCCATGTGAGTTTTCCCGAAACTCATAACTAAAACATAAGTACGACTCCTAACCGTACTCGAAAGAATTCAAAGAGCAAAGGAATTAATTAAATTCAACGACGTGTCCCACACGTTAAAATGCTCAAGGAAATAAATAACTCAAATAATTATCATCTTTCGAAAACCAGACAATACACAAATCTGTATGTAATCTCAAATCCGGAAATCATAAAAAATATCAAAACTCAAATATCAAATTAATAACCCGAGCTCAAATCCATAAATCATGACCAAAACTTAATTGCTGAATCAAACTCAAATAAATTTCAAGACCATATCATAAACCGAAATGATAATATAAGCTCGGAAAATAGAATGATAATTTCCAAAAAAAACCATGCATGCATATTCAATTAAAAACAAAATGTCCACTCACAAATTTACGCATAAGCCCGACGATATCCGCAACACCACTTGTAAGAGGTCTCCACGTATCCTGATACCATAAATATGTTTAGAACCACTCTTCAATTTTGGAAAAAAATAATTGCTTTAATATAACATCCCGAAAATCTTCCGCCTAACCCAGTACCTTAGCTAGAGTTAAACTTTAACGGATTCATGCCAAACTTCATCCGCAACCTCTTTTCATTAATTTCAACATTCTAAAACATAAACAAGGGAAATCCAACGGTAGGATCTTCCCGCGTAGCACACCGATAAAACAAAACTTTGAATAATCCCAAACCTATTCAAAACTTCATCATAATTCTCAAATTTCATACCATTGGACTCCTCTCATCATACTCTACCTAATCAGCTTGAAAAACCACCCCAAAAGAGGCGGTGGCCGGCCACCACCCAACTCCGACCACCTCCAATGCCTACCAAATTTTGACACAATTTTCCTCTCAATATGCACAACAACTTTTATAAAGCGGAAACATGCCATTCGAAGCAAAACAGAAAAATCTCAAATTCAAAACCCTAGAATTTCAACACTTCGAATCTCCTTACCTAGATCGAAATAGGTCGAATCCTTTTACGGTTTTGTTGCACAAGATGAGAGCTTCCAAGCAAGACAAGATGCTTTGGCTATGGTGGTCGGAGGAGGGAGTTTCCGCAAAACTCCACCACCCACAGCCGCGCATCATCGGCATGATTTCTCCTTCACAGCGGCGCGATAGGTCTGCCAACCTACCCAGATTGTTGGAGGAGGAGCTGAGCTTCAAATCGATACCCACCTTGCCGCCTAACTCGGCTGGACGGCGGCAGACGACGTCAAGGAAGTTGTCGGTAGAGAAGAGACAAGGGGCACAGAAGAGAGAAGGAAAAAAGTGAAACTGATTTTCTACCTTACCACTTTTGGTAAGTTTCTTCTTTTATTCTACCACTTTCGATATAGAAACTTCAGTTTTTAGACTGTAACTTCTTCATACGAACTCTGTTATCGGTGTGCCACGTGTCCATAAACTCGGTTTAACGTCCTCTACAACCTACATAAAGGAAATTTTCTCAAATTTCAAACGGAAGAAAAAGTCAACTTTTGGAGCCTTAAATAGTTTGGAAACAACGGTAAAAGTAAAAATGAAGTCCGGTCCAACTAACGGTAAACGGGTCAATTAAGGTCCGAGGCGTTACAACTTTAGACAAACCTGGTTTTGTTACCGTATTTTCCTTGGAATTGGAGCCTTCATCTTAGGTCTTAGGGATAAGTGACAACAACTGTTTGAGTTGATCTTCCAATATAGATACCAATCTTTCTTCCGATGCATAGTTAGCAGAAGCACCTTTGTTATTATTTTTTACTTTTGGATGGTCTTCTGGGTACCCATGTAGTTCATAACAGTTTTGAACCCAATGACCCAACTCATCACAATAGGTACAGTGCGGCCTCCTTCTCTCTGAACCAAAATGACGTTGGCTTTGATCAACCCGTCGTCCTCCATTCCCAGCGTCGTGATGGGCTCCTCCACCACGGCCACGATATTCTCGGCCCCCAAAGGAGAAACGAGGATTATTTCGCTCTCCTCTAGAGAAATGATTTGCTTTATCGTTCCTAGTTTCTGCTGCCTGTCTGCCATTCCCAGATCGGCCTGTCAAGGCAAGGGCGCTGCCGGAGTCCTCCGTTGTGTGAGATGAGGTAATCAGACGTTGCTTTTCTTCTTGGAGGACAAAGGAGAAGGCTTGACGAACGGTGGGTAGAGGTTTCATAAGAAGAATTTGTCCTCGAATAGCCTAGTACGTTTCATTCAATCCCATTAGAAATTGCATCGGTCTTTGTTGATCTGTTTGTGTTGCTTGTGTTGCATCGAATGTTGCTAATTCATCCCATAGAGCCTTCAATTTTGTGTAGTAGACTGCGACAGAGAGTTGTTATTGTCGTAGAGAAGCAATATCTCGCTGCTCAAAGATGCGAGTTGAATTTGCCTGAGAGAAACGCTCATGGAGATCCTCCCAAACTTCATGAGCACTAGGGTAATAGGTTACGCTATTTCTAGATCGCAAGAATTGACGATTCAGGAATAAACCATATCATTGCATCGCAACCAAGTCGCCTAACCTTCAGGATCAGTTTCTTCTGAAGGAGCTTTAACGGAACCATTGACAAATCCAAGCTTGTTCTTGGAATTTAGAGCTCTAACCATAGCCCTTATCCAACCAGATTAGTTATCCCCATTTAGGAGTTCAGAGACGAGTCCCAATCCGGGATGATCAAATTGTGAATGAAATAAGGATTTGAAGGCTCCGCCTTGAAGGAATCATTAGAGACTTCTGACAAGGTCTTTGGAACTTCTGATCAAGGCTTCAGATCGTCAGTTTTGGGAAGTGGTGGGGTGATATCACCACCGGTCATCATGATGATTGAAAGAGAGGTTTTACACGAGAGATTAGAGTGTAGCGATGAGTCAGAATCTTAGACCTGCTCTGGTACCATGAAAAGATGATTGATTGGCTGAATTAGAATTCATTGAAACATAGGCTGATTACATATACATAGGGCTATGATATCGTACTAAGAAACTAACCTATATTAGGAAATAAATACACACATTCCAAATACAAAAGATACACAAGATCAAATCTACGACAGCTGTATATTTCCTAATAAAACTTGGTTTGCAAGAATAAGGCCTAGGAAGCCCTAGGTCTCTCCCTACCCACCAGGTAACGCACACCCCGCATTAGAACCTCCTTCCCTTTCATAATAGACCACCATGCATAAGAATCAAAACATATAGAAAGTTGGTACCAGATGGGTGATATTTTGCCTTGAGTGACCGAGCTAGTAACAACTTCGGGTACATAAGCGACCTCTAACTCTGCGTAGCTAGAAGAGCTTTGATCGAATTGCCACATGTTTCAGATACCTAAAGCAGTAAAGCCCCTTCCTCCTTAGGCACACACATCTTATCCCATGCAACCCAGTGAATCTTCATCCCCTTTTCTGAATCTCTTGATGGGTTTATTTTTATTTTTAATATAAAAGATATGAGTTCATCAGGGTCAGGATATATTGCTACCTAATCAATTGTTTTTCACAATGTACATTTTTTTTCATCACGGCTACCAACTTTGCCCCTTATTACAATGATATAAATCAGAATAAAAAAATTCTTAATAAAATGAAAACCCACTAAAAAAACATATAGACGAATCCAACCACCCAGTAATTGTCATCAGTTCTCCAGCAGATAACCTATTTATTCATATTTTCCGGTTCTTTATCTAGACTTTGTCATCTCTCGTCATCTGCTAGTAAAATCAAGAGAACACGAATTTATTAAGATCGGTGATTCATGTCAATAATATTGAATGTAGAGTGTGAAAAGAAATTTGTAGAGTGACAATAACCGTCACCGTATGAATTTATTGCATCGATGATAGTTGCACCTTTGAGTGCTTCATCAACCTAACCTTGAGCATATTGACATGTATCCTCAACGAGAACACGCGTCCGCTATGAATGCTTGAATGAATTTAACGATTGATGGTAGTTGCACTTTGAGGGCAACGTAAACCTAACCTTGAGCATCCTACAACATTGAGAACATGCATCGAGAACAAGCATCCGCTATGATTGATCATATGAAACATAAACCTAACCTTGATCATACTGACACATACAGCCACTATGATTGATGATATGAAATTATTGAATATTGATGATGGTTGTACGTAGTATATGAGAACGATCACATAAACTTGTATACATGGTTGCAGCCATAAATTTATTTTCGAGGGAATGAGGCCTACCAATATGTAGTAAAAATAAAAAAATAAGACTTAAAACCTGACCGATATATATTACATTAGAAATGTTAATTTCATACTAATTAAAGAAATTTTCTCAAATACTTACCTGGTTGTGATACCTATATTTACATTAATAACAACAAATTTGTTGTCGTTTAGGTAAATATAGTCATTACTTAGGTGATTTTTGTTCTATTAGAGGTAATTACTCAATTTATGAAAATTTACACGTTTATAAACAACTTCTTGTTGTTATTGTAATTTGGTTCAATTATATGTAAATGTGTAAAACAAATATAGTAATTTCATTGTCAATGTTGTAAATTTTACCCAATTAACTTGTAATTTTTTTTCATTTAGTGGTAAATGAGTGTATGATATATATCTCACTGATCTCAATACTATAGACAACCCCAGTTAAAGCCTCTCATTACCTATTCCGATGATAATAAGATTTGTGACCCTATTTACTCTATAAGATTTTTTTTACTTTATATATATATATATATATATAGATTTTTTTTGTCCTCATACCTTAAACGTGCCAGTACGTGCTTAGAGAAAAAAATTAGAGGGAAGATTTTGTTGGAACCTCACCGGTCACCGGTCTTCGGACTTTTGCCGGACTACGGAACTATATAGTTAATCACATGTACTTTTGCCTCCCAAAACGTCTTACCATATAGAATCATATGTGGCTCGTGAGATCATTTCTTGATTCCCATTTTGATTAGTCATTCGTTTTTCGTGATTTCCCCTGACATAAATAAATTGTGTTTTTACTTGTTGCTAGCACTATATTAATATTTGTGGTTTGTATTATTCCTTGCAAGGTGCACATTTGACTCACTTGCTATCTATCATGTTCAAGGCTAGCGAATGCCACACGATCCACTTTACATATCACAAAGTCGACCCGTGACACCCAGCACGACACGCCTCAGCTCTACACTGATATCGTCAACGGGAAGTATGTGTGTGCCTAGAACAATTACCGCGTGGTTACTTGGAGTCTTGGATCAAGGTAAAAGTTTTATACTGATGCTAGTAAAAACATGATTGAAGGAGAATGAGAATCCTTCATTCCATTTCTCTTACAGGGTTGGCTAACGCTCCAATGAAATGAAATGAGGAACATGCCCAAGAGCTAAATAAACCTACAGGCCGGCTCGGCCCAAATTGATGTAGACACAGAGATCCATCTACTAATATAGTTGGGAGCCCATAAAAGTCGATCTGAAAGATGAGTGTAGGAGGCTAAGCTTTTGCATGCATGGGTCACTCAATTAGGATTAAAAAGAAGGGTCACACTAGGAAGAACAATGTTCCAAGTTCATGAAGTGTAAGAACTTTGCATGGGCCGAGAAGGGTCTACAAGAAGCGGATATTAGAGGGTCAAAGTATGATCATAGATCATACACATGGATTCAAAGTCTGACAAGAAGTGTCAGCGAACAAAGACTGGACTGAACATTACTGATCGAAGAAGAAGAAGAAGGAAGCGATCGATTAAAGTCTGAGAGCTCTTGGTGGACAGATAGAGGGCTGCAGAGAGTTCGGGAATTGCTGGTGCTTTAGCAAGCAAGCACCATAGATATAATTGATGATTACCCTGACAATTTTCACAACCTCGGCCCTCCTCCTCTTCGCTCTCTCGTCACCATCAACACTATGCATGCATCAAGCAACTTCTCTGCTGCTACATACTATATATTACTGCTGCTCGCTCATAATACCAGTCAAGTGAAAATGAGCAAGACTTGGATGAGGGAGCCAGGAGGATTTCCATTTAGTATCGGCCAGGCCATTAATAATTCTTCATGCATCATGCGTGTGTCAGAATTCTGGGTACGTTGGTGGTTCCTTTGCATGCTCGACACTCAGAATTAACAAAACAGCTCATGTACTGCCCTTGACCGGGTTCGACTAAACTACGTATCGAACATATGTAATTACTCGCAAATCATATGCATTACAAAAAGAAAAATAAAAGCCAGTGTGTTCTTCGTACGAGTGAAAATTATAACCGACGGTGTTAGGTAAGGCTATGGTATATATGTTGATACATCTGCATCAACATTTTCTATCACTTTAAGGACTTAATTATCACTTTAAACATTTTATCATTATTGTAACTTTAGAAATCTAAGACTATGACGTGAAATATGATGATTTTGTCCCCTCAATTACTTGTAACTACGAATAACCTTGTATGTACGTAACTACCATGAAGGCAACCATTTCATTCATGTCGCTCTCCTCAACAATAACACTACTGTAATACTACTGCACCGAAGTAAGGAATTACACTATTAACGAAAATGCAGCTAGCTACGTACTGCGTACCTTTGATGAGCTATTGGTGTAAGGTAATGGGCTTCTGTCAAAGGGCTCATTGTTAAACTAGATTTGCGCTGCCATGTCGAAATAATAATTCATGCACCAGCCACCAGGACCCAGAAGATAGCAGATTTGTCAACCATATATGTTGATCAAAATACCAAAAATACAACCTAAAAATGAGATTACAAGTATAACTAGTTAGCATCATGAGATTTATTTGTATTTCTTATTATGATTGGAAAATGTCAAATGCTTATATAAATACACACGCATGTGTGCGAAGTGTTTCTGTCAAGAGACACGGCCCGATGAACTGATGAAAGGTCTCTATTTTTCATCTCAAATCATGTTGTTATTCCAGTACCTAGTCAAGTACTAATCCTTTTTCAGTGCACCTAATCACAAAACAGAAACTTTGAAAGGTCTAATTCAGTCTCCTAAATCTCACAGGTATAAATGGTTTCTGAGTTTCCTAATCACATAACTCTTTTGGTTTCAAGTAAAACGTTAGGTGCATTGTTAAATCGGAAGCCAAACTTGCTAGCTAGAAATGGGGGACCGATCGTGGCCTCAGAAACGTGACACTTTTTTTCCCCCTTCTTGGGATTTTGACGTTAGAGGGGCTAAGATGATGTGCCTTTTCGACGTTAGATGCTGCTGGATGATTTGCCAATTCCATATATGCAGGCTAAACTAAGCTTCAATAATTCAGTGGCACATGCATGGCACACGAAGCAGCAGCCGTGCTCCTTTTTCTTCATTCAGTGATGAATGAGCCATTTGAATTGAAACTGGGTCTACACGACGACTCTCCTTCATCATCGACTTTACCTAATCTCCTTAAATTAGTTTTTTTAAATGAATAACCCTACGCTGATTTCGCTTTCTATTTTGTCTACAATTCATTATCACTTTCATTCCAAGTGAGTAAACGTGACATAGAATTAGTGCATGTAAAACTCGGTGGCAACTACGACATTCCTGGCTAACTCTTGTGTTGAAGGCCATGAGAGTGCCAGCCTACTCATCGCAGGTTGATTTTTGATCAAGTGCAGGTTAATCTTTGATCAAGTTAAATGCTCAAACAGATTAGAAGACACTTCAGTTTATAATTCGTAATAAGTTGTTTTGGGTCCATTACTCTGGGCGCTCATTTGCATTATTGCATGGTAATAGTTCCCCAGTGAAACATGGAATTTGCACTCTTTTGGTAGCTTTATATTGGCAACCATACACATTCAAAAGTGCCTATTTGCTTGAATTTATCACATCAAAGTTTGATATGTCTTCTTCCGGGACATGTTTTACGCATCTGATTTAGAGTTTATGCATGATCAAACATCATTTTCCTAATAAAGCTTTGGGGGTTTCCACTAGTCGAATCTTTCTTTTCATCTGCTCTATGATCATCTATGCTATTCACCAATTTAAGGGTAGGTAGTATTTCACATGTCCAGCATATGCATAGGGGCCAGATCTTGCTTTGCTTCAATTTTAGGATTGGATTGAGATTTTTTGATAGCTGTAATTCCAATTCCTATATATTCCATTACACTTTCGTATATAGCTTTCCTGGAATCATAATCTCATGCGTTCGTAGAAATGGTGTATCAGATTTACAAGGATCCCAGCAGAGAATAGCACCAAAGTATTGATACCCAGCTCATGGTCGTACAATCATGCAGGGCTTGATGGCTTTGACAAAAGAAAAGAGAAAAGTCTAATTTATAAAATAAAAGCAAGCAAAATATTCTAAATTTTTTCTCAGAATAAACAAAAGAAAAGAAAACTAGAAAGAGAGAAATTATTGAGGAGAGGGAGAAAGACATGAAAAGACAAAATAGGCAGCATGGAAGATGCAAAGTGGTGATCTATATACATGTATATATGAACACTAGCATGAACATGGAAGCCAAAAAACATGCACCCACTATGGAACAAATGATTTTTCATCATTAGATCACAACACACTCTTTTTGTCATTTGCTCCAATGCATGCCTACTTTAGATCAACTCTCATCATAGGCATCACACCTAATATAATCTCACTCAGATTTTTGAATTAACCAAATTAATTAAGTGATTTCATCTTATTCTGCATTGTCAAAGGAGGAGTACATGGTTTAATAGAAACATTAGCAGCTGCAAGTGAGACGGACATTGCAAGGATTTTTTTGGTAATAAGAGGTCTTTGGTTCGAACGCTAGCTTGTAAAAAACATCTCTTGAAGAGAGACCGTACCTAAAATTGCTCTATGTCTCAGAGTGGTATAGTTCACCCGGCCACCATTTTTGCAACAAAAAAGAGTAGGAGTACATGTGTTCTATAAAAAAAAGTAGGAGTAGATGTATGCTATTGTGTTGAAATATAATACATACACCTCAAAATAAATTGTTAAATCACTTGAAAGTGAGAACCCATTATTGGAGACATTAAGTTTGATTAAGATGCCTAATGCATGTGGTTACATTTCTGAGCAGGTCTAAAGCATGGAGGAGATATAAACTAAGATGTGCAAAAAACTCTATAGTGTATTAGGTTTAATAAACTAATTATGTTTCATTTAGTGAAGGTTTGCTACCGTTAAGGATACTATCTGTGGCAAAAGGAGGACTTTAGGCAAACTTTCTAGTCATATTCCCACTTCACCAACAGGGAATATTGAATCAATTGATAATTCTGAACATTATGAATGATTTCCATTTTAAATCAAGTCCTATCTGGAAGGAAGTGGGAAAATTCAAGAACATATAAACAAGTTCAAATACTGAGTACTATGCTACTATATATTATCAAGGCAGCCATACCCCTTTCAGGGGAGGAACCCAAATGGTGACCTATATATCGAATTGCAAATGGTGACGAATCAATTTAAACAAGTTGGTAACAATGGGACTTGGATTTTTCATTTTGGGGAAAACTTGTATGCAAGATAAATATAAGGAAAAATTTTAAAAACAGTATATGACAAATTGTCAACTCATAATTTTAGTGTTTCAAGTTTCAAAACAATCATAAAGGTACATGAACTTCTAATCTCAACCAAAAATATGTACATGTCGTTATGTCTTCCGTTATTTTGTGTGTTTTCCGTTAAAATTTGATAGACAAATCCGTCACTCCCTAATTTAGCAGTAATAAATTATTAAAATTAATAATTACTAAGAAGAGAGAAATAAAAAAGATCTAATTCTCATTGCTGAACTATTAATAATTTTTTTTTAGGAGAAGCAAAATCATTTTTTAGCACAGAAGATCTAATTCTCATTGTTGAACTAGTAACAAAACAACAATTTCTGGACGACTAAAATTAAAACAAAAAAAAGAATAGAGTGATCTACTTGCAGACAACAAAGTCATTAAGACTATGGTCTGAGTTAACAAAATTAAAAAAGAGAGTATATAAATAGAAAAAGAGTAAAACAAATATAAAAAAAAGGGAGAATGGAGAAAACACGAAATCACCCCTTTGAAAATTAAGAAATTACATATAGTTAATGACATTACTGACGTCATGTACTAAAAATGTGTCGTGATTCTAATGTCAGATATCTTTATGATTGTTTTGAAACTTGAAACACCAAAATTAAGAATGGACCATTTGTCATGTACTGTTCTTAAAATTTTTCCTAAATATAAACTTCTTCTTTTCTTTTTTCTTCCAACAAAACTATCATGCACTAACTAATTTAAGTGGAAATAGCAATATATTGCTTATCGATTCGCATGTTGGGGAAGCAATCCAACATAATCATATTGCTTTACCAAATGGGGCATTTGCACCCATATGTATTTTGTTTCTTCTCTAAACTAGCTCCCAATTAAGAATGTTTTTGTTTCTACGCTTTAAGGTGGAAACAAAATCTATCATACTCTTTTTAACATTTTTTTCTTTCTAAGTTTAATTATGTGGTGGTTCCAAATTCAATGCCAGTTACGGATCAACCTTAATGCCGGTTAGCATAGCTTAGAAGATGTTAATTGCAACATTTGGAACAAAAAAGAATGTGAGAATAAGTCAATAAGGAGGTATCGAGGATTTTAGATGGAGTTAGGAGTATGTTACATTTGGATCATTTTTTGTTCATGTTCATTTTAATCGTTGGTATATATGTGAGTAGGGAGGAGTGTAGGGACTTGTTTTCCACCACCAAGATTTCTCATATGGTTGTAATGGTTGGTTATTATTATATAAAGTTATCTTTCTTAATAAAAAAAAGAATGTGAGAATAACCACTTATAAGAACAAGCTCATGAAATATTACTCATTACAACTAGATCTTCTATTTATCAATTGCATATTAGTTCATATACATACGTGTGATGCACATCTGATAATACTAAGCATGAAGTATGAAGTGTATGAAGTATATGAAGGATCCAAACTTTTAAAACCCAATAAATTTTTTTTTGTTGAAGAAAAGATAACTTTTATAACTAAGCATACGATTAATCGTAACGAGGACATCCAGAACAAACTCTGGAGCGTTTAAAAACCATTGATTATGAATATTAGAATCAAAACAATAACTAATAAATTATAACCTGTGAGCTACTAGTTCGATAAGCATGTTGAATCCCAACCGAAGGCAACTCCTGAAAAAGAGTACTCTATTTGAAGTTCGATAAGCATGATCGATGAACCTCAATTGAAGGTAACTCATGAAAAGGCTTAGTTGAGATTCTCACCCTAACATTTCTGACTTCCATGTCTTGCAACAATTCCAACTCATATTCAATAACCACAATAAACATAAGTTATTATATTAACAATCTTGCATATCATAATGCAAGTCATACTTGGGAGTCTGGGAATGGATGAGTCTAAGGTAAGGGGACCCAAAATAGCCTTGATTTTCCATTCAAAAGTTTTTAGTTCACTCCACACATTGATATAGTTCCTCCAAACAGAAAAAAATATCCAAGTGTTCCCCATTACTATCTCACATGCCCAAGGATTGCCCTACCATGCATATCCTGAAACTTCGAACTTCATTTTTGCGCTGCTCAAGAACCCAAAGCTTAATTTCTCAAACCGCTTAATTAAGATTGTTTACTTGATATGAACCTGGCTAATCATCTTTAATTTCAAATACATGCAAAGAGATCGACTAGGTCAATTTGCTGACTAGATTCTAATTGGCCTTGTTCTAGCAAAACCAGCAGTTGATCGATAAGATATATGGGAGAGCATATTCGTGAAAAGAATGAAGATTTATGTGGGGAATGACATTTCACTTTCTTCGTTCTGTGACATTTCATTTTCCTGACTGAAAACTAGCTAGACAGGGTACATTATAATTGTGGCAAGAAGTTGTTCGAATGTTGACAATGTATGAATGCCAAGACTTACAACTACTGAATTATCTTTTCTTCTCTGACACCAAGAAAGGTTATTTGGAATCAAAATTATTTCATATATAGTACTATTCTCATATTTTTGTATTGATACTTGAAAATTGACATATGATAGTAACTACACGACTAGCAATTGTCTGAATTTTCATAGTAAAGTATGTCAATTTACCTTATAGCCGTGACCAAATTCAGATTTGTATAATTCTCAAACTTGTTTTTTGATCTAACAAATAATTCAGACGAGTCTATTATAAGTTAAACTCACGATCTCCCACTTATAGTTAGGAAACAAATGTTATTAAACGAAATGAAACGTGATCATTTGGTCTAATGACATAGCAACAAGAAAAACTGTCACTTATAGTTAGGAGACCAATGTTATTAAACGAAATGAAACGTGATTATTTGGTCTAGTAACATAACAACAAGAAAAACTGAAGAAATGAGTTAGGTTGAATATACGTAAGAGATTCGAATTCCCCCGAGCAGGACCTCTTGTGGTATCTAAACCAAAGAAATCATCCTTACTTGTAAATGCAGATTCTCATAATCAAAGTCATTAACAACTAACTTAAGCTAAAGCACACTTAACCACAAGAAATAAGACAACGGGAAAATGGCATAATAAGGGCCACATGCACTACTTTTCAGGGTGGTAATTGAGTAAGCACTTGAGTAATTGATTTGAGGTTTAAGTTTTTAATCTCAACTTTGTACCGATATTAATCATAACCTCTCAAATGAGAGAGATCGGGGTTTTCTTTTTTGACTTCTTCGCGGTCACTTTCATCATCAAGAAGAACTCATCGTAGTTTAAGTCTCTCCATGTTGAAGTTTGTTCACCAACCTTTTCCTTTATACCTAAACTTTAACAACCGTTTTAAATGTACAAGATTCATATGATCCATTTTTTCAATTGCTAAACAATGTATTTAGAGTAGTAATAACAATATCTCTATTGTAGTGCCTACACCTTGTTGTAGTTATAATAACAAGGCCACATGTATTATGATCAAGAGCACATAATGCTACAACCGCAATGAGGGTTCATAAGTAAGTCTTAGAGATTTTGTTAACACCATCATCTAGTGATCAAGAAATTGATAATGATCTATGTTTTATATCTACGAAAGTTCTTGTATGCACCATGATGCATGTGAACCAACTGTCAGAATGCAATCTCAGCCGTTGATTTCATCTAGCTTTTTATAATCTCAGCCGTTGATTTCATCTAGCTTTTTATATTCACTAACTCCAACAATGACACTGTCAACCTTAATTGGAACTCTTAATAAAAAAAAACTATCACCAACTAAATCGGGTCGAAATGAAAAGGGCGTCTACCGCTGCAGCCGCTTTGGAAGGCAACTTTCATAATTCCATTACTGCCGGAAATCGAAAAAAAAGGACCTCCCTTTAATCTAGCTTTTCATCTATAGTAACTATTAGTTGGAAAAAAGAACCAATGCCTTTGCTGTGCTTCTGTTTCAACCTCCCGAGTCTGGGTTTCATATAATTTTCTTCACAATCTTATTCAACACCCCCAACACTCCATAAGAGCCAACGGATCTCAAACCTTCATCTATCTACATCCACCAAACCTAAAACACCCCAATACGAATCTGGTGTTCTCTCCATGACGAGGGTGGCGGCGGAGCCGTGGAGGGCACGACGGGACCTTGACCTTCGGGTCCTTGGCGATGTCTTCTCCGATCTGCTTGGAGGAGAGGTCGAGATAACCGATTTTGGGAGCGAGGAAATTAACGGCGGTGACCTCGCCTCCAATTTTGGACGCAGACCTTGATGACCTTCGAGGGGTTGAAATTGGGATGGCTGGAAAGGCTGGATTTTTGGGGAGATCACTATAGCAGTTTTTTTTTCCAGCTCTGTGATGATGTCCGTTAACAAAGTGTGAGTGGTTCTGAATCCGCTCTGTTATATCTAATATGAAGGAGTGATGCGAAATAAATACAGTCTAAACGTGTATTACAACTTCGAATAAACAACTTGAATATTACAACTTTGTGAGTCGAACTCACAACCTCTCACTTATTAAGTGGAGACTATGCCGCTGGAACAAATGATACTGAGCTTATTTTCTTATATTACTTTCACGATTTAGTGACCATAAATTTTGTGTAATATAGCTAGTAATCAGATGTAAAAGTACTAAAAAGTCAAACTAAACAACCAGTGAATATCGTTAAGTAGAATGCAAACGGTAAGACAAAGGTGGTGTCTCTTATAAATAACTTTCTCCATAAAATTATAATTGTACCAAATTACTATATTAGTAATCTAGCATACTCCGTGTTAAATATAGTAGTTGGGTTTCAGACTCGAAGCACCGATGAACCCCCAGTTCTTCCAAATGATATAGCATACTCAAAACAACACAAACATAGAGAGTAGATGTATATTGGAATCTTCATACTCTCACAGTCTCACCTCAATTACAACAAATAAACATTGTAGTAAAAGCAAGCTACTACAACAACAACTCATGCAGAAAAGAAAGATACGGGCAGTCTAGTTATTTATTACAATCATGTAACAAATATGACATCAAAACCAAACATTTTAAAACATTTACGAATTGTTGTTGCATCTTAACAAACAGTATGACACCTCAATAAATTTTTGCTGCACACCATCAGGAATGCAAGCAACTGCCCTGTATTGTCCTGTGTACTTCTCAGTTTGTAGTACATTTTTATCAATTTTATTTAATATATAATCATTAAGGGAAAACTAATAAGTAAATATATAGGTGACTACATGTAACATTTACATTGAAAATTTGAAAATGCAAAATAATGAAAATTTTGTTGATTGTTTGATACAGACAGAATTTATATGAAATCTTCAAGTCCAACAGAATTTTAAAAGCAAATTTTGTTAGAAAACACGTTAATTTACTACTTTTGTTATCCACAATGTTCATTCTAGTCAAAAAACAAAAAAGCAAAAAATTGTAAATCCGCTCTCATTATTGCCATGGAAAAAGAGAAGTATCTAGAAAATCCATCCATCTAGAAAACCAGTGAAATACGTGCAGATGAAGAAGAATGTTATTATAGATGGGGCCTGAGATGTTTCACTATCACATAATTTGGGGACTTTGTCTAAAACTTATCTAACCAGCCTCGGTGAGTGTTAACTGACCATAGCCAACCCTGACCATCCATGGTCAGGCAAGTCTGTTCCGTCCAAAATTGAGTGACAAGTAGTGGAGGCTTCATACATAAGTCAAAGAAATAGATGTGATTTTTTTTTTAACAAAGGGCCGGTGCGGCTGCTCTCAATACTTCATTAATGAAACTGTCGAATTTAAAAAATGACATGAAACCTAAATCCCTAATTACAATGAAGTCCCGACATAATATCGAGAATATTTACAAAGTACATATATTCAATCAAACACCAACTAGTAAGAGTACTACTCTAATGACGACTCTATTTGCTTTAAGATAACGGTGACATAATGAAAATATCACTAGATATGTAACACGATCACATATCCTAATGTCCAATAATACAGATTTCTTACTATGTGACATTAGTGAAGCGGAAGAGAAAAATGAGAGATTAATCAAAAATAATGGAGTCGACAAAATAATGACATTTATGACTCAGTCACTCGAAGAGTTTGGGAGGGCAATCTTCATATGTCTTATATGTATAATGAAAAAGCCATACATACCCCGAATAAGTTGAAGGAGAACGGTGCTAGAAAGTTTGAGTTTTTAGTCAAGCCATCGTACAACTAATTTATACGATCAACTAATCATACGATGTATCATCTACAATAAGAAAAAACAAGATTGTGAAAGAAAAACCAAAAACTTTCGCATAAGATCTCTATTAAGCTTTTGAAACCAAACATTTTGAAACATTTACGAATGTGCTGAAACGTCAAAATATTAAGCTTCAGAAATACAGCCGCACCAGCTCTTTGTTTAAAAAAAAATGTTAGAAAATTTAATTAATGAGTTTGATGTGGTGCGCGATACGATCACCTCACTCACTCCGTCACCGTGTAAAAGCTCACAATGGCTTGTTTGAAAATAAAGACAATAGCAGTGGCGCTTGAATACTTGATCATCAATCTTGGAGCAGCCAGTGCAAGACTAGACAGACCCCCGTGGATGGAGGCATAAGAGATGACCTTGCGGATGAAAAGAAAGAGAGGGACAGTACGGTTACAAGCGTGAAAACAGAGAAAGATATTAAAACTCTTTCCCTTTATTCCTTAAATCCATTTTCCCTTTTTTTCTTTTTGATTTAAACTTTGAAAGAACCCACAATTTCTCATTTCTAAATAAAATTTCTCAGAGCTGGGTAAGTTTTCCTTAAATATTGTCACAATCCCAGTACAATGCTTAAAAAATTGCAACTCCAAGGTATTTTCAGTGTCAGATCCCTGTGGACATTATTGTATCTTAGCTGAAAAAGGAGCTGACTCACAACCCATTTTTTTAAATTCCAAAGCCTGGTTAAAGCCAATCCTTCTCTTTTATGTTCTCTGTAATTCTTTCTCTCAAAGCCTGAACCAAGTGGCTAGCTTAAGCACAAGCTTAATTAATCACACTACTTAGCTGACTAATCTGACTTGCTGCTAAAACAAGTCCAATAATTCGCTGTCAAATTATGTAAAGAATCAAAATGTAGAGGAATCCCCAGATTTGTCCACCACTCTCCCTGACAATTTCCTGGAATTCCACTCTGAATTTTATAGAAATTTCTATACTTTTATCCAGAAAACTAAATGTAAACATGGAAATGGGACCTGGGTTAGTTTAGCACAGTGATAACACAGTAGTTTTTCAATGAAAGCAGCTAACCTGATGGAAAAAGTAGCAGGGTTTCCATTGTCAAACTATCTCACCGTCCATGGTTTCAGTCAACATTCAAAGAAAAATGTACCACCACAATATACAATGGAGCAAGGGAGGGTCTGTTTTGGTCACTTTTTTCTTGGAGTGAAATTTGGGGGTACAGTAAGCAGGGAAAAACGCCGGATTTACAGGAGGGACAGAGGGCTGGTATGAGCTTTCACAAGAAAGGAAAGAAAAACAAGCTTCTTTTGAGCGTGCTTTTGCAATTTAACTTGCAGAAGAAGCCAAACCCACACCTAGATGGGAATTAAGCATCCACTGTCCCCATGATTAAAAATCATGAAAAATCTCAGCAAAAAAATTGGAGAATTTGGGGTTTTAATGGTTTCTGTATTGGGTGGTCTGGTTTGAATCTGTTTTCTGGTCAAGAACCCATCTTGTTGTTTAAGCTTTCACACAGTGTTTTCTGTCGGGTGGAAAATTCCTCTTTTTTCACAAGCTTATTGCTTTTTTATAATCCACAGAAGCAAAACCCACCAACCGAAAACGCACCAAAGCACGAGAGAGATTATATGCCATTTAACCACCAATGGAACCGGAGGCGAGAGAAACACACAAGGCAACAAAAATATGAGAGTGATAAAAGCAGAAGACCCAAAAGGGTGGTGTTAAAAACAATAAATGTTTTGGAGAAAAAAGTGTTGAGAGCTGAGCTCAGTTAGCCCACCAGGTAGACTGAGACAATAAAAGAGAGAGAGAGAGAGAAGAAGAAGAAGAGAGAGGGAGTTAGTGTGTGTGTGAAGTCTTTGGTTTTGCTGATAAAAGCTAGGAATTTATGCAAATGTCACAAGATTCTCAGGGGATAAAGACCATTGAGCAGTGGAGATGGTCAGATATGCAAGGCCTTGAGCTTGTGCCTGACCCTCCTCCCTCTTCTTCTGACCCATCTAAAACCAACCCAACAACAACAACTACTACTACTACAACAAGTGCTAAGGAATCAAGACAAGCTCAAGCAATGGAGAACTCTGCTGAGCCAACAACAAAGCAGGACTCTAATGACAGCGGTGGGGGAGGTGAGAAGCCTGAGGCTGTTCCAACAGTTGGCTTTGGACAAGTTTTCAGATTCGCTGATGGGTTGGATTACGTTCTGATGGGGATTGGGTCTGTTGGCGCAATCGTGCATGGTTGTTCTTTGCCAATCTTTCTTCGTTTCTTTGCTGATCTTGTCAATTCTTTCGGCGCAAATGCCGATCACCCGGACAAGATGATGCAGGAGGTTTTGAAGGTATTCTATCTCGGAAACATTATATATATATATATATATATATATATCAATTGACAATCTCATCTCATAACTTTCTCACTGTGTGGTGATGGAATTTTGCAGTATGCATTGTACTTTCTTGTTGTGGGAGCTGCAATATGGGCTTCTTCATGGGCAGGTGAGCTTTTGTGCTTACTATTTTTGCTTCTTCTGTGCTTTTTTTTGGGGTTTGGTTTTTCTATGTGTTTGTGTTTGGCGTAAACGGAAAGACCTTTATGGCAATTGGGTGCAGAGATATCGTGTTGGATGTGGACCGGAGAAAGGCAATCGACCAAGATGAGGATCAAGTACCTTGAAGCTTCTTTGAGCCAGGACATTCAGTTTTTCGATACAGAGGTTCGAACCTCCGATGTCGTTTTTGCCATCAACACTGATGCTGTGATTGTCCAGGACGCCATTAGTGAGAAGGTGAAGCATATAAGCTCAGCAATTTGGTCATTCTGATTTTTTGCCTTTTTAATTGGGTTTTTTTTGGACTAACATATTTGGTTTTGTGGTTCATTTCTGTAGTTGGGGAATTTCATTCACTACATGGCAACATTTGTGTCTGGATTTGTGGTGGGTTTCACTGCAGTGTGGCAATTAGCTCTTGTGACTCTAGCAGTGGTGCCTCTGATTGCTGTGATAGGAGCCATTCACATGTCCACATTAGCCAAACTCTCCGGGAAGAGCCAAGAGGCTCTTTCACAAGCAGGACACACTGTAGAACAGGTCAGAAATCTGAGCTTCAATTCTTAGAAAATGAGAGGAATCACAACTTTTTCTCTCTGAGTGATGGTGAATTTTTGCCGTTTCTTGTAAATTGGTTTAGCTGATTCGTGGCGAAAATTGCAGACTGTAGTTCAAATTCGAGTTGTCATGTCTTACGTCGGGGAATCGAGAGCACTAGAAGCATACTCCTCAGCATTAAGAATTGCCCAGAGGCTTGGTTACAAGAGTGGATTAGCTAAAGGAATGGGACTTGGAGCAACTTACTTTGTTGTTTTCTGCTGTTATGCACTTCTTTTATGGTATGGGGGTTATCTTGTTAGGCACCACTTCACCAATGGAGGTCTTGCTATATCCACCATGTTTTCGGTCATGATAGGTGGACTGTAAGTACTATCTTACATTTGCTCAGTTTGGATTTTGTTTTTATTTTTTTTCCTTTCAAAATCAATGGTGCTTACTTGTAGTTCTCTTTGATTAAAACAGGGCTTTGGGACAATCTGCTCCAAGCATGGGCGCATTTGCAAAGGCTAAAGTTGCAGCTGCCAAGATATTTCGGATTATTGACCATAAGCCGGGCATGGACCGAAACAGTGAAGCAGGGGTGGAATTGCAGTCTGTTACAGGACTAGTGGAGCTGAAAAATGTGGATTTCTCCTACCCATCAAGGCAGGATGTTCGAATTCTCAACAATTTCTGTTTGAATGTTCCAGCCGGAAAGACCATAGCTTTGGTTGGTAGCAGTGGCTCTGGTAAGAGCACTGTGGTCTCCCTCATTGAGAGATTTTATGACCCCTCCTCAGGTAAATAGCCTCAATGTACTTGTTCAAGTATGATTTAAACTTACTCCTGAGTTCATATTTTTGTGTAGATTTCTTTATTGTTTTAGAAAATTAATGGATATATTCATTTATTAAACAAACCATTGCAGGACAAGTTCTGCTAGATGGACATGACATAAAGACATTGAAATTAAAGTGGCTAAGGCAGCAGATAGGGCTTGTTAGCCAAGAGCCTGCTCTGTTTGCTACAACCATTAAAGAGAATATACTTTTGGGGAGGCCTGATGCAGACCAAGTTGAGATTGAAGAAGCTGCCAGAGTTGCCAATGCCCATTCATTCATTGTCAAACTTCCTAATGGTTTTGATACTCAGGTTAGCTATTGAGACAGTAGTTTAAATTTTCGTTTAAAAAATCAGCATGATCCTAGGTTAATCTGAACTCCCCGGCATATTTTGAACATCTAAAATAGTTGGCATTGCTCTAATTTAAGTAATAATTTCATTGTGGATCTTGACTGGATAGCACCAGATTTAGTTTGAGTTCTAATGGCTTCTATTATACTAAATTAAAGATGCATTGGTTGATTTGGTCAACAAACAGCCCAACTTTATCTTGGGTTGGCTTTCTAAAAGTCAATGTGAAGAAGCACTTGGTTATGCATGCATTTTGCAGAAAATCACATGCTTCAGTCAACAATGCATGTGCAGAAGTTAGATTAAGTTATAAGAAGTACAAGACAAGAGAAAAAGATAAAGAAGAGAAAATAGGGGTCCCAATATTTTCATAAAATCTCAAAAACTAAGAATTAAGCTATTTATAAATGATATTTATATAATATATATTATATGTGTGTTTGGAAATGAAAAAAAAAAACCAATAGCCTGTTGTTTGTGATAAAAGAGAGACTAATCGTGTGTTTGATAACCTGAACTACCAAATGAGGTTGCAGACAGGTGCCATTTATTTATTCTCATGGCGGTTTTTCATATAATTGTTTAGTAGTTTCACCCGACACGAAGCTCTTGTAATATCTCTTGTGTAAGTTAACATGAGTAAAATTATGGCAAAAGAGTGATATCATGAGAGTAAAGTTAAAACTTGAAATGTAACAGAAGGTTGAAAATGGCAGGTAGGGGAGAGAGGAGTCCAACTGTCTGGAGGACAGAAGCAAAGGATAGCCATAGCAAGGGCCATGCTTAAAAACCCAGCAATCCTTCTGTTAGATGAGGCAACAAGTGCACTGGACTCTGAGTCAGAAAAGCTGGTACAAGAAGCCCTGGACCGGTTTATGATAGGCAGGACAACTCTTGTCATTGCTCACCGTCTCTCAACCATTCGCAAGGCTGACCTTGTAGCTGTACTCCAGCAGGGAAGTGTTTCTGAAATTGGAACCCATGATGAACTCTTTTCTAAAGGAGAAAATGGTGTTTATGCCAAGCTCATTCGAATGCAAGAGGCTGCTCATGAAACTGCTCTCAACAATGCCAGAAAGAGTAGTGCTAGGTAAGCCACACTAGTCATGAAGTCTTCTTGAGAATATACATATGCATGATTGTTTGATCTCTGTTGTAATTCTTGGTTTTTGAGCTATAAATCAATGCTTATCTTGGTTTTTCATTCAGGCCTTCTAGTGCAAGAAACTCTGTTAGCTCACCAATTATCACCCGAAATTCTTCATACGGTCGATCACCATACTCACGCAGGCTCTCTGACTTTTCTACTTCTGATTTTAGTCTCTCCCTTGATGCCACACACCCCAATTACCGTCTAGAAAAGCTTGCCTTCAAGGAGCAAGCCAGTTCCTTCTGGCGCCTTGCCAAGATGAACTCTCCTGAATGGGTCTATGCATTAGTTGGTTCAATTGGCTCTGTTGTTTGTGGTTCTCTGAGTGCTTTCTTTGCATATGTTCTAAGTGCAGTCCTCAGTGTCTACTACAATCCGGACCATGATTACATGATCAAGCAAATTAATAAGTACTGCTATTTGTTAATTGGACTTTCATCAGCTGCACTACTCTTCAACACGCTACAACATTCTTTCTGGGATATCGTGGGAGAGAATCTTACAAAACGTGTGAGGGAGAAAATGCTGGCAGCAGTGTTGAAAAATGAAATGGCATGGTTTGATCAGGAGGAAAATGAGAGTGCCAGAATTGCAACAAGGCTGGCTCTTGATGCCAACAATGTCAGATCAGCCATTGGGGACAGGATTTCTGTTATTGTACAGAACACAGCACTCATGCTTGTTGCATGCACTGCAGGATTTGTTTTGCAGTGGCGCCTTGCCCTTGTCCTCGTTGCTGTCTTCCCTGTTGTTGTTGCAGCCACAGTTTTGCAGGTATTCCCTTTTTGGCCTTAATAGTTCGACCATGCATGCTGACAATGTTCAGGGTTGGGGACTTTGTGAGTTACAGATGGTGCATGTACTGACAAGTTGTGCAATTTACTTACTTTTTCTTCAATATGTAAACAGAAAATGTTCATGACTGGTTTCTCGGGAGACCTTGAAGCTGCACATGCCAAGGCCACCCAATTAGCTGGGGAGGCCATAGCCAATGTAAGGACGGTTGCTGCATTCAACTCTGAGGGAAAGATTGTTGGTCTCTTTTCCTCCAACCTGCAGATTCCCCTGCGTCGGTGTTTTTGGAAGGGTCAGATTGCTGGAAGTGGATTTGGGATTGCCCAGTTTGCACTTTATGGTTCCTATGCTCTCGGTCTTTGGTATGCTTCCTGGCTTGTAAAGCATGGAATCTCTGATTTCTCAAAGGCGATCCGAGTTTTTATGGTACTCATGGTATCCGCTAACGGTGCAGCAGAGACACTAACCTTGGCTCCTGATTTTATTAAGGGTGGTCGAGCCATGCAATCAGTTTTTGAGCTACTTGACCGCAAGACTGAAATTGAACCTGATGATATTGATGCTACTGCAGTGCCTGATCGCCTGCGTGGAGAAGTTGAGTTTAAGCATGTAGACTTTTCGTATCCTTCTCGACCTGATGTTCCTGTGTTTCGTGATCTCTCCCTTCGTGCCCGAGCAGGCAAGACTCTTGCTCTTGTTGGTCCTAGTGGGTGCGGAAAGAGCTCAGTCATTTCATTAGTACAGAGATTTTATGATCCAACATCAGGAAGAGTTATTATTGATGGAAAGGATATTCGCAAATACAATCTCAAGTCTCTGAGAAGGCACATTGCTGTGGTTCCTCAGGAGCCATGCCTCTTTGCTACAACTATATATGAAAATATCGCTTATGGACACGAGTCAGCAACTGAAGCTGAGATCATTGAAGCTGCTAATCTAGCCAATGCTCACAAGTTCGTATCTGCATTGCCGGAAGGCTACAAAACGTTTGTCGGGGAGAGGGGAATACAATTATCTGGAGGACAGAAACAAAGGATTGCTATTGCGAGGGCTTTACTGAGGAAGGCAGAGCTTATGCTTCTCGATGAAGCAACAAGTGCACTTGATGCTGAGTCCGAGAGATCTATTCAAGAAGCTCTAGAGCGTGCATGTTCGGGAAAAACCACAATTGTGGTTGCACACAGATTATCAACTATTAGAAATGCCAATGTCATTGCAGTCATTGATGATGGGAAAGTGGCAGAGCAAGGATCACACAACCATCTATTGAAAAACTACCCGGATGGGTGTTACGCGCGCATGATACAGCTACAAAGGTTTTCACACAGCCAGGCCATTGGAATAGCATCAGGTTCAAGTTCTTCAGTAAGACCAAGGGAAGATGAAGAAAGAGAAGGCAAGTAAGGACTACGTTGAATATAACACTAAAGAGGAGTATATCCCCATATACCCCCTTTCTGATTTTTTGGGTCTTTTTGGTTTTGTTTTTCTATAATTCTATTTTGGTATAGTAATGTGTATTATCTCTCTCTGTATTCCTACCATATATGTCTCTACTTTATGAACCCATGAAGAAATTGATATTGACAAATACCTGCTGAGATTGAAATAGATACCCAACACTTCATCTATGCTTTGAAACATGATCTCAATATCTACAATTAACCTAACAACTGAATAGTTTTCTTTCTTACCACACAGTTCTGAGTATCTGTTTAACTTTTATTTTAAGCTTTAGATAAATTTTTGGACCATTGTCCAATCAAATATTAGACAAGTGAAAGATGATAGGCAAACAAAACTCTAATTGCCAAACCAAATCCAATCGTACCCTGGGAATCCAATAAGTGTGTAACAAGTCAAACAAGTGTAGCAGCCTTGCAATCGAGTATGTTTGGATAAAAGGGTGTTGGAATTCCATCACTCTCAGAGACACTGATCGCATGGCAGCGAAATGGGTTTCAATGGCATTTGATGTAGACTTGGACGTGAAAGACATGTTAGGCTATCCTTCTCACAATTCAAAACTCAATGTGAAACAGACTCAGTGGTGCAGTCCTGATCTAAATTAGGGAAATTCCATATAATATATATGTGATGGAGCTAGGTTGAGGGGGACAAGCATTATTGGGTGAGTTCATAAAATGGTGGTTGCTCATGTGCATGAGTTTAAAGCAAAGGGCAGGGAAAATGCATAAAGATGAACACAAGAAAATGACCCTTTTGGCAATTTAGAGCAAAGAGGTGGAGGGAAAGTTAATGCTTCATAACACAGAGGCTGTTAGTGGACAAAGGGCTGTGAGAAAGACATGAAGAAAAAGACATGGAGATTTAGGTGTTTGATTTAGTTAGGAGATATGTGAGGGAGTGGGGTATACCCAATCACTTTGTCCCCAGGGTATACAAGGATGTGAGTGGCCTGAGATGGGGTTTTGATGGTGGTGGAGCTCCTTCATCTTTGTTTTGGAGTCTGAGTAAAGGAGAGAGGAATGATAAAAGCCTCCTTGCTTTAATTATTTACTTGAAATCATTTTGTTTGCATTGTCTGTATTATGGATGGTGGGGATGAAACTGTACTGATATAGTCTTTTACTGATCTTAATTCATGTTCATTGTCCGCAACAGAAATGGCAGAAGTGATAGAACAAATAGAAGAGACAACAAGGATTGCCAGAAACATATATGATTATCCTCTTCAGGCCTTCAGGGTGCAATACAGCAATGTCTGGTTAGAGAGTGGAAGCTAGAGTTCAGAGTTTTTCAGACTATGGACTCTCAAAACTGTCACAGACCTGCACAAAAGGGTTCAACTGCGGACATTGGACAGAGCATCTGAATACTCCGGGCACTACCCTTTTCCGACAACATGACGGAAAATTCATTTTCATCTTAAGACAATACCCTCTCGTGTCTCGTCGGACAAAAGTTAAACCCTAAACAAAATTTTGTCAGAAAAGGTCATTTCAATTTTTGAACACCTTTGGCGACCACAAGATTGCTAGCAAAATCATGCACATTATATGAGGAACAAATAAAAGAAACGAAACATTTTTGATGACGAAACTTTCGATGAAAAAACTCAGTTATACTTAAAGAGGATCAAATTAAAAGAAGTAGAGTGAACACGACAGTGTTAGCAGACGGCATGACTACCGTTGTATTTCAATTAGTGGAGTTTTTAACCACAAGTGACTAAGTGTTTGAATTGGTAAAAGTTGAAGTGTGGAACTCCCATGTTCATTTAATCATGTTCGAATCTCACCAACGCGATTGGAGTTAAATCTCGGGAAAAAACATTTTGACGTGATCCTTAATACGGATCTTTTTTAGAAAACCATGTGATTTCGATCAAATAAATTACTGGAGTTTCAATGTTTGTGCCTTTTATGCATTGATGTATTTCAAATTTTCAATTACGTTCTGCATTAGAAATCAAAAGACTTGCTCTAAACTAAAGAAAAGGTACCTGATCCCACTCAAAAAAATTCACATGCTTTATCGGTCTTAAAGTAATCATTTGCAGTAGAAGAAGTGAAGAACATTCATTCTAAGACCTCAGAGTCATCATTTGTTGTTGAAGCAGGTCAGACAAAGACATTGGATGTAGCTGACACAATGAAGCAGGTAAGAGTTCTTCTACTTCTGGGAACAAAGGTTTTGAGGAGGACTAAAGCTCCTTCCAGAGAGGGGTTTTAGGCTTTTAGGCTTTTAGGTTTTGCTGATCACTAAGTTGACTTTTATCTATCAAACTTTTCACCTCGACAATGTGATTCCTGCATTTGGAACCCAAGAATCTTCCAAAACTCTAAAGCCTAGTTTGGTACATCTTCAGTTTTAAAAAAAAAAATCAGTTTCTATTTGAACTTTTAAATTTTAGGGAAAATTTTAAGAACAATACATAATAAACGGTCTACTCTTAATTTTGGTGTTTCAAGTTTCAAAACAATTAAAATGGTACGTGACATTTAAAAGCCGGCACACTTTTAGCACATGCCGTCAATAACACCGTTAACTCTATGCAATTTCTCATTTTTCAAAAGGTGGTTTCGGGTTTTCTCCATTCTATTTCTTTATATTATGTTTTCTTTTTTTCTATTTATATACTTTTTTAATCTTGTAAACTCAAACCATATATTCTCAAAAACTTTGATGTTTTCCTCTTACCTGGTTTCTTTGCTTATTATTCGTTATATTTGTAAGTACTAGGTTTGGTTTTAATGAAAGACTCCTATTCATCAAAAAAAGAAAAGAAAAAAGACTTTGTTGCTTGTCTCAATCCAAGTAAAACTAGGACATAGCTTTCTCGCTCTAAGTTTCCTTACTCAATACCCACCGATATATATATATATATATATATATATATATATATATATATATTCAAACATTTTTCCTCCATAACTTACCAAATCAAATCATCTTCCAACTTCCTCCTACAGTCCTACCTCCGATCACCATTTTTATGTATGTTGGGTTTGAACGGGGACGAAAAAGAGAGACAACGATACTTTTTCCTTTCTTATTTCCCTCTCCTTATTAATTATTAATTTAATTATTGATTTTAATAATTTATTACTGCTAAATTAAGGAGTAACGGATTTGTCCCTCAAAGTTTAACGGAAAACACGTTAGATAACGGAGAATGTAACGGTATGTATAGATTTTCGGTTGAGATTACAATTTTATGTACCGTTATGATTGTTTTGAACTTAAAACACCAAAATTAGGAGTGGATCATTTGTCATGTACTGTTCTTAAAATTTTCCCTAAATTTTATAGTGTTTAGTAAATGAAAGAAAAACATGTTTTTTTTTTTTGAAAATTACAGGTCACTGGCAGCAGTTTTTAAAAGCAACCTGAATATTACTTTTAAAAGCAGCCGTTACTAAAAACACTAGAAATTATTAAATTTTATCGTGGCAACACTTTTAAAACTAATATTTACCAAATGCAAAACTGTTTTAATTCACAGCTGATTAGCTGTTACTAAAAACACTATAAATTATTAAATTTTATCTTGACAACACTTTTAAAACTAATATTTACCAAACACAAAACTGTTTTAATTCACAACTGATTGTTTTCGCAGTACAGCAGTAACAGTTTTTTCTTAAAGTCACAACAATACCAAACTAGCCCTAAATAGTCTTAGAACTTCAGTCTTACACAAAATACTTTCTATAGCTTAAGTCTTCTCTTAGGAGTTTTATTATTTGAGTTTTATTTTCTTTACAGAAAAGCTTCATGCATAATTGCATATGCACTTCCAGGTTGTGAAACTTGCATGGTTGGTTTTCTCGATGTTCAAAGTCGAAAAATTAGAGTAATTCCACGTTTGATGGCGTTTGTGCAGTTTAGCAAATGAACTAGGTTTCGACTCTCCAAAGAACTCTCCACATGTTTATATGATCTCGTTTGTGCTAAAATGTATTAATATTCATGTTATTTTTGCTTGAATACTATAGCACATGTTTCCCTGTGAAGAAATTCATTTTTGGTGAAAATGGTTTATTAAAGCGTCCAGAGAAATTAGAGTAGTGAACTAGTGATGAATAAATGAACCCTACAACCGAACACACAAGTCATGCATGCCGTAACGGGCAGGCCAATTTTCAACTTCCAATTTGGTTGTTTCAGCTTATATAGGTCCCTAAGTGCACGTTTGGTACTTGTGACTACATTAGACCTCTTTATTTTTTAAGACTGTCATATACTTATGTAGGGTGTCTTAAGTTGTACTAATATTAACTCATGTTTGTTGTTGCATGAGATTAGAGGGTAGTTTGCTTGGTTTATGGTTTAGAATGATAGTGTTATCTAAGAATGACATATTTGAGTACCCACAATAACACCATCTAAGGAGGCCAAAATGAACAAAGTGTTACGTAAGCTCATTTATTTTCGTACTCAGTAACACCAAACCAAAGACTAAAATATCAGGTATCGAGGAAATTTCGATGGTCCAAAAAATGGATATCTCGAGGAAATATAAAAAAAGTATCAATTTCATTAAAGTTTCGAAAAGAAATATTCAAATATAGTTACATATACTGAGCCTATTAATATGTTTAAATGTGGATGTATAACAGATATCAATCTTAGTAGAGATAACTAAGGCATTTCTCTCGTTCCTATGGGAGCAAGATTCGAATCCCAGCTTCAATCCCTTCCATTTTATTGAAAATTTTCAGAAGTGGGCTGAAATTGGGCCCACTTTGGCCAACTTCAAGATGACAAATTGACGATTTCGTGAAAATTTCGCAAATTATTGCCGAAACTTTTGAAAATCTCGCGTCATAAATTCTGGTACCTCAAATTAATATCGACAGTTGAAAAAAAACGAAAATATCGGTGATAAATTCGATTTTTTACTCCTTGCACCAAACACAATACTAACTAAACTGAACTCCTTATTTAGCACAGTCTCATTTAGTCCCCATGAAACAAACATGCACTAATATCCTTGGCTAACATATGGAAATAGAAGTTTGATGAAATTAGAGAAAAGAAAAATAAAAGTGATATGAGCACCTTCCTAACGAACAATGTAACTTCATGACGGTACATTCTAAAAGATGGTAGATTAAGGTGATTAAAATCTTGATAATCAGAAAGGGTCCCACTATTAATGATATTGAGGTTGCTAAATCCAGCCACTGAGGTTAGAGAAATTAAATCTCCATGGAATTTGTGCTTCTCTTCAAATTAAACAAAAAAAAAAACAAAAACAAAAAATCTCCATGTAGGAGATAATGCATCATAGAGTATAGCTTGATTTTGGTCCTTTTGGTTTTTCTAAAACTTGGACAGTCCAGCTCCCCTCCTCTGGGAAACCACAAAATGGCCAATGGCTACATTAGACTAGAAAAACTGAAATAGCAACCCTCAAAGGAGATCCATTTCAATAACTACTCCAATAGATACAGAAGGCAAAATGAAAAATCAGGAAGATTTATTTCCAAATTTATCACCACTTTCAGATCTTTATATGAGAATAGGCAGATAGGGTGACTCCCCTTCCACAGAAGGTTAGAGCTAACCCGAGGCCTATAAGGTCAAAGACACATTAACAGGGGAGCACAGGGATGTACTAGGATTGACATTCAACAATTCAGATGGTAGCTGAAGTGACCAATTAGGAGAATCAGTAGTTCCATAACACAAATGGGTTATAGGGGATCTTCCTATCTTTGATATTTAACTTGTTCAAAATCTAAATTAACTGAATAACAGTATGACTTCTTGTTTTCTAGTTACATAGGCAATAGATGGGGATCTGTGGGACTATGACTGCTTCTATGAGTTCTATCATTTGGTTAAAAATTTATAGTCCAAAAAGAATACAGATTTATACATTCTATTAGCAAACATATACAAAAGACATCCCATATCAACCATCTCTATGTAGACCCAAAATTGCAAGTTCAACAACCATCAGTACCGTGATATGTTTTTTAGATGTAAGAATAGCTATTCCTAGTCAGGTATTTGACAAATGATTTACAAAACTGAAAACAATAAAACAACTATTTCCTGAAAACAAAATCACATACTACTAAACACTAACAACTAACTTCAGAGACTCATTATCAAAACAAGAATAAACACAACCAACAATGAAAACCATGAGAAAGCTTGCTATATAATCGCACTTTAACAAGGAAGAACTATGCCCAAAGATAGATAGATAGATAGATAGATAGAGAGAGAGATCATTCATACAACAGCATGTAACATGTATCTTAGCTACAATGACTAGAGCAACAAAAAAACATAAATCTCACATTGCCATAAGCTTAGGCCCGTTATCTGGCATACCCATCCCGGCAGCTAAATCCGCATCCAGTTGGGTGTGCGGTGCCTCCATCAGCTGCTTTACTCTCTTCCTGTGACGCTTAGTCTTGAAATGTTCATCCCTCACAGTCACATTAGCAAAATACCGGCTGCAATTTACAAAAACAAATCACCCATTTCAAAAAAACAAAAAATAAAAAATGAATCAATCACATACACACAAAAAACATTCAAAATTGCTAAAATCACGAACCCACCAGATAGTATTTAAATTTGAGCAAAAGAAACAAAACCCAGAAAAAGAGAAAGAAGAAGAGGCATACTCGCAGTGAAGGCAGTAGTATTGGCCCATTCCAGGAAGGTCTTCATCGACAGGCAACACCGGCGGGGTCATCTGATCCTCTGCTTTCTTCAGGCCATCGTACACCAAATCGTCGCCTTTCACGAGGAACTTGCTGCGGCGATGAGTCTTGTGGGAGTATCGTCTCTTCTTAACGCTCCTGTGTGGGCACTTGCCTCCCATTTTTTCTTAGCTCTCAAGTTTTTTGCTTCGTTGCGACTGCGATATGAGTTTTTGGGTTCCACTGAAAACCCTAGATAAAAATCAGGGATGGATTTGTTGGGTTCTACGGCGTCGTTTCAATTGATAAAGTTCTTTGTCGGTCGCAGGCCCAGATGGGACTGGAAGCCCATTACACTGGCCCAGTTGGTTTGTTCATTCCATTTACTTTTTTTATTATTTTGGTAATAACATCTATACTCTAAAATCTCTATGTTGCTTCGGACCTTCAGTCACAGTCACAACTTTTGCGCCTCTTTAGAATCGAACTTGAGATCAGATTAGTTGCGACAAGAAATGCATCTGCTTCTTTTTCTTTTTTAAGCATTTCTTTCGGTAGATTGTTTGCCGACTCTATATTAATCAGTGTGCACATTGGTTACTTTTAATAACGTAATCTATTGATCATCTTACTTGAGATATTAGAGTAAATTAAGAGATTTAAGATAGTGAAATAGAGAACAGGATTGATGAAAGGCAACTGAGCTCTATGCATCTAAATCATATTACAAGCCTTGAGGAGATCTCATGCAAACCAATATTAATTTTTAAGTCCTCAAGTTTCTTTTGATTTCACAAAGAACGCTAGAGTAGAATGCAAACGGGTCACGGATTAGGTTTGTGTGTTGGTGCATACGGCACTACCGAAGTTCAAATAGGCATGTGTTACCAATCTCATTCAAGCCATATTGGCCCCAACACATATTTCACCTGCTGTAAATATGCTATGTTGTCAAAAAAAAAAAGAAAAAAAAAAGGCCTTTGAAGGAACATGAATGTTGCAGTCTTTCACATGCAAACCACATTTTGAAGCTCTCACGTTTTTTTTTTCTTGCGATGAGGCTCTCAAGTTTCTTTTCTTTTCACTGAAGACCTTGAAATGAAAATCGGGATGGATCATGGATCGGATGTGTTCGTGTGTTGATGCATACGACGTAGTTGAGATTCAAATACACAAAGTCGATGTCAATTACAATTAGGCTATACTAGCCTCAAGATGGCATAAATTAACCCATGAAATGCCTAGCTACGAATTTGGCTGCCCTTTTGGCAAAAGTGCAAGAGGTGGATCAAGTCGTTCCTGAGACTACTGAGAATACCATGCCAGTGGCAGCCTGGCAGGGCCGGAGATAATCAATCATAATATTCATTGGTTTAAGTTTTAAGTAAAAGCTTCTTATCTTCTTTTTTATGTTAACTATGAATTCAGAACTGTACGTATTAAGGACTCCTGAATAAGCAAAACTATAGAGGGTGGCTGAATGACGCCCCACATTATGTCATTCAGCAGCAAATTCATCTGAACAACCCATGCATATCTTGAAGGGCTAGCTATTTGATCAGTTCCTGATCATGACACTGTAACCTCCGAAACAGATACATCAACGGTTATATATAATGCAGTACTACTTCTATATATCATCATCGGTCAGCTTCTTCAGTTTTCAATAAGAAGCTATTTTGATCAATGCTTTTCTAAAACTCATAAAAATATACGTATAGCTGGCTGCTGGCATTAACCTCCCCAAGTTGTTAACGCGTGCATATTGTGTTCATGTGTATGTGTGTGTATATATATATATATATATATATACATATAGTTTCTCAGCTGCGGACGTCCGCATTTATTCTTACGGTGCGGATTTCCACTTTACACTCACTTTTCAATCGAATTTTCACATCTACACCGTCTAATATTTAGATACTAATGTATAGATCATCTTTGTAAAATTTCAGTCAATTTGATTATCATTAAGACACTCAAAACTATTTTTCTGTTATAAACATAAACAGTTCAAATTTGACAGAATTATGTTTATCCGTGGTCAAAAACGAGATGGCCAGCCTCTCACGTTGGTGCAATAAGATAGCTAAGATGGTGGTGACACCATTAGTGGAAAATGAGGAGGTGAATCTCGGTTTTGAAACTGGGTTAGCTATCAAAACTGTCAATGGTGTGATACTGGTCTCGCCGGCAAAGAAATCTAGGGTTGGCAGGCCTCCTGGGCGGAAGAACAAACCAAAAGCTATTGGTTTTGCAGGGAGAATCTAAGGGTAAGGGTTGTGAGATCAAGCCCAAGACTCCAAGAAGAAGAGAGCTCTGAGGGCTTTGCTACTGAATGATGGTGATGGTTCCGGTGATGGCAGCAACATTGCACAAGTGGTGGTTCATCAGCCTGTGGAGGAAGGTATGGCAGTGACTGTTGATGCTGCAGCTCTATGTACAGGATGGTTACTCGGTGCCTTCTTCCGGTTTATCCATATTTGTCAGAAGACAATTATCTCTAGTTTTCTTGGTTTTATCTTTGCTTGAGTTTCATGTTAGTGAAGATGCCTTGTTTAGCATGCAATGTGGTTTTGTAGACCTTTATGGCACCCTAGAAGGCTAAAATGGTTCAAACTTGTCTGTAGCCCTCTCGGGTGAGCTATTTGCGAGTCTAACTTTTATCTTGTTAACGGATTGACACCCAAGTCCCTTCAAAAAAGAACTACAAAAATAAATTTTGGATCAAGTCAACATAAAAATCAAAATTATGGCATAATAGTGGTAATTGGATACATTTAAGTTGACAGTCCCACCAAGAGATCGAAGGCAAAAACTACGAATTTACTACCTCTTGCATAATAAACATGTAAAAAAACAGTCCTATACAGAAACGAGTCCTGTATACAACGTACAGAAAAGGTCAGCCACCCCCGCATAATCGAAGTAACCCCATTAAAAGTTTATTGATCATTTATAATTTATTGGTAACTTGTATGATGAAATAAAAGTATAAAAAGATCTGTCAGCTATGTTTAGTCTAAAACTTTCTTTAATGTAAGGTAAAGTACTTCATGAGCATCTTAATAAGTTAACAACAGAACTCGGCTGAAATGAACAACATGAGTCAAAAAGTCACAAGACAATAATATCAAATTGTCATGAAACTAATACAACAACAAATAAACATTAAGCATGGAGAGGCCATTTCACAACATTAACATTGAAATTGATTTCGTTCAAAAACCCTGCACTGCAGGAGAGAGGCAATCAATTAAAGGTTGGTGGTGAAGAAGGTTCCTATTGTGTCGCAAAAAGAATAGAAAAAAAAAAAAAAGGGTTACTGGCATTATTTTTGAAATCAATCCATCTCTGTGAACAACTATTCTTTTGATTTCTTGCTTGAAGAAGTCGACATCTCCCCCTTCTCCTTTTTGCCATGTTTCAACTGTCAATATTGGTCTATATCTCTATGTTAGCAGTCCATATGGAGCTAATATCTCAGACTTCCTCTATTCCGACAGAACAAACATCAGGAAGTCAATAATTAATGCAATTTCATCAACTGGCATGGCCCAGAATCATGTAATGAAGTAAAAGATGAAGGTGTAATGAAATAGTTTCCACCCAGAAAAGTTAAACCTAGTTTAGATTTTTTTTTTTTTTTGGACGAAAACTAAGTTTAGAATTTAGATGATGAAAAAATACCTCAACCTATCTAACTGGGGAATTGACCACTTTCGGAAAATTTGGAAGCACAAGATTGTGGAAATACTTTATTTTGTTATTTATGGAAATGAAGTTGCAGGGATTATAGCTAGGTTTCACCGTTTCAGCAACAAGTGATAAATTAATATATTACAATTGATACCTTGCAAAACCTAATGCTGGCCAACAACATTCCTTTTATCAAAACAGCATAACTTTCATTATTTGGTTTAATTGTTTTACTCTAATGAAAAGATCTAGAAGGATAAATATTTTTAGTCATATTAGAAGAGCAATTGAATTTTAATCGACAGCATTTTAAGTAGCAACTAGCAATACCAGAAGCTAGCTTTTTTTTTTTTTTTTTTTTGAACAACGAAATTGATTGTATTCCAATCAATAGACGGATATCTGCCAAAGGCTAAGAGTTAAACAACTCCATACATCTCTGTGATGAGCTAGCATTTCACACTAAACAAGTAATTCCTTTTTTTATTACAGCAAATTAAGTCACTAAGAACATAGAGAAGGAGCAGAACAGCATTGAAAACATGGCCTCAGTCAAAAAAGTCAGCACAATATTTCATCAGAATCACAAGAGGTGTATGAATATTGAAGAAGTTAACAACAAATGTATGGGGCGTTTGAATTCAAATACGTCGCCTCCCAATTTCAGTAGTCTGTATGTCCGTATTGCAAACTTCCACTAATAATTAAGCATCCAAAATCCAACAAATTGAAAAGGAAAATATCACCTGTAATAAAGAAGGATCTCTTACCTGATTACTGATGAGGAGCTTCTGAGCTAGGTAGCTGAGAAAGAAAGAAAGACCCAAGAACGCATCTGTCTGCACTTAAACCTGCACCTATATATTATTTAGTTCGATGACTAAATAATATATAATAACTTTAATGTTAGTTGATCTACGATAACATTGATTTCGTTTTATAAACCCTATATTGCAGAGGAAGGTAGTTAATTATAGGTTCGTGGAGAAGAAGGTTTCTATTGTGTCACAAAAAGAACAGAAAACAAAAAAAATTACTAGATAGCATTATATTTGAAATCAATCCATCTCTGTGAACAACTATTCTTTTGCTTTCTTCTTCTTGCTTGAAGAAGTCATCTTCCCCTTCTCCTTTTTGCTATGTTTCAACTTTTAATTGTCTATATCTCTATGTTTGTAGTCCATGGCCAAGAGAGAAGAACACAAAGATTATAAGATATATAATCAGTATTCTTAGAGCATCTCCAACAACTTCCCTAAAATTTCTCCAAATTGGGGAAGCAAAAGTCAAAATCTCTAAAAAAAAAAAAAAATTGCTCTAACTCAAACAGCTTCCCCATTTTAAAGATTTTGACATTTATTACTACAGTTAAATATTCTACATCATTTTTAATTATAACAAAAAAAAAGTATTTTATACCTTATTATAACAATAAAATACTCAATAATATATTTTATATTTTTTTCTTCTCACTGAACCATGTGAGGAATTTATGTCACACCCCAATTTTCGAAAGATAAATTTTCAAAAATTTGGGTGTGATATAACTCAAAATCTTAATATCCCAAAACCTGCTCGACAACTTCCAAACAAAAATCAAATACTGGAAATGTAAATGTCAATAAACTCATCAACCGAGTTAAACATTTATATCTCCTTAATTACAACAACTTTAAAAGTTTAGAAATAAAAAAGTCGTTCACATGAGCTTAAAAACAACTATCACAATATTCAAAAAAATATACATCGTCTAAAACCCAGCTCATAAGCCACCGCCTCAACCCTGCTGATCATCACCTGTAAGTCTAAACCCTACACCATGAATTGGTGCACCGGGTTGTAAACAACAAATTCGGTAAGTTAAAAATCTCGTATAAGTAAATCCCAAAAATAACTCAATACTTCTAACATCCAAATAAAACACATGAACAATTAAGAATAATAATTAATTCTACCAATCCAACAATTTAAAAAAAGATAAAACTGGTAATTCCTGCATTAGCAACTTAGTTTAAGAATCGCCTAAAAACATGAGAATTCAAAAGAAATAATTAAGAAAATACAACAATTCAAATCACTCAAAATCATAATGAATCCTGCAAAAGCGTAGTTCATGAATTCTATTAAAATCACACAATTAATATTTAAGAATCTCCTGCGGATAAGCATAGTTCAGGAGATACTCAAAACAAATAATTCAAATAACAACACATAAGAACATCAATCATTTCTCTACTCTTACTTATGAGTTCGCCAACACTTAGTCATCCCCCATAAGTAACCAAACAAAAGCGTACTCATGGGTTCGTCAACACTTAGTCATTCCCCATGAAGTACCGACAGACAAACTAGAGCTCTATACTGACCGTAACCAATCACCCGACCAAAGCTTGGTTCCCGGTCCACCACGAAGGCTCCTAATCTAATGCACACAATCACCACTAAGGCACACACATCCACAACTAATGCACACAATCACCACTAAGGCACCATTCCATAACTAATGCACACACTCACCACTAAGGCACACACAACCACAATTAATGCACACAATCACCACTAAGACACACACATGATCGGATGTCCTTTTGAAATATTATATTTTTTTTAACAGAAAACTTGTTTTCACTTACTATGAGCCGTTAACGATCAAACTCATTTATATTTTAAAAACAACATCATTTTCTTTCAAGGACAACTTCACAATTAGCAATAATAACTATAAAGTAAACTCGGTTCTTTTCTCCTTCAATTTCCATCTCTTCTCTCCGCAACCCCTTTTTCTCGAAAACCCTAAATTACAGAGGAGACCGACGCAGCCGAATCTCTCTAGCCATAGGTAAAGCCACCACAGCCCCATCTCTCTCTCTGGGTTTCAGCTTTCTGGTTTGATTGGTTGATTACTGTGTTGAATCACAGTAATCAACCAAGTCGAGTAGGCCGTCGAAGCCGTCCGCAAGGGTAACGCCTCCGTCGGCGTCCGCGGCACCAAGACCATCGTTCTTGGCGTCGAGAAGAAGTCCACCGCCAAGCTTCAGGACTCCAAGTCGATATTTCTCTCTCTCTCTGTTTGTCTTTCGGTTTTGTTTTATATTTGTTTTGATCTATTATATGAGAAATTGAGCTTAGGGTTAGAGGGTTTATGTGTGAAGTCCAGTAAAGTCCAGTTTCTTGTTTTTATTTCAGAGAAAAAAAAAATCTAGCAAAATTGAAGAGCATGTAATTTTACAATTGTTCATGATTAGTAGAAATAAATTGTGTAGCTTTTGATTGATTGAATAGCGAAGTTTGTTGATTTTTGAGTTGTGTGTTGTAATGTGTAGGAGGTATTTCAAGAGGTTGGGTAGTTTAGGGGACAGTTGGTGTGCATTGTTGTGGCTGCTGTGATTCTTTCCTTTTCGATTGTTATAACTGGGAAGATTTCGTCCCCGCCTACGTTTTATGCCACTGCTAGTGGGATTGTTGCGGCTTTCATTTATGTGTTTTGGTCATTTGGGTACATTCCTTTGTTGGATAAGCTTCAGAAAACTGCAAGGGATTCTGCAAAGGTATTGGACATTGTCATTTGTTGGGAAGATATACCATTGAATTGTGTATGTGGTCATGAATTGGCTCATAGGTAGATTTACTCACCCAAATGACATATATTTCAACAAGGCATAAACAACCACATCAATAAAACCAACACAAGCAACACCTCATTATAATATAGGATTAAATTCAGTTTACCCCCCAAATCTTTGGTGCCAAAATCAGTTCAGTCCTGCAACTTTTTTTTAAATCAGTTCGTCCCTTCAACTTTCGTAAACACATCAGTCGAGTCCAATTTTTAAATTCCCCTCGAAATATGACGTCACCAAAGCTGTTGGAACTGACAAATGGACTCATAATTCAGCTTTATCCCTCTTCAAAAGGGTAAAATAGCCAATTTGACAAAATATTATTACAGAAGATAAAAAAATGCATCTATTTGGCAAAATAAATAAAAAACAATGAGGGTATTTTAGACATTTCGATGAAAATGAGGGGATGAATAAAAAACAATAAGGGTATTTTAGACATTTTGTTGAAAATGAGGGGATAAAACTGAATTATGGATCCCCTCGTCAGTTCCAACGGCTTCGGTGACGTCACATTTCGAGGGGAAATCCAAAATTAGACCGACTAATGTGTTTACGAAAGTTGAAGGGGCGAATTGATTTTAAAAAAAAATTGCATGACTGAACTGATTTTGACACCAAATATTTAGGGGGTAAACTGAATTTTTTTTCTATAATATATAGTTTCACATAGAGATATATATAATACTCATAGATTTTCTCACAAGAATAATCTACCAAGAACCAAGAATATTATGGTCACAAAAACCTTAAAAATAATCATTTAAATAAGAAAACTTGTTTTCTCGTACCTATAAGTCTCGTTGGCAATCAAGCTTATATATTTTAAAACAAACAAAAGCATAATTTTTAAATCATTATCATCATAATCATCATAAACATCATAATAATTATCATCATAATCATCATCATCATCATCATAATAATAACCATAAATAACTAGGTCACAAAGTGAACCTTGGTGAGATTTTACTCACCTCAAATCCAGCTGCGTCTTTACACGCAACACAAGCATATAGCTCAAAACCACACTCCACAAGTCACATATTAACAAAAACGTTAACCTTAGTAACTATCAAAAACAACAATATCCGACTCAAACCGAAACTCATGTCCTAATCCACGAGCTTTTCACTCGAGACAAATCTTCCTCCTTGACCTCTAAAAGGTCGCCGAAACGTCCTACACATCCAATAGAACTACTAACCAGATTCTCATATTCGGATTTACCCAAAACTGAACCGAACCGAACTTAGCACCAAGGGGAAACCCTAACATGCAATTATGGTAACCAAAACCTACAACCCGCATATCAACACGTTCGTATCGAAGAGTACTTCCTAACCAGCACCACACAACACCACAGACAACACTGGACGCGCCGCCATGCGCCGCGACAAGCGGCAGCGAGTGGGCCCCACGTGCCACCCTACCAACCTTCGAATTAGGGCAAACTCACAACAGCAAACTTGAAGAACACAACAACTAGAACACTTTTCATACCTGTGGCCAGATCCAAATCGGCCTGAAACGTCGCCGAAAAAATGAAATCCACCACCGTCACTCTACACCGTGAGTCGAACTTCAAGACCACCACAAGTCGAACCAGGACGCCAAGGAGCTTCTATCCCGCCAGGTTTCAAGCCTCGTCGCCGCCGCACACGGCCAGAAAGCCCTCGGTTTGGAGTCGGGTCCGCCACCCTCATTGTTGGTATTCGAATCTTTCAATCCCACTCAAGTCGTCCTCACCCACCTACACAGGTAGGATCACGCCGAGGAGAGGAAGAAAACTTGACCGGTGCGGCCGTCTAAGTCCGCTAGAGTCGGCCGGAAAAGCCGGGTCGGGTCGGAAGGAAAACTCGGATAGTGAGGGTGAGGCACGAGAGAGAAGAAAGAGAGAGAGGAATGGTTTCCGGAAAATGAAATGGAAACCCTAAACTTTTCTTATTTAACCCAAAAATCCCGTAAAGCCACGAACTTCTGCTGACCATCACTTTCACATACGAAGTCTGTTTTACGGGTTTCACGTGTCTACGAACTCGTATAGTCGTGCTCTACAACTTTCGTGAAGGAAGTTTCTCGAGAAACTCAACATATTAAAAAGTCAACTCTTGACCCTTAAAAATAAACATTTTCAAGAAATTTAATTGCTCAAATACTTCCAGTTCACTCACTAAACCACAAAACCGCACAACTCCTACTTAGATAATTTCTAAAATAATATTAGAAACTAATATTAAATTTACAGGGTATTACAATTTATGACAATGCTAATTTCGATAATTTGGGGAATGAAAACTTTACTGCAAATTTAGGGAATAGTGTTTCTCTTTCTTCTCCATCCCCATTTTAGGGGATGGGATAGAGAAGCTGTTGGACTTAAAAACAGCTATATATTTCCCAAAATTGATAAGTTTAAGAAAATAAGGAAGCTGTTGGAGATGCTCTTATATAAAGATGGACATTGGGGAAGACATTGAGAAAAGTCACGAGTTTTCAGAAATAAGGTACGTATTAATTAAACCATTAATTAATGTATGGAACAAAGAGAAAATAACTCGATCTTCTATGCAAGGAGGCACATCACCTGTGCCTAAAAACCCTATGCCAAACATGTGCCACCAACTAGAATTTAACATGTCATCGTTAGCCTAACACCTCAATAACTCTGTTAACTCTAATCTTATTTTTAATTTTGAAAAAATATTTTTCTCTTTTTCTCTTTATTTCTCGTGAATCAATCCCAGAACTGGCTTCTTCATCGAACAAAAAATTTCTCCCACTGAAATCAACTTCCTCCTCCGTCCTCCGATGAGGCCAAAAGAGACGAACAAAAATTGGGATTGAAATCCGCAGCAAGTTTTGGATTGAAATCAATCAAAACCAATTTAAATGTTGAAAGTTGTCATCAGGGTGTAGAAGGAGACCCAATAGAGAAATTCTTATCAGGGTGCCGCTGGGTTCGCTGCAGTCTTGTAGAGGTGTAGAGATTAACCTATTTTCAGTAATAAAAATCAGCAAGTAATAACAAACCCAGTAAGTGAAAGGAAAAGAAAACTAGAAACATCGTCAGAGATATCAATTAATCTTGTTAAATCTGAAAATAATCCAAATTGATCTTCACTGACGAATTGGAAAAACAAGAGAGGAAATTGGGAAATAGAACTGTGGGTAAGGCAACAAATATAATATTATGATGTCATCTATTGGAATTTAGGTCATGACAGAGTTGCAGGGGGAAGAAGATAGAAATGATGAGAAGTACAATATGCATCTGACGATGAACATGGTAGAGAAACAGTTGGATGAAACATTAATAATCAATAAGTTATATTTATTTTGTTAAGAAAAAAGCTAGAAAACAAATGACTTAACGGTGAGAACTTTTATCAAAGTCGATGGACATGTGTCAAATTCTAGTTAGTGGCACAAGTTTGACACATGGGTTTTTCGGTACAGGTGATTTACTTCTTCTATGCAATTGTCTAGGGAATTGCACCCAAAAATAAAAAAAAAGAGTAAGATCTTGAGATTGTACAGTACTCTATATGTGATAAATGATAATATCGAGCTACTATCTCAGAACTTTCACTATTCCCACATAACAAACATCACGAGGTCAATAATGCATTTTTATCAACCGGCACGGCCACAGGTGATGTAAAAATTAATACGTCAGTCTATCTAACTGGGGAATTGACTACTTTCGGAAAATTTGGAAGCACAAAATTCGGGATTAATACTTTAGTTAAATATGAAGTGAAGTTGCTGAAGATTATAGCAAGGTTTCACCATTTCAGCAACAAGTGCTTATAATTAACTAATTACAATTGATATCTGCAAATTAAAACCTAATGCTGCCCAACAACAATCCTATCTCCAAATTTAATCGTACTTCCATTATGTTCTTAATTGTTCTACTCTAATGAAAAGATCTAGGAGGATACATTTCAGTCATTAGATCCGCGATTGAATTTTAATCGACAGCATTATTTTAACTAGCAACTAGCAATACCAGAAGCTGTCATTTCATGCGAAACAAGAACTTTTTTTTCATAGCAAATTAAGACACTAAGAACATTGAGAAGGAGCAAAACAACATTGAGAACTTGGCTTCAGCAAAAACAGTCAGCACAATATTCATCAGATACACAAGAGGGTGCGCGTCAATATTGAGGAAGTTAACAACAAATGTATTGGGCGTTCGAATTTAAATACCCTCCCAATTCAGTACTCTCAGTGTCGGCATTGCAGACTTCCACCAGTAATTAAGCACCCAAAATCACAGCAAATAGAGAAATTAACACTTGTAATAAAGAAAGAGCTCTTACCTAGTTAATGCGGAGCTTCTGAGAAAGAAAGAAAGAAAGAAGCGAACCAAGAAGGCATTCGTCTGCACTTAGACCTGCACCTATTGATCTTCTGCATTCCAGTAGTACTTGGCAGAAACCATTAATCTAGGATCGAAGAGGTGCAGGTGCAAATGCAGATAAATGAAACCACCTTTGGCTGTCAGATCAAAACAATACCGCCAATCCGATCTCTCTCTCTGATCTGCAAAACCATGAAAAGGCAGGATTGCTTTGCTCAATTTAATGGATCTTCGACTCTTCTGAGACTGAACTATATATAGGCCGACAGCCCAAACACACAAGCTATGCTTTTCTATTTTTGTATATGAGAGAGGAAGAGAAAATTGCAAATAAATTTGAGATGACGAAAGGGATATTTGCTACAGTGCTTTGTGTGCTATTATGCTTGTTCCTGGCTGGAAAGATAAGCTAGGGTTGAAACACAAACAGAGAGTCAAGTACGCAGTAGACACCCACAGATCCACGTGACGGCAAGGGCGGAGGCACGTGGTGATTGAGTCCTCAGCCAATGGAATTGGAAGAAGTACAAAATGTCATCATGCCTGTCCACCCCAAGCCTCGTGGTTGAAAGTAAAATGACCAAGGGGGTTTACATCACGTGGGATTTGTCAACTATATATATAATGAATTCTGGAACAAGGACCACCTACCAGCAGCTCCGGTTAAACCTTCAAACTCGTTCGGAGTATTCGTCAACTTTTGTCCCTAGATGAGACGCTGTAGGGTTTAGGGTTTCATGTAAACTATCTGGTGGAGTACGCAAAAATTTTAGCATTTAGGGTTTGGGTTTTATGAAGATAAGAGAGAGACTGCTAAATAGGGATATGAGATCTTGATGAGTTCATTCTTTTCCGTTTTCATCAAGTCCTATACACATAATCGACTACTAGTTCGGAGAAAAAACTCATTCGTATGGACTTGCATTTGTTCTTCAAAATGAGTCGGGGTCCGAAAAACCAGAAACAGGAAACATGGACGGACGGACTTCTTACGGCCAACTCAAGAATTGGGTTGGTGGTGATATTTCACTCTGGTCAGAAAACCCAGTGAAAGGAAGCTGGGAACCTTTACTGGAGGGGTTAAAGCATCTTCGCCAGGAAAATGCCACAGAAACAGAACCTGAGCTACGTACTATTATTGACCCCAAAAAAGAAAAAGAGCTACGTACTTCTCAGTTTTTTGGATTCATTGACAGACTAAGGAATCATTGGTTGGGACCTCAATATCGTCAAGCCAAAGCCATGCCCATGTGGTCACGCCCAACCTAGAAGCGACTGGTTTGTTCATTGCTGAATCTGCCTGGATTGAGACACTGCCCAAACAAAAGAAACGACATGCGATGTACTCCAATAAATAAAGAAAATAGGAGCAGGTAGATGTGAATATGTAGTAGCTAGGGATGGTGATCGAGCATGTACCGTAAGGCCACAATCCACAAGAGGATAAAATCATAAAATGATTGAAATAGGAAGATGGTATGGTCTAGAATCCAGGACGTGGCTCCTCATGAGCAACTAGCTCGATGCATTGGCGTCAAAATGCCACAGATATTTTTGATATATCAGTTTTGGAACTGTAACTACCAACTAATGACGCAGAATAGATATTTTTAAGGGAAATTTTCATATACACCCAATTTTAAAGAGTGGTTTTAAATAAAACCCATAT
This sequence comes from Fragaria iinumae, assembly GCA_009720345.1. NCBI lineage: Eukaryota > Viridiplantae > Streptophyta > Magnoliopsida > Rosales > Rosaceae > Fragaria > Fragaria iinumae. The sequence goes on along the minus strand of CM019122.1, from coordinate 10,500,371 downwards.
AATATTCTTATCTGATAGACATCTAAAATGTATCAATTATGATAAATATTATGTCTTATTTTTTTCTAAATTTACACAATTGCCACTATTCAACTATAACATATTAATATAATAAATAAGCTTAATTGATGTTGTCTTAAATACCTTAATTATGAGTTTTTCTTCTAACACTAACATTTTTCAATCAATTTGCAAGAATCATGTAGTTTTCTTTATTTTTATAAAAAAAATCTAGATTAAATGAATTCATTCTCTAATCTATACATAAGGTAAAATATAATATGAATAAGATATATGATTTAAACCCTTAAACCCTAAACCCTAAACCCTAAACCCTAAACCCTAAACCCTACACCCTACACCCTACACCCTACACCCTACACCCTACACCCTACACCCTACACCCTAAACCCTACACCCTACACCCTACACCCTACACCCTACACCCTAAACCCTACACCCTACACCCTACACCCTACACCCTACACCTTATACCCTTCACCCTATACCCTATACCCTATACCCTAAACCCTCAACCCTGAACCTATACCCTAACTCTATACCCTAAACCCTATACCTTAACCCTATACCCTAAACCCAATTTTGGGTTTCTTCTTTTTAGGTATATTATCATATCATGCCCTACTTAATAGGTACATTAGAAACGTAAGTAGTAGAAAGTAAAATGTTCTCTCAATTAGGATGAGAAATGATACAATAATATACCTAAAAAGAAGAAAATTAATCAAAAAACAAGAACGTGTACCTTACAATTAGACATTTTTCGACTATGTAAAGAGACATCAAATGTGAGCAGTAATGAAAAATATTATCCTATTACAAATGACATACTTTTGTATATAGTATATATATATATATACACACACACACACACTCAAGTTAGTAATAACAAGGTAATAAATTAAAGAATGTAATTGATTATGACAAAATTAAATCCAACTAAATTTTAGCTAGTATTTGAGTTTCAAATTGATGCTAAAATTAAGAAATATACCAAATTTTGTTTTCTACTGTCTGAAGGGCAAATTAGAGAAACCAAAAAATGAAGAAAACTATTAATTATAGACATTTGCTCTATATAGTATGTTTGCTTATGTAGAATGAGTGTAAAATAAAAGAAAAATATGTATGGGTTTATCTTAAAAAATGTCTAGTATTTTAACTTTTTATCTAATTTTCTCTGTTTTTAATACATCAATGTTGGAACCGTAACTATAAATAAACTAGCGACGCAGAATGAATTGTGGGGGACTAGCTAGACCTGAAGAGTTTAGGTCCCATTTCATATGCATGGGCATGAAATCCTAGGAAATCAACTGCTAATTATTATTTTTTTACGATGGGGATAGGAATGCAACACTGGAATCGAGCAAGGAGTATTGTTTTCAGCTTGTCAGGAATTCTCCAAGAAAATAAAACCAAATGCAGTAATTCATAATCAAATATTCACATTCACAAACAATGTGTTTAAATAAACACATATTATGGCTACAAAACAATGGCCAAATTACAAATTCTGCCTCACTTTTCACCTTTGGTTGAATTGACAAAAAGAAACCAAGGTTAGCCATGGTGTTGGTTCGATTCGGCGGATGCTGCCCTTTTCATTTTGATCCATAGTAACCTACCCACACCAATTCTTGGTTAACTAAGTGTAAGACCATCGGCTTTCTACAGCCCGCTCATCAGCCTCCAAGGCACCGCGGAACAGTAAGATTAGCTATTGTCTCGGTGGTGTAAAGACCTAAGACAAAAACCAACTCTGGTCCATTAGTGAGGCTGCAGACGAGTACTATACTACTTTATGTGGTTCAGTTTGGTACAGCGGTCCCTTTGGTTCAGTTTTTTTTGTAGCAACGACCTCAAATTATCATATAAACGCCAATACAAACAAGACCATTTAGTCCTTTTGGCTGTTCTTTTGTTTCAATGTCTAGTTGTCTACCCCTAGTGAAACGCAGACGTGGGTGGGTGAAACTCCTTTTCCTTTATTCAAGTCTCTATTCAAGTCTTAACTTACCCTTAGGTGCCTTCTGTTTTCCTGAACAACTTCATCTTCTGAATCAAAACCTTTTTCCCTTCCCTTCTCGGCTCCTTTCCTTTTCTAGGTCTCGAACACAACATGTATCTCAATCTTTAGATCATATATATGGGGTGGTTTGGGTCCGGAATATGAAAGAGGGAAGATTTGTAATTCGGCCAACTATAATTAAGCAAAGCCTTTGCAACAAAAAAAAAAAACAGTAAGCATACAAAGAAGCATAAAGAAAAACAGGAGCGCAAGCGGTTAAGAGAAGAGTGCAAATATAACTCGGTAAAAGAAAATTGAAATAAAGGAAAATGTTATAAAAACAGAACCTGAGCCAGCCGAACCTCTTGGCATGAATCATGGGTTGGGAGCTGAATCGTCAAGCCCCATGATTATGAAAGCCAGGCCAAAGCCAATGCATGTGGTCACAACCACAAGTAAAAGGTTTATTGCTAATTGTGCTTGGATTGAGACGCTGCCCTGACAAGGCAAAAGATAACCAAATAAAGACATACTATATAAAGCAATCCTGTAACATAGAAGCTGATAGATATTCAATAATGGAGTACCTTTTTATCTTCCAGAAATGTTGATGAGCCATGGATGGCTAGAAAATAAGAAAGCGAGTCATATCACAACCTCCAGTAAATGGTGATGGGACTGATCTAGAATCGAATGTGTGGCTGTTCGCGAGCAAGTTACTTGCTACTGCATTCCACAAATGCCTTAGAATTTTACAAGATCAACCAGTTATAATAGCAAAGCAGAATGACTAGCTGGGCTAACTAGGGATCCCAAATATCATGGAGCATAGTAAACTGTTGACCCTACGTGATGTGAACTAAAGAAAGATGGGGTTGATTTGACAGTGCAATAGACTAGTGTCATACTAATTGATCAATCAAAGCAGATTGCATTCCAGACAAGGAATTCATTAAATTGCTGAATCCCCTTTTATTTCTTTAGGAAAAGCGAACTCCCAAGGACATTCAAGGAATATCAGTATCGAGAAAAGGATCAGATATATGGCTCAGTAAATGTCTCAAGGAAAGTGACCAAATAAACCATTTTCTGAGAAGTGATTAATTCAGTTGCTCTAAAGTCTAAATATCTAATGAAAGACAGTCCGAGTTAAAACAAAATGATGATTCTACAAAGAAATTTAAAGCCTCGGAACATTTCAAAGAAAATATCATAGTACCTTAACGATTCTACGGAGATATCAGTCTGGCACAGGAATCATTTCAGCTACACTTTCTTCATGAGGAAGATAGTTCATGGATGCACACTGGCTCCCACTTATCTTATAGTTTTATACCAGCAAGTGTCTTAGTTCCAGAATCCAACTCAAGAAGGGGACTGCCACTTACATTCCAGCACCCATTATCATTTTTAGAAACAGAACTTTCATTAATGGAAAGTAGTCTGAATATTTCCTAAGCAACTGCAGATCTCAAAGCAAGCAGGACAAACTAAATTAAAAAGCCTAATTTGTGTGTGTTCATGTGTTTGTATATTGAAACACCTCCCAGTTTAAAGTAAGACTGTATGAGAACTCTATAAGCTTGGTCTGGGTAATTTCTTAGTGTTGCACAAAGGAACATGGCAAATGCTACAAAACAAGCATATCAACAAATTGATGTCAACAAATGGTCACAAACTTTATTAAGACCAACAGTACAAAAATCAGCCATTTCATCAATATTTTGACCAGAAAACATTTATGTACATAGATTGGTGAAGAATGATGAACTGACTCACTAAACATACCAAAAAAGATTAACCATAAACAGTACAACCACCAAACAATTAATGTCTTTATCAGTTTAGTTCATCAAGTTTTATCTTTTGTTGTTCACCAGTAGACAGAATTTTCACACCCACCATACCCCTTTGCCACTCTGAATCTCCCACCAAGATCAGCCTGTTGGCATTTATTCATGAAGCACACTTGAAAACCCTGAATAGAGAAAATTTCATGCATGCGAATATGCGACAATAACTAATTAGAAAAAGGTGATTGATATAAATTTGTTAACGGCTACAAGATAGCAGTAAATTTAAGTGGTTTGCTCTCCAAGACTAAATCAATACTTCGACCTTTCTTCCTAAGTATGGTGGCAACTGTTGCAGCTGCTCCTTGGGTCCTTTCAGTCCAGGATCCAGAGCACACACAATGTTCTCTACATGCAGGCCAAGTTCTGGCAGAAGACCCTTCTCCTTGAGCAACTATAATCTTACACACCAAATGTTAAATGAATAACAAGTCAAAACAACTGCAAAACAAATTTAAGTATTAGACTCCCATAAGGAACATCCGTGAAGCAAAAACATCTTAAACAATTGAATATCATATGTATGATCTATAAACTGAAGATTATGCCAGTATGCCCACTATAGGATAAAACAATTAGAAATCAAAAATGAACTATAAGATATCAAAATAGTTCAAAAAGTCATAGACATTGAAGCACAAAACATACAACATTAAGGCTAGTTCCCCATGACAGTATAAATTCCTTAATTATTTGTACTTCCACTATGGAGACGCTATACATATATGTTGGGTTTCCAGCCCATGTGTTTTTCCTAAGATGTTTCGTCTTAGAGTATGGTGTTCCAATAAGGAAAGGATATTCTTATTGATGACGGTATACCTGTAATCTTGTTGATTACAGAGAAGGAATGAGACATTATTGTGTACCACTAATAGGATTGGATTTCCTATTTGGTGAAGAGATCTGATATCCTTATGGCTATATAAGGAGGATTTCAGCTCTAGGTTTTGTATCGCAGAGACAAAGAGCAAAGTGTGTTCCATTCTCGGTTAGAGGGTGAGAGAGGGCAGAGAGGAGAGAGATAGGAAGAGAAGAGAGAGTCCTTGTTTTCTTATACTTTCTGGTGTACCCATTATTAATATAGTGGAGAGTGTTTTCTGCCGGTAGATGTAGGCAAAAGTTTTGCTGAACCACCTTAAATCTGTGTTCTTTGTGTCTTATCTCTGTGGTTGTTTCTCTTGGTTTGCTTTGTTCTTTTGGGGTTCTTTGACATACATAATTGGCCGATATCACAACAGTGGCATCAGAGCGGGGTTCGTCTGTGGATCCAGGGTCTGATTCGGCAGGTTCAGTGTTGTCAGGATGAGTGAAGCAAAAGGCACAATGATTAAACTCACCCACATGAATTGGGTGACGTGGAAGCCAAGAATGGAGGATATCATGCTAGCATTGTTGTTGCTAGGAACTTTCGTGGTGACCGTGAGTAATTCTGCGTCTGATGGTGTATTGTATATGGATACCGTTAAGGATAACATACTTAATGAAGAAACAAGAAGAAACGTTGTTGGCATAGACGATGGGCACGGAAGAGCCCTTGCTATGAAGGGTAGAGACAAGAATTCAGGTCCAAGGTTTAGTGGCACGTGTCACTATGGTGGCGAGAAGAGCCACATGAAGCGGGTGTGTCGAAAGTGGAAACAAGACAAAAGGAAAGACAACTACCAAGATGATGAAAATAATGGCTTTACTGCTACTGTCCCGGGGGAGCTTCTCACTGTTCAAGAATGTATGTATGTTGGTGACAAGGGTAATGATTGGTTAGTGGATACCGGTGCAAGTTGTCATGTTACTTCCAACTTGGAGCTCTTTACTACATACGAAGCAAGCGACTTTGGGATATTGAAGATGGGTAATAGAGGCTGGTCCAAGATTTCGGGAATAGGAGACATTTGCATTGAGACTGATCTTGGTTACCATATGACATTGAAGGATGTGAGGCACGTTTCTGATTTGCGTGTCAACATATTGTCTGCAAGTGCTCTTGACAGACAAGGTTTTCAGCAGTATATTGGTGATGGAAAGTGGAAGCTTATGAATGGGTCCTTAGAGGTTGCTAGAGGAGGTCTGTGTTGTTCCTTGTAAAAGACACATAGCTTGGTGTACAAAGATGACTTGAGTGCAATGGGTGATACTTCTTCGGGCGTATGACACCAGAGTGATGGCCATACGAGGAAGAAAGGCGTTTTGGAAAAGATGTCCCAAATTTCCTTTTCCAATGGGTGTTCTGACAAGGAAGAAGATGGTCAAGAGTTGTACCACCACGGGGGACACGGTGATGAGTTGTTCGATCAGGGGGAGCTTCATCAGGGGGAGCTGCACGCTCCAACCAAGTAATTATGCATCCAGTCAGCTTGGGCGGACTCCTAGTAATGGAGTCGCGCCAGTATTCCTCCCTCATGGTCTAGAAGGGGAGAATGTTGGGTTTCCAGCCCATGTGTTTTTCCTAAGATGTTTCGTCTTAGAGTATGGTGTTCCAATAAGGAAATGATATCCTTATTGATGATGGTGTACCTGTAATCTTGTTGATTATAGAGAAGGAAGAAGACATTATTGCCTACCACTAATAGGATTGGATTTCCTATTTGATGAAGAGATCTGATATCCTTATGGCTATATAAGGAGGGTTTCAGCTCTAGGTTTGATATCGCAGAGACAAAGAGCAAAGTGTGTTCCATTCTCGGTTAGAGGGTGAGAGATGGCAGAGAGGAGAGATAGGAAGAGAAGAGAGAGTCCTTGTTTTCTTATACTTTCTGGTGTACCCATTATTAATATAGTATAGAGTGTTTTCTGCCGGTGGATGTAGACAAAAGTTTTGCTGAACCACCTTAAATCTGTGTTCTTTGTGTCTTATCTCTGTGGTTGTTTTTCTTGGTTTGTTGTGTTCTTTTGGGGTTCCTTGACATACATAATTGGCCGATATCACAACAATATATTCTCTAGTCATAGTTTCTAGCATGTTATGTTGGCAGACTGCGAATCAGAACCACTGATCTTGTACAATGGAGTGTTATGAAAATGAACAGCCAGGTAGAAGGCTATTTGTTTAAATAATTTATAGAACATGTCAAACATCTAGTCAGAGATAGTTGCTGATAAACATCTTGAACACATATACATCACAGCTATACCAAAGCAAATCCATCCCTACATAATGAAAAATGAAGCATAATAGGTCATACAAACATGACTGACACACAGTTTGCTATCCACAATCTTCAATATTCATGTGAGCCTCCATATGACACATGTTTATCAGAAAGATATCTATAAGGGTTTGACCAACACAGAAAACTTCTGTAACTCTTAAAAGCATACAAAAGTTAGTCAATCTAAAAAAGTCAGTATAACTATAGCAGTATTTTTTCTCCTAAAGAAAACCACCATATTGTGCTTCGTGAAAGTATTCAAAATTAATATAACAGAAGCAAATCACTTCATCACGGAAAGAGGATAAAGAAGTTTTAACTCACTTCTATTATGACAACATCACCAAATTACAAGCGACAAGAAGGAATATCATCACCACCAAAGGTAAAGAGCAACTGGTCATATCACCCACCACCACAAATGGCTCACATCTTTCCTCCTCTATCAAAACCCAAGAATATAATTGATCTGTTAGAGACTGATGCATTATTCTAAGAGATCTAGCTTCAAACTGATAAATATGACTAGAGCAGCTGCATAATGGCTACTTAGTTTTCTCTTTAAGGCGCAAGAGTTTTTTCTTTCAGGTATTCAAAAAAGTGGAGAGTTTTGGTGTTTGCAACATCTGAGAAGCTAGTGCGACAGGCTTCTAGATGAAACCGTGTGTTGCGTGGTTGCTTCAAATAGAAGAAATTACAATATCATACTCACACATATGCAAGTGTTATATATGATAACAATGGTTGTAACAGTTTTGCTCACAAGTATCATTTCAGTACTTTCCATATTGATAATTAAGTAGGCAGTAAAATATTGTCAGCAAACTTCATCCTAATGGCTTTTATGATGCCCGAAATTCAAATGCAGTAACAATTATGATTCTAAAGGTATAATTTATACTCAAAAAGGTGAAAAGACAGACTACAAAAAATATGCCAGTATAGAGGCCCCATAGGCAACAGGACATAAAAGCTTTAGGCATCTCTAAATTCAGACACTACCTCAACACTAGAGTCACTCTCACAATCCAAACCATAATAAACTCATATCTCACTTTCCATCCAAAAACAAAAACAACTTTCAGTATTCAACTTAACTTCTTTTTGTAACAATTAATCACTTCATACTCTTTCAAACTTCAACCTACTCTTCCTGTTCAATCTGAACACAACTAATACATCTAATTCTTCAAAATTCAACAATCAGAGCTGATATCAAGGTTTTGAAACCTTATCAACAACCAGACTTCACAATTCTCCAAATGTAGGGTTTTACAACCCCTCAAATATCTTTGTCTTCAAAAAAAGTTCCAAATCAACAATCTCAACTCATATCCAGGCTTTGAAACCTCATCAATACAGGAAAAGCACAAATCCTCGGGAAAACAAAACTCACAAGAAAAAAAAAATTATATAAAACAAATAACTTATTATGCAGACCTCTTAATATACAAGGGTAAACCATCCAAACCTTTTGACTTTAAACCTTAGATCCAACATCCGAAGCTGTAATTCCTGATCGCTTGAAGAAGGTGAGTTCCACTTCAGCATAGACAAAGAGAAACTAAATAAATCCAATTTTGTTAGAGGATGCATAGCATGGCATATATCAAAAAAATAACAACAGGATTTACGTAAAAATCAGGAAATCCAATCAGAAAGTGCAAATTAAAAGCGTAAAAGAACAGCAGAATCATTTATCCAAGTTAAAAATTAAATCAAATTATGTTCCCTATGCCGCCGCTTTGTCATTCTCTCGTACCGCCAAGGCGCCAACACTGCCCCTCTGCACATTTAACTCAACAAAAAATCCATAAAAAATAATAACAACAATATAAGAAACAAGTCTTTAAGTAGCAACAAGCAGCATAATCAAATTTTAAGCTCCGGCCTAAACGCCACACGAAGATCACCCCTATCTTCAAAACAATAAAAGCTACACAGTGCAGAAATGTACATACGATTTTGCAAATTGCAATTGGGACAATGCTAGTATATTAAAAGCTCTAAATTTTCAGAGAGAAAAACCAACCTGGTCTCGAACCTCCTCGCCTGCTTTTTTAATAAACAAAGCCTCCGAATTGATCACCGGCTCTGAAATTGAACGTCCTCCGTGACCTGCGCCGGAAACAAAGCTCCGGTACGTCCGCCGTCGCCAGCATTGTTGCCTACAGCGGCGAAGGAGGGCCTAGGGTTTGTGGCCAGGGGTAGTTTGGGGATGGGAAATCGATGATGGCGATAAGGAGGGAAGAGAGTAGAGATATTTTTGGGTTCAAACTTCGAAGGAGGTCGGCAAGATTAAAGTGATTGGCTGCATTTGGACAGTGCGCGCCTTCGGCTAATCATTTTTAGCGACTTTTCGGAGCGAGAAATGATCAGGCGGTGGCGCACCTTTTTTGTTGGGCCGTAATGTTGGGCCTTATTGATGTTGGAACATGCCCAGGTGATTTTAAACATACTTGGGCTGGTTTATCGTTGGACTGTAGTTCTCTATCGATTTTGGGCTGATTCTAGAAAGAACAAAGAATCATTTTGTTCTTTCTTGTTTGTTTTGTAATGAAAACAAAATCATTGGAGAACTGGTTTTCTTTTCTTTTTTGAGAAAGAAGATTTGCAATGTTGTTAAGCAACTTAGATACGTACATCAACGGTCAGTACATTGGAGAGTTATTATGCAAAAAGGAAATGCAGAAAACAAAATATATGTGTTAGCTTATTACGTTTCTTAACTAAAAGGATGACATAAATACTGAAGAAAACAATAATGTTTAGATTTGGACAATCCAAACAATATATTTAATAATGCATTCAACAACTCATTTTCAATTCAAACTTGACCCAATTGGAATTTTGCCTAATTCAATCTTGAAAAAAAAAGGATATCGAGAACATGGTGCAAGATTTGCTCTCCTAACACTTATGAAAGTCGAAAACACCATGATATTGAGCTATTTGTTGGATAGAAAATAGTGCATTAATTCTAAGATCCCATCAATGTTTATTAACTCGATTGACCTTTTATTTTCGTTTCTTATTGGCCAAGACAAGAATTCTAAACTAGCTTACATGTGTTCAAGTTTGAGTCGAGAAACACATTTATTTTACAAAATGTAAATCTCCATTTTGAAAAGAGAACAAATAATTTCCTCAGTTGTACCAGATTCATATAATATCATAACAATATTTGCTAACATATTTGCTTATTCATGCTAGGGAACAGTTGACAATAATTCATTACGATGCAAAGTCATTAAGTCTCTAAAAACCCTAAGAGCAGCGGCCTCCTCTCTCTCAAACTCCCACTCGTCCAGTGGCCAATCTTGGTTGTGGCCGGTCTTTGGGCTTTGCCGATGCCGAGATTTGGCTGCCAGATGGGATCTGCAACCACCATTGTAGTGTTAATTGTGGCTTTTTTGCTTGAGGTTTGGGTGAAGGGATCCGCGGCTTGTAGGCGTGTGCAAGACATCAAGGTCTGGTCGTTATTACCTCTGAGTCATGTGGCAGCGCGATTGTGTCTGAAGTTTTCTTGATTCTGGCGTTGAAGACAGAGCTGGTCGGATCGAGGCAGGTTAATGATGGTGGCGGAGGCTTGTGTAATCTTGCTGGTTATGGTTGACAGGTCTCGTAAGATAGTGACGGCCTTTTGATGGGGGAGTCTGTGATGCTTTACGGTGGTTGAGGAGGGAGCGGGCTCGGTGGTGGCTCTCGACAGTGTTGGAGGGGGATGTTGTGGTGGAGGCAGGCACGTCACCTTCGTTTTGGGCCTTAGGCGGGTCTAGTTGAGGCTATTTGGGCCTAATTTTGGGCTTTGGTTTCTCTCAACCCGTTTTTAAGTATTTAGATTTATCTACTTAAGTTCAATAATGTTTTAGGAGCTGTTATGCTATGTTTTTTTCTAGTATTTCTTTCTTTTCTATTAGAAATAAGTGAACAGAATCTTTGTAATGAATGGTGCTAGCATGCCATGTCCTTAACTTGTCCAAACGTTTGGCAAGGGAAGACATGTATCTGCGTCATTCTACCTTGATTATCAATGAATTTACCGTATGACTTTTACATCAAAAAATATAATATCATATCAAGAAATAAGGTTGGAACAGAAAGCACGCACATCTAATTTCTTAGTCCACTTGATTGTTATATATTGCAAATAACATCAAGAGCGTGCGTCCGCTCAATATTTTAGGGCAGATGAAATAGCTAGGTTGTTGACAATTATATAATAATATAATCCTTCTTCTTCGATCATCTGCCGGTGCCGCATCCAGATAAATCTGAGATAACCTAGCTTGAAGGCATACTCTTCTATTTATAAACTGTTTTTCTGGCATTGTATTCTCAACATAATCGTGCTTGCGCGTGCTCGCTTTGTTTTAAAAACCAAGTATGAAACTGATGATCAATATGAAATGTAAGATAAATCTCTTCATGTGAGGAAATATATCTCTTCATGTGAGGAAATAATTGATGAACATGTTCTAGTTCAATAGTTATCGATCTACCTCAATAATTATGGTAGTTGATGAGCCATGTATATAAAATCAAAATTGGTGACATCAATCTCATGTTTATGATCACGATCGGTAGCCGTTTTCTTTAGTGTTATTGAAACACATATGAGGTGAAGATTCAGAATTCTCCGGCCGTTGTACTTCTTGACTATTTTGATTGGAGTCACTTCCCCATAAAACAAGTAGTATGTATCACTCATCACTATCCCAATAATTTATGCTTCCACAACGAACAAGTTTTTTCCCTTCGAGAAGAAGTTGTCGAGGGTAATGCCAATTTAGCGACTGTAATGATATTAGTGTTTACTTCGTTGGAAAGAATAATTAAGGTTCAGGATTCTAACTTCTTCATAATTGTGATATTGATCTCTAGCTAGCTATTTTAATGAGTGGTTTGTCCGGAAACTTTCATTAACAAAAGTAATTAGGAATTGCCGATCAAATATAATTGTCATAGACTGTTGTGGGTGTAAGGTCCAAAAATAAGATGGAACATCCAAACAGACTGATAAGTTTTGGCTCACTTATTTGTTTGAGTCGTGTTAGAAGCTTACAAATCTAAGGATTGCATATATCTACGTAAGTATCATGTGTCAAGAAATTGACGAAATAATTACCAGCAAATTACTACAAAAATGGCCTTATATATGGATAGTTTGTTACCTTAAGTGCATGTTTGCTACTTAGGACTGCATACACACCTCTTTATTTGTTTAGCCTGTCATAAACGTGTGAGCTATCTTAAGTTGCATTAATATTGTCCTTTGTTTGGTGTTGCACGAGATTAGAGAGTAGTTTGCTTGGTTTATGGTTTAGAGATCGAATTGTGTTATATAAGGACGACCAATTTGAGAACCCACCATAACATTATCTATATATGGAGGCCATAATACAATAACTTATGCGAAATGGCGCACCTACTAGTCCGCTGAAATTGTTTTTCTCAGATTGTAAATTTGTAACATATGAGAAGTGAAATACAATCATCACAACCTGTAATCCGTTAGTATTTTCATTCTTAACATTTGGTAAATCACCAAACATATCGCGATAGTTTTTTTTTGCTAAATAAATCTCTCACACTGTATAATCCAATCACACGATTATGTTATAGATGAAACAAGACGACGTCTGGCTGTTGAACAATCGATATCATAGCCGGAGTTTTGAAGCATATGCATTTATATCGATCGGTTTTTCCGAGAGAAGATATGTATCATTTTCCTTGGTATGGTGTGTAGTCTGGTTTGCTTTTCGTCACAGCTTGCTAACATAGACAGAAACAAATATCTAATAAGTACATATCTTACCGTCTTAGATTCCTACACGATAACACAAAGAGCCAAAACCCTTGTAGCATCAAACTCTTGGTCCCTAGCCTGCTGCCAGCTAACTTCACCATTTTAATCGAAAGTCCTGGACTAGTGTTAGAGACCTTTTTGGATCCTCGTAACGAAGTCAAACACTCCCTTGCTGATTTTGTCACTACGTTTTTAGGGTTATCTGGGTTTTGGTTAGCAAATTATAGAACGAGAACCCTAGCTAGCTTCTACAATTGCGTCTCGATCGGTCTGCACCTGATAACAACAACGGCACGATGGCAATGTTGTAGCAGATTGAACGATTGAGATACCAATATGCAAGGCCAATACGCAATTGGTAGCTAGCTATGTCAATGCATGCATGATTAGCTTAAGGTTTTTTTGGAGTTTTCGGGTGAAGAAGAGCTTGAAATAGAATTTAGTTAAAGAAGCACTTACATGGGTCGTCTAATTCGAGCGGGGAAGTAGTGGTCAATCAACGTCTGCGTAAACTAGGAGGAGAAGTCCACAAAGACTAATATATCAACCTTGTTGAAGAAGCAGGAACGTGAGGATAAGGGTTCGAGAGAGAAATGAGAACCATGCCATGCATGTCTAGGGTTGAGACAAAAGAGCCACAATCAGTGCACGTGCCGGCAGTTCTTACTGATTGCAGCTCCTGCTTTGATCTTTCTTTGTTAGGGACAGGACCAGACGTAGAAGGTGCTCTCTGCTTATTCTCTAGCCAGGTGCGCAACTGCTGACGCTAGCATATATTGCTAGTCAATTCCTAGAGATTTTATTATGGTTCAACGAGTGATTGTTTTATTTAGTTGAATCTCAAAATAATATAGTTAAGAGTGCGGTTATTAGGATCTCTAAATTTGCTTAGTATATCTTTTATTCTCTCTACACCTTCAAATTACTTTTAAATACAAGCATTTGCTCATTAGACCTCCTTTCAAATTTCTAAAATAGCCTTGTTTATGTAATTCACATATATATTAATATATTACTCATTACACCTCTTATTCACTCATTATACCTCCAATTCTTTTTTTTCTTTTTTCTTTTTGCATGCGAACATCCATTCCCGACTTCCATTCTTTAATTTTTTTTCTTTTTTCTTTTTAACGCAAACCTCCATTCCCGACCTTGATTTCTTGATTTCCTTTATTTTTTTTATTTTGCATAAAATGACACTAGACATTCATTTTTGATCAAATTGTAAGAAATAATTTTCAATGACATCAATGTTTACGCCTAAATTAATATTTTACTGAACAGTAAATGTCCTTTTGAATAGTAATTAAACTCTTAGTCCATGTCATACCGGGGAGCCCAAGTTCTTTAAGTTTACAAGTGATGACTTACCAGTAAGACCACGCAAGCTGAGTTACAGAGTTCGCGTGCGAACTAGACTTCGCGCAGCTCGCGCGCGGAATGGACGTAGGCGGACTACACAGTTCGCGCGGAACACTTAGCTCGCGCGCGAAACAGACCATGCGAGCTAACTTCAGAGTTCGCGTGCGGAATGGCTTCCGCGCGGGGTAGAGAGCCTCGCGCGGTTCGCGTGAAATACAGGGCCCGCACACTTAATGCCTTTCGCACGTAGAATGTCTTTGCACGGACTACGCAGTTCGCGTGCAAACGAGACTTCGCGCTGACTACACAGTTCGTGCGCCAAATGTACTTCGCGTTAAAGCCCTGGGCGAGGCGGAATATATCAAGGCGAGCTGGCGAGCTGGCGAGCGTAGGAGACCTTGCGAGGAAGCAACAGGCGGAGTTCGCTTGCACCACTTGAGTCGTTGAAGACTTTTTAAAGTCTTTGACATGCTTCGGGCCAATCCCTGTGGCCCTTTTAATATAAAAAGCCCTTCTAAAGCCCGCGAGCTGGAAAGGCCCGCGAGATGGAGAGAAGGAGTCTATAATTGAGCGGCAGTGTGCTATGTGAATTGTGGGAACTGGACATGTGTCACAGGATGGTTGGTTCGTGTGGACGGAACAGTGCCCCTATGCTATTAGGGTTTTAGAGTCCGACTTGAATTCTAAGTCATGTTTCTTCCGCCGCAAGTCGAATCACTATATAAAGGGCTCGAAGGCTTACAGAAACGGACAATTCTCAATACAACAAAACAATCAACTACTCAACAGAAGTATAGAAACCTTCGACCTAGTCGAACCTCCAACTCTCCCCGGAGCTCTGCCTTCGCTTCCCTGCTGAAACAACTCTCTCTCAAACATACACAAAAAACACAATACAAACTGCAAATTAGTTGCCTCTCGAGTTATCTCGAAACCCTAACCCTAAGCACCGCCGCCTAGGTTTTTCTTCAGAGCCCTCCGGACTCTACCCCGATTTTTCTCTTACCTCCCTATTGTTGCTCTGCTTGCGTTCCTCCGTGAGTATCGATCGCTTTGTGCTCGTAAATTCCTCCTCTGAGGTGGCACCTGGAAACCTCTTCCGCCTGATCAAGAAGTCAAGTGCATACACACAAACCCTTTCCTCGTCCGCAAGGTGGCACGCCCGCAACACTCCCCCTTCTCTTTGCTCGCTATATACCTCTGCTCCGCACGCTGAGGATCGTGGCCAAAACATTGGCATGCCCAGTGGGACAGAGAGTACAAGCGATACATCATAGGGAAACCAAAGGAAGCGTTGTACCGAAAGCCTTAGCATTCTTGCCTCAAGCACAGATCACTACGGTATAAGCCCTATAACAGCGCGGCTTGCCGATCCCTCACTCAAGAACAGGTCCTTGCTCAGTTTGGTGATCCAGACTTCAGCGAGACCATAATGGTAGGCTCTCAGCTAAACCAAGACGCAGGATCTGCTCTGCCATCGGAGCAAATCCTCCAAGCAATTAATGACCTGCGAGGTCAGATGATGGATTTCTTGGCCCAAGCCAAACAAGACAGAGACCTTCTGCAGGCCACCCATGACAAACTCACCATGCTCGGTGAGGATTACGGCCACCTCGACGCCAAGTTCACCGAAACTAAGGGCTTAGTCGAAGGTACCCTCTAACGGATCTGGACGGATCTGGACCAAAACACGGAGACCGTGAAGCAAAACGCGGAGACCGTGAAGCAATATGCAGAGATCATGTCGCTCACTCGCGCGACAGTAGATGAACAGACTCGTCGCTTGGACGACCATGATGCCAAGATGCATGACCAGCAGAATGCTTCCTTCTTTGGAAGTAAGAACAGTTTGGAGAAGCTAGACGAATTCAAGGACAAACAGGACCGGCTGAACCTACGGGTCCTTGAAGTTGAAGACTGGATGAGGGCGTAGGCACCAAAGAACCCTGCTCTAAACCCTACTGGCCCAAACGCGAACGAAGGAACGTCCAAGTACATCCCTCCCAATGAACGCGCCAGGGGAAACCCTAAAGTCGGGACTTCGAAGGCCCCGTAGTTCGTGTCAAGGGCTGGACCTTCAAAGAATCTGTTCCCACATGGCTCTGCTGCTCCCTTCAAGGGACTTAACAACTCGCTACGCCAGGGAGCCGAGACACCAGATGACCCGCTTCTAGCCTATTCCAGCCCTAGTCCCAAGAGCGTTGGGCAGGCCGTCGGTTTCTCTGCATGGCCAAACCATAAGGAAGGAACGGAGTCCGCGCCCGTGACAACAGCCGACTGACGCCAACTCATCTCCTCCATAGTCAAGGAGCAGACCGGAAAAGGTGACGCTGACTTGCAGTATCGCGACCCCTACCCTGATAGTGTGGCGCAATATCCATTCTCGTATGGGTTCAAGAACGTCGTGTTCACCACCTTTTCTGGAGAAACAAGGGAGGATGCCGCAACCCATATGGCCCGCTTCAAAGTCCAATGCGGCCAATATGGGAACAATGACTTTCTCAAGCTCAAGCTCTTCCGAACTTCTCTATCCGGAGCTGCATTTAGTTGGTATTCCAGGTTGAAGCCAGGATCCATTGCGGACTGGCCTACCATGGAGAAACTGTTCCGGGAAACATACGGCACCATTGAGCCAAAGGTTGGCCTTGATTCCCTTACTCAGATGAGTCAACAGAGCATGGAGTCAGGAGTCTCCTTCCTCCAACGGTTCAAGATCCAACAGGCCAAGTGCGACTTTCTCCTACCCGAGCAGGAAGCCATTAAGTTGGCTGTTCGTGGCCTCGAGCATCGCCAGCAGTTGAAGCATCATGGGGAACGTTTCACGTCTATGGGCGACCTGATCAACAATGTCGGTAGTTATGAGCTGATCCTCAACGAAATGGACGAGAAGGCGAATGCCTCCATGGGGACATACGTACCGGGGAGAAACAGGACAGTAGGGGCACTAAACCTCTAATCCCCCACGTTCGACCCTTACTACCAAAGGCAAGAAGAGACTAAGGCCGCGCAGGGAAATGTCGACGACGTCTGAGCAGTTGAACTGACCGGGAAGCCTTTGGCTCACAAACTGAAGAATCTCAAGATGACTAGTGAACCAATCACCATTCAGTCCTTTGCATGGACAAAACCCGAATATGAGGCATACACATATGACGCGAAAAACGCCCATCTTGTCTTCAATGACTTGATCGAGGCGAAGTGCGTACGTTTGGACCACAAGATCCCGTCCAAGGAAGAGTTAAAGGACAAGAAGTACTGTAGTTTCCACAACGTTTACAATCATGACACCAAAGACTGTGTCAAGCTCCGCGACCAACTGCAGACCTGGTTGAATTTCGGCGCCTTGAAAATGAAGACGCTAGGAATCACAGCTTCTCTGGTGGATGTAGACCCCTTCCAGGCCGTGGTTGGTATGGTCAAGGTGAACTGGAACAACCAGCTAGCGGAGAACAGCCACCGCCGCACGCCAAAGTCAGGCCAGTGGAGAGTCACCCTGGACTTGGCTGAACACCCAGAAGATGACGATCCGCGCCAAGCGCCCGTGGCCTAACGCGGGGTAACTAATCAAGCTATGATTCACTCGCTTTTACTTCAGCCTTTACTTCTTTTTTTTCTTTCAGTTTCTTTCTTTCTCGCATTGAAAAAAAAATATATATATAAATAAATAAATAATTAAAAAAAAACAAATAGCAGAAAACCCAAAAAGATATCCTTGGTCTTGCTGAAATGCAACACAACGTTCTTGCCTCTGACAGGCTTGAACTTTACATAGGAGCCTATCCCTAAGGCTTGAAAACAACAGGCATTCCACATGCCTTTGAGTTATTGCCAGTGAAGTCTAACAGAGAGGCAATACAACTAGTTTGCAATTCTAAAATGTTGCAGCAGCCACTACTGGACAGTCAACTTCGCGGACTCAACTAGAATGATCCAGGAGAAATTAGCTGGCGCGCCTTATACCGACCAAAAGCCCTGGATGTCTATTTTCCAGAGGATTTTACGGTTTGTCATTCCGACATTCCTAGAGAGAGTTATGGCAGCTTGAATGCAGACAGGTCAGGATACGGCGAGTTATAGCAGCTTCCGCTTAAGCTCTACATCGCCGCTGCTGACTTGTTTATCGGCGGACTCTCGGCACAAGACGATGAGAACGGAGTGGAACATGTCGTTTACTGTCTTAGCAAGGTGTTAACCGATTGTGAGACGTGCTACTCTCCAATGGAAACGTTGTGTCTTGCCCTCTTCTTCGCGGGTTGCAAGCTCTGCCACTACATTGTTAGCTTTACCACGATGTTGATCACTCAGTCCGACGTAGTCAAATATATGCTTTCTCTCCTTATCCTACGGGAACGCATAGGTAAATGGATATTGGCTTTGGTTGCATTCTCTTTGCCATATGTTCCGCAAAAGGTAGTTAAAAGACAGGCCATAGCAGACTTCCTTGCTCATCACCCGCCAACCGAACTAACAGCATTCCACGAGTTGGAGTTCGCCATAGTCTCCCTTACTTCATGGACTCTTTATCGTGGTCAAGATACGCGCAAATTTACAATGTGCATTTTCAATGTGTTTTCATGACTTCGTAGCCTGCTTTCCTCCCTGGGGGGCATGCTAAAGTTTTGATGTCCTTCATTCTTCTCAAGAATCTTCAGCGAACAAACATCAAAACTGGGGGCACGTTGGGGCAGATGTGTTCCAGAAATTTCAAACTTTAGACCTTCTTCAAGTGTCTTAGTCATTAGTTAGGCCAATTCATGTGGCCTCCAAATTTTCAAACTTGGTTCGCCAGCTTTATGCGGCCGTTCGCCGACTCCTTTGTTTGCCTCTCGTTGGTTCGCACTGGGGGGCAACGAAGTGCATGGCCTCTATAGTTTTTTCATTGGTTCGTCGACTCTTTTGTTTGCCTTTCATTGGTTCACACTGGGGGGCAGCGAAGTACATGGCCAAATGTCATTCATTGTTTATCACCAAGTTGGTTTGCCATTGCCAGGAGCTCGCGAAGGGCTATTTTTTGGAATCTGGTCAAGGCAAACGTCTGCTTGAGGCGAATGCAGAAGTAGAGCAGGCGAATGCAGTAGAGTGTAGGCGAATGCAGGCGAAGTTAAAGTCCAAGGTGCCTGGGCGAGCCGTACAGCAGTTCGCTACAATGCCTAGCTGAGTGCGTTGGTTACACGACCTATCCACAGGCTTGTCTCCTCACACTCATTTATGTATGACCCGAGCCAATACCATTGGCTTTGGAGCAGCATAAACATAAACCTCTTCAGTCATTCTTGACAATCATGACTTCGAGGTTGGGGGACAATGTTTACGCCTAAATTAATATTTTACTAGACAGTAAATGTCCATGTGAATAGTAATTAAACTCTTGGTCTATGTCATACCGGCGAGCCCAAGTTCTTTAAGTTTACAAGTGATGGCTTGCCAGTAAGACCACGCGAGCTGAGTTATAGAGTTCGCGTGCGAACTAGACTTCGCGTATCTCGCGCGCGGAATGGACATAGGCGGACTACACAGTTAGCGTGGAACAGACCACGCGAACTAACTTCAGAGTTCGCGTGCGGAATGACTTCCGCGCGGGGTAGAGAGCCTCGCTCGGTTCGCGTGAAATACAGGGCCCGCACACTTAATGCCCTTCGCACGTAGAATGACTTCGCACGGACTACGAAGTTCGCGTGCAAACGGGACTTTGCGCGAACTACACAGTTCGTGCGCCGAATGTACTTCGCGTTAAAGCCCTGGGAGAGGCGGAATATATCAAGGTGAGCTGGCAAGCTGGCGAGCTGGCTCGCGTAGGAGACCTCGCGAGGAAGGAACAGGCGGAGTCCGCTTGCACCACTTGAGTCGTTGAAGACTTTTTAAAGTCTTTGACATGCTTCGGGCCAATCCCTATGGCCCTTTTAATATAAAAAGCCCTTCTAAAGCCCGCGAGCTGGAAAGGCCCGCGAGATGGAGAGAAGGAGTCTATAATTGAGCGGCAGTGTCCTATGTAAAGTGTGCGAACTGGACATGTGTCACAGAATGGTTGGTTCGCGTGGACGGAACAGTGCCCCTATGCTATTAGGGTTTTAGAGTCCGACTTGAATTCTAAGTCATATATCTTCCGCCGCAAGTCGAATCACTATATAAAGGGCTCGAAGGCTTACAGAAACGGACAACTCTCAATACAACAAAACAATCAACTACTCAACAGAAGTATACAAACCTTCGACCTAGTCAAACCTCCAATGCTCCCCGGAGCTCTGCATTCGCTTCCCTGCTGAAACAACTCTCTCTCAAACACAAATAAAAACACAATACAAACTGCAAATCAGTTACCCTTCGAGCTACTCGAAAACCCTAACCCTAAACGCCGCCGCCTAGGTTTTTCTTCAGAGCCCTCCGGACTCTACCCCAATTTCTCTCTTACCTCCCTATTGTTGCTCTGCTCGCGTCATCCGTGAGTATCGATGGCCTTGTGCTCATAAATTCCTCCTCTGAGGTGGCACCTGGAAACCCCTTCCGCCTGATCAAGAAGTCAAGCGCATACACACAAACCATTTCCTCGTCCGCGAGGTGGCACGCCCGCAGCACTCCCCCTTCTCTTTGCTCGTTATTTACCTCAGCTCCGCGCGTTGAGGATCGTGGCCAAAACAATTAATTTTCGAGAAAAATTAATTCGAATCATGAAGAATACTATTCTCTTAAAAATAAAAATAAAAAGGATTGTGTCTCAAATTTTATTTTTCGATCATCAAAAGAATGTTCTTACATGAACTATTCTATATTTTTGTTACTTTTGTATTTCAATTTTACATATACTATTTTCTTTTTTAAGTTTATATTTTTTGTTTTTATACCTCATGATGATAAATTATTTTAATAATTGATAGATCATAATTTTTGTAAAAATATTTTTTCACTTTGTATATGCATGTGACATGTATGATAATATAAATATATAAATGCTTTAATAAGTATGTGGTAAAACTAGAAAATAAAAATCAATAAGGAAAGTAATAAAATACAATATATTATTATTGAATTAGAAAGGTTAGAGAGAATACTTTTTGTTTAATTAGTGTCCTTAATAGTCATTATGCAAGAGGATAAAAATGTTATTTAATAATTCATAATATAGTGAGGTCAAGTGAGCAAATTTAGAGATCTCAATAGCCGCACTCTAAAGTTAACGCCTTTGTAAGTTCACGAAACTAAGTTTAAACAATCATTAGATATATATATATATATATATATATATATATATATATATAACTGAGTGTTTTACCTGAATCATAAGTTACTTAACATTGTCTGTCATTCCGATCCTCGAATACAATCAAATTGAGTCCACACGTATGATTATTGGGGCACTTAAATTAGATAGGGTCTTCAATTGTTTGACAGCAGTAGTTGTGAATGAGTTTTAAGTCTTATTAACTTTTGATACGTTTCTACTCTATTGATTAGGGTTGGTACATGGTATTCTAGTTCAAAAATTAGATACATCGACTACATTCACTGCCCAAACAGTCTATAATATTTGCATACATAGTATTAAGGAAACACTAGAAGAGACTCAAGAGAGTGCCCCTCTCGTTTAAGGGGAACTATTAATCTATTACGGGCAGAGACCTTAAGAGAAAAGGAAAAAAAGAGATTCTAGTTACACCTCCAAATTTGCTAAACATACCTCTTTTAATTTTTGAACAATTTTATTTCCCAATATGCCCCTCTAGATCTGCATTTGAACGTATATGTCTTCCATCTTCTCCTCCGTATATTTCCCTCTCCTCCTTATATTTCCCAGTTTGTTTCATAATTGTGTTTCCACAACTATATATTCTTCTTTTTGAAGGGAACAACTATGCTTCTTTCAACTGAAATTGGGTTGATATGCAATTCATCATAGATAACAGTTCAATAAGCACACTCCATCTTCACGGTGGTAGGTTATTTTAAGTTCCATCACCGTTTCTTATTCTTCCTTTTAATATTATGAATTTCAAGTTGATTATCCAACATTATAACTAGATACACCAATCATACCAAAGATCTATTGGAAAATCCATCATGAAAGTATAAACTGATAATCTGAGAATAGTTTTCAATTCAAATAGCTTGATAGCATCTTTGAGCAGCCATAGCGCATGACCCCAAACCGTCAATATTGTTGTCTTTAATTCAATTTGGGGTAGAGTGAATGGTGTACAACAGTGAAAAAATCGAGAAGAGTATTGGAAAAGTGTGGCTTAGATATGAGCCATTTGGAATCTCACATCAGAAATGGGGAGAGTCATCCTTGGGTTATAAAGAATGATACCACACACACTAATGCCGAGACCTTTTGTGTAAAACCCCATACCCGTTTCTCCACCGGGTGGCTAAAGTGGGGGGAGTATCGGCATTATTAGACCAGTGTGTGTGGGACCCGTGTGGCCCGTCGGCCGCTTCCGCGTAACAAATGGTATCAGAGCCCAGGCGACGCTTGGGACTTGGTGTCTCATACGATCGAGTTGCAATTTGGTGGAGCTCATGTTTGGATTGGGATCACAAGATTTAGATGGTTGTGATCGAGGTTGAGCTATTGAAATTTGGATCGTGAGACAGTTGGAGATGGCTCGAATCACGCTAGGTGGAGATTGTTAAAAAAATGTGGCTTAGATATGAGCCATTTGGAATCCCACATCACCTTGGGAAGAGTTATCCTTGGGTTATAAGGAATGATACCACACACACTAATGCCAAGACCTTTTGTGTAAAACCTCATACCCGTTTCTCCACCGGGTGGCTAAAATGTGAGGAGTATCGGCATTATTGGACCCGTGTGTGTGAAACCCGTGAGACCCGTCAGCCGCTTCCGCGTAACAAAGAGAAACAAAAAGGAGAGACAATAAGAGAGAATACGGAAGAGTTTGCCTTCAAGCTCTCAATTTCTGAAAAGGGTATAATAAGAAAAATATTTTTACAAAAAATTAAGGAGGTGTATAAAGTAAATATGGAGGTGTGACTAAATCACCCAAAAGAAAAATCAAATTTTAACACACAAAAAAAGTCTCGTCACAGTTAGATGACTTGTCACGCTGCCGTACAACCATTAGTCCAACACGACGGCAATCCACCCAAAGGCCCATATTAATATTAAGCCCCAAAATACAGCCCATCTATGCTGACCATCATCATTAGATAAAAACATAGACCATCACACACATCCATCCATCCATACATCCATAGCAACCGACCTACTCTCTCCCCTTCCTATATATTCCAATCCCCACCTCATTTCCATTCCTTCAATCCACTCCAGCAACCAACACCAAACACCCAAAAAGGTCTCACAGTTGTGTCTAGAAAGATCCTATCCCATACCAAATGGGCGAGGTCAGTGTCCTAAACCTCAATCTAAACCCCCGACGCAGATTTCAGTGTCGTAATTTGGTTCATTCAGTTTCAATTCTGTGTTTTATTGACGAGGTGTTTTGATTTGTCGCAGAAAGTTGAAGGTGCGAAGAATGAGGGAGAGAAGAAGGCCGCCGACGCCGGAAAGAAGGTCGACGACGGCTCAAACACTGTCGTTTACAAGACCGATATGCATTGCGAAGGATGCGCCAAGAAAATCAAACGAGCTGTCAAAAACTTCCCCGGTATGAATTCATTTCTCCGATCTAGAATTAAACACTGCGATTCCAAGTTTTAATTGTTGAAAATTGACCCGAGTGGTCCAATTCGTAGAGTTGAAGGCCATAAATATCAATTAATTTGGCGATAAGATTTCGATTTTGACTTAATTGCATACATTGCATCCATAAGAGTTACAATTGCTTACCAAACACGTTGATTGTTATAGGCGTTGAGCAAGTGAAGACGGATGCCGGAGCCAACAAGCTGACGGTGACCGGGAAAATGGACCCCGCCGCTCTGAAGGCGAGGCTCGAGGAGAAGATTAAGAAGAAGGTCGACCTCGTCTCTCCTCAGCCGGCCAAAAAGGAAGGCGGTGGAGGCGGAGGAGACAAGAAGGCGGATGAAAAGTCCGAAAAGCCCTCGGAGAAGAAAGCCGAGGAGAAAAAGCCGGCCGATAATAAGCCCAAACAGAAAGAGGCAGCTGCCGCCAAGGAGGTAAAACTTCATTTTTCTGAACGTGTAGCACGTGGCGTTCGTACAGTCAACGCGGGGGTGAAATATTATTTCGTTGCGAAGGTATCTAACTTCGTCTTCTTTGTTGGGTTGTTTCAGAGCACTGTTCCTTTGAAGATTCGGTTGCATTGCGAGGGTTGCATCCAGAAGATGCGAAGTAAAATCTTGAAATATAAAGGTGAATTTTCTTTTTCTGATTAAACAAGCTTTCGTTTGGTACATTGGATTAGTTTAATTGATCAAGAATATGACGGGAGCGAAACTTAAACAAATGATTTGATTCTTCAAAATTAGTTGGAAGTCGGTGGCGTTTTGGTCATTTCCCGTTAACTAAGGAAGAAATTTTGGTTCTCAGGTGTTAGTACAGTGAGCTTTGACATGGCCAAGGATCTGGTCACGGTGGTGGGCACTATGGACACCAAAGCTTTAGTTCCTTATCTTTCGGAGAAGTTCAAGAGACCAGTCGACGTGATCGCGCCGGCGAAGAAGGACGACGGCGCCGGAGCCAAGAAAGATGATAAGAAACCGGCTGCTGAAGGCGGCGAGAAGAAAGACGGCGGCGGTGACAAGAAGGAAGAAAAGAAAGAGGGAAAGAAGGAAGCTGCCCCCGGAGGCGAGAAGAAAGAGGAGAAGAAGGAAGCTGCTGCCGGCGGCGGCGGTGGAGGCGCGGTGGTGAACAAAATGGAGTACTCCGGTTACCCATACGCGGCGTCGACGTCGTACTGGTACGACCCCGGACATGTTTACAACCACAACAAGTTTGTGATGGAGGCTCAGGAGCACCAGGCGCATGTTAACCAGGGGTACGGGCACTACGCAATGCCGATGGAGCATTATCCGGCGCCGCAGATGTTCAGCGACGAGAACCCCAACGGTTGTTCGGTGATGTGAGAGATCAACGTCCGGCGGTGGTTGATGACAATGAAGTTGAGGGCGAAAATCTGAATTTCATGGAAAAAACTGTATATAATAAGGAGAGTATATAAAGGGAGTACGAGCGAGTCAGTCAAAATAGTGGTGGAATTTTGGGTTACGGTTTAGGGCAATATAGAGATAGACCGACCGGCCGGCCGGCCGGCTAGTTAGCCGGTTCAGATGTTGGTGTGGTTGTTGTTCGTTCAATTCAAAACCTCAATATGATTAAAATTTTCGACTTAATTGTTATTTATTCATAATTATGATTATTAAATTCTAAATCTTATCGTTTAATCATGAAATCGCGAAGGAACGAGGCCACATGGGTCTCTTGATGACTCTCAATTAGCTTAATTAGTGTGGGGATCTGGAAGGTCCGTAATGTGGTTAATTAAGCATGTGCCTCGTCTATATTAATTAACCTAATTAATTTCTATGTTAATACTATAAGAAAGGAAGTGGCACTAAGTGGCTTTGCTGCAGAATGTGGGGTGAAGTGGTGGGACGCTTATTTGGTAGAGTAGCTCCTTTCACAATTTCGATTTGGAAGATGCTTTTGCTTTGAAAAGAAGGGAAAGGGATTCGTACGAACGTAGGGTAAACGGGGCCAGTGTAGAAAAAGAAGAATGGAGTCAAAATGCACATAATGATTTACTGTATTAGTGACCGGCAATAAAACTCATTTTCATAACTAGTTTTTTTGCAAATTGATTAATTCGATCAACAAGTTTGAGAGGCGGCCTTCGGGTCCGTGCGTCTGCTGCGTCGAGATATTAGCTAAGAAACTTTTGTGCACCTTAGTTTAAATATTGAATCGATGAGGGTGTTACTAACTTACTACCTTAACCAAAATGGTACTGAACAAATTATCACTTAAATACGTAATCTTATTACTCGTAACTGCAAAACAAGAAAACATATACGTGCGCCTATCATATATATCGAGCAACAAGTTAAGCTTTAGCTGTTTTCTGTTTCCTCCACATTTGCTAATGGTACTGCAAGCTGCGTCTCAGAGGTGATATCAGTACGTAGTACAAGTAGGCGAAGGTAGTTAGTACCTCCATATTTTAATTGGTGAATTTTGTCAATTAGTTAGTGTATCAATCCTATCTAACAATATTGGGCGGAAGTAAATTGTTTGAAAACTAATTAGATAGGACACTCTAGAACAATATATTTCATTATCTTCTAATTCTGATCGGTGCGTCAACTTTACATACATGGTTTTTAAATACATGTACGTATTAGCTTTTCTTTTTGTTGGCATGCAAAAATGAATCAACTAAAAAAGGTGGTAGGTGCGTACGCCAATTACGTATTATCTATTTCAAACATATATCCCCATTTCGCGTCGCATATTCATAACACTAAGTGGGATTAGTTAGGAGGAGCTGGCATGGGTCCTAATATATTTTTGTGGTAATAATCTTCATATATGAGCAGTTATTAATATATATAGTTACATCATGAAGTTTGCAAAACAGTGTATATCATGTATATGCTTGAAAGTCACAATTAGAATTGGTGAATTAGTGCAACTTTTTAAGTGTATGTAATTATTTTTGCTTCTAATCCTTCTATGTATCACGTACATAACAACCGAAAATATATAACAATAGTCGAACTTCCGTAAATCAAATTTAGATACCCAATATGTAAAAGAATCGATTTTATAGACCAAATGATATTGAACAAACGCACGTCAACAATTACTTTTGAACTGTTCGTTGAAGTGAATTATGTGAAGTAGAATAAGGTTGATGTGCACTAATCGATATGTGGACGGGAGGGCAAAGCTAGCTCGTAAAGTAAATGACGTTTCAGTGGTTCAGTTTATGCCGCAATTCCGTCGATATCGATCAGGTTTTTTTCGTGACGACCTCTTCTCATGTTGATTAACATCTTAATTGACCTTTAAGACTTGCCAACAGCTACACATACATAACCACAATCCTTAATCGTCTTCTTACCTATGCATGCCCAAAGGACCATATATGAATATAAGGCATGCATGGCTCTTCACTAGAGTTAAGGATCATGATCGAGCGCGCGCGCGGCAACTATAACATATGGTTTGTATATTTAAAACTGAATCTATCAATACAAGTGCATCAAATTCTATTTCATTTTATAAGAAACCTTCTTCGTTTTTTGGCATGCATATGCATGGAGCTACCTTGTGTATACGTTAAACTGTTGAAAATCGATCAAGCTAGTGATACGCATGGGTGATAAGGATATAACTCAAGTTGTAAAGTCACGGATAAAATTATATTCTTCGATCAGTGGCATGAGAAACCGTCTTTGTTTTTCGACATAAATATGTAGCTAGCTATTGTTGTATATATTATGCATCCAAAATGTTGAAAATCGATCAAGTAATAGGCACGGGTGATAAGGAAAGAACTCAAGTTGAGTGATAGAAAGAATTATATTCGATGGAAGAAGGTAACGTGTACACTTATTCTAGTGGCATGACCTTTCATTTTGTGCATGGTAAATTTTGATGTTATTATCTGACTTAGACAACTAATGTAACAAATGAAAACTAACATGGTCACATAACATTAATATTGGCTCTTTGTCATAAGATTTCTTACAATTGTAATCAATTATTAGTAGAACTAAAATTAAAAGAGAAAATTACATAGTAACACATGACCAAATAAATTTAAAAACACAAAAAACCCACTTTTATTAATATTTTTCTTAATGAATTAAATTCAGTTTACCCCCTAAATCTTTGGTGTCAAAATCAGTTTAGTCATACAACTTTTTTTTAAATCAGTTCGTCCCTTCAACTTTCGTGAACACATCAGTCGGGTCCAATTTTTGAATTCCCCTCGAAATATGACGTCATCAAAGCTGTTGGAACTGACAAGAAGACCTATAATTCAGCTTTATCCCTATTCAGAAGGTTAAAATAGCCAATTTAACAAAATATTATTAAAGATAAAAAAAATGCATCTATTTGACAAAATAAATAAAAAACAAATAGGGTATTTCAGACATTTTGTTAAAATGAGGGGATAAAGCTGAATTATGGGTCCCCTTAACAATTAGATTCATTCAAGGAGTTTCTAAATATATAAGAACAAAATTTTACAAATAAGTACAAGTTGTTATATTCTTGTCATATGGCAATAACATATTTACAATTTTGTCTTTAATTAAAACATACTTCACTACTACTGCCTCCGACTGGAAATCTACTGCTATTGCCACCGACCGGAAATCTACTGCTATTGCGCCGACTAGAAAATTTACCGCTACTGCCGCCGACCAGAAATCTGCTGCTATTGCCGCCGACCGGAAATCTGCTGCTATTGCGCAGACCGAAAATTTACTGCTACTGCCGCCGACCTGAAATTCATTGCTACTGTCGCCGACTAAAAATTTACTGCTACAATCGCTGACTGGAAATTTACAGTTATTGCCGCCGATCGGAACGTATTGCTACTACCGACTAAATAGCTACTGCTACTACCAAATTCACCAGAAGAAAAACTTCTGCTACTACCAAATGTATAGTAGCATGACTCTTATACATCCAAAACCTGATAATATGTAGTAGCAACAAAACCTGATGATCTGCAGCAGTAGAAATAAGACTTGATGATTTGTAGCAACAATAGCAGCAAAACCTGATGATCTGCAACAACAGTAACAACAAGACTTGACAATCTGCAACAACAATTGCACCAAAACTTGACCTTTGTGGCAGCGTAGTAGCAGCAAAACCTGATGATCAGCAACAACAGTAGCAGCAAGACCTGATGATCTGCTACAGTAGAAGTAAGACTTGACAATCTACAACAACAGTAGCAGCAAAACTTGACTTTTGTGGCAGCAGTAGTAGCAAGACTCGAACATAGCCCTCAGAAGCTACCAACCCATCATCAATGAGATCGACTCCTCAGTCGCCACACCTCTCCGGGACGTCAAGCTCCTAGTCCTCTACTTCGCCATCTTCGATTACAAGGTCTGTCGAGATCTAAGGTTTTGAATAGTGACATTAGATTTGGAATTAGCGATGTTGAATTGAAATTGTGCGTCCAAGAATTCGTGATCTCTAATTACTCAACATCGACGTCGGCCTTGGCTTGCTCAGAGCCATTGGATGACGGCGAGAACCTGATCTTCCAGAGAGGTCGACAATGAGGATTGGTTGGGTGACGGGGTAGCTAGAGAGAGAGAGAGAGGAGCAGAGCAAATCTGAATAGACAAGAGGGGAGAGAGAGAGAGATGAGAGCATATCTATAAAAAATAATAATAATAATAAAAAGACGGAGAGGGGAAGAGAGTGAGAAGAAAGTTGGGGATGAGAGGGTATTATAGTCATTTAATAGGTAAAATTCGGATCAGGCTGATGCTATTAGTTTTGGGTTGTGCTCATGTCCTAAATTGTATAAAAATTAAGAAAAAAAATTCAGTTTACCCCCCGAATCTTTGATGCCAAAATCAGTTCAGTCCTGCAACTCTCTCTCTCTCTCTCTCTCTCTCTCTCTCTCTCTCTCTCCAGCTACCCCGTCACCCAACCAATCCTCATTGTTGACCTCTCTGAAAGATCAGGTTCTCGCCATCGTCCAATGGCTCTGAGCAAGCCAAGACCGACGTCGATGCTAAGTAATTAGAGATCATCAATTCTTGGACGCACAATTTCAATTCAACATCGTTAATTCCAAATCTAATGTCACAATTCAAAACCTTAGATCTCGACAGACCTTGTAATCGGAGATGGCAAAGTAGAGGGCTAGGAGCTTGACGTAGAGGTGTGGCGACTGAGGAGTTGATCTCATTGATGATGGGTTGGTAGCTTCTGAGGGCTATGTTCGAGTCTTGCTACTACTGCTGCCACAAAAGTCAAGTTTTGCTGCTACTGTTGTTGTAGATTGTCAAGTCTTACTTCTACTGTAGCAGATCATCAGGTCTTGCTGCTACTGTTGTTGCTGATCATCAGGTTTTGCTGCTACTACGCTGCCACAAAGGTCAAGTTTTGGTGCAATTGTTGTTGCAGATTGTCAGGTCTTGTTGTTAATGTTGTTGCAGATCATCAAGTTTTGCTGCTATTGTTGCTGCAGATCATCAAGTCTTGTTGCTACTATTGCAGATCATCAAGTTTTGCTGCTACTGCATATTATCAGGTTTTGGATGTGTAAGAGTCATGCTACTGTACATTTGGTAGTAGCAGTAACTATTTAGTCGGTAGTAGCAATACGTTCCGATCGACGGCAACAACAATAAATTTCCAGTCGGCGACTGTAGCAGTAAATTTTCAATCGACGATAGTAGCAATGAATTTCAAGTCGGCAGTAGCAACAGTAAATTTCCGGTCTGCGCAATAGCAGCAGATTTCCGGTCAACGGCAGTAGCAGTAAATTTTCCAGTTGGCACAGTAGCAGCAGATTTCCGGTCGGTGGCAATAGCAGCAGATTTCCAGTCGGAGATAGTAGTAGTGAAGTATGTTTTAATTAAGGACAAAATTGTAAATGTGTTATTGCCATATGACAAGAATTTAACGACTTGTACTTATTTGTAAAATTTTGTCCTTATATGTTTAGAAACTCCTAGAATGAATCTAATTGTTAAGTGATATTTTGTCAGTAAGTTAATTATAGTTTGCTAAAATTAAAATGAGTTTATATATCTTATTATTTCTTTTGTTAAACTTAAATTCGAAGAAAAATTGAACCTGTGAACATGAGTGTAATTAACGATCTTTTATTTCTTGACTAGCTGATCGACTTGATTTTTAACTCGATCGAATATTAATAGTTTCAAACAAATTTTACCGCTACTTTCCTCATTTTTGCTGTTGGCCGGCGAATATAATTAGCATGGACGTGGATTTGACAAGACTCGATCGATACAACCAAAATGCTATAGCTATCAAGCCACGAACGTAAAGAGCCTTTACAAGAGACAATGTTTCCTAAAGCTAAAAAGAGGAGTCACCACCTTTCGTTTCTTTAGCTAGTAACATCAAGATCGCAATATTTTAAAGCATCCCAAATCATTTTTCAGGTCGATCGCAACTCGTGGATGATTGAATCGAAGAATTGAGCAAATAAAAAAGGACAAACTTTGGTTATAAAAAACATAAAGGAGACGTGAAGTTAGGTGGTTATACTTAATTTCTTGGGTTGGAAGAGGACGAATTAGGAGCAGCCAATCATTCTGGGGATAAGAGTTCTGGTTAATTACGTATCTGCATGCATCATCATGCATGCTTCTTGCTTCTTAGCTTCTTCGCCAGTGTGATCGATCACTGTTGCTCATGCTCCATTAAAGTGTTTGATAGTGCCACAAAATAAGAAGAAGAAGAAGAAGAAAATAATGAAGGAAATAGTGTATGATCGATAAGGATGGCCAGCTGCTGGAGAACAATGAACAAAATATATCACACCAGATATCAGCGATACATATTTTGCCCTTCATTTTAAATTCATTTTTGTTTTCGTCTAGCAAGCTTGCAAGTGTTTTGCTTTTTCTTCCTATCTATTTGATTTTTATATGTATCCATCACATTTTTTTTAATTCATGTTTGCTCGAGTTGCGTAATGGTGGTTTGCGATTACGGTTGAACAGTGACTATCACTACTGCGCGGGTGTTGCAATCTATCGATCATTGTTTAAGCTTGCAGGATTATTATGGGATGACAGACTTCATCTTCGTCATTTTACAAGAAGGATCGATATACTCTGTATCGAAGACGATCATGAGTTTTTATGAATCCCCTTGAGTGCTTAGAAGTTAGAATTAAGTTCACAAGCATTTCCTTTCGGAAAGTTATCATGGCGCGCGGCCAATATTATATATACATGTTGAACAATCAAAATGTAACCGAGTTAACTTCCGTTATATCGATCACAAGTTCACAACTATAACTTGGTGTGATAATGTGCTCTTCTATTACAATCTTTTTTTTCTTTTTTCTTTTTTGCAAAACAATTCAAGATCCTTGTATGAGATCCCTTGTAATTTTAATTATATTCATACTTCAAGTTGGACTTTTTTACTATACATATGTGTATAGCATACATCAAGCCGTGAGCCGTCTGATCGTCTTGAATTTTGAATTACTAAATGATCAGATGGCTTACGACTTGATATATGTCATACAAATGTGTATAGCAGCCGAACTTTTTAAGTTTACGATAGGAGTTGAAACTTGAAAGTCTCACTAGAAATTGTTTTGAATCCACCGTTAACAATAAAGACAAGAATAAACTGTAGATGGTTTGGACGATAGTGTCGCATTTTGTTGATGATAGTGAGACGAGCTACATCATTGTAATCAGCAGTCATATTCCCTTATTATATCATTGTTTTTGTAATCAATTAACTACCCATTTTCATTTTCACATCAATTGTCATTTCCCAATAACTTTGGTTTTTGATAGATTAACACTCTACGGTGCGGTAAAGTTATTCAAGCTGCTTAGTTCTTAGTATGATCGAAACTCACGTTAAGAGTTTAAGTTTCAACTCTCGCCAGTTTGTGGCGAACAGATTTGAGCGGCTTCCAGATTCGTACGCTTGCATCGGAAGATTAGACTAGTTTTTCTGGATATTTTAGTAGATCTTGGTATGAATACTGACTCGATCAGTGTGTTACTAATTTTCTAATGTAACCGGAGGTAGTTGTTTCTTGTTCCAACCAACATACAACCAGAATCTTGCTATTCGAACAAGAAAAATTGTAACTATTTTTAAACATAGCCGGATGATTCAAAGATGTCAACTTCCTCCAAGCAAGAGGAGTAGTATTGCAGGTACATCATCGCTTATAGTTAAATAGGTGAGCTATATATGTTAAATAGGTACAAGATAACAGAAGATCAATTTTATAATATCTGTTGGGACAGGAGCATGGCAACTGCCATTGAACTCATCTATAGTCGTTTTTGTAAACACCACACAAGCTGGCTAGCTTAATTTGTCGCCTTGATCGATCGATCAGCTCTTTCAACACGAAATGCTCGACATCCTCTTATTTTGCTGATCATCAACAAGCTAGAATAAATGGATGGCTAATTCATCGGAGCATTAGCCAGCAATATATTCCGAAAGTCAAGAAGGAAGATATGAGGGGTGAGACTAACTTCTAACTTGCACTTAATAGAACAGAAGTTGAACCTCGACCAGCTTCCATTTCTTCACCAAATACACTTGGATATAATGAGTTTACACATCCAAATCAATCCTTAATTTTCTAAAGGTTTTCTTAATTATGGTCTATAAAAGTCAAGTTTTAAACCTTATTTTCCCTTAAAGTAGTATAGAATTAATATTGACTTGAGGTAAATGTTAAGAGGAAAAAAACAATCGGATTTGTTGCAAAGAAACCATCTTGTTATGAATATTGTAAACTATGACTGCAGGATCAAAAAATAGTTCACCAGTGTAGTGCTTTAGATGCGCAACAAAATATTTGGTAATCTTGGGCGACAACTAAGATCGAATTTGGTAAACCTTGTTACGGGGTTATGATCATCATGCATCGCCTTGACTAATCCAACCACCAC
The DNA here is from genome assembly GCA_009720345.1 of Fragaria iinumae. Classification (NCBI taxonomy): domain Eukaryota; kingdom Viridiplantae; phylum Streptophyta; class Magnoliopsida; order Rosales; family Rosaceae; genus Fragaria; species Fragaria iinumae. The sequence continues at coordinate 10,466,600 of CM019122.1, read as the reverse complement.
ACTACGTTTACTATGTCTTCTTTTAAACACTTGGTCCAGTAGTATCTTTTTAGTTAATCCAATATTATCATCATCAATCGATCTTGAGCGGTATTTACTAAACAATAGGCAATCGATCGCCGTAATTGAAAAAAAGTGAATGATCGAAGAAGAAATCATACCTGTCATTTTCCATCCAAAAGTTAGTTACTTTAAAATGGTTGAAGTTGGACACGACACAAATATTAGACATCTTGTTTTAGTTTTTAAAAAATCATTGTAAATTTGATATAAAATTCATCGCTGTAAACCCGCCATTGTTGGTGTTCTCCATGAGTTGAACTAAGAAATTGGTATTTATTCTATGTTTCTTTCAATTATTATTACAAGAGAGGAGATCGATATAGAGGCATGACTCATGCATTACTGAACAATGCCATTGCTAAGCACACAATAACCATGTAAACTATATATAGTTTGATTGGTTCGAATAATGCGTTGTTATTTGTTAAAATGTGTTGATACTTAAAAAATCAATATTCATGCTTAATAGATATTACAAGCCCAATAAAAAAATACATATGCGAATTATATTCGGAAATACAAAAGTTACGTATTTAATCGAAGTCATGCCACACATGTTGACCCAAGCCACAATCATGCTCTTGGGGCTTGCAGAAGTGGGTGTGGTGTGGAAGGTTACGGAAATGCAAAATGCTCATTTGCCGATTTTACGTCGTTGGTGATTTCGATCTTGGGCCCAAAATCCAAGCCCAACGACTTCGACTGACAAATGAAATGATGAACATGCATGAGAATATTGGGCCGATCCTTTTCTTTCCTTTAGACCTAAGGCCTAAACTACACTTGCCAACATCAGTCTCTTTTGTTTCCCAAGTCTCAGTTTTCTTCCTTTTTCCCTGCAACAACTAATTACCCAGATTCCTTCTTCCCCGCAACAGCTATATACACAGTCCAAAACAACTCTTTTCCAAATCATAGTCTTGTTCTGTTAGAAGAAGCCACGAGACTAGACAAAAGCTTCTTCCTTCCCCCCAAACAATGAGCTCACACTTGCCAATCTCTCTTGTCCACATCGCTCCTTGTTTTCTGTTGTCATGATCGTTGTCACCGTAGCAACCCTTTTCTTCTGAGAACCACCGCCTTGAAGTAAACTTCTTTTTTAGGGTTTTAGGGTAGAAATCACGTGAATTGATAGAGGTAGTGTTTTACCTGGATAATTAGATGCTTTGGATCACCCCAACACCTCAAACCTAAGCATATAAAACCAAGAGTTTAGGACCAGAACAACCATCAAGCATTATCAAGCAAAACCCAGAAACAACTTTCTCTAAGCCTTCAAGCTCTCAGGTATTCAAGCCTTCAAGCACCAAATCCAATCCTTAATCACCCTTCCAAACAGCCATCTTCGATCTCTATTTTTTCAGAAATCTCTTACCCAGAAAACTCTCAAATTCTCTCAACGTAGTGCGTTTCTAGCTCCCACACCATGCTTCATGCTGTCAAGTTCCTTTTGATTTCTACTTGATCTGAATCACGTACAAAGTCTTCCCAATAATCAGGTTATTGAGTTGATTTTGACCTAGTCGTAATTTATTTAAAAAAGACCCTCACAAAATGAGAGGCAGAACCCAAGGCTTAATTTATTCTAAAATATTTTTTAATTAGAGCAAGTTTGTGCTTTACTTGGATCTTCTTGGATCTAGATTCCCCAATAATTAACCTAACAAGCTATATAGCTATTACATATATATTACATGCATGTACACGACCCTGTCTGATATTTTTGTTACCTAATCAGGATCAGTATCCTCAAAGCTGTATCTCTATTCTAGCACTATGCTAAATAAAATCAGAAGCACGTACGACAGGATGTAAATTAAGCAAATGGAGTGATACCAAATCCACTAATTAGTCTGATAATAACTCAAAATGACAAATGTACGTTGATGTTCAACTAAACAGTTCTATGTAATTAGCAATTAGCTCCTATGACAGATAGCCAGGAACCTATATAGAAGTGCTTCCAAATTTTATACAATGATTCATCACATGTTGCATAGTAAAGGAGTGTACTTAGAAAGTTTATATATTTAGATCGAGCTAGCAAGCTAGCTCCCTCCACTAATGACACCGAAAACAATTAGTATAAAACTAATTTAGAAGATTTACCTAATTTAGCAACAATAGAAAGATAATGAAATAAATTGAGAATGTGATTTGTTTGATCATTCATTTTTGTCACCATCAGCACAAGTGTATAACAAAGACAGACACGTTGGGAGGAAGAGAGGGAACAATTCGAGGAAACGATGAGAAAGATGAGTCATGAATGAGGGTCTCCATTTCTGACTCATCCATGACTATGACCCAGCAAAAGGTCCTCGGCCCCTTCCCCAGTGATCGATGATGATGCATGGTGATGAGCCATGGCCATGTATGGATCATGCATGCATGTTCTTCTTCGTCGACATCAAAATCGTCTGAAAAGGGTTAGGGTTTTCGAGGATTCTACGTGCTGGAATCTGACCCATCACCAGAAAAGAGTTAGCCTCCCGGACAAGAAAGGACTCCGGCGGGTCCCGAACCACGTCAGCCCTACCGTGGCGCCGTGTTGGAGTTTGAGTTTGCACGCCAAGTGTGGGCTTGTGCTTCATTCAAACACGTCTCTGAATTAATTTGCCACATTCCTTCCTCTGGGTTTTGACCTTGTTGCAGTTTTAGGGTTTTATATTTTCATTACCTGCGACTTTTTCTGGGTTTGGTTTTTGTTTTGTAAACTTACTTAACTAATTAAGCAGCAGCAGACGTTTATTTCCATACCTAGTCGTTTTGGGTTTTCAACTTTCAACCTAGCAGACGAGGCTAGGACAGCAACGGTTGTATAATTAGTGCTTAAAAATTAATGTGGAATGAAGCAAGAAAAAAAGCGAGAGGCTAACAACGTTTCGTTTGTCTTAGCAGCCATAACTAATCCCTAGCCTGTGCCCTCTCTATTCTTTTGTACACAGTCGTTCCACTTGTTTGAAAAATCTTGTTTCTTAATTCAATTCCGGTCTATTCTATTCTATTGAGTCTGTGAAAAGGTTGGAAGAGACAAATTAATCGGAAACGAATTAGCCGCCATCAGGCCCTGTTACTTGTCTTGTTCTTTGAACAGAAGCTCTAGAAAGTTCAGGCACGAGATAAAGAATTGAAGTTGGTTTTGATTTTCGGGTGCATACATTTGACTGTATTCGAATTTGGAACAATAGTAATAGCATATATGGGAGACAAGACAAGCGTGCGGTACTTGAGCTGTTTTTGACATTTGAAAATGGTGGATAAGCTTAATTTCTTGGTCCAGTTGTGAAGAAGATTGAAGAATGATATAAGAGATAAGATATGGTTGGATTTCTTGAAGGACACTGTACAATTTGGGAGTGTGGCTTTTTATTTTTTGCTATATACTATTCTTTTTTCGGGATGTGAAAGTAAAGTTTTCTCCTTCGTCATGATACATGAAAAAGACCAGGGACTACTAGCAGCTAGATTTCTTTTTGCTAAAGCATGAAAAACGACTTTTACCTTTTTTTGCTGGTATCATCAAATCTTGTTCACCTGGTTACTAGCTAGCCATCAATTTCATGTAAATTCCTATAGCTTTTTTTTTTTTTATGCTAAAAGACTGTTACAAAGATAAATCTCTGAAGCAACCAAGTCTAAATTAAGAGATCGAAATTAATAACCGAACTCACAGCACAGGAAACCCGCCTCCCAGTAACGCGGACTCGAAAGCTAGTGGCCTATAGTCAGCTAGTGACCTTGTGAACGAGACTGCTGGTATATAATGCATGGTAGACGTATATAATGCATGGTAGACGTATATAATGCACGTAGACATTTACGTTTGTTAAGGCGGCAATTAACTTCATTATTTTGGATCAAAACTAATTTGGTAGATATTCTGTGTTTGTTGACTAATAGGCCATCAGAATATTATCGCGGCCCAAGTTAATTTTTCTTGTTTGTACCAAAGCCCAAGTTGGTGCTAGTCAATTCTAACGGCCGATGAGTACGTCTAGAAGGAGTCCATCGACTATAGGATCAGGAACCTGGTTATTGAAGCCACACATGACCGGATAAGTAGGAGATTAATGTGTAAATGGCCGGCCGGAAAATGCATGCATGTTAAAGAATTAGCAGTCTTTTGTTTAACCTGTTCATTTGAAGGTTTGTTTGTTGCATGTTCTTCCAATCAAGCATGCGCTTGGGATTTGAACAGTTCATTTCAAAGATATTTTACCATATACACAAAATATTGATCAAAATGAGGATTCATAATATCATAATACACGCTCATCTGGTCTGTAAGTAATTTTTTTTTTGAACATACGGTCATCATGTAAATTATATTTTTGACATACGTTCACTAGCTAGGTAAATAAGAATGATCATGAGAACGACGGAAAACAAGACTCAATCACATAGAGAGTGGCTGCTCCCAGGACAAATCTCCATCAGTCGACACCCGGAGAAGGACCATATAACTGATAAGCTGCCGACTTGTAACGGCGGCATTCCAATACAGCTCATGATCCTCATTAATAACACGAGACAAAGTCTTCAGCCATCCTTATTTGTCACACGAGATAAGATCTAGGTTAAACCATTGCCAACGTTTGATGTAGCAGCATGAGCTTTCTTATGGACAGAAGGTAAAAGGAACTAAACCATTACTGATGTCTTCACATAGAGGTCAGGTGGGCTTAGTTGTAGATTGGAAAACTGATATCTTTTATCTCTTTGTATTTTTCTATCTTATAATTTTAACAAAGGACGAGCGGTGGACTCTTGGTTGTGATGGCCTCCTTTTATTTCTTTCGGGAATGCGCTAATATGGGGAGGTACTTGACACTCAAAATTAGCATTTACAGAGAGTTGATATCGCGTAACTAATTTAAACCGATGTATGTATTTACTGTTTCGAAAATGGGAATAAATTGCCAACACTTGTGGGCAAAATGTATTTGGGCCCAGATGCCCAATATTGCAATGAAACTAAAAGCCCAAGTTTGTCACCAGTGTCATGGCCTGGTTTTGACTTTTGATTATATGTTGCTCTTGGGGCCTGGTTTTGATTGCCCAGCTTTTTCTAGAAGCTACAAGGAGAAGCAAAGACTCAGCCTTCAGAAACCTCCTGAAGAATCAAGACCAGAGTATAAATACCACAGATTCTGAAATCGAATGGCATCAGCAATCCCACTCAGGCCACTGACATGTCAACACCGAATTAAATTCCTCGCATCTCGGAACAAATGTACCCAAATCAGCAATGCTGCTAGTTCTATTAGATTCATCACCCATTTCAGTAATCCTCACCATCATCGTCTTCATCTTCCTCTTTCGCTTTGCTCTCTTCTTCTTCTACCTCGCCCTGCTCTTTCTCCTCTGCTCAGAGCTCGTTCACCTCACTTTCGACCTTCTCGGACCCTCATGACCACCACCCAGGCCGCCTCCGAATCCCCACAATCCTCCACCAAAACGGTGAGTCTTCATTTCTCTGATCAAATTAGAGTATTGGGTTTTTGTTAATTTGTGGCGAAGAGCTTAACTTTGTTCAAAACAATTTCACCTTACGTAATTGAAACTAACTTCGCCTCTATGTTTATCGAAATTTCGTTTAAATTTATGAGAATTCGACCTTGTTGTTGTGTGGTATTCAATTGGAGTGATGGGTTTTGGGTGTGCAGGTGAGGCTTGTGATAAAGGGGAGGGTACAGGGTGTGTTTTACAGGAACTGGACTATAGTGAATGCAACCCAATTGGGGTTGAAGGGTTGGGTGAGGAACAGGAGAGATGGGTCTGTGGAGACTCTGCTTTCTGGGAATTCCGATGCGGTTCAGGAAATGGAGCAGAGGTGTCGGCGCGGTCCTCCTTCCGCAATGGTCACTGGGCTTGAGGTTTATCCCAGTACTGATGACCCTGGTTCTGGATTTGAGCGCAAACAAACGGTTTGATCCATTTTCTCTGAGTCAGCATCCATCTCGTATGGTAGTATTGTATATACTTTTTGGGTATATAGATTGTGCTTCTATGGTTTTGAACCTTTAATAAGAATCGAGATAAATCACGAATTATATATGTGCTTTTGTTGTTCTAATAATACACGCACTGGACAACTTCCTATCATTGTGTTTCAACTATTCTGCATATGAAACTTTAGGGGAACTGTGACGGAATATAACAAAAATATGCATGGCACACTATGCTTGTTTAGCTGAACCAATAAGGAATGAATGATTTACAGAACATTGTGTCACTTGATAGTTGAGACTTGAGAGATGATAGCTTATTGAGATAATGTAGAAGTTGATTGCTAGAAGTATCTAATGAGTTTACTCACCCTTTAAGTATGGGAACGATTCTTTCCTCTTCTATTGCATTTCCTAAATGATATTCTTGTCTGACAACATTCTGCATGATAAGATAGTAAAAAATTTTGGATGGCAAATAACAGAAGAAAATGAATGAAATTTTTCTCATTTTACATCATACGAGCGAATTTTAAGAAATTAGTACTAAGGATGGGCAGGATCTTTAGTGAGCAGACAGAGGTAAGTTTCTCCTTATTGAATGATTTGAAATTCTTCCTAGTTTGCTAGTCTGACTTGCTACTGCTTATATGTTCCTTGGTTTGGAAAAACTTAGGCATTCAGGGGCTGGTTAATTCTATAATGTCCTGGTCAAGGAAGTTGTGGATTTTGCTGGTACAACGGTTGGTGAAATTCTCAGGCATGTAATTCTTGGGAAAATTAGTTAAGAAATAGTTTTTGATTGGGTGGGTTGTCAATCACCATTAACATTGTCAAGTGCTATAAGTTGCTAGTGAGAAGATTAAGAGGTAAACATTCTAGTCTAGGATGAGGTGTAGCTCTGTGAGCAGCTATATTTGGGTTCTGGAAGGATTTGCTTAACCCGAGAAGTTCAATAATCAAAAGATTATAGGTATGGAGACAACTGGAAATCTCATTATGCTTTTCAATGGAAAGAAATGCTGTATAAATGTTATGGCACGCACTCTATGGGGTTGTATGAGGGTTTTACGTCAGGAAGACTGGAGTTAGACTCTTGTAAGTGGATTGTGGACTGTGTCATATGAAAGATGAAGCTTGCTGGTATGCTGGGGTGATTGAGTCCATTTTGAATTTTTTTCCCATTTATTTGTCCTCCCTCTGCGAATCTCATCACTTATTGTGATGCAGACCGGAAGGATTCACCTGGGTGTAGTTTGAGTTTTGCTGGAGGTGCCTAGAATAAGAAGGGCTCTTGTAATACTTAATCACTTAAGGAATTATGAGGTTGCTCCACAGATTCAAAGGAGACCAAGGTTCTTAATAGTAACCACATCTCCTGTTGATGTTTGCGCGATTTGAGTCCACTGTCTGAGGAACTGCCGGAGAGGCATGGTGGAGGAGCACTTGAGCTTCACACCACTGATGGTGTACCGAATGTGGAGTAGGGTTGTTCAAGGTCCAACTAGATCGTTGGTGCATATTAAGGTCCTTTTCTTATACCCTGCAGTCACATAATCAGAATCTGGGAGGTGAATGTGAGGGGGATAAAAGCAACTGTTGCAGGTTCTGATAAATTGAATGATTGAAACTAAAAGTTCACGATATGACCTTGACAGTGTCCACATCTGTACGAAGGTACAATCACTATGACAACCAAGCTGGTTTTTTTTGTTTACTAAGTTCTGAGGGACTCAAAATATCTGAAAGCTCCATCTTAATCTCCCATCGAACAAGAAAACAATATCCACATGGTGTGTTATTTCACAGGTCTATGATTGAATTTTGGAGCAGACTGGATATGCAGTGGCCGGAAGAAGAAGCAGTAGGCCTTCTTTCCGATGTACTCTCTATCCTGTTATCTGTATAAAAGGCTTCCTGACCCCATTTTCACTGGCAAAGAAATGGGCACATCCAGGAGTCAACTTGGACTCAAAGGGGTGCAATAAAACCGATAATATGTCCCATCTCAACCTCCCCTTTAGAATTTGGGTACAGGTTACTAAATTTTTGAATGCAAATCAATTGATTTTATATTTGAGTCAACAAACAAAGGCTATTGTAGCCATTGAACGTCATTCCTGTTAGCATGAGTCATGAAGTTAATTTAGGAATGTAAATTAATTTGTTATTATTTTTTTTATTTTATATGTGTAATACATGTAGTACATAGTACGTAGGGTTTGTACATGTAGTATCTCTATAAATAGCCTCTTCTGTGGGATGAATAATACATCAGAAAATTCATTCTCCAAACCTTGTTATATTTGACATGGTATCAGAGCGGGTTACCCACGTCCACGTGTGAAGCCCAAAGGCCACACGCACTCCACGTCACCCAAAATGTTGTCCACGTGTTAGGCTTGAAAATGCGCCACACGTGCGGTGGCGTGTTGAGATATCAATCCCACATCGGGAATATGGAACCTTGCCTGTGGGTTAATAAGGGTTTGGGCCACTCCATCCATTACCAATTGGTTTTGAATGTGAACCCCAGACTACTTTATCATAGTCAAATATAACAAGGTTTGGAGAATGAATTTTCTGATGTATTATTCATCCCATAGAAGAGGCTATTTATAGAGATACTACATGTACAAACCCTACGTACTATGTACTACATGTATTACACATATAAAATAAAAAAAGCAATAACAAATTAATTTACATTCCTAAATCAACTTCATGACTCATGCTAACACTCCCCCTCAAGTTGGCGCATATACATCAACCATGCCCAACTTGCTAAGTGAGTCATAAAAGGCCTTCTTAGAAACTCCTTTTGTGAGTATATCTGCAAGTTGCTCTTCTGTAGGGACAAAAGGAAAGCTAATGATTTTAGCATCTAGCTTCTCCTTTATGAAGTGACGATCAACTTCCACATGCTTAGTACGATCATGTTGCACAGGATTCTGTGAGATATCGATAGCTGCCTTGTTGTCACAATACAGCTGCATAGCACACTTGGGTTTAACACCCAAATCTCATACACACTCCTCAGCCACAACAACTCGCACACTCCATGAGCCATACCTCTATATTCTGCTTCAGCACTAGACCGAGCCACAACCTTTTGCTTCTTACTCTTCCAAGTAACAAGGTTACCTCCCACAAAGGTAAAGTATCCTGATGTAGACCTCCGATCTGTAATATTTCCAGCCCAGTCTGCATCTGTAAAACCGCATACCTCAAGAATATTGCTGTGCCTAGAAAACATTACTCCTCTCCCTGGAGCGGACTTCAAGTACCTCAAAATTCTTACAACGGCATCCATATGATCTACACTGGGATTATGCATGAACTGGCTCACCACACTTACTGCGTATGCAACATCAGGTCTGGTGTGTGCTAAATAAATCAGACGTCCAACTAACCTCTGATATCGAGGCTTGTCGGTAGGTACCTGATCAGGATACACTGCTAATCGATGATTCTGCTCAATAGGAGTATCAATTGGAGTACAATCCAACATACCTGTCTCTGTTAATAGATCAAGTATATACTTCCTCTGACACAGATAGATGCCTTCATTCCCCCTGGCTACCTCAATGCCCAAGAAGTACTTGAGTGCACCTAAGTCCTTCATCTCAAACTCTGTGGCTAGCTGTTTTTGCAATCTATCCATCTCAACAGTATCATTACCAGTAACAACCATATCATCAACATATATGATCAGAACTGTTACCTTCCCTTGTTGATGTCTGAGAAACAATGTGTGGTCTGAGTTACTCTGCTTATAACCAATCTTCCTCATGAACTGTGAAAACCTTCCAAACCAAGCACGAGGTGATTGTTTAAGACCATACAAAGATTTTCTCAATCTGCACACAAAGTTACCTGAAGGAGCAGTTTTATATCCAGGTGGCAGATCCATATACACTTCCTCTATAAGTTCTCCATGAAGAAAAGCATTCTTGACATCAAACTGTTTAAGAGGCCAGTTTAAGTTAGCAGCAAGAGAGAGCAATACCCGAATAGTGTTCATCTTTGCAACTGGTGCAAATGTCTCATCATAGTCAATGCCATATGTCTGGGTGAATCCCTTTGCTACCAGACGTGCTTTATATCGACTCACTGACCCATCTGGATTATGCTTCACTGTAAACACCCAGCGACATCCCACAGCCTTCTTTCCATGTGGTGGAGATACAAGCTCCCAAGTATTGTTCTTCTGTAATGCTTCCATTTCCTCATCCATTGCTTTTCTCCATTTTGGATCTCCCAATGCATCCTGCACTTTGTTAGGTACTGATACAGCAGATATTTGATTCACAAATGATTCATATGACTTAGACAATCTCTTGGTAGACATAAAATTTGTCACAGGATACTTAGTTTTGGCTTGAAGGGTAGGTTCATACCTTTTTGCTGGTTTACCCCGAGTAGACCTATTCGGTAACACATATTGTCTACTATTAGCATCACTAGTATTAGCCCCAATAGAATTACTAACCTCAGATGGAAGATCTTCTGTACCAGGGAGACATGAGTCAGGGGTATTAGTAACATCAGGCAAGGAAGGAGGGGCAGTAACGGTTGCAACAGGAACACTAACGGTTGCAGCAGGAACACTTGCAGTGTCGGACTCTTGAATCTCTGGAGCAATTATACCAGAATCATCTGGTGGTGCCTGTCTGTCATCTTCTTGTCCCTGAACCTCTGATGTATCTGTAACCTCAACTGAATGACCTGTCTCCCCCTCTCCATGATACAGCTCTTCAAAATATGAGTTCTCCCCCTGAAGAGCAGTATCAGAAGAGGTGTAATAGCTCATATCCTCAAAGAAAGTAACATCCATAGTGACATAATACTTCCTAGTAGGTGGATGATAGCACTTGTACCCTTTCTGATGGCCCCCATAGCCAACAAATACACACTTAATCGCCCGGACATCCAATTTACTTGACCTTTGACTCTTTGGGATATGAACAAATGCAACACAACCAAAAACACGAGCTGGGAGATTATGAAAGGAAGATAAAGAGACATAAGAAGCTAGTACCTCAAATGGTACTTTTCCCTGGAGGACAGTAGAAGGAAGACGATTAATGAGATGGGTAGATGCGGAGATAGCATCACCCCATAGATTCTTGGGACAATGGGCACTAAAGAGAATACAACGAGCCATATCAAGTAAATGACGATTTTTCCTTTCGGATACCCCATTTTGTTCAGGTGTGTAAGGGCACGTTTTCTGGTGGATAATCCCATGTGTTTGTAAGAAAGACTGAAAGACACGATTGACATATTCCCCCCCATTATCAGAGCGAAGAATTCGAATTTGGGCATTGTATTGCGTTTGGACTTCAGAAAGGAAGGCTTGAAAAGCCGAAAAAACCTCATCCTTAGTTTTAAGAAGAACAACCCAAGTAAGACGTGTACAATCATCAATAAATGACACATAGTATCGCATACCAGATACAGTGGATTCCTTTGAAGGTCCCCAAACATCAGAATGAATTAATTCAAAAGGAATGACACTTTTATTAGAAATACGAGATGAATAAGTTGAGCGATGACTCTTGCCCAAAACACATGTTTCACAATGTAAGACTGACTCATCCACACCAAAAAACAAAGAAGGCATGGATTTTTTCATAACACTAAAAGATGGATGCCCTAAGCGACGGTGCCATAACCAAACTTCACTTAGCTTGTCAGAATTGGACATTAAAGCCGTCCGGGACTGTGCTCCTGGTTTCTCCCCTACGTACGTCTGATCCAGATGAAACAACCTGCCCCTCATATACCCCCGACCTAGTAACTCCCCAGTGAGAAGATCCTGAAAAATCACATACATAGGTAAAAAGGTCACAGAGCATTTGGATTCAACATTCAACTGTGGGACAGATATCAAATGATGGGATAAAGCAGGTACATATAGCACATTCTTTAGCACCATTGTGGGAGTGATACGAACTGACCCCTTTCCTAAAACAGGGAAGGCCTCACCGTTGGCATTAGTAACATAAGGTACAGGTGGAGATGATAATTCATTAAAAAAAGATTTGTCATAAGTCATATGATCGGAAGCACCTGAATCAATAATCCATGTATCACCACCAACAAAGTGAGAAATATTTAAGGCCATACCTATCTTGCCACGACTAGCGACAGATGCTGAGGGTGTGGCACCTCCTGCTGTATGATGATCACATCCGACCACCCCATAGATGTCTGGTTCCTGGACTAACTGGATAGCTACTTTCGCCTTGGGACGATATGTAGGCCTTTTAGGCCTAAGATGCGGGTACAACTTCCAACAAGATTCACGAGCATGGTCACAATTGCAGTAAGAGCAAGGAGAACGAGGTTGATTCCCAAAGCCTGGTGGTGGTCCTTGCTTGTGGAGTGGAACGGAACTTGATTGCTGAAGGAGTGGTGCTGGTGCTCTTGCCTGAATAGTGAGACTAGAGACTTCAAGTTGTGCTTGAGTAAGGCTTTCCTGCTGAGACTCATCCTTACGGATATATGTGAAAGCTGTAGTCAAGCTAGGAGGTTCTGTCATTCTGAGCAGCTCTCCTTTGGCACTGTTATGTTTTGCATCAAGGCCTCTCAAGAAGTGATGAACTCGCTTAAGCTCCTTTTCCTTTAGGTACCAAACAAGATCCTCCTGATTCTTGATCTTGCAAGGACGCTTCACATCAATTTCAGCCCAAATGTTCTTCAGCTTGGTGAAGTACTGCGCCACTGGCTGCCCATTTTGTTGCATTGCTGCAGCAGTACACATCAACTCATGAACCTGTATGAAGTCAGACTCATTAGTATATAAATCTGCCAATGTCTTCCAAATTGCCTGCGCAGTATCACATTGCTCCACCAGGTCAACTATTTCCTCATTCATGGCCTTATACAAAACTAACATCACAAGACCATCATCATCTTCCCACTTAGTGTAAGCAACAACATTACTTGCACTAGGAGCCTCAATCACCCCAGTTACATGTCCCATCTTGTGCATCCCTCGAAGATGAGCCGTCATGATTTTCTTCCATTTTCGGAAATTGGTTCCATTGAGTTTGGTTCCCCCAAAGGAACCACTTTCAGAATTCTTGACTGATACTTCAAACTTCTGAACATCATTGACCTGATAACTTTCTTCTCCAGAACCCATTGTAACACAAATGCCAAATCAGTAGTTTATGCAGTGACAACAATATACCACAATAAAGCAACAATATATCACAAACGGGTCGGATCAGTTCAAACCGGGTCGGGTAGAGTAAGAAGCAAAACCGGGTCGGGATGGCAGCAGAACCGGGTCGGGTTGAGCAAGAAACAGAGCCGGGTCGGGCGCGTCGTCTGCGTCGTCACGTTTGGGGCGAGACGACGACGGAGATGGCGTCTTCTGGGCGGAGATGGAAGACTTCCGGCTTCTGGCTTCTGGGGTAGTCCAGCCGGCTTAGGGCACGGCTTCCGGGCGGAGATGGAAGACGGCTTCTGGCTTCTGGGATCGGCGGCAGACGATGGCACGACGGAGATGCGAGTCAGGCCGGCATCTTCTGGGCACGACGGAGATGCGAGCCAGGGGATGGAGATGCGAGCCAGGGGACGACGGCTTCTCGTGCTCTCCCGTTCTCTTTCTCACTCTCTCTGAAGAAACGGGAAAAACAAAAAACACCCGAACGGAAAAAACGTTGTCCGGAGAATAAAAAATCGTTGGGAAAAACTTCAACGAAATCACAGCGGAAAAACAAAGAGACAAAGTCCTTTCGGATCTTTGCTCTGATACCAAGTTATCAGAGGTTAGTTGGACGTCTGATTTATTTAGCACACACCAGACCTGATGTATTATTCATCCCACAGAAGAGGCTATTTATAGAGATACTACATGTACAAACCCTACGTACTATGTACTACATGTATTACACATATAAAATAAAAAAAGCAATAACAAATTAATTTACATTCCTAAATTAACTTCATGACTCATGCTAACACTCCCCCTTAAGTTGGCGCATATACATCAACCATGCCCAACTTGCTAAGTGAGTCATAAAAGGCCTTCTTAGAAACTCCTTTTGTGAGTATATCTGCAAAATGATATTGCATACAGATAGATAAGTAGAAGTAATAAGGAATGCTTCTAAATGATATGTATAATGATAACTGATTAACCTGGTAATACTTTCTTGCCAGATTCTATCTTAATCTGTTTGGTAGGAGGCGAAATGTAATGGAGTTTCAACTGTAAGTAGGCCTTGGATTGTGGGAAGATGGTTAAGGGTAAGGAGATAGGTATAGCAGAACATGGTCAGATGAGATCGAGTTGAGACTTATTTGATAGGTTGCTGAAAGTTTCTTGCTAAAATTATATGATTTGTTTTCAAGCATCTTTCTTATGGTGAATTTCTGCGGAAAATTTTCACTGAATTCTGGCAACAAGACTGCTTCTAGTCTTCTATGATTTGGATGACCTATATGGAGACAAAAACAGATGGTGATACTTGTTTTACATAAACTGAGCAGATAACGTAAATTTCTCCCTGAAGAGTTGTATCCCACTGCTCTAAGCTCCTTGCTGAGGTAAATCTTCTCACTTTTCTGTTGGTACATATCCCTCTGCAAACTTTCCCAGTATTTAGTTCTCTTGATGTGGTATGATTACATCGATAAGGATTCATGCCAGTATATACAGTTCCTTAAACCAGAGGGTGCTTCTGCTACATCACTAACTCGTTATGTTTTTAGCTTAAGGCACCTTTTATTGGTGTTTTGTTTGGGATCCTACTCTACTGTAAACTTGTTAGTCAATTCCATTAGCACAGTTTGGAGGGATAATGACTTGCATGATTTGAAACAAAAAGCCTGTGTTACAACCCTGGGCAGCATAAACATCCTAGGACCCCCTTCCCAATTTCCAATAATGGAGAGGTTCACTACGGACTTACTTCAATATGCATCCGAGCTGTTTCTGTTTGCCAAGTTGAATACTCCTGTATTTGTCATATATATGGAAATATGATCTATCAACAAGATTGAAGCTCGATCAATAATCTCTCACTGAAGCAGACATATATGCACATGGCGGTGTCACTTCATTGCAATGGCATATAGGCCTTCTTTTTCAGGTACTTTTGTCGCCCCCCCAGTTCGTTTAAAGTGCATCTCCGATCCCATTTCAACAAGCTCGTTCAGGAAAGATCCAACCAAATCGGACCCAGAAAAAGCGTTGCAATGAAAGTGATGAGTCGAACACATTGCACATGCATTTGCTCCAGCTCTTACTTCCCTTGCAGGATTTGGAAAGAACGTTAGACAATGAATGAGCAAGGGTAGATTGAGATCGATATCTATAACCCGGCGGCCATGTCCATGTTGTGCTGCCGACGAGATAAACGAGCACATGTCAATGCTAGAATGATCTCATATAGTTCTTTCCTATCGGAAAAGTGACGATCGATCTGCGTGATGTTATCGTTTTTCAGCACAGCTAATAATTGGAAGATGCATGCAATTCATGCAGAGCGAAGTTCTGAAGATTATTGGTATTTGATACCTAATTGGTTAATTCAAAACGATTAGATCGTCTCCTCTGGCTATTTTACTAATCTTAAACGCAAGCTTTTTTAGTTTCATGCACATCAATCTCAATGCATGAAAAAGAAGCGTTGTTAACAAACATTAATTGATTATTGAAGATAAAATGCAGAAATGAAAGAAAAACATTAATTGGTTATTTTCGTTCTTCTCATATTTTTCGTGAAGGTAATCAGGCAGCAGATGCTCTTGCTAATTGCGGTATTTCTTCAAATGGTTTGATGTGGTAGGATTTGCCTCCGCATTTTATTCTATCTCATTGCCGTAGAGACTATATGAGACTCTCTAACTTTCCTTTTCGGTAGGTTACTTTTTTGTTGCATATTGATTTGTGTTTATCTGTCTGTTAGAGCTTCTTATCATTATTGTAACTTTTCTTATTAAGGAGTTAGACTTAATGTCCCCTTCTTATTTTTGTATTCTTTTATTTTTTCTTTTATATAAAACTCAATAGAGGTTTGGGCATCTAGCCCGTCCTCTGTTATTAAAAAAAAAGAAAAACAAGAAAAGGAAACACAAAAAAGCTTTGGAGGCTACATTATGTCGTAAATGCTTTTGCTACTTAATTACTATAATTGTAACATATTGTTAACAAACTTAACCACAAATGATTGACAATGATTATTTTGTTAATAAAATAAGAGTTACAAGAAAATATTTGAATTTTTTTTTTTGAGAGAAAATAGTCAAGCTCCAATACTATTTCAAATGATGATCACACTGTCAAGCCAGGAATTGGGTACCCCGTAATACAAACATGGCCGAGAGAATACATGCCAAAGCAAACCAATCTATTCTACCTAATAGTTGCTTAAAGCAATCATATTATTCACTACCCACAACTACGATATATAAAATATTTGAATTGATGTTATATATGAATGTTAATTTGATCTGCATAAATATCTTGAGGTCAAATAAAACACTTCCAGTACAGTTCGCACTTCACACTTCACAGTAGACAGTTCAGAATTAGTTAAACAAATTCATTTCCGATGACATCAATATTAATTTGGAATTGACTCCTCGACACTGCATGAATTGACAAGTCGTCGACTACTATTACATGTAATGGCTCCACTCTGATGACTGATCCTAGCAGAGACTCAATTCCTTCTCGTCAGTGCCATGCTTGCTTTCCTTCACACCGCCACTATAAATATCCAAGCACTCAACAGAGCTCAACATCAAAACTAAAAAAAAGCTCATATTAGTGTCCATCGCTGTCTAGCTAGCTCTGCACATAAAAACGCAGAAGATCAGGTTCCATGAAGCCCAGGCTCATGATCGAGAAGCTACAAAAGGGCCTTTCGCTCTTAGCAACCAAAAACCCTCATGATGATCATGACGATGAATTCGACGAAGACTTGGAGGTAGCGAAGATGATACCCGAGGATGTAAAAGAAGGACATTTTGCAGTGTTTGCAGTGAAGGGTAAGGTGCCAAAGAGGTTTGTGGTTAAGCTAGAGTCATTGAATAACCCTGCATTTTTGAAATTACTAGAGCAGGCCAAGGAAGAATATGGTTTCCATCAGAAAGGGGCTCTTGAAGTTCCATGCAGACCTGAGGATTTGCATAAGATTCTGGAGAACAGGAGGGAGAAGAGTATGACTAGTGCTAGCTAGTCGAATGTATCAAATTGAAATAAACTAAGCCTTCACTTGGTCTGATGCTAGTTTTCCGGCTGTGTTTGTGGTGGTTGCGTGGGTGTTTGGCCAGTTTGCCATATCTTGGAAGTCCTGAGACTACAATGGTACAATGCCGTGCTAATTTTAGGATTTATGCATGTGACACTAGCTAAATTTTTTTTGAGGAGGAAGCAATTTGAGTGGCAGCATCAGTGATGTCTCCATAACAATTTATAAGTTCTAATGTGTAATGTACTTCGTTAGGAATGAATAAATTGCTATTGCATCTAACCTGGTACGGTTATGTTGATTTTACGATGATTGCATTAACAATATAATAGTCTAACGGTTATTAACTTCAAATTTCAATACTAGTATGTATTGAAATTTGAAGCTAATAACCGTTAGACTATAAGTTGATTATAAGTTGTTTATCTGAAGTTAATAACTGTTAGACTATGGTAGTTATGATGGTACATGTCTATTTAAATTATAAAGTTTCAATACTATGAGGTACTAAAAAAAATTTCAACCTAATAGTTATGATGCTACATGTCTATCTCTTTTTTTTGCCCTATCATTCTTAAATTAAGTACTTCTCTTCTTTTTTTTTTTGGTCAAGAATTAAGTACTTCTCCAACCCGTTAACAAACACAAAGATAGACATATCTAAACTCTAAAAGTCCTACCAAATTAATATCTTGGACACCGAACAAACAAAAAAGGGTGGCAATGAAAGTGATAAATCGATCGTACCACACATGCGCTTGCCCCATCTCAACTCCCTTTCCAAAATTTGGAGAGAATATATATCTGATTATGAATAAGCAATGATTACTAGCTAGCTTGATCGATAACAACAAAGCTTGGTTAGCAGGTACGTTTGTCTTACCGTACTAAACTATCTATTTTATTCATCACAAATTAAATGAAAATGCATGCGTTAGATAGATTGTGATCTTTGCTAATATCCAACTTGATTATCATTTTCGGTGATGCACGCCGTGTTCTTCTATACTCTGATGGTGTGAATAGTTTTAAAAACGGCAATAGTTTTTGAAATCAGCTTATCAATTATAGAACATAGACTGCTTGGTCTAAACTCCGCCACATTCTTGGGACTTAAGCACTTATGAATAAGGGATATGAGAGTATGATTCACACACCAATATCTTTCCCTTCATGTATTCTTGGCATAATTGCTAGATTGCTATCCTAGAATTTACCTTAGTGTCAATTTACTACCATAGTTGTTTTTTTTTATTACATGGAAGCCCAAAGGCAAGGACAAAAAACCTAAAACACAACTAATCTAGGCTTAAAAGAGCCTGAATAATCCGCTTTTAAAAGAGGAATAACATCAGTATGAGGGGAGCTAAATAATCTGCACCCAGGCTCATAACCATGACCAATGTTTGCTAACAAATCAGCCACTGAATTACTCTCTGTAAACATGCGTAAGGAATATATATATATATATATATATATATATATATATATATATATATATATTCCAATTCATACTAAGGAACTCTTTGCAATTTGCCACAAGACTGTAAAAAGGATGAAGATGATCTATCGCAGAAGAAACCAACTTAACTGCAACAAGAGAATCCATTTCAACTTCCAAGGAAACATAACCATGTTGCCAAGCCATCTCCATTCCTTTCAAAAGACCACAAAGTTCAGCTTCAAGAACCTGTCCAGAACCTAACTGTTAGTACATAGCCAAAATACTTGGCCAAGCCGAGAATATGACACAATTACCCGGTCGTCGGAGATCATTCCGGACAAGACAGCACCGGCGAACCCTTCACGGGTACCCAGAGGGCGAAGGTCCGACAGCAATCCACCTGCCAGATCCGCCCTCCAGCGGCAAAACACCCCCCAAAGCAGAGGTACCGCAGAGGACCACAAACAGTCCCACATCGAGGACTGAGGCCGGAGCGCCTAACATTAGCCTATAAAACAGGCACAAACTCCCATAAGAGGTAAGTCCACAAAAACTCCATCTAATCACTCCCGTACTCGGCAAATAGCAACTAAGCGCTAACTTAAGCATCGGAGAGTCGAAGACTAGTACCCCAGTCCCGACTCCTGACGCATCGCTACTTGTGCAGGTGCAAGACTCGGTTACGAGAATTCGACCTCCCACTCCTTGATCTCGGGACAGGTAGAAACAATTGACGCTAGAAGGAGGGCACCTCCGACCTCGTGGTTAACAGTCGTTTAGCTTAACCTTGTGGAACTCGCGGTTAGCCCGAAACAATGGACACTGCAGATGTCCCCAATGACCCTGACACTGAGATAGAGAAAGAACTTTTCCAATCTGAAGATGCATCCCTTCCCCAAACCAGCAATGCAACCTCCATTAACCATCCCGACCCTGCCACCGCCCTCAAAATTCTAAAGCGCGACTTCCATTCGTTTCGCGAGCAAGCGGCCAAAGAAAAGGCGGAGGCTGAAGCGTATCGGGTGCACATTGCCGAGTTGGAGAAGGAACAATTCTTGCTCCGCACCACGTTAGACAATCGTAACGTGTACAATGACAGCTTGGACCGCGCGGCACGGGTCGCTGATACCCCAGATCCCGCTACTACATCTTTCCCTAACCAAGGCCCAAGAAGTTCCGTGTTCCCGGGAGACCCTAACCAGATCGTCCACTTCACCCACCCACTTACAAATCCATCTTTTCCACTACCAGCCCCTCAACCATCTCAACTGGACCCATCTGCTACCCCTGCCCCCACTCCTACCCCTGCCAACACCTCCAACCCACCTCTCGACATGCAAACCCGCCTACTGCTCCAGCAAAGCCAATCTGTGACTCAGTTGGCTTCGCGGATTGATGGGGTCGAGAGTCGCGGGAACCCGCGACCTTTATTCTCTGGCTATGGACATCGCCCAAGTCCCTTCACGCCACGGGTACAAGTGGAGAAGCGCCCCCCCCTGAGGCCAGACCCTTCAAAGTGGACAAGTATAAGGGCACTGGGGACCCTCATCTCCATCTCGAGACATTACTCTCACTATGTAGCTCCACTCGCTACACGGACGCCATGGTATGCCATGCCTTCCAAGAGACCCTCTCTGACGAAGCACTCAGCTGGTTCCTCAACCTACCACCCAACTCCATCGACAACTTTGACCAACTCTCGGAACGCTTCCTCAACCGCTTCATACTCCATGCCAGCATTTATCGCAGCGTGGATGCCCTGTTCCACATCAGGCAGAAGCACGGTGAAGGCCTCCACGAATTACTGTCCAGATGGCAATCCGCTACCGCGCGATGCTACAACTTGGAGCCTCGGGTGGCCGAGCAAGCCTTCCGCCAAGCCCTGCTCCCTGGCAATTTCTTAATGGAGATCAACAGGAACCCTCCAGATTCCTATGATGCGTTGCTGGACCTGGCTGTCCGATGGGCACGTGCTGAATTTACCACCTTTGGGCATTTTGCCCCAGCCACATTAGCACTCCCCACTCCTCCCCCAAAGCAGCAACCTTAGCAGAAGTATGAGCAGTTTGACAGAGGGCCAGATAAAAGACAGCATGGATCCTCCCGGGACCAGGGACGCGGTTTCGACCGTCGTCACGGGGGACAGCGGAACCGAGACCACCCTTACCGATTACAGGACCGGAACCCTCCGCAACACCAGCACCGTTCCTCCCCGCCACATCATTACGAGGTCCACACTACTCTAACCACCACATACGCAGACATATGGGCCAAGCACAAATACCTCATTCCTCCACCTCTTAAGAGCAGATATCTAAAAAAGCCCCGGCGGGCAACAGACAATAAATACTGTGCTTATCATGACGATAATGGCCATACAACAGAGCAGTGCCATGGCCTCCATAACGCCGTAGAACACCTGGTCCGGAAGGGACAACTCCACCAATATTGCACTCCTGCAACATGAGCTAATGTCATTGAAGTGCATGGCCAGATCCTAACCCTGCATGGCGGAGCCCCGCGGCTCCCCCCTAGCCAGACCTCTACAAAAAGGCAATGCACAACCCCCTTGGAAGTCTTTGACATCCAGCGAGGTGTCACGATCACCCCATCAGCGTGGGATCAAGTGACATTTCGCAAAGGGGAGGATACAATCAACTGCCACCATAGTGAACCATTCATAATAAATGTGCAGGTGGATCATTACAGGTGCCATAGAGCCTTGGTAGACACGGGGGCCGCCGTCAGTGTTATGTTTGTCGACTGTTACAGAGGGCTCCGGCGGGACCGAGACAAATGGTACAACAACCATGATCCCCTTGTCAGCTTCTCTAGCGAGATAGTGCAGCCATTAGGCTCAGACCGCCTAACCGTGTCAATGGGAACGGCCCCTTGCCGCTCTTCCATAACAGCCCGCTTCCTGATAGTCGACTGTCCCTCGTCCTATAACCTCATCTTAGGCCGGGACATTCTTTGGGGGCTGCAGTGTTTTATCGCCGGCCACATGCTACTCATGAAGGTACCCACCCCAGGCGGCATTCTGACAATTCAGGGTGATCGGGCAGCCATCGAGCATTGCCATCTTAATGCCATTCAGCAGGGGCGGGGCGCCTATGAGATGCTGCCCCTCAGCCCTTCAGAGCCCATCGATGACCCGCGAGACGACCCTGAGGGGAGCAGAAAGAGGGCTCCACGCCCTAATCCGGCGGAAGACACAGAATGGGTATCCCTGTCACCTACCGCCCCGGAAAGAAAAGTTCGCATTGGCACAAACCTCAGCCCATAACTCTGCCAACAGCTCATTACCTTCCTCCAAGAAAAACAGTCAGTCTTCGCTTGGTCCTATGCCGACATGCCAGGCATCTCCCCCGACATCATCACCCACAAGCTCAACATTCTTCCAGACCACCCCCTGTCAAACAAAAGAGACGTGCTTTCCACCCAGACAAGTACCGAGCTATCCAAGCCGAGGTCCAACGGCTCAAAGAAATCAAGTTCATCCGTGAGGTTTCTTACCCAACATGGGTCTCCAATGTCGTCATGGTCCCCAAGCTTAACGGCAAGTGGTGAATGTGTGTGGACTACACAAACCTCAACAAGGCATGCCCCATGGACAGCTTTCTGTTGCCACGAATCGACCAATTGGTTGATTCCACAACTAGCTACAAGACACTCAGCTTCCTCGAGCTATAATCAGATCAAAATGCACCCCGCGGATCAAACCCACACTACCTTTGTCACGGACAAGGGACTATATTGTTACGAGGTCATGCCTTTCGGCCTCAAGAATGCAGGGGCAACCTATCAAAGGCTGGTAAACGCCATGTTTGAAGCTGAGCTTGGAGACGTCATGGAAGTATATGTTGACGACATGTTGGTCAAGAGCAAAACAGAAGACAACCATATTGCCAACCTCAACAAAGTATTCACTAAACTCCTGGCGCACGGGATGCGCCTCAACCCACAGAAGTGTATCCTAGTGGTCCGTGGCGGCAAGTTCCTAGGCTTCATGGTCAGTGAAAGAGGCATTGAGGCCAACCCAGAAAAAGTACATGCCATACTTAACATGACCGTCCCGGCCTCACGAAACGAGGTCCAGTGCCTCACGGGACGCTTGGTAGCTCTGGCACGCTTCATCTCTCGCCTCACGGACAAGTGCAATCCCTTCTTCCAATTGCTCAAAACACAACATAAAAACGATGTCACGTGGGGCCCGGAACACGACGACGCCTTCAACAGTATCAAAGCCTACCTTGCTGACGTCCCCCTACTCTCGAAACCAGCCCCGGGAGAGGTGGTTTACCTGTATTTGGCTGTTTTCGCCACTGCCGTCAGTGCTGCCCTTACACGCCATGAGCACGATAACGAGCTCCCGGTCTATTACTGTGGCAGAGGATTTACAGATCCTGAGACTCGTTATCCAGACATAGAGAAACTCGCTCTCGCCCTCATTATTGCCGCCAGGAAACTCCGGCAGTATTTCCAAGCCCACACAATCCATGTGTTAACCAACCACCCCTTACGGCAAATACTGTAGAAACCAGAAACCTCAGACCGCATGGTAAAATGGGCAATTGAACTGGGCGAGTTTGACTTGTATTTCAAGCCAAGAGTGGCTATCAAAGGGCAGACAGCTGCAGATTTCATTGCTGAGTTTATCCCCTTGGCCAAGGACGATCCACACCTAGACGCCCCCACCCGGGACGCCATCTGGGAACTCCATGTTGACGGATCCTCCAATCACAGACTCAGTGGAGCAGGAATCATAATCACAGACCCAGAGGGCAACTCATATGAATATGCTCTCCGGTTTGAATTCAAAGCCGCCAACAACATAGCTGAATACGAAGCCCTCATAGCAGGCATTCAACTCTGTCGAGAACTTGGCGCCAGGCACCTCCACATCTTCAGTGATTCTCAGCTAGTGGTTAGTCAAGTGGCAGGGGACTTCAAGACCAACCAACACAACTTGGGATCCTACAAAAGTCTCGCAGGCGCACTCCTGCAGCACTTCAACTCATACTCTCTCACCCAAATCCCGCGAGCGAAAAACTCCAAGGCCGATGCTCTCGCGAGACTCGCCACAACTCCTCCCGAGTCCACGCCACCTGATGTGCACATCGAGGCACTGGATAAACCTAGCATCTCAAAGACTTATTCAGAAATCTTCACCCTCGAGCTCATTGACCAACCCTCATGGATGGACCCATTTGTCACTTTCCTTTCTGATGGCACACTACCCCGAGACAAGAATGAAGCACAGCGGCTACGCCGCAAAGCCTCACTTTACCTGCTTAAGGGTGGAAAACTGTATCGCCGAGGCCAGTCATGTCCCTTACTGAGATGCCTCCCCACGGCAGAAGGACACAAGGTGCTCAAGTCGCTTCAAAGTGGCATTTGTGGGAACCATGCAGGGGCCGGAAACCTCATGTTCAAAGCGCTTTGCGCGGGGTATTATTGGCCAACCTTAGAGCAAGATGCCAAGGCAATTGTCCAAGCATGCCTTCAGTGCTATAAATTTGCAGATTTTGCACATCACCCCAGTGCCCCTCTCTGTTATCATCTCACCAGTCCCTATCAGCTAGTGGGGACTCGATTTCATCGGCAACTCCCCACCGCCCCAGGACAATTCAAGTATGCCATTGTCATTGTAGATTACAACACAAAATGGATAGAAGCAGAGCCCCTTGCCACAATCACCACTGAAAAAGTGATCAACTTCTTATGGCGCAACCTGTACTGTCGATTCGGGGTACCCCGGACCATCATTACAGACAATGGCACACAGTTTGACAATGACACATTCCGGGAATTCCTATCAAATCAAGGAACTGCGATCTTTTACGCCTCCCCGGCACATCCCCAGACCAATGGCCAAGTGGAAGCCATAAACAAACTCATCAAACATAACTTGAAGAAACGCCTGGAAGAGGCCAAAGGGTTGTGGGCCACCAAGCTCCCAGACGTCCTCTGGACACTTCGCACATCCCTCACAACAGCCACAGGGGAATCTTCATACCTCTTGGCTTATGGCACCGAAGCAGTGATACCAGTGGAAGTGGAGGTCCCGAGTGAACGTGTCACAGCCTACGACCCCGAGATAAATACAAGCGGGTTACGACTTAACGTGGACCTCCTGGAAGAACACCGGGACAAGGCGCACCTCAGGACCATCAACAATAAGCAAAAAATAGCCAAGTACTATAACAAAAAAGTCATACCCCGACCCCTGAAAGTTGCCGACTGGGTCATGAAAGAGGTCATCCCCCACCCCACCGGCCTCAAGTCAAAGTGGGAAGGCCCACTTGAGATAGTTCACGCTCCGGGGCCTGCCACATTCTATCTTAGAGGCTGTGACGGTCGCGTGCTACACCACCCCTGGAACGCTCGCCACCTCCACCTCTACCCCATTTAATCAGTGTTAAACCCGGCATCATAGCCGGTACTTGTGTACTCTAGCCCAGTAGCGGCTCCCACAATATGTACACCTTGCCCACTAGCGGCCAAAACTAAATGAGATGAATCGCTCTATCATCCCAACATGCTGAACTGAGTCCCGATAACACGGGACCACAAACAAAAGCATTCATTCAAGACAAAACAAACACACATGGCTAAACATAATGCCAAGCATCAACTTGGACTCCCAAGCAATTCATATATTTCAAACATATTCAGCATGGCTAACGACGCCACTTACACTGTTCCAGATACAAAACTTCTCTTTCCCTATACCTACCAAAAAAAAAAAAAACTCCCCATCACCTCAATCAGTTTACCCCGGAAGACGAGCTGCCAGACTTGTCCACACTCCTCCCGCCCTTCGACCCGCTACCACGGCCGCGAGACGCGCCAACATTCACTGAACCCCTCTTCCTTAAAAGGTGCTTCGCGTGATCCCGTGACACAAGTGGAGGCCTCATAGGAACATTGGGGCACACAAGCGAACTCACTTGGGCCACCTCAGAAACAAAAGACTTCTTCACCGGAGATCTCTATATATCGGGACGAGCAGGCACCAGAGGCCCCACAGCAAGCGACTCAGACGACACTTGAGACACCACCACTTGTGTGGATGAACACCCATCGGGACCAGCAGCCCTCGCGGGTGACGAAGCCAAAAGAGCCGGAGGCCGCGACGCACCTACAGCCGAAACCCCCTGCTGCCCAGCAACAGACGTCGGCATACCACTTGGCAAAAGACTGCGAGATCTCGGCTTGCTTCCTCTGTTCAGGCGTCATCTGTTCCCACGCCTTCTTGGCAGCACCTCTATCGGCATACCACTTGCGCATAGCCGCCTCATTAATCCAGCCCGCCTGGCAACCAGTCCGACTCAGCTCATCCTGGCCTTTATTGTAGGCACCCCTCAGCTGCTGCTTGTAGGCTTCACTCTCACGAAACAACCTCTCCCCTACCCCAGCAGCTCGCCCACACTTGGCCTTCCAGGACGTCTCCAGCTCCGCCAGCGACTGAGTCAACCTCGCCACCTCAATCTCGAAGGACACTGCCTTGGCTATCGCCAACTGCCCAGCCTCCACCTGCTCATCCTTCCTCTGCATCGCCTCCTTCAACTCCGCCATAACTTTCTCCGCGGCGGCAGCCTGGTCTCGGAAGGCAGCAGCATCCTGCTCCACCTGCTCTAGACACTCTGCGAGGGCACGGTTATTATCCTCCGCCTCCCTCAACCGCTGACACTTCGCCTCGGCATCATCTCGCAAATGAGTGACCGCCTTCTCACTCGCAGCGTACATCAGCAACGTCTCCTGCACGCACACGACAACACGTCTAAGCAAAAAAGGAACAAAGGCAAAAAAGAGGGGGGGGGTTTACCAGTACTTACCCGCGTCAACTTCTCCTTGGCAAGTGTCATGCCAGCCAGCAGATCCACCTCCTCCAAAGCGTGCATATTGCGGGAGCAGTGCCGCATGTCGTATGCCATTTGGGCCAAGTACGGCTGCGCCTCCCCCGTCCCTTCTAACGCTTGAGTGATCCCAGCCAAGCTACTCGAACTCGCGGAACGCCCTTCCCTCCGCGGCTTCTTAGACGGGCCCCCGCGAGTGGGCTCCTTTCTCTTCGGCGCCTTTGCCACGCCAGTCTCCTCAACATGACCCGCCAACTCCCCCCGCACATCTTCGCCACCTGAGCGAGGCTCGCCCACATCTTCCACCACCAGATCCTCCACAACTTCTGGCTCCGCGACAGGTTCCTCAAGTGGGGACTGACTTTGCTCGTCCTCGCGATCACCACCCTCTATCTGCGTCCCCTCGACATCCACTTCCTGGACGCCCAAACCCATTGCTTCCGCCACCAAAGGAGGCACGTAGGCGTAATCCTCATCCGCCAGGTTCAACCTCCAAAAATCTTCACAGTCACCTAACTCCACCTCTTTCCCCTCCCCGGTCTCCAGGTCAAAGTCATACCGCTTGGCGTGGTCAGCCTCGACACGGAACCCCTCCAGCACGTCCTTATCCGACACTTTGTCGTATGGACCTTCCTTCTTCCGCGCTCTGCCGTCTCGTGGCATCGTGACTAAAAAAAAAAAAAAAAAAGAAGGGGGGAAGGTCAGAGAGAGACCAACAAGCATAAAAAAGAGACCACAACAACCACAATACAGACCTGGAACCCGGGCATAACCGAAATGGCTGTATATGCCAAGGCAACATATCCGATAAGAGCTCCTACACTCGAACGCCCATGTCACCCGGCGTATCCGACGCTCAGCTCAGTTAGATTATATTCTTGGGGCACTACACAAAGCCAGCAGTCAACAAAGGCAGCACAGAACAAAGTAAAGAACCACAAAGACACGAGAACACAGTACTTATTTTCTGGAAAGCCCAGGGCACCCGGAAAGGATGTCCATGCCACCCCTGCCACTGCCCCCCAACTAGAAAGCATTTCCGCCGCCAATTCTCATTTGTCGACGTCGGCAAGTCTTCCACCAAGACTTTGAACTTCCCCCGGGACTTCATCGTCACGCAGCCCCGGCTACCCTTCTTTGCACACCACCCCATATGCCAGCAGGCATTGAACTCCTCAAAATTGGGGAACTCCTGCTTCAGGAGGCGGAAAAGCACCCCCGTCCCCAGTATCTGCCTCAACATATTGGGGGTAACTTGTCCCGGGGAGACATACAAACACGCCAGTATGTACTGCACCAACGGGGGCAGCGGGAACGTCAGCCCGCACCTAATTTGGTACTCATATACCAACGTGAAATTGCCCGGCGGGTCCCAAAACTTCACACCCTTGCCAAGCTGCCACAGTAAGACCTCGTCCGGAATACTCCAGTTTTGTCGAAGCGCTTCAAGTTCCGACACGGTCATACTTTCGCCAGAAGGTTCCCAAAACAAATCATCCTCCTCCCGGGTTCTCACCATGCTAAAATCCTCTACCTCCTGCAAGAGAGGGTTAAACGAGGACACGTGAGAACCGACATCCATAACAGGGATGCCTTCCCCTAAATCAAGGGCAACTTCCGCCATAAGCTCATCTAACTCTTCCTCCCACCGGTGCAGAGTGTCCGAATCAGAATCAGGCGAACTAAAGACAGCAACAGTCTCTTCGCTGGACACCCACACCGGATCTGTCATACCCGACACCCTCACAAGTTACACTCGCTACCTTAACCCTAACCAACCCAACAGCAAACTAGTCAATCCCCTACTCTAGAACTCCTACCAACATCACAAAAATATCAACTCCAGATAACAAAAACACAAACCCAGCAACAAAACAACACGCAAGCTTTGATTTCATACCTTGAAACGGGGGATATGCGTAGTGGCAGTGAAGCTGGTTGCAAACAGTCGAGCATTCGCTCCCAATCGTTCGAGGATGAAATTGGACGTTCCCCAGCTTTGATTCCAAAGTACAACCCACAAAACCTCTAAAGGAAATCGCGAATAACCCCCCCCCCCCAAGTCTATTTAAACAGCTAGGTCACAGCCACGTCGACCACAGTCATAAATGCATGTACGGTGAATCCACTCCCCCACGCACGCGCATTAACTACGCACATGGGGCGAACACGAAACGCACAAGCGCGAACTGTCACGCCACTAGCGCGGACAATTACGCCCCCACCGCGAACCGCTACAACCTTAACACTCGGGTGTGAATGACCACGTGCCTCATAAACTCGCCATTTATGACACGTGCGACATGACGAGATGGTCCGCCTCGGTTTCTCGGAACCTTCCCTCGTCACCTCGTGACCGTCGCGTGGAGACTTGGGGACTCAACATTACGCCCCTAGCGCAAACCATCACGCTACCAACGCGAACGGTTACGCCCCTGGCGCGAACCGACACGCCACCAACGTGAACGGTTACGCCTCTGGCGCAAACTGTCACGCCACCAACGCGAACGGTTACGCCCCTAGCGCGAACCGCCACGCCACTAACGCCAACGGTTACGCCCCTAGCGCGAACTGCCACGCCACCAACGCGAACGGTTACGCCCCTAGCACGAATAACCGTCACGCCACCAACGCGAACGGTTACGCCCCTAGCGCGAATAACTGTCACGCTACCAACGCGAACGGTTACGCCCCTAGCGCGAACCGTCACGCTACCAACGCGAACGGTTACGCCCCTAGCGCGAACCGTCACGCTACCAACGCGAACGGTTACGCCCCTAGCGCGAACCGTCACGCTACCAACGCGAATGGTTACGCCGCTAGCGCAAACCGTCACGCCACCAATGCGAATGGTTACGCCCCTAGCGCGAACCGTCACGGTGCCAACGCGAACGGTTACGCCGCTAGCGCGAACCGTCACGCCACCAACTTGAACGGTTAAGCCCCTAGCGCGAACCGTCACCCTACCAACGCGAACGGTTACGCCACTAGCGCGAACTGTCACGCCACCAGCGCGAACTGCTACGACCTTAACACTCGGTGTGAATGACCACGTGCCTTATAAACTCGCCATTTATGACCCACGTGCAACATGGCGAGATGGTCTGCTTCCGATTCTCGAAACCTTCCCCCCGTCACCTCGCGACCCTCGCGTGGGGACTTGGGGACTCGACACCATGCCTCCAGCGACCAAGTAAAACATATTCTCGGCACCTAAAAAATAAGTCCCCACCTAAGAGTTCTCTCGGACCAGGGACTTGGGGACTTGTTAGTACATAGCCAAAATACTTGGCCAAGCCGAGAATATGACACAATTACCCAGTTGCCGGAGATCATTCCAGACAAGACAGCACCGGCGAACCCTTCACGGGTACCCAGAGGGCGAAGGTCCGGCAGCAATCCACCTGCCAAATCCGCCCTCCAGCAGCAAAACACCCCCCCAAAGCGGAGGTACCGCAGAGGACCACAAACAGTCCCACATCGAGGACTGAGGCCGAAGCGCCTAACATTAGCCTATAAAACAGGCACAAACTCCCATAAGAGGTAAGTCCACAAAAACTCCATCTAATCACTCCCGTACTCGGCAAATAGCAACTAAGCGCTAACTTAAGCATCGGAGAGTCGAAGACTGGTACCCCAGTCCCGACTCCTGACGCATCGCTACTTGTGCAGGTGCAAGACCCGGTTACGAGAATTCGACCTCCCACTCCTTGATCTCGGGACAGGTAGAAACACTAACTTAGCAGAGAAACCATTCAACCAATCACCCCTATCATTTTGAAGAACTCTTCCAACACAAATAATCCCAGTGTCTTTATGCAAGCTACCATCAACATTTAGTTTAAACCGATCCTTAGGCGGGAAGTGCCAACAAATCTGAACCACCCTTCGTGGAGGTTTTGGGTGGTCAACCTTATTTACCTCAAAATAGTCTCTAGAGAATTGATGAATTATTAAGGAAGGCCAACCTAGGAATTTGAAGTTCTGATCCGAAATAAAGCTACATCTCCATTTCCATATATGCCAAAGCCCCGTAGCAAATAGCAACACCAAGGAACTTCATATTGCATTTTCACAAGAGACTTTGAATTAAAAAGCAACTAGTCATTGAAGGGAAGAGTGAAAGTGGAGGGGAACTCACTTGGAGATTGAAGAGCAGATCAGACCCGCATTGAAATAGTGCAGTCTTTGAAGAGATGGTTCACGGATTCAATCGGGAAGTTGCATCTTGGACAATGAGCATCTATAGCAAAACCTCTACGAACCCTTACTTTGTTCGTCAACAATCTATCATGGACAAGAGTCCATAAAAAAAAAATATTCACCTTAGGAGGGACTTGAAGCTTCCAAATAAAGTCCCATGGCCATGGTTCAGTCTCATAGTTCAGGAAAAGGGAGCTATAAGCAGATTTAGCAGAGAAGTAATTACCGTTGTGAGATAACTTCCATATAGTCGTGTCATCCCCACTTCGGATTCCTCCTGCATGCATACTCAAGATTTTTAGTTTCACATCCTCAAAAAGAAAGTCTTTTACCATGAGTAGGTCCCAGCCACCATCACAAAGAACATCACAAACTCTTAGTCCTTGTAGATGAGAAGGCCGGAATGGGATGCAAGGCTATAGCAGATAAAACACCAAGATCAGTCCAAACATCATTCCAGAAAGAAATTTGCGTACCAGATCCAATCCTCCATTTAGTCCGATTAGGGAGCAATTGAGCTCCATAAAGAATACATTTCCATGTATTTGAACTAGTAGGGAAATGTGAAGTAAAATTCTACATGATGCACTCATCTTTAAGATACTTTCTATTCAAAGCTTCAGCCCACAACCCTTGTTCCTTTTGAAGCAGCCTCCATCCAGTTTTGGCTAACAAAGCCTGATTCATACAACTTGTCTTCTTCAAACCTAAGCCGCCATAACATTTAGGTTTACAGATTGAATCCCACTTCACAAGATGAATTTTTTTTTTCCTTCAGTGTGCCCTCAGAGGAAGTTCATGTTCAAACAATCAAGAGTATTACAAATGGACATAGGGAGTTTAACTTTTTGCATTGTATAAACAAGTAAGCCAGCTGTAACTGATTGGATTAAAGTGTGTCTCTCAGCTATAGAAAGAGTGTGACTTTTCCAGGAAGCAAGTCTCAACTGAACTTTTTCATCTGAGCTTTTATAAGTGTCAGGAGTAACTCTAGAATGTAACAAAGGAACTCCAAGATTATTTCCCATGTCATCAGATAAAGGAGAACCACAAATATCAGACAGAGGCACGACTAGGCCTTTTCCGGTATTTGGGGAACAAAAAAGGGAGGGGACTTCTCAAAACTTACTTCTTGGTTTGAGTTTAAGCAAAAACAATCAATACAAGAGCGCATCACATCCACTTGAGATAGAGAGGCCTCCCCAAATAGGATCAAGTCATCGACAAAGAAAAGATGAGAGACAACAGGACCATTTCTACAAATTTTGACAGGTTTCCAACTACCTTGTTCCACCTGAAAATTAATTAAATGCGATAATTTCTCGATACACAGAACAAACAAGTAAGGAGATAAAGGATCACCCTGCCTCAGCCCACTCTCTGGACGAATGTCCTTAGTAGCTTCTTCATTAACAATGACTCTAGAATTAACATAAGTAAAACATTGAATTATTAGTTGCAACATTTTTCCTTGAATACCAGCTGCTACCCTAGTTTTTATTTTTGTCAATTTGCTACCCTACTTTTTTAAAATTAACCATTTGCTACCCTATATTTTATTTTAGCCATTTTGCTACCCTTATGTCAAATTTATGACTCTAGACTTTCAATATTAACAAATTTGCTTACCTACATATTCAAATTTAGTCATTTGTTATCCGAAATTTTCAAAAGACATCGATGTTTGGATGAAGAAATGGATCAATTTATATGACAAAATATAGCAAATTAGCTAATTTTAGAAATCTAGGATAGCAAATTGACAGAAATAAAAGCTAAGGTAGCAAATCAGCTAATTTTGTGAAGTTATGGTAGTAAATTGACATAAATAAAAGGTAGGGTAGCAAATTGACACTTATGTGAATCCTAAGATAACAAATTGGCAATTAAGCCTTTATTCTTGGGACTTGATCGCTTCTGATAACAATTGATAATGAGAGGAAGATTCTGAGAGGAAACAATGAGAATGAGCCCGTGAATGGTTTTCACTAAAACTGTAAGATTGTACACACGAGATTATAACTAAAAATATATAAAACCGAAAACAACCAAAGAAAGAAAAAAGGCTTACAAGTTTGATAAATACAGTTGCATGACCTTATTAACACCATCAAGATCGTGTCCTTTAATTTACAAGTTCTAAAGTCATGTACTTACTCATTTAACCTGGTTATCTGGTCCGAGCTTAGTTAACGTCGAGAATATATCTATTAGCTAAGTGAAAGCTCAATCTAAACACTCGATGACTCGATTGAACTAAATATGCAGAAGGTGGTGTTACTTTTCTCTGAATGGTACAAAACATGACATAAAGATCCGTTGTTTCCTGGGCCGGGTGCTCTTAGGTGACTGATCGTATCGACTGCACATCTAGCTGTAGATACAACCTGACTAATTGGACACCGAATAAAATTAAAAAGGGTAGCAAGGAGCCAATGAAAGTGATAAATCGATCGCTCTACACATGCAGTTGCCTGTTGCCCCTTCTCAAGAATTTGGAGACAAATATGATTATGAACAAGCAATGCTGACTAGGTTGATTACAACAAGACTTGGTATGGTACGTTTTTCTTACTACCGTATTAAACAATCCATGCCATCTTCATCACACATTCAAATCAAAATGTACTAATTAGTTTATGATTCAGATTGATAATTGATATTCTGGCAACTGATCGAGATGAGACTTAAACACATATTTAGGCAGGAACAATATTTGCATGTTAAGTTGGTGCTATCCATAGAGTTCTTTCCAATTATTAGAAGAACAGAGGTGTAATCCGTATCAGTTACTTGTTTTTTTAACTCGTCGGTACAAATATCTGAAATGCATGTGCAGCATGGTACGACGTCGAGACTCATCAAGACCAATCTGGCAATGTCTCTTCCGGATCACAATCCACAATTCGTTAAGCAAACTCAGCACTAATCTGGGTTCCTCGTGTTCAGGTCACTAAATAGACTTGACTTATCAAGCATGTAATTTAATGATATGTCGTCGACCACAACTACATGAAATGGCTCCACATTGGTGACTGATAGATCCCTTCGAAACTTTCTCCATTACGATTCTTTGTTTTGATTTCTTTCCCACAACCCCTATAAATTTCCATGCTCACATTACAGATTGACATCAAACATAAACAAGATGGTAATATGAGTCCAGCACAGTTTTCCCGGACATCAAGAACATGAAGAAAGTAGAAGACAGTAGCTTAATGAAGCTCAAATTTATAATCAAGAAGCTACAAAAGAGTCTCTTACTCATAACCGCAAGAGGCCCTTCTGATCATCGTTGCAGTGGCTGTGATGAAAAACTGGAGGTAGCAGCAGTTATACCAGAAGATGTAAAGGAAGGACATTTTGCAGTGTTTGCAGTGGTGGGTAAGGAGTCAACGAGGTTTGTGACTAAGCTAGAGTCCTTGAATGACCCTGCACTAATGAATTTGCTAGAGAAGGCCAAGGACGAATATGGGTTTCAACAGAAAGGTGCTCTTGAAGTCCATTGCAGGCCTGAGGAATTGCATTTGATTCTTGAAAAGTGCAGGATCGAGCAAATTAGATTTGATGCTAAAAGCAATGAGAATATCCTAATTGCCGTAGAAAAAAAATAGCTAGCTTAGCTAGTACCATGCACTGTACGTACGTAATGGGTGATTTGCTCTTTCTTTCTTTATCTCTTTTTCTTTTTGCTTTATTTTGTTTGAGATGAAATCTCCAAGATTACAATCAAATTACATGTATCAATTTTCATGTAAGATTTGTACGTTAACTAATATACATTTATGAGCTTTATGTGTTGTAATCTAAATGCACAAGATAATGAGAATAGATAAATATCTGGAGGAGGATTTGGTTTGATAATCTGGCTGCTCTATGCCCAGTCAGGGACGAAACGACCATATGTATGACATGGTCCTTGCTAGGGCTTTGAGTGACGTAGTTATACATCGACGTTCTTATGACACGTTTACTTATTTGAAATTAATAAAATTTATCAAAGACGGAATGAACTAAATATGTGAAGATTTCAATTCTATTAAATTATTTACTTATCTCAAAGAAATTGCATTAATTAAGGTGACCGACGTGAGGATATTAATTAGACGGTAAGTTTCTACCATGGTCTTGCCTGATGGCTTTGTAGTTAATTGGCACGGGCCACTATTGTATGATCCTATTGCTAATTGTCTATTACAAATCTTATCGTCCGCTCAGTTGAAGCTATATATAGGATCTCCGTGATATGTCTAATGTCTTGGCTAGTAGATCGGACTTATATATGAATTGTAGGGGACAAAAGTTTGTTGTTGAAACGTATTTGACAACAAACGATCATGTTAATTTGTTATTGAAACAATTTCACAAGGGGTACCACAAGTTGTCACTCGATAGAAGGAACTCGATGATTCGAGATCTCATATTTTCCTATTTAATTTTATTTAAAATTAGCAATTTTCTTTTCAATCTTTCCAGGTTGGAGACTGTGCTTCATTGGCAGATAATAAGAGGGTCGAAGATATGAAGAGTTGAAGTTACTGCTACTGCTACAAATTAACGTCAGCACCGTCACGCAGACATATCCCTTCATGCATGCATGCATCATCCAGCCCTTTGATTCTCTTCCAATTTAATCCAGGAATGGCCTGTGACCACAAGTAGTCCCTTTCAACTGCGATAATAATACCTGCAGCTTTCTTTATTCGTTTTGCAGGTCCTAGATAAATACTGGCTGCAGGTTTACGTAGAGCCTTTGTTTTGACTGTGACATATATCAGTAACCTGTCTGCCTGTGATGTCAGCGAATGCATTCTTTTGGTAAAGAGATCTCAAAGTTTACTCAAGTAACTAGATTCTAAACTTGAATCTTTTGTACAGATTTGCAAAACCGGTTCTTTAACTTGAACTTGATCAGTAGTTTAGAAGACGTATGAGATGAATCGAGAACACTGATCGATAACTGAAGTGCATGTATCATATATTACACAGAAAATTAAATACATGCAGAGGTAATAAGAAAATTTCAAAGAGCAAGGTTTTCAGGTAAACAAAACACAAGCTAGCTAGCGCTACTGAAATACTAAACCCAAGAATCCGATTTTGCATATTAGACGAGTACAAAACGTGGCATTAGCTTCCTAGCTAGCTAGGTAGCTTTTGCAGCTAAATGGATATTGATCCGAGATCAGTTCAAGGATCAGCGCGAGGCTTCTTGGGGGCATTCCCATTGTGGTGAAGTGGATCTGGACCAGATGGAACCTTCCTCATCTCAACACCAACAAGTAGATCTTTCTGTTCTTTTAGACCAGCAACCATCTGTGTATTTGCATGCAAACAAACCAAGGTCAGTAATGATTTAGTAATATTAATCAATGAGAGTTTAGATTATAGATTACAGTGAAAGGGTTGAAGACCTTTCTGTTCTGAGAACTCATCAGAGAAACAGCAGTCTCAGCAGGAAAGCAACCGAGATTTGAGAACCTGCAATCTGCTAAAGACACAAATGCACATCGATCATTACACATATTAGTCTCCAAAGTAAAGAAAAAGAGAGCGAGAGGAACAGAAAGAGCTAGATACTGACCAGCAGCAGCAGCAGCAGAAGCTTCGACATCTATGATCAGTACCTGCAGGCTGCAGGTAGCCATAACCAAAACTAAAAAGAGTGCTATAGACTTTGACGCCATTGAAGAGCTAGCTTTGTTAAGTGACTAAATCTATCTGCAGAGAGAACAAGTAGAAATAGAAGAGATATCTCGCTTGTTGATATTGAAACCGTTCCTTGCTGACCCTGCCATTTTATAGATGGACAAGCCAGTAGATGCTCTCAAGTGTGAACCCTAGTTATTAGCTGGCTCACAAATCATTACCTCTTGCAGCCAATATTTCCCTATAATTATTACACTATCTCTTAGTCTTCGATATCAGAGAGAGAGAGAGAGAGAGAGAGAGACAGCTGACACAGCCGTCTTAGCTAGGTATAGGATCGTCACTCCACGCAGCTTTTAAATGGTTCAGTTCCGTTATCATATATAACGAGGCCAGATATGTACTAGATTCCTTTCCTGCCACAGCTGCACATACCACCTGGAAGTAGTGGAACTCAAATTTGAACCTAGTAAACCCAAAAAAGCCTAACCTTACTGGTACAGTGGTACTATATGCATACGCCAATGGTATCATATCTAAGATTCTCGGTACTTCATCTGGAAAGATGATGCCATATATGCCAAGCAATACGTGTCTATTTACAGAGCCAGATATGTTTGTACCCTCAAATTACTATATTGCCTATAGTGGATAGTGTGAAGTGTTGAGCTATATTTAAACCTTTTTTAGGTGATGTTTGGCGTATGATCCAGTGTTTGGGTCCGAAAAAGAATCCGGGTATAAACATACATCAATTGACTCGCCGCTGTTATCTATCACAAACTCATTGTATTTCACTCATGAATATGCTGTCATGAGTTTGGTTATTCATAGAGTACAATACAAATTTACAATATCTAGATTCCAATGATCTATTTAGGTTAATTTGTAGGGTAAAAGCATAAATGTATTAGGAATATGACAAAATTAATTCTTTCTTTAAAAACAGTTTTTAATTTTTAATTTTAATTTTTTTATTAAATCTCAACTAATCTTAAAGAGGTAATTAAGACCGCGTAACAAAAAAAGCTGCTAAAACACAGGAGTGGAGGTGCCACTATATATGATTTGAGTTAGGTTTGATTCATTTCAGCCAAATTTTAGTAATGAAAACACAAAGAGATCAAATATGGAGGGGTGCCATGTCCTTAAATACCTCCGCCAGTATTTCACCATGTCAAATACCAGTGTACCATCATATTTATATGCCTATCGATTCTCGTTAAAACTCATCATGAACTATGTAGGGGAATTTTGTACGTAACGTAACTTAGTTTACTGGCCCGTTTGCAGGCCAGAGAGGTATAATTACCGGTGATGGTGATGGTGCATTATGGTTAAATGGACTTATATCTACTCTATCACAATAAGCGAGATCAACTACCAAGATTCTGCAGGATTATATACTCAATTTTCATGGAAAGAAGAGAACGATTGAAACGATAGATGGGAGTTTTGATTTCACAGCTAATTACTCTTTTTAGCTGATATGCAGCGACGGAGTCAGATTTAATCTTTGAGCCTTGAAGAATGTGCAACATTTATTCTCTAAAACAGGGAAAGAGATGAAAGAGAAGCTTTGCTTCCCTATATTTACAGATTCTCTAAAAATATTTAGGGAAAGAAGAATTGAATGTTGCACATTCTTCAAGGCTCAAAGATAAGAAAGAAAACATAATTTATTCTAAAAAATAAACTTTGAAATTTTTATACTTATTATTATTATTTTGTAATAAATGAGAATTGTTGTTGTAATAAATATTTGAATCTTTAAAATAGGGAAACTGTTAGATTTGGTATAGAAAATATAAGAAAGCTGTTGGACTTGCTTAGTACAATGTCAGGGTGGGGTCTTCAAGCAATCTATATATAATTATAATTATATATACATTATTTAGGAGTTTGATTATAAACATGTGTATTTATATGGGGTTTGTGGAAAAGCCAACAGGGGTCGGGAACCTTCCGGACCTGACTGTAGCTCCGCCCCTGCTGATATGAACTTGGTAAATTTATTAGTTACATAGAAGAGTAGTTAAGTTAAAGACTTTGGAGACTGAGACCCTGATGTCACACACTAGATTTGGCTGTAACTTCATGCAATCTTCTGTTGGCAAATATCAGTGCGGTAACAGAAGGCTGATTCCTTCTCACAATAGTTATGAGGTCTAGATGATGTGTTTTATTATGTTATTATATTCCACGGTGTCAAAACATCAAGCTAACCTTTTCTCAATGTTATCAAAACATCAGTTAATGAGACTTTTCTACTATAAATATGTGTATATCGTTTTAAATTGCTAAACGATCAGACGGCTCACGGATTAATATATGCTATATAAATGTGTATAGCAGCCGAATGGGGCTATCAAGAGAGGGTCAAGCTCCACGTGGTAGTGAGGCAACCAATAACATGACATGCATGGGGTGTTATGAGTGAGTAATTATTCCCCATATCGGTGTACCCGGTCAATCATATAACTCAGATTCATGTAAGGACCAGCATGGGTGAAAAAAAAAGTAAAATTAATTGAATACACAAATCAGAAATAAAGATAAAACACTTAGATCGATGAGATTAAAAAGGAACATAAGACATGTGGTGTTCCGAGTACAAATAATAATTTCCCTTATGAGTATTGTGTAAATAAAAAATAAGGATAATTATAGTATTTGTAAAGTTTGTTGCATTCTTATTGGGCTCCCCAAGGTCATGTAATAGACAAAGCCCTACCTATGAATTTTTCTGCTTGCTATATATAAACTCAAGAGCCATGAACTCATTAATTGTGATCTCTGCTCCCAAGATACCATAACTTAACCTTTTGGATATAAACTCAGGACCATGAACTCTTTTTTCTTTTAGTGAAGAAGAGAAACTTCATTCAGAAAACGAAGAGGGTACGACGGATTCAGAACCAATGTAATACGTTAATAATTAGACCACATAGTGTTTACAAGATTGTAAAATCGATATAGACACACAAAGTGAAAAACAGACACGAGACAAATAAAATAGACTAACTTCAACCAAAGAAGAAACAAACCAACAAGGATCCATCTCGAATCAGCTAGCTAGATCAGATCGATTATCAATCATATAAACTGATTTTTGCGCCTCTAACATCCACATTTGAATTAAAACTATAAGGAAATGTCATATCTTCGCCTTGCTTGCACCTCCACCAGCACTGACAATCTCCATATTGATCTAACAACATTTCGGAACACAACAACCTAGAAACTGTTCGGACACCAACACACACACAAAGCCGAGTTCTTTTTTTTTTTTTTTTTAGTATTTTTGATGCCCTAATTAAATATCATGTCAAAAGAATTTCATCAGCTTGAGGATAACACAAATGGCTAAGAAATCAATAATGTTACAATTGACCGAAAATGTATAACAACTACCTAGTACATTTATGAGTTGAACTTGTGACTTTCCACTCATAAAGCTACACAACTGAACTAGTTAGGAATGTTAATCTTAAATGAAGCCAAATGTATAACACTACTGCACTAAGGAAGATGTGCCATTCCATTCTTGCACATTGAAGAACAAGAAAAAAGTTTCCAACTTTCGCAACTATGATTAAAGTCATTTAATACCAAATATCAATGAATCGAGTATGTTTGCGCGCTAAAACATTCTATCTTTGTACGATGAAATGTCAGACACATCTCAGATTAATAAGACATTGATAAACTAATATATTTTTTTGATGAAAATATCAAGAATTTCATTAAACGGGAATACAATATTACAACCATGAGAGATATTGGTGGTGGAAATAAATTTCCCACTCTCATCTCTTGTAATACCCCAGATTTTCATATAATTTTCCTTGTATTATTCCCATAATTAATGAATGATTATTTATAGAAATTCTTATTTGGTAGTGCGAAGTTGAAGTTTCGGGAGTAATTTTTAAGGTGTTTTGACTTTTAAGAGGCCAAAAATTGACTTTCTTTTCTATAAGTTAATTGTGAAAACTTTCTTCATTAAAGTTGTAGAGTTTGGCGATACGAGTTCGTAGACACGCGACACGTGTAAAACGGATGTCGTATGAGAAAGTTATGGTCAGAGGAAGTCAGTTTCCGGTTTTGAAAACTGTATAAGTAGAAAAATTTGTGGGAGTTTTTTTTTGGGAAACCTAAGTCAGCTCTCTCTCTCTCTCTCTCTCTCTCTCTCCCGAGCTTTCCTAACGCCGGATTTTCTCTAGCTAAGAACTCGGCCGTCCGGCCACCATTCGAGGCGCCACCGGTTCCGTTCGGCTTGCATGGTTCTCCTCTCCACTCCTGGGGCAGCCTCGCTCGCTGTCTCGCTGCCTGGAAGCCGCCACGGAACGGCGGAGCTGCTGCTGTATCGCTAGAAAACTGACGATTTCGACGGCGTTTTTGGTGAGAGTTAAGTGAGTCTTGCTCTTCTCCTTCGTCTAGAGATGTTTACACCTCTTTGGTGACCTAAAAACCAAGTTTGGGCGTCGAATTTGCAGGTTTGGTTTTTGTTTCCGGGTTGTTGTTTCGGGGCATTTTCCGGCCGATTCCGGCCGAACTGGTTGAACTTCCAGGTATTAAAGTTGTTCACCATGTTTTAATCTATAAGTTTCATGTTGTGAATTTTTCCTAATTCGGAAGTTTTGGGGTGGTGCGTGGGTCTCACTTGCCGCCGCCTGTGGCGGCGCGTGGTAGCGCGTCCGGTTGTGTTGCGGCCTTAGTTTTCTGTGGTTAGCTAGCTCTTGCTGTTGTGAGTTTGTTGAGAGGTAGTATTGCTAGGTTTTGAGCAAGGATTGCATGTTAGGACCTTATGTTTATTTGTTTTGGCTTGGTTGAGGTTTGAGTTTAGGTTTTGAGGATTAGAGGCAGCTTTATTGTGTCGTTGAGTTCAACGACTTTGGAAAGTTGTCCTCCCTTGAGCTAAGGGTTAGTTAAAGGGTATTGTGTTATCCTATAGTACTTTGATTACGAAGGTTTTTAATTGTGTGATTTTAGGTGATTTGTGAAGTTGTGATTTGGCTTGCTTTTGTTGTGTTGTGGAAATCGCAGCGAAGTTTTAGAAGGTTCATTTTAGGACCAAATTTTATTATGATCATTTGTTGATAAAATTAATACTATGCTATTATTTGTTTTAAAATATATGAGCTTGATCGCCAACGGCTCATAGGTAAGACAAAACGAGTTTTCCTTATATGTTATTTTTGGGGTTCATGTGATCATAATTTTATTGTTTATGATTGATTATTCTTGTGGAATATCTATGTGGAAGTTTATAATTTATGATGTGATCTTGTGTTGTTGATAATGATGTTGTGATATTGTGATGGTTGGATAAATAACCAAACCATGTTCCAAGCCTTTAATCGGGTGATTGGTTACAGTTATAATGCTATTTTTATTTTGTAATTGGTTATTGGACAGTCAAACTAGGTTCCAAGCCTTTGGCCGAGTGATTGGTTACGGTTAGGAATAGAGCTCTAGTCCGTCTGTCGGTGTAGGTCATGAGAGATACTTTATGGTATATGAGACTCATGGGTACACAAATTGTTGTTGTAGGTCATGAGAGATATTTATTAATATCTGGGACTCATGGGTATATTTCTTTGGTAATGTGTCGGATGTGTGGTTTTTAATTATTGATCTAATTGCTCTTGTGGTATATTTGGATGTGAGAAGTATTGTGTTATTTTTTAGATTACTCATACGAGCTTTTTAGCTTACTGGGTTTATTATTTTACAACCCGGTGCATCAATTCTTGATGTAGGGGTTAGACATGCATGTGAGGATCAGCAGGGTTAAGGCTGAGGCTTAGTGGAAGGGTTTTTGTTGGGTTTTGCTGTACACTGTCTGTTATGTATATTTGGGGTAGACAGTTGTAGACTCATGTGAGTGTTTTCATTTTCTTGACTTTCAAGTTTATGTAAACAAGGAAACGTAATATTTAACTCAGCGTTTGGTTGT
Source organism: Fragaria iinumae (assembly GCA_009720345.1). Lineage (NCBI taxonomy): Eukaryota > Viridiplantae > Streptophyta > Magnoliopsida > Rosales > Rosaceae > Fragaria > Fragaria iinumae. Next base: position 10,424,250 of record CM019122.1, on the reverse strand, counting down.
GTGACATTTATATTTCTGCAAGTGAGTTTTAGTGCTTGAGATAGTTTGTTAAAATACGTTTTGGGATTATAGTATTTTGAGATTCATCATGCCCAAATTTTTAAAATTTATCCTTTAAAAATTGGGGTTTGACATCTCTACCTACCCGAAACATTAAAGATTACAATGGAAAAGAACCGATAGGGGTTCAACCGTAACCTAATATAATTCAGAAGTCTCGATACATCCTTACAGTCAACCTCAAGAAAAAACAATCATTTCAAACACTATATGCTAAAACTACCAACATATATGCACAAGTAACATCTCCATTACATTGACAACAAGAACTAACCAACGTTAAAATAGTCCCTGAAAACGACACTATAACCAGGACACACCCCATGACACAACCTCAAACCTACCAAAACCATAAACCCTCACTCAAAGAGGAGGCCAAAACCCTCGCTTAAAGAGGAGGGACAACTAACCAACCGAAAACAAAACCAATAAAAAACCTAAAAACAAAATCAAAAAAACCCTAGACCTAGACCTAGACCCAGACCCAGAAAGGGCCCAGGCCGAAACCATACCCACTGGACCTGTTTTGGCCACGATCCTCAGCGCGCGGAGCAGAGGTATATAACGAGCAAAGAGAAGGGGGAGTGCTGCGGGCGTGCTACCTCGCGGACGAGGAAAGGGTGATTGTGTATGCGCTTGACTTCTTGATCAGGCGAAAGGGATTTCCAGGTGCCACCTCAGAGGAGGAATTTACGAGCACAAGGCGATCGATACTCACGAAAGGACGCGAGCAGAGCAACAATAGGGAGGTAAAGAGAGAAATCGGGGTAGAGTCCGGAGGGCTCTGAAGAAAAAACCTAAGCGGCGGTGCTTAGGGTTAGGGTTTTCGAGTAGCTCGAAGGATAACTAGGTTTCAGTTTGTATTGTGTTTTTTGTGTTTTGTTTGAGAGTTGTTGTGTTGCTTCAGCAGGGAAGCGAAGGCAGAGCTCCGGGGAGCGCTGGAGGTTCGATTAGGTCGAAGGTTTGTATACTTCTGTTGAGTAGTTGATTGTTTTGTTATATTGAGAGTTGTCTTTTTCTGTAAACCTTCGAGCCATTTATATAGTGGTTCGACTTGCGGCAGAAGAGCAAGCATCCAAAGAGGCGGCCCAAAAAAACAGCCTGGATGAGCACCGACCGTCGCTCGTCATCAACCTCGGTCGCCACCAGAGAAGCCCCACCTTTAGCATCACAACGCATGGAGTCGACCATCTTCCATAAGGAACTGCAACAAGGGGCAAAGGAAAACCAACCCAGATTGTGAGATTCAATCCGAGCATATCTTCCCCGCCCCACCGTCTCGTCGCTACAGTTCATCAACGCAACCTTGTTCCTCGACAATCGATATTCATGGCGGACTAGCCTATTCAGCAATCAATAGACCTCGTTGTCGCTGCTCCACTTGGACACCGTCCTTTAATACATGAATCTTTCGGTCCACCACCACCAAGTAGCAAGCTGCAACCACACAATGACCATTCAACAACTCTCGTCCGACGACAGTGTCAATTGACGTGTCGTCGGACGGAAAGAAAACCTCAGAGATGAAACCCTAGAACCCTTTGTTTTGCAGAGTGAAAGAAAACCCCAGCGCAATATTCACTTTCTCTTTTCATTTTCTATTTGTTGTTATTGATCATTAGCAAACCGGAATGATGTGCTCAATTTAAGAATTTTTATCCAATTGTTTTCTCATTATCGGTGTCGATAAAGTGAATATTGCGCTGGGTTTTCTTTTGCTCCACAAAACAAGGGGTTCTAGGGTTTCAACTGAGGTTTTCTTTCAAGAAAATGACATTCCACTACCACCACCACAAACAGTAACATAAAACCCACATTTTAAAAGATTTAAGCAAAAAAAAACACGAGCCAAAACCCAGAACTAAATAATAGATGACCTAATCAAAATTTTAAATGTAAAATAATGATAATACTCCGTTTTCTAACAAAATTACAGTTTATGCCACTCCCTAAGTTCTCTCTCTCTCTCTCTCTCTCTCTCTCTCTCTCTCTCTCTCTCTCTCTCTCCCTGTCTCTGAGATCTACCGCAAAGTCCAACCGGATGCCAACGTAGTTCTCCTCAGTGACACCGACGACGTCCTCCAATTCCTCTCTCAATAACATCGACGATGACAATAGCAGAGACTAGGTTGTGGTGGCTCATGATTCAAAACGGTCGTTGATATTGCTTTTCTGTTGACATCATTGCAATACTGTATTTCAGTATTTTACTGTGTTTTGATATGTACTAATTGTAACAACTTCAGTAGCAGTAACATCATCATAACAACTTCAGCAGTAGAAGCAACATTCCAATCGCCAGTAGTAACAACATTCCAATCGGTAGTAGCAACATCATTGTAACAACTTCAGCAGTAACAACATCATTCCAATCGGCAGTAGCTGAAAGATTCCAATTGGTAATAGCAGCAGCAACATTCCAATCGACAGTAGCAACATTCCAGTCGGCAGTAGCAACAACATTCCAATCAACAGTAGCAACAACATTCCGATCGACAGTAGCAACGACATTCCAATCAGCAGTAGCAACAACATTCCAACAAGTGCAATAGCAGCTAAAGCAAGACATGACAAAGTCTGATTTAATTTGTCTAATGTCAGTTTGGTAAATTAAATCATGACACATGACAAACAGAAAACAATTCGTCCTTATTGTTAAAATTTTATTTTATTAGTTTAAAAATAATATAAATGGATGTATATGTGCTTGTAAAAAAAAAATGGATGTATCTGTGTTTCAAATTTTTTTAAAAGGGGTACATGTGGTTTGCTAAAAGAAAGGGATTCAATAGGGATGCCGGATCTAAGGCTAATCCTCTGTTTTATTAAAAAGAAAAAAACATAGAAGAAACATATAAAGAGAACAATCCAGCCCAGACTTACTCCCCTTCTTATTCCTGATTTAAACGGGAACCGTAATCCTACATTCCTACATCAAGACGGAAATGCTAGAATTCCAAACTGAACACGGAAATCCTATATTCTTCTAAACCTAAAGTACCCCAACACTTCACTCTCAAATATTTCCAATTATAACAATAGCAACAAAACCAGATACCATGAATCAGTGGTGTTTCTCGAGACAAGCATTGGAACTCCACTCTCCATCGCGGAGATATGGCATCTCTCTGAGCAAAGAGTCACAGTTGTGCTCACAATACTGCTCCTATCTTCGCCAGCTCGGCTCCAAGCTCAGACTTCCTCACCTTACCATAGTCATGGCCACCATGTTCTGCCACTGCTTCTACGCACGTCAATCTTTCGCCAAGAACGACTGGCACACCGTCGCTACTGCCTGCATTTTCCTCGCCGGCAAAGTGGAGGATTCCCTGCGCTTTCTGAAGGACGTCGTGAATGTGGCATTTGGTAATGAGATCCAGGATCACATCGTCAACCAGATGGTGCGCTCGACTATCAATCCTCTTGATATGAGAGAAAGAGATGAGTTCTGCAGAGAAAAAGGGCGTGTTTTTAAAGGCCAGAAGAGAAAATTGATCATAGCTGCGGAGAGACTTGTGCTAAAAACAATGCGGTTCCATCTCGACGTGCAGCTTCCTTACAAGACTCTGGTTGCTGCTCTCAGGAGATTGAGTGAAGAAAATATAACTGGGTTTAGGCTCCCTGAGGTTACAAATGTAGCATGGAGTCTTGTGGAGGAGTTGCTAAGAACATTGTTGTGGTTGCAGTACAAGCCACAGTACATTGCAGCTGGTTCAGTCGCTGTGGCTGCTTCCATTCTGAAATTGAAACTTCCTGCAAGTGACAAGTGGCTAGAGGGGCTTGATGTTTCGCCCAAAGAGTTGAACGAGGTCATTCAGAGGATACAAAGCAAGCTCTGCAGAGTAAAAACCAAGGAAGTCATAGGCTCTGTCAGTTCATGTTAACATGCCATTAACTGAGGACATATTCTTTTTGAAGTTGGATAACATCTGCATCTTCCAGTTGTTCCATCCGGCAAATGCAATCGTATTCTATTCTAAGTTCCTAAATAGTGAATAGTGTCTGGGCAGATTTTAACATAATTTACAGCTACAATCTTTCAATATAGGTGTTAATGTGTAATAATGGGGTGTAGAGTAAAGACTAAGGATACCTCGACACATTCAAGAGCTCATGGTGGAATCAGGTAGGATGACACTTTCCCATATACAAGTTTCCATGCCCACTTGAAACTGACATGGAATGAGCCAAACTAGTTTCCGGTGTGGAAGAAACAATATTTTACCTATTAGTTATACTGTATAGCTTATACAGCAGGAGCCTGCAGCCAGGCATCAACAAACCCTCGTATTATCTTGCCTCTGAAGTTAGCCATGGCATCATCATGCTGCCATCCCATCAGCCAGTTCACAATCTGGAATAACATCTCTGTTCTTGTCATCCATGGCTTCTGGAGGTTTTACATAGCTAACCTTCTGGAATAGTATGTAGAGAACATGGAGAGATCGGCTGGCCAGTCTACCAGAAGGGCTGCTTAGATTATTCCAAACATACTCAGAAATGTGTTCTCACATATAATTTCACTGTATTGCCAACTATGTAGATTCTCTTGACATTTCCTTTGTTAGCTACTCATCGAGTGTCATACTTACCAGAGGCTCCACTGCAGGCTCCAGCTTATGAATTTATGATATTCAGTCAATATGGTCATCTTTCTCCAACTCTGCAGCTATTCCTGTGTTGTAACCATAACTCAACTTTCTCGAAATAGTATGTCGAGAGCATGGAGAAATCAGCCATTGCTCAGAAGGGCTGCTTGGATTCTTGTGAAGCAATCTGTACCAGCACATGATTTCAAAGTATACTGGTTGAAGCAGATTCTCTAGACATTTCTTCTTTGCTAGCTGCTCATCGAGTGTCCTTACCAGAGGCTCCATCTGATGAATTTATATTTAGTGAACAACCATGGCTCATCTATCATCAACTCTAGACAATCTATGTTAATATATGCCTTGAACCATCCAATCTGTGCTGACGGGTTATACTAGGTTATGGTTACCTATTCGGGTTATACTAGGTTATGGTTACCTATTAGGACTAGTATATCGGATTTAGGGCTGTATATATACAACCTATTGTGTGTTGTGTACATGTCGTTCTGTATTTTTGCTCAACATAATAAAACTGTTCTCCTTCTGTCCGTGGACGTAGCTAACACGTCGTTAGTGAACCACGTAAATCTGTGTTCTTTCTTGCACTCGTTATAACAAATTGGTACCAGAGCAAGGTTTATCTGGCCTGGTTGTGATTTCCGCCAAGAAAGATGTCTGGTTTGAATGTGAAGATTGATAAATTCACAGGGAGGAACAGTTTCAGTTTATGGCAGATCAAGATGCGAGCCTTGTTAAAACAACAAGGGATGTGGGCGCCGCTGGTTAAGAAGTCAGGGGATCAAGAAATCGCTGAGATGGCCAGTCTGGAGGAGAAGGCACACTCGACAATTATGTTGTGCCTTGCAGATGATATAATCACCGAGGTCGCAGAGGAGGAAACTGCGGCTGGTCTGTGGTTGAAGCTTGAGAGTCTATACATGACGAAGTCTTTAACCAACAAGTTGCTTCTAAAGCGACGTCTGTTTGGTCTGCGTATGGAAGAAGGTACATCTCTAAGAGATCACTTAGATCAGTTAAACACTGTTCTATTAGAGTTGCGTAATATCGATGTTAAAATTGATGATGAGGATGCTGCTCTAATCCTGTTGGTATCTCTACCTTCGTCGTATGAGAATTTTGTGGATTCTTTTATTGGTGGGAGAGATACTCTGACTCTGGAGGATGTTAGATCATCTTTACATACTAGAGATATGCGCCATAAGGTGACCGGTACTAGTTCAGACAGTCAGGCTGCAGGGTTGGTAGCCAGTGGAAGTTTGGGACAAAAAGGCTCGGGGAAGAAGAAATACAAGAATCCAGTTTCAAAGGGTTCCAAATCCAATGATGTCTGTAACTACTGTAAAGAGAAGGGACATTGGAAAAACGAATGTCCAAAGAAGAAGAAGCAGTCTGAGAAAGCATCAGGTACTGCTGTTGTAGCAGAAGTTGACACCACTTCGGAAGAAGATCTGGCCTTGGTTGCAGATGCACACATACATCACAGGGATGTGTGGATTTTGGATACCGGGGCGTCTTATCATATATGTCCACGCAGAGAGTGGTTTTCAACCTATGAGCAGATAGATGGAGGCAATATTTCTATGGCAAACAGTTCTGCAAGTAAGGTGGTTGGAATTGGCTCAATAAAAATACGGACACATGATGGTAAATTCTGTACATTGAATGATGTTAGGCATGCTCCACACATGACGAAAAACCTGATTTCTTTGGGTCTTCTAGATAGCAAAGGTTTCAAGTACAAAGGCTCATGTGGAATTTTAAATGTCTACAAAGGTGTCAATGTGGTTCTGAAAGGTGTCAAGCGAGGTACTTTATATATTCTGCAAGGTTCAACGCTGTCAGGCTCGGCTGCTGTTGCATCATCAGAGGTTCACAAGGATGATATGACCAAGCTATGGCACATGAGGCTTGGTCATATAAGTGAAAGAGGGATGCAAATTCTGTCAAAGAGTGATCTTCTTGGTGGTCACAAGGTCAAGGATTTTAGTTTCTGTGAAAATTGTAGTGTTGAGAAACAGGTGGAGCAACAAGTCACTGAAGATGTGAGTGAACCACAACAAGAAGATCAATACCTACATTCAGAATCAGAACAAATGGCTGCTAATCAGCATAGTTTGACTCATGAGCGATCTAGGAGATCAAACTTTGGGAAACCACCTACAAGGTATGGTTTTGAGGACATGGTGGCTTATGCACTACAGGTTGCTGAAGAGGTGGATCCTCATGAGCCGTCCACCTACAAGGAAGCAGTTACAAGTACAGAGTCAGCTCAATGGCTTGCTGCAATGGGAGATGAAATGGAATCACTTCAGAAAAATCAGACTTGGGAATTGACCAAACGACCTGATCAGGGGAGAAAGGTTATTACTTGCAAATGGGTTTTCAAGAAGAAAGAAGGGTTGTCACCTGCTGAGGGCATCAAGTATAAAGCTCGAGTAGTTGCAAGAGGGTTCCATCAGAAAGAGGGAGTTGACTACAATGAGATTTTCTCACCTGTGGTCAGACATACTTCTATCAGGGTGCTACTAGCCATAGTTGCACATCATAATCTGGAGCTTGAGCAACTAGATGTGAAGACAGCGTTCTTACATGGAGAATTGGAAGAAGAGATTTACATGACTCAGCCAGATGGTTTTCAAGTCCCTGGAAAGGAAGACTATGTTTGCAAGTTGAAGAAGTCCTTGTATGGACTAAAGCAGTCTCCTAGACAGTGGTACAAGAGGTTTGATAGCTATATGATAGAAATCGGCTACATCAGGAGTCCGTATGATTGTTGTGTCTACTACAACAAGTTAACAAATGATTCCCTCATTTATCTGGTCCTGTATGTAGATGATATGCTGATAGCTGCAAAAGACAAGTCTGATATTCAGAAGTTGAAGGGTCTTCTCAGTGCAGAGTTTGAGATGAAGGATTTGGGAGCAGCCCGGAAAATTTTGGGAATGGAGATTTACAGGGATAGAAGTCAGAAGAAGCTTTTCTTATCTCAGAAAGGCTACATCCAGAAAATATTATCCAGGTTTGGTATGTCTACATCTAGATCTTTAGATACTCCAAGTGCTGCAAATATTCATCTGTCTACTGCGTTTGCACCTAAATCTGCTGAGGAGAAGGAATACATGTCTCGAGTTCCTTATGCTAGTGCAGTAGGAAGCTTGATGTATGCTATGGTTTGCACTAGGCCTGATCTTGCACATGCTGTTAGTGTTGTCAGCAGATTTATGGGTGATCCCGGAAAGGAGCATTGGCAGGCTGTGAAGAGAATTTTTCGGTATCTCAAAGGTACGTCTGATGTTGGTCTCATTTATGGAGGTGATACAAACTGTTTGGTAACAGGCTATTCAGATAGCGATTATGCTGGAGATGTTGACACTAGGAGATCTATGACTGGTTATGTCTTTACTCTTGGTGGCTCTGTTGTTAGCTGGAAAGCTACTTTGCAGCCTACAGTGACTTTGTCTACTACTGAAGCAGAGTACATGGCTCTGACAGCCGCTGCAAAGGAAGGCATATGGTTGAGGGGACTGGTCAGTAGTCTTGGTTTGCATCATGATCAGGCTATAGTATATTGCGACAGTTTGAGTGCAATACGTTTAGCTAAGGATCAAGTTCATCATGAGAGGACTAAGCACATTGATGTCAGGTATCATTTTCTGAGAGATGAGAGCAGAATTAAGGTGAAGAAGGTGGGCACTGCTGACAATCCCGCTGATATGTTCACCAAGTCGGTTCCACACAGCAAGTTCCAACATTGTTTGGACTTGCTAAATGTTACAAGCTGTTAGTTGCCCTTTGGGGGCGACATCTGAGGCAGAAGGAGTTATCTGTACATCTGGCATCACTATGGTGCATCTGGTACATCTGTTATTTGTGAGAGGATTCAAGTCAAGGTGGAGATTTGTTAATATATGCCTTGAACCATCCAATCTGTGCTGACGGGTTATACTAGGTTATGGTTACCTATTCGGGTTATACTAGGTTATGGTTACCTATTAGGACTAGTATATCGGATTTAGGGCTGTATATATACAACCTATTGTGTGTTGTGTACATGTCGTTCTGTATTTTTGCTCAACATAATAAAACTGTGTTCCTTCTGTCCGTGGACGTAGCTAACACGTCGTTAGTGAACCACGTAAATCTGTGTTCTTTCTTGCACTCGTTATAACAATCTAACTAGCTTCTTTGTAAAAAGTCCAGAGACCAGACCATTGACATCCTTTCATAAATAGAAGGGAGTAAACCAAGCATTGCACATCACAATTTGAAAAGGTTGAGGTCATTCTCAACAGAGGAACAAAAAGCATCATTCTTTTTCTACACTGCTTCTTGGGGCGAGACCAAATTGAGACAATTAAAACCAATGTAACAATCTTTCTATATTTCTCAAAAGTACTCAATACATATTTAACAAGATGGAGCATATCCTCTTTACAAATTGACAGGGTTCTCTTGTATTATCTTACCTCGGAGCAATTATCAGAGCCTAAAGGTTCTCTCAAGCAGCTAGATATTGCCGTTACAGCAGCTTCAATTGATACATCTTCCCCCTGTTCCATTCAGCAGATAAAATCATACTCTTTTCTAAGAAACTGTGCACAATGCAATGCCATAAATCATAAAAAAAATATAACTACAAGGGATGATGAAACTTCACCTTCTCTTTCCAATAAAACATATTCCCATACTTCCCAGCCAGACGACTCCAAAAGCTACGTGGAACATCTAGATCAACCAAAGCTCCCACATTGAAGTTTAGTATATTGCCTGCTCAAAAACCATCAGCATAAATGATCTATTTCAGAGGTAGTAAAATAAGCACACATAACATTTGCATGTATGAATCATTACCAAAAGTGGGATCAGCAACAAAGACAATAGTTCTATCATCCACTTGCCAGAAATCTTTGATCGCCAAACCTACACAATATCGAAACATTGTAACAATCTCACCCAAAAACGGTAAAATAAAGTGACATGTCACTACCAAACTACGTATTAATTAACACTATGCACACCTGGTGTGTCAGGGTAGTTCTGAGCAAGAACCCTCAATTTGAATCCAGTATCCTTCTCTATATTAGCAATCTCTTGAGCTAGCCTTTTCTCCTGAAAATTCACATACATTATTATACTATACATAAAGTTTAATTCTTGAATTTCATACCATTACTCAAACATAAAACAATAGTCCACAGTTCATAAAATTAAGCGCACCTGGCCATCAGAGAGGAAGCCAGCTACATCAATCACAGGACTGAACTCTTTTGGAAGCAATTCTGGCTTGTTTACCCCGACTAATGCATGAGCAGCTCCAACGCCTACAGAAACGAAAAGGGTGCTAACATTTTCAGCATGCTAATATTTGATCTTGCATGCAACTGAAGAAAAACGAGAAGACTTGCCTGAGAGAGATAATCCGAGTGTGAGAGCTCCGGAGAGCGCGAAACTTAAAGATTTGGAGCGAAATTTCGAAATCCAGTCGTTGCTGGATTTGGATGGAGTTAGAGTTGAAGAGAGATTTGACGAGGATGTAATGGTTGAGGTTGTTTTGGAAGTGGAAGATGAACATGGAGGAAGAAGAAATGCCATTGTTTCCTGGTTTTGGCAACTGCAAAAAGGGCTCTCAGGATAATGAAATGTCTTGGATAAGGGGATATAATTGGATATATTCTGTTTATCTCTCAATTTCTTATACTGTATATAATATATAATTATTGAAATTGTGTAATTAGGAGAGCAGCTCTGCTATTCTCCTAATTTATTTTTTCTGAGGTTGATGAATATACTCAACTTTAAAAAGTCATTGACGGAAAACTGATAGAAATGTCGCCGTGAACTACTTCCGGAGGTTCAAGTATCCTATTGGTCACTTTCGGTTGTTCCCAATTTTTTTTTTTTTTCCAGTGTAAAAGAGTTCAAATATGCTAACAGGAAAAATTTGAAGAATAGTATATGATAAATTGCCCACTCTTAAGTTACGTATATCAAATTTTAAAGAATTAAGATTGGTACATAACATTCAAATCCCGCCACATTTTCGGTACATGGTGTTATTAACACCATTAACCCTCCATTTTTAAAAGAGTAATTTGGGTTTTCTACGTTCTCTGTGACTCTATGTCTCCACCTTATCTAGAAGCTCACCATCAAGGTAATATAATTCTCCGAGCCGATTGAAAATTAACCCCAAAATCAATAGGAGAACCAAAATTTGTGCAAATTGGAATTGAAAAAGCTATTGGAATTCAGAGATATAGCTCATTGACATTTTGAAGGAAGAGTGGAGCCTTTCCCTGAACATGTCAAAGGTATTGCTTTCAGTTTGTTAACTCTTGAAATACCCAAATCTTGAATATCCTTTGGTTCCCGAGATTGCTCATATGTACAAGAACAAAGAGTGGAAGAGAAGTAGCAAGGGCCCAGAGATTTAGTCGAGAAGAGAGAGTGGAAGAGCTGGATGAGTTGTTTATTGGGTACATCGATCACCACGGTCTCATTTACCATCAGTCCATCACCACCACCACCACCCCATCCCCAAAGTCTGTGATTCAAACAAACCCATAGCAAATTATAGCTTATACAAAGCCACGAGCTTGTTGGGTTTACCTTCTTGTCACGCCCCGTCAATTAACAAAGAGTTTCTTTGAGCATTTTTGACGCAAGTATGGCCCAAGGAAGGTTTTAGAGAGCACATGAGCATTCTAGAAGCATTCGGAATATTATAGAAAGTCTTGGAAGCTTCCGGAAGGATCGAGAAGCATTTGGACACTCCTGAACCCTCTAGAACCCTAGAGAGGCTCAAGGACTACTCCGGAAGTCTTTAGAATACTCAAGGTAACACTTAGAGTTGTATAGAAAACATTAGAAATCTTTATACTTGTAAATGTCCTAGAATTGTCTAGAAACTTAGGCAAGGGAGGAGGGTGCCTATAAATAGGGAGACACCCCTCCCATTTGAGACATAGAGTTGGATAACATTCAAGCTCACTTATAAAACTTTGTAAAGTTCTCCTAGCTTAATACAAGTTCTCTCTTTCAAAGTTCTTCTTCCTTCAATCAGGTGTTATAGCCAAAATGATTGCGTGAGTAAGGCTAACTTAGCACAAGGAAAATTCTAAGGCCGTACGAGAAACTTAAGAAAAAAGAAACTCGTGACATTATGCTGGGTTTGAATGGGGACAAACGAGAGAGATTTTTTATTTTTTTTTTAAATAAAACGAGACATAGATTGCTGTGGGCACAAAAAAAGTGAGAAGTAAGAGAACTCTCCTTATTAATTATTAATATTTACAATTTATTAATAATAAATTACAGATGGATAAAATTGCTCCTCAAAATTTGACGGAAAATATAGTGGATAACGAAATATGTTAGCACATGTACATATTTTGAGTCGAGATTACAAGTTCATATACAATTTTGATTATTTTGAAACTTAAGACACAAAATTTAAAGTGGAGCATTTGTGGTGTGCTGCTGTTTAAATTTTTCCTACCAATTAATTCCGTATGAAGGAAAAGATCTTCACAAAGTAAATGAGGTCCACACAATGATAAAATATGCTATCATTCAAGTCAGATCCACACAACGTCTTAGAGATGGTAATTGGATGTATGTCATAGATAATTGTACTGTAAATTTTTCCTGCAAAGGAATGATTTGAAGAAACTAGGACCGGAATCTGGAAAGGCTTGCTTGGCAGAAATTAGGAGTCAAGTTGAGAAAGCTACAAGCCAATAGCTCAAAGTAAGAGTTCCTGTAGGCTGTCAAATTCAGTGGCACAACCAAGCCTGAAGACTCAAATGACACTGGAAAGCCTTCTCCAAAATAACAATACCATTTCAAGAACACAACTTTAACTTGAGGATCACAAGACCACTCGATTTACCAAGACTTCTGATACTAACATGTAAAGCAATGAAAGAAGCTGAGTCCTGTTGCAGCTCAGCTAGTAAAGTTCTCCAAGGAAAATAGCCTAACAGAATCTAGAAATCAAGTCTGTTTGCACACCTCATATTTTTCATACCATTAGCCAACTTATGAAACTACCAGGATTCATACATTCTTGACTTCTGATGAACACAAATTTAGTGTTGTCGGTGACAATTATGTTTCGCTGAGTATTACATGATATAAATAAATTCATGAATAAACCAGTGTAAAACCAACCAATCAACATCTCAAATTCGCAGTTGATTTAATGTCAAATTGTTAAAACAGCAGAAATAGCTGATATTAGCAAGGAAAACATCAGACATAAAATTCAAAGACAACTGAAAATGATCAGATTAGATTTAAGTTTTCCAGTACAACAAAAGCATGATAAACCATACCACCTTCAGTCTACAACAGTTTCAGCTCAGCGAAATCACATAACAGTGCAAATACCATAAACAAGATCATCCCCAGAAACAGCTAAGGGAAATAAATCGGCCAGTTGAGATAGTAGGCATCTCTGTCCTCCCTGTCCATGCACTCATTCCACTGCAACAAAACAAAAATGTCATCAAAACTATCAATCAATTTCACCAGCAATATAAACCCACCTAAATCCTCAATGTCTTGCACAACAAACACCAACAAAGATTGAACCTTTAAGTCGCAAACACCCGAATTCACATAACATACCATAAACTTATAGGGCTGCTTTTTCTTCAGTGCCCTCCTCCAGTGATGCTGCTCAAACAGCATTGCCTTGTCATGCCAACTGCAACCGTTTCAAATGACCCAAAACACTAAATCAACACAATCCCAAACTGGGTATCACCCAACTCAAATAATTGACCTAAATCACAAACTGGGCACACATCCAAAAACTCAAAACTCAAACTCAAAAAAAAGAAAAAAAGACACATACTTGAACTGATGGTTGAGCTGCCAAATGTAGGGGTTGAACAAGGTCATCACAGAGAAGGCAGCCGACCCGATCCATATGTTCACGAACCTCTCCGGGTCGGCGTGTGGGACCCCGGGGTCTCCTCTATACGCATTCCCAAAGTACTTCTCCATTTTCCACCTTTCCCTTATCTTCAACCTCTCCGATGACTACAAGGGACACCCTTTATATGGACTTTTTATTGGGCCGGGTCGGTGACACCAGGCCAAAAAGCCCATTTACCTCAGCCTTAGTTTAGTGAAAAGCCTCTATAAAAGAAACCCAAGACCCCGACCTTCTGCATCAACCCCTCTCTCCCTCTCTCTTCTTCGTTCCCAAATCTCTCATTCCCATTTTGAATTTCGATCTCGTTAGGGATTTATCCAATTTCAATTTTTCAAATTCCGTAGATTCCCTCCATATACCTATCCGTCTCTTCCCCCCATCTCCAAAACCCTAACCCTAGATCTTTTTCGACATTCTTTGTTAGGGTTTCTCGTCGTTTTCCTCCAATCTGGTTCGTTAATCTGCTCGATTCATGTTTCGGAGTCTTCGAATTGCAGAAAGACTCCGGAAATTTCAGTGTTTTCGACTCAATTTGTAAAACAAACCGGACCCGGTTCGGGTTCCCGGGTTTTCTAAGGTTTTGATACTCTCTCTCTCTCCGTCCTCTGGTTATATGATTCTGTTGGAGAGGACGCGGGAGAAGGAGGGGAGATGCGCGCGTGGCGGCGGTGACGGGTTTTCGGGTTACGATGCGGGTTCAAGAAGAGGCTGAATTTGATATGAGGGTTTGAATATGAGCCATGGAGATGCGGAAAGTAGCAGAGTGAATGAATCCGGTAGCAGCGAGGACGACGCGCCCAGAAGAGCACGGCAGCCGTCAGGTGGAGGAGGTGATGAGTTTGGGCGGGCGGTCTCGAAGGTCGCGGTGGGGCAGATATGCGAGGGGGTCGGGTTTCTTGGCTGCAAGGAGTCGGCTTTGGACTCGCTCGCCGACATTGCCATCAGATACCTCCGTGACTTAGGGAAGATGGCGAGTTACTATGCTAACTTGGCCGGTAGGACTGAATCTAATGTGTTTGATGTTGTTAGAGGGTTGGAAGATTTGGAGGCTTCACAAGGGTTTTCGGGTGCAGCGGAGGTGAGGCATTGTCTTGCGGGGTCCGGGACGATGAAGGGGCTTGTTCAGTATGTGGGGACTGCGGAGGAGATTCCGTTTGCTCAGTCATTGCCGCGGTTTCCCGTGGTGAAGGATCGGAGGTTGATTCCGAGTTTTGAGCGGATGGGGGAGGCTCCGCCTGGGAAGCATTTGCCAAATTGGTTGCCGGCTTTCCCTGATCCGCATACTTACATTCACTCGCCAATGTGGAATGAGAGGAAGACGGATCCTCGGGAAGATAAGATTGAGCAAGCCAGGCAGCGGAGAAAGTCTGAGAGGTCTTTGTTGAGTCTGCAGCAGAGGTTGCTTTGCAATGGTTCGGCTCCAGGTTTAGCTTCAACCTCTGCCCCAGTCTCAGTGGTGAGTAATGATGGGAAGGGATTGCAATTACAAGGGGGTGAAAGTAATCCCTTCCTTGAACCACCCCTCCAGCCGGGCGAGAAGGATGTTTCTCCAGTTGTGTTACCATCGAAGTTTTCAGATGTTTTGGCCAAAGGGAACAGTTCTTCAGTTTTAGAAGCATTTGCCCCTGCCATCCAAGCAGTGAAAAATGGGGTATGGATGGATGGAGAGGTAGAGGAAGAGAGTAAGCTACTTCCGAATTCAAGGCCCCCTGTTCATTTAAAATTCAGACCTGTGAAGAAATTTCTTGGCGAATCATCGGATTTGAGTCTCCAAAAGAAGGGTTCAGGGAGACCAGCAAATTGGGTTTTGCGAGATGAAGAGAGGGATGAAAAGAAGAGGAGAGCTGAGTTTATTCTTAGACAATCCATGCAAAATCCTCAGGAGCTCAATCAGGCATAGGTTAACCCATCATTTGCTGTTATTGTCGAGGGACGCTCTGCTACATAGGATGTGGCATGAGCAGCGGGGCAGTGGGACCCTCAGTGTGAGTAGAGGAGGGGATGGTGGCTATTGATGCTCAGAGTAGAAGAGTAGCAGTGGGGCTGTGGACCTTCAAATTAGAGGAGGACTGGGGCTATTGATTCTGAGAGTAGAAGAGGATTGTACTGTGTTGTTCTAGTATGGATAATGAGACGTAGTGACTAGTTGTAGTCAGTCCCACTCTTTACATTTTTTCTTAGATATGTGGATGTTGCTTTCTTTCCATTACATGTTAGTCTTTTGCCTTGAAATTGTGTCACATTGAATGAATTCTATTATTCTTGAGTTTATACAGCACCAGTCATTGCCTTTTGATGCAATATTTGGCTGTCATCTGACTCATCTCTTTTAGATATCCCACTGCAATTCTGAATAGAAAGAGCTGGAAAAGCAAGTAGTTCAAATTACTGTAAATGACTAGGCCATAGTAACAGATAAATTGAACAGGTATCCAATGTTAGAAGCTACATAGGTAAAGGCAAAATACAGTAACATAGGAAACAAAAACAAGTAGAGAAGTAGTGTTCATGATTTTCCAGATGCTGTCAAATGCAGTATTGTGCCACATGTTGCCATTCTTTGCTCTGAAGGCCAGAAAAAACTAAAAACAGTGTTCTGCTTGAATTAATCGAAGACCTTAATGCTTCAGCTTCAAATCCATCTCCACAGGAAATACTTTGCCACGATGGTTGAAGACCATAAAGTCTAGGTTTGCCGGTAGAGCAACTATCCTGCAATTCAGAACAATAGGGTCGTCACTTGTACAGCATTTGAAAGTCACACTTCAAACTTCAAGTACAGAAAATGTTTAACAAATGGCAGCAACTGAGATTTCGCATCACCAAAACTAGGCTTTTGCAAATCTTACAAACGTAAATCGTAAAAACAGCTGGTAAAGTGCTCGTTGAAGAGTGTACACTAGTCACATCTATGAATATGCAGCAATGCTGATGCTAGTTTAGTCTTTACTAATGCATTTAAATTACTTTTATGGAAGGTATCACCATATTTCATATGAAGCAATGCTGATACCTACTACAGTGCAGTATATCCAATTTCATATGAAATATACTGCAGTGTGGAATATGCAGCAATGCTGATACGTATTACAGGCAGTTATTCATATTTCAAATTTTTAAGCAGCACCTGTCCATGCAAGAATGGGCTACAGAGTATACTATATATGAAACATAGTACCTCATAACCAAATAAACTCGGAGTCTTTAGAAGTTTAAACTAGAAGCCCATGTCAGTATGTTTATAGCTTGCTGAGAGCTATTATGACAGCTGACATGTACAATAAGGGAAAGCCCTTTTGCTCTCTCCCTCTTTTTGGGTCTGAATTCAAGTATTTTCTCTTTTTGGTCTCTATCATTGTAAGGAATTACTCACTCAATCCTTCTATGTCACTTTGAGATCTTGCAGTACTTGAAATTCAATTGAACTTTGTTAGTATGTTATGTCTTTCCTAAAACTCCTTTCAGAATACAGACATAATGTTTCAGTCCAACATTATGAAGATCGAGTCTAAGCAATAGCACAATTGTCAAGATAACTATAATGGTGAACCATGTGCTACATCATTACCAGAACCATCAAACACTCCCTTGTACTTGAAAAAGGAGAAACAGTTAAGAAAAGGTTTCTTTTTGATTTGGTAGGATGTGCTATACATCATCACAACAGCATGTCAACAGGTAATAATTCTATCAACAACCCCATGCTTGTTCTACCAATATGCCCAAGATGTAGGATACGAACAAATTTACCCAAAATACATTCTCTCCTCTTATATCACTCAAACACATGAAAAATCTATAACCAACACCAATCACACAGAGTTAGAATCTAGGAGTTGTAAAACAGCAATGTGCAAAACTTAGTCACATTAACATCTGTTATGTCATCAGTCTTCCCAACTCAAACAACAGCAGAAAAATAACACAACAAACTACCACAGAGTCGATTCAACTGCAACGAAATCTAATGACACCACCAACAAGACATAACTAGTCATCGATATCGAAGACACAAAAAAACTTAATACACATACCTATTCTCCTCAGAATGGGGATGTATCGACAGAAACGTGCCCGGAACAGTAAGTCCTGCCCACAAACTCAACACTAGCCCTACCAGCAATTCCGCCACCACCTGTAATTCCCCAGTAAATCCAATTTTCAGATACACAAAACAGTAAAAACAAAATTTTAACCATTAAAATATTCACTCTCAATCTTACAGTAATTGGAGGCCCTGAAAATTCCTCCTCCATAATCTTCAACAATCCCCTATCTGCAATCCAAATCAAAACCAAATCTCAGAAACGATCCAGCAATCAAATCACTACGAAACCCTAGAATTACAATTCAACGGCTTACACTGAATAGTTGAGTAAGCGGCATGAGAGAGAATTAGAACCCCGAAGATGCCGACCAGGAACCCCAAGCTGAAACCCATTTTTTAAGCTCCGATCTCCGGCCAGCTAGAACTCTCCGGTAATCGGACTCTACGACGTCGTTTACGATATGAGCCGAATTGACTCCTCTTCAAATTCTGACCGAGCAGCTTTGTGCGTTATTGTTATAGGGGCCGCCCTTATAAACGACGTGGCGTTTAGTTTGAAACTACATGTCGTTTTTACCGTCATCTCCCCTGTTTAAAACCTCAGCCAGATAGTAGCAGAAAAAAACCAGTTGGGTTTTAGAGGTCTGATACATGGGTCTACTTGTGAACCTTGTTCACCTCCACTCAACTCTCTCTTTCTTCAACTCTCCTGCATTTTCTGGCATTGCTTACAAACCTCACAGTGTTGAATATCCCAAAGTAAATGTAACATTTAAATGTAAGGTAAGAGTGCAGTCATGCTAGTTTTACTGGGTGAATTTCATGTTTTTCTTGTTTATTTGTAGGAGTTTTTATTTAGTTGAACTGGGTTTGTGCTCTTTTAGGCTTATGGAGGAGAATTGGAGGCCTTGCCACACTTGCAGACTCTAAAGAAATTTCCAAAGGAGGAGCTTGTTGAAAAAGTTGTCCTGGTCAGATTTGACTCTGCCCTTTTGCTTCAGGAACAAGAGTTCAGTGCTGTTTTTACCATTAAGTATTTACAGCAGTCCGGGGCTAAAGTAGTTCTTGTTAGTGATTGGAGTGCTAAAACTAATCCGAAAGTGTTTGCTGCACAGTCTGTTGCAGGTATATAATGCTTGTTGCTAATTATTAATATATTCAGCTTGTTACCAGCATTGTTGATACGATAACGATGATTAATCACAGCGGATTTCATGATATGATCAAAAATTCTATAAGAAACCGATATAATACTATATGTTGTTAACTGATCTAGTGCTTAGTGGCTTGATATTTCAGATTTGTTGTCATCGGTTATTGACTACAAAGTTGTTCCTGTAAAATGCATTTCTCATAACATGGCATCAAAGAGAGAAGGCTTTGAAAAATCTGATATTGTTCTCCTTGAGAACCTTGCTGATTTTAAAGGGGAAGTTGCAAACTGTTCAAAATTTGCTCAAGTATTGTCATCCGGAGTAGATATTTTTGTCAATGACTACTTTTCCCGGTCTCATAAGATTCTTGCATCGACCTGTGGAGTTGCTCGTTTCTGTTATGCTTGTTTAGCTGGTTTTCACTTTGAGGAGAGCCTATATCACCTCAGAAGGCTTGCAGAAACCAGTACAAAACCTTATGTAGCAATTGTATGTTAGACTGCTTATTTATGAGTTCTAATTTTTTTTTTTTGGACGGTCATACCATACACTTACAAGTTTTATTATCTTTGGCAATGCAGATTGGAGGCAGTAACCTCTTCAATAAAGCAGCTGCTTTGCATACCTTAGCTTCCACATGTGATGGGTTAGTGTTTGTAGGAATGATGGCATTCCAAATAATGCATGCATTACAGGTATCTGTTCCCTTGAATTTGGTGGAACAGGGAACACTTAAAGACGCTTTAGATATAATCCAGTTTGCACACAATAGAAATGTACAGATCCTATATCCAAAAGACTTTTGGTGCAAGAATGATCATCATCCGAAGCAATTGGAGATATTTCCTGGACATGCCATTCCGGATGGTGAGACTGCATTTGATTGAACAAAAGATGATGCCATTCATGTATGAATTGAGTATGTCATTAACCACTCTTTTTCTTATTTTTGTTAACATTTATGATAGTTTCAAGTTCTGATGCTCTAGATGTGTGTTACACTGCCGTCGACTCATAATGAAAACAAATTGTCAAACCGAGTTTTTGATTCAATTGTTTCCCTCGTTTAGGTTGGGTACCTGTTGATATTGGGCCTGTATCGCTAGATGAAATAAACTCTATTCTCACTAAATGCAAGGTAAGTGTAGATATTTCTGAAGTATTCCTTAAAAAAAATAGTTGAAGTATTCTTTTACAGATGAAAAATTATCTCTTATTTGTTAAATATCAATCACATTAAATCTTAAGGTGACAACATAGACAAGTTCAGCTTTAAGGTATAGAATTCAGTCAATTCACTTAGTATGCATAACAGTGTGTTGCAATAATATCTCTAAAGTCTAAGTCTACCAGGCTTCATGCAGCTCTGGAGACTGTCTGTCAGTCTTAAAAGTCATAACCACTTGGTTAAAGTTTCATTTTGATGTCATCTGTATTTTGTTTCATGGTTGCTTTATGTTCTCTTTTGTGTTGAACATCAACGTATCCCTAGTTGCTGGCTTTGTCATGGACACGTGATCAGATCTTCCTTGTATTTTCAATGAACTGCAGAAAGTTACCTGGATTGGTCCAGTGAAATTTCATACGATCAGCCGCACAAAAGGAGCTTCTAAAGTGGCAAAAATGCTTAATCAACTAAGTCGAGGCGACAGCAACATAACTGTCGTCGGGGATATGGCATGTGAAGCAATGGTGAAGGAATCAGATTCCATCTTTCACTTCAATATGATTGAGAATGCTTCAGTTGTATGGGAGTTTCTCAAAGGAAGAAAACTTCCGGGCATCATGGCTTTAGATAGGGTAAGTTTTACCTTTTCCTTTAATAAAATTCAGTATTTTAACAACAAGCTTAAAAGAGGATTCAGTTGGGACTATCAATGGAACAAAGTTGAAAGTAATGCATCCCATCATCGTTGGAAAAACCATCTGCTAGTCTATTTTCCATAACAGTATTGCTATTTTTTTTCATGTGAATTGTTTAGAATGTTAGACCTTCATTGTGATGATTGTTCCTTAACATACCACCGGACTGCAAATCTTAGAATTTTGCCTCATCATGATGGTGGTATGTGTTCCTACCACTACGGCTATTAACTCAGTACACTTAGCTTAGATAGACATCTAGGTAATGAGGAGCTGTGCATCAAAATATTATTTCTTCTTAAAGAACCAAAGAAATCAATCATCTGTTCGCTTCAAGATAGTAGAGATACAACATGTCCAGCATTGCATCCTGCTGTACTAAAAATGAATCAAATTTCTTAAAAATAGTCCTTCAGTGCAGGCATACCCTTTTGATATTGACTGGAAGGCTGCCTATTCAGATCCAGCTCAACCTTTGGTAGTTGACATTGGAAGTGGTATAATTTCATCTTCTTTCCCCTTGGTTTTCACTTTTCACTCAATAATAATAACATATATATATATATATATATATATATATATAAATTAAGTAATATGAGGGTTATATATTCTCACAACAAGCTAAAAGGATATAGAAGTGACATAAACTTACGATTGGGAGAAACAGATTCCAAGGCTGTTTTGTTGAAGTAGTTGTATAATTTTGGAAAATTCTTTACCATTTAATCATTAATTTTTTTTTCTTTTCTTTTTGGGTCTAGGAGTTATAGTAGCTTCGTGTTCTTTCCTAACTCCATATAAAAAATTGACAGGTAATGGAATGTTTCTTTTTGGGATGGCTAAAACAAGGAAGGATTTGAATTTTCTCGGATTGGAGATTAATAAAAAGGTCTCCGGGATTTGGAAATTTTGTATCCTATATGCTTGAATTCCTAATATTTGACTGATAGTACATTTTAATCTCTTTTTCAGCTGGTAAAACGTTGCCTGGATTCCACTGACCAGTGTGGTATAAGAAATGGGTAAGGTTGTGACTTAACCCTTACAAAATTTATGGCCATGTGGATTTCCTGGTCTAACCTCCTCTGCATAACTTTAATCTGACCAGCATTTCTCTACCGCGTGCATGTCTGAGTAGCATGTAGCATAAATTTGTGTTCATTACTGTGAGTTATAATTTGAATGGAACCCAGCTGGTATGTCTGTGTCTGTATGTTGTTGAATTTGAGGTTGGAAAGTAGGAGTTAAAGTGTTTCCATGGAATTGAGCGTGTTGAAAATTTGGTTCTGGCTCCATCATCTGACCCATGTTTACTTGTTTTTGTCTACATTAGGTACTTCATCGCAACAAACGCAACTTCAACATTCCGCTCTATTGTTTCCAGTTACCCTGGAAAGCTAGTACTTGTGTCAATTCAGGTTGGGATTTCTTTTATGTCTATTATAGTATTAACTTTCGGGCGGTCGCTTGTTCCCTTAGGTATCTTGTTGAAAATTTGAAATAGCCGTGCCTGTTAGACATATCGATTATAGTTAATAAGCTACAAGTACATGTCCATTTAATTTCATGCATAATGAAGATGTAATGTGATTTGGAAATAGATCATAAACGAGATTGCTTTCTATTCAGACTTTTTTTTATGGCACATTATCTTCTCTATAATTAGTTTGATCAGTTCCAGACAATATCCTTTAAGAGAATGACCTGATGTCACATATCATTGTTGTAGGCTGAGAACGATACGAAAAAAAAAAGAAAAAAGGATTATTAATTTTGTTCAATTGTTCTCCATCAGTTGCTTGAAATGACAAGCACTTTGTTTGATGTAACAAATTAAACGCCTTTTCGTTTCCTTATAATTCCATCTTCCGTGCCTTCGAATAAGCGTCCCTGATTTGAGCATGGGTCCGAATAGCGGGTTTTGGGGAATTTTGGGTTTCAACAATAGAAACTATTTGATAAGTATTTTTCTCCCGTTTAGTGTCCAAATCCTGATTTCAACGAACCAGAACATCGATGGAGAATGCTGCAAAGGTCACTAGTTGAAGCTGTTGCTGATCTCCTTACATCTGATGGAAAGGTAAGACTACTTTGCAGTTGCACCTTCTCTTCAGTGAAGCTCCATAAGAACTCTGTAATCACTTTTTTTCACCTCTTCACCCTCAAAACCAACCACGGTAAGTGATGACACCATAGACTCTATGATGCAATGTTAAGAGTTTGCCTACATAAATCTAGAAAAAACTATACATGTTATCCGCATGACAATTCTTATTCTCATTTGCTAGGTGTTTCTGCAATCTGATATAGAGGCTGTCTCTGTGAGAATGAAAGAACAGTTTCTGACACACAGCAAAGGCAAACTTACTATTGTGCATGAACAAAGGTATGCCACAGATAATGAAGGGTGGCTTAAGGAAAATCTATTTGGAGTTCGATCAGATTGGGAACAACATGTCTTAGACCGTGGGGACCCTATGTACAGATTAATGCTTTGTAAATCAGCCTCAAGTGAATGAAGTTACTGCAGCAGCCAATGGATGAAGCTGGCTACACCTTATGCCATTGGAACTAATTGGATATCTTAAGTATGGAAGCTCTTCTAATGAGGACCCTTAAGTTGAGAACTTGTTGAGGACTTTTCAGCTTATCCCACCTTTCGATCTTATATCCACATCTTGACCGTTCAGTTTATAGGTATTTATGAGTAGATCATTTCTCCAAATTTTCAGCTATATTGAAAATTGTTAAGGCATTCATAAATGTGATTTATCAATTATGAACTTGAACGGTTCATATTTGACAGATTTGGTTTGTCCATTAATTTGATCTAGTTTGTTATTTTAACGAACATCAATTTGGCTGAAAATTTGTAGAAATGATCTACTCATATAAACCTAAAAACCGAACGGATGAGATGTCAAAATGTGATCAAAAAATGGGTTTTTTAAACCATAAACCGAAAAGTCTTTAACTAGACATCAACTTAAGAGTCCTCACTAAAAGGGCTCCCTCTTAAGTATAAGTGGTCTAGGATCCTTTCTTGATGGCATCGATTTGTTTCTCCAAGCTGTGTTGTCTTGTAACGGTGATGGAAGTGAGTCGCTGTCTTTTTCGGATCTTTTTAAACTATATATGGTAGCACTAGCTAGTTCCAGATTCCTGGCTTGCACTTCACCTAATAAATGGGTGAGAATATTTTTAGGTTGTCTTATAGTATAAGTGTATAACATTGTTTTAGGTTGAGTTTATTGAAAAATTTATTAAACTGAATATGCTGAACAAATATGCAAACTGCAGGGTTCAAGACAAAGTAAGAAAAATGATGGTGGATGGATGGAAGCAATTGGTGAAGCAGACACTGTTTCAATAGAACAAGGACTGAATATGTTTGAGGATGCAACCACATGATTAAGTTTGATCCCCTCCTGGTGTCTGTAGAGCAAAGGAAGCGTAGCACAAGCTCCATAACTATCTGATGTTTCTATCTGCATTATTTTGATCATTTGTGATTATCGTTATGAAATGTTGTAACGTGTCCATAACAATTTTGGCTGCATATAATGTAAATCCTTGAATCTCAGAACAATATGATTCATTTTTCATTAGTCTACTCCTTCAATTCCTACTGTCATGAAATCCCTTTGAAATTTGAATGCCAAAGTAGCCTGCATAAGCATGTGTGCAACTAAAGGTTTAGCAACAAAATCAGAAGGGATTCCTTGACCAAGTCTATAAACCTTGTTTGATGTAATTAAAGCTTTTCTGTAGGAAGAGATGCCCTCTTTCTTTTGACATTTTACTTTTCTATACCAAGTTACGAACACAAACACATGATAGAATAGAGAAGTTCTTTCTTTAAAGGTAAAATATGCTTCCTTTCTCAGAGATGCTACTATGATTACCTGCATTGCATGTGCCAAGTCCCACTGCCGGACTTGTTTAAGCAACATTGCCTTCATTGTAGGCAATTCATCCTTTGGTTGAAGTATCCATTGATAAAGTTAAAAGGTATCAGTCTTCATCATGTGAAGTAACATATTCACCCACCCTATTGATGTTGTAAAAATGAGACTTTAATATGAATTCATGACACATGATTAAATTTAATTGCATAACTTTCCCATGAAAGAGACTTCTGTTAATCCTTATGCTTTGTTGAAATCATCATTCAAACTATAGTAAAGTTATGGTATTTAAAAGATATTATCCTGATCGAGCTTTTTTAGCATGACCTTATACAATCTTATCAATACAATAACATTTTATAGCGTTTTAGAGTATTGAAACTTCAGAGTCAGAAGCTGTTAGATTAGTCATTGTTTGCGGTGTGTCTGACATAATAAAGTAATCTTACTGGCTTTGGTTCTAAAGTATTGATTTGAGGCCGTCAGATTCTTCATAGTCTGTCCTCGACAATAAGTTAATCTAACTATTTTGAAACACTTTAACACTTGGATAAAGAGATGTGATCGAGTTACTTAGTATTACCTGTTAGAACCAACAGAAATACAGAAGGATGAGTTTTTTTCAGATTACAACTGTCGAAACAAAACCATGACACATGACACACATTCAAAGTTGTAAAATATTAGGTCACGTTTGAGTAACCCCCAGATGTTCATGTCCATGTGTCTCAAACACCCAGAAAACCCAGTTGGTGATATCATCCCAATAAATTAAATAAATCCTAAATTTTTCGACCCCCTGCTTCTTTTTCCTTAGAGTAAAAGAAAATTAAAATTAAAATAAAAAAATCGTTTCTTTTCTGGGCTTAAACGTCTGTCGGAAAATTCAGTCTGCATTTTCATCGATCGCCGGCGAAGCTCGTTCCTTCTGTTCCTGGGTTCTCTGGATTCTTCCAAGTCTCCTTCAGGTAGTTATCGGTGTAAATTTTTCAGATTCATGGGTTATTTGATTGGAGCTTTAGTTGATTCTAAACGTTTGCGTAGCTCGAAACCCTAACCATCGTTTTTGGGTCTTTCGAAATTCGAAGGCTCGAAATTCGAAGGAATTGAAATTAGGGGAAATTTGTTGGGTGCTTCGTTCTGTAATATTTTTTTTTAGTTTATGTTTTTTTTGGGATGAAGGTAATTTTAGAACTGTGTTGAAAGAGTTGAGTTCAGGTTGTGATTTGGAATTCTGGACCTGTAGAACGAGTTTTTGCAGAAGAGAATTAGCTTTTTCCAGAATTTACTTGGATACCAAGAAGTTTTTTTTTGTGTTCATGACTGAAATTTAATTGCTTGATTTGATGCTGAATTAGAATGATGAATATGCCAATGTAGGCTATTTTTCTCTGAATTGGATGATGATATGATACCGGGCTTTGCGATTATGATGTGAATCCTAGTATTCGTGGTCTGTTTGGGTCGATAGATTTGTGTTTCTAGTATTCATGGCCTGTGTGAGTCCTGTTTGTAAGGATTTGGATTCAGCATTATAAAATTACCCAGACTTGGGAAATTTATAACTGAGAGGATTTCAGATTTGTATTTCATATGCAAATGGCTCTGAAATGCAACCTTGTTGGCATTATGAAAGTTTAGTAATGTTTGGATATAGCTGAATTTGTGATGCATGAATTGTGAGGGTTTGTGAAGATAAGTGATTAGGTTGCTGTTTGTTAGAGGTTTAACTTTTCTCTGTTTACTGCCCTGATATTTCCATGAGAAGCTTAACTCAAAGCAATCCGATTTGCAGCAAGTTCAAGTCAACTCGAACCAGAACATGAGCATGTAGATTTTGGGTTTGACAGAATCATGGGCTCTGAGGCACACCCGCGTCAAGAGAGTATTTTGGTTCAGGAGAGAGATCCTGCTTTAGGCCTATCTACTTCAAATCATGTTGCCGTGCAGCAGCCTGGTGTGTCATTGCAATAAATTTTGAATTTCATTTTACTTATATTGATTTATGATGGTTAAGTGACCTTCCAAGGTGCAACTCTGCATTATCTAATTGTTGTGACTCTGCAGTTAAAAAACCAACCCGGCAATGGGCTGCTTGGACACATGAAGAAGAGCAAAGTTTCTTTGCAGCACTACGACAGGTTGGCAAGGTATGCCATTGTCCTTTCTTATCTTGGCAATAGAGTATTTCAGCAGATACGGATCTCTAACTTCCTGTATCTGGATTGCAGAATTTTGAAAAAATCACTCGTCGTGTTCAAAGTAAAAATAAAGATCAGGTATTTATTAAAACAATTACTTTTGACTGTTTTCATCCAGTGGTTCATGAAGTCTTCATCATCCTGATTTTGATTATCTATTTTATGTGTGTGTCTTTCCTTCCATGCTTTGCAGGTCAGGCATTATTACTATCGTCTTGTGAGGCGTATGAACAAGCTGCTGGGTCCAGGATTATATTTGGATTCCAAAAATTCTAAAGATACTAATGCTGCTATGCTTAGATGGTAAGATTAATTATTTAACTGGTTCAGTTAGTTATGTATATCTTCTTCGATTTTAGAGATTGAAGATGGATTTTAATTTTATCAGTAAAATTGGGCGTTTGGGGGCATTTGACCTTTAAAATCTTCTGTGGAGAGCTGATGTTAGTATAGGGCTTACAGTTTGAGAATTATCAGGTTTTCTTGACATGTATGAACGGAAAAGATTTGCCATTACATATAGGTCATACTGTATGAGTTCTTGTCTTTGGATAAAATTGTGCGTATGTTTCTTCTAATTGTGTGACATTGTTACAGGTGGTCATTGCTGGAAAAGTATAGCTGTAAAGCATCAAAGCTTCACTTGAAGCCCCGACGGTTTAAGATTTTTATGGAAGCATTGGTTAGTACATAGCACTATTTTTGATCCATGAATACGTTCATAGATTTATTACTGGTAGAGTAAAATTTTGCTCACCTACAGTGAACCTTGATGCACTGTCACCTCTCCACTCATCATGTGTGACGTACTTTTAGCTTCTTTAAGAATTTAGTCACACCTATTAAGCATGGTTATCCATCAGAAGGTATGTGACACATGATGGAGAAGTGGTGAGAAAAAATGGATTCTATAATAGTGATACATTTTGCGTATGCTGGACCAACTAACATGTTTTTCTTATAAAGGAACACCAACTCCTGAAAGACCGGAAGAAGACTGTCAGGAAACGGCCTTCTCAGGGGGAAAACTGCCCTCCTGAGGCTCCCAGCACTGTCCCAAATCAGAATAGACCATCTGAACATGACCATCCAGTTAAACTTGTTCTTGTTGACAGTCACAATATCCAGAAATCAGGACCTGGAAAAGCATCATTAAAGCGCAGTGGAAGCATAGGTGTTAATCGTGGCAACAAAGGAGATGCAAGTACCGTGAAACCTGCAAGACAACGACGTAAACCAGGTAATCTTTCTGTTTTCCTACCTACTTTGTAGATACTCTATGGTCACTTTCTCTCTTCAGTTGTTAGGATATCTGGCCCTCACATTTTGATCAAGTTTTGGGGGTCATTGGTTGCATTCACAGTCTTCTTGCTAGAGTTCAGAACTATATTCCTTTTAATTGAAATTCATTAAAATGCTATGATGAGGTATTGCTTCCTGATTCAGATACAATTGGTAGTATTAAGTACTTTCTGAAACTTTTACTTCTCAAACACAGCAGTAGTACCTCATTTTTAATCTTTGCAAAACTAATATGCTCACACACTCACCTTACTGACCTTATTGTGTAAACTGTAATTATTTAGCAGGTATTGTTCCTTCAACAGCAGCATATAAAAAATGGGAGAAGGCTGCAATTGCTGGGGTGTCTTTGGTTGCAGATGCTGCTGAGCAGTTGGAGAGAACAATCGAGAAAGAGGTTGGACAAGACAAAAGCAGTGCAGGTGAATCATTTCCTACATAGTTTTTCTGTTTCCTATGTTTATGAATAGACAAAATACAAAGAGACACAGTTGTGAATTATTTCTAAATGGCGTTGTTTTGTCCATTGAATTTCTAGAGAGAAATAGTGCTGTTCCAGTTGGAAATTTTCTGCCTCCTATGCCCGATTTTTCACAAAACATTTATGCTGAGAACAACATACACAACTCTATGAAACTTAAACTCCAGTTGTTTCCTATTGATGATAGTACTAGAAGAGCCTTGGAAATGGTGAGCAGCAACATTACTTATATTTTCAAGTTCAGTTGGAATAAAGTTTACCGCTCATGTAAACAACTTGGCTTTCTAATCCGTCGCAGGATAAACATAATCCTCACTTGGAACTTACACTTCCTACTCGGAAAAAGATATCCTCAGTTATGGAACACCTAAATCGCAAGTGGGGGAGTTCAAGTGTGGCTTCAGGAGAGTTAATGCTTTTCCCTAATAGTGTCCAGCAGGATAGTCCGACAGGCTATCTGAGATGGATGCAAGACTCAAATGTCAGTGCTGGAGATGTGTATTCAATGATTGGAAGCCCTCCAGTTTTCCGTTTAAGGTTCCTAATTTTTATTTCTTTTTACCTTCATATCGCATGACATTAAATCATTATGTAAATCACTGAGTTGGAATATCTCCTTGCAGGTATGGTTGGTTCTCCAGTACTGAGCTAGGATCTGTTTTATCGCCAGCACCTGTAGCACCTTGCAGGATTCGAGGTGAGCATGATAATGTGGAGAAGATGAAGGACCCTATAATGGAATCAACACCAACTTCTCCACCATCAGCTAGTAATCAATGTGGAGACATCCACAATGACCTCTTAACTTCAGTGACAAAGAATCATTCTCTTGATCAGACTTCAGATGGTGAACCCAATCAGAAGAATAACCTTGTGGGAGACCCTACAAAAAGTACATCATGGCATGAAAAGGTTGCAGGTGATCAGGGTATCTTAAGACATCAGGGAGAAATGGTAATTCAACCTCTGTCCCATTCTTTAAATGTTAACCATCACTGTCAGCTGACTCAGTTCATAGCCATACATATTTTCAGCCAGTACACTTATACACAGAAGTGAACTTCTAATTATGCGTTTTGTGCTAGAAGCCTAGAAATGCATTACAAGAATTTTTCGTGTAAACATTTAACTTATCTGTTGTTTTTCTGATCATTTATTTTGTTTTCATGTACCTAGGATGGCCTGAGATTACATAATGGCACTGCCCTATCAGCCAAAGAGTGGGCTGATAGCCTTACCAACATTAGTGTTGGAGATCTTCTTACTGGGGTGACTCATGATTTAGATGCTAACTGCATTGATCAAACTCTCACCGGAAGGTCCCAGTGTCTTCCTCAGATCCCATTTAGCTGTGATTCATTTGATGCTGCGATTGCCGCTCATATTTCTAGACAGAAGAACAAGATGGAATGTGAGCCTCCTATGGTATCCCATGTATCTTCCATCTGGGATGCTGAAGAAACATGTGATGCCTTTGTGTTTCAAAAGAATTCAGCTTTCCATCAACAGTCTGGGATTGCTCTTCCTGGGGACTGCAAACAGATCGCTAGTACAAGCTCAGCAGGCTGTGATCATATGGTGGAGGTATCATTTCATTATATTTTCTTTTCTGGTCTGCATAACATTTCTGTTTCTCAAATAATCATAGTAGCTGGAAGATAGGAATACTAAATGAGTAACATTACAACTTTCCTGCAGGACTTACCTGTTGTAGAGAGGCCAATTAATGATCCTCAAGGAGATCCTATGGATGAGTGTCAGTCTGATCCACATATCCTAGGAAACTCAGTGAAAGATTTCAACACTTTAGCAGATATATACTGGGTATGTTTCTTTTCCAGATTTTTTTTTACTTTTTTGAAGCTCCATGACCCTCCTATGACTTGGTGAGTTCTCCTCAAAGCTGCCCCTCTTGTTTCGTCAAGAAGCAGCATCAATTCGCTGAAGCGAAGTTTATTTATTTGTTCCTTAACTGAAAGCCTGTCAACAAGGACTAAAGGAATTTTTAAATTTTAGTTATAGTATATGCATGCATTTTTCAGCTATTTTTTAGATATGTCTGATTTTCGTTTTCCTCTTTTGTACAGCCTGAATCATTAGGTCCATTAGATCTGGATCTACCATCATCGAAATACCATAATGAAGATTTAATTCTGAATGATAGTCTCAGTGGGTTAAACCGCCTTATTGCCAGCAGTCTGGATGCATTTCAAAATTGCTCTTTCTTTGGTTCAAACAAGAAAGAACCAACGCCATCGGTTGAGGCTCGAGAAACTATTTCCTTCTCAGATTTTAAAATTGGCAATGGAATTTGATGTCTGCAGAAGCTAATAATAGGGATTAGATTTTCTTCATGTTGGGGCTTCAATTGGAGTTCAGTGACTATAACATTTTCTCAGTTTAGCTCTGACTTGAGGATCGCATGCCAAAGGTGTCCATGCTAGCCCAAACGAAATTTTAGCTGGGTGTACATTTCTCAGATCAAAGGACTTAAATTTGTACAAAATAGACATGAAATCACTCTAGAGTTCTCTGCTCGCCTTTTTGTTTGTTTTTCTTTTGTAAATTGTATCTCAGTCCTCAGAGCTGATGTATGACCTCTGCGACATGCCCAGATGAAATTGCTAAATGTTATCTGTACATTCTTTCCATCCTCATTGTTTGTTCGCTTTGTTCTGTAGCTTATGTTGTTGATTTTGTTTTGAATTTTCAGACGCTTTCCTGGTTACATTTTTCTAAAACAGTGATCGTTATTGAAGGCTTTTCCTTGAAAATTTCGGATTTTCAATTCTACTAAACTTCGATACTGTTCTTATAAAAAAAAAAAATAAATAAAAAAAAATGTTCTATATGTTGTAACTTGTAAGAAGGCATATGACCAGAATGCACGTAGATGATGGATGGAACAACCTGATTGATGTCTAAAATTATGAGAAGTTTAATCGGACTTCATGCATCAGAGTAGAGTACATATTCTGGGTTGAACGTCAGTTTTAGGATTGAAATTTCTATATTATGGATGAAAAAGACTAATCATCAGTCCAAAATGTCTAGAGCCACATCCCTCTTTGTGACCAAAAGTTTTTCAGAGGCTTGATAGATTGAATGATAAGTTTTTGGTATATTTCACATTCCCTCTTTTATTTTGGACGTACCATTTCCTACCCAAAATGACATACAAAACGATGAGAATATGAGGATGGTGAAGCAGAAGTGCAGAACTGCATCGTGTCAATGTGGAAGCCTAATTTGTGTCGGTTTTATTAAACCTCACCTATGAGACTCGTTATTACAGAAAACCACATATAACTGAAACATACAAGAATTTCTCATAATTAACTCTCAAATTCGTGTTTGAATTTTGGCTTTTACATCGTTAATAAATTGGCATAAACTCTGTTGTGATGATCCATTTGCAGCCAAAGCATCCTCTAATGTCTGCTTTGCCTTCTTGATCTCCTTCTGCAATATTCCATCACCCAAATTTCCATTCATCAGACGATTGACCTTGTGTGCTACCTCCAACCTTGCGATTGGCTTCCTATCACAAAGATTGAGACCAATCCTCCAATCATCAACCACTAGTTTCCTATTAGTAAATTGGTCAGTTGAAATAGGAAAACACAGCATTGGTACACCAAACCACATACTTTCCAGTATGGAATTCCATCCACAATGAGTTAAGAACCCTCCTATTGCTGGATTTGAGAGCACCTCAATCTGAGAACACCAAGGCACCATTAACCCTCTATCACTAATCTGGTCTTCGAATCCAAAGGGAACAATGTACCCTTCATCCTCATAGCTTATAGTGTCAGGGCGTAGCACCCAAATGAAACTGACTTTACTAAGCAAAAGCCCCTGAGCTATTTCTTCAAACTCATTCTTAGTAACTTGACAATAGCTACCAAATGAAACATACAAGACTGAACCTTGAGGCTTGGTTTTGAGCCATTGCGTACAGTCAATCTCGGACATCAGATTAGTAGCCACAACACTCTTGGTGGGTTCAATAGGGAAGACAGGGCCAATTGCATATGTAGGCTGCTTGTCTAGCAAGGCTGAAAGAGATTCTGCTTCCAGCTCTTGAACTGTATTGCACAGTATAAAATCTGCCCTCTTAGCGTCGCGGAACGCCTTCTTCACGATTCGCAGCATAGGATCTGAGGTATTAGTAATGTGTAGGTGTGACATCAAGTCCTTTGGTTCAATAGCCTGCACACCAGGTATGTAATCTATGGTGTCCTCACAATTATCTGATAAATCAACCAACAGAAAACAGTCATGTAATAAGTACTTAACTTGATTAATGATCTCTTACCAGCTAGTTTGTACCTAACACGTTACGACTATCAGACTGAGTTCGATCATTTCACACACTAAAACAAGATTTCACTTGATTGACAGTCTGACAACATAACAATGTTTCTTGAACATACTAAATGTAGGTTACACTTCAGTTAAACATCTACAGTACGTAAATGCATGATATTGAGATTCACCAAGCTTGGACAACGTAACATGCTTCTCAAATGTAACATGAGAAAAATTTAAGGAGAGAGCAACATACCATGACAACCAAAATGACCATGTTTTATGAGGAGGTCCAAATGGTAGTAAATGTTTAGGACTAGAGCTGGTTCAGTCCAGAAGGAGATGTTGATAAGGTTGTGCTTGTTGGCTATCATTGCTGTCCATGTGTGGAAGGTGTCAGCAATCAAACAATTGATTGAGGGGTCAGATTGTACTAAATCTCCAACAAGTTCATCAATATGGGCAGGGAAGACATGGATAGCACCCTCAAGAAACTGGTCAAGGTTCTGAAACCGATTGAAGGACAGTGGGAAAGCATCACTCACTGTTCTATAGCGTATGTCAAGGCCGGTCTCACGCGCCGCCGCGAAGATGTCATCTTGCTCTTGCTCTTGCGCAGTGTTATTGAGTTTGGATTTGGTTATCTGGTGATGAAAGTATTCAGTGTTGACAAAAGTGATGGTGAAGCCATTTGATGCAAGCTTCATGGCCAAATGGGTGAAGGGGTTGACATGGCCTTGGAGAGAAATAGGTACCATGATTGCATGAGGCTTTGGGTGATTGGTCTCCATGGTTATAAGTGTTTGCTCTGTGTATTGTGTGAGGAACTGAGGATTGAGCAAAGAGGGCAAAGACTGAAACCTCACCCACCCTCCTATATTGTATCTAAAATTATATTAATTACGCACTTTTAGATAGCTTTGTCTTCTTGCTCCAGAAGGCAACAAGACGCCGCCCCTTATGTTGAAAAGTGTTCCACTGAGATATGACTAATAGTCACAGACTCGCATATGGAAGTTTGGAACCATATACAAAGCATGTGAAGATGAAAAGAACCCAACAAAAACTGATAATGAGCTTTCATTCTCAAGGCTGTGTAAAAGGGTTCGGATATATATATATATATATATATATATATATATATATATATATATATATATATATATATATATATATATATATATATAGGGCCTTTCTATTAAGGGATCATTTTTTTTGACATATATGAGGAATGAGAGATTACACAAACTTTTCGATCACAAAATCACATCTTCACCGTTCAATATGTAGTTCTATATGAGTAGATCATTTCTGTAAATTTTCAGAAATTTTGGTAATCGTTAAGGCATTCAAAACTATGATTTATAATTATAAGCATGAACGGTTCATGTTTGGCAGATTTGGTTCGTTCATTGATTTAATCTTGTTCAACACCTTAACGATCACCAAATTGGCTGAAAATTTGCATAATTGATTTATATATAAGGACCAACAAACTGAACGGTGGAGATTCAAAAATATAATCGAAAAGTTGGTGTAATCCCCCATCCCTCATATATGTCAAAAAAGGGATCCCTTAGTGGAAGGGCCCTCATATAGAGACTCTTCCACTAAAGGATCCTTTTTTTGACATATATGAGGGATGGAGGATTACACTAACTTTTCGATCACAAAATCACATCTCCACCGTTCAATATGTAGTTCTATATGAGTAGATCACTTCTGTAAATTTTCAGAAATTTTGGTAATCGTTAAGGCATTCAAAACTACGATTTATAATTATAAGCATGAACGGTTCATGTTTGGCAGATTTGGTTCGTTCATTGATTTAATCTTGTTCGACACCTTAACGATCACCAAATTGGCTGAAAATTTGCAGAATTGATCTATATATAAGGACCAACAAACTGAACGGTGGAGATTCAAAAATATAATCAAAAAGTTGGTGTAATCCCTCATCCCTCATATAAACCAAAATAAGGGATCCCTCATATATATATATATATATATATATATATATATTTGTATGACATAGATCAAGCTGTGAACCATCTCCTATATATATTTGTATGATATACATCAAGCTGTGAACCATCTGATTGTTTAGCAATTTAAAATTTAAGATGATCGGACGACTTACGGCTTGATGTATGTTATACACATATATAGTAGAAAAGTCCGTGTAAAAAGACTAAAAGCTCATAGCAAGAATGAAAAGAGCTAGGCTGTGCATAAGTCTCACTGATATTTCGAACCTCACATAGGCCAGAGAGAAAAAGACATGTAACTTGCAAAATATTCCTTCTCACATATGGACTAGTCCTCTGGAGTCTGGACCACCGTACGTAGCTACCATTCATGAAGGAGAAGAGTCACCTGGGCTACGAGCTTGCCGGTGAGTACCATTCAGCGATAGCAATTCATTCTTTTTACCTAGCAAGTTGTGTAATGACACACATCCAAGTAAAAAATGGTATCTAGCTGTTGACATGTAACCATTGTTTCCTTCTTGTATCTAGAGTTCTCAGGTTTGAAATACAAGTAGTCGACTCGAATCTTCAATATTTTTTTTTTTCAGCTGACTATATGTATAGCAAAATATAAATGGTTTTCCATTTTCATGTATGTCGGTTCTAAGTTAATTAGGACGTGTAATGAATTACTCGCTAGCTATTTAACCTTATATATTATGACCGTCCCTCATTGGTTGTCCACGGATTCTATTATCAAAAAGCGTATCCACTGCTTCTTGTACCAATTTCTCCCAACACACATGACTAAGGGCAACTCCAACAGAGGTTCTAAAACCCAGTTTTAGTCCTATATATGGACTTTTCATCTCCAACAGACCAAAATAATGGGTTCTGGTTTTGGAAATATAGGACCAAGTCCTATTTTCAGTCTCAAATCTGAGACAATTCCAAGACCAAGACTTGGGTCCACTTGATTTTGGGCTGGGCCAGAGACGAAAGAGAAGCGACGCGCTCAGCATAAAGGCGGAGGCAAACGCGCGCCTCTCTGTTGCATCTGGGCCCCATGTCACGTGCGGCGGTCTCCTTGTGACCGTTGAGCAGCTCCAACGGCCATGGAACGAATGGCCATGATTTCATCTCCAATTTGAAATGAACGGTCAGTCCAGATGAAAGGTCCAACGGTCAGAAAAAAAAATTACGGCCCAGGATTTTTACCTCCTTATAATACTCGTTTTTACCTCAGAAAAAATTAAAAAAAATCAGAAATAACAGAAAAAATGTATAGATCCGTTGGCAACTTTTTTTGATGAATTCTATAAATACCAACCCAAGACTTCACAAATTCCTCACATCAAAATCCTTTTCTCTTTCCAAACTTTTCATTTATTCACTACATCTTGTTCTTCAATTTTTTTTTTTCCAAGAGAAAAAATGGGCAAAAGAAAGGATTCATGGAGGCACAATGAAGAAGCTATTCTTTGCCAAGCTTGGATCACCATCACCACCGATGGTGCCACCGGAACAAATCAATCGGCGGATACAATGTGGGAGCGTATATTGGCCGAGTACAATGCACAAAAACCGGCGAATTGCGTAGAGAGATCATCAGATAGTTGTAAGGCTCGTTGGAATGTATTTAGTCTGCTATGTACGAAGTGGCGCGAATCTCTTACTCAAGCCGAAGCGGACCACCGAAGCGGCGAAAATAAGGAAGACGATGTGTGTGTGTGTGTATATATATATATATAGGGCCCTTCCACTAAGGGATCCCTTATTTTGGTTTATATGAGGGATGGGGGATTACACCAACTTTTCGATTATATTTTTGAATCTCCACCGTTCAGTTTGTTGGTCCTTATATATAGATCAATTTTGCAAATTTTCAGCCAATTTGGTGATCGTTAAGGTGTCAAACAAGATTAAATCAATGAACGAACCAAATCTGCCAAACATGAACCGTTCATGCTTATAATTATAAATCGTAGTTTTGAATGCCTTAACGATGACCAAAATTTCTGAAAATTTACAGAAGTGATCTACTCATATAGAATTACATGTTTAATGGTGGAGATGTGATTTTGTGATCGAAAAGTGTGTAATCCCCCATCCCTCATATATGTAAAAAAAAGGGATCCCTTAGTGGAATGACCCTGTATATATATATATATATATATATATATATATATATATTAACTGAGAAAAACATCCCCACTAAAGCCCTCTGTGGAATGGCCCTGTAGTGAGACAATATGTTTTTTCCTATGCCAAAAGGCAGTAGGGATATCAGAACATATTTCTTTGATTATCTTTTCTTCAAAAGTTTTGATCTTCTGCTGAAGAAAAGAGTTCTGGAGTTGATTTTCAATTCTTTTGAAATTAATTTCTTCTTGGAGAAAAGTTATTTGTTTGATTTTTGCTTGAATGCAACCGAGAGTTTTTGAAATATTATTTTCTTGAAATGCTTTTAAAGTATGGATTTCAGGGTTTGAAAGAAAAGTAAATTTAACTGGCTCATCAAAAGGGTAGGTAATAATACCATCATATTCAGTTTTGAAAGGGTAAATTAAAGTTATGAAAGGTAATCCTAAAATTACTTTGTCAGTTAGATTTTTTACCAAGACAAACGAAGTTTTAAAACAAACATTGTTTTGGCAGATATGGGCTTTAGGGATTTCGTATTTAATATCCATTTTTGTTCCATTAGCTGATCGTAAAGATTCTTTCGTTTTTTCAAAATATTTGGAGGGTATTAAGCCTTCTTGGATGCAGTTAAGATCCGCACCAGAGTCAATAAGGGCTGTTATTGTTATTTGGAAGTCTTTTATTTTGAGTTGGACAGTAGTGTACCATTTTTTAAGTTGGATCTGGCGTATGGTACTAATAGTATGATTTTCAGAATTTTCAGCTTCATTATTTTCTGGGAAAGGATTTTCAAGTGGATCTTGTAATTTAAGAAATTGGTTATTTATTTTTAGTAAGTTTAATTCTTGTTTAATCTCTTTATTGTCATTTGTAAGTTCTAGATGTGTTTGTTGTAAAGCATGTATTTGACTTTTGATTGTTTTTACTTCATGTTGGAGATCTTGGATCGTTATTTCTTTTTTACTAGTGGAGAATTTATCGAAAGTTGTAGTAAGGCTAATTTTTTGTGAGGGAGGATTAACTATATTTTCTTGGGTAATTAATTTTTTTAATTTTTTGAGGTATTCTGCCTTAAGTTCAGGGTTGTCTATTTTACCTATTAAATCGATTAAGAGTTCTTCTTGTTCTTCCTGTTTGGAAAGAACATTTATTGTTTTACAATTACAAGCGTCCTTACACCCAAAAGTAATATCTGGGGAAGAATGTTCATTGCATTCAGAGGAAGAAGATTCCATCATTGTGATGTCATCTTCACTCAATTCATTTTCTGAATCAGTGTTTCGTAATTCTAAAGTTTGTATAAGTTTTTCTTTTTCTTCTTGACTAATTTTGAGTTGATTAATAGTACTTTTAACTGGACAATTGTTGGCAAAGTGACCAGTCTTATTACATTTAAAACATTTAGTTTTACTTTTATCGAAAGGTTTACTTTTTAGTTGGGGATTTGGTTTTTTAGACCAATTTTTGCGAAACCTGTTTTTGGAATAAAATTTGTTTGGCTCAAAGTTATTTTTGTAGGGTGTGAATTTTCTTTTTGAATGGTAAGGAATAAATTTATTGCTTGCCTTTTTTCTTCTTGAAGGAGGTAAGGGAGGTAGGCCATATTGCTCACAAAAATTTCCTAATTCGTATTTAGCTGTTTTCTTATCTGATTTCATTTGAGCATTTAATTTCATATCTATACACATTCTTAATCCTTCTTTTTGGATAACTGTAATTATGTTTCCATAAGTTAAGGAATCATAGTTTATGTGACCTGTTTCATTACTAAGAACTTGTCTGATTTTATGAGCAAACAATTTTGGAAGACCGTTTATGAATTTTTCTTTCCAAAATGGTTGGTTACTATCGTCTCTAAGCATAACTCGAGAAATGAAAACATCTTTATACCATTTGAAGTCACTTAGGGTAGGACACCTAAGGTTACTGAGTTGATCATGAATTCTGGATGTGATGTGGCTAGGGGTTCCTATGAAATGTTGAATAATTGTGTAAAATAAGGTATTAACAGCATCAGAAATTCCCATTCCTGTGCGTTCGTCGAAGATGGTAGTCCCATCTTCATCTCGTTTAATGGCATGTTTAATAGATGATCTAGAATCAGGAGTGAGATGTTTTTCCCACCAGGAATGAAGCATTCCTGTAAATCCTGTGGAAAGTATGTCAATGATTTCAGGCTGGGTGAAATTATGATTTGTGACATAGCTATTAGCTGCCATAGACATATGGTGTAATTTATTTAGGATTTCTTGTTCTGATAAATTATCAATGTTCCATTCATAAGTTTTATCAGAAGAAACTGAGAATTGATTATTAAGGTGATTAGTGGGTTGTATATCTAAAGGGAGAGGACGTTCTGTCCAAGTTTTAGAAGGATGCTTCTTTGGATGGATTATCCTATCTAGATTGAAAGTTTGAAACATTTGGTTTAATTCTTTAATTTGGCTAGTGTTACTAGAATCGCTATCGGAAAAAGAGTTTTCTTGGGTATGAATTACAGCAATTCTACTAGGTTCAGGTGTTTCAGTTTTTAATTTTTCTAACATGCGTTCAATCTTTTGAATAGAAGAAGTAGGATTTAAGATAGGTTTATTTAAATCACTAAAATGAACTAAAGGAGTTTCTGGTTTCGGTTGTGGTAGGATATTAGTTTTAGAGGATATGTTGTCAATCTTTATTTCTATTTTATCTAACTGGGCTCCTATGGTTACTAAGCTTTGGTTTGTATAATTATTTTGTTCAATAATTTTTTTAGCATCGGGGTTAATTTTCTTAGTTTCTGGATCTTCGATGGCAATTTTAAAAGGTGAAGCTGTGATTGGACTGTTTAGATGATCAATTATTATTGTTTCAACAGGGGGATGACTGGAAAGGACTGAGTTAGTGGAAGTTTTCCAACGTGCTTTTGTTAATGTTTGAATTTTTTGGTTGTTTAGTTGATCGATAAAATCAAGAAAGAATATTTCAGATCTAGTTTCAAGCATAAATGCTTGCCAATCACGAAATAATTGCTTTCGTTGATCTATGAAAGGAAATTTCATCCTGTAAAGGTTTCTCCTAAGGAGATTTTCGTTTGATTCAAGATGTTTATCTAATTTAGAATAATTGATTACGAAAGGTTGGTTAAGTGTGCTTAATTGTGGATTTAGTGGGGGAGTAACTAAAAAATCAGAAGCAGTAGGAGAAGTTTGATCTTCATCTGTTACTGAATTGTTTTGAAGTTCATTTTCTGTATAGTTTGGGTAACTAACTTGAGAAGTAGTTTTGATGTTTTTAATTTTAAGCTTTTGCAATTCTTCTTCTAGTTCTCTGATCCTGATATTTTTAATTTCTTTATCGAGATCAGAATCTCGTCTAGACATTGTTTCAGCTGTAGTGGAACCAGCAAAAGAATGTCTAGCAGTAGCAAAAGAATGTCGCGAGGAGTTTCCTACCTCTTGAATTCTTGGGTTTTGTTTTATTCGAGAGTTTTGAAAATTAATTCTTACTGTGCCATCATTAAACTGTTGAATACAGTCTAAATCAGAAAGACTATGTTGTGCATTAGATGGTTGATTCTCACTAGTGAGAGACCATTCAGAGGGAAGATGGACATCTGACCATCTGATTGTGTGTGGAACACTAATATTGGCGTTTTCTTGACTACTTTGAATTAAGAGAGTTTGATTTTTGGGACTTTTGCTAATAGCTTGGAAGTTCATATTTGTGCCAGTGACTTTATAATGGATTCTGTAAATTAAGGCTAAAGGTTGGGTTCCTTCAAGGACATGGTATCCTGAAGTTTTAATGTTGAGAGTTAAAGCTTTTAAGATATGAGGATCACTAAGGCTAATAGTAAAATCTGGGTAGCAATTAAAATGAACTGGACCATTAAACAGACTTGACTCAATTAATCCAAGGGTACTATCATTAAAATCAGTAAATCTTGCATCTCTTAAACATAAAAGAATGGAGGCATTAAGACCTTTTCTAGTTAAAGGCTTGACACCAATTTGAACTAACCCAATATGTAGGAAATTATGACCATCTTTTTTATGTTTTTTAATTGATTCTGGACTAAAAAGTTGGCAAGTTTCATGTTGTTTACTAAGGGCATAAACTTGTTCTACTGATTTAATATGATGTTCACTTTTGAATGAAGCTAGGCTCCATTTTTTCTTATAAATTTCATGACTAGGAACTCTGGGAATATTCCAGTCATTTATATCTATGTTATCGTTTGACTGATACTCTATTTGTTCCTCGTTAACTACATCTGGAATCCTATTGAGGGAGGACCTAGACGAACTAGAAGTGACTGAGTTGGATCTAAAAAGTCGACTCATTTTGGGAAATGAAAAGAAAACTGGACCGTAAGTAAAAGATAGGAGGTTTTAAGAACCTAGGCTCAAAAACTTAAAGGCTAAGATTCACTCTACACCGCTCATGCCGCATCCGCTCATGCCTCACCTGGGACTTAGTGTTTGGACCTGGACTTAATGTTTGGTTTGGAGAGAATAATAGGCTTAAAAGCAGATAAGGAAAGGAAATTAGAACCCAAAATCTTAAAATTAAGGAACAATTAACAAAACATTTCATAAAATAAGTAAAGCAGATAGATCAACTCAAGATCCACTCCTAGGCGGTAGTCCGCCACCTGGGGATTGAGATGTTTAAACAGAATAACTAAAGATGAACTCCAGAGCCACTCCTAGGCGGTAGTCCGCCACCTGGGGTTGGAGATCCTTTAAAGTTTAACTATACCAGGCCTTTTGGCTCTGATACCAAAGCACGGAAGCATAATTGTATTAACAGATGTATTAACTTT
This sequence comes from Fragaria iinumae, assembly GCA_009720345.1. Classification (NCBI taxonomy): domain Eukaryota; kingdom Viridiplantae; phylum Streptophyta; class Magnoliopsida; order Rosales; family Rosaceae; genus Fragaria; species Fragaria iinumae. Next base: position 10,382,440 of record CM019122.1, on the reverse strand, counting down.
TGAATAATAGAATTACAAACTTACAAATAAATGTTTAATGCATATGCAAGAGCAAGGGCTCTGTTTACACGAGTATTTTACTGGAGAGAGAATGGGAAGAGAGGAGAGGAGGAGAAGAGAAAAATCTGAAGCCCCCTGAAATGAAGCCGGAGGCCACTATAAATAGAGATTACAAAAGTAATGAACAGTAAAAAGTTACTGTTGGTGAATAGTAACTTGTCTGCCACTGAGTAACTGTTGGTCATGTGATTTACTGTTGATGAATAGTGTATTGTCTGCCATGCGGATAATTTGATGATTTTGGTGGAAAAGATGCCGGAGACGGTCTTGACTGGAATTAATCAAAATCGGCATAAGGGTCTTGACTATCTTCATAATCTGCCCATCGTTTTGGTTGATTGGGGGAACTTTGATGACTGTGAGATGATGAATCTGATGGAGAATGTTCTTCGTCATCATCTGTAGATAAAATTGCTGCTTCTTGTAGTAACTGCTTTGCTAATGCTTTTAACTCTTCTGCTTTAGAAGATGAGGATGAACTGGAGGCCTTTTTCTTCTGGGAAGAGGATGGTGACTGCTTTGTCTTCTTGGAAGAAGATGGTGACTGAGGAGTTGAAGATGTTAACTGCGAGACTGGAGGGGCCGGCTGAATGGAAACCGGAGCTTTTGAACTCGAGGGAATAACTGTGAATTCTTCACTGAATTGAGTTAAGACTCTCTCAGGGTCGAATTTATCCCACCATTTTACTAGGATTTGTCTTGTAACCATGTGTTCTTCAGGTTCAATTTTGTATTGCCATTTCAGAATCCAAGGAATTTTATATTTTGCCATAAATTGAAGAGTGGGAGAAAATCTTTTCTCATAATCTGAAAAGGTCATAACTGTAGTAAATTTTGTGACTGCATTCTGGAGTTGTGGAGGGAGAAGATCATAAGAGCAACCATGGTCATCCCACCAATTGCAAAACCACATAGGGAACTGGCGATTGAATTTTCTGTCGAAATTGAGGAACCATGAATGACTAAAATCCTCGGTTTGATGGAGGAATATTTTATCCCATGCTTCCATGTAGTCATGATACGTGAATGTGATTGTGTCTAATGTGTGGGGAGTAAAGGGGGGATCACCCCATTGGGCTAGCGATATGATTCGGATTATATAAAGGGAATGATATAATATCTTGGACTGGTCTTTAGGATCAAGGATTGGCTTAATGAAAATTGACTCGGTTTTAAATAGGATGTCCTTATAAAATGATAATGGGGGTTTTCCTGGAGGATAATGAGAGGTTGGACCAAAATGACTTTTTACTAGGGAAACAGGGTTTTTTAGATGACTCAAGTTAGGTTCAATGTAAAATAGGCCATGGGTAACTCTGATGATGTAAGGGGAGGATTTTTTATAAGTAATTGGACGGTTAGATGAGGAGCTTGATTTGTAAGGGTCGAACTGGTTGACTAAAGCTGATTGGTAACTGGGCATATTTGGACTGAGAGTACTACCAAGCGTACTATAATGATTGACTAAAGGAACATGAGAAGAACCTGTAAAAGGAACTATGTTTGATTTTGACTCAGGTGATTCAGGATTGACTGGAGAGGATGCTGTAACTTTTGTTTTTCCGGGATTTCTCCCTTTGGATGAGCTGGACATTATGCTGTGGCGCCCTGTAGGAATTCACGAGTTAGGAAGTCGGGGATATGATTGTCACTGCCTTTAATGAATGCAATTTCAAAATCAAAGATACTTAAAATTGCTTGCCAACGGGCAAAGATATGTTTACTAGCAATGTTTTGAACATCTTTTTCTAAAACATCTTTAGCACTTTTACAATCGACGCGGACTAAAAATTTTTGATTTAATAAATCATCTTGAAATTTACTGATACATAAAACAATTGATAAAATTTCTTTCTTAATAGTACTATAATTTGCTTGGGCTGGATTCCAAATTCCAGAATGAAAACGGACAATTTGCTCAGGATGAGTAGGAGAAAGTTGTTGTTTGAGAATACCTCCATAACCTATTTCAGAGGCATCAGTTTCTACTATTTTATAGGAATCGGGAAGAGGGATTCCTAAGCATGGTAAGGTTTTGACATGACTCTTAATTTCTTTGACTAAGGATGTATGTACGGAAGTCCAAGGGGAAGGATTTTTTTGTAATCTATCGAACAGAGGTTTACAGTGTTTCCTAAGGTTTTTGTAAAAATCTGCCACATAATTTAAAGATCCTAAGAATCTTTGTAATTGATTTTTATCTAAAATGACGTCTGGAAATTTGTCAGCGAATTGTATTGCTCTATCAATAGGTTTAATTTGGAGTTGGTGAATGTTAAATCCAAGAAAACGAATGTTGGTTTGGAATAGTTTGATTTTTGAGGCAGAAATAACTAGACCATTATTCTTTATTATGGAAAAGAATTGGTGAAGATGTTTCCAATGTTGGTCAATTGATTGAGAAAAGATTAGGACATCATCGATGTAGACAATGGAGAAGTGACTATAAGGATTGAATATATCGTTCATTATGTTTTGGAATTCGCTAGGTGCATTTTTTAATCCGAAGGGCATAACATTCCATTCATAATGTCCAAAAGGCGTGACAAATGCAGTTTTGTATTTGTCAGCTTCACTAATTTGAATTTGCCAAAACCCTGATTTCATATCAAATTTACTAAAGATAACAGATTTGTTTAATCTGTTAATGAGGTCTCGTTTATTGGGAATGGGATACCTGATCCATTCTAAAACTGTGTTAAGAGGTTTGTAATTTATAACCAGACGGGGGGTTCCTCGTTCGAGTTCAGCATTTTTCTGAACATAGAACGCTGGGCAAGACCAAGGGGATTTACTAGGGCGGATAATATCTTTGTTGAGTAAATCATTAATTTCTTTTTTACAAAAATCCATGATCTCGTGACTCATTTGAATTGGACGAGCTTTAGTGGGGATGTTTTTCTCATTGAATTCTATATGTACATATATATATATATATATGTACATATATATATATATATGTACATATATATGCAGTTTAACGACGCGCCTCCACCCCAACGGACTCCAGCAGCGTCCCCGATCACTTTCCCTCCCCGGCGAGGCCGCCAAATTCCAGTTTTCCGGCGAGATCACCCAAAACTTCAAATAAAGTCGATATCGCCGGAAACTGGAATTCGGCGGCCTCGCCGGGGAGGGAAAGTGATCAGGGACGCTGCTGGAGTCTGCTGGGGTGGAGGCGCGCCATCGTTGGCGCCGGAGGGTGGTGAACGGAGTTTCGTGCGCACTGCGGACGTGCGCTCCATATCCTTTCCTATATATATATACACACTTAACAATGTAAGTATATTATATTGTTAACAAAATGTAAGTAGAAAATACGATGTAAGTATTTTATTCATATGTTAACAAAATGTTTTATTTATTCTTTGTCATTTAATTTATAGAAAATTATGTGTGTAGCTAGGTTGCTAAGTGTGTAACCATGAGCATATGAGCATTTAATTTTACTCATGCTAAGACAATATATTTTAGTGTAAGTAATATATAAGTTATTTAATTTGTTGTGTAGCTCATGAGTACTAATAAATATTACTTCATTTTGTGTCTAGCTCATGAGAGCTAGTTCAATTTTCTACGACAAAGTTGGCACGGATTTTGTCTATGATCATTGTTGGCGATACTTGAAAAATACTATCAAGTTTGGGGAAACGCCTTCCACCGAAGCTATGAACTCGCGTATTTCTACTCCTATCAACTTGGAAGAAGATGGAGCACACGCCAATGAAGCAGAGCCAACTACAACAACACAAGCACAACCTCAATGACAAAAAGCTCAAAAGCTAGCAAAGAAAAAAGGCAAGCAACAAGATGCGGATGACTTACGCATTCAAATGCAAAAGGCTCAAGAACAAAGTGAGCGTGAATATCTACAAAGGCAACAACAATTTGAGCAAGTTAAACAACTTGAGCAACGCGCTTCGGATGATCGTATTATGATGGTTGATCTATCAACGTTCGATACTCCAAGAAATAGGGGTTATTGGGAAAGGAGACAACAAGATATAATTAATAGGGAGGAAGCAACCTTAAGCTCTCCGGTGAACCCTCAAGATCAAGCCCCCACCGAATATCAAACACCAATCCAAGGAGACAACCGTAACTTGACCAATTATGTTCCAGTTCATGAAACACAATGGATCAACTAGAATCATTAATTAGGAAGTATCCATTTAATTTACCTGAATAAATGTTGTTGTTTGTTTTTAGTTGTAATGTTTTTTTAAGTTATGAATAAAAAGTTATTATTTTTTTATTATGATAACCATTCATAAAAAGCAATCACTCAAGATGAAAATCTTTAACTTTTATTGAATAGCAAAAACAAATGCACACCACACAACACAAGAATATAAAAGCAAAAGCACACCGCACAAACAAAGGCCATGAGAAACCGACAACTTATTGAAAGCAATAAATTTAAAGCTCATCACTGGTCATTCTCATCAGCTTGCAGCTTCATGCTCCACAGGTGATCAACTAGATCTTCTTGGAGGTTTTTATTCATCACTGGACATCTTACCTCCCTATAGCGACGCATGAATTGATTTAGCCGGTTCGGATTGCGATGAACAGAGGTGTCTTGATTAGGGATTCTGTCATATATATGTGCCTTATTTGGTATGGTGGGAATGTCATTCGGATCAAATGGCTCAGCTGCATCTTCATCATGCTCATCTTCAACAATCATATTATGCAAGATAATGCACGTTATCATGATAAACTAAAGATTCTCCTTACTCCATCCACGAGCTGGCCCTCTTATGATTGCCCAACGAGCTTGAATAATACCAAAAGCTCTCCCCACATCTTTTCTATATGCTTTTTGCATCCTTGTGAAATGTTTTGTCTGCGACGTCCTCGGGTTTTTGATTGCTTGAACAAATGCGGCCCATTTCGGGTAAATGTCATCAACAAGGTAATAAGATTGCCATAATGCTTATTTTATACTTCATAACTCACCTGAGGAGTTTCACCACGAGACACATCATTAAACAAAGGTGACTGTCCAAGGACATTAATATCGTTTAGGGAACCTGGAAGGCCGAAAAAAGCGTGTCAAATCCAAGTATCATAGGATGCCACTGCCTCCAAGATGATTGTTGGTTTCCCCTTATAGCCAGTATACTGCCCTAGCGAGTCCTCCGTCAATAAGATCGTCTAAGACCTCGTGCGCGAGGTTGACGTGTGTCATCATTACCATCCTCTCGGTCTCGCTTAAGTACTCGGCGCGGACTATCATCCTCTGGGTGTTCGGCCAGGTCCAAGGTGATTCTCCGCTCGCCTGGCTTTGGTGCGCGACGGCGGCTGTTCTCCTTTGGCTGGTCGTTCCAATTCACCTCGACCATACCGACAACGGCCGGGAATGGATCAACATCCACCAGAGAAGCGGTGCTTCCTGGCGTCTTCATTTTTAGGGCGCCCGAATTCAACCAGGTTTGCAGTTGGTCGCGGAGTTTGACACAGTCCTTGGTGTCGTGATTGTAAGCGTTGTGGAAACTGCAATACTTTTTGTCCTTTAGCTCTTTCTTGGACGGGATCCTGTGATCCAAGCGCACGTATTTCTCCTCAATCAAGTCATTAAAGACAAGATGGGCGTTTTTCACGTCATACGTGTACGCCTCATATTCGGGCTTAGTCCATGCAAAGGACTGAATGGTGATTGGCTCATGGGTCATCCTGAGATTCTTCAGTTTGTGAGCTAAAGGCTTCCCGGTCAGTTCGACGGCTCCTACTTCGTCAACATACTCCTGTGCGGCTTCATTCTCCTCCTGCCTTTGGTAGTAAGGGTCGAACGTGGGGGTTTGGAGGTTTAATGCCCCTACTATCCTGTTTCTCCCCGGTACGTATGTCCCCTTGGAGGCATTCCCCATCCGGTGGGATAATTTTTCCACTGCTAGTGTATACAATTGAGGCTCCCGATCATTCTCGGAAATCCTATTTCTGCTGCCTTGTCAAGAAGCCGTCGCAGATCTGCCGGTGTTGGTCGGCGGAGGTAATGCTCATGGTACACATTTCATATTACCCTGGTGAAGTGTTTCAAAATCTCGATGGCAGTGGATATCCAAGTAATCATCAAAGAAGTCGGTTGTGACCCCATATGCGAGTTGTCTCATGGCGCATGTAAGCTTTTGTTCAGTGGATAGGCCGACTCTCCCAGTCGCATCTCTACATTGAACAAAATATGGATCATAGTTGGCCACGTCGCGCATCATCCTGTCAAAGACCTAAGGTTGCATTCTGTATCACCTACGAAATATATTTGGTTCGTACCTGCATGGATTCGTGAAGTATAGAGCTTTCAGATGTTGATCCATGATCTCTCTGTTTCTGGCAGTATACAAACAACCTTCCGAAGAACCACCCCATTGTGAATCCTCATCTTCCAGATCTTGGATTTGCAAGGCAGCAGCAGACATCATCATGGATTTTCGTTGGTTTCTTGTAACGGCCTCTTCTTGATCTTTTATAAACCATTTTGTCAAATGATTCATTGTAGAAAAACAGTTTCACAAAATCAAAAGGCAACAATGTGAAGATTTTGATATGAGAAGAGTGTTGTGAATTTGTGAGGAATGAGGATGACGATGGCCGTCATATTTATGGACAATTTAAGATGATATCAACAGATAAGATATTGTCACACCCCGACTCTTAAATTTTACCTTAAGTACTAGCATTGTGGTAATAAGAATTTTACCGTATTCGTCATTGGATTTTTAGTCCTAAAGTCCCTAGAGGTGTGTTGAGGGACGAATATTTCGAAAGAATTATTCGAAGGAAGAAAATGTGACGATGGTAAAAATGGTAAATTTTAGCTAGTAAAAGGTAATTTTTTTTGGGGTGTTGAATTTTGGAATGGGTTTATTTAGGGATGTTAGACCGGTTGGGCCAAGCCCAACAATTTTTCTTCCCCCTTTCCTTTCTCTCTCCTCCCTCCCGATTCTCTCTCCTTCTCCCTCCGCCCGGAAAACTTCCGACCGCCCGTCCGCCGCTGTCCGGCCGCCCCAGACCGCCGCACCGGTCCCAATCGATCGGTCTCCAACCCAGCTTCCGTTCTAGACCGGTGGCAGCCTCCCTAGCGCCGCCGTGAAGGAGAAAACAACCCCGAAAGCTCCGACTGCCGGATCGGTTTTCTCGCCGGAACTCCCTCCTCCGGCCGCCATAGCTGGCGATCCTTGACTCAAAAGGAAGCCCTCCTCCCGTGCTCTAATCCCTCCAAATGATTCGCTCCCTCTTGAGCTAGGTAAGGAGAAATCGGTAAAGGAAATTCTATGGTTTTTATGGTTGTTTTCGTTCGATTGACATGGTTAGGCTTAGAATTGGAGTTTGTGCTAGTTAGGAATGTTGTAGAGGAGGTTGAGAGGAAGGTGCTATCAAATTTTGGTGGGCATTGGAGGTCGCAGGAGCTGGTCGCCGGCCGCCGCTGAAAAATTGTTTTTGGTGGAGATTTTTATGAGGAGTTTAATGGAATGAGTTTTAGAATTTTTGGAGAAGTTTTGGATAGGTTTGGAAATTGTTAAAGTTTGTAGTTTTGGCGGATTAATAAGTTAAAAATCCGGCCATTGGATTATTTATTGTTAGGAAGGTAGAAGGTGCTTTTGAGGATGTCGGAAAAATTGTGGAGCTTTATGGTTGGCAGTGAAGTTAAGATTTAGGACGATAGGCATGGTTGAGCGCGAAAAACTCATATTTAATTATGCCTATTTTCTTTAAGCGTCGGTGTTTTATTTAAGGATTTATTTATGTTTTGGAACAGGACGTGAGGAGGCCCGAGCAGAGGAGACCTCCGACCGACATCAGGCTTAGGCCTAAGTTGTGAGTGGACTTTTGTTTTTAAATAATGTTTTATTGTTGAATAATTTCTTTTGTTGGAATTTATCCTGAATTGAGAATTTCGGTGTTTATACTCATTTATTGACGTTTATGAGAATAATATGTATATAAGTGAACGCTAGCTAGCAATACGTGATTTCCCCCCATAATGAGGAAAAATGTCATTATGGGGTGACGTGGGCGTTAGACGCCAGCGTCGTAGCCCTGTACGACTTTCTATTTTCTTTTCGTATTCGTTCTTAGATTCGTATAAAGAGTAAGCACGTATATATATATTCACTCGTGCGATTCCCCCATAATGAGGAAAAATGCCATTATGGGGTGACGTGAGCGGTAGATGCGAGCGTAGTAGCCTTGTATGAATTTCTGTTTTCTTTTATTCCTTTAAAGAAATCATAAAAGGAGTAGACGAGTGCATATACATACTGATATATTTAATTTTAGCCTGAGAGGCTGTATTTGTTTAAGTTTTGGAGACTAGCCAGAACTAGTCGTGTCATTGAAAGTTTTCTTGGGGAAATATTATTTTGTTGACGAGATTACTTTTGTCCACTCACTCTGACGTAATTAAATATTTTTCCTCTGGGCTTTTCCTTCGTTTTTAAATGCCCAGCCTGCAGAGTTCGGGTGGGGTCTAGAATGAGGCGACAAGGCATAGTCACCCACATTTTCACTACTGTCCGCCAGTAGGTTATCTGTTTAAACCCACTAGGATTTCTATCAGCTTCCGTTGTCTTTCTTGTAGTAGCTCTGAATATTTTCGGAAAAATAATTGTGTATTTTTTTTTATACGATTATTTGGATTGAGTTGAAGATTAATATTTTGGTTAAGAGGATGTTCTATATTTTTCCGAGTTAGGGTTGTCCATTTTCAAGGGAGGTTTGCCGAGTTCTTCGGTAAATTTTTCTTAGAGGTGGTCCCCGCAGGACTTACCTCGGGTTTCAGGGTGAAATTCGGGGTGGGTCTTGACAGATATGACATGTGTCGGACAAATGTAACCCGTAATCTAGATAGCCAATTAGTGTTTGACATGTGACGACGATAATCACATCCGAACTCAGTTGTTTTTCGTATATGGAACCCATAAAGGGAGTGATCGAAGATGAAAAGAACTGATCAACAGAAACTTAATCAACTTACCCAAGCTGTCTGTGTAGCACCATTATGAGGCTGCTATATACATCAAGGAAACACAAGGACTTGCAATCACGTCATTGAGTTCATCCCTCCACGTACATGATCTGGATAGTCTGGACCATTGTACGCAGCTAGCTACCATTCATAATGAAGGAGAGGGCTTAATATCTTGATTCTGCATACATTTATGGTAGTTGCATCTAAATCAAAATTTTACCTGAATCAATTTGTTTTTACGGCTTTTCTTTTTCCTGGATTTAATCATTCCAGGAAGGTTTCAATCAGTGCAGTGGCATGTACACGCGTGTTGAATTGTTCAGAGTTATAGTGCAATCATGCATCCAAAAAACTACGAAACATGATCATGACATCTTGACATCGACAGATCGATTGATGATAGACAGACATAAGGATAAGCAACTTCATATTACTGATAATTGAGCAAGCTTTATTAGCTAATACCATGGCATATCCTAGTAATCTTTCACTGATTGCATGATTTAGATTATAAAATCCTGATAGTATGGATTAAATAACACAGTAACACTATGACTTTGCACCTGTGGACTTGTTTGACTGGAACCACGAAAGCACATCGTGAAGCATCCAGTGGATTACAGAATTACCTCTTCCTTTGTCTTTATAGAACAGTGACAGGTTAAGCTACGCACCTGGAGCAATATGGCCGATCGATCAAGCCAAGTTCTAGCCAAAATCACCAGAAAGTTATTTCTTTAAGTAGTTAACCATAGGAGGTAAATTAACCTTGCTATACTTGTATATATAGCTCCAGTCTTATTGGGAGCTTATACTATTCAACTTCGAGTTCAAAATATCTCACTGCTAGCTAATTGTGATCATTTTCATCCTCCTCTCGCCAAAAACACAAGCAGCTTTTGAGTTTTGAGATGGAGAACAATCACTCAAAGCCCCATGCTGTTCTATTTCCCTACCCTCTCCAAGGCCATGTAATCCCAGCAGTCCATCTCGCAATCAAGCTCGCATCAAACGGCTTCACAGTCACCTTTGTCAACACCCAGGCAGTTCATTACCAAATAATCAAGTCCCAAAGTCTCGATACCCCCACAGAAGACGTTAACATCTTCGACGGGGTGTGTAAATCGAGCCTCAACATACGTTATGTAACGATCAGTGATGGTTTTCCTATCGGATTTGATCGATCCCTCAACCACGACCAGTTTTGGGAAGGTGTCCTGCATGTTTTCCCAGCTCATGTGGATGAACTTGTAGCAGAACTAGTCAGATCCGACCCACCGGTCACCTGCTTGATAGCAGACACTTTCTTTGTGTGGCCAACAATGATAGCAGCAAAGTATAACCTTGTGAACGTGTCATTTTGGACTGAACCAGTTCTGGTCTTAACCCTCTACTACCATATATACCTCCTCAGAGAAAATGGTCACTTTGCTTCTCCTGGTTAGTGTCTCAAGTCTCAAGTCTCAATCATATCTTTATTCCCTGCTTCTTGCTTCCACCTCCTTCTAAGATCTGCAGTTCATAGTTTTGAGTCCGGCGGAATTGCTAATCTTATAGCAATGTCTACAAAATTTAACTTCCATGCACCTACGTAACTTTTCGGTCTTTACATTGTATATGTGTACTATATCAATAAGGGATTGGACACAATTAACTCATCGGAAGTGGACAATGTAGGGAGCAAGTTTCACTCTCACGTGAAGTTAGTTTAAACATACATAATTGAGGTTAATGGTGTGACTATATAACGTATATATGAAATACCTTTTACTGAAACAAATAATTTTTCTATGTAGGTAATCATCGGCAAGATACAATCGACTACATTCCAGGAGTGAAAGCAATTGAACCAAAAGACTTGATGTCATACCTTCAAGCTACTGATGTCACATCCGTAGTTCACAGGATCATATACAAGGCATTTAAGGAAGTTAAAAGGGCAGATTTCATTCTTTGTAACACAATTCAAGAGCTTGAATCAGATACCATATCTGCCGTGCAAGAAAAGCAACCTACCTATGCAATTGGCCCTATTTTCCCCAATGGGTTCACGAAGAGCACCGTGGCCACGAGCCTCTGGTCCGAATTTGACTGTATCGAATGGCTCAACACTAAACCGAATGGTTCAATTCTCTATGTCTCATTTGGTAGCTATGCACACGCTAGCAAAAGAGACATAAAGGAAATAGCCAATGGGCTTTTACTAAGCAAAGTCGGCTTCATTTGGGTTCTTCGACCTGATATTGTCAGCTCCAATGAGACCCAAATCCTACCCGTCGGATTCGAAGATGAGATCAAAAATCGAGGGTTGATTGTGTCATGGTGTTGTCAAATTGAAGTCATCTCACACCCTGCAATTGGAGGGTTCTTAACACATTGTGGATGGAACTCCATATTGGAAAGTATGTGGCGCGGCCTCCCATTGTTGTGTTATCCATTGTTGACTGACCAATTCACCAATCGGAAACTAGTCGTCGATGATTGGAGGGTGGGGATTAACCTTTGTGATCGGAAATCTATCACAGAGGAGGAGGTGAAAGAGAAGGTGAACCGTTTGATGAGTGGAAAGTCAAGTGAGGAATTGAGGAGGAATGCCAAGAAGGTCAAGAACATATTGGAGAGTGCATTGGATAAAGATGGTTCATCAAATAGAAACTTTGATCGATTCGTAGATGATGTGAAGGCTAAAATCCAAGAGAAACGTGGGCTTAGCTTCAAAGACTTCAATGTCGTTCACTCGGGTTCTTAAATCTTTGTTGCATATTCCAATAAGGCAAGGTTGTCAGTTTCGATTGTTTTCTTTTATCAGATACAAGATGGGCTGGTGCGGCGCTTACGTTCATGTTTGTCCATTTTCTTGAAATGAAGAAATGTGTGTCACTATATGTGTTGCCTGCCATCACCTTTTCGTGTAGTTTCGGAATTTCTAGTGCTATAGATTGAGATGTAAAGAGATATTTCATACGCATAAACCAATCAGAGCTATGTAATTCCATGGTATTTGTTTCTCCAAGATCCTGTAGATCCTGTAGATCTTGAAGAAGCTTTGGCGTGAACTCTCTTCTTTGACCTTGCCGACTTGCTACCTGCAATAGGAGACCGACTGGGACTTTTCGGTCTTTCTCTCTCCGATGATAAAGTTAGTGGTGTAGTTTGGTAAAGTGTATTTAATGTTAGGGGATTTCTCACATCTGTTGACATTGACATTGTATTTATAACCATGCGTTGACTTATATCTTGTCTGCTATACGATGTGAGACAAATGTGTTATTGTGGTCTATTTATTTGGCCCTTTGTGGTGTGCCTCCTGCCCGGCCCAAACTGCTATGACCTCTAGGGTGAGGCCTCCTCGGTCTATCTCATGTTGGGCTTCCGGTAGCATCGTGGGCCGAGGAAGTATTTATCAACTACCGACTACAAGTCCCCCCAAGTTCTCGTTCAATACACATCTTGAGTGGGGACTTAAAGAAATGACCCACGATTTGTCAAATTACCCACGGGTACCCGGTCCCAGTCCCCCCAAGTTCGCACTCGGGACATGTTTGAACGGGTTGGTATTGTGATGGTCAAAGGTAGCAAGCTTTTCCATATCATGTGTTTCAGCTCGAGCGCGGGGTATAATCCCCACGTGGGTTATCAGGCCACTATTCTCCGTGTAAAGGGAATGATATGAACTGCCCAACTCCCGCTCTCCCGGAGCTGTACAAGGGACTTACGGTTCTCATGGCTGCAGTAGTTTCGCCCATGCTTCCAGGTGATGCGTTTCCGGGGTGTAATAATCTTATGGAACAATGTGTTTCTTCCCGTTGGTTGTTATCCGGGATGGGAATTACCCGGCCCCTTGCCTTTCAGGGAGGCTTGTCCAAGACTTGCGTTCTAACGCAGTTGTTGAGCGCTCTCCCGATGACATGGATCCGGGTATTAATGATTGGAAGCAGTTGTTGTGTGCTTCTTCCCGGTGATGTTGTTGACGTTTCTTCATCTTAGAACTTACTCATGCGTTAGTTATTGTACGGCTCATTTTCCCGGGACCAACTCTTCCGGGACTTACCACTTTCACGCTTGCCTGGTAATTGAAATATGAGGCTTCCCGGTGCACTAATCAAAGATTAATTTCCAACCTGAGGGTTCTCGTTGGTTTTCACTAACGGGTCTTCCTGGTAATTATGATTCGGGAAGCTGAAACTGGATAGGTGGTAGCATGTCCTCTCGGTAATTATTATCCGGGATCTTTGGTATGTCTGCAACGACCCCCGTTGCTTTGATTAAAATAACGTCTACTAAGGTGCTACCGATCCCGGAGTGCTCAATACGAGATCCCGAGCTTTGGCGCTGGGTTAGCGGTGTTCTGAGTTGTGTCAGAACATTAATTGCATGCTCGCCAGATGGCAGTGTGTTGGGGAATGAAGGGACGTGCAATAAATGCATGTCGTTTCAACCTTTTCTTCTTTGAGAAGTTACCTCTTAGTGGGGCACGTGTCATGATCCTGCGATGAAGCTCGACGGCTCTGATTTCCTCGTTCACGGTTAATGGGTTCCCCCCCCCCTCTTCCTATATACGCTTCCCCTTCCTCTCACTTTCTCTTCCCTTCACTTTCTCACTTCTACTCTCTTCCTCCTCGTCTGCTCCCTGTGTTCTCTTTGTCTTCTTTTCTTTGTTCTCTCTGTTTTCTCTACTCTATGATTCATTCTTTCGTAATCCAGGCCTTAGGATTTCCAAAAGCTGTGGAAGAAAAAGAGGAGATTTGCTTGGCCCAGTATTTTCGTTGTTTTACTGTTGTCGCTGGTTTACGATTGCGAGGTGCTCTCCACTCCCTGCTTCGGCGAGTCTCCGGCCTCTGTTATCCGGTGAGTACTGTCTTTTTGGGTTTTTTTTTTTACATTCTGAAGCGAACTTCGTGGTTAGGGTCGTAGGGTTAGCATTTGGTTCTGTATTTTCTCTGGCAGTGTTGTGGGTTTTCTTTTCTGGGTTTTTGTATGCTCTCTGCTTCGTGTTGGGTGGGTACTCTACATGTGCTACTCCTCCGGGGAGGGTTGGCGGCAGCATGTGTTAGTAGTTATCTAATTGGCCTTAGGTTTTTGTTCTAGGGCTAATGGATCCTAGGGAAAATGACGCCAGCGGTTCTAGTTCCACCCATCGTTCTCTCGCTGACGACGACGAGAGGATGGAGGAATACCTGCATCGCCCAACTCAGAAGGCCCTTGCTCACGGTGCTTCCCCCTCTGAGTCATCATGTTTGAGCCCTGACTGCCCATCCGTTTTGGCTTCCAACAGTGGCGTAGGGGAAGTATTCGAGGCGATCCCTATCACCCGAGCCCTGCACCGCCTAGAGGATGGCAGGGTATGTGACGAGGCGTTGTGCAGTCTCACGCCCGAAGAGATTGAACAATTCCGGGAGGAATGAGACATCCCCCCTGACATCCCCTTGCGTGGGCTACGCCCCGGATAGTTGACTTGCGCTCCCCATGACAATTTTGTCACGGTACACGACAACATGTTCATAAACAGGTTCTCTGTGCCGCTTCCTCAGTACGTTCAGTACATGCTGAGCATGCTCCAACTGGCTCTCGGTCAAGTCCCCCCAAACCAATGGCGCCAACTTCTAGGGCTAGGATGCCTGTATTACCTGTCCAACATGGGATGGCCCACGATAAACGAGTTCCACGCGTTATACCGGTTGTCGTACTCCAAGAAGGCGGGGAGCTCCGGGTGCGTCAGCTTCACCGCGAGGGACTACGAATCAGTCGTCATGGATCTCCTGTCGTCCATAAACAAGGAGTGGCGCGCTAAGGTAGTTCTAGTGGGCGGCTCGTGGCAGCGAAAGACGAAACGACAGACCATTCTGAACTACTTCCGAGCCATCAGGGACCAAGCTTACTCGTTGACAACTGTCGAGCGAGAGCGTATCGCCAGGATTTACGCTGTGTGGCCCAATGAGGAGGATCGTAGCTCGTATCATCTTACTCGGTGGGTCGTGCTGGTTCACTGTGAAATGGGTAGACTATCCGGTGAGTTTCGCTTGTCTTGTCCTTGACCTTTTTTTTTTTCTTTTTTGCACTTTGCCGTGACAATATACTTACACACTTTTTTTTTTTTTTGCAGGCAAAATCCCTTGACGTGTCCCTCGTCCCAGCCACCCGCTCGACATGGAGAAGGACCAAGACCTCTTGATGAAGCTGCTGAATGTAGGTGAGGTTACCTCCCGCACAAAGGTGGATCTGGACACATGCTCATCGCGTGTCTTGGAGTCCCAGAAACACCTGGAGGTTCCTGATGAGGTCTACGGGACCGTTGCTCCCCCTCCGCCGCCACCTCCTCCCGGAAGCTCTAAGACAACAGGGAATCTTGGCGAGAAGAAGAAACGCCACCACCTTTCGAAGAAGAAGGCCCATGCTACTCTCGACGCCCAGGTGACTTACACCGGGAAGGATGTCTTTGGTGACCCCGCCCCTAATCCTAAGAGGGTGAAAATTGCGCCCGGAGGCTCTACTCCCTCGTTATCTCTTCTCGCTCCTCCCATTCCTACCATATCGAAGACCCCGATCAGGCAGGTCCTCGATGAGTACGGTTGCGCAGACGAAAAGTTCGTGCGCTCCATGATCCGGGATCTCAAAGGCTTTGACCTTGACCGGGTGAGATTCAAAGAAGGCTCCCCCTCCGAGTCCCGCCAAAATGCTCGGGAGCATCTGATGAAGGTTAGTGCCCGAGACACTTTTCCTCTTCTCATGCAGTTCACTTTGCTTTCTTGGCTTGACCCTTTTGTTTGTTTTTACAGGCCTTCTTTGCGGTGTACTCAATTGACGCCAACGAGGATGCCTCTGAGCTGAAGCAGCAAGTGGCTAAGCTGAAGAGTCACATGAGTTTTCTCCAAACGGAGAAGAGGTCCCGAGAGAGAGAGAGAAGAACTCGCTAGCTGAGAAGCTAGCCATGCTGCAGCTGCATGTGTCAAGACCCACCCCGAATTTCACCCTGAAACCCAACGTAAATCCTGCATGGTCCACCTCCAAGGAAAATTTACCGAAAATTCGGCATAACCTCCCTTAAAAATGGACAACCATAACCTGAAAATACCTGCAAACACTTCTAAAAATCCAACTCCAATCTTAAACTCCTGGAGCCTTCGTGCTCCCCAAAATCACAACACCTCCCAAATTATTTACTAAACTAAAAATAAACCCACACTAACATTCATAGGTTCAGAGCAACTCTAATATTGAAGGAAAGAAACAAAAATATACAAATAGGCAGAAGCTATATAATGGACTATACTGTGTCTCCATGTACGCCCGACCTCAACTATGCTAACCTGCAATCTGGGCATTTAAAACCGAAGGGCCCAGGGGAGAAGCATTTGAAAACGTTAGAGTGAGTGGACAAAACTAAAGTTTAAAAGAACAAGTCTTTATGTTTTCCCAAATTTATCTCTTCAGGAAAACTGCACTGCATGCAATAAATAATAAAACTCATACTTAGAAAATTGGCAAAATCTGAAATACGCGACTAGCCCCGCTAGTCTCCACTACTTTAAAAATATCGAGCCTCTCAAGCTCTAGTAAAAATAAGTATGTATTTACACACGTCCATACTCCCTATATAAATTTTATGGATTTAAAGAAATTTATATACGGCTACTACGCTCGCGTCTAACGCTTACGTCACATCATAATGCGGTTACTCGCTGCGTCATTAAGGTGGACAGACGGGTGTATATATACGTGCCTATACCCCTTATATGAATTAAAACATTCATATAGGGCTACTACGATTGCGTCTCACGCTCACGTCACACCATAATGCGGCTACACGCTACGCCATTATGGCGGACATGCACGTATGGCTAGCTAGCATTTACATACATACTTTACTCATAAATATATATATATATATATATATATATATATATATATATATATCTCCACCGAAAATCATACTTTCAGTAACTCTCCAAATAAAAGAAAATTGACAATTATAAAAGAAGCAATAAATATATGACTCCAAAGAAAATCTCATTTTTGGAAATTCTTAAAATAGCGAAGTTAACAAATAAAATAAGAACATTTACTTCTGAAAATAACTTTGTAGAAAATAACTCACGAGAGAAAATCAATTCCACAAATTAATAATTCCGTAAAATAAATTCAATCATTAAATATAAAACGATTGCATGCATTTAATTTAAAATAAACGTCCTCTCACTGGTTAAGCCTTAAGATTTCCAATGCTCGGAATACTCCTCGAGCGCTGCCTCCAATTATTCAAAATCTCGAGTCAATCCCACGTCTGACGATAAACATTAGAACAAATCGGTCAGACCGGACTCTGAAATAATCATTGACTCGACTTCTTCCTTTCCAAATTAACCTTTGACTTAACGATTCAAGTTATTTTTCACTACACGTCCTACTAGTCGTTAGACACTTAGGCGTCGCTTAATAATTATTGAATCACTAAGGACATCCAAAAAAGTTTCCGTAAATGGGAAGTTTTTATAAAGGGCAAGTTTCCATTTTTGGAAACTTTCCTAACTTAGCAAGTTTCCCGATTACAACCCAAATATTCCCTTTTTTGGAACTACAATTCAAATTAGAAAGAAAGTCCTCGAAAACTACCTAATCGGCTACTGCAGGAAACACTGCCCTTCACCGGAATCGATCGCCGGATTCCGGCCACTTGCCGGAAATTTGCCATGACCTCCCTGTATTCTTCTAAATACCAAGTTATCGAGCCTCTGCTCCAATCCCAAACCACGACTGCTGCTCTTGAATCCCTCCAAGGCGCGACTGAGCTTCACCTAAGAGCTACACACTCACCGGAGCTCGAAAAAGACGTCTGAAACCTCAAGAACGTACGTCGCCGGAAAATCAAGAGATGCAGTGAAAAGGGGATTCAAGGGTTAGGTCTCAAATCAGACATCCAAGAACATAGAAGTGAAGAGAAGAGGAAGAAGAGTAAGAATATACCCACCGGAGTCACAGTCGCCGCCGGTGTCCGCCGGGATCCGATGAACACGGTGGTGTTCATCAATTTCGATCTCCAAGGATTCGGGTTTATGTGTGGAATTTTATCACTGGGTTTTGAAGAGAACAAGGACGAGATCATTTTGATAGTGGTCTCGTCGTCTGGGGTGGCCGGAGACAGCGGTGCTACCCTGGAGAAGAGCAGTGGCAGAGGGAGATGAGGGAGGAGAGAGAGAGGCTTGGTTGGCTCGGTCAAACCCGAGTTGGGTTCTTTGACTGGGTCAACCTCCTCTTTACCTTTTTAAGCTTAAACCAACGGCCAAGATCAAAACCCTAAAGATCTGACGGCCAAGATTAAATGGCTATTCTAATTTTAGAAAATTAATTCTAAAACCAAACCTTCGATAAATCGTAGACAATACCTCGAAGCTTCGAAAAATAATCCGATGGCACCAGTGAACTCGTCTACGACATCGAGACCTTAACATAGGAATTTGACATTTCAAAGAAAAACTCGAAAATAAACTTGAACGCTAACTTACTAAGTTACCGAGGAAGGTTAAATTCCTCAGTAACTCGTAGAATACCTAGTAAATAGGTAAAATTGGGTCCAGGGTGTTACAACATGTCCAGGAGCTGGAGAACAAAACCAACCGGGTCCCGGAGCTTGAGGCTGAGATGGATTCTTTGCGCCTGTCGCTCGAGAAACTACGACCCTTGGAGGGTAAGCTGCGAGAGAGAGGGTCTAAGATCTCGGAGCTCAAGCATCATGTCCCCGAGAGCTGGGATCATGCGATGGCTGAGTACAAGGCATCCCAAGAGTTCAAAGACCTACTGCAGGCTACCCAGGATGGGACCATCACGCAAAAGTTCAATGAATGGAGCGAGCACAGGTACCTTGACCGCCCTCGGATGGTGGCTGACTTGCTTGCTGCCAAGGCTCAGGCTCAGAAGGACGCCCAGCCTGTCCTCACTGAGGGTGCTCCCGTGACTCAAAACGAGACCGCACAGGAGGAGGATGATAACGAGTCCGAGAGAGAGGACGAAGAAGAACTGGGGGACTTGGCCGAGAAGGACCAGGCTTAGAAATTTTTTTTGTTGCCCCCCTCTTTTTTTTCCCCCGGATTGTAACTTTGGATCTTATTTTGAATATTGGCCTCGCGCCGATCCTTTGTGATATAAATTTTTGCCCAGTAGTCCGGTTGATTTATAAATCCGGATATTTGCTGTTTGGCTCACGATGGATCTTTTAACTCCCGGTGGATTCTATTTTTTGTACCAGTGTTCCCCTTTATCTGCTTGGTTCCCGGCAATTTTCCTTTAAACAACATATTTGGCTTGTTGATTTGACTACCACTCATGTTAAGAAAATACAACGCACTTGGCCTATTGTAAGTTTCCTATTGCCGTTGGTACACGCAAATTTTTAATTTTACACTTGTGAATTTAACTTCCTCATCTATGTATTAACTTGCAAAACAAATGAGGGCATCCTCCCAGGCAAACTTACAATCTCAAAACCCAACTGCTTACAATTTCTAAACAGGATAAAACCGAAGGTGTTCCATGTTCCACGGATGTCCTGTGATTACCCCATCCGTGTCCCGTGGATAAAATGTCGTTGGGCCAACTTCCTCCACTATTTCATAGGGTCCCTCCCAAGTTGGATCAAGAGCCATCAGTTTTGTCATTACCCGCTTCATCACCCAGTCCACCAGACCCAAGGGTCGGGGTCTGACCTTACAGTCGTAGTGTCGGGTCACCCGTTGTTTGTACACTTGGTTGTGTAGATCGGCCATTTCCCTTTTCTCCTCTATAAGGTCCATGTTGAGCTGGAGCCCCTCTGCATTTGTCTCTTCATTGTAATGTTCGACCCTTCCTAATGGTACCGTCAACTCGATCGGGATGACTGTCTTTGTGCCAAAGGCCATGTTGAAAGACGTTTCTCCCGTTGACTCTGTCGACGTGGTTCGGATGACCCACAATACCTCCGGGAGCTTCTATGCCCACAGTCCTTTTGCATCGTCTAACTTTTTCTTCAGCAATTTCTTGATGATCTTGTTGACTGCCTCTACTTGCCCGTTGGTCTTTGGGTGAGCCACCGACGCTAACACCATCCGGGTCCCCATGTCCTCAATGAACTGTTTGAGCTTTGGGTTGTTGAACGATGGTCTCCGGGACCCCGAACTTGTAGTAGATATTTTTCATAAGGAAATTCTTTTCACTGTCGGTGGTTATCCTACTCAGCGGTTCTGCTTCAACCCATTTCGTGTAGTAATCCACCGCCACGATGGCATATTTGAACTACCCTGGAGCCGTGGGGAGCTTCCCGACTAGGTTTAGTCCCCACTGTGCGAACGGCCATGGAGACATCAAGATCGAGAGGGCGATCGACGGGGAATGGACTTTGTTAGCGTGCTGGTGGCATTTGTGACATCCCGCTGATACTCTGTCCGCCATCTTTCCCATATTTGGCCAGAAGTATCCCGTTCTCAGTGCCTTGTGGGACAGCGACCTTGACCCAGAATGAGTGCCGCAGACTCCTTCATGGATATCCCGGAGAATAGTCTCACATTCCTTTATGGACACACATTTAAGGTTGGAGAAGTAATAGCCCATGCGGTATAACTTATCACTTATCAGGGTGTATCTGGCACACCACGACTGCTACTTTCTCACATGTCGCCTATTCTCCGGGCGTACTCCCTCCTTTATGAACTCGATAATTGGGTCCATCTAGGTGGGCTCCCTGGGGCAAGTGGTGATGGCAAATATCTTCGAGATCGTTTTGCTAATGCTGGGCCGGTCTAGGATCTCAACCTTAACTTTCTTGCGCCCTTTCTGACGGGTACCGGTAACTAGCCTTGCCAAAGCATCAGCATTACTGTTCTCCTTTCTGGGTACTTGAGTGATTGTTGCTGATTCAAACCTATGCAGGAGTGCTTTTGCCAGTGCCTGATAGGAATTTAGGTTTGGCTCCTTGGCTTCAAAGATCCCGCTGACCTGGTTCATAACCAACTGCGAGTCACTGAACTCTTGTACTCTCTTTACTTCGATTTCTTGTGCCAACTACAGTCCCCTGATCAATGCTTCGTATTCGACTACGTTGTTGGATGTGGCAAACTTGAATTCCAGAGAGTATTTGTACTTGAACCCATCCGGGCTGACCAATATTATTCCCGCTCCACTTTTGGCTTTGGTTACAGAGCCATCCACGTACAGCTTCCAACTTGGCTCTAACTCTAGGGGGGGCCTTCGTTACTTCAAACTGATCAATCTCGGGTGGCTCTTCATTGTTCTTCATGGGCGTAACCTCCGAGATGAAGTCTACAACCGCTTGCCCTTTGATGGCTACTCTCAGCATGTAGTGTATGTTAAACTCACCCAACTCGATTGCTCATTTCGCCAGCCTCCCGCTCGCTTCCGGCTTCTGTAACACCTGCCGGAGCGGGCAATTGGTGTACAAGGTGATGGAATATGCTTGGAAGTAGTGCCTTAGCTTCCAAGCAGTCACGATGAGCGCCAGAGCCAACTTCTCGATGCTCGGGTATCTACTCTCTGCCAAGGTGAACCCCTTTCCCTCATAATATACTAGGAGCTTGATGGCATCATCTTTCCTGTTCCTGATCAAGGCCGAACTTACTGCCGTGTCGGACGCTGCTAAGTATAGGTGTCACATCCCAACTCTTAACTAGCTTGGTATTTATAAGAATGTTATCGTCTTCGTAAATGAGTTTATAGTTTCAAAGGTCCCTAAAGGGGTGTTGAGGGACGATTATTTCGGAAAAATTGTTCGTAGGAGAAATATTTGAAGACGGAAAAATGGTAATTTTAGCTAGTAAAAATGTAAGTTTTATTAGGGTATTATTTTTGGGGTGTTAATTTTTGGAGTTGGGTTTATATTTGGTAGTGTTGGACCGGGTTGGAAGAGAGGCCCAAACCATTTCTCTCTCTCTTCTCTCTCCTCCCTCCGGACTCTCTCACTCTTTCTCTCCCTGCCGGACGTCTCCCGCGCCCGTCCGCCGCCATCCGGCCACCGCTGACCGCCACACCGGTCTCAATCGATCGGCTTCCGACCCAGCCTTCTCCCTAGCGCCGCTGTGAGAGAGAAACCACGCCCGAAAGGTCCGACTGCCCGTAGCTCTCCGTCGCCGGAACTCCCTCCTCCGGCCGCCATAGCCGGAGCTGCTGGGCTCAAGAGGAAGCCCTCCTCCCGTGCTTCAATCCCTCGAAAGGCTTTGGTGCGATTCGTGCTAAGTAAGGAGAAATCGTTGATTGAAACTCTATGACTCAATTTACTGTTTTGGTTCGATTACCCTATATAGGCTTGAAATTAGTGTTTGTGCTAGTTAGGGAAGTTGTTGTGCGTGTTGAGAGGAATGTTGTGCTAAATTTTAGTAGGCATTGGAGGTTGCCGGAGTCGGCCGCCACTGTTAGGGAGATTTTCATAGTTTTAGATGTGTAATATTAAGGGGAGTTTAATGGTATGAAGTTTAGAATTTTTTGAAGGAGTTTTGGATAGGTTTGGGATTTTTCAAAGTTTGGTATTTTGGCAGTTAATTTGGATAGAATCCGGCCGCTAGATTAATGTTGTTTAGGCTCTAGAAGGTTGGTTTAAGGCTGCCGGTATTTGTGGTGAAGTTTGGTCGGTATCGATTTAAGAATGACGAAGTTGGGCAAGAATGAGCGTGGATAAGGCTCACATTTAATTTTGCCTATTTTTATATAAGTGTTGGTATATAGTTGGGGACTAATTTATGTTTTTGAAACACGACGTGAGGAGGCTCGAGCTGAAGAGGCCTCGGACCGACATCAGGCTTAAGCCTAATTAGTAAGTGGACTTTTGTTTTAAATAATATGCATGCAATTGTTTATTGTTGAGTAATTTATTTTGTTGGAGCATTTGACGTCATTTTATTTGACGATTTTATTTATTTTGGAGAGTTACCGAAAATGAGATTTTTTAGTAAATTATAAATATATTTATGAGGAGAGTATGTATATAAATGCTAGCTAGCCATATGTGTCTGTCCACCTTAATGGCGTAGTATATAACCGCATTATAGTGTGACGTGAGCGTTAGACGCAAATGTAGTAGCCCTATATGAGTGTTTAATTCATATAGGGGGTATGGGCACATATCTATACACCCGTCCGTCCACCTTAATGACGTAGTGTATCACCGCATTAAGGCGTGACGTGAGCGTTAGACGCGAGCGTAGTAGCCCTATATAAATTATTTTAAATTTATAAAATAATTATATATGGAGTATGAACGTGTGTAAATACATACATATGTTGATATATATATTGGTATATATTTTTTGAGCTGAAGAAGCTCGATATTTATGAGATAAAAGATTTATCGCTTGAGGCATGCATTCGATTTCTTTGGAAATTAAATTGGGAAAGCATAAATCTTGTTAATTATTTTATTTATTTATTCTTTTATTTTTGTCCACTCACTCTAACGTTTGCGAATGTTTTCCCCTGGGCCATTCGTTTTAAAATGCCCAGTCTGCAGAGTTCGGTTGACATTAGTAGGAGGCGAGGCATAGTTATCCACTTCTCCACCACTTTTCACCAGTAGGTTACCTGTTTAACATACCAGTGTATTTTCTTGTTTCCTCTAGTTTTTAGTAGCTCTGATTACCCTTGAGGTTAGCGTATACTTTTTCGGTGGTGTGCTAAGACTTATGTTATATTTTTCGAATTCTCGAAGGTTGAAGTTTGTTATATTATTTGGATATTTATGGGATAAATTGGAGGTTGGTTTATTCGTTATAGGAGGGTAATTCTTGAATTTTCCGGGTTAGGGTTGTCCATTTTCAAGGGAGGTTTGCCAAGTTTTTCAGTAAATTTTCCTTGGATGTGGACCCCGCAAGACTTACTTCAGTTTTCAGGGTGAAATTCGGGGTGGGTCTTGACAATAGGTATAGCATTTCTCTGGGAATCGGCTTTGACAACATAGGGACCGAGGCTAGATACTCTTTGATTTTTCTAAAGGCTTCCTCTTGCTCGGGCCCCCAATTGATTAGCTTGAAGTGCTAACTCTTCAGCAGCTTAAAGAATGGCGCACACTTGTCTGTGACCCTGGAGACAAACCTGGCAAGAGCCGCTATCTTGCCTGTTAGGGGCTGCACCTCGCTCCTTAACTTGGGGACCTCCATATCTAGTATGGCATGGACCTTCTCCGGGTTCACTTCAATCCCTTGCCTGCTTATCACGTGGCCCATGAACTTCCCCTTAACGACTCCAAACAGGCACTTGTCCGGGTTCAGCCTCATCTTGTACGTGAGGACAATGTCAAAGACCGTCTGCAAGTCGCCTACATATTTGACTACGGTAACACTTTTTACCAACATGTCATCCACATACACCTCCATGGTTACTCCCAGTTTTTTGGCGAACATCTTATTCATCAGGCGTTGGTAGGTTGCTCCCGCGTTCTTCAGACCGAACGACATTCTCTTGTAATAGTATACCCCCTTGTCGGTGGTGAATGCAGTGTGCTCTTCATCTGCCGCGTCCATCATAACCTGGTTGTACCCAACATATGCGTCCATGAAGCTTAGCATGTCAAACCCGGAGGTCGAGTCAACGAGTTGGTCTATTCATGGCAATGGGAAGTTGTCTTTAGGGCATGCCCTGTTAAGACTCGTGTAATCTACACACATCCTCCACTGCCCCCACTGACTTCTTGGGGACCATGACCACGTTGGCTAACCACTGCGGGTACTTGGCTTCTTTGATAAACTAGATATCTAGCAGCCTCTACACTTCTCCCTTGATGATCTTGTACTTGGCCGAATCGAATGATCTACGTTTTTGCCTCATCGGGGGCACACCTTTCCGAATTCCCAACTGGTGTGTCAAAATCTCCCTCGAGATCCTGGGGACATCTGCATATGACCAAGCAAACGCTTTTTTGTTGGCTTTTAGGAAGTGCGTGAGCTCCTCCCTCACTCCGGGGGGGGGGGGGGGGAGCCATGTCCCTATTCTTGTTGTCCTCACAAGGAACTCGTCCGAGATGCAAACCAATCTCGTCTCCTCAACGGATCCCGGCCTCTCGGTCAGGAAACCCTCTGCTGCGGCATTGACTCTTAGGTCTTCATAGGCATCCGTCATAAGGGCCTTAGGGCTCCTTGAGACCAACACTTCCTCTCTCTTTCTTCTGTTATCCTAGTCAACGGCATAGCAACCTGTCGTTGCCCCATGATCACCCCGGATCGTCACTATTCCCGTAGGGGATGGCAGTTTCATCATTAACATGTGTCCAACGATGAAATCTTTTATCTTCCAAAGGGCCGGCCTCCCCAGAATCTCGTTGTAAGATGACTCGCAGTCGACCACTATGAAATTTATCCCTGCTATCAACGTGTTTCCTTATATACCCTCCAGGATCATGGAAATGTGATCCGAGCCTAAAGGCTGCACCACATCTCTGGAGAAGCTTATCAGCGGATCATTATCCTGCGTGAGCTTGCTATTCCCTCTCCTCAACGCCTGCCACGCGTTTCTGAACAACACGTTCACTGATGCCTCGGTGTCAACTAGAATCTTCTTACATAGGTAATGGTCCAACTGCGCGGTGACAAGGAACGGGTCCTCATGAGGCTGCATGATCCCTTGCTCTTCTTCTTCTACGAATGTCACCAATCTCCAGCTTACGTTGACATGTTGGTTATTGCAACTCCCGAAGGTGAATACTCGTCCTTCTCTAATTCCTGCACATTGCTTCTTTGCTTTATTACTCCTCTGGTCTAACCGTGCTCCCCCCAGGATAGTGTTGTTCCCTGCCGCTGTCCCGACACATATTGTTGTAGCTTGCCCGCTTTTATTTGGCCTTCTACCGCCCTCTTGAGCTCTACACAGTTGTTAATTGCATGCGTGGCCTCCCTGTGATACCCACAGTACTTCCCTGGGTCCTCCCGGATCAACCTTGACGGCGGGAACTTCCTTGTCGGGGGCCTTGGGATCACATCCTTGTTCTCATTCCACACTACCTCGGAAGTTGCCGTCAGGGTTTTGAAGTGCTCTTTGGCTGCAGGAGTCGCCTTGGATTACCCACTATCCTGGTATCCCCCTTTGCTTTTTCCTTGCGGGCCTCCCGCTTGCTTGGCGGGCTTCTTACCTCCTTCCTTGTGCCTCTTGCTGGGGGTGAAGCCTTCTTGGTCCCTTTTCCATGTTCTTACTTCTTGGATTGTCTGCCCTAGGGACTCCGTCCTTCTATCCTCCTTAGGCTTGCCCGTTAGCTGATCCCCATACGTGTCGTGATTAGCCTGAGCATACCTGATCGCCATTTCCATGAGCTCATCATAACCCCGAGGGTTCTCGATTTTTACGGCATATAGGAACTTCTCGGGCACCAGGGCTTGAACGAATGCTTCCTCTACCACCTTCTTATCGAAATTCTAAACCTTGGCCATGACACCCTGCCAACGGTTTAAGAAGGCTTTTAACTCTTCACCGTGCTCCTGTTTCACCTTGAATAGTTGGGCCGTGCTCTGCCCGTCCGTACGCAACATGAAGCGGTTTACAAACCTATCTGCCAGCTGCTTGAAGCTGTCTACCGAGCCGGCCGGGAGCTCGTAGAACCAGTTCAACGCTTCTCCCGATAGCGTCTCTTGAAACATGTTGCAGCATACAACGTCCGTGCTACCCTTAGCGTTGGTGTGGGATTTGAAACTATCGAGAAAGAGATGCGGGTCCTTTTCGCCCCCGTAGCTCAACTTCAAAGGTTTTGTTGCGTGGGAGTGCAAGGTCTGCGTGATGGCTCTTGTGAACGGACCTCCTCTTTCTTTGAATCACATCCCGGGTAGGTTTCGGGCTGCCCGTCTTTCTGCCTCGTTCACTCTTGAGGTTAGGTTTGTCATACTATCCCGTATGGCCATCAAAGTCGACTCTACACCCGTTGACTTCTAAACACCCCCGGCAATGGGGGTGGGTAGCGGTGGCGGGCCCTGATTCTTCATACTTTATGGAAACAGATTGACTCCAACGTGGATCGTTCTGCGAGGCGCGGGCAACGGCGTTATTGGGGATTCCTGGCCTTCTACCTGCTGTTCCCGCAAGGTGGCAGTTGCCCGCTCGATTGCCTCGTCACTTTCCAACCTTCGTTCCAACGCGCTCATTATAGTGTCATTATCCCGCTCTAGCTTTTTCTCCCGAGTCGTTGCCTCTAGATTGTCCTGGGTCCTCTCTCTCTCCAAACGCGCCACGTCTGCCCTCAGCCTTTCGACCATGTCTTCCACTTCCTCCTGAGTGAGGTCATGCATCGTCCCGTCCGGGGTCCTTTCCCGATCATTCCCTACGGGTGTGCATTCATGCCTCTCACTCGATCCTTCGCTCCGTGCTACAGTCCTCGGCGTTCTCTCCTCACTGGGACCCTGTTGGTCCAACGTCAACCTACTCCCCTCTAATAACCCACTCGACTCAGTCATCGAGACACGGTGACTTTTCGCAGAGTTTCCCACATACGACGACAATTGTTTCTGCAAGATCCTGTAGACCTTGAAGAAGCCTTGGCGTGACCTCTCTTCTTTGACCTTTCCGACTTGCTACCTGCAATAAGAGACTGACCGGAACTTTCCGGTCTTTCTTTCTCCAATGATAAAGTCAGTGGTGTAGTTTGGTAAAATGTATTTATTGCTAGGGGATTTCTCACCTCTTTGGTTGACCTTGACATTGTATTTATAACCTCGCGTTGACTTATATCTTGTCTGCTATACGATGTGGGTCAAATGTGCTATTGTGGTCTATTTATTTGGCCCTCTGTGGCGTGCCTCCTGCCCGGCCCAGACTGCTATGACCTACAGGGCGAGGCCTGCTTGGTCTACCTCATGTTGGGCTTCCGGTAGCATCGTGGACCGATGACGTATTTATCGACTACTGACTACAGTATTATTATGGAACATTATGTTTTTATTTGTGTTATATGTGAATCTAGACTACTGAATATGCTGACAGACAATGAAAGTGTTTGTCTGCCATGGACTTTTTTTTTTTTTTGTTATGAGGTGTTTTTGGTTATTGTCAAATGATTTTGTCCAAAATAAAGGTCTCGTTAATGTCGAGAGCCACTATTGTCACATTTCCAATCTGAAGGTATGTGTGTGTGTGTTACATATGTGTGGAGCACTAGTTGGTAGTTGGTACTCTTTTATCCTTTTGAAGTAAAAGATCCACTAGTGTGTTGGGTGTTTTAAAAAGTTGGTCAATTTGCATTACAGCCCTGCCCAACCCTATATGTTCTCTGTTCCTTTGGGTTTCCATTTTCCAAACCCAAGCTTTTATCCTATGAACATTACTTTCCTCTTTTTTGAGATTATTACTTTTTTAAATGAGGGTTAAAGGGATACTTGGGTTAAGTCTTTATCCAACTCTTTTCTTTTTTCCTTTTTTTTTTAGAGTGAATCTATATCTTATAAATTCATAGATGATCAAAGATGTATTTCCAATGCAAAGTAATTTTATGTTTTCCTAATGAGGGTTATTTCTAATAGCTATTACTCATATTTTCTTTTCAAACTGTTTTTTGGCCTTAGCAATACTAGTGTATGTAGTAATTTTTGGCCTTAACAATTATTTTCCCAAAAATAATTGCACATTATCTTAATTTGCTTGTCTTATAATTCAGGCTATGATTTATTTTGTTGAATATTATTTCCAACTTTTGAACCATCAAAGAAAAAAGTACAAGGTAATTTACCAATATTGCAAAACAATCAATATATCTCTTTCATATAAATATTAGGAAGCCCCAATTTTGTTAGACATACAAGGCTAATTGGATTAGTTTAATCGGCATCCACACTTACAAAGAAACAAGTATATCGAACATTCTAGATTCCTATGGTTTAATTTACATGATTATTTTAAAGCCATAAAACCAATCCATAACCAATCCAAGAAAGAGAACAATCCATGCTATACCTCCATGGAATCAAAATCAAATATGACTTGGGAAAACCATTTCATGGGTGTATTAATTAATTGTTCAACATGAAATTGTAATTTTCCAATTGAGAAAAATACACAAAAGTTACAAATTATAATTAAACATAAAATTAAAATCAAATCCTCAATGACATAGGGTCATAGGGTGTCTCTCCTATATTCAAAACTCTAATCATCATCAAATCAAAACACGAATAACTAACAAAACATACTAATCTTGAGCAACACAATTTGCTTTACGATATATTGAATCAAAATAGCGAACGCAAATTAATAAAAATCTTTCGCATTATTATTCCTAGACTAAAAACGAAGTAAACCCAAAACTTTTCTTTCCGAACAAGACACCTAGTTAAAAGTCTTTGGGCTCTCTCTATATAAATATCCCAACACCCAACACACAACCCACTCTCTTCTCTATTCTGCTCTCTCTCTTCTCCTCAATCTCTCTGCTTCGTCTTCATCGGTCATCCTCCGCCTGCTCTATCTTCAATCATGACCGATAAAGCTGAATCGTCCGACCCGTAAGCCCCCAGATCCAATTCCCCTTCTTCTCGATTTTGACCTAATTTCTCGAATTTGGGGATTTTTGATTTCTGATTGCGATTTTTGTTTTTGTTGCAGTAAGGGGACCAAGAGGGATTTTAGCACTGCGATTCTCGAGCGGAAGAAGGCGGCGAATCGCCTCGTCGTCGATGAGGCCATCAACGATGACAACTCCGTCGTCGCGCTCCACCCTGAGACCATGGAGAAGCTCCAGCTCTTCAGGGGCGACACTATTCTCATCAAGGTACGGTTTTGATGTGGTTTGATGGTGTAATTTGGAATATCGGTGAAGAAATTTGATGGGATTTTGGGTGCTTTGGTTTTCGAGCTGGGAAATTTAGGGTTTGGGGAGTGAGTGAAGGATGGTTTGTAGTTTGGTTGATGGGTTTGTGTATTTTGTTTGAGATCTGGTGATTGGGTGTGTTTTGGGTGTTCGGAAAGTTAGGGTATTGATGTAAAGTTTTATGCTTTTGTACTAGTTCAGGTGTTTGTACTGTTTGTTTTTGACTGAATGTTTATGAATTCTAGTTTCGTTAGAATATAATGGGTTGTTAAGCTGTAATTAGGTGCCGAAATCTAAATTTTGGACTGTATGCTTGATATTATAATTATTTGGAAGTATGAGAGCTAATTGTTTTTCTGTCATTCATTCAGGGAAAGAAAAGGAAGGATACAATCTGCATTGCCCTTGCTGATGATACTTGTGACGAACCAAAGATTAGGATGAACAAGGTTGTGAGGAGCAACCTAAGGGTTAGGCTTGGGGATGTTGTCTCTGTCCACCAATGTGCTGATGTCAAGTACGGAAAGCGGGTGCACATTCTCCCTGTGGATGACACTATTGAAGGTGTCACTGGAAGTTTGTTTGATGCCTACTTGAAACGTGAGTCCCTATCTAAACCTTTTTATTCCCAGCTGTAACAAAAGTTAAAACTGAAATCATGAGATAAAGATATTTATAGTTTTGAGCTTGCTACAGAGCTATACCAGTAGTGAACAAGTAACAAAAATGTAGTTCTTAAATGTTTTAACTTCTGCAGTTGGGACTGCTGTTTTGTTATGTCTGCATCCATAAAAATTACAGCTGTGCTGTGATTAGAGTAATTAACAAGTGGATCATTTGTTTACATCATAGATACATGTGAAAAGTTTGATACTTCTCTTTACTATTGAAAGAGCATGCAAATGTGTCATATAACACATTTTCTACCATGTGATGGTCACTGTTGCTTTTGAGTTTTGAATTTTGATTTTTTTACTGTGTGGTTCTCTATGTTGTATATTTACCTACTCTTCTGATCCATACTGCAGCTTATTTCTTGGAGGCCTACCGCCCAGTGAGGAAGGGTGATCTCTTCCTTGTGAGAGGAGGAATGAGGAGTGTAGAGTTCAAGGTTATTGAGACCGATCCTTCTGAGTATTGTGTTGTTGCTCCAGACACTGAAATTTTCTGTGAGGGAGAGCCTGTAAGACGTGAGGATGAGGATAGATTAGATGAGGTTGGTTATGATGATGTTGGTGGTGTTAGGAAGCAGATGGCTCAGATTCGTGAATTAGTGGAGCTGCCATTGAGGCATCCTCAGCTCTTTAAATCAATTGGTGTGAAGCCACCAAAGGGTATTCTGTTGTATGGGCCACCTGGATCTGGTAAGACTCTAATCGCCAGAGCTGTCGCAAATGAAACTGGGGCATTCTTTTTCTGCATTAATGGGCCTGAAATCATGTCAAAACTTGCTGGAGAGAGTGAAAGCAACCTCAGGAAAGCTTTTGAGGAAGCAGAGAAGAATGCACCATCAATTATCTTTATTGATGAGATTGATTCAATTGCTCCCAAGAGAGAGAAGACACATGGTGAAGTTGAGAGGAGAATTGTGTCCCAGCTCTTGACACTTATGGATGGACTTAAATCCCGTGCACATGTAATTGTTATGGGGGCTACAAATCGTCCTAACAGTATTGACCCAGCTCTCAGAAGGTTTGGTAGATTTGATAGGGAGATAGATATCGGTGTTCCAGATGAAGTTGGGCGTCTTGAGGTCCTTCGTATTCATACAAAGAACATGAAGCTTGCTGAAGATGTAAGCAGATATAGTTCTTATACTCTTAATTCCAAGTTGTGATTTTTTTTTTTTTACTTGATAAAGTGCTTATAAATGTGGTTTTCTCTGTATAGGTTGATCTGGAAAAGATTGGCAAGGAGACGCATGGTTATGTTGGTGCTGATCTTGCTGCTCTATGTACTGAAGCTGCACTTCAGTGCATCAGAGAGAAGATGGATGTCATTGACTTGGAAGATGAGGAAATAGATGCTGAGATACTCAACTCCATGGCAGTTACAAATGAACACTTCTCTACTGCTCTCGGAACAAGTAACCCATCTGCTCTCCGTGAAACGGTAAGTATTTTGTTTTTTTATGGTGTTGGTGCTTTTTTATGATTGAAAGCATTGTTAATGGAATCCATAACATGATTATGTTTTTATTGGCTAGGTTGTTGAAGTGCCCAATGTTTCTTGGGATGCTATCGGAGGTCTTGAGAATGTTAAGAGAGAACTTCAAGAGGTAATTGAGTGTACTCTACTGTACGGCTATATACAAAATTATTTATTATTTATAAGATATATGTTATTCTTCGTAACAAAACTTTAAAGTATGTTTTGCCTTGTGATGCAGACGGTTCAATATCCTGTTGAGCATCCTGAGAAATTTGAGAAATTTGGGATGTCGCCCTCAAAGGGAGTTCTATTCTATGGCCCTCCTGGGTGTGGTAAAACTCTTCTTGCCAAGGCCATTGCAAATGAGTGCCAGGCAAACTTTATCAGTATCAAGGGACCCGAATTGCTTACTATGTGGTTTGGAGAGAGTGAGGCCAATGTGCGGGAAATCTTTGACAAGGCTCGTGGATCTGCTCCATGTGTTCTGTTCTTCGACGAACTTGATTCCATTGCTACTCAGGTTTGTGCCTGTCTTTATTCTTTTTTTCTTTCTGCATTTAACTTATAAGTTGAATATTGCAATTAATCAACCAGAAGTTAAATATGGAGAATGTATTACTTGAATATTCGTAGCTTAGAACATATATGATATGATGACCTCAGCAACTCTTTAAGAGCCTTGCCCAAACGAGCACTATGATGACCTCAGCAACTCTTAGGAGCCTTACCCTAACGAGCACTTCAGATTGATACTATTTGTTTTTTCCTTCCCTAATCTCGTGATGCGTAACTCCCATCCGGACCTATGCTTAATTGCTTAGTATGTTAATCTAGTGATTTTATTCTCACGATGTGTATTATCTAAACCTATGTGTATCACTCTATCTATACATATGCTTATTTTTTACTTGTACATCTTGCAGAGAGGTAGCAGTTCAGGTGATGCCGGAGGTGCTGCAGATAGGGTTTTGAACCAACTGCTTACAGAGATGGATGGAATGTCTGCAAAGAAGACTGTTTTCATTATTGGTGCCACTAACAGGCCTGACATTATAGACCCTGCACTTCTACGTCCGGGACGTCTGGATCAATTGATATATATCCCTCTCCCTGATGAGGAATCCCGCCTTCAAATTTTCAAGGCAGCCTTGAGGAAATCTCCAGTTGCCAAAGATGTGGATCTTAATGCCCTTGCCAAGTACACCCAAGGATTCAGCGGGGCTGATATCACAGAAATTTGCCAGCGTGCTTGCAAATATGCCATCAGAGAGAATATTGAGAAGGTATGAAATTGGACTTCCTGGTTACTTGTATTTCTCCCTGTGACACACAGAAATGTGAATTCATTTGTGAGTAACCAATACTTTCTGTTCCTGCAGGATATTGAAAGGGAGAGGAGGAGAAGCGAGAATCCTGAGGCTATGGAGGAAGATGTGGAGGATGAAGTACCTGAAATCAGGGCAGCTCACTTTGAGGAATCAATGAAGTTTGCTCGTCGGAGTGTTAGTGATGCTGATATCCGCAAATACCAGGCATTTGCTCAGACACTGCAGCAGTCGAGAGGATTTGGAACTGAGTTTAGGTTTCCAGAAACTGGCTCTGCTGCGGCCACAACTGGATCTGATCCTTTTGCAACTAGTGGTGCTGGGGCCGATGAAGATGACCTTTACAATTAGAATAGTTCCATTATGCCCACTTCATCTTTTAATTTCAAACTGCATTTTGAATTCCATCACGGTGCTGGTGCTAGTGTCCATTTAATCGTTATTGTGGCTGACAAGGCCTTGGGGTTCTTGTGGCCTCTGGATGACCCAAGGATAGTCTAAGTTAAAACAGTGTTATCTTTTGATAAGTTTACAATGGATGATGTAAAGACTGCACAATTTATCTTTAAAGACTTTTTGTTCATTGCTTGCTGCGTGTGTTTTATTGCCTGTGTGTCAAAGAATGTTTCAAGTAATATCCCTAAAATAGTGAGTTTCAACAGATTGCGAATCATGAAAGACAAGCTTCTGATAATCCTCTGAATTGTTTCTCCGGCCATTTGCGTGTTTGTTTCAGAGCTGCAACCAAAGTTTCACTCTACCGATCTATTAAGGAGATCAACACGACTGCGGACTGCCGCACCTTTCAGGTGTTCAAATCCCTGCACTCGAGTCTCTCTTTCGGTCGCTTCATTCGAACCACTTCTTTCCGCTGTGGTTGAATAAGAACTTGAAACTTTTCACTTAAGTTCCACCGCTGTTTCATGAAACATACAGAAGTTGCAATGTGCGTCCTTGGGGCCATACATTGGATGTCTAAGACGATTGATGAACCCGCCTAAATTTCTTGTAGAGTGAAGTTTCGGAAAATAGTTTGATGAAGTGGGTAGTACTCAGTGCTGGCCCTAATGGATCTCAAGAAACAAATGCATCAAGTACGTAGTTGGTTTTAAAGGACTACCAAACCCAGGTAGATGGAGTTGCAACGTTTTCAATCTTGGTACCACATAGGAGGTCGGTCTCTGTTTGCATAAAATGATTGAAGTCATTGAACCATGCATCGGCTTTAATCCATCTTCTTATGAAGACTGCATCCGATCCAACTTCCAACTGCAATTGGATTTTTCATTTTTGAAATCCTTAAAGAGTATCAGTCATGGTAGGCCAAATCCACTAAAAATTTCCCTACAAGAAATCCATTCGGCCTACAATAAATTTGTAAGTTAAAATTGAAATGTAAATCAAAAATTTAAATTGTAAACGCTCCACGGTCGTTATTTTGAAAATAAAAACAAGAAATGGTATGATGAGATGTCCAAAAACACAAAAATTTATTAGGTCGGAATATATGAGTATGGATTTGACACTATTTACTTTATAATTATATTGTTTTCGAATTTCATTTTATCATAGGGTACATATTAGTCTTTTAGTAAATCAAGAATATGTTGGGATAAATAAGAGTATTAGAGGGTGACATTATCCATTTAAAGTTCCTTTAGATTGTTACTAGCTCAAGCACCCTCTCACCAAACACGTTTTCATTTCTCGCATATTATCATATGGATCCATATTTACCTATTTTTTCCGTCATTATTTAATTTCTCACATAAACTTTAATATTATTCTCACCAAATGCTATCAATTAGTTGACAAAACACCATCATCTTTTCTCGCGATGTATTTTCACTTTCAGATCTCGCTTTACCAATAGCAAGTTTGCAACCTTGCACCTGAGATTTTGAGGCCTTTTATCCTGGAAATCATGGACGTAGGGAGAGGGGGACGACCCTTCTCATATTTAATATGAATGATATGATTAATTAAATTTTTCATATATAATAGCACAATGACCCTCCTGATTAAGTTTTATGATTAAATTTATTTTACTCGTATAAGGTTAACTTCATTTCAATCCTCGTTCTCTTAATTTGGAAAATGTACCCCCTAAATTTTCTAATTTTCATCAGCTTTAATTATTTGTTAAGATTCCGTCAAATTTGAATATTAATTTTGACTTTATGTCTCACTTTAAGGCCTAAGACGATTATTTAATGACAAAAACACACTTTAAAGCCTATTTTTTTAAGATTACATGTTAGCATTTAACGTCTAAATTGGATAAAATCTTAACAAATGAGCACGATTTTTTAAAATTAGAAACTTCAAGGGTAAATTTTCAAAATTGATTGATGAAATGAAGTATATCCTAAACTTCAACAGGATAAACTGAATTTAACCCTAAGTTCTAACAAATGATAATAATGTTTTTTTTGTTCAATTAAATGCATAATGTTGTATATTTACTTTCACTTGTAATGTTTTTTTTATACATTTCTTTTCCAATTTCTATTAATATAAACAAAAGACGAAATCATAGTCATTATTCACTAATTTGATCAATAATTTAATCTAATAAGGTAATTTATTACGGCCCAATGGTTTTTTTTTAAATACAAGGGCTAGAACTGTAACCCTCACGTCATAACTATTAACGAAACCTCAAAATACAAGAGGAGACATTGTGCCTAAACCCTATACTGTAAGAACACCCTAAAATAATATTAGGCATGTCTACAAAATTTTAGATACCATGATATTTTTGTGTGTACCTACATTATATATGGATGGTCAATACGGGTGTTAATACTAGGGGTCAATTGGTAATACATCAAACATGATGTATCGAAAAAAAATTGGTAATGCATGAGTGTCTAAGACTCGTACAAGTATAGAGCGAGGGAGTCGTTCATGTCCATCAATGATTGATGTGTTGCCCATACTAAAGCAGGCATGGAGTTAAGGTGGGGTCTAGGAGGCACTGATTAGACTATGCAGGGCACTCCCCCAAGTGGAAGCAAAGATATGAATGGTTCCCGTTTGATGTAATTTAGGTATTTTAGTTTACCTTTTTAAACTTTAGAGTTAAGATCAGTTCAGTCTCTCATTTTATTTTTTAATCAAACTCATATCTGAACTTTTATATCGCATCAGTTAACTCAAAATTTCAAATTTTTGTGTGATTGAGACGTCATGTGTTGAGTTGGAGCCGACAAGAAGTCCCACATTTCAGTTTTTGACCCTCATTTCGGTTGAAAACCCAAACTACCCATGTAACAAATTTTTTTCTTCTTTAACCTTCATATTTGTTTCTTTCTTCTCTTCCAAAATTCAAATTCCTCTTTCCGTCACAAATAAAAAGAATTCAAATCTCTCTCCCTTCAACCTAATCTTCTTTGCATCCATCCCAAAATCTTCAAATCTTAGACTCCTACTCCATATGAGGCTAGAATTTTGAAAGGGAGAAGTTGAGAGGTAGAAATAAATTAATGGTGGGGATTCATAGATGAGTGGAAGAAGAAGAATAAAGAAAAGAAAAGAATTTGAAGATAGAGTAAAAAAAAAGTGGATAAATAGAAAAATAGTAACAAGGGGTAGTTTGGGTTTTTCAACAAAAAATGAAGACTAAAAACTGAAATGTGAGACCTCTTGTTGACTCCAACTCAATGCATGACGTCATAATCAGATAGAAATTTGAAATTTGGAGTTGATTGATGCGATTTAGAAGTTCAAGGATAAGTCTGATTAAAAAAAAAAAAAAAAACTGAACTGATTTTTTTAGCCTTAAAATTTAAAGAGGTAAACTGAATTTGATTATCATCCACCGGTCTATTACTCCAGTCCTTGCTGTGATTGGACTCCAATTCCAGCTGATAATGATGATGATAACTTCATCTTCTAGCTAGCTGCTAGTCCATGTGATAAGTAGGGCAAGACCTCTCCTCCTTAAACACACCCAGATCGAACAGCATGATGTTTCTGAAACGAGAGGACACAGCTGTTCGTTGGTAAAGTTTCTCCAAATAATGCTAAGCAAAACACATCAAATCATATCATCACCAAAATAGTGCTGTTAGAAGCAGCTAGATTTCAATTATGCCTGTTACCACATCTTGCACCCCACCACATTTCTCATCTGCAGTCCATTTTCCTCCCAATTTATATAGGGCAACCCTACAAATTTGTAGGGGTCCATATCCTACATTATATGACTCAGCCTGCACATTGATCTTACTCACCAAAAGTGATGGGTGTTTCATTTCAACGATGCTCATTTCAACTATGCATAATCGTGAACAGTCCAATGCGCAACCACCACTGGCCGGGCAGTAGCATATATAGTAGTAAAGTATGAGCACATGAAGTGTAACTCAGCATCGGATCACCCAGCCAACAACATTTAGATTACTCGAAGTGCATGTTTGCTCGTTTACTATATACGTATACGATTGATTTTGATTCTCGAAACTAAGAAAATTATATGTTCGATAAATTACTTCAAAGTTTGAAGGGTATATCTCTACGTACATCAGTAGTTATTTGTTATTTCGTCTCCCTGATATAACTACGTACGCACATACAGAATCTACCTCAGAACATTGATTACTTCTACGGCATGCAGCACGAGCTCCAAACTCCACTGAGCGATGGACATAAGGTAGTTGGTGGCATATGCCGATGATCTGACTCATGGGATCGACAACTGTCAACTGAGTCACTGACAATTACGTAAGTGGCGGGAGGTCGAAGATGATCAAGAAAGAGAGAAAGAGTTAGGGTTGATCTGTGGCTCCTTTAGGCCCTCCAGTACTACTTCTGGGTTCACACACACACGTGTGTCTCTGCACTATGAAGTTTCAAAGGTTGTTGTTGCAGTAAAGCTTTGTGTCAATGGTGACTTTTGGCGCGACGAATGTAACAGATCGACCACACACTGTAACATCGATATTTCAAGTTTTCAACCATGTCAGGGACGCACGTGTTAGCCCTACTGCCAGGGAGCAGCATATTGTCCTTGACGACCTTTATTTACATTCACATTTTCATCTTTTGGCATACGACATGCATATATATCATCATTAGGAGATAGATTTGATTGATGCTTGGATTCAGAGAAGGCTATCGTTTTTGCTAAGAAGCGCACTTGATCTATGATATGAAATCTCCTGCTGCAATACATGTCACTCGATTAAAGAATATTTAGCTTCACTCATGTGTGTTTGGAGTTGGACATTTATCAATAGGAAACTACGTACATGATATGTCTTTCTTGCTTGTGGTATAAGATGATCATCCATTGATACAAATTACCGCTCTTAATTGATCATCCTTTGGATTCTTATTTGGATCCGTTCTGTGTTGCCTCCGGATCCATTAGCTCATTGTAGTGCACAAACCAAAAAGTAACAACACAACAGCTTCCAACTCAATATTCATAAAAACGATTCATTCAAATATATCTAAAATATGCGATCGAAAATAAAATAAAATATATAAGTCCTTAAATTGCCCTCGACATAAGACACAAGGGTGCTCCAACTTAGTATCCTATATATCAAACACAAAAGTGCATCATTTACCTGCTAAATCGTCAAATGATTACATCATTACATGTCAAAGGTAATGTCTCCATCTATAATAATAGAGTCCAACCCAGAAAATAGGGAAACACCTTTGATTGGAAATTTTACCTTCCTGAAACGCAAAGCTTGACCAGCCATGCCAGATCGATCGGAGGTCGGTGAAGAAGTGTGTGCTTAAAAGTGCGTACTGTAGTTTAGCAGTAAATTGCAGAAATGAAAGGAATGGTAGACCCAGAAAAAACGTACTGAAAGGGGAAACTGAGACGATGGCCGCACGAGGGGTGGTGGGTGGAGACTCTGTTTCAGCTACACCACCTACACCCGATCCTGCCCCCCATATTCACGATTCTCGCTGTCTCTTGCTGACGTTCCATCTGGGCCACACGCCACGGCCCATAACCCCCGCATCTTCTATCCTCATAAACCTCACCGGAGAAGTGATCGGCCGCTCGTTTTCTTGTTCGGAAATGTTGTATATTTCTAGACGATAAGAAGATAGAATCCTAAGAAGATGAGCTTACTTGCTTCATGAATTTCGTTGCATGCAATATGTTTGGAATCCCAATGTTCAGTGTAATAATTCAACATAACATAATCTTACAACTAGATGTACGAGGGGTTGTGACCGTTTTTTAAGAGTTTATAAATATAAATGTTTACTTAGTAAGTTAGTTTCATAATTTACGTGACGAGTTAGTTGCATGCAACGAGAGAATAATAGTACACAAGTAATATTATATTGGTGATATTGTAATGGGTACTTAATCGGTCATTTTTGTTATATTGGATAAATACGTCTCGCATATAGTTCATTGTCCGTTTTCTCAAACTTACAAATCTACCAAGTAAATTGCTTTCAAAATGTAGATTCTTATACAAAAAACGTGTTCGACATTTTCTCTTTGAGAAATTTATCTGAATGATATACGAACTTTTGCTCCTTATAAACTTTGGTATATCAAGTTTTGAAAATATCAGAACGGTACCTCATGTTTCCATCCCGATTTAAGATTAGCATATATAGCCATTAAGATGACCAATTTACCCTTAAGTTCTTTTTTTTTCTTAATTTTTTTTTATTTGTTTTCATATTCAAGAAATATTGTAAGAGGTTTTGGAATTTGATGATTTGCGTTGGCCTTTATAAACTTAAAGAAAATTGAAGAGGGGAAACATACAGAAGTTCAATCATTCCTGTTTCCGTTAACACTCAAAGATCTTATTGTTGCCGTTGACATTTAAAGATGATTGAGATAAAGAACTGATTATTAGCAAGGAGAAAGTGACGATGAATTTTTTCTCTACGTTCCTAAAAATATAAAAAGCCAAAAAAAGAAATTTGGAATATGAAAACAAAGAAGAAAAACAAAGAAAAAAAAATAAGGGTAAATTGGTCATTTTTGTTTTTGGTTTGAGGGTAAATTAGTAATCTTAATGGCTATATATATCAATCTTAGGTCGGGATAGAAATATTTAAAACTTGATATACCAAAGTTTATAAAGAGCAAAAATTCGTATACCATTCAGACGAATTTCTCTTTCTCTTTTAAACCACAAGATTTTGTTGCATAACAAGGAACACTAATATGAAACTAACAATGTACACTAACCATATGCATGAATGGTTTCCTTGCTGGTGTCTGGTGTTCCCTAAACAGGAGGAGGCCACTTGTGATTAGATTGTCTGAATCGACAAATCATGTAGGATCTATGGGGTATGGGCGGCATCATTTTTATCTAAATGCATCAAAGTATAAACAATGTCACTTAATTCCATGCATTAATATATACAACCCTATGTATATAGGATCCTTATCTCAAACATGGCCGGGGAGGCATTGTTTAGTTGGGCACTTTGAAAATACACAATGATAAAGCTGGAAAGTTGAAGGGGCGATAGTGGAACTGGAACTGACTGTTCTTTGTTTTGTTTTTTTGTTTTTTCTTTTCAATTTCATTATTGATGGGAAAAAAAAAAATTCATACTGACCACCTTCGAAGAAATCTATACCACCAAACCAGCTAGTTCTAGGATTTGAAGCAAAAATTGCGTGAGAATCATTTAGTAATGCATATAAACCTTGATAACTTACACGGAGCCAAAACAAAAACAAAAAGAATCAGAATGCACTACTGTTCGCTTTTGTTTCTGCAAAATTTTCGTTCCTGGTTTTAGCTTAGGAGTTATTATACTGTGTGTTTGTCCAAACAATTAAACC
This sequence comes from Fragaria iinumae, assembly GCA_009720345.1. Lineage (NCBI taxonomy): Eukaryota > Viridiplantae > Streptophyta > Magnoliopsida > Rosales > Rosaceae > Fragaria > Fragaria iinumae. The sequence goes on along the minus strand of CM019122.1, from coordinate 10,341,386 downwards.
AATGATTTAAATCTAATAAAGGGCAACTTTTATTTATTTTTGCATACAGTTTGTATAGTTCACATAATGAAAGATAAAGATCTATCACCCAAAACAATGCAAACACACCTTGGAGGAACAACCCAGAATTCCTTCCAATCTCATTGATCCATTGGGAAACTCCACGAGCTCGTATGTTTTCACAGGACCATACAAAGATGGACGAGATAGAAGAAGAGTACTTTGGCAGAAGAACCAACAGTAAGCTAAAACTTGAACATAAAATTTAAGATCCGAGAGTAATTAATATTGGACAGCAAGCAGATCTTCATGATTCCATCAAAAAAGGCTAATTATACTTCCATGACGTACAAACAGATTTTAATTACAGTCCCTAGATAAGAGATATAAGTAGAATACCAACACTGGTAATATATAATAACACAGAAAATATAATAGATTTAAGCAAGACTAACAATCTGCAGCTGCAGCTGTATATAGAGGAAGCTGAGCTAGCTAGCTAACTCGATGGATGGATCCTCAGGGATCATTACGTTCGTGCCAGCAGAGAAGCATTGCTATGCAACGTCGGAGGATGTAGAACTTGGTCCGCTGCTTCTTCATAAGATGAGTGCACTTTTGACCAAAAGATCTGCAGGGCTCGCATCCGCCATTGTTGTGCAGATTCCTAGTGCTATTATTGAAGCTTGCAGTGGTTTTAGCAGTACTGTCACTTTCCTTCATTGCCATGAGGATGGATAAAGGTCTCTCGCCTGCACCTTATTCTGCTACTATAGTTTTGTCTACTACTAGTCCACTGGAAGCAGTAAATTATTGAGAAAGGTAGATATGGTGGCTCATGTGCTACCTCGATCTATTTATATAGAAGATGTAATCAATTGTTTCACTTTACATGCAAACATATAATGAGGTAGCAAAAGTTGAAATTGTTTGTTACCATAATAGTATGCAGAATCACATGAAGATAGTACAGGTAATTCGATCATGGTAGAAACAAGGTTCAGCAAACGTCAAGCCAGCCACAGAAGTAAAACTAGTCTCCAGGCGCGGGTGGCGTAGCCAGAAACCATGACTAGGAGGGTCAGACGGGTGATTTGGGTCCTCATGTCTTCCAACATTTCCGCCACCTCCTGGGAATTGAGATCCCGCGGCACATACTCTGGTGTTCCATCCCGCAGGTCTCTCCCCGTAATTCCTGAACTCCCCCCTCCTGACTCTAGGGTCCGCCCGTATGTCACCTCCCTTCGCCCTTCCTGTCCCGCCTCCTGGTCTTGTTGCTCAGTTAACTCAGTCATCGAGTCACGCTAACACTTTTAGTAATGGTTCCCACAGACGGCGCCAAATATTTCTGCACAATCCCGGATGGTGCTTGCAGAAGCTGATGGTGGGTTATCCTCCTCTGGGCCTGCAATAACAAAGGCAACCGGGATGTTCCGGTCTTTCCTCCTCCGAAGCTTTAGTCAGTATCTTGATGAATATATTTGATGAGGGTAGTTCATGGTACCTGATAAGCTGGTAGCTGGGCCATATTTATGGCCCAGAGTGGGTTCTCTACTTGAAAACTGATGTGGGACAATTGCCTCTGCTGCTACTTCAAATGCCCAACTCTCTTATGCCTTCTGGAACCGCTCCCGGCCCAATGCTGCCAACGAGGTCGGGCCCGGCCCATACAAACGGACGGGACGGGAACCCCAAGGTGGGCTCGGCTGTCTTGACCGTGGGGTGCTGGTGCTTGCTGGTTTACGGGTTTGGGATGTTGTTTTATGCACAACCGACTACATTCACGATGATTGTTCATATGTTAAAATCTTTTCATGATAGTTTTATTATTAACACCATCAAATATATCTTTCTTGATATGATCATGTTATCATTCATCAATATGTCTTCCACTCGGTTTCGCAAATTACTTTTTATTTAACAAAATTACGGTAAGCAACGATTAAGAGAAAATGATAAAAGACAAATAAATTATATAAACATATGTATATACAGACGTAAGTAACAATTGAGATAGGAGAAAATTCATGGGGATAGGTAATGAAAATATTAACAAATAAAAATCATGGGGATAAGTTTTGTCACATGGTGGAGTCTTGTCTAAATCAAGACAAGACTTTGAAAACAAGTTTGTCACTTTGGTGTCAGAGGCAAATATTGTTTCAAAGTGTAATATGCCCCAACCAATTACAACTTAAAAGACTTCACTTGAAATGTCAGAGGGTTCAATTGAACCCTCTCGCCCAACTGTGGCTACGCCACTGTCTCCAACAACACATGAATGAACAAGAAATGAACACGAGACAATTTCTCAAACTCTTTTTTATTTTTCTTATGCAAATGAATCCAAAATGCAACGTAAATTAGGAAAAATCAAAACCAAAACATAAAAGGAACTAATTAAAACACCTAAAGATGCATGACTAGTTTCCCCGCTGCTCGCGTAATTAAATCAAACGTACTATTTCTATTTTATACTTCACAAAATGCCTTAAATTACTTGCAAACTCTATTCTAACACACTATGACATTCTGTTTTGTTATACCATAATCAATATTTTGAGAGATTTTCCTACATGTTAATTTTTTGACAGCTTTTTGATCTTCATCTTACTCAATTTTTTTTGAATTCATCATGGATAACTGCTTATGGGTAAGAACTAAGAAGTTCTTTGCTGCTTTTTTTATTTTATTTTTTATTTTTTTTAAGAACAAGGAAATTGGGGCTGCAGGGTCTGGGGGGCCTGTTGCTGTGATTGAATACAGAGCAGAGAAGGGACCCTCGGCGCCTAGAGCTAGCGTTTGGTATGAACTGTGCACACTGCAATGTACCAGCTGCCAGGGAAGGATAGTTACACAGCATATGGAAAACATAGAATGGGGCATAGCTTCCATTTCGATCTATCGCCTTTTCACCTGAAATGTTAAGATATACAATTCACCTTTGACCCCTTGCCACTTCCAAGTACCTCGCACAAAATGCCCTTATGGCTATTTAGATAAAAGTTCAAACATCCAAGCCAGTGAAACAATACATATGTAAATGATTAATCATGCTAGTCTTACTTGGTAGCAGCTAACATGCGTGTGTCATATATCCTCCTACGATATATCCCTTGGTGTTGCACATAAGATTTTGGTCGAGGCAATGGCAGATTCAAGATATTTTTCTTCATCCTCATTGTCAACATGAAGCATGTTATAGTTTTTCACAGTGTTTCGTTAATCACTTTGCTCTACTTTCTGTAGAAATTTTTCTAAAAACCCAGAGTTACATAGCTCCAGATTTATGATTGGGATTGCTATATGAGACAACAAATAAGCCAGAATTTAGGTAATTTGAAATGTGTAGGAGTACCAGTGATTTAATTTTTGGTCAGCAAAAATGAATAGAATCTTTGACCATATACCCCCACACTTATAAATGCCTTGAACTCTAGACTACAGAGACTGCTGTTATGGCTCACTCAGTCCAACTATATGTGTCATTTTCCTTTGCATTGTAGTGATAAGAGTGACCAGAGAAATTCAAAGACTAAAGACAAATTTGATTGGTATGTACTCGCATAGGTATTGAATGGTATTTCTAGAATTAACAAAGTGTTGAATGAACCATTAGTATTGAATGGTAATGTACTGTATCTAAGTAAGTATTAATCGTTTTTTACTATGAAGTTTCATTAGTCGAGACTTGAGAGCGCACCGTAAACCTTTCATAAAGATGTACATTTTGTACAAAAAAAGATGTACAAAAATGCGTCATCAGGCCATGCAATAAGCCAAAGTTTGAGGCTTTGGTGAGTTAAGGCTACTTGGTTTGATCTAGATAGGAGAAGAGAAGACTCAATAATTTCTGATGCTCTTCTTGGTCTTAGGGAACCTTTTATTCTGATGGGTCTCCATCTTCTATGCTACAGCATCACTATCATCACCATCTGCAATGAATGATCTTAACTCAAACTATCTCAGTTTTTAAGGCTGGCCTGGCAATAAGGCATCTCTGGTTTCAATTACAATTATCCCTTGTCCCTCACCCCACCCCCTAATTTCCACAGTCAAAAGCATCTTGTCTTTCATCTGGCTCCAATGAGATGGTTAAAAACGTGTTGCTGGTGACTGGTTTAAAAGGTTTAAAATTTTCAAATTAGAACAAAGAGGCAAGAACACACAAGTGATATAAGTGGCATCACTGTAGCTTGGATGAAAAATTCAATATGATTATTAGTTTGGAGAACCAAATATGTTATGTGCTGATGAGAGAAACAGATTCGCTGGTTGATTTGAATGGTAATAAGATCGATGTTGGGGGATTCTGAATAATCACATATTCACATTACTCTAAAATTTATCATCGACGTTGGTTTTCCCATGGGCTATGAAGTTTTGCACGTCATAAAGAACTCTGTGCGGGGTTGGTACCTCCTAAATGTTTTTTTGTGTGCATCAAGTCCTGCTTTGAACATGCATGAGCAAAGCATAGCAAACACACATTTTCTGAAACTGAAAGGATGCATGTATAGAAAGTGAACCATAGTAAGAGTAATGAGATTACATTGAACAATATACGTCAATGAAAATATCAGTACTTGCATATGATTTTAGTCTATCTAAGTTGAGTACATGAGCAAAGGTTGAAATGAAGAATCCTAATGAATTTTTTTTTTTGTTACACCCCTAACTATGTATGTATATGATGAAGAGAGTCGGTGTTATGTTGTTGTTGATACCAAATTAATTTACATACTATATATGGTATACTTCAAAATGAATTAACTTAGAAGTCTAACTCATAAGATGTTGGAGGATTCCAAAATATCAGACGATAAAGTTTGTTTATATGATTTTGACAAATTCGGTTCTAGTCACCCATGAACCTGAGGTGAGGCCCAAGAGGTCACAGGCTTTGACATTAAAGTTTGAGAGGCCCAATATTTTCTTTTTAATATATATATATATATATATATATATTTTTTTTTTTGGAAAAGATATACACGATGAAGAGTATGTGAATACGAAAATAAAAGTCTACTCATTCATTTATAGATTAGCCTTTATATAAGCATTACATAGAGAATCATGTAAACTAAGGTTTGATATCTAACAGATATTCTAGTCTAATAAGGAGAAGATTCGGTTAAGACACATCATCAAGGATAGGAATGTAAATTTCTTCAACATTCCCCCTTGTGGCGTGTACCAGAATCACATGGCGCATGAACGTTGCCTCGGTAAAAACCTTGTCAAGTAAAACAAAAACCTCTTGGGAAAAACAAAAGACTTGGTCGAAGGGAAAAAAGAGCACAACGCGCCAACTACAACTTGAATGTAAAATATGTGACGTAAACTCCCCCTGATGTCTAAACAATCAACTCCCCCTGATAATTAAATCAATTATAGAGTTCAGATAAGCGACGCATATCAATACTTCGCACATGCTTCTCAAGAGTAGATTTGAGTACAGACTTGGTGAACAAATCTGCTACATTATCCTCGGAACTCACTTGGTTCACTTGGATATTCAAAAGTTGTTGTTGTTGCTGATTGTAGAAGAACTTAGGTGAGATATGCTTAGTATTATCACCCTTGATAAATCTCAACTTCATTTGTTCAATGCATGCCGCATTGTCTTCATAGATGCAAGTTGGTGCTTCAGTGGTAGATGTCAATCCACTGGACTCTCGAATATGAGTTATTACAGAGCAAAGTCAAACACATTCTTTGACTGCATCATGTAGTGCAATAATCTCTGAATGATTCGAGAAAGTAACAACAAGGGTTTGCTTGGTAGATCTCCAAGAAATCGCCGTAATTCCCATGGAAAACACATACTCAGTTTGGGAACGTCCTTTGTGTGGGTCTGACAAATACCCAGCATCAGCAAAACCGACTAACACATCATTCGATGTCTCAGCATAGGAGACAATGCCACATTGCGTTAATTTTGAGCTAGAAGGAGCTTTGGAAGCTTGATTTTGGTCGGGAGCCAAAATCTGCTCAGTTGCGACATTGGAAGCCCTCGAGGACGCGTAGGGGCCCTGTAGGGGCTCAGCCGTACGCTGCAGAGGCTCGGCTGCAGCGCTACACGCGGCAGGGGCGCGGCAGACGCACTCAGGGGTGCGGCAGGCGCGCTAGGGGCACGCTGCCCGCGTAGGCAGACTGTGGCAGGGGCTCGGTAGGGGCGCGCTGGGCGTTGCTTTGCGCTGCCAAGCTGCTACCCGACATGGAAAAGGCCCTTAGGGGGCTCGGCCAAACTGCCTGCAATGAAATCTTCAATTGAAACATCAACATTCATGTTTTCAATTTCGATTTTGTAAGGGAAAAACAAGCCCAAATCAATTGAACCCTGCAAGTACCTGAAGATGTACTTAACACCAATCTAATGAAATTGCGTTGGCGCAGAGCTAAACCTAGCTAACAAATTTACTGAGAATGCCATGTCTGGTATTGTGCATTGTGCCAAGTATAGGAGAGCTCCGATAGCGCTTAGGTACGAAATTTCTGCTCCAAGGACTTCCTCATCCTCCTCTTTAGGACGGAATGGGTTCTTTTTGATATCCAGACTTCACGTGACCATAGGAGTCCCAACTGGGTGAGCTTTATCCATATTAAAGTGCCTGAGCAGCTGACTGGTGAATCAATATTTCAGTCTCTCGAAATAAGTGCAGGTGCATGCAAAATTGCATAACCCCAGGCAGAAACGAGCAAGTTGGTGCGCATCAACAAGGCCCATGCAATCAATTGTAAGTGCTTAATTGTAGCTTCTGCAAGACCGTTTTGTGAATGCACATGGGGTACGGGATGTTCTACTTCAATCCCGATAGACATGCAATAGTCGTCAAAAGACTTAGACGTAAACTCTCCAGCATTGTCCAATCGAATAGACTTGATTGGATGATCGGGGTGGTGAGCCCGGAGCTTAATAATTTGAGCTAGGAGTTTAGCAAATGCACCGCTTCTTGAGGATAGCAAAACAACGTGTGACCAACGCGTTGATACATCAACTAGAACCATAAAATATTGAAATGGTCCACACTCTGGTTTGATAGGTCCACAAATATCACCTTGGATTCTTTGTAGGAATGGAATGTTTTGTTTAGAATCACTAGCAAAAGATGGTCTTGCAGTCAATTTGGCTAGTGAACAAGCTTTGCAAAATGAGCGGTGAACATTAAAGATAGCCATAGAGGCATTTGGAGTCTCGGCAATGGCCTTGGAGGCCAAGCCTATGGCAGGTGCATCATGCACGGCCGCATCAGTGGAAGGAGGAGCTCCAACACGCTTCAGTGCTCGAAAAAATGGATGTCCATGTGATTTCTTGAGAATTTGGATCATCATGTCACGTCCGGGATGTTCCAAATGGTCATGCCAAAGCTTGTAAGAGTCAGAGTCACAAAAACTGCGAGAAACATCATAGGATTCAATAATCCTGATGGTTGTCAGATACAACCCACTTGATTGACTCTTGAGCTTTTCTAAGATGCGTTTACGACCGTAGTCATTAGAGGTAATAAACAAAAAATGTTGTCCATTCTCTTCGAACGTTTCCAAGTGAAATCGTTTGCACGAATGTCCCTAAATGATAGCAAGGTTTGATTACCCTTAGGCGCGTAAAGCGCATCAGTGACATGGATCATTATGTCATTTGGCAACAAGAATTGCGCATTACCTCTGCCATGAATCAAAGGCGAGGAACCAATCATGGTTGTCACTGAGGATACGTGAGGCACAAAGTCCGTAAATAACAGCCTATTCCTTAGAATAGTGTGGGTAGTCCCCCTGTCACCTAGATACTCAATTTCGCCACGAGACATTTACACAAATATGTAAAATTAATTAGTCTTGGATCAAGATAAGGCGAACACTCTAATTAAATATAGAGGGGTTAATCGGGAATTTAAATCAAGTTGGAACCCGAATGAGTGCAATTATACGGCATGAAAATCACTTTCATGAAATCATAGCATGTGGCCGGCCTAGAGGCTCGGCAGCAGCACCTAAAGTGCGCTAGTAGTGCGCTCGCAGCACTGGCAGACGGCAAGGGCCCGCTAGGGGCTCACAAGGGCTCAACAGCGGGCGGCAACGCGGCAGGGCGCGGTATTGCGGCGCAGCACGACATAGGCGTGCAGGGGCTTGTCCGAAGCTCAGTCGGCGCGCAGCAGCGCACAGGGGCACGACCGGGGCTCAACTAAGCTCAGTGGCATCCAACGACGCGCGGCCGGGGCCCTGCTGCTGGCATGGGCTCTGCAGGGGCCCTCTAGGGGCGCACTGCAGACTCAGACGTGCGGCAAGTCTCGGCAGCTTATGGTAGGGTCCCCTTAGGGGATCACAGCCGACACTAGGGCTCGGCATGCTGCGGTAGGGGCCCTCTAGGGGCTCAGGAAGCTGCCCAGCGCGCACAACACGCATCAGGAACGCTCAGGGCACTGCAACACTGCCAATACACGGCAACTTGCTGCCTTGGTGTATTTTCACCGATTTTGCGCAATTGTTCTCATGTTTTGCCATTCTTTATGGCATAATCAATTCAAGGACCACAAACACATGTGGATTTAGCATGTTTGCCATGTAATGAAGCATTTAGCTTTGTGCAATTCAAACCAATCATAAAGGAATAAAATTCTCAATCCATTCAACACATTTGAACATGAAGGAGAGATTTTATTAATGCCAACTGAAAAAATACATCAAAGGATGTCTAATTCCATAAAAACAGACTGGAAAGTCGAAAATAACTGTAGGTAAACAAGTGCCAAACAGAAAATAGCAGAGAAAAAACATCTAATCAAAAGAGTTTAATCAAAATCCGCAGCATCCATGTGCGCATGACTAGCTTGCTTCTTAGCTACGAAGTATGCTATGGTGAGATTGGTGGAAGGCTCAGCACCAATGTCATCTCCCCTAGTAAAGTTAGCTTCTTGAGCCAAGCACTGCTTGTGTCTTCTGTAGGTATCTCTAGCATCCTCGCTGGCACGACCATCTTCGTGCATATGGGCATTAGAGCCGCAATGAAAGCAAGGAAGACCATTGAGCTGAGTTGAATGCAATAGAAGTTGGCGGATGGTTTGATCCTGCTGGCAATGCTGGAAACTGTACATCATGTACGTAATCAAAGCGGAGCTTCAAGTATTCCCATAGTTCTTTGAGATCCATTATAATCAGATATTGCATCTTTAATTCCTTATGGATATGGTGCCTCAGGAACATGAGGGCTAGGGCTTTGATCATCTTACTGAGAACCGCATCTGGGCTATCAGGAGGAAAAATAGTGGAAGTAAATCATTTTCTGACGAACAATCGTGTAACATCGGATGTTCATTGAAGGTAATTATTGTCTCGTACATCGAGGATCTCAAACTCAGGCCTTGGAGGCGCAGTCATCTACAAAAGACAAAGGGATTGGAATTAGTGAACCAATGATGTGGTCATAAAATCGATGCAAATAAAAGTAGGTGACGCGTAATCGCAGTCACAATCGATTCTTCCCTTGTAGGCGACGCTCACAGCTGTCACAGCGACGCGTAATCGCAGTCGCAAATATATGGTGACGTGTATGTCGCAGTCACAAAGTTTTAATAGAGGATGTGAGCCCCAAAAAAACTCTCAAACCCTATTCCCCCCGCCCCCACCTCCAAAACCCAATCCCGTCATAGAGAGGGGATAGATGAAAAGGCTACTAAGCCCGAACTATGAATTGAAATTCGGAAAGCAATAATCTTAATTAAAAATTTACCTCTGATGAGTTTGAGTTGATTGCAGGCTTCGACCGAGGGTTGGGAACCTTTCTGGCTTTCCTTGGAAGACGAGCAATCTTGAAATCTTTGGTTTCTAGAGGCTGCCGAGAAGAGAAAGCAACTTTTCATCTACTTCTGCTTCGAGTTTGGAGCTGAAATGTTGATAGGAGGAGCACCACTGGAAGAGGAAGCTGATGTCCAAAAATCAGGTCGATTAGAGCATGGGAAGGCGGTGAACCGGTGGTTGGAGGCGGCGGCGGTCTAGAAATTTCCGGTGGCCGGTTCAGGAACCTTCCGGCCGGTTCTCAGGGTGAGACCGGTGGGGTTGGAACCGGGAAGTCGAGGGTTTTCTGTGGATATGAAATTCCGGCCGTGGACAGAGGAAAATCCAGCCGGAAATCAGGAAAAACGAAACGGGCAGACTAGGGTTTCGGGAAAAGTTTGGGTTTTCGAAGGTTTTTTTTTTCGAGATGGTTGGCCTATTATCTCTTGGTTAACGCACCAAGTCTGATAACGTGATGAAGAGTATGTGAATACGAGAATAAATGTCTACTCATTCATTGATAGATTGGCCTTTATATAGACATTACATAAAGAATCCGTGTAAATCAGGGTTTGATATCTAACAGATATTCTAGTCTAATAAGGAGAAGATTCGGTCAAGACACATTATCAAGGATATGAATGTAAATTCCATCAACAATATATGCTTTTTTATATAGAAATTCTTCCATCGTTCTTTTTTCTCGTTTTCTTTCTAGCTCAAAGACGATCAAGCAAACACCATGGTTACATTGATGTTTACCAACTTTTAGGTCAATTGTTATTCAATTATTTGATAATCACCCATATTTCATGGGATTGATAAAATTTCAAATTGAAGATGGTGACTGGTATGACATTTGATAGGTGGGTTGCAGATTGAAATAGATATATGGTAACTTATTCTCATTTGTCCGTCAAGACATCCAAAAGTTGAAGATTTGTATCACCAAATGCAAAACACACTATAGTAGAATAGGGGAAATATATAGAAATCAAAGAAATTGTCTCCCTTTCATGATTATAGAAACAGAAAAACTCACTATACTACCACGTTAAGCGATTTTCTTTGAAAAACTCCCTCCGACTCCAATCACGCTGTCATGTAATGATCCAAAACTGAGTCATTTCAACTCGTGCTTAATAAAAAGTAAACAAGCCAAACATAATCACCGCAGTATTCGCTCCAACTCGGCTCATTTACACCTCTAGTAACCTACCTCTAGTAACCTAGTTTAAGCTTTGTCTTGTTGGTCAGTTCATTTTCAGATTTTAATTATACGACATTTACACGTGTGTTTGGGGTATTTTTGGTTTTACACCTTATAACACCAGCCCATTTTTATACTCGCGCCTAAATGTTCTTCGATTCCAAACCCCAAAACAATGTCAACTTCCTTGAAGAAACTCATCCCCACAGAAACCACCATGAAATCAAACCAAGAACTCGCTCAAACAATCGCTAAAACCCTCGCCGACTCAGGCCTCCAACACCTCAGAACCTCCTCCCCCTCTCTCCTCTCCAATCTCAACCCCCACATTACCCACCTCGTCCTCTCCGACCCAATCCTCCCACCCCAATCCTGCTTAACCTTCTTCAACTTCCTCAGACGAAACCCATCTCTCATACCCCTCAGACCCAATCTCCAAGCCCACGTCACCCTCTTCTGCAGGCTCCACCAAGCCAACAGATTCGCCCAAATGAAGAACGTGGTGAACACCGTAGTGCACAACGACCGTCTCCAATGCCAAGTCTCCAGCATCGTTCCCCTGATCGAGAGTGGAAGCTACGAGCGTGACTCGGTTAAGAAGCTGTTTGATATGCTGTTCAGGGTTTACGTTAACACCGAAATGTTTGAAGAAGCTTTTGGTGTTTTTGACTATGTGTACGAGAACGGCCTTGAGATAGAAGAGAGATCATGCTTTGCGGGTTTGTTGGCTTTGAAGAAGTGTAAGGAAGTAGATAAGTGTTTGTGTCTCTTTGACCGAATGCGCGAAAAGGGTCTAGTCACGGTGTATTCAATGACGTTGGTGATCAATGAGCTTTGTAAGAGAGGGGAGTTGGAAAGGGCAAAGAGATTGATGGGTGAAATGAGGGGGAGAGGGGTTGAGGCTAATGTGTATACGTATAACACGATTGCAAAAGCTTATATTGAGAGGAAGGATTTTGGTGGGGTTAGTGAGGTGTTGGGGTTGATGAAGAGGAGTAATGTGGAGTATAATGTGGCGACATACACGCTTTTGATTGATTGGCATGGGAGTTGTGAGAAGATTGGGGATGTAGAGAAGGTGTTTGATGAAATGCGCGAGAGAGGGGTCGAGCCTGATGTCTATGTTTATACTTCGATGATTAACTGGAATTGTAGAGGAGGGAATTTGAAGAGGGCGCTGTTTCTGTTCGATGAAATGACTGAGAGAAGGCTTGTGCCGAATGGTCATACTTATGGCGCGCTTATTAATGGGGCTTGTAAGGCAGGGCAGATGGAGATGGCTGAGATTTTGGTGAAAGAGATGCAAGGTAAAGGAATTGCGTTGAACCGAGTTGTGTGTAATACGCTGATTGATGGGTACTGCAGAAAAGGGATGGTGGATGAAGCTCAGAGATTCCGGGATGTCATGGAAAAGAAAGGGTTGAAGGCTGATGTGTATACTTACTGCAATATAGCTAGGGGGTTGTTTAAGTTGAATAGGAATGAGGAGGCAAAGAGGTCCTTGTTGACTATGGCAGAAAGGGGTGTGGCTCCAAATTCGGTGTGCTTCACTACTCTGATAGATATATATTGCAAGGAAGGAGACTTTGCCGAAGCAAAGCGAGTGTTTCAAGAGATGGAAAGGAAAGGAGAGAGACCTAATAATGTAACATACAATGCTTTCATTGATGGGTACACCAAGAAAGGTAAAATGAAGGAAGCACATGAGATAAAAGAGGAGATGGAAGGCAAGGGTTTGATGGCAGATTCATATACATATTCATCGCTCATACATGGTGAATGTGTTGCTGGCAACATGGACGCAGCCCTAACATTGTTTGATGAAATGTCGCAGAAGGGTTTAACTCGCAATGTTGTCACATACACAATAATTATTTCGGGTTTGTCCAAGGTGGGGAGAAAAGAAGCTGCTTTCAAATTGTACGATGACATGAAAAAATTAGGCATCATACCTGATGACAGAGTATACCATTCACTTGTAAGGGGCCTTTATACAGATGAGTCTAGCTCTAAGACAGATGAGTAGCATTCTGGCTGGTGGCACTTGGGTGTGGCGTTATGACATGTCTGAAATGACAATAGTACAATGTCAGTTGGCTCACTGCTAGAAATGGCCCGAGTGTGCTTCGTCCTCATGGCAATATGTATCGTTGGAAGGGTTTATGGGTTTGCCGAACTTTATGGGTTTACAGAACTTAAATGAGTTAATCAGTGTGGCTGCGCTTCTTTGGAAGGGTAAGGACTCGTCAACTGTGGTGAAGGAGCTACTCTTTGGAGGTTACTATGGAAGCAGTGAAAGGAAAGGAGTCATGAAATTTCAGAGACGTCTGCAAACCATCAATGGTTGCTCCTTGTCTTATCATTTACCAACACCACCAGAGGGTGTTTTGCTGTTCCGTTGGAATATAGGAACTGTGCGCTGTGCGCCTCTACGCTTCCGTTGCTGGTTGTGCTCCGATCCCAGCCTTGTTCTTCTTTACACTTGAGGATTCTTCTAATAAATTTGATTTTTCAACATAAGAGAAAGGAAGGCGTATGTTTATTGTTTCCTTGGAAAATGGAAAATGGCTATACTTAACTCCAGGGTTCTACAGAACTCGAGCTTTTTCAAGGAGTATAGTAAATTGATTAAATTTTCAAATTATTTCAGTATGAAACAAATGAATCATATTACTTTTTTTTTTTTAATATTACTTTGAACTGGGTAAAATCTATGCAAATAGATACAATATTCCGGAAAGCATCCACCCCTTGTTTTGGTGTCTTGGCTTTGAACATGAATGTGAGAAATATACAATGACTTACAGTAGTTTAAGCTCTTCTCCAGAGAGCCGTCATCACAGTGTGGAAGCATAAGATTTAGCCTGAGCTAACACACATTTTTGACCCCTGAACCTAACATGTCGGGCGCACTCCATATTCTAAGCCATGGCTTTGCTGTACATTCACCTCAAAAAAACTGGAGAGCTCAATAGCTGAACTCCAGATTTCCTTAAAAGATACCAGAAATCTGAACTGACGGAGTAGATTCTGTAGCCAAATGAGCTTATTAGACAAGCAAAGGAGCATAAGCCCCAAGCCCTTGGCTGCCAAGTGATTCCTTGAGCTTCAGGAATGCTCGGCTCTCCAGTTGCCGCACCCGTTCCTTAGACAATCCAAAAATCTCACCAATCTCTGTTAGTGATCTCTGCTTACCATCTTCAATACCATATCTTAGCCTAATTATCTGCCTCTCTCTTTTTTCAAGAGTGTGTAGGAGGTTGCGCACATGTTGCCTCATCAGCTGCTTTGCCACACTCACATCTGGGATCTCAATCCCAGTGTCAGCAGTTACCTCCTGCAATTATAAATGAACAAAAATCGTACTTTTCTTAAACCATTGGAGAATATGCTCAAATTACATCTTGAGCAAACTTGCATATGACATACAAATAGAGATTATATATGACCCACAAATCCAGACAACAATCTCTACCTGAAAAGTAGTATCTTGGTCTGCCCACACAGTTTGTTGCATTGAAACTGGCATTCTTGTACAATATAGCAATTTTCCCAATTTTTCAACCGACATCCCAACTCGTCTTGCTAATTCTTCTGTGCTTGGGTTTTGATTTCCTTCCTGAATATATGATTTCTTCGCCTCCAATACCTTGCCAAGGAGGGTGTATACATTCTCCTGTGAATGAATAATATATTGATTTTCAGTCATGCTTATCACATACATTTTTTTTTTCTTCAGCATGTTATGAAATAATCAGACTTTGGGAAGTCAGGCATGCAGTAAGAAGATTTGTTATGTCAGCATTTGTAGATCTTTACCACAATAAGTGGGTATTCAAGCTATGAATTCAGGATATAGATTTCAAGGGCATCAGTACTTTTAGTCATCAATAACATTACCGATTCTAGATTTTCATTTGTACCAAAAGCCCAGAGAAACATTTAAGAAGAGGCACAATCAGTTGAACCAACGATAGCGACCAAGACAGCGAAGAAAACATTAAACATGTATTTAGTTGAAGACTGAAGACCAGAGAGATGATAAAAATGGTTATTACCGGCAAGCGGATAGTCCTGGAATGTTGAAAGATGGCCTTCCTAATCGTTTGTCTCACCCACCAATATGCATAAGTAGCAAATCGGCAACCAGCTTGGGGTTTGAATTTCTCAACACTTTTCATAAGACCCATACTTCCCTCCTACAGAAGTATCAGAAGAAAATAAGAAAGTCTACATTAACTTCTACTCAAGATAATATCAATACATTGATTGTCCAGGCCTTAATCTGAAACTCTAGCTAATGCTCATTTATGTTACAAGGAAGTAAAAAAAGATAACTTCCAATCGTAACCTATTAAAACAGCTATCCAAATTTGTCATCAGCAAAAAGATAGAACATATGTAGAATGTATGCCATGCTATAAGTTGGTAATAATGTCAAGATGAATATAATGATATTTGTTAAGGTAGGCATATATAGTAGTCTATATGTGCAGGTGGCACTAACTTTAGATTGCAGTAAAACATTGCCATAGATGATGAAATTGAATGAGCAGGTCCTACATTAGAGCGAAAAAGGGTACAAGTTTCATGTCAAACTCAAAAATCCTTCAGAAAGACTACTGTTTACATTATAAGAATAAATGTTCCCAAAAAGTTACCTGCAGTAAATCCTGAAGGCCAAGACCTCGACCTTGATACTGTTTAGCAATGTGCACCACCATACGTAAGTTAGCATAGATCAACTTTTCACGGCTGCTGGTACCACAGCGAAGCTGTGATTGCAACATCTGACAACTAATACCAACAGCTTCAGCCCATTCAATTAAAGTCGGTTCACGGCCAAATTGAGATTGAAGTCTACTCTTCACTGCTTCTAACTTGAATACATCCTGTTATGTAACTCCGCATATCAACACAGTATAAGACCTTTATTAACCAGTGATGCAGTAATGAGTACAGACAACAATGATTTAGATATGCACCTGAACCCGGGCAATCAACTCAGTCTCTTCTTTAAGTGTCAAAAGTTGTCTTGTTTCAGGACCCCACAAGAATAATCGCAGGGGGTCATTAGGATTTAATCCTTCCCTATATTTTCTCCTTAAATCTGAACTGTTAGAACTGCTATTCTCATACTTTGGAACTTTTGAGTTCAGCAAATTCCTTTTCTTGAGTCGCTTGCGCCGCCTCTCTAGAAGTTGGGTTGACCTTACAGTTTCCTCCTCCCACCCCAAACTAGAAAAGAAATATTTGACTTGAGTTCCAAGAAATTGATGTGGATATATTAATTAAACAACTTAGCACCACAAAACTGACCCCAGAGAAGTAGATTCATTCAGACCAGCACTGATCGATTTGGAGGTTTCAGCTAAAGAGGCCGCTTCTAATGAGGCTGACAAAGCATTTTTAGCTAGGGTCAATACATCAGAGGGCTCGACATCCATATGCTCATTAGCAGTGGTATTAGATTTGAGAGCCGAACCGGTGGGCGAATTTTCACCTATTTGTGAGGGTGTACTGCAATGCAGAAAATTAAAATCAGAACTACATAAGAATCCAATTGAGTAGTAACAGTACAGCCACCACAATAAACATGATGCAAGTGATGGGAAAAAAGAGGTTTATTCTCTTACACATGCAACTGGCGAAAGTCTTTGACCAACTTGTAAAAGTCATCAATATTGAAATCTTCCTCAGCAGTGGTATTCTCTATCTGTATGCGGTCTAATGTAGCCTTTTATGAACACAATCAATGGTACATAGATCAGGAGTTTCCCATGAAAGAAAAGGTTTAGCATGATTTCTAAGGAGGAAGCAACTTCAAGTATATGAGCTGAATTGTAAATGAGTGAAAAGAAGAAATCTCCAATTACAGGAGTTATGTTGGTTTTTGAAAAAGAAAGATGGCATCCTCAATATGCATAATTTGAAATGAGGAAAGACAGGTTTACGCAAGTAAATTTCTAAAACGAGGATTAGACAAGTTTTGATGTGCTCTAACCTGAGATGCTTTCTCTTCCTTAAATATATGCAATAGAGGCTTGAACTCATCACGCTGCTCTTGTAAAAGAACTGAAGTAGGAAAATGTCGAGTTATAAATGAAGTCGGCACAGAAGTAACTGCAGGAGCTGCTTGCTCATGAAGCATCAAGACTGCAAATTAGGGTACCAAAAATGGACAAAATGGGAGTAAATTATCCCTCATTCAAATATTTTTGTATACAATCTAACATCTTTTCAGGGTGCTGCAAAATCAGTCACCAACTATTTACTTCATTCTACATCTCTTTCATTAACTCCTACAGTATCAAACTTATCTACAAAACTAGATTCTCAGACTCTCAAGACATTGTCATTCTAATTTCTTATTTCTCAAACACAAGAAACAAGAAAACACAGTTCAACACACTAGAACATAGAAGACATAGCAAGCTATCCACAACTAGTACTAATCCAAGGATTGGCATTCAAACACAAAACAGTCAAAACCTTTATAACCCATATCAAAACCAAATAGACTCAACAAACCCACTAATGAGTTTACCCACTCTCGCTCTAAAACTTTTTCCCGGAAAATTTCCCAGAAAAAAAACAGAGAACTGAGCAAAGCAAAGATGAAAGCAACAACCTTTACCTGAAGTAGAAGGAGAAGAAGGAGGAAGAGGATGCCTGAGTTGGGTTGTTGATGGAAATGCTGAAGATGAAGAAAGAAAATGCCTTCCAGCCTCCATTGGATTAACAAGAGATGGATATATTTGTATAAATATTACTAGAATTGTGTATAAGAATGAAACAGTGTGTCACATATTCTCTGTAGCTTGCAGAATTTGCTTGAGCTATTTATTTTTTAGCAGATAATGTTTTGTAGGAGGAGGAAGAGAGGTTCTGCGCCTGCTCTTTTTGGAGGCTATTTCGCACCTCTAAATTGTCTACTTGATTTTTCCCAAATAGATCAGGTTCAGATTTTTTTTTCTCATTTGGGCTCACAGGAGTCCGTGCAGGCCTTGTTTATTTAGCACAACCCGGCCTCTAATTTGTGACCAACAACATGTTTTTTCTTTTTTAGGGGCATCCATTCCCCACCCCCCAAAAATTAAGAAAAAGTTCCTTCAAGAGGTCAATTGTTAATTGACATTATTAGAAATGACACTTGAAAATTTCACTTACGCAAAGAAACATTGGCACTTTTATAACATAAAAGTATATAAATTTGTCTCAAAAGAGGATAAAAATAACAATCTATCACAATTCCTCCACCCGTCCTCCCCTCAATAAAGCACAAAGTTGAAATCTTTATACAAGTGATCAATGAAACGGTTGATTAGATTGAACTTATACTATTTTTTTAGAACTGTTCTATAAATCTTGTAGATTTTGTCAATCATGGGTTCATGACTCGTCACCGTTAACCATTGTGTGGTGACGAGTCATCAAACCACTCCCCTCTACTCACCATTACTAACTTTGCTTCAAGTTTGTTCGGTCTGAACTTTGCTTCAAGTTGGGGAGCTTGAAAACTTGGCCGGAAGGGGTACAACCAGGGGCATAATCGACCTTGCCGCTGGCAGAACCAGACAATGGTCAAAGTTGTACAAGTCTCGAAATTTGACAGCAAGCACCTGAACACTTGGGTGTGTTTTACAGTGCTCGATTCCCTCTCTAAAGCGCGTGGAAAAGACACCCACCGGGCCCGCGTGTATCAGACGCTTTTCTTTTCGTTAAAAATTTAATCAAAAATCTCACTTTTTCAATAAAGACGAATCCGGTCAGCCTTTTCCATCACGAGGAAGAGGAACTGAACCGTTTCCTCGGCGACAAGGGGCACTTTCGTCCTTCCATCCACCAAAAAACAGAAAATAATATTCCAGCGTCTTTAACCCGACGTGCATTCCAGCGCGTGGAACCTTTTCATTGATAACTCGACCCCACCTAACCTCTTTCAAATTTTTTTCCCATAGGGAGTGGGACCCGCAGCGCGGAAACAGTGAGACCCCCTCTCTCACTCTCTCTCGCAATAAAAAGGGACCCTTTCCCTCTACCTTTGTGGGGTCGCTAATAGAATCCAATCCTCTCCCTCTCCAAAAATCTCAAACCCTAACTTTTCTCCGGCAACCGTCATGGGCTCCGAGATGGCCCTCCAGGACTACTTGTCCCCGGACCCACCCCACCACCAGCCACACCTTCCCTCGCTCAAGCGTGAAGACTTGACCCAAAACGTCGCCGTTCCAACAGCGGTGCTCCACCCCACCACCACAACCGTCACGACTGGTGACAACTCAGGCAGGACGACGACGGCGGCTCAGCAGCTCAGCCGCACCCGGAGATCGACCAACACTAAGGACCGGCACACCAAGGTCAACGGCCGCGGGCGCCGTGTCCGAATGCCCGCCATGTGCGCCGCCAGAATCTTCCAGCTGACAAGGGAGCTCGGCCACCGCTCCGACGGCGAGACCATAGAGTGGCTCCTCCGCCACGCCGAGCCCTCCATCATCGCCGCCACCGGCACCGGCACCCAACCGGCGCAGCTCTGCACCTCCACGCCTTCCATGCCCGTCTCAATACCCTCCCTCCCCTGCCGCCCCACTGTCACCACCGCCAGCGCCGGTCAGTTCATCTACCACCACCTCCAGCTCCCAGTCTCTCAGGCTCACAACCAGCAGCAGCAGCAGCAGCAGCTGAGCTGCCGGCTCGACTTGTGCCAGCCGCTGCCTGGTCTGGACTTCTCGGTGGCCGGTAACAACCACGGCGGGTACCAGAACAGCCACTACAACAGCCATGGCTTCACCGCGCTGCTGCTGCAGTCTGGGGTCAGTGACGGGGGAAACGCCGCCGCCTCCGCGGAAGGTTCTCAGGGGCTCGACTAGAGAACTGAGATTCTAGTCTGTATATCACAAGATATAGGCAAATAATAGGGTAGATTTGTAATGGGGAGGAGTAAGAGGAGGAGCTGTGGTGTTTGAGCCGGGTTTAGGATGAGGGTTGTGTTTGTTTGTTGTTCATTGTTGAATGTTTGGTGTGCGTAGTACTGTAGTAGTAGTAGAACTAGAACTAGGTGGTAATGTAAGGGATCAAATCCACATGAAGTGAGATGGAAATGAATGGGTTTGATTGGAAACCAATCTTGGATGACTTTAAATATTGCTTGCATGAGGCACCACCATGGTCCCCTCCGTTTTGGACCCACCATTGTTGAGCTTCATCAAATTGTTTAACAGGGCATTCATTCTCCACCCAATCATGCTTATAATATAACCTGTTTTGCCCATTTCTTCAAAACACTATATTATAGTTCATCTTCAAGCTCAAGGCATTGCCACCAAATGCAGCAAATTTGTATTCTCTTTACTGCAGACTTCTGAATCAAAACGAATATGTACTTAAATAGAAGCATATATGCTTATGAAGCACAATAAACATTCACAGCCAAACAAAAAACCCATACATATTGCAAAAAACCTATACATATTGTACTGGTGTTGCACTGTTTCAGAAACTGCACACTTCACCAGCCGTAACTATAAGTAGTGAAATAATGGCACCACCGATTTCCAAATTCAGTTGGAAGTCACAGGCTGCAACACTGTCATATGGACTGAACAAGATGCGCTAACACAGCAACAAAGTGTGCGAAGGTGCAAATCAAACAAAGAGCAACATATCTGTCGTGCTTCGTTGAATGTATATCACATTAGTTCTAGTATTACATGTTTAAAACTAAGTACCTCGAACCATAGTAAAGAAGGTAAGATATCGCATACGCTAATTCATTAGGGAGAAAGATAGTTTCTTATATCTGGAATTATAAATAATTCAACAGGGATTACTTCCAATCAAGACTTGTATTATGTAAGCATGATATCAGACAAGTTTATGCTCCGACTTGCAAAACATATCCTTCAAATCACTGCATGACTCCTCAAACAAGTTTATGCTCCCACTTGCAAAATATATCCTTCAAATCACTGCATGACTCCTCAAACAAGAAGTGCAGCATATATTTCGCAATACAAAAGAATCAACTGTACAAGATAAATGACCGAATGGTTATAAAAGCCTTCATTCCCATCTCTATATGTCGCCAAAAATCCAGATGCTAACCATATTGTCTATGCTCATCAGGTTGATCCTCTTCATCTCACTATGGCTATAAACACAATGGTAGAACAATTTGCTTCATGATTTGTGCTTTCCATTTCATAGTGCTCACCGACTACGTCTTTTAGACTTTATCTCTCCTTATAAAGCATGTGATAGCATACTTTCCATGATAGCTATACTTGAAATAGTAACTAATATATGTATGTTTCACATTCCCATCTTTGCGCATATTCCTTTCTTTTTTGAACATGTAAGACTACTCGATGTCCTACTTTAATGGTTGATCAATGTCAGACGGTTCTAGCATGATGATAAAATTCACACATGCAACCCAATCTTAATAATAGTAAAGTTTGGAAAAGAGAAAAATACTAACGCGACAGTGAGATAATCTAGCTTGCACACATTTGGTGGATCAGGCAAACCATGCTGTCCAAAGATTCTTAATTTTTATTCCCAAATATCCACCACTTTTTCTTCTTTTTATACTCATGTGAGGGTGTACCTGAAACGAAACAAAACATAATAAGTCAGGCAATGGGAATGAAGGCATAAATGAGGGAGCTATTCTCAGAAAAGTAAATATATTCAGATCTAAGAAATTTCTAGATGTTTAACAAGTCCAGATATAATAAAAAGTTAGGCGCACCACATTAGCTACATAAGAGCATTACTCATTGAGGTTTGAAAATAATCAATACAACAAATCAAATTACACATGTACATAAAAGTTTACCTTCTTGAGGATAAATTGAATTGTAATGCACCTCTGCCCAGAAACTCAATATAATAACTGCATAAGACATAAGAGCTTTCTGTAAAGCTTATTATGAAAAAATAATATACAAGGATATCACATGCAGTAGTTTGATTAGTAAGTAAAGTTCCAAGAAACCTGTTTAATGTAAGTATGACGCTGACACTAAGATCGAACTCAAGACAGTAGAATGATATTTGTAAGTAGGTTAATGGGTAAATGAATTTAGAGAACAAGACTTTTACAAGTGAGATATGCAATCACAATCAAATTATTAAAAAAAAAAAAAATACAGAATCACTATGAAATTTATCATACACAAAAGTCAATTGCAAATTAAAAATCCAACTGCCTATGCTTGAAACAAAATTAAGAACACAACACGTTTACCTCGTTTTGACGGTTGGACATTAGGA
Source organism: Fragaria iinumae (assembly GCA_009720345.1). Classification (NCBI taxonomy): domain Eukaryota; kingdom Viridiplantae; phylum Streptophyta; class Magnoliopsida; order Rosales; family Rosaceae; genus Fragaria; species Fragaria iinumae. Next base: position 10,319,128 of record CM019122.1, on the reverse strand, counting down.
AGAATCTCTATGCAACATGTATCCTTAAATGAAGTCAACACAAGAATTTTCACACCATACTGCAATAAAATTATTAAGCAAGTATCAGTCGCTGCATAATTACTGCTCAACAGTTGGAAACCAATCCAGTGAAGTATTAGTATCAGTCCTCAAGAAGAGATGTTCATACCGAATCAGCAGCAGCCTGCAATGTAACATGGTCACCCCACTCGCCACTCCTAGTTAATTCACATAAAAGGGTATTAATTTGGTGATCCCAAAACAATATAAAAGGGAAAACAAACAACATATTATGACTTCGACTAACACCTTGACATCTTCTCCAGATAGTCATCGTATGCCATAGGAACATATCCCTCGTAAATTTCTGGGTGAGACTTAAGCTGTTCAGAGCATACAATTCAGAAGAAAGATTAGAATCCATGACAGATGCAGAATATTCCATTGCCAAAGTTCAGTTGAACAAATAGTCTCATGTTTCTAACCTGATTTACGACTGTCCTTCTAACATCATCGTGGTTGTCTGGTGAGTGATACAGTTGGTCTGATAAAGCACGAAACTGGAAAACAAAAGAAGATATAAACATGTATACTTGGAAAGAACTAATGGGGGTCAGCTTCCAGATCTACAGATAAGAATACAACCGATTGATCTAAATGATAACTACATACACAAGTGAGCATAATAACCAATAGAAACAAGTAAAACCGGAAAAATTCTAACCTGACAGTTACCATCTCCTTGAACTTTATGCTCAACGACACCATATAATTCCAGTCTACATTCAAAGGCGAGAAATACTTTTAACACACCGCGAACTCAATATCAGAAAACAATTAAAGAATTGATAGTGCATATACTTCTACTCCAATAGATGAGGGAAGAGCAGGTAGTACCTGTCAAGCAGCCTTTGATGATCTGATGTTGCTTCATCAATTGAAGGAATTTCTCCATTAATTCTAGGAATATGCTAAACCATATAGTAGCAAACATTAATACTGGTGTATAATGTCAACATTTCAAATTACACCATGTGTTAACAGGATATTAGCAATCTTTATACAATCATAATTATCATGAAAATTCAAACTTAAAATGATCTTGACTCTTGACATGTCTATGCAAGTCCCCAATCTACATTCCGCCTATCAATATCTGATAAACCTATATATTTATAGCTTCTCAAAAAAACCTGTATATTTATTATATATATATGCAATGTGTAGAATGTTCTCTGAAGTAACTCTTTCAAAGGGGTTAGCTTGTTGGTAACAAAACCAGTATCAATAATCTGAGACTAGAACATGGTGAGAAAAGCAGAATGAATAGTGATAAATGAACATATATGTGTGTGTATCCTCATAGCTATAGAAAAGTCAAACTAACAGAACATATCCTTACAGGAACAGGCATCATTTCATCGAGGTTCCAGCCTACTTCACCATCAACTGCACACTCATCATTTAGCTCAAGCTGACCCGGGCTAGAACATGAACTAGAAGGCACCATTGTGCATGCTCCTTCATTTGGATAATCACCATCTGCATGTGTCAAAAATGTCTATCAATACAACTAAAATGATATGGGTTCACAGACGAAAAAAGATGCAAGCTATAGTTTTCCGAATTACCTGAACAATAGTTTCTTCTGGACAGACCGTGCCAATCATCTGCATGAGTAGATGCTTGTGATCGCTCTTCATCTCCATGTGAGTATCCAGAGACTTCTGCTACAGATAGTCGTGAATATTCTTCTTGAAGTGTGTGTGCAATCATCTCATCATTCTCTACATGGTTAGATTCAGTACCATATTGAGCTCTAACATACTGTCCAGGATAGATGTCATTAGCATCATGTTGTATCGTGTCACCATATTGACCTCTAATATATTGTCCGCGATAGATGTCATTAGCATCATGTTGTATCATGTCACCATAATGGACAGAATCATAAACTGGATTGCCATCAAGAAGACTAAGAGCCCACTGCATAATACCTGACTCATGCTCTTGGCCAGCCATCTCCTTAAAAGTGCATATGTTGGAAAACAAATAATTGAACTTCTCCCCAGAGTGACGATGGAAGCCCTAAGAAGTTCAACTTATAGTGATATCTGCCCAAAAGCAACCAATCATGTTAGAAAGGCAGTCAATGGTTCAACATGCTTTAACAATAGCTGTAAACAGCAATGACATCTCCAGCTGCCCAAATCTTGAAAAAAAATCATCAATATGCATAATTATTCGATTAAAACTTGCAAGGCAGGCCTACAATTTATTATCACACCTTAACATAATAGTGCAGTTGACTTTGTCACAGAATACTACACACGCATAGAATAGAAGCTCTACTTGCAATTGTTTGGATACCTAACAGAGAAAAAACTACACTAGCAATATTTATGAAAAAAATTGAAATTTGTTTAGTCCTTGTGGTTTGAAGTCGACATCTGTTTAGTCCTTTTGGTTTTATTTTAATCTGAATAGTCCTTAAAGTCACAATTTTTCATCTAAATAGTCCTTATGGTTTTATTTTAATCTGAACAGTCCTTAAAGTCATGATTTTTCATCCAAATAGTCCTTCCGACAATTTTCTCAGTTAAAGGTCATAAGGACTATTGGATGAAAAATCATGACTTTAAGGACTATTCAGATTAAAATAAAACCATAAGGACTATTTGGATGAAAGACTTTAAGGACTATTCAGATTAAAATAAAACCATAAGGACTAAACAGATGTCGACTTCAAACCACAAGGACTATACAATATTTTACCCTTATGAAAATGATGTATGCCCAAGTAATCATAATTAATCTTTGCTGGGTACAAGTATGTTTATTGTCAACTTTAAAAAACGCTTCCATGTCTAAGCAAATGTACTGAGATCAGTAAGGGTTTCCACAGACCGTCAAAAAATCATGGAAAACAATGACCAGCTGAAGACTTTGATTATCCTTAAACTAAAGTGACTGATGAACTTGTGGACCTAACAACGCATGCTCACAAAGAATAAAACTGCAAATATAAATTAAAACCTAAAGTGGCCTGACTTTCGCGATTAATCTAGATAGATGACAAATTAAAAAGGAAAATGAAGATTCAACATTAACTTGAACTGCTCCAAGTCCTAACATATAGCTTACAAAGAATAACCTTTTCCGAAAACTACGCTGGGAAACGAATCACAAATAATGGAATAAACCTTCACCACCGGTTACATTTACTACGATAACCTCTCAGAGGACTTTAAATATACATAATCCTCGATTTGACATATTTACAAAACCAGAACAGAATTCTGATAGATAGATAACAATATTACCAAAAATAAAGAAACGCTTATGTGAGCAGCAATTTACTACAAAAGAGTTTACATAAAAAAAACTACAGTTACACTAGTCTAAAATTCATTCCTACACCAAAATTGTTTGTTTACTGTATGAGTCAACTTTTCTCCAGAACAAGCCACCTGCTCCATGCACACACATATCATGCTTTCCATAGAATCATCATAAACACACAATCTCGATTTTTCTATTCTCTCCTAACAAATCAAACTACTACCAAAATAGATGCTAGCAAATAAATCATTCTCAATTTCAACAATCCAACACCAAAATCACACAAAGAAATAGTGAAATAGACAATTCTGCACACTACAAACTCTTAAAGAAATCGGAAATTAAAATCTAAGAGATTCTTCACCAAATCACAGTAATAATCCAGCAATTGAACAGAGACCTGTATTATCATCAAAATTTTCCAGAGATTACAAAAACTCACCCAAGAATCTTCCACTCGGAAACGATTCTTCTCTGAAGAAAAGTGAGGAATTCTAGAGGAGAGAGAGAGAAGAGAATTTATGGGATGAGGGTGTAAATGCGATTAAGCGAAAGAGGAGGACGAAACCATTTTGAAAAATAAGCAAAGAAATTCCACTGACTTGAGGCCTCAGAGACTTAAATACAGTTGCTCCCCTCGTTAAAAGTCGAGCAGGTCCACAGCTCTGGACGGCTCCGATTGACGCGGCAACTGCTCGAACGGGCGTGGCGTCTTGATCCGACGGCGGAGATTTTGTCGCGTGAGAACCGAGGGTGGTGATTGGAGGGAAGCTTGATACGGAAACGGCATGCTTTGGGCTCGAAAGTCGCTCAGGACCTTTCTATATAAACAAGAGGCCTTTTTTATTTTTAATATATATTAATTAATATTTCTTATTATATTATTATTATTATTATTATTAGTATTTAGAGGTGACTCCATCTAGAAAGAGAAATTATGCCACGCGTGTAAATATTAATTATTTTCTTTCATTCGACAAGTATTAGAAAGAGAAATTGTTTTTATTAAGAGCACGTTTACTGTTTACTGTTTATTTAATTAGAATAAAAATGAATGATACGGGTCTAAATTATTGTGTTTAATAACACGTAGAGAAATTAGAATGATTCCGTCTAAACATACGTATGAAATATAATGAGTCAAGATTTTCACGTATTAGCATCATAAAAAATACGTGTTAAACATATTTAGGAGAAGATATGTAATTATAACTTCCAAGAGTAGCATTCTAGTCATGCAAATGGTGGAATTAATCTTGATTGATAAATGAAAAGTGAAAGAAAAAAAATCTCAAGAACGATGGAGGGCATCAATTTCTAAGCAAGAGAAATTATTAAAACACACCGAGATTTTTACTCTTTATTCTCTATTTCCCATACATTATCAAATGTGATAGAACTACAAATGAACACTATTCGCTAACCCAGAAGAAGCCTAAGCTGGTTCTATAAGAGAATTAACACTACTAAGCTTGCTTAACCCTACATTTAAGGATTGAAAGTGCTAGTATGGTTGGCATTGAGCGTCTTCTTAACGCTGCTATTCTACTCAACATTTCGTCCTAACCAAGTTACACACTCATCTCTCTCTGGCTTCTTGCTTCTTCAAGTTTATATTCAATGTTTGAGTACTACACATAAATTGTCAAGACGTGTGATTTGGGGAAACCTTGAAAGCTACACATTTTAATGCATGTTGTATGTGACAAACCACAACAATATTCTTAGAAAGACAGCCACAAATGAATAAAAGAGAATGACACCTCTGAATTTTATTGGAGTACTATCTTTTGAAAAATTATACTAACATGCACATAATTTGATAAACTTGTCATTTAGACTATGCAACAATCTTGTCTAAATTAAAGAAAAAGAAATGTTAAGTTTTATTTATTTCACCGACACATGATATCAGTTGTTTAACCGAAAAAGAAAAATGTATTTACAATCTTTGTCTCTGTAATATTTTTTATCATATAAACTTTTTATGAGATTTGAAAACTCGTTAAGTCGCGGTGTCCGCCTCACACCAATATATACACACAGTGTTGAACCCAAACCCGGAAAATATGAGATATGCAGAAGCAAATTCAAGTGGCTGTCGACTAGCTCAACCAATTTTCAAAAGCATGCTTCATTTTCTGAAATCCAGACCCAAAAAAAAATGCTTCATTTTCTGAAACAAATTCAAACCTCCCCCACATGAATCACCATGCTTTTATATTGTCGGTATATGCCGCTCGAATCCATAGTTTAGCAAGTCATACACCAGAGGCAGTTGGGCACCACCATTGAAGTGATGATTTTCTAATTTTCCATGTAAGCAACGGCCAAATTTGCACTCTGTCTTTTGTGCCATGGACATCCGAAAATGAAAACTTGTTTTCTGTATTTCGTCTGCTATGAGATGAATAAGAACCCAGAAACATACAAATGGGTGGTCGGGTCCAAACAACATTATATATGCATTATAGAGCTCCTCGTCAAATATGGATTACATGTCGAACAACTTTCTCAACACTTTCGACTAGTCCGATTCAAGCATATCGAAAGGGAAGGGAGTTTCCAAACAGATTTAATTGGAAGCCCCAAGTTCATGACTTGGATAATTGGAAGCATTCTTAACATGTAAGAGTGTTTTCCTTGTTCACAATAATTGTGGCGCTCTTTTGGCTGAAATTTTAAGGAGAAAAAAAAAAAAAAAACATTGTAAAAAAAAAAACATTGTGTTCCTACATTTGGTGGAGCAGTTATCTAATAAATAAGATAACCATATTCATTCCATTTTAAAGCAGTTCAAGTTAAACTTTTCCCATTAACCCCTTCATTATCAAACATTCCAAACTCCTACGTAAGGTTCCACAAGTTTGTGACACTGAGATGAAAAAATAGTAATAATCATACAACTTAGAAAAAAGAGTTCCAATTACAGAGTGGTGATTACCTTGATCATTTGTAAAACTCAAATCACATGTCTTTTCCCAGGTACCCAAATTGACACCACAATAATTAGCATCTCAAGGCTTCTTGCAGTACACATTAACTTACCATAAGAACTTGTACCAGCTTCAAAACAGTCTGAAATCCAACTGACATTCTATTCTTGGTGCAACATCGTAAACTTCCCGCAGAAGATTTGTAGATCACAGATATATACGTAGGATTGGAAGATGAGGGGTGTTATTTACAAGAAAATAGCTGATCTGTGTTTTTTTGTGTCAAACTATAATATATGCATCACATAAGTCAGGGGGATAACTACCAGGACCGGTGCTCAAAAGGTACTTGCAATTAGCATGTCCTTAAAAGCTTCGGTGTCCACACACGAGATAGCAGACCAGTTTCTCCCCTCCTTGTTTCTACATTTCTTTTCTTGCTCACTGTTTCATATTCCCTGGAAGTTTCTATTGGTGCTATATTCACTGGTGGTAGTGGCAGACTCGCTGTTCCTGTTGGTGCCGCTGTGACCTTATTTTTGCCAGATGGTGCCTCCTTAGTTTTGTTTTGGCTTGACGGTGCCTCCTTGAATCTGTTCTGGCCTGATGGTACCTCCATGTTCTTTTTCTGGCCTGATGGTGCCTCTATAATCTGATTCACCATTTCCAACACCTCACTCATCTTTGGACGGTTCTTGGGGAGTCTGACCAAACATCTGTTGGCTACAATTGCAAGCTTTTGAACTGACTTGAGGGGGTATTTACCTTCAAGCCTAGGGTCAATTATTAACCTGAACTTCTTTAAGTCTGATAGGTATGGCTTTACCCATTCTAAAAGCTTCTGCTCACTCTTGGGCCGGTTTCGATCCAAGGGACGCCTACCTGTAATGAGTTCATAGAGAAAGACTCCATAGCTCCAGACATCATTTTTGGATGTTAGACGTCCGGTCTGGATATACTCAGGTGCTGCATAACCCATGGTTCCAACAACCTGATGAAAAAAATCATCAGTACTGTAAGTGCAAGATGTGGTATGTGGATGGATCATTAGTGCTAATGTATTTCTGTTTCGTTACGTGGAAACGGGCTAAAGAATTGTGTTTCAAACAAGGTGAAGACAGTAATAAGTACTGTATATATGCTTTTACTTAAGCATGAACTACGCATCCTGAAAATGTGAAGCAGAAGAAACCACTAAATGCCAGATTCCATATGAACATTTATTCGGAGTTCTCAGCTATTTAAAGCACACTGTTAATTACACAAGAGATCTAGGTTTATTTTCCTAAACTTCAGGATATATGTTAACTTTGCTGAAGCTCCATGAAAATCTCCAATTATACTGAGCAACTTTGTTGCACAGCTTCATAATCCTGCTTTCTGAAGCAAAATCTACCATGTCTCAAAAAATAAAGAGAAAATCATAATTTACAAGTTAATCATAGGCCTGGCTATGAGGAAAATTTTGCAGGTCTAAGTGTCTAACAAATCGTAACTAACACACAACAATAAAAAAAAGTAACACAGCAGTCCTGTTTTTCAATATTCCATTAGACTTTGAACTTGTTTTAGCCCATGGACTTGGAGCATTTCCTACTATATAAATACTTGTGAATGCAAAACATAGCAAGTATAATGAGAGCAATTGTGAGCATACCGCTGTTGAGACGTGGCTTACTCCTTCAGCTGGACCCAATCTAGCCATTCCAAAATCTGATAGCTTTGCGTTCCATTCCTTATCCAACAGGATATTTGAAGATTTGAAATCCCTGAAAATGATCTAAAACAGGATATAAAGAAGATGTCAGTATAAGAGAACTACATTACTTTACAAAACCTATTATCCCCGTCTCCTTGTTTTTATTTCGTTTTCTTTAAGGTTGGGGGTTCTAAATCGAAGATTTAGAACATAGCCATGATAGAAAGTATTAAAAATCTACATATATCAACAAGGAGAAAAAGATTTCAAGTACCTGAAAATCCATTTCTTCATGTAGGTATGTTAAGCCACGAGCAGCATCCTGTGCTATTTTCAGTCGCATAGCCCATGAAAGAGGTGTATCTGAACGACTTGATAAATGGTTCTCTACACTTCCATTAGGCATATATTCATAAATAAGAAGTCGCTGGATTCCTCTTTCATCATCCTCAGCACAGTACCCCACTAGTTTGACAAGGTTTGGATGCTCAACCACCCCGAGAACATTAACCTCTGTCACCCATTCCTTGTGCCCCTGCAACCAAAAGGTGTGATAGAATACATAAGCATCAATCAGATAAAAATGTTTGAATCAAGTACACCAACAATCCCAATAATAAGCACAAAACAAGTTGACCATGCTATCAAGACAGAAATGTTGTTCTCCCTGCTAGGAAGACGCACAATCAAATAAAAAGTGAAAGAGAGGATCCAGTGTACTAATAATTAAAATCAGCAAAAGAAGAAAACATACAAGAGCCTATGTGATAATGGGTCACTACCATCCAATCATTGTCAGACATTAGCATTCTTTCTATCAATCATAATGAGTAAAACAGTACCACAATAAGTCTTTAACTTACTAACTATCAACCACTAGATTTGTTTAGTGAACAGCCAAAAATAACTCATAAACCAGAATACCATTAGTGAAAAGGAATTTAATTTTTTTGACAAAACGAAAACAATCTTGCCTGCAATCCTCTTTTACTGAGCTGTTTCACGGCAACTTCAATTTTTTGGGATGGATCTTCTGAACTCCTAATCAGCCCTTTATAGACACAGCCAAATCCACCCTCTCCAACCATGCCAGATCGGCCGAAATTCTTGGTGGCTGACTTCAGCTCAGAAACTGTGAATATTCTGAGGTTGCTGGGTCTCTGAGAGAAACTAGGATATTGGTTCCTCCTTAAGGACTCTGAACTGGCATCAGAGATATTCTGGGAATCCAACTCAGATCCAGATCTCTTCATGTCACCGTCCGTAAACATTGTATTTGGGCTCTTTGGTTCATCCCTTTTGTCTCCAAGAGAGAATGAGAAACACTTCATAGCTTCCAACAGTGCACAACACATAATCTTCACAGAATTCAGCAGCTGAAAAGAACCATAGAGTGAGAGAGCAAACAATTTCAAAACCATTCAAAGTTAAGAAAAGGAAAAGAGTGTTGCTTAAACTGACAGTCTCCAATTCTGCAACTCCAAACACTTCTATTATCAATACATGATCCAACAAAGCTCAAAATAAAAATCAAACCTTTCACAATTGCCGGTTACCATGCTAACACATGATTCTTTCAAAGTAGCCATAATTACATGCAAATGTTTGACAAAGAAACAACATGTCCTTATTTAGTCATTTAATCAAACAAAACCCCACCTTCCTAACTTATGCCCACCCTTTCTTTTGATTCATCTTCTGTTTTATTCCTTCTTGAATTTCTTTTCCAAATACATCCATTATAGATTAGAAACTCAATGCATATTCTTTTACTTGCCTAATCCAAACACTTCTTACAACCCAATTTCAAATAATGAACACTGAAACCAACTACAAAACAAAATCAAGAAAATTAAAATCCAAACTATGATACAAACTATATGTTTTTCCACTATATTTTGCCTAAAGCTGCATACTTTCACTTCCTCTACAAGACCCAAGACATCAATTCGCATCGAATTTCACAATCATATAGTGTGAATCTAACAAAACAATCTCAAGGTCAAAAAAGAAACAAAATTGATAAAGATGGTTTAACTGAAATTCTCAACAACAACAAAAAAGCACCTTACTTTAACGATCTCAGTTTGATTGCACGAAACTATGTCCTTGAGATTCTCCTACACACTTCACAAAATTCCCACCAACAATAAGGAGCAAAGAAAGAAACCCAACTGATCCATTTTGCTTCAAAAGACTTAGAGAAAGAACCAAGAACGCGCAGTGCGTACTTCTGAAAAGAAACCTCAACACGGCAACCAGAACTGGTCAGCTTTCAACATTACCAACCAAAATAAGTAAAAAAATCAAAACCAGCAACTTATAAGACATAAAAATAAACCAACTGGTCACAATCATCTACCTTTTTAAATTATCTCACAGCTTGTAAATCCAATCCAAGTGTGAACTGAGGCTTTGGAAAATGAAAAACGTAGTATTTTTTTTTTTTTTTCAGACCAAAAGAAAAACGAAGTATCATAGACTCGTAAAAAGGACAAAGCTTCAAGGAGGGAGAAAGTATATGAGAGAGAAAGGGGAACGAGGACGGGTCAACCAAGTCCCGCAAATGAGATATTATTTTGGTCTGGCCCGCAAATGAGATTTGGAAACGTTAAATTAGGTTATCCCAGTCCTTACATTACATTTTAGTACAGCTGCTGAATTGTGTGATTTCCGATTTCTACGTCTCATGATATCAGCCGATGCAGAGAGAAATGAGAGAGAAATGGTCGTTCAAGAGGATAATTACGCGGAAAATATGGTTGATTAGCAATTTAGCATATCTTGGATAATCTAATTGATGGTTGATTTGATTAGCAAATTTTTTTTTCTTCTTTTGAAAGGAAGACGACTGACATTTTATTAAATAGATCTAATGAGTACATGGAGCGATGTAGAAGCATTCAAAAAGAGTAAATAGAAACGTCACTAGATGCACAAAACACGTCAATAACAAAAGCAATAAAAGCTAACAAGTTGCAACAAAAATGAAATATAACTATAGGACTTGATGTCGTACGACATCGCTGCACTGCATATGTCCTAAAAGCAATGTAAATAGGGTAGTAGTAGTAACCGTAATAATAACCGTAACCAGGATCGTAATCTTAACGACGGAGATACACCCTGCTAGGAGAGTGAGATGTGACTCCCGAGAGACCGAAAACCGCCAAGCGAGTCAGCAACTTAGAAAGCAATTGTAGCCTCAAGACCAAGAACAAGAACCATACTATCATATTTTGAAACACTACTGATTTGACTTAGTCAATGGTGGGTGGGGCGAATGGCTCGCCGCTCGCATGCAATAGGTCCGGTTTAGGCTCACTTTCTGGTCTCTTTTCAAATGACATCCTTGAACCTCTCAAGGTTTCGAATGTTTGAAGGAAAAAGGATGGGGTTGATATAGAGGAGGGGAAACGGCTCACACCTAGTTTTTTGGGTCACAATGGGGGTTGATGAGGGTTTGGTAGAGGTTCCCATTGCTATTGAGAATGTGCCTAAGAGAGGGGTCATCCTCGCAGTCATCGGAATAAACCAAAACCAAGTTCAACTTTCAAGACTGTGGATGGGAGTCCAACAAAGGAGCTAGAGAAAGATGCCCCTCTCGGGGAGCGATATGGGTCTAATTCAAGGGACATTAAATTTGACACATTTTTCTACCATTGGATTTTAAAAAATTCAACGATCTAGATCAATTGTAAATATGATTTTAACTTACAAAAACTGAAGTGGCATGTAAAGTGGCATTAATTACCTAATTTCATAACAAATCAAACTAAAAGAAAAGAAGAAAAAATCAAAATCTAAAATCTCAAAAAACCAAATCAATATGTACGATGAAAATCTGGAAAAAAAAAAAGAAGAAAAAAGACGATAGAAGACCAAAACGCAGAACACAGTTACACAGACTAAGAGAAAAAGAAAAAGAATGAGGATGGGTTACTTTATGGGTTGATACTACTCTTGATCTGTTCCTATCTTATTCATAACAACTTGTTTAATATTCATCAACATATCCAAGACGACTTGTTCCTAGCTATTGCCAGAAGAGTAGTTTCACTAGATGCTTTTGTTGCTTGCTTAGTTTATGTATATTCAAGTCTAAAGCTGCACCCATGGACCATTGATTATGAATCGGCAAAACACAATTATAATTTATTTCTGTTTTATGGACAAAATGTTCATACAGCTCGCCATGTCAATTTGTTTTTCGTCAAAATCTCCATGGCAATTCAAATTTCGTTTCCCTAAACTTCAAAACCATTTAGTAAACCCTATATACATATATCTATTATGTCAACTTGAATTTCTTTTAGGGTATAAAGATGTGAGCATGAGGAGTTGGAGAAGATGATTTGAGCGTCTTGGTATCTTTTTGGTCTCTTTACTCCCCTTTTTACGTTCTCTTGGTATGTGTTTGTTTCTACAAGAACCCGTAGGCTATGTAGAAGCACTGTAGAACATAATCATACGCACAAAGACAATATTTATAGTGGTTCACCATGCCATCAGAGAGCATGGCTACGTCCACTTGAATCTACTATCATGAGGCCTCAATACCTTTGGTGTTACAAGAGCATCCATCCATTCCGCCCGGGAGGAGTGAGGGAGGGAGAGGTCAGAGAGAGAGAGATAGAGAGATTCTTTCTACACAAGGGTAGTCTTCCTTTTATAGATAAGGAAGGTTACCTCTTATTACATATTTCCGATGTGGGACTAACTATGCATTTATCTTATCATGGTGCCTTCTTGTGGAGCTTGGAGGAGCACCTTCCCGATGTGGTACCGATGATATTTCACCACGGCGAGGTAGCCCGGACGTCGGTCTACAAGTTTCATGACTGGTCTATGGGCGGGGAAGGTAGTTTACTGACTACCGACTACAAGTCCCCCCAAGTTCTCATTCAAGACATATCTTGAGTGGGGACTTAATATACAAAATGCTCATAGACCAGTTATATGTCCCCAACACGGACCCGGTCCCAGTCCCCCCAAGTCCGTACTCAAGACATGTGTTGAACGGGTCCGCTTCGCACAGAAAGGCTAACACTACCAGGCGAGCTGAGTCCGCCTCGCGCGAACTGAGTAGTCTGCTCCGCGCACAATGCCTACACGCGAGTTGTGGTCGCTCCGCGAGCAATACTTTCACGCAGACTGGAGAGTTCGCTCCGCGTACATAACTGACACGCGAGCTGTGGTCGCTCCGCGCGTAATACTTTCACGCGGACTGAAGAGTTCGCTCCGCGTACATAACTGACACGCGAGCTGTGGTCGCTCCGCGCGCAATGACTATCTCCGTGACGCACGCGAGGTGCATCTTGTTGCACGCGAGATGGGTCTCGGTGACACACGCGAGGTGGATCTTGATGTTATACTTTCATGGACAAGGGTAGCGAGCCCTTTCCATATCTGATGTTACTGCTCGAACGCGGGGTATTATCCCCGCATGGGTTATCAGGCCAGTATTCTCCGGGAGCTGTACAAGGGACTTACAGTTCTCATGGCTCTAGTTGTTTCGTCCATGCTGCCCGGTGATATGTTTCCGGGGTTGTATGCATGCCTTCTAGTTCGTGCGCATGCTTCCCGTTGGTTCTTGCTCGGGTATAAAAATCTCATGAAATAGTTGTTGTATGTTTCTTCCCGTTAGTTCTTATCCGGAAATCGAGATTTCCTAAGCAGTTGTTGTATGCTGCCTCCCAGTGACACTTATCCGGGACTGACTACTATCATGTTTGCCTTTCCAATTATTGACCATTTAGTTGGAATAAACGGCAACCTGGTGCCCTAGTTTGAATCAACGATCCCGGGCGCTACCAGCTGGCTGGCACCGGATAAGCTTGGCCCGGGAGAGCTAATCGGGCTGGACCGAGCTAGAGTCCTTACACTGGTTACCCGGCCGATCGGCGACGTCGGTCTCTGGTGCCGAGTGGTGGAGGTGATCTCGGTGAGGTACAGCGGGTTGCACACCCGTACCTTGATGAAATCGTGATCGAGACCCCGCACCTTGATGAATTATTTCCCTCTCCCCCTTTCTCACGATTTTCTTCTCTTTTGGAGTGGAGTGACAAGATTCACTATGTCCCCCCTAAGTCTTGCTCGAAGACTGCTTGGGCGGGTAATGCTCAATGTGGCCCTTGCGTCTTGCTTTGCTGATATTCTCTATACATAGGGGCTACTCGGGTCTTGTCTTTGCTGATTCCGCGTCTTCAAGTCCGCCGAGTCCCTCCCGACCCCCAGCCTCAAAACTGTGCGAGCTGTAGAGTCCGCTTGGCACAGGACTGACTAGCGGGCGAGCTGAAGATCCGCTTCGCACACATGGAATGACACTACCGGGCGAGCTGAAGAGCTCACGTGCTTGCTGCGGAGTCCGCTTCGTACACAAGAACTGACATCATCGGGCGAGCTGAGCTCCGCGCAAAGGGATTGAAATTGTCAAGCGAGCTGAGAAGTGCTCCGCGCATAAGGACTACCGCGCAAGCCGTGGAGTCCGTTCCACGCACAAAGACTATCGCGCGGGTTGTGGATTTCGCTCCGCGCAAAGGGACTACCGCGCGGGCTGAGGATTTGGAGTCCGCCGATAAGATAAAAAATGCATCTCCCAACATCCGGCCTCAAAACTTATTCGGCCGGGCGAGGATTGTTGTACCTTCATAATGAACAAATGATCGATTAGCAGCTTACATAGTTTAGTTGATCAACACAATTATGGGGCCAACCAAGTATTGTTATGACATAATAATTATCGAAAAGCACAATGGTTCATGCAATTGTGTAATACTCTCTCGGTAGAATGTCAATCTTGGTCGAATGCCTATCTCTCGATGGAATACCTCTCTCCTGATGGAATGCCAAATCATGTAGGTTGACTTGCAAGTAGAATATTATGAATTTTCACAAACCAATGATATTATAACAATCATAATCTGGACGGGACTAATCTGTGAAAATAGCTGCTGAATGGGTGCACACAGGAGGTGCAGATTCAGGCCCATACTACTCCCGGACGATGAATCCTTTTTTTTTGACTTTCTCCGGGTAAATATCTCCGGGTGTCCCTCTGGGGAATGATCTCAGTGGAATGCCTCTTGGTCGTGATGTCTCTCGGACATGATGCCTCTCGAAGGGATGTCTCTCGGGCATGAGTGCAGTGGAGTTGTCAACGCTTCACAAGGTCCTTCTCTCATGCGGGGTCCGCCTGCGCAAAGTCAACACTTCACGTAGCACATTTTCTCGCGAGGTCAGCTCGCATGCAACTCATGTCACTGTTTTGATAAGTGCGAACTCCCCCCTAGCCTGATAATTTCAGTTCGCCTAATACGTGAAGGCCACTGTGTAATCAGGTTCTACATCCCGCTCGCGCGATATCTTAGGTGTGGTCCACATCCCGCTGGCGTGATAACTTAGGCGAGGTCCGCCCCTTAACACATGCCAACTCTTCCACTGGCGAACCACACATAGCCTTCTATGCGATTAAAGATAATTGATGTCTTATCCAGTCAACCAACCAAGCGGGGCTCGCCTCATCTTGTCCCCTTTTTGCATGCGAAGTCCTCTTCTTGTTTCTTTGCGAAGTGTCCCATGCGAAGTCGTCTCGCTTCACTTCCATACTAGGCCTTTATCTCCTACGCGATGCTACCCCTGCCAATCTCTCGGTCCATGCTAATCTCTCCAGTTTCTTTCTTCTTCACCCCATACCTCTCATACCGGGTGTCCATAGCAATTTTTCAGCTGTGCACCAGACAAATCAACGAGAGGGGATGTCGAGTAGCCGCCGGGAAGTGTATCCCGGATCCAATGTGAACCCTCTTCGGTCAACCGGGATCATAAACTTGACTTGAACTCTGATGCGGCCATCTCGGAGGCAAAGGGACTGCCGGCAATCTGTCAACGGGACCCCGAGTATGCTAGGCAGATCCCTTAAGATGGTCCGGCAGCGGGAGGAGTGGGTCGTCACTAGCGAAGCTCCCGTTCGACAAGACTGAGCTCTGGGTCCCGGTGAATCATCTCCGGGTGATGGCTGGAGGCATCGGACATGTGCCGCTGTGGCTCAGCTCCTGGTAAAATCCCGATGGCAAAAAGAACCCGGGCGAGTCATCTCGCTTCACTCCCCTGCGAGGTCATCTGACCTCGCTTCCACGCGAGCTATCTCGCCTCTGCCTCCACCCGAGCTATCTCGCCTCGCTTCCACGCGAGGCCTCTTCCTATTGCTCATGGATTTGAATGAAATGTCTCTCGGCGGGGGGGAGCAACATGTCTTTTAGTAATGATTCCCACACATGACGCCAATTGTTTCTACAAGAACCCGTAGGCTATGTAGAAGCACGGTAGAACATAATCATACGCATAAAGACAATATTTATAGTGGTTCACCATGCCATCGGAGGACATGACTACGTCCACTTGAATCTACTATCATGAGGCCTCAATGCCTTTGGTGTTACAAGAGCATCCATTCATCCCGCCCGGGAGGAGTGGGGGAGGGAGAGGTCAAAGAGAGAGAGATAGAGAGATCCTTTCTACACAGCGGTAGCCTTCCTTTTATAGATAAGGAAGGTTACCTCTTATTACACATTTCCGATGTGGGACTAACTATGCATTTATCTTATCATTGTGCCTTTTTGTGGAGCTTGGAGGAGCACTTTCCCGATGCGGTACCGATGATATTTCACCACGGCGAGGTAGCCCGGACGTCGGTCTACAAGTTTCATGACTGGTCTATGGGCGGGGAAGGTAGTTTACTGACTACCGACTACAATGTTCTTTTAGGTTTCTGTCTTCTATCGTTTTTTTTTTGTTTTTTTTTTTCCAGCTTTTCATCATACATATTAATTTGGTTTTTAAAATTTTAGATTATGATTTTTCCTTCTTTTCTTTTAATTTGATTTGTTATGAAATTAGATAATGTTACGTCATGTGCCACGTTAGTTTTTGTAAGTTGACATCATATTTACAATTGATCTAGACCGTTGAATTTTTTAAAATCTAATGGCTAGAAAACGATGTCAAATTTTGTATCAAATCTAATGTTCCTTTAACCGGACCCGAGGGATATATATATATAATAATTAAGCCTCACCCTATTTCTGGTTTGAGTGTTTCCATTATGTTGTTTTGATTTAGGCGTCTAGACAATCTTCACAACGGTATCATTCTTGGTTTAGCCAGGGATAGAATTGAGAGAGCTCCGTAGGCTTTTTGTTTTTTGTTTTTGATTTTTATTTAGGTATGATTATGACTTTCTGCACTTTAAACTTTACAGTTTTATTATGGGGTATCCTGTCTCTTACTTGACGGAACGACGTTGTATTTATTTGATTAGTTTCTCTTTAGAAAAAAAACAAACTAGAAATCTCACGCGACAATTTTATAAAATATGTCTAAATACTAATTTAAGAGATACGAATATAAACTCGATTTCAAAAGCTCTAGAGACGGAAATCGGCCAACTGAAAGCTCTTAATCCACGTGGCATTTCATTTTTAATTTTGGGGTTTTGTAATTCTTTTGGGTCAATGTACCTTGGGAGAGCCATTGGCAGCGGGCATTAAGCAGTCATGAAATAGACTCCCTTCAACTTCCGATATGGCCGCACATTCCTCCCCTCCTTTTATTTACACCCCCTAAATTCCGGCCCTTCCTTCAGAATCCACACCCTCTCTCCCCTCTCCCACCCATTGTCGTTTGCTCTCCAACCCTCGCCGCTTTTCGCCTTCCTCCTCCATTGTTTTGTTCCTTGCAAACCAAGTATTCAATCATTGCATTGTCATTGGCCGAAGGCCCTCATTGCTCGAGTTTTTTTGTTCTCGCAATCTGTTGCGCTATAGGATGGTGGAAGGGATGATTACGATGATGTGGCCGAAACTCTGAACTCAGTTTTTACGTGGAGGATAATATGATATGGGGAGCTGCAGAGTGAGGATCAAAGCCTGTTGGTTTCCCCATGTTGTGTTCGTCGTCGTCTTGAGCTTTCTGTTGCCGTGCTTTTTGTGCCAAAATGACGATGATGATGTGGCGCAGAACAAAAACGCGGCCAGTCTTGCTATTTATACTCGGCTCATGGCTGGCAAGCTTACAGATCTCACTCATTATTTAAGCGGTGACCTTCTCCGTGTAATGGGGTACTGCATTAAGAATGCGTGAGTATTTTCATGCCCAATTCCCCGCCTTTCTTTTTTGTCTTTTTGCCTTGCATTGTTTTGCGTCGTCCATTTCTCAAGGTTGGTTGTCTTGTATAATCTCAGGCAAGCTGATTGGGATGGAGCTTTCAATTTTACGGGGAAGGACGAATTCTTGTCTAATTGTATAAAAAACTCCAAAGGTGTGGATATCAGTCATCGAATATGTACAGCTGCAGAAATTAAGCACTATTTCTCTAGTTTCACCAAGTTTGGTGAGATGGCATTGCATCATTCAACCTACCTGAAACCAAACGTGAACTGCAATTTGAGCAATTGGGAAAGTGGATGTGAACCCGGATGGGGTTGTAGTATTAATAGTCAGGGCAAGATTGACCTCAAATCTTCACGCATTCCTGCTCGAACTACTGATTGCCAGCCTTGTTGTGAAGGTTTCTTCTGCCCTGAGGGCATCACTTGCATGATTCGTAAGTATGGATCAACAGGGCTATTGTTATTATTGATAGAGTTTCACTCTATAATGTGGTCCAGCATAGTTTTCTTGCTGTTAGTATCTGATAATAGTTTTTTTTTCGTAACTTCTTATTAATGCTAGCTTTGAGGTGATCATATACGTGTTGCTTTTTCCAGCTGCGTTCATTCTTAATTGTCATTGTTTTAGCTTTCATGCTTATTTAGATTGGGTTTTCACCAATCTCTTGCTTCTACAAGTTTGTGTTTTCATGCTTATGTCTTGCAACGTTCATGTGATTCTTGTTATAAGTCCAAAATAAAAGTATATCATAGCATTTGATGCTTTTACAAGTCTGTTTGCCGAACAAAAGATAGACAGAACTCTTCATACCATTTGGTTGTTGTTATTTTTATTTATTTTAGTCAAGTTATACATTTTGTTATCAGGGATGTAGACAATGATATATGAAACCTAATAACTCCTTTTCTTTTGAATGAAGCTTGTCCTTTAGGATCTTACTGTCCCCGTGGAAAACAAAACAAAACGACTGGATTGTGTGACCCGTGAGTTCATATTCTAGTCTTTGCTTCTGATGCTTCTTTATCCCAGTTTTGTATGCTTTATACCATGCATCAATGTTCATTACTGGATTAATTTTGCAGATATACTTACCAAACACCCGCAGGAGATACAAATCACACTTGTGGCGGTGCTGATGTTTGGACTGATGCCAGTAAAACTGATTTATTTTGTTCACCTGGATCATACTGCCCCACTACCATAAAGAAAAACGAATGCCGTAGTGGGTATTGATTCTCATCCCATAATAACTTGCATTTGCAGCTGCTACTTGCTGCAAGATGATGAAGCATGAACTTATTGCAATTTGTTATGAAATATATCTAATCCTTTTTCTTGTTTCATGATTTGAGAAACTAGGCAACTTGTTATGCTGTGCTCAGGATAAGTATTTACTCATTTTGTCTTCTCAATTTCAGATTTTACTGCAGGATGGGTTCCACTAATCAAAGACGTAAGTTTTGCTATATTCCAAGTCTGTTCCATGCAAACTTACAGCAACAGTAAATTAAGTAGATTTCATGCACTCATAACCTCTTACGAACACTAGTTTTCTATAAACCATTTTTCTTGGCCTAGCACCATTTCATACTCTTTCTGTGCACTCCAAAGGTTTTGCTTAATGTTTCTATTTTCAAGGCTTTGGTAGATCATGTAACATTTGTTTGCACCAACCATTTGCAGCATGCTTGAAGTTGACTTCCTGTCGTAAAGGAACTGCAGATCAAAAGATTCATGCATACGGGGTCTTCCTTGTTGTAAGTGTTCTTCTATCTTCTGGAAAGATGAAAATTTGAATCACACAACTATAGGCTATTTGTTAGTTGCTTAATGTTATAAAGGGTATCGATCTTGGTATGTGCCTTCAGTTGAATTGAGTCCTTATAAAAGAACACATTATTATAACTTGCTTCTCCCTCTCTTAAGATATGTTCAATCACTTCAATGACATCTTTTTTCTGGAAAATATTCAACTATGCTTCCTTGTAATTAGTTAAAAAAATTACTTTCTCATTTTCAATGAAAAAGCAAGCGGAAAATACAAGGAATGGCATACTTCATTTCATCAGTAACACAATCTTCAAAGTCCCAAGTTTATGTTCTTCAAAACTTGATTCTGCACATATTGTAGAGATACTTGCTATTGTATGCTCCTCTCTCTCTCTCTCTCTCTCTCTCTCTCTCTCTCCACACACACACACACACAAAACATACATACATGTAGACAGAATTTTGTACAGATATATATAGGAGGTAATTGATTAATCAGATACTGTTCATTGTCTATCCAGGTTGCACTGAGTTTTATTTTGCTCATAATTTATAACTGCTCTGATCAAGTTCTGCTCCTTCGGGAAAGAAAAGCAGCCAAGTCTAGGGAAGCTGCAGCAAGACATGCACGAGAAACTGCACAAGCACGCGAAAGATGGAAATCTGCAAAAGATGGCCTTAAGAAGCGTAAATTGGGATTGACAGATCAGATGACCCGCACATTTTCTCGCAAAAAATCTGTAAGGAACTCAGAGCCTCTGAAGGTTTCAGGTCAATTTAAACCTAGTACAGATAATACTTCAACACCAGCTATGATACCTGGTACATTAAGCTCATCTGAGCATTCATCAGCAGCTTCAACATCAAAGAATAAGGAACCAAGCAACCTTACCAAAATGATGCAATCCCTAGAGGATGATCTGCATAGTACTGAAGGCTTTAATCTTCAGATTGGTGATAAAAATATTAAAAAGCAGGCCCCAAAAGTTAAAAATCTGCATACTCACAGTCAAATTTTTAAGTATGCATATGGCCAACTTGAGAAGGAGAAAGCTATGCAACAAGAAACCAAGAACTTGACCTTTACTGGCTTAATCCAAATGGCCAAGGAGACTGAGATCAAGACTCGCCCGGTGATTGAAGTAGATTTTAAAGATTTAACTCTGACTCTGAAAGGAAAAGAAAAAAATCTTTTGAGGTGTGTTACTGGAAAACTTTTTCCTGGTCGAGTTTCAGCAGTCATGGGTCCTTCAGGAGCTGGGAAAACAACATTTCTTTCTGCATTATCAGGAAAAGTACATGGATGCACTGTCACAGGTTCAATTCTTATAAATGGTAAAGCTGAACCACTGACTGCCTTCAAAAGAATCATTGGCTTTGTGCCTCAAGATGATATTGTGCATGGAAACTTGACTGTGGAGGAGAATCTTCGGTTTAGTGCAAGGTGCAGGTATGTGATTCACATCTTCAAAAATTTCTCCATCATTGCTTGAATAAAGAAAATGAAAACATAAACAAATTAGTTTCACCATAAGTACAATCAAATTTTTCTTATTAGCAGACACTTGCTAAGTTGCCATCCTGAGTTTGTTACCAGACTTGTATATGCTGGTGAGGAAACTATATGTTAGCCTCTTATGTCACCGGAAATTATTTTCTCATTGTACAAAGCTAAGGATTTGTTGAGTGCAAAAAAATCATGATGCTATTGCACATTTGCACAGGCATTTCTACTTATCTTCATACGTGAATCTCTTTGGTTGGTTACTTTTTCCTACACCCCAACCATTAGATAATCGGTAGTCATCATATGTTAATAATCATGTAATTTTTCTGCATCAATCAGTAAATTTCTTTGCTTCACTCTGATAGCTATTTCATCTTGTTGGTGGTCACCTTGATACTGCAGGCTGTCTGCCAACATGCCAAAACCTGATAAAGTCCTGGTTGTTGAAAGAGTTATTGAGGCTCTGGGACTAGGGGCAGTGAGAGATTCCCTGGTTGGTACTGTAGAGAAGAGAGGAATCTCTGGAGGGCAAAGAAAACGTGTTAATGTTGGCTTAGAGATGGTCATGGAACCTTCATTACTCATCTTGGATGAGCCTACTACTGGTTTGGACAGTGCATCTTCCCAGTTACTTCTTAAAGCCCTTAGACGTGAAGCTCGTGAAGGGGTAAACATCTGTATGGTTCTTCACCAGCCAAGGTAGACATCTCTCCCTACAACTTTACTACATGAGGAATGCTTTAGAGACCACATTTTCTGATCACATTAACTGACCGCATGATGTTAAG
Source organism: Fragaria iinumae (assembly GCA_009720345.1). Taxonomy (NCBI): domain Eukaryota; kingdom Viridiplantae; phylum Streptophyta; class Magnoliopsida; order Rosales; family Rosaceae; genus Fragaria; species Fragaria iinumae. The sequence continues at coordinate 10,296,916 of CM019122.1, read as the reverse complement.
TCGATATATGATAATCAATAGCTGCGCATGATGATTGATTAAGTTGCAGTTAATAACTAATGAGTATACAATTGGTCCAAAATGTGGTTAAAGAAGAATTGAAATTAGCCACTGTTATTTTCTGATGAAGATTATGTACGTAGCCAGCCATTAGGGAAGAGGCCATCATTAGTTGCATTTTTTCTGTTTATTAATGTTCTGAAGCTAGTGTTTTGATTGTTTGATTTTGGTGGGGGGTGACAGCTATACCTTATTCAGGATGTTTGATGATTTCATTCTTCTAGCCAAAGGCGGTCTGACTGTATATCATGGATCTGTAAAGAAAGTTGAAGAATATTTTGCTGGCATCGGAATTGTTGTACCAGACCGTGTTAATCCTCCGGACCACTTCATTGACATTTTGGAAGGTATAGTGAAACCAGACTCAGGTGTGAGTCATGAACAACTTCCAGTTAGGTGGATGCTACATAATGGGTACCCGGTACCTCTGGATATGATGCACCATCTAGATGGAATTGCTGCAAGCTCGGCAGGCCCAAAACCTGTAATGAAGCGAGATCAATCTTTTGCTGGAGATTTGTGGCGGGATGTGAAGACTAATGTTGAGGTGAAAAAGGATCACTTAAGACATAACTTCTTAGTTTCCAAGGATTTGTCAGACCGAGCTACTCCTGGTATCTTCCGGCAGTACAGATATTACCTAGGGAGGTATAACCATATAAGCATCCATTAATTCTTCAAATTTATTCCATCTGCCTAAACATATTCTCTATGTATCAAGTATCAACAATATACTGTGGAAGGTGCAATACCTTTCCCCATTGCTTGCCCATGGCTAGTTAACCAAGAATAATGCAAATTGAAAAGAGTGACTAAAGGTTCAACATCATAGGGTTACGAGTTTGTTAAATGTAACTTGCTTTTTGGGGATAAGTTTTTACTGAAAATTATGTTAAACCTTGAGTCCATGAGTCATCTCTTGATCAGATTTTTCTTTTCTTTTTTATTTGGCTATTAGCACTATAAACCAAAGAAGTACTTGCATGAGCCTTGTATATGCTATAAGATGGTCCTTATTAAAGATTGAAACTATAGTTTACTGGGGAGAAGAAGAATATTAATGTAATTGCTTGTTTGGCAGTTAAAGTTTATGAGCTTTTAGCTTTTGACATGAAAGTCTTATAGATAACTTGTTTCAGGGTAGGTAAGCAGCGGCTACGAGACGCTCAAATGCTGGCAGCGGATTATCTGATTTTGTTACTTGCCGGAGCCATCTTAGGGATCTTTTCCAAAATGAATGATGAAACATTTGGTTTCAACGGCTACCTTTATACTGTCATTGCTGTTTGTAAGTAACACAAACTTTCTGTTAACATTGAGTTTAACTTGGTGTTTTTAGCCTTTTAGTCAAGAGACTGATTTCATATGGAGATCTAGAATTACTTCATATTTCTGATCTTTTCACATGACAAATTATCATCTTCTATGGCAAAGTTTTAATGATGGATTATTACCTGCGATATTTAGAGTAGGTAGAAATTTCACTTACTGTCTGTCTTGACTCTGCATATACATCTTAATTTTGATCTTTACAATGTGCCTTGGCTCTTTGTGAATAATCTTAATTTTTTCTAATTGCAGCACTACTTTGCAAAATATCAGCATTGAGAACATTTTCCCTTGACAAATTACACTACTGGAGAGAAAGTGCATCTGGGATCAGCAGTCTGGCTCATTTTCTGTCCAAAGATACACTGGACCATTTCAATACACTCATCAAACCATTGGTGTATCTATCCACATTCTATTTCTTCAGTAACCCAAGGTCATCGTTTCAAGACAATTACATTATTTTGCTCTGCCTTGTGTACTGTGTGACTGGCATAGCATACGCACTCGCCATCTACCTTGACCCGAGTCCTGCTCAACTGGTACTTACTGAAAGATCTAGTTGATAAAACTCATTACATATATATTGTGTTTACATTTGTATATCATCTTAACGAATTCTTTCTGTTACTATTTTCTCCAGACCTCAGTTCTTCTTCCCGTTGTCTTGTCCCTCATCGCAAACCAAGCTCCTACTAGTAAAATTGCAGGGGCTGTAGCAAGGTTTTGCTACACAAAATGGGCACTAGAAGCTTTTGTTGTTGCAAATGCTGAAAGGTTTGTTGTGACTAGTTCTTCCTCTTGAGCTAGCTACTGGTTTTATCAAACCCCGAGTTACATTTGCCCTCTACATTTTCCTGATCAGGTACTCTGGTGTGTGGCTGATCAGTCGCTGCACGACATTATATAAAAGAGGCTATAACGTCAATGAGTGGATGCTATGTTTGATCATCCTCCTGGTGATCGGTGTACTTAGTCGCGCCCTGGCTTTCATTCTGCTGTTGATTACTCAGAAGAGATAGATTGGTTCGCAAGTCATCCTTGATCCTGCAGGTCAAAAATGAACACTCCTGTAATTTGTATCATAGTAACTGATCAAAGTGAGCAACACTCTTTAGCAACAGGAATTGATGGCTAACATTATAAGCAGTACATGTATAGATTAGATCAGATCCCACTCCCTTTGTTTCCTTTTGTACAAAACAAAGCACTCTTCAGCTTACTTTTCTTCTTTTATGTATAGCAAACACCTTAACATTCAAAGTGAAACGACTGAAATCTGTTTAAATCACCATGAACTCTTCGAAATAAGGTGTGAAAATAAACTTTATGAGAGAAACCACCGAAAGTGGTCTAGTGGTCGGGCGTCAGGTTGGGAAACCCCCAACCCGAGTTAGTTTCGGGAAGTTGTGAAAGTTGACAGGCACTATGCTGCAATCCATTTTACGAGGGATTAAAAGTCACATCGTAGAGTGTAAATTGTAAAATAACGAATATAAAAATCTTTTTGGACCGGGATTTTGGCCCATTCTATTCTATTCTATGTATGCAAATAAAATAAAAAAAACAAACTCGACCCGAGATTTAGACCATGAAATCTGCGTTTCGAAACGGTTACTTCTTCACACTCTCTCGCTCCTTAAACCCTAACATTCCCTCCACTCTCTTCGCTCTCCATCTCATCCCTCCTCACTCACCACCCTCCATCTCACGGCCACCGTTCCGCTCCGTCTCTCCAATCGCCTCCATGGCCGGCGGTGAGCCCCACGCGCCTCCACCACTGGAGAAGCAGTTCGAGGACTTCCGCGCTCAGCTAGAAGAGTCCGGAACACTTCGCGACCGCATTCGAGCCGTGGTGATGGAGATCGAGTCCACCACTAGGCTTATTCACTCCGGCCTGCTCTTGGTTCACCAGTCGCGCTCAACGGCCGGTACGGTGTCGTTTTTGTGTGAAATGATTGTGATGCGCTTTCGTTTTGTGATTGTTAGCACGTTATACGGCACCGTTTTGTATGAAATGACTGTGATTTTTGTGATTGTTTTTTGTTGGTTGAAGCAGAGGTTTTGGAGAAGCCGAAGACTCAAATTGCTGTGCTGAAGGAGCTCTACAATCGACTCGCTGAAATTGTGCGTGAATGCCCTGGGAGATATTACAGGTTAGTCTAAGTGAGCTTTCGGAGTTTCGTCGAAATTAAATTGAAGTATGAAATTTCAGCTCTTTTGTGTATGATAGAAAAAGAAAGGAAATGTGAGTGTAGGTTAGTGCGAGTGGATTATATTGGAGATTGAGTTTTTGTTTGGATTTTGGCTTTGATGTGTTGTGTTTGTTTAGATATCATGGTGATTGGAAGAGCGAGACGCAGACCGTGGTTTCGCTGCTTGCTTTTATGCATTGGTTAGAGACAGGGACGCTTTTGTTGCACACTGAAGCTGAGGAAACACTTGGGTGTATGATTCTCATCTCTGTTATAGTTTATTTATGACTACAATATGGATAAGTTGGTAGGAGTTTTTGAAGTGTGCAGTTGAATTTCAATTTTTCCAAAATTGAGTTTGCGGATGACTGTTAATTTTGAGAAGTTAATGCATAATATTATTAAGGTAGTGATTTTGCGATTAGAATTAGCAACTGTTTCCAAGTTTCTCAACCAATTATTTAACAATCAAATTTCGTATCGATCTTAGTGACAGAATGCCAAAAGGTTCCAAAATTATGATAGATGTTAAATGACTCTGATGCATGGTTGTATGAGCTGTCATACTTTAGAATCATGACTGCTCATAATATGTACTATTAGCTCTCTATGTGGTTTAGTTTGTATTGCCTTTTAAGCTCTATATCTACTGATTTTTCAGTGAACGGCTCAGAATTTGGTCTGGATGTTGAAGACTATCTTGTTGGTGAGTTGTGTAAAATTTTGAATACATATTGCATTACAGTGCTTGTTCTGCGCAAGTCAACCAATTAAATTATTGCAACAATGTTAACACGCTTTTCATGTTTTCCTTACCTTTGAAAAAGCACCACCTGAACATGCAAACTTATCGACATATTTCAGCCTAAAATACATGATCTTATTTCGTATTTCACAACTTAAGATGAGATTTTGTGTTGGCTGTCGGGCTGATATGTCCTTATGTTGTCCAGGAGGCTTCTATAGATTATTGAAAATGCTGAATGATCATATTAATAAGCATTGTCAGTTTTTTGTTTTGTTTTGTTAAATATACATTGATGTGGATACTTTTCTCATATTGCAGGTATTTGTTTCATGTCCAATGAATTGGTAAGGAATATCTACAGTAGGCTTTCTCTGTTCTGCTTATTCACACTGCCTCAAAATGTTACAACATTGTCTTGAGTTTTATTTCTGTTGATTTAAAAAAATGAGGAGAAAAGAATGTCTTCAGCATCAGGCTATTACATATAAGTAGTACATTTATTCCTCCTCTCATCGACATATTGAAATCTAAATCTAAATTGATGGGTTAGAATGGAATCATAAAAGTAGTATAGATGTGGGTTCATTGTGCGGTACATTGCTGCAGCCTAGGTATGTGGTTAACCAAGTGACAGCTGGGGACTATGATTGCCCAAGAAAGGTGATGAAGTTTTTGACAGATCTTCATGCATCCTTCCGTCTGCTCAATCTTCGAAATGACTTTCTGCGCAAGAAATTTGATGGTATGCTATTCATTATAGTTCCATTTCTTCATCTCCGCATGCCGTATGACCCCTTTAAAACTTATTTTTGTATTGCCCCAACATGAGTCTTTTGTGAACTGATGCAGGTATGAAGTATGACCTAAGAAGAGTTGAAGAGGTTTACTATGATGTAAAGATCCGAGGCTTGGCGGCCAATGGTGATTCTGTGGAAAAGCCAGCAGCATAAGGACAACCATAGTGCAAAAGTAGTACACTTCCTCTTTGTTCATCTTGATTGTTACATATTCTAGTGTCCTGCTTTTCTAGAGAAGCAGATGAGCTCTCTAGTGTTTTGTGTCAAAGACTCAGGAATTGTAATTGATCAAGCTACAGTTCTGCTTGTAACTTCACTGCAGGATGGAAGATGGTGAAACTAGAAAGGTTATCCTTAGGCTTTTATATGTAATCCCGAAACATGGTTGAGGAAGAATGAAATTCTAGATTCGAGATTCCATCTCTTAGTCGCAAAAGGGGTTTTGATATTACTCTGCTTCCACTCCAGGAGAACAATCTCCATGCTCTTACATTGTTCCAATTATAGGTCAGTTCACAATTCCATAGTAATGAAGATTGAGCATTTTAGACTTTTAGTGAAATTGAAACATGAGATGAAACACGGGGTGAAAATCATGGGTCATGGGGTAAAACTGAGATTACCGCCCTAATGAGATATTTTTTTTTGACGAGAAATCATCTACAGTCTGAAATGGTAAAAAGGTCATGTAAATGCTTTTCACGGGCAGGTAAAAAACCATAAATTGATTAAATTCCAAATGCCGCGACCACCCCCAATTGAATGCCGTCCACCTCCCTCTTCTTCAAATCGTCTCTCAATCACTCTCTTTTCTCACATCTTCATTTTCTTTCCAGCGCCGTCTCCGAGAGATTGTAGATCGGCGCCGTTCAGCTCCGCTAGGTTTTGCGATGCTCCTTCGCCAGGTACTGTTCATTTAGTTATGTATTTATAACTTAAAATGTGAAATGTACAAGATGTTAGAACTAATCTATTTAATATTTTTTCGTGTATTAGAAACTCTCCTTGGCAAACAAGCGGAACCGTGGCAGAAGACTATGCACCACCACACGGGGTCTTCTCCTATCATCTACACAATGGAGGAACTCAGAATATAAGGCGAGCAACTTCTAATAATCAAAGGTTTTGAGAAGACCTATGTCAGGGAGGGTGATGAAGTTACAACCAAGCATTATGTAAGTGTCTCTCTTTTTACTATTATGTAAGCTTATCAATGATTAGTCAAGCATGTGTAAATCCGGCTATTGGTATATATATGATCATAAGTTGAATGAATGTCATGTTTTCCTGCTTCTTCCAAAAAAAAAAAGAAGGTGTTATTATTATTATCATTATCATTATCATTAATTAAGATGTCCGATCCTATAATTTCTATGTTTATATTTTGATTAATTGAATCTGCATAGGTTGATTATTTGAGAGGGATTTTCGAACAATGAGAACTGATAATTGCTTTAAATTGTAGGATCAACCATACAGCTGTAGCATGAAATGGACCACGAAGCATACAAGTGCAAGAAGTTTGTTAACATGAAATCCCAAAGGGTGAGAAAGACCGGAATTACTCCATTAGGGTGAGACGCACTACATCTTCTATATCTGTTTGTTCTTTCTCATTCACTAATTTTTTTACTAGAACTTGTAGCACTTTGTGGGTAATATGTTCTATTCCATTGCAATGTCTCTCAATTGGGTGGATATGTAAAATTTATTCAAATCAAATTGTATTTTCTTCCCCATGTTGTGGCAGTTGAAGAATTTGAGAGAATCTGAAACTCTAGTACCAAAGTGAAAACTCATTGTGAAGCAGTACTAGAATTTCAGATTCTCTCAGATTCTTCACCGCCACAACATGGTGAAGCAATGCAATTTGATTTGAATAAACACCTTACTGAGAGACATTTCAAGGTAATAAGACATATTACCCACAAAGTGCTACAAGATCTACTAAAAAAATTACTGAATGAGAAAAATCAAACAGTATAAAAGATGTCGTACGTCTTACCCTATGGAGTTATTCTGGTCATTCTGTTTGCCCGATCAAGTATAACATTCTCCCTAGTGAAATATTGTGACGAACTTTCAAGATATTCATGGGCAGAAGTGTGGGAGAATTCCTCAACAAATCTTTGAAAAAGCAGAGCAAAATTCAAGTTGAGGGATGTGTGACTCTTGTCCTAGTAAGTGAAATAGAATTTATATGATCATTGTCAATTGGACATCTTCTGGGGTCTGCCATTATGACATTTGTATTTTGTATTCATGCAGTGTGGTTTAGTTTGTATTGGATAGCATAATCTCTATTTTCTAAATGCTATATGTACTAATTTTTCAGTGAGCGTCTCAGAATTTGGTCTGGATGTTGAAGACTATCTTGCTGGTGAGTTTTGTAACGTTTTGAATACATAATTGCATTACAGTGATTGTTCTGTGAAACAAGTCTACCAATTAATTTTGTGCAACAATGTTAAAGCACCAGCTTTTCATGTTTTCTTTACCTTCGATGACAAAAGCACCAACTAATACAAAGTTTGATATAGTTCAGCCGAAAACATGATCTTATCTCATTTCAAAAACTCAAGGTGAGATTTTGTGTAGGTTGTTGTGCTTTTGTCAAATACTGCAGGTTTTTGCTTCATGTCCAATGAATTGGTAAGTAACATCTGCAGTAGGCTTTCTCTGTTCTGCTTATTCTTACTGCCTCAATATGTTACGACATTGTCTTGAGTTCTATTTCTGTCAAGTTAAAAAAACGATGGGAGAAAAGAATATCTTCAGACATCAGGCTATTGCAGATGATACTGGACTACTAGTGCATATGTTACTCCTCACATCAACATATTGAAATCTAAATTCTATATTGAAGGCTTAGAATGGAATCATAAAATAGTTTAAAAGTGGGTTCATTGTTGCAGCCTATGTATGTGGTTAACCAAGTGACAGCTGGGGACTATGACTGCCCATTTGCCCAAGAAAGGTGATCAAGTTTTTGACAGATATCCATCATCCATGCACCCTTCATCTTCGAAATGACTTACTGGGCAAGAAATTTGATGGTATGCTATGAATTCATTACAATTCAAGGTCCTCGTCCTCTCTGCAAGCCTCGTGTCTGCTTAAAAATAATTTTGGTATTGCCCTTACATGTATGAAGTATGACCTGAGATGAGTTGAAGATCCGACCGAGGCTTGCTAAGGACAACCATAGTGCAAGTAGTGTAGTACACACCCTCTTTTCCTCCTGATTTGTTTTCACATTCTAGTGTCCTGCTCATCGTCGAGGAAGAATGAAAGTCTAGATTTCAGTATCCATTTCTTGGTCACAAAAGGGAGTTGGATATTGTTCTGCTTCCACTCCGGTAGAACAATCTCCATGCTCTTTTACATTGTTCCAATTATTGGTCAGTTTAGTATTTGCTTTCATGGTCGTGTTGATTCTCAACTATGGCATTGAAAAGTGGAAGCAACAAAGGCCGGTGGGCCTGCAATGGATATAATTGGACTTGAATGATTTGCCTAATAACCTGTCACATCCAATTATCAATCATCCTCGTTGCCTATAGCTATCGTTTTTCTTTGTCAAATTCTTCTAGCCTGTAGCCTATCGTTAGGGTTGTATGATAGGGAGGTCTTCTTGGGCAGTCCCATCCATCCAATCTAGCAACCCATTATTTTCACTTTTCACTCATCAACTTTCAACTTTAAAACAATACGTGGGGAAGTAAATTTATAAAGGTTGATTATTAGATACCCTTTCAGAATTGCGTAACATTTAGAAATTACTAGAACAAAAAAACTGAAATCCATATGATCAGTGAAGTATCAGAGGCGAGGCTTTGCCTAAGACATTGTTTATCACATTGCAGTCAGAAGTTTAACGACTACTAATTGCATGGTAGCGGAGATCGAACATTTTATTTCTCTTGGTGAAAAGATGAAGATGGTTCTTACTTCTTACGCTTCGGTTTTCACCAACATTTAGTCGGTAGTAAAACACGTTCAGTAAGGACATGAAGACGAAGGGGTATAATTGAGATTACCGCTCTAATCAGTTAAGTAATCACATGTTCCACAGTCCACACTTGATCTATTGTCGTAAATGGCCAACTGACGGTAGCCTTAACTTCTGTCAGCAAGGTATGACTGCAATTTTACGCCCAAGTCTTCCTAATTAAAAATCCCATAAATTCCGATCTAACGCCGTCAAGGCCGTAACCACCCCACCTGAATGTCTTCCACGTGTCGCCGGACTCGGAACTCCCATCCGGGTCGGGACTCCACAACCCGAAAAGATCACAAAAATATAAAAAGGAGCCCCAAACGCACCCTAACCCCTCGATTTCGTGTCCCTTTTTGGCGGTTCTGAGCCCTTTCGGTTCGAACATTCGCACGAAAATCTCTGACGCCTCTCTCTCGCTCGCTGAGTCACTCTCCGAGGTCAGATCTCGGCCCTCTCTCGATCTCTTTGCTCAGATCTTCATTGCTCCGTTTCAGGGAGATCGCGGGCTGGCTAGGTTTCCGATGCGCCAGGTACTGTTCATTTTCCGATCTGATGCTTTTTGTTTTGTTTTGTACAGCTGAGGAGACAAAGCTCGGTGAAGTTTTATGATTTTACCCAGGAAATGAATAAGCTTTGACTTGATTGAACTGATCAGCTGCCCAAATTTTTCCATTTTTATCCCTAGAATTAAGCGGGCAGTAACATTAATCGGAGCTGTATTTTTTTTCTTTATAAATTAAATTGGATCTTTGGGATCTCCTTTTCTTTTTCTGTAATGTTATGTTAAATGTTAAAGTCTGCTTTATGAAAGGTCTTTTTTTTTGTGTGGTTTATACTGATCAGATGGTGCTAATTGATCTTAGTTTGTTAAAATTGGGGATTTGTTTATTTTTTAAAGTTTATAAACGGATCAAGGGGTTGTAATACAGAAGTAGCTAGACGGCTAGTGGTGTAATGAAGTGACATTATAAAACCTCATTTGGAGTGTTTCTAATCGTCACCTGAAATGTACTAATGCCACATTAATTTTTTGGTCTGGGATTTGCTCTCTCATAACTGCATATTGGAACAAAGCACCCTCCTTGATTGTGTGAAATGATAAAAGGTATGGGCGAATGCAAGCTTTTATTACCAATAATTAGAACACTTGGATCCTCTTATGAAATTTCTTTTTCCATGTGCCCATGTTGATGTTTTAATCGATTGAATCTGCATAGGTTGATTATTTGGGAGGGAACTTTCTACAAAGAGAACTAAGTTATTGCTTTGAATTGTAGGATCAACCACTGTAGCATTAAATGGATCATGAAGCACAGTTGTGCAAGAAGTTTGTCAACATGAAATCCCAAAGGGTGAGAATTTTTTAATACTTACTGCATCTAGGCAGTTCCATTATGTAGCATGTGTATTCTTTTTCCTTCGCTAAACTGCTTTTTCCAAGCATGCTTTCAGACTGTGGACTGCACATAAATTTTCCAAACTATTCAAACTGATAGTTGCTTTTCTGTATGACATTATAAATTTTGTAGTTAAAATTTGATGCCTGATCCTTGTAATTAAACTTCTACTTCCTCAGTTCCTAGACTGGCATAAGGACTTGTATGATATTTTTCATCTTTTCCTTGACAGGTGAAGGCGGAAGATTATTTTGCTGCTGCACTGGATGATGAAACCGAAACTATTGAGCACCTACTAGCAGAACCTAAAGCTGAATTTGTTACAGTTGATGGTGTCTTGTGTTTTGGCAAGGAGAATGCAGAAAATTGCTTGAACTTTGATGACTTTTCTTCTGGATTTGACTATGGACTAAATACATTTAATGGTAATGCTACTAAATGTTACTGTGCACAATGTTGATTACTTACTAATTTTCTGTATTTATATAAAACCCTGTTGTTATTGAATTTTGCCTCTTTACTTGAGAGCACATTGTGTGCACATCCTTGCAAACAATTTCTAACATGGTTTGTTTAGCCTCTTTACCTTTGACCCCTAGATTGAAATTCTTTCACCATTCATAGTGATCCTGTTGCATGGAGAAACCTAAATAGTACAGAATATATTGGATTCTCTAAAGAAATTGCAGACATTTTACACCTGCATGCAATGAACTCTTATTTATGTGATGATAGAATAAATACCAAATGGTGTTTTTACAAAAGATGTGTTATTTATTGAATTCGCCTTTGGACAGTAGAGATTCATTATGTTTTTAGTTTGATATTGTTCTAATGCCTTGTACTTTTTGGTTTTTGTAAGGTGAGCGGCATTCTGCTCATCCTCGCGGGTTGCGTTCTGCTCATCCTCGCCAAGGGGACTATGAATTAGAACTTGGAGTATGTACTACTTGGCTTAATTAATATTCATGTCAGAGTTGTGTTCTCTGCGTTGTATTTCCAGAAATCAGCTCCTGTTTTAGTTTCATCCCAATGTTTGTATTTTGATACATTTAACTTGATATGCATTACAGTTTTTATTTGCTTCCATATGTGATTGCTCCTTTGATGAGGTTGATTTAGTAGGTTCTTGATGGGTTGCTGGATGAAATTGAAGAAGTGGAAGATATTCATGCAACAAATGGTCTTGCAAGTCCATGTGATGATTTTCTTCTTGGTGAAATTTTTTACCATCTTCTCGTTCGTAATTGTGACAGCTTAATATTGTGAGATCGGGTATGGTACCTGTCTCTTATTTTCTCGTGTTGTCTTTTTCCTTCTGCAGATATTGGATTTACAGCGAAACTTTCTGAATTGGAATTTGGTCCTTGTGAAAAATCAAATTGTGGAAACACTGAAAGTCGGTCTCCAGGGTTAAGTGGTAGTAGTAATAGTGCTGTAGGAGTTTCAGAATCGTCAACAGTGACAATTCAAGAATTTGAGTGCAAAAATGATTCTCATCCCAAGGAATCACCTCATAAGTTTCCTGGTGACTTCAGGCGGAAAAAAAGACGTCAGACACCAGTTGAAAGAACTACCTGCCCTAGTTCATTCAGTTTACAAAACCTTGAGGAACCTTTAGTGAATGGGTTATTGTCAAGTGAAAATGAGAAAAGCTCTGTTGAAGCAAACAAAGTTGGTGCCCTTATTAAGAAGAAAAGGCTGCCTAAGACTACTCAGAGACTCATTAAAAGGAAAGCAAAAGATTTAGTGGAAAGTGAAAACATCTCCCATCTTGCTGCTACAGAGGATCAGTGCATGAATGCTAGATCTCAGAATAAACTTCATCATACAAGACCTAGGACATTGCCACCAGTGCCTGAGGAGGATTCAATTTCAGATAATCTGACACTGTCTGAATTCAAGATTCGGATAGCATGTCCAAAGAAGCAGGTAACAATTCAAATCCTCATATTCTTCCAATAAAACTTCAAATAAAAGTATGGAAACTGTCTTCTTCCTGTAAGAGTATGGGTATTGCTATATCTGGATCACCGCATTGGAGTATGTGAGAGTATCTGTATTATGACTATCTGCAAAATATGAGTCTAATATGTCATCTGACAGTCCTTGGTCAGACCCAGGTTAATGTTACATCTCTTGTATGGATATGTGCTGCTGCCTTTCGGTAGCTTTACTTCTATTGATTCTGGGGATCCCAGATTATGTATAGCCAAAGGATTTGGTGTATTTTCTGAGGTATCATCTGGGTAGAATGGTTCTTGTTGCACTGAAGGTGCTGCTCTCCTTATGTACATTAACCTAAAAGCATAAGATATTGGAATCAAAATGAAAACAGAAAAGGCATTCGAAAGTATTTCTCTATGGTTATTTTACATCTTGTTTTCATGATTGTCTAAGAGTTTTAGAATTTTTATTGGCACAGGCAATTCGGACTGAATTTCAACCCATTACATCTGAATCTGAAGATGAAATTGTGAGAGTGACGATACCTGAAAAGCATGATACAAGGAAGCATCAACCTATTAAATCTAAGTCTGAAGATGAAAAGGTGACCATGAAGATATCCAAAAAGCGTGATCAAAGGAAGCATCAACATATTAAATCCAAGTCTGAATATCAAACTGTGTCAAGGAGAAGATCTACAAGGCATAATCGAAGGAAGCATCAGCCTGTTGACTCTGACTCCGAAGATGAGATCCTGAGGAGGAAAAGATCTAACAAGGATGATCGGAGGAAGCATCAAAGGATGTGGGATATCTCTGAGATTATGACATTGGTTGATGGTATTTCTGAGTATGGAGTTGCACAATGGACACGCATAAAGAGGCTTCTATTTACTAATGCTTATCGTACGCCTATAGATCTCAGGGTACACCATTGTTTTCTACCAACAAAAGGTCTTCCCATATCTACAAAAAATGGAGAGGGCTAGTTCTCCAGTCTGAACTTTCCAATGAGCAAGCCGTCCTGGATTTGGGGCAGACAGGCCACTTGTGGTCTCATGTGCTATCTGTGGTCCAGATTTAACTGGCTTTCTCCATGTTTTTGTGAAAATGGGACGAGCTTGCTTTCAATTTCAACAGTTGCCTTTTGTGTTATCTTCTCATTCTCTTCACTATTGTGCATGCTGCAGGACAAATGGAGAAATCTTCTGAGTAACTGCTGTCACAGGAAACTGAAGAAAGAGGTAAGCTTTCTGTCTATTTGTAATTTCATGTCTGTTGGGGTTTGTTGAAAATGTTACGTCAACTAAAATTGTTTGTGGTGCGGTGTGGTGTGCCAAATACAGCTTGATGAAAAGGAGGAGAATGACATGGATCTACCGAAGTCACTGATATACCGAGTCCGTGAGCTGGCAAAGAAACATCCATATCCAAGGCAGCGTGGTAAAAAGTGTTCCCCTGCCATACTCCCTGTTGAAAGCAAAGGTGCTTCATCTGACCTCATCATAAAGTATGTGAGAAGGAAGAACCGTTCTTGAAGTTCATTGCTGCAGCAACTCGATAGTCAGGACTGTACTTGTAAAAAGTCTCTGTTGTTCGTATTAACAAGCTTTTCTCATTAACATCCTGTTCTCGGATTCGGGCTGTCAGCTACAGTGGGCTGTATTCTCTTTTGTAATGAGATAATCAGATATTATGTCAGACAAGAGGAGTTTTATATGGCATTAATGCATATCTTTTCTGGGAATATAGTTATGGGGGTAACTTACAAACATTGTTGCTGGACAAACTTGTAAATGCTTACATTTTATAGGTGTGATCAGCTGTTAGTACTTAGTTGTCTTACCCTAAATCTAGTTACTATTTGTTAATTGTTATTGTCTTCTATGTTGGGAATGATCGAGAGGCTTGAAAGGCGCATGAAGCCTTGTGTTTTCAGAATACGCGCCTCATCGATGCCATGGATGTTTTGAAAGTTACTTGCAAGGCCTTCGGTGAATGGAATTATTGCTTGCAGAGAGCAGATGGTTTACGTTGCCATCTACTCTTTGTACACTTCTGATGATTTTGAACATTGTTCTGAGTCATTTATATGTTGCTCATTAGCTTGGGAGGATTTGTGATCAAATTTATGAACATCTAGCTGTGGATATTATGTGTATAAAGAGGAAACCTTTCAGTAATTTTGTAGATACTATTTCCCACTTTCTCATGTTAGCAACTTAGCATCATAAGACAACTATTTCATTTCATAAGAGGATTACACGGCAAATAACATTCGCAATACCACATAAAGATCATCTGCTATAAACTACAGGATACTACATGTCACGGATTAAGTCCCATCTTTCATTAGCCAGTTCCACCATCACCATCTCCTGGAGAAGAGCCACTTGGATCATTGTAATACTGTCTAGGAATGCTGTGATGGTTATCGATTTGGTGGTTGTCCATACGGCTTCCTGTGTACTTAGCATTGCTCTTCTCCATGGCATTTTTCGCGCTTTCACCGTGGTGGTGCCGCTGTTCTTGTCCATATATTCCTCCCAGCATAGCTCTTCTTGGTGCTCCCAAGCATGAGCTTGCCATAATCATCAACACCAAAAATAGTACTGCTACCACCTTCATTTCACAAGTTCGTATATGAGCATGAATTGATGTGTCACTTTGATTTTTGAGAAGGGGGTTTGTGGAGAGTGGGACTTCCTAGATTGAAATGTGTCCCAAAAGCCAAACTGTTAGTAGATGAAGAGAGAATGTAAGGAGCTTGGTGTTTTGTGGGGGTTGATGGTTAAATTAGCTAGGAGTTGGTTGATTATATAGAGGAAGGGATGAATGAACTTACTATTGGAAGTTGGTATTAAAATTAGTAATTATGGTGTCTCCACTAAATATCAGACAAGATTAAGTGGGTTTTCCATATTATTGAGCTTAATATATAATCTCTTTTGCGTGTAAAGATTACTTCTTTGTCTATAGCCACTTCAATAGAAAAATCCACTTTCCTAGTGGGAATTGTAGTATTCACAAACACAAGTCAATTCCAGCATAATGGGGTTTGCTGTTTCAGACACTTTCTTATGTCACTTCACAAGTCTATATTGCCAGACAAAGTGTTAGATTTAGGTAGGCTTCTTATAATCACATATTAGCCATCTGTCTATTTGCTTTCTTGCCAACTGAGAACAGAAGTTGTGTACTGCTATCCTGAAGATCTGAACTCGTATTCAAGCCATCTGTTGTAATATTTATAGAAGACAATGAGCATTAGTACTGTCACTAAATTTAGTAAGAGAAACAATAAGTTGGTTTCCTTTGAAAAGCATATCTTTGATCTCTAGCTAGATTTGCTACTCCACTTAGAATTTGAGAATAGAAGACAACGAGCCTGTAGCACTGTCACCAAATTTACTAAGAGTAACAATATATAAGAGCTTTCCTTTGAAAAACATATCATTCATCTCTGGCTAGATCTGTTACTCCACTTGGAATTTGCAAGTTTTAAGAAAAAGTGAGTAGTGATATGTAATTTCTCATTGTACATTAGCCCAACGATCATGTTGTGTTTGGTAATAAAATCAGTGTTTCTGTTTTTCTTTCTGAACTGCCTGCTGGAAAACAAATACAAAAGCAACGAGTGCCCCAAGTTCTGTGTAAATCCTAATCCCACTACCAGGGGACTCACTTTCAATGTCCGAATCAAGTATCCACTAAAATCTATCTAAAAGTTAAGAAGATATTAACAATTTTTAAGACAAACTAGGCTCTGAACTCTGAAGGACACACAACTCAACGACCAAAGATATTTAACCGATGTTATGGAACAAAGCATGACATATGGTTGTTTCTGGTCGTTAATTGAAAGATATTGAACTGACGTTGTAGGTTTGAAAGCTGTACATATTGGACCAGCGATTCGAACTAAACCTGTTGAATCCATTAACAATGAAATGGTAATGATAATCTTTTTTGAGGGTCACTGTATGTATCAACCCAAAACCAACATATCCATTCTAAATTGGACCTCTGGGCTATACTATCAATCTATCATCAGGATGTAAATTGTTTCATTTGTAAATATGTCTTCTTCTTTTTTCTTTTTTTCTTTTTTTCATTTATATTCTTTTTAGAATCTAATTTGGACGAATACTTCGCCACCAAATCTCCACTTATATATTCATTTTTTGTGTGTATTGGCCCCTATCTATTAAATCTGCTTCGAGTTATGCATCTGTTCATCATCATGTTCTTATATATATATATATATATATATATATATATATATATATATATATATATATATATATATATATATTGTTCTGATAAATTATCAATGTTCCATTTATAAGTTTTATCAGAAGAAACTGAGAATTGATTTGTAAGATGATTACTAGGTTGTATATCTAAAGGGAGAGGACGTTCTGTCCAAGTTTTAAAAGGTCGTTTCTTGGGATGAATTATTCTATTTATTTTTAAGGATTCTGTGTTTAAATTTTGAAATATCTGGTTTAATTCTGTAATTTGGCTAGCGGTACTAGAATCGCTATCAGATGAAGTGGTTTGTTAGGTGTGAATTACTGCAATTCTACTAGATTCAGGTGTTTCAGTTTTAAATCCCGAAAAATCAGTGCCTAAGTCATCTCTCCCAGTTAAGAAAGAATCACCTGAATCAAACCCCAGCATAGTTCCCTATGCAGGCCATTCCCCCATTTCATTAGTCAATCAATATAGTGCTCTTGGTAGCACCCTCAGTCTGAATAAACCCAATTATCAGTCAGCTCTAGTAAACCAATATGACCCCTACAAGACAGATTCCTCATCAAACCCTCCAGTCAATTATAGAAAATCATCCCCTTACTTTAACAGGGCCGAACAGTTCCTGTTTTATATTGAACCCTCTATGAGTCATCTCAAAAATCCTATCTCTTTAGTAAAAAATTATTTTGGCCCAAATACTCACTACCTTCCCGGTAAACCATTAGCATTCTATAAAGGAATCCTATATAAATCTCAGTCATTATCTATTAAACCAATCCATGACCCAAAAGACCCATCCAAAATATTATACCATTCTCTTTACATAATTCGTATCATTTCATTATCCCAATGAGGTGATTCCCCCTCTACTCCTCACAAAATAGAATCCATTACATTTACTTATCATGAGTACATTGAAGCATGGAGTAAAATCTTTCTCTACCAAACATAAGATTTTTCCCATTCATGGTTTCTCAATTTTGATAGAAAGTTCAATCGCCAATTCCCCATGTGGTTCGGTGATTGGTGGAATAATCATGGGTGCCCTTATGACCTTCTACCCTCAAATCTCCAAAATGCAGTCACTAAATTTGCTTCAGTCATGACCTTTTCAGAATACGAGAAAAGGTTTCCCTCTACTCTCCAATTCATGGCCAAATATAAAATTCCTTGAATCTTCAAATGACAGTATAAAATTGAAAATGAAGATCATATGGTCTTACGACAACTCTTAGTCAAATGGTGGGATAAATTCAATTCCGACAGAGTTTTATCCCAATTTAGTGAAGAATTTTCAGTTATTCCATCCAGTTCAGGAGCTCCGGTCTCTATCCAGCCGGCATCTCCGATCTCTCAGTTAAAACTTCAGAATTCTCAGTTACCATCCCCTTTTAAAAATAAAGCCTCTAGTTCATCCTCATCCTCCAAAGCAGATGAATTAAAGGAATTAGCCAAGCAGTTATTACAACAAGCGGCCAGTTTATCCACAGAAGATGAAGAAGAACACTCTCCATCAGAATCATCATCATCACATAGTCATGAAAGTTCTCCCAGTCAACCAACCAAGTGAGATGATTATGAAGATAGCCAAGACCCATATGGTGAATTTTAGTGAAGTCAAGTCCAGACAAATTTCTATTCAACAATAGTCAATTTACTATTCACTCGTGGCAGACAAGTTACTATTCATCTACAGTCACTTTTTACTATTCACTCGTGGCAGACAAGTTACTATTCATCTACAGTCACTTTTTACTATTCACTCGTGGCAGACAAGTTACTATTCATCCACAGTCACTTTGTAATTTCTATTTATAGAAGCCCCCAGCTTCATAGTGAGGCAGGCTTTCATTTTCCTCTCTTCCCTTTCTCTCTAGTCAGAACATCTTCTTCTTAGATAGTTCATGTACCAAGCCTGATACTTATTCATGCATTGATTTCAATCAGTAAGTTGTAAACTTTTATTCGATATCAATAAATCAAATGCTACTTCAAATGCTACTTTTATTTATGCATTCCTCCAAAAAATCCCAAGTTTTAAAAGGTCGTTTCTTGGGATGAATTATTCTATCTATTTTTAAGGATTCTGTGTTTAAATTTTGAAATATCTGGTTTAATTCTGTAATTTGGCTAGCGGTACTAGAATCGCTATCAGATGAAGTGGTTTGTTGGGTGTGAATTACTGCAATTCTACTAGATTCAGGTGTTTCAGTTTTTAATAGTTCGGAACCACTTGGGAGCAAATTTCAGTGATTGGTGGAATAATCATGGGTACCCTTATGACCTTCTACCCTCAAATCTCCAAAATGCAGTCACTAAATTTGCTTCAGTTTAAATGCCATAATCCGGCCATAATTATATATATATATATATATATATATATATATATATATATATGTATGTATATAGCCATGATAAACTGATAGAATGGCATTGTCATTTTCATATATACAGTGGTGTAGTGGGACACCATATACAATACTTGTACATATATGCACAACAGTACTGCTTCCAGAGACTGATGATCAGTACCTTCTGATGGTTTGCAGTATGCATACGCATATGTGAGGATCTTGGCAATGATTGGTATGGCTGAATATGCATGTACTCATGAATAGTGATGATGATACGGTTCATATATTTACAAGCTACTTGTAGTATATTCTATACATTTCTATTCATTACTTGTAATGAAGTATATTGGTGTGTTAAAGGCTTGCTATATATATATATATATATATATATATAATGCTATGGATTCTTTATACAGCTCAATCATGAGCCAATCAGTAGATGTGTCTCTGCCATTAAAAACTCATGAACATGGTGAAATTTAAGCATGCAGAGCATTTGATGATTGATACATGTTCCACAGGATCGGACCACAAACAGTTTCTTAATTTTGTAAATTATTAAGGGAATACTTGACATTTAGTTAACATAGAACATGATGCCAAATTGCCAATACAAAGAAATTGGAACATAAACTGACCTAGTACGTACGTAGAATCCAATACCAGGATCATTTACCTAATTAAGGCTTTGGGACTGATATTAATTATGATCGAGATGCAATATGATGGCATGGCTACGGCTTAAAAGGAGTTCAATGTCGTCATCTAATTCTTTCTTTCCAAAGGAAGTATATTTTCGAACTTCAGTTTTGAATGTGGAGCTAATTTTTTGAACTCTCTTCTTACATATTCTTCATTCTAATGAATAGTTTATGATTGAAATCATTGAATCATCATTGAATAAACAAACGTTTGTCTAATTATATATCACCAGAAACGCAGAAACGCTTATTCTGTAAGTTAATTAGATGAGTACGTAACTCTAATACATCTGTGCATAATGTACCTTAAGTGTTGGTGATCGATTAAACTCGTGATGATCAAGAAGAGAAGAAATGCTGTTAAAAGAAGGTTGTTGCATTCTTCCAACTTATTTTTTATCAATGATGTTCAAAAGGTGAAATCAGTAAAAAGAATCAAACTCTTGAAGATAAATCATAGACTATAGATCTTTGCAACAGTAAACAAGCCTCTTGTATGGTAGATTATATAACCCTTAGTATATCGTATAACTTACTATAAGAAGTAATTAAGTTCAGCATTACATACGGCGATGTAACTCTAATACATCTGTGCATAATGTACTGAAGGAGATAAAAAACGAGACAGTAAATTAAGAAGGGGAAAGAAAGAGGCATATATTGCTTCTTGAGAGGAAGCATGGGGAGGAATTGATTGCAAGTTATGGGAGGCAGTAGTTGAAGGTGAAGGGCCATGAGAGACAGCTAAGAAGAGCTGACGAATACACGTGCAGAGATTGCGAGATTCCAAAGAAATCATTGATCTGCAGAATGACTTTCTTGAGGTGCCACCAACTAATTACTTAGCTGCAGCTTGTTTATTTACTCGTTTGCTTCTTCTTCTTCTTCCTCTTCTTCTTCTTCTTCTTCTGGTCTTTGCTAGATCTCTATCAATCTATCATCTAAATATGCTTCTGTGTATCTTAATTTGCAGGTTCAGTGGTTCACCCACCCGTGAGCTTGATTGGCCCAACCTCATGTGCGATCTCTATCTTTACCTCTCCATCTGTCTCACCCACCCCACACAAGTACCCACCATGTTAATTCTTTGGTTTCAGCTGGATGATATACATCTCAGTACTGTCCATCATGCATTTTATGATTTTTATCCAAGATAGACATGTACGTGATCTTTCAAGAAGATAAATGTTTAGGCTTTGCCTTGTGTCGACACACCCCACTTTCATTTAAATATGTCGATATTCCTCCCAGTTTAGCATATATTCATCAAACAAGCTAGTTTTACCAATAGGTTTTGACATTAACACTGACCCTTAAACAGTTCCAGCATTTGGATTAATTATATTAAGTTATAGACGCCTCCGATTACGTTCATCGTGTTTTCACATAACAATAAGAAACACCCGTTTATGTTTAGGTTTCACAAAGTTGCAGTACCATAAAGTTACAATTACTGACTAGTTGTGATTTATTAAACCACAACTTTTGTAGTCGTTCTCCTCGATCATTAGCTAATTTGTACGTGGGACTTTGCTCTAACTTAGAAACCAGTACGTTTTAAGTTTTGACAGCTTGATTATTTGCCAGGTTACCTAGCTAGGGGCTTCTGCATGCTGCTGTTTGCAAAGAAGAGCTAGAAGTTTCTTTGTTTGTTTTTCATTGAGAAAAATCAAACAAAAGAAACTACAGTTGGATCTTAAGAAGTATGAAGATGTTGATTGACATTTGACAGGGGAGGACTAGTCAATAGTCATGGATATTAATTGGCTTCCAGTCCCTCTCCATGTCTGCAGAACTGTTGGCAGTTTTACTCAGAACGAGTGAACTCAGGCTTTCAAACAACCTAGCACATCCAACTTTGGCTTTGGGGGATGAATCAGTGTGCTGGCTCTCTCAGTCATATCTGAGCACCAAATAAACTTCAAGTTCAAACATCTGAACCCACCCTGAAACTGCACCATTCGCTATCTCGATCTACTACTCTCCAGCTAAGTTATAGAAATCAAACAAGGTTATTTAATAAACTGTCCTGTATGATTTGTCTCCTGAGCTGTTTCTAATGTACTCCACAAGAACTGCTAGGAAGAAAGAAAAAAAAGAAATTCACATATGTGAGATTGTGAGTTCCTAGAAAGTGCACGATGAACATTCTCGATCATATGTCCATGCAAAATGAGATATTTATACGTGCATACAATGTTAGCTTGATACACATTGTATGATTCTCGCACGTTTTGTAAAGGTGACTCATAAGACGTACATTTCCAGGAGTTATTATTCTTTTTTTTTTTAAAGGTTTGGAACCTAACCTAACTAGAAGACTCAACCCCATATCCGGATTTTATTTTAATTAAAAACAAGAAAAATTACATAGTTTAAAAAAGAAACAATACTATACGGAAACTAAGAAAAGAAGATAAGGTATTCTCATCTCTTGTACAAACCAAAAGGAAAACTGGTAGATAAAACATACAAGTAGTCCATATAATGATTATGCACAGTTTAACTATGTTAGTCCAACAATGGTTTCATTTAGACAAAAATTTCCGTTTACAATTGTTCAATCCATTTTGCACTTGTTTAGTTCGCTAGGCGCAATGTTTTACCTAAATGATAGAGTTTGACATTTGAAATATAAAGATCCACACTCAGGGTCTCAAAACTTCTTTGTTGGTTTGCAAGGTGAAAAGCGCACAGAATTAAGATTAATAATTTCATCAGTTAAAGTCTCTAGTCCTAATTCTCTACTTTTCTATTAGTTTAATTGCAAGGTGCAATAATACAGTATAAGATAGTAGATCGATTTTGCATCCGAAGTCTCCAACGCTTCGATGTTTCTTTAGACATAAAATAAGGCTGTGCATGGGAGAAGGTCCTAGGTATATCTACATTTTTGGATCATTGTTCATTATCTTGGTAATGAAGTTTTAAGAGTCTAATAGTACGTTGCCTAACACGGAAAGCTTACTTGATAATATTTATCAGAGATGAACAACTGGAAAATTTCGAGCAAAGTCGCTATATATAATCTCAACCATTTTTTTGTTTCCAAACAACGACCATACCTAAACCTCATTGATCGAGCTACGTACTAAACATATGCATACACAAGAACGATCACAGACGGATAATGAATGTGTATACAGAAGAACCTTAAGAACATTCATCCATCTGGTAGGCGAGGAAAATGCAGAATGCCAGAATGTTTCAACGATCGATGAAGAATGGGAATTTGAATTTGTTTTGTGCAAGATTCAAAAATGTCATGACCTCCATCCCTTATGCTATATGCTTAGCCCATCTCCTTCTTTATCTCACAAAGTCAGACTCTGCAAAGATACGCAAAAACTTGTCCCAAATCTGCTACTGCACAGAGACACACACCAGTACTAAGTAGTGCGGTACGGATTGTACATGCATGCTCCAGATTATTATAGATAAACTTCCATGAGTGGGAGATTTAAAAGTTGTTGGATTTGGTCAAGCCAAATATAAAAATCACCAACTTCATGTACCCAAACCTAAATCTGTATCTGTAAATTTTCTCTGAGGAACTTGGAAATATAACATGGATGGTGCAGATCCATGCAGTTCTGTGCAGGATTGAGATATATTAAAACTCAGCAACAAAATCATTGGAGTAGTGCAAGTAAGTGGGATCATACACTTTGTCCAAGAAAGCTTATCCCATACCTCGTTTCATATCTTATCTTTTCCATATTCTCCCAACTTGTGGGGTCTTAAAATCGAGAACTTCGAAATAATCACTCACTCATTATCATCATCATCAAGCACCATCCTTTCTTTTGAAAAAAGAGAGGAAATAAAGGCTGCTGCTAGTGTGCCATGTTTATGGAGAGGCATGTTCGTACAATATCGTATGCATAGCTATAAAGGAATTGAAGGGTACTGCACGGTTAAGACCACAGCGCATAGCATTGTTGTTGGGACCCAAGTATATATCTCGATTTTCTCTAGTTGCACCGATATTGTTCTAACTTATTTCAAGTAATCGTACCGATATTGTTTAAATTGAGTTTAGATGTGTGTTTTATATAAAAAAGTGTCGCAGTGTTTGTGTAACTTAAAAAATAATCAACTTACAGTGACTTGTTGGCTCGAGAGAGTTGTATTTGATGATTTGATCCGCACAATTCCTAAAAACTATCAATCTATATCATCTTCTATGCATCAATCTTGAGAAGGAAACCATCTCATCTTCACTACAACTATCATAGTAATAGTAAGCCTCTAGTTTTCTCCTTTGAAAACATTGATATCGTTCTCCACTTAAGCATTCCATCAAGAGTGTCGTTCAGGAGATTTACTCACTTCACTTGCTCAGTAACATAAGAAACTTGCTCGATATGAGTCGTTTGTGCAAATTCTAATACTATCCTATATTCCTATTATAATTGCATATTTACATGCGTCCATCTTTGAAAAGGAAATATCATCTCTCTTTGGCTTCCATCTTAGCTACCCTATCATGTCGACCCTTTAATGCTCCAAACACTGCCTTCTCTTCCACACTATATATATGCCTCATCTCCATAGTCCATACTCTATATATTAAGTCAAATTCTTTCTCCTCTCTTTTTTCTTTCATACACAAACATGATGAAGGGGAAGTTTGCAAGGGTGTGTGCCAATAAGTTGAGGAAGATAGGGAGTAAAGGGAGCGTACCTTCTTCTTCTTCGTGCTGCGAGCAATGCTGTCAATGGGCTCTGTGGCCAAACTCCATGCATGAAGAAAACTCGATCCCAAAAGACGTCCCCAGGGGTCACTTGGTAGTTTATGTAGGTGAAAACCACAAGAGGTTTGTAATCAAACTCACCTTGCTCAATCACCCACTCTTCAAGGCACTCCTAGATCAAGCTCGAGAAGAATACGACTTCAATGCTCACTCGAAACTCTACATACCCTGCGATGAGAACCTCTTCCTTGAAGTTGTTCGATGCGCTAAGCTCTCCAGATGAGCAAGGAATTTCTGCCTATGAAAATTCACTACTAATGGAGAACACTGCTATGTTTGTATCTAATTGATTCATCATGAGGTCTGTGCTACAATAACAATGCAAGCATATAGCCTTCTTTTGTTGTAACTGTAGAGATGTAAAAGTTAATATTAATCTAGGGAACCTATGTAATTCAGTTCAAGAATAGCAAATTCTGTTCTGCTGATTATTTGTTCAGGGATTTTGTGTTTTTATGAGCTTGAAAAAGACCATGGAACATATATAACTGGTCCAAACTCCATTCATCAAAGCTAAAATTTGGATACTCACACTGGACCACAGCAGATCAGAAACCCAGGAAGTGAGACCATTGATACTTCGACAGTCCAAAAGTCTTAAATTCCTCATGGCAAGAGTAGTCAGAACAGATAGATTGGAGTGAGAGTTTAAATGTGCCCAATGACAAAGTGGTTGGCTAGTTGTATATATTTCACCTAAAACTTTAAGAAAAGGATAATACACCTTATGTAAGAAATGAGAAACTCATTAGTGATCTAGTAATTCTCATTATATATGCCACGGACCCATAATTTTAAAGCTCACAAAACAATATAACTGGCAGAAGCAATATTAGCAATATTTGAATTGTTATATGTCATCAGCTTTTTAGTTCTTACACTACATCCAACACAAGTGTTTCAGCATCTTTACCATTAATTAAAATGTTTATTTAGCAATACTGGTGTTTTAAAACCTTCATTTCCAACCAAGTTACTGTCAAATGAAGGAAAAAAAAAATAATGAATAAAAGAAGAAAGGTTTATGAAAAAAAAAAAAAAACAAGGTTTATGAATTATGTAGTATGGGCAGCTAAAAGAACTTCCCTGCACACAAACAGTTATGTTATAATCGGCAGTGTGGGATCTGCAGACCCTATGACCAGATAAGGCATGGCTTTGAAGATCTAGATTTCAACTGAAAATTCTGAGGAAAAACATGAAACTATATCAACGGGAGGAAGTACTGGCATCTGTTATGTATGTTAATGTAAGCAATGGAACTATATCAGTGATATAGACAGGGATAAGCAGATAAGACAGGGACGGGTTTGGAGGCTACTACTCAAAGCAACTCTACTCCATAGTCCATACTCTTAACCAACATAATTCTCCAAGTTTCAATGTAACATGATGCTGGAAAACAGTTCCACAATGAACCAAATTTACATCATTTGACCAGATAGGACATGCTATGAACCAACAGTAGATAGGAATGTATTGAAAGCTGGCTAAATGGTAGTGTTGTTCACCGACTTCAAACTTGGCTTCTTCTAAAGAAATTCAATACTACCCAATCTTTCATGAAAAAATTGCAAAGACTACACAAAAGCATATAGATTCAGCACCACAATTTTTCTACATAAAGTGTTCCACCAATATTTAGCACTAGAATCTCAGCTGTTTTACTTGGTCATTTGCAGTTTTTGAGCAACTTGGACCACATTTGGATAGCCTTGAGTTGCATGAACAAGGGTGGAAAATGTTAAGGTGTGATACAATGAACTTGTCAGTTGTCACTAAACTCAAGGATCCTGACTCCTGAATCTACAGCAACCATCAGACCAGAAGACGAAAACAATTCATTTCTCATTTCGAAATTATCAATGTAGCCTGGCAATGTAATTCACATAACTATAAGTTTTCCTATTGAAGTTTTCAAAAATATAATTCCCAGAATATCCACAAAGTCACAAACCCTCGCAAACAGATGAGCACTGTGGGAACTCAAACATCCACTCATGCCTGATAGTCTTCTATTGTGGCCACTCAAGCTTATTCCAGTAGATATTCTCACTCCAAACAAATCTCACAAATGAAATTATGCATGTTAAATCTCCAACATTGAAACAGGGTGCCGCGGGCACTCAATAAACTAACAGTTGACTCCTCAAAGATGAATGTAATCCATATTGCAAACTTCTCATACATAACTTGTACTAGTTGCCTCACCAATCACCAAACATGCTAAGAAAACCATATCAGAGGATATGACAAAATCCCTTGCATACATTGCTATGGCTGTTATAGCACCATAATAATTCAACATTCATATATCAGGCCAAGATTATCTAAAGAATGCACAGCTATATTCTCTCCATCTGGTTACCAATTTTATCATCTCGTTTGTTTTACTATGAGACAAACATTATTAAATAGTACATAACTAATTTGTCACTTATAAGGTAACTTAGGTGCATTGAGAAATCCTACACAACATCCATAACTAACATAAAAGAGAACCCATGAAAAATGAGATTCCTGCCTAACAGAAATGATTGAAGAAAATGAAGGCTTGGTTGCTATCATAATCTAAATTCTTACAATGACAGACTCTGGTTTCTTACATCATGATCATCACATGTTCTGCAGGAAATCAAAGCAATGAATGCAATATCATTTACACATGAAGGATTCTTGTGCAAGAAACACAAGTAGTATATTGCCTTGCGGTAAAGTACATACAACAACACTGTCTAGCAACCACACCAAACAATGGCAGCGCTGAATATCAGGAAATCCTAAACAGGAACACACACAGAGCACTGAATAATTACCAGCAATGTCGTGTTTACAATCCAAGCCTGCAAGAGGTACCGTCAGCTGATTAATGCCAGGTATCATCAAAAGGCCCTCAATGAAGTGCTCCGATTCTATCCCCCTGTGAGCTAGCATCCCTACACCTCGCCCTCGCCGCAAAGTAAAATATCAACCATACCACCATGAAGTACACTTCCATAGTCGACTGAAACACCTTAGCAAAGGATCTCCCAAAAACTCGAGTCATACCCCACTTTACAGACGTCCCACAAACTATAACCTCCAAGCACTTAATCTGCAGAGCCTGGCTGAACATGGATCCCACCAACTGCAAACCCTCCTTGACAATCTCCTTCCCACTCTTCCTGGAATCCACTATCGCAATCCAAGCATCCACAGCAAACACAAACGCCACGACCGTATCCACAAATATCCACATCAACAGAAACCCGGATATCTCCTTCTCGAAGCCTCGAATCCAGGGAGGCATAACAGAGAAGGGCATGAGCTTCAACCTGATAAAGAGCTTGAAAAAAGAGTACTGGTCCTCAATCTCTCCGAAATACCACAACCCGAGAAGCTGAGTGAGGGCATCCCTCACAGCCCACCTCAGCAAAATGAAGCCGGATAATCTCTTGACTCCTAATCTAGACCCATCCCAGACTAGACCGATAAACGAATTGAACCTCCCAATCAGATCATTTACAACTGTGGTGAACACAATGCCGAGAACCCAAGAATACGTCACCAGAAACCCTAGGATGACCCAGCCGTAAGCGGCGGATAGAAAGCTCACAAGGAAGAACAACGCCGCCACGTCGCGTTGACCAAGCTCCAATCCTCTGATGAAGAATTGCAAATCCACAATCCGATTGTCCATCTCTGAGTGACTATCCTTCTCATCTATTTCGTCATCGGCTTGTTCGTTAGCTTCTTCGTCGCCGGCTTTGAAGGAGAGGCCGGAGCGGGCCATGTCGGAAACCCTGGAGCCGTTAAACCCTAGTTTGGAGGAGGACAAGTGGGAGAAGATGAAGATGGGGGCTTTGCGGTGGGAGCCCAAGAGGTTGTTGCCGGAGCGGGAGTCGTCGTCGTCGCCGGAGAAGAAGTCGTCGTCGAGGGTTCCGACGCGGGTGAGGTGGAGGAAGGGGCGGCGGCGGCGGCGGAGGGTGAGGGGAGAGGGGGAGGAGTCGGCGGGGGTGGGGGAAGGCCGGGAGGCGGCGAGGTCGAGGCGGGAGAGGAGGGACTTGAGGGAAGGGTCGCGGTCGATGAAGGCGGTGAGGAGGTGGGTGCCATTTTCGACGACGGTGCGGAAGGAGAAGATGAGGAGGGAGAGGAAGAGGAAGGTGAGGAGGTTGGAGGCGAAGGAGGAGGAGGCTTGCCGGAGGAGCTGCGGTGTCGATTTGAGGTGCTGGAGACGCGGGTGGTGGTGGTCGCTCATTTCTCTGTGAAACGTTTCTCTCTTGGTTTGGGGGTTTCTGGTTTCGGTTTTGGTTTGTTTTTCTTTTTTTGTTTTTCTTTTTGGGTGGATCTGCGAGAGAGAGAGAGAGAGAGAGAGAGAGAGAGAGAGAGAGCCCGTGTGTGTGTTGCAGTGGTTTCGCGCAGGCTGTGCTCTGACGCGTGAGTAACACGGATCGGGTCATTTTTTTCTTTGTTATACACGGATCCGGGCAAGCAGGTTCTTTGAAGTTTTTTTTTTATTTTTTTTATTTCATTTTCTGATATTTCAGTTGTTTTTGTTTATTTCAGAACAATTGTTCTTGGTCTATGCTTTTCATATGGGGGAGCTTTTATTTTCTTGTTTTTAGTTTGTTAGAAACAATTGCCTATGATCTATATGCTATTAGATTATAGGCTTCTTGTGAGCCGAAATTTGTAAAGAGGATGCAACCCTCATACGAATTAGATGATCTTACTTGTCCTCTGTACACATGACAACAGATCGATTCGTAATATACCATCTACTTTAGTACTAATGACAAAATTGTCTTTGAGTTCAAAAATATAATGTAGGCAATTGAGCATCATTTGCTAAGTAGTGTATATTAGAGTAAATACCCCCTCTCTCAATTTTTTTTTCTTATATTTTATAGTTTCATTAAACAAAACCTGAGAGCTGGGCACCGGCCTTTCTTTAAAAAGAAGAAAAAAGTAGTAATAGTTTAACAGATTCAAAATGCTGGAGAATAAAGATTAACTCTTGTTTACTCCGCATAGCCTTAAAGAATCAAAACCCAAGTCTAACTTACATTACTACTGGTGAGATATATTGAAGATTTGATGTAATCGAGATGAGTATAGAAGCGGGGCCGATGATTATACTGAAGTTATCTGTGATTAAATATACTTAAGCAACAAACCCAAGTGCAAGAATACAATTTCCAGTGCACCCATTCTAGCAAGTAGCAATTCGATCCGATCTTATATTCTCAAGAGGATCATTATAATATAAAAATAGATAAATGACCCAACCATATGATATGGTAATACCTGATTAACACAACCCGGGTTTTCTTACATCCCAAGCAATACTTATATAAATATTAGTAGAGATCCCAAGTTTAAAAATCTCTTCTCATTATAGGGTGAATGCAGAAGCATCAACTGCCAAATGCTACAAGCTACATTTCACATTTTGGCAGTTCATTTTTGTATATTGAACAAACAGACCTAGCTTGCACTTCTTTTAGAATTTTGAACAAAAGGACCGTGTCAATTCTATTTTGAATCTGGAATGAAAGATCCAACTACACATGACTGATTGGAACGATCAAATCAGATTTTACAGGGTTGCATAGTCAAGAGCATGCAACTAACAAAGAAAAACAGAGACTGCTCACTGCTATTTCTGGCCAGACTACATTTGGTTGTATACCAAAATGTACCACTTGATAAGAGAGAAAAATAGCAGTAGAGTTCTCAACAATCAAAACTTCAACATAAAGCATAGGTAGGAACTAAAGAACAGAAGGAATCATGGTTCAGTGAAAATCAGGCTTCTCTGGGTAGGTGCAGCCAGACCTCTGGATGATCACACTTGCAGCATAACAACCGGCTCTCACGCACTCTTCAGTGGGTTTCTCTTGAACTAACTGCGATAGAAAGCCACCAACAAACGCATCCCCTAGACCCAAAAATAATATCAAGAAGTTAACAAACAATTTATATCTAGTACTTCCATTTGTTAGTGTTTGCTGGATTAACTAACTCTAATACATTATAGCAGATATTTCCCTATCACTACATATAAGAGATACCTGCTCCAATAGTATCAACAATCTTTTCTTTGGGCAACAATACCACTTGGAACTTCTTCACTTTCCCATCCTCAGCGAGGACTACAGGATCTGCTCCCTGAGTAATGATAGTAATCCTCTTGTGTGCTCCTGATGCTTTCGGCCACTGGGAGATCTTTAGAGCTATTTCTTCAACATCATCAATCTGATGAATCAAATTAATTGATCAACATAGGTTAAAATATGAGTGATTCTACATTAATTGGTAAGATCTATCTAGTACTAGAGCAACCATTTACCTCCCAGCCATGAACTTGTGAGAATGTTCTTGCTTCTGTCTCATTTCCAAAAACATAGTCCACATACCTGCATTCCAAAACATGCATCAGCTCGTCCATATTACTTGATTGTTATGCCGGAGAGGAAGGAAAAACGCTTACGGCAAAGCTTTCTCCTGAACATCCTTGAAAAACTCGCAGACAAACGTAGCAGAAAGGTTCATCCCGAAAATCTGCAATTAATTGGAAGTGTCAAGACTATTTGTAGCAAATGCTATTGAAAACGGGAACTGATTGAAACAAAAAATTTGATTATGTCATTTCCAAAACCTTGTTATTACTGGCTGCATGTTCAGCAACAAGCTGTATGGATTCTGGCGATACAGTTAGGAAAAAACCAGCAATGTACAAGTACTTGGCCTTCTCAACTGCAGGGACAAACAGGATTCAGTCACGAATAAATCACTTCAGAGAAGTAAGTGCATTACTAGAAATTGAAATTGAAAACACAAGGTTGAAACTTGAAAGGGTACCCACCCAATGCCCAATTTTCTGGTCTTTTCAAATGCTCAAATTTGTAGCAGTTAGCAGCAGACAAATTGGCAACAAGTGACCTACATACACACACTAACAAATTGGCAGGTATAATCTGAAACTGCTTATGGGTTTATACTTATATGAACACTTGCAGTACAAGTACAACTACCAAATTGGCAAATTGGCAGGCATAATCTGAAAAACGTTAAACAAATTTAAGCTCACCTCCCATCACCCACGATACAAACAGCACAGGTTCCTGTTGGTGCAGACTCATCCTCGTAAAAGTGAACCTGTTTTTTAAAAGGAACCAGAAGTAAGGGGAATATATGTGTTGAAGGTGCAAATTTGGAGGAAAACTAAGATTACTTGCTGCAATTGATTAGAGGATATGAGTTCCAAAAGTTGGTGTCATTGTTCCTGTACATAACTACACATTATAAAGAATAAGAGACTTACATTAACACCAGCAAGTTTTGAGTTTTTCTTCATCTCATCCCCATACTTATCCTTCCCTATGCTACCCATATAACTTGTTGCACCGGGTTCTTGAAGCATCCACTGCAGAAAGTAAAGAGAACTCACTTTACGGTGATCACAGCTATTAAAGAATGATATGAAATGATCGTATTAATTGCTTGAGTATCATAAGAAGCAGTTAATGAAGTACCTGGGCAACTCGAATGGATTTGTTAGTAGCACCTGCAACAATCAAAAGTTTCATTCTTTTTACTCATCATATTTAGTAACTCAAGCTATCCATATCTAAAACAAATTGAGATATGCTCAGTAACAATATTGAAAACCAAAACAGTGTAATCCATGCTTACCTCCAGCAGTGTACTCCACGTTAGGGTTGGAACAAAGTTCCTCATATCTGAGATATATACATGTTAAATTTTACCCAGTAAAATGCCTATTAAAACAAAAGAAGCTGCTTAGCAATCACACAAGTGTCTCACAGTAGTAGTTTAATTACTTGGGGGTAGCTTTTAGAAACTATTTTGAAAGCGTTCAAGAGTTGAGAAACTTCTGACCCTACATAAAACTAAATTCCTTACATGGGTAAGTGCTTGTCCTCTGCAAGAATTGCATTGTTGAGTTGGAGATCGTATCTGTTGCACAAAAACAAACACTACCTTAGCCCTCAAGTCATTCCCATGACACCAAATTTCCGAGTACAAATTATACATACGATCCTGTACACAGCTAAACCAGAAAACCAAATCCTCTAAGCGCAATACATCATTTAGTTTGTGGGTTGGGAAAACATATAACTTACTTTTTCAAGAAGTCTTCGTCGACGATGGCAGAGATGTCAAGGAGGGGGTTGCCCATCCCCAACAGGATTCCTTCGGAGGCCATTAATTTGCAGAAGCTGATCGAGGAGTGAGTAGATAGGGAATAGTGGAGCGATTGACAGAGAAAGATGATGGGGTTTAAGCAATGGGACAGTAGCAAGATTCAGATAAAGATCTGCTGAAGCAGCATGTCTTTGCTTTTTATATATATAGGTAGGTAGAGAACGTGGCTGCAGTGAACCATTCAAGTGTTTTGTTCTGCAAGTATTTTTGATCACCGACGATCGCTTCCCTAGATCATATTGCAGCCGTGGTCACTCGTACAGTCATACCTACACTACTGCTCGTACTAAATTTGCATTATAAATGAACAAGTAGGACTCACCGCCTCACCCACTTGCATTTAGGGCATGTTTATCTACTTGAAACGAGAAAATCTTAGTTTGCAGTCAAATTTGATCAGCTAAAGAGAGGAAATTGGCATGCAAGGATCATCGTTCTCATAAGGGACTTGACGAATTGTATGACTGTTCAAATTGGACTGCAAATGATCTTTATGCTGTGTTTTTTTGTGTCATTTATGGTGTTTTGCTTAGTTCTGTTAGCCTTGTTTGGTTGTTTCCGGTGCTTGTTATTCTCTTCAGTGTTGCTTCTGTTTTTCTTTGCCCGTTTGTGGCTTAATGAATTTCATGTGCTTGTCAAAATCTCCGCTACAAAAGTCTGTCATTTGCTTGTTGTCAGTTAACTACCAACAACGTGGCACTACTCCCGTACATTAAAATAAATCAAAGAAAATGAAAGCAAATTGAAAACATCTGATTAATATTTCAGCCTTGCTTTCCCAAACGCAATCCCAACACCAATCCAATTTTTTCCTCCCATATCCTCCTTCGCCCGTTTCCTAATTTTACAATTCAAAATGGCTACATACTTTGATTTCGGTGGAGAGGCAAGTCGATTTGTGCGCTAGAGTCCTGTTGCCCGATTACCAGAAGTCCATCAACAACGACTCAACTGCCGCCGTGGGTGAGATCCGCTGTGGTCCTGGCTAGAGTTTCGTGGTGGTCCGAGAGGTTGTTAAGGCAGGTTATGACTCAATGTTTTCAATCTTCTCCAAGATTTATTGGTACAATTTCGATTTTTCTGCTTTAGATCGAAAGAAAAAATTGGGCAGGGAGAGAGTGATGCGGATGGGTACAGTAGTATTTGGTGTTGGTGGTGCTATTGAAACAAATGAGGTATCTGGCTGACCAGTTTTCCATACTGGGTGTGTTTCTTTCCAAATCACAATATGATATTTGGGTGAAGGATGAGGAAATTGATTGGATTAGATTGACTCATGCTGCATTTTTTTCTTTTTGGATGGAACGCAGGCTGCAAATTTGGGAAGTCGTATTTGTCTTGATTTTTTATACACATTAGAATTTTTTTTTTTTTTTTGTGAAGTAGAACTATAAAATTGATGGACGTGGTTTTTTTTCATTATTATATTGTTTCCCTTTCATTTATTTGATGTATGGGAAATGTCATATCATCAACAAACTGCCAACTCAACAGTTAACTGACACACAAGCAACTGACAGATTTTTGTAACGGACATTTTATCTCCGGGTATGAATGTCTGACGGAAGAAAGTTCAGAGGTACCCAGACGTTAAAATTTCGTACTTGGGTATGAAATTGAAAACGACCTCATACTTCAGGGGGTAAAATGTAATTAATCCAAAACAAAAACAAAACAAAAAACAAAGTTTGGACCGCAAATGTTCTTCTATGGAGCGTCATCTGACGAGAAACATTTTCGTGCAGGGTATAATCTGGGTTCTGTTTTGAATGTCTTGGGTTTCTGTATATGGTTTTACACAAGAAAGAGTGTAACAATTCTATAAGAAATTTGAAATGCGTCATATGACCAGATATATAATGATTGGAAAGAATTGAATCGGATGCTTCTTCTCACTAGTAGAATACAATACGTGTAGTCCTATCCCATCTTCAATGGAGGGATCAAAAAAATCCCATACCCAATAACTGAGGTCTAGTGGGCTATGCAATGCATCCTTTCCACTAAATGACCAATACTTGATAAGCAAATACAGAGACAGGAAAATAGCAATATAGACTTCTCAAGTCTCAACAATCAAAATTTCAAATATAGCATAGGAAGTAGAGAACAAAAGGAATCATGGCTCAGTTAAAGTCAGGCTTCTCTGGGTAGGTGCAGCCAGACCTCTGGATGATCACATTTGCAGCATAACAACCAGCCTTCACGCAATCTTCAATGGGTTTCTCTTGAACTAGCTGAGATAGAAAACCTCCAACAAAAGCATCCCCTATACCCAGAATAACATAAATGAATTAACAATTTGTTTATGTAGCATTTTGCAAGTGTTTGCTGTTTTAATAAATTCGAATAGCAGCTACATAATCACTATGACTACAGATATATTCAAGTGCATACCTGCTCCATTGGTATCAACAAGCTTTTCTTTTGGCAACAGGATGACTGGGAACTTCTTCACTTTCCCATCCTCAGCAACAACCACAGGATCTGCCCCCTGAGTAATAACAGTGATCCTCTTGCGTCCACCTACTTTCGGCCACTCAGAGATCTTAAGAGCTATTTGCTCAACATCATCGGTCTGGTAATTCAAAGAAGGTAGGTCAACAATATGAATGCAAGCCATCAATCTGGTAATGCTCAATTAGTAATAAGACCATTACCTCCCAGCCATGAACTTTTGAGAAGGTTCTTGCTTCTGTCTCATTTCCAAAAACATAATCCATATACCTAAATTCATAAAAAGGCATGTCCATCAGCAAATTCATATACTTGATTAATTCCCCAAAGGAACAGGAGAAAAACAAAATGCTTACGGCAAAGCTTTCTCCTGGACATCCTTGAAAAACTCACAGATAAATGGGGCAGAAAGGTTCATGCTGAAGACCTGCAGATAAATGCAATAGTCAAGACTATTT
This sequence comes from Fragaria iinumae, assembly GCA_009720345.1. NCBI lineage: Eukaryota > Viridiplantae > Streptophyta > Magnoliopsida > Rosales > Rosaceae > Fragaria > Fragaria iinumae. The sequence continues at coordinate 10,261,249 of CM019122.1, read as the reverse complement.
ATTGCACAGGTTATCGAAAGCAGTAAATAAGATGGAATTTTTAAGGTATGACATTCTAAGTACCTTGTTGTTTGCGGCTGCATGTTCAGCAACAAGCTGAATGGATTCAGGCGATACAGTCAAGAAAAAACCAGCAATATAGAAGTACTTGGCCTTCTCAACTGCTCAAACAGGATTGACAAAGAAGCTCAGTTCATAAATATGCATTACTAGAGAAATGAAATTAAAAGCCTAAAGCAAGTATCTGAAAGGGTACCCACCCAATGCCCAGTTCTCTGGTCTTTTCAAATGCTCAACTTTGTAGCAGTTAGCAGCTGCCAAATTGGCAATAAGTGACCTACATTATACCCACAACATTTATCAGTTCGGCAAGCTGAAAATTCTGAGATTATCTTTTAAGGTTGTATGAACTATTACAACTACAGGCATATTATGAAATATGTTGAACAAACTTGAACAGAAGCTCACCTTTCACCACCCACTACACAAACACCGCAGGTACCTGTTGGTGCAGACTCATCCTCATAATAGTGAACCTGTTTTAGAAAAGGAAATGGTGGTGAGGAAAGATATAAGTTGGAGCAAATATGGAGGAAAACTAAGATTACTGTTGCAAGTTATAAAACCACAAGAGTTCCAAAAGTTCCTGTCTTTGTTTGTGTACATAATCACACATTATCTAAGGATTGTAGAAAAAGAAGAAGATACTCACGTTAACACCAGCAAGTTTTGAGTTCTTCTTCATCTCCTCACCATACTTATCCTTTCCTATGCTGCCCATATAACTTGTTGCACCAGGTACTTGAAGCATCCACTGCAGAAAAGTAAAGATAACTTTAGTTCACAGAGAATCATGACAATTAAACAAGGATATAAATGATCAGATTACTCGAGCGTCACCAAAAAAAAAAAACAGTTCCTTAAGTACCTGGGCAACTCGAATGGAGTTTTGAGTAGCACCTGCAACAATGAAAAGTAAATAGTAACTTAGAATATCCACAATAACAACATTGAAACCCAAAACCAAGTGTAATCCATGCTTTTACCTCCAGCAATGTACTCCACGTTAGGGTTTGATGCAAGTTCGTCATACCTGAGATATACATCCATTTTGTCAGTTAAGATTTCAAAGAAAATGCTTTGTGATCAGACAACCAAAATTATATACAAAAGAATGGCGTATTAAAGCCTCTAAAAGAATGGCATATTAAGTGAAAGAGACTCTGTGTTTTCAATTTAAGCCCTGTTAGATGAACTCCGATGGCATACAAGCTAACTTTACTCTTAAAAGCATAGTTCATTTTCATATTCATACACAAAACTAGCAACAGTACATATTAAAATTCCAACCAGTCATGTCAATGAAGCGAAATCAAAGCACGATTTGATGATCTTTCTCATCGAAATCGGCAAATCAAGAAAAAACACAATGAATCACTCAAAAAAGCAACACAATTTCCAACAAGATTCATATCAATGCCACAAGATACACATTATATACACAGAGCAAAGTTCAAAGTTGCTTACATGGGGAGGTGCTTGTCCTCAGCCAGAATCGCATTGTTGAGCTGGAGATCATATCTGTTTTTTTCACACAAAAATATCAAACACAATTAGGCCACAAATCACAGAGTAAATCAGACAACGAAAGGCTTTGTAGATCTGAGTTTGAGTGTTACTTTTTCAAGAAGTCATGGTCGACGACGGCGGAGATGTCGAGGAGGGGGTTGCCCATTCCGAGCAGAATTCCTTCGGAGGCCATTGGGAGAGGTGAGCTGAGAGAGATAGGGGTTTAAGGGAAGAAGACAACAGCGAGATTCAGATCAGATCTGCTCAAGCGAAACGGGTGTGTATGGTTTTATAGGGGAGTGTGAAGTAGTGGCTCTCTCGCTATTTCACCAAACCCACTGGGGGCACTTGGAATTTTCGAAAGCAACTACCTACTTTTTTTTTCTTCGAATTGAAATTTATAAAAACTCGATATCAGTTCAGCCTTTTTAGTTATATTTTAATCTGAATTGTCTTTAAAATCATGATTTTTCATTCAAATGGTATTTCCGTCAATTTTTTCTCTTAGAATACTATTGTGGCCGTTAAAAACATTGTAATTTTTAACAGTCATATCAGCAATTTAACTGAGAAAATTGACATAATGACCATTTAGATGAAAAATCGTGATTTAAAAGACCATTCAAATTAAAATAAAGCCACAAGGATTGAACATATGTAGACTTCAAACCACAAACACTATACAATATTTTACCCTTTTTCTTTTTTCCTCATTTGTAGGTTTTGGTTTTTTCATTTCTCAATGCTGATGTTTTTCTTCGAAAATATAATTTAAAACCTCAAAAAATTTCCACCGACAACAGATCCATAGGTTACTGAACACTACTGAATATTGATAAAACCTATTCTCAATAGAGATGTCGTAATCGATTGATTCTTTAAAATAATTAATATCATAAAATTTGTCGATTCATCGTGAGATTGAATTAAAATTGTCCTTTCAACAGCAGCAATAACAAAAAATTGATCGAAATCACATGGTTTCAAACATTTTTCTCTCTTAGCCACCAAGAATAGACTGATATGAATAAACTGAAAGAATTCACAATCTGATGCACATACATTTCATTGGTAATAGTTTATCACTCAAATAACTGAAAACTTCAAAAGCACCGAGGCTTAAGCTCATAATACTACAAGCAGGAGGATCAAGGATATGAAAAGATTCACATCGACAAAAAGGATATAAAAAAATTTGTATTCTCAGGTGACCCTGGGTCAAATATTATTGGGACTGCAGTATTGTCCATACAACTTGAACACTGATGCCTTTATTCCATGAAACATTAGGCACAAAAATTGCACAATACCACAGGAAAACCATGGCAGACTGACTCCAATGAACAAAATATCCTTTGCTTATTGTCAAATACATTGCACGGAAAGTTATGAGTATATTCACGGTAGCAGTGTCAACTTTTTTGTCCCTCAAAAAAACAACCCATATGTCCAAGGCTAGAAGAATCACTTTATAGTCACCAATTTGATGTGAACTTATTCCCCATCAGAAACAACAGTAGTATGAGAAAATTTTGAAGCGTGGCTCCACAAGAAGTCACAACAAATAATAGGTTAACTACAATGCAAAAACCGAAATCCTAGCAGTGTCCTTTCAAAGATGATCGATAATTGCTTGTGTGAAGTCAGTAGTTGTAGATTTGCCACCAAGGTCAGCAGTACGGTACTTGCCCTCTGCAATTGTCTTCAGGATCGCATCCTGAATCCTATCAGCTTTATCATGGAGCTCCAAATGGCGAAGCATGGTGACAGCACTCAAAAGCAGAGCAGTCGGATTTGCCAAATTCTGTAAACATTCAACCACAGGAAAAATGACTTGGGAGCAAACATAATATACAAAAGCTATTTCGTAAACAAAGGAGTGGTGGCCAAAAAGCAATATCAAAAGGAACAAATCATACTAATATATACTCAAATGATACCAAGTCTGATAAGGCTTTCAGTATCTAGTCGGTAGCTACAGTACCACAATATAGCTTAACATCAAAAAACAGTACCATGAGAACCAAATGTCAGAGCTCACTTCCAACCCACCAACGAGGTAGAAGTGTCAAACACCACAAGAGGACCCAAAAAGATCACAGCCTATCAGAACCTTGTCAGGTACACAAAGTTTTCAAGCATCAAAAGCTGGCTAAGGACAGCGACATTCAATAACAATCTCAAAAAAACAAAAGTTCCCCCATTCATTAACCACGTTGACTTTTAATTTAGGGTTCTAGGCTGCTTCTTTCTGGTTCACCAAAATGACCTTAATAATATGCAGATTCTAAAACAGTGAAGCCATATCGATTGGACGGTAACAATTTAATAAACATTTGTTAAACCTTTTGAGCAAAAACTACACCAAACTTTACCAGATATTACATTATAACTAACAATGGGATAGGTGACCATGCTAAATAGAGATCTTTTGTGAGTATATAGGTACAAACTGAACTTCACAGGGTCCAAGAATGTTCACCTTTCCAGCGATATCAGGTGCTGATCCGTGTACAGCTTCAGCCAGGGCAATACCTCCCTCACCAATATTGCAGCTGCATGTACAAGGCAAAAATGTAAGACAATCCACATATTAGAAGAAAACAAAAATCCATATACTCACACATTATGTGTGACTCTGTAAATCGAATGTAAATACCTTGGTGTTAAGCCCAGACCCCCTATCAACCCAGCGCAAAGGTCACTAATAATATCACCATATAGGTTAGGCATCACTAACACGTCGAAAAGTGCTGGATTTTTCACAAGCTGCACAAGATAAAACATTTAGATCGAGCAGCTTTAGTTTTATTTAAACCAAAAAAAGAAGTATCCCACAATATATGAATAAGTAAAGTTGCTAACAAGGTGCAGGACCTGACATGATTAGTCCTTAATTCATAATTCTGTAGTTTTTATCGAATCTATTTATCCCCACCTGACTTCTTTTCTTTTTTTTGTATAGTGTTTCCGTTATAATTTTCTCAACTTTCACTTTCACTTTCAAATAAGAAGTTCAATTTATATTCCACAAGATATAAAAATAAACAAATAAAATATATTCATACCATCATACAGCAATTATCAATGACAACTTCCTCATATACTATATCAGGGTATTTCTCTGCAACCTCGCGGCAACACTGAAAGCAAAGATCAAACCAGATTTAATATGTGGATACTTGGGAAAACAATCAAGAAAATTATTTTTCATATAGATTAACAATTGGTAAACCTTGAGAAAAAGACCGTCGGTTTTCTGCATTATATTTGCTTTGTGTATTGCAGACACTCTTTTTCTACCATGGGCCTGGGCATAATGAAAAGCATACTCGGCCACCCTCAAACTAGCTTGACGGGTAATGATCTTGAGGCTCTCAACAACACCTCTCACCACCTATCATAAAACAAAGAATTTAATCAACAAATTGAAAAGAATATTAACATTCATCTGCTTATTCTTTAACAACTTACTTGATGTTCAAGTCCACTGTATTCCCCCTCCGTATTCTCACGGATAGTGACAAGATCAACATCATCATAACGAGTCTTGTAGCCCGGAAGGCTGTAACAAGGTCTGACATTTGCATACAAGTTAAGTTCTTTCCTCAGTGTAAGGTTTAAAGAACGATGACCTTTCCCAATCGGTGTGGCCATTGGCCCTTTCAAGCCTACCTTGTTCCTCCGTACCGATTCCAAACTTTCCCATGTCAGAAAACTCTGCGTCCTGGGATCTATTTGCTCCCCAACATAATGTTCTTCCCATTGAATCGGGACTTCAGCTTCTCCGAATATCTGCATCAGCACAATTGCAAATTCCATCAGCATTTTAAACCACAACAAAGTAATCATATTCCGAGGAATAACAACATCTAATCAGCACAATTGCAAACCCCATCAGCACTTTAAACCACAACACAACAATCCATATTCCGAGGAACTACAACATCTAACATCTGACGTCCATTCGCGATTTCAATTACAACATTGCATTAAGCAAGCATGTACTTTCAAGTTTAACATCTAGTTTATTCAAAATGCTAAACTGCACCGTCAGGATTTAATAAACTTCTCATTGAAAATAAATTTTCAGAGAAACAAATAGCAACTTGCACAGTTTCACAAGGAATCAAATCAGCAAATTGTGAACAAAAACAATAACACACTAAACAAAAATACCGATCAGTCAAAAATAATTATCATAATAAGAAATTAATATCTAATAAAGAATCTAAATTTCGGAACCCTAGAATTCAAGTTCATTGAGTGCGAGTGTACATAACTAACTATATACACAGATGCATAAACAGACATACACAACTCCGATACAGAATAAACGAAGCTTAAATGGAAATTGGAGAGAAGAAAGTGAAGAAGGATCGACGGCGGACCTGTTTGACGGACTCGGCGATCTCGGGGCCGATGCCGTCGCCGGGGAAGAGGGTGGCGGTGATCGGAGTGGAGGAAGAAGAGAAAACCCTAGCTGCGGGAGACGAGGAGGAGGAGAGTAAGGACGGGAAAGGATTCGCGGCGCCGGAGAGAAAGTGGGTGGTGGAGCGGCTTCCGATTACGCGCCTCAATAGCTGGGAAGCCATGACTCTCTGCTTTGTTTGGGCGATCGAAGAGAATAAGTCCCCGACCTTTCGGTTTATAAAATGAACAGAGACAGCTAGTGGGATTCTTTGACCTCAATTTTTTTGGATTATTTATAAATATTAATGACGTCAATGTTAATTTATTTTTGATGAGGCCTTTTAACATAATTTCTTATCTCAAATTAGTTTTGGGTCTATATAGCTTTAAGAAATTGTGTTGATTCTATTGAAAATTAAGTTTGGATGTCTAATTCGAACTCTTGATCTGGAAACATGTAATGAAGAAAACTAGGGTGAAGGACAAGTACACTGGCTCTTTACTTTAGACAACCACGTGTTGATATATTAGTTTTTATCTATGTTCCGATTGTTTTTGTAACTTGCTTCAAAATCCTACATGGATTGCGGCATGCATCAAGTGTTTTCCCGATGTTTATTTTCAAATGAGGTACAGACTCCAGAGCTTGATCTAACCAAAATGTTTAGAGATGTGCCCAATAGGCCAATAGGACTAGCGTTTCAAAATCCTACAGTCAAGCTTGCTCGAACATCCAAAGTTCCAAACCAGTAATACCGGGCAATCTCAGAATTGTGAAGCACAATTATGCATAATTAGAAGACTAATGACTTGTGAGACCACTACTAGCAAAATCCGGCCCATTCTTTTAGGGCCTATTGGGTTTGAGGACTTCTTAATTTGGTTCAGTACCCAAAACTAGTGTTCAGTAATCAGTATCACATCCACTGTATTCCTAGCTGACTCATGTTCAAAGAGTTTTTTTTTTTTTTTTTTCTTGAGAAGAAAGTTACTAAGTTGTTTCATAATAATATATATATATATATGTACAAACTACAGATTAATTCACTAGATGAGATTTTTAGCGTTCAAGCTCGATTTATTCATCTTTGTTGTTCATTTCAATTTGTTATACATTGAGCTTGAATGTATAAGTTTAAAGAAAACGAACAAAATATAAACATACATTGTATCAGAGTCTACTCATATTACTAATTAAATCTGCAACAGGAAGGTAACTCCGAGTGAAGCCTCCGATCTGATGCAGTAAACTTCGTGGGTAGCATAAATTAGAGCAAAACCCCCTCTGCCATGGCAGACAAAGGTATCAGATTGGAAAGAGATGGTGGAGGAGGTGGTGGAAACTCAACAAGGGAAACCGAAAGGAAAAGCAAAAGGAAAGGACACAATGAAGGCAAGCGACATGGTAGAGATGACAGTATATAAAAGAGGGAACGGAGATGTACTCTGGGCAGCATCCATGGCGGGCGGGGAGCTACCACTAACTCTCAAGGTTGTTGTCTCTAGAGAGAAAATCCACCTAGAGAGGAAAGGGCAGGGGCTAGAAAGACCGCATCTCCCAAATTATTATTATTTTTAAATTGATTGATTTTCTTGCCTTTGGAGTTTTTTTTTTCAATACGACTTGCCTTTGGAGTTTGGACGAACAATTTTAAGTTGAACGTACATTGTTTTTATGTTTGTTAGTGTTTTGAATATTCAAAACCTAATGTTATACATACGCAACACACATCAACAACCAATACCCAATACCTGCCTTGGTAGACAAGTATCCATCAACATGGAACCAATTACTATACTCTCTTTGCCCCAAGGTCTCGTTTGGTTTGCAGAAATGAAAGTAATTTCTTTGTCTTTAGAAAATTTGTGGAACCGATATTGATATTTCTTAATAGATGGTTTAATTTCATAATTAGCTGCTTCCTTCACATCTTTCTAGAGTTCGTTTGTTCATGTACGTGTCTTGTGGATCGATTGACTCTTCCCGACATTATGTACTCCATTCCATTTGCCTTTGGTTTGAAATTATAATCGATCACCAACATGCCGGCCAGTTCCAACCCAAAGATGCATGTGGAAATTAATTAATTCCAAGGCTACCGTCTACTTCGTATTGAGGGAAGGCATGTGAACGTTAAGCATTATGTCGATCTTGTTTGTGTACTTGTCTGGTTCAGTTCCACATACTTGTCAGTCATTTTGCACCGTGAACAAAAATCCTCCCAAGCAATAATTCAAGACCTCCAAATTTGGTTGGAAGTAGGCCTTTACATTTTGGTACTTTTTCGACAATGAAATTTGAAGTTCCGAGAGGTCAGAGGAGGGTCAGAGGAGATTCATACGTCGATCGATTATCACACATCAAGTCAGTACCGATCGATTAACCTGTACGTCGTAGCAGAGGCTCTTTCGAATGATGTATAGCAATCAAGGCATGATTTACGCACGCCTCCACCCCCCACCATGAATTATTTACCTGCAGAAAACGAAGAACAGTAGAATAACGTTAGGTCACTCAGTGGCGTAGCTACAACGAGACTTTGCAGAAGTGATAGTGATATCTTTCCAATAGCCATAATGATAAAACGATATCAGAAGTGGTGTTCCCTTGAACACGCTTAGGTGAACTAATAAGGTGATTCGAGAGTACTCTCATATGTAGTTATTGAATTGTGTATACAAACTACCATTGGGTTTATCTCTTTTGCATGTGTAACGCTTTATACATGGTTGACTAATTAGATTCTTGATTGACAGAGTATCTTCAATACACAACGTGTATGTATACATACATACATGAATAATTAAGATTAAAGAATATAATACATATTCACGGTGATATCTACATATAAATTGTTATGATTTATGAATGACTAAGATTGTGCAGTGTACTTACACGTCATGCATAGAAGAATTTTTGCCTGATTCATATAACAAATTAGCAGTTTTACAAACTCAGATAGGTGGTTCCAGGACTTCAAGCAACCTAAGTGTCATTGACTCGTTGCTATGGTGTCATCTTTAAGGACTAGTAGTTCTTAGTTTCGACATCAGAGTTTTATGAATACCATGAATGCAAGGGGAACTTTGATGGAAAGTTGTCGTACGTACATTGTCAAAGGTAAGGGAGGGCGACAATGATGGAAGTGCCAACATCTAGGACCTTTTTATGTTTCTTTTGGATGTAATTGTAGTCTTGATTCTTGAAAACATTTGGGGTAAAACTATAATGGACGGGAAAATCCTGAGGTGGTTCATGGTTGTACTTTTTTTTTTGTTAGCCGTTACTATCGTTGGCTTGTTGTTTTCGTCTGTCCCTAAAATGATATATCTAGCTATTTCATTTCTCACTTCTGCTGATCTGCATCCAGTTTGATCGCTTCATCACTAGAAGGCCAAAGTACATGTTTTATTTTGGTAATCACTAGCAAATTCCCCAGAATAGTGCATGCCAAATTGCCAGCAGTGAAGTTCTCGCAAAACGATCATACCGAACAATAATAGAGAAAGTAAAATGCTTATTCATGCTATACGGAAGAAAATTTATGGATTGCACATTAGTGGCATGCCAAATTTTGTTGGTTGATTCGATTATTCCGTTTTGTTCGAGTAAACTACTCGTAAGAGGTCGGTTTCTCAGGACGTTATTGATGCAGACAAGACCTGAGTTGAACACTAGATATCACAAGCACAGCAAACTTCCACTACATTCTTTGGTCTGATTCCACTACATTGTCATTGTGGCAGCAAAAGCAAGCACATATGTATTTTCATCAATTCCTTTACAAATTCAACAAATTTTGTGTTTGAGAATTCGCAGCCTATAATTCCTTCCCCTTTGTTTATGGTCTCAAATTGGCATGCTCAGAGAAAAGGGCATTATTCATTATATTGGTGGAGGCTGACTCAAATGGTCCCTCTCAATTATGGTCTTAAATATGATTGCAGATTGCCCATCTGTAAATACGGTGCAGAATCTGATGTGGGATTTTCCTCTTTCGGTCACTGTAGTGTGTTTCTTTATGGATGCTTTTGATCTTGTAGTTGTAGCCAGGTTTAGAACTAGTGCTTGTTCTTTTGGATTGAACCAATTACTAACCTTATCTAGTTCTGCATATCAGAAGCTTGTTGATATCAAAAAATTGATGATCTCTGTCAGAAGAAAGATGATAAACTTCTGTCCATTATGGGGGATCAGAGAGAAAAGAGACAGATGCATTTCTTGAATTCTTGGTTTGTTTGGACACTACAATAGTTACTATCAACGTGAGAAAGATGAACTATTCAATTAAACAGATGGTTTTACATTTTATTAGGTATTATAGTCACACGATTAAAGCTAGGAATCCTCATCAAACTTAAGACTATGGAGACAGAAGAAGTGGAATAGAATGACACACATCAGAAGAATCAGGCAGCAGATAGCTAGCATATCGGAAGAGGTTCACCGTTCCAACCACTGAGGCAACCGAGAATTGGATCAATGATTTTCCCTTGGCACATCGCTGTGAATACCTTGTCACACTCCTCCCCGGGTGACCTGACCTTTTCGCCTGTCAAGAACTCTCCCCCCAACTCCTCCCTCACAAATTTGTACAAAGGATATGACCTGCACTCGATGATTCTGTTTGGAATCGCAGCATTACCGCTCTCGTATGCAGCCCTAGCGCTCTCAACCTCTTTAGGCAAAATGGTCTTAAGCTCTTCCTCAAATGCCGAAATCTTTTGGAAAATTGAAGTGTTTGCGTTCTTCTCATTTTCACCGTTTGTCAAGGCGTGTTCAACAAGCACTTGCCTTAGCCTTTGCATCAACGGATATGTAGCACTGCAAGGATCGTCAATGTAGGCGAAAAGGTACTCCCTTTCGACAACCATAAGCAAATCCTTCTCACAGAACCTCGAAGGGTGAAGCTCTCCATTCACCCCGGTAGTTAAAAGCCTCTTGGCCAACTGACTGACAGTGTTCTTAACCGTGCTCTTCAAGTTCTCCTCCAAATGCCTCAAATCAATGGCTTGGCAAAGCGCTACCAAAAATGTGGAAGACATGAGCTTCAGTATGTCAACTGCTTCTGCAGTTTTTCGTGACGAAATCAGCCCCAAAGAGTTGACATCCTGGTTGTGTTGCTCAGCACTCTGGACATGGTTGGTCACTGGATTTGCGAGAAACTGAAGCTCAGAACAATAAGATGCCATGGCAATCTCAGCTCCCTTAAAGCCATAATCCAAACTTGGGTTCCTCCCACCGGACAAATTGGATGGCAAGCCATTGTTGTAAAAGTCATTGACAAGTTCCGAAAATTGAGCAAACATGAGCTTTCCAATAGATGCAACAGCCAGACGTGTGTTATCCATGGACACTCCAATTGGGGTACCCTGGAAGTTGCCACCATGCAATGCCTTGTTCCTTGAAACATCGATCAGAGGGTTGTCATTAACAGAATTAATCTCCCTCTCAATTGATTTTGTCGAAAATCGGATCACTTCAATTTGTGGACCGAGCCATTGTGGTGAGGTTCGGAGAGCGTAACGGTCTTGTTTAGGCTTCTGAAGAGGGTCCTGCTCATGTAGCTTCTTAGCAGCTTTAACGTAATCACTGCCATCCAAAATGTACTCCATAATTGCAGCGGCCTCAATTTGACCAGGGTGGTGCTTCAACTTGTGAGTCAAGTGGTCTGTAAACTCAGGCTTCCCCTGCATTACTTCGGCGAAAATCGCAGACAAGATTTCGGAAAGCAAGGCTAAAATGTTGGTCTCGAAAAGAACCGTGGAGGCCAAGCCAGAGCCAACAGCAGTACCATTAACAAGAGCAAGTCCTTCTTTAGGCTGCAACTCGAAAAACCCTGAGCTGATACCGACTTGTTCGAAAGCCTGAGCAGCATTGAGGGTCTCGCCTTTTGGTCCAACCGCCTTAGAATTGGGGCGGCCGGTTAGTAGTCCGGCGATGTAGGAAAGCGGCACAAGGTCTCCGGAGGCGGAGATGGTGCCGCGGAGAGGCAAGCAGGGAGTAATGTTGTGGTTGAGAAACTTGGTGATGGCTTCTAAGATTTCGAATCTTATGCCGGAGTAGCCTTGCAGGAGAGTGTTGATTCTAACAAGCATGGCTGCTCTTGTTGTAGGGTGAGGCAGAGTGTGAGACTCTGTTCCCTTGCCAAATACTCCAGCGTTCAAGAATCTGGACCAAGAAACGAAAATGCTCCATCAGTTCATAATTCGATGGATCAAGAAAATAATATATATGTTAAAAACCAAATGCATAAACGGGTATCAATGCATGACTACACCTAAAATTGATAGAATCGACAAATACTAATTATGAGTCCAAATCCAGATGGACCAGTTTAATTAACTTGAAACCCAGATCTAATCAAAGACCAATTTACTAGGTAAGATTTGAAAATCCCTACTGATTGTACTAGGTGAATTCCTTGAGCCTTCAAGTACTACTCATGACATTTGTGTGTGTACCAAGTCATTTGCCATCCTATGCAATCCAAGTTGGTTTTGAGACAGGTATTTTAGGTGACAAGGAACTGTCTATTTCAGCTAGTGACGAAAACCTGAGATTCTTATATAGAGCGGGGAGGTACAAAGCCAAATTCCTATGCAGGAAAGTTTTTCAAGTATTTCTTAGTAATTAAACATCGATTGTTTTTTGGAATACGATGCAAGAAAAAAGAGACACAACTAGCCGGGCGTGTTGTTCTACGTAGCTTGTACGCCTGTCATATCTAAAGATTTATTTTCCTATGTGAATCTTTCTCCCCAAGTTCACAAGAAACTAGGTATGCATCGACTTGATCAACGATCATAAGTTATTTTACAAATGAATCGGAGAATTCTCAACAGTTAATGAGTCAATAATATAAGATAAGTTACTTGATGAAACTGTAAGTTATATTTACTGCACCATCAAAAAGATAAAAATGTGACGCTGACGTTTTATGTAATTTTACGAACTAGATTAATTGTTTGTCAACGTAACATGTTAAAGTGAGGTAGAAGTGACAAAACAATCATTTCCAACAGGTTAACATTCAAAAGGGAACTCCCCTAAGAAATATGCAAAAGGGTAACTTACCTAATCAGCTCTTTCTGAAGTGCAGCGCCTTGCTTGGTTCGTCTGTGGGAGGTCGCACCGAACCCGGTGGTGACACCATAGCTGTCCGTTCCTTTGTTCATGGAGTCCATCACCCAGTCACTACTGGCCTTCACACCAGCCCTGGCAGACTCAGCCAGTTCAACCTTGACACCAGAGTCATGGTTAGCTATGGCCGCGACCTGAGCAATAGTCAAGGTCTTTCCACCGAGCTTCACCACAGGCTTCCTGTACTCGGCCACCATGCGCTTCACTTCATCAAGGTGGCTGCCTGTCATGGACTCCGCCGCCGCTCCCCAGTTAAGCGGGTCCGAAACAGCTTTGAGGGACTCTGTTTTGACGCAGAGAGTGTGCAAGGAACTGTTTTGGATCCCATTCTGGTGGTGTCCGTTCTGGGTTACGGTCTCCATATATGTCAGTAGTGAGAAATGAAGCCAGAAAAGATGGGAGTTAGGAATGGAGAGAGGAGAGGGATGAAAGGTTAGGGGGGTGTTTTCCTGAGGAAGTGGAGGGAGGAGAGGTGGGTGCTTAAATAGATGTATGGAGGAGGCAAAACTGGCAAGGTAAGGGAAAACGTTACGAGGGTGGGGGAAGAGTGAAGTGGTATTTGGTAGGTGAGCATAAGGGTGGCAGAGAGCCACACGAGGGTTGGTTGAAAATTAAATGTGGCCGTGGGATCGTCAGCTGATCCAGCGGTGGGTGAATTTGCTACGTGGATGTCCGAGGTGGATGACTAGAGAGAGGACCTTTTACTTGTTGGTTGCTTTGTTGCTTGGTGCAAGAGTACGAGACGACAGGGGGAAGTGGTAGGTGGGGATTTGTGTGAGGAAAACTCCATCTTTTTTTTTTTCTTTCGTTTTTTGTATCTATGAACGTATTCAAGCTAGGTAATGACTAACTAGGGTCGACAATTGCAGTAAAATGTAGTTGATGTAAGTGAGAAGTGAAGATGGAGAATTGAATCAGAATCAGATTTTGTTCAATTTAGTTCAATGGCTTTGTTACAATACTTGGATTCGGATCATGCTTTTAGTATGGAAATTAACTTGTTTGTAAATTCTTGCGGATTGAACTTGTTGCTAGGAATCATATAGTTTTTGATGTGTAAATTTGTAATGCATGTTTTGAGACGCGCTACCTAAGGATCTCTACATTACTAGAGTGTGACCTCGATCAGTTTTTTACCGGTGACGTGACAACGATGTATTTGAAAATTCGGCCATAAAGCTGTAAACCGGAGTAATAGACAACAATAGTCGATGTCATAGCTTTAGGTGTTACATCTGATTAGATTTGGTACTCATAGCTCAATTTTGTAGTCATGTTGGATTAATTCAAGTGACCCTATTTTGGGTCTCGAAAGACGTATCTACATGTAAGTTTGGGGTTGTTGTATTTTTCTTGCGTTTATTGTAAAAGATTACATATTTATATATCTTAAAGAAATCAATATGACAAACCCTCGCTTTCTATTTTTATTAGTCTGTCATTTTCTTTAGAATTTTGAGAGTTGTTATAGTAGATCATTTAGGAACAAATCGATACCAATTCTTTCTAAGTTGTTACATATTGTCACTATCTACAAAACATGAGTCTACTAACTATTTCGTTGCGCTGTGAGAATTTATGTGTATATTTTCATTGAATATATAAACGTTCCCTTACATTATTTTTTGTAGAAATATTGGGATATTGCATTCTATGAGCATGAGTGACCTAATTAAAAACTTAATTTCATCTTAACAAGTAAAAAGATGGATTTCACGCCTTTCAATCAACCACACATTCTCATTACAAGGTTGCTGAGCCATGAAGGCTCAACTTCTTTCTCAAGCATGATTCTTGCCACTTCCCACAAAATCTGGTTCCTTCTGCCTTTAGAGCTACGTACCCTAGCTAAACAATACACAATACTTGATATATTACACTTTCTTGAAATTTTGTTCAATCATAACCTCAAATGCGTTGGGTGACATGAGAACTAAATTGTAAGCTAGTTGTTGCAATTTTTTAATATAAAAATACATGATGATCCACCTATTTACTGCACTTATACACATAAAAATACATGATGATCCACCTATTTCAACAAAGTATTTTATGGCTCTACATGAGAAATAACTTTTCGTTACATCGTGTTTTATGTAAAGTAAATATAGTAGTCACTGATACACTCTTTACTAAATGGTTATTGCTAGAATGCATAAGTTATGTAAGAGCTCTCGATATAGTTTTTGGGTGTTTTACATTATAGGGGTTTATGTTTAATGTCTCATTCTTATATATATTATGCGGTTTCATAAATGTAACGACGTGAGGAAAGCCTTTCAAGCCCTTAATAATGATAATAAAAATAAAAATAAAAATAAAGACGATTGATATCCAGTTTGCTTTCTTTAAATGGTGCTAGCTAGCTTGAGCTTTATGATTCTTAATAAATTTAACGAGGATTCATTAATTACAGGTAGAATTAAATTTGAATTTAAGACATAACCGAATTATTAAATCCCGTAGTCTTTTGTTCATCCATTATGTTTTTGACCCTAGCTTCTTTGACATCATGTTCTTCACCACATGCATATATCATATGCATTATGGGCAATTCTAGAACATAAAGGTCACTCCTGCTCTTGGTAGGAAATGGTTTCGGCATAAAAGGCTATTTACACCAATACACATTGATGATTAACCAAGTATTAACACAAAGTTGGCAACTAATTAATTCTATCAATCACTACTGCTAGAGTAGTTTATATTATTATCTCTATATGATCACCCAAAATGGGATTACCAACCAAAAATTTACAAATGGTCGGAATGATAAGAACTTCTCATTTTATTTTCATTAATAAAAATACAAGCATTAAAACATTACCGAACGACGCCATCTAACACTCACCATTCCCTCATCCTGTAGTATAATGTCGGAACAAAATATAAAAGTACTTATTTTGGCCAATACTTTAGTGATGATTTTATCAAACTTGCACAATGAATATCATTTTTCATTCTAAGTAAGGCAGCATATAGATGTTAGAGGGTTTAGTTTCCAATATTTGAACTTTGTCTAAAATTCAGAGAACTAAATTTCTATTTACCACTTAAACCAATGTTATAATATACACAACAACCTAAATTCATAAAATCCGTCACTTGTCAAACAATAATAAGTTTCTTTTCTTACGAGATTCATAAAATAAAATATAAAGTTAATCGGCTGTCTTAGTTCCATTGAAGAGAACTGGTCCAAAAATCCAATTAAATATACTTTGTTTGTTCACTAGCAATTTGCAAATAAATATGTGGAACATGGCAATTCGAACAATCTGGCAATTTGTCCAAAAAATAATCTCTAGGAGAAAATGAATGACTTATTGAAATTCAATTCCAGCATAGAAGACTAGAAGGATTTAAGGGCACGTTTACTAACTTGGAATGAAAATTATCATGAATCGATATCAACAACAATCGGTATAAGAATATTTTATATCATTTTACTGTTTACTTACCATAATGAATCAAAACAGGAATGAAACTAATTACGATTGATGTTGTTTACTTATCATATGGAATCAAAATTAAAACTAGCTTGATTACTAAAATACCCCTACAAGAAATGAATTTAAAATACCCCTAAAATACAATATATATTTTTAGGGTTGAGTAATTTATAAATATTACAATTATGTGAAAATATTTTGGGGAGAAAAAATTGATTCAATTACCTTGATTCTGATACTCATCTCCCCCCTTCGGTATCGAATGAGGGATTTCGTCAGGAATCGATTCCTGATAAGTAAGTGGGACTCACATTCATTCTAATACCTTGACATATTAGTAAACGTCAGAATTCACCAATTCTGAAATTAATTATACCACTCTCAATTTCATTGCAGGTTAATAAATATTCCCTAAAAGATACTAATAAGTTCTGTTGAGTGGACTGGCAGGTTCTATGGGGCCATCAACAGAATTGGACCATCCCAAGCGTTCACACTTGCCTGTTGGTTACGTTGCTGGAAAAAACTGAGACTTAATTAGGCATGCATCATGGATCAACAAGACAACAACTAATGGTTGTTAGTTATTAATATATTTATAGATCAAAATGCTAATGTTTGTTAATTTTTTTTGTTGGCTAAATGTATTTGGATTAGGAGGAGGCAATCCATCAACCCCCAGAGTTAGCGCATCTCCAGTAGCTTCCCTAAATTTTTTCTAAAATGGGGAAGTAAATAGGGATGACAATAATCCCCAACGAGTAGGGTATCCACGGGTATTCGACTCTAACGGAGGAGATATACGAGAATAAACCGGTAACGGGTATGGGGATCCTTAATATTCGGATTTTTAAATCGGATACGGGACGGGTATGATATTTTGATATTCGCCCCCATCCCCACCCATTTAGGATGTAAATATTATATATATATATATATATATTAATATATATATATATATATATATATATATATATATATTATTTATAAATAGATATTTATGTAAAATTTTTTGTAATTTTTTTTTACTATGATTCTCTTAATGAATATTTATAGAAAATTCTTTTTTAACCTAGACTTGTATTCGTTTATGTTGGATTGAATCAAGAAACTTATTTATATATGTATTTGATTTTATTTTCATATTTCTATATTTCATAATTATTTTAAAAAAAATTAATTATTACATAATTGTTAACGGGAATCGGGGCGGGTATGAGAACGTAATCCCTAAAAGGGACGGGGACGGGGACGGGGACGGGAAATCCCCATTATCTAATTAAGGGGAATAAGACGGGTACGGGGATGAGAAATGAAAAATGGTACGGGTATGATATTTTGATCCCCTGACCCTACTCTACCCATTGCCATCCCTATTTGCTTCAGCTAAAATCTCCAAAAAAATAATGCTTAAAATCCAACAGCTTCTCCATTTTAAAGATTTCGGCATTTAATACAACAACATATATTATATCATCATTAGTTATAGCAAAAAAACATTATATATTTTATTGTAACAATAAAATACCTAATAAAATATTATATTGTTGTCTTTTTCTCGTTAGAGCGGGTGAAAAATTTAATTTGGAGGAACGAAGTCTTTTTCGACGGAGTCATGCATATTAAAATGAGTAAACTCCTATTTTGGAAAGCTAGTCTTTGCAGGTGCTTTAGTCTTGCGTCACACGTTATAATTACAAAGAAAGTTAATCGTTGAAAAAAAATTCCAGTTTCCTCTGTCTTTCTCACGAAATTTCGGTCAAAATTCCTACTCCTTAGTGGGGATGGTTGTTGCTGCATATATCTTAATGCGTTTTCCAATCAACTCATCAAGTCAAGTCTAAGGAATCGTATATGACTCGTTAATATTATTTGGGGAGTAGGTCAACATATGTGTAGGCAGACGCCAAAATAATGTTTTCTGTGGGAGACTAGGCTTGCAAGTCGATCTTTCACTTTGCAATAGATTTGGTTATAAATTAAGCAGATGATACTGTGGTTGGGAATTATATGTTGTTGGTGATCACATTTCACCAATCTAATCATGCATGCAAGTGCACCACTAATTTCTTTCTGCTGGTTCGTTAAAATTAAACAATCAAGTTTTTTGTTTTTTTTTTCTATTTGCTGAAGTGAGGCCATAATAAATACCTAACCCCGGCCCTCACCGACTACTTCTAGCAAATTATATACAAAAACGGTTGGCTGATGCATGCCCAAAATCATGTAATTAAGATTCTAATACATATAAACACTGTTTCTGGTACGTTTGGTCTCGGAATCTCATTGCGAAATGAAATATGCAAAAGCTTTCCGAAAGAAGAGAACCAATAATGACACTTATGGGAAATAAGGTACAAATTAAGTTGTATTATTGTCTAAATAGAAAGTTCTAAAGAGAGTTGTAACACTAGTATTTTATTTATACAACCTTAGTTATCTGTTTACGATTATCTATTTAATTTGAGATTTCAATCTGTGAGTGAATGGTATTTTAGCAAGACTCAGACTCTATGAATTATTATTCCCAAGCTAAAACAATAAGAAAGAGACATACAACTGATACAAGGGTGTTTCGTGAAGGTAAATGAAATCATTTCTTGATGATGAGAAGTACTTTACAGTTCTAATTTCAGTAATTTGCGTTAACGTTTAAGACTTGTGATGGCTGTGGTTCTTTTTTCCTTTTTCCTTATCGAGCTAATAGGCTGCTCACTACTGCATGCCACCAACCCTCCACTAACCCTTTAATCGTTTTCTTGCTTTAAGCTAGCGTGCGCTTACGTTGGTGGAGAACGTTGAAGGCTGGTCAAGTCATACATGATATATATACTAGGGTTTTTACTCAATTTACCTTCTCGCAATCATATCATTCTACATCTACATTGTAACTACATTTACCATCAATACAAACACAATCTAGTCTTCAAACGTTTTAAGATATCTTTCTTGTTGTTTTTTAGTTTTCAACACTTTGTTTTCAATAATCCATGACAAATTGACATATAACAGACGACCGGGCCTGAAATTTGAAGACCCGAGACGAGTTATAAGAATGGTGTCCTATGATCATACGAGGAGAAAAAAACAACGGTCAATCGGCCATAAAAAAATTTGACATCCCCTCAGACTTTGTAGCTATGAATAATTGGATAAATGAGGTAACTATAGACAAAAAAAAATTAGCTCCAGACAATTGGATGACTCAGTAGAAGGAACGCAAGAAACTGAGAAAGAAAGGAAAAGTTTAAGGTTTACGTGAAAATCTATATATATACATATAGAAAAAGAAGAATTTGATGCCCCCAAAGTTTTGGTGCTTGAGGCGGCTGCCTCTTCAACCTCACCTTAGGTACGGGCATGCTAACAAGCTAGTTCTATCTAATACCAAGCAAGACTACATACTAATTCCCTTCAAGTATTCGATTCAAGCCTTCAACAAATTGATCATCCTTTTCCCCTTTCCTTTTGGCCTCCATTCAAGCACTCGTCGACCAAGCCTTTAATGAATCGTATTAGGGTTATGCAAATATTTGTAGAGAATAGGCTACCACATAAAAGACAAACTGTTCTAGGATATTCCATATGTGTGCATTGGCCATATGCCATCAGGATATGTACTTAGAATAAGACTATGTATTCCTTATCATTACTATATTGGTACTTTGTAATTTCCTATATAAAAAACTCCTATCAATGAATAAGATGATGATTCTCTTGTTATCTTTGTCTTTACACTTTATCTTTCATCACGTTATCATGCACTTTGTTCTAACCCTAGAACTAATAGCTCATCATTTGTTTCCTGAAACCCTAAAAAGTGTTTATCGGCTCCTCTATCCGACTACCGCTGCCGCCCGTTTTCCCGGCCGCCGTCCGACATCACCGGCTGCCAATCCCTTGGCCGCCGCCTACCGACGATACTTGGTTTCCTTCGACTACAATTTTTGACTTCTTCAAGTATTTGAAGTTTCGAAAGGTATGTTTTGAAACCCTAAACTTTTCTAAGTTCAATAACTCGGGGAGGATAAAATTATTTCCTCCCTTCTCCATCTTCATTCTATGCTTGGGATTTTGTGCGTGCAAGTACCAAAATCCCGGAATTTTATTCGCGGGTCAAGAGTGTGTTTGATCACTCTTGTTTCCTTGTCAGGGTTGTGTATGATCAACCCTGACCTTTCTCCGGATTGTGTTTGATCAATCCAAGGCATTTTTCCGAATTGTGTTTGATCAATTCGTGGCTTTTCCGGATTATGTGTGATCAATCTGTAAAACAAACCATTAAAAGCATTGTTTGTGACCTATATTGAGTCTCATAACAGCTTGGTTTTGTATGCAAGAGCAATGTAACATTCTGCTCATTTGAGTTGTGACGTACTCGATGCCTAAAACGAATCTTCGCTTGGTATCTGTGGAACCTTTCATTGGAAAGGATTAAACCACATGTTTTGACCCCTAGGCTAACAAGCCTAGATGCCGAGATTTCACATCTCATGTGCTCAAAGTCTTTGACGCGCCACGTCGACAAAATCATTCAATGGAAATCTGTGCAAAAAGTAACGACCACAATGTACTGTGGAATGCACTCATGGAGCATTTCTTGAAACGTTCATACAACTCTACTTGTTGAGTTATTAGTCAAGTGGATTACTTATCACTTTAAATGACTACATATTGTCGATGATCTTTTGTGGCATTATGATCCATAATCTTTAGCGGATTCGAACATCATCAAGTTCTCTAGGTCATCCAAGTTGGTTTGGAATTACCAACGAGACATGATTTTGATCATACAATACAATTGCAAACGGGAATTGTATATACGCTAATGCGATAAACGTATTTGGGATTGTCCCCTAATGTGGGGACAACAATATGGGTCACAGCAACGGCAGAAAATGCCATGCCAATGTCTAGAAAAGAGGGGGAGGTGTCGCCGGCCCTAATGGCGACACTCCCTATCTAGACACCAATTTGTCAAAACTACTCATGCCAGCTCATGACAATGCAACCGTTGTGGATCTCCAAATCACTGGTTTAAGAGTTGTCGAGCTCTCCTTCAAATTATAAATCCATACAAAAAGGTACGGAAAATCAATATGAAGACAATAACGCATGATCACGAATTTCAAAGATTCGGATCTAGCTCTAGTTACCCCTGACTTTGACATCATTGGCTAGACATTGATTTTCTTTCCAAGCTATATGTAATAAGGCGTCATATCGACGTCCTTCATCTATTTGAGACCTTGATGTACTCACATTAGCAATAATGAATGCCTTGAGAATTTTTTCGAAGTTATGAAACTATTCTCCTCTTATGGTTCGTATTGATTTACAAACAAGATGTACATTTTTACATCGTTCTTAGAAGCATGGTATATTTACAATCTACATGTTAGATTGTCCCGTTTTGGTCTCTTCCAAGTGAAGATGACGCACGGCCTTGCATCCTCAAGGAGGATCGCCAACGTATTTCCGGTTAAGTCTTCTACCCTATAACGGATTTTCCATCATTAATTGTTCAACTAGGCTCATCCAAGCTCAGTGTGATGTCTTAGAATTGTCTGAAATTAAGGAGATAATGGTTTCAAATGTGCCTCGCACTACCGACCCTCTATGGATATGTCTGGTCATACTGACTTGGAGTTACCAAAAGCTTTTGATTTTGGATCCCCATACGCTATTAAACCAATTTCCGTCTTGTAAAAGACGTTGAAGACTTATCAAAACCGGACAATCATCATCATGATCGAATCCTCTAGGTCATCTGAGTTAGTTTATGTTCATGTCAGGGAGCTTTTGCTAACTAGTCATAGAGTTTAATACCTTGGAATGACCAAAAGGACTTGGTTTTGATCATACACATGTCACTTTTGGCTAAGGCAAAAGCCTACACGCCACCTGCAAGCTTCACAACTTCATACATGCCAATTCTGCGAAAAACAGCAATCTGTCCCTTCTGGACAGTCAACTTCGTTTGAGCTTTGTGAACAACTCTAGAAGAACCAGACCGTGAGTTTTATATCATTAGAAATCTCTACGAGTCTAGTTTTCAGAACCTTTCGCGGTTCATCCATATTTATTTTAACGAATAAGTTATGGTTGTTTTAGTACGCAAAAATCATTATGCGCGGAAATTTTTATGCACTCTCGGGATTGTAGCTTTCTGCAGCTTCTTTGTATCCTTCTAAATAGTTCAAATGTAACTATTTACTCTCTTATCTACTCCATTTTTTAGATATGTCTCATAGAGACATCGAGTGTTTCGCAAATAGTGGAACTATCCACAACATTCTAAGGAACCGGCAACTATCTCTAGATTTTGTGTTTTGTAAATCTTCTGTGACTACAATGATTGAATCATACCGGTCATTCAAGGACGCGGTTTAACTTGAATCTTGATGCCTCATGGCACCATGATCAACGTCACATATGCCCTCTATGCATTGAGAGGCAACCGAACCGTGTTGAGCTTTAAATACATTCATGCTAATAGTTTTCGTTTGAAAACACATTGTGAGAATGAACAAGAGTTCTTTTGTGTATACCTTCTCATGAATGTGGACTGAAATGCATCTTAGAGAAGTTTATGAGTCAATCTAGTAGATTGTATGTCACTATGATTCGAAAATCGAATCACATATTGTCACCAAACATGATATTTGGGACACCGCCTCATATAGGCTTTGGTTTGACCAAATCGGTCATCTTGGAAGAGATATAATGGTCCAAATTTTGAGAAATTCTCATGGACATCCATTCTTGCGCTCAAAATGAAGACATTCGGGATCTAGCTTCTCCATGAAGCATGATGGTGACGCCATTGTTGTAAATTGCGGCACCTGGGGGACATTGATGTCACCCGAACATGACTCCAACTTCTTGGAGGCCATCCAGTCAATCCCTCAAGCAATTGAGGTGCACCGGTCTTTCCTTGATGTCTCATTGGCCCCCTACAATGCTCATTACTCGTTTTGAAAGCCTATTATTTAGCTAAATTAGGAGTGAGACTCTCCTACGCTAGATGACACAAAAGTGAACATTTCATTCTTACATCAAACTATGTAGATAAATACAACCAACTTGCGGACACATTTTTATGCTTTATGGTGTTGGTTGAATTGTTAACACAATGGTCACGTGTTACACCATTATCTACTGCTTATGTTGCTTATACTTCTACGGGCTCATTACCCATTCTTTAAAGAAGTTTATCGGGATATAAGTTTAAGTGTCTTGTACCCCATGTTCACATGCAGTATCATCTCACTGAGGCTACGACCAAACAACTTTAGCTTGTCGCTCGAATATTATTGATGCGCACCAATCTTTCTATTGCGTCTTGGGGCTATGCAATATTTGCATGTAACTTTACTATTCACTTTGATGAGACAGTATTCCCGCTGTTAGGAGGAGATAAGAACACAAGTGTTCAAGTGGAACGACGTGAATTGTTGTGGTTTGTCCCCACTAAGTCTCATCTTGATCTCAAATGCTTAAAGTATTAAAGTGACGAGTTCACATGCTGCAAATATGTCTGCAATGATTGATGTCCTATCAAGAGGACATGGCGCGACCAAAAGAAGTTGGTCTTGAAGCCATCACCAAAGATGGTGAAATGGTGACGCCATATAGTGGCAAAATTGGTGTCACAAGGCCGTGTGGCTCCCCAAAAGGAGGGAGGCCCTTAGGTTCGAAACTTTCTCACATTAGGAAGAAAGCGAGCTTTGACACAACCTGATCCATTGATCAGTGATACTCAAATCCGTGTCATGAAGTCTAAATTGTGATTATTGTTGAGGGACGTCTCAATGTCAAATCCAATCCATATAGAGATCTCTACAAGTATTACACTAGTGTACATGAGGACGTGGGATAATGAGTCTACTATCGAACCACCCTTCGTTGATGGATATCAACTTAGTTGATTGACCTAATGGAAAGATGCGATCCAACATTAACAAAGAGATAGGTCCTTGGACAGGTGATGCCGACACCGCAAGTGTAAACCCTATCAACTATGCCTTTGTTTGTTAGCGTAGTGAGAACAAGAGCTTAGACTCACCTTATGGCGCAAGGTCTCTCACTAACACGCACTGGGATCGACTACGATGAGACATGCTCTCGTAATGGATGTCATTACACCACTACTTTGTCAGTTTGGTAGTTTCCAAATAACTGAACATGCAGCCTATGAATGTGGTCATAATAACATCTCTATGGGATTAAAGATATACATGAAGGTCTTAAACGGACTTCATTCATCCAAATCAAGTGGCTCCAGACCACAGGAGCACGCGTTTGCAAAAGGAAGTTTGAAACGCACACTAAGTAACTACTTGATTTGAAAGAGATATGGTGAATTATGTCTTTGCATGTTCATTCTGGATTTACATGGACTCTTGATTGAACAAGGGATGCCAATATGTATCAAACATCCAAAGTTAGAATGAAAAAGATTTTGGGAAGACACGGTCTCGAAAAGACACTCGATGACTGTATTGATGATGATTTTTCATCAATCGGCTTAGGCGCTCTAACGAAAGTGAGGCCTACATATACCTCATGATTAGTCAAAGTCTTTGCTCTAAAGAGAGATTTATTGTTTTGTCTAAAGAAATATAACAAATATGTGTTAAGAGATGAAGTTCTCATCTAAGTACAATAAGATGCATCAATGTACTCAACACAATACGAAAGACTTGACATCTCATTCGCTATGAAAAGTTGTAAAGCTAAGTGTAGCTATGCGCCCACGCAACGCTAATGTAATGGCAGTAACTCCTTTTTCAATACTTAATGGTATGAAAGGTTGAGACTTATTCTATCCCTATATAAGAAAGACATATCAAAAGCGAAATGAGAATCTGCTAAGTTTTGTAGGTCAACTTTCACGGGACCTACATGAAATCTCACTCACTGGAAAATGATGAAATCAGTACCATTGGAAAGTTCTATGTGTCTACTTTCCAGGGACATCAACCATTTGATCATACTTGTAATACTCCAGATTTTCATATCAATTTCCTTGTATTATTTCTGAAATTAATGAAGGATTAATTGTGCAAATTCTTTAGTTTGTGAGAAGTTGAAGTTTCGGGAGTAAATTTTAAGGTGCTTTGACTTTTAAGTGGCCAAAAATTGACTTTATTTTCCTTGAGTTATTTGTGAAAACTTCCTTCATGAAAGTTGTAGAGTTTGGCGATACGAGTTCATAGACATATGGCACACCTGAAACGGATGTAGTATGAGAAAGTTGTGGTCAGAGGAAGTCAGTTTCCGGTTTTAGAAACTGTATAAGTAGAAAAATGTGTGGGAGTTATTTTTGGAAACCTAAACCAGTCTCACTTTCTCTCTCCTCTCTCCAGGTCTCCTCCCGCTCTCTCTTTTCTCCGGCTCGGTTCTTCTTCGTCCGGCCACCAAAGTGGACGCCGCCGGTCTCGTTGGGTCGGCACGGGTCTCCTCTCCACTCCTGGGGCAGCGTCGCTCGCTGTATCGCTGCCTAGAAGCCACCACGAAGCGGCGGAGCTGCTGTTGTCTCGCCGGAAAGCCGGCGATTTCGACTGCGATTTTAGTGAGAGTTAGGTGAGTCTTGCTCCTCTTCTTCCTCTAGAAATGTTTATACCTCTTTGGTGACCTAGAAATCAAGTTTGGGTGTCGGATTTGCAGGTTTGGAAATTGATTTCGGGTTGGTGTTTCGAGGTGTTTTCCGGCCGATTCCAGCCCAACTGGTTGAACCTCCAGGTATTAAATTTACTCACCATGCTTCAATTCACAAGTTTCATGTTATGAGTTTTTCCCAATTCGGAAATTCTGTGGTGGCGCGTGGCAGCGCGTCCGGCTGTGTTGCGGCCTTAGTTTTCTGTGTTAGCTGGCTCTTGCTGTTGTGAGTTTGTTGAGAGTCAAAATTGCTAGGTTTTTCAGCAAGGATTTCATGTTAGGATCTTAGGTTTAATATTTGGCTTGGTTGAGGGTTGAGTTTTGGTTTTGAGGATTAGAGGCAGCTTTATCGTGTTGTTGAGTTCAACGACTTTGGAAAGTTGTCATCCCTTGAGCTAAGGGTTAGTTTAAGGATATGGTGATATCCTATAGTACTTCGGTTACTAAGGTTATTAATTGTGTGATTTTAGGTGATTTGTGAAGTTGTGTTGTGGAAATTGCAACGGGATTTCTTGGTGAGTAAATCTCACCATGGTTCACTTTTGGATCAAATTTTATTATGGTCATTTGATGTTGATGTTGGATTTAATAATATGCTATTAATTGTTTTTTTGTAAACATATGAGCTTGATCGCCAACGGCTCATAGGTAAGATAAAACAAGTTTTCCTTATTTGTTTATTTTTGAGGTTCTTGTGATCATAATTTTGTTGATTATTGATAAGTTATTCTTGTAGAATAATCTATATTGTTCATATAATTATATCTTTGTGAAGGATATAATTTTATGATGTGAATCTTGTGTTGTTGATGATGATGTGGTGATATAGTGAATGGTTGTTCAAAATAGTCAAACCGGGATCCAAGCCTTTAATCGGGTGATTGGTTACGGTTATGATGTTATTTTTATTTTGTGATTATTATTGGACAGTCAAACTAGGTTTCAAGCCTTTGGCTGGGTGATTGGTTACGGTTAGGAATAGAGCTTTAGTCCGTCTGTCGGTGTAGCTCATGAGAGATACTTTATGGTATCTGAGACTCATGGGTACATAAATTGTTGTTGTAGGTCATCAGAGCTATTTATTAATATCTGCGACTCATGGGTACATGTCTTTGGTAAATGTGTTGGAAGTGTAGATTTTAATTATTGATCTAAATTGCTCCTGTGATAAAATTGGATGTTAAAAGTGTTATGTTATTTTTGAGATTTCTCATACGGGCTTTTTAGCTTACCGGGTCTCTTATTTTACAACTCGGTGCACCAATTCTTGGTGTATGGGTTAGACTTGCAAGTGAGGATCAGCATTGTTGAGGCGGAGGCTTAGTGGAAGGGTTTTGTTGGGTTTTGCTGTACTCTGTACTTTGTGTATATTTGGGCTAGACAGTTTTAGACTCATGAGAGTGTTTTCATTTTCTTGACTTTCAAGTATGTAAACAAAGAAATGTAATATTTAATTCAGTGTTAAGTTGTGTGATATTTACATTTCCGCTTGAGTTTTAGTTTTCCATAAAGTTGTTGAAACAGATTTTGGGATTATAATATTTTAAGTTATATCATGCCAAAAATTTTGAAAATTATCCTTCGAAAATTGGGGTGTGACAATACCTATCATATTTAGTGAGTTATGGTCATTTTCGTAAAGTATGACGGATCCTGATTTTGCTAAAACAGTCAACTTTGACGGGACTTTGTGAACAGTTCTTGATGAACCAGAATGTGTGTAATATACTGTTGGAAAACTAAATGAGTCTAGTTTCCAAAACCGTTTACGGTTCGTTCATACGTATTTCCTAGAGGAAGTTACAGCTGTTCTAGTAACTGAAGGTCATGCTGCGCGGAAATCTGATTTCCTGCACGAACTTATGTTTTGAGTTCACAAGCGACCTTCTCCTCAAGATCTAAGTGTAAAAGATCATGTTTGAGGACAATACGGCATGATCTAGCTAATCATTGTCTAATGTCATATTTGAAGACATGTTAAAGAGCATTGACATGCTAAGTTATTGAAATTTCCGTGATTAGTAAGAATCAGAAAGAGTCTTATGATTGATATAAAGATCAGGGGGAGGTGCAAACTTCAGGGGGAGTTTAGCACATACATACATGTCACTATCAAATGTGAAGGGTGCGTTGTACTCTTTTTCTCCTACGATCAAGGTTTAGTTTTTCTCCCACATGGTTTTTGTTCCTTGACGAGGTTTTTAACGAGGCGACATATCGGCACCACAAACATATCGGCACGCGGCACAAGGGGGAGTGTTCTAAGATATTTCATATGTGTGCTTTGGCCTTATGCCATCAGGATATGTAGTTATAATAAGACTATGTATTCTTTATCATTACCATATTGGTACTTTGTAATTCCCTATATAAAAGGCTCTTATCAATGAATAAGATGATGATTCTCTTGTTATCTTTGTCTCTACACTTTATCTTTCATCACAAACGATATTATACGGTTTCTTTTGTACAGTGATCACAAATTTAATTGTTTTGATATGCATCGATCAACTCCTTCGGCCAGTGCGTGTTTCAAAAATGTTTATTCATCGAGTATATATGTGAGATTATCATTTGTAATGATCGTTCGCTGTGTCGACGTTGGTTGGTGATCGAGTTGTTAATTAGGCAAAGTAGCATTACATAATGATCGTTTGCTGTGTCATTGGTTGGTTATCGAGTTGTTAGGCAAAGTGGTTAGCGAGAAAATAAGATGTAGAGGAGGCAAAGGCGAGGCCATATTATGATTCCTTGGTCCCTAGCTTCCCGATCCAAAATGCGCCACTCCATTTAAGTAGGAATAATACGTATACTAGCATTCTAGCATTGTTAAAGATAAATGTAACTTTCTCATAAAAACCCCTGAATAAATAAATTTAATAAAGCCAGCTTGATCAGTCACCACCATTTATTTATTTATTTGGTTACAACCACCATTTATTCTTTTGGAGCTTTCTCAATGAATATGATCTCGATTTTTAGCTTCAGAGTATGGCCTACTCCCAAATGTATTGATTTATATATACAACCTTAATTGGGTTTTTTTTCTTTTCTTTTTTTGAACTGCAGCTCATTAGGATTTGGAAAATGGATATATGGAATTTAAAACATATACGTGTTAAGAGTATATGCATCTTCCTATTGGATAAGCCTAAATCTCCTTACTAGCATTGACGTTTTCCCTTGTGGTTGTGGAACTCTGGTATTATCTAGTACTTGTGTAAGTACGTACAGATTTTTTTATATATTATTATTACTATTTTTTTATTGGGAGGGTTAGCGTTAGCTAGATCAGGTAACACACACCTATGCAATGTATCCCAATAATTACCGGATTATTCCAGTGTTTCGTCATAAAACATGAACGCGAACAGTCACATGATCTCACCACTAAACAAGACAGTTTATAGATTGCGCATTCCAATATTTGCTATCCAGATTTCACTAAACAAGCTGGATATAGTTGAATAGTAAGTAATACGTAGTTGAGTAGTTATATTAAACAAGCTGCATTATTTCCATAATGTTATAAATAAAGCTACCTACCAAAACCAACCTCATAACAAAGCATGCATCACACCATCTCTTCCACAAACTCTACTTACCACCATACATCGAATGATATGGACGCCAAGAAGGCTACGCATGCGAGTTGATGATATGAATACAAATGGTTTACACTGCTAATACTATATATTAGTTGTTTTCATCGATCAAATTGATATTATTAAAATCTAAAGGTATATGCTAATATTACCTCAAGAAGAAAAAAGAACACAAAATTAAACCTGATGTTAACATTTCTCTTGCCTGTTACATTTACCACCTAAGTACATAGCACATGATTATTATCTGTTCCATAACTCATGTGATAACTAAGAATCATCATTGTTAATAAGGTAATAAAGTTCTCATCAAAAATTAAGTCAAAAATGTGATCATTTTTCGTTTTTTTTAATTTTTTAATTTTTATAACTTTTTTATTAATAACTCACACACTCTACATATGTCAGAGTGAGGTTTGAACCCGTGACCTCAAAGTTGTCAGTTACAAAAATGTGAGTTTTGAACACTTTAATCAACCAAGCCACGGCTCACCAACAAAAATGTGATCATTGTTTTTGTCACATATATATGTTGATGACATATTATAAAATTCTCAATTGATATACTATGTTCCATGTTTTAATCTCACTGGACTATTCATTTTGTATATATTCTTTATAAATTTATTAAAAAAAAAAAAAGAATTTTGTATATACACTTCGTACATTATTCGAGTACACAAAATCTGGCAACGGTAGCATTATTACTGCAATATTATGATTGTTATCTAGAGCGCTAGTGTTTACGCATAAACACTAGCTCTATACCTTTTGTGATCATGAGATCGAAGAAGTCCCTCCTTTTTCTATATATTGTGTTTTAATACATAGTGTGAGCCTCGCACATCGATCGCTATCTTCCCATGAACACAAGAACCGAACTTGGGAAATAGCTAGGACCGAAGCTAGGAGAAAGGAGTGGTAGATTTGGAAGCCATGCATGCAAGGTCGACTATATGTGCATGGGTCACGTGGTTTGGTGGCCTTGCCTACCATTACTTGCAAACCAAACAAGGTCTTGGGGGTCGATAGCACGTGACTAGTTACACAGAACAGTCTGATCTGTTGGGTCAAGCTAGCTAGCTAGCAGCTTATTTCGTTTCTTCACCTTACATTATTCATAGATGCATGGCTCTCAACAAGACCAAGAACACAGGTCAAGTTTCCTCACCCCATTTATTTTGTCTTAGCTACGCCCTACACACTCGATCCTCCAATCCGTTCTTCATATACCTAATTCGATTATGTGGTTTAGAATAGCCTCTGCTGCGATCGATCAATTTGTTCAACGTCGATGTGTATACGTTGTTGATAGCTATACAGCAAGCCCACAGATATTGATAGGGGGTGAAACTGGAAAGGAGATATATACATGTAACCAATATATCTGGACGATTTATCACTCGGGATGTGATGGACTGCTTACTGGAGATATTTTCAAAAGATTTTCATCAAAGAGATACAGCTCCAATTAACCCATCATCCATGTCAACTAGTATGCGTTACATGATTATGAAGCCAAGCACTATGATGTCAATGTTTATTGTTTTCCTTATTTTCGAAGGGGTTTAATCGGAACAGTCAAGCCATAAAGATTGTTCATGTCTAGCCACACCTCTGAATTTATGGTTTGGTATTGAAATTCCTATGGATAGAAGGAGTTCCTACGTATGATGCGTTTAAGAAAGAGATTTTTCAGATGAGGGCTGCATTATTGTGGACTATAAATGACTTCCTTGCGCATGCAATGTTGTCTGGGTATAGTACAAAGGGATTTAAAGCTTGCCCAACTTGTGGTGAAGAGACTGATTCAATTAGGTTGCATCACGGAAATAAAGAAATCTACATGGGACATAGAATGTGGCTGGAAGATGACCATATTTTTCGCACATGGTACAAAAACTTCAATGGATCAACTGAGCATCGTAGACCACCCAAACCAATGACGGGTTCAGATTGTTTGAGGACGTTAAATACATTGAGCTTTCAGCAAGTCGGAAAAAGAAATAAAAAAACAGCCAATCAGAAAAGAAAACGACGTCAAAAGAAAAATGTCTCAAAATACACAGCACCTTAGAGGAAAAAAAGTATTTTTTATCAACTGCCTTATTGGGAACACTTATTATTGCGTCATAATATAGATGTGATGCATGTTGAGAAGAATGTTACAGAAAGTGTCATTGGTACTTTGCTTGGAATTGACGGAAAAAACAAAGATAGCTTGAAGGCACGGCTTGACATGGTCCTAATGGGTGTTAAGAAGTCGCTCCATCCTGAGAAGCGCGGTAACCGAACATGGCTACCCCCGGCGAAATACAATTTATCCAATGATGAGAAGACATTAATGTGCAGAGTTTTTGCATTAGCTCGGGTTTCTGATGGATTTTCATCAGATATTCGCAGATGTGTAAGAATTGATCAAAGAAAATTGGTGAATCTTAAAAGTCACGATTGTCATGTAATCATGCAGTATCTACTACCAGTGGCCATTCGTCGTGCACTAAAACCGGACATAACCAAGGTGTTATTGGAACTGAGTGCATTTTTCAGACAATTATGCACTAAAGTTGGCACTGCAGATCACTTTCGTGATTTGTCTAATCGGATTGCCGAAACACTTTGTAAATTAGAGATGATAATGCCACCATCCTTTTTTGACATCATGGTACACCTTGTAATACATTTGGCAGATGAAACAGCAATTGCAGGACCTGTACAATTTCGATGGATGTACCCGATCGAAAGGTATGTCAAATAGTTTGTTCCTAAATATTTTTATTTTAAACATGATATTTATGATTATATTTAAAATAATTAAAAATATTTGTGCATAATATAATACTATTTATATTTAGGGGTTTGTTCCTATATAATACTATTTATTTTTATTTATAATACTATTTATATTTGTGTAGATACTTGCATGATTTAAAAAAATATGTGCGCAATAAAAGCAAACCTGAGGCAAGCATTGCAGAGGGTTATATAATTGAAAAATGTCTATCCTTTTGCACAATGTATCTGTCAGACGGAGTCAAGTCGAAAAGAACAAGGATTGGTCGTAATGCTGATGACCCTGAGATTGTTCCTCGTGAAGGATTACCGATATTTACCGAAACAGGACGGTCAATACAATCAGGACGTGAGTTCACCCTAACGAATCGTGAATGGAAACGTGCACATACACATGTTTTGATAAATTGTCCTGAGATTTCGCAAAATCTAAAGCAAGTCATTATTATTTTTAATTTTTGTGCTTCTATTAATTAATCTTTCGCATTCATGTATCATTGACGTGTTACCAACTTGACATTGTCAGGGACCATGTGGCAAACACACAACGAACTAAGAGTAGACGCACTACTTTGATGGAGGCCGAGAGACAAGCACATAATACATTTTCGACATATTTTCGGGAATTGGTAAGGTTTTTTATATATTAAACATCACTTTATAATTACTTTTGTCAAATACAAAAATGAATAATGATGTTTCAATGATACAGATAGAGAGAAGAGTACATCATGATTTTGTCGACCCAGACATACGAGCTTTGGCTACTGGACCATCTACAACAGCAAGGCGTTTCAAAATGTACATCATGAATGGGTTTCGGTTTTTTGTTAAGTCTATTGATGCCCGGTCAAAGACTCAAAATTCTGGTGTGTTTGTTAAAGCCGGTGTAAGAAGCTATGCTACTGCGGGAGATCACAGACCAAGGGATGGCGTAAAAGACTACTATGGTGTACTAATAGACATCATTGAGCTAGACTATCACCACGGTCGAAAAGTTTTATTGTGATTGGCCAGACAACAGAGTTCGTAACAGAGCCGTGAAAATGGATGCATATGGCTTCATTTTGGTAAATTTTGATTATTTACTCCCTAAGCCGGACACTCTCATTCTTGCGTCACAAGCTGTGCAATTTATATATGTTCAAGACCCAACTGAACCAGATTGGCACACTGTGATCCATACTCGACCTAGAGATTTATTTGATATGGGTACAGACATAGAACCAGAGCCGTATGATGCGCAAAATTTAGTTACAGGGGCTAACGATGACGGAATAGCAAGAACCGACGTAGATGGTGTTATACTGAACGAGGTCATAGAAACAAATTCGAACTAGTATTACAATGTTTTTTTTTTCCAGTAGTCTTTATTTGTAATTCTTTTGCTGCAATTTTTATGCCGTATTTTCTTTTAGTATATTAACTATTTCGATTTGATAATTTTGAAATTTTTGACCTATAACATTTGCATTCCGTATTATGATGTGATTGACTTTGTAAGATTGGATCAATTTAAATTGATTTTGTAGTCAAAGTAATCAAACCAAAATGTTAGGCATTTAGTAATTAAAATCCCAAAATTTTCTGTGAAGCATTACCCACGTTTATAGTTGTTGTATCTCATATAGTAACTACTAGCTAAGATTGATCCACATGCATATGATATTAACATCTATCCATCGATTATGTTTGCCATTTAGCGGGGTTTACATGGTATCCCAAGAAAATGAAGAGGGAAACAATCGGAATTGAGCGGGATAAATAATTTTGTTGCCGCCAATGGTTCGCCAAAATTCTTTTAAATTTGTTGATGGAGATAAGACGTGTGTATTATGCTATGATAAGCATATTAAACAACCCTGTATGTAGAAGTTGAGGTCAGTATCAGAACCCTTCATTGTGCAAAGCAAAAGCTTGGGGAAGGTTTAACGATCGGTTTTGAATCTCTCGCTCTTGAGATTTTGATGCTTTAGTGTTATTTATATATTTCATAGATCTTTGTTTGTTATTTTTATTGGTGTACTTTTATATGAATAAATTCTTGTTTCATTTTAGTGTCAAATTTTTGATTTCCTTGGATTTGACAGATGAGTCAATCACTTCAAGATGAAGTGGGCTATGAAGAAAATGCGTATGACGAAAGTGAGACGCAAGATGTGGGTGGTTGGTTCAGTGTCCAACAAGACGATGAAAGCGAGACACATGACACAGATGAACATCAGTAAGAGGACGGTAATGCTTCTTTAGAGGCTCATGAGAGAACAAAGAAACCCCGAGGACCAAACCAAAAGAATTGGGCAAGGGAGGGTCGAGAAAAACTTCTGTGGAATCGTTTTGGACTTCCTAAGGGTCCACGATTGAAGGTTGCAAGATTCTCAAGATTTTTGGGTATTTTAGCGAAAGATTTCACGCTCTTTCCAATTAGCACACCTGACTACCGGAATTTCAAAATTGGTGATGCTGATAATCTTGAAAGGGCTTGGAAACGTGTTCAAGTAGTGTTAAATGTCTTAACATTGTCTTACATGTGAGTATTATACTAATGTATGCATATGATTTTGTGTAGGACACCATTGACTGGTCTGATCCGTTGTTGCAAGTTTAGAAGGTAAAATTAAGAGAAGGGTTTTGAGCAAGTTAAATGAACAGTGGAAACATTGGAAGTCTCAGTTGCGCAGAAAGTGGTATAAACCATTCAAGAACTCACCACGTAGGTTCCAAAAGCCTGATAATGATCGTGTGAATGAGCGTCAATGGAAACTTTTTGTTGATTACATAGACAAGAAGAAGCATCAGGTACGAAAATTTTCTCTCATCTTCTTCATGTACACTTAATTTACAATAACTTATTGTTGTTTATTTTATATAACAAAGAGGATAGTGAGGATCAACCAAAATAATCCTTCTCAAAAGAAGATAAATCAATCAACAGGGACTCGAACATATGCAAATGTGGCTCATGAATATGTAAGTGAACATCCTTTCATTCCCAGCCTCTTCTATTATATGGAAAAAGAATCTTCATATAATGTGTATTTTTTTTTCCAGCATACCTACTTTAATTATACCATATGTTGCACAGGAAGTTATTCATGGTAAAGAGCCAGATAGGTGGGAGCTATTTAAATTAACACATCAAAGGAAAGGATCCCTTGAACCAATAGATGTGGCATCTGCAAAGGCAATCGTAAGGAATTTTCTCTATAGCTTGATTTGTTTCTTTGTTTACATATATTAATATATACAATGAAATTTGATTTGGTGTTGGAGAATACAGAAGCAATATATATATAGATTTATACTCGTCAATGTATAGAAAGTACTTGGACATGTACAATTGAAACATAGCTTCTACAAGTGCTTGGACATACACTTTTCAATCTTTTCTACAACCTGCTTGTTTATATGTTACGATACTTGTAGATATATGATGTCTTATTTTCTCATGGTCTATCTATTGAATTTGTTGTAGGCGGATTTTGAAGAGGCTGAACAAGAGAGGTTAAGCAAGAACATTGACATCACCACTCTAGAAGTCCGTGAAGAAATGTATGCTGAAGTTCTTGGTAAGGAGAAAGGGAACAGAGTAAGGGGTGTTGGAGCAGGGGTTACTTGGAATGAAGTCCCTGGAATTCATGTTGAAGAGCGAGGAGTGTCAAGGGAAGACTGCGTGAGCAATTGGAAGAGCAAGCGAAAAAGGCACAAGACAGGGAAGCACGCATGATGGAGGAACTACAAAGCAAAATGGCTAAGCAAACAAAAAAGATGGAACAAATGTTTGAAGTAAGATGTGTAGAGATGGCACTCCAACAAATGGGAGAAGTGTTTAGAAGATGTGGAATAAATGTGGATACACAAGAAGATGCCATGCAAACAATGTCTCAGATTGCTCATAACATGTCTCAAAGGCCATCCAATTTCGCATTTTCACCACATGATGATGTTTACCGTCCCATAATTCCATTTGATTGCTCAGGTATGCAAAGAGATTAAACAAGTAAGTGTATATTTAAGTATTAATCATGTTTTTAGTTGGATTTTTAGTTTTTAGTTCATGTTCTATCCTAATATTGTTTTCTCATCAATAATTAGTTTAATTTTGTCCATATGTACAGGAATTATGTCTTCATCAGCCCTTATGCAATGACAACGAGGAGATGATGGCCACTACTTCAAGTCTATTACGTATGATGTTATGTAGACCTTATGATGTATTAGGATTTCATGTATACTTCAAGTCTATTAGGATTTCAATTCGGCATTTTCAATTATGTAGACCTTATGATGTTATAACTATTTTATGTATCCTGGAAAAACTTAAATGTTACTAGATGATTTGATTTCAATGTGAATGTTTAGGGTATTGCGTATTTAAATTTTCATGTAATCATTATTTTTTTTGAAAGAATTATAATGGCAGATTATTTTTATAAAAAAAAAAATCAAAGGGTATCCATTGCATATTAGATACTAAAGATCATTGCGTTGCTTTATTTAATTACCATAATAAGAAATTTATAATGTCAAAGAAATTATGAATGTATTTAAAAGAAAAAAGAAAAAAGAAAAAAGAAAAAGGAAAAGAAAAAAGAAAACAAAAAAAGAAAAATGAAATTAAAACAAAATAAGGAGAGAGAGAAAAAAAAATATAATACAACATTTAAAATAAAAGAAAAAACAGAGCCACCAAAATCAAGAGCATGGCCTTTGGTTAGTGGAGCCTGCAACAGAGAATACCTTTTTTCATTCCGTGGTTGCACCATACCCAATGACCTTTAGATACCATTATTCATATCCTCTAGAGCAAAAGATACACAAAGAAAACAGTGTCCTATGAGCCCTATGCTAGTAGTGATAGCCGGAGTTCTAGAACAAAATTCGAATAGATCGAGAAAACAAACTAGTAAGAGAGAAACATCCCATTGGAGATGCATACATACGAGAAAGGATGAGAAAAGAAAAGAGGAAACGTCGTTGGGGAAGAAATAATGTTGCATCTGTTTTTGTTTTTTGTTCTTGTGGAGACAAACAAAGTTGCATTAAGAGATCTAGAAGAAAAAAAGTACAGGGAAATCTAATCAACATCAAACCCAAAAGGAACATCATCCTAGGGAGAAACTTATTTTAGCTATATTTGTCTTCATTCTCCACTCTCCAGGGAGGGGAAGTTGAGATGTTGTTGTTGTCGAGAGGGCTTGTGATCAAAGTCGAATCTCCTTCAATGAGTGATACTTGTAGCTGCTTGAACAACAGTTCTGTTGTTAACCTGCATCCTATCGTCTAGCTTCTGCTTTGCAGTGTATTGCTTGACCCAATAATAGTATTTACTAGCTAGCAGTATGCATTCAAGCACGTTACAGATAGATAAAAAAATTTGTACACTTAATGTTCATCATCGTGACATATTGTACATATCATGATGAGATTTGAACTCATGCCATAACCTCAAACGTTCTCAGTTAGACTACCTAACTAAGTAGGTCACGGTTTACCGGTCACCACCGCATATTGTACATATCTCATTCGGTCATCGATGATCTGAAGTGCATGTGCATAATACATATTGAGCAATGTTGTAGAAAGCGGAACGATCTATGCCTTCAAGTTTACTTCCTCCATTGACCCCAACAATACTACTTACGTAAAGAACTGCTTGACTGTATGTTTCGCATGCCCAGCGTCGCGTAAAAGGCAAATCCTTGAACATTCGGGTGCTGGTGTTATAGCAGATTAGACGTCCATCAGCTGCAACAATAAGAAGCTCGTCACTCTCCCGAAATATCAATGGGCTGCATATGAGTTCTGCACATTCAATGGTGAACTGTTTGGTCCATAGTCTCTCGACACCATTCAAGTCGTTCAGTAGCCACATATCAAAAGATCTAACAGGACGATGACGAAGATCATCATCATGAAATGTGAATAGAGCAATGGATTCTTTGCACGCTGCAATTAGCATAATATTGATATGTGGGAGATCATCATCATATGATATATCTGGAAACGTTATCTCATCAAATACCTCGTCAGCCATATTGAATGAAAGGATAACTGGAGACCATTCCAGCCAATAATAAGTTCCGTTCAATAAGAAATGAGACTTGCTATCATTTGTGTCGTCAATAGATAATTCTCTACCAAAATCGACCTCTCTCCAAGACTTAGAACGCATGGTGTATACCTCTGCTCTATAATCGTAGATATGAGAGTCGTTATAAATTAGAACCCTAACGACTTTGTAATCGTTACCTTTTGAATCATACCCGAACCCCAAACAATCTGCCCAATACGTTGCGTCAAAGCATGAGACCTGATCAGCGTCCTTGAGGTCAGGAAGAACACAAGACTTGGGAAGAAGCTTGAAGTCGTTGAGTCCCGGATTGCATAATATGGCATTACCAGCGATCATAAAGTTACCAAGGTAAACTTGTAGACAAACAATCCCATCACAATGACCGGAAATCTTCACAGTCAACGGATCACTATCTTCACAGTCAACCGTAGGAAGGGGAACATCAATATCATCAAGAAGGTGATGATCATCATATATTGAGAGTCGAGTTTCAACCTCGCGAATCGTGTGATAGAAGGGATAACCCATTTCATTCTGAATGTTGATTTTGCAGTCGTCGGAAAAATGACGCTTGAAAAGGATGGGAGGGGAGGAGGCGAGTTTGCTGTACCTAGACATGGAAAGGTGTTTGGCGATGAAGCTTGTACTGCTGATCAGTTCCTTCCACACCTTGCAGGCGCACTTGAATCGCATCAAAGATTTAGGAGGCAGTCGTATCAGGATTTGCACCACGATATCTTCCGGCAAAAACAATTTACCAATGTCCGCCATGACTCCACCACCTTCCTTTTCCTCTCTTAAACCCTAAACCGGATTCCATCTTTCTCATCTTTTAACTAAGGGCACATGTATTATGCTGTATTGTCCAGTCCTTTGGGCCTTTTGAGCTTGGTGATATGGGCCGGGGATTTTTTCCCCTAAGCTTGTAGAATGTTTAGCAGCTCTTTATTTTCAATAATTTTCCCCTGTTGTTTAGAGATTCCTATATGTAATCTGATAAGTAAATCCTGGAGGGACGATACATTCCTAATTCGACTAGATAACAGATTCCTAGCTAGGTTGTTGATTTGATATGCATTTTCATAACTAGATCATAAGCTTGCTTTGAAATGAACATTAGATATTTATGAGTGGTCTACCCCTATGTATCATCGTGGTCCATTTACTGATTTCATCTTTTACAGAATCGACCCCAAAACCAATGACAGCGGAATGTTATATACAAGTCATTCTGGTTCGAAAATTATTGACTATCAGTGATTGATTGTTTAAAAAAAAAAAAAAAATCCGATGTTTCAACCGCATTGCCTCAATTCATGGACAGTAACGGCAAATAAAATAAAATGAAACAAGCCTCATTCTTGTTCATATGATCAGATGATTCATATCCCTAAACAACATACTTGAACAGAAAGCACACAACCACTTAATTTGCAGTTTGCACATCATCTATTCATCTTGATGAAATATATATATATATATATATATATATATATATATATATATATATATATATATATATAACAAGCAAGGGATCGAACTAGCTATTTACTGCAAGTCTACAATAGAGAAATTAACAATTCATTCCAAAGGATATTGATACCCTAGACCTGCTCCGATGGCTTCTCCTGGGGTTGGAACGGAGGCGCCGGAACCGGAGGTCCAACAAGAACTGCTTCTCTCCGGCCATTTGCCCTACCAAGAAGGTAAAAGGCAAGAGCTACGATCAAGATGAACAGTATCACCGGCAACGATATCACCATTACAAATCCCATTTTCCAACTCTGATTTTCAGGGTAACAAACAAACCATGGATCCATGTTTGTAATCAAGCTAATCCATGTTTATATCTAACTAATCCTTCAAACTGAGAAATAAATACGATCGAGCTAATACTTGGTTACCTCTTGGTCTTGGGAATGCCTTTGTTTTCCAAACGAAGCAAGTACAGCTCAGCTGTAGAGTCCAAGAGAGAGCAGAGTATAATCTGGAGAGAAATGTGGGAGACGATAATAATGTAATGATGAGAAGGCCTTTAAACTGTCCACATGGCCACGCTATGACCTTGGATGCTAAATACTTGTTACTATTTTATTGGTCACTTGTGAATGACGAGTCCATTCTTAGGTCCAAAACTATTTCTTAGCTCCACAAATTGAGTTACTACTTACTACCAAATTAAATTTAGAAATCATTGGCAATAAAATGGATAAAAATGCTAGAGACACCAAAATATTTTACAAAATTTGAATCCCGAATGATGTGGCATAAGCCACCTCAACACTTTTATTTATCAATAATGCTGTCATGGATTTTGACTAATTTAAGAAAACACGTTCTTCTTCTAAAAAAAAAAGAAGCAATTTCTTGAATTAAAATATTAAAAAAACAAATCAAAGAAGAGAACAAGCAGAACCCTAATTCATTCAACGCCTTTGTGCCCCATAAATCACCATCCAAGCCTCCACTTTTTTATCCAGATCTACCGATGGGTTGTTAAATTGGAATTACCAGTCCCCACGCATAACTTCTTATGAACGGCTACCCGATATAATTGGAATTACCACTGTGTAATTATATGAAGCTTGTGGGATTTGTACTAAGCAAATTGTTAGATTGTTTGTCTATATATGCATAAAAATAAACTAAAAATCTCACTAAGTGCCTAGTTTATTTGGTCTAGTGGCATATGTTTCCCTATGTAAGTGGGGGTCGTGAGTCGATAGACTCGTTGTAGCATTCAGTTATTTGTTTGACAAAAAAATAATCTCACAAGTTGTCCATCTCCATTTAATGTTGTGACAATAGACTCATTATAAACTTGTTGATGTTTTTTTTTTTGATGAAAAATGTCATCACTATATTATAATCAAAAAATTACAAAGAGACGATATACATCGAGAAATAAGAAAACATATGCAATAAGAGCATCAGCGTTAAAAAAAATCTCACAATGCAGTCGATGTATACTTTATTTCATCAAATTGAACTTACAATTTAATCGGAAGCATCTTACCAAGACATTTAAAATGTAAATGTGAGACTGATTGTTAATCGGTATGAAGTAAGAATTGTCTTTTGAACCTTTTCTAGGTTTCTTTGCAGCTTGATTCGTCTTTTGGTTCACCCAAATGTTATTGATTGTTTAGTCAATATATTGTCATTATTTGTGACTAAACTACACTTGATGGAGTGTTACTGATGTTATTATCCACCGACCGAGCACTATTTGAAGATGTCTTATCTTACTTTACGTGCTCCACCAGCATTTGTAATTTTGTCCATTCCCCATATAAATCAACCTGCTCCCTACTGTTTAAGCTTTTCTTTAATCCCAGCGTCAATTATCAGTTTTCATAATATCTGTTATGGTACATTGGTACCAAATACAAATATTTCCCACCAATTAAGGTGACACTGAGTTAAACTTGATTGAGATCCTATGAACCTAACGGTGGGATATGTTTTGACACAGAGAAAGTTGTTTATAGTTTTAACAGTCCAAATTTCTAAAGGGGCATACTCAATGGGAGCCCCATCATCCCCCATCGGTTTTAAACTTTCCATTTTATTGTAACAAGTAATAGAAGCAAGCAAAACACAAATTTGCAATAACCAATTTGTTGACCTATCCAATTTCTTTGATGATGCTGCAATTACAGATTCAGCAGTTCTTACCCTATGTATATGTTGACATACAAGGAAATACAATTTTGCAGCTATGGCTTTGATACAACGAGAGAATTTGATTTGACTAGGCAATTTTGAAGGCTATGACGCATAAGGAGCAGATGTTGCAGTACCCTTGCGTGAACCAGAAGGCCCCTCGTTAGTGCCAACAGGTTTATTGGAAAGCCGCCTCTTGTAGCGTTTGAGGACAGAGGCCAGGTTTTCTTTTCCCTTTGGAAAAGCCACATCACCGGCTGCTGTGCCCGTCCGGCCCTTTCGGCATGAAATTGCAATCTCCACATCCTTGATTATGTCCAGGAGCGTTACAGCTGTCGTGCATTTTCCCCTGGCTGGTTTTGCCGCAGGGGGCAACATTCCATTCGAAAATGTTGGACTAGACTTCTGCTGCTGGGCTGCTGCAATTTGAAGGCAGAAGCATGGAGACATTGGAGTACGAGGCTTAGAGAACGCAGCATCAATAATGCCCTGTATTACAAAGATAGACCGGTCATAAACATCATTGGATGACAAGCTTTGCAAATACAAATACAAACAAATATAGTAAGGAGATCTAGTTGTATACTATGGTAGCATACTGCAATTCAAGGAGCTATGACAGTAAGCCTAATAAGAAATTGAAAGGTTACACTTTACCTTCAACAATATTTATGTCCAGGGGGAGTGTTGGACTCAATTTAGTACTTTATATTAAGGAATTTCTAGGAATCTATTCATCGGGATGATTTTGTTATATCTGGTCCTCATCTGAGTTGGACTGGCCACTATCAATGGGACTTAATACATGACTATTGTTAAGACGATACCGACAATTGTAAAGAACTTCATAGCCAATTTCCTATTCTCCTTTCTTCTCCTTTCCTGTCTCTTTTCATCTAACTTTGTTTCTAGACAATTCTAAATTCTGAAGGAGTATTACTCATAAAAGATTAGTAAAATAAATGCCACCAAATTTCCACAACAGTTAAATCAAGGATCCAATGCAGATGTTGCCTCATCAAACTCAAGTTGGCATGACCGCTACTCCTAACCTTATTCTGATCGGTTGATAAGTCTAGACCGAGACAATAAACTTATGTAGAAACCATACTCAACTTGCAAA
The DNA here is from genome assembly GCA_009720345.1 of Fragaria iinumae. Lineage (NCBI taxonomy): Eukaryota > Viridiplantae > Streptophyta > Magnoliopsida > Rosales > Rosaceae > Fragaria > Fragaria iinumae. The sequence continues at coordinate 10,217,745 of CM019122.1, read as the reverse complement.
AATTGGAATCATAAGTAAGAAGAAGGCTTTAGAGTTTACCTGAAGTCGATTCAGAACATATGTATATTTTCCCCAAAGCTCTGGCCGGCTTTCCATAAGGGACAAATCAAGAATCCGATGAATACACCAGACCCCAAAGCTTATTATTAGATCAGATCTCCAAATACAACCTTCCCCACAATTAGGAACCGAGGAAACCATGAGATGGGTGAGATTCACATCATTCATTTTTGCAGAAGCAGACTTCCTGTCAGAAGAAGGGTATGGAGATTCACCCATGTGAACTGTTCGATTAATCTCTCTTGTTTCAGCTTCATAAAGAATTTTCTCCCTGGCAGCCACACGATCTATTAGATCCTCATCCACTCCATCATTCTGTTTAAACAACCAGTCGGACCCTTCCAACTTCAAAAGCTTCACAATGCAGTGTCTAAAAGACTGAAGAAGCTTTGCCTCTGAATCTGCAACTGACGTAGCTTCCAGACCTGCAGAACCTGCTCTACTACCAACTGCAGTCCCAATAGAACGATTATTATCAGCTACACCAAATTGCTCAAAAGGCTGTCTAGACCAGAGGGATCCAGTGCCATAATTAGAATTCGGTTGGGATGATCGAACATCTTTGTAGACATTAGATGCAGAGACTTCATCAAATGCCAAAGGACCTCCCCTCCTTGCACCAGATTTTGGATACAAGGATGATTCATAACTCATTATCCCAAACCCAGGAGGAGGATCCCGTGGAGCACTTTTACTAGACTTGTAGAGATCACGGTTAATGTCAGGTAGACTGTGGTATTTCTTTGCATTGGCTGAGTTTACCGCATTCTCCGAAATTCCAGAGGAGGGTACATCATAATATGGTCTATCAGATTGCAATGGACTTTGTCGAGATACTGTAAGGTTCTGAAAACTGGAAGCCTGAACAGAGCCTAACCCATTTTGCAACTTCTGCCCCATGGTAAATGCAAGTGAATCTCTGTAGTTTCCAGCACCCAATGAAGAAGCAGAATTTAGCGCTGGTGACTCCATTTGACCATTCAAGTTACTGGAACTTCTGTCATTACGGTTAAGATACGATGACATCTGATAACCATGTACTGTGGCTGGCTGGTAATCCCGGCTCTCAGCAGATGGTATGCTCCGCACACTTGAATAGCGCCTCTCACCCGAGTCAGAAGTTGGTATACTGCGCACACTTGAATAGCGCCGCTCACCCAAGTCAGAAGATGGTATACTGCGCACACTGGAATAGCGCCTCTCACCCAAGTCAGAAGATGGTATACTGTGCACACTTGAATAGCGCCTCTCACCCAAGTCAATAACACTGCGGCTTGAATTTTGGACATACGCATCCAGCAATTGCATGTGGCCGGGCCATAACGAGGACGATCCCCTTTGAGCGCCATATGCTGACTCTATACTGTTTTGCAGCCTCTGCTGATTTACAGAGTCATATAAACTCAAGTTGATTAAAGGATCAGATCCTTTGCCTCCTACAGATGGAAAGTATCCAGAAACTTCTTTTGCAGTGGTATCATCTTTCAGCAAGGAAGAAGCAGAGGAAGCAGAGGAAGCAGCAGAAGAAGCCTTTGAATCTGACCCCAACAACAGATCCAGTTTCTTTGCTCTTGCTTCTTGAATTACATTCCCATGGAAATCATACAGTTGTCCCCAAAACTCATCGAGTGCAGCAGCTAGTTGACGTCTAGCAGCACGGCCCAACCCTGCTAGTCTTGAAAGGCTTCCAGCACCGCTCCCCCCTTCGTCACCTTTTGCGCTGAGACTCCTGAATGATCCTGGACCCTCAGATGTTAATGTGGTGCTCTCTGAAGCCTCTTTCAAGGAATCTTCTGGTTCCCAGGTATCTCCCTCATCATCATCTTTTTCAGTTGGCAAGTCTCCTTCAGTTGCAAGAGTCTTCTCAACTTGCTCTGATGATTCAAATTTCAGAGTACCGGTGCCCAGTACTGTAAGATCAGAAACCTCATTAGCCACAGTTGGGACGCAAGTTGATTCTACTACAGGTGTGGGTTCCTCCTTACTGCATTTGGCAGAGTGAGGAAAGGTACCGAGAGAACTATTTTCCTCTACGCCAGATAGTTGAAGCTCCTGATCAGGCTCCAAGAGAGTTTCGGGCAGAACAAAATCAAAATTTGCAACGGCTGTATCTAATTCTCTATCCAATGCGTCCCCAGATGATGGTGATGGTTCATGCTTCTGTATATCTGCATCTCTATGATAGTTATGTTCGGCTATATCAGTCTCCGTATTTCTAAATGGCTCCGAGACACCCTTAGGCATATCCCAGTTCCACACCTGGTTCTCTATTCGAGCACTTGCAGATTTTAACGGTGTAGCCGCCAACCAAATCATCAGGCAAAATGATGCAGAAGCAGTGATGAGAAGTACAGACATACTACTTCCAGCATCCCATCTCAAATTATCCACCCAATCACTATTCCCAAAAATCATCTCCACTACAAAGACAACTTTTAATCCAAGCATCCCAATAAGTGTAATGAGGGCTGAAAATTCAACGAACTGAGAAATCTTATGGGCTCCCATTAATTGTCTTGAAGCAGCAACACGAAAAAGAGGGATCACAGAAGATGGCAGTAGCAGGGCTGCCAACACCTGTGTAGATACAAGCAGTTGATACATCCCCTCAGCTCCTGAGCTCCAAACAAAATACAGAGCAGGAACAACGGCAATGATTCTGATTGTAGCACAGTGAAGCCAACCAGGAAGGTCCAGTTTTAAGAAGTCATTCAAGACCACTTGTCCACCCAGACTCCAGCTTAATGTTGTGATTTGATTTGATAAAAAGAGAACCAGCAAGAAGGCAACAGGTACTATTGGACCCCAAAAGACCTGCATAATTTAAAAGCACTTAAATTTGAGTGTCCAGCATGGTACTGAACGATTAGTCGAGTACCGTAAACAAAAATCATCAAAAGCATGTGATCATGGAGAGAAATTAAAACCTGTTCAATAAGGGACATTGCATCCTGAAAAGTAAGAAGACCACGTGAAGTGTAGAATGCATTTGCTGCTAAGGTCATCAGGACATAATTCACCAAATAAATACCACTAAACATGCAGAAGATGGCGACAAAATGGTTCTGACACAAAGTATCCTTAGAAACAGTTTGTTGTTGCTGATGCTGCTGCAGAATTAAAATAAATGAAAGTTGAGAGAAATGACCATCACCAAAATCAGCTATACGTAAACATGTTTATTTCAAAAAAAAACAAGAAGGGTGAGGTGGTAACAGAACTTCATCGTGCAACAGGGATAGTTTGATACTCATGTCTTTAAGTGTTTATTTTCACACCCAATACCTCTACCAAGAGAATCTCATATTCTCTTATAAGTGGAAGTGTGGAACTTTTTCTTTTCTCTAGACAGAAAGGAAGAAGATTTGTGCTTGTGTGGCTCAATTGCCTCTATTGAAGTGCACTGACTATTGAAAATGGAAACATCTGCCTTTCTTAATGAAGTGCACTGAATAAGTCAACTGATAAAATTTATGAGGCTTCCAACAAATAGAAGTCATTTTACGGAAATTTATTAAACAGACTTCCCTGAATGAACTCATTTTGCAATGAAAAATTGTGTGACCCAAAAGACCTAAAGATACAGTATGCAACAACAAAAAAGATACTAATAATATCAAACTACTAGTAAACATTGTACATTTATATATATAGGCCTTTTCAGATACGGACCTCCTTATTTATTCAAAAGGTACGGATTTCCTTAATTGACATACTTTTCGATCATATTTTCTCATCTCAACCATTCATCTTTTAGGTATATATGAGTAGATCATCTCTACAAAATTTTAGCCAAATTGATAATCATTAAGGTATTCAAAATTGTGAATTACACGAACGGTTCCTGTTGAACAGATTTGGTTCGTTCATTGTAATCATATAGTTTCGATACCTTAACGATTATCAATTTGGCTGAAAATTTGTAGAGATGATCTACTCATATATACCTACAATGTGAATGGTTAAGATGAGAAAATATGATCTAAAAGTGGGTCAATTAAGAAAACTGTACCTTTTGAATAAATAAGGATATTTGGATATTTGGACCTGATAATGTCTCTCTCTCTCTCTCTCTCTCTCTCTATATATATATATATATATATATATATATGCAAATATCACTAGATAAAACTAAGGTACACATGCATAAACTAACATTCAGGAATATATCCAAAAACAAAAGGAGCATTAAAAGCACAAATACCTGCACAATAGAAGAATGAAGATAAAAACTATGGGGCATAATACTAGCTCCAAGAAGACTCATCAGTGAAAAAGCACTTTCCCCACTCAATTTTGTTAGCATCCCAGTCATGGAAAGCGGCATTTGCGGTTGACTGATGAATACTCCAAGAACAAAGGAAAGCAGTATGAATCCTGCAACGTATATGCACACACATAGGAATTTCGCCTTGCAAGTGTCCTGCAATAGGGGAGTTAATTCTTTTGTAACGAATAATGCAAACAATTGTAATGTAAAACAAGAAAACAAGTTCTGATACTTACCAGGAGGGTGCAAAAAAGAGGGTATAAAACAGCATTAGCAGCAGTCAAAAACACACAAGTGAACAAGTCCCACCCAAACAGAAGATTAAGTCCATGTGCGATACCGAGGATCTAAAAAACAGAGCAACCATATAACACGAGTATACAACTTTGTTTCAGCAATGATACTACCGATAATCACTGATGAGGAAAGAGAAATTACCATGGTAAGGTCCAACAAAATCACCGACATCTCTGTTTGTACGCCTAAGAATATGCATGTAGCCTTGTCATACTCTTCACTACAAATCTACAGGCATAATTAAAATTAAGAAGAAAATGAACTGTTAAAAATTTTGCCAGCTAACAAGGATCGTGTGTAGAAGTCTGTCTACAATGTGTGTGTGTGTGTGTGAGAGAGAGAGAGCAAGGACTTATATTAAGAATATGCAATGAGGAGACAGTGTATGCTAGTATGCATTCAAGTAGCACTTCTACTACTGAGAATGAGAAGAATGACAACTTAACAAAACCCTACATAAGAAAGAATGGTACCTGAGCAAGATCTTTTCCAGTGACTACAGCAATCCGAGCAGACAGATAGTGACACAAAATAGCAGCCAAATTGAATATAAACATCACTGCAGCCAGATCAGTACCATATCGGGAACCTGCTTCAACAGTTGCCGCCCACTTTCCAGGGTCAAGATATCCAACTGCAATCAGAAGCATAGGTCCAACAACAGGAAGCAACTGATGGACAGCACCTGGTCTATTGTTAGCAATAGAGCTAGCAGACTCCATATTAGCTATCAGTCTCTAGGACAAGCGAAATTGGCAGTGCAATGATTTTCTTGTGCAGAAATAAGATGGAACTGTTCTGCTTGCAGAGTGACTTCCTGAATAATTGAACCAACTAGAACTGCCAACTGAGCTAGTCGCTCCTTGTGAAGAAAAGGAAAGATGGAAGAACTTCAACGATGAGATAGATGAAGAGTGACAGGAGCACAACAGGGAAGAGGGCCTCGAATTTGGGGACACCAAAGAAGAGGAATGATGAGGGCGTAAGAACTAATATAGGAGGACTAGAAATAAACACTTTCAAGCCACATGATCACCAATTGACTACAACCCTAGATAAACTGTACAATTGAGGTTCTCAGTGTTCCGACACATGTGACAAGACACTGCTGACATGAATGGGGCTGATGTCTCTGGATAACAAAAATGCCTAAAAGAAAGTACATCCAATAAAGCTTCTGATAAGGTGGCCGGGCAATCTACTCCAATACACCATATCAGACCTAACTTCTTTTGACATGACTACTATATACCCATCTTTAAGCACCAACTGTGATCATCAGAGACTAACCTGATGTTCCCGAAATTAGATGTCATTGCAGAGTAGAATGTTAACCCATAAAGTTCTCTATCTATCTTTTCAGTATAGTTAGAGGGTCAATCCAATCCCTATGAAGCTACTGGCAATTAGAAAACACAACTGACAAAAACTCAACAAACTTTGACTAGTCCAATCACTTGATACCCTGCCACTGACCTCCAATCCTGATTCAGAAAAACAGCATTAGCCTGATACACCCAAAAAATCAGGGCAAAAATCAATATCAATGCATCTTAGCAGCCTATTTCTATGAAAAAATCAAAAATTTAAGACAGCCATAATAGTAGTCAAGCAAGTTCATTTACATTTTGTATTAAGCACATTAACAGCAATGAACTCCATGTAGAAAACTTGCTTATGCTATCTTCCTCAAAATTTTGATCAGCAGAGAAACTGGTAAAGAGAATATTCAAACTTCAGTAACAAGGGCCTAACAGCAACCAATCAAATGCCAAAAACTATTCCCATAAGAACTGCAAAAACACTGCTCCAAAAACCCACCTCATATCTTTGCCCAGCATTCCAAAATGAAAAAACGACCCCAAACCACAAACAAGAGGCAGATAAAGGTTTAAACTTTAATAGAAGCTGAAGTTCAAAGAAAACCCCAAACCCTTCAGAATCTGGGTGCTGAGAAATTTACCAGAATCCATTGCCATGGATCTGAAGCATCCAAAGAAGCAGAAACCCAAAAGACCATTTACACGAATACCAAGGATGATGATGCATATGGAGTTCAATCAAAATGATCAATCAAGTCAAAAGCACATATAAAGGTCACAACTTTATGAGTGGGATTGGTTTTAAGGGTTTTGGAAATGCTAAGCTTACCTTCCTCTGAGGTTCTGAGCTTTCCTTTTCTCTTATATTGTTTGTGTTCAGTTCCTCTGCCAATCTTTATCTAAACCAGGTCTTACACAAGCAGTAGATCTCATAGGACCTCAAAACAAAAACCCACAAAGCTTATATATTTTATGCACACAATTATATCTTGTACTGGAGAGAGAGAGAGAGAGAGAGAGAGACTTATGGGTGGGCTATCAAGGCCATCTTGAAGAGAGAGAAAGGAAGACAGACAGTAGTGAAAGTAGGGGATGGGGAAAAGGTTCACAAAAATGTGTTCTTTTTATATTGGATTTTAGAGAAAATATAGAAATAAATGTGCATGGAAAGGTCCAATGGGGCATTTAAACATTTTCCTACTCTCTTTTATGGAATTATGTGTCTCCTCATTTGCCAAATTTATTTCCATTTTCTGTACACTTTCTTTAGTTGCCTGTGGTTGAAAACAAGTAAAATATCAGGGTTTGGTCAGAATGACACTGTTGAAATAGATACATTTTGTGTTAAAACTCTCGTAGTTTCATTTTTTGGAACGGTGTGTTTAAATGAAAATTTACGAAGTTAAACAACATTGATGTGATTATTACTTTATTAACCGATGATTATACTTATTGATGTAATCAATTATCTCAAATATGTGGTTTCTTAAAAGAGTCTTGTTTCCGTTAATCTTCAAAACCATAAATTGATAACAAGTCATTACGTAATCTAAGTCCGACAAACATGCAAACGTGCATGAATAACTTACGTAAGCTTTTGTATGCTTATCAAGTTTCTTTTTCGAGAACTACACGGAACTTAACAATTGTATTGATCCGTAATTATGAATCTCAACCTTAGTTTAAATTCCGCTTATTGTAATTTTGTTCAAATATCAATCTTCATATTAATTCGATCAATAACACCAAATCACTGAATAATCAAAAGTAGTAACTCGGCCCAATGACGATTATCTAAATCCATTGGGTCTCTTAAGTAATAATCTATAGTCGATCAAAACCAAAAAAAAGAGATGTAGGTGATTTCATAAATGATTAGGCCTGTTTTTTTTCGAGCAATATGTCAACCCACAAAATGATTTAGAGTGACATTCCTCTATTCTCTTATGATCAAATTGCCCCAGGAGGGAGTTTACTGGTTCATGTATTTTTTGTAACTGGTTGGACGTAAGCGAAAGGGCTCTTCGCTCTCTCCATTGTTGGGAGCAATCTTCATACTACGACTCAGGGCGGAAGACGATGCATCAGACGAAACAAATTTAGATGGGTCTGGTGTTTCTTCATAATTATGATGAATATTAACTTGATTATTCTTAATGGATATAGATTTATTATCCAGCATCATAATTCGCCCAATTTATATTCGAGTATTGTATTTGTCTCTAGCCAAACTAATTTATTTTCTATTAATTCACCGATCAAAATTGGATATCTTGTTCAAGATTCATCATAGAGCAGTTTAGTTTGACCTTAACTATCATGTTTAATTCGTTATCTATTTTGTTTCATTTTATTGAGGTCAAGACTTGAGCAAAAAAAAAAAAAAAAACAGACTTCTTTATGATTTTGATATTACGAGAGTATGAGTAATACCAAAAGTTTATAATCATTTTGTATCCAAAAAAAGTTTATAATCATTTTTTTTTCTACGGGCTGTAGTTTGTAACCATTTTGATAAATAAAAATAATAATAAAAATATCATAACCACATAAGAGATTGTCCCTTCTTTTGGTATGAAATGACCAGAATTTGGGTACATATGGAATCAGAGCAGGGTGGTACGCTCAGCCATTTCTAAATTTGGCAGCAATTGAATGTTCTACCATAACGTGCTAGATTGCTTTTTCCACATATATTACTGGAGCAAATTATGCAAAAAGGAACAAGCTCAACCACAAAATAACAAAATGCTTATGCAAAAAATTCACATCCACATTCTTAAAATTCCAACTATGAAAAAATATTAGAGGTCCCAAATCTCAAATTCCAATTCCCAAATGAAGAAAATTGTTATTAATATAGGTAAAACTCAAAAGAAAGAACATTTCCAAGTCATGTAGGGATCTTATACAACCAATGGAAGCTAAAAATAATGTAGCCAAGAAGATAATTCAACTTTTAATTGAGTTTTGGCCAATGGTATTGGTGTCCTCCATTAGAAGGAAACTAGCCTAAATAAAGAGCCCCAGGTATGAAGGGGTGGGAAAAGCTCGTGATCCTAGACCAACTACTGCTTTGGGGGACTTTATCATGACCAAAAAATTTAGGACCCCTTATCTCTTTGGGTATAATTAAATCGGTTCATGATTAGCATTATTATTTCTGGAATTCAATAATTAGTTTTGATTTGTTTTTGGAGGTTCCCATTTAATGGGATGTCCCAACGACGATATGTGCTGTCTAGTCTCCAAGTCAGACTCTTTGGAGTCTTCAATTTTCTTTTGTAACTTGTTGCTCGTCATGCATAAGAAGAAATTGAGTTTATGGTTTTAGACTTTTAGCTAGTGAGGGACACATTTGATTAATTGTCACGATGTAGTCGCAATGTATTGGGGAGCTTTTCCTTTTTGTTGTACTGACAAACATGTAAACTGTACTACAATGAACGATTGGTTCACAGTTCAATCTCTGAACTATACATATTTCAAGTATATATATCAAGGCTATTTCTTTTGTAATTTTTGCTCATAAATTAGATTACTTTCATATATCATCCCAGAGAGAAATTTTCTTGCATCCGTCACAAATGCGGATTAGGATTTACAGCTCACATGGTAAATGAGTAAATTGAGCTTCAATATGAAATCAACAAAAACAAAAAGAGATGGTGGAACGTACATTAACTCTGTCGTTCTGGTTTGTTATATCTCACTTTCCTAGTCGCTGGCCATGCAATGCATCAAAACTGCAATATCCTTGTCCCCAGCTCTATCATTTGATCTTAATTTATTTAAACATTGAGAAGCAACAAGATAGATCCAACTGAATTTACGAACAAGTTCATTGAACTTCAATAATCCAAGTTGTTTATAACTAAATTATGTTCCTTAATTCATAGAATTTAGCTCGAGATTACAGAACTTGACTATAAATATTCCTCCGTCGATCACTTCTGCAGTTAAAGTTAGGGTTGAAGGAGACCAATCTCCCACATAACCAACAAGGCCAAGAATCTAGTTTGTGAATTAAGTCTTGTTTACTAGATTGAGATTTTTGGGGCTGTGTAGCACAAATTTATTATAAGAGGTGTTTGAGTGAGCACCTTAGCCTCTGGAAGAACTGGTTCACTGTATCTGCAGTTGAGAACATATGATAAAAGAAATAACTTGGTGGTCACTTATGGGTGACAAACACCAATGAGAGATGGACAAGTGTCAACAATAATAATAAATAAACATGTCAAACACCGAAAACTCCTCTCTGTTATGTCCTTAAATTACAGCCAAACCTTTTAAAATGGACACGTGTCTAAGGTGACCATCCCTTGTCACCGAAGTCGGATTCATGATAAATTATACTCATTTTCAGTTATGGTCAGTTTCTAGTTTTTAAAATGAGCTCACACAGTTTCAGTTAAACGTGCTTGATTTCATTTGTTAAAGATCTAAAGCGCATTGTTTCCTATATTGTTGGCTTCCGATTCGATAGTGTACTTACGTTCCATGAATGTGACAAGATGTTCACTTACCTGTAGTGAACTTAGTGATTATGGTTGTAAACTGGTCGGATATATAGTAAATGATATAAACTCACGATCGAGTTGTGAATTCAATATATACCAAGCTCGATAAGAAATATGAGCCGAGTTTGAGCACCGGTAGAATCAACTAGGTCAATAAGCTCATGAATGTACGACTCTTTGGAACCGATCCATAGATGTTTGTGCGCGCGGTTGTTTGTTGGAATCCAACCGATATACCATGGTTGAGAATATATATGTAAACTCGAGCAGCTTAGCCTAATTTGTAGAAATGGTGTTCATTAACTTCATTTGCATCTGCAGTTGAGAATATATATATATATATATATATATATATAGGCCCGTTCGAGAGCGGACGTCGCCAATTTATTCACCTTCAGGGCGTCGACGGAGGCACTTCTCTTGCCAGATGAACACCAGAGGCCTCCGGGACGGCGTTGACATGAAGAAGAAGGTCAAGAAGATCAGGATCGGAGCTCTAGGCAACAACTGGGGCTATCCGATTAAGGTTGGCAGCAAACTTGTAGCCGGCGAGTCCACCGGCAAGAGGAAGCTCAGTATCAATGTCAGCTATTCGTCCGACAAGAGAAGCGCCGCCGTGGACGCCCTGAAGGTGGAGAAATCGGCGACATCCTCACTTTAAGCCCAGTGCGGACGTCCGCTCCTGATCCAGGCTATATATATATATATATATATATATATATATAGTTCCCTTCCAGAGCGGTGTCCTTATTTGAAATTAAGTTGTGGACCTCCTTATTTCGCTCACTTTCAGGTCGCATATCCACATCTCAACCGTACAATGTCTAGAATATAGTGTGTATATCATTCATGCACAATTTTATCTAATTTGGAGATCATTTGGGTACTGAATTAGATTAAATAAATCAACAAAATAAAAGCTGTCTAAACATAACCGTTCGTGTAAATCACGATTACGGAAGCTCGATCAAATGATCTTCAAATTGGATGAAACTTTGTAGAAATGATATTCACACTGTGTTTTAGACACTAATATATATATATATATATATATATATATATATATATATATATAGACACACACATGACCGTTCGAGAGTGGACGTCCGCATATATATATATATATATATATATATATATATATATAGTTAAACGTGCTTGATTTCATTTGTTGATTGAGTTCATAATAAGCGCATTGTTCCTATATTGATGCTTTTAGTCGAATGGTCTACCAGATCTATATGACAAGATTTCCACACTACATGAATGAGACCAATTAATTAATCATGATTTTTTCTAATGTGCTTTTGATTTTACTAGGAATCGGCTTGCTAGCTTTTCATTTTCTTCTGAAGCTAGCATGTAATAATCTATCATCAAAGTAAACTAATTTAAGCTCGAATATATCCCCTTCACATGCTTTAAAATAAGTATAGAACGAACACTTGTAGAGTTGTAGTTGGTATGAACTCATGACATCCCAATATTATAGACGAAGTTGCTGGTTGCCGGCCTACAAATGCTTTGGTCTTTGACATGCATGGTTCTAGTCGGTATTGATGGACAAAATCTTGTTCTATATATAAACGCTCCTAAATCTTTTACTGCGTGTGTTCAATGGATCCATTGAGAATCACAATCATCTCTTTGTTGAGTGTCCACTTTCTATGAAAATATGTAGTCTTATGTTTAAGTGTGGTGTATGATTCAAATGATCGTGATTAAGGGAATTGTAACATTTTCTGCTTACTTGTATGTAGTTACCTCCTTTATTCTGAACTACAATTCTTTTTCTTAGCCACACAAACTTGTTCGGTAGATTTTGCGAAATGTATGATGAGTATGGTTAGGAATTGGGTCTAATTGGCTCATGAATGTCATTGATAATGACGAACCCGTGACTTGTTCGAGTAAGAGGGATGAGAGTGGGGAAGTTACTTCCACCACCAATAATTCTCAAGCATTGTAATTATGTTTTCTTGTTTTGAATAAAATTCTGATGTTTCCTAAAAAAAAAAAATGTAGCGTTCAATATGGGTATAACTCCATTTCTGTGTTTAACGACTCCAGTCACTCGACCAATATATAAGAGTTTAGGGTTTGGGTTAGAATTAGTAATGCTTTGCTAGCCCCAAAGGTCATTAGTAATTTAGTATTCATCACTAGTCACATAATCAGGGTTCATAATCGAGCTTTTCTATTAGTGGGAGTTGCACTTAAACTTAAAGTAGCTAGCTACTAGCAGGTCTGAAGCGTCAACTTTGTTTTCTGCATATTCTAAGCTTACAGACTTATGATTACATTAAAAGCTAAAACGCTGCGTTAAGCTACAAGATAAGTTAAACAACAATCCCAGTTGCATTAGTTTACAGTTTCTTTTTGTTTTGAATACAAGGGCTAATCGGTAGCCGGTATGCCGCCACATGTAAAAACCACAACATGTTTTCATTATTCAACAAGTTTGTCTCTTTCAATCCTAAAGTGCGTCACGCCATAACCATTAATGAAACCTCAGAATACAAAGGGGACGCCTAAATCCCATACTATAAGAACACCCTAAATTAACATTAGGCATGTCTACAAAATCTATGCATTCTAACAAGCACCATTTAGCAAAGAGTGCATCATTAGTTACTCCATTTTCTTTACAATTTTTGCGCGGAACCGGAAAAATACCGCTCATGCAGGGCCATAAGTTACAATATCTATCAGCTTTCCAACTATGATGCCACTTGGAATAACCAGTGACCCCAAGTTTCATCTTGCCACTAGGAGACTGCGACCATTTGACAAGGTAAGAAACTCGCTACCTCATTATGACAAACATGACACGTTGCATGCGCTTACCAGGACATAACCCACCCATCTCCACCAAAAGTTGGTTAGAGTTTATTATAAACAAGAAACAAATAACTGAAGCGACACAAACGAAATAACTAAAAACAATAACATAAAAGATAAACCATACTGGACCTAGGGTAAATTCCCAGGCCCATGAATCATCAGGCCCATAGCAGGCCCAAAATGAGATTGAGACCAGGAGGGTCCTAACCTCTGACCCAGCCCACAACGCATGTAACACAGACAGTCTCGCTGTCATGGTCGCTCTGCCAAGATCACCACATCGTCTCCGTCGTTGGACCTCAAAAGCCATCGGATCGATTTCCTCAGCCAAGCACCAGAAGGTCAGAAATCTCCCCTCAAATCCCAAGCATCCGAACTGAATATAATATCCAGCCCTAGAGCACTTGTCGCCGCCTTCTGTTACTGGATTTGGAGCGCCGATCTGGAAAACGAATGCACATGGAATGGTAACCAGATCTGGGTAGATCCAATCACCTACCACCGATCCCGATCGAGCACGTATCTCAGCCACACCAGCGGTCCCCATCGTCCGCCACAGACCTACCATCTGGTTTTGTGCCGTCGTCGACTGTAGAGGAGGTAGGAGAACACCTATCAGCCTTAATCTCTAAACACCTACATCAACATCTCGTCCGGCCGCACTTGACGAACGGCGGCGAGGCCAATGACCCACACCGACGTCGCGGCGCAGCCGGACGAGCAAAAGCAGCACCCTCGACAAGGATATGGTTAAGGGTGGTTTGGTTTTTTTTTTTAGAGAGAAACCTTGGTTTTTTTTTACAAGAGAGAGAAAGAAACCTTTACAAAGAGCATGGGATTCACATGGAGTACTTTTAGAAATTGAATTCTCCAACAAATTTGGCATAATCACGTCATTTACTAAAATTATGCGGATATGTTTCTCTTTCTGTTGTATCAGTTGTTAAGTAAAGTGAGATGTATATGATACCTAAAAAGATGATTCACCTAGCATCACTCATTTAGAAATGTATGTTGTCTGTCAAATACAATATTGTTATTTGCAAAACATTGAATGTATTACCCTCAAAGTAGTGAATGCATGACATTAAATATTTACAAAGTATGTTTTGGCGGTTCGAGCAACTCCAATAACTTCCCTAAAGCGTAAAACTTTGGTTTTTGCTTCTATATAATCGAGACATTATAAGGTTGTTATCGGAGATACTCTTAGTCTCACACACCTATATGACTTACTGCTCGTGTGTTCGTGTTTACCCTTGTCTTAATGACACAACTACTCCCACAATTAAGACACCTTTGTGGCTTGATAAAATACTAACAAAGAATCGGCGAAACTAATCGAATCTCTTTGTTTCCACTTCTCAACAAATATTTCACCAAATTGTTTTAAAAACTCTATGTCGGATGGAGTTCACACAATGTCCCATCAATCCTGAAAGTTCTTTACATGATTTTTCACGGGGCAAAAATCCACATTCCCAATTGTACAAGTATTTTTGCTACAACCTCAACGTCAATTATTCACTAGAGAATTGACAATGGATTGTTTGTAGGTATCAAGCTGTGGGTTTCCACCATTCTTGGGTGCAACTTGTGATGTCTGCTGTCACCTCTGTCTCAATGGCTATTCTTGTTAATGGGATTCCGAGAAAGAAATTCAAACCAACTAGGGGACTCCGGCAGGGAGATCCCCTTTCCCCATTTCTATTCTTATTCATCAATGATGTTCTCTCCAAAATGATCAAGAAATTGTGCTCTCAAAATCTGTTGGATACCATTAATTTAGGTAATAGTAGTTCTCTGGTCAGCCACTTGTTCTTTGCAGATGATTCCATCTTCTTTTTCAAAGCCACAAGGTACAATGGATCAGCCCTCCTCTATTGCGGAGCTTCTGGCCAATCCATCAACCTGCAAAAGTCTTCCATCTATTTCAGCCCAAACACTTCTCCCCAGCTCTCTGATCAAATTTCCTCAATTCTACACATCCAAATGAACCAAGAACCTGGTCCCTACCTGGGCCTCCCTACTCTCTGGGGCCGATCCAACATGTCAGCTTTAGCCTATGTGAAGGAAAGAATTCAGAGGAAAATTTCTGGTTGGCATCAATCCACCCTCTCCAGTGCCGGCAAGGAAACCATGATCAAAGCTGTTGCCTCAGCAGTGCCAACCTATTCTATGTCCGTGTTCAAATATTCGGCTTCTCTCTGCAATCAAATTAACTCTGCTCTAGCAAACTTTTGGTGGGGAAAATCGGATTCTAATGGCATTCACTGGAAAAATTGGAGTTTCTTTGTCTCCCTAAGTCCCAAGGCGGGTTAGGATTTCGTAAAATGGGCGACTTCAACTTGGCTTTGCTAGCAAAGCAGGCCTGGAGACTTCATTCTAACCCGAACTCTCTCTGGTCTCGTGTCCTCAAAGCTAAGTACTTTCCGAGCTGCTCTTTTTGGGAAGCTAAGATTGGTTCCTCCCCTTCTTGGGCCTGGGCTAGTCTGTTGGAAGGGAGGAAAGTGCTTCATCAGGGATCCTTATGGAATATAGGGTTCGACTCCTCTGTTAAGTTATGGAGGGATAATTGGATCCCTAACTTCCCCAACTTCAATCTTAAAGACTATGCTCCATATCACTCTGAGGATGCCTCAGTTTCCTCTATCATCAACCGAAGTCAGAATACTTGGGACCTCAGTAATCTCAGCCATCTTCCAGCCGTTGTCCAATCGGCAATTGTTGTCATTTCCTTTGGCTTGAACTCAGACTCTGATATTTTGATTTGGCCGGCTCTCTCTCTTCTGGTTTGTATTCTGTTAAGTCAGGGTACAAGTTTCTTGTGAGTAAATCTGCTCCCTCCATCTCAGCTCATCCTCATCACTCTGCTGCAGTTACACAAGATACTTGGGATTGGATTTGGAAACTTCGGGTTGCTCCAAAAATTAAACACTTTGTATGGAAGGCCATCTCCAACATCCTTGCCACTAATGGCAGCAGGTTCGCTCGACACATTGCCCTTTCCTCTATTTGTGTGATTTGTGGGGAATTTGATGAATCTGTGGAACATGCTCTGTTTTTGTGTCCTTGGGCAACTGTGGCATGGTTCGTGCACCCACTCAGTTACAAAGTAAACTTGCAAGGCTTCACCTCTCTTCAAGACTGGGTTTTAACAGTGATGATAGATGACCCAGTTCTCTATTCCAACACAAAAACTTTCTTTTCCCATGTTGCTTATCTCATTTGGGAAATTTGGAAACATAGGTGTGATGCCATCTTCAAGTTTTCCAAACCGGACCCTATGGTTACTTCTTCCAAAGCTTTTGGAGCTTCTTCTGAGTATTTAGGAATCCCCCCAAACCTGAGAACCCATGTGCATGCTGTGATCACTTCAAATTCTCTGCTGAATCTAAAATGGGGTCGCCCTTCTCTTGATAGCATCAAGATCAACACTGATGCTACGTGGGACTCAACCGCTCTCTCTTCCGGACTAGCTGCAATTGCAAGGAACTCTTCTGGAATCATAGTTGGTGGCCTTGCTTCCAAAACTTTGACTACCTCTGTCGTAGCAGCTGAGGCACAAGCTCTCCTTCTTGGACTCTCACTAGCTACCTCCCTTTCTCTCTCTTCCTTTACTTTAGAATTAGACTCTCAAACTTTAATTTATGCTTTATCAAACCCTCTGTCTTCGGTTGATTGGTCGGCCTCTAATCATCTAAAAAAGATTAGGCTGCTAAGTCGCCAATTCAACCGAGTTAACTAGTCTTGGATCAGTAGATTGGCAAATTCTGCAGCGGACCATGTTGCAAACTTAGCCAAACGCGGGGTGTGCATAGGGGACTGGTACTCCAATCCCCCTCCCTCCCTAATGCATATGTTGTTGTATGATGCTCAAACAGATTCTCCTTAGGCTTGGTAAGGCTTTCTGTGTTTCACCCCTTGTAACTTTCAGCCTTCTGGTTTTTTCAATGGAAGTTTCTTTTACCAAAAAAAAAAAGAAAAAAAGCTGCTTTACAAGTCTCTTTTCAAGTCCCATGAATGAATGAATGAGTGCTTATCTTTTAGAACACATGTTTTAAGCAGCTTCCTTTTCTGGCCAACTCCTATGCTCCCAAAAAAGAAGATCATGTTCCACCCTCTTCAGTCAAGATCCTACTTGGCCAAATCACACACCGTCTACGTGTACGGGTCTTCGTCATTAAGAGCTCAACTGAACTAAACAGTCTGACACGTGGGCTCTATAACGAAGCTCTATTTTGGCAGTTTCTGCCTAAGTTGCTCCCCACTCCAACTGCCCCCTTTGCGTTTTCCGATCTTGTTCTGGGTTTTAATTCGTAAATATTGACAAGCGAAAAATGAGACATCTGTATTTCATATTCGAGTTTACTGGATTTCTTATAGGATTTCCAATCGGTCTTCTACTGGGATTCTTCATATTCATATTCTCATCTAAGCCTGTAGATGTGAAGGTGACTCTTAACCCTTTTCTTATTTTTCCATGTTCAATGCCAGTTCTGATTTTTGGTCAGCATTGGTTTGTAGGGTCGATTCAATTTTTCTTTTTGTGCTTTGTATGATCAATATTGTAATGCCTACGATACTGTTGAAATTCTGCACATTTTGAATAGATTAATACCGAACAGCATATACCCAGTCACCCAGATAATTATTATTTTTATCTGAGACACCCAACTGGTTAATTTGCTGATGTTTGCTTCTTTGGACCCATTTTGGGTAAATAAAACCACAGTTTTTATGGCCATTTCTGATGTAAGATTTGCAGGATCCAGTTATAAAATCACTCAGTGAGTGTGATTCAAACTCTCTAGTTGATCTTTTCTCAGAGATTCCTCCATGGGTGAAGCATCCTGATTTTGAAAGAGTGAGTTCAAAGTACTAACTGAGCCTCATGTTAGTTGTTATATGCATTGCACTGATCACATTTAGTCCAAAATTAGTTTTATGAACAATTATTTGTATTTGTGCAGATTGACTGGTTGAACAAGGCTTTACATGATATGTGGCCTTACCTTGATAAGGTGATCTGTAAGTTTTCCATTACCTTTTTTTTCGAATTTATTGTTTAGCACATCCTAGCTAAATGTGTACTTTCTGTTTTTTTTTTTTTTTTTAATCGAAAGGCAATATGCAAGATTATCAGAAACACAGCAGAGCCAATATTTGCAGAGTACACTGGATGTTTGCAGAGCCAATACTTGCCTACTGAATTCTCAAATATAGGATTTCAGAGCTTGAATCTTGGAACTCTTCCTCCTACAATTTATGGCAAGTTTTGTGTAAAATTCAGCATGTAGGCATTGTCTAGCAAACTCGTGCCTATATACTAGAAATTATTTGGTGTAGGTTACAGCAAGATTTCAATGAGCAGAATCATTCAAGTTGGTTTTTCTATTTTTTTTTTCTCAATGTGCATTTGTCTGTGAGGGGATCTTATTAATTAATTCGTCGTATTGCAGGTATCAGAGTGCATGAAACCAACGAAAATGAACTTGTAATTGAACCTGCTATTAGATGGGCAGGAATTCCACACATAACTGTTGTGGTAAAATTACTGTCAGTTCGATTCATCGTTCAGGTTAGAATTAATTTCAGGTGCAAATGCCTTTTCTTTACAAGAAAAACGTTCATGTCAGCAATGTTCCTTTGCCATGACAGCCTAACTTATGGAGTTATAGTTCACTGAATCTGAATAAAAAAAGAACATATTTAAGCAGAAATAAAAGTCATCTATGGTCTAGATCAACATTTGGGCAACATAACAGTTCTGCTTTAACCACAGTTTGGGTCTTTGGGAATGTGTTTGATATGCATTTGACAATCAGATTGTTTCATTTTGTTCTTATCAGCTAATGGATGTCCAAGTATTTGCAATGCCAAGGATAATCTTAAGGCCTCTCGTACCAACATTCCCATGTTTTGGAAACATAACAGTGACTTTGATAGACAAGGTAAACTGACACAAATTTACGCACAGTAATTTACAACACTTTCGTGTAAGTGCATGTTCTTATGGTGGCAGATATGTCATATATGTACATGCAGCCATATGTGGACTTTGGACTCAGATTACTGGGAGGGGATGTTATGGCAATCCCCGGATTCTATCAATTTTTTCAGGTTACTCTCTTTCTTTTTAAGCATAATGTTGATTTTTTTAGTGAATGAGAAGTAGAATTGTGGAAAACATCATTCATAGTGGTTCGCGTGCTTTATAAACTATCTTCCAAACTATATGTTCTATGGAAGTCAGAAGAATCAAATCAATTACCATACGTTTAGCGAATTCATAGAGTTTCAATGCTTTAATGGGAATTTGAGAATTCAGTAGGCAATGTACTGGATACTCATCCAAGTTTTCGGTTTCTTTTATAGAAAATGAAAATTTTCATTCTACCATTTCCTTGAGGGAAAATAACACAGTTATATTTTTCACCTTTTGAATTATATCATGTATGTTTATTGTCAACAGTTTGATACTAGTCTAATACAATTTATACTTATTTGCTTCTGTTTTTGGTGTAAGCAGGAATATATAAGAAATCAAGTTGCTAGCCTTTATTTATGGCCCCAAACTTTGAACATACCCATTCTTCAGGCTTCACTGTAAGTTTAACTGAAATTACAGTAAAGTTCAATAATGATACTAACTAGTTCCCAGAATACATATATGTGTGTGCTCTTATGACATCTCATTTCCCCAGATCAGGAACTATAAAGAAGCCTGTAGGCATACTGCATGTCAAGATTTTAAAAGCTAAGAAACTCTTGAAGATGGATATCATAGGAACATCTGATCCTTATGTTATAATCCAACTAACTGGGGAGAGTCTTCCACCAAAGAAAACTAGCATTAAGATGAGAAACTTGAACCCTGAATGGAATGAGGATTTCAACCTTACAGTCAAAGATCCAGAGTCCCAATTCATTCAGTTTAATGTTGTTGACTGGGATCAGGTTTGATATACAATATTAATTCGTAATAGTGATCAAACTGCTAATCAGTGATCCAAATTGCCAGTTTTCATTTGAATACATCGAATTGTTGTTCTGTTAGACCTTCTACATGTTTTCGGGTGAATATTTTTTGCAACCGAGTTCTAAGTCCTTTGTTGTCAATGATGCTCATTTTCTGGTTAACCAAAAAGTCGACTATATATGTAGTAAATAGCCCCACGTATTAAAGGAAACATGACCGTCTTTACCAAATTTTTGGCCCAGAAAGATGATAACCTCAAAATATGTTGTATGTTACTATATGTTTTTGATATGTTATACCATATTGCATAGTATATTGCACTCGGCCCTAGCAAACTTACAGGTTTATTATGTCTGATCTTTGACAGTTTGGGACGCATGACCCTATGGGAATGCAAATTCTTCCACTGAAGTCGCTAACCCCAGATAACACACAAGAATTTACGCTTGATTTGGTGAAGAACACAAACCCTTATGATCCTCAAAACAAGAAAAAAAGAGGCCAACTTGTGGTGCAGTTGACATATAATCCTTTTAAAGAAGAAAGTAGTAGTGGAATACATGACAGTGGACCTTTGGATGGACATCAACTGATAGATGCGAAGAAGCTTGGAATCAAGAGCCGGAATAGGAGCCGAAGGCAATCCATGTCCATAGACATGTCTTCACAATTACATGCAGCTGGTCTGCTTTTGGTTACAGTTCAAGGAGCAGAAGAACTCGAGAGCAAGCTTTATGAGAGCCCTAATCCTTACGTATTGGTTCTGTTTAAAGGAGAAAAAAGGAAAACCAAGGTGAATATATATATATATATATATATAGTTAATTAGCTTAGAAACACATCATGCACTCCTTTGGGGGACTGCAAATAACAATTGTCATTGAGACAATGCTATTTGCATTCGTAGTGTTTTCCTATATATCTGCATAATCTGAGAAAAACACAATGTGATCAATATAGTGTATTATGACACATTCGATTTAGTTCATCTCATCAGTTGATGCATGACTTTTTTGTGTGTAGATGATAAAGAGATCCCATCGGCCATATTGGAATGAAGAATTTCAGTTTGTGGTAGAAGAGACGACTTTGAAGGAGAGTATTCGTTTTGCAGTAAAGAGTAAGAAAAGACACCTTTTCGCCTATCATTTCCGAAAAAAGGTTGGTCTGTATACAATAATCCCATCAATTTTAGCTCATCTATTTTCATGTTTGAATCAAAAACCCTGCATCTGAATATTATTCATCTTAATCTAGGAACTGTTGGGGTACATTGACATCAATTTTAGTGATGTGGTACACAATGGGCGCATCAGAGGCGACTACAATCTGATTAACTCAAGAAATGGAGTTATACACGTCGAGTTGCACTGGAGCACCACTTGACACATCACAGGTTTTGCTGTAATGTATTCTTTCGTACGATTTTGCCATTAACGATAGTCATGAATAGACAGACATCCACTAATTAGGAGATTCTTAAACATCAATAGACGTTAGCCGTTTTCATTCTCATATTAGGAGTTCTTCGCAACCACATTACCGTATGTTAGGAACAAGTAGTATACGTGTTTGTATCTTGACCTCGATTCCAAATTGATATTTCCTAACGCAGAGCTTTATGGGCCAAGCCAGAGAGTTATGGCCCATTGTAATAAGTAATGACAGCAACATGGCCCATCTTCATCCCACACAAATATCTCACCCCTGCTTTTGTCCAGACGATCATTATCCGTAATTCTCACCAATCCCGGGGGCATTTCCGCCATCAAGAAATATCTAAAACTTTCTTCATAAAACCCTTGGGATAGTTTCAGAAGTCTCAAACCCTCACTCTGTTTTTGCAAAAACCTTATCTTGAAAGCAAAGCCATGACTACCTCCACGGCTTCGCTTGTTCTTCCTTCCCTCACCCCCAAAACCCTAGCCCTCTACTCCCCCAAACCCACTTCCGTCTCCCTCTTCTCTCTCTCCTCCTTCTCCTCCCTCAAACCCATTTCGATTTCGGCCTCATTTCTCAGCTCCGGCAAGGCGTCGAGGTCGTTTGTGCGACACGTCGCCGTTTCGGACTTCGAGCAGGATGAGGAGGTTCTCAGCGGCGACGAAGCCGAGCCCAATTTCTCGCCTGACCTTAAGCTCTTCGTCGGGAACTTGCCCTTCACTGTTGACAGTGCTCAGCTCGCTGAGCTGTTTGAGGGTGCTGGAAATGTTGAGATGGTCGAGGTATGTTTTTTTCGTGTGAAAGTTTGAGTCTTTTTGTGAATTGAGTCGAGATAAATTGTGGGTCTGATTTTGTTTTGGGTGTTAATGGAGGGTTTGATGGAATTTTGCAGGTTATATATGACAAGACGACTGGGAGAAGCAGAGGGTTTGGGTTTGTGACCATGTCGAGTGCTCAGGAAGTAGAAGCAGCTGCTCGTCAGTTCAATGGCTATGTAAGTCATGTTATTGTGTCTATTATCTGGTTGTATATGTGTGAATATGTGAAGCAAATTTTTTGAGATATGATGAAGTTAGATTGGTGTTTGAGAGTTGTTGAAGATTCTTTGTGCAGAAAAGTTTGTGTTGAAGCTTAGTGAGTGCTATCTTAAGGTTACTATTGTGACTGCTTTTTGTGCCTATTTATTGGTCTGAGTGTTTGATTTGTTTGGTTACGTTTCATGCATGAAAACCGTGAACCTACTTATTGTGTAAGCAGGGGTTCATGACATCTTTGCAAAAAAGCGACTTAGTTGATTGACCACATGAAGTTAATGTAACCTTTCTTGATGCGAATCTTTTACTATATGCTTAACATCTATGTTGACTTTTATGAACCTGGTTTGTTGTATATAAACAAGACTGCGACTTTTTGCAGGAACTTGATGGACGGGCGTTGAGAGTTAACTATGGACCTCCCCCGCCTAGGACTGAGGATTCTTTCAGAGGTGCCAGAGGTGGTTCCCCCAGAGGTGGTGGAGGTTATGGTGACTCTTCCAACCGTCTGTATGTGGGTAACCTTGCATGGGGTGTTGACAATTTGGCACTTGAGAACTTGTTTAATGAGCAAGGAAAGGTTTTGGAGGCGAAGGTGGTATTTGACAGGGACAGTGGCCGGTCGAGGGGTTTTGGTTTTGTGACATATGGGTCTGCTGAAGAAATGAACAGTGCCATTGAATCTTTGGATGGCGTTGTACGTATATAATCACCATTTCTTTTCGGTATTTGTATTATCCCAAGTGCAGCACCATTTTGTATTTCTAATGTATTTATCTTTTTAATTTTGCAGGACCTGGGTGGTAGATCTATTCGAGTCACCGCGGCAGAACCAAGGCCGCCAAGGCGTCAATTTTGAGTATTAGATCCTTGAGAGTCATTGGCCAACAGAATATTCGATGTAATATTTCGACCTAGAATTTTTCTTTCTTCTATTAAAAAGCATAAGTTTATTGCAGTTGTATTACCACTAAACTACTCATTAAGTATTCCAAGTGATGTGACGATATTTCATTGGTTCATATCTAAACCTAATCTTTAACTCACTCACTTATCCATGTTATTTGCCATTTGGTGACTATACTGGAGAAATGTTTTGGCGATTCCAGTATTATTGTTTTGGTTAATCATGTGATTGATTTCTAGTTTGAAAGTTGCATGCCATTTTATACTATTGGATTTGTGGAGTATTCATAGAAATGTTTTGCCTGCTTCTCTCTTCTATTTTTATGTATTTATTATCCTAACACGTGCTGATTTTTTTGACAGGGAGTTAGGAGCTGAGTTGCTGCATGTCATTGCCTTTTGTCAAGAGTTCCCAGATTAAGCTCCCTTGCACCACAGTTGAATTCATGAGTGGTGGTGGTTTTGGCGTTGACCTTTAGATACAAGAGCGAATGTTTTTCGGAATGTTTAAATCCATGTTCTGAGTGATGGGGTTAGTTAAGGGACTGATTTGTGATCTATTTTTTCTTTTTAACAACAGTTTATAGATTCAAGTACATGGATCATCATCTAATAGTCTTTTTTACCTTGACATGTCACTGAAAGAAATCCTGACTGTGTAAAAAATTGTGGGAGAAATGTACAACCAGATCAGATTTTCAAACAAATGATATCCAAGTTAAAAATCAATTTTCGGTTCTTGTGCTAGAAGAAATGATTTTATTTCCTGTTCCTCAACAGTTTTTGTTGTTGACACAGATGAGCTATGAAGAAATGTTCTTAGATAGAATACAAAACGCTCACATCATCTACCAGCATTCCTGACCCAGTCACCGGAAGACTTTGTTCAAGTTTTCTGAATTCCAGAGCAGAAATTCTTAAGGGGATTGTCTGTTCTTGCTAGTGAATGATCATGAATTCCTGATTCTTGTAATGCCAAAAAACAGAGGACTTGACACTAAGACAAACTCGTGTGGATTCATGGCACGGAATGGATTGATTTGAAAGGTAACCTTGTAACTCGTAGCTCCTAGGTAATGCTCTAGCCAGTCTAATGCATTGCCTGACTGTGACGCCCTCAACCTTAGTGGCTTAGTCCAATGGGCATAGTAGCATTTCAAATACAACTTATAGAGCTATAGTCTAGACCAATGAAAAACCTTTAAAAACCCATGCAAAAAACTGGAACATTGGGCAGCCCGCTGTAGTTCGATACAGGCTTGGGCCCAAGAAATGCAAACCTTTGTTAAGCAGGCAAATAGGAGAAATTGTTAAGCAGGCAAGTCAAAATAAGCATTATCTTGTTTTTGGAGGAAGCAAAACTAAAAGAAAATGCAAATGCCAAATGCAAAACAAAACACTATAACTTGAGTTTTTTGGTGTCCAGGATGGGTAGTCGATTCCTATGCAGACGAGCACTCATTTTGGGGGCTTCTCATCCTCTTCAAAATGAAGTTGAAGCAATCATCGATTTAGGTCACATAGAGAATAGTGGGTTCGCATGTGTTTCTTCCCCCATACTGGTTCTAAATAAAATATAAGCATACGTTCATTAAGCTTTTGGCTTTTTACTGCAGCTATTTGAATTGTAATGAAAGACAAAAGTAAGTTTGTGAGCATAATGATTCTACTTGAGCATTGCAGTTCGTAATCTTTGACTTGAAGCCTAAGTGTTCTGCAGAAGCGATATAATTACTCACTTTACACATTTGAATTTTTTATGCGCCCGTTTTAGATCAGATATATCTTATGGATCCAATAGGAAAATATATATTATTTGTCTCTATTGTTTGTGCATCTAGACGCAAAGCAGAAAAGTTCATTGGTTCATAACTTGCAATTATTTCATTGGTTCATAAATGGGTAAAGACAATTCCATTTTGTTTTTGAGACTCGTTAGTGCAAATCATCGAGGATAATAGGAACAAGTTAACAGTGCATCTTCATCTTTTCGTTTCTCGGAGGAGTTGAGAAAACCGAAACCTAGAACCCTAGGTTTTGTGTAGCAACGGCGGTGCCTCCCGGTGGTCTGCCTGGTTCAGGCGTTTCTGGCGTCGCTATTCGGGTGGTTGGGATCATGTGCGAGGTGCTCCTTCTCGAGATCTGGTTGGGTACAGACGGCTGCAGCTTGGAGGTTTGACGAGGAGGAGATTGGAGGTGTAGCTCCGGTTTGCGAGGGTGCTTTTGAGGACTGAATTTCAGGGTTGCCAAAAGGTTGAGGATCGACTGTTGGGGCTGTGAGGAGGGCCGGCGAATTTCCTTGATCCAACGCCTCGTAACGACATCGAGTTCGCAGTTCACCAAGTTCTTGGTGTGATGTGGTTCGCGCGGGGGAGACAGCCGGACTGATTTGGAGGCGGCGATTGTCTCGGGTGGTCCGATCTGGTGTCCGACCTGGTTCTAGGGTTCAGGCGGGTTGGCATGTGGGAGTGGGCTGGGTCCTTTTGGGCCTGGTCCATTTTCCCTCTTCTCTCTTACTTGGTTTTGTT
This sequence comes from Fragaria iinumae, assembly GCA_009720345.1. NCBI lineage: Eukaryota > Viridiplantae > Streptophyta > Magnoliopsida > Rosales > Rosaceae > Fragaria > Fragaria iinumae. The sequence goes on along the minus strand of CM019122.1, from coordinate 10,191,539 downwards.
TTTAGGCTAGAGTTTCCAGGTTCGGTTTACTATGAGCAGACTTATTTCGTAGTCCTAGTTCAAGGTTGTTTACTGTTCTGATCGGTGGAGGGGGTACACCATGAAGGTCTCTAAGCCCCAAGCTCATCTTGACGGATGCCGAGGATTAGGGTTATGTCGAATAAATTAGGTTTTAGATGTCCGTGTTTTTGGACGCATTTTGTTTAGTTTTTGAGTGTCCGCTTTTTGGACTTTATTTTCTTCGTAGGATTGTAGTTTATTATCATTTTTTTGGACGGTAGTCCGGCTATTAGTCAGTTAAGCAGTGGATGTAAATGAGGGTCACTTGTGACTTTCAAGCTTAATCTTGTAAGATTGTATTAATGAATGAGTTATTTCACCTACGAGAGGAATTTCCCTTTCCCTAAAAAAAAATAAAAATCATCGAGGATAATAGTCCCGTAACTAGTATGAGGAATGGTAGAGGAAAAATGCTGTGGAAGTATATCTACAACTGATGCTCTATTGAAGTTATGTTTTCTTAATAAACTTCCCGATCTCAACAAAAAGTTAGTTATGTTTACTACATGCAAATTCGATCGAATGTTACAACCTTGATAAAATGTTATGAGAAGTTAAAAATACCCTATAATTAAAAGCATGGATTTCTTCTAATAAAAAAGGGATGGACTTTAGAAGAATCCAAACCCAAAGTGCTTCTTGGTTAAAGGAAGCATGAACCAATGAATGCTCACAAGACTTTGGAATCTATTTAGGTGGTATGTACTATCTAGTAAGTGATGTTCTGAAGTGGGACTAGAAACTTCCCGCCAATTGTGATAAAGTTTCACTTCCTGAAACCCCATTATTGTTGTTCTTTTTTCATCTCGATCATTTTGAACATCTTTCCAGATTTATCAAAGTATCAACTTGAAATGGTATTTTTCTCTTCTATTTTTTGGGCGTATTTTGTGTGCAGATCATATTTTTTTAAAAGTTCTTAAACGATGAAGAAACAACGATGAAGAAACGTCAGGTAACTCGATCGACTACTCAAGGTTTGTGTTTGGATCTGAACATTGGCCATATGAACTAATATATATATATATATATATATATATACATATATATATATATCTATACACACACACACCTCAAAATAAGCTTGAAAAAGTGCCTTGAGTTCAGCCATGATATGTAATTCCCTATATATTTCATGTGTAAATAGAGAAGAAAAGCCAACTCAGGTTCAAATTAGTTTTTTCTTATTTTTATTTTACTCTAAGAATGTGTATGTTATGTCGCGATATGTAATTATTTGTTATTTAAGGAAGTTGGCAACCAGAAGAATATAGAATCACATTTTTTAAGATGGTAGCTAGTTAGGGGAGGGACAGATTTCTTATGTCAAAATGGATATAATTACCACATCTCGAGTGTTCCCACCTTGTGTGGTAATTTTCTAAAGCTTTGATGATTTTTTAAGCATGTGGTTATCTTGTTTTTGTTAAATTTGAGTACTCAAATTGGGACTTATTCCCATCATGCATTTTGCCATCATGCATTTTGGTAAGTAAGGGGGACTATTACACCATGAGGCTAGGAAGATGATCATCAAGACCGGAAGACTCAACCGACATATTGCCAACGAAGTTGGTAACGAAGCATCAGAATTCCAACAAGGTAGTGACTTCTATCCCTTGAAGAAATAAGAACATGAGTCAACTCCGCCTTCTGAGTAGTGAATACTCGTGATAAAGAACGGGTGAAAACCGTCATCACTCATCAGCTGTGTTTGTAATGAGCCAATCAAGCAGAACGACCACAAAGGATCAAAAGAGCTAGACACAAAAACAAAACAAAAGAAAAAATAGAACACACAGAAACATAATAAAGTGCAGCAGCCCAACCCTTGACCACCGAGCCCAAATCTCACCATAGGCCCAGATATCTGTAGCCTACCCAAAAACCAGACCCGATCCGTGGCCTAGATTCGCTTCACCTACCTGCTTCTGTCGACCCACCACTCCTCCATCAACACCTCCGCCAGCTTGCCCCAAGCTACATATCGAGCTTCCCACACTAGCCTGCACAACTCAGATCGACAAGGCCACCACCATCAGATCCGCGACCAAAGCTTCCAAACTCGGTTGCACCTCCCTGAGATAACTCGCTGTAACCCAACCAGAAACTCAGACTGATCCGATCAGAACAGAAGGAAACCGGATCGGGTACTATGGACGCTAGAACAACTGTGAAAATCCTATGCCGGAACGGATCTGAACCCTTCCCCTCCCACCTCAGATGGATCTGTAACTTCCAATCCCACCTCTTCCTTCCTTCCAACTCGCCCACCAACCCAGACAAAAACAGAAGAAGAAGACAAGCAAAATGGCGCACACTCTAGCTAAACGTTTCCTCTCTCAGGCTAAAACATTGTGGCGAGGCCGCCGACAATGTTCAGCTGGGAGAGAGAGACTTTCTCTCTTGCTAGGGTTTTTCCTTAGGCGCGTTCTATTTTCTAAAGGCGCGTGGACTTGAATACCCCAACAGACCACCCCCTGTAAGGGGGACTATTGAGCCAATGAGCTTGTTAATTAGCCTATTTCTCCATACCAACATGTTAGATGTGGAGGGGTAGTCATGATAAATTTGGACAAAGTCCCATTCCCAGATATTCATTCATCTATTGCCAATTTTTGAAGAAGAGAAAGTAAAAGTGCATGTGAGAAGCCATCACTATTGGTTTCAGGCAATCGAGTATGTGATTGGAATCCCAAACCCAAAAAAGCACCCAAGTTATATCTATGAGTACAATTGTCCAACAATCCAACAGTTGAAGGCCATTCACCTAAAACTGTAAAGGATCCGGCTTCTCTGCTTGGATCTGCTTGGACATGGCTCCTAAGCTGACACGTCATCCATCTGCAATCCAAAGGACAATTATCAAATTACCCTAAAACAAAATTCTTACACCATACATAGCATATCATTCTCTCTCTTCTCTCTTTCTGGTGTTGCTTCCGTCGAGTCCATCTGCGAATGTGCGCGGTGGTGATTGTACGACGACGGCAAGAGGGCAAGTCTCCGACTTTGAAAACGAGAGAGAGCCGCACGCTGGTGGAGCTACGACTCAAGCCTTGACAAGTTCTAAGGATACCAGATGTTGTGTTGCAATATGGAGATATGATCTGGGTTTCACTGAAATTGGGTGGATGTTGCTTGATTCAAATCAGAACGGAAACTCAAAAAGCAGATGATGATTGATGATGATAATTATCATTTCCACCAAATTTAGAACTTACACACACGATCATGCATCTAGAACCAAATCAGAAACCACAAATCCCAAAATCCCTAAATAAAGCTCATTCACAAAACACCCAAAGCCATATATTCCATTTCAACCAAAACCCAGAAAAATTCTAACTCTTTCAAACATACCCAGATAACAAACATCATAAAAATCCAAACTTTTCAAGTAATTCACAGAGACTGATACAGAATAACCCACCTCAGGTCTCCTTGCGTTGACTCTTTGAGAACATACCCACGATTTGTGAGAGGTAAATTTGGATCACTAATAACTTTACCGAAGCAAAAATCACAGAAGAATTTGGATCCCAGTAAACAAAAGAGGGGGATCCTTTGATTAGAATTGTGTTTGCAGTGACTAGATTCGGTGTGGCAATGCAAAATTATGTTTTGAAGTCCTTTGATTATTATTTGTTGGATTGGTTCTAGATGACGTGTCAGCTTAGGAGCTGTGTCCAAGCAGATCCAAGCTACTGCTTGTCCAAGCAGAGAAACTGAATCCATCCAACTGTAAAAGCTTAATCAACGGTCAATGCTCACTTTTTCTCTATATATATGAATATGAAAATGGTCAAGTTGAGACGATATCGATGTTATATCGGTTTATAACAGTTATGTGATCTACGTTGATCCACAATTTATCTTTTTAACAAAGACTGTGTTTATTCTCTTAAATTCTTTCGGTTCATTTCCTCATCCTCCTCAAATTACTTTCCATTTATCTATATAGATATTTTTATAATATATAATCACTAGACTCTACAACTATTTGTTATCTTTCGACATCAATAATGGTTCACAATAAAAATCATAATGCATAGTAAATATATATTCTCTTATGAAAACATCTTATGCTTCCATTATGAGACTCTCAATTTGAGATGCACATTCAAGAATAATGTACTTGATTTCGTATAGGAATTGAGAAGAGCTTGCTGATCATGTGAGAGCAGCAAGTGAAAATGAAACTGTCACGCCCCAATTTTCGAAAGATAATTTTCAAAAACTTGGGCATGATAAAACCTAAAAATATCTTCAATACTCTTAACATTAAATCCCGAATACCAAACCTAAAAACTGGATAAATGAATGTCAATATAAGCTCAACACAATCATGTTTACATCAAACTTGTAATGTCAAGTAAATGAACAGCTCACTTGGAGCTTAATACAATCCGACAATTTATAATAAACAAAAGTGTCCAACTCCTAGGAGGCTACTCAAAAGCTTCTACATCCCAACCATGTTTAGTCCTCACCTGCAAGATCAAACCCCTACACCATGGAATGGTGCACCGGGTTGAAAGAACAAACCCGGTAAGCTTTTGCAAGCCTGTATGAGTAAACAAACTATAACTAAAACCCTTGCATTGATTTAATCTAGTGAAGAGTACATAAACGATCAATGAAATTAAAGACATATGTGATAAATCATGAAATTACTTTATAACAAACAATTGAAAGTATAATAATCACTGCGCATAGTTTAGTTCAGGTAATTACATTGAGACCAAACAAATATAAAAATAGTGATCACTGCATGAAACTTAGTTTATAAAATCACTAGAAACACTAAGATAAACAATTTAGAATCACAATAATTAAATACGAAACACACTATTAACAAAAGACCACTAGAAATACCAATTGCTTGACTACAAATCTCAACATCAAACCACAACATCTACTCAAGATCATCACAAGATCATCTACACAGATTCATCACACAGATCACCACACAGGTCAACACAAGATCATCTACACAGATCACCACGCAGGTCAACACAAGATCATCTACACAGATCACCACACAAGTCAACACAAGATCATCACACAGATTGTCCCCAAACAACGATTACTCTTCTCCAAATAAACTCAAGGTCTTAATCATAAACATTCCTAAATTACGTGTTCTAACAGCCCACAGATTCTCAACAAAAGACACACACTAAAAACAAACCCATAGCCATGAATCCTCCCCAAACCAATTCTTAAAATGAACAAAACATTTTACGACAAATGTGAACCTGTCACATAATTTCACCAAGCACAACAACTTCCAAGAGCATATATATATAAACTACTAACATCAATATAGCTACAATCGGGAATGACTCAAGAAAACAAGTAATTATTAAAAAAACCATTTTTACTTACCTGTGAACCGTGGACAAACAAGTTCACATGATTTTAAAACAAAACATTTCACTTTCAAGAGCACAATTCCACAATTTAGCAAATCAACAAAATATGTAAGGAAATCGATTCCTACTTGAGCCCAAGAAATGTTACTCACCTTAAACAAAACTCTCGCTGTGTCTTCTCTTAATAATATGTGAGATGCAAACACGTATCGTCAACCACCTAGAATAGAATCTCCACTTAGTAACAACAAAAACAACATAATCCGACTCGAACCAAAACTCAAGTCCTAACCTACAAACTCGTCACTCGAGACAAAACTTCTCCCTATACCAAGAAAATGTCGCCTAAACATCCTACACAACCTACAAAACAACTAACCAGATTTTCTAAAACTTGATATACTCAAAATGGAAACCGAACAAAATCTAGCACCGAGGGGAACCCTAGCATGCATTATCGGTAACCAAAACTTACAAACCACAGATCAACAAGTTCGTATCAACAAGTACTACCTAACCAGCACACCAAACACCAACGACAACACCGAACGCGCCGCCATGCGCCATCGTAGGTGGCGGCGAGTGGCCCCACGCGCCACCCTTCCAACCATAGAATTTGAACAAACCCCCAACAACAAACTTGTAGAATGAAGAGAGAAAAACATCTTTTATACCTGAGGTAACCGCCAATTCGGTCGGAGCACGCCGAAAAACTAGCCGGAACTTTGGAATCCACCACCGCAACTCTACACCGTGAGTTGAGCTTCAAGACCACCGCAAGTCGAACCAGGACGCCAATGAGCTTCTATCCCGACCGGTTTCAGGCCACGTTGCCGCCGCCGGAGGTGAGAATTCAGGTCGGGTTGCAAACCGAGTCGTCACCCTCACTGTGGCGCTCGAATAGCGTCGATCAGCCCGAGTCATCGTCACTCACCAACACGGGAAGGATTACGCCGAGGAGAGGAAGATTTTCCGACCGGTGCCATCGTCTGGGTCGGCCGGGAAAATCGGGTCGGGTCGATCGGGTCCGGGTCGGTCGGTTGGAGGACTGTGATACCGAAGGTATCGCGAGACAGAGAAGAAGGAGAGAGAGAGAAATGGGTTCCGGAGAAAATGGAACCCTAAACTTCTTATTTAACCAAAAAATCTCATAAAGCCAAGAACTTCCGCTGACCATAACTTTCTCACACGAAGTCCGTTTTACGCGCGCCACATGTCTACGAACTCTTATTGTCGTGCTCTACAACTTTCGTGAAGAAAGTTTCTCAAGAAACACAACGAATAAAAAGTCAACTCTATGACCCTTAAAGAAAGTAAAACTGCTTCGGTAAATTATGCGTCCGAACACTTCCGCTCTTCCTTCGAACCTCAAAACCACAACTAAATAAAATTAGAAACCAATATCTAATTTCCGGGGTATTACAGAAACAAACTATGATGGGAAGTGGGTTGGACGATCAATAATGTCATAGAAATAGGAGACATTTGAGCTTTAAGGAAACCAAATCATATGTTCTTCATGTTCCAATACCCCTTCACTAGATCACTATGCCTTCTATTCTGATACATTGTATATGGTGGATATATCTGTTAAGGCCGGACTGTACTATTAGTCCTTGCCAAATGCCCCAATTATATGATTCCAAATTGTGAGATAAGAACTTAGACGAATAAAAGAAATGTAGGTGGCATTCGGTACGTTTTCATGCCTAAAGCATTCTGAATAAGTTGTTAGATTATACTGTCCTCTACAAGCTGACATCCCTGAGTCCTCTATCCACAATCTAGTCATGGCCGCAATCCACCTCAATTTACCATGCATTGTCATCACTTTTGCTTCATATCCAAACATAGTGCATATTCGATCTGCTACTTTGTTAAGTCGACATTGGCATATGGGTTTTGTTAATTGGTCACTAATCTAATGACATGCGATTAATTAACAGATTAAAAGAACATGATCAGTTTGGACATACATTAACTATATTAACCGTCAGATATGTAAAAGTGCATATGGGGTCATAGAAATCTCTAGAAATTGTTTACACTACTATTCTTTGATAAGAGAAGGTCCATACAAATTGAAAAAGGCATCCAAATTATTCAAAGATTTGAATAAGAAGTTCTCCTTCTCTTTGTTCTTTATTTACTGTCGGCATGTTACTTATATATAGATCAGCAAGCAAAAGGAGTCAAAAAGCTAAGCTTATATATGATTCTAGTCTTCCAAACAGGTTTAGGGTTTTAGACTATTCAGATAAACCCAAAACTAAATATTATCAAGTTCCCCACATGAAAATGAATCTATCTTTTGGTGTCATTCTTGCATAAAAGTCTCTTCAATTTGTCTTTAACAGATTAACAATCCTTTACACTTTTCTTTCCCTAAAACACAAGGCTCGATCTATATGATCAACCTCTAACACCGGTACTCATACCAGCAAACAGAACTTGATCCTTTTCTGTTTGTCTTTTCGTCTGTTTACTGACTCTCTTTCATTTGCTGGGGAAGTTAACAAAACTTGTTGATTTGAAACTCCAAAAGGAAACCAACCAAACCAAAATATACAGGTAAGATGTCTTTTAAAGTGCGTTTGCCTTCTTATTAGGTCCTATTGCTTTCTTACTTTCTTATTATGTTAGCATATGTTAGTCAAAGACAACACCATGCAATTAGGCTTTTGATATGCCCAAATTAAGATGCAGCAGCACCGTCCTAGGTCGATCCAGTCTCTCAAGTAAGTCACCAACTAACGTGCATGTCACCATTGATGTGCAATTTGAAATGTGAATCCCCCAACATGTCTCAATTAGTTAGGACTTAGGAACGAATGAATGATTCTTGCAGACAACAATCTAGCCTAGAATATGCTACCGGCACATTAAAGTTTTAATTTAGTTACGAGAAAACTCTAGCTAGTATGTCAAACCAATATATTCTTGTTTGATCTGTCGACAAATTGATTTTGTGATCACAGAGTGATCATATTGGCTCACCTATAATTTTGATATACGTAAATTTTTAATTCTAGATACGAATAGCTCGTTACGAAAAACTAATGAGTGATAATTAACTTAGTCTGGAATTTTGAGTCGTGCACTGTTCATGTTCAAAGATTAGTAATTTAGTATCAAGCATCTCCAATATTCAGCTCGGGTTCATGCACGAATCTACATACATGCATGATGTACGTACGAAAACCACTATGTCTAGGTATTTCTTCAGTCACACACAGGCTGAGAGCAATACGTACGTGAGATCATGGTAATGTTATACATGGCTGGCTAGCTCAATCTGAGTTTTCTGAGATTGGAGTGGTACGTTTTGTCATTTCCTGAATCTACTTGGAAATGCATCTATTACTTGCGGAAGAAGACAATGACTTGAGGACAACTGCAACTTGGAAAGTTTGATCCTTATGACCTTATCTTGCTCCATAAATTTTGCACTCTAGTGAGAATTTTGTGTTTGGGATTCGTGACAGTATATGTGCCATTCTTTTCTTCTGTTCTAGTCCTGTCCGATTAGCCATGATCATATGTTTTCTTCATCGCTCTCCACCGTAAAGATAGCAAACATCTTTTTAACACTCGCAATCGATTAGCGTGGTCGACTGCTAATTGGTTTGATCTTATTAAAAAGCAATCTGATTAGCTCTTGAATACGGTTTAGTTCATTTTCTTTCCGAGAGTTGTTTCCTTTTTGTTTGTCATTCTTTCACCTGTTAACTATAGTATGTGAAAACGATTCACTGAAAATAAATAGGTAATGATGTCTAACATCGACATGTAATTTTACTTGCCCGAAAACAAGTTTTTTTCTTTTTAAAAGAAAAATCAGGTCAAACTCCGTTCATTTCAAGCAAGTTCCTAGCACTGCTGCACTAGTACGTCTTATATATGTACATATGGAACAATGTTTATTTGTCCATTTTAAATAAAGGATGATTTGTTACTAAATGAAACCTAGGTTATAAAGTAACAACAATGACATGACATGCATGATGCATATTTTGCTGACGAAGTATTTTGGTTCTAGTTAAAACTTTTTCAGATACATGCTATTTATTTCAAGATTTTACTGGATGCTCATTTTAATTTAGGATTTAGGCTCTCCACATGTACATATTATGTAGTTTCATTATTAGTAAAGGGCAGCCATATTCGGCCGCCTCTCCAAGAAAAGAAAAACCAAGAGATAAAGAGAAAAGGAACTTAATTATATATGCTAAGAATCTTAGTCGTGCTAATGTACAGAGGACACGTTTTGAATATTCCATTGAAGATGAGCATGCTTCTTCAAGGCATAAACTCCTTAAAGCAGTAAACAATCTAGTAGGGATTTGTACCAATTAATTTGAATTTTAGTTAGATTTCTAAATGCCACTTCTTTCTTTCGGTGCACATAAATTTTAATTTTTTTTGTAGTTTCTTTTTCTAATAGAATAGTACACTGTGCTCTGAAAGTAAAATGAAAAGAGAGAAAGAGAGTCAAAATGACCCTGAACTAACAGTCTAAGCATGATGTTCTTAATCATTTCCTTTGATCCAAAATTTCCCTCCAAGCTATTAGACTAGACTACTTATAAGTTCCAACTGTACGTTATTTCAGCAACAATAATAATAATAATAATAATAATCTGTTGCTTCAGCAAAGAGTCAAAGATAAAAATGGATTGAGTGCAGTCTAAGTAAGCCATTTAGACTAGCATGAAGCCTTTTGAACCTCAACAACTTTTGCCCTTTTGTTATGAGTAAAGTTCACAAGGGACATTACCAAAACTTTGGAAAAACTTGATCACTTTTTTTTTTTTTTTTTTTGGCTGAAAGATGAGTGAGAGAGGAAAAACTTAATCACTTAATCTTAAGTTCAATTGGTAGTTAGAACTTGAACTTTGTGCTAAATTGATCTGCCGAACAAGTCAAAAAGGACCCAATGACCATGAGAGATTTTAAGCTTTTATTTTTCTGAACAGACAAAGGGAAAAGGGTTCTTTGTTGTGCTTCAACTTTGAGAGACCAAATAAGAAAAAGAGATAAACCCTTTCCTTTTCCAAATTAAAACTCAAAAGGAAGCTCAAAACTTGGGTGAATTTGGATATGAATCATCTTCATCTTCATGTTCATCAGTTCATGACAGATGGCACCTCCAGTTCGAGGCAAGGGCTGCAGGCAAAGTATGCAACTTTTCTGAGATATTTTTTTTGTTGAGCATATAATTGAAACAAACTTATCCGATCACTAGAGGCCATGTGTATAACAAGGGGAACTTTGTAATTATAGCAGTGGACAATGGGGTAGTCAGGCCACTTTACCACAAGAGATGAGTGCTTCTGATTATGCATTGCAACAAGGTAAGTTTTTATGCAGAGCATCTTGGCAGCTGCAAAGTTCTGATGCCATTTACCCAAAATTCCAGATTCAATTTCAGACTGTGGGAGTGGGATTTAACTTGTAGGAAACTAGCTAGGAATATATGAATTTTTTATGTATAGGTTAATATGTAATGCAGATGATAGATAGGGACCTAAGTGGCACGGACACGGACACGGCACGACATGGCGACCCGGCAAAACTAAAAAACCGACACGGCTTGGACACGACAAATAGAATTATATATTTATGTATTTTTAATAAATAAAAAAATAAAAAAATATGAAATAAGTTTATTACATTACCAAATAAAATTCTAAATTCAATCTATTTCATAACCATAAGAAATAAGTCAAGTGCATAACTAATTCCATTAAAATGAGCACCTAAAACATAACATTAAAGAAAAAAAAACTTGATCAATAACTTGTTTTCAAACAGGGCAATCTCTAACACAACAACACAGTTAAAACTAAAAACTAATACAACAACAAAAATGATAAACTGCCACTCACTACAGACCAAGATTACACTGCCAAAGTACCAAATATTTACAATAACATGGAACAAAAGACTCCAACCAAACTGCCACCCACCACATGATCCTACCCGCTATGCAACAGATGATGCATTACTCTTTAGTTTCCCAGTCAAATGTCTTCTAGTTAGCCCTAAATAAGCGAGTTAAACAAACTAACAAAGAGCATGCCCCAAAAAGAAAACAGACAAAAGAGATGAAGAACAAGAACAACCTGATGAAGATTTAGCAGAACTCCTTAACTCCTTAACTCAAGTCTCAAACACATCTCATTTTGAATTCAATCAGCAATACCACATAGGAGAAGGATTTCTTGTTTGTTTTTGTATTTTAGGAAGAAGATTTAGCCGAACTATCAGATATAGGAGGAAAACGAACTAACCTTAGCAACGGCAGACTGGCTACTGCCAATGGCGGACTGGCGACGCCGACGACGGCAGACGGTAGAGAGAAGAGGTCAAATCGGTGAACAGATCGACTGGGTGGCGGACTGGCGACTGGCGAACGGTGAGAATGGGTGGCGGACGGTGAGCGTCTTCTTCGTCTGGGAATCGAATCGGTGAAGAGATGAGTCTGCAGTACTAGGCACAGAGAGGATTGAGGAGAGAAGAGAAGAGAATGAGAGATCGAATCCGAGCGTGCCTCAGTTACTTCAATATTTTTTTTCAAGTCTTGCTGACGTGGCGTGTCGCAGTGGCGTGTCGGAGGAGGTCAACGTGTCCACGATGTGTCCGAAAAGTCAACATTTTCGGACACGGATTTTGCCGTGTCGGGCGCGTGTCAGCGTGTCGGAAGTGTCAGACACTCCAACACTACAGGGGTATGGAGTGTTGGTGCAACATAGATAGGGACTGATTGATAGATTGAAGCTCTACCAACAACTGCAATAAATCTGTCTCAAATCTATAAGAAACAAGATATGGGGATTTATTACAACAAATTATAAGAGTCATGGCAGCATTGGGAAATGATAGGTATTAAAGGGTAACGTTAGGTGGTGACAGCAGATCAATCCAAACCCTAAATGTTTTGGATCAAAAAACATCTTCTGCAGTCAAAGAAATTTAAAGCATGAGAGAGGGTTCAGAAATTTTTGCATTTGTTTCTTTAGTTATGCTTGTACTATATCTCACATCTTGCAATTCAAGAATTGTGCTGCTGGCATTTGTTGCACAAAATGGCATGGTATCCCATTCCATTTTTATGGTTTTGTATTGGCTGTGAAATATTGGAAAGACATCGACAGCTGGTTAATTTATACCCTTGTTTTTGTCCCCTCCCACATTCTTTTACAAGTGCCATTGCCACAACCCTAACTATGGCATATGTACGGAATACTAACTTAATTAGTGTTCTCCAAGCCGGAAGGCAAAATGATATGATACGCAGCACTTTGATCAATAATGTTAAACTCTTTGTTATTTTAGATCCCACTTCAATAATTGTCACTATAAAATGAACAATATAGGGGACTAAAGATTTATCGGTAGCGGATATCTCAAATTATGTGGTTATTTAAATTGCTAGAAGAATATATTTGATGGTAAGAAACTAAGAATGATGAGAACGGTAATTGAAAGACTATGAATCTTCTGTTATTTGTATGAATGATTCTTCTAGGAGAACATAAACTATGAACAGTTATAACATTACAAATGTCTCCATTAATAAATTGCGCTTTCTAAGTTTGAACTAGTCGTGATTAACTTTATTAAAGAAAACTTGTTACCGTAATAGGCAAATCGAATCATATTATGGTGGAGTTTTGTTTACCAAATGGGTCTACTTGAAGAATATTCCATAAGACTAACAGAAGTGGGATCTTGTGATTCTTGTTAGGTACCAATTAGTTTATGTTTGTAGCATATATGGGTATATGTAATATTTTTATGAAATATTCAATACTTTTTTTCCTCCATTGGGGAAATTTTCGATCCATAAGAATAAACCACAGCATAAACACAGCAACTAACAAACACACAAAACCATGCCTTAAACGCGCATGCAAGCATGCACAAGGCCATATATAGTATACTAGTATTGTGCTCAATCCTCTGTTAAGAATAGTAATTATGAGTTTATAGTCTCCAAAAATGGGGGGACTGAGGGAGTGGGAAAGAAGTAGACAGACAAAATGGTAAAGGGAAACGGCCAGAAAGGGCCAATTTTGGGGATTGAGGATGCAAAAAATGAATTAATCTGATGCATATTATTTTAAAGGGCATATGGGTTCTGTTCCTGCAATCCAGGCAATGAACAACGCTAATATTATATAAGGGCTACTATAATTATTTTTATGCAGCTGGAACTGCTGAAGCTAGCACACAATATAATAATAATTAATTATTAAATAGGCAACGATACGACAAGCTGATGTTATTAACACACTCATTTTGGTTATTTTGTCACTTGAATTTGTTTCATGATTGACTCTCATAATAAATGAGGTGTTAATAACATCACCTTATGGTAATTATATATATTTTTTTCGATCGAGAGTGAGATATGAAACATCTCGGTTATGTTAGAAAGTTAGTAGCACACTCACTCAATTTGTATTAGACCGAAGTCCACGAGAGTATATTTAAGCAAAACCATATTAATCAATCTTTCGCAACAAGCGGGCGAACCCAGAGGTCCCTCAAACCTGCTGGTCACAAACTGGTAGGAGTCAAGACTCGAACTCTTAACATGAGGGTTCCATACTAAACAACTAGCTCGACCAACTGTACCACAGTAGACGTTTAAAAAGATTGTATATTGAGATGAGTCAGATGACATCAAGAACTCAAAATTGTGGAATTTATCACCATTAATATATAATAATCGATGTAGTACGTGAATTTTACCTAATTTGTACAGGCACTCACTATTTTTCTACACATAAGATCACCGGTATTTCACAAGTTTTTAAAGGTTTTATTATTATTATTATGAATAATTAATATTTTCTGACAAGATAGATATATCATATATGTCAATTGTTCAAAAAACTGCCTTGATCGAAGTAGTGACATTTAGGGGGAAAGCAAGATAATCGAGACAAGTACAACAAGTTATCTTGAATATGCTCTTAGTTTTTCCATATGTTCGTGAATTTGTCATTAAGTTAACCTTCCGCAAGATGGGATTAGGGAATTAACTAATTAACATGATGATCCAAACCATTATTTTATGGGAGTTAACTGATTTAAAACGAATATAAATTGTGAGTTTTTGGAGGAGAGGAAGCTAGGAGATGTCACTGGTGGAGAAGAGGGCAATGGAATTAGCGAGTATATATAGATTAGTTGGGGACAGCATGCTTGGAGAAGTGAAGGAGTGGTGGATATGGGGAAAGGTAATAAGAATGAGATGTTTCCTATGCATACAACAAGTATGTCGAGGGAGGGAAGTGGATGAGGGCACAAGGGAGATAGGTCATAACACACTTATGTTTCTATTCTAGATCAAAAAACTCACTCCCATATGCACAATGCTCCATATATATTAGCTCTAGCTCACTCTTCTGGAAATTTACCCATACCTGCTCTCTGTTACTCTCATAATTTATAATTGTCGAACTAGTTATACGTGTCCGTGATGCCCATCTTGGGATGTTTAAATAAATAAACACTTCTGGGATTGTCCATGTTTGGACTTTTTTCGAGGTTGAAAAATGAATGTTTGTCTGGATTTTCAAAGCTGCAAGTAGTAACCAGATAGTGGTCTAGCTAGATTAGTGTTTGGTATTAGTTAATCATCAAGTATTTTATGATGTAAGACAAGGTTTTTTTTTTAATGACATATTGAAACAAACTTCCATTAAAGAAATAAGAACATTATAGTAACTAGGGCAAATTTATAATCAGTTTTTATACCGAGTGAAACTTCGTTTTGAAACTAAAGTGCGAATGTCCTTATACGCCTCACTTTTCGATCACATTTTTCGATCATAACCAATCAGTATCTAGATATGTTTACGCCTAAATTAATATTTTACTGGACAGTAAATGTCTATGTAAATATTAATTATTTTCTTGGACCATGTCATACCAGCGAAATGGAGTTAATTATTTTCTTAGACCATGTCATACCGGCGAGATGGAGTTTCTCTAAGTTTACAAGTGACAGTCCGCGTAGGCAATGAACGCACGCGAGCCAAGTTAGACTTCACTTAGCTCGAGGCGAACTGGACTTCACTTAGCTCACGCGCGGAATGGACATAGGCGGACTACGCAGTTCGCGTGGAACACTTGGCTCGCGCGCGGAATGCCTTCGCGCGGAATTACTATTTGCCAGTCCGCGTAGGCGAGGCGAGATGGACTCTTCGCGAGGCGAGGCGGAAATGTATTTCGTGAGGCGAGGCGAGATGGACTCTCCGCGTAGGCGAGGCGAGCTGGCGAACTGGCTCGCGTAGGAGACTTCGCGAGGCAGCAAACATGCGGACTCCGCGCGCACCACGACAAACGTTGACGACTTTTACAAGTCTTTGACATGCTTCGGGCCAACCCCTGTGGCCCATTAAATATAAAAAGCCCTTTTAAAGCTCGCGAGCTGCAATAGCCCGCGAAATGGACGTGAGCTACAGAAGCACGCGAGATAGCACCTTGAAGCAGCCCGCGAGATGAGGATGCTCCTAATTCCAGTTCGCATAGGAGTCTACAGTTGGCAGCACGGAAACAAAGCCCTATGCAGAATGAAGTGTGCGAACTGGACATGTGTCACAATATGGTTGGTTCGCATTGGACGAAGCAGTGTCCTTGTGCGAATAGGGTTTCAGAGTCCGACTTGGATTCTAATTATATTCTTATTATGCCGCAAGTCAAACTACTATATAAGGGGGCTCGAACCCTAACAGAAAACTGTCTCTTAAATCAATACAAACAACAAACACAATACAACTGAAACCCAGTTACCCTTCGAGCCTTCCTCGAAACCCTAACCCTAAGCGCTGCCTAGGTCTTTCTCCAGAGCTCTCCGGACTCTACCCCTTTCAGCTTCTCTCTGAGCTCCCTATAATTGCTCTGCTCGCGCCGCCGTGAGTATCGATCGCTTGTGCTCGTAAATCCTCGTCTGAGGTGGCACCTGTAACCCATTTCGCCTGATCAAGAAGTCAAGCACACCCCCTACAACCTCTTTCCTCGTCCGCGAAGTGGCATGCCCGCAACTCCCCCTTTCTCTTTGTTCGCTAGAAACCTTTGCTCCGCGCGCTGAGGATCATGACCAAAACAAGATATATATGATATGACCATCTATACAAATTTTCAGCTAATTTGGTGATCGTTTGAGTTTTCGTAATCGTGATTTACACGAACAGTTCTAGTTGGACAAATTTCACTCATTTATTGATTTATGTAGTTTTGACACCTTAACGATCACCAAATCAGTTGAAAATTTATAAAGATGATCATGTCATATATATCTAGATATTGACTGGCTATGATCGAAAAATAAGATAAAAAACGAGTCAAATAAAGGACTTTTGCACTTTAATTTCAAAACGAAGCTTCACTCTGGATAGAAACTATATATATATATATTCCCTTCCAAAGCGGTGTCCCGCTTTGAAATTAAAGTGTGGACCTTCTTATTTCGCTCACTTTCAGGTCGCATTTCCACATCTCAACCATACAATGTCTAGAACACAGTGTGTAGATCATTCCTGCAAAGTTTCATCCAATTTGAAGATCATTTGAGCTTCCGTAATCGTAATTTACACGAACGGTTCTGTTTGGACAGTTTTTGTTTTGTTGATTTATTTAATCTAATTCGGTACCCAAATGATGTTCAAATTGAATGAAACTTTGTATGAATGATCTACACACTGTGTTCTAGATATTGTACGGTTGAGATGTGGAAATGCGACCTGAAAGTGAGCGAAATAAGGAGGTCCACACTTTAATTTCAAAGCGGGACACCACTCTGGAAGGGAACTGTATATATGTATACAGGCCGGATGTGGAGGGGACGTCCGTACTGTCCTTAAAGTGCGGATGTCCCTCCGTTTGCCACCGTCCGGCGCCGACGACGGCGCACCTCCAACAGCGTCCCCGATCACTTTCCCTCCCCGGCGAGTCCGCCGAATTCCAGTTTTCCAGCGAGATCACCCAAAACTTCAAACAAGATCGATCTCGCAGGAAAACTGGAATTCGGCGGACTCACCGGGGAGGGAAAGTGATCGGGGACACTACTGGAGTCCGCTTGGGTGGAGGCGCGCCGTTGTCGGTACCGGACGGTGACGAACAGAGGGACGTCCGCACTTTAAGGACAGTGCGGACGTCGGCTCCACATCATTTTCATGTATATATATATAGTCCGGATCTAGAGAGGACCTCCTTAAACTCTTAATGTGTGGATGATTTTAGTTCTAGCATGTATTTTGACAATCAAAGCCACTAATTCCCTAGTTACTTACCCACATATGAATCTTACAAAAAATTAACCAAAATGAAAAACGTTTAACCATTTGATTAGCACAAGAATTCAAATTTGTTTAGTCCTTGTGGTTTTATTTTAATGTGAATAGTCCTTAAAGTCACAATTTTTCATTCAAATAGTCCTTATGGTTTTATTTTAATCTGAATAATCTTTAAAGTCATGATTTTTCATCCAAATAGTTATTCCGATAATTTTATCAGTTAAAAGTCATAAGGACTATTTGGATGAAAAATCATGACTTTAAGGACTATTCAGATTAAAATAAAACCATAAGTACTATTTTGATGAAAAATCGTGATTATAAAGACTATTCAGATTAAAATAAAACCATAAGGACAAAACAGATGTCGACTTTAAACCACAAGGATTATACAATATTTTACCCTTAACACAATATTCGTTTTAATTTTATCTAACGGTCTACAATTGTTTACGTCAATTTGAATGACCAAATGATTATGAAATTAGTTGACATTTTGTAGACATGTTTCTTGCATATGAATCTAGAGGGTCAACGGTTGAGATCGTTAAATAAAGTCATCTACTAATGTAAAATATTAGAAATCCTCAAATTCTTAAAGTAAGGAGGTCATCTTTAGATCCTCCGTATATATATAAGGGGCGGATCCGTGGCACCCAGAATTATAATCAATATTATAACCCGAATTTCGTTCATTAGATCTAATCGTAATTAACGGTTGAGATAAGTCTTTAAAACTAAACCATTTGCTTTTCTTTTCTTTTAATTTAAATCAATTTAGGTTATCTTTCTATGAATTTGGAATACAATTAATAGGGATTAAGAGGGTGTTAATTGATTGCCTATTGAAACTCATCATCCATTTTTGTTTTTCTATTGAAACTCATCTACTTAAGAGAAAATGAGACAAAACATATACCAGATCACGTTCGAAAATTAGCCAAGTTTCAATCTTCTCTACCTCTTTCTCATCTTTTTTTTTTCCATCAAGATGACAAAACTCAATCAAGATTCAGCATCTTCTAATTGAAATTGATCGTTATAGATAATCGAGTACTTTGATATATAAATTGATGATGAAGTATAAATTGTAGAGAATGAGAGATAGCAAGAGAACAGAGAATCATCATCTTATTCATTGATAATAGTCTTTTATATAGGGAATTACAAAGTATCAATATGGTAATGATAAAGAATACATAGTCATATTCTAACTACATATCCTGATAGCATAAGGCCAAGACACACATATGGAATATCCTAGAACAGTTCCCATTGTGCTGCGCACCGGTATGCCGGTGGTGCTGATATGTTACCTCGTTAAAAACCTCATCAAGGAATAAAAACCCTGTGGGAGAAAAACTAAACCTTGATCTTAGGAGAAAAAGAGTACAATGCCCCCTTTACATTTGATAGTGACATGTATGTGCTACATCTCCCCTGAAGTTTGCACCTCCCCCTGATCTTTACATCAATCATAGGGCTCTTCCTAATTCTTACTAATCACAGAAATTTTAATAACTTAGCATGTCAGTGCTCTTTAACATGTCTTCAAATGTGGCATTGGACAATGATTAACTATATCATGCCATATTGTTCTCAAACATGATCTTTTACACTTAGATCTTGAGGAGAAGGGCGCTTGCGAACTCAAAATATAAGTTCGTGCATGAAATCAGATTTCCGCGCAGCATGACCTTCAGTTACTAGAACAGCCGTAACTTCCTCTAGAAAATACATATGAATGAACCGTAAATGGTTTTGGAAACTAGACTCATTTAGCTTTCTAACTGTATATTACACACATTCTGGTTCATCAGGAGATGTTCACAAAGTCCCGTAAAAGTTGACTGTCTTGCCAAAATCAGATTCTCGGACCGATTCGTCCTACTTTACAAAAACGGCCGTAACTCACTATCTATGGTGATGGCACCAAGACCAACTTCTTTTGGTCGCGTCATGACCTCTCGATAGAACATCAATCCTTGTAGATATATTTGCAATATGTGATCTCGTCACTTTAACACTTTAAGCATTTGGGATCAAGATGAGACTTAGTGGGGACAAACCACGACAATTCACGTCGTTCCACTTGAACACTTGTGTTCTTATCTCCCCCTAACGGCGGGAATATTGTCTTATCAAAGTGACAATCAACAATTTCACGGTGAATGAGATTGCCTGACAAGGTTTCTACATAAGCGGATTATAGGTGGAGTTTCATATCCAACATAGACTTATTCATCTCAAATGACCCATCATTGTGCGCAGTGGCATTGCGATTCGGCACCTAGAAATAACATCAAGCCGAGCTCAAGGATTGCAATTTCGTGTCAATCCTCGTACACAATCACGACCTATAGTACAAAAATATTCAATGATGGTGGGTCGTAGATGAATAGTAAAGCTGCACGCAAATATTGCATAGCCCCAAGAAGCAATAGAAAGATTGGTGCGTGTTTATGCACAATCCCGAATGGTGCTTGCAGAAGCTGATGGTGGGTTATCCTCCTCTCGGCCTGCAATAACAAAGGCGACCGGAATGTTCTGGTCTTTCCTCCTCCGAAGCTTTAGTCAGTATCTTGGTGAATATAATTGATGAGAGTAGTTAATGGTACCTGACAAGCTGGTGGCTGGGCCATATTTATGGCCCAGAGTGGGTTTTCTTCTCTACTTGAAAATCGATATGGGACAATTGACTCTGCTGCTACTTCAAATGCCCAGCTCCCTTATGCCTTCTGGAACCGCTCCCGGCCCAATGCCGCCAACGAGGTCGGGCCTGGCCCATACAAACGGACGGGACGGGAACCCCAAAGTGGGCTCGGCTGTCTTGACCGTGGAGTGCTGGTGCTTGCTGGTTTTCGGGCTTGGGAGGTTGTTTTATGCACAACCGACTACAAGTCCCCCTAAGTTCCCGTTCAAGACACATCTTGAGTGGGGACTTGCTAAAATAAGCTCGTAGACCAGTATATAATTTCGGATGGGTCCCGCCCATAGTCCCCCCAAGTCCGGACTTATGACGTGAGTTGAACGGGTGTTGCGAATTCCGGGTCTACTTTTCTTGTTTTCTTCGCTCAGGACTTACATTTACCGGGCGAGCTGTGGAGTCCGCCCAGCGCAAGGATTGAAATTGTCACGCACGACTGGGATCCAGAATGATTCCCGCACACCGCTTCATGTATTTCTCCCATGATCGCTTCTCCTTCCTCCTCAGTCACGCACTTGAGGTTTGGGAAACTGTAACCTCTTCGGTACAGCTTCCCGTTCATGAGCGTGTACCTCGCACATCTTGATTGGAGTTTTCGTGCTTCACACTTGCCCTCTGGGCGTACCCCTTCCTTCATGAATTCGATTATGGGGTCCATCCATGTAGGCTCTCCGGGTCCCGCCTCGACCATGAATATCTCCGAGATTGTCTTACTGATACTCGGTTTTCCAAGAACCTCAATCCTTGCCTTCTTCTTTCCTTTACCCGGCCCTCCAGTAGCTAGGCGAGTAAGGGCATCCGCATGACGATTTTCCTTCCGGGGGATGTGGGAGAGAGTGGCCGACGTGAACCGTTGCTTGGTAGGAGCTCAGCTGAGGCTCCTTTACTTCAAAGCTACCGTTGACCTGATTCACAACCAGCTGTGAATTACTGAACACTGCCACTCTATCCACGCCAATGTCTCGGGCGAGTTGCAATCCACCAATCAAGGCTTCGTACTCTATTACGTTATTGGATGCCTGGAATTGAAATTCCAGTGCGTACTCGTGCTTGAACCAATCTGGGGTCTCCAATATTATGCCCGCCCCGCTTTTACTTCTTGTCACCGAGCCGTCGACAAAGAGTTTCCAGAATAGTGCCGATGACTCCTCGGCTTGTACCTTTGCGTACGGCTTGGAATCTGTTTCCTCCTGGCCGGGTTCGGATGACTCCCCCACCACTTTCATGGGCCTGAAATCTGCCGGCTCCCCTATTACTACCATGGGCGTGAGCTTGGATATAAAATCGGCCGATGCTTGGCCCTTTATAGCTATTCTCGGCCGGTAATGGATATCGAACTCTCCCAATTCAATGGCCCATTTAACCAGTCTCCCACTGATTTCCGGCTTTTGCATAATCTGCCTCAGGGGGTGGTTGGTATAAAGGGTTATCGAGTGGGCCTAGAAATAATATCTGAGCCTTCTGGCAGTTACTATAAGGGCCAAAGCAAGCTTTTCGATGTCCGGGTACCTGCTCTCGGCCAGTGTGAATCCTTTCCCGACGTAAAATACTGCATGCTCGACGTTGGATTCTTTTCTGATGAGCACCGAGCTGATCGCCGACTGCGATGCGGCGAGGTACAAGTAAAGCATCTCGCCCGGGATTGGCTTTGACAAAACCAGTGCGGACGTGAGGTACGCCTTTATCTGCTTGAAAGTCCCTTCCTGTTCGGACCCCCACACTATCTCCTTACATCTCTGGTCTCGAAACAATCGGAAGAAAGGGGCACACTTATCCGTGAGCCGTGACACAAACCTAGCTAGCGCGACAACCTTCCGGCCAACGACTGCACCTGGTTCCTTAGCGTGGGTCTTTCCATATCTAAGATGGCCCTGATTTTCTACGGGTTGGCTTCGATTCCTCGCCGGTTGATTATATGACCCAAGAACTTTCCTTTAATGACCCCGAAGATGCATTTTTTAGGGTTCAACCTCATCCCGAACCTCATTATGACTTCAAAGACCTTCTCAAGATGCCCTACATGCTTCTCGGCCTTTAGACTTTTGACCAGCATGTCATCGATATATACTTCCATTATGTTCCCAAGGTACTCGGCGAACATGACATTCATCAGCCGTTGGTAAGTTGCTCCCGCATTCTTCAGCCCGAAAGCCATTACCTTGTAGCAATACAAGCCCATGTCGGTCGTGAAAGCCGTGTGTTCCTCATCCCTTGGATCCATCCGGATCTGATTATAGCCGGCGTAGGCGTCCATGAAGCTCATGAGGTCAAACCCAGACGTGGAGTCCACTAGCTGATCGATGCGCGGGAGCGGGAAGCTCTCCTTTGGGCATGCCCTGTTGAGATTCGAGTAGTCCACGCACATCCTCCATTGCCCAGTTGACTTCTTTGGAACCATGACCACGTTGGTCAGCCACTAAGGGTATCTGACCTCCCTTATGTACCCGATGTCTATTAACTTTTGCACTTCCCCCTTCATTGCTTCATACTTTTCTGGCTTAAACGTCCTCCGCTTTTGCCGCACGGGAGGGAATTCGTCCTGGATTCCTAGCCTGTGTGTTACGATGCCGCTTGCTATCCCGGGCATGTCTCTGTAAGTCCAGGCGAACGCCCGCTGTTTCTCTTTAAGAAGTCGATCAAGGCCGCTCGCACCCCGGGTGACTGCCCAGTCCCAATGGTCAACATGCGATCCGGGAACTCCTCTGAGATTGATACCGCTTCTGTTTCGCCTACTGATCCCGGACGTTCCTCATCCGAGTCGGCATCATCTCTGGGATCCATGTAAGGGTCTGAGGGTGATGCCGTGGGCTGGCTGGCCGACAGGACCTCTGACCTTCTCCTCCCGTTGTCTACCACATAGCAGCTCCTTACCGCCCCCTTGTCACCCCGGATCATAATGATTCATGTTGGGGTCGGGAGCTTCATCATCAGCATATGGCCACCAACAAATGACTTCAACTTCCACAAGGTCGGTCTTCCCAAGATCCCGTTGTAAGACGATTCACAATCAACAACGATAAACTCGATTGTTGCTCGGGCAACCCCCTCCCGTCCTTCCAAGCTTACTCCAAAGTTATCTGAACCGAGAGGTTGAACAACATCTCCCGAGAAGCTAATCAGCGGCTCATGGTCTTGGAGCAACTTATTGCTTCCTCGATGAAGTCCTTTCCAGGCACTCCTGAACAATACGTTGACTGAGGCTCCCGTACCAATGAGGATCTTCTTCGTGATATAGTGATCGAGCTGTAACGTTATCAGGAACGGATCCTCGTGCTGCCTGATTCCCTCCTCTTCCTCTTCCAGGTAGGTTACGGACTTCCAACCGGCGGTTACCCGCTGATTGTTACTACCAAAGGCGTAGACTTCCCTGCCATCCCGTTGTCCCGTACATTGCTTTTTTGCCTTGTTGCTCCTGTGATCTATACGGGACCCGCCAAGGATGGTGTTGATTGTCCCATATACCTCGATTGCCCCAGCGTTCCTAAGCCCGGGCACATACTGCTGCAACTTCCCTTCTTTTACCTGGCGCTCTACCGCTCTTTTCAACTCTATACAGCTGTTAATGTTATGGCTCGCCTCACCGTGGTATCCACAAAATTTTCCGGTGTCTTCCTTGGTGAGCCGAGATGGTGGAAACTTCCGGGCCGGGGGAGGCAGAATGGCAGTCCTATTCTCGTTCCATATCGCCTCGTAAGTGGCGTTGAGCGCTGAGAAATGTTCTGTGCCTACTGACACAGTTCTCGCATACCCGGTATCTTGGTAGGATCCTTTGGCTTTCCCTTACGCGCTAGGCTGCTTCCCTGCTTTCCCCTAGTTTCTTTCCTTGTGTCTCTTTCCAGCTGGGCCCGTGTCCGGTTCCCGCTCTCCCTTCCATGCTCTAACCTCTCGGATCACTTGCGCCGGGGACCCGCCGTCTCTCCCTTCGTCTTTCCTTTTCCCGGCCGAGGTTCCCCCATAAGTATCATGGTCTGCTTGTGCATGCCAGATCGTCATGTCCATAAGCTCGTCGTAGCCTTGTGGATTTTTGATTTTTACCGCATATAAAAACTTCTCGGGCAGCAATCCTTGAACGAACGCCTCCTCCGCAACCTTCTTGTCAAAGCTCCGGACCCTGGCCGTGGCTCCTTGCCATCGGTTCACGAAAGCTTTCAAGCCTTCTCCCCTATCTTGCTTTACTTTGAACAGTTGGGCGGTGTTCTGCCCGTCCGTCCGTAAAATGAATCTATTGACGAACTTGTCTGCCAGCTCCCTAAAGCAGTCGACCGAGTTCGACTGGAGTTCGTAGAACCAGCTTAGCGCTTCCCCTGCTAACGTTTCCTGGAACATATTGCAGCATACTGCATCCGAGTATCCTTTAGCGTTCGTGTGAGACTTGAAACTATCGAGGAAGAGGTGGGGGTCATGATCCCCATTGTTGCTAAGTTTTAGTGGCTTGGCTGTGTTTGGCCGGACGGATCGGGTGACTGCTCTTGTGAATGATCCCCCTTTTTCCTCGAAACTCGCACGGGTCGGGTTACGCATTCCCCTTCTCTCGGTGTCTGAGAGAAGGTCTGCCAAACTTGCCACACTGTCCCTGATTGCTCTTAAGGTTTCTTCCAATTTACCCTGCCTTCCAGTTTGGACTTTCGGGATTGGCTCGGGCAAGGGCAACGGTCCCTCGTTCCGCATCTCCTTTGGGAACAGGTTCGTCCCTATGTGCACGGTCCTAAGGTTCGTTCCCACCGGCGACACCTCCCCCTCTTTTCTAGACATCGGCACGGCGTTTTCTGCCATTGCCGTGACCCATATTGTTGTCCCCACATTAGGGGTCAATCCCAAATACGTTTATCGTATTAGCGTATATACAATTCTCGTTTGCAATTGTATGATTAAAATCAAGTCTCGTTGGTAATTCCAAACCAACTTTGAGGGCCTAGAGAACTTGATGATGATCGAATCCGCTAAAGATTATACATCAGGATGCCACGAAACATCATCGACGATATGTAGTCAATTAAGGTGGTAAGCAATCCACTTGACTTGATAACTCAACTTGTTGAGTTAGGTGGACGTTTCAAGATACGCTTCATGAGTGTATTCCACAGTACATTGTGGTCATTACTTTTTACACAGATTGCCATTGAAGGCTTTTGTCGATGTGGTGCGTCAAAGACTTTGAGCACATGAGATGTGAAATCTCGACATCTAGGCTTGTTAGCCTGGGGTCAAAACATATGGCTTAATCCTCTTCAATAAAAGGTTCTACAGATACCTAGCGAAGATTTGCCTTGGGCATTGACTACATCAAAACTCAGATGAGCAGAATATTACGTTGCTCTTGCATACAAAACCAAGCTATTATGAGACTTGATAGAGGTTACAAATGATGTTTTTTAATGGTTTGTCTTACGGATTGATCACACACAATCCGAAAAAGCCGCGAATTGATCAAAAAAATTCGAAAAATGCCTCGAATTGATCAAACACAATCCGGAGAAAGGTCGGGGTTGATCACACACAACCTGGACAAAGAAAAAAGAGTGATCAAACACACTCTTGACCCGCGAATAAAATTCTGGAATTTTTACTTGCACCCACAAAATCCCAAGCATAGAATAGAGATGGAGAATGGGAAAATGATTTTATCCCCCCGAGTTATTCAAAAGTAAAGAACTTGAATATAAAAGCTTAATTGCTAGTTTGTCAAATAAACTACATTTATAGGAACTACTTTGCAAATTTTCATGCTTAATTCCACATGTGTGCGGCAAAGTTTCTCGCATAATTCCGTTGTGTTTCATCGCATGATTATGTCATGGAAAACAAAATATAGGGTTAGCCATATTCACCATATAGATATAAACCATAAAAACTTTCAAAATTTGAAAGAAAACGCTGAAAAATTAAGCCGAAAGAAGCCAAGAATCAATGACAGATGGCAGCAGGAAGATTTTCTGCCGGAGGTTGTCGGACAGCAGCGGCCGAGGAAGCAAGCAGACGGCGGCGACGGTCGGACAGAGGATCCAAGAGACTCTTTTGGCTTTTAGGGTTTCAAAAAAAAAACAAATTGTGGGCTATTAACTCTAGGGTTTCGCTATCAACTCAGATTAGAATAAAATACATGATAACGTGATGAAGTATAAACTGTAGAGAATGAGAGATAGCAAGAGAATAGAGAATCATCATCTTATTCATTGATAGAAGCCCTTTATATAGATAATTATAAAGTACCAATATGGTAATGATAAACAATATATAGTCATATTCTAACTACATATCCTGATGGCATAAGACCAAGACACACATATGGATATCCTAGAACAATTGACTCCCATTTTAATAGTTTCTCTGCTCATGATTACTTTTTTTTCTTCTGGGAAGATACTAATCCTTACTTATGACTATCTATGGGAAACCATTTATGACTATCAATGAGAAACCATTAAGGCATTAACTCCCTCTTAATCGTATTCCAAATTCATTGTAGGTAATCACCCATTTTTTATTGTGTTTTTAATAGAAAGATGGAAAAATATCCTAAATTGATTTAAAGAAAAAGAAAAGAAAATAAAATAAAATGATTTAATTTTTTATGACTTATCTCAACCGTTAATTACTCATAGATCTAATGGATGATATTCTGGTTATAATATTGATTATAATTTTAGATGTCACGGATCCGCCCCATATATATATATATATATATATTCAATCATAGCTATGTCAAAGCAAATGGATCGGAGTAGCCTTTTGACACTCTTTACTTATTGGTGCTTGTTAGAATACATAGATTATTCGAATGTTATTTCAGGATGTTCACTTTAGCTTTACGTCCCTCTTTGTTTTGGGGTAAGGCTAGGGTGTGATAATACATGTAATGCATCAACTTTGTTCTCAAGTTGTAAAATGAGTCCTAAAAGTAGTAATATTAGTCCTCAAAGTTGTAAAAAAAAACTAGCTACAACATTAGTCCTCATTTGTCCTTAAAGTGGTAATTGAGTTCTCAAAGTTGTAATATGAGTCCTCAAAATTGTAACAACTTTTTTTAATCACTTTGAGAACTCAATTACCACTTTAAGCACACATTTTACCACTTTAACAACACATAATTACTAATGTTGTAACTTACAACTTCGAGGATAATATTCTCCCTACTCAATTTACAACTTCGATGACTCAATTTACAAAGTTGATGCATCACATCATTCGCATGCATTAACACATTGTAGAATTTTTTCTTTGGTTTTATGCAATTTTATTAATAAAGGCTTGAAGCATTTAAAAAAAATAAAAAAATCAAGCATGATTGAAACCTATATATAAAACAGACCTCGAAACATACACTTGTTATATACGTTGTTGATTATGTATTTGACATGAACCTATTAACGAAACAAAGTGAGTGAAGCTCCCTTCAATTTTTTTGGGAATTTTTGTACTTTGCGCTTTTGTTTGTCCTCTTAGCATGGTTTTGATCTAGTCCCCTCGCTATATATCTTACTCCGCCTCCTCAAACAAAAATAGAAGTTTTGAAAAATGACTTGGCTCGTAATTAATAAACAACTATGGGTTTTGCTATATATGGTGTTTGTGGGGCCTCAACTTCTTCGTTCTATGCACACACCTTGACTTCCCTGAGACGGGAGCTATCCAAATCTTGTTCCACAATATTGAGCTCGGGTTCGCGTGAGTATCCGCAACAACTATTTAAAAACCGCATGGAAAATTAATGCTAACATCTTGCAGTACATGAAAAAATTAAGCCTAAAAGTTTTAGCTTGTTGTATGTATGATCCAGTTTGGATCAAGACCAAAACCATTAATATCACGTTGGCAGTCAGTGTAAAGTTATCTGATATAGATAAGTAGATAGGTCTGCATAAGCATAGATTTACACGTTAGGAACAGTAAAACGAAGATGATGTGTTAATTTGGTCCACAACTATCGAGATGTATCACAATAAATGGACAAACAAGATAAGAAAACATTACATCATTGAGGGAAGTTCAAAAATAGACAACTTATTTTTTTGATCATAATGGTACTAAAGCAGAATGGGGAGGGACTTCAAGAAAAAAATAGGAATGAAAGAAAATAATGTGATGGGAAAATAGAAAACAAATAAAATTGAGTGGTCCACGCGTGCCAATGGTTACTTGTGTGGGAGAGTTTTGGTTGTGCCAAGCCCAAGCGTGCTAAGAGTACTCACGTGCGAGGGGGGCTTATAAATACGTATGTGGAGAACGCAGCAATGAAGGGTAACGAGCAAAAGAGTAGAGAAACAGAGGAGAGGGAAAATATTAAGAGTAACTGAGAGAGAGGGAGAGAGAGAGAGAGAGAGAGAGAGAGAGAGAGAGAGAGAGAGAGAGAGAATAGTCTTTGAATTTCAAGCAACAAAAACCAGAGAGTGAGTGAGTGAGAAATGGAGATTAACAACATTGACATGAAGCTCTCAAAGTTCAGGAGGATTTGTGTGTTCTGTGGGAGTAGCCAAGGCAAGAAGACTAGCTACCAAGATGCTGCCACTGAGCTTGGGAAAGAGCTGGTATAGAATGACTCTCTCATTATTTCACATGCTGTTTTACTATGCTTAGTCTTTTCTACCTTACACTTGGTATTTGAGAATTCTCAAACTCTTTTACTTACTGGTGTGTGTTGTAGATGGCTTCTGGCCTTCATTTTATGTTGGTCTCTTGTTTGTGCCGAATAGATTTTGCTGGGAGTTCGTAGAACTTGCTCAAATCTTCATCTTTCTTATGTCTTTTAACTTTTTCACGTTAACTTGTTCTGGTTTTTGGGGCAACACATTATGATATTGCAACTTGTTTGTCATATGGTTCATGGGCTGGTTTTTCATTTTCTGAGTTGAGATTGACCCCTTCAAACTGAACCTTTCTTTCTTGTTAAGTTTGTCTCTAGCGTAATGCATGTAAATGTTGATCTTTCTCTCTCTGTCATTATCGAAAAGCTTTTCTAACTTATAAAAGGAAAAAACGATAGCTTTTATAAAAATGAAATTTATCTCAGTACATCTGTACTAAGTACTACCATGTACTGAGTTTGGTTTTGTTTTTCTGAGGGTTTCTGAGCTGAGTTTGGTTTTGTTTTCTCGTAGGTTTCAAGGAACATTGATCTGGTCTATGGAGGAGGCAGCATAGGCCTAATGGGTTTGGTTTCTCAAGCTGTTCATGATGGTGGTCGGCATGTCATTGGGTACTGTTTTTCTCTTTGATTATGAAATCTCAGAAAACATAGAAGAAATGATATAAACAAACACAAAAGAGATTAAGAAACAATTAAGTGAGTTTTGGGACTGATTTTGTCATGTTATTGTCTTCTCTGTAGAGTTATTCCCAAGACGCTCATGCCTCGAGAGGTATGTTTCCTAATTCCTAGTAGCACCAGATTAAAGTCCTTCAACTTTCTATTTTTAACTATGCAAGGTTTATTTTATTTTTTTACTTCTATATATCTCACAGTTCATTGGGATTCAGATTCTTGTTCAAATAATTTCTGCATCTTTCTTTCTTTTCAATCTTTTGTTGCTTTCTCTCTTTTTTCCCTTTATTTTTTTTCTTTTTGGTGTGGAATCTGTGGATGATGTGAGCACTTTTACACACCCTTTGGGATTTTAATTTTATTTCGTTCCTTTTTTTTCGTCTGGCATGGTTTTTTTGCTCTCTTTTTGTTCTTTGTTGCTTGCTTTGTTTCTTGTTATTTTCTGTTTGGTTCTCTAGAATTTAGTGATTCTTCAATGGATGCTTGGGGAGGCTTATCCTTACACTCAAGTACTTGGCACTAATACTACACTACTGGTTTCTCTGTATAGTCTATATGCTCATTCAACTGAAAAGTATTTTGCTTCTTGTGCTTTTCTGTCTTGGCTTTTTCCAAGTATGGAACTTTGTTTATTCTCCTCTAAAATGAATGGCTGGGGAGCAGCTGGGTTGAAGTTTGTATTAAGTTCATCATTTCTCTGAAAAACCATCATTGCCACTCTGCACAAAGCTCCAAACTGCTTTTTTTTAATGGTTTTGTGGGCACTACTACCATTTTACAGTTAACTGGTGTAACTCCGGGGGAAGTGAAGGCAGTTGCAGGTATGCATCAAAGGAAGGCAGAGATGGCTAAGCATTCAGATGCCTTTATTGCATTGCCTGGTTAGTATAAGCCCTGCACTGCACATCCTGCTAGTTTTTTTTGTTTTTGCACCAGAGTTCTTAAAGCAATCAAATACATATGGTCCTTCATGGCTTTTATTTTTACCAATTCCAGCATTTAAAGATTGACCCAGAATGGAAGTTTTGGTTCTTGTGAAGATTCCCAATTCCCCTTCTTGTGTGTAGCTATTACTTACCAAACCCCAATGAACTGAAATGGAACTTAAAGGAAGAGAAGTGAGTGAGACAGAACCACAAATCAGAAGAGACCCTTTATTTTTTTATCAGTGACAGAAGAGAACCCTAAACCCTTAATAAATTGAGTAAATAACTTTTGATTTTTGACCATAGAAAAAATGCTGAGTTAATAACTAAAAGGGTTTGTGAACAATTTGGCCATAATAGGTCAAAATAAATGATGATTTACTGTTGAGGGTTCTTGTTTTTTATGGTACTAAAAGCCTTGAAATCTGGTCATTGTATGTGTCTATTATGATTGTGATTGTGTGAATCTCACATTCCCCAAGAGCCATGATGATTAGAGAGCAACCATTCAAACCAATCCTATGACCCATCAATATCCTTACACTGAAAATTAGAGCTTCTGAGGAACCTTGCCTTGCTTCTGTTGTTAATCTACTCTTGTCATAAATAGTCTTTGTAGCCAGTAAATGACTACCAATTCTTTCCTGCCTTATGGAGAAACAGCTCAACATATGCACACTTTCACCAAATAGGCATTGCCAACTTGCACAAGCACCTGATAGGGAATGATGCCAAACACTTGTGAATAACTTCATTCATTTCATCCCAGGTTTTTTTTCAACATAGAGAAAATATGAAGGGGAGAGGAAGGAAATGCAGGGGTTATAATAGTCATTGTACTTTGATGGGTATTCCTGTTATTATTTTTGTCTGAATTCTTCCAGCCCTAAAGAAATTGATAGTTCAAAAAGAAAATTGAAAATATGAACACCCTCTGCAAGTGAGCAAAGTACATTTGGAACATCAAAAAGTTATGTAGTCAAATTATGCTGCACCGAAGTCAAATGATCAAAGCAGTGAAACTGACAGTATGAACTGCCTTTTTATCCTTTTACTGTTTTACACCAACAAATTAGTGGTCTTTCCCTTCTTCATGTACCAGAGATGCTCATGATTAATATCCTGGTCCTTGGGTTACAATATTGGATGAATTAATCATTTTAGCTGTAATACAAATGAATATTAAACTGCAAACTCTTAATTACATTTTACATGCAGGTGGTTATGGAACTCTTGAAGAGTTGCTGGAAGTGATAGCTTGGGCTCAGCTGGGAATTCATGACAAACCCGTATGTAGCTTTTCTGGAATTTCTAAACAAAATCAATGGTAATTAAGATCTATGAATATGGGGAATTAAACCAACTTTTTCTTGGTTCTTGTTTTCTTTTTCCAGGTTGGATTGTTGAATGTTGATGGATACTACAATTCGTTGCTATCATTCATTGATAGTGCTGTGGAAGAAGGATTCATTAGCCCAGATGCACGCCATATTATTATATCAGCACCAACAGCAATGGAGTTGGTGAAGAAATTAGAGGTAACCCAAAACATTCTTTGATTTTCTTTGTTTGTTTGTCCCTGAGTATTACTTAAATAATCAACAAATTCACATGTAAAATTATTAGTGCTTCTTTTTTAAGTTTCACTAAACCTTCACCTCTATTGTGGTTTTTGGAACTGATTTCTGTCTTATGGTGATAGGATTATGTTCCCTGTCATGAAAGAGTTGCTTCAAAGTCGAACTGGGAAATGGCACAGCTTGGCAACACTCAAGAATTCGGGATTTCTAGGTGAAAGGGGATTTGTAGCATTGAAGCAAGATGCCTGTGGGAATTTCAGAAGTTGAAGAAGCTAATTTTTAGAACTCTAAATCTCTGATATGGGGAGTTTCTTTGTTGTAAATTAATGCATTCGACCTTAATATGTCAAATCTTCAACATTCCATTTTGTGGAATTTTGTTCCCCTGCTTTAGTTGTAAGTAAGCAAGTAGTAGAGGCTTGTGAACCTTCCCCTATTAATAGTTAACTAATTTATGATCTACTCTATATTTCCTAATTAAACCAGATGTTTGCTTGATTTCAACTAGTTCAATCTTCTGTCATGAATTTAAGTGTTATGTTAAGACTTCAGAGTATAAGACTAGTAAGAGGATGGATTTTTCACTTTGGTTGTAGGATTAATGAATTCATCTTGGTTAGGAGATACAAGGTTCAAAATCAAAAAAGAAATATTCATGAAGTATAAGGAAAGAGAAGCCTATGTGGCTATACTGCTATAGACATATACTTTATTTGTCCTTTGTTGTGTTTTATCACTGTCATGGAATCACACTAACTAGGTCCAAAGAGAGCATGATAATACATTGAGGTGTAGTTGAAGATATGGAACAAGTGGTCCAATCACAGTGAGATAAGTGTCAGTGGGCAAGAGAAAAAGAGGGACAATTGTTGTTGCAGGCATACTTGGCCTATCTTTTCAAGTTAAGGTTGGGAGCTATGGCCAACAGTGGAGGTTAAGCTAACCAACTACAAGAAAATACAAAGGAGAGGACAAGTCATGTTGATTGGATATGGAAAAGGAAGGGACCTAGCTAATTGAGAAAAGAGGAGGAGTGCCTTTGCCTGCCAAGTTCCAACAGTGGAGACAGTGTGTGACAAGTGATGTGGCCTATGGAGGGTCACACTTGTTATGATTTATGAACATAGAAGAAAGAGCAAGAGGGTAAGGGTTAGGGACAATTAGGACCCAGTTTCTTCATCTGAGTTCTAACATTTTCCTGAGGTTGATTCCACTACTAGTGCTTGTGAAGATGGGGTTAGAATATTAAGTAACAAGAGGAAAAGGAAACTACCTTCTTGTCTCTCGTGTCAGCTCAATAGACTTTGGGTCAAGGGGTAAGGGTTGGGGACAATTTAGGACCCAGTTCCTTTCATCTGATCGAGTTCTGACATTTTCTTGAGGTTGATTCCACTACTCTTTTTAATACTCTTTTTCCTTTAATCTGTGCAAAAGCTTGTGATAAATGTTGAAAGACAGTCACTTTCAGGGGTATGAGTGATTTCTAACTGCTGGTGTATGTTAATCTCTCAGTGGAATTGATGTACATTTATGATTAGAATTTATTCACGCGCGAATAGATAAAAAGTTTAAAGCACAATCCAGGTTTTATTTAAAAGAAAAAAGAATGCTAACTCAAAATGTGTCTCGAAGCGTTAGGGCAGTTACATGAATGGATGGCTCAGCCTCGACCTGGAACGGATCCGGATTCTCTGCTTGGATTCAAGTTGTTTGGATTTGCTTAGATGTCTTATAGCCAATAGATGAAGTAATGATGACATAAAGATGACACGATGGTCTTAAATTGTACTCAATCCAATGGTTAGAAGTCATCCAAGCAAATCCAAGCAACATAAATCCAAGTAGAGAAGCCAAAATCGCTTCTCTTGTGTATGAGGAAGTTAAATGATGATACCAACTGCATCCAAAAGAACAACATCTAATAAAAACACAGGAAAAGATACATGCATGATCCCCTTAAGTTTTAGGCTTTGCAGGTGAATGAGGCACTTCCCCATTCACATGATTTTGTTGCCCACTGAAACATGATGCTGGTGTCATCCTATCAGAGGCCTTTGGTTCTTTTGGACAACAAGGATCAACCTTTTTTCTAAAACGTAACCTTATGGGAAGAATGCTCCAACTTCTCTTGTTTTTCACCAACTTCTGAAGCTCCTTTTTCATAACTGAACACTCCTTTTGAAGCTCCAAAACACGCTCCCTCACCTCGTAATCAAAACCCACAGCTCGTTCAAGTTGTGCAGGGTCTACTTGATTGGACCCCTCATTTTTACTAGGGATCCCAAGATTTCCACTAGGAAGTTGTGAGTTCTCAAGATTGTCAACAAACAACCAGCCAGAAATTGATGTTCGTAGTCTAAGTTGTTCGAAGAACAGGACTTGAACAATTACTCGAAGAGGTAACCTTTCGTTCTGCGCTGCATGTGTGCTGGCTTCCAATGACAGTTTATTGCAGTTCATCAGTCTGCAGAGTAGCTCCCTTTCAGCATCTGTAAGCCAAGGATGTGCCTGAGGCTCTCAAATACACAATGTAGTCACTAGTTAGCAAGCACAATCAGAAACATAATTAAGATTGCAGAAAAATATGATCTCAATAGTACCTAGTACTTCAGAAAATTAAAAAGACATAATGGTCTAGTACATAACAGACTTCAGTTAGAAGACATGATTATACACTTAACCTTGCTTTACCTTCAAGAAAACATCAATGGCATGATAAATGCCATCATCAAGCGGCCTGGCATATTCAGGGATGACAGCAGCGAGTGCCTGAAATTTTGGTAACTTTAAATTAACATCTGGTCCTACCTCGGCTAGATATCCATCCACCAGACTGGCCACCATTGTAATAGGTGTCAATGAATCAGTACCGCTCATCAATTGCCCCTCTTCGATTATGCATGGAGAAGACGATGGATAAGGCTGGTTTACCAACATGAAATGATCAAGAATCCTCTGAATGCAGTCTATGTCATAAAGAGTCTCCACTGAGTAGCCCATATTGGGGATGAGAAGATCAATAAGAACAGCTTGGTCCAGCTGTGCGCCTACCCTTTTCTCCAAATTCTCTCTGCATGATTGACTTGCATGTAATATCATAGCAGTTCTTAAGAGCCTAAGCAGAAACTTGGAGGATGTTACTCCTTTCTTATTAGGAAGCAACCCTACAATTTCTTCAAGTAAATCCCTTTGATCTTCATCAGAAATGTTTGTGCCTGAATTTGCATGATTTGCATCGTTAAAGCTTGATAGCCGATTCATCAAGGGGAGATACTTTCTAGCATAGGCTATGAGAGAAGCCGCGATACACTCAGGACTCATGCCTTTTGATTCAACAGCTTGAATCAAGCGTTTATAGAGAGGTAAGCTCAGGAAGGATGTATCTTCATACCACCAATTTTCTCCAGGAGATTGTGGCTTACTTTCAGCAGCTATTCCGTTCCATGACACGGTGCCTGTTGGCTTCTTAATGTCACTTCCTCCCGACATAGGCCTGGTGAACAACTTTGGGTCCGAACAAGCTTTTGTAGCCAGTGAATCAATGCATCTTGACACAATGTGGAGCTCTTCGACATATGGTGTCACTTCTTCACATGTTTCCAGAGCTATTATAGAGTCTCTCCAACTGCCGAAGACTTCAATTAGGAAAATCTCCGTTTGTGCAATAAGGTTTCCTTGTTCATATTCTTCAGTCATCCGGAGGTATTCTGCTGCACATCTAAGAATGACAACGTTCAACGCAGTCAGCTCTATTTTGACACCGTAGCAAAATTTGGTTACGAGCTCAAATGCCTTGGCTCCCCCAGGCACACCATGGAGTTGCAAGGCACAAGGTGAGCCTTCCTCAACAGAACACTCTTCAATAAGCTGCTCTAATAGCCCGCTTTTAGAAAGCAATGGAAACTGCAGTAGTTCCGAAAATGCTGATTAGAGAATGAGAATGAACTTAACATGAAAGCTGATAACTAGAAGAGTTGAAGTAGTGAGCAAATTAGGAAAACTGCTGACAGTGAGCATGTAGAAATAGACACAGAATTGCGCCTGCACACACACACACACACACACAAACTAGACAATATAATTAAATCAGCGATACCTCACGAAATGTACCTTGTGGAGGTGGAAAGACATTTCCCCAACTTGAACAATAATATCACTTGGTAATCCAGTTGTGCAAACCCTGTACAAATCAGATCCAGAAATAAACCCAAAACCATCTTATACATACATGAACATAATTCAATGGTCTTATGAATGGACTCGTCATCCAAGATTTCCTAATTATTTTCTTTTGCTAATGAATTTTCTATCAATAGGGTTTATTTTCTGCCAAACCACACCCACCAACGAAATTCCCATAGCCTTACGCTCAGTGGAGCATTGTCAACTTCTAGTAGCCTGAACAGGACATGATGGTTACCAACGCAGTTTCCGACTAGCTTATGCATCTGTCCTATCACTCATTAACATTGGACATGCATACACTGATCACTGATGCACAAAAGGCTCTAGTTTCTTTGTTTTTTTTCAAGCCTACTACAGAACAAATTTTCTGAAATTTAAGAAAGCAAACTACCAAACATATATCATCTAGGATCTGTAACACATGTATTCTATGTATTAATCTGTTGGATGTATCAGATAAATAAAGTGTTTACCATGTCTGGCCTTCCCGATGAAACGCTTCAGACTTCACTCCCAGCTTCATGCAAGCCATGTCCTCCGGCGGTCTTCTCAAATGGCCAGGCATAATAGAACCCTGAAATTATCTAAAACGTGAGAGAGAATGAAGCGAATCTGTGAGAGTGAAAGACTAATTGAAGTACGGTGTGTAAGTGAAAGTGGCATACTTATCACTGAAGCAAATCGTTCAGAGTTCAAAGAGAGAAGCGAGTCTACAGCAACAAGTGAAGGAGAGAAGGAAGCGGGTGCCTCCAACTGGACTTGTCCATCACTCTCACTCTGGATATTGACACGTCAACATGGGTTTTCTGCCACGTTACCGGAAAGGCCATAAAAACTTGGGCTCTATACGATTGTCTTAATCAACAACCCAAGGCGCAAGTGCCCGGGTCATATTTTGAGCCATTCCCATGCATGTTAGGAGAAGGCGACGACGGATTTCAGAATGAAGAACAAATTGAGCTCCAGTACTGCTAGGAGTACTTATCCCACATACAAGATTTAGGATTATACGTCATCTTATTATCAATAAAAGTCCTTCTCAAATAATAAGATAAGGGCAAACTTGCATTGAGTTACCAAAAAAAGAATTGCACTGAATATTAATTTTGGTTATATTAGGGTTCTAACTACTAACTCTATTTGCCTCGATCTCAAAGTTAAACACAGCCGAGAAGTAAAGTAGTCTGAGGCGATTGCCAAAACAAAATTGTCTCAGATCGATCAGACGTGCAAATTAATATGAGGGAGGAGATGAGAGAGATCTGATTGATTACGGAATTATTCCGTCAACTGATTGTGTACTCTGCGGACGATGAGGTGATCTTCCTCCAACTACCAGAGCTCCGTATCGACACGGCCACCCGGACCCAACTAGATGTGACGTCAGCTGGCCTCGGCCCGGCGGAGTTAACCGCCTCGTTGGACTTGACGGTCTTCGCTATCAACCCCAACGTATTGCACAGTTTCGACATTTACAGCATCGAGGCCATGCTGGTTTACAAGATGTTGGATGAGACAATGTATGCGGATGGACGGAGGAGACTCTTGCTCGCAGCCAAGCCGGTGATTGCTTCCTCTTTTCTCCCTACAAGGAGAAACACCACTCTCAGTTTCAAACTCAAAACGAGCGACGGTACCGTCGTGGACCAATATAGAGTGGCCGAGCCAATTTCAGAAGCCAAGGCTCGCGGCGGTTCCGCTTTCTTGGAGATCAAGATGTTGGTTTGGTGGGATTATAGAAGAAGAAGCATCTTGCCAGGCCGTGGAGGAGGTTCGCTATCGCTTGGTCACAAAGTTTTCTGCAGTCAGCTCGAATTCGCGTTTGACAACAAAGTTACTCAGACTTGGATTTTAGCGGTTGATTCTAGTCGAGAATGCGAGCACGAACAGGATAGCATTATTTACTAAACGAGCACTATTTGCATTTGTTTTTAGTGCATTATTATTATTTTTTTTTTGGGTAATATGTTTTTAGTACATTATTATTGGGTTTTTGTAGGCTGGTATCGGGGTCACTATTTTAACGTCTTTGTTTTTGTTATCAATGTAATAGGAAGTTGCATGTGAATATATATATATATATATATATATATATATATATATATATATATATATATATATATATATATATATATATATATATAGTGTTTGAAATGGTTGTTTCTTCTCGAGATTGGTTATGAGGATGTATCGAGACTTTTAGAATAGGTTACGGTTGAACCTTCATCGGTTCTTCTCCACTGTAATTGCTGGAATTTTTAGGTAGGGAGGCGAGTGGGAGATTTAATTTCACCACCTAGATCTCTCATATGGTTGTAATTTTAGATTATATTATATAAATTTTACCTTTCTCAAGAAAAAAAAAAACAGTCCAAAATCTTTGGAGTGCATATTTTTTGTGTTATCATGTAGCAAAAAAAAATTTGTTAATAAAGTAGCAACTAATGTCACAACAATATCAAACTAACCCCTTAATTTAGTGTCTAGTTCTTTAGTATATGTGTTTTCAGTTGCTTTTGAATGTGCATTGTGGCAATGATCCTCACATCTTCACATGCATCCAGTTCGCAAGCAACTCATGTCTCAATCCTTCACTCATGCGAAGTCCTCATTGCATGCAAACTTTGTCCAACTCGCCCAACAACTTCAGTCCTTCTTATATGCAAAGGCCTACATGGGAACCCTACATCTAGCTTGCATGATATCGCAGGCAAGGTAACCCGCCTCTAAACCCAATATTATTCGGGCTCGTTGATAACACACAACGTGGATCACAGATTTAGCCCGTATTCACTTGAGACATTTAATATCTAGTAAAATATTAATTTTAGATGTAAACAAGAGACATTGAATTTACCTCAAAGGCGAATAATTCTTAGAGATTCTAAGAACATAAGACTTGAAATTGCATGAATATTTTTAAGGCTAGGAATCTATGGCTGGTGGTTCAGTGTTTTACAGTTGAAAGAAAATAAGAGAGTTTCATGGTGATGGTGGTTGGTTTGACAGGTTATTGTTTGTGTTGTATTGTATTTGTGGAATATGAGAGAGAGAGAGAGAGAGAGACTTTGCATCGGTTATTGGCGAAGTGAGAGTTCTTCGTCGTCATTGGTTATGGGCTCCAGGTCTACATTGTCAATCGAGAGAGAGAGAGAGAGAGAGAGAGAGAGAGAGACTTTGCATCGGTTATTGGCGAAGTGAGAGTTCTTCGTCGTCATTGGTTATGGGCTCCAGGTCTGCGTTGTCAATCGAGAGAGAGAGAGAGAGAGAGAGAGAGACGAGGAATATACCGGCAGGTTGTTAAAAAAAAGGGAAAAAAAGAAGCATTATTTTGAGGGTATTTTAGTCATTTTACCTCTCTCATAAGTGACTTGGACCTGCAACGAGTGTCACCGTTAGCCACGTCAGCAAGATAACATGCTCATGTGACAGAACGGGCAAAACTGTCGATAATTGAGAGTTTACCAATTAAATTTGACAACCAACAAAGCTGTTTTTATGTGCAAAGTATAAGGTGTCAGAAGTGTCTAATCCATACAAAAACAAGCAAGTGCTTCCTTCTAGCTCTAGCACAAAGTCTGATCATCACATTACAAGTAAGCACATCCGGCTCGGTTGCTGACTCAGGCATTTCGTTGAATAGCTTGAAGAACCAATATTAATTCCCCAAATTAACACAAGAGTTACGCTCCGCCATTTCCACAACATGTAACAACCGTCATTACACTGTCGTTTGTGAACAATGATAAGACTGTTCACGTGAACAACGCCCCTCCCGGACGAACTTTAGTATCTAGTAAATTTTTGGAGAAGAAGTTCTCGTGTAGTGTTCTGACAAGCGTGAGGAAAACAAAGGGCCGGGGAAGAGGAACTTGAGGGAAAGGCCGGAATGTTTCCCTATACCCATTATGGGTGAAGAGGGACAGTGTTTGTAATTACACAACTGATAGAGCCTAAAAGAGTCTTTGTACGAATGTTTGAGGGTAAGTCGTGGTCTCGTGGAGAAGAAGATTCATGAAGCGGAGGGAAGGAGGACTGGTTTGTTTCAAGGAAATAACCTTTTTTGCCCTTTCTACTCTCTTATTTTACGATTCTTCCTAACCCGCAACCGTAGCAACCGGTGGATGCCATAGTTGGCAGTGGACACGTGTAGGTGGAAAAGATATTTTCTCCTTGCACAAGCACCCAACTGCACAAGTGAGTATAAAACATGTAGAAGCGTCGCTGCAGAGGCATTTTTTTTTTTTTTCCTTCAATTATAATTTGCTCATGGCGCTTCTGGCTCTCTCTGTGCTCTCCCCCGAGTGAAGGCATCCTTCACATTTCCACAGCCAGAGAGAGAGCGTTGTTTTTGTTTCTTTACTTTTGTTATTGTTTCCTTTTTCTCAAGGTATAGACTCTGTTTAGCTTTTGAAAATTGTGAAATTCGTTTCTTTTTGTGTTCATCACTAGCTGGAAACTTAGAGACTTCACTTCATGATGCAAAATGACTATGATTTCTACTGCTCCAGGACTTGATTAAGACAAATTAAAACCGTTTAAGAATTTCAGATGTTAAGAGGTTTATAGGGGTGGGTTTAAGGGTTCTGGAATATATATGAAATCTTAATGGGTTTTGTGTATCATTTTTAAGATTTCCGGTTATCATGTCAGATCGTTTCACCTCTGTGCATTTTTTTATTCACAGTTCAAGGCTAGCTGAGTTACTGCATTCCCTTAGTCTTAGCTTTGGGTGAGTTTTAATGAATGCTTTTCATTGTTTTGCATGAGTTTACATGATTGCTTGAGAAAATGTGAAGAAGAAGAAGAAGAAAATAGGTAGATGCCGTTTGGTCATCAATTACAACGTACTTCTTCGTGATAGCCTGTGCTCTATATTTCTGCTTCTTTGTTTTTTTGTTTTTTTCCCCAAAATTTTTCCTGTTCCTTCTCTCCCAGTGAGGAGAAAAAATCTTCTATTTAAATTGTTATATGCTCTGCAAAAATTAATTTCCAAATTTCTGCATTCCTGTTATGGAATTGCTGCTGTTATCTACATTATGCTATCCACCTACTAATTTTCATATTCCGTGAGTGGATTAAAGGATTAAACCTATTTTGCCATTTGTTGATATTTATGCTGCCAACATGGTTTTCACCTCAATCAGTGATTAGCTTTGTTTTCCTTGTGATACATGATAGTGCAATTCAAACCTATTTTGCCATTTGTTGATATTTATGCTTCAACGTGGTTTTCACCTCAATCAGTGATTAGCTTTGTTTTCCTTGTGATACATGATAGTGCGATTCAAACCTATTTTGCCATTTGTTGATATTTATGCTTCAACGTGGTTTTCACCTCAATCAGTAGTTTTTGTATAGGCAATGTAGTGAGCTTATGTTTGTTTGGTAGGTTACTGATGCATTCAAATTACAGGGCAGTGATGATTTGGAGGAAGAATATAACTCGGTAACTAGGAGCAGTCGACATTGGTCCATTATCATTCAGCACTGTGTAGCACTAAGAATTACACCATAAACTCTGCAGCACAAGTTGTATAATTTGTTTTCTATATTCAAGTTCACTGAATACTGTGTGCTTTGCACAAATGCATAGTATTGAGAAACTTGAATTCTGAAAAGAAGTTTATACTTATGATTTAGAGTTTATTAAGCGAACTGAAGGAAGGAGCGTATTTAAACAAAGCTAAATTAAATTAAATTGTTCACCAACACATGATTTACCTAGCTTTCCTGTAGACTTCTTATTTCCCTTCTTCTTCTTCTTTGCTAATCTATACTCTATTTTTCATATGTTGTTTAAAATAAAATAAAATTCCTGAATCATGTCTTTTGAAAGTAATCGTTAGCGAAACATAGAATACAAAATTAGTATGACTTAGTGATGTTAATGTTCTATTACCCTAAACCCTAATACTTACATACCTATTTATCTTCCGTTTCCTGACTTTCCTCTTACTCAAGTTCCTATTTTCCTTTTACTGTTAATCCTAACCTTTTGCTTTGCTCTCTTCAATCAGGGAAACACCAGGCCACCTCACTACTTTGGCATTCTCGAAATTGGTTTTTCCCTATTGACTTGTAAAACTTGATCTCGCTTTCCTATGTGTAAGTTTTTACTTCTCAATCTGCCTACTGTGGTGTGTGGACTTAGTTTGATTAATCTTTTATCTTTACTATGTTTGTTTTATTCATAAGCTTATGTGTTTACCTATATGACTTAGTTTTGTTTCAATTTCACCTTAGACCTTACCAGAACATGTTGTGAATTTACATTTATTAACAATGAACAGAAGCAAGGCCTTCATAAAAGACCTGTTGTGCATTTTAATTTCGATTTTACAGCTAATAGTACCGATCAGAAGTGATAAATGAAATTAACACGACTCTTCTTTTGGCAGGAACTGACTGTACCAACAATGGAACTCCACCAAACCTTTTCTGAAAAGGTGATTTTAATCTCTCAGTTTACTTAAGGTTAATTGTAGCTACTTGGCCTTAACGGTGTTCCTAACTCTTCATTGCAACAATGAAGAATTAGGAGCACCATTAAGAAAAGGAGTTGCGAATAACACCGTCCAATTTTTTTTGGTGATAAAAGTTGACACCAATCCATGTATTGCTTTTATCCTTAAGATTTCATTTCAATTGGAATTTGGTCATGAGTTTCTAACTACGCAGTAGAAATAGAACATAACTTCACATATTCTTCATTCCAATTGAATCTATTATTGTCTTAAATGTGTGTAAATGCATGGTGCGGGATATGCTTTTAGTTTAAAGTTTTGATCATGTGGCAAGAAATCTGTTTTTCCTGATAACCTTTGGCCCCTAATCATAATTAATTCCTTTCAGATTTCTGTTGATATAGTAGAGGACAAATGTACTCAAAATAACGGAAGGTTAGTTTCCTCGTCCTAAAAGCTCTGTGTTGGGTCTCCTTTTAGTGGATAGAATGTGAACTTTCAGCTCCAAGGTTTCTCAATGTGTTTCTTCGCTGCAGTGGTCTGGTCGCTCAGTGTCTTTGAGTAAAAGAATGGGTATGACTAAGGAGAAGGAGAAAAGTAATTCCATAGCTTGTACACCAAAATCAGGGCTAAGGGGAAAAAGTCACTTGCACTCTTCACAAACTAAACCGTATACTATGAAAAGGAAAAGGTTGGTATACTTCACTTCAGTCTGGT
This sequence comes from Fragaria iinumae, assembly GCA_009720345.1. NCBI lineage: Eukaryota > Viridiplantae > Streptophyta > Magnoliopsida > Rosales > Rosaceae > Fragaria > Fragaria iinumae. The sequence goes on along the minus strand of CM019122.1, from coordinate 10,147,949 downwards.
ATGTTTTTGAATTCATTATACACCAGCGCTATGTTCTGATTGTATACCTGACTGAAACTTGCAGAAAAGGAAATGTGAAATATGCATATGGCACATCCAAGTTAGCTCAGGAGAATCAGGCAATTAAGCGGCAGAAGTTGGATGGAGGGAGATATAGACAGGTTTCTTTTACTTCTGTAATTTGTGTTTACTTATACTTTTACTTGTTGACTCTGTTATTTTCTGGCGAACATTATTTCTAGACGTTCCCCTTGACTGGTTTTCCTTGTGTCCCCTCAAAATGCATGTCCTACTATATTGCTTCTAACAAACTACTCATAGGTTTCATCGAAAGAAATTTTGAGTTAAAAGAGGCTGACATAAGGTTGATATATTTATATTGTTGTGATCTTTGAACTTGCTATGAATGTTGCTTTTTGTTTGCTTCGAATGATATTAAGTTGTTTACTTACACAATTACATATTATTAACCTACAGAATTATCAGGTTATATAAACCTAACACAGTTGTCTAAATGCACATTTTGAGTGGCAAATAATATTCATACTCAAATCATGTAAATGCATTGCATATAGAACACCCTTCTCGTGATAATATTCCTATATTAAAGATTCAATTGGTTATTGCTGCTTGTAACCTGAGCCATGTTCTTCCAGATCTCTGTTTTGATTCTGTGGCGCATCTGCTTTACTTGGTGGAATAAGATGTACCCCAATATATGATATTCTTATGAAGTTTTGATTCTAGATAGTAATTCTTGTTTATTGTTTCTTGCTGTTTATAATATAGAGTTCATTTCTTGGCTTTTAACTTCCAGGGTTGTTTTCATTTAGGTACCACAGATGACAAGTTCAAATAACCAAAACCATCAGATAGTGGAGATACCGGAGGTGCAGGCCAGTGATGACCAAGTACACAACAACCCAATTAACCAGCATGATGATATCGAGGAAGACCCTGGAAGAAGAGACGAAGAGCAGGAGAACCAAGTTGGTATACCAGGTATAGATGTCAGAGATGATGTTAACAAAGAAGAGCTGGCAGGCAAAGGTACCAGATATATTATTGTGAGGCGTGACTCTGTGGGACGTTATTGGGCATGGCTTGATGAAGGAGGAGGTCCCAGAGTTCCATTCAACGTCAATGTGGACACTAAGGAGGAGAATGGTGCCACAATGATGCATTTTCGGGAAGGAGTAGAAGAGCCTATGGAGCCTTGTCCAGCAATGCCAGAAATGGGCATCGGGGGCTTTTTCACACTGGCATTGCCTTATGTTCTACAGACAGGTATAGGTCTCTTGATCTACATGGTTTTTGGGATACTGTTCTACTATTCAATGGTGGGGGAAGATCCTCGTCATCCTCATCTAAAAGGAGCTGCTTCCTTCAACCTACGAGGTGCAGTATATTTTCTGATGGTGACCATGTCGTCAACTGGTTATGGTGACATATCTACATGGCCAGATAGTAGTAGTGCGGAAACTCCTTGTAGTAGTGCGCAAACTCCTGGTAGTAGTTGATGGGTAAAAACATCCCTCCTTATTTGGAGGAGAAGTCAATTGCCTCATGCCCATCAATCTACAATGAGGCAAGTTGCTATTCTATAGCTAGCATAGTTGGTGCAGCATGCATTTGTTGAAATGCAAGAGAGCAACCTATGGATATAGGTGTTGTGGGTGGCTGCAAAGATTGAAATGGAAGAGCGTGCATTAATGTGGCATGGAAACATTGAGCATGAAATAAGAAAGACTTATGGAATTCTCTTCTAAGTGATGGACGTGTGCATGAAGAATGCATGTATATATTTGCCTATATATAGAGGCATTTGCAACGGTGCAAAACATAGAAGTACCGATGAGTTCATCTTGTGTTATACAAGAGTGAGATAGAGAGAAAACAACAAGTCAAGAGTTTGTGTGTGTAGCAAAACAAAGTGTGTGTGAGAGTGTATCCCTTCAAGAGTGAGTCATGAAGTAGTGTTTCTCTCCGTGTAACTTTTATTCATATAGTGAAGGTTCTCTGTTGTTGCCTCGTGGACGTAGGCACTTTGCTGAACCACGTTAATTCTCGGTGTTCTTTATTATTTTATTTCCGCTACATTTTACATTTATAGTTGTGAATTTTCGATTCCATTCTATAGTTTATTCTTCCACATAACCAATAGTAGTGAGATAACTCCCAGTAGTAGAGAGAAAACTCCTACCTCTGCCAAAGTGATTATTATTTTCATGATGCTGATAGGATGTGGTATTCTGGCCGGCCGGTTATATGCCACATTTTGCTTTCTTGCCAATGCTTTTGGGAACTGGTTCTTTAACTACTTGGGTCAGCGTAGGGGTAGTCCAGTCCCAGAGAACTCGGGCTAGATGGAGGTTCTGGTTTGCGGTAGGGGTTGTTTTCTTCTGCATCGGTTTTGGGATCATTGGTGGCAAGAAGGAGAAGTTAGGATGGGTGGATTCTACATATTTTCGGTGGCCACTGTGTTATCGGTTGGGTATGGAGACTTCAGTTATAGTTCTCCCGGTGGCAGGTTGTTTGCTATTTGGTGGCTTCCAATAAGCACCACTGTTGTTAATGTCGCGTTGGGATATATCTCCCAAGATTTTGAGTTTACCGTTGTGTTAGAAAACCTTCTATTTAGTGTTCAAGCATTGATATGGACATGTCTTTTTAGGTTTCTGTTTGTTTAATATGTTATCAGGGGATATTGTTCCAAACAGTGTCTCACCTTTTAAAGAAGTTAATTTTTAGTATCTCAACTTTCAAAAACTTCAAAACGGTATCTCACGTTCTTATATCGGTTGAAGTCTTCTATTTAGTGTTCAACCATTGATATGGACATGCCTTTTTAGGTTTATGTTTGTTTAATATGTTATCAGGGGATATTGTTCCAAACAGTATCTCACCTTTTAGAGAAGTTAATTTTTAGTATCTCAACTTTCAAAAACTTCAAAACGGTATCTCATGTTCTTATATCGGTTGAAGTTTGGTATCTAGTTTATTAATTTCGTTAAAAAATTTAATGGCTGAAGGGTACTTTTGTTTTTTCAAATCTAAATATTTTTTACGTTCCTTCTCTCTCTCAACCATCGGATTTCACCACAGTCAAAATCAATTCCCAGAAGCCGTCGTCGCCCCATGGGCAAGACGACAACGCTAATCAAGAGCTGGACATGAAAGCCGACCACCTCAACCCCATCGACCTCGAAACCATAATAAGGGCTCCTTCCGCCGACAACATCAACAACGCCTCCAAACTGCCGTCACCGGTCTTCAAAGCAAGCCCCACTACTGTTGCTGATAACAGAGTCGCAGCCATCATCCTGACCCACAACCTTCCAAGTACGCATCGTCAAAGCCAAACTCATCAAGCCATCTGCCCTACGAAGCCCCGATCCAAATTTCTACTATGCCTTGATGAAATTGTTGATGGCGGCATTGTTCTTGAGACCGATTCAAATGTTATATCAAGTAAGAATGCGAATCATATTATTGATTCTGGAGCTCCATTATCTGAGCAAACAATGGGCCATGCGCTTGCTACTGCACGCGAACAGTTTGCCAGATATCTTCTCAAGTGAGTGGATGAAAGGAGAAGCATGGAAAGAAAAGTCCAATTTATTATAGTTTTTTAATTATTATCACTAATTACCTTAATTATAAGAAATTCTTAATTAAGGTAATTTGAAGATGATATGATGAAAAAACAGAAAAATAAAGTAAAACTTTTTGCCTTTTTTTTTATTATATTTAAAGCAGAAAAGTTAGTGTAAAAAGAAGAAAGAAGGGTAAATTAGTCATTTTACTATAAAATTATGCATTCCGTTTTGAAGTTTTTAAAAGTTAAGATACCAAAAGTTAGCTTCGTTAAAAGGTGAAACACTGTTTAGACTATTTTTCCCTCTTACGGGAAATTCTATGGTACTTACCCGTATGTGATACCAACATTTACAAATGTGACAACATATTTGTAGTCAAAGTGGTAATGCTGAGTCGTATTATTTGTAATCTTGTTCTAATAATTGTAATTACAAAATGTACAACCATTTTACAACCTTTTGAACAAATTGTTCTCAATGTTGTAATTTTGTTTAACTTCATGTAAATAGAGTAAATAATTTTGGTAAATTTGTTCTCAATGTTGTAATTTGATTCATAACATTGTAATTTTTGTTCAAATGCATGTAAAATAAAAGTATGATATACATCTCAGTATTATAACTTGTCTCTTGTTTTACATGGCTTATGTAACCATTGTTGTTAATGCTATTATTGTTTTAACCAAGTTAATGCTATTATTGTTTTTTACCAAGTTAAAGCTACTACTTGTCAAAAAAAGAGAACTTGCTATTAGAATTTAGTTTACGGCATTTAAAATCAAACGTTAAAAAAAAAAAAAAAAAAAAAAAAAACAAAGTAAATCTTCTTCGCTTCTGATCAGTATTACAGACACCCCGCAAAAGTAAAGTGTCATTTGAATAAAAGTTCATTGCACATATACATGCTTGAGTCTTTAACCACATAGCTCTGCTCTTCTCCGAAAGATGACAGCCATGGTATACACCCTTACTCTTATAGAGAAATCGATCATCAACCAAAGAGACAAATTAATGCTTTTTTTCTTCTTCTTTTTTGTCAATGAAAGCAATGTATTAGATGATCCAAAGAATACAACCTAATACAACACTAACCAGAGGTACAAAAGACCCCAGCACAAGAGACACATATGTCTCAGCATAAAGAGACACATTGGTCTCAGCATAAAGAGACACATTGGTCTCAGCGTAAAAAGACACATAAGTCCAACAATAGAGGCACTTAGGCCCAGCATAAACAAAATAAAGCACATAAAGAGCTTAGCCACAACACAACACATAAGCCCAAAACTAAAAGTAAGAAACCCTAAATCTGACAGCCTCCATCGCTTCAACATCAGTTGCACAGAGCTGCTGCCACTACATTCCAGTCCCCATTTGACGTCAGTCCGCCGCTGGAGCACCAAAACAAACCACTTCCTCCACTGGTTGAGAACGTTGGGCACAAAAGCCCCCAAGTAACCATAGAATGAGTGAATACCAAGGTAATCGAAACACTTTCTTTCAGTTGAACAAAAGTTCGCCGACGGACGAAAATTTGCTTAGTGGTGGAGGAACTAGCAGATCTAAATGCTAGAGAGGAAGAAGACATCATATGAGAAGCAAAAATAGTAGAACAAGAAAATCTAGCGAAATGATGGAAGATATGTGAAGTCGAGATTGGAATTGGGTTATGGTGAAGAAGTGAGGAGATGGAGAGGTGATGAGAACGACATGGATCTAAGTTCAAACCGTCATGAGAAGACTCAGTAAGGCAGGGAAGTAAGGTGGGTATATGGGGAAAATGGATGAGGTAGAGGGAAGGGGAAGATGAAGAAAAGGATTAAAGGAAAGGGCAGATTTGGTCTGGGAAAAGGCTAGGTGGACATGGGGAAGGTGGAGGAAATAGTAGCGGAGGTGGGGATGGTGGTGGTGGAGGAGACGGATGGGCTCGTGAGACTCTCAAAATGGTGATGGGTTGAGAAAACTTCTAAATGGTGGGGATGGTGGTGGTGGAGGTGACTGCTGGGCTCGTGAGACTCTCAAAATAGTGATGGGATGAGAAAACTTCTAGAGAGAATATAGACCATTTGAGAAAATTTCTAGACAAATTAATGCTTTACCTCCCAAGATGCAGTTTGTCGTAGGCACCCGTACATGTGTGAATGTTGTTGAGTTTCTTTAATCTGATGAATTGCAATATCAAACTGCACTATAGTCTGCTTCCTCGTATGTCATGTTGACAAAATTTCAATTTGCAGGCTGGGATGAAACCAGGATTGAGAAATAGGGTAAGCTAATTTTTTTAGTGTTTCATGTGTTGGGCGAAGTCTAAAATTATTTTTTTGGGGTATCAATAAAACTTCCACTAGAGAAACACTTCGATATCATAACAAGAGACAATTGAAGCCAAAAGTAGAGCATAATAAGTACTGAAACACTCCAATCTAGATACACCATTCATACTTCATAGTATAAAAGATATAATTGCAAAGGAAATTTATTAACACAATCAATTTCAACCCAACTTACACATATGAGTCCTCCTGAAAGTAACCAACCAATATGTATATATACCAAACAGCAATTAAGATCAATGATTAGGCAAAGTCGCAACCTTTTTCTCTGCACCAACACACACACACACACACACATATATATATATATATATATATATATATATATATATATATATATATATATATATATATATCAGTTCATATCCAGAGCGAAGCTTCGTTCTGAAATTAAAGTGTGAAGTTCCTTATTTGACTCGTTTTTCGGTCATATTTTCACATCTCCACCGTTCAGTTTATAGAACCTAATGCATAGATCATTCATGCCAAGTTTCATCCAAATTGGTTATCGTTGATCTTAATTGGTGTTTGGTATATACACACACAATTATTATCAGGTTTAAACATCCTTATTTATTCAAGGGAAAATGTTCATTTAGACTAATTTAAACCTCTTATTGCCAATTTCAATGAATTTAATAGACATGAGCCCATTCCAATATAAGGTGTTCTTATTTGTGCCCAAATACACAAATTTATTTTAAAGTCATAATAAAATAATAATTTTTGTATATTTTTAAGACAATTTTACCCTCACCACTTCATCATGTATAAGGAGAGAAAAAATGAAAGGGTGAGAAGACTTTGCAGGAACCTCACGGGACTCCGGTCACCAGTCGCCGGATTTCGGTCATCGGTCACCGGTTGCCGGAATTTCTTCGGTCGCCGGATTTCGATCACCAATAACTCGGTTATTGACCACCAATAATCAGTTACCGATCCCCAATACCCCAAATAATCAATTACCGGCCCTAATAATTTGTTATTTATCCCTAATAATCAGTTACCGATCCCCAATACCCCCAATAATCAATTACCGGCCCTAATAATTTGTTATTGATCCCTAGTAATCGAGTTACTGACCCCAGTAATCCCTAATAATCAGTTACCGACCCCTAGTAATTAATTATTGAATACTAGCAAAACATTACATCATCTAGACTTTGACTACTCGTCTTTTACTTCTACTCATACGTCCCTTTCCTCTACTTCTACTCCCTCCCTAACACCCACAGCCACTTACAAATCTCCACCCACCTCAATAAATCTCTCCTTCCCTCATATCCGACCTGGGCACCCGGCCTTCATCGACGACCTCCTTGACGGCAGGGCAGCGGCTCTGGCAAATAAGGAGATCTGGTCAATTCCGACGATGGGAGAAACAGCGGTGAGACAGAGATAGATCAAGAGAGGAGAGAGACAAGAGAGAGAGGTGGAATGGTTGTCGTAATTCCTCATTGTCATTGTCGTGAATATCGCGGTCGTCGTCGTCGCCAGAGAGACCTCGCCAGCGGTGGCTTCATCGTTAAGGCAGCGTGTCTGCTTCGAGAGAGAGAGAGAGAGAGAGAGAGAGAGAGAGAGAGAGGGGAGGTCGATGGGTTTCAAGCGGAGGTGAGAGGTTTGAGGAGGCTGGATCAGGATGAGGAGGAGGAGAGGCGGATCATCGGTTGCTGGCGTCGATCGTCGGTCAGAGGTTTCAGGTTTTTGGTGGAGCGGCTTGGCTAGAGAGAGAGAGAGAGAGAGAGAGAGAGAGAGAGAGAGAGAGAGAGAGAGAGAGAGAGAGAGAGAGAGGTATGGTTGAGTAATGTGAGGGCAATATAGTCTATTTCATGAGATTTGTTGGAATATGCTGCTGGAAACGATTTTCATTGGAATGGACTCTCAATATGGTATTTTTGTGCAAATGGGCATTTTTTCTATATTCAAAAGGTACGGATTTCCTTAATTGACCAACTTTTCAATTATATTTTCGCATCTTAACCGTTCAGCTTTTAGGTATATATGAGTAGATCATCTCTATAAATTTCCAGCCAAATTGATAATCGTTAAGACATTCAAAACTGTGATTGATTTAATTCATTTTTGATACCTTGAAGTTGACAGTGATTGATTGATTTAAACTGTGATTGACATTCAAAATTGTACAGTTCAAGTTGAACAGTTTCAATTCGTTCATTGATTTAATTCATTTTTGATACCTTGACGATCACCAAATTAGCTGAAAATTTGTAGAGATGATCTATTCATATATTCATACTATTTGAACAGTTAAGATGAGAAATTATGATCGAAAAATGGGTCAAATTAAGAAAATTTGTACCTTTTAAATAAATAAGGAGGTTTGTATCTGAAAAAGCATGTTTATATATATTACTGATCAATGATTATTATTTTTATGGGTGCTAAAACTCTACATATATATATATATATATATGGTAATTTTTTTGTCCCAAAAAATGATGTGGGCTGCAGCATATACTAACCCACCCCTAGATTCGTGCATGTTTGCAGGTCCTCAATAAGGGGAGTGAAATCCACACACCATTATTCAATTTGCACTCCATAAATTTTTTCTTTACTAACTCAAATTTTGTATTTTATTTAGGAAAGTGAAATCCACACTTCTTAAATTGTAATTCACACTCCCACTTTTCATTTGTGGTAACTTAAATTTTGTCCTTAGTGACGTAACTTTTATTTTCTTATGAAAATGATGACTAAAAATAGAAAGTAGATGTGTGAATTACAATTTGAAGAATATGAATTTCACATCCATTTATTTAAAAATAAAAAATAAAAATGTGGATTACATTTTTAAGAGCGTAAACTATTAAATTTCACTTCCCGTTTAACAAATATATTTCCTCTAACAAGCCCAACATTTAGCTAACATCAACTGAGGTTGGGCTAGGGCCATAACCATGGACTTAAAATTGGATCGGGTAAGGCCTGCCTTGGTCATCGACCGTTTTAGAAGCATGTTGGCAACCTCCCAAGTTCAGAACCCTCTCGTTTCCCAGTCCCGCCGCCATGTCATCTGAAGAAACAATAAATCCGATCGCCCTCCGGGATACGCTATTCACCGTGCTTGTCCGGTGTGTGTGGATTCTCAAAGCAGAGTATGTGTATCTGCTTTATCTCTCGTTTCTCTATCTCTTCCCCAAATCGTTCTACTGTATAGCCTATCCCACCCGTCGTAATTTCTTAAACGCCGAGCATCCCTTTCCGGACAAGTTCCAATCCGAGACTCTCTTACCTCTTGCTTTCACATCCCTTACCTTCATCTTCTCCCACTTGGGTTTCATCCACTACACTCTGGGTCTCTGGTCAATCACATATACACTCCACCGTGGCCGACCAGTTAAACTTATCTCGGCTCTCTTTAACTCTGCATTTGTCTCCTTCTTTCCTATTCTCGGTTGTGTCATAGTCTCTATTCCCAACATGGTTTCGCTGTTTAATCTGGTTTATTCGGGGCAGAACTTATTTAAGGTAATTAGAGGGGTTGAGAAGAGCAAGATGGATATGTTAGATGTTATTATCTTGCTGTGTAGTGTCCAACTTCACTTGGAGTTGAACCTTACACCCTCAATTGTCGTGATTGAATCCCGCGGGCTGCTAGAGTCTATGAAAAAAAGCAGCTCATTGATGAAGGGAAACAAAATGTTGGGTTTTTTGCTGCTTTTGATTTTCGGGACTTGTTCCCTGATTTTAGGATTGTTCAGCGCTTGGATTCTGGAAATGCAGTTGAGTTTAACAGGTGATCTGAGCCGTGGTGGTTGGTGGAGGATGGTGACTTTTGAATATCTGGTGCAAATTGTGATACTTTCAGTTCTTTTCATGCTCGTTTTGTTGTTCAATACGGTAAGCAATACCGTTTTGTATCACTATTGCAACAAGGCACAACGGAATGATGAAGAACAGGCAGAATGAGGTTAGTCACCATTTTTTGATAGTTGTGATTGTAGATTTTTCTTTTGTTTTTTTTCGATTAAGATTTTTCTTTTGTTTTGTATATTTTACTTTTCACTTTTTTGAAGAATAGAATCAAAGCTATATAACTAATTCAAATAGTAGTAGTGTAGTATGATATATGTACATATAGGCTATGACTCTTTTCTATCTAACTTCTCTTAATAAGCATTTCTAATATCCTCTGAGAGTCCCGTTGTTGTGGCCGGCCATGTCAATTAGCTTAGATAGTGTCTAAGTAAGTCGGGTTTAAAAATATCCGCCTAGGCGACTCCTTATTGTTGCCCACCGCATTATGATTTTCAAAACATTGCTTATAAGAGATTCTCACTTCTTTAACAAAATATATACAAAGCCATTATTTATTTAATGTTATTCCAGTTAAGATTTCAATAACATGGTAAGATATGAGGTGTTTGTTAGTTATAATGCTAAAAAAATTTGCTCACGTTGTAAATTCTTCTATAAGTAATGATATTGAATGTAGTCAAAGTTGTAAAATTGGTTGAATATGTGATAGATAATGTTTGAAAGTGATACCAAAACCATTACAAGACAATAGGTATTAAGGTTTTGCTTTTTGGCAAGGTACGAGGAATTACTATTCACAATTTGTATTCTCATATTGCATTCTTAACACTAGTATGATTTTAGTACAAGACATTGAGTATTTAGTTTTGCTTTGGGGAAAGTTTGAAGGAATTACATATCACAATTTGTATTCTCATATCATTGTATTTTTCATATTGTAGTCTCAACACCAGCATGATGAATGCATGGTCCTGGCAACATGGTAGAGTAAAATAGAGATATTTTACTGGAATCGTATGGTTGTAAAATTAGATTATTTTTAGCTTCTTATTTTTAAGGAGTTATCAAGTATTAGGCATGTAAATTGTGTATTTTTAGTATTGAATAATTAAACTTTAAGTAAACCTGTTTGCGTGTACAAATAGAGATTCACTAGAAATTGTTCAGATGATTTGAATCATTTTGTCTTTCTCTTTCTTTTTGCTTCTCTTCTCTCGCAACTTGGCTTTATTTACTCACAACTATTGAAATAAAATATGTTGGGTGCATATTATGATTGGATATTTGGGATGATCTTGTTGGTCTATGTTGCCTACATTAAATATCAAGGACCATTATTGCCTATTTATTTCTTGTGATACTTCATAACTTAATCGATGTTAGTAAAGCTCAATGTGATGGGCTTAGACTGCTCTAAGATATATGTTGTTCATATGTTCTAACTTGAGAGAAGAAAAAAGTGAAAACGCTAAATTGTTCAGTTTAAATGTTGAAAATAGTTATTTGTGGATTTCATGTTTTAAGAAAAATGTTGCTAAACAGAAGTAATTCGGTTTTCATTTCATTTACATGCTTAAAATTGTTTTTCTTTCTGTGAAATTACACTTTGTAAATGAGCTGCAAGAAGTATGATGTCTTGAACAATAGTAAGGAGTAGACTAGAATCACCTTCATTCTAAATCTTAGTAGATTCATGCAAGACATTAGCATGAAGACAAGCACGAAGGGCGAGAGCTTCAGCTAGAATAACATTTGCTGGGCGATCTTGATGATCTCCAATAGCCAAGGTCCAATAACCAAACCTGTTGCAGCCTGATCATCAGAAAGAATGAAACCATCAAATTTAATTTTACAAAGAGGAGGATGGCATTTGATAATCAAATTAGGGTCTACTCTATTGTGTTTCCCATGGTTCAAATGTTCAGCACAATAGTCTTTGAATACGTTTGCTGCAGTAAAGGAGACACAGAGGAGATTCATTAATATTACCACAGGACTTATGGTATTCAAATGTTATAGGTGATAAATTTTAGATGACTATTTTAAAGCAAAAAAAAAAAAACAGCAAGAGTCGGGCCCAAGAAATGAGCCCAGATCCACTAACAAAAAGCAAGACAACGGTATTCAGTGCAACTGTCCTCTTAATAGTTAGCTGCAAGGTGCATCACCTTCTAAGGTACGGAAGTGAAACATAATTACCAATGGCACATTTGTGTGAAAGAGTTGGAGACAAAGATCCATGTGGTAAAAGAACCAGTCGACCAATATACATCCAAACCATGAAAACAACTGTAAGCTATGTCTGTGTGTTCGGAGAGAATGGCCTGGGGACCCAAACAGCCTAGCATAGCTAAGCTCAACCCACCAGGCGGCCATTGATTCACACTTTTTAACTTGAATCGAATTAATAGTACTGTGTGTAATGATCCAGTTTTATGATCACAGAGATTATTGCTAGCTGCAAACACCTCAAGTGGTTCCGCCGGCAACGGCAACATAGGCGGATGTGCACCCGTCTCGGCCAACCTGTTCAACACGTGTGATTTTAGTGTTTGTCCCCAACCCCATCCACCATATATAACATTTCCCCGGTCTGATTATATATAAAGTATTATAGTATATAGCCAAATCTACTGTCGAAGTGCATGCCTCAACACTATGAGCTAAGTTTTTGGTCCAAACCCTAAAAGCGAGCTCTTTGCAGTGAGTAGTGACCACTCTATCCCAACTCGATATATTAGGGGTGGGCATAAAATCCCGTAATCCCGAACCCATCCCGGTCCCGTCCCAAAATTTGCCGGGACGGGACGAGATTTAAATCTCAAAACGTTAGGCTCGTCCCGTCCAATCCTTATACAACGGGACGGAACATGAGAATGATAATTCAAGTCTCGTTTAGGCCCGTCCCGTCCCGATTATTTTAATAATTGATTTTTATTAATTAATATGTGATTTGAAGCTTTTATTTAAGTGTTTTGATCTTAGCTCTATGTTTCTTTAAGTTAATAGGTTGTCTCCAATTCAATAATAGTGATGTTTAATACTTTAATTTGTTGATTGTTGTATACTCTCTTCTTGGACCGTAGTAGTGATGACATGTTTAGAGAAAGTAATCAGTGTAAACTCTTTTAGTACACTGTGTTGTACTTGTAAATATGTTACAAGTACTTATTAATACTTAATAGAGTAAAAAACACTATAAAACTATAAAACTCTTTATTTTACTTACAAATTTATTTTCAACTTTTTTTATCTGGGATTGGGCCCGTCCCGTCTCGTCTCGTCCCAACCGAGATAGGGCCCGGGTGGGATGAAATCTTAAAAACGCAAAGCCCGTCCCGATTTCAATATCTGGGACGGGCCGTGGAATTAGATCTATCTCGTCACATCTCATCCCATGCCCACCCCTAGGATATATTGTTTAGATGCCTGCACGTACCATTATGTTAACCAATCCACTTTCTGCTTCTTTATATTACAGATAAGAACTATGTATATTAGTTGAATTAGTTATACTAGTTAAGAAATCAATGTTTTGTTAATCTGGATTCTGGGGATCACACAAGCTTTAATAAATTGGTGATCGATGAGGGTTTCATAGAGCTAAGTTTGAGAGACAGAAGACTCACTTCTATTATTTGTATCTGCTACTGTATTCTGTGAACTACTCGATCTATTGGCCAAAAGAAAGATGCTCAAGTTAATTTTTTTTTTTTTTTTTTTTTTTTTGTAGCTAAAAGAATAGAAGGTCAACTTTCGACTATTTTGGTGTTGGATCCTGCACTTGGATGATCTATATATTCCAGAATATGACAATATGCTATAGAAACTCAATCTATACAAACAACAAACGAATTATTTAGAAAACAGAGGTTAGAAAAAGATACGGAGTGGACCTCCATTTCTACATAATTGTTACACTTCCCCACAACTACAGTACATTCCGGTAATTGTAATATTTACTATGGACTTGTAATCCCTGGTTGAAGGCTTCAACAATGATCCGAGGCTCCCAGCTGAATCAATCCTCTAATTTTGATCATTCACATATGTATGTAATTTTGATCATTCACATATGTATGTGAAGATATATGTAGTGTATTAAAGATGTTCTGAATTATTTTTTGTATTTTTTAGGTAAAAAGTCGACATCTCCTAACAACACCAAATAACGAAATAGCAAGAGATTAAAGAAATTCAACGGTAAAAAATCCGACGATAAACACATACTTAGGGTTAAATTTTGTCATCACGTACTCATTAGATCAAAGATTATATACTTAATCTAAGATACGAAAACCTTCCAAACCTCTCGATCGGAGATGGAGATGGACCAACCTAAACGTAGGGCCTTTTATGCATGGATTTTCTTTGTTATCTTCTTCCATTCACTTTTTTCATAATTCCATAATCCATTTACTTGTATAAAAATACAAAAAAACATAATGAGGTGGTGGGAGAAGGGTAGGGTTTGGCGGTGTATGTGTGAGTCCATGTTGGGTCTGGTCCAGACTCCAGAGAAAGAGAGGACTGCTACTACTACTACAGTTGCAGAGGGCGTCAAGGACTCATTTAACTTCTCACATGGCGACTGCGTCGACGAACCCAGATCTATCGTCCTCCTACTCGATCTAGCTACCACTCGACCTTGGAAGAAGCCGACGACATCGTCCCCGACGCGTGTCAGATTCTTGGTCTGGGATCCCCATGGATAGTAATACTGTTCGAGAGAGTCAACGTCTCCATGCAAATGCAGTAAGAGAGAGTAATGCAGGCCGGGGTGCTGGGTCTGTCGTCGTTGTCTTGTAGCTGTCAAGGTGGAGTGACCCACAAGTGCAAAATCTCAGTTGGCTTCGCTCTCTCTCTCTCTCTGGCCTGGCCTCCTCTATCATCATCAATTCTTCGATGGATAAATTCGCCGGCACCGGTAAAATCAGAAATGTTCTCATCAGCTCTGGTGTGTCATATCAGAGTGAATAATGCTATTCATATGTCCCCCCACGCCAGCATTCAAGGGACCGCGGCTAAAACCAGGCCATTCATATATCCATCCAATCTATCCATCCGTGAATTACTACCTTATGTGACTATTTCGTACGTAGTACTTGTATTACAGTATCAGGGTTTACCCCATACATCTACTATTACCATTCACCAACTGACAATATTGCTTATCAATTATGACGTTTTATATAGATCCGGTTTCGGGTCAAACAAAAATTTACACCTTATCGTCTTATTAGTTGTTGATTATGTTTAATCATCGGTAGATGTAAATAACGACAGAGATAATTGTGATTAAATTATACTGTTTAGTTCTCTACGGTTGGATTTCCAATCCAAATGTGATTGAGTATAATTTTCTTGTTCAACAACTAACCACGTAAACACTATTCGTTTATGTAAGTGACAACTCGATCTCTTGAGTTTCTGTTGTCACGGCTCAAGACTCAGTGACTGAGTCTCACAAACAATTTTATAGATGAAGACTATACGTTGCTAAATCAACATCTCCTCCATAAGGACTAGTAATGTCAAAATAATTTATAACAACAACAACAAAGGAACGTAAAATTACAAGTTAAAAAAAAAACAAAAGGGGTGCGTAAACTTCAGGTACACCACAAGAATTGAAAATTGATCAATAAGAACATGTTGAGACAAGCTAGTCTTTACTTCCACTACTCCCCCCTACCCCTACTAGCTACGAATTAATCCCAACTACTGTCAGTTTGAACCAGTTGATCAAATGAGCTAGACATGCAGCTGGTTGAATTGATTTTGGAACACTTAGCAGCAACTGGTTTTCATTTAATTTTCACCCAAGTACAAGTGAAACAAACATTGACAGAGATGATTCGATCAAAAGCAGCCATCAATTTCTTTACACGAGTTAATCAAGTGTATATAGAAGACAACCCACATCTTAAATGTCGCGTAATTTGTTGGGGCTCTATCTGGTATATATGTATGTATATAGTGTGGTGCATATACTACGCACGCAATAAAACGCAACTACCCTATTTTAAACAAAAAGGGAGATGCCATGCTACTTTGGTTACTGATAATAATTACAAATCATGTGCATTAAAATGAAGAAAATTTAACAAAAACGAAAGCTAACAACCATGGGAGTGTAATTAGATAGTAGCTGGCTATGTGTTTAATGTGTCTGCTTGGTCCATTATCATCAAACAATCGAAGGTCGACAAAACACACATAAATTTGATACGTGACCTATACACGAGTGGTTGTTAGGATCTCACATCTTCCGGCCCTCTCGATCAATAGTTCAATAGACAAGTAGTGCGAGCTAGACATGCATCACGGTGTTGAAACTTGGCTTGAGTTAGGCTTAATTTGTTCGTCTTATAGACAAGCTTACGAACATATGAACATGGAAATGAAGTAAGTTCCTTTGTCTTTCATATGAACATGGAAAAGTAAACTTCTGATGAGAACACAGTGTTTTTATGGCAACCAATATTACTTGACGTGATGAGAACACAGTGTTTAATCCATAAACTGTGACAGATAGATAGATCCAATCAAGTGTGGCCTAGAGCTCAACTGAGTATTTAAAACCTCAATTGGGATTTGGTTTTGGTGCTCCCCCAACCACTTTGTTTTCATTTTTTCTTGTCCTTGTTGGTAGGTCCTCGTATACGCAGGAGCTAATGTTTTTGGTTAAACGGTCCCTATCTACGTTGGTTTGCAACATTGGTCACAATAGTGGCCCTAGTTTATAACACAATCACTACCATTAGGAAAGTCATGGATGGATTGAAATGCAAACATGTGTAATGGAGATTGTACGTTTTGTCATGATCAGGTCGGCTTGGGTGTTGTGACCCAAAACGACTAATTCCACTTCAAAGGTGATAGATGGAATAAGATTGATGGAAATTGTACTACATTCGGGTAACAAAGGAGGATTAAACTCTCATACCCAACAATCTCGTCTACAATGAAATGCCCACTCAACTTTTGATATTTGTCTTCTTCCTTTTCAAAACCAAAGAAAAAAAAAAATTAAAACAATTTCATTAGTAATGACAACAAACAATCAAAAGTATTTATTTGTTCAGTACCATTTAGTTTAGTGACATAACAGACTTGTTGTAGTATTTAAATTGTTTAACTGATAAAAAAAATTAATTATTTGTAATAAATGACTAATGTGGTGCCTTCAAGTCATGATTAATAAAATGTAATGATGAATACAAAAAGGAGCATTGGGCCTAAACTAAGTATTTGGAGTATGTTTCGAGAAGTATTCTAACTAGCACAGTAGCAGCAACTAGCAAATAATATTGTTCTAAGGCAACTTATTTCCTTTGACAATTTAACACAACTGTGACATAACATTGTTTAAGAATTAAGTTAAAAGCAAATCAACCTTATTGTAATTTATGTTTCTCCTTTCAAAATCCAATTGATCTTATCACTTCATCAATTGCCCGATGCACATAACCCGGCTTAGTGTTCATTGTACACTAACAATGAATTGAACCATATCACCATAAAAAAAAAATTATAAAAAGAAAAAACAACATTGAATTGAAACATGACTTTCATGCACCAAAGTTATCGAGCTAGGTAAAAATTAAATGTAAAGACTTTCAAGTAGAAAAGGAGTAAAGATTCACTGCTTTAGTTTGGGAAGAAATGGTAAAGAAATCTAGCCCAGACAGTACTTTCATCCACAGTTCATTCAATATTGCCCCAAAATGGTCATTTCGAAAATTACACATTTGTTCACATTAACACAAAGCAGGGGGCATGCTCGCATTGACCTTGGGGCGTGGATTTCACGCGCCGTGACCAGGTTGGTAAAAGACTGGTTTTGCCTTTTGCCTTGCTTTCAGAACAGAAAGCGACACGATCGCGAGAAATTGAGTATCTCGCGGGACACGGAAACAAATGCGATTATTCAATGTGGCAATAAGTGGAAAATTTAGGGATATTTAAGGCCGTGTTTGTTTGATTGCCCGGAATAGAATTAAAGAAACAATTAATTATTGGGGTACTAATAGAAAAAAGAGCAAATTAAAAAAAGAAAAAAGAAAAGGAGGAGGGGAGGGGCTTCCTTAAAGATCTTTGTTGTTTTGCTGGCTTCTGAAGATACACACAGTTCCTCAGATCCGAAGAAAAAGGTGACAAATAAAAAATCAAAGGACTCAGTTTACAATTTTTTAGTTCTTAGCAGTCAATGGTTTAGTGCAATGGTCTAGGGTAAAATGCTATTTTCACTGTGATATGGTAACTACTATGGAACGAGCCGGGTGGTCCGGATTCGGGTTTCTTATAATCACTCGTGTCTGATTGCGAAAATATATTACATTTATGTACTCATAAAGATTGAATTTTTGACATGCTTGTAGAAACTGATTTCATAACTGGCCGATGCTTTTACAAATACATGTCACTAAGTGGATGTAGTGGTTGTTACTTTTTATTTCTTTGTAATCTAAAAGCATAAATGAACTACTTTTAAATTATTAAAGACATGAAAATAACCAAAATTACATGATCATTATGGATATTTGTCAAAAAAATTGGACAAATTTTATCGAACAAAGACCTCGATAAAGAGGAGAGTTCATCGTAAAGACTATGAATTCTCATTTGACAGTCACAACATAACCCGTTAGTATTTGAAAATAGTGAATATAAATTTTAACAATCGAGTTATACACACATATAAAATATCTTAATTTTTTTTTTACCACATAACACCTTTTTAACCGTCAAACTTGATCTTGCCAACAAATTGGTAACACACCTCATTCTTATATACAAAAAGACATGGACTCTAATCATAAGTTCATAACAAAAAAGAATATCAGGTAACGATTAACAAAAAACCTCGTTATAAAAAGAGTTACTACAAAACACCAAAATGAGTGTTTATTGAAAAGATTAAAACAAAAATGGTCTGTATTAACCATAGGTTAATAAACTCTACATGAAAAAACCCTATGAGAGGAGCACGGCTCCTCTTCTCAAAACCTAGCCATCATGGCTTGGTTTCTCAATCACAGCGATCGACGCCGGTACCAAGCCACCGCACCCGATCCTTCATAAACCCTCGCCGCCTTGGCCTGGGTCTCCAACAGCGCTTAACGCCGACTCTAAGCCGTTCCTTCTCGGCATCAAGCCCTTTTGTGGAGGCAAACCTTATTAACCTTTTGTGGTCAATCAACCATTGAGGTGGAGGACGAAATGCCGCCGAGCATGGATGTGAGGTGGAGGGTTACCTGCTAACGTCGGCGATCACTGTACTGACGGAAGAGATTTGGCATCCGCCGGACATGGCTGCAAGCAAGGATCGAAATCTCTCAATTTGGTTCTGGGTTTGGACTCCGATTAGTGAGACTGAATCTTAACTTGAATCCAAGAGAGCTACGCTTCTTCAACTAGAAGATCTAATGATGATGTCGGAGGGGCAGGGATGCCGGTGACGAAGCCATCTTGGTTGCCATTAGTGCGATCAGAGATTGTCGGCAAGCGACAATGCAAATCTGCTAGGGTTTGAGAATGGACTTGGGTGTTTGGGCCTGGGTCTGACCTCAAGCCCATCAAAAATCAGATTTGAAATTGAGTTATTAGGCCTGATTTCAAACTGATTGTGGCTTAAGTCGCATGTTTAGATAACTTGGCAGACTGAGCAAGCTAGCTGCAACTAGATGGATTCATGAGGTTTGGAGTATCGCAGTTAAGCGCCTTGGCTCTAATGTTTATGTTTCTTTGGTATTTTATTTTGTATCTAGTTTAATCATCTGTTAAGCTCACTTGAATAAGTGAGCTATTTGTCTAATGTAATTGTGGTTTGATGTCATTCTAGCCTGAGTTTATCAATGAAATATTTAAAGCTGGTGTCCTTTTTCCTCTTAAAAAAACCATAGGTTAAAAAAAGGTAAAACTCTGATTAAAGCTAACAGTGGGTAAAAGGACTGCAAGAACAGTGACACTGATGACCTCTGCCTCGCATATATATGTAGTAAAAAGTAGTAGTACTCTCCTCTGCGTCTTCTCTCTTGTATTTATTTTAATTCATTTTTGGTTTTATTTGGCGAGTGAACCTTTGGACTCTTGCATGATCCAAAAACTCTCCTCTGCGTTCTCTTCTCTCTTCTCTCTGCGCGTCTTCTATGGCCTTTTATCTTCTTCTGTACTTCGCTTGATTGCTTTTGCTTGATTCTTCCAAACCAAACCAAACCCAACTACAAGACGAACCAAGATTCTTACTTTCTAAGCGTCCGAGTCCCCGGAGAATAATCCCTTCTCTTCAACTCGGAGAATTTCTGCCGGAGACTTAGGACGACGGGCCTCCGAGTTCAGGGTGGTCTCGGCCGTAGATCTTGATTCTCGCGGAGAGATTCAGAGGCTTTTCTCAGAGTCGGTGGATTGTGTTTCTTTTTTGTTTTAGTTTTTTTCAAAACAGAGCCGAGTGGTTTTCGGAGCGCTTTTCTAGCTTGGAAGAAAAGTTTGGTGGCCTTTGGACTGATTCAGTTTCATGGAAGTACGAAACTGAGGGTTTTGAGATTCTGATAGTTTCTTTGCCGGTTGAGTAAGTATGGATTTGAAGTCCAAGAGTCCAACAAGTCTCAAGATTTTGGAGTAAAAACGCTGCAGGAAATTTAACTCATGTATGTTGTATAAGGTAAGAAATTGATCGAATGCCACTTCATTGATTTTGAGTTTATGTCTTTGGTTTTGTGTATGTTCCAAAAAAAAAATTACAGAAGAAAACATCTGAGTTTGGGTAATTTATGTGTTCTGCAGCATTTAGTGAGAGCAAGAAGAGAAGGGAATTTGCAAATTTTGATTCTTTTTTTTTAAGATTTCGAGATGATTACGTTTATGGATGCTAAAGAGAAATTGAAGGAGGGGGAGAAGTGCTTGGATCCTCAGCTATGGCATGCCTGTGCTGGAGGGATGGTTCAAATGCCATTGGTGAATGCCAAGGTGTTCTACTTCCCTCAGGGCCACGCCGAACACGCTTGCGGCCCTGTCGATTTCAGGAACTACCCGAGGGTTCCGCCTTACATACTCTGCAGGGTCTCGGCTATCAAGTTCATGGCTGATCCTGAAACTGATGAGGTTTATGCAAAGATTAGACTGGTTCCTTTGAGCTCTAGTGAGGCTGGTTATGAGGATAATGGAATTGGGGGAATTAATGGGGCTGATTCGCAAGATAAGCCGGCCTCATTTGCAAAGACGCTGACTCAGTCGGATGCTAACAATGGTGGAGGGTTTTCTGTGCCAAGGTACTGTGCTGAAACTATTTTTCCTAGATTGGACTACTCGGCTGATCCTCCTGTGCAGACAATTCTTGCTAAGGATGTTCATGGCGAGACTTGGAAGTTTAGGCACATTTATAGGGGGACGCCAAGGCGGCATCTATTGACCACAGGGTGGAGTACTTTTGTGAACCACAAGAAGCTTGTTGCTGGGGACTCAATTGTGTTTTTGAGGGCGGAGAACGGTGATCTTTGTGTTGGAATTCGGCGAGCCAAGAGGGGAATTGGAGGTGGACCAGAGTCATCTTCTGGGTGGAATCCGGCAGGTGGGAATTGTGCCATGCCATATGGAGGGTTCTCTTCCTATTTGAGGGAGGATGAGGGGAAACTGATGAGAAACGGCAACGGTAATGCCTCGAATGGGAGTCTAATGGGGAAGGGGAAAGTTGGTCCCGAATCAGTTTTGGAAGCTGCAACACTTGCTTCAAATGGACAGCCTTTTGAGGTTGTTTACTACCCTCGAGCAAGTACTCCAGAGTTTTGTGTGAAAGCCTCGTTGGTGAAGGCAGCATTGCAGATCCGTTGGTGTCCTGGAATGAGATTTAAGATGGCCTTTGAAACCGAAGATTCTTCCAGGATAAGTTGGTTCATGGGAACCATATCCTCTGTTCAGGTATCTGACCCTATGCGCTGGCCTGAATCACCTTGGCGGCTTCTCCAGGTACTGTGCTCCAAGCTCTTTTAGTCATCTTTAATTTCCTTGCGAGAACCATATTCTTCCTTGGTAGGTCTGGCTTTCGTCTATGTAATGTTTAGAGGACAAAAATTAATGTATAATGGTTTTTCTGTTAAAGTTTAATCTGTCTATATATGAGTTCCTTACTCCTTTGTTCTGCTATTTGATGCTTTCAACTATTGTAATTTCTTTGTGTCATATGAATCATTAGGGAAGCTTGCCATTGAGCATATGTGCTTTGCAAAAGTTTGTCATTAGAAAAACCTACTGAACATTACAGAACTACTTGTGTATGGCTGAGTTCTTTTGTTCTCCTTAAAATTTCCTTTTAGTAATCTGAATTAATATGGTACAGGTTAGCTGGGATGAACCTGATTTACTTCAGAATGTTAAACGCGTTAGCCCGTGGTTGGTAGAATTGGTGTCAAACATGCCCGCCATCCATCTGACACCCTTCTCACCACCAAGGAAGAAGATGAGACTGCCACAACACCCCGATTTCCCATTTGAGGGACAACTTCCAATGCCAACATTTTCCGGCAATCACCACCTCCTTGGAACCAGCAGCCCCTTCGGTTGTCTGCCCGACAAAACTCCTGCTGGCATGCAGGGAGCCAGGCATGCTCATTACGGTCTATCATTATCAGATATCCATCTCAATAAACTGCAATCAGGTCTATTTCCGGCTGGTTTCCCGCCACTTGATCATGTTGCTACGCCCACCAAATTCTCCAATAACACAATGATTCACAGGCCTACCATGAGCGAGAATGTATCTTGCTTGTTAACTATGTCACATTCTCCACAGTCTACAAAGAAATCTGAAGATGTAAAGCCACCGCAGCTCATGCTCTTTGGTAAACCGATACTTACTGAGCAGCAAATCTCTTTGAGCTCCTCTGGCGATACTGTCTCACCAGTAGTTACTGGAAATAGTTCGTCAGATGGAAGTGGAGATAAAATGGCAAACCATTCTGAAAATTCTGGATCTGCACTTCACCAACAAAGCGTACAGGAGAGATCATCTGGTGAAGGTTTCCATTGGTACAAGGACACTCGGCATGAAGCTGAAGCAAATTTGGAAACTGGTCACTGTAAAGTCTTTATGGAGTCTGAAGATGTAGGCCGCACTCTTGACTTTTCACAGTTCAAGTCTTATGATGAATTGTATACAAAACTGGCAGACATGTTTGGCATAGAAAATTCCGAGACACTGAACCATGTGCTCTATCGAGATGCTACTGGTGCAGTCAAACACATTGGAGATGAACCATTCAGGTATGAATCAATTCCATCCGGAATCTGCAAATTAGTTCCTTTTAATCATTAAATCCTGTTGTATAAGGTAAAATGTTGATCATTTTACTGTTGAAGTTGCAGTGACTTTGTGAAAACGGCAAGGAGATTGACGATTCTAATGGATTCAGGCAGCAACAATGTAGGAATGTAAAGAAAGAATAAAGACCCTCTTGATTCAAATTGTACAGCTGGTTGGTAAATCCTTTGTTTCCATGCTGACATTTTACTCTTGCTGAAGTTGCGGGAGAAGCCGCACATACACTGATCTGATTTATGAGCTTCCAATCCAAACCATTCCGGTTTCTTGGTCCATCTTCCTTTCTCGAAGAAGGAACGCTTAGCTTCCAAGAATCAAAACTCTTAACTACAGTATCATCATTCCCTCAGCAATTTTGTTGCTCTTGTTTTGATTTCGAGGTTTTCTACATTTCTTGGTATTTCGTTCGACAATGTAATAGTCTTCTAAGAAGGCAGTTAAAATTGAGTGAAGATGTACATTAGACATTTCCAGCTGAGTTTGAGTAGAAGGAAAATTTTCCTCTCTGGCTCTCTTGTCTTTTCCTTTCCATATATACTCTGTACTTGCAATGAAGTAAACGCATTTGCTTTTGGCCTTTTCTAGTCTCTTTTCAAGTTCTTGTTTTTCTTGTTGGTGGGATCAAGAATCCAAGATGCTTGCCTTTTTTGGGTTTCTGGTTCTTTCTTTGCTCCAAATTCTGGTATCTCCTAAAAGGGTCATATTTGCCATTGAGAAAAGGATCAAACTTTCTTCTCGAACAAGTATTTTTTCGAAGAAAAAATTGCAAGTTCCGTGCCAGACCTAACCAAAAAAAAAAACAGAGAGAGAGAGCGAGTTGGTTAAGGGTCTATTCAGTTAGCCTCAACATCAGGGTTTATATAACAAAAGGGTTTTTCTTTCAAGCCGAGTTGAGCTAATCACCCCAATTCTCATCATCATCATCATCTCCAATTCCATGGTTTTTGTTATATCAGAATCAATATGTGTTACACGACAACAGATTTTCAGGGTTTTATTATACAAAGCAAAGCAAAGGAAAATAAACAAGTAATTTAGTTGTCCCAATCTTGACCCCACAAAGTGTGGGTTATAGTAAATATAAAAATCACCCAACTATGAGAAAAATAGCGGGTTTTGCATGTATTGTTTTTATTGGTTATATATGGGGATTGCAAAACAAAAAATTGTCAAACACAAAAGTCAATAATGGGATGAAAGTGAGGAAGAAGAAGATAGAAGAAGAGGAGGAAGGAAACAAAAAACACATTCTGTCTGTCGTGGTTAGTTTTCGTAATCTCGGCCCGCACGTGAGAACTCGTGGGGTCCCAAATGGGGTATTAAATTGTGGTAATAAAGGGTGCACGTGTGGGCGACGTCAGCTTGGAAAGACAACGTTTGCTTGTGTTGCGCCGTTTCGTTGACCGGGCTGTTTGTTTTCTTTCTTTCTTGGTTGAAGGCTGTGCGTGAATGAAAGTGAGGAGATGAAAATGTCAAGAGTGAGAATGATTTTGGATCGAGATCTCTCCCTCTATTAATTATATTGATGTCGTTCTATGTTGAATGAAGCATATACCACGGTATATTTAGTAGTTAATTGAAGACCAAAATTGAATCGAACGAGCAGAGATGCGCTTAACAAAAGGGAAAACGAGGAAAACGTAAGTAGTAAGATTAAAGTTAAATTGGACAATTGGGGAGCGTTAAAACGAGAGAAAACGAGGAGGAAGTCTTTATTTTAGTCATACACTTTGATTATTATGACGGTCTGGTGATCTTATTATCTTGCGGTGGCAAGTTTGAGGGAGAAAAACGTACAAATGATATTATATATCCTATCAATAAGTACTTAAAGCTGAGAGTTTTAGTTGCACATACAGTGTCAGAGCATCTCCAACAGCTCTCGTATAATTTTTCTATTATAAAAAAGCAAAACTCTATAATTTTCCTACATTAATACTATGGAATTTCCGACGGTCGTGTCTAAAAATGATTCTTTGTTTAAGTGAGATATTTAGTTCAATACACTTAAAAGATGATCGGACGTTTATAGAGTTTGCGTATACCAATCTTTTCTCCAGTTTATGAATCTGCAATATTCTATAAGGGTATCGGTGGAAGCAATCAGCTTCTTTAAATCTTTTATTTAGAAATTCAAAAAATTTGTATTAGTAGAAGTAGCCAGTCAGCTTCATTTAACCTTTTACTTAGCACATATTGAAAAATCAGTAGTTTCACGGCGTAAGAACAAGATATTTTTGTCAAATCAGTCCAGATTTTAGGCTGCGAGGGTAGAGACATGCTTAAAGCAACGCCTTCAAAGTAAACAAGCAAAGCAACCCAGTATGCACTGAACATTTGGAGAAGAGATCGACGTCTTGCCGTCTTGGATCCTACGCAGCACCTGGACTAGAAAAAGAATACAATAGTCATCATCTGGCTAAAGCTAGGTTTGATGCAGTTGTTTCAATTTCTCATGATGTCATGTCTTTACGATAATCTTATATATCAAACATTACAAACTGGGTGGGTTAGTTTTATTATATAATGGTGACTATATCTCATGATTCTCATCGATTTAGTCGTTTTCCTTGTTATTAATAGACCAGGACCAAACACAGGTAGTCCCAGATGGATAAGTCTTTAATTGGTAGACCCAAACCAACAACAGCTCCACTGTATTTTCTTATTGCTAAAACGTACTGTATTTTTTGATTTCTTTCTAACTTGCAAGTTTGGTAAAACTAGCTAAATACAATACAATACAATACAATACAATACAAGCTAGTGTGTCCTTCGATCGGACTAAAAAAATACCTCAATTCATTTTGTTTCTGGTATTGTGAAGTAAAAATATGCAGGAAGCATTTCAATTCTAATGAAATGGTGCTTCACTTCAATGCCTTGGCACCGACAGAAAACACAGCTCGGGACACAAGCGTCCTTGATGGCCCCGATCCTTAATTGGTTGCATCATGTGATGTGCATGAGTTTGCTCAAGAAGAGTGAGATCGATCTTTGAGAACCTTAACGTATATCAATATTACTTATATATAGTCTTCCATTTATCAAAAAAACAAGAAAAATATATAGTAGATTTTGAACTAATTAATTACTACACACCAGGTGCCATCTATCTTAATGGGAATTCATTTCCTTTTGTTTAGAGTTGAGCACTTGAGCTCATTCAATTTTTTCAAGTTGGTATTCAATTGTTTGCCACCCCCAATGGCCAAAGAGAGCACCAAGTTAGGGCAAGAACCCTAATAGTCAAATAACCAGGGGTCAAATCAGCTAGAGAAAAGGGAGACAGAAACCATTCCCAAAGCATTGTTTGTGTCGTCACTTTGTTTTCAGAACCCACTTTCCACTCCACCACACCACCATACATGGCATGGTTTCGACCTAGAACGCCTTAAACAAACACACATTGGATTCATCCCTTCCATTCGTTCACTCACTCATCACTCACAGATCGACTTATTTATTTCTGTATGGGTTGTCTTTGCTTTGCTTTGCTTGCTCGCCCATGCATGTCGTACCGGGAAAGTCTTCACTATATCGATCTCTACCTCGCGGACCATGAAGAAGATCGAGTCGATGATCTGCTGAGACAAACGACCATCACCTAGGGATTACTTGACTTAACGACTACGTTAAGCAAGTGTCAGGTTCTGCTGCTGCTGCTTTGAATCCTCCCACTTGGAATCTGGAAGAGTTTTGAGAGATCCAAGTAACGGGAAAGAGGGCATTGTTCAAGGGGACAAGTGCGTCATCAATGTAACAATGAATGAGAGTATTGGCTGAACTGTCTGTTTCTGATTTCTGAGAGAGCTCCCATGCCTCTATGATATGTCACCCCTCACTTTAGGGTTTGTTATTACTACTTGCCAGTTGCCACCACCATGTTCTTGTTTTCTCCTCGAGTTTGTCCACTTCCATCTTACAGATGAGTATGTCCTAGAGACCAAGAGGCTATGGTTTTTTTTTTGTTTTCTCTTTTAATCCTCTAAACCCTATTGATGAGTCGTGCAAGTGATGACCTTCACGGTGCGCAACAACGTAATTAAGGTAAGGTTTAGGATATCGTTTTAGGGTTAGGCTTTAACTTAATTGTCATATCCTAACTGTTATTTAGATATAACCAGGTGTCATTTGGAAAAAAAAACATGCAAATGAAAACATGTGGTTCGAAAGATACCTTGATCTCCTAGCCTTCTTCCCTCCCTCCGTCAAATTTAATTTCTTTTGGCAATGAAATGCTTAGTAATTTCGATTTAATAGTAGTAAGAAAATTGTATAGACAAAGTGCATACGAATAACGCAAAACAAAACAAAACAAAAATGTGTGTAGAATGGACATTTTAATAAATTGTTGATTAAACCAGTTCCAGGATTTTCACCCAGTGCTTGATATATTCTAGTAATCAGAAAATAAAGCCTACATATGTAGAGGTTGAATTCAACATGATACTTGGCATTATGTAAGTCACATATATAGAAGTACTGAATTCAAGAATCCACAAAAAGATCAACAAAATTTGTTCTCAGGACCAATGAGTTAGGCTTGAAAACCAGGTGAGTTATTTGGTGCCTTTCGCTTCCTTCCAGCACATTCATAATAAAAAAAAATGCCAACAGTTTGATGGGTTGCATTGACATCAAATTGTGTTTACGCGTTATGGAGACGATCGAGCATTTGTGTCTTGCTAACTCTAATGTTGGCCATATTCTTTGTTCGGTTACGAACTAAATCATAGTTTTGATAGTGTTGTTTACTTGTCATTACTATTAGTGGTCAGCTTTAAAAGATAAAAACCCCGAGCAACCTGACTGTCTTCTAGAATAATTTGTGTAATAGTGTGCTCTAGAAAATACGGTTCACTTAACATTATTCATGTCATAATCACACTATTGTTGCACAGTTTGTTGGTTTACCATTGAGTTTGAAATTAAATTTATTAAAGGAAAACCCAAGTGATGATGCTTTCAATCGGATCAGTTTGAAAGGTTTGTTTGATTCTTTGAATAAATGAACATACTATTAATTATTATTAGTTTATTACTAGTTGGCAATGCAATGAAAAATCACACCACATGCAATCTCGAACTTGAGACTTCAACATACGTAATATCCATATCATCACGTCTTATAGATAACTTGATAGTGAGTTATTTCTTGGAGTGTAATGTACTATGTGCCAATTTTTGAAATTTGATTACTATAGAATATCTAACTAGGTTGCACGGAAACGTTTCCGAAACGTCATGAAACGCATCGGAAACGCGTTTACATAAAAGTGAAATTTAGAAACGTTGAGGAAACGCGTTTCTTGTAAAGCAGAAACGTCTTAGTAAATACCTCGGAAACACGAGGGTAAATTTAGCTATTCACTAAAAGGACTTAAGCTACTCCAGTACTCCCTCTCTCATTCAATCATTCTTCTCCACCTCTCTCATTCTTCTCTGTCTTCTATGCCTCTCTCTCTCGTCTCTTCTCTGTCTTCTTCTTCTTCCCATTCTTCCATATCCCAATCTTCTCCAATCTCTCTCTCTCTCTCTCTCTCTCTCTCTCTCTCTCTCTGTGGAAGTAAAAAACTTAAAACCTAAAAACATTAGAGGACACTAATGTTGGAATACTTGAGGTTGCCAACGTTTCACTTGATGAACCCCAATTAGAGGCGGTCTTGTTTGATGATGATGATGATGAGTTTGAAGAGGAATTAAATGCAGAAGATGATGTTCTTGCTTGATGTTATTGCTTTTATTTGTATTTTAATTTGATAATGAATTATTTCTTGAACCTTTGTTGGATTTGGATTTGGATTGTGTTTTGTTTGAATTTTGATTTGGAATGTGTCGATGAAGTTCTTTGTTATTTCTATTGTAATTTAATTATGAACTTTTGTTTGCATTTGGATTGATTGATTTCAATTAGTAACCATTTGTTGATTTTTTAATTATATATTTATATTTATATATATAATAAATAATTATTTTTTTTGACGTTTCCTATCGGACTATATTTTGATTTTGACCTTTCTACGTTTCCGAAACACCCCGTTTCCGAAACTCGTCCCCGTTTCCGTGCAACCTAGATATCTAACCTAGCTCAAATCATGAATTCATCATTCCAAACTGAATAACTACACCAATGATATACATACAGTTCCGAAACAAAATTAGAAGTCCGCAACATATTGCTAACTGCTCCATCTTAGTAATTTGAATTTAAAACGAGATATTGAACTACTATCATAAAACATCAAATTCTTCATCTGAGAATAATTTTTTACGAACAAGCTCATCTGAAATTAATTTATGTAATCAACATCACAACAGAACTCACAAAGTAATACACTACTGCCTTTATAGAGAGAGGGGTTCTCTCTCTCTCTCTCTCTCTCTCTCTCTCTCTCTCTCTCTCTCTTTCTCTCTCTCTCTCTCTCTCCAGCATTTGTGCCCTTGAGAGTCGGTGGCATTCCTCACCTTTTATGGGTGCATCCTTGAGCACAATCTCATATTTTTCCCTGAGCTATGTCTTAGTTTTGCCTTTTGTTCCTTCTCTTTTCTTCTCCTTTGGTTTCCTTCCCCCCTCCTTCCGTCTTGCCCCAATTTTCTTTCAAAAGCTTAGCCCCAAAATCTCTCCAACCCAACCCTCACCACCCATCATCTTCATCTACCCAGAGTTTATCTTTTCCCTCTGAAATCTGTACCATGGCTTGGGTATTGCAGTGACTTCTCTCAAACGCGATTTCTCGCGTCTCAATCGGAAGATAGGTAGAGCTTATGCTCGGGTGCATGCACCACCTCCTTCTTTGTTATATTTTCGGAGTCATTTGGCTCTATGTGTTTTGGGTTTCTTGTACCCAGATCTGTTCCTTGAGTTGTGGCTACAAATCACTTGTTATGATGCAAATTTCTCATGTGGAGATGATAAACTTGTGTCCAGATCCTCTTTTCTTTTTTCTTTTTTCGTTTTCAGGGTTGTTTTGAACGGGTTTTGCCGTAGGGGTCTTCTCCCAAACTGCGATTCAGTTTCAATTGTCATGGCCAAAGTCGTCGTTGGTGGCGCTAGACTTGTGGCTGCTGAAGTGGATGAGAAGTGTAGCGTTAGAGTTTTCTTTTGTTTTCTAGTTTTGGTTGGGCGGAGCTGTTTGTTTAGGCTCAATTTTATTAAGTTTTGTATATTTTAATTTTAAAGGCTTTTTAAACCAAAATTAATTGAAATTGGGCTGTGTACTTCTTTAGGAATGTCTCAAAAATACATAGACCGGTCACAACCTTTTTTTCTACTAAGCTTTTTGATGTAAAATTTCTTACTTAATGCAATATTTGTTAATCGTCCAACAAAAAAAAACATCACAACACAAGCCCTAAAAAAAAAAAAATTATTAATCACAACCGGTTGCGAGAAAGCCAAAATTGAGGGCAAAGGAAGGGGAAAGGCTTAGGGTGGACGTTATGGGCCTACCAAACCAGACTTTATCTCTGTTTTGGAAACTCTGGTTATTTTGGTCCCCTTCTCGTGTTGTCGTTCTTGTCCTTTTTACCCCAAAAAAAGTCTCTTCCAAAAACGACACAGATTCTGGTGACGCGCCAAACTATCAGGCCCGTGCTGTGGTCCCCCCGAACCCTTCTCTCTGTGACCGACATCCATTTGCAAATTACAGGTACCGCCTCTTACACCGATAGCGACCCGTCGTTTCATCTTTTAACCGGGTACGACACTCGTGTCAGAAGAAAGCCCAAACTGGATGAATGTTGGGCCACACAGGACATTTGATATTAACTCTCAAGTATCAAGGCCCACACCACCATTTAACCAGTCCTAGAGAGCATTCTTGTTGTTATTGTGTTCAACTTGTTACCTTATGGCCAGTAACAAATACACGAGTTCTAAAAAACTACAAGCAGTTTCAAGTACGTTGGGGGAGCCCCATATGGTTCTTCGGAACACCTTGGTGGACATGAAAATGGATGACAGATTTTCAATGAGACTGAAGGAGGTGTTTCCAGAGTGAGAATACTCCCTACTGTGAACAATCATCAACAGGTTGGTATAACTGGAGCAGACTATGGACTTCAAACCTTACAAGTTGGAACTTGGAAAGATTTAGAGCTCTGAACCTAGACAGCGTTCTGTTTTACACCAACTTGGAACCTGAGAAAAATAGAGAGGCAATGGAGGCTGCAAAGTTCAGTAGCTCTAATTATTTCCAAATCGCCAAATTTGGACCATTACATGGGCAACTCTCCTTAGAAACCATGTAGCAAGTTTGGCAATCCAATCGAAGTTGCAAAGTAAATGGAAAGCTTAAATTCATCTGAATTATGAGGACAATTAAAGCTTCCCAGGGTTATACCAAAGAAAAGTAGAACAGCATATAACTCAACAAGATAAACACAAAAAAAAAACCAAGCACAGATACCATTACAACACCGAATTCATACTGCTTATGTCACAGAAGATATACTGCTTATGTATTACTACAAAGAATTCATTCAACCCAAATGTATTGAGTAGACATTGAAATATAAGTAAACAACACACTTATGAAGTTGTTTCAGAAAATACACATAATCTGCGCCATTATACGGTTTTGCAGTACATACAGCACCACCTCTTATAGAGACTAAGCACCAGTCCCATGGCCAGTGCATTGTTACAATGCCTGAAAGCACACAAAATTATGTTAAAATTATGAAATAATTAAAAAAACAAACTAAGAAGAAGAAGAAGAGTCTGGATGCTTGGTGGATATGATGATCAATTCTCCATGAAAGGAACTACTGACACATACACAACAAGAACCTATCTAATCCTTTCCTGTTCTTTTGAAAGAACTAAAAGAAAAAGCACAATAGAAAGCTACAATGTATCACATCGAGACAAAAGCAAGAACCAGAGAGAGAACTTGCTTGGTCAGATGATTGATTGTTTGGTTTAGTGTAGCTGGTCTCAGGAAGCACTCGATCACTCCTTCTAAGGAAAAGCATCAGAATGCTGTTTAAACAGCACTTTAGATAGTGGTGTTGCAGAAGGGATAGTAATATAAACTAATTAGATGATGTGTCATACATACTAGGCCAAAAATGGCTTCAGTCCTATTAGAGTATTCGGCATCATGATAAGCCACGAGACTGGCATAGGCCAAGTACCATATTTTTTTAATACCGTTTTACAGTATCACAATTTTTATATGATACTCATGCTGGACAGGACAATGAGGACATGGCTTAAGCATTGCAGACAACCACTTACAGGCATATGGCAATAGTAAACAGAGGTCTGTTAATTTTCCAACCTACATGGATGAATACCTACTGGAATCACTTGTACTCTAAATTTAGAGACCTGAACAACTTTTAGAATAAGTGGAGTACTTCGCAAACATCAGAACATTACAAAATCCTCAATAATCTACCATAATCGGATCCATTACAAGCTTACAACTAACCAAATACCTGCATAAACAGCACACTATTTGTGCAAGAAATCAACTAAAAGCCTCATAACAATGAGTTCACTTCTTCAATTTAGACAGTGCTGCTACAGCATAAATATGACAGCCAAGGAGATCAGAAGATTTGTGGGACTCAATTTACCCAAGTTATATTAAAGCAAAGCCCTTCTTAAGAGAATAAGTTGACTAGGTGAAAGTAGTATCCTTTAAACAAGTGTATGTGTATAACTTTGAGGAAGTTCCAAGAAACCCTGGAACCGAAAGTTGTCTAGCTGCTCTAATTCATGTAGTCACAACTGCTCCCTGATTCCAGAATGAACAATACTAGACTTCCATTGACAGTTTACAACTACCTCTGATACATCAATCTAGATGTGAAGCTACCAAGTCTAGAATTTATCTAGTTTACCGGCTGTGTTCGGAGGTGGTATGGGAGTGAAAATTATGCAGTTTTTAAGTTAGTGTTTATGAGATTAAGCATTGCTTCACTATGTCACATCCATATGCATAACCAAAACTAAGATTAAGAGTAGTAGTTACCAAAATTGACAAGGAAACCGAACAAAGCGTGCACAATGCACACCATAAACATATAATAACTACTTGACCATACTTCACTATATCATACCCATACAATCCAATTTCGAAGCGGCGCAGCCGGAATGAAAAACTAGTATTGAATTGACAAGGAAATTGAAAAAAAAAATGCAGTATTTAGCAATTTTCTTGATTATATAATAATCGTATAATATAATTCCTTATAATTAATCAGGAACCGATAACTATTAAACTCCCGAGAATTAGGTCATACAAGCAAACCCTAAAAATCCAATCCACCCAAACAAAACCCTAATTACACATGGAATTGCCGAAAATTGAGTAAATAAAATAAAATTGAGCAGGAAACTATGTAATTGCAAAGAGTCAGGACCTTGATTTCAGTTGTAGTAGAGCTCGAGGCCCATGCCGTCATGGACTTCGTAGTCGCGGAGAGTGATGTGGTCCTTGTAGACGTTGTACCACTTCTGGATCCGGATCTTATCGGCTCGGGTACCCGTCTGGGCAGCCACCAGCTTCTTCAGGTCGCCGATGGTGTCGTCCTCGTTGCACTTCACCTTCACCTTCTTCCCCAGACGATCGTTCAGCACCACCTCGATCATCTTCGCTTCGCTTCTTTCTTTGACCACCGAGAATAAAGAGGGAGAGTTTTGACGCCACAAATAATGGGAGAAGGGGCTTTATATAAGGTGCTCCTTCCTGGGGGCTGTCTGGTCTTTTCTCATTGCTTTTCCTTTTCTTGGCGGTTTACCATATAAAACCCAATTCTGTGTAAAGAAACACTATTTTTTAGTCATCATACTTGAAGTAGATAGTAACAATTACAGGCGGATGTACAGCTCCAATGTTTCAGAGCTTGTTTATCAGAAACATACAGTAGCCTATCCACAATGTTTATCAGAAATAGTGGATGTGTATATCAACAGAACAGAAAATAAAGTACATTGGTTGATTTCTCTTCAATTGAATTTTAAAGAGTTGTTGAATCAAGATTCACTTCAATTATAACCTACGTGGCAAGCCTGCTGTTAAAGAAGCATTCAGCAACATCTAGTGGCGATATCTGCAAATTGAGAAAGTAATTATGAGTTCTTCCTTTCAGCAAAAAACAGACAAATATACATACATTACGAACATGATCAAAACATGGAGGATAGCGAACATGTTAAATCTAGACGACATGTTTTAATTGTACAACGAAATTTGATAACTGTTGAGTTGCTTACGCCAAATCCATTTCATGCATTGAGACTTCGACATATCTCCCTATTTAGTGAATAAATTATCAGATGAGTCACTAACAATACTCAATTGCACAACGATAAGATGAAAACTGATAAGATTCTTCAGAGAACCTTATCTCACCTCGAATGTTGTCGAATTCAGTGGAACAATGCAAGACAAACTCATATTAGACTTGAAACTGGTGGAATCGATCTTTGAGGTCTTAGACCGCAAAGAGACAAAGCCTGAATCAGTTGAAATGAAGGGAAACGAAAAACCTAGTCACAAAGTAAATGGATGAATCATCAAAGAAAGCGATAACAGTCAAATTGATTTTGGTACTATATAAACTTACCGGGTGTTGTTCTTTATATTGATCAGGTACTGAAATTCTGATTGTTACTTGAGTGTTTAGGGCGGAGTTCTGCCTGACTGTTAAATTATTGGTGATGGAGTAGGTTGCAGATAATTGTATTAGTTGTGGACTGCATAAGACATAAGCAAAAGAAAAATATGCTGTAATAGTTTGTATCAAATCAATACATGAGTGAGGATATAGCTAGTATATACTATATGTGATTTTTATATTAGAAACGCAGATAGAAATTTAAGATGAAGGTCATTACTAATTGTGGTACACTAAAAGTACATATTGATAACATAGATGATCATATAAACCAATATATATATGGGTATTATGAACTTATGGATGAGAATCAATTTAATTAATAAGTTGAAATTGAAGTGCAATCTAACCATGGTAGAGGTATTTGGACACGGTCTTAGCTGCATACTCATCCATGTTTTTGACCCTTCCCTTTAGGTTTTAGCTTAGACAGTTGAACATGAAGAACATGACATTAAACTTCAGACCTTCAGTATGATGTACACACTTATCCATGTGTGAATATATTCAGCTTTCAAAAATAGTTCAAAATAAGCTATACCTTTCTGATTAATTGTGCTCAATCAATCGATACTTAACTACCTGAACTGACATAACATTCTATTCAAGAGAAGTAAATATTACAGAAAAGGTAACCCAATAATCAGTAAATTTCATAATTAACTTCATTCATCAAGGATTGCCATCCTGATGGTACTTGTTATGAAATTCTAAAAATCTTTCACAACCTTTTGTTTTATTTTATGAAATTCTAAAAATCTTTCACGACCTTTTGTTTTATTTTATTTTATTAGTGGGAGATTCTATGATTGAATAGACAAACAAAGTCCATATCAGTGAAAAATTGATTTTATTATATATTATTGTTTGTTTTGGCCACGATCCTCGGTAAGGAATAAAAAGGTAACTAGCTACCAAAGTAAATAGAGAGGGGATGCGGGCGTGCCACCTCGCGGACGAGGAATTACAAGCACTAAGCGATTCGATACTCACGGTGTGTCGCGAGCAGAGCAGTAATAGGGATCAGAGGAGAGTCCGATAGGGCTCTGAGCTAAGGCGAGAACGCGCTTAGGATTCGTTTTCGAAAGGCTCGAAGGGAGATTGTAGAGAGAGAGCTTCAACATGGAAGCGAAAGCAAAGCTCCGGGGAGCGTCTGGAAGTTCAACTGGGTTGAAGGTTTTGTTGTATTGTTGTTTGAGTTGTTGTGTTTGTTGTTTTGAGAGAGAGAGTCTTTGTAAGCCTTCGAGCCCCTTTATATAGTAGCTCGCCTTCTGCCAGAAGTAATCACTATCCAAGTCGGACTCTGAAACAGAATACCACAAGGACACTACTTCACCCACGTGAACCAACCATCTGCGTGACGCGTGTCCATTTCGCACAGCACATTTCGCATAGGTCACTGCCTCCGCGCTGCCCAACTGTAGAGTCCTATGCGGACTCAAATTAGGAATGTCCTTATCTCGCGAGGTGTCACAGTCCTTGTGGAAACCTATCTCGCGCGGGCCGCAAACTCAAACCATCTCGCGAGCTCCTGAAGCTTGTTTCCATCTCGCGCGCCCCTGAAGCTCGCGAGACTTAAAATGCTTTTTCATTAAAAGGGTTACAGGAGTTGGCCCAAAGCATGTCAAAGAGTCTTCAACGATAAATGTAGCGTAGGTGATCACGTGCATGCGGACTCCGCCTCTTGCTTCTTCGCGAAGTCTCCTACGCGGAGCCATCTCGCCTCGCCTTCATGTACTTCTAAGCCAAGCCCATCTCGCATGCAACCTGTATCATCTAGCTCGCGCCACCTTGTAGGTAGCTAAACATCAGACCAAGTCAACCCACGTCTTCTAGTCTTCTATGCGAACTATACACCTAGCTCGCATGACTTTGTCGGCAGGCCACCACTTGTAAACCCAATTATTTGGGCTCGCCAGTGTGACGTGGATCAAGAATTTAATTAATATTCACTTAGACATTTACTGTCCAATAAAATATTAATTTGGGTGTAAACATTGCCCACCAGCCTCGAAGTCATGTATGTCAAAAATGACTGAAGAGGTTTATGTTCATGCTGCTCCAAAGCCACTGGTATTGGCTCGGGTCATACAAAATGAGTGTGAGTAAACAAGCCTGTGAATAGGCCTTGAAACCCAAGCACCCAGGAAAGCATTGTAGCGAACTGCTGTACGATTCGCCTAGTACCATGTAGAACTGATAATCATGAACTTAACATAGCTAGGCACCTCGGCCTTGAATCAATATGAAAAAACCTTGCACTTCGCTTGCTCTGCTCTTGAAGACATGGTACCATGCATGCAGCTTGAGTGGATGCAGCTTGAGCGAATGTAACTTGAGTGGATATATTTGAAAATGAACCGTCTGACCTCGAAGGGATATACCTCGAATAGATGTAGCTCGAGGGGATGTATGAATGGATTGAAAAATTGCCCTTCACTTGAGCTCTTGGCGACAGCGAATCATCTTCATGACATTGGCCATGTACTTCGCTGCCCCCCCCCCCCCCCCGTGCGAACCAATGAGGGTCAAACGCAGTGCCACATGATTTGGCCAAGCGAAATTCCAAAAAGTAGGCCACATGATTTGGCCTAAATAATGACCAAGACCTCAAGAAGGGTCTAAATCTGAAATATCTGGAACACATATCTACCTGTTCACGGTGAAGTCGACTGTTCAGTAGTGGGCTGTTGCAACTTTCAGCATTGCAAACTAGTTGTATTTCCTCTCTGACCTGACTTCACTGGTAGCAATTCAAGGCATATAGAATGCCATGCTGTATTGGCTCCAGGCCTCAGGGATAGGCCTCCAAGTAAAGTTTAAGCCTTTCGTAAGTAAAAACATTGTCTTGCATTTCAACAAAACCAAGAAACTCTTTTTGTTATGTGATTTTAGGGCCTCTGGAATAGGCCCCAATCTTGTACTTGTCTTTTGGTTAGACTTTGCACGTTTACAAAGAAATGAAGAGATGAGCACAACTAATTGCATGTAAATCTTTATTTAGGGCCTCTGGAATAGGCCCTAATCTTGTACTTGTCTTTTGGTTAGACTTTGCACGTTTACAAAGAAATGTAGAGATGAGCACAACTAATTGCACGTAAATCTTTATTTAGGGCCTCTGGAATAAGCCCCAATCTTGTACTTGTCTTTTGGTTGGACTTTGTACGTTTTCAAAGAAATGAAGAGCTAATCACATTCTTCTCTCTCGGGTTGCCCCCTAGTGTTAGGCGGCGGAGCACTAGCGCGATGGCGCGTAGCACTATTAACATTGTCGCGAGATCAGGAGGAGGTGGAAGATCCTCGCGCTCCCAAACACCAGCAATATGGCGCTTTAAGAAACGACCATTAATAGGATTGCGGTGGATGGTGCCGTCAAGGTCGCGCAAGTGGTATGCCCCCTTGGGTAAGATGCAATGAATGATAAAGGGTCCTTCCCACCGAGCGGACCACTTGCCCCGGCCCTCGGTTTTCTCCCCAAGGGGGAGCACATCGCGCCATATTGTTTGGCCCTCTGCATAACTCCGTCCGCGGATAACTCTATCATAGGACCGCGCAACGCCCTGCTTCTTGAGGATGAGATTGTTGAAAGCAGTGATACGGTGTTCATCGAGGTCTTCGAGCTCCTGCCACATTGCCTGAAAGTAATCGTCACCAAGTAATTGGTGTTGTTCCTGGACGCGAAGCGAGGCGACGTGAATCTCAAGGGGTAGGACGATGTCATGACCAAACATGAGAGCATATGGGGTGGTATCTGTCGGACCGCACTTGGAGGTGCGGTAGGCCCACAAAGTATGGTAAAGCTCTAGATAACATCTTGCGCAAGATACTGAGGATAACCTTATTGCTCGCCTCCGCCTGACCATTGGACTGTGCATAATAGGGGGACGAATGTAGGAGCTTGATACCATAGCTGGTGAGGAACGTGACCACAGAATCGGCCATGAAAGCTGCCCCCCGGTCCGTCACGATGCACTCCGGAAGACCAAAGCGGGAGATAATGTTGCAGAAGATAAAGTTGCGGACCGAGGTCGCCGAGGCGACTTTGAGTGGTTCGGCTTCAACCCACTTGGTAAAGAAATCGGTGGCCACGATAATGAACTCTTGCTGCTCGGAGGAATGGGGGTGAATAAGGCCGACGAAGTCTATCGCCCATTCTCGACCTGGCCATGGTTTAATAATCGGCTGCAACGGAATGTTGGGGATGTGTTGCACTGGTCCGTGAGCCTGGCAATCCTGACAACCTTTGGCGAAAGCGATACAGTCCCTGAGAATGGTAGGCCAGTAATAGCCGTGGCGACGGATTAACCACCGCATTTTGGGCCCTGCCTGGTGCGAACCACAAACCCAGCAATAAACCTCGCGCATAAGCCGCTTAGCCTCGTTGCCATACACGTAGCGGAAGTCATTACCGTCTTCGCCTCGCCGGCGAAGCTCACCATTGCGGAGCACGAAGTTGAGGGCGAGAAACCTCATTTGCCTTGAATGAGTGGCGTCATGAGGGTTTTTGAGGTAGGCGATGAATGGTAGTCGCCAGTCCTCGTCGATAGGGTCTAAGGCAGCGACGTCAAAAGAGTCTGCCTTATATTGCCCCATAGCAATAAAAGAAGGAAGAGTGCGTCGTTCGACCTTGAGTAGTCGTTCGCGCACTCCGTCTCGCAAGCTAAGGCCGGAGGCAATCTGGGCGAGCTCATTCGCCGTGAAGTTGAACTCGCGCGGAATGTGCTCGATATGAACGTCATCGAACCGGTCCAATACGTCAAACGCTTTGCGCAAGTAGGGCTCGATGGACGAACTCAAGCATTTAAACTTCGCCACCAACTGGTTGACGACCAATAAGGAGTCGCCGAAGACTTGAACCTTGCGGACCCCTAAGTCCAGCATAATTTCCAGTCCGATGATGAGCGCCTCGTTCTCCGCCTAATTATTTGTACATTTAAAATCCAGCTGGAAGGAATAAGAAAACCGGTCTCCTGCAGGGTTCTCAATGGCGATTCCGGCACCTGCAACGAGTTCAGTACGCGATCCATCAAAATAAAGAGTCCATGGGGTGAGTGAAACAGCGGCGAACTCCAACTCGCGGAACGCTGTTAGTTTGGTTGGTGGGTGATGAGCGAGAAAGTCCGATATGGCCTGTCCTTTTATTGCGTTTTGCGAAACATATTGTAAGGAGAACTCAAACAAAGCCAATATCCATTTGCCTATGCGTCCCCGTAGTATAGGGCGGGAAAGCATGTATTTGACGAGATCAGACTGAGCGATCACCACCGTGGTAAAGGCTAACATGTAGTGGCGGAGCTTGCAACCTGCAAAGAATAGGCCGAGACACAACTTCTCCATTGGAGCGTAGCGCGTCTCGCAATCGGTTAACACCCTGCTAAGGTAATAAATGGCGTGTTCCACCCTGTTCTCATCGTCTTATGCCAAGAGTCCGCCAATGGACAGATCGGCAGCGGAGATGTAGAGCTTAAGCGGAACGCCTGGGCGAGGTGGAACCAAAACAGGAGGGTTCGTAAGGTAGTCCTTGATACGATCAAAGGCTTCTTGGTGTTGTGGCTCCCATATGAACTCGGTTGCTCCCTGGAGCTTGAGGAAGGGTGAAAAGGGCTGAACCTTCCCTGCCGCGTTTGAAATGAAACGGCGGAGGAAGTTGATTCGCCCGATCAATTGTTGGAGCTCCTTCTTAGTTGTAGGAGGTGAGGCGGTTATTACCGCCTGCGCCTTGTCTTTGGGGATCTCGATACCCCTTTGGTGGACCAAAAATCCTAGGAAGTCGCCTGCCTCTGCGAAGAACACACATTTGGCGGGGTTCATCTTCAGGTTATGTCGTCGCATCCGCGTGAAAACCTGTCGGAGGTCTTCAACGTGTGTCGCCCGCGTTTTGGTTTTAACCACCACGTCATCGATATAAACTTCAATCAGCTTCCCCAAGATATCGTGAAAGATAAGGTTCATGGCGCGCTGATACGTTGCCCCCGCGTTCTTGAGCCCGAAAGGCATGACAATATATTTAAACGCACCTGCGAACCCTGGGCAGCGGAAGGCGGTCTTGTGACGATCGTCTTCAGCAACAGGAATCTGGTGGTATCCGGCAGTTCCGTCCATAAAGGATAGCACTTCATGCCCCGCAGCTGCATCAATGAGGAGGTCGACGACATGCATGGGGTATATATCCTTGGGCATTGCGTTGTTGAGGTCCCGGTAGTCAACAAAGACGCGCATTTTGCCGTTCTTCTTGCGGATGGGAACTACATTGGATAACCATTCGTTGTACTTGGCCACGCGAATGATACCTGATCGATGCATGTTTTCAATTTCTTCCTTGACTACGATCTAGGTCTCAGTTCGCATGAATCGGCCATCCTGGCGGACTGGACGTCGATCAGGATAAGTGGGCAGGCGGTGACAAACTAAGTCCGGAGACAAACCAGACATGTCTTCGTACTTCTCGGCGAAGCAATCCTTATATTCACGTAGGAGGGTTAGAAGAGCTTCCCGTTCGTCCGCCGCCAGCTGAGCACTAATGGAAATGAGCAGGGGCTTCTCTGCAGTCCCCACGTCGACTTGCGAAATGGGGTCGCGCACTTGAGGTGGTGTATCGTCCAAGGCAGCGGGAGCTAACTGAATAACTTCCTCTAGGGTATCGGTATAATCCACTATTTCGTCTATGTAATCCATAGTCGCGACCTTGTTGTAGGTCTCGCGTTCCGCCCAATATGAGATGAGTCTCTCACACAAGGACTCGCCAGCCTCGCATGCCTCTTCTGAGGAGGCACTATCCATCAGAGGGTTGTAGGGGATCCGCGATGGTGTAAGGATGTTGTAAGTCTTCCCTCGCCAGGGTGAGCCCCCATCGCATTAAATTAGAGGCCGTGACCCCATAGGGGCGGCCTTTGGAATCGACGCCTTGGACTTCCAATGGGCCCAAGTCAGTATTGTAATAGCGGGCGTCATTGAAGTTGGCGGAGATGGAGAAAGGACGCGGATCCGCTTTGATGAGGACCGCCTCGCGTTTCTCAGTATCCCAGATCATGAGTTCTTGGTGCATAGAGGAAGGCACACAAAAACTTCTATGGATCCAGTCGCGGCCTAGGATCATGCTGTATGAGGAAGAGCATTCGGCCACGAAGAAAGTGTAAACCTGCGACGCCGATCCTACTTTGACTTGTAGAAACAAAAGGCCAAGGGTCTTGGACACCTGCTCGGTGAAGTTCTTGACTGTCAAGGACGTGGTTTGGATCATCGAGCGCGGGATGTCCAGGAGGACCATGGTGCGGGCTGTAACGACGTTGACTGCGGCAGCAGTGTCGACCATGATTTTGTTGATCATCTTCCCTTCGACTTCGGCTGTGATGTACAGTGGCCACATGTGAGAGGCCATGTCGAAGGTTGGTGTTGAAAAGGTCAGTGTCTGCTTATGCTTGATGCTGCTTGTTATTTC
This sequence comes from Fragaria iinumae, assembly GCA_009720345.1. NCBI lineage: Eukaryota > Viridiplantae > Streptophyta > Magnoliopsida > Rosales > Rosaceae > Fragaria > Fragaria iinumae. The sequence goes on along the minus strand of CM019122.1, from coordinate 10,105,844 downwards.
TACGTGTGGAGCTGCCTCGTCATGTGCCGAAGCTAGACCCATTTCGCTGCTGCAAGGTAGGGGTATGTCACTGACGCTCACACTGCTGACTGGAATATCTTCTGCCCTACAGGTTGTGTTTGGTGGCAGAGCATATCTCTCTGATATGAAGAACACCATCCCAACCTGGAAAGAGAATTGTTCGCGAACTGGGATCAGTGGAGTGTCAATGATCCCATGTTCTCCTTCGAGCACAGCGAATGCGCTCTCCGCTGGGTTGACCTCTTCGTCCTCAGGCCATGCAGAGACTTCAAGCATATTGCAGTTGACTGATTCCCCCTGTTCTTCTGCTTGGTCTTTTTCTAAGTCAATGCGAGGCTCGGAATGAGCCTCGTCGTTCAGCGAATTCTCTCGGAAACGCTGGGCCATCAACTCCACGAAGTTAGGGCTGGAGGTAGTACTTTCGGCACCCGGTGATGCGTCAGTCTCCGTCCGCCGTGGTCGCCACACGAGTTAGGTCGAGGGCTGTTTGTCCTCAGCTGAGATTCGAGGTTCCTTCTTGGCCTCCGGCTCCGGGTTAGTTTGTGGCCGGGGTTGACGTGGTCGTGGTGGTTCCCTCCTTGCCTCAGGGTCCTGGCGAGGAGGCTTCCGGGGCCTTGATGGCCGAGACGACTCGCGCCTTGGCTCGGGCTCTAGGGTCGCGAATAGGCTTCGCCTTGCTGAAGGGGGTGGTTCCCTTCTTCGTTCAACCTCCGGCGATTGTCGGTGCCTTGGTTGAGGAAGCGGTTCCCTTCTTCGGTCAGGTTCCGGTGAGGGTCTGCGCCGGGAAGGCTGTGGATCCATTCTTTCCGGCTCCGGAGATGGCCTGTGCCTGGAAGGTTGCAGATCCTGTCTTGGTGGTACGGCGAGGCGACAGAAGACGTTTGCCTTTGGAGCAGGATCATTTGCTACCTGTGCACACACCCTTGGAGGCGTTACAGGTGGCCTTTGGAGTATTGCACGTAGGCCTTTTGCTTCTCTCCACATCCGCAGAGGTGTCTGTGAGAGCTGCGAGGGTCGTAAGACGCCATCATTGACAGCTCGCAAGGCATGCAAGATGTTACCATACTTCTTCTGTAGCTTCCGCTTCCTGGATCTGGTAATGGTAACTGGCCTGCCCCCTCGCTGCGTGTACCATATCCCCTCCTTGATCGCTGATTTGGATGTTGGGGGAATGTAGGGGTCGGTCAAGATACCTTGATGAGGGCTTGAAACCTCGTTTTCCTTATACTCGCTGCCGGAGTCGGATAAGTCCATCTCGCTTGAGGCTGGAGACGAAGGTACTTTGTCCGTCCAGTGTGATTGGACGAACGTCTCGAGGCGTTTGATCCTCTGTTCCAGCTCTTCGTGAGTCCTGGGGCTCACGGGTTGGTAGTTTTCAGCGGGGGACGGTGTATCGTCCAGCATGATAGCTTTGCCCTTATCTTTCCTTGAAGGGCGATCGGGCTGCAGTCTGGTGCCTAACTGCTTTGCCGGGTCTTGGTTTCCACTTTGGTTCACCAGCACGGTATAGTCATTCGTCGGTCTCTTGCGGTTTGGACCTGGCGGTTCGCGCAGACCCGCGTTTGGAGATATGTCCAGCATTATTTTGCACTGGCCGATACGAGGACAAGCGATGTCAGCTGTTGCGATCATAAAGTCGCCCTTATCCTTGAAGCGAATGTACCCGAGGTCGAGCCAGCCCTGGACCTGATCTCGAAGCTGCTCGCAATCGCAGGTTCTATGTCCCCAACTATTGTGGAACTTGCAGTGTATGCGGCCTTCTCTGTATTTGATGTAGGGTAAGGCTCTGGCCACTGTGACGAGTCCGTCATCAATAAGATCGTCCAAGACCTCGTGTGCGAGTTTGATGTTATAGGTGTACTGACGGGATGGCCGACGAGCATTGTCATTGCCCTCTTCACGGCTTCTCTTGGGTGCCCGGCATAGGTTGTCATCCTCCGGTCTCTCAGACAGGTTGAGTGTGATTCTGCGTTGGCTTGGCTTGGGTGCCCGGCGCCGGTTGCCCTCTTCTGGCTGATCGCCCCAGTTCACCTCGACCATTCCCACTACGGGTGGGAAAGGGTCGACATCCACCAACGAGGCTGTACTACCCGGCGTTTTCAGTTTTAGGGCGCCATAGTTCAACCATGTCTGCAGTTGGTCTCAGAGCTTGACACAATCTTTAGTGTCATGATTATAGACATTGTGGAAGGTATAATATTTCTTGTCCTTCAGCTCCTCCTTGGATGAGATCTTGTGATCCAAGCGCATGTACTTCCCCTCGATCAAGTCATTAAAGACCAGATGGGCATTTTCGCGTCATACGTGTATGACTCTTATTCGGGCTTGTTCCATGCAAAAGACTGGATGGTGATTGGTTCGCGGGTCATTTTAAGATTCTTCAGTTTGTGAGCCAATGGTTTCCCAGTCAGTTCTACTGCTCCGACATCATCATAATCCGGCGCGGCCTCAGTTTCCTCCTGCCTCTGATAGTAAGGATCAAACGTGGGGGTTGGAGGCTTAGTGCCCCCACCGTCCTGTTTCTCCCTGGCATGTATGTCCCTTTAGAGGCATTCGCTTTCTCATCCATTTCATTGAAAATTAGTTCGTAGCTTCCGACGTTGTTAATTAGGTCACCAATGGATGTGAAGCGCTCCCCATGGTGCTTCAGCCTTTGGCGATGCTCGAGACCTCGAATAGCCAACTTGATGGCTTCCTGCTCAGGTAGCAGGTAATCGCACTTGGCTTGCTGGTTCTTGAAGCGTTGGAGGAATGAGACTCCAGACTCTATGCTTTGCTGGCTCATTTGGGTGAGGGAGTCGAGGCCAACCTCTGGCTCGATGGTGCCGTAAGTCTCCCGGAACAGTCTTTCCATCGTAGGCCAGTCCGCAATTGATCCAGGCTTCAACCTGGAATACCAGCTGAAAGCAGCTCCGGACAGAGAAGTCCCAAAGAGCTTGAGTTTGAGAATATCGTTATTCCCATATTGGCCGCATTGGACTTTGAAACGGGCCATATGGGTTGCTGTATCTTCCTTTGTCTCCCCTGAGAAAGTCGTGAAGACAATGTTCTTAAACCCGTGGGGGAAAGGGTACTGCGCCACACTATCAGGGTAGGGGTCGCGATACTGCAAGTCAGCATCACCTTTTTCAGTTTGCTCCTTGACTATGTTGGAGATAAGTTGGCGCCAATCGGTTGCCGTCACAGGTGTGGATTCTGCTCCTTCCTCATGGTTTGGCCATGCAGAAAAACTGGCGTCTTGTCCAACATTCTTGGGAGCTGGGCTGGAATGGGCTATAACCGGGTCATCTGGTGTGGCGAACCGTTAAACCCCTTAAATGCAGCAACAGAGTTACGCAGGGGCGGTGTCTTTGAAGTTCCAGCCCCTAAAGCGAACTGTGGGGTCTTTTGAGGCCCAACCTTAGGATTAGCCCTAGCGCATTCATTAGGCGGGATGTATTTGGATGATCCCTCGTTTGTGCTTGCGCCGGTGAGGCCAAGGGCAGGATTCTTTGGTGTTGGAGACCTTATCCAGTCTTCCACCTCAAGGACTCTCAAGCTCAACCTATCATGTTTTTCTTTGAACTCCTCGAGCTTTTCTAGGTTATTCTTGTTTCCGAAGAAAGACGCGTTATGCTGGTCATACAACTTGGTATCGTGTTCGTCCAAGCGACGAGTTTGCTCGCTCACTGTCGCGCGAGTGAGCGACAGGGTCTCCGCGGTTTGCTTCACGGTCTCCGCGTTCTGATCCAGATCCTTTTGGATCCGTTGGAGGGAACTTTCAACTAGGCTCTTAGTTTCCCTTACTTCGCCTGCAAACTGGTTGAAATCCTCGGTGAGTATGGCGAGGTTGTGCTGGTCTGCTTCCCAAAGGATCTTATCCCTCTTGACCTGTTCAGCAAGGTCGTTGACCTTTTCAGCAAGGTCATTGACCTTTTCAGCAAGGTCCATGACACTCTGTTGGGTAGCAGTGGCCTCAAGTCGGCTCTTCAGTTCCTCGAACATCTGGAGGATTTGCTCCATAGGCAGAGCAGATCCTGTGTTTTGGGTTGGCTGTGAGCCTACCATTGTGATCTCGCTGAAGTCTGTGTTACCAAACTGAGCAAGAACCTGTTCCGTGGTGAGAGATCGGCAAGTCGCGCTGTTATGGGGCTTGTACCGTGGTGATCTGTGCTTGAGACAAGAAATCTGCGGTCTCCTGTATAGTGATTCTCCTGGTTTCCCTATGGTGGATCACTTGTACTCCCTGTCCCACTAGGCGTGCTAATGTTTTGGCCACGATCCTCAGTAAGGAATAAAGAGGTAACTAGCTACCAAAGTAAATAGAGAGGGGATGCGGGCGTGCCACCTCGCGGATGAGGAAAGAAGATGCGCGAGATCTTAACTTCTTGATCAAACGGAGGGCTTCAGGTGCCACCTCGCGGACGAGAAATTACAAGCACTAAGCGATTTGATACTCACGGTGTGTCGCGAGTAGAGCAGTAATAGGGATCAGGGGAGAGTCCGACAGGGCTCAGAGCTAAGGCGAGAACGCGCTTAGGATTTGTTTTCGAAAGGCTCGAAGGGAGATTGTAGAGAGAGCTTCAACAGGGAAGCGAAAGCAAAGCTCCGGGGAGCGTTTGGAAGTTCAACTGGGTTGAAGGTTTTGTTGTATTGTTGTTTGAGTTGTTGTGTTTGTTGTTTTGAGAGAGAGAGTCTTTGTAAGCCTTTGAACCCCTTTATATAGTAGCTCGCCTTCTGCCAGAAGTAATCACTATCCAAGTCGGACTCTGAAATAGAATACCACAAGGACACTGCTTCACCCACGTGAACCAACCATCTGCGTGACGCGTGTCCATTTCGCACAGCACATTTCGCATAGGTCACTGCCTCCGCGCTGCCCAACTGTAGAGTCCTATGCGGACTCAAATTAGGAACATCCTTATCCCGCGAGGTGTCACAGTCCTTGTGGAAACCTATCTCGCGCGGGCCGCGAACTCAAACCATCCCGCGAGCTCCTGAACCTTGTTTCCATCTCGCGCGCCCCTGAAGCTCGCGAGACTTAAAATGCTTTTTCATTAAAAGGGTCACAGGAGTTTGCCCAAAGCATGTCAAAGAGTCTTCAACGATAAATGTGGCGTAGGTGATCACGTGCATGCGGACTCCGCCTCTTGCTTCTTCGCGAAGTCTCCTACGCGGAGCCATCTCACCTTGCCTTCATGTACTTCTACGCCAAGTCCATCTAGGTCGCGCCACCTTGTAGGCAGCTAAACATCAGACCAAGTCAATCCACGTCTTCTAGTCTTTATGCGAACTATACACCTAGCTCGCATGACTTTGTCAGCGGGCCACCACTTGTAAACCCAATTATTTGGGCTCGCCGGTGTGACGTGGATCAAAAATTTAATTAATATTCACTTAGACATTTACTGTCCAGTAAAATATTAATTTGGGTGTAAACATTGTTATCTGTCACAGGTATATCACAGACTACAAAGAGTAAAGAAGATTACCATATATGGGGCAAGCAACAGTATTATTCTAGGACACAGGCCCTCTTGCTTTTGGGTGAAAGATCTATCATTGGTCACTACCTAATTCCTTGAGTACTGATCAGTGCTCTAAATCACAAACTTTACAAATTTTAATCGGCTCAGATAGCGTTTTATGAGTAGAGGACTAACATAAACTTGAAGACAATCAGTACCTAAACTATACTGATCAGAAAACTAATAAGTACCTTTAGGTTATTCTCTTTGTCTTTATTTATTAGAAAACTATATTGATAAGAAAACTAACTAAATTAAGTAGAAAACTCATATTAGTAACCCAAGGTAGCATTTCAACGATTCTGAGGGATTAGAGTATTGATCAGTACATTAGGCCAAACACAAAAAAGAAAGGAAGTTCTATATTCAAAACCAAAATACAAAGCTCACAATGAAAAAAAATAAAAATAAAAAATAAAACGGTTCCACTTGTGTGCCTTAAGGTATGCATACCCAACCAGTTTTGACTTGCTATAGCAGGTTACAACAAATTAACGCCGTTAACTCTCCGTTAAGTCTCTCTCTATCTACGATTTTCATGAGAAATGTCTACCATTTGGATGAGCAAAATCACATAAAAGTAGACTTTTTGGAAATCAAAATGGTTATTGAGATTAAACCCATTAAAGACAAAAGTTACAAAGTCTACATTTAACTTAAGACACATCTACTATTTTCATTAGAAATGTCTACCATTTAGATGAGCAAAATCACATAAAACTAGAATTTCTGGAAATCAAAATGGTTCTTTAGATTGAACCCATTAAAGACAAAAGTTGCAAAGTCTACATTTAACATAAGACACATCTACTATTTTTATTAGAAATGTCTACCATTTAGATGAGTAAAATCACATAAAAGTAGATTTTCTGGAAATATAAATAGTTCTTGAGATTGAACCAACCGAAGGTAAAAGTTGTAAAGTCTACATTTAACATAAGACACATCTACTATTTTCATTAGAAATGTCTACCATTTAAATGAGCAAAATCACATAAAAGTAGACTTTCTGGAAATATAAGTAGTTCTTGAGATTGAACTAACCGAAGGTAAAAGTTGTAAAGTCTAAATTTAACATAAGACACATATACTATTTTCATTAGAAATGTCTACCATTTAGATGAGTAAAATCACAGAAAAATAGATTTTCTGGAAATCAAAATGGTTCTTGAGATTGAACTCATTAAAATCAAAAGTTGCAAAGTCTACATTTAACATAAGACATATCTACTATTTTCATTAGAAATGTCTACCATTTAGATGAGCTAAATCACACCAAAGTAGACTTTGTGGAAATCAAAATGGTTCTTGAGATTGAACCCATTGAAGGCAAAAGTTGCAAAGTCTACATTTAACATAAGACACATCTACTATTTTCATTAGAAATGTCTACCATTTAGATGAGCAAAACAAAATCACAAAAAAGTAGACTTTCCGTAAATCAAAATGGTTCTTGAGATTGAACCCATTGAAGGCAAAAATTGCAAAGTCTACATTTAACATAAGACACATCTACTATTTTCATGAGAAATGTCTACCATTTAGATGAACAAAATCACACAAAAGTACTTTCTAGAAATCAAAATGGTTCTTAAGATTGAACCAACCGAAGGTAAAATTTGAAAATCTACATTTAACATAAGACACATCTACTATTTTCATTAGAAATGTCTACCATTTAGATGAGTAAAATCACATAAAAGTAGACTTTCTGGAAATCAAAATGGTTCTTGAGATTGAACCCATTGAAGGCAAAAGTTACAAAGTCTACATTTAACATAAGACCCATCTACTATTTTCATTAGAAATGTCTACCATTTAGATTAGTAAAATCACAAAAAAGTAGACTTTCTAGAAAACAAAATTGTTCTTGATCAATAATTGAAGGTGAAAGTTGCAAAGTCTACATTTAACATAAGACACAACTACTATTTTCATGAGAAATGTCTACCATTTAGATGAGTAAAATCACAAAAAAGTATACTTTCTGGAAATCAAAATTGTTTTTGAGATTGAATCAATTGAAGGTGAAAGTTGCAAAGTCTACATTTAACATAAGACACAACTACTATTTTCATGAGAAATGTCTACCATTTAGATGAGAAAAATCACAAAAAAGTAGACTTTCTAGAAATCAAAATTGTTCTTGAGATTGAATCAATAATTGAAGGTGAAAGTTGTAAAGTCTACATTTAACATAAGACACAACTACTATTTTCATGAGAAATGTCTACCATTTAGACGAGAAAAATCACAAAAAGGTAGACTTTCTGGAAATCAAAATTGTTCTTGAGATTGAATCAATTGAAGGTGAAAGTTGCAAAGTCTACATTTAACATAAGACACAACTACTATTTTCATGAGAAATGTCTACCATTTAGATGAGAAAAATCACATAAATGTAGACTTTCTGGAAATAAAAATGGTTCTTAAGATTGAACAAATCGAAGGTAAAATTTGCAAGTCTACATTTAACATAAGACACAACTACTATTTTTATGAGAAATGTCTACCATTTGGATGAGCAAATCACAGAAAAGTAGACATTCTGGAAATCAAAATTGTTATTTAGCTACATTAAAATGTCTACATTAAACTTCACAATCTTAAGAACAAATTTCCAGAAAGTCTACTTTTGCATGTCAGTTAGCTCATGTTATTAGTTGACCTAACTCATGTTAATAGTAGATTTAACTCATTTTATTAGTAGATTTTGCATCTTAGAGTACGTGTTCCAACTTCGAAGAACAATCTTGTGAACATTTTTTCAGAAAATCTACTTTTATATGTTAGTTAGTTTATGTTACTAGTAGACTTAACTCATGTAATAGTGGACTTCATGTCTTAACTCATGATACTAGTAGACTTTAAACTGATTTGAATTAAAATATTCACCTATTATTGTGAGAGGAGTAAGAAGAAAGAGCATACAAGAGGAGTTAGTTTTTTGCAACGAGATCGATTTTAATAAGAAATTGACATATTGATGAGACAAGAGAGAGACATCAATGAAACAAAAGTGTTCAAATTGTTTGAGTTAGAGAGAGAGAGAGAGAGAGAGAGAGAGAGAGAGAGAGAGAGAGAGAGAGAGAGAGACGAAACTAACACTGTTAGTGAGAGAGTGAGAGTTAGTTTGAGATTTAAATGGGATGATCAGTCAAGCAGGTAGCAGGTCGTCATTAATCTAGTTGGACCAATCATAAGCAACCATGTGGTTAAGGTATCCATACCTTAAGGCACACAAGTATTTGCCAAAATAAAAACAACAACTTCCACACATTCAGAAAAATCAAATCAAATCAGTACACACAATCTCCACTTACCAATCCTTGATTGGTTTCCAGAAGAACATCAGCTCCACCATATGCAAAGTTAACTCCATTTGTATAATCAGAAGTTGGTCCCAAAAATGGAGGGATTAGTGGCAGCTTTGCATACTCCGCTGCCAAAGTTCATGAACAAATACACATCAAAATGACATGACAACACACTACACAGTTTCCATGCAATTAAAGTTCCACAATCTTCTGTCAAAAATCAAAACACAAAAGAAATTCCATACAAACAACAAAACAAAAACCTATAAATTAAAATCCAACACAATACAATGAAGGTTGAATGAAAAAGAAATACCCGGATTGGATTGAAATCAAGACGCAAAAGCATATCACCTCGATCGTTATCAAATTTAGTGGAAGATGCAAGAGAATCTCATATCAGACTTGAAACCGATGGAATCGATTCTTGAGGTCTCAGATTGCAAAAACATAAAGCCCGAATCAGTTGAAATCAAGGGAAACGAAAAACCTAATAAAAAATTCAATGAATGAATCATGAAAGAAAGTGATGACAGATCAATACGATTCTTCGATGTTATAGAGACTGGGTGATCGGTAGGTGAATAAGAATGATTTAACAGTCAGATCGATTTTGCAACTATATAAACTTACCAGGTCTTGTTATTTATCTTGATCAGTACCGAAATTGTGATTGTTCTTAAAAGAGTTTAGGGCGGTGAAGTTCGCTGAGTCTGGAAGCTTCAAGATTGAGCGAAAAAAATCTTGCTACGGCCTTTCACATCGATTTTTATATTTATGGTTGTATGGCAAAATTGTAATTAAAACAAATATGAGGGTACATATGGAATTCCGGAACCAACGAAAAAAGATATGCGACTGTTCACGTGAACAGTCTATGAATAGTGTACGAAAAATAGTATATGTTAAATTATGAAACCTTAGGTCGTCCAAGTAAGCAACACTTAATTGTATATGAGAGATTTCAATGCTCATTTTAGACGTTTTAGTAAGCGGATCAAAGATGAACATTTCTCACAACCTCTATATCTTAGAAGTTGGTGTGAGAGTAAAGACGAGAAATCTCAATTAGTCAATCGGATGACCGACTAGGGGCGGGGGAATTTTGGTCGATTGATATGCAGGGATGTACACAGGATTCGAATATGGGGTAGGCTATCCTATTTATGTTCTTTTTTGTTAGGTGAAACCCAATTTTCTTTTATCTCCATAGTCTAATGTGTTTTTAAGTATAATTACAAAATCTTTTAGATACAAAACAACATGAGAGAATCTGAACTTAGTAAAAAAAGCAAGAAAGAAAAGGATAAACATAAAAAGAGGAAAAACGTATGAAACCTACACTACTACAACTCGAACGAGTTGATATGTGGGAACTACATGACTAAACCAACTTGTCTGTGTGAAAGTGAAACTTTGTGTATGTGATGCATGTTGCGATCTATTTAACGGTTTATGAGAAATTTCTCTTAGGTTGCAGTCCAAGTAGCTATGAAAGTAGATACATCCCTGCTTAATATGTCATTTTTATTGCTTATTCCATGATCATTCTACCAACCAAACCCCAATAGCTCATAAACCTCGATTGCTCTGGTGTTGACGCACTTTAAACATTGCCAGTTTGTGGTGAAGCTTGATCGGTTCTTTGGCTTCAGGTCAGAGACGTGGGAGGCAACACTGTTCTTCCCGAATCGGCTATCATAGGGACGCGCAAGGAGTAGGCAAGCAATAGGGTTGAGAAGGTGAGGAAGGCTACTTCGGGGCAGAGGTCTATGATCTCCGACGGCGTAGACGTTGATGATAGAAGGCATATGAGGTATTCAATCGAACTTCCAAGAGGCAGAGGCGTGAGGCCCTCTAAGTGGCGAAGAGGAGTTTTGTGTTGGCCTTTAGTTTTGCGGCCTTCCTGCGACGGCGCTATGGCTCTTCGGCCAGGAAAGCCACCGGACTGATCCGACGGCAGCTGGCTCCCCTGGAAGTTCTTCATTGGTCAGCCAGGTTGAATGACGTGCTTCTAGGCTTCATCATTGTTGGTGAGCTGGGCACATTGGGCATTCCTTGTCTTTCTTTTCATTTGGGCTGGGTCCATTGGTGGGCTTTTGTGGGAGTAAGACCCCTAGTGTAGCTAGGAAAGATCCCTTCTAAACTTTGGTAATTCTTCTTTTTCTTTTTAATTTAATAAAATATACATTATTGGGTCTTAGGCCTGATTTGATTAAAAGTTGAGTCGTTGTTTGAGTTTAAGAGGTTATATGCTTTCTAGTTGTCAAATTTACTTTTTTGGATATAATTTTGAATTTGTTTTTTTAATTTTTTAGATGTAACCCGTATTTAATTTTCTACCGATGTTACTTGTATAATTTTTAGACTATTCATACTCGACTAGTCGTCATGATTTTTTATTGAACTTTCTCATTTCTCCTAAAAAATAAAAAATAAAAACTAAAAAATCTCTGCCCCACTCCAATTGGTGCTCACCCAAAAGGCGCCGAGTCACAGTCGCTTCCATTCACACTCACCACGGCACGGCACCCCCATTCACGACTCAATAAACCATTTCTTCCTTTTCCCATTCCAACTCGATAATCAAACACCCAACTAACGCAGAACTCCAATTCAGCTCAAAACTCAAAAGGCCGAGTCTTTGATGGGTTCAAGATCGTTAGAGTGAAAGAGAGTCATTCATTTCGCCGCCGAAGATGAGCGTGAGCCGTCCGTCGGTCCACCCGGTGGAGGCTCCACCGATGACTGACGTGGCGGCCCTCAGAGTCAGGATGAAGGACGTTCAGGGCATGCCCGGCACCGCGGGCAGCCTCGCTCTCCGTCTTTGCCAGCTCGCCTTCGCCGGAGTCTCCCTCGCCGTCATGGCCTCCACCAACGATTTCCCGTCTGTTACTGCATTTTGGTAATGCTCGTCGTTTTTTGGTTTGAAATTTGGAGTCTTTTGATTGTGGTTGTGAACTTGTGGTGTTGTTTGTGTCAGCTACCTTGTTGCTGCTGTGAGCTTGCAATGTGTGTGGAGTTTGTCACTGGCGATTGTTGATGTGTATGCGATTTTGGTGCGGCGGAGTTTGCGAAACTGCAAGGTTGTTTGTTTCTTCACCATTGGAGATGGGGTAAGATAAGAATCAAACTTGTCATTTACATGTTCTTAGACTGCTAGTATTTAATCTGCCATCGGGTTCTTAGCTGGTTAGTGTGAAATGTTGTGGTAGCATCATGGACTCATGGTGGTCTTTCCATCTATTTGTGAACTAACTTTTGATAATGTACTATTTTTCTTAGTATACTTTGGTTCTTTGGTGTTGCTTGAAAGTCTATGTCAAATAGAAATAATTTACAAATGCATTGTACAATACAAACAAATGCATTTACTTCTATTCTTCATCGAGAGTAAGTGCTGGGCTCTTGGTATATCTATGTCTAGCCAGTCAGAGTTCCCTGCTGAACTTAAATTTACTTGGTTGAGTGTTGGTGCATGCTTGCAAATTGTATGGATAGCTTGAGTAGAGTTCTAGAAATAGGTAAACTGAGGAAAGAGAGAGAGAGAGAGAAGGCTCAATGATTTGGGTAAGAGAGAGAGATTAATGGCTGTTAATTGAGCTCACCTGCTCTATTCGTCATACTGAGGGTCTAATGAAGTTGTATATTACTATTCCTGCACTGGCTAAATGCATTTCTTGCTCATCAGCCTATATGGCCACTCTTTTGTAATCAACCTTATAGGGGTCTTAGTAGCCATATAACTTGCACTGTTTACCTTTCTTGTACAAGGAAACAAGGTTGGGTTTCACCAACAGTAACTCTAAACATATGTACAGAGTTATGCTTCTTGTTTTAGATTTGAGACACTAGTTGTAAGATGTGGTTCAGATTTTCAGTAACAAAGAAATATTATGAATTAAAAGTATTGGTTGGTTGTCACATCTGATTGAGTGATAAAGACCCAAACCACTGCAAATTTCAGTATCCTATTTTTTCCTTTCAACCAAAGTGTCTCAAACCTGTCTCATGTTGCTTGTTGATGGACATCTTTCCTTCTCTGGTTGTCTTGATTCAGAACATTCCCTCGCCTGCTTTGATCTTTCAGCATCCTCTGGTACTAGATATATGACTCCACACTTATGGAGTCATCAAACCTAATATCCTCCATTCAAAATGTAATCTCATAGAAGTTTCAAACGTACTAGTAGTGTATGTAATCTTATTGAAGTTTCAAATGTACTAGTAGTGTAGTGTAATCTCATAAGGTTCAGCAGGACTCCAGTTTGAATCCTAGATCCGCGAAGTATGTTTTGGGGATGTCTGGTATTTAAACGAAAAGCGCTGGTGCTAAACACAGAGGAAGACCGTTTTGCAGATGCTCACTTTAGCGTACAGACTTACCTAAACTCAACACCTCAATTTCACTCACACTTGAACAGCTAAATTGTAAGATTTTAGTGTTTGAAAGGAGCAGAAGCAAGTCATATGGAGAAGAATGAGGAGACTTCTAGATAGAAATGATATGAGAAGCAGATATGTTGGGTGTGTTGGATGAGGAAACAGGTGGTCACCATTAATATCCCACTTGATACACAGAATTTTATCCTTAGCTTACTGAATTTGGCTTGCGAGGAATACTAGATTAAGTATTAACCATTCGTTTAAGGCATGTGGCATGGATTTGGGTTTTGTTATCTTTGATACGTTGCCATAAAATTCAAATTCTATAGGGATATATCTTAATATTGGTCTTTCATTCTCTTATTACTGATGCTTTGTTAATATGGTTGTGCAACATTCACTGTTTGGAAGTTTATATGGTTATGCTTCCGGAGGTGAATGAAAACCCCTTGATCTGGACCTAAATCATTGCATCAGCAGCTCACAGATATAATAGTCTTTTCTTTTTATTTCCATGCAGATCACTTCCACTCTTACATTTGCTGCCGCATGCGCTTCTGCTGGAATTACTGTCCTCATTGCCAATGATCTTAACAAATGTGCTGTGAACCATTGCAAAAGGTTTGAATCTGCCACCGCTATGGCTTTTATCAGTTGGTTTGTTGTGTCACCATCCTTTCTTTTTAACTTTTGGTCGCTGGCTTCACGGTGAAACTTGTCACAAGAGAATTCATCAGAGGGCTGAATCTCCTTATGTTCTCGAATAGAATCCTTTTAAATGGCAGTGCTTCTACAAGGATTTTTGCTCTTTTTCTGTACATAGAAATATTTTTCCAGGGTTTATTGAGATACAACTACATTTCAGAAGATTACTTAACAGCAATCAAGGAGATATGTATATTTCCACATTCTGTCTTCATTGCAACAGCACTACTGGTGTTAAGAGGTCATGAGAAAACTTACAGGTTCCTCTACGAGGAACAAATGGTTTTTGCGTGAACTGTTAAAGCAGCTTAAGAAATTCCTGCAGTCTAAGCTTACACACATGCTATCAGCTGTCTGGTTAACATTAAATTAGTGTTGGAAGTTGGAACCTCTTTGGTAATATTCATGGAATTTTTTTTTTTGAAATAAATATTCATGGAATTTAGGCTTGGAAAATGCCACATCTTTTGAATTATGATCATGATTCATTCACGAATTGCATGTTCTGTTTTGCTGCTGTATGCCTGCAATCATTTTCCGTAGTCAATGTAAGGCACTTCTTAGTTTCTTAGGTCGGTAATGGTGGCAAACCCAGCAAAAAAAACCACTAGAAAGATAAACAAATAAACGTATTGTAAATTTGTAACTGAAGGGAAACAACCTTAGAATTAATGGTAAATTCTTAGTATTGCTTGACCAGAATTCACTGTAAGTTTTTAGTATTACTTGACCAGAATTGATGGTAGTTTTTTTCGTTAGAATTCACGTGTTTTCTCAGGGTAAGTATATATGTTTAGGATGTAGTCAAACTGTTACCATAGAAGTAAAACTCCCTTTTATGGCAAGTGTTTTACTCCTGTAGTTTAATTCTTTCTTTCCTTAACACGAGATTAGTGTCCGAACGCCCAAGGAAGAAGAGATGTAGGCGAAAATAAACGTGTTTTCATGATTTCATCCCCTTTTTCGTTATAGATGTTTAGAAGAATCGATAGGCTTTGCAACGGCCATATCGAATTCAAGGAAAGCATGACCTTGTATGCTCTATAAAACCCAGCAGCTCCTTCAGCAGCTTGAGTCATCTATATATGTCTCAGTCTTTCTAGTTATATCTTCAACAAATTGTCCCAAATTGAGAATGGTTTCAGAGCTTTGAGGGCTGAGTATGTCTGATAAGGAAGAAGAGGAAAAAAGGCTTTACCGGTGTGCAAGGACTTACAACAAAATCGTAAGACAGGTGGTTGCAATGCCTCCGTCATTTATGCTTCTTGGCCTAGTTTCTCATCATTTGTGCTTTTAGGATTTAAGTTATTATCTCCCATTGTTATTTGATTAAACTTATCATCATTGTCATTAAACAAGTAAACATATGACAACAAAAGGTGGTAAACAATTCGGTTTCATCTATACATGTCTGAATTGATTAAGATATGTTGGAGCTTATAAGTTTGTTTTTTCAGTTTGATGAACTGATGGAGATAATGAACACAAAAACCAAACCTCCTAAGCGCCGCGGGGTATTTTACAACAAATTAGAATTTACTTTGAATTCTTGAGAACAAATGTACTTTGAATTCTTGAGAACAAATGTACTTTGAATTCTAGATATATGCAAAATGTATCATAACATTTTTTATGTTTTATGCATCAGAATTCTACAAATGGCGCTACCGTTGCAGCTCATCAAGAACACAATGAAGTAATAGTCGAAACAGTTACAAGATTTCTCCATGAATTGAGAGCCGACTCTTTAGATGCTAAGAGCTCATCAATCGGTAGATGTTCAAATTAGTACGATCTCAACGAGGTCGACCAACATGCATCAAACTGAGGGGAAACCTCAGCAGTAGCCAAGAAGTTGAGTTGATCCGAACAAACACTATAAAGTTGTCATTTTTTCAGCATCGCATGCCTCTAAAGAGTCGAAGGTGATATAATGACTTTTAAATGAATGGTTGGATGAGTGTTCGAAAGTTTAGTTAACATAATTCAAAATGCATGTCATCCAACTATCTAAAAGTCCTCACTTAGCCCTCATTATAATTTATAAGGTCTTCATTAGAAACTCTCTTTTAGAACCAATTAGATACGAGGAATGAGACTTCTGTATTATCTTCATTGTGACATTGTTATTGTTAAATCTAGTTTCCGTCTAGGGAAGAGAACTAATCCGCAAATTTATATATTCACACCTCACTTTTTATATTAGAAGAGATATAAGAGTAAACAACATTTGCCTTCCCTAGCTTCAAATACTGGATCGATATGTCCCTGGTGGATCGGAGATGGACCTCTTTGTAACTTTGTTTATGGACATACTCATGTCGTTGAACGGGGTATCGACCTTACATACACTATTACACTGCAAAAGAGTATTTTTACACAAAGATGACACATAGATTGTCAAAAGCAGCAAATCCAAAATATTTTACATTACCAGAAACTTATTATTCAACATGTCTTCTCAAACAATTGTCGAAGTTCAACTGATGATGTAGTCGGAGCACCTTTCCAAGTTGACATTGTAGTTGAGCTAGAAAAAACGTCATCCCACTGCTCAATTTGATAATCTTGTTCAACTTCAACACTTTCACAGTTTTCTTGAGCGCCGGTAGGTTTCTCAGATAATTGGATGACCTCTAATTCTGTAGTGACCTCTCTCATTGTGGGGCGTTTTCTTCCATTCAAATCCAAGCATCTTCTTGCAAGATTAACGACTCCCAATATTCCATCTTTAGAGCCTTCATTCACTACTCGAGCATCAAGAATGTCAAATAGAGAATCTTCCTGCATTGAGACTATGAAATATGAGGCAAGACTTCTGTACATTTCATCTTCGTCTGACCTTGTTACCGGTTTCTTTCCGGTCAAGAGCTCAACAAGCACCACTCCGAAGCTGTAGACGTCGCTTTTCTCTGTAAACTGGCTTGTCTGGTAGTATTCAGGATCCAAATAACCAAATGTGCCGTGTACTCTTGTGGTCAGGTGAGTTTGGTCTATGGCAACTAATCTTGAAGTTCCAAAGTCGGCAATTTTTGCTCTGTACTTGTCATCTAGAAGTATATTCGTGGACTTGATGTCTCTATGATAAATCGGAAACAAAGTTGAAGTATGTAAGTAGGCTAGAGCTCCTGCAATTTCTGTAGCAATTCGTAAGCGAAACTCCCATGTAAGTGGAAATTCTTCACTCTGCTCATGAATATACTGAGATAAGTTTCCATTGGGTATAAATTCATAAACCAGAAGAGGAACTTCCGTCTCCAAACAACAACCCAACAGTTGAACAATATTTCTGTGGTTGATTTGAGAAAGGATGACAACCTCATTGATGAATTCTGAAAGCTTTGCTTCATCTACCATTTTAGACTTTTTAACTGCCACAATTCTTCCATCCATCAACATGCCTTTATAAACGGTACCTTGCCCTCCTTGACCAATAATTCTTTCAGCGTTAAAATTGTCAGTAGACCTCTGCAACTCCTTGGATTCGAACAATTTAATTCTCTCGATGTTAATGTCACCTGACGATAATTGTTGTTCCAACAATAAACCACCATTTCGTTTGTAAAACATCTGCTTAAGTTTATTGTTGTTCCATTTCTTTGCAAACTTATATATCCACCATGCACCACTAAGCAATAACAATAATCCGATACCAGCGCCAAGGCCTGCATAATTACTCGATTCTTAGATATATTAATCTTAATTAGTAGAGTAATATTTAACGTTCATTTGCATAATTCAATATTTTGTTTATTTTTTTTATCTATACTATTTTCATGCTATACACATACAATCATAGTACATACAAAATATACACTAATGTACTAAAAGACATGCTTATTTTGTTTCTTAACCGAGTATGTATGCTGTATAGATCTTACCAGAGAGAATTGGCTTGAGCTGAAAATGAGCCCTGTTTTTTGAGTAACACTTATTAGCAACGTTGTCAAAGGCAAACAATTCGCAGGTTTCCCCTGTTCTAGTGGAGTAACAAGTATGACCCCCGACAGTATTGTTGCATTTGGCATTACTAATATTCCAAGTAGTAGTAGTATGAAGATCAACACCCACGCACGGATTATTATCTTTGCATTCATCAATATCTGAAACATAACAGTCGTTCTCAAAAAAAATAAAAAAAATAAAATAAAATTAAAAAAAAAAAAAAACATAACAGAACAAAGATAAGCATCATAACAAAATGATTTCTTATTCTCAAAAAAAAAAAAAAAATGTCGGTAGCAATACCTCGACAAGGTTGGAGAAGGTAGGGATTTCCTTCAAAGCCTGCCGGACATGTACATGAATACCATGTTCGATTGAAAAGCGGATCAGGATCAACTCTCTGGCATAAGGGTCTCGAGTCAGTCGGGTTCCTCCAGTCAGTCATGTCTGTTCTGTCGAATGCCTCAAATGATTTGATCAATGACTTATTCTTTTCCAAGCTTAAGCTCCAGTCTAACTCAACAGGAACGAAGTCCATATCCTTCACATAGCTAACGTTTGGTATATGAGTATCATACCACTTCTGGTCAACCAGGAATGCATAGTCCTTGCAATCCATCGCATTTCTTCTTGTTTCATCTTGTTCTTGCATGACACTGAAACTAGTGACGTATTGAGGTAGGGTAGTCCGGCAACAGTTGATACCGTATTCACAGTATTCATTAGTGAGAGGTGTGTTTGAGGAACAGGTTGATGCGCACCCAGCAACAGTATGGTTTGGAGGTCCGGCTGTGCGCATTGAAGCAAATAAGCCACAACTGACTGCAACGAAAGTGTTGTGATCAGTAGCGTATGAGAAAGGGCTTGCCGTTAGATTTGGTGCCGGCGGAGATTGCTTTCTCTTGCAGCTAAAGAAAGTAACAGGGCTCATAACCTGAAGCGTTGCGTTTACGATGGCAATACTCAGCACCTGCAGTTGTAGACGCCTCAAGAACGGCGTCTCTGGAACAGACATGTTGAAAAACTGGAAATCTATGGAGCTCCTGCATTCTATTTCAAACCACCCGTCAAAGTAACAATGGTTGTTAGGTCCAATCCCAAAAGGGTATGGGATCTGAACACCTCCGCAGACCGGTGTACAATTCTTCTGTGCTATCTCTGGTGATGATGATGATGATGCTGTACTGGTGCGCCATTTATATAGCAGTAGAATGAAAATCGTGTGCTGAACTAGCCGTTGCATTGTCACTGCTAGGTGGGCTTCTACTTCTTCTGCAATACTTCCTGGTTGGTTTTTGAAAAAGAAAAGTTGCATCTAGCATTCTAGCAGCTAGAGAGTCCTAGAGAAATTATAATCGAAAGGTATACATGTATCTTCGCAAGAACCAGTGCTTTCAATCGAATAGTAAGATAGAAATATGGAATGCATCATTCAATTAGTGTTTCATATCAAATCAACTTTTGGTCAAGGTCCACCATTGTTGTCCACTACTATTGGTTCGGCACTATGATCTTCTTTCTGCTGGGTAAAGGTTCATTTCCAACTACAGGAAGACCCAAGACAACGATTGAAATGAACGTAGATGTTCTTAAAGTAAATCAACTTGAGGCCGTGTAACACATTTGATCGTAATCCTTCACACAAACACACACACAAAGCTCGATAATTAGAGAAATTCGTCATTTGATATGATGCTTCATTATGTATGGAGAGAAGTTAACGTTACATATGCCTTTACTTTCTTTTGTTGACATGCCAGAAAGAAATCGGAAAAAAGTGTGAATTCATATTCGTTATCTTATAAAAAAGATGGAATCTTCAAATTAATCATGTAATACTTTGGGTGAAGGTCCACGTAAAATGCTCACTGAATTATTATACCACACATATTAGGTTTTACCGTTATATTGGTTATCTTTTCAAAGCTATGTTGCACAGACACTTCACACCCTTAGAGTGTCCGACACGGCCCGATACGTATCTGACACGTTGACTGACACGCCACCTCAATTTTCAGATACGCCACATCATTAATTATTAATATATATATATATATATATATATATATATATATATTTTAAAAGAGAGGTTTAGATGGATTATAGAATGATTATAAGGTTTTGATGGATATGTAATTATTGAATTTTTTTTATCTATTAGGTGTTAGAGGTCTGTTGTGTTACTATGTTGTTGCTTAGTTTTTTTTACAACCTATATTTGTCCATTTGATTATCTTTAATGTTATTTCAATATGTTTATGCAATGGATTTTAATTTAGGCAAAAAAGAAAGAAAAAAAAATATTGAATTTAGAACATGATTTTGGTAATCTAATGAACTTATTTCATATTTTAGTATATTTTTTATGTATTAAAAAATACATAAATATATTATTCTATTTGCCGTGCCTAAACCGTGTCGGAAACTCAGTTTTTGAGTTTTACCGTGTCGTCGTGTCATGTCCGTGCAACACAATTTCAAAGTGAAAACTATAATGTTTCCCACAAAAATCAATCAAATTCATGCACGGTACCGAAAAGTGAATGCGATACCAAATCTCTCACAACGAGAGCTCAATATCTCAAGTGGTAAGATGATGACTTAAATGAAAAAATAAATGAAATATAAGATTTACATAATTTATTACACAAATAAGCATGAGTTACTATTAGGGTTTTACCCCTAAAATCAGTAAAGTGAAGGAAGAGAGAAATGAGCAAAATAGATATCTCATATTCGATCAAAGAGTCAATTACATAGAAGTCCACTTTGAGATGTTTTCTCCCCCAAAAATCCACCCAAATATTTTTACCCACATAAGTCCACCCAAGCATAAATATGGTTTTATATTAAGTACAGAAGTTCAACAAAATTACAGACTGTCATCCAACCAAAAATTAGGTTATCTTTCTCTTATTTACAAAAATGTCATTATAATAAAAAGTCAACAACCACTCTCTTCTCCGGCGAGGTCTCCGACCAACTCCGACAAGATTTCCAGCCGACATCCAATGATGATTTCGGCAACCACAAAAGCTACTACCACCAGCAACAAAAGCTACTATCGTCAGTAATAAAAACTACAACCACCAACAAAAAAAGCTACTACAGCCAACAACAAAAGCTATTACTGCCAACAACAAAATCTACTACCTCTAACAAGAAAAGTTACCACTGCCAACAACAAAAACTACTACCTGTAGCTACAAAAGCTATTATCCCCATCTACAAAAGCTACTATCGATAGCAACAAAAGCTACTACCCAACTACAAAAACTACTACCGTCACAAAAAGCTACTACCGTCAACAACAAAAGCTACTACACCCAACAACAAAATCTATTACCTCTAACAAGAAAAATTACTACTGCCAACAACAAAAGCTACTACTGTAACTACAAAAGCTATTATCCCCGGTTACAAAAGCTATTATCAATAACAACAAAAACTACTACCCAACTACAAAAACTACTACCATCACACAAATAAAAACTACTACTACTAAACATAACAAAACCTACTAGGAAACAGAGCTAAAACTACGTACTACGAAGCACCAAAACCTACTACCAAACGCATCAAAAACTACACTCATCTCCACCGAAACCTACTCTCACCTCCACCAAAACCTACTCTCGCCTCTGACGACCTCCTCTGTAGCAACGTCTCCGGCGACGTCCGGCAAGAGTCTCCGGTGACTTCCTGCGGCTTCTAGAGAAACATAGTGGCTGGCTTCGCTGGTGGTAACCGAGAGCAGATCGGAGAACATAAATCTTCGATGAGGGATTAAGATGGCGACGAAAGAAACAGAGAGGAAATCTAAGAGAAACTAAACGAATCTGAAGCACAAGCGTTCCTTTGAGATCGGAAAAAAAACTGGTTTTTCCGGCACCAATAATCAAGAGCATCTCAAGCCCTCACCGCCCGTCGCCTTGCACCGGAGTCGAGGCGTCGGCTTGCTGAGCTGTGGTATCCGGATAGGAGTCGAGGCGTCGCCGCGGTCCAACTCCTCCGAAATCTCCTGTAGGTTGGCAACCGCTCGGAAAACGCGAGTCTCGGGTGAAAGAGTCAACGGGAGAGGTGCGACAGAGCTCTGATGACGTTGAATCGGTGAGGAGGCGGCTTCGTCGAGAGGTTGTAGGACGATGGATCAGATCTGGTTTGTAACGGAGAGAGAGAGAGAGAGAGAGAGAGAGAGAGATTTTTATTGAAAATGGAGAGAAACTGATTTGGAAAGGAGGGTATTTTAGGTACATCACAAAAGTAAAAGACAGATTTGGGTTTAAAAGTGAACTTGTATGGGTAAAAATGTTAAGGTGGACTTATACAAAAGAAAATGTTGAGAAAGTGACTTATATGAAATTTTCTATAAATCAAAACGGATAGGGTTTACACTTTACACAATACTAGCCTTCCTGCACGCACGATGCGCGTGCGGAAGGGCCGCGCTAGCGCGTGCGTATGTTTTTTTTCGTCATGAAATACGTTTTGCATATGTATATTCAGTCAGTCATTCATTTTTAGCTCGTTCTGTGTCATACGGGAAATAAGAATGTTACACGTTCACAAACTCTTATAACATGCAAATATATTACAATTTTGCATATGCCTACAACCATATTTGGCACTTGAAAAAAAAAACATATTACTAAAATATTTGGCACTTAATAAAAAAAACATATTACTTATACAAAAACATTCATCGGTCTACTAAAATATGTACAATTTCTATGGCATGAACTCACAGGAGGCTAGACATGTTTAATAAGACTAATTATTATCGGTACTATCATGAAAAAAAACATATTGTCTTGAAAGAAGCTATTATACATGCATCTATACAAATATATGTACAATAAAGTTCACATGCTCTAATCAACTACATCTCAGCCATCTATTTGTCAACCGTCATCGCTCAAACTACAAATTGTCATCTGACTTTGGTCCTCGATCTTTATATTGTCATGTCTTTCGAAACCTTTTCATCTGTTCAGCTCCATTTCCTTGTACATTCCTACAAATAAAAAGAACTACATAAACTTAACGATGGTAATTAAAAAACATCCATTCAAATAATGCACTTTGTAATCATAGTTAAGCATTGAGGTACTTATGAAGACGACATATCATTTGCGTTCGAATGAAGCAAAACTTTTTTAAATACGACGTTTTTAGTAAACACGCCATCTTCACCAACCTCGGAGCCTTTTTTAACCAGAATCTTTGTGGTTGATTTCGATACTCTTCTAGACAATGCCACATACAATTGTCAATGACTAAAAACATGATCTGGGAGGTAAACACCTACTTGTGGGATAGTCTGACCCTGAGATTTGTTTATGGTTAGAGAGAAACTCAATTTGACTGGAAATTGCTTTCTTGTTAGTTGAAACGGTAGCGCTGCACTTTCTTGACTTTTCAAAGGAATCCTAGGTAGAAAAACTCGAGTCCCAGCAAATTGTCCGGTCAGTATCTCAGCATTTATTAGGTTTTGGTACGAACCGCGACACAACAATCTTGTGCCGTTACCTAATCCCAATTTTGGGTCAATATTTCTTAGAAGCATGATTGGAGCACCTGTTTTCAAAGTTAATTTATGGGGCGGCAACCCACCTGCGTTGATGGAGTTCAAAAACTCTGGTTGGTACAAATTTCTTGTGTCATCTTCTACAGAGTCGAAAGAGTAAACTGTAATTTCTTCACCTGGAAACATTCTGATAATCTTCTCATTTAACATGTCCACATCATCGTTTAGAGGAGTAATCAATGCTCTGTCCACCATGTATCTTGCATCGTTGACATGATCACCTAAATTGGGGAAAACATCATCAATTATTTTGTTGATAGATTGTTCGCCTTCCCAAGGAATCACCATGCATTCCGGTAATCTTATCATTTCGTCATTGATGACCTGTTCACTCCCATCACCAACACGAAGTAGAAACTCTGCAAATTGGTGGTCATTTATGGATCTCATATTCTGTCTCAATCTCAATATCCTTACTTGTGCCCAAAATGCTGATTTCACAATGGAGGCTCCAATCAGTTGAGACATCGTTCCTTTAGGAACAACAGGAAGGACTTGACGAAAATCTCTCCCAAAAATCATTATTTTTCCACCGAACGGAATTTCTACACCCATAATGTCACAGAAAGTTCTATCAAGCGCTTCAAAGGCATGTCTATTTGTCATAGGTGCCTCATCCCAAATGATTGCAGTGGAATCTCGTACCAATTATGCCAGTGCAGACTGTTTTTCTATGGAACACATGGATGTCAGATCTTTTACATCAAGTGGGATCTTGAATCTAGAGTGAGCTGTTCTCCCCCCGGGCATGATAGTTGCTGCTATTCCGGATGATGCGGTTGCTAGGACTATATGATTCATGCTTCTTAACTTTGCCAACAATGCACGGTATAGGTACGTCTTCCCAGTTCCTCCAGGACCATCAACAAAAAATAATGCAGTTTCTTTTCTCATGACCGCATCCGGTATGGTGTTGAATGCTATCATTTGGTCATTGTTAAGGCGACCAATTGCATCAATATCTTCTTGAGGGACATTAACAGAAAGTTAATCTTCAATACACCTCAGCACTCCTAGACCATCTTCTTGCTCATTTGTCATTTCAGGCAGATCAAAGTCTTTGATGCTCTTATCAAATTGTTCTAGCATTCTGTTTAGATCTCGAAGTAGTCTGTTTCTGACAGAACTGTCGACCATCCCACTCGAATTAGAGTAGTCTTCGGCCATGAAAGGATGAAATTCGTCCCACAATCTACGGAAACCAGTTGGTTGACTATACACCAAAATTGTGACAAATAATCTCCTCAGAGCTGATGGCATTTGAATTGCAGAGGCTTCAAACAAACATTGTCGGATGCTGTTGTCATTTTCCAATAAACCTCTTTTCTCAGCTGCTTCCTTAAATGTTTGTTGCAAAACTCTATTCACATTAAGCAAATCACCGAATGATTTTGGTCCTCTTACATGATTGAGAAGGACACGGAGGTAAAATTTTTCTCCTTCGAATGGTGAAACACTATAAATTCTCCCAATGACCTTAATGTTGTTCCTCCTTTTTTCCCACTTTTTGTACTTACTATCCCACCTATAATATTGAGGGAATTCTCGATACAAATGTCTCCTTGCCTCCGAATCTGTAAGGTTCTTGTTGAAAAATTCAGTAAGCATAGTCCTCTGTGAATGTTCATTTGCTAGAATGTCTTCTATTGTTTCAGTTGCATTGAATCTTATTCGTTGCATATCAGGAAGATGTATTTGTAGTCTCTCAACTGATGGATATATCTGGTCGTTACAAATTTAAATATCTTCCATAATGCCTCTGGTGCACAAACCCACCTTGCATCAACAAATTGTCTTATTTCATCGTTATCCAGGTCAGATTGCACTTGCATTGCTACTCTGTCAGGGCCTTTGTAGACATACTTGTATAAGTATTTGACACTCTTTATGCTTCCGCATACTTCAACATTGATATGACAATCATACCGTAACAACAACCATGGATTACAAGGAACAACCCATCTGTTATCCACCATCGTGTCCCCTCGTCTACATAGTGGGACCGGTAATCGATTTGCCCGTCTTCGATAAATAGGATATGCATCGTTCCCTTGCATGGTGTACTGTGTAAACTGTTTTGGATAATTTTTCTTGCATTCCCCATTTTTCATACATGAAGATTGTTGGTTTAAAGGTCCACATGGACCATGAATCATATGTCTCAACACCAGATCATAAAGTCGAGGCTCTTCATCTTTATCTGGTATTTCAGCTCTAACAATGCGGTCATAATCTTCAGGGTTATTAAGCTTATCGTGTTCATCCAGCATGACCAGCATATGTACATGTGGCAATCCCCGTTTCTGAAATTCAACAACGAAAGCATGAGCAACAACTCTTCCCAATACCCCTTTGTTGTTGATGTCTTCTTTTAGTCGCTCAAGTTTTGAATGGAACACCCTGACCTCCAAATCCGGACGATCTTGTGATGTTTGTCCCGGGAGTAGCTCACTTTTAATTTCTTCCCAATTTGAGTTACATGTCATAGTGATAAACAAATCTGGTCTGCCATATTTCTGAACCAAAGCCATCGCATCCTGATACCGTTGGTACATATCACGTGGGCTTCCAACAAATGTTGATGGCAGAATGGTCCTACGACCGACATTACCTAAGAAATTGAGAATTTAGGTTATATTTTGTACAATTGAAAATTTTCATATCTCATATAGGTGACATTAATTCATACCGGCATTGTTTTCCCCTGTAATTAATAAAGAGTCATAAAGTCCTTGATAAACGGCGCTCTGAATTTTTTCTTGATTACTGCGAACCCATCTGAGTTTTTGTGATTCAATTTTTACGTATGTATCAATGACATACTGTTGCAAGAGGCGTCCGCCTCGAAGTAAGGGATTTTCATCACCAGGGCGCATCTGCAAACTCTGATTGGTTTTCTGAAGGTATAAGGATAGTCGGCAATCCGTTCAGCCTGCAAAACACTTTGAGATGCTGTTATCTGATCAAGAACAAGTGTCACTAACATCCCTTATGGCTCAGGTAAAACATGCATCTGCATATCACTGTTTTTCACAGAGGATAGCTGCTATCCTAGCACTGAGTCTTTTGCCTGTCCAGTTTTTCAGAGAACCTGTTATATTAGTTTAATAGGTCTTTGTTGATTCTCAATTTTAAATGGACAACTAAGTTTGTGGGAAATGTCTTGGCACTCAAACCAGTCTAAGGGTTGAGATCTTTTACTATGCCAACCCGTGACCAAATGATTTGATGCTCAAGACTCCAGCTTGGATTTCATGATACGTTATCCTATACATAGTTGGTCCATGTATAATTCAATGACCAGTCGCTATCGGCTGTGTCAAAGTCCACTAATGGACTGAGTAAGAGGGTGTAAAACCTCTTTGCTTCCTGCTTTAAATCGTTCATGTTTTAGGAAAGGTTTCCTTGTCTTATTGAGATTGATTGTGTCATCTCTTTGCTTGGACACATCACTTTCAGTATGGGAGCCAAACACTTCTGTCCAAACCTTTCTGAAACTTGTTTGAGGTCAGCATGCATCATCTGTGATGCCTTGTCTGTCTATATATATCTATAGCTTTGGCTTAGCTCAGTGGTTGTGGAAAACTGCTTTATTGTGTTTTCTTTGTTGAGTCTAGTTTTAGCTTGCATTGTTCATGCTGCTCTAAGTCTTCTTCGTGACTGTAAACCTTAGAGCTTGAACTCAAAAAGAAACTTCTTTCATCAACTCATATCATGTTGCATATCATGAGGAATGTGTAGTGCAACCAACCCAAGAAGCGTTCAAGGCTGAATCTGCTAGTGGTTAGCTGGATTCACGAACACGGCTTCTGAAAGTGTTTCATGTTGTAAGTACTTAGAAACAAGAGAGGGAATAGGTCTAGACTAGTTCGGGACTAGGAAGGATAGCACTGTGGTAGTGTATCACTAGAACTATTATTCTTGTAAGAGGTTACTTCAACTTAGTGGAAAGTTTTGTCTCTCAAGAGTTAGAGACACGCGGTTTTTCTCCCTGCATTCAGGGTTTCTGCGAATAAAAAACATCTCTGTGTTGTTTCTTTATTTACTGTAATTTACCTTCTGATATCTTGTTTCCTGTGAACCTGGGATAACACAAGTTATTGCTATCCTCGGATACAGAAGTGAACAAAAAAAAAGAGATAAAGGCCTATTCACCCCCCTCTAGGACCTTTAAGTGGTACCAGAGCGGCTCCTAGCCTTTGCTAGTAAGTTCCTCGGGTTTTAAAATGGGTGATAGAGGCACTTCCGTGAACTGTCCTCCACTGTTTAAGGGAAGGAACTTTTCACAATGGAAAATCATGATGACCGCATTCTTTATTTCCCAAGATGATAGGAAACAATGGATGATGGTTGAGGATGGCTGGTCAGCCCCAGAACGGACCTCGATCTTGGCAGGTGCAAGTGTACCGAAGCCTAGATCTGAGTGGACTGACTCAGAAAAAATTGTTGCTCGGATGAATATCAAAACTCTCAACAGTTTGTACTCGGCTCTCTCTGAGGGTGAGCGCAAACGAATCATTACCTGTGTCTCAGCCAAACAGGCTTGGGAAGTGTTGCTAACAACCTATGAAGGTAATGAGCAAGTAAGAGAACAGATGCTCCAAGATCTTTTGTTAGATTTCGATGAGCTGAAAATGTCTGAAAGTGAGTCAATAGATGAGTTTTATAGTCGTATTTTGAACATAACAAATCAGTGTGCTGGTCTGGATTCTCCTTTAGAACAATCTAGGATTGTCAGAAAGCTTCTTAGAGGTCTTCCTCCTAGTTTTGAGAATAAGATAGTAGCCATACAAGAATCTAAGGATTTGAGAACCTATTCTTTAGAAGAGCTGTAGGAAACCTGAAAACATATGAAGCCCATAAGAAGGGATTGATGAAAGAGAAATCCATTGCCCTCTCCTCCGTCAAGGAAACTGAGTCAAGTTTACAGATTAAAATTCCTGAGAATGTTGAATACAGTCTAGAAAAGTGTGCCCTTCTTACAAAACAGTTTGAAAACTTTCTCAAGAAAAGGAGGAAACCGTTTCCCTCGAACCGGGGTTTTGGAAAAACTAGATTTGGTGAGACGTCACAGGATAGAGGTCATGACAGATATCCTAGGAATTCTCGTGCTGAGCCTTCTCAGGATAGAGGTCAAGATAGAAATCCTAAGGGTAAGAGTTCCCAAAGAAGCGATGTGTGCTTTGAGTGTAAGGGTGTGGGACATAGAGCTGTTGACTGTGCAAATAGGAGGATGCGTCCTCAAAAGGCTCTTGCCGTCACTTACAGTGACAGTGAAGAGGATCCCTTGTCTGATCAAGAGGAGGAAACTGTAGCTTTCATAGCTCGGGCTGTCCCCGTTTCTTCTTTGGATCATATTGAAGAACCAGTTGTCTTCATTGCCACGGTATCTCAAAATGAGACTTTGGAGGATGATGATGATGATGTTGATGATGATGGAATACAAAAGTTCACTGAACTTGTCAATGCATCAAAGTCCATGTTGTCTAAGATAGACATTCTGACCAAAGACCTTACGAAGTGTGAAAAAGAGAAAGTAGGGATACAAGCTAAATTGCTATCCCAGCAAGAAGTATAGAGAGATGAAAAGCTAAGTCTAGAAGACTCTCTTAGCTATCTTAAGGCTGAAAAGCTAGCGCTTGAGGTTTCTCTCAAAGAATCTCCGCAACACTTTTCTAGGTTCTCAATAGGGTCAGAAAAACTGACCAAGATGTGTGGAATGGGTAGACCAGATAAGAACAAACAGGGTCTAGGGTTTGAAACTGGCGAGAACTCTAAAAGTAGTGGAACTGTGTTTGTCAAAAGCAAAGCTCCTAATGTTAAAGTAGTGACTAACAAGGTTGAGCCTCCAAAAAGATTCAAACCTACTTGTCATCATTGTGGTGTTCCTGGTCACATTCGACCTTTTTGTAGGAAACTCCAAAACAGCCAGGCATACTCTAGGAGAAACCAAGAGTTTCCCAGCTTTCAGAGCAACACGCCAGTTGCAAATTTCTTCACATCTTTCCAAGCCACTCTAGAGAAATCTCTGCATGAATTTGCTAGATTAGCTAAGGGTCTATCTATCCCCGCAGTTAAAAAACCAAACAAGAACTTAGCTTGGGTTAAGAAGAAGGATTCTAGACCTTATGCTCTCAAACCCCCACACACAGATTCAAAACTTGTTGATGAGTGTGACAGTGATCCTGATGAGGAAAACATTGTTTGTTTCTTGTCTCGTGTCTGGACTAGTTTAGAACAGTAGCGGTGTGTTGCGTAGCTCTTACGACCCTCACAGCGCATTGCGCTGATTCCTAGTATATAGACAGTGGTGCTTCAAGGCACATGACCGGAGATCCCAAGTGGTTTTCGTCCATGGATGACGTTCATCCAGAAGGGAATGTTGGTTTTGGGGATGGAGCTCGGGCTCCAATAGTGGGAAGCGGGACAGTAAATGCCCCTGGTCTCCCTTGTCTAAAAAACGTCTTGCTGGTCGAAGGTTTAGAAGTGAGTTTGTTAAGTGTAAGTCAAATTGTTGATGAACATGATTCTGTCACTTTTGATAAGCAGAGATGTGTTGTCTTAGATGGTAAAGGAAAGAGCGTAATGAGAGGAAAGAGAACTAGGGATCAATGCTATTGTGTTGTAGCAAAAGAAAAGTTCTCATCACAACTATGTTTTGGATCTATGATCTGTGAGGAACCTTTAGATCTTTGGCATAGACGAATGTGTCACTTGAACCATCAGGATATAGTAAAGCTGTCCTCGAAAGAAGCTGTCAAAGGGATACCAAAGCTTGCTGGTATTCCCCAAGGTATGTGTGGTGAATGCAAAGTTGGTAAGATGACTCGAACCTCTCATCCTTTGTTAAATGCTGAACCTACTACTCATGTTCTTGAACTACTGCATTTAGACTTAGTAGGACCTGTTGAGACTAAAAGCATTGGAGGAAGAAAGTATGCTCTTGTAATTGTTGATGATTTTTCTAGATTCACTTGGGTGAGTTTTTTATCTAACAAAAGTGAAACTTTTGAAAATTATTACAGTGTTGCTAAGAAAGTCACAAATGAGAAATTGAATGATGACATGCATATAGTTAGGATCAGATCAGATCAGATCATGGTACTGAATTCAAAAACTCTTATTTTGAAAATTATTGTGAAGAGTTTGGTGTGCATCATGAATTCTCTGCTCCTATTACTCCACAACATAATGGCATTGTAGAAAGAAAGAATAGGGTTCTTGTGGAATTATCAAGGGTAATGCTAGCTGCATCTGGTCTTGATCATTCTTTTTGGGCAGAAGCAGTAAATAATGCTTGTTACACTTTAAACCGTGTAATTCTCAGACCTGGAACAACCATGACTCCCTATGAGATCTGGAGAGGTAGGAAGCCAAATATCTCTCACCTCAAAGTGTTTGGAAGTCCTTGTTTTATCTATAGGGACAGAGAGTATTTGACAAAGTTTGATGCTAAAAGTGACAAGGGTGTGTTCCTTGGCTATGCTGGAAATAGCCGTGCTTATCGGGTGTATAACAAGAGAACTTGCAAAATTATGGAATCAGTAAATGTGGTTGTTAATGATCCTCTTGTTTATAAGAATGATGTGTGTGTTTTGTCTGAGCAGGTATCCGAACAGGAAGCTGAACCTACCTCATCCGAAACCAAGTCTGATCAAGGAGATGAAGACTCCGGGATGGATGATGACACAAATCTTCCAGGATCTGGGAAGGATGCTACGCTTGCCATTCAGCAAATTCACAGAAGTGGCAGAAGACAAGTACAGATGGACCATGATCTATCCCATGTAATTTGGGATGTATCTGAGCCTAGAAAGACCAGGAGTAAGACTGGTCATTTGGTAAGCAATTTCTCAGTGTTTAAATGTTTTGTGGCTATGCATAAAGATGACATCAACACCATTACATACTATGGCTTTGTCTCTATAATAGAGCCAAAGAATGTGAAGGAAGCTTTGCTTGATGTTGACTGGATCAGTGCCATGCAAGATGAGTTGAACCAGTTTGGAAGAAGCAATGTTTGGCATTTAGTGTCTAGACCTAAAGATAAAAATGTCATAGGAACCAAATGGGTGTTCAAAAACAAAACTGATGAAAAAGGCATTATCACCCGAAACAAGGCAAGACTTGTTGTGCAAGGGTATTCTCAGATAGAAGGTCTAGATTTTGATGAGACCTTTGCTCCTGTAGCTAGAATTGAGTCAGTTCGTCTTCTTCTTGCTGTTGCTTGCTATTTGAAATTTACCTTGTATCAAATGGATGTGAAAAGTGCTTTTCTAAATGGTATCCTCAAAGAGGAAGTGTATGTGGAACAACCCCCAGGATTCCAGAGTCCTACCCATCCTGACCATGTCTATAGGTTAGATAAGGCCCTTTATGGTCTTAAGCAAGCCCCTAGGGCTTGGTATGAGAGATTGTCGAATCACCTTGTTGACCATGGGTATGTGCGAGGCTCAGTTGACAAAACGATGTTTGTCAAATGTACCTCAGAGCACATTATCATTGCTCAGATATATGTTGATGACATAGTGTTTGGGTCTACTTCTCCATCCTTGGTACATGAGTTCTCTGAGCTCATGAAGAAAGAATTTGAAATGAGCCTTTGTGGTAAGTTAAGCTACTTCTTAGGTCTTCAGGTTGTGCAAAGTCGAAATGGTCTGTTTATTTGTCAATCAAAGTATGCATAGGACTTGGTTAAGAAGTTTGGGATGGAAACGGCCTCTGCCTTCCCCACTCCCATGAGCACCAGTTGTAAGATCAGTGCTGATCTGTCTGGTATCAATGTGGACCAAACCAATTATAGGAGTATGATTGGTAGTCTTATGTATTTGACTGCTAGTAGACCAGATATTGCTTATAGTGTTGGTGTGTGTGCTCGTTATCAAGCTAATCCCAAACAATCTCATGTCAAAGCAGTAAAACGCATAATTCGATATGTTGCTGGGACTCTTGACCATGGAATTAAGTACACTTTTGACACCAATGTTGAGATTGCAGGTTACACTGACTCGGATTGGGCTGGAGATGCAAATGATAGGAAAAGCACTTCTGGCGGTTGCTTCTTTGTGGGCAACAATCTTGTTTCATGGCGCAGCAAGAAGCAAAATTGTACCTCTCTCTCTACTGCTCAAGCTGAGTACGTAGCAGCTGGAAGTTGCTGCACGCAACTCATGTGGATGAAGCAGATGCTTGCAGACTATGGCTTCCAACAAGGTACGTTATCTCTTTTCTGTGATAATACCTCTGCCATCAACATTTCAAAGAATCCAGTGCTGCATTCTAGGACCAAGCATATAGAGATACGATATCACTTCATTCGTGGTTTGGTTGAAGAAAAATTGCCTGAGCTTACTTTCATTCCAACTGAAAAACAATTGGCTGATTTGTTTACTAAACCACTTGATAATTCTAGGCATTTAAGTCTGTGCAAGTTTATAGGGTTGTGTGACAACAAGTAAATGCTTCCCCTGCTAGTGTGTTTTTATTGGTGTACATATGTTAAAAAAAATAAAAAAATAAAAAAATAAAAAATAAAAAACTTTCTTCCGGTTCTTCTTTACAGGCTCAGGATAAAAGACTTTCATGGTATCCTTAGTCAGTTTCTGAATTTGACCTAGGTGACTGTCTGTCATCCCTTTCCTTGGTTTAGTCTTACCTTTCACATAGGTATGTGCACATGTTATGATGATGTTGTATGTGGTCTGACTTCTATTGCAAATCTGCAGTACTTTTGTTCACTCTTAACGATCACTTTGGTTGCACTAAAACTTGGGCTATATATTTGAGATGAGAGTTCGTACTAAGGGGGAGTTTGCCTACCAAACTAATCTCAAAGTAAACATTCCTTGGTTGTGGTGAACAATACAAGGGTGGGCAGAAACGAGGTAGGTTTGAAGATTGAGGTTCAAAGAACTCAATAATCTAGGCTAATCTCAAAGTACACATTCCTTAGTCGTGATGAACGATATAATGGTGGGAAGAAACGAGATTGGTTTAGAATTAGGAAGTCTGGTTGGAACAAGTTGTAAAAAGAAAATATAAATGCCAATCACAAATGACTTCTTGAATTAGCTAGTCCACCACTTATCATGATATGTAGTGGGGATTTCTGAGATGCATTCTATCCTTCGATGGGTTCGGATGATGTGTCCAAAGAGTGTCCTTGTTACACATATTGTCCAAGGTCAACTGATCTTGTGAAGCAATGACACATTTTCTGCTACTTGAACCTATGAGGATGATTTCTCAGTTGAAGCTGTGCACTTTATATTGGACAAAATAATTTCTCGGCTGTTTGTAGCCATTGGACTTTACAATCACTTTCTGGAGAAATAAGGATGGAAGGACTAATTGGTATCCCAGTGTGACATGGCTCCTCTTGCAAAATACTCAGTTGATGCCCTCAAGTTTAATAAGCCCCATGTGACATTATCTCACTTACACTTTCACTCTAAAGTGTTGTATAAAAACAAGAATATATAGAGACCATTGGGACTTATCACTATCACAAACCTATGTGATTTGCTTTTGTTTGATCAAGGTTTGTTTGTTTGTTCTGATGTGTCACCTTGTGAGTCTATGCTTAAACTGACTTCAAAAAACAAGGATGCAAGTTGAATGGTCATTTTCCTTGAGCTTGTGTGCAGTCCTTTTCTCTAAAAGTGTTTTTTCTCAGAAACAAACAATTTTTTGCTTTATCATATGCATACTCTTAGGGGGAGTATAGACTTGAGTGGTGTTTATCCTTGGGTTATGTTTGTTTGCATGTGCTTATGTGGTTCTTCCATGGTTTGTCATTGGTTGCTCTAAGCGGTGTTGTTTTGTCACGTCCTCAAACATCATCATTGCATGGGTTTGGATATTTAATTATTATAGATGTTTTGAGCAGTTGGGATTGGTGGTCTTGACGGTTTTCGAGACACTCTGATCGTGTCCCACGCTTCCGCCTTCTCATTAACCGGTCATTCACTCTTCTCTATATCTTTTCGAATCCTCCTCACTCTTCGTCTCATCCTCTTCTCTGCTCTGAGTTTCATCTTTCCCCAATCCAAAGTTCTCTCCGTCCACATGTCGAACTCTCCCGTAGGCCCTAATTTCGTAAATCTTGGGGATGAACCCACAATGAAGGACCCTCTCAACTTGCTTCCCATTCAGGCTGAAGTGCCTTTCCCCGGAGGACAATCTCTCCGGCTCATTGCTATCCCAGGAGGTCCCTCCATAGCAGAAAATCTTGAAGCTTTGCGAGATCCAGTTCCTTCTGCGGCTTCTGGTAAGCGAGCTCGCTCTACCTCCGGTGACCATCCGACCAAGGTCGCCAAGCCAGCCTAACCTTGTGGTGGTGGACCGTCATCTGTGGTTCCCACTTCTCCGCCATCTCCGGGTCAATCCCCTCCACACTCTACTGAGGGTGCATGGACAGAAGAGCATGTTTTTGTCCCAGAGCCTAAGTCCAAACGGTGCACCTCAAAAGGCAGGGTTACCAGATCCTCCTCAACCCCTCAGGCACCCACTGCGCCAACTGGCACTCAAGCTCGGGCTACGGCCTCACCTGAGGTCCCTTCTACTGGGTCTCCAATGTCTAAGCGTCCTCTGCCAAGCCCTCCTCTGGCTCTAAGCCCTCTCGTTCTGGTCCACATCCTTCTGTAAACAAGGGTAAGGCTCCTATGGATGGAAGCAAGATTTCTCAGTCCACCATGCCTCCAAAGAAGAGATCTGCTGAGGTATCTCATTCTTCAGTTCCTCCTCTTTCTCATTTTCATTCTAAGGCTGGTAGGGACTAATTCTGTACTTCCATTGTCACTAAGCGGATTGTCTTTGAGAGACCCATTGCTTTTGATTCTTTGCATTCTGAGGTTAAGAATTTAGTTGTTTATTGGGGATGGGATCAGGTTCTGTCATCCTTTCCTAGGGTAAATCAGACTTGGGTTCAAGAATTTTATGCCAATTTTCCTCAAAATGCCCCAAAAAAGGTCAAGGTTCGTACCCAGCGTCCCATTGTTGTCAAAGTCAGGGGTAAGGATGTTGACATCTCTCCCCCTAGGATTCGATCTAGCATGTCTCTCCCCGCCACAGAACCAAAATCCATCCACCTGATCCTTGATTACATCAAATATGTCTCTCTTCCTAAGCTGGGAGCTGCTCTTTATCGTTCCACATTTCCTCAGCCAGAGATCACTGCCTCCCATCTTTCCAGCCAATTTATGTCTGAACTGTGCAAACTTTTAGGGTTTGTGGTTAGATCTCTCCTGACCCCCACATCCAACACCAGCAAAATCACTCATCAGCAGGTTGCTTTCATTAAGTATTTAATTTCTAGTCATTCTAAGCCTCATTTTCCAGCTGAATGTTTCATTTACAAGGCTATCCGGGGTGCGGGCACATCTCTTCGTGAGAATAGCTCTCTTGTCTTTCCCGCTGTCATCACTAAATTGTGTTTGGATGCTGGTATTCATGTCCTTGACACTGATGTCATGGCAAGTGAAAACGATGTTGCTCCGGTCGACAAGTTATCCTTAGCAAAGTCAATGAACCAATCTGAAGTGTATGTGGAGTCCCTGGAGCAGACTCTGCTGAAGCAAGAGATCAAGCGTCAAGTTTCTAATGTAGTTGCCACCTTGCAAGCCTCTTTTACTACTCAATTTGAGGTCCTACGTAATGAGTTGAAGGAATCTGTGGGGACACATGCACCTTCTGCTAACCCCTCTAGTGGGGATGGAGCCTCCTCTACTCCTTCTATTTCTGAACCTTCTTCCAGTTCTAAGGAGTCCTCTGATGTTTCTGCAGAAGAGTCAGAGGAAGCTGTGTGATCTTGTTGCTTTGTTGTTGTTATGTCCTTTATGTGTTTCTTGTTTTCCCATTGATGGTTTCTATCCTTTTTAAAACCTCTCGGATATTATTCTCTATTTCCCTTTGGTATTCCTTGCCAAAACAGGGGGAGAATTAGTTGTAGGAATTGCTGGTTTATGTTTGTAATACATTATTGGTTTTATTATGGATGTTTTATGCAATACCCAATTATTCAGTATTTCAGTATGCTCATAACTCAGTTGTAGTTTCTGTGATTCCTCACTTGTTCTTGAAGCTGTTTCTGCAGGTTGTTTTCCTACAAATGAAGTGTTTTGTGAAGGAATGCCAAAGGGGGAGATTGAAGGTATAAGGATAGTTGGTAATCCGTTCAGCCTGCAAAACACTTTGAGATGCTGTTATCTAATCAAGAACAAGTGTCACTAACATCCCTTATGGCTCAGGTAAAACATGCATCTGCATATCACTGTTTTTCACAGAGGATAGCAGCTTCGCTTGCTATCCTAGCACTGAGTCTTTTGCCTGTCCAGTTTTTCAGAGAACCTGTTATATTAGTTTAATAGGTCTTTGTTGATTCTCAATTTTAAATGGACAACTAAGTTTGTGGGAAATGTCTTGGCACTCAAACCAGTCTAAGGGTTGAGATCTTTTACTATGTCAACCCGTGACCAAATGGTTTGATGCTCAAGACTCCAGCTTGGATTTCATGATACGTTATCCTATACATAGTTGGTCCCTGTATGATTCAATGACCAGTCGCTATCGGCTGTGTCAAAGTCCACTAATGGACTGAGTAAGAGGGTGTAAAACCTCTTTGCTTCCTGCTTTGAATCGTTCATGTTTTAGGAAAGGTTTCCTTGTCTTATTGAGATTGATTGTGTCATCTCTTTGCTTGGACACATCACTTTCAGTATGGGAGCCAAACACTTCTGTCCAAACCTGTCTGAAACTTGTTTGAGGTCAGCTTGCATCATCTGTGATGCCTTGTCTGTCTATATATATCTATAGCTTTGGCTTAGCTCAGTGGTTGTGGAAAACTGCTTTATTGTGTTTTCTTTGTTAATTCTAGTTTTAGCTTGCATTGTTCATGCTGCTCTAAGTCTTCTTTGTGACTGTAAACCTTAGAGCTTGAACTCAAAAAGAAACTTCTTTCATCAACTCATATCATGTTGCATACCATGAGGAATGTGTAGTGCAACCATCCCAAGAAGCGTTCAAGGCTAAATCTGCTAGTGGTTAGCTGGATTCACGAACACAGCTTCTGAAAGTGTTCCATGTTGTAAGTACTTAGAAACAAGAGAGAGAATAGGTCTAGACTAGTTCGGGACTAGGAAGGATAGTACTGTGGTAGTGTATCACTAGAACTATTATTCTTGTAAGAGGTTACTTCAACTTAGTGGAAAGTTTTGTCTCTCGAGAGTTAGAGACACGCAGTTTTTCTCTCTGCATTCAGGGTTTCTGCGAATAAAAAACATCTCTGTGTTGTTTCTTTATTTACTGCAATTTACCTTCTGATATCTTGTTTCCTGTGAACCTGGGATAGCACAAGTTATTGCTATCCTCGGATACAGAAGTGAACGAAAAAAACAGATAAAGGCCTATGTCGCTGTTCTTTTTTCGTTCGATCCTATTCTTCCATTTGTACCCTAACTTGCTGCAGCAGTTACCGATTATGTGGAGATCGTGGTCTGGCAGTTCCTCTGAAGTGCAACAGTTCGTGCACCTGTGTGTGTCTCCTTTTTTTTTTTTTTGTTCTTTCTCTTCCTCTATTCTACTAAATCGTCTGTCCCCTTACTATTTGTGTAGGGTCTGTTTTTCAGAATTACAATAGTATCCTTCAATTAACAGATGTGGTTACCCTCGTGGTTTTGCTTACCCTTAAAAGATTGAATATAATTACCTTAAACCCTAAAGCCATCACCCGTTTATACGGTTTCAATTTACTCCTTGTTAGTACATAGCCAAAATACTTGGCCAAGCCGAGAATGTGACACAATTACCCGGTCGCCGGAGATCATTCCGGGCAAGACAGTACCGGCAAACCCTTCACGGGTACCCAGAGGGCGAAGGTCCGGCAGCAATCCACCTGCCAGATCCGCCCTCCAGCGGCAAAACACCCCCCAAAGCGGAGGTGCCGCAGAGGACCACAAACAGTCCCATATCGAGGACTGAGGCCGGAGCGCCTAACATTGGCCTATAAAACAGGCACAAACTCCCATAAGAGGTAAGTCCAATAAACTCCATCTAATCACTCCCGCACTCGGCAAGTAGCAACTAAGCGCTAACTTAAGCATCGAAGAGTCGAAGACTGGTACCCCAGTCCCGACTCCTGACGCATCGCTACTTGTGCAGGTGCAAGACCCGGTTCCAAGAATTCGACCTCCCATTCCTTGATCTCAGGACAGGTAGAAACAATTGGCGCTAGAAGGAGGGGATCTTTCCGACCTTGTGGTTAACAGTCGTTTAGCTCAACCTTGTGGAACTCGTGTTTAGCTCGAAACAATGGACACTGCAGATGACCCCAATGACCCTGACACTCAGATAGAGAAAGAACTTTTCCAATCTGAAGATGCATCCCTTCCCCAAACCAGCAATGCAACCCCCGTTAACCATCCCGACCCCGCCACCGCCCTCGAAATTCTAAAGCGCGACTTCCATTCGTTTCGCGAGCAAGCGGCCAAAGAAAGGGCGGAGGCTGAAGCATACCGGGTACGCATTGCCGAGTTGGAGAAGGAACAATTCTTGCTCCGCACCACGTTAGACAATCGTAACGTGTACAATGACAGCTTGGACCGCGCGGCACGGGTCGCTGATACCCCAGATCCCGCCACTGCATTTTTCCCTAACCAAGGCCCAAGCAGTTACGTGATCCCGGGAGACCCTAACCAGATCGTCCACTTCACCCACCCACTTACAAATCCATCTTTTCCACTACCAGCCCCTCAACCATCTCAACTGGACCCATCTGCTCCGCCTGCCCCCACTCCTACCCCTGCCAACACCTCCAACCCACCTCTCGACATGCAAACCCACCTACTGCTCCAACTCAGCCAATCTGTTACTCAGTTGGCCTCGCGGATTGACGGGGTCGAGAGTCGCGGGAACCCGCGACCTTTATTCTCTGGCTATGGACATCACCCAAGTCCCTTCACGCCACAGGTACAAGTGGAGAAGCGCCCCCCCAAGGCCAGGCCCTTCAAAGTGGACAAGTATAAGGGCACTGGGGACCCTCATCTACATCTCGAGACATTTCTCTCGCTATGTAGCTCCACTTGCTACACAGACGCCATGGTCTGCCACGCCTTCCAAGAGACCCTCTCTGACGAAGCACTCAGCTGGTTCCTCAACCTACCACCCAACTCCATTGACAACTTTGACCAACTCTCGGAACGCTTCCTCAACCTCTTTATACTCCATGCCAGCATTTATCGCAGCGTGGATGCCCTGTTCCACATCAAGCAGAAGAACGGCGAAGGCCTCCACGAGTTACTGTCCAGGTGGCAATCCGCCACCGCGCGATGCCACAACTTGGAGCCTCGGGTGGCCGAGCAAGCTTTCCGCCAAGCCCTGCTCCCTGGCAATTTCTTAATGGAGATCAACAGGAACCCTCCAGATTCCTATGATGCGTTGCTGGACCTGGCTGTCCGATGGGCACGTGCTGAATTTGCCACCTTTGGGCATTCTACCCCAGCCCCATTAGCACCCCCACTCCTCCCCCAAAGCTGCAACCTCAGCAGAAGTATGAGCAGTTTGACAGAGGGCCAGATAAAAGACAACATGGATCCTCCCGGGAGCAGGGACGCGGTTCCGACCGTCGTCACGGGGGACAGCGGAACTGCGACCACCCTTACCGATTACAGGACCGGAACCCTCCGCAACACCAGCGTAGTTCCTCCCCGCCACATCATTACGAGGTCCACACTACTCTAACCACCACATACGCGGACATATGGGCCAAGCACAAAGACCTCTTTCCTCCACCTCCTAAGAGCAGATATCCAAAAAAGCCCCGGCGGGCAACAGACAATAAATATTGTGCTTATCATGACGATAATGGCCATACAACAGAGCAGTGCCATGGCCTCCGCAACGCCATAGAACACCTAGTCCGGAAGGGACAACTCCACCAATATTGCACTCCTGCAACAGGAGCTAATGCCATCGAAGTGCATGGCCAGATCCTAACCCTGCACGGCGGAGCCCCGCGGCTCCCCCCTCGCCAGCCCTCTACAAAAAGGCAATGCACAACCCCCTTGGAAGTCTTTGACATCCAGCGAGGTGTCACGATCACCCCATCAGTGTGGGATCAAGTGACATTTCGCAAACGGGAGGATACAATCAACTGCCACCACAGTGAACCATTCATAATAAATGTGCAGGTGGATCATTACAGGTGCCATAGAGCCTTGGTAGACACGGGGGCCGCCATCAGTGTCATGTTTGCCGACTGTTACAGAGGGCTCCGGCGGGATCGAGCCAAATTGTACAACAACCATGATCCCCTTGTCAGCTTCTCTGGCGAGATAGTGCAACCATTAGGCTCAGACCGCCTAACCGTGTCAGTGGGAACAGCCCCTTGCCGCTCTTCCGTAACAGCCCGCTTCCTGATAGTCGATTGTCCCTCGTCCTATAACCTCATCTTAGGCCGGGACATTCTTTGGGGGCTGCAGTGTTTTATCGCCGGCCACATGCTACTCAGGAAGGTACCCACCCCAGGCGGCATCCTGACAATTCAGGGTGATCGGGTAGCCATCGAGCATTGCCACCTTAATGCCATTCAGTAGGGGCGGGGCGCCTATGAGATGCTGCCCCTCAGCCCTTCAGAGCCCATCGATGACCCGCGAGATGACCCTGAGGGGAGCGGAAAGAGGGCTCCACGCCCTAATCCGGCGGAAGACACGGAATGGGTATCCCTGTCACCTACCGCCCCAGAAAGGAAAGTTCGCATTGGCACAAACCTCAGCCCAGAACTCCGCCAACAGCTCATTACCTTCCTCCAAGAAAAACAGTCAGTCTTCGCTTGGTCCTATGCCAACATGCCAGGCATCTCCCCCGACATCATCACCCACAAGCTCAACATTCTTCCAGACCACCCCCCTGTCAAACAAAAGAGACGTGCTTTCCACCCAGACAAGTACCGAGCTATCCAAGCCGAGGTCTAACGGCTCAAAGAAATCAGGTTCATACGTGAGGTTTCTTACCCAACATGGGTCTCCAATGTCGTCATGGTCCCCAAGCCTAACGGCAAGTGGCGAATGTGTGTGGACTACACAAACCTCAACAAGGCATGCCCCATGGACAGCTTTCCATTGCCACGAATCGACCAATTGGTTGATTCCACAACTGGCTACAAGACACTCAACTTCCTCGATGCTTACTCGGGCTATAATCAGATCAAAATGCACCCCGCGGATCAGACTCACACTACCTTTGTCACGGACAAGGGACTATATTGTTACGAGGTCATGCCTTTCGGCCTCAAGAATGCAGGGGCAACCTATCAAAGGCTGGTAAACGCCATGTTTGAAGCTGAACTTGGAGACGTCATGGAAGTATATGTTGACGACATGTTGGTCAAGAGCAAAACAGAAGACAACCACATTGCCAATCTCAACAAAGTATTCACTAAGCTCCTGGCGCACGGGATGCGCCTCAACCCACAGAAATGTATCCTAGCCGTCCGTGGCGGCAAGTTCCTAGGCTTCATGGTCAGTGAAAAAGGCATTGAGGCCAACCCAGAAAAAGTACAGGCCATACTTAACATGACCGTCCCGGCCTCACGAAACGAGGTCCAGTGCCTCACGGGACGCTTGGTAGCTCTGGCACGCTTCATCTCTCGCCTCACGGACAAGTGCAATCCCTTCTTCCAATTGCTCAAAACACAACATAAAAAGGATATCACATAGGGCCCGGAACACGACGACGCCTTCAACAGTATCAAAGCCTACCTTGCTGAGGTCCCTCTACTCTCGAAACCAGCCCCGGGAGAGGTGCTTTACCTGTATTTGGTTGTTTCCGCCACTGCCGTCAGTGCTGCCCTTACACGCCATGAGCACGATAACGAGCTCCCGGTCTATTACTGTGGCAGAGGATTTACAGATCCTGAGAAACTCTTTATCCAGACTTAGAGAAACTCGCTATCGCCCTCATTACTGCCGCTAGGAAACTCCGGCAGTATTTCCAAACCCACACAATCCATGTGTTAACCAACCACCCCTTACGACAAATACTGCAGAAACCTGAAACCTCAGGCCGCATGGTAAAATGGGCAATTGAACTGGGCGAGTTTGACTTGTATTTCAAGCCAAGAGTGGCTATCAAAGGGCAGACAGCTGCAGATTTCATTGCTGAGTTTATCCCCTTGGCCAATGACGATCCACACCTAGACGCCCCCACCAGGGACGCCATCTGGGAACTCCATGTTGACGGATCCTCTAATCACAGACTCAGCGGAGCAGGAATCATAATCACAGACCCAGAGGGCAACTCATATGAATATGCTCTCCGGTTTGAATTCAAAGCCTCCAACAACATAGCTGAATACGAAGCCCTCATAGCAGGCATTCAGCTCTGTCGAGAACTTGGCGCCCGGCACCTCCACATCTTCAGTGATTCTCAGCTTGTGGTCAGTCAAGTGGCAGGGGACTTCAAGACCAACCAGCACAACTTGGGATCCTACAAAAGTCTCGCATGCGCCCTCCTGCAGCACTTCAATTCATACATACTCACCCAAATCCCGCGAGCAAAAAACTCGAAGGCCGATGCTCTCGCGAGACTCGCCACAACTCCTCCCAAGTCCACGCCACCTGATGTGCACATCGAGACACTGGATAAGCCTAGCATCTCAAAGGCTTATTAAGAAATCTTCACCCTCGAGCCCATTGACCAACCCTCATGGATGGACCCATTTGTCACTTTCCTTTCTGATGACACCCTACCCCGAGACAAGAATGAAGCACAGCGGCTACGCCGCAAAGCCTCACTTTACTTGCTCAAGGGTGGAAAACTATATCGCCGAGGCCAGTCATGTCCCTTACTAAGATGCCTCCCCACGACAGAAGGACACAAGGTGCTCCAGTCGCTTCACAGTGGCATTTGTGGGAACCATGCAGGGGCCCAGAACCTCATGTTCAAAGCGCTTCGCGCGGGGTATTACTGGCCAACCTTAGAGCAAGATGCCAAGGCAATTGTCCAAGCATGCCTTCAATGCCATAAATTTGCAGATTTTGCACATCATCCCCCAGTGCCCCTCTCTGTTATCATCTCACCAGTCCCTTTCAGCCAGTGGGGGCTCGATTTCATCAGGCAACTCCCCACAGCCCCAGGACAATTCAAGTATGCCATTGTCATTGTAGATTACAACACAAAATGGATAGAAGCAGAGCCCCTTGCCATAATCACCACTGAAAAAATGATAAACTTCTTATGGTGCAACCTATACTGTCGATTCGGGGTACCCCAGACCATCATTACAGACAATGGCACCCAGTTTGACAATGACACATTCCGGGAATTCCTATCAGACCAAGAAACTGCGATCTTTTACGCCTCCCCGGCACACCCCCAGACCAATGGCCAAGTGGAAGCCATAAACAAACTCATCAAACAGAACTTGAAGAAACGCCTGGAAGAGGCCAAAGGGTTGTGGGCAACCAAGCTCCCAGACGTCCTCTGGACACTTCGCACATCCCCCACAACAGCCACAGGGGAATCCCCATACCTCTTGGCTTATGGCACCGAAGCAGTGATACCAGTGGAAGTGGAAGTCCCGAGTGAACGTGTCACAGCCTACGACCCCGAGACAAATACAATCGGGTTACGACTTAACATGGACCTCCTGGAAGAACGCCGGGACAAGGCGCACCTCAGGACCATCAACAATAAGCAAAAAATAGCCAAGTACTATAACAAAAAAGTCGTACCCCAACCCCTGAAAGTTGGCGACTGGGTCATGAAAGAGGTCATCCCCCACCCCACCGGCCTCAAGGCAAAGTGGGAAGGCCCACTTGAGATAGTTCACGCTTCGGGACCTGCCACATTCTATCTTAGAGGCTGTGACGATCGCGTGCTACACCACCCCTCGAACGCTCGCCACCTCCACCTCTACCCCAGTTAATCAGTATTAAACCCGGCATCATAGCCGGTACTTGTGTACTCTAGCCCAGCAGCGGCTCCCACAATATGTACACCTTGCCCACTAGCGGCCAAATCTAAATGAGATGAATTGCTTTATCATCCCAACATGCTGAACTGAGTCCCGATAACACGGGACCACAAACAAAAGCATTCATAAAAGACAAAACAAACACACAATATGGCTAAACACAGCGCCAAGCATCAACCTGGACTCCCAAGCAATTCATATATTTCAAACATATTCAACATGGCTAACCACGCCACTTACACTGTTTCAGATACCAAAATTCTCTTTCCCTATACCTACCAAAACAAAAACTCCCC
Organism: Fragaria iinumae; assembly: GCA_009720345.1. Taxonomy (NCBI): domain Eukaryota; kingdom Viridiplantae; phylum Streptophyta; class Magnoliopsida; order Rosales; family Rosaceae; genus Fragaria; species Fragaria iinumae. The sequence goes on along the minus strand of CM019122.1, from coordinate 10,061,112 downwards.
ATCACCTCAATCAGTTTCCCCCGGAAGACGGGCCGCCAGACTTGTCCACACTCCCCCCACCCTTCGACCCGCTACCACGGCCGCGAGACGCGCCAACATTCATTGAACCCCTCTTCCCTAAAAGGTGCTTCGCGGGGTCCCGTGACACAAGTGGAGGCCTCATAGGAACATTGGGGCGCACAAGCGAACTCACTTGGGCCACCTTAGAAACAGAAGCCTTCTTCACCGGAGATCTCTGCATGTCGGGGCGGGCAGGCACCAGAGGCCCCACAGCAAGAGACTCAGACGACACTTGAGACACCACCACTTGCGCGGATAAACACCCCTCGGGACAAGCAACCCTTGAGGGTGACGCAGTGATAAGACGTATTTGCACACGCATCAATTAACCCTGTCAACAAATCAATCGTAGTATAAAGCAAGCAGGGATCGTTCTAAACCGGGGATCCAACTACAGGGTAGATCCATCTAATCTAATATAAATGTCGAAATAAGCATATAGGTTTAAAGGTTTTATGATTTCGGAAAAGACAAAAATAATAAATCCTAAATTACTTCTATACATATATACACGTGATCAACCAACATTCATGCAAACTCAACCAAACAACCATGTAAGAATAAAGAAGACAATCTCTAATCTCATTTAAGTCTACACCGTGAGCAAATATACAACCTAAATTTGATATGCACATAAGTTCCTACGTGGTTCCTATGACATAGACCAACTTAGAATTAGACTACGGGTTTCATTCAACATCGCGACACAACAAGCTCGGCTACGTGCTCTACTTATAGGTCACACACATAAACTAATCATGCAATTATGTATCACATAAAGAATCGATGTGTTTAAGCACTAGTCCAAATCAAACATAGGTAGAAAATCGGTGAAAAACAAAGACAATGCAACTTATCAACTACGTGTATCAAAGTCGAACTTTGGATGATTAACACATGCAATATCAACTACTTGTATCAACTTCACATGATAATGTAATATAGCACCGAAAATCTTAAAGTATTTAGACATTAAACTCACGGCATAATACCTAAAATCATTGATTAAAAATTGAAAACTTTAATTCAAAACATGGTTCAAAAGTACTTCTATCTCATAGACAAGAATCGAAGTATACTTAAGCAAAAACTTAAAACAAACATAAACGAAAACAAACACATAGCAATCCGAAAATAGAAGATGGAATTCACTCTCAAAATATCCCTACGTGTTCTATTCTTCGAGTGAGCGGAGTCCTAGGCTACTTGCTTTGGACAAATGCTGAAGGTGGGATCGGATTGTGGTGTTTGGAGATTGATGGAGTTTCGGCAAAGGCTTTGGTGTTATTTGCACGGGTTGATGATCCTCTTATGTCCTTGAAGTCGTGCTTTATATAGAGGAAAAACCCTAGAGAAGTCAGCCACAAAGCCTAAACCAAGTTGGTTTAGGATTCCTAGTTCTTCTCAATTTCGGCAGAATGACCTCCGTCTGAAGATTACGTCATAACTTCCTCTAGAAAATAGATATTGAGATGATTCCAATTGATTTGGAAATTAGACTCCCGTAGCTTTCTATCCATATATGGCACGTTTTCTGATTCATTGTGAGCTGTCCTGGAGAGTCCGTTGAAGTTGGCAGACGTGCACAGGAATTCTCCCGATTTGATCCGGATTCTGCTGAATTTAAATCTTCTTCTCCATATTGGACTTGGTTTGGGTCTTTCCTTCATGGACTCGGCTTCGAGGAAAGATGGAATCCTGATTAAGACATGAATCCTGAGTAAACAAGGATTTCAAATACTTAGCACAATTTTAACACCAAATTCTTCAATTCCGAAATTACTATGTGTTTTAACACTCAAACCTACATATTTCTACTTTAAGCAATTATTCTACACTAAACACAAATATAAAGCTAAATCAACTAAATAAGAGTTAACAAAGGGAAAATAAAGGGTATAAACATATTAAGAACGTCACACTTTGTGCTCCTATCAACAACCCCACACTTAACCTTTGCTAGTCCCTTAGCAAACCACTAAAACAAAAACAACACAACTAATATCGAAAATACTACAATGACTCAATCTAATGCCTTCAACGAAATTGTCTCAGAGACCTTCAAAATCATAGCATCGAGAATAGCACAAGTATCGAAATTGAAAGGTGAATTCAATGGTTAATAAACATGAGATTTCGATATAACAAGTAAGGCATGGCAGAAACAAAGGTGAAATTAAGCTCGACATGTTCCAAACAAGTTCAAATTCAACTCACAAAGGATATGCACTCCGAATTTTTTTTTTTTTTTTCTCTCAAGAACATGGCATATGCTTAAAAGCTTTTCACACACAAGAGTTAAAAAGAACATAATGAATTCAAAAACCTCATGAAAGATACCAATCATATGCACAAATGAACCACAACCATAAGCTTACTCATGAAACAGACTCCACAGATCAAAGTTTACTTATCTTAAGAATCATGCGGATCTTTTAGAAAATAGGTTGGCTAGGCTCGGCGTGGAAGAATTTTCAAAGTAAAGGAATCACAAAGGTCATCCTCAAGACTTAGCAGAGCAAGAACATCCACCTTATGTCACCATACACCATCAAGGGCCAAATTTCATTATGTTGGACCCATCCTTCACTTTAAACATTGTGAAAACGAACAAAGGCTAAAGTATAACATATTGAGCCTTCAACAACAAATTACAACTCCAAATTCACAAAAACTTCATCTAGGCCGAGACACTTCTTCTCAAGTCGAAACTTTTTTTTTTTTTTTTTTTTTTTACTTCTCTCGGATCATGCTTATTTCTTCTTTTTTTTTTTTTTTATATAATCGAGAGCAATTTTTTTTTTTTCTTTTTCTTTTGTATATTGGCAACAAACTTCTTAGAACAACCCCACACTTGTATTGAATCATCACCTCAAATCACCAATCAAAGATAGCTCTGCCAAGCTCGAGACAAGGTAGAGGAATTCTATACTAGGCAAGGGATAATTTAGGTGAACAAGAAAAGCATAACGTAGGCTCTAGGGGGTTTAGACTAAGGGGTCCCAAACAGGGCTCAAAATAGGGATATATGGCTATTTAGATAAAGTGGTGATAGTCCTAAGAAAGATCCACAATCCTATTCAAAATCAAAGCAAGTTATGATAAAAGTTTTGAAAGTTTCATAAGTAAGTTCTAGCAATCTCTAGTTCATTAAATCTATGGCATATAAATCGATCAAGTAGTGTATAATGAGGTCATATATATCAAAGAATAGATAGAGTAAACTCTCCAAAGAAAAGGCACATATATATGGCTCGAAAATCTCACAAAGGTTATATGAAATCAAACAAGTAAGGAACATGCTCATTCTGTACCTAAGTTTCAATGATCCTCATCTACTACAAGTTCGTACAATTTCAACATATCTATTAACCATCAAATAACATATAAGCTCAAAGATTCGAAATCATGCTCATCTCAATAACTAATCAATCAAAGATCGTATATTCATCCTAGACACGTTAGAAGGCACCTAAGACTTAACAAAATAAAAGCAAAACACAACATAAAGAAACAAAGTTCATCTAAGAATCGGCAAATTTTAAAATTTAACCAAATAAATTAAAAATAACTCAAATCAAATCAAAGCATAGCAAATCAACGAGTAATGACATCCCACCCCACACTTAAAATCAACATTGTCCTCAATGTAAGAAAACTAAGAGCAAACCGAAAATAAAAGAGGAGGGATAAAGAAATTTGCAAACTCTCGTTGATGGCTCCTTCTATGGGTTGCCTCCCATGCAACGCTTAAATGTTTAGAGTCCTTTAGCCTAGACTATCATCTCCCCTTGCCTATGCCGAAGCCTCTAGGAGAGAAACTTCCTCCACCGTTTGGTTCACCATGTTCTCCATGTAAGGCTTTAATCGATGACCATTAACCTGAAATTCAGCTCCTTTGACCATGCTTCTAATCATGACTGCACCAGAAGGAAAGACATTAGTGATAACAAAAGGTCCTATCCACCTAGAACGTAGCTTGCCTGGAAACAACCTAAGTCTAGAATTAAATAAGAGAACTTTCTGGCCAATAACAAAGTCTTTCTTTCGAATCATCCTGTCATGGAACGCCTTGGTTTTCTCTTTGTAGATCACGGCAGAATCATAGGCTTCATTCCTGATTTCTTCAAGTTCACACAACTGCAATTTCCTGTGTAATCCGGCCTCATCAATATCCATATTAAAAGTCCGAACCGCCCACCAAGCTCGATGTTCCAACTCCACAGGCAAGTGGCAAGCTTTGCCGTACACCATACGAAACGGTGACATCCCCAAGGGATTTTTGAATGCAGTCCGATATGCCCATAGTGCATCATCAAGTCGTTGGCTCCAATCCTTGCGTGATGGCTTCACACTCTTTTCCAATATCCGCTTGATCTCTCGGTTACTAAGCTCCACTTGCCCACTTGTCTGGGGGTGATAAGGTGTAGCCACCTTATGCTTGATTCCATACTTCTTCATTAGAGCTTCAATTGTCCGATTGCAAAAGTGGGAACCTCCATCACTTATAACAAATTTCGGCATTCCAAACCTGGAGAAAATATTAGAGCGTAGGAAATCTGCAACAACTCGAGAATCATTAGTCCGGGTGGCTTTTGCTTCCACCCATTTAGAAACATAATCCACACATACGAGAATGTATAAATTTCCCTGAGAATTCGGAAAAGGCCCCATGAAATCAATACCCCAACAATCAAATATTTCAACATGTATAATAGGTTGCATAGGCATCTCATCCCTAGGTCCTAAATTCCCTGTCCTTTGACATCTATCACATGAAGCACAATACATATAAGCATCTCGAAAAATAGTAGGCCAAAAGAATCCACATTCTAAAACTTTTAAAGCAGTCCTACGAGAACCAAAGTGGCCTCCACAAATTTGATCATGGCAAAAACTAAGAATAGACCTATGCTCATTCTCCGGGACACACCTCCTAATAACTTGATCAACACAATGTTTCCATAAATAAGGTTCATCCCACACATAATGTCTAGCTAATGCCTTAAGTCTATTTCTAGCATGATAGGACATAGAATTCGGAAATTGCTTTGTAACAAGATAATTCACAATATCGGCATACCAAGGCTCACTTACCTCACTTACCTTGCTTACCTTGAAGAGTTGCTCGTCCGGGAAGCATTCTTGGATGGCCACGGGATCCGAGTCACGCACCAATCGGCTAAGGTGGTCGGCAACAACATTGTCCGATCCCTTTTTGTCCTTGATTTCCAAATCGAACTCTTGGAGAAGCAATATCCACCTAATCAATCTCGGCTTGGCATCCTTCTTTGTCAACAAATACTTCAAAGCCGCATGGTCAGTATAAACAATAACTTTAGATTGAAGTAAGTAAGAACGAAACTTATCCAAAGCAAAGATCACGGCAAGAAGTTCTTTCTCAGTGGTGGTGTAGTTTTGTTGCGCATCATTGAGCGTCCGAGAGGCATAATAAATGGCATACGGCTGCTTGTCTCTTCTCTGTCCGAGCACAGCCCCCACGGCATAGTCTGAGGCGTCACACATCAACTCGAAGGGCAAGGACCAATCCGGTGGCGCCATGATTGGTGCCGATGTCAACATGGTCTTCAACCGCTCAAAAGCTTCCTTGCATTCGGCATCAAAGTGGAAGGGCACATCCTTTTGCAACAAGGAACTCAAAGGTCGAGCTATCTTGGAGAAATCTTTGATAAATCGACGATAAAAACCTGCATGTCCAAGAAAGCTTCGAACATCCCTCACACTTGTGGGGATGGGTAAGTGACGCACAATATCTATCTTAGATTTATCAACTTCAATACCCCTATTACTAACAATATGACCGAGCACTATACCCTGATTAACCATGAAGTGACATTTTTCCCAATTAAGCACAAGATTAGTTTCCTCACATCTCCTAAGCACAAATTCTACATTTTCTAAGCATGTATCGAAATCTTCACCATAAACAGAAAAATCATCCATAAAGACTTCAATTTTAGAACCTATGAATTCAGAAAATATGTAGTACATGCATCTTTGAAACGTACCTGGAGCATTGCATAAGCCAAAAGGCATGCGGCGGTAGGCAAAAGTGCCAAAGGGACATGTGAACGTTGTCTTCTCTTGATCCTCTTCCGCAACACTTATTTGATTGTAACCACTATAACCGTCAAGAAAACAATAGAAGGAATGGCCGGCTAACCTCTCAAGCATTTGATCAATGAATGGTAATGGCATGTGATCCTTCCTTGTTGTTGCATTGAGCCTCCTATAATCGATACACACTCGGTGGCCGGTTACGGTCCTTTGCGGCACAAGCTCGTTTTCATCATTCTTCACCACCGTGATTCCACTCTTTTTTGGCACAACTTGAACCGGTGAAATCCATCTTGAATCCGAAATTGGGTAGATGACTCCACAATCGAGCAACTTTGTCACCTCATCCTTCACAACTTGCATCATAGGTGGATGAAGACGTCGTTGACCCTCCTTGGTCGGCTTTGCTCCATCTTCAAGCAAAATTCGGTGAACACACATTGTAGGGCTAATTCCCTTGATGTCGGCTAAGGTCCACCCTATGGCCGTCTTGTGTCTTTTCAAAACTTTGATCAATCTCTCCTCTTGCTCCTTCTCTAGTGATGATGATATGATAACTGGCAATGTTTCATTCTCTCCCAAATACACATACTTCAAATGTTCCGGAAGAACCTTGAGATCTAATTTTGGAGTTTGGACAATGGAAGGAAGAAACTTGTTAGATGGACAGAGAATTGGACTAGGGGAGGAGTAGCATACCTCGGCAGCCACCTCAAGTGACTGCACGGTTGCAAATAAGGGCGGAGACACGGCCTCGGCAGAAACTGCAATTTTGTTCCCCATGGCATCAAATCCGATTCCTTTTGCCAAGGTGAGTTCCAAGGTGTCTTGAGCTATTGTCTCCACATATTCATCTGCAAGAGCATCCACAACATCAATAGAAAAAGAATCTCGAAAAAGTTCAGGAAGAGGATACCTCATTGCATCAAAAATATTGTAACTAATGATGTCTCCATCTATTTCAAAAGTTAGTTCCCCTGAGTAGACATCAATTTTGGTCCTGGCGGTTCTCATGAATGGTCTTCCCAACAGAATGGGAATTTCTTTGTCATCTGCATCCGCCGGTTCCATGTCAATGACATAGAAATCTGCAGGAAATGTTAAACTTGCAACCTGCACTAAAACATCCTCAACATATCCCAGAGGGATCTTGTTGGAGCGGTCAGCCAATCTAATGTTAATGTTATCCTTTTTCAACTCACCTAAACCTAAATCCGCATAAAGATAAGAAGGCATAACATTAATCGAAGCACCTAGATCTAACATGATTTTATCAAAACTATGAGTACCAATGGTTCATGGAATCGAAAAACTCCCTGGATCCTTGAGCTTAGGTGGTAGTTTCCTTTGAAAAACCGCAGAGATGGTTTCATTCATTACCGCTACATCCTTCTCTCGTGGTAGCCTCTTGTTGGTGCACAACTCTTTCAAGAATTTCGCATACTTTGGATTTTGTTGAATGCACTCAAGCAATGGCATGTTTACTTCCACCTTCTTGAATAACTCAATCATTGCATGATCAGCTTCATCGTGCTTTGATTTAGCAAACCTGTTGGGGAAAGGGGCACGAGCATGGACATTAGTAGAAACTAAACCACTAGAGCTAGAAGACTTACCTTTCTCAAGCACGGCTTGAGTGGATTTCGGATCAGCAGGGACTGCAAGAGGCACGGCCTCTTGCACCTTCTTCTTGTCGGCAGGAACTGCCGCATGGTCATTCTTTCTCTCGGACTGAGGCACGGCCTCTTTGTCCGGCTGCTTCTCGGCATAGACCTCTTCAATATCTTCGTCATCTTGTAAACAGACATTCTCGGCCTCACCTTCCTTAGAAGGCTCCGACTTCTTCAACAAAGGCTCCTCAAAAATTCGACCACTCCTAGTTGTAACGATCTTGAATTGTCCGGCATTCGGGTTTGGCAAGGTTTGGCTCGGCAACTTACCACTTTCATGGATTTTACCCATGAAATCGATAACCTGTCCCATCTGCTTCTTGAGCTCCGTGATCTCTTTAGCATTAGCCTGTTGACCTGTCACTAAAGCTTGAGTTGCAGATGTTAAGTTCTGTTGCCCTTGAGCAAGGGACTTCAAGATTTCATCATAGTTAGGAGTAGAAGAACTAGCATTATTATTTGAACCTTGAACATTGGCATTATTAGGCACGAAATTAGAAGAGTTAGGGACAAAACCTTGAGGTACCTGAGGCCTCACAAACAAACCTGAAGGACGAGGTCCTTGACCTTGCATATTGGCCGGTTGAGCATTGTTGTTACTCCACCGAAAATTCGGATGATCTCTAATTCCAGGATTGTAAGTGTTCGAATATGGGTCATAACGTTGCTTCTGTTGTCCCATAAAGTTCAACTCCTCCTCACTCATAGCACTATTCGGACATGAATCTGTAGAGTGATCCGAAAGTGAGCAAATTCCACAAGCTTGGTTGCCAAGGTTCGAACCATTGAAAGCCTTGACCAAGACATCAAGCTTCCTATCCAACGTGATCATTTGATTCCGAGCTTCAATGTCATAGACACCACCACGGCCTCCTGCCGACTTCCTTGAGTTCTTGGTGCTGAATTGACGATTGTTATCCGCCAAGTCCTCAATCAAATTATATGCTTGCCGTCCGGTCTTGTTCATAAATGTGCATCCACATGCAGAGTCCACCATACCCTTGTTGGTGTTGTCAAGTCCCTCATAAAAAGCTTGAACTAACTCGTCCAAAGAAATTCCATGATGAGGGCACTTCCTCTGAAGTTCCTGAAACTCTTCCCATGCCTCATAGAGAGTGTCACCATCCTTTTGAGTGAAGTTCTGAATCTCCCTCCTTAGCTTCTTCGTGAGTTGCGCAGGGAAGAATTGTTTCAAGAACTTCGAGGTCATCTCATTCCAATTGGTGATGATTCCTGCAGGCAAAGAATACAACCAACGCTTAGCATCATCTTTAAGAGTAAAAGGAAATAAAAGCAGTTTTAGGCCTTCTGGAGTAAGATGATTGATGGATTGCAATCTGCAGATATCGAGAAACTCTCTAAGGTGAACATTAGGGTCCTCCATTGGTGATCCCGAGTACTTAGGCAATTGCCCAAGTAACTGAACTGGTATGGAGAAGTTGGCTTCATTAGGCACAGTGAAAGCGATGCATGAAGGTGATTCCGGGGCTGTGGGAACGAAAGCAGATTTGAGTGGTGAGTCGGTCATGTCGATGTCGGCCTTGTCTTCCTCACAATCAATTTCGGATTCGGATGAAAATGAAGATTCGGAATGGATCCGAAATGGAGAAAGAGGGTCTTGCTCTTCAAATTCCAAAGGTCCAACCGTGCTACTTGATGCTTCTTTTTGCTTCTTTCTTTGGTTTTTATAAGCACGGTCAATCTCGGGATTTAATGGAACAAGAGCTCCTTGTGAAGACGAACGAGTGAGTCGTGGTTGCATGCACGTCTAGTACCTGAAAAACCAATCGGCCAAGATCAAGTTTAGTATGCATGAGTATAAAACGAAATCACAAGCAATAAACTAGAATAAGCAAAGGAAAACAAAACAAATTCGAAAATCTAGAGAAAAATTTCGAAATAAATTAAATACAAAAATCATACATGGCACCAATCTTTTAAGATTACAAATTCATACAAGCTTATTTTCGAGTCGCTACTAAAACACTTAAATAAATAATGATTCTAGATGGTAAGACACGGTGGACGTGCGGCCTGGATATTGATGTTTCGATCACAAGCTTGAAGCGTTGTTTCTAAATGTCAATAGCTCAATCCAGAGATAGTGAACATGGTAGGACTCGTTTAGTGAGCAATGAGAACTCCATCACCGAGATGTATGTCCTCAAGGCTCTTGAGATCCAATTTTGGTCCCATGCACCAGAGTAATAGAAGGAGCGTACCAATGTACTCAGCTAGCAACAAACTTATGAACCAAACATGACTCCAAGTGTTAATAAAAGCCGCCCACAACCTCATGCAAACCCGAGGGTAAACAAGAAGGGTTAAGGCTAGAATTAACAAAAGGGATCCTACCTATTCCTGTGTAGTACAACCTACAACATTATTCATACAAGTATTAAAGTAGAAAGACAAAAATAAAACACAGTTACATTATATACAAATTTATGGTTTAACTTTACAAATATAAACATATAGACATATATACAATGCAAATTTTGACAATTAAAAAGATCGAGGATCCCGAAGGATCCCCGGCAACGGCGCCATTTGATAAGACGTATTTGCACACGCATCAATTAACCCTGTCAACAAATCAATCGTAGTATAAAGCAAGCAGGGATCGTTCTAAACCGGGGATCCAACTACAGGGTAGATCCATCTAATCTAATATAAATGTCGAAATAAGCATATAGGTTTAAAGGTTTTATGATTTCGGAAAAGACAAAAATAATAAATCCTAAATTACTTCTATACATATATACACGTGATCAACCAACATTCATGCAAACTCAACCAAACAACCATGTAAGAATAAAGAAGACAATCTCTAATCTCATTTAAGTCTACACCGTGAGCAAATATACAACCTAAATTTGATATGCACATAAGTTCCTACGTGGTTCCTATGACATATACCAACTTAGAATTAGACTACGGGTTTCATTCAACATCGCGACACAACAAGCTCGGCTACGTGCTCTACTTATAGGTCACACACATAAACTAATCATGCAATTACGTATCACATAAAGAATCGATGTGTTTAAGCACTAGTCCAAATCAAACATAGGTAGAAAATCGGTGAAAAACAAAGACAATGCAACTTATCAACTACGTGTATCAAAGTCGAACTTTGGATGATTAACACATGCAATATCAACTACTTGTATCAACTTCACATGATAATGTAATATAGCACCGAAAATCTTAAAGTATTTAGACATTAAACTCACGGCATAATACCTAAAATCATTGATTAAAAATTGAAAACTTTAATTCAAAACATGGTTCAAAAGTACTTCTATCTCATAGACAAGAATCGAAGTATACTTAAGCAAAAACTTAAAACAAACATAAACGAAAACAAACACATAGCAATCCGAAAATAGAAGATGGAATTCACTCTCAAAATATCCCTACGTGTTCTATTCTTCGAGTGAGCGGAGTCCTAGGCTACTTGCTTTGGACAAATGCTGAAGGTGGGATCGGATTGTGGTGTTTGGAGATTGATGGAGTTTCGGCAAAGGCTTTGGTGTTATTTGCACGGGTTGATGATCCTCTTATGTCCTTGAAGTCGTGCTTTATATAGAGGAAAAACCCTAGAGAAGTCAGCCACAAAGCCTAAACCAAGTTGGTTTAGGATTCCTAGTTCTTCTCAATTTCGGCAGAATGACCTCTGTCTGAAGATTACGTCATAACTTCATCTAGAAAATAGATATTGAGATGATTCCAATTGATTTGGAAATTAGACTCCCGTAGCTTTCTATCCATATATGGCACGTTTTCTGATTCATTGTGAGCTGTCCTGGAGAGTCCGTTGAAGTTGGCAGACGTGCACAGGAATTCTCCCGATTTGATCCGGATTCTGCTGAATTTAAATCTTCTTCTCCATATTGGACTTGGTTTGGGCCTTTCCTTCATGGACTCGGCTTCGAGGAAAGATGGAATCCTGATTAAGACATGAATCCTGAGTAAACAAGGATTTCAAATACTTAGCACAATTTTAACACCAAATTCTTCAATTCCGAAATTACTATGTGTTTTAACACTCAAACCTACATATTTCTACTTTAAGCAATTATTCTACACTAAACACAAATATAAAGCTAAATCAACTAAATAAGAGTTAACAAAGGGAAAATAAAGGGTATAAACATATTAAGAACGTCACACTTTGTGCTCCTATCACGCAGCCAAAGGAGCCGGAGGCCGCGACGCACCCACAGCCGAAACCCCCTGCCGCCCAGCAGCAGACGTCGAACGCCAGGCCTCATGCTGCTTCGCCAAAGACTGCGAGATCTCAGCTTGCTTCCTCTATTCAGGCGTCATCTGTTCCCACGCCTTCTTGGCAGCACCTCTATCGGCATACCACTTGCGCATAGCCGCCTCATTAATCCAGCCCGCCCGGCAACCAGTACGACTCAGCTCATCCTGGCCTTTATTGAAGGCACCCCTCAGCTGCTGCTTGTAAGTTTCACTCTCGCGAAACAACCTCTCCCCTACCCCGGCAGCTCGCCCACACTTGGCCTTCCAGGACGTCTCCAGCTCCGCCAGCGACTGAGTCAGCCTCGCCACCTCAGTCTCCAAGGACGCTGCCTTGGCTATCGCCAACTGCCCAGCCTCCACCTGCTCATCCTTCTTCTGCATCGCCTCCTTCAGCTCCGCCACAACTTTCTCCGCGGCGGCAGCCTGATCTCGGAAGACAGCAGCATCCTGCCCCACCTGCTCTAGATGCTCCGCGAGGGCACGGTTATTATCCTCCGCCTCCCTCAACCGCTGACACTTCGCCTCGGCATCATCCCGCAAATGAGTGACCGCCCTCTCACTCGCAGCGTACATCAGCAACGTCGCCTGCAAGTACACGACAACACGTCTAAGCAAAAAAAAAACAAAGGCAAAAAAGGGGGGGTTACCAGTACTTACCCGCGTCAGCTTCTCCTTGGCAAGTGTCATGCCAACCAACGGATCCACCTCCTCCAAAGCATGCATATCGCGGGAGCAATGCCGCATGTCGTATGCCATTTGGACCAAGTATGGCTGCGCCTCCCCCGTCCCTTCTAAAGCTTGAGTGATCCCAGCTAAGCTACTCGAACTCGCAGAACACTCTTCCCTCCGCGGCTTCTTAGATTGGCCCCCGCGAGTTGGCTCCTTTCTCTTCCGTGACTTTGCCACGCCAGTCTCCTCAACAGGACCCGCCAACTCCCCCCGCACGTCTTGGCCACCTGAGCGAGGCCCGCCCACATCTTCCACCACCAAGTCCTCCACAACCTCTGGCTCCGCGATAGGTTCCTCAAGTGGGGACTGACTTTGTTCGTCCTCGCGATCACCACCCTCTATCTGCGTCCCCTCGACATCCACTTCCTGGACGCCCAAACCCATTGCTTCCGCCACCAAAGGAGGCACGTAGGCGTAATCCTCATCCGCCAGGTTCAACCTCAAAAAATCTTCACAGTCACCCGGCTCCACCTCTTTCCCCTCCCCGGTCTCCAAGTCAAAGTCATACCGCTTGGCGTGGTCAGCCTCGACACGCAACCCCTCCAGCACGTCCGTATCCGACACCTTGTCGTATGGACCTTCCTTCTTCCGCGCTCCGCCGTCCCGCGGCATCGTGACTGGAAAAAAAAAAAAAAAAAAAAAAAGAGAAGAAAGGGGGGAAGGTCAGAGAGAGACCAACAAGCATAAAAAGGGACCACAACAATCACAATACAGACCCGGAACCCGGGTATAGCCGAAATGGTTGTATATGCCAAGGCGACATATCCGATAAAAGCTTCTACACTCGAACGCCCATGCCATCCGGCGTATCCGACGCTCCATCAGCTCGGTTAGATTATATTCTTGGGGCACTACACAAAGTCAGCAGTCAACAAAGGCAGCACAGAACAAAGTAAAGAACCACAAAGACACGAGAACACGGTACCTATTTTCTGGAAAGCCCCGGGCACTCGGAAAGGATGTCCATGCCACTGCCCCCCAACTAGAAAGCTTTTCCGCCGCCAATTCTCATTTGTCGACGTCGGCAAGTCTTCCACCAAGACTTTGAACTTCCCCCGGGACTTCATCGTCACGCAGCCCCGGCTACCCTTCTTTGCACACCACCCCATATGCCAGCAAGCATTGAACTCCTCAGAATTGGGGAACTCCTGCTTCAGGAGGCGAAAAAGCACCCCCGTCCCCAGTATCTGCCTTAACATATTGGGGGTAACTTGCCCCGGGGCGACATACAAACACGCTAGTATGTACTGCACAAACGGGGGCAGCGGGAACGTCAGCCCGCACCTAAGTTGGTACTCATATACCAACGTGAAATTGCCCGGCGGGTCCCAAAATTTCACACCATTGCCAAGCGGCCGCAGTAAGACCTCATCCAGAATACTCCAGTTCTGTCGAAGCGCTTCAAGTTCCGACACGGTCATACTTTCGCCAGGAGGTTCCCAAAACAAATCATCCTCCTCCCGGGTTCTCGCCATGCTAAAATCCTCTACCTCCTGCAAGAGAGGGTCAAACGAGGACACATGAGAACCGACATCCATAACAGGGATGCCTTCCCCTAAATCAAGGGCAACTTCCGCCATAATCTCATCTAACTCTTCCTCCCACCGGTGCAGAGTGTCCGAATCAGAATCAGGCGAACTAGAGACAGCAACAGTCTCTTCGCTGGACACCCACACCGGATCTGTCATACCCGACACCCTCACAAGTTACACTCGCTACCTTAACCCTAACCAACCCGACAGCAAACCAGTCAATCCCCTACTCTAGAATTCCTACCAACATCACAAAAATACGAACAATCCCTATCAACTCCAGATAACAAAAACACAAACCCAACAACAAAACAACATTCGAGCTTTGATTTCATACCTTGAAATGGGGGATATGCATAGTGGCAGTGAAGCTGGTTGCAAACAGCCGAGCGCTTGCACCCAATCGATCGAGGATGAAATTGGACGTTCCCCAGCTTTGATTCCAAAGTACAACCCAAAAACCTCTGCAGAAAATCGCAAATAACCCCTCCCCCCTTCAATCTACCCCAAGTCTATTTATACAGCTAGGGCACAACCACGTCGACCACAATCATAAATGCATGTACGGCGCATCCACTCCCTCACACACGCGCATTAACTACGCACGCGGGGCGAAGACGAAACACACAAGCGCGAACCGTCACGCTACCAAAGCGAACGGTTACGCCACTAGCGCGAACGGTCACGCTACCAGCGCGAATGGTCACGCTACCAACGCGAACTGTTACGCCACTAGAGCAAACGGTCACGCTACCAACGCGAGCTGTTACGCCACTAGCGCGAACCGTCACGCTACCAACGCGAACTGTTACGCCACTAGCGCGAACCGTCACGCTACCAACGCGAACGATTACGCCACTAGCGCGAACCGTCACGCCACCAACGCGAACAGTTACGCCACTAGCGCGAACCGTCACGCCACCAACGCGAACAGTTACACCACTAGCGCGAACCATCACGCTACCAACGCGAACGGTTACGCCACTAGCGCAAACCGTCACGCCACCAACGCGAACGGTTACACCACTAGCGCGAACCATCACGCTACCAACGCGAACGGTTACGCCACTAGCGCGAACCGTCACGCTACTAATGCGAACGGTGACGGTTACGCCACTAGCGCGAACGGTGACGGTTACGCCACTAGCGCGAACCGTCACGCCACCAACGCGAACGGTTACGCCACTAGCGCGAACCGTCACGCCACCAGCGCGAACTGTCACGCCACCAGCGCGAACTGTTACGCTCCCACCGCGAACCGCTACAACCTTAACACTCGGTGTGAACGACCACGTGCCTCATAAACTCGCCATTTATGACACACGTGCAACATGGCGAGATGGTCCACTTCAGATTCTCAGAACCTTCCCCCGTCACCTCGCGACCCTCGCGTGGGGACTTGGGGACTCGACACCATGCCTCCAGCGACCAAGTAAAACATATTCTCGGCACCTAAAGAATAACTCCCCACCCAAGAGTTCTCTCGGACCGCGGACTTGGGGACTTGTTAGTACATAGCCAAAATACTTGGCCAAGCCGAGAATGTGACACAATTACCCGGTCGCCGAAGATCATTCCGGGCAAGACAGCACCGGCGAACCCTTCACGGGTACCCAGAGGGCGAAGGTCCGGCAGCAATCCACCTGCCAGATCCGCCCTCCAGCAGCAAAACACCCCCCAAAGCGGAGGTGCCGCAGAGGACCACAAACAGTCCCACATCGAGGACTGAGGCCGGAGCGCTTAACATTGGCCTATAAAACAGGCACAAACGCCCATAAGAGGTAAGTCCAATAAACTTCATCTAATCACTCCCGCACTCGGCAAGTAGCAACTAAGCGTTAACTTAAGCATCAGAGAGTCGAAGACTGGTACCCCAGTCCCGACTCCTGACGCATCGCTACTTGTGCAGGTGCAAGACCCGGTTCCAAGAATTCGACCCCCCATTCCTTGATCTCGAGTTAGGTAGAAACACTCCTCTTTTGGGATTTTATTTTTCTCTGCTCTTCTTTGCTTCTTTTTTTTCCTTTTGGTTTCTTGTTCTTTTGCTTCTTCTGTTCCATTTGTACCCAACAAAGTTGTGGCGGTTTCCGTCTATGTGGAGATCGTGGAGTGGTAGTTCTGCTGGCAATTCTTTTCAAGTTGGGAGATTGAGCGAATGCATTCGTGCGTCTTTTTTTTTTTTTTCTTCTTCCTTTTTTCTCTCCTCCTCTCTTCCGTAGAATACTCCCTCTTTCTTTCTTCTTGTCTTCCTTTTTTTTTCTTTCTCTTTCTTCCTCTCTTCCGCATATCCTGTTTCCTTTTTTCTCTCGTCCTATCTTCCCGTATTGTTTTCTTCGAAAGCTCTGATTTGCAAAGTTACAATTGTATCCTTGCAATGATTTTTACACATACATGTAGATTAATAAAACTTGGGTTTTTTAGGAAGTTCAAAAATTTAACCTTTGACAAAGTCAAACTTTTCTTCTGGTTTTATTAATAGCAGATATAGCCTTATCATGAAGGACACACGTCGATCATGTAGAGACTTTACCCTAATCTCTGATTAACTAACATAACTGTTGATTAACAAAGCAACTAATTAACCAAGCATTCACGCGCACTGCACATGAGGTTCCACTTCTCCTAATGCCAACAGAAAAGGTAATTACTCTGATTTCATAACAGTTACATAGTAAAGTTAGAAGTACAGGAACTATGACTTAATTTATCGTGATAAGATGAGGGGAAAAGAACAAAAAGAAAACAAGATCAATCATTGTATATTTATGAAGACAACTCAGTTTCCAGGAAATCTAATCCAAATATACTCCCTCTCCCATATCCAATGGAAGCAGTAACCTTGCAAAATGGAAATTGTGCTACCTCTGGAAATAGTTTCTTGGATGTGTATAGAAGTTGCACTACATTGATCATGATCAGATACTATTGCAACCGGCACTTCAGCTTTTCAGTCTCAAGCTCTTGTTTCAAGGCTTCAATTTGTTCAGCCAAGGCAACATTTTCCTGGAATATCACGACTTATAAGTAAAGCATAGGATTCACTCTTAAACGAACTTTTTAACACTCTTGCCACAACTGTCCATCAGAACCGACAAAGGAGAATACAGAGATAAAAGCTTAATGTAACATCTAAGTGTGTAGTTAATATAATGGTTTCATATAGGGAATAATTTAAGATGTTTGTAGCACAAAGGATTGTGATAATATTTGCAAGCCAGTCCGATCCTAGTTTATCAATAGCTTCAAAAACTGAATCTATAGTAAGAAAGTGCTACGAGAAACAAGAGTGAAGTTCTAGGGGAAAAGGTCACCTTTTGTAGCATCACCAATTTCAGGTTGATATTAGCAGCATCTCCATCCTCCTCCAGAGATCCCTTTATCTGTCAGGAAGCCAAATATTTAATCAGTCCTCAAAGAAAAGACATGCACAAAATAGACCTAATTATGGCATGAGGGTGAAGGAAAGAATTGAAAGACGATACCACCAAATTTGTACATATAAATTGTTGCTTTAAACATACCAGCATATTAAATTCTTTAAAGGAATGTATATGCCCTCACCCTCAACAGCTAAAGACAGGAGTATTTACAGTAAATTGATACTAGTGCCGTGACGAATGCATATCAATTTGACCACTCTACAGCATATAACACATGAGGAGACATTTGAAGAAATCATTTCACCAGTGACTAGACCAAACATGTGCCAGAAAATTATCGTCTTGGCAGGTGTGAGTAGTGTATATGGAAGCCATCTACAAGACTTGATTTCACACCAGCCGTTTTACCACAGTGCACCAGAGAGAGAAGAAATGCTAATAATTTACTCGAAGATCAAGTTATTAGACTGATGAATTGATTAAGAATTCATTCTACTCAAAGATTGGCCCAAACCGGTTCAACAACTGTAGGCCAGAAACCACAATAACATAGAGAATCAGAGAACCGAAACCATTATTTGGTTTCTAATGCACTTTCCATCAATTTGAGTTAGAATACAGATTATCATCCTTAGGGGTTATCAACTCATCATTCTAAGCATTAATAGTAACCATCAACAGTTCATCTGAGAATTAATTCCCAACTCACAGTATGTTTTAGCTCAAATGAGATTAGCATACGACCATGATAACATACAGTCGATGCTTCACACATGTTTTTAGCTCTGATTGGTGAAAACATGTAGAGGAATTCTAAAACTAAAGGGACAATACATATGGTGCAGAGCTGCAGACCTGTTTGAGTTCGTTCACACACTTGGTAGACCTTTCTGCTTCTACATCATATTTCAGCCTCCACTCGGCAGATTCATCCATTGCTTCTCTATTCGCAAGGTCAAACTGTCGTCTACAAGATTGTAAGACAGATACAACATTGAGTAACAAACTCTTGAAACCCAGTAGACATAATAATGAAACTCAACATATAATAAAATCCATAACATCATAAACCTTGATAACAAAGCTACATAAACCCAAACCAGCGGTGAGAATCCCATTTTATTCCACGGCAGCAGCATTATTTTTTAATAATCTTCAACTTACTGGCATGATCACCAAAATCATACAGCACACATTGTAAACATATGAGCCAATCCAGAAAGTAAGGATTTTTAAGGTCTTTCTCATTTTCCACAGCCTAAAATGGAAATGGGTTTAAGAACTAGGCTCAAACAATGCCCATATAAAAAGGGTAATCATTCATTAACATAATCCAAAGAAACATAAACCATGAAAGCACAAATGAAAGAATAGAAATATAAGATGGGAAGCATGGGAAACCTTATGAGCTCGGTTTCATCAGAAGAAACTCTGTAATCGATAGTCCAAAGCCTGAAGTAGACCGCGATACCCAGAAACATCAAAACCACAAAACTCACCAACACTTTCTTGTTTCCTCCACCACCCCTCATTTTGACTCTTCTACTCCATTCTTGGAAGGTTTTGTGCGGAAAAACAATCAAACGGGTACCAATATGGGCCCTCGATTACTCATAAACAGACCAAGATACCCGGCCCACATTCCTATGGCATTTCTTTGTCAGCCCATCTATATTTTTGCTTTAGTCCCATTAGTGATTAGTTTCATGAGCATAGCTTATCATATACGCTAGAGATGAATGAGATAGGAATCAAGAACATATGGGTTCGATATTTCTTCTTCTTCCGTCCCATCTCATGGTCATGAAAACCATGAAATTTGAGTATGGGTATGTTTAGCTTGAATACATGTTTGGGTTTCTTTGGAGCAAGGTCTGTGATGCCATGATTTTTATGGGCGTGAGGATATAAGGTTGACTTTGAAACTAAAGACTAAAACAAAATCCAAAATTTCAATTAACAAATGGACTGCCTACAATGGAAAATTGGACAAAAGATGAAGTAGTACTGATGCCATATAAGTCAAACTCCCCATCCTCGACTTTCTTCTTTTCTCGTTTTGATTTTCAAGAAGAATGGCATCACCCTTTTGTTTAAAGGAAGAAACTAAGCAGACAACTTTTAGGGCTTATGAAGTTAGAAGTGACTCGAGAGGAGGGAGATGATGAACACATCTATTTCGAGGAAATAATTACCTTAGAAATACTCTTATAAGTGTATGAATTCACTCAAGCGAGACATGCCTAAGGTGGGTGTGATCGTGGATGATTGTAAGTCTTGTTTACAAACATTTACGTTCTTATCTTTTAGGCATGTTTTTCGTTAAGTAAATGATGTTGCTCATAGATTAACACATTTTTCTAGTATATCCGGTTTTGATGAGTTTTGGGTTAATGACCCTCCTGACATTATACAAGATGTGCTTATGGATGAGTGTACTACTCTACTAGTTTACAAAGTTTAGGCTCTATGTCTCCCTTGTTATATACTCAGTCTAATAATAGTAATAATAATAATAATAATAATAATAATATAGGTGAAATATTACCACTCATACATAATGGGAGACCCAACCTGTTTTTCAAAGAAAACGAATCAACTCTTGTGATAAAGAAATATCAAAAAAAGAAAATGAGTATGTTAAAGTACATACGAAGAATAAAAACAGCTTTTTGCAAAATTCCCAATTCACAAAGTTATTTCTGTTTTATTAACTTTCAGTTGTATGAAAGATATATAGGAGCATTATTGAGGTTGGTTACAGTCCCTCTCAAATAGGTTTAGAATACATTCAAGAGAGCTTGGTTGAACCATAGCTCATTGTGACTAGCTTCATAACCTGAAGAAAAACATCTCCTTTCTATATAAACAGAATATTAAGACAGAAAAGAAAAATAGCTCAAAGATCTAATCGTCTCTTTCTCATAAAGGGTTAGACATAGATATGAAAAAGAAATCATACACGATATGCATATGCATCTTATCCAAAGACTATGTCTCATATATTGAATGTCTTGAATCACCCCTTCACCCTAATGCTGGTTAGGACACGTTTGAGCGTAGAAGAAATAACAATACCCCTTACTTCTGGGGCATTTACTCATTTAGCATCTATTTCCATATTTTAAGGTATTGTTTTTTTTTTTTGGTTGAACAGGAGTTTTTAAGATATTGTTTAGGCCTTTAGGGCAAGAGTAAAATATCCAAAATATCCTCGATATTTTCTTGAAATTTCCGTTTTTTACAATTACCGATATTAATTTTCATATATTTCTGATATTTTATATTTAATCTATTTTTGGTCGAATATACAACTTTTAGATAAAATTTGATAAAATTTCCATCAATATTATATATTATCTCGATATATCCATCAAATTTTCTTTTTTTCAAACCATCGAAATTTCCATAATCATCGGTATTTTACTCCTTGTTTTAAGGGCCTCTCAACCAAGAAAGAAAGTTGTGCATGATTCCAAGGTCCCAGAACTACCAACAGCACCTTCACTAGTTTCAGGCTTTCAGCATTGTTTGTTTTTGTCTAATATATCTAGCGTCACCCACATTGTAGTGATCTGTGTGAGCCGCTACCAGATATTGGAGACTACATTATCTCATATACATTTGTGTCGACTTACATCTCCACAGTAATACGCGTTTTAAAGTTGAATTTCATGAACAAAACTGTGGAACCTCGGACTCTCAAAACAAACAATATCTTACTGTGTAAATTGATTCCTGACATCCATGTCAATCACATCTTTGAGTAGACATAACTTCACAAGTCATATAAGCTCTCCTCTCTTTTTTTTTCTTGTTTCTTCTTGGTTCTACCAACCAAATTGCTTGCTTTATTTCATGACCATAAAAGAAACCCAGAAGTTCTAATCAGCCATCATGAAGAAGTGAAAGAAAGAAAGCTAAAGTGAGGAAATTTGCCTGTCATTGTTTGATTCCTTTATACGCAACAGAAAATAATAAGTGGGATTGAAGAAAGTAACAAATGGTAATTGGAAATTACAAAACAGGGGGAGAGCAAATCAAGTAGCGCCTCTGGTTTTCGGTGATTCATTGCTAACCTGCA
This sequence comes from Fragaria iinumae, assembly GCA_009720345.1. NCBI lineage: Eukaryota > Viridiplantae > Streptophyta > Magnoliopsida > Rosales > Rosaceae > Fragaria > Fragaria iinumae. The sequence goes on along the minus strand of CM019122.1, from coordinate 10,039,310 downwards.
ACTCTGCTAGCTATAAATTTATTCAATTTCGTTGGATATAACCCCCAGCTGATATTAAATTAATCTGTACTGCATTTCCTTTTCGGATATGGCCTAGAACAATTTAGATTGCCAAATTTGGTCAAGGATTAAATTTGGATAAGCTATTTGTCACTTTCCAGCAAATACATATCATTTTTAACTATGGCGAAAAGTTGGGTTGTTTTTAGGAGATGTCGACAAGGGCTGACAAATAGTGAACACCTGCTGGGGAATTTGGCAATTTTTGATTTCAAGAAAATGTAAAGGCAAACAACTATAAAAGATTTATTTAGGTTTTGCACGTACTGTTTTTCTTAAAAACAAGGGCGGGAGGGCTGCTCTCAACATCTTGATTAATGAAACCTTAAAATATATAAGGAATTAAAAACATAATGAATATACCAAATCTACAGAAAGCGGTTGAGGATATGAAACTAGGAGATACAAATTCTCCTCAATAGTAATGGTAAGCACGGTATAAACAATCTCAATATATATTGTTACATACTCACATTAATGACTTTTGATGATGATGAGAGTAATCAAACACTGGCGATCGATAAGAATAGCATTAGGGTTCTCGGTCATACTAGTTTCAGAGGCACCAACAAAATCTGGAAAAGTGACATTGAGAAGTTTGTGTTCCCATGCCATTCATGCATTACGCCTACAAGTTAAAGATATACGGTTTGGTTATATGGATATATATTATTTTTAGAACCCAAACGATGTTCAAATACGTTTCACTTCCTAATGAACTTTTTCTTCATTACGGCGTAGGCGACAAATATATTCATCTCAAAGTCTCAAACCACATACTTAACCATTTTCATCGATAACGAAGACAAAGAGATAATGGTACATAAAAAATACATACATACTCAATTATGTAAATGTAGCGGAGACAGTAAACCCTCATTCGATACTACTCTAGAAATGCTAAAAATATAACACACAACGCATAGTTTCCTAACAAGAATATTAGAGTTAGTAATTTTAAATACACACCCCTAATTTCTTAATACACACCTCTTACTTAATACACTACCCATCTAGTTTTTCATTTCAATACTATACTAAATACAAATTCCAAACTGCTTAAAATACCCTTAATATCTAAAACTAATAATAATATGTTATTTAATATAATTATTATATATTTACTATTTCATAACTCTATTCTCTTTTATTTTCTATTAGATTTTTTTTGATCAAGTTAGAAATTTTTTCTTTATATTTTTCAATTTATAATCAAAAGAGTAATATTATATTCGAACTTCATCTCCAATATGACATCAACAGGCTAGAATTTGAAGAAAAAAAAATATTAAACATACATAATTTTTTCAAAGTTAAGAAACTAGTAGAATTACAATAGCATAAAAACTAGTTTTTAGTCTGCAAGATAAAAATTAAAGTTGTAGTCGGTAGTCAGTAAACTACCTTCCCCGCCCATAGACCAGTCATGAAACTTGTAGACCGACGTCCGGGCTACCTCGCCGTGGTGAAAGATCATCGGTACCACATCGGGAATGTGCTTCCCCAAGCTCCACAAGAAGGCATCATGATAAGATAAATGCATAATTAGTCCCACATCGGTAATGTGTAATAAGAGGAAACCTTCCTTATCTATAAAAGGAAGGCTTCCCCTGTGTAGAAAGGACGGACTGACCTTTGACTCATTCTTACTCCTATATGGATATAGATATATGTGATGCTCCTTCTCCCTCCCCCACTCCTCCCGGGTGGGATGGATGGATGCTCTTGTAACACCAAAGGCCTATTGGCCATGATAGAGGATTCGTAAGTGGACGTAGCCATGTCCTCCGAGGCATGGTGAACCACTATATGCCCCTGTGTTGTCTACTATTCATCTTCCACTGTGGTTCCGCATAGCCTACGGGTTCTTGCAGAAACAAAAGTTGATAAAAAAAAAAACCAAATGTGATTACGACAGTTGTCGAAATTCAGATAATGAATTTTGGAGAAAAAGTTTTAATTTTTTTTCTTTTGATGTGTAGTAATAGTGGAGAAGAGTTAGGTTTAAGGAAGATGAAGTTTCTTTTTTTTCTTTTTTTTCTTTTTTTTCCCTAATAATTGATAGATATTTTTGTAATTAAACATACCTATAAAATCTGATGTGAAATATAAAATAATAAGAGTGTGTCTTAAGACATTAGAGATGTGTATTTAAAATTTCTCGAAAATTATTATAACTTGAAAAACTAAAAACATAGGTACAGGTTAGGACAAAACTCTAACCCATAATAGCAGCTCGGAGAGGCGGCCTAAAGAGAAATATATAAATCCAGACCCATCAAGGTAATTTGGACAAGACCCAACAACTACCACCGTAGTCGAACACCGCAGTGATGCACCTCAACTCCTCCGCCCCAACATTGTCCAGACCACTCCTCCCGATTCAGGCTACCCTTAAACCAGATCCCCTAATCCAACATCGCACACCCCTTGCCTCCCTTGAAAGCAATATGACGTCGCTAGCAAGGTCCTCCGATCGTGCAACCACGACCACCAAAAACCAGAGACATCCATCTGAATTTCTGCCAAGACGAATACGGGGTTGTTAGAAAACTATTTTAATTTTTTAAAGGACTTAATGACGTACAATGTATGTGTACCTAAAATACTGGGATTATTTGTGCTGGAGGAGTCCTTCGGAATGATAGGGGTGAAAGGTTGAATGGTTTCTCTGCCAAGTTAGGTATTAGACAAGTTCTTGAAGCTGAACTTTGGGGACTTTTGAAAGGAACGGAGATGGCATGGCAGCATGGTTGCAACTCCTTGGAAGTTGAAGTAGATTCTCTTGTTGCAGCCAAATTGGTTCTTTCTGCTATTGATCACTTTCATTCTCTCTACAGTCTTATAGCAAATTGCGAGGAGTTTCTTAGTAAGAATTGGAATGTGTCCCTTATCCATGTTTACAGAGAAAGTAATTTAGTGGCTGACTTGCTAGCAAGCATTGGTCATGGTTATGAGCCTGAATGTAGATTTTTTAGCTCCCCTCCTGATGATGTTATCCCTTTCTTAGTTGTGTTTTAGGTTTCTTATCTTTGCCTTCGGGTTCCATGTCATAAAAAAAAGTACAAGAAAGCTCCTTCTCATGTAGCTTGATGAAAATGACCATACAAAAATATACACAATCAATTGAGTACAAGCATGTCATAGGTCATGTTTAAATACAATTTTTACCTAGACTTCTATCTGATTTCTGTGGAGTCATTAGAGATATGTATGTTGACATTATGTTGAGTCATGGCAACACAAAACTACGAGTCTTTGCCCAGAAAATATACACTTTCTATGACCTATTTTTAGCATACAATAAGATAATAACCTAACTAAAAACGACCCGTTATGAAAACAAGTGGTTATTATCCCATTGAATACCAATTAGGGGCATTTCCGCATTTGTCATCTCAAGGAGCTTTGATTCTACTTCAAGGTTTCTTCTTGTTGCTATGTAGCTTTTCTACCTACCAACCCTACCCACCATTAACCAAGCTCCATCTTCCTCTAGCTTTTATCATGCTTCAAGTCATTAACTGATTTCTGTAATTTTACTTCAAAATCACTAAAGAATAGTTGATAAAATCCAATACATTATGAATTATCAAATTTTAACCCGATGCAATGTTATGTTTTAAACTTAACATGTGAGACACTCACACAAGCCACTCATGTTGGATAATATCAGATGAAGCAAAGTTACGTGACCCAAGTTCTTATTTCATACATAATTTGCACAAGATCTCGTTAATAATCTTTAAGCCTCGTTTGGTTCGTAGAAATGAAAGTAATTCATTTGTCTTTACCACGAGAAGGGAAAGAGAAGGAAAATAAAAGTTCCGGATAACTTTCCGTTCCGATATTTGGTAACATAAGAAAAATCATCCGGAAAGTTATTAATTAAAATAATTAAATAATATATTATGAGTAATAAATGAGATAAGAAAATGGTTCATATGGATTTTAGAAGGAACACTTTCTCTCACATTTTCTCAATCTTTAGGAAAGTATTTCTTTACCTTCAGCATTCCCAAACGCAAGAAAAGAACAATTTTTCTTTCATGATAGTTACTCTCCGCAAACCAAACGAGCTCTTAATTTTATAAGATAGTCGAAAAGATAGTCGAAACCAGTCTTCACTCGCTGTATACGTAATGAAAAATTAGAAACCCGAATTATCGACCTCAAAACATTGCCAATGATCATATAAACATTTTATCATTTTCTTGTCTTCTTTTTCTGTAATGATGATATATGTTGTTTATCACTTTATCATCATCCTCATCAAAATGACAACCTGGGGTAGAAGACGAAACAAGGAAAGAAACAACAGAAAATGTCAATCATAATCTTCACAACCCAAAATGATCATTAACATTGTTGGCTTGGTTACTACAAACTCAAAGCTGTCAGAGTTTTACATAATTCATGATCGATCAGGGTCCTCTCTTAAAACACAGGCACCCAACACAAACCCAGAACTCTTCAAACTCAGAAATTAACCAAATGAAAAAACAAATAATTACCAGACCGCATAGATAGGTTAAATTAAAAAGTAACAACACCACCCACCGAAGATCATCATAGTCATTGACCTAGTCTTAATTTTCTTTCACCCCCCTACAAAAATTTACCCCAATACCCCAAAGTCTCTGTTTTTTGTTACCTTCCTCTGTTTCGATGATCAGTCTTCGAACCCAACCTGCTTCCAAATCGCATTCCTCACGCGCCTCAAGTCCCTCCCCTTCAGAGTCCTCCCAACACCTTCGTGCACAGAAAACGAAGCTCCTCTGTTCCTGGCCAAGTACTCATGAGGCGGAAGCCTCTCGTCTGCGTCACCATCCTCGTAGTCCTCGTTCACATCCTCATCGCTCGTGTCTCTCTGCTGCCTCTGCTCTTTCAGAATCTTTGACCAGTCCGGAATGTTGACCGGCACCGACGATGACGTCACGGCGGTAGTGCCCTTCTGATCAGCCGTCGTCTTCCTCCTCGGCTCCCTGGGGATGGTGGACATCATCAGCTTCTTGGACTCAGCAGGGTGGTTTGAACCGTTGGCGGGGTTGACCCACAGCTCGGAGTCGTCGAACTCGAAGACTCCGTCGGAGTTGCGAATTGGGTTGTGGGAGGGGAAGAGGTAGTTGGGTTTGGAGTGGAAGCTGGTCATCCTGGACGCCATTGATGGATTGAAGAGAGGGAATGGGGGGTTGTTAGGCTTGAACTGTTTGGAAGAGTTGGACTTTCTTTTTGGTATTGGTTGAGTGTATGAGAAAAATTCTGATGACCCAAAACGTTGATTGCTCTGCGTTTTATAATAAGAGGAAATGGATAAGCTCCTTCTTCTAATCTTCGTACGAACATTTAAGGTAGTAAAAGACAAGCAGGGTGGTGGTGATGCGGTGTGGGTGTCCTCATCCGGTTTAGTATGGGATACTCTGATGATGGTGTTAATGCTTCTTAATCACGATTGAGTTTTGGATAAGAAAATTTGAAGATAAAAGAAGAAGGAAAGAGCACACTTACACACTTGTCACACTTTCTAGATCTATCAAGCTCTGCGTTCTCGGTTTTAGTTATTTTTGTGAGTAATTATCAGTCATTGTACACGTGAAACCTACATTTGAGTCACGCAAACGTCAATGATAATTTATAGAAACTATGTAAACAAAAAGGCAATGCAACATTAATATTACATCTACAATGAAAGGATTTGTTTGTAACTCGATCTTATCCAAATTTTAAAGAGTCGTTAAAGAAAAAAGCTAATGGACTCAATTTAGTTAAACTTCATAACAATACTCGTGCTTCACATTAAATCAATAAGATTTGTAGTTACAAAAAATAATCTTCTTTGACGTTATTTAAATTATTGACCAATGACTAGTAAACTTAATCAGAAATCTAAGCACATAATATATATATATGGTGCGTATATTGTCACCCCACAAACCATTTTGTTCACCTCACACGTTGTTAATTTATTAAAATATCAAAATACACTGATGTAAAATTACAGCAAGAGACAATAAATTGTTACAAATTACAAATTTTGTTTCTTTTTCTCTTTTATCTTTTTGTTTTGGACAAACATAAATTTCATAACTCTAACCCATATTTATCATATTCGGTCATGAGTCTGAAGACACTATCATTTATCATGAATATGAGGTAAACTGTTTGTATTTTTTTTTTCTTTGTTGATGATTCGTCTATCCATTTACTTATTATTTCCCATGTCGACTTTTTATGTAAATTCTCATGGACAAATATTGTACCGTATTCGTATAAAAAAATTACTATACCGTATTTATGAACAATTGATAGATCAGTTCAAGAAACTTATAAGTATGGAAGACGTTGCTACTAGAGATACATTTACATACATTGTGCATCTTGATTTCGATTGATACCATTGAGTTGTTAAATTTAAGAGTTTTTTCTTGTTCTTTAACTTGGATTTATACTTTCATGTGAATTTTTGTTCACTTGGTGATTTTACTTACCTTGAGCAAATATATGAAGAAAATATAAGGTGAACAAAGTGTAATTGAGAAAATGATTTTTTAGGTATTGTTAATGGGTGAACAAAGTAGACTTACAATTAAAATTATATTATTAGGGTGTGAAGAGAATGTTGGGTAAGCAAAATGGTTTATGAGGTGACAATAAACGCACCATATATATAATTTGTATATCTTATCCATTAGTGATCTTTTTTAGTCAACCGTACAAATTGGACATTTTGTGCTATTGCGAAGAATTTCAAATAACATAGTCGTGGTCAATTGGTAATCAAAGTTAATAATAATGACCGATACACTCCCGCTCTTACTCCGTTGAGGTGAACTAACAAATTAAGTGTCATTAACCCTTAGATGGATCACACATTTAACTTTAGAGAAATTTTAAATACACAACTCTAATCTCTTAATACACATCCCTATTATTTTATATTTCACATCAGATTTTATAGGTATGTTTAATTACAAAAATATCCATCAATTATTAGGGAAAAAAAAGAAGAAAAACAAATGAAACTTCTTCTTCCGTAAAATCTAACTCTTCTCCACTATTATTACATATCAAAAGAAAAGAAATAAAAACTTTTTCTGTCACGCCCCGGTTCTTAAGTTATTTTACGGTTATTTACTTTGGTAATATTTTGGTCTTTTACCGTTTTAAGTAACCGTTTACTATTTAAGACTCCAAAGTTGACTTTTTCTTCCGCATGGAATTTGGGAAAACTTTCTTCATGAAAGTCGTAGAGGATGTTATTACGAGTTCGTAGACATGCTACGCGTTAAAAACGGAGTTAGCATGTAAAAGTTATCATTAAAAATGTAAGTTTTATTGGGGTATTATTTTGGGGTGTTAAATTTTGGAGTTGGGTTTGGTTTATTAAGTTGGACCGGACTATTTTTTGGTCAAAGGCCCAAAAATATTCCTCTCTTCCTCCCGTTTCTTTCTCTCTCCTCCCACCCGATTTTCTCCTCCCTCCGCCCGGAAATTTCACCACCGCCGTCCGGCCACCACCGACCGCCAGACTGGTCCCGTTCAGACCCTTGCCTCTTCCTCTCTCATCCTGGACCGGTGCACGCGCGCGGAACGCCGCCGTGAAGGAGCGGTCAACCCCGAAAGGTTCGTCTGCCGGAAAGGGTTTTTCGCCGGAGCTCCGTCCTCCGGCCACCATAGGTCGTGATTTTTGGCTCAACTTGTAGCCCTCATCTAGGTGAGTAATCCCTCAAAAGGATTCGGCTAAATTCGATTTCGTTAGGGTGGTTTGTATAATTGAAAGTTTTAGGGATTTATGGATGTTTTGATTCGATTACCATAGTTAGGCTTGGAATTGGTGTTTGTGCTAGTTAGGAAAGTTGTAGAGGAGATTGAGAGGAAGATTCTGTTAAAATTTGGTAGCATTTGCAGGTTGCCGGAGTTGGTCGCCGGCCGCCGCTGTTTTGGGAAATTTTGTGGTTTTTGATGTAGAATATTAAGGGGATATTATTGATGTGAATTTAGGAATTTTTGGAGGATTTTTGGTTAGGTTTTGGAATTTGTAAAGTTTGGTATTTTTGGCGGATTAATAAGTTAAAATCCGGTCATTGGATTATTTTTATGATTAGGACGTTGGAAGGTGATTTTTGAGGATGTCGGTATTTATAGAGATTTTTGGTTGGCAGTGAAGTTAAGATTTAGGACGATAGGCATGGTTGAGCACGAGAAGCTCATATTTAATTATGCCTATTTTCTTTAAACGTTGAGATTTTATTTAAGGAATTATTTATGTTTTGGAACAGGACGCGAGGAGGCTCGAGCAGAGGAGACCTCCGACTGACTTCAGGCTTAGGCCTAACTTGTGAGTGGACTTTTGTTTTAAATAATGTGCATGCAGTTGTTTATATGGTTGGACCATTTGACGTCATTTTTATTTGACGATTTTACTCATTGTGATGAGTTACCGAAAATGGGATTTTCGGTAAATTATAATATATTTTTAAGGAGAGTATGTATATAAATGCTAGCTAGCGATATGTGTCTGTCCACCTTAATGACATAGTATATAACTGCATTATGGTGTGACGTGAGCGTTGGACGTAAGCGTAGTAGCCTTATATGAGTGTTTAATTCATATAAGGGGTATGGGCACATATTTATACACCCGTCTGTCCACCTTAATGACATAGTGTATCACCGCATTAAGGCGTGACGTGAGCGTTTGACGTCATGTTGAGCGTTTGACCGCATTAAGGCGTGACGTGAGCGTTTGACCTTCATGGGTCTTTGTTGAGTTTGGATTAGGGTTTAGGGTTTGGGGTTAGGGTTTAGGGGTTAGGGGTTAGGGTTTTGGGTCTAAGATTAGGTTTAGAGTTTATGGTTTAAAAAACAACAACAAACCAAAAATTGTCTTTGACAAAATAACTGATGTAATTTTTTCTTAATAAAATCTATGTGTCAATATTTGATTGGAATGTAGTATCACGTCATACTGTCACGTGGTCATCTCGTAACGTTGAAAAATTTATCCAATTTTGAAGGGTGATACCTTAATCACATTCTAAATGACACATAGGACAAATACGTGTCACACATTTTTATCATTTATATAATAAAAAAGCTGACAAGTCATTTCAAGACAAAAGGCCAATTAATTATCAGTACGTCTAATAAACCAAGGTAGGCAGATATGGACGAATTTAACCAAAAGATAGATGAAAAGACACGTGGACCAACCATCGTCCTGTTTGATCAAACATTTCAACCGCTCGAGAGGAACTCATTGATTGAGCCCAGGGCTCGAGCCCATGATGACACCCCGCTCGGCTTTTTTCCCCCTCTTAGAGGTGGGCCCCGCAGGCCCGTATCACCCGTCGTGGAAAAAGATCAGGGTGTCCATATCGTGACACGTCATGTGTACCGAAACTTTCCCTTATTGGTGAAAAGAGGCCTCGTTTGTCGCGATATAGGGAAGGACAATTATCAGCTGTAGGCTCAGCAGAGTATTGTACGATCCGCGCGAAAAAGACGACAAATGTGATGGGCTGTGAGGTGACAACTGTGAATTTATGATACACAACCTTTTTTATTTTTTACTTTTATTTCTTTTTACTAACATTTTACCGGTGTATCTATACGTGAGAGTGGTTGAAAAACAGTTCTATTTGAAATGTTCCACTAAAAGTGGAATGAAACTGCTACCATCTTATCATCACGTCCCAAATTTTTCTCCATTATAATCTCATAATTTCTGTTTTTGGTTTATTTATTTTCTTTTTTACCGTAGTACCCTTTCAACATATTTTCTATATAAACAATTTTTTCATAATTAATGGGTAATATGGAGAGTTCAAAACATTGGTGAAGCCCTTGACACTAAAAAGACCTGACTTTCTAATATTGTAGAGATTTCATATAAATTATTTAAAATTCATAAAATATTTAAATTCCCAAATTGATCACTAGAATTTTATATGGTTTCCTGAATTACCGGTGATGATTGAGCTTGGTTGGAGAATTTTTGCAGTATGATGAGTGAATCTAGCTATGATGAGTGAATCTAGCTCTAGCTAGCTAGATTCTGAAAGATACAACACATTTCTGACAAAGAAACGACATATGCGTTTGTAGCTGTTAGACTCGTATGTAAAGTAAATCATATGCGTTTGTAAGAAACGACACATTTCTAAAAAAAAAAAATTTAGATTTGATATATAGCTAATGTATCTTTTTCATAAATAACAACTCAATTATTTGTACCGTATATGCGTATGGAGATTCAAAGTGAAACTTTAATTTCACAACACCAGTAATGTAGAAAATCGTACGCTTTTGTTTGAAATGGAGGATGAACAAGTACATAGTCCATCATTTCACAAAACACTACACAATAATGCATCTTCTTGCAAACGTACTCGTCTACTACATAATACACATGTTGATAGTGATCGATCTTCCCGTTGCAAGATCACGTATCTTATATTGGTCAGTTACTTTGTTTCATTTGGCAAATCATTGGATGGAGTTAACTATAAGATAGCAATTAACCAACAAGCCATACGAATGCTTCCTCTAACTATGTTTGGATCCCAAGAAATGATGACGAAAATATAAAATTGAGCATTCCAATTATCATATAGCCTTGGCAATCTTTCTTAAACCACCACATGATCCGTCTTCATCTCTTTGCAAGAGATTATTTGGTCTACAAATTGTATTTAACTACGAAGACATGGTCCCAATCAGCACACTAATTGCCATGAACAATAATACAAAACCACTGTGACACTTAGCTAAATCTTCCAAAAAGCTAAGCATCCAAAATTTTCTAACTTCGTATTAAGAACCCTAAAACAGCAAAGTGATTAGTTAACCCTACAAATATTGCTTTGCCCCAAATAATGAAGCTCCAAAACAATAATATTCTACATGATCATAATCGACCATCTTATTTATATGTGATTGTTTATGGAAGTTAGGCATGATGGATCATATTGTATAGGATGGCACGTGGAGTTGTGATTCTGGTTTGCGGTTGAGGAAGCGTGCATGGACTGGGAATTCAAGTCTGGGAAGTTAGCTAGGGTTCTTATTCTTATATATATATAGTTACTTTATCCAAACAACTTTCTCGTTGATTTGTTAATTACATGGCTATCGTGTGTGAAGAAATTCGACATTCCAAAATAGCGGGCGCTCGATCTGGTATTGTTTTTCTGGGTTGAATAGTGAGATTAGTTTCATCTATGATAGTGGGAAGAGTATATATACGAACAATGAAGATCATTGGTGGAATCAAGGTGCAGCTTAGTTTATATTAGTGACTTATTGATCAGATCAGTAAGAACAATTGGTTTCATTTGGTCAGTTTTATGTAAATGAATAGCTAATAATGAGTAGATTTGACGTGGAGTTTACAAGATGATCTTAGCTTGTAAGTTGAAACTACAATGGAGACGGCGGTAATGATTGGAAGAGTACCCACAGTTTAGGACTGAGTGACGATCTATCATCTATGTACGTATTAGTAAGTTTAAGTCTAGTCTTAGTCGAAAAAAAAAATGTTTAAATCTAGTCTTGGTTAGCTTCTAAGAGCAATTGCACCGGTAAAGTAATTTGACAGGTAATTACTGAGACTCACTCACTTTGCACAAAAGTCTCAATGCACCGCTTCAGTTTTGCTCGAGTAATTAATGAAATTATAGAAAGATGATGATTATTTTAGCTTCTATTTCTTCCAATTGTAATTGTTAAAGCTAAAATTGATGTTTGTTTCGTATTGCTCAAATTCATCTTTAACGTACATCTTTTATATATATATATATATATATATATATATTTCATTTTCATAAAAAAAATCATGTTGCATACACATTATTCAAATGTCGAATATTGATTTTTATTTTTATTTTTTTATATAACACGTCGATTATTGAGTTTGTATAGGAGAATATATAATCTAGCTCGATAGGAGATGACATTGTGAAAGAGGACCCATATCCCATTGAAAGATAACACCACCCCACCCATCGGCCAACCAATATCACTATTCATTGGTCTATTATTGTACTTTCACCTCCAATCCGGAGTGAGAGAGATCTAATATGATTTCAACCATTTGGTAACACACTAATACCACTTCAACACAATCTCAATCGGAATCATTGTCCATCAACAAACTGTTCGATCACACTTGCAGTACATGCACTAACAACGTTGGAGGCCAACATTGTCGTGGATGGCCTAGACTACAATACATACTGAAATCGTTAACCAATTCAGGCATAGCTAATTCAATTGTTTTATATTATTTAGATTAGACTCACTTTATTTGATTTTTATGTTTTCTTGTTGTCAATGTGTCGATGAGCTGTCCATATCTGGAGTTTAGCTATTTTAACATATCATAGTGAGCGCCTAATAAGCCCAACCTAAGAATAGGCCTGCTTTTTTTTTTTTTATTTGAAAAAGAGAATAGGCCTGCTTTGATACATGAGGATGTGTTGGGTTCATACAGTTGAGCTAAATGTTATTACAGAAGCACAAAAAATCACAAGACAAGAACCCATAAAGAAAAAGGCAGCCCACAAATTCACGGACATATGAGTCATTTCCTAATTTACAAAACCCTAGAGATCCCTATATGAACACCCCTTAATAAACCCAGGTCGCAAACGCACTCTGCCTATCTTCGTCTCCCTTCCGCCTCCAAAACCCTAATCTCCCCACAGCCTCTCCAGCCATGCCTCCCAAGTTCGACCCTTCCCAGGTCGTCGAGGTCTACGTCCGAGTCACCGGAGGCGAGGTCGGCGCCGCCAGTTCCCTCGCTCCCAAGATCGGTCCTCTCGGTCTCTCCCCCAAGAAGATCGGAGAAGACATCGCCAAGGAGACCGCCAAGGACTGGAAGGGCCTCCGCGTCACCGTCAAGCTCACCGTCCAGAACCGTCAGGCCAAGGTCTCCGTCGTCCCTTCCGCCGCTGCTCTGGTCATCAAGGCCCTCAAGGAGCCCGAGCGCGACCGGAAGAAGACAAAGAACATCAAGCACACCGGCAACATCAGCCTTGATGATGTGATCGAGATCGCGAAGATCATGAAGAACAGGTCTATGGCGAAGGACCTGAGCGGCACTGTGAAGGAGATCCTCGGGACTTGTGTTTCGGTTGGGTGTACTGTGGATGGGAAGGACCCCAAGGACTTGCAGCAGGAGATCACCGACGGAGACGTTGAGGTTCCTCTGGACTGAGGTCGTTTTTAAGTTTGGTATTGAGGCCAGTTTTGGTATTTATGAAGATTATTGTTTGCTTGGTTTTGTGTTATTGAATCTAATAGCAAATGTAGCCTTTTCAGAGTGAATGTTTTGATTTGGCTGGAAATGATGTTTCGACAGTACATTTTTATGTTTAATCGGAAATGCATTTGCTTGTGCACATGACACATGAGTAGTGTTTATTGATTTGTTTGACTAATGTTTTGGGGGGCTTTGCTTAGGTGGTTGATGATGCTATTTAGACAGGTTACATTATTTGTTTCACAGTTGGTGGTTGAGAGTGTTTAGTGACTTTGGTATGCCAATACAATTTGATTCTAGTGTTTGGATGGTGTTATGTGCTTGTCTTGTTAATTTCATAGTTGGGTACCGTTACTAGGAAGTAGGTTGTACTGGATTTATTTATCGTTGGTCGAGGGGATTAGGGAAATTAGAGGTGAAGCAATAAGGGGAGATTGGAGTCTGACGACATGGATACACAGAGAAGTGAATTTGAGACTTAGTTTGTTTATCTCTTAACACGAGTTTTGAAGTAACAAGGTCAAGTGCTAGTCCAAGTTGTGTCTGAATCTCAGGCTTGGAGCTAATAAAGATATGTGAATTAACAAATTGGTATCTTAGAAAACTAGCACCTTTTCTATTGAGTCAACTGATAGGGGGGTTTTATATGCTCAGTGGTATTGTGCTTCATTTGTTTTCCTCTGTTGTGTGGTAAGTAGGGGCATCACTTGGGTCTTTCTGGCTATGATGGATTTATTTATTACTAATCCAAGTTGTAGTTAGTTGCAACAAATGGCAGAAGCAAAGTAAATAATCCTTTTTGTTGCTGGATACATTGGAGTTGAGACTTCGATATGCTGGATAGTTGTGATCCTAAATTGATTGTTAGAGCTTCAAGTGTTTCTTGTGCCATCCTAAGCCATAGTTTTGTGAAATGATTGTAGGCTTTTAGAACACACTTCACTGCTATCGATTATGCTTTGTCAGAGTTGCCAATTGCCAGATGATTCTTAGTTATACTGTATACATATGGTATGCAATGGTTATAAACTGTTAAGCGGTAGGTTTTGCACTTTCTACTTTCTAGAAGTTTTCCTTGGCACAGAAGTTAGAGGTAGAAAACGAATATGATAAATTTGGCGCTGGAAATGTGAGGTGATGTTCAATGGTAAATTTGGCACCATGTGGAAACTTCCTTCATTCTGTGGCCTATACCTGTTGCAAAAAAAGAAGTTTTAACGGCACCGGTATTCTAACTCGTGTGGCACGGCTCAGTGGTACCCAAACTTGAAAAACTATTAATGTGATACCTAAATTTTGTTTTTGCTAGCAAGGAAAGACTTACGGCCAATTTCAGTCACGGTGCCATCTGTTTGCTGACGTGGCCAGCATCGGGTCCACCAAAAAGGGCAAATATAACATTTTACATAGACACCCTAATCGAGTCAAAACTTGACCTCCTCCCTTTACCTCCCTCCCCTCCCTTAATCGACTAAAATCACAATAAACCTGTGGTGTAAGGTCAGAGAAAAGGAGAGAAGGTGGCTGTCTCTCCGATCGGGTTTCCGATCCTGGTCACGACAGCATGCGAAATTGGTTATGGTAATTTCTGCGTTTTAAGGCGAATCGAGGTTCGACTCAGGTATAAAAGTTGGCCTATTCTTCAATCTCTACCTCTCTGTAAAATCGAATTTGAGTATGGATTAAGTGTTGGAGGGGTTGGGATTTTAAGTAGTGGGCACCACCGTCAGTTCTGCCATGTACGGCGAAGGTGGTGACGTTCAGATATTTGTTTGGTGATTTCCAGTTTAAGTGAATCTCTAAGCATGATTTTGATTGTTAGATATATTGGATTACAAAGAAGCCCATGAAGTAAAAATGGAAACTTTATGTGCCTGAGAGAAGAGAGAGGAGATGAAGAAGCCGGCGAGGAAGCAGAAGGAGCACAAAACGATGACGGTGGGTAATCGGAGCTTGGCTTTGAACTTCAACTTGGAGCTCCAATTCCCTTTGAGGGATTTGGGTCTCATTACTGGGTCGATTCTCATCAAAAAAGCTTACTGGGTTCTTCTGCTGATTTCTATTGGGTTTGTGTTCTTTTGTGATTTGACAAATGAAAAGTGAGTCAAGCAAAGACTAATGGAGGGAGTTTGCATATAAAGGTTGAAATGTTTGGTTTATCAAATTCTGATATTGTAAGATTTGGAATCCAATGGTAATAGAATTAACACTGGTCATTTTTTATTGTCAGGAAAATATTTGGTTAATGTGTGTCACGCCCCTGATTTTGGGCTAGTTTTTTTTTTTTTTTTTTTTTTTTTTTTTTTTTTTTCCGAAAACCCGAGGAGTGAGCTAAAATAAAAATAAACTAAAGGATAGAAAATAAATCAGACACTTTAAAGAAATCGACATTTCATTTCAAAATCAAGATATGTACAATTTAAAAATTCTAAGGAAACTCTCTTCCTTATGATGATTACACATTGGGAACTTCAAGTAACTCTAATTACTTCAATCACTAATTGTCGTTGTTCTCCTGTTTCATAACCTACGAGACTGTAAAGGGGTGAGCTCAACCTGCGGCTCAGTAGGGAGCTATTCCTCTCCAAACAAAATATAACCATACAATGATCACATGATATGCATAAATGGATGTTCTACACCAGTTAATCCACATAGAAGAATAAACTGAGCCTACATGTCCCATACCATGTATTTTACCAAGAAGGTGACTGAGCATACTCATCTCTATAAACAACTTCACCAAAATCAATCCCTAGCCCTCTTTTGCTAGTCATCTTGTCCATTCCCCTTTCTCCAGTCCTGAATTACCCTTATCATTCCTATACTAATTGCGCAATAACCGCGGGCATACATGGGACATGGTTCATGCTAAGGTTTGGACTCAACTACGCAAAAGATCAATTTCATATCACCTTCACCACCCTTATCCTTCAAATGACTTTAATGAATGATGCATATAATTCAAACATATAATTCCATCACGTATGTAATCATTCCAAAACAAACATATAAACATATCAACCAGCATATATACCAACCAACATATATGCACACAATACAATGAGTAGAGGTTCCCCAGGTCCCCTTACCTTGATTATAAGCCATTGCCAATGTACATGTCCCTGCATAAAAATAGATATCTGAATACAATTCACAATCCTATCCATAAGCACACATTTAATTTTAAACACAAAGCTATCATATGGCTTAAGAACATACTTTACTTTAAAGCATGAGTCTCAAAAACATAGTACCTAAAATCTCAGGCCATTAAGATAACATTTGACGTGCTAAAAAACTAAGCAAAATGTGATGCATGTTTATTTTGAAGAAAAACTGTTACACATAGCTGATTTCAAAATGGCATAAGTATCTCAAATAAATTTGGAAAATAATGTCACAAGCTTTGTTTGAAAGTTGAGAATGTGTGTGTTCAGTTTGTGGTGAATCTAAACAAGTTTGAATGAAGGAAACCATTGAAATCAAAAATGAACAAACAGTAAAATAGTAACAAATGCAGAAACCATTTAAAGCTGAGCTTCAACTTCGAAAATTCATAACTTAATGTACATAAAACATTTTCAGGAGATTTCAGTTCTGAAATGATCACTAAGATGTCTACCAAAACTTTTGTGAAAACACTAACTGCAAATACTGAACCAAAATGTACAGGTTTTAATAGAAAGGTTACTTGGTCCAAAACTTGGAAAACTGATTTGCAGAAATTTCCTGATGCAGAACCTTAACTTTGAAAAATCATAACTTAATCTAAAAAACTCCTTTTTAAAATATTCAAATTCAGGAATGATGTTTAACATGTGTACTATAACTTTTATGAAGACAACTACTTCAAATACTTAACTGAAATGCACATATTTTAGTAAAAATGCAGCTGGGTCAAAAACATAGAAAACTGATCTGCAGAATTTCTTACTGCAGACCCTGAACTTTGAAAAATCATATCTTAATCTAAAGAAATCCTTTTGAAGAGATTCAAATTCTGGAATAATCTCTGGGATGTCTGCTACAACTTTTATGAAGAAACAAACTTCAAATAACCAACCTAAATGTACGGTTTTTAGCAACAAGGTGACTGACTCCAAAATACAAGAAAGCTGATTTGCAGAATGTTCAGCTATGTTTTCAGCTTCAAACTTGACTAATGAATTCTAAATGAACTTGCATGAAACTACCCAGATATCAAGCTAAGAATATGAACTTTCAATAGATGCAAATGATTTCTAAAATGCATGATTAATTCAAAAGATATGGCTGCTCAGAGTTAACTAAATGAACAAGTTACAGAAACTTTTCCATTCAAATGTCACTTCAGTGCATGCAAAGTCTAAGGTTCCTAATCAGTTCTATGGAATTTTAAATCCTCATATAGGTTTCTTAGTCACTCTAAGCTCTTGCTGTATAAGAGAAAACAAGAGTCTCAAATTCGAACAACAACATTGTAATTACGACACCCAAACTTGCAGAACTAAAGTTCTATAATCATCTTCATCAGTTTCTATTTTGTTTGGAAAAGAATAAATCTACTACATAAACAGAATCTTAGGTGGATGTATTCAATTCAGATTTTAAAAGATTTTTGTTGACTCTTAATAATCCATAGATTCTGCCAACTCCATAGATTCTGCCAACTCCATAGATTATTTAAATTCCCTATAGAGTCTAACAAATTTTATTAAATTGATTTACCAGTATTCTCTTGGATTTTATGAGTCCATAGATTGTTGTGGTAGCAATAAATAAAAGAATAAAAATCACCAAAACACAAACACAACACTTGTTCAGTTCACTTGAAACATATAAACGATGAGAGAAAGAAGAACATGCAACTGGTTCAATAAAATGCCGAATCATCAATTAAACGACCCCAAATAGATGTGTCATCCTGCCTGCTTAGCATTGACGACATGAATAACCTGCACGCAGAGCCCTTCAAAACTGCCAGGAGCAAGCTATGATTGCATAGCCAAAGGACAAGCAACTCTAGCATCCCTGGCATCAATTTCGATCAGTGAAGAAGCAACTTGCATACAAGTTCTTCAGCTATGTCACCATTTGAGTCCCCCAATACCACACCACCCTTAGCCAAACTGGCATTGAAAGCACCATCAAAGTTGGCTCCAACCAACCAGCTCCCATAAGTACTTCATTTGGTTACAGTCCAGCCTTGTAATTACCTCCCATATCTAAATGTTCAACTGAATTGAAATCAAAGACTACAAAATCAGAAGAGAGTGCTGAAAATGATTCATATATTGCTTTTAATAGACCGTATGCAATTACACCAGACCATACAAAAAAAGGGTTTACACTTTACACTACTTGATATGAGTTATTATACAACTATTTCAAGCTTGCAAACAACTGAGTCAAATACTTGTAGCTGTGCATCAAAACCTATTTTTTGTGCACTATAAACGTGTACGTGTATAAATCTATGAATATATTAGTCTTCTGCACTACTTTTGGGTGTGTCTTCTTCTTCACTTCTAGTAGTCCCATTTTCAGGCTTCTCTTCATCCTTACTTCCAGAACTTGAAGCAAGTGTTTGAGACATGTTTTCAGTCATAATCTTTCTAGTCTTGAAAAAGAAAGCAAACAATTGTCACAAAAATTCCATGAAAAGTAAGCACTGTAAGCATGTTATATATCAGTATAACACAACTGATTATGCATACCATAGAGCAGTACTTTTCTACTGCTTCTTTCTTTTCTTCTTGATACAGGAACCACTCTTTATCAGAAGATGTAAATGGATCCAAGTTCCTACATTTGCGCCATATCAAACTTCCATATTACCCACATTGACAAAGGTAAAATCAAACCTTGAAGCAACATATTCGTTCCAGCATCATAGCCTATCAATCTCCAAAAAACATGACCATTTTCCATCGAACAGATAAGGCTCTGCTCGTATAGAATCTTGCGGTATCACTGTAAGTAAGAATTACCAAAGTGGCAACCAAACATCCATGATTAAGAAAACAAAAACACATTTAAGACAAATCATATGAATGAATCAAATACCCTAAAATTCACAAGAGCAAAAAGCTCATTCTTTAGTAAAAGCCCAATGCTATACAAGCTTAGTATGTATGATTATGAAGAATCAAGTCGATCAACAACTATAATTCAGAGATAGATAAGAAAATTCATACTCAGAACATTAGAAGAGGTTTTTTCTTCTTTATTGCTCGGCGAATTCCAAATAAATGGCACTAATCAAAAACCTGATAACTCCAAAACCAATTATGACCATCAAAATCAAACCAAATCCAATTCTTTCAAATACAAAGTTAACTCGGAATATAACCTTGAAGAGCTTTCTCGACGATTTCCTAGATATAGTTACCTTCGACGCAGCCGTGGCCGACGTCGTAAGCTTGGCAGAGGACGGCGACTTGCTTCGTCTTGCTCACCATCACCACTCAGACTTCATCGGCGTGGCGATTGGATTTTTTGGCTACTAACTGGTCACAGTGGATACAATACCGTCGACTGCAGCGGAGTTGAACATGGCTGATTGAATCTCCAGATTGTCGTTCTGCTAGACCTCTTTCCCATCTGCAGAATGAGAGAAAAGAAATCGTTCAAAATCTCACCCTTGGAGGCCAGATTTTTGATAGGGTTTGGTATTTATACCAAGCCATTAAGAATCTAACAAAGTCGAGCACTTATTGAAATCTTTGAAAATCGCTGAATCTTTGAATACCATCAGATTTCGATGGATAAATGTAAGTCTCAATTGAATACCGCAAGATTTTAAAAGACTTTTTGAAATCTTGATTGAATACCTATGGATTTTTAGAATGCAAAAAAATCTTCCGGAGTCTTGATTGAATACACCCCCCTTAAGCTAATTCAAACAACAACAACAACAATAACAACAACATCATATACTTGATTCTCTACCTGTTAATAACATATAAGAACTGATTTGGCTAACAAAGAAATCAAATCAAAGATAACCAAAACCAAAGGATTTAGTAATCCTTCTTGCCACAGAATTCAACAACAACAAAACCAATACTTAATAGTAACTATTTCAATCAAATAAACAGTCATACAAACATTCCAGAATGATTTCAAATTCTAATTTCACAACTAAAAGGATATAAACACAATTAATTGGTCTGAACATAAAAAGAATCTAACCTGAGTTCTACCAATTTCCTACAACACCAATTTCTCTTCTCTTCTCTCTCTCTCTCTCTATCAGTGAACTCAAGGAAAACATATGGAAAACTCTGAATACTAACCTCTATTTATAGGGTCTGGAAATAGGGAAGAACGTGGAGTCCAAGAAAGACTAAAGGAAGTCAAATTGAGCACTTCAACCCAATTCTTATCCATCTGGAAACTTAGTCTCCAAGAATGTTGACATCTCCTGCGTAATGAAGTCGGCTGCTAGGCGTTTTAAGGACGGTTTCTGGGTTTCATTGCGGCAAGGTTTCGGATTGGGAAACATCTGGTCGGAAGGAAGAAGGCGGTGAAGAAGAGAGGACAAAGCTTCGAGTTTAGAGGTCGGAAGGAAGAAGAAGAAGAAGGAAGAGGAGAAGAAGCACACGGCGTCGTTTGGCTATTCTCAACGACAAAAACTTTTCCCAAAAACTATTTGAAGTATGAGCTTGGGTTTTGGGTTTAGGATATTGGGTTTACTATTGGTCAAGATTTGGGTTTTAAAACTAAAAACAAATAAACTAAATAAAATGAAATAAAAATAAATCTAAAAACAACTAAATTAATTTCAGCAAAAATACTAAACACTAACAATTTAGAGTAAAAGAAAAAACATATATATATATATATTAGTTTAGATATTTAAAATTTTGGGTCGTCACAATGTAAACTTCTTCCGAATGAGTTGTGACGAATTGTTCAAATCCTGCAGCAACTTGGCTTAACGTGATCACTGAGTTGGTTATCGGGTATATTTATCCAGGCCTGCATGTCACAAGCACTCATGTTTCTTGGTGACTTCAAATTGGGTCACTATATGAAGATCCCTCCAAAGTCCATGTTTATTGTTCAGGTTAGTTATACTAATATATCATAGCAATTGGTTATATGGTTCATAATAACACTATGACAATGTAACAGATAGACTTTCTGATATGTTTACAGATTTTGATCATACATATTATACTCATCCATTTTCTAATGAAATTTATGTATCTTCAGTTAGCTGGAATAGTAGCTGCTTCTAGTGTCTACTTTGCTACATCTTGGTGGCTTCTCCACTCCATTGAAAACATCTGGGATGTCTCGTTGTTGCCAGAAGGAAGTCCATGGACATGTCCTGGCGATGATGTCTTCTACAATGCTTCGATCATTTGGGGAGTTTTCGGTCCACTCAGAATGTTCACAAAGAAAGGCATCTACCCGGAGTTGAACTGGTTCTTCCTCATCGATTTAATTGCACCTGTTCCAATCTGGTTCTTCGCCAAGAAATTCCCAAACCAAAAGTGGATTAGGCTCATAAACATGCCTATCATTCTTGGAGCAACAGGGTCTATGCCTCCTGCAAGATCTGTCAACTACATTACATGGTTAGCAGTTGGAATCTTCTTCAACTTCTATGTGTACAGAAAGTTCAAGGGCTGGTGGGCTAGGCATAACTACATCCTATCAGCTGCTTTGGATGCTGGTGTGGCCTTCACAGGAGTTCTCTTATATTTCACACTTCAGAGTAAGGATATCTTTGGGCCAGATTGGTGGGGTTTGTTAGCTGATGACCATTGCCCATTGGCAGCTTGCCCTACTGCACCAGGTGTAGTGGCCAAAGGGTGCCCAGTTCTATGAGAACAAGACTCAAAAGGGTGCACACATTTATATATCTTTAGTCCCTAGAATAGTTATGCAGATTGATCAAGTACAAGCTCTTGTATATGTTAAGTAGTTCGATTTTTCTTGCAGAATAAATTTGTTTGTGTAGATAATTGAAGAAGTACTTTTCTTAGTTTTCAATAATCCGATTTATCTTACCTTGGCTCTTTGCATATTTAGGTATAGAAAAATAAGTGGCGGGGAGTTCTAACTTTTGTGGAGAAGAATAATCATAACCTAAAAGTCTTTGGAGGAATAGTCACAGCAATAGTGCTTAGACTCTACTGAATTGATCAATGTGATACCCAAGAATATTTAATTTTTAAGATTTGGAGAGAAGGGTGAGAATTAGAAGGTTATTTTTGTCATTGCACCTTTTTTGGGTGGACCCCATGCTTGCCACGTCAGCAAACAAACGGCATAGTTACGGAAATTAGCCTCCGGCCTTACCTTGGTAACGAAATCGAAGTTTGGGTACCACATTAATAGTTTTTAAAATCTGGGTACCACTTTAACCGTGCCACAGAAATTAGGGTACATGCGCTTTCCTCGCAAAACAATTGGGAATGTTGGGTCTATATTCAGGTACAAGGGTTGCGGATTGCCAATAGGCCAATAGTCTTCCAAAGTCTCTTTTTAGGTATTGTCCCATTCTCACCTACCCTTCTCTACTATTTAAGGGCCTCCACATTTCTACCGATGTAGGGATTACCTTGTGTTCTCTTACAATAGACACAAAAGCAACCCTGTTGATCTCTCTTCTTTCTTGTTTTTAAGGGGGAAGAGAGTCCGAGGCCTTGGTTTCGGAACTCGTTTGGGGTCAGAATTTGTAACTTGTTTTTCAACCTTTTTATTGCTTCAATGGCAAAGGACATTAGAAATCTGGATGCATGGATGGAGGTTGCTCCTGCCCCTTTCACTTACCCACAAAAAACTTCGAATATTCCTGGTTTAGAGACGATTCTTGAGGAAAGTGTTGAGGAATGTGATGATGAGCCATAAATTTTCAGTGGCCTTCTTGCCCATCTTCGAGTATGGATCTGATGCACATTCTTAAAGACTGTTTGGATGGTATCATCTCCAAAGCCTCCGTTTTGTATGAAAGGAATTGCCGTGGTTCACAGAACGGATGCAGGCTTCAGTTGAGCGCTTTTAACAGATGAATTGGAAGTTCTTCCGATGAATTTATCACTTCATTGTAAATTTGTAATTAGTTTCTGTGTCGATATCTGTAAATAGTTTTCGATAAATGAGTACCAGATGATTGTTCGTCCTAGATCATTTTCCCAACCAGTTACATCTTTACTAACCCTCTAGTTAAACCATCTTCATCAACTATCAACTCCATCAATCCGTCTGAATGCAGAATCATTCAACTTTATTTCAGTTTGGAACGTGACTAAGTAATTTATTAGCGTTTAATACGAAAAATTACTAAACATGATAAATTTATACATGCAATCATAGCCAAAGACAAAATGTGCAGAATTGCTTCACATTTCTCTCATGTTCTTCGCATGCTTGGCAACTGTAGGTGATGGCTACCCTTATGGCGTAGTTTCCTTCACACTTGTCAGTTCTCACCGACAGCATAGTTACTAAGCCTTTATAAATAACATCTTCCCCAACAAGAGAAATCACCAAATCAATTTGGTTCCAATTCCCAGGCTACCTTTTCAGACATCCCTTCTCTTTAGATTCAAGAAGCTAGTGCTTCTTTCCTCATCGTTGCTTCCTTGAGTTCCTTCATTAGCTGAGAGCGAAGAATACAGAGTTGCTCGTTTCATTACTTTTGAAGCCGGGAAGAGCAGTTAACAAAGGATTTGATTGTTCGATTGCAATGGCAGAGAGGATGAGATTCTTGGTTTCTTGGATTGAAGTAGCGCCTGCCCTTCTGATACGTCCCAACAAGACGTCGGCTTCTCCTGAACTGGAGACGATTACTGAAGAGTGGGAGCTGGAGGCAGAGGACCATGATCAGAAGTCCGGCGCCAATTGATATTTTATTTTTCTTCTGTCTAAAGTTTAAACACTTCAAGATTGTGTTAACTTTTAAGTTTTTCAGTGATATTGTAGAAGGTTGTTGAAAGGGATTGAGCTTCTGTTTTGTTTTTGATATGATTTTATGATTACATCCTCTGAAGGATATCATTAGGCCACCAGTAAGTAGATGTATAACAAAGAAAGTTTCACACTAAATCAAGAAATAAAGAAAATTTGTTGTTCTTGATGTTGTTGGATTTTACATCTTTTGTCAATGGAATAAACAGAAATTGCTTCCCACTTTCTTACAAGTGTTGAATTAATTGGGGTGAAGCATTGAGTTTCAATTTGGTAAAGATACAATGTCCTTTTGTTTCTGTTTTCGCTTAATTCATTGTAATATAAAGTTGAGGTATCTTCTATGACGTCAACAAGTTCACAGTTCTGATTTAGGTTAAAAGTGTAAATGACTTCGAGTTTAGGTTGCAGATATAAAATTCAAAAACTTAACATAGGACATGGGTTGGACATTCCATTATAAATGAAGCCCTAAACACAATGACACATATCATCTCTCTTAGTCCTGTATAATGACTACATTTTATTGAATGAAAGAGGTCATACTCTATTAACTCAGCAAACAGTACAAAACCGACCTCCTAATGGGGGCATCAGAAAAAACCGTTCCGTAAAAACTACTACAAATCCACCTTAAAAAAAAAAAACTAAACTAGAAATCTCCTAATACACCCACATTCTTGTATGAAGCCCATAACAAAAGGAATAAGAGCCCAGGCTGATAAAATTTTCCTCATTATGGCGTCACCGAGGTCTCTCTTCCCTTTGCGATCTCTCCTGCTCAAAACAAAATTAAAATGATTTCTATTTAATTTGCTCCAATGTCCTATTTAAGGTTCTATTATGATGTGTTGGCAAATATTGATAGATAATAAATCATTGCTCTTCTTTATGCATTTATGGCGAGGTATCATGTAGAAACTATATATGCACTTGCAATATGATTTTCATGTTGTTGATACCCGAAAAATCATGCGATCTATTAATACTTCGTCACGCAATAATTTCTTGCTATCTTATGCTAAATCCTTGATTTAACCCAAGCGAACATACTCATGCATTCATGTGGGCCCAAGCCACATACACGCATCATTGAGGCTTGTAGAAGTGGGTATGGTGTGGATGGTTACGGAGGCACGTAACGCCCCTCCGCCGGTTTAATGTTGTTAAGAAGTTTCGGTCTTGGGCCCGAAACTCAAGCCCAACGACTTAAGTCGGCGACAAATCGGTAAAGAACGTGAGAATTTGACTGCTCATCTTTTAAACCCAAAACACATTTGAGTTTGAAGCCCAACACCCTTTTTATTTCTCTTTTAGAAAAAAGCCCAAACCCCCTTTCCCTTCCTCTTTACCGACTACATAGTTAGCCATTTCATCTCTTCCTCCCTCGCAGTAGTACGACGATGAGCTTTGCACAGTAGAAAAGTGTCATCCACTCCCCAATCCAAGGAAGAAGAAGGTCAGTAACTGGTTCCAAGACAGCTCTTTCATCATTGGATGACGAGATTGTGGGATTCAAGTTACTCGGCCTGTTCTGTCCCAGGATTTCCGTCTCTGCAGCCGTCCTTGCAGCCTCCCCGCAGCGAGTTGTCTTTTCCATCTCTCAAGGTCAACTTCTCTCTGCCAACTTTTGAGGCCAAGATCATGTACTTGAGAAGGACAATCCTTTTACACAGTGGATTAGGCATCGCGACCCATCGCAAAACCCTCCAATTCGGTTCTATAAAAGGGAGGTTTGGGAAGCTGCAAGGGGCATCAAGCAATCAACCTAGAAAAATCCCAAAAACACTCCAGCCTTCATGCCTTCAAACCTTCAAGCCAAAATCCCCTCTCTAGCCATCTTGCAGTCTCTGTCTTTGAAACCCAAGTCCCTTCCCAGAAATCTAACTTCCAAGCTCAGTCCAATCTTCACCACCGCAGCGTGCCTTCAGCTCCCACGCCAGCTCATGCTACAAGCCTCTCCCTGATCTTGAAACACGCACAAGGTTAATTCGATAATCTAGTTCTTTGAGTTAACTTTGGCTTAGTTACTTCCTAATCAAAAAGAACCCTCACACATGTCAAAAAAAATGAAATTTGTATCCATAACAAATCGATTCATTTTCTATTATCTAGCATGAAGGTTTAGTTCCAATTTACACTCATATTTCTCGCAAATTTTAATTTTCTTGGAATTTTTTACTTTTCTGTTTTATTATGTCAAAATGGATTGGGTTTCTGTTTTATTCTGTTTTGCGATCCATGATGGTTCCTTTCTTAAAATGAAATCTCTTACGAATAAAAGGATGCAAAGAGTTCATATTCGACATGAACCCTAATTTCACCAGTAGCATCAAAGAGTTTGTCATGTGGGCACTAAAACGTACCAACAACTGATGCAACATGACACATCCAATCTTGTTCTTCAAAGCAAGGAGGGATCTTTGTAATATTCACCCAAAAGAAAAGAGAGATCATTTTTACCTGCTCGATCGGAGTGATACCACATATGTCACGTCCTGGTTCTTAAGTTATTTTACGGTTATTTACTTTGGTATTATTTTGGTCTTTTACCATTTTTAACTAACCGTTTACTATTTAAGACTCCAAAGTTGACTTTTGCTTCGGTTTGGAATTTGGGAAAACTTTCTTCATGAAAGTCGTAGAGGATGTTGTTACGAGTTCGTAGACATGCTATGCGTTAAAATCGGAGTTAGCATGAAAAATTTATCAATTAAAAATGTAAGTTTTATTGACGTATTATTTTGGGGTGTTAAATTTTGGAGTTGAGTTATGTTTAAGTTGGACAGGGCCCTTGTTTTTGGTCAAAGGCCCAAAAACATTTCTCTCTCTCTCTCTCTCTTCTC
The DNA here is from genome assembly GCA_009720345.1 of Fragaria iinumae. NCBI lineage: Eukaryota > Viridiplantae > Streptophyta > Magnoliopsida > Rosales > Rosaceae > Fragaria > Fragaria iinumae. Next base: position 10,012,232 of record CM019122.1, on the reverse strand, counting down.
TCTCCTCCCTCCCGATTCTCTCTCCCTCTCCCTCTGCCGAAAGCTTTCCGGCCGTCGTCCGGCCACCTGAGACCGCCGGACCGGTCCCATTCGAACCCCCTCTGCTTCCTCTCTCTTCCCGGGCCGGTGACTGCGCGAGGGACGCCGCCGAGCGGGAGGAAACCGCCTTTAGCAGCCGACTGTCTCGTTGCCGGAAATTGCTTCTCCGGCCACCATAGCCGGAGCGGCTTAGCTCGTTGGAAAGCCCTCCTCCCGTACGTTCATCCCTCCAAAGGACTCCCTCCCTCTTGAGCTAGGTAAGGAGAAATCGGTAAAGGAAATTCTAGGGCTTATTAGGTGTTTTCATTCGATTGGCATAGTTAGTCTTGGAATTGGTGTTTGTGCTAGTTAGGAAAGTTGTAGAGGAGATTGAGAGGAAGATGCTGTTAAAATTTGGTAGCTATTGGAGGTCGCCGGAGTTGGCCGCTGCTGTTTTGGGAAATTTTATGGTTTTTGATGTAGAATATTACGGGAAGGTTAATGATGTGAATTTAGGAATTTTTGGAGGAATTTTAGATAGGTTTGTGATTTTTCGAAGTTTGGTATTTTGGCCGTTAATTTGGATAGAATCCGGCCATTAGATTATTGTTGTTTCGGCCGTAGAAGGTGGATTTAAGGCCGCCGGTATTTGTGGTGAAGTTTAGACGATGTCAATTTTAAGGTTTGCAAAGTTGGGCAAGAATGAGAGTAGATAATGCCACATTTAATTTTGCCTATTTTTATATAAGCGTTGGTATATAGTTGAAGATTTAATTATGTTCTTGGATCAGGACGTGAGGAAGCTCGAGCAGAAGAGGCTTTGGACCGACTTCAGGCTTAGGCCTAATTTGTGAGTGGACTTTTGGTTTAAATAATGTGCATGCAATTGTTTATTTGGTTGGACCATTTGACGTCATTTTTATTTGACGATTTTACTCATTGTGGTGAGTTACCGAAAATGGGATTTTCGGTAAATTATAATATATTTTCAAGGAGAGTATGTATATAAATGCTAGCTAGCGATATGTGTCTGTCCACCTTAATGACATAGTATATAACTGCATTATGATGTGACGTGAGCGTTAGACGCAAGCGTAGTAGCCTTATTTAATTCATATAAGGGGTATGGGCACATATTTATACACCCGTCTGTCCACCTTAATGACGTAGTGTATCACCGCATGAAGGCGTGACGTGAGCGTTGGACGCGAGCGTAGTAGCCCTATATAGATTATTATTAATTTATATAGGGAGTATGGGCGAGTGTAAATATATATATATATATATATATATTTTAGCCTGAGAGGCTGTATTTTATTAAGTTTTGGAGACTAGTCGGAGCTACTCAGATACTTGATAGTTTTTGAGATGTCGCATGCAGCATAATTTTTATGGAAATTAAATTGGGAAAACATAAATGTTAATAAATATTTTATTTATTTATTTTTGTCCACTCACTATAATTTTTACGAATGTTTTTCCCCCGGGCTCTTCGTTTTAAAAATGCCCAGTCTGCAGAGTTCGGGTTAATACGAGTAAGAGACGACGAGGCATAGTTACCCATTTCTCAGCCACCTTTCACGAGTTGTTACCTGTTTAACCTACTAGGGTATTTTCCTGCTCCTCTAGTATTTAGTAGTTCTGAATACTCTTTGGGGTTCATTGTATAATTTTTCTGGTGGTGTGGTAAGACTTATGTTTTATTTTAGAATATACGAAGTTTGTAATTATATTCTCACTTTCGTATAATTGTGGGTTGTTTTGGAGGATGCTCAATAATAATTTAGGAAAGTAACACTTTAGTTTTCTAGGTTAGGGTTGTCCATTTTCAAGTGAGGTTTACCTAGCTTATCGGTAAATTTTCCTTGGAGGTGGTCCCCGCAAGACTTACTTCGGGTTTCAGGGTGAAATTCAGGGTGGGTCTTGACAACATATATCTGAAGAAAAATTGGTGCCTTGTCATACCACCATGGTCCTCCTCGGAGCACATTGTTGCAACCAAATCAATGGTAAACAGTTTCGGTGATCGCTGCTGCACCTGAAAATTCTTCTCTAAGGTTCAAGCCCTTTGGAAGAAACGTTGTAGGTCGGCAACAGTCAAAGATAAAGTTGACATTCCTACCCAATGGGTAAAACTCGTGGGTTTATACCTACCCACCCAAATTGGTTTATGGGTAAATACCCAGTGGGTAATTCCTGTTTTACTATGTGCTGGGTTTGGGTAATTACCCAACCATTTTTAAATGGGTAAAACCCTTACCCATTATGTATTTTATTATCAAATGAGCAAGAGTCTGATTCTCTCACATCTCTCCAGCTCCACCTCACCTAAAGTCAAGTTGACCATGTCTTTGAAATCCAAAATCCTAATTCAACGATAACAAGATCTTCTTCTTCTTTTTCTTCAATACCAGGTCGTCTTCTTCTAAAATTGTCTCTTCCTTCCTCCATTAATTTCAATCCCAGATCTTCTTCTTCTCAAATATTACCTTAAACTCGATCGGCTCCCATCCTCGCAATTGATGGACAACGTCTTCTTTCTCCTTTGATTTCGAATTGATCGGAAAGCTGGAAATCAGAGCTGAGATGTTCTTTCGACCAAAAAAAAAAGAACAAAAAAAGAGCTGAGATAGCTACCTTAGGTTTTTTATCAACAGAGAATTTGAGCAAGGTCTCAAGCCCCAATTTGAAAGAATCCCAATCCTCCAAATCACAAAAGCCAACCAAAGCCCCCCAAGCACTTGACCACAGCCTTGACGCCGGTCATGGTCAGCCTCTCCGCCTCTCTCTCAAGAAGCTCCACCAGTATAGCCAGCGCCTGACCGGCCTTGGGAAACGAGATGCTACGTGAGAGCGCGAGCACCAGGGAGAGAAACGAGAGGAGCACGGCTACGGCGGTAGGGTCGGGGGACGACATGTCGTCGATGGCTGTTGAGAGTGATGACTGTTGGCTATGTGGGTATAATCTGGGTACCCACGGGTATTACCCATACCCAGTCTATTAAATCTATGAGTATTTTAAAATACCCATACCCACCCACTGCTGTTAATGAGTATCCTCACTCATGGATACCCACACCCATGGGTTTTAATGCCATCCTTAGTCACAGAGGAGGTGCACAACGGCTTTGCGAACTAAGAGAAAGGATTATTGCAGTGTTTTCTTTTGTTGAGAGCTTTTTTGAAACTTTGAGAGATCAATGACATCCAAAGTCCAAACTAGTAAGAGCCAAAGATGTCGTGACGGATTTGGTAACATCATCAATGAAGGAGGACATGGTGAAGAGGAGACATGAGGGGTTGAAGATTAGATTGTCAACGGGGATTGAGGGTTTGGTGCAGCTGCATGCGCCTTTAGAGTTTTTTGTTGGTGCTTGAATAAGTATCTAATAACATGATTAAATTGCTTTTAACTATAACAAATCAGACTAACAATTAATTTAGGGGTGGCCACGTATTCAAAGTTTTTATTGCTTTGCTGGTCAAATTCTCTGTACAAATTAGGAATATTTCTTTGCTGACTTAAAATTGGTAATCATATATCAAACTCTGTTACAATTGGTATCACATTTCCCATACCACCCTTGGTCTCTTCATATATAGCTCTGTTCTTGACCCTAAGGTGATTCATACAGCATTGCTCGATGATCAACGACTACAAATTCTTTGACAGTCAAATCAACATCGATACGTGTATGTACAAATTTGGATATTGCTTTGCTGACTGGATTCAACACACCGTAAGGTTAAAATTGGTAATCATATATCAAACTCTGTTACAATTGTTATCACATTTCCCATGTTCCTCACGTGGATTCAAAGTTGAAACTTTAGTGGTAGATACTTTCTGCAATTTCTGGTGCACTTCCATCCGCTGATATAACTATTGGAGATCCTTGCCTATTTATGTCCTTGTTTATACTCAACTTTTAATGTGAGCCGTAGATGAGATATCCAAAGGCTAATAACATGCCACATCAGCCAAGTTCCAATATTAATTACAAAAGTTGGGTTTTCTAGGCTAACCACACTACAACAATTTCTGCCTCCGTTTCTTTTTTTTTTTTTTTGGCGAATGTTTCTTCTCTTTCGTCGATTGCACTTCTTCATCTTCTTTTCCAGAAAAGAGGAATTCGGCCATGAACGACAATGAAGAAGAAATGTAATATCAAATCCAAAAGAAGCAATCAATTATACAAAGTTATGAAATGAAGCAATTATATATCTTCCAAATTGGGTATAGATCAGTGTCTTCACAAAATTGATTTCATAACAACTTAAAAGTGAAGAATTCATTGATGGGTATAAGGATCAGAGGCAAAATAATGAACCTTGCACATGATTAAGGTGAACTGAGAAGAACATCCCTGGTAGTGTGAGGGGTCGATTACCCAGATAATCCCTCTGTCATGAGTTCGCCGGCAACCTGATATGCTTCTCCATCTTCTTTGGTCCGATATCTCCAAATTAATCAACAAATCACAGAATTGAATAAATTAATCCATTTATTTACACTATCGTTTATATCTATTGTGTTGTGGCTCGTTATTCTCTTTGCCTTCCTATTTTGTAGTAGTTATTAAAGGTTGTTGAGAAATATGATATGAGAAGTTGTAACTGCAAACCAGTTTACAGACTAAAGAATAAGAGCGTATGTTGCAGTTTACTGCAGGAGTAGAGTTGGTAGTGTGAGAGTTTGTTTTGAAACCTTTGTAACCTCTCAGACTTTGATAGTGAATTTGTCCCTGCAGCTCCGTGGATGTAGGCTAAGCCAAACCACGTAAATCTCTTGTGTTCTTTAATTTCTTGCTATCTTTTGTGTTTGTCTAACTGAGGTGAATCTACTGCAGTGAAGTTGTCTCCGCTGTGTTTGTTGTTTTCTTTTATTTGGTATTCAAAATACAATAATTGGTATTAGAGCTTCGGCTCTTGATTCAATTGGCATAGATGGGAGACAAAGATGATAAGATCAATCCATTTGGTGGAGGTGGAACTCAAGTGGTAAGAACTACTGTTCAGAATGTAAAGTTTGAAGTTGAAAAATTTGATGGGACAAATAGTTTCGGGATGTAGCAGTGTGAAGTTAAAGATGTTTTGGCTCAGCAAGACTTGAATGCTGCTTTGGAAGATAGATTTGAAACTATGTCTCATGTTGAGTGGGAAAAGTTGAATCGAACAACTTGTTCAACCATTCGCTTATGTCTTGCGAAACCTCAGAAGTATGCGGTGATGCGGGAGACATCTGCTAAGGAATTGTGGCAGAAGCTTGAAGATAAATACATGATGAAAAGTATAGAAAATCATCTGTATTTGAAGAAGCGGTTGTACATGTTTCAGTACAGAGAAGGGTTGAAGATGATTCAGCATATTGATGTCTTCAGCAAGTTGATTGCTGATCTGCTCAATTTAGATGAAGAAATTAAGGAGGAAGATAAAACCTTAATTTTGTTGAATTCACTGCCTGATTCTTATGATCATTTGGCCACCACTTTGATTTATGGGAAAGAGACAATTAAGTTTGATGAAGTCTCTAATGCGTTGATGAATCATGTGGTTCGACACCAAGATAAAGAAAGTTCTCTGATTGTCTTGTTGCTAGAGGAAGATCATTTGAAAGAAGAAGTTCCATCAGTAAAAATACAAAAATTTCTCGTTCAAGAGGAAAATCTAAAAGTAGAAGAAGTCTTGCAAGGGATCAATGTGCGTTTTGTCAAATAAAGGACACTGGAAGAAAGATTGTCCCAAGTTACAACATAGGAGCAAATCTGCTAATTCCAATGCTTCTGTTGCTGTTAGTGAAGGTGATTCTGTATCAGAATTTGTATTGGCTGTAACTTCAAAATCTTTCTCTAATGTGTGGTTGATGGATACTACTGCTTCTTAGCACATGTGAACAAATAAAGAGTGGTTCTCAAGTTTGGATTTGAAAAGTCGTGGTGTAGTTTTGGTTGGTGATGATTATGGTTTAGAAAAAGAAGGTGTTGGAACAATCAAATTCAAGCATCATGATGGGATGATCAGAGAATCGAAGGAAGTTTGGTATGTTCCTCAGTTGAAGAAGAATCTGATTTCTTTAGGTGCTTTGGAGGCTAGTGGTTACAACTATTGTGCATCTAATGGTGTTATGAAGGTGAAAAAAGGAGCTTTGGTTGAGATGAAGGCACTTCGAGAGCATCATATGTATGTACTGTAGGCAAAAACAATCATTGGCACTGCAGCAGTGAGTTCTGATATCATTGGCACCGCAGGAGTGAGTTTTGATATTGTAGTTGGTGACAATACAAAGTTGTGGCACATGAGACTCGGTCATGCTGGAGAAAAAGCTTTGCTAGGATTGGTGAAACAAGGGCTATTGAATGGAGCCAAAACTTGCAAAATTGACTTCTGTGAGTATTGTGTTCTGGGCAAGCAGACAAGAGTAAAGTCTGGCACCGCAGTGCATCAGACTAAGGGCATTCTAGATTATGTGCATTCAGATGTTTGGGGACCAACAAGGATAGCATTTAAAAGTGGTAGACGTTATTTTGGGAGCTTCATTGATGACTATTCTAGAAGGTCATGGGTTTGTACAATGAGTCACAGAGATAAGGTGTTAAGTGTGTTCTTGAATTGGAAGAAAATGATAGAAAACCAAACCGGGAGAAAAATAAAAGTTCTCAGGACAGATAATACTTCTGATCCATTTCACAAAGTGTGCAGAGAAGAAGGGATAAAGAGGCATTTCACTGTACCAAGAAGGCCGCAGCAAACTGGGGTAGCTGAAAGACTGAATAGAACTTTGTTGGAAAAGGTGAGGTGCATGCTATTACAAGCTGGTTTGGAGAAGTCGTTTTGGGTAGAGGCAATTACTTATGCAAGTCACATTGTCAATCGTTTGCCTTCTGCAGCAATTGATGGGAAAACACCTATTGAGGTTTGGTCTGGAAAACCTGCAGTTGATTATGATAATTTGCGAATTTTTGGTTGTCCTGTATTCTTTCATGCTACTGAGTCTAAACTTGATGCAAGGGTCAAGAAGGCTATTTTTATTGGTTTTAGACTTTTAGTAGTGGTGTGAAAGGCTATAGGTTGTGGTGTCCAGAGTTGAAGAAATTGGTGATTAGTAAAGATGTTACTTTCAATGAGATGAGCATGTTGGCTGGAGAAAAAAAGAATGTGGATCTGAAAGATAAAGGTAAAGAAGTGCATCAGGTGGAGTTGGGTGCAATAAATTTGAATTCCCCGCAGTAGTCAGTTCAAGCTAGAGTTGAAAAGTATGTGAATAAGAATGATGAATATGTTTCTAATGTTGGGAATGTAAATATACAAAACTTTGAAGGAGATGATGATTTGCCAAATACCACTGCAGTAGAAGATTCTGTTGATCCACCATATACTATCGCTGCCAAAATAGCACGAAGAACAATTAGAAAACCTGCCAGGTATACAAATTGTGTTGCTTTTGCGTTTCCCATTGTGAATTCAGAGATTCCATTGAATTTTTGTGAAGCAAGTGAAAGTTCGGAGAATGGAGAATGGAAGAATGCTATGAATGAAGAGATGGATTCCCTTTTGAAGAACAGAACATGGAATTTGGTTGAATTACCTGAAGGAAAGAAAGCTATAGGTTGTAAATGGGTTTACACAAAAAAAAAGGTTCACAATGAAGAAGGGAAAGTTAGATATAAAGCAAGATTGGTTGCGAAGGGATATGCTCAAAAGGAAGGTGTTGATTATAATGAAGTATTTTCACCAGTTGTAAAGCAGTATTCCATTCGAGTTATGTTAGCATTTGTTGCACAATTTGTTCTTGAGTTGGTGCAATTAGATGTTAAAACAGCTTTTCTACATGGGGACTTGGATGAGGAGATCTATATGATGCAGCCTGATGGTTACAAGGTGAAAGGAAAAGAAGACATGGTTTGTAAATTAGAGAAGTCGTTGTATGGTTTAAAGCAGTCCCCGCGGCAGTGGTATTTGAAATTTGATGGTTTTATGAGAGGACATGAGTATTTGAGAAGTTAATATGATCATTGTGTTTACTTCAAAAGATTACCAGATGGGAATTTCATCTATTTGTTGTTATACGTTGATGACATGTTGATTGCTTCTAAGAATATGATGGAGATTGAGAAATTGAAAGCTCATATGAAAAAGCATTTTGAGATCAAAGACCTAGGGGAAGCCAAGTAGATTCTTGGAATGGAGATAACCCGGAATAGAGACAAAGATGTTGTATATTTGAATCAGAAACAATATTTGGAAAAGTTGTTGTTGCGGTTTAGAGTGGGTGTATCAACAAAACCAGTCAGTACTCCTCTTGCTCCTCATTTTAAGCTTAGTGCAGAGTGTTTTCCCCAAACAGAAGAAGAAAGGAGATATATGGCTGAAATTCCGTATGCTAGCCTTGTTGGTGGTTTGATGTATGCCATGGTTTGTTCTCGTCCTAATATTGCACAACCTGTTGGTGTAATCAGTCGTTATATGCACAATCTTGGTAAAGAACATTGGTTTGCTGCTAGATGGATTTTGAGATATCTTCATGTGGAACAAGAGATGTTGGTTTATGTTTTGAGAAGAATAGCAGTGGGTTGAGAAATTTTGTTGCAGGGTATGTTGATTCTGATTTTGCTGGAGATTTGGATAAAAGCATGTCTATTGCAGGATATTTTTTCACTATGGCACAAGGACTAGTTAGCTGGAGATCTACTTTGCTTACAACTATTGCCTTATCTACTTCGGAGGCAGAATATATGGCTGTTACTGAAGCTGTGAAAGAAGCCTTGTGGTTGCGAGGACTTGTTACTGAATTGGGTGTATATCAAAAACAGGTGGAGCTTCATTGTGATAGTCAAAGTGCTATATGTTTGGATAAACATCAAGTTTATCATGCTAGAACCAAACACATTAAGGTTAAGTACCGTATTGTGAGACAAGTTCTAGAGAAGAAGTCAATTGTTTTGAAGAAGGTTACAACCAAAGATAACCCGATATGTTAACAAAAGTAGTTGCTACAGCCAAGTTCAAGCACTGTAAGAATTTGGCTAACATTGAGTTAGTTTGATTGAGTTGTTTGAGCAGTAGGGAGTTTCTGATTTAAGTTTTGCTTGATCGTTGAAATCTGGAGGTTTTTTGGCTGGAGCATAATATCTGGTTTGTTATTTTTGATTCACACTATGTGTTGGTAGAAATCTCGCTAAGGTGGAGTTTATTGTGTTGTGGCTCGTTATTCTCTTTATCTTCCTATTTTGTAGTAGTTATTAAAGGCTGCTGAGAAATAGGATATGAGAAGTTGTAATTGCAAAGCAGTTTACAGACTAAAGAATAAGAGCGTATGTTACAGTTTACTACAAGAGTAGAGTTTGTAGTGTGAGAGTTTGTTTTGAAACCTTTGTAACCTCTCAGACTTTGATAGTGAATTTGTCCCTGTTGCTCCGTGGATGTAGGCTAAGCCGAACCACGTAAATCTCTTGTGTTTTTTAATTTCTTGTTATCTTTTGTGTTTGTCTAACTGCGGTGAATCTACTGCAATGAAGTTGTTTCCGCTGTGTTTGTTGTTATCTACCCTGAGCCGGCTGGAGCTCATGGGATATACATATGTCGACGATTCCAATTCTGAGAGAGAGATGAGAAAGTTTATCTGAGTGGCTTTGTATAATTTCTAATTATTTTTTGCAGCTACTTAACGACGTTAACCTAGAAACCCTAACAATTGTATTAATATCCAAAATTTGCTGACGTGGTATGTCATGAGCCATTAGATATTAAATTAACGGTTTGGATTAAAAGCTGAGCATAAACAAGGCCCAAATGGAGCCAAGTCCTGATCCATAACTATTACCCCAACGGCCCAACGGCCCAACCGCTGAACCCCCTCTATAACAAGGCATCTTCCCCAACTTTCCCTTCAACTCACTCTCTTACTCATCAGTACTAGAAACCTCCATAACACGAATCTGCAACTATTGACTTCTTTAAGCATCCTTTTCTTTCTCGAGGCAAACTACATAGTCACCACTACTCCATCTTCCAATAGCTTTGGTTGTCCAAGTTAGGAAACAAGCTTCAACCATTTGATTGCGATCGATGACAAAGGAAATGAGGTTCCTAGGTTCTTGGATTGAAGCTGCATCTTCCCTTCCGAGATATCCCAGCAAGACTTCAACTTCTCCTAAATTGGAGACGATAGAAGAAGAATCGGAACATGAAATACAGGATTATGACTTGTAGGAGTCACCAAGATCAATTATAACTTAATGTCCTACTTTTGCTATTTCTTTCTTCTTTTGTTGGCTTTTGTGAGGAGTTTGTAGTAGGTTGTGGCGTTGGATTGGACATACCAAGTACTACCTTGAAATTTTTGTGAGACTTGAGTTTGATCCCTTTCTTTTCTCTTCTTGTAGATGTAATCACTACTGCGCATAAGATTCTATAATGATTGCAATAACTGATACATTTTTTCGTCAATATTTTGCTATCTGCTAAATGCCATGCAAAAGATGGCCAAGCAGCGCGCATCTCAAACGTACGTTCAATATTCTTATGGCCACAAGACAAGCCCTTCAATATTTCCATGAAACTACGAAAGGGTGATCATGTGGTTACAAACCTTGGAAACTACCAAATTCTCATATATATCATGGTAAAAAAAGATGATAAATGTTGGTCGATCAACACAACTTCTGTTAATGGTTGTTACTTGTTAGCATGAGTTCAATTCTATAAATGGAGATCGCAGCCAAAAGAAGTTCAGGATTAAAAGAAAAGAACCCTAGAAAACCTAAAATGAATCGAACTTTGAGAGTCGATCAAAGTTTACTACAATATTTATAGGGAGAAATAATCAAAGCGCTCATACTAAGTTACCAACTCTGCTCTTTTGGAGAGATTTGATAGAATGTTGGGTTGATCCATACGGACCATACCCCTTTGAATTTCCTCTGGCTCTTGGATGCTTCATCATGTTTAGTGATTTTCTCACTATAAATGAAATCGTCAATACCATGACGCTTCGTTTGTGTTTGTTGGACATAGGATAGGAATATATCCCACATCAGAAAAATAGCAAATAAAATATATCTTATAAGTGGGTGAATCATACTTAATTGTACTGAGTCATTTTGTAATTAAAACCCAACACCTTAAATGTGGTTAAGTTGGGATAATATCGGTGCAAGATTGATCAATTGGCCACGCTTGTCGCTGTTTAACATGGTATCAGAGCGGGTCCCTCTCCAAATATTTTTCCAATTCTCATGGGCCCGATTGGGTTCTATCTCTCGCCGAGTACGGGGTTCTTATCTCGCCATCGGAAAGTTCCACTTGTAGACCTTGAGTCAGGTTGCATGTGAGGGGGCGTGTTGGACGTGTTGGAGAGGAATAGATCCCACATTAGAAAAATGACAAATAAAATATAACTTATAAGTGGGTGGATCATACTCAATTATACCGAGACCTTTTGTGATTAAAACCCAACATCTTAAAGGGGTTTAAGTTGGGGACAATATCAATGCAAGATTGATTCACGGGTCACGCTTGTTGCTGTTTAATAGTGTTCCACAAACAGAAAATGAAACATCCTCAAGAAGATCTACCAACCCCAGCTTGTTAATCATGTCAGCTTTCTCGAACTTTGTGCTTCTATGAAAATAAAAAGTTCCTGGTGAACTGTGTCATTCGTATAGACTACTTTACGATACTTCCAGCAAAGAAAAGAAAAGAAGAATTCTCGTACTTTGCTATAAGCACCACATATGGTTGTTTCAATGGAGGATCGTGGAAGGTTAAGCTTGTGCTGCATCCAGTCATTGCTGCCTCTATGATGAAGTAGATTAAGTTTAGAATTAAATTCAGTTTACCCCTAAGAGGTTTGGGAGTAACTTCATGTTAATCCATATACTTTCAATTTAATCAATTTACCCTTCAAACTTTTGAATTTTCCTCAACCGTGACCAATGTCCTATCTTCTGTCCAAATCAGACGTTAACTGCTGATAATTTTAACCTTAATTATGGGGCCCGTATCTAGAATTAACGATCAATTCAAACAGAATATGAGAATTTGGGCACGACAGACAGAAATTAAAGAGTTCAGGGGATAAACTGATGAAATTAAAAATGTAGGGACTAACATGAAAAGAATATGATTTGGCTAGAATAGTTTTCTATTGATATCACACATGAATATATACAGGTTACAAAAGAGAGAAATCCTTATTCTACAAGGATCTAATATATACAACTAAGGAAAGAATAGAAGACATAATATTATGCTAATTTAGTTTCCATATACAATATTACTTTCCTAACACTCCCCCTCAAGTTGGAGAGTGAATATCACGAACTCCCAACTTGCGAATCATAGGAATAAAAAACTCTTTTCCCAAGGCTTTAGTAAAAACATCTGCTAATTGATGTGAGGAATTGACAAACCTCGTAGCAACTGAACCGTCTTGGATTTTATCTCTGATGAAGTGGCAATCCATTTCAATGTGTCTGGTTCTCTAATGAAAAACAGGATTTGCAGCAATATGTAAGGCTGCTCTGTTGTCACAATGTAATAATGCAGGTGCTGGATGTAACACACCTAAGTCCTGAAGAAGATACCGCAACCAAGTTAATTCACAGCAAACTCCCATCATTGCTCTATATTCTGCCTCGGCTGAAGAAAGAGAAACAGTCTTTTGTCGTTTAGATTTCCTTGAAACCAAGGAGGGACCAAGAAAGACACAGTAGCTTGTAGTGGACCTTCTAGTAATTGGACAACCCGCCCAATCCGAATCACAATAAGCACTCAACCTGAGATCATTGTCTGAAGAAAAAAATAACCCTTGACCAGGAGCATTCTTAAGATAACGCATAACACGAAGAGCACTCTCCATATGACATTTTCTAGGTTCATGCATGAATCTGCTCAAAATATGAACTGGATAGGTAATATCAGGTCTTGAAACCGTAAGATAAATTAACCTACCAACAAGTCTCCTGTATCGAGATGGATCTTTAAGCAAATCACTTTTATTACACAACTTCAATCCACCTTCCATGGGCGTATCAACTCGAGCTGCTCCTAACAATCCTGCATCTTTAATAATCTCTAAAGCATATTTTCGCTGAGAAATAAAAATCCCATGTGCGGAAGTGGATACTTCAATCCCAAGGAAATATTTCAAGTCCCCAAGATCTTTAATACGGAATTGACTGTTAAGGAACTTTTTGAGGGCATAAATACTAGCAGAATCATTCCCAGTAATTAGAATATCATCAACATATATCAGAAGGGCAGTGAAAGACTTGCCTTGTCTCCTTGTGAACAAAGAATAGTTTGCTTTGGATGGAATATAGCCGGCTGATTGAATAGCAATTGAAAACTTGACAAACCATTGCCGAGATGCTTGCTTCAGTCCGTACAAGGACTTATGGAGGCGACAAACCAAGTGTTCCTCTCCCTGTCGCCGAAGACCAGGAGGAGGTATCATGTAAATTTGTTCTTCAAGGTCCCCATGTAAGAAAGCATTGTTGACATCAAGTTGGAAAAGCGGCCACCGCCGAGCAGCAGCTAAGGCAATTATGCAGCGGACTATGATCATTTTAGCAGTGGAAGAGAAAGTTTCTTGATAATCCACACCCTCCATTTGAGTAAAGCCCTTGGCCACCAAATGAGCTTTATAACGCTCCTCTGAACCATCTGAACGGTGTTTGATCTTGTAAACCCAACGACAATCTATGGGTTTCTTACCAGCTGGAAGAGAAGTGAGAGTCCATATGCCATTGTCATGGAGAGCTTGTAACTTAGAGCACATAGCCTCTTGCCATTCAGGATAGGGAGCGGCTTCGGCATATGTACGTGGCTCAGAAACTTGACTGACCTGAGCAATGAAAGATCGAAGTGTAGGTGTATACTGATGATATGAGACAAAATTAGACAAGGGATAGCGAGTACCTTTGGCCGGACCCAGCAACAAGGATGACGACTGATTTTGAGGAGGCAACGAGACTTGATTGCAGATGTAATCACGGAGCTTAATCGGTGGCGCTGTGGGTCGACTAGAGCGACGAACAGGGGCCTCTTGTGGCGGTGATGGTCAGGCCGGAAGAGGGATGACGGCGGGACTGCTTTGGCCAGAAATTGGACCAGATGAAGGGTCGTCGGACAGCGGAAGGAGGATGCGTTCGGCCAGAGGAGGTGGAGGGTCACCAGAAGGCAGAAGAGAACTGGGTTCGGTCGGAGAAGGTTGACCGGGAATGGGAGCGGCCGGATCGAGATTGGAAACGCCGTTTGGATTTCCAGCAGCGACGGCGTTGGGAAGTAGTGCTACGCCGGGACTGAGGGTTGCCGGAAGAGATGAAGACGACGACGCTGGAAGATTTGGAGATTGCGTCAAAGGAGATGCGGACGCCGGAAGAGAGGCAGAAGGAGCGTCATGGTTGACTGGGTGATCTGTTTGACTGGGTTGTGTTTGTGGACTTGAGGATGGGTTATTTTGACTGGTATGAGAAAATTGATGAGTTGGGCCAAAGGAAGAGGATGGACAGACACATATTTGGATTGGACTCGAGATCGATATGAATATATGGAAAAATATCTTCATGAAAAACAACATCTCGGCTAGTAAAAACTTTGTGACTTGATAGATCATAAAGTTTATAAGCCTTTTGACCGACAGGGTAACCAATGAAGATGCACTTGACGACTCTAGGTGCAAATTTATTTTTGACATTAACAGTTGTAGCATAGGCTAAACAAACAAAAACACGAAGATGATTATAAGAAGGAGGTCGGAAATAAAGACGCTCGAAAGGTGTTTGAAAAGAGAGAATTGGAGTTGGGAAACGATTAATGACATGAACAGCAGTGAGAACACATTCTCCCCAAAATTTTAGAGGAAGATTAGCTTGAAACCTGAAAGCACGAGCAACCTGGAGAATATGATGATGTTTGCATTCTACTACCCCATTTTGTTGAGGTGTATAAACACAAGAATGCTGAAAAATGACTCAATTTTCTTTGAAAAAATTTCAAAGAGAAATAAATTCAGCCCCATTGTCATTGCGAAAACTTTTAATTTGAGATGAGAACCGGGTAGATGCATAAGCAAAAAATTGTTTAATCAAAGATTGAGTTTCCCATCTATGTTGCATCAAAAACACCCAAGTAAAACGAGAATAATCATCCACGATTGTAAGAAAATAACGTGCACTATAAAGAGAAGGATATTTGTAGGGACCCCAAATGTCACAATGAATGAGATCAAAAGGTTTAATAGATGAAATAGAACTGGTACCAAAAGAGAGACGATGTTGTTTTGCCAGAGGACAAATATCGCAAGGATGATTTGAAGCAGAAGGAATAGAAATATCTAAAAAATGCTTAGCGATATAATCTAGAGGAGCAGATGAAACATGACCCAATCGACGATGCCAAAGGTTGGAAGAAGATATTGTGGAATGACAAGCAAGTTGAATTGATGATGACTTATGTGGTTTGGGCTTGTTTTTCTCCGTCGCTAACGCCACTAAATAATAGAGACCGTCACATTGCTTCCCCAAACCAATCGTCCTCTTTGAAACCAGATCCTGCAAAATACACCAATAAGGGAAAAATGTCACAGAACAATTCATGCCTCTAGTTAATCGACTGACAGACATTAGATCAACTTTGAATGTAGGCACACACAACACATCATGCAAATAGTACTCAAAATTCAGAGGCAAAGAACCCTTGGCAACAATATTAGCCTTTTCTCCACGAGGCAACAATACGGAAGGCAATGAACAATATTTGTCCTTGTGTAATAGTGAGTCTTGAGATGAAGAGATGTGATCTGTCGCGCCGCTATCGATAATCCAGTTGCGGGAAGTGATCTTAGATAAAACTGGTTCTGTTACAGCAACATTGACTCTTAAACTATTAGATCCTTTGTGATTCAAAATAGCCAAAGCACGTTGACGTAGTTGCTTGGGGAAAGGAATGCGAATGGAGAAACTGTTTTGCCAGATAGGATGATTTGATCGATTATATTGGTTGAACACTATCAACAAGGACGGATGATCAATGAAGAATGATTTGAAATCTTTATTGGCCATGGAGATAAGAGAATTGTTGTATAGAGTATAACAGATTGAGAAGAAAAATCGTTGCACGAGAGATAAGGTGCAACAACTGCAGAGTCAGGATCTAGTCCTGCTCTAATACCATGAAAAGAATATGATTTGGCTAGAATAGTTTTCTATTGATATCACACATGAATATATACAGGTTACAAAAAAGAGAAATCCTTATTCTACAAGGATCTAATATATACAACTAAGGAAAGAATAGAAGACAGAATATTATGCTAATTTAGTTTCCATATACAATATTACTTTCCTAACATAACATGAAGTCACCCCCAAACCACAAGGGGGTAAACTGAATTTATAGCAGTTTACTTTTGTGGAGTTCACCTCACTGGTACAGCTGCTCCTGGCATGGATAGAGCTCCCAATTGAGTTTCTCTAGAATGTCAGTATTAATTGAAAGACTCTTGTTTTGCCATTTCCTTTCAATCGGCTACTAGGAAAAATGTCTTAGTATTGCCGACTACCTTTATTTGCCCATTAAAGTGCTCACTATCTTAATTTATTGACACATGCCTCTTCAAATAGTTTAATTTTATTTTTGATAATAAAATAGACATGTGTCAATACATTAAGAGGGTGGTCACTTTGGTGGGCAAATAAAGGTGGCCGGCAAATTTGTATCCAGATTAAAGACCCTGTTAATTATATTATTTAAGATTGCAAACTGAGAACATCAATCCTGGATTTGCAATCTGATCAAAACACAGACCCAATAGGCCAATATGATCAATGTTGCATATATTGAGAGAAGATTCTAGAGAAGGTGATCGAACTCGAGGGTTCTGTACGTAGTTTTTTTTCTTTTGTTTTTTTCCACCTTCCCATTTCTTGTTAAAAAATCATGGACATCATGAAGCTTCCATCCAACCTTCAACAAAAACCCCACCACAGGTCTGGATGATTCCATTTGCATATATTACTCGTGACTTGTCAACAGCCCTAATATTTTTCCTTACAATTTTAGGCTGGAATCTGTTCGTCTTTTCTGGTTTATAATGGCACAGAGATAATGTTGATTAGGCCACAACATTCCATTCAAGTGATTGATCTAAAGCAGCTAGAATTCAGTGGTTGGGAGGGTGATGTGTTTCTGAGTTGGAACTTGGATGGGGCGGTGGTGATGATTGGTCGGTTTGCATGCTCAGCTCGCCCATTTTTCACCATCCTCACAATTTTCCTGCGAGCTTTTGACCTGTCATACATTTCGGCGCCGGAGTCCGGCAACGATATCAATCTAGGGGCACGTGTCACTCAAATAGTGGTTCTGCAATCCTCACTCCGGATCAATATTTTCCATGTTTAATTTTTTGGTGTAGAAACTACTAGAGCATAAATTAGACAAGGTGGGTCATTGAAAGAGAAAGGGCAACGAAAATTTGTGACCTAGAAGCCATGGACGGCTAAGTGCAAAAGTTTAATAATCCCACACCACTTTCACTCTCACTCCAAAAGCGCCCCATATAAACTCCTCAACTCTCTACTCTTTCTCATCACCAACACTGGCTAGCAGTCTCTTTCTAAGCACACACAACACTCACTTGTGTCTCTCTTCGATCATCTCTCTAGTTCTGCTTCAGCTAGCTTGTAGCCATGGCCAAGGACATTGAAGTAGGTGGTTTTGCTGCCAAGGACTACCAAGACCCACCCCCAACACCATTGATCGATCCGGAGGAGTTTGGAAAATGGTCTTTTTACAGAGCCATCATTGCTGAGTTCATCGCTACGCTTTTGTTCTTGTACATCACTGTGCTCACTGTGATTGGATACAAGAGCCAGAGTGACACTCTCAAAGGTGGAGACCAATGTGGCGGTGTTGGCATTCTTGGCATTGCTTGGGCCTTTGGTGGCATGATCTTTGTCCTTGTTTACTGCACTGCCGGAATCTCTGGTGAGACATTACCCTTAATTTTCTCTGAACCTAATAAGGCCAAAATGAAAAATCCATTTATCAAGGTTTTAACCAACTTGTGTATGCAGGAGGGCACATAAACCCTGCTGTGACATTTGGGCTGTTTTTGGCTAGGAAGGTGTCACTGCCCAGGGCTGTAATGTATATTGTGGCTCAGTCTTTGGGAGCAATATGTGGGTGTGCGCTTGTCAAATCGTTCCAGAGTGCTTTGTACACCAACTATGGTGGTGGAGCTAATGGGCTAGCTGATGGGTACAGCAAAGGCACCGGTTTGGCTGCTGAGATTATTGGTACATTTGTTCTTGTCTACACCGTCTTCTCTGCCACTGACCCCAAGAGGAATGCGAGAGACTCCCATGTCCCAGTAAGTACCTTAACTACTTCAATTAATCTATAATCACATGAAAGAAGATAAATTTATTTTAGTTGCTCAATCTGTGTTTGTGTTTGATTAATGAAAGGTATTGGCACCACTACCAATTGGGTTTGCTGTGTTTATGGTTCACCTTGCCACAATCCCAATCACTGGTACCGGGATCAACCCCGCAAGAAGTTTGGGAGCGGCAGTGATCTACAACAATGAGAAGGCTTGGGATGACCATGTATGTTCTTTTGTCGATCTTAGTCATTCTTACCACTTAATCATTTTTTCTTGCAAAGAAACTTAAGGTTTTTCGACTGGAGTGTTATATACTGATCAATTTGAATTTTTTTTCCTCTTTTAATGATTGTTTCAGTGGATCTTCTGGGTTGGACCCTTCATTGGTGCAGCCATTGCAGCCATGTATCACCAATACATACTGAGAGCAGGAGCAGTTAAGGCTTTGGGTTCTTTCAGAAGCTCTTCCAACATATAATTTCATCGGAGAGGATTTTAATGCGTATTCTAAAGGGTTTGGGAGGCTTTCGAAGTTGGAACTTGGAACCATATGGAAGTTGTACATTACTGTATCTTTACGTGTTTGAATATGTCGTCTGTATCAAGACACTCGTTTTAAACTTGCTTTGATTCATTCTGCTCTGTATTCCTCTGTTTAATTTAACCATTTCAGTTTGGCTCCCGAGAGCCCGAGAATGTATGATATGTGCTAGTCTATTGTACTTCTCCCATTGTTGATTTGTCTCAATGTTCTCTGTTTTTTACTCGGACAGTCACACAGAAAGTTCTCAAAAAAAATAATAATAAATAAATAATATATATATATATATATATATAATTTAAAATAGTTGATTACGAAAGGTTGGTTAAGTGTGCTTAATTGTGGATTTAGTGGGGGAGTAACTAAAAAATCAGAAGCAGTAGGAGAAGTTTGATCTTCATCTGTTACTGAATTGTTTTGAAGTTCATTTTCTGTATAGTTTGGGTAACTAACTTGAGAAGTAGTTTTGATGTTTTTAATTTTAAGCTTTTGCAATTCTTCTTCTAGTTCTCTGATCCTGATATTTTTAATTTCTTTATCGAGATCAGAATCTCGTCTAGACATTGTTTCAGCTGTAGTGGAACCAGCAAAAGAATGTCTAGCAGTAGCAAAAGAATGTCGCGAGGAGTTTCCTACCTCTTGAATTCTTGGGTTTTGTTTTATTCGAGAGTTTTGAAAATTAGTTTTTAATTTTTCTAACATGCGTTCAATCTTTAAAGGATATATATATATATATATATACAGTCTTTCTCAGGTGCGGAGGTCCGCACCAATGGTTTTGGTGCAGATTTCCATTTTTGCACCACTTTTTGATAGAATTTCCTCATCTCCACCGTGTAGTATCTAGATAATGTTGTGTAGATAATCTCTGTAAAATTTTAACCAATTTGGTAATCGTTAAGGCCCTAAAACTCGAAAAACAAATTGACGGACTGAATTTTGTCAAACATGAACCGTTCATGTTTAAAACAGAAAAACGCAATTTTGAGGGCCTTAACGATTACCAAATTGGCTGAAATTTTGCAGAGATTGTTTTGGCCACGATCCTCAGCGCGCGGAGCAAAGGTAACTAGCGAACAAAGAGAAAGGGGGTGTTGCGGGCGTGCCACCTCGCGGACGAGGAAAAAGTTGTAGGTGTGCGAGATCTTGACTTCTGATCAGGCGAATGGGGTTTCAGGTGCCACCTCAGACGAGGATTTACGAGCACAAGTGATCGATACTCACGGCGGCGCGAGCAGAGCAACTAACAGGGAGTTCAGAGAGAAGTCGGGGTAGAGTCTGGAGGGCTCTGAAGAAGAAACCTAGGCGGCGGCGCTTAGGGTTAGGTTTTCGAGGAGCTCGAAAGGTAACTGGTTTGCAGTTTGTATTGTGTTTTTGTATTTGTTTTGAGAGAGCGTTTCTGTTAGGGTTCGAGCCCCCTTATATAGTAGTTCAACTTGCGGCAGAAGAAAAGTAATTGGAATCCAAGTCAGACTCTGAAACCCTAATAGCATAAGGGCACTGTTTCGTCCATGCGAACCAACCATCTTGTGACACATGTCCAGTTCGCACACTTCACTCCGCATAGGGCATTGCTTCCGCGCTGCCAACTGTAGACTCCTATGCGAACCGGAATTCATCCCGCGAGCTATCATAGGATTCTATCTCGCGTGCTCCTGAAGCTCGCTTCCATTTCGCGGGCTATTGCAGCTCACGAGCCTTAAAAGGGTTTTTTATATTAAATGGGCCACAGGGATTGGCCCGAAGCAAATCAAAGACTTGTAAAAAGTCTTCAACGCTTATTGTGGTGCGCGCAGACTCCGCATGTTGCTTCCTCGCGAAGTCTTCTACGCGAGCCAGTTCGCCAGCTCGTCTCGCCTCGCCTACGCGGAGTGTCAAATAGTAATTCCGCGCGCGAACTGTGTAGTCCGTGCGAAGCCGTTTGTAAGCGAACTCTGAAGTTAGCTCGCGTGGTCTATTCCGCGCGCGAAGTCTAGTTCGCACGCGAACTCTATTCTCATCTCGCGTGGTCTTACTGGCGGGCCATTACTTGTAAACTTAGAGAAACTTGGGCTCGCCGATATAACATGGACCAAGAAATAATTAATATTTACATAGACATTTACTGTCCAGTAAAATATTAATTTAGGCGTAAACATTGCCCCCCAGCCTCAAAGTCATGAAATGTCGAGAATGACTGAAGAAGTTTATGTTCATGCTGCGGTATGGGTCTGGTCATACAAAATGAGTGTGAGTAGACAAGCCCGTGAATAGGCCTTGAAACTCAAGCACCGAACAAGACATTGTAGCGAACTGTTGTATGGCTCGCCTCGGCACCTTGGACTTGAACTTCAAATGCATTCGCCTGCCCCTAGCCCGCATTCGCCTGCTCAACTCAGAAGACATAGTACATTGCACATATCGCGAGCGAATGTAGCTCGCATGGTTGTATCTTGAGCAGACGCTTGTGACTTGAGTAGATTCCAAAAAACAGCCCTTCGCGAGCTCTTGGCGATGGCGGACCAACGTGGAATGACAATGGCTATGTACTTCGCTGCCCCCCAGTGCGAACTAGTGAGAGACAAACAAACAGAGTCGGCGAACGGCCGTATAAAGCTGAAAAACTTTAAGAGGCCATGCACTTTGTTGCCCCCCAGTATATTCTTCGCTGCCCCCCAGTGCGAACCAATGAGAAGTAAACAAAAGAGTCGGCGAACGGCCGCATAAAGCTGGCGAACCAAGTTTGAAAATTTAGAGGAGGCCACAGGGGTTGGCCTAGATGATGACTAAGAACACTTGAATGAATTTGTTTTTTATTTAGGGCCTCTGGAATAGACCCCAATCTTGTACTGGTCTGTTAGTTAGACCACGCACGTTTACAAAGAAAAAAAACTGATGACTGAGAAACACCTGAATTAATTTTTTATTTTATTTAGGGCCTCTGGAATAGGCCCCAATCTTGTACTGGTCTGTTAGTTAGACCACACACGTTTATAAAGAAAAACTAATTGCACGCTTCTCCTTGGGGTTGCCCCCTAGTGTGAGGTGATGGAACGTAAGCGCGACGACGCGTGACACTAATGACAGTGGTCGCGGGATCAGTAGGAGGAGGAGGATCTGCGCGCTCCCAAACACTAGCGATGTGGCGCTTTAAGAAACGACCATTAATAGGATTGGGATGAAGTGTACCGTCAAGGTCGCGCAAATGGTATGCCCCCTTAGGCAATATGCGATGAATAATAAAGGGTCCCTCCCACCCCGCAGACCATTTCCCGCGGCCTTCGGTTTTCTCCCCAAGTGGGAGCACAGCACGCCATACCGTTTGGCCTTCGGCATACCTCCGACCTCAAGTGACTTTATCATATGACCGCGCAACACGCTGCTTCTCATGGATGAGATTGTTGAAAGCAGTGATGCGATATTCGTCGAGGTCTTCAAGCTCTTGCCACATTGCCTGGACGTAATCGTCACCAAGCAACTGGTGCTGCTCCTGGACACGAAGCGAGGCGACGTGAACCTCTAGGGGAAGGACGGCGTCATGGCCATACATGAGAGCATATGGGGTGGTATCTGTCGGACCACGCTTGGATGTACGGTAGGCCCACAAAGTATGGTAAAGCTCTAGATGCCAGACGCGGGGGTTCAACTCTAGCATCTTTCACAAGATACCGAGGATAACTTTGTTGCTCGCCTCCGCCTGACCATTGGACTGGGCATAATAGGGGGTCGAATGTAGGAGTTTGACACCATAGCCGTTGAGGAATGTGACTACCGAATCCGCCATGAAAGCTGCCCCCCGGTCCGTCACGATGCATTATGGAATGCCAAAGCGGGAGATAATGTTGCAGAAAATAAAGTTGCGGACCGAGGTCGCGGAAGCGACCTTGAGTGGCTCGGCCTCGACCCACTTGGTAAAGAAATCGGTGGCCACAATAAGGAACTTGTGCTGCTCGGAGGAATGGGGATGAATGAGACCGATGAAGTCTATCGCCCAACCTCGACATGGCCAGGGCTTAACGATCAGCTGTAACGAAATGTTTGGAATGTGTTGCACTGGTCCGTGAGCCTGGCAGTCCTGACATCCTTTAGCGAAAGTAATACAATCCTTGAGAATAGTAGGCCAGTAGTAGCCGTGGCGACAGATTAACCAACGCATCTTTGGTCCAGCCTGATGCGAACCACAAACGTCGGAATGCACCTCACGCAGAAGCCGTTTAGCCTCATTGCCATACACGTAGTGGAAATCGTTACAGTCCTCGCCGCGCCGGCGAAGCTCACCATTGTGCAGCACAAAGTTGAGGGCGAGAAACCGCATTTGCCAGGAATGGGTAGCGTCATGAGGGTGCTCGAGATAGGCAATAAATGACACGACCCACCCCGAATTTCACCCTGAAACCCGGAGTAAGTCGTGCGGGGACCACCTCCAAGGAAAATTTACCGAAGGACTCGGCAAACCTCCCTTGAAAATGGACAACCCTAACTCGAAAATTCCAAATTTCACTCTTAATTCAACACTTCCAAACATCACAAAATTATCCTTCAGAAATTCTACACATAATATACAATAATCCCAAAGTATTCAGAGCTACTAAACACTAGCGGAAGCAAGAAAACACGAGTAGGTTAAACATGTAACCTACTGATGAAAACTGGCGGAAATGCGGGTGACTATGCCTCGTCTCCTACTAGATCCAACCCGAACTCTGCAGACTGGGCAATTTAAAACGAAGGGCCCAGGGGAAAACATTTAATAACGTTAGAGTGAGTGGACAAAAATAAAATAAAATATTTATGTTTCCCCAAATTAATTTCTAAGGAAAAATCGAATGCATGCCGCAAGCGATAAAACTTTTATCTCATAAAATATCGAGCCTCTCAGACTCTATAATATATGTATGTATTTACACTCGTCCATACTCCCTATATAAATTCATGGGTCTATATAGGGCTACTACGCTCGCGTCCAACGCTCACGTCACGCCTTAATGAGGTGCTACACTACACCATCAAGGTGGACAGACGGGTGTATAAATATGTGTCCATACCCCCTATATGAATTAAACACTCAAATAGGGCTACTACGCTTACGTCCAACGCTCACGTCACACCATAATGCGGCTATATACTGCGCCATTAAGGTGGACAGACACATATGGCTAGCTAGCATTTTCTATACATACTCTCTCATAAATACATATTTATATCCACCGAAAATCCCATTTTCGGTATCTCTCCAAGAGAAATAAAAAACGTCAAAAATTAAAATGACGTCAAAATGATCCACGACATTAATTGTTCATTCATGAACCATAGCATGCATATTATTTAAAACAAAAGTCCACTCACAAATTAGGCCTAAGCCTGATGTCGATCTAGGGTCTCGTCTGCTCGAGCCTCCTCACGTCCTGTTCCAAATATAATATTAATTTCCCAACCAATAATCCAATATTTAATCAAAATAGGCAAAATTACCCGAGAGCCATAAATACGCTCATCATTGCCTAACTTCGATATTCTTAAATCGGAACGATCCGAACTTAAATATCATACTCATCAGTCGTAAATACAACCTCCCCAAAATACGACTTAAATCCTACGGCCGGATTCTACATTAATTAACCGCCAAAAATACCAAACTTCGGAAATTCACAAACCTATCCAAATCTCATCCAAAAATTCCATAAATCACACCAATATACTCCTCTTAATATTCCACATTTAAAACCCTAAAAATCTCTTAACCGGCGGCGGCTCCGCCGGCAGCGGCGGCCGGAGGCCAATTCCGGCGACCTCCAAAACCTATGAAATTTTGACAGAATAATCTCCTCATCATGCTCTACAACTTTCATGACCAACACATCACCCAATTCCAAGCCTAACTAGGCTAATCGAACGAAAACAACTTAAAAGCCCTAGAAATTTCAACTCCACATTTCTCCTTACCTAGCTCAAGAGGGAGTGAGCTGATTGGAGGGGTTGCTGCAAGGGAGGAGGGCTACAAAACCGTACCAAGCTTGCCCGGATTGGTGGCCGAAGGAGGGAGTTCCGGCGACCGGAAGTTCGGGGCAGCCTAACCTTTCGGGCGGCACCGCTCTCTCACGGCGGCGCTAGGGGGGCTGTCACCGGTCCTGGAAGATAGCTGGGTCGGAGACCGATCGATTGGGACCGGTGCGGCGGTCTGGGGCGGCCGGACGGCGGCGAGAAGTTTCCGGCGGGGGAGAGGCTCGGGAGGAAACCGGGAAGAAGAGAGGAAGAAAAAGAAAGAAGGAAAAAAAAGAAAACTGGGTTTGGGCCTCACACCCCAAACCGGTCCATCCTTTTAAACAACCCAAACCCAAAAATAAAACACCCCGAAAAAATAATACCCGAATAAAATTACCTTTTACTAGCTAAAATTTACTATTTTTACCGTCGTCGTATTTTCCTCTTACGAATAATCCTCAGCACAACAATCGTTCCCGAAACCCCTCTAGGGACCAATTAAGCTATTAACTCAAAGATCGAGACGGTAAAATTCTTATTTTAATCACGCTAGTAAATAAGGTAATTTTATAAGGGTCGGGATGTGACAATAAACGGTAGCCGCCAATCTTCATCGATAAGATCTAAGGCAGCGACGTTAAGAGGGTCTGCCTCATATTGCCCCCTAGCAAGAAAAGAAGAAAGTGTACGTCGTTCGACTTTGAGGAGTCGTTCGCGCACTCCATCGCGCAAGCCAAGACCCGATGTGATCTGTGCGAGCTCATTCGCCGCGAAGTTGAATTCGCGCGGGATGTGTTCAATGTGAACATCGTCGAAGCGGTCCAAGACATCAAAAGCTTTCCGCAAGTAAGGTTTAATGGACGAACTTAAATACTTGAACTTCGCCACAAGTTGGTTGACGACCAATAAGGAGTCACCAAAGACTTGAACCTCGCGGACTCCTAAGTCCAGCAAGATTTCCAGTCCGATGATGAGCGCCTCGTATTCCGCCTGATTATTTGTACATTTAAAGTCCAGCTGGAAAGAGTAAGAAAACCAGTCTCCTGCAGGGTTCTCGATGGCGATCCCGGCACTTGCAGCAAGTTCAGTACGCGAGCTATCAAAGTAGAGAGTCCATGGAGTAAGGGAGACTACGGCGACCTCCAACTCGAGTAATGCTGTGAGTTCGGTTGGCGGGTGATGAGCGAGGAAGTCCGCTATGGCCTGTCCTTTAACTGCCTTTTGCGGAACATATTGCAAAGAGAATTCAGACAAAGCCAATATCCATTTACTTATGCGGCACCGTAGGATAGGGCGGGAAAGCATATATTTGACTAGGTCGGACTGAGCGATCACCACCGTGGTAAAGGCCAACATGTAGTGCTGGAGCTTGCAACCTGCAAAGAATAGGGCGAGACACAACTTTTCCATTGGGGAGTAGCGCGTCTCGCAATCGGTCAACACCCTGCTAAGATAGTAAACGGCGTGTTCCACTCCGTTCTCGTTGTCTTGTGCCAAGAGTCCGCCGATAGACAAATCAGCAGCGGCGATGTAGAGCTTAAGCAGAACGCCAGGGCCAGGCGGAACCAAAACAGGTGGGTTCGCAAGATAGTCCTTGATACGATCGAAGGCCTCCTGGTGTTGTGACTCCCATACGAACTCGGTCGCCCACTGGAGTCTTAAAAGAGGCGAAAAGGGCTGAACTTTCCCTGCCGCGTTTGAAATGAAACGGCGGAGGAAGTTGATTCGCCCGATCAATTGTTGGAGCTCCTTTTTGGTTCTAGGAGGCGAGGCGTTTATTACCGCCTGCGCCTTGTATTTGGGGATCTCGATACCCCTTTGATGGATTAGAAACCCTAGGAAGTCGCCAGCCTCCGCGAAGAAAACACATTTGGCGGGGTTCATCTTCAGGTGGTGTTTCCGCATCCGCGTGAAAACTTGCCGGAGGTCTTCAACGTGTGTCACCCGCGTCTTGGTTTTAACCACTACGTCGTCAATGTAGACTTCGATCAACTTGCCTAGGATATCGTGAAAGATAAGGTTCATGGCGCATTGATATGTTGCCCTCGCGTTCTTGAGCCCGAATGTCATGACAACATACTCGAATGCACCTGCAAACCCCGGACAGCGGAAAGCAGTCTTGTGGCGATCTTCTTCAGCGACAGGAATCTGATCGTACCCAGCAGTTCCATCCATAAAGGATACCACTTCATGCCCCGCGGCCGCGTCAATGAGGAGGTCAGCAACAGGCATGGGATATATATCTTTAGGCGTTGCGTTGTTGAGGTCACGGTAGTCAACACAGACGCGCGTTTTGCCGTTTTTCTTGCGAACTGGAACGATGTTGGATAGTCATTCTTTGTATTTGGCCACGTGAATGATACCTGATCGGTGCATGTTCTCAATTTCTTCCTTGACCATGATCTGGGTCTCAGTTCGCATGAATCTACCGTCTTGGCGGACTAGACGTCTGTCGGGATGAGTAGGCAGTCGGTGACAGACTAAATCCGGGGATAGGCCCGGCATGTCTTCGTACTGCTTGGTGAAACAGTCCCTATATTCATGTAGTAGGGCGGGAAGGTCTTCCTTTTCTTGTCCCGCCAACTTGGCACTGATAGAGAGTAGTAAAGGTTTCTCTGCAGTCCCCACGTCGACTTGTAAGGTGGGGTCGCGGACTTGAGGCGGCGTGTCGTCCAAGGCAGCGGGAGCTAACTGAATAACTTCCTCCTCGGTATCGGTATAGTCCACTATCTCGTCTACATACTCCATAGTGGCGACCCTGTCGTAGGCTTCGCGTTCCGCCTAGTATGAGAGGAGTTTCTCACACAAGGACTCGCCAGCCTCGCGTGCTTCTTCTGAGGATGTACTAATCATAAGATGGTTGTAGGGGATCCGCGATGGTGTGGGGACGTTGTAAATCGTCCCTCGCCTGAGTGAGTCCCCATCGCGTTAAGTTAGAGGCCGTGACCCCATATGGGCGGCCTTTAGAATCGACGCCTTGGACGTCCAATGGGCCCAAGTCAGTATTGTAATAGCGGGCGTCATTGAAGTTGGCGAAAATGGAGAAAGGACGCGGATCCGCTTGGATGAGGACCGCGTCGCGTTTTTCAGTATCCCAGATCATAAGCTCCTGGTGCATGGATGAAGGTATACAAAAACTTCTATGGATCCAGTCGCGGCCTAGGATCATGTTGTAGGACGAAGCACACTCGACGACGAAGAATGTGTAGACCCTTGAAGCCGGTCCCACCTTGACCCGTAAGAACAACAAACCTAGAGTCCTGGAGACTTGTCCGGTGAAGTTCTTGACTGTCAAGGATGTAGTTTGGATCATCGAGCGTGGGATACCAAGGAGTCCCATAGTGCGGGTGGTGACGACATTCACTGCAGCCCTCGTGTCGACCATCATTTTGTTGATCATAATCCCTTCAACTTCAGCCGTGATATACAATGGCCTTATATGAGTGGCCATGTCCAGGGTCGGAGTGGAGAAAGTCAGAGTCAGCATGCTTGTGACGCTGCTTGTGGCTTCCAACGGTGCAGCGTGTGCGGGCTCCGCCAGGACTGGACCCATCTCACTGCTGCAAGGGGGGGATATGTCACAGACACTTTCGCTACTGTCTGGAATATCCGCCGCGTTGCATGTCGTATTTGGTGGGAGAGCGTATCTCTCAGATATGAAGAACACCATTCCGACCTGAAAAGAGAATTGTTCGTGGACTGGAACCAGTGGCGTCTCAATGCTCCCGTGTTCTCCGTCGAGCATGGCAAATGCGCCCTCCGCTGGATTGACCTCTTCGAGCTCTGGCCATGCAGAGATTTCAAGCATATTGCAGTTGAATGATTCACCCTGCCCTTCTGCTTGGTCGTCGCCCAAGTCGATGCGAGGCTCAGAATGAGTCTCCTCGTTCAGGGAATTCTCGCGGAAGCATTGGGCCATGAGTTCCGCGAGGTAGGGGCTGGCAGTTCTACTTTCGACCCCTGGCGAGACGTTACCCTCTGGCTGCCATGGTCACCACACGAGTTTGGTCGATGGCTGTTTGTCTTCAGCTGAATGCCTATCCGCGGCTAGAGGAGCGCTGGCATTGTCCTCTGCCTTAGACGGAGGAAGGACTGAGACCTGAGGCTCCTGTTTGGGTTGTGGTTAGGGCGGACACGGTCGCAATAGTTCCTTTCTAGCTTCAGGTTCTTGGCGAAGAGGTTTTGGGGGATGTGATGACCGAGGTGGCTCGCACCTTGATGTGGCGAACAGTCTTCGCTTCATTGGGGAAGACGGTTCTCGTCTTCTCTCAGCCTCTGGCGACTGCCTACGCCTTGGTAGAGGTGGAGGGTCCCTTCGTCATTCGGCTTCCGGCGACTGCTGGCGCCTTGGTGGAGGTAACAACTCCCTTCTTCTTTCAGGTTCTGATGAAGGCTTGTGCTGGGAGGACTGTGGATCCCTTCTCCTTGCTGGCTCCGGAGATGATATGTGCCTAACGGGGCGCGGATCCTGTCTTGGTGGTACGGTGAGGCGACATAAGACATTCGCCTTAGGAGTGGGGTCGTTTGCTGCCTGCGCACAACCACGTGGAGGCGTGACAGGCGGTCTTTGGAGTAGAGCGCGCAAGCCTTCAGCTTCTCTCCACATCCTTTCGGGTGTCTGTGCGAGCTGCGAGGGTCGGATGATGCCATCATTGGCCGCTCGCAAGGCACGCAAGATGCTGCCATACTTCTTCTGTTGGGCGGTGTCAGTAACTGTGATCATGAAGCCACCTTCGTCCTCAAAGCGAATATACTTGAGGTCTAGCCAGTCCTGGACTTGCTCGCGGAGCTGGTAACAATCGCGAGTTCTGTGTCCCCAACTGTCATGGAGCTTGCAGTGGACGCGGCCCTCCTTGTACTTAGCATAGGGTAAGGCCCTTGATACAGTGACGAGTCTACCGTCAATAAGATCGTCTAAAACCTCGTGCGCGAGGTTGACGTTGTAAGTGTACCGACGAGATGGCTGACGTGTGTCATCCTTACCATCCTCTCGGTCTCGCTTAAGTGCTCGGCGCGGATTATCATCCTCTGGGTGTTCGGCCAGGTCCAAGGTGATTCTCCGCTCACCTGGCTTTGGTGCGCAACGACGGCTGTTCTCCTTTGGCTGGTTGTTCCAATTCACCTCGACCATACCAACAACGGCCGGGAATGGATCTACATCCACCAGAGAAGCTGTGCTTCCTGGCGTCTTCATTTTTAGGGCGCCCGAATTCAACCAGGTTTGCAGTTGGTCGCGGAGTTTGACATAGTCCTTGGTGTCGTGATTGTAGGCGTTGTGGAAACTGCAATACTTCTTGTCTCTTAGCTCTTCCTTGGACTGGATCTTGTGATCTAAGCGCACGTATTTCGCCTCAATCAAGTCATTAAAGACAAGATGGGCATTTTTCGCGTCATACGTGTACGCCTCATATTCGGGCTTAGTCCATGCAAAGGACTGAATGGTGATTGGGTCACGGGTCATCTTGAGATTCTTCAGTTTGTGAGCTAAGGGCTTCCCGGTTAGTTCGACTGCTCCGACGTCGTCAACATATCCCTGCGCGACCTCATTCTCCTCCTGCCTTTGGTAGTGTAATCGGTAGTCGATAAATACCTCCCCCGGCCCGTGATGCTACGAAGCCCAACATAAGGCGGATCGGACAGGCCTCATTCCGGATGCTATAGAATTCTCGGCCGGGAGGGGGAGACTCCACAACAATGGTATACTTGTCCCACATTGAAGAACATTAAAAGCACAAGTCAACCCGGGGCTATAAATATAATGGTGGAGTCAACCAAAATGGTAAGAAACATCTCCTAGCATTCAATACTTTCCTACCGATTACTAACTTTATCATCGGAGAGAGAAAGCCCGGAAACAATTGGCGCCGTCTGTGGGAAATCTTACGAAAAGCTAGTGTCTCGATGACCGAGACAAATGAAGCAGAAGTCGGGAGCAGGATAATGACGGGAGATCACAGTGGCCTCAGTGGAGATGAGACGCCGGGAAGCAATACTAGGATGGGAGGAACGGGTGAGAGACTGGGATGCGCATTGGCGACAAACGATCTGTGAAGGACCCCGGACGGAACGTTGCGCGATCTCGCGCAGGAAGAAATGGAGGACATGATAGAGAGATTGAGAGCGGACGTGGCACGAATGGAGAGAGAAAGGACGCGGGACCGCTTAGACGCGGCCGCGCGGGAGAAAAAGCTGGAAAGAGATAACGCGACGATAATGGACGCGTTATCGAGAAGACTGGAGAGAGACGAGGCGGTTGAGCGGGCTGCCGCCACTGCCCGCGAAGCGCAAGGCGAGGGAGGAAGCCCACCGATAGCAACGCCGATGGTTACCCGCAGGACGGTCGTTGTCGGGGCAAACCTGTTCCCAGAAGCCATGGAAAGAGAAGGCCCACCACCGACCCCAACGCCAGTCGAGGATGGAAGGTCGGAAACGACGGGAGTAGAGGCGGCTCTGATAGCCATGCGGGACAATGTGGTGAGCCTGACTACGAGGGTAGACGAAGCTGAGAGATGGGCGGCCCGCAACCCGCCCGGTGTGGGATTCGAAGAAAGAAGGGGACCATTCACAAGGACCATCACACAGACCGTACGTTCTCACGTAGCAAAACCACTCAAGTTGAACTACGGGGGGGGGGGGGGGAAGGGGACCCGCATTTTTTCCTCGACAGCTTTAAATCCCATACAAACGCAAAGGGTTATTCGGATGCCGCGTGCTGCAACATGTTTCAAGAAACGCTATCGGGAGAGGCACTGAGCTGGTTCTATGAGCTCCCGGCCGGCTCGATAGATTGCTTTAGGAAGCTTGCGGACAGATTCATGAACCGATTCATACTGCGTACGGACGGGCAGAATACCACCCAACTGTTCAAGGTAAAACAAGGGCACGCCGAGGGATTAAAGACCTTTGTAAATCGTTGGCAGGGGGCCACAGCCAAGGTCAGGAGTTTCAACAAGAAGGTGGCGGAGGAAGCCTTCGTCCAAGCCCTATTACCCCGGGAAGTTCTTATACGCGGTACGAATTAAAAACCCCCGGGGCTACGATGAGCTAATGGAAATGGCGATCAGACATGCCCAGGCAGACCATGACACATACGGGGATTGGCAGGCGAGCAAGAGAAAGGAAGAAATGAGGTCCGAATCCCAAGGACAGTCGATCCAAGAAGTAAGAACCTGGGAAGGGGACCAAGAGGAACAAGCTTTCACCCCTAGCAAGAAGTTCAAGGACGGGGGCAGGAAGCAAACCAAGCCAATGGGGGGTCCACAGGGGAAAAGCAGAGGGAGCTATCGGGACAGTGGGTTTAGAACAGTAGTTCCCGAAGCCAGGGAGAGCTTCACCCCATTAACGGCAACCCCCGAGGTAGTGTGGAACGAGAACAAGGAAACGATCTCGGGGTCAGCAGCCAGAAAGTTTCCGCCGTCCCGATTAACACGGGAAGCTACCGGAAAGTACTGCGGATACCACGGGGAAGCAACGCACGCGATAAATAACTGTGTTGAGCTAAAAAAGACGATCGAGAGCCAACTGAAAGCAGGAAAGCTTCAGCAGTACGTGTCAGGCCAGCGGCAAGTATCGCGGGAATCCGTGTACGGGACGATCAACACGATCCGCGGGGGAGCGCCGATAGACCAGAGGAGTAACAGAGCCAATAAGCAATGCCCCGGGATCAGAGATGGGCGGGAGGTATACGCCTTCGGGAGCTGTAGCGCTCAGAATGTCAACATGAGGTGGAAGTCCGTGAGGTTTGAAGAAGAAGAGGAGCAAGGGACTAGGCTGCCTCACGAGGATCCATTCCTGATCACTGCACAGTTGGATCATTATCTCTATAAGAAAATTCTAATCGACACCGGGGCGTTTGTGAATATGCTGTTCAGAAATGCCTGGCGGGCACTAAAGCGGGGGAACAGCAAGCTTACGCAGGATAATGAGCCGTTGATAAGCTTCTCCGGGGACGTGGTGCAACCTCTTGGATCTGACTACATACCTATGATCCTCGGAGGTTTAGAGGGGAACACGCTGAGATCAACGGTAGACTTCATAATAATCGACTGTGACTCATCGTACAATGGGATACTTGGGAGACCGGCCTTGTGGAAAGTCAAGGCATTCATCGCAGGTCACATGCTGATGATGAAACTACCATCCCCAACGGGTATCGTTACCGTCCGTGGCAATCAGCTGGCTGCAAGAGGATGCTACGCTATCGACCAGGATACTGGCAGGAAAAGAGCAGAAGTATTAGCCTCCGGGAGCACGAATAAACTCATGTAGGATGTTTATGAGGATCCCAGAATTAATGCTGCAACAGAAGGAACTGAATCCGAGCGACCTGGGTCAGTTGAGGAAACAGAGCTCATTTGCATCTCGGACCAGTTCCCAGCACGAACCACGAGGATCAGGACAGGGTTGCCGGACATTATACGGGAGGAGCTCGTGCGTTTTCTGAAGGCCAACAACAAAGCATTCACCTGGTCGTACGCTGACGTGCCCGGTATCTCGGGTGATATAGTCACGCACAAGTTGGGAATCTATAAAGGCGTGCCTCCGGTGCGACAGAAGCGGAGGTTGTTCGATGTGACCAAGTATGACATCATCAAGGGAGAGGTAAAGAGGTTGCTGGATATCCAGTTTATCAAGGAAGCGAAATACCCGCAATGGTTGGCCAACGTGGTCATGGTCCCCAAGAAGGCGGTAGGGCAATGGAGGATGTGCGTGGACTACACCAGTCTTAATAGGGCGTGCCCCAAAGATAGCTTCCCGTTACCTCGAATTGATCAGCTTGTTGATTCCACCTCCGGGTTCAAAATGCTGAGCTTTATGGACGCTTACGCGGGCTACAATCAAATCATGATGGACCCAGTGGACGAGGAACATACTGCCTTCACGACCGACAAATGAGTCTACTATTACAAGAGGATGCCGTTCGGACTAAAAAACGCGGGAGCAACCTACCAGCGCCTGATGAACAAGTTGTTCGCTAAGCAGCTGGGGATCACCATGGAAGTGTACGTGGACGACATGCTAGTAAAGAGTCTCACTGCGGTCGAGCACGTTAGCGACCTGCAAGCGACTTTCGATATTATACTCGCGTACGGTATGAGGTTGAACCCGAAAAAGTGCTTGTTTGGGGTCGTCAAGGGCATGTTCTTGGGCCACGTGATTAGCCGGCAGGGGATCGAAGCAAACCCGGAGAAGGTCCAAGCTATAATGGATATGGTGGTCCCAAAAGTCCGGAGCGACGTGCAGTCTCTAACGGGCAAGATAGCAACTCTCGCTAGGTTTGTCTCCAGACTCACGGACAAGTGTGCACTGTTTTTCAAACTCCTCAAGAGCCAGCATTGCAAGCTGATTAATTGGGGGCCGGAGCAAGATGAGGCTTTTAGGAATATCAAGGAATATTTGGCATCCGTGCCAAAGCTTTCCAAACCAATTCCCGGGGAGATACTATATCTCTATTTGGCAGCATCTAATACGGCAGTAAGCTCGGCTTTGATCAAGAAAGATGACACCATGGAGCTACCGGTGTATTATGTAGGCAAGGGCTACACGCTAGCTGAAAGCAGGTACCCGAATTTAGAAAAGTTGGCCCTAGCACTCATCGTGACCGCCCGGAAGCTGCGACATTACTTTCAAGCTCATTCCATCGCCCTGTTCACCAACTACCCCCTCAAGCAAGTCCTCCAGAAACCAGAGACCAGCGGAAGACTGGCCAAATGGGCGATAGAACTGGGAGAATTCGACATACACTACATGCCGAGAGTAGCCATGAAGGGGCAAGCGGCTGCAGATTTTATCTCCGAATTGACCCCCATGAAAAGAGTCGTGGAGTGCTCAGAGGCAGAGCAGGAGGATACGGAGGCTCCCCATGAAGTCCAGCCGTGTTGGAAGTTGTTTGTAGACGGCTCCGTCACTAAAGAAAAGAGCGGAGCGGGAATAATACTGGTTAGCCCGGAGAGGTTCGTGTACACGCACGCTCAGGAATTTCATTTCTCCGCGTCCAATAATACAGCCGAGTACGAGGCATTGATCGGGGGGCTACAACTGGCACTAGAGATTGGGGTAAAAAGAGTCGAAGTATTCAGTGACTCGCAGCTGGTGGTGAACCAAGTCGGCGGGACATTTGAAGTTAAAGAGCCACACCTCAATTCTTATCGAGCACTCGCAAAGGCACTCATGTGCGGATTCGAGTCGGCCACTGTGGCCCAGATCCCTAGGAAGGAAAACAGCCATGCTGATGCTTTGGCTTGGCTTGCCACCGGTATCCGCCAGAAAGGAAAACAGCCATGCTGATGCTTTGTCAGGACCTACCCCGGATTTCCCCTCGAAATCCGGGATAAACCCTGCGGGACCCACCTCAAGGAAAATTCTACCAAGATTCTTGATAGAACCTCCCTTGAAAATGGGTAACCCTACCTGAAAGAAAAATCACCAAGCCCAACTCACAATAATTCCCAAACAACAACCATAAATATGATCTCTCAAATAAACATAAACAAATGAATTTTTTCAATAGCTCTTAACACACTTAGACCATCCCATAATTATCAGAGCATTTACTAGGAAAATGAGAGAAACAACACTATAGGTTAAACTAATAACCTATATGGGAAAACTGAGTGAAGTGGGGATTTTGACACGCCTCCTATCCTCGCCGAACCGAACTCTGCAGACTGGGCATTTAAAAACGAAAGGCCCAGGGGAGAAGCATTTAAAACGTTAGAGTGAGTGGACAAAAATAAATATCAATAATATGGAGCAATGAAATCAAAACCATGCTCTCCCACAATTTCCATTAGAAAAATATTTTTGCATGCCATTCATGGAAAATTCTCCATGAATATATACAAATAAAAATGATGAACCAATCCCATTGGTTCTCATTAATTAATAAAAATGGGGAAGAGGTTTCACCATAATGATGAGCCTCCCAGGCTAGGGTCGGGAGCCTCCCAGGCTAGGGTCGGGAGCCTCCCAGGCTATAATAGCGTCCCACGCTAAGCGCACTACTCACTTATAGTGAGTAGCCGCTAATAATGGCTAGCTAACATATATAAATACCGATCGGTTGCCTCCCAGGCTATAATAGCGTCCCACGCTAAGCGCACTACTCACCTATGGTGAGTAGCCGCTAATAATGGTTAGCTAGCAATAAAGATTATATATCAACCCTTTATGGTGAAATAAAAGAAATAACAAATATCCAGGATGTCACTTCCCCAAAAATTAACTTAAAGTCACTTGACATGTCACACATGTCAAATAAAATGCTCAAGAGAGTTCCCAAAAATAAATGAAACTCTTTACTCCAAGAAATTTATAAAATCTTCAATATGCCTTTGAAAATTAAATAAACTTTATTGCATGCAAGGCATTCAAATCAAATGTCCACTCACAGTGCTCGGCTATGCCTGCCGACGACCTGAAGTTTCCTCCAAATGATTTTCCTCACGTCCTGAACAATAATTAATATTAATTCCCAATCAATATTTAAAACTTTAATAAATAATTCCATAAAATTAAGGGTCTAAAATTATTATTCTTCCTTGCCCATTTTCTTCATCTTTAATCCAATATAACTCAAAATTCACCACC
This sequence comes from Fragaria iinumae, assembly GCA_009720345.1. Lineage (NCBI taxonomy): Eukaryota > Viridiplantae > Streptophyta > Magnoliopsida > Rosales > Rosaceae > Fragaria > Fragaria iinumae. The sequence goes on along the minus strand of CM019122.1, from coordinate 9,975,735 downwards.
TTCACCGATAACCAAAATTTAACCTTTTACGCATTTTAAAACCGGTTAACCAAACTACCGATAATCCATCCTAATCACCGCCAAAATCCTTAACCATTGAAAAATTCCCAACAATATCAAAACTCCTCCAAAAATTCCAAACTATACTTCATTAAACTCCTCTCCTTAATACCATCTTAAAAACACGAAAAATAGCCCCTGAGGGGCAGCGGCGGCCGGCAGCCGTTTTCCGGCGACTTCCTATGGCCACCAAATTTAAACAGCATAATACTCTCATCATACCCAACAACTTTCATAACTAGCACTTTGTCCAATTCTAACGCTATCTAGGGTAATCGAACCAAAACATCCCTAAATCCCTAAAACTTTCAATTATACAAACCACCCTAACGAGATCGAATTAGACCGATTCTTTTTGAGGGATTACTCCCCTTGATGAGGGCTACAAGTTGAGCCAAAAATCTCGGCCTATGGTGGCCGGAGGACGGAGCTCCGGCGAAGACACAGTCGGCGTTTCCGGCGAGTTTTTCTCCTCTCCGGCGGCACTACCGACTCGGACACTTGGCCGGGGAGAGAGAGGAAGTGACGGGGGTCCGATCTGGGCTGGAGCGGCGGCTGGTGGTTGGCTGGACGGCGGCAGCTGGTGGCTGCAGTTTCCGGCGAAAGAGGGAGAGCTCGGGGAGCTCGGGGAAAAGAAGAAGAAAAAGAAAGAAAAGAAAGAAAAGGGATTTGGGCTGGGGCTGCTCCCCACCCGGTCCAAAACTTAAATCCAACTAAATAAACCCACTTCAAATTTTACCCATATTTTACCAACACAAAATTTTCCCTTTTAGAGGATAACTTTTCCATGCTAATTCCGATTTTAACGCGTAGCATGTCTACGAACTCGTAATCACGTCATCTACAACTTTCATGAAGAAAGTTTTCCTAAATTCCAAACGGAAGAAAAAGTCAACTTTAAGGTCCTTAATAGTAAACGGTTACTTAATACGGTAAAAGACTAAAACATTACCAAAGTGTATAACCGTAAAAATAACCTAAGGACTGGGGTGTGACAAGACGGGGAGACGATCCTCTGGGACATCCACGAGGGCGTTTGCGGCAATCATTCTGGATCGAGATCCCTGTCTTTCAAGGCGCTCCATACGGGGTATTTTTGGCCCAATATAGGGAAGATGGCAGACCAAGTGTCAGCAAGATGCCATAAATGTCACCAACACGCTAACGAGGTCCATTCCCCGTCCATTGCACTCTCGATTCTGCTGTCTCCGTGGCCCTTCGCGCAGTGGGGTCTGGACTTGATCGGGCCGTTTCCTACTGCTCCCGGACAATACAAGTATGCCATAGTAGCGGTGGATTACTACACAAAGTGGGTTGAAGCAGAACCGCTTCGTCGGATAACCACCGACAACGTGATGGGGTTCCTCATGAAAAATATCTACTGCAGGTTCGGTGTCCTGGAGACTATCATAACCGACAATGGCACGCAGTTCAACAACCCAAAGCTCATCGAGTTCACCAAGGACATGGGAACCCAGATGGTGTTTGCATCCGTAGCTCACCCAAAGACCAATGGGCAAGTAGAGGCGGTCAACAAGATTGTAAAGAAACTGCTGAAGAAGAAGTTGGACGCCGCTAAAGGCTTGTGGGCAGAAACACTCCCGGAAGTTCTGTGGGCCATCCGAACTACTGCTACGGCGTCAACGGGAGAGACACCCTTCAGCTTGGCTTTCGGCACGGAGGCTGTCATTCCCCATTGAGGTGACGGTACCGACTGGAAGAGTCGCGGGATACGACGAGCAAACCAACACGGAGGGGCTACAGTTAAACATGGATCTCATTGAGGAGAGAAGGGACAGGGCCGACATACACAACCAAGTTTACAAGCAGCGCGTCGCCCGGCATTATGACTCCAAGGTTAGACCACGAGCCTTGGGTCTCAGGGATTGGGTAATGAAACGGGTGATGGCCCAACAAATGGCCCTTGATCCAACCTGGGACGGCCCTTATGAGATAGTGGAGGAAGCCGACCCTACAACGTTCTTTCTAAGAGACAGGGACGACAATGTCACCGGGCACCCGTGGAACACCGAACACCTTCGGTTCTACCCCGTTTAATCGAGGTCAAAAATTGTAAATCATACCCACCGGGTTTGGCTAGGTCAACCCAAAAGGATGTCTTCATTTGTTTTGATAACAACTTGTAGAAATGAAGAAGATAATTTTGCAACACTTGTGAAGTTAAACTCGTAACACTGGAGTAACACTGTCGGTTTGGTACACCGGGTTCACACGGGCAAAACAAATAGAGGCAAAACACAGAATTCAAGGGCACAGAAATGAGGATTCAACATAAACACTTGAAACACATTACGTGCCTAACAACCAGACCTCCGGGCCGAAGTCTATATTCCCCCGAGCGGGCACAAAGCCATTCCAAAAACAAAATCAAAAACAACTACATTCCAGTTGCGCTCAGTTCAACGCCCTAAACTATGTCATTCTCGACCGAGTCGATTGTATCTTCTTCACCCTCGCTCTCGGACACATGCACCTCGACCCCGGAACATTCAGGATTGGCCTCGGAAGGACCCTCCGGGTGGATAGACTGGGAGTCTTGTGCTTTGGCCTTCTCCTGCGAAGCAAGCAGATCCGCGAGCATCCGGGGTTTGTCAAGATACCCATGCACACTCCACTCCGTGAACTTCTCGGTGATAGCCTCATCCCGAGCAGACTGGAGCAGATCTTTGAGCTCCTGCGACTCCTTGAAAGCCGCAATAGCCTGCGCACAGCGCGCGGGAACCAAGCTTTCCAACTCCGCTATCTCGGCTTCTTTCTCACAAAGCCTACCCTCCAACAGGCGATACTTTTCCACCTCCACCCTCAACGACCGCAGTTCAGCTTCGAGCTCCGGGACCCGATCAGCTTTGCTCTCCACCTCCCGGACATGCTGTTGAGTCGTGGCCAGCTTCTCGGCCAAGACATGTTTCTCCCTTTCAAGAGACCCCTTCTCGGTCTGAAGGTAGCTCACATGTCCACTGAGCTTGGCCTCCTGCTCTTTCAGTACGGCTGTCACATCCCAGGACTCGCTCCGCCGTAACACGATATTGTCCGCTTTGGGCCCACCGGCCCTCACGGTTTTGTTTCCGGCAGCTCAAGAGCAGCTTCCCAGTAGGTCACCCATCCTGGGATTGCTCAAGCATCAACATGCTTAACCTCGGAGTACCCATCCCCTCCGAAGCCGCTGAGCCACCAAAAGGCCTCATGTTAGATTGGAGGTGGGCATGTACATATACAGCATATAACCCCTCTCCGTTTGGCCGATGTGGGATATTACAATCCACCCCCCTTGGGAGCCCGACGCCCTCGTCGGCACACTCGCACCACACGGCAGAGTGGCTCTTATACCATTTGTCACATCCCAGGACTCGCTCCGCCGTAACACGATATTGTCCGCTTTGGGCCCACCGGCCCTCACGGTTTTGTTTCCGGCAGCTCAGGAGCAGCTTCCCAGTAGGTCACCCATCCTGGGATTGCTCTAGCATCAACATGCTTAACCTCGGAGTACCCATCCCCTCCGAAGCCGCTGAGCCACCAAAAGGCCTCGTGTTAGATTGGAGGTGGGCATGTACATATACAGCATATAACCCCTCTCCGTTTGGCCGATGTGGGATATTACAATCCACCCCCCTTGGGAGCCCGACGCCCTCGTCGGCACACTCGCACCACACGGCAGAGTGGCTCTGATACCATTATTGTCACATCCCAGGACCCTCTCCGCCGTAACACGATATTGTCCGCTTTGGGCCCACCGGCCCTCCTGAGCTGCCGGAAACAAAACCGTGAGGGCCGGTGGGCCCAAAGCGACAATATCGTGTTACGGCGGAGCGAGTCCTGGGATGTGACAAATTGACACAACCCACCCCGAATTTCACCCTGAAACCCGGAGTAAGTCGTGCGGGGACCACCTCCAAGGAAAATTTACCGAAGGACTCGGCAAACCTCCCTTGAAAATGGACAACCCTAACTCGAAAATTCCAAATTTCACTCTTAATTCAACACTTCCAAACATCACAAAATTATCCTTCAGAAATTCTACACATAATATACAATAATCCCAAAGTATTCAGAGCTACTAAACACTAGCGGAAGCAAGAAAACACGAGTAGGTTAAACATGTAACCTACTGATGAAAACTGGCGGAAATGCGGGTGACTATGCCTCGTCTCCTACTAGATCCAACCCGAACTCTGCAGACTGGGCAATTTAAAACGAAGGGCCCAGGGGAAAACATTTAATAACGTTAGAGTGAGTGGACAAAAATAAAATAAAATATTTATGTTTTCCCAAATTAATTTCTAAGGAAAAATCGAATGCATGCTGCAAGCGATAAAACTTTTATCTCATAAAATATCGAGTCTCTCAGACTCTATAATATATGTATGTATTTACACTCGTCCATACTCCCTATATAAATTCATGGGTCTATATAGGGCTACTACGCTCGCGTCCAACGCTCACGTCACGCCTTAATGCGGTGCTACACTATGCCATCAAGGTGGACAGACGGGTGTATATATATGTGTCCATACCCCCTATATGAATTAAACACTCAAATAGGGCTACTACGCTTACGTCCAACGCTCACGTCACACCATAATGCGGCTATATGCTGCACCATTAAGGTGGACAGACACATATGGCTAGCTAGCATTTTCTATACATACTCTCTCATAAATACATATTTATATCCACCGAAAATCCCATTTTCGGTATCTCTCCAAGAGAAATAAAAATCGTCAACAAAATTAAAATGACGTCAAAATGCTCCACAACATTAATTGTTCATTCATGAACCATAGCATGCATATTATTTAAAACAAAAGTCCACTCACAAATTAGGCCTAAGCCTGATGTCGATCTGGGGCCTCGTCTGCTCGAGCCTCCTCACGTCCTGTTCCAAATATAATATTAATTTCCCAACCAATAATCCAATATTTAATCAAAATAGGCAAAATTACCCGAGAGCCATAAATACGCTCATCGTTGCCTAACTTCGATATTCTTAAATCGGAACGATCCGAACTTAAATATCATACTCATCAGTCGTAAATACAACCTCCCCAAAATACGACTTAAATCCTACGGCCGGATTCTACATTAATTAACCGTCTAAAATACCAAACTTCAGAAATTCACAAACCTATCCAAATCTCATCCAAAAATTCTAAAACTCATTCCAATAAACTCCTCAAAATTTTCTCCACCAAAAACATTTTCTCGGCGGCGGCTCCGCCGGCAGCGGCGGCCGGCGACCAGCTCCGGCGACCTGCAAATGCCACCAAAATTTGACAGCACCTTCCTCTCAACCTCCTCTACAACATTCCTAACTACCACAAACTCCAATTCTAAGCCTAAACACATCAATCGAACACAAACACAATAAAAGCCCTAGAATTTCAAATACCGATTTCTCCTTACCTAGCTCGAGATGGAAGGAGCCCTTTGGAGGGATTGAAGCACGGGAGGAGGGCTTCCTTTTGAGCCAAGGCTCGCCGGATATGGCGGCTGGAGGAAGGAGTTCCGGCGAAAAGAAGTTTCCGGCAGTCGGAGCTTTCGGCGTCGATTCCTCCTTCACGGCGGCGCTAGGGAGGCTGCCACCGGTCTAGAAATGTAGCTGGGTTGGAGACCGATCGTTTGGGACCGGTGCGGCGGTCTGGGGCGGCCGGACGGCGGCGGACGGTCGGCCGGAAGTTTTGGCAGGGAGAAGAGTCGGGATCGGGAGCGGGAGAGGGAAAGCCAGGAGGAGAGGAAAAGAATACACGGGCTTTGACCAAAAATCAAGGCCCGGTCCACTTAAACAAAATCCATTCCAAAAAATTCAACACCCTAAAATAATACCCCAATAAAAATTACCTTTTACTAGCTAAAATTTACCATTTTTGCCGTCGTCACATTTTTCTCCTACGAATAATTCTTCCAAATTATTAGTCCCTCAACACCTCTGGGGACTAATTAAATTATACACTGAGTGACGAAAACGGTAAAAACTCTTATTACCACAATGCTAGTAATTAAGGTAAAAATTACGGTTCGGGGTGTGACAACGGCAGTGTCCTCGCTGCCATCAATGGAGTACACCGCGAACAGAGCCTACAAATAACGACAGAAATAAGCAAGTCCCCAAGAACAATTCAAAACAAAACACAAGCGTCCCGTACACATACCTTCATCAGGTGTTCCCGTGCTATCTTTCGGGACTCGGAGGGAGAACCTTCTTTGAATCTCACCCGGTCGAGATCAATCCCCTTCAGATCACCGACCATTGCACGAACGAACTTCTCGTCCGCACAACCGTACTCATCGAGAACCTGCCTGATCGGAGTCTTCGAAATCTTAGGAACTGCAGGAGCGAGTATGGACAGCGAGAGAGTCGACATAAATCCCCCGTGAGCCGCCTTATGCTTCTTCACTTTTGGCGCGTGACTCCCGAATACGACCTTCCCGGTATCTGTCACCTGGGGCTCCTCAGCACCTTGAGTTCTCTTCGAGTGATGATGGCGCCTTTTCTTTTCACCTAGAGTAATCAGCGGGACTGCGGGAGGAGGTACCGGCGGCGTCTCCGTTGACCCGTATACTTCATTAGGAACCTCAAGCACCTTTTGCTTGTCTAAGACCCGTACAGTATGTGTGTCCACGTCCACCTCGGTGCGCGACGCCAGATCCCCTTTGGTCAATAGCTTCTTCAAGAGGGCTTGATCCTTCTCTATGTCCAGAGGATGATTAGGGTGCGGAACACGCCTAGGGATTTTTCCTGCACACCAAAGGACATCATATTAATTAAGCTGAGCATAACGAGGACTTCAGATGTAAAGCGGAAATAAAGATGCACCCACCGGGTACTCTACCCATCTCGCAGTACACGAGAACGGCCCACCGCATCAAGTGATACGAGCTACAGTCCTCGTCGTGGGGCCAGGCAGCGAATATACGGGCAATACAGGCAGTGAGTAGCTCTGATCCCCAATAGCTCGGAAGTAGTTAGGAACCGTGTGCCGCCTCGTTTTTCTTTGCCATGGGCCCCCCACCAGGACTACCTTCGCCCTCCACTCCTTGTTTATCGAAGAAGGGAGATCGGTGATGACCGACTCATAGTCCCGCGCGGTAAAGCCTACACACCCGAAGCTTCCCACCTTCTTCGAGTATGATAGCTTGTAGAGCGCGCGGAACTCATTGATTGTCGGCCACCCCATGTTCGAAAGGAAATACAGACAACCAAGTCCCAGAAGTTGACGCCACTGATTCGGCAGGACCTGGCCGGGAGCAAGCTGCAGCATACTCAGTATGTACTGCACACATTGGGGTAGCGGTACAGAGAACCCATTCCTGAACATGTTATCATGCACCGCTACATACTTGTCTCTCGGAGCGCACGCTAGTTCTCCCGGGCATAGGGATATCGGGAGGAATGTTCCACTCCTCCCTCAACTGTTCTATCTCCTCGGGCGTGAAACTGCATATGGGCTCATCGCACACCCTACCGTCCTCCAAACGGTGAAGGGCGCGAGGGATCGGGATCGCTTCCATCACCGGGTACTCGGGGCTCACGCTGGAAACTCCAGAATATGATTTTGCCCGCTCGGCATCCCTATTAGTTTCCCGGTGCAGATACCCTTCCATCCTTTCGTCATCATCAGCAGGAGCCCGCCGAGATGAACCAAAGACGCTCGCATCGGAAGCCCTCGACTCCATTTTAACCCTATAAAAAACCCTATGCGCTATTAGATACCTACATCACGCACCGCCGCCGGGAGGTTTTGACACCACCCATTTCAACAAACCCAGAAACAAACCCAGCAAACCCAGAAACCCAGAATCAAACCTAGCCACCCAAAAACACCTAGAAACCCAGAAACATCTACCAATCTACACACCCTACTAGATACTTTCAGCAACACAACTAAACGCTGGAGATAGGAAACTAACCAGACAGTGAATGCCGGAGACACACCGGAGCAGCAAAGGGATAGCACCTCGCAATCGGAAGATCAGCTGTAGAAGAGCAACATCACTCCCCCAGGCGTACGAATTCATTTTCTCCTCAACGCTTCAACGGCAAGACGGGAATCGAGATAACTACGCCGAAGAGGATTGAAGACTGCAGAATGACCACAGAAGGCAGCATTTCCTTATGTACGAAGCGGGGGAAGGGACGCCTCGTTTCCCCCCCCCCCCCCCGATCGAGGCAATCCGATCAGTCGCGACCCGCCGTAGGATCCTGACACGTGCCCCACTACCGCGAAACTTCTCGAACACGACAGGCGTGACATGACTCGCATTAAATGCACATCCCTTCACCCGCCCCACAGCGCCACCTGGCAGACATGCCATTAATGCCAACAACACTACCTGGCAGCACTTGCCAGTGGTCATCGAGCTCCCGGGGATTGCACAGACCCATCGGTCAAGCCACCAGGGATGCCGTCGCATCCAAAACACAACGCAAGTCCCGCACATGAACCTAAAAGAAGCATGCGTACGAACTAAGGCATGAGAGCAGAAAGCAAGGTTGAAACAACTAAGCCTTAAGAGCTGTAAGTCCCTTGTACGGCTCCGGAAACACCGGAGTTGGGCATGTCTGTATCATTCCCTTCATACGGAGAATAGTGGCCTGATAACCCACGCGGGGATAATACTCCGCGCTTGAGCAGTAGCACCAGATATGGAAAGGGCTCACTACCCTTGTCCATGAAAGTAACACCAAGATCCACCTCGCGTGTAGGCGTTATGTACGGAGCGGAATCCTCATCTTGCGTGTAGGCATTACGCGCGGAGCGGAATCCTCAGCTCGCGTGTACTCCTTGTATGCGGAGCGGACACCACAGCTCGCGTGTAATCCTTGAGCGCGGAGCGGACTCTTCAACTCGCGTGTACTCCTTGTGCGCAGAGCGAACTCAGCTGACACTCCTTCTATGCGGAGCGGACTCCTCAGCTCGTGTGCCTCCTCAGCTCGCCTGGTGGTGTCGGCCTTTCTGTGAGAAGTGGACCCGTTCAAACATGTCCTGAGTACGAACTTGGGGGGACTATGATTGGGTACCAATTAATAATTCGGCATCACGGACCATTTCTTCAAGTCCCCACTCAAGACGTGTCTTGAACTGGAACTTGGGGGGACTTGTAATCGATAGTCGATAAATACCTCCCCCGGCCCGTGATGCTACGAAGCCCAACATAAGGCGGATCGGACAGGCCTCATCCCGGATGCTATAGAAGTCTCGGCCGGGAGGGGGAGACTCCACAGCAATGGTATACTTGTCCCACATTGAAGAACATTAAAAGCACAAGTCAACCCGGGGCTATAAATATAATGGTGGAGTCAACCAAAATGGTAAAAAACATCTCCTAGCATTCAATACTTTCCTACCGATTACTAACTTTATCATCGGAGAGAGAAAGCCCGGAAAGTCCCGGTCGGTCTCCTTTTGCAGACAAGAAGGAATATATCCAGGGACAGATCCTGTAAGGCAGTTTCTTCAGGGTCTACGGGATCCAGCAGAAACAGGTAGGAAGGGTCGAACGTGGGGGATTGGAGGTTTAATGCCCCTACTATCCTGTTTCTCCCCGGTACGTATGTCCCCTTGGAGGCATTCGCCTTCTCGTCCATTTCGTTGAGGATCAGCTCATAACTGCCGACCTTGTTGATGAGGTCGCCCATAGAAGTGAAGCGTTCCCCATGGTGCTTCAACCGCTGGCGGTGTTCGAGGCCACGAACAACCAACTTAATGGCTTCCTGTTCGGGTAGGAGGAAGTCACACTTGGCCTGTTGGATCTTGAACCGTTGGAGGAAGGAGACGCCTGACTCCATGCTTTGCTGGCTGATTTGGGTGAGGGAGTCAAGGCCGACCTCTAGCTCAATGGTACCGTAGGTCTCCCGGAACAGTTTCTCCATGTTAGGCCAGTCCGCAATGGATCCTGGCTTCAACCTGGAATACCAAGTAAATGCAGCTCCGGACAGAGAGCTCCCGAAGAGCTTGAGCTTGAGGATATCATTGTTCCCGTACTGGCCGCACTGGACTTTGAAGCGGGCCATGTGGGTTGCTGCGTCTTCCCTTGTTTCTCCAGAGAAGGTAGTGAAGACTACGTTCTTGAACCCATGCGGGAAAGGGTATTGCGCCACACTATCCGGGTAGGGGTCGCGATACTGCAAGTTAGCATCACCGTTTCCGGTCTGCTCCTTGACGATGGAGGAGATAAGCTGGCGCCAGTCGGCTGTTGTCATGGGCACGGACTCTGCCCCTTCCCCATGGTTTGGCCATGCAGAGAAACTGACGGCCTGTCCGCCGTTCTTGGGAGTAAGGCTGGAATAAACTAGAAGCGGGTCATCTGGTGTCCCGGTTCCCTGGCGTAGAGAATTATTCAGTCCCTTGGAGGGAGCAAACGAGCCATGCAGGAGAGGACTCTTTGATGTTCTTGCCCCTGGCACGAACTGCGGGGCCTTCGGAGTCCCGACCTTAGGGTTTCCCCTGGCGCGTTCATTGGGAGGGATGTACTTGGGCGTCCCTTCGTTCGCGCTTGGGCTAGTAGGGTTTAGAGCAGGGTTCTTTGGTGCCTGCGCCCTCATCCAGTCTTCAACTTCAAGGATCCGTAGGTTCAGCCGGTCTTGTTTGTCTTTGACTGTTCTTACTTCCAAAGAAGGAAGCATTCTGCTGGTCATGTAGCTTGGTATCGTGCTCGTCCAAGTGGCGAGTCTACTCGTCTACTATCGCGCGAGTGAGCGACAGGACCTCTGCATGTTGCTTCACGGTCTTCGCGTTCTGCTTCACGGTCTCCGTGTTCTGGTCCAGATCCGAACGGATCTGTTGAAGCCTTCCTTCGACCAAGCCCTTGGTTTCTCTTGTTTCGCTGACAAATTGGTTGAAGTCTTCAGTGAGTACGGTAAGGTTGTGCTGGTCTGCTTCCCAAAGGGTTTTGTTCCTTTTGACCTGTTCAGCAAGGCCGTCGACCTTACCAGCAAGGTCAGTAAGGCTTTGTTCAATGGCGGAGCTTTGGGTTGTCAAACCTTGGGTTTAGGTTGTCAAACTCTGGATCTGCCCCTTGAGTTGTGCGAACATCTGGAAGACTTGCTCCATAGATGGAGTAGAGTCTGTATCTTGGGTCGGCTGAGACCCTACCATGGCGGTCTCGCTGTAGTCTGGGTCGCCAAACTGAGCAAGGACCTGTTCTTGAGTGAGGGATCGTCAAGCCGCGCTGGTATGGGGCTTATACCGTAGCGATCTGTGCTTGAGACAAGAAAGCTGAGGCTTTCGGTACGGCGCTTCCTCTGGTTTCCCTATGATGTATTCGCTTGTACTCCCTGTCCCACTGGGCGTGCCAATGTTTTGGCCACAATCCTCAGCGCGCGGAGCAGAGGTAACTAGCGAACAAAGAAAAGGGGGTGTTGCGGGCGTGCCACCTCGCGGACGAGGAAAGAGTTGTAGGTGTGCGAGATCTTGACTTCTGATCAGGCGAATGGGGTTTCAAGTGCCACCTCAGACGAGAATTTACGACCACAAGCGATCGATACTCACGGCGGCGCGAGCAGAGCAACTAACAGGGAGTTCAGAGAGAAGTCGGGGTAGAGTCCGGTGGGCTCTGAAGAAGAAACCTAGGCGGCGGCGCTTAGGGTTAGGTTTTCGAGGAGCTCGAAGGGTAACTGGTTTGCAGTTTGTATTGTGTTTTTGTATTTGTTTTGAGAGAGCGTTTCTGTTAGGGTTCGAGCCCCTTTATATAGTAGTTCGACTTGCGGCAGAAGAAAAGTAATCGGAATCCAAGTCAGACTCTGAAACCCTAATAGCACAAGGGCACTGTTTCGTCCATGCGAACCAACCATCTTGTGACACATGTCCAGTTCGCACACTTCACTCCGCATATGGCATTGCTTCCGCGCTGCCAACTGTAGACTCCTATGCGAACCGGAATTCATCCCGCGGGCTGTCATAGGATGCTATCTCGCGTGCTCCTGAAGTTCGCTTCCATTTCGCAGGCTATTGCAGCTCGCGAGCCTTAAAAGGGCTTTTTATATTAAATGGGCCACATGGATTGGCCCGAAGCAAATCAAAGACTTGTAAAAAGTCTTCAACGCTTATTGTGGTGAGCGCGGACTCCGCATGTCGCTTCCTCGCAAAGTCTTCTACGCAAGCCAGTTCGCCAGCTCGCCTCGCCTCGCCTACGCGGAGTGTCAAATAGTAATTCCGCGCGCGAACTGTGTAGTCCGTGCGAAGCCGTTTGTACGCGAACTCTGAAGTTAGCTCGCGTGGTCTATTCCGCGCGCGAAGTCCAGTTCGCACGCGAACTCTGTTCTCAGCTCGCGTGGTCTTACTGGCGGGCCATTACTTGTAAATTTAGAGAAACTTGGGCTCGCCGGTATAACATGGACCAAGAAATAATTAATATTTACATAGACATTTACTGTCCAGTAAAATATTAATTTAGGCGTAAACAAAGATGATCTACACAATATTATCTAGATACTAGGCGGTGGAGATGAGAAAATTCGATCGAAAAGTGGTGCAAAAATGGAAATCCGCACCAAAACCATTGGTGCAGACCTCTGCAACTGAGAAGGACTGTATATATATATATATATATTCTAGAGTGGGACACTGGTTTGAAATTAAAGTGTGTGACTTATTATTTAGCCCACTTTTAGGTCGTATTTTCACATCTCCACCGCTCAGTGTCTAGATCATAGTGTGTGTGTGTTTATATATATATATATATATATATATATATATATATATATATATATATATATTTTTTTTTTTTTTTGAAATTAAAGTGTGTGACTTATTATTTAGCCCACTTTTAGGTCGTATTTTCACATCTCCACCACTCAATGTCTAGATCATAGTGTGTAGATTATTGCTACCAAGTTTCATCCAATTCGGATATCATTTGGGTACCGAATTAGATTAAATGCATCAGTAGAACAAAATTTGTCCAAACAGAACCGTTCGTGTAAATCATGATTATGGAACCTCAAATGATCTCCGAATTTGATGAAACTTGGCAAAAATGATCTACACACTATGATCTAGACACTGAGTGGTGGAGATGTGAAAATACGACCTAAAAGTGGGCTAAATAAGAAGTCCACACTTTAATTTCAAAGTGATGTCCCACTCTGGAAGGAAACTGATATATATATATATATATATATATATATATAATTCTACAGTGTGTTAATGCATGTGAATGATGTGATGCATCAACTTTGTAAATTAAGTCATCAAATTGGTAATATTAGTCCTTAAAGTTGTAAAATTTTCTGGTTACAACGTAATCATGTGTCCTTAATGTGGTAAAATGTGTGCTTAAACTAATAATTGAGTCATCAAAGTGATTAAAAAAAGTTGTCACAACTTTGAGGACTCATATTATAACTTTGAAGACTCAATTACCATTTTGAGGACAAATGATGACTAATGTCGTAACTAATTTTTTTTACAACTTTAACAACTCATATTATATCTTTGAGGATTGATATTACTACTTTGATGACTCATTTTACAATTTGAGAAAAAAGTTGATGCATCACATGCATTAACACACCCTAGCGTTACCATACGTACTTTGCACTTTTGAAATGCTACTCATGGTAAAAAAAAAAAAAATACAATTTGTGTGCAAAATGCAAATAATGGAAATAAATTATAGAAAACAAAAAAAAAAGAAATTTTATTCACACACCCTTATATACTTAATACACACTTCTAATTTTTTTTCACCAAACTTCCTCTTGTAACTTTTTTATTTTACTTAATACACACTCTTTTAACCTATCTTCTTATTCCTTCAACCAAAACCGATTCGAAGCAAGTTGCTGCTCTTTTAACCTATTTTCTCAGCTTTATGATTAATACTACCAATTCTTTAACTAAAATCAAATCTAATTGGTTAGAAATTGAAGCTTAACAAACAATCAACGAAAATAATTTGATTGAAGGTTTTTTTTATTATTAATTTTCTCACTCAAATAACCTTCAAGATTTTTGATAAGTCGAAATAGTATGAAAATTTGATATCATTAGGAAGCTTGTAGACTTCCAATAATATGAATAGAAATTAAAAACTTAGCATCACAAAAATTGAAATTTGTTTGTTTGTTTATTTATTTTTTTGTTCATCTTCGTGAGAAGGGTAAAATTGTATTAAAAAAGATATTAAAAAATAAGGGTGTGCTTCAAGAAATTTGGTATGTGTGAACAAAATTTCTCAAAAAAAAAAAAAAAAAAAAAAAAACATGTCTCTTCTCCTTTTTGGTAAAAATTTGTTTTTAGAGATTTAAAATATATTCATACTGAATTGAAATATTATATATGCAACTACACTTTCATGTTATATATTAGAAAACGAACTGATTTACTTTGGATACAAATTTCGTTTCCTTTGACATGAAATTCATACTGTGAGTGTATTGTTTCCACATGATACCTCGTCATAAATGTATATAGAAGAACAATAGTTTATTTCGCCGATATATGCCAACACATCATAGTATATGTAATACCCCGAGTGTTCAAGGATAACTATATTGTATTTATATTAGGATCTTGACTGTTAAGAAATATATGATTGAAGGTCATCACATTTTGAAAATCTCTTTATCATGACTTTACAGTAACACCTTTTCGGTATTTAGTTTTCTCTACACCAAACATTCGTTGGTGAGTTTGAGATTATTATTTTTCTTATTTTTGGTATGCATATTTTTTTTGTGCTAGTTGATATTACTAACACATTTGAATCTTGAGAAAAAAAACACCTAAGAAAGTCTTAATTGTTATTGTGAGTTAACATATACATATAAACATGTGTGTGTGTCTATATATATATATATATATATATACAGTCTTTCTCAGGTGCGGAGGTCCGCACCAATAGTTTTGGTGCGGATTTCCATTTTTTCACCACTTTTTGATCGAATTTCCTCATCTCCACCGTGTAGTATCTAGATAATATTGTGTAGATCATCTCTGCAAAATTTCAGCCAATTTGGGAATCGTTAAGGCCCTCAAACTCGAAAAACAAATTGACGGACTGAATTTTGTCAAACATGAACCGTTCATGTTTAAAACAGAAAAACGCAATTTTGAGGGCCTTAACGATTATCAAATTGGCTGAAATTTTGCAGAGATGATCTACACAATATTATCTAGATACTAAACGGTGGAGATGAAGAAATTCAATCGAATAGTGGTGCAAAAATGGAAATCCGCACCAAAACCATCGGTTCGTACCTCCGCAGCTGAGAAGGCCTGTATATATATATATATATATATATATATATATATATATATATATATATATATATAACACAATGAAAATGCAATTAAATTAAATATAGGTAGATAACTGATTTTTCTTTCTCATTCATCTCACTATTATGTTTTCCAAGTGAACAATTACCCTACTCTATAGTTTTGGCTTTGAAAGTCAAATTGGTGGATTGGAAATTAAATTCCAATGCATGCTTTGTAGCCTATATAAACATATGATCTATCTCATATTTCTCTCAAGCTTCAAGGTCAAGTGAAAAACTGATCGAAAGCTTCGGTAGTTGGTAACAACATTCAACTAAGTCCCTCACACCCAAAGTCCTTACCCTTTGTTCTTGAAAAGTTCTTTTCTTTCAAAGAAATACAAGCTTGAATCAAAGACCTAACTCTTCACTTCACTTCTTCTTACGTAAGTATATGAAAACTCTCTTATAGTCTTTTGCCTTAGATTTTGATCAACATGAAGAACAAAGAATAAAATGGTATAAAAACGTGGCTGCTGCATAATTCCAGTTTTCGTACATGTAACTTCTGTTTTAGCATATTAAAGTTATACTACATTAATCTACATGAAAAATTCTTCAATTTAGGCTTTTGAATCACTCAAAAATGTTAAGAAACGAAGAAGTTATAGCTAAAAGAAGGTTTCTACTTTCTAAGTATTATTTCCAGAAACCGGCGAGTTCATGCATTTTCCGGCCGCCGGAAAATATAAAATTCTGATTTTATCCTTGTTTTATTGAATCAACTGTATAATATTGATATATAACTAATCTTACATCTTAATCTTCCCTCATAAATGACTTCTAAAACCTTAAACGGTTAATTTTTATAACTTTTCCGGTGAACCTTGCCGGAAAACTCATAAAATGTTCATAATTTCAAATGATCATATCTCACTTATTTCTTATCCGTTTTCAATGATCTTTATATCAAGACGAAGCTTATAACCTGAACTTTAAATCTGGAGAATTTCAAGAATAATAGTCTAAAATTACTGAACGTAATAATTTATGCAATTAAGATTAATTAAATAGTAATAACTTTTTGTACTTCTTTGGAATATCATCATTTCTGAACTTGAACACTATGGGCTTGTTCACATGAACCTTACCAGTGAATTCCTTGTGAAAAACCCTTCACAATGATGTACTCACTTTGTTAAATCGGACTTGAGATGGACAACTTCACACCTTTTGAAGTTTAATGACTTTAATCGGATAATCATGAACATGTTTGATCAACTCCCATGAAATTGGACTTAAGGACTGAAACTACTATTAATAATAATATGGTTTATTAAGTCAATAATATGGTTTATTTAAAGTCCGTCAAATTACTCTTTCATTGCTTGTGTTTTATCATTACTTACATTTTATTATGAATTCGATTATTTGCTTGTAAGCTTAAATTATTAATTGTTTGCTATATGAGTTTTCCCTTCTTGTGTATCATGTTTATGCTACATATACATTCATTATGAAATATTCTTAAGTGTCTGTATATATGTGTATTTATGTATTTGTGTACATATACATATGTTACGATCTATAACTCATAAAGATTGTATTTGTGAATTTGACCGTTTGAGAAGTTATGGAGCCGGGTGAATGGTACTACCCCTGCTCAAGTGAATTACTGGTAAAGTGTTTTATATGGAAGTTAGATGTGGGTCATATTCCATTCAGATAGTGCACTATTATACTCATTGGGATGGAAGTGTCAAACCTTGAGTATACATACTTTGGCAAGTGGCCCTAGTATGTTGCGGCTTACCCGTGCTTTGATATAGTGGACCTAGCACGTGGATTTTTGGATTGTTACCAGTTACTCTGAAATATTCACTGAGAAGAGAAGTATTCGTATAATTGAACAGTTTGCGATATTATTAATACCTTATGATGCTAGGTGAAAAGATAATTGAGTATACATGCACCTTTATAAGTTAATTCATCTATTAATGTCGCATTTGTAGATTTGGTAAATGATGTTATGATATTTGGTTTTCAAAGTGGATTATATTCAATGTGCATTAATAATTGATTGTTTTATCATTTTTACTTCGTTATTCAATTTGCATCATTTTGTAAAGCAAATTAATATAAGATTGTGGTATGTACTTATTGGGTTAGTGTAACTCATGATGCTACACATTTTGTCTTTTCCAGGTAACGAGTATATTCTTGAGGACGGGGTGAACTGACACAAAATTAACAAATAATGTTTTCTATGTTTTCTACCTTTACTTCATTTTATTAGATGTAATTTCTTTATTTGTATTCATACAATTTATCGATAAGCTCAACCAGTGTAAAATAATCTATATTTTAACAATCGAAAGTTTTACTCAAAACTATGCTTTTACTTTTAGTTTTATTTTAGTTTTATGGCTCACGTCACAAATTCACGAGTCATATTTCAGTATAATATTGGCCTTGAATTTAGGGGCATGACAGTATAACCTTAATTAAGTAGGATATTGGAGCAAATTGAATGGAAAATATTTTAGATTAGATCTAAAATGTAGTCATGTTACAGGACTTAGAGATATGATATGTGTTATTGTGTTAGAGGCTACACGTGTACAAGTCGCAAACAACCTTAAACAAGGTTAGCATAAAACCTCTGGTAGCACTTGGTTATTTTAGTTTATTAAGCTTGTTCCCTCTTGGAATATTTAATGTATCCATATACCAGATAATTTTAGTCATTTGCTCTGTTGGTGAGGGGTTCCTAATCTGATCATTTTAGTTTGGACTATGAAACTAGCTAGTATAGGTAAGTCCATAAGTGCTTGTATTTTTGACTCTCTTACCGACCATCTTAACATAAAAGATGAATTATTCAATCACATGTGTCTTGTGAACTTGTTATTTGATCAATATTTTCGATTATTCAGTTGTTATTCGAGATTGCCCGATCTTCAATGTAGTTGTTCTCACCTGTCATTGGAATCATATTAATTAATGGTGTGGTTTTTATTGTTGCTGACAAGGTACTTACGCCTAGGTTGGAACAACTTCATTTAAAAAAAAAAAAAAACTTTTATCTAAATTTCTAATTTTATTGTGTTCGGTAAACTAAACAAAAACAGTATTTTTAAAAAAAAAAATTACAAGTCGTGGAAGCAGATTTTAGAAGCAGCCTTAAGGTTACTTTTAGAAGCTACTGTTAATAAAAACATTAAAAAGTGATATTTTATGTCTTGACAGCGGTTTTAAAAGTAACATTTACAAAAAAAAAAAAATGATGCTACAGACAGCAAAATGTATTACAAAATTCTAATACCAAATGAGGTGTCATATAACACGTCATCAGCTTTTATTCAAAATAGTAGTTAGGTGGATTTTTAGTCATATTATTCACATAGCAAAACAATATATTGTTTAAGGAAATTATGTTTCCGTCCTTCTGTTATGTGTCCTGCCCTAATACACGTAAGATTGGTTAATCCAGTTTCCTTATTAGAATAGATTACAGTTGATAGATCTGTTTACTCCTAAATTAATATTTTACTGGACAGTAAATGTCTATGTAAATATTAATTATTTCTTGGTCCATGTCATACCGGCGAGCCCAAGTTTCTTTAAGTTTACAAGAGATGGCTTGCCAGTAAGACCACGCGAGCTGAGTTACAGAGTTCGCCTGCGAACTGTACTTCGAGCAACTCGCCCGCGGAGCGGACATAGGCGGATTACACAGTTCGCGCGCTGAATTACTATTTGATACTTTGCGTAGGCGAGGCGAGACCGTCCGCGTAGGCGAGGCGAGATTGACACTTCGCGTAGGCGAGACGCAAATGTACTTCGTGTAAAAGTCCTAGGCGAGGCGAGCTGGCGAGCTGGCTCACGTAGAAGACCTCGCGAGGAAGCAACAAGCGGAGTCCGCGCGCACCACATTAATCGTTGAAGACTTTTACAAGTCTTTGATATGCTTCGGGCCAATCCCTGTGGCCCATTTAATATAAAAAACCCTTTTAAGGCTCGCGAGCTGCAATAGCCCGCGAAATGGAAGCGAGCTTCAGGAGCACGCGAGATAGCATCCTATGACAGCCCGCGGGATGAGGATATTCCTAATTCCAGTTCGCATAAGAGTCTACAGTTGGCAGCGCGGAAGCAATGCCCTATGCAGAATGAAGTGTGCGAACTGGACATGTGTCACAAGATGGTTGGTTCGCATGGACGGAACAGTGCCCTTGTGCTATTAGGGTTTCAGAGTCCGACTTGGATTCTAATTACTTTTCTTCTGCCGCAAGTCGAACTACTATATAAGGGGGCTCGAACCCTAACAGAAACTCACTCTCAAACAAACACAAAAAACACAATACAAACTGAAACCCAGTTATCCTTCGAGCTACTCGAAAACCCTAACCATAAGCGCCGCCGCCTAGGTTTTTCTTCAGAGCCCTGCGGACTCTACCCCGATTTCTCTCTTAGCTCCCTATTGTTGCTCTGCTCACATCCTCCGTGAGTATCGATCGCCTTGTGCTCGTAAATTCCTCCTCTGAGGTGGCACCTGGAAACCCCTTCTGCCTAATCAAGAAGTCAAGCGCATAACACACAAACTCTTTCCTCGTCCGCGAGGTGGCACGCCCGCAGCACTCCCCCTTCTCTTTGCTCACTATTTACCTCTGCTCTGCGCGCTGAGGATCGTGGCCAAAAGAAGATCTTCTAGATCATTCGGGAGACTCTATGTAATGCTTATAAATAGGCATTTCTTCAATGAATGAGTAGACCGTTATTCTCGTTATCAGCACTTTGCTCTACCCCGAGCTTGATAACGAAACCCTAGACAAAAAAAAAAAAAAACTCACCATTTTTGCCCTGGGCACCCCAGAAATTTGCTCTGGGCACCCAACCCATCTCGCCGGCGAACCCTGCCCGTCGACTACAGCCCAGATCCGGCAGCCCCCTGCCTTGCGCCACCCCGGCAACAAGTGTACCAGGCCTCCTCGGCCTTGGACCCACATCCTTCCCTCCACCAGCATAGCGCCGATCCGACAGCACCTCGATGACCCTCAACCCAGCGCGCGCACGTCCGTCGCTCCACCATCACCGGGCAACCCAGCGCCCCCCTCCACACGATCGGCGCCACATCAAACCCAACCGGCTCTGCGACTGCCGCCGCACGACGCCCGCGCCTCCACTGCGTCGATCCGGCAGATTACTGGTACGAGGGGCAAAACGGTGAATTGCCCCTCCGGGTAAAAAAAAAAAAAAGTGTTTACCTCAAAGTAAAAACAATTTATTTACAGTAGTAACTATTTAATTAGTTTTACTATTTATATTATATGGTGAATATGACTAACCATATGTTTTTCTTTTTCATGAAATTTTTCGCACGACAAATCGCGATGGATTTGCGAGAGTAATTTCGCACCGTGGAAGTAAGCATGAAAATTACAATAGCAACTTCTCTTACACGGCAAACTAGCACGTAAGCTTTTATAAAAATTGCCGCTTTTGAATTTTAATTTCATAGCCGGGCTTCGTAGCCTTCTTCTATATCCCACCTTTCTTTATAACGTGGGACGATATTGAGGGATTGGGACCCCTCATATCAAAGTTGAAATTTGTGACGGTTTGACAAGTCACGGTATTACAACGAAATATTGTCGTGGTTAATAAAGAGACAAACATCGATTTGCGACGGAAATTGTCGCGGTTAATATCGATTTGTGACAGAATTTGTCACGGTTTACATCGAATTGAGTTACCATAAACTATGGTCTTGACCTAATTCAATACTTGGAATTAATTATCGTACATCGATAATAGTCAATCTTCTATCTTGTTGTTGAAATATTTGACCAAAACATGAGCCCTAAATTTGACATAAAAAAAAAAGTGACAAATTTCATGTCACGAGTTCTGAAAAGAGGGAGAGGCAACGCCTCGAACCCCATATGTCATAAAAAAGATTGGGTCAGTAAATGAAAGAAAAATCATGTCATTGATGTGGTTCTACATCGGTTCACTAATTGCAATGAAAGCAATATTATGGTCAATGTATACAAAATATATGGAGTTCTTACAACAAGAAACTCACTATATGGAAGAAGATGAGAACATTATTCTCACAGTTACGGATTTTAAAAGCAAACGGTATATTGCGGAAGATATGAAGCATATGACTTTGGTTTAAAAGTCTAAGTGACTACAAATCCGTTTATTTTTTCAAGTTTTGTGAAGACATACACCTCACATATTTGACTAAAGTTACTTAGTCGTTATATTTTGAATTAAATTCATGGTCAAGACCTCGATACAATTGTTGGCATATATATTCGAATTTTGTCTTGCACATATGGTTCGATCTACATAAGCTCTATGTTAATGCAATATATTGCATTACAACATGACACTACATTGGACTACAAAAGACCACCAGTTACTATAAGGTAGCGTTTATAAAGGCTAAAATCACACCAAGTATGGCGCAATGCATACTTGGGCATCATAATTAAACCAAGTGTAGCGCAATGCACACTTGGTATATCATGATGTTGCGCAATGCACATCGGTTTTGGATCAAAGGAGGATTTGTAATGTCAAGTGTGGCACAATGCACACTTATACAATTACAAAGGCATTACGAACAAGAGTAGTCTTCTACACTCTTGAGCGGATTCATAATTGCAAAAAGAAAATTGCGTTACGCTAAATGTCAACCAAAATTGGATGTTGAAAAACCCTCATTTTTCTCTACAAGATCCAACAGTGAGCCGTTGGCAGTGGCGCCGCCCCTATATAGGACTCACGACCTATTTTGCCAAGTTTTGGCATATGCATGTTTTAAGCCTTGTTTCGTCCATCTTAGTAATATTACACGTCATGTCATGCACTCTAAAGGATTCTAATACCTTTTTCAATCTCCATCGAAATTGTTAACATATTTCGGTTTCTATGTCTTAACATAAAACTGTTGTCTCTACATTCTGGTATATGAATGTGTTGTAGCGAGATTGAGTGCTTAGCTTATTGCAAGGAATAGACAACTATTCATGGATTTAGTGTTTTATAAATCCGTTGTGACTACGATGATTAGATCATCACAAATAATCAAAGAGCGGATTAATGCTCAAGTTTCAATGCCTAATGACGTTATGATTAAAGCCACACATGCTCTTTATGCATAAAGAAACAATCTAACCGTGCTATGACTTAATGATATTCACGCCAACGTTTATCACCTGTAAACACATTGTGAGAATTGATGAGAATTTCTTATGTATCACTATTGTTTACGCCTAAATTAATATTTTACTGGACAGTAAATGTCTATGTGAATATTAATTAAATTCTTGGTCCATGTCATATCGGCGAGCCCAAGTTCTTTAATTTTGCAAGTGTTGGTCCGCCAGTGAGGCAGCGCGGGCTGAGTTACACAGTCCGCATGCGGAATGGACCGTGCGAGCTGAGTTACACAGTCCGCGCGCGGAACGAACTTCATGTGGAATGGACTTCACGCGAACTACATAGCTCGCACGCGAAATGATTAGCTGACTTTGCGTAGGCGAGGCGAGATTGACACTCCGCGTAGGCGAGGCGAGGCGAGCTGATTCGCGTAGGAGACTTCGCGAGGAAGCAAAGGCGGAGTCCGCGTGCATCACGTTAATCGTTAAAGACTCTTATAAGTCTTTGACATGCTTCGGGCCAATCCCTGTGGCCCTTTTAATATAAAAAGCCTTTTTAAGGCTCGCGAGCTGCAATAGCCCGCGAAATGGAAGTGAGCTTCAGGAGCACGCGAGATAGCATCATGTGGCAGCCCGCGAGATAAGGATATTCCTAATTCCAGTTCGCATAGGAGTCTACAGTTGGTAACGCGGAAGCAATGCCCTATGCGGAATGAAGTGTGCGAACTGGACATGTGTCACAAGATGGTTGGTTTGCGTGGACGGAACAGTGCCCTTGTGCTATTAGGGTCTCAGAGTCCGACTTGAATTCTAAGCTATCTTTCTTTTGCGGCAAGTCGAACCACTATATAAAGGGCTCGAAGGTTTACAGAAAAGGACAACTCTCAATACAACAAAACAATCAACTACTTAACAGAAGTATACAAACCTTCGACCTAGTCGAACCTCCAACGCTCCCCGGACCTCTGCCTACGCTTCCCTACTGAAGCTAGACAGTCAAATCTCTCTCAAACAAACACAAAAAACACAATACAAACTGCAAATCAGTTACCCTTCGAGCTACTCGAAAACCTTAACCCTAAGCGCCGCAGCCTAGGTTTTTCTTCAGAGTCCTCCGGACTCTACCCCGATTTCTCTCTTACCTCCCTATTGTTGCTCTGCTCGCGTCCTCCGTGAGTATCGATCGCCTTGTGCTCGTAAATTCCTCCTCTGAAGTGGCACCTGGAAACCCCTTCCGCCTGATCCAGAAGTCAAGCGCATACACACAAACCCTTTCCTCGTCCGTGAGGTGGCACGCCTGCAGCACTCCCCCTTCTCTTTGCTCGCTATATACCTCTGCTCCGCGCGCTGAGGATCGTGGCCAAAACAACTATAATGAATGCGCAACATTCATGAGTCACTAAGATTCGGTTAATTGAATAGGTTATTGTCACCAATGATGACAATGGAGACATCGACTCATGTAGGCTTTAACATAAATCGTCCGGGACAATTTTGGACGTGCTTTGATGATCTGTATACTATAGAGTAACGACTCTCACAGACATCCTTTCTTTTGAGCAAAGTAACCATTGAGATCAAAGATCACCAAAATAAAACTTGGTGGAGCCATGAGCAATGCTCACGGCCTATAAATGGCATTAAAGCCGTCCGCATCATCCTCCTATACAATGGAGGCACTACTCATGCTTTCACAAGCACATATGACGCAAAAGAACCCCATATGATCTCACTTTGGCCATGTTCGTTACTTGTTTTGTAAAGCCTATTCTTTAGCAAAGATTAGGAGCGACACCCTCCTACGCTAAAGACAATGTGTATAGACTAGCATATAAACAAGATGCTAAGTCGTTGTTCACTAAGTAAGACATTACAATGTCTATAAGTGATTCTACAAGAATAATACATAAGATGTTGGCTTAATGGCTTCTCATTGTTCACTTTGAGGTATAATGATGCTATGGTGATGTTCACAATGCTTTAACTCAAACCATAACAATTAGATGTTATGGGGAATCTTAACAATGATTGAAAAGTTGAAGAAACCTAGAATTTCTGGTTTTTTCAGCTTGCGGACCAGTCATGGTGAACACCGGTTCACCAAATTTTAGACCGGTTCTTGAGGTTCTGTTTGGGGCCACGGATTTCTAACATCCAAGCCTACGGACTTACAAAGTTTCGTGGCATTTGGAGACGTGGAAGGTGTTGAACTGCTCAACAGAAGTGTTCACGGATGTCCAGCGACTCCGATGGACGGTTCGGCACGTTTTAGGCCGGTTCCGTCATTGAGGCTGGCGGTTTTGAAATTCTAACGCCCATGTCTACCTGCTTACAAAATTTGGTAGCGTTTGGAGCTCTGGAAAATAGTGAACCGTTAAAGGAAGTGTACAATAGAGGTCCGGTGATGCTAGCGGTCGGTTCAACCGGTTTCTTTTTTACCGGTCCCGGCGGTAAGGCAAGCGGTTTTTTGGACTTGTAAGACCAATGACTACGGGTTGTAGCAGGGTCATAGTTTTACTTATTCATCTTTACCCACCATCATTCAAATCTTTATGTTACGGTTATAACGGTATGCATATTTGTTAACGGATTGAGTTAACGTTCTATAATCTATATCGTTCACATGTTGTATGTGCCAAATTGCGCCTCCACAAGCGCACAATGATGGATTATTTGATGAATATTGTCTTTGAATAAGACATGAGCTTCCGACTATAGTCCGCTTATATAAGGACCTTGATAGGCGATCTCTTTTATGTCACTTTGATGAGCCAGTCTTCCTGTCGTTAGGGGGAGATAAGAACAAGAATGTTCAAATAGAACTACTTAGATTTGTCGTGGTTTGTCCCTAATGTGTCTCATCAAGTTCCCTAAAGTGACAAGATCACATATACATACTGCAAACATACCTGCAAGGACTAATGTCCGGATAAGGACATGTTGATGTCCAGATAAGAGGACATGTCGTCACCCATAGATGGTGGCATGGTGACACCACAAATGTGGTAGATGGTGTCGCTAGGCCGTGGCTCCCACGGTTTAGGGGGAGGCCACTTGGTTCGATACATACTCGCCAAGGAAGAATGCGAGTTTGGCACAACTTGATCATTTGATCAATGATACTCATTCGTCCTCATTCGTCTGTTAATATTGGATTATGGTCATCATTGGGGGACGCCTCAATGTCAATACCAATCCATATAGAGATCTCTACACTTAGAAATTACACCGGTGTACATGATGATGTGTGTTTTGGCCACGATCCTCAGCGCGCGGAGCAGAGGTTTCTAGCAGACAAAGAGAGGGGAGTGTTGCGGGAATGCCACCTCGCGGACGAGGAAAAGGTTGATGGGGGGTGCGCTTGACTTCTTGATCAGGCAGAAAGGGGTTACAGGTGCCACCTCAGAGGAGGATTTACGAGCACAAGCGAATCGATACTCACGGCGACGCGAGCAGAGCAATCACAGGGAGTTCAGAGAGAAGCGGGGATGCAGAGTCCGGAGAGCTCTGGAGAAAGACCTAGGCGGCGGCGCTTAGGGTTAGGGTTTCGAGGAAGGCTCGAAGGGTAACTGGGTTTCAGTTGTATTGTGTTTGTTGTTTGTATTGATTTGAGAGTGTGTCTTTGAGAGTGTTCGAACCCTTTATATAGTGGAGCTCGACTTGCGGCAGAAGAGGGAGATAATCATACTTCGAGTTGGATTCGGAAAACCTAATAGCACAAGGGCACTGTTTCGTCCATGCGAACCAACCATCTTGTGACACATGTCCAGTTCGCACACTTCATTCCTCATAAGGCATTGCTTCCGCGCTGCCAACTGTAAACTCCTATGCGAACTGGAATTCGCCCCGCGGGTCGTCACAGATGCTATCTGGCGTGCTCGTGAAGCTCGTTTCCAATTCGCGGGCTATTAAAGCTCGCAAGCCTTAAAATGGCTTTTTATGTCAAATGGACCACAGGGATTGGCCCGAAGCATATTAAAGACTTGTAAAAGTCTTCAACGTTTGTCGTGGTGCGCGCGGACTCCGCATGTCGCTTCCTCGCGGAGTCTTCTACGCGAGCTAGTTCGCCAGCTCGCCTCACTTTGCCTACGCGGAGAGTCAATCTCGCCTCGCCTATGCGGACTAGCAATCTCGCCTCGCCTATGCGGACTGGCAATCTCGCTTCGCCTCGCGGAGTGTTGAATAGTAATTCCGCGCGAAGTCTAACTTGGCTCGCGTGGTCTCACTGGCGAGCTATCACTTGTAAACTTAGAGAAACTCCATCTCGCCGGTATGACATGGTCCAAGAAATAATTAATATTTACATAGACATTTACTGTCCAGTAAAATATTAATTCAGGCGTAAACATTGCCCCCTAGCCTCGAAGTTATGAAATGTCGAGAATGACTGAAGAGGTTTATGTTCATGTTGCTCCAAAGCCAATAGTATTGCCTCGGGTCATACATAAAAGGAGTGTGAAGAAACAAGCTTGTGAATAGGCCTTGAAACTCAAGCACCCAGTAAGGCATCGTAGCGAACTGTTGCACGGCTCGCCTAGGCAATTTGGACTTGAACTTGAAAATGCCTGCATTCGCCTGCTCCACTTTTGCGTTCGCGTGCTTCTAGCCCGCATTCGCCTGCTCTACATTGCTCATACGGCGAGCGAATGTAGCTCGCATGGATGTATCTTGAGCGGACGCATGTAACTTGAGTAGATTCCAAAAATGGTTCTTCGCGAAATCTTAGCAATGGCGAATCAACTTGGTGATAAACAAGGAATGACAATGGCCAAGTACCTCGCTGCCCCCCCCCCCCAGTGCGAACCAATAAGAGATAACCAAACAAAGTCAGCGAACTGAGAAATACTTGAATGAAGTTGTTTTTATTTAGGGCCTCTGGAATAGGCCCCAATCTTGTACTGGTCTGTTAATTAGACCACGCACGTTTACAAAGGGAGAAACTGATGTTTTGAAGAACACTTGAATTTAATTTTTTCTAAATATTTAGGGCCTCTGGAATAGGCCCCAATCTTGTACTGGTCTGTTAGTTAGACCACACACGTTTTGAAAACTAATTGCATGCTTCTTCCTGGTGTTGCCCCCTAGTGTGAGGTGATGGAGCGTAAGCACGACGGCGCGTTACACTAATGACAATGGTCGCGGGATCAGAGGGGGGAGGAGGGTCTGCGCGTTCCCAAACACTAGCGATATGGCGTTTTAAGAAACGACCATTAATAGGGTTAGGATGGAGCGAACCGTTGAGGTCACGCAAATGGTATGCCCCCTTAGGTAATATGCGATGAATAATAAAGGGTCCCTCCCACCGCGCGGACCATTTCCCGCGGCCGTCGGTTTTCTCCCCAAGGGGGAGTACAGCACGCCAAACCGTTTGGCCTTCGGCATAGCTCCGACCTTGAGTGATTTTATCATAAGACCGCGCAACACGCTGCTTCTCGAGGATGAGATTGTTGAAAGCAGTGATGCGATGTTCGTCAAGGTCTTCAAGCTCCTGCCACATTGCCTAGACGTAATCGTCACCGAGCAACTGGTGCTGTTCTTGGACACGAAGCGAGGCGACATGGACCTCCAAGGGAACGACAGCATCATGGCCAAACATGAGAGCATAAGGGGTGGTATCGGTCAGACCGCGCTTGGAGGTACGGTAGGCCCACAAAGTATGGTGAAGTTGTAGATGCCAAACGCGGGGGTTCAACTCTAGCATCCTGCGCAGGATGCCGAGGATAACTTTGTTGCTCGCCTCCGCCTGACCATTGGACTGGGCATAATAAGGGGTTGAATGCAGGAGTTTGACGCCACAACCGGTGAGGAAAGTGACTACAGAATCCGCCATGAAAGCTGCCCCCCGGTCCGTCACGATGCACTCTAGAATACCAAAGCAGGAGATAATGTTGCTGAAAATAAAGTTACGGACCGAGGTCGCGGAAGCAACCTTGAGTGACTCAGCCTCAACCCACTTGGTAAAGAAATCGGTGGCCACGATAAGGAACTTGTGCTGCTCGGAGGAATGGGGGTGAATGAGACCAATGAAGTCTATTGCCCAACCTCGACATGGCCAGGGTTTGATGATCGGCTGTAACGGAATGTTTGGAATGTGTTGCACTGGTCCGTGAGCCTGGCAATCCTGGCATCCTTTGGCAAAAGTAATACAATCTTTGAGAATAGTAGGCCAGTAGTAACCGTGGCGGCGGATTAACCAACGCATCTTGGGTCCAGCCTGATGCGAACCACAAACACCGGAATGCACCTCACGCATAAGCCGCTTAGCCTCATTGCCAGACACGCAGCGGAAGTCGTTACCGTCCTCGCCGCGCCGGCGAAGCTCACCATTGCGAAGCACAAAGTTGAGGGCGAGAAACCGCATTTGCCTGGAATGGGTGGCGTCATGAGGGTGTTCGAGGTAGGCAATAGACGGTAACCGCCAATCCTCATCAATAGGATCTAAGGCTCTGTGTCATATTGCCCCCTGGCAAGAAAAGAAGGAAGTGTACGTCGCTCGACTTTGAGGAGTCGTTCGCGCACTCCATCGCGCAGGCTAAGACCGGATGCGATCTACACGAGCTCGTTCGCCGCGAAGTTGAACTCGCGTGGGATGTGTTCAATGTGAACATCATCGAAGCGGTCCAAGACATCAAAAGCTTTTCGTAAGTAAGGTTCAATGGACGAGCTTAAACACTTGAACTTCGCCACAAGTTGGTTGACCACCAGTAAGGAGTCGCCAAAGACTTGAACCTCGCGGACTCCTAAGTCCAGCAAGATTTCCAGTCCGATAATGAGCGCCTCGTATTCCGCCTGATTATTGGTACATTTAAAGCCCAGCTGGAAAGAGTAAGAAAAACGGTCTCCTGCAGGGTTCTCGATGGCGATCCCCGCGCCGGCAGCGAATTCGGTACGTGAGCCGTCGAAGTAGAGAGTCCATGGAAAAGGGGAGACTGCAACGACTTCCAACTCGCGGAATATTGTCAGCTCAGTGGGCGGGTGATGCGCGAGGAAATCCGCTATGGCCTGTCCTTTAACGGCCTTCTGCGGAACATATTGTGTTGATGCAAGAACCCGTAGGCTATGTAGAAGCACTGTAGAACATAATCAGTAGACAACACCGGCATATAGTGGTTCACCATGCCTCGGAGGACATGGCTACGTCCACTTACGAATTCACTATCATGGCCAATAGGCCTTTGGTGTTACAAGAGCATCCATCCATCCCGCCCGGGAGGAATGAGGGAGGGAGTGGGGATGAGTCGAAAGACTAAAGGTCCTTTCTACATAGGGGGAGCCTTCGTTTTATAGATAATGAAGATTCCCTTTTGTTATACATTTCGGATGTGGGACAATTATGCATTCATCTTATCATGGTGCCTTCTTGTGGAGCTTGGAGAAGTCCGCCTCGCACAGAGACACTCGGGCGAGCTGAGGAGTCCCCCTCGCTCCATGACTGAAATTGTCAGGCGAGCTGAGTCCGCCTTGCCTAGGAAGGTGCTACTATATTAAGTCCGCTCCTTGCTACTACAAGTTTCATGACTGGTCTATGGGCGGAGAAGGTAGTTTACTGACTACCGACTACAAGTCCCCCCAAGTTCCCGCTCAAGACACGTCTTGAGTGGGGACTTGTAGAAATGGTCCGCGATGCATCATAGTCCCCCCATGTTCGTACTCGGGACATGTTTGAACGAGTCTGCCTCGCACGGAAAGGCTGACACAACCAGGCGAGCTGAGGAGGCACGCAAGCTGAGGTGTTCGCTCCGCGGCCAATGCCTGCACGCGAGCTAATTAGTCCGCCCCGCGGCACAATGCTTACACGCGAGCTGTGGAATCCGCTCCGCGTACAATGACTTTCTTCGTGACATACGCGAGCCGTATCTTGTTCCACGCGAGATTGGTCTCGGTGACACACGCGACGTGGGTCTTGGTGTTATACTTTCATGGACAAGGGTAGCGAACCCTTTACACATCTGGTGTTACTGCTCGAGCGCGGGGTACTATCCCATCGTGGGTTATCAGGCCATTATTCTCCGTGTGAAGGGAATGATATGAACTGCCCAACTCCCACTCTACGGGAGCTGTACAAGGGACGTACAGTTCTCATGGCTCTAGTTGTTTCGTCCATGTTGCCCGGTGATATGTTTCCGGGGTTGTATGCATGCCTTCTAGTTCGCGTGCATGCTTCCCGTTGGTTCTTGCTCGGGTATAAGAATCTAATGAAACAGTTGTTGTATGTTTCTTCCCCTTAGTTCTTATCCAGGAATCGAGATTTCCTAAGCAGTTGTTGTATGCTTCCTCCAGGTGACACTTATCCGGGACTTACTACTATCATGTTTGCCTTTCCAATTATTGGCCATTTAGTTGGAATATACGGCAACCCGGTGCCCTCAATACTCGATTGTAAACTTACCGAGTCCAATCTTCAAGACTTTGAACTCCTAGCTTTTACATTACCGCGCGAGCTGAGGTCTTGCGTCGTGTGCCATGACTACCGCGCGACGGTGGGGTCCGCTCCGCGTACATTGCAGACACGCGAGCTGTGGAGTTCGCTCCGCGCACAGTGTTCACGCGAACTGAGGGGTCCCCTCCGCGCGAGGTGAGGAGTTCGCCTCGCGCAAAACGACTGAACAAGTCACGCGAGCTGAGTACGTCGCTCCGCGTTCAATACTTACACGCAAGTTCGCTCCGCGTGCCAGGACTTCCCCGCGAGCTGTTGACTTCGCTCCGTGTGCCATGACTAGCACGCGAGCTGTGGGGTTCGCTCCGCGTGCAATACTTTCACGCGAGCTGGGTTCGCTCCGCGTGCCAGTGACCACACAAACTGAAGAGTCCGCTCAGTGTACATAGTTTTACACGCGAGCTGTGGTCGCTCCACGCGCAGTACTATCACGCGGACTGAAGAGTTCGCTCCGCTTGCATAAACTAAGCGCGAGGTGAGTTCTCGGCGGGGTGAGGATTGTTGTACCTTCACAATAAACAAATGATCGACATAATTATGGGGCTAGCCAAGTATGGTTATGGCATAATAATTATCGAAAAGCAAAATGGTTCATGCAATTGTGTAATACTCTCTCGGTGGAATGCCAATCTTGGTCAAATGCCTATCTCTCGGTGGAATACCTCTCTCTCTCGGTGGAATGCCAAGACATGCAGGTTGACTTGCAAGTAGAATATTATGCATTTTTCACAAACCAATGAGGTTATAACAATCATAAGTTGGACGAGACTTATCTGTGAGAATAGCTGCCGAATGGGTGCACACAGGAGGTGCAGATTCAGGCCCGTACTACTCCCGGACGGAATCCTTATTGCCAGTATGGTCGGGCTACCTTGTTCAATTTCTTTTCTGCTCTCGGATGGCTAACTCTTTAAACCTGGGTCATTGGGGTAAGTTGATTGAAACCCGGAGAGATGATGCTACTGCCGAGCCGGGTGTCCATAGCAAGTTTCTTCTGCATTTGAATGATGCCAACAGATCGAGTGACCCAAGTTCCAAGTCGATCGGGTCTGATCCCAATTATGAACGGGTTGAACCCATGTGCTATGTTGATTTGCAGGTGAAACCAGACGAGCCTTGACCGAGTTGCTCGTGCGGTTCCCATCCCGGCCGGGCAACTGACCGACGCTGCCGGTGGATCCCGGGTGCTAGCTGCCAATCGGGAACCCGGGTGGGTCACTCCTTGGACTGAGTGAACAAGGGTCCGGGATGGGCCTTACGGTGCCGGCAGAGAGAGCAACCCTTGGGCCTTGTTGAATCATCTCCGGGAGGCTGGAGGCGTCGGTCGCAGGCCAGTTGGCCTCTTGGTGATGACCCGGTTATAAATGGAACCCAGGGCGGGTAATCTCGCTTCGCCTCCGTGCGAATTCATCTCGCTTTGCTCCCCTGCGAGGTCAATGCTAACCTCTCGGTGGAATGCCTTTGAATGCCAATTTCACTTCGCTTCCACGCGAGGTCATCTCGCTTTGCTTCCACGCGAGCTATCTCGCCTCGCTTCCACGCGTGGTGTCTCGCCTCTTCCTACTGCTCATGGATTTGAATGAAATGCCTCTCGGGCGGTAGAGTAACATGACTTTTAGTAATGTTTCCCACAGACGGCGCCAATTGTTGATGCAAGAACCCGTAGGCTATGTAGAAGCACTGTAGAACATAATCAGTAGACAACACAGGCATATAGTGGTTCACCATGCCTCGGAGGACATGGCTACGTCCACTTACGAATTTACTATCATGGCCAATAGGCCTTTGGTGTTACAAGAGCATCCATCCATCCCGCCCGGGAGGAATGGGGGAGAGAGTGGGGATGAGTCGAAAGACTAAAGGTCCTTTCTACATAGGGGGAGCCTTCGTTTTATAGATAAGGAAGATTCCCTTTTGTTATACATTTCCGATGTGGGACAATTATGGATTCATCTTATCATGGTGCCTTCTTGTGGAGCTTGGAGAAGTCCGCCTCGCACAGAGACACTCGGGCGAGCTGAGGAGTCCGCCTCGCACAGAGACACTCGAGCGAGCTGAGGAGTACGCCTCGCTCCATGACTGAAATTGTCAGGCGAGCTGAGTCCGCCTTGCCTAGGAAGGTGCTACTATATTAAGTCCGCTCCGTGCTACTACAAGTTTCATGACTGGTCTATGGGCGGAGAAGGTAGTTTACTGACTACCGACTACATATTGCAAAGAGAATTCTGAAAAGGCCAATATCCATTTACTTATGCGTCCGCGTAGGATAGGGCGGGAAAGCATATATTTGACTAGGTCGGACTGAGCGATCACCATCGTGGTAAAGGCTAACATGTAGTGGCGGAGCTTGCAACCTGCAAAGAAAAGGGCGAGACACAACTTTTCCATTGGGGAGTAGCGCGTCTCACAATCGGTCAACACCCTACTAAGATAGTAAACGGCGTGTTCCACCCCATTCTCATCGTCTTGTGCCAAGAGTCCGCCAATGGACAAGTCAGCAGCGGCGATGTAGAGCTTAAGCGGAACACCCGGGCGAGGGGGAACCAAAACAGGTGGGGTTGCAAGGTAATCCTTAATACGATCGAAGGCCTCCTGGTGTTGTGGCTCCCAAACGAACTCGGTTGCCCCCTGGAGCTTTAGAAGAGGCGAAAAAGGCTTAACCTTCCCTGCCGCGTTTGAAATGAAACGGCGGAGGAAATTGATGCGCCCGATCAATTGTTGGAGCTCCTTTTTGGTCGTAGGAGGCGAGGCGTTGATTACCGCTTGCGCCTTGTCCTTGGGGATCTCGATACCTCTTTGATGGATGAGAAAACCAAGGAAGTCGCCTGCCTCCGCGAAGAAAACACATTTGGCGGGGTTCATCTTCAGGTGGTGTTTCCGCATCCGCGTGAAAACCTGCCAAAGGTCTTGCACGTGTGTCGCCCGCGTCTTGGTTTTAACCACGACGTCGTCGATGTAGACTTCGATCAACTTGCCTAAGATGTCGTGAAAGATAAGGTTCATGGCGCGTTGATAAGTTGCCCCCGCGTTCTTGAGTCCGAATGGCATGACAACATACTCAAACGCGCCCGCGAACCCTGGGCAGCGGAAAGCAGTCTTGTGGTGATCTGCTTCAGCGACAGGGATCTGATGGTAACCAGCGGTTCCATCCATAAAGGAGAGCACTTCATGCCCCGCGGCCGCGTCAATGAGGAGGTCAGCAACAAGCATGGGATATATATCCTTAAGCGTTGCATTGTTGAGGTCACGGTAGTCAACACAGACACGCGTTTTGTCGTTCTTCTTGCGGACTGGAACGATGTTGGATAGCCACTCATTGTATTTGGCCACGCGAATGATACCTGATAGGTGCATGTTCTCAATCTCTTCTTTGACCAAGATCTGGGTCTCAGTTCGCATGAATCTACCGTCTTGGCGAACTGGACGTCAGTCGGGGTGAGTAGGTAGACGGTGACAAACTAAATCCAAGGAGAGGCCAGGCATGTCCTCGTACTGCGCGGCGAAACAATCCCTAAATTCGTGTAGTAAGGCGAGAAGGTCTTCCTTTTCTTGTCCCGCCAACTTAGCACTGATGGAAAGTAATAAGGGTTTCTCTGCAGTTCCCACGTCGACTTGTATGTGGGATCGCGGACTTGAGGCGGTGTGTCGTCCAAGGCAGCGAGAGCTAACTGAATAACTTCCTCCTCGGCATCGGTATAGTCCACTATCTCGTCTACGTATTCCATAGTGGCGACTCTGTCATAGGCTTCGCGTTCCGCCCAATATGAGAGTAGTCTCTCACACAAGGATTCGCCAGCCTCGCGTGCTTCTGCTGAGGATGTACTAATCATAAGATGGTTGGAGGGGGTCCGCAATGGTGTGGGGATGTTGTAAGTCGTCCCTCGCCTGAGTGAGTCCCCATCTTGTTAGGTTAGAGGCAGTAACCTCATATGGGCGGCCTTTAGAATCAACGCCTTGGACATCCAAAGGACCCAAATCAGTATTGTAGTAGCGGGCGTCGTTGAAGTTGGCGGAAATGGAGAAGGGACGCGGGTCCGCTTGGATGAGGACCGTCTCGCGTTTCTCTGTATCCCAAATCAGGAGTTCTTGGTGCATAGAGGAAGGCACACAGAAACTTCTATGTATCCAGTCGCGGCCTAGGATCATGTTGTAGGATGAAGCACACTCAGCGATGAAGAATGTGTAAACCCTTGAAGCCGGACCCATCTTGACCCGTAAGAACAACAAACCTAAAGTCCTGGAGACTTGTCCGGTGAAGTTCTTGACTGTCAAGGACGTAGTCTGGATCATCGAGCGTGGGATACCAAGGAGTCCCATAGTGCGGGTGGTGACGACATTCACTGCCGCCCCCGTGTCGACCATGATTTTGTTTATCATGATCCCTTCAACTTCAGCAGTGATATACAATGGCCTCATGTGAGTGGCCATATCCAGAGTCGGAATGGAGAAGGTCAGAGTCGGCATGCGTGTGACGCTGCTCGTAGCTTCCACTGGTGGAGCGTTCACAGGTTACGCCAGGACTGGACCCATCTCGCTGCTGCAAGGGGGCGATATGTCGCAGACACTCTCACTATTGTCTGGAATATCTGCCGCGTTGCATGTTGTATTTAGCGGGAGAGCGTATCTCTCAGATATGAAGAAAACCATTCCGACCTGAAAAGAGAATTGCTCGTGGACTGGGATTAGTGGAGTCTCAATGGGTCCATTGTCTCCTTCGAGCACAGCAAATGCGCTCTCCGCCTGGTTGACTTCTTCATGTTCTGGCCATGCAGAGACCTCGAGCATATTGCAGGTGAATGATTCACCCTGCCCTTCTGCTTGGTCGTCACCCAAGTCGATTCGAGGCTCGGAATGAGTTTCCTCGTTCAGTGAATTCTCAAGGAAGCATTGGGCCATGAGCTCCGCGAGGTTAGGGCTGGAGGTGCTACTTTCGACCCCTGGCGAGACGTTGCCCTCTGGCTGCCGTGGTCGCCATACGAGTTTGGTCGAAGGCTGTTTGTTCGCGGCTGAAAGCTTATCCGAATAGGCTTCGGAGGATGTGATGACCGAGGCAGCTCGCGCCTTGGCTCTGGCCTTGATGCAGCGGACAGCCTTCGCTTCGCTGGGGAAGACGGTTCTCGTCTTCTCTCAGCCTCTGGCGACTGCCTTCGCCTTGGTGGAGGTGGCGGGCCTCTTCTTCGTTCGGCTTCCGGCGACTGCTTGCGCCTTGGAGGAGGTAAGACATCCCTTCTTTTCTCAGGTTCTGATGAAGGCTTGTGCCGGGAGAACTGTGGCTCCCTTCTCCTTGCTGGCTCCGGAGATGATCTGTACCTCGCGGGGCGCGGATCCTGTCTTGGTGGCACAGTGAGGCGGCAGAAGACATTTGCCTTTGGAGCGGGGTCATCTGCTGCCTGCGCACAAACACGTGGAGGCGTGACAGGTGGCCTTTGGAGTAGAGCGCGCAAGCCCTCAGCTTCTCTCCACATTCTCTCGGGTGTCTGCGCGAGCTGCGAGGGTCGGATGATGCCATCATCGGCCGCTCGCAAGGCACGCAGTATGCTGCCATACTTCTTCTGTAGCTTCCGCTTCTTGGATCTGCTGATGGTAACCGGCTTTCCCCCTTGCTGTGTGTACCAAATCCCTTCCTTGATCGTTGATTTGGATGTCGGAGGAATATAGGGATCAGTCAAGATACCTCGCCTGGGGCTTGAAGCCTCGCTATCTTGGAGTTCACTGCCGGAGTCGGAGATGTCCATCTCGCTTGAAGCTGGAGAGGAAGGTACATATTTAGTCCAGTGTGTTTGAACGAAGGTTTCGAGGTGCTTGATCCTCTGTTCCAGCTCCTCGCGAGTCCTGGGACTCATGGGTTGATAGTTGTCAGCTGGAGACGGTATATCGTCCCGCATGGTAGCTTTGCCTTTATCCTTTCTTGAAAGGCGATCGGGCTGTGGTCTGGCGGCTACCTCCCTTGCCGGGTAGTGGTTCCCACCTTGGTTCGCCAGAACGGTGTAGTCATTCGCCGGCCTCTTACGGTTTCGACCTGGCGGGTCGCGTGGGCCCGCGTTTGGAGATAAGTCCAAAGTTATCGCGCGCTGGCCGACGCGAGGCCAGATGATGTCAGCAACTGTGATCATGAAGCCGCCTTTGTCCTCGAAGTGAATATACTTGAGGTCTAACCAGTCCTGGACTTGCTCGCGGAGCTGGTAACAGCCGCGAGTTCTGTGTCCCCAACTGTCATGGAGCTTGCAGTGGACGCAGCCCTCCTTGTATTCAACATAGGGCAAGGCCCTCGACACAGTGACGAGTCCGCCGTCAATAAGATCGTCTAGGACCTCGTGCACGAGGTTGACGTTGTAAGTGTACCGGCGAGATGGCTGACGTGTGTCATCATTACCATCCTCTCGGTCTCGCTTAAGCACCCGGCGCGGACTATCACCCTCTAGATGCTCGGCTAGGTCTAAGGTAATTCGCCGCTCGCCTGGCTTTGGTGCGCGGTAACGGCTGTTCTCCCTTGGCTGGTCGGCCCAATTCACCTCGACCATACCAACCAAGGCGGGGAAAGGATCCACGTCCACCAGAGAAGCTGTGCTTCCTGGCGTCTTCATTTTCAAGGCGCCTGAATTCAACCAAGTCTGCAGTTGGTCGCGGAGTTTGACACAATCCTTGGTGTCGTGATTGTAAGCATTGTGGAAACTGCAATACTTCTTGTCCTTCAGCTCTTCTTTGGACGGGTTCTTATGGTCCAAGCGCACGTAGCTCGCCTCAATCAAGTCATTAAAGACAAGATGGGCGTTTTTCGCAACATACGTGTAGGACTCGTATTCGGGCTTAGTCCATGCAAAGGACTGAATGGTGATTGGCTCGCGGGTCATCTTGAGATTCTTCAGTTTGTGAGGCAGAGGCTTCCCGGTCAGTTCGACTGCTCCGACGTCGTCAACATACCCCTACGCGGCCTCATTCTCCTCTTGCCTTTGGTAGTAAGGGTCGAACGTGGAGGATTGGAGGTTTAACGCCCCGACTATCCTGTTCCTCCCCGGTACGTACGTCCCTTTGGAGGCATTCGCCTTTTCGTCCATCTTGTTGAGGATGAGTTCATAGCTGCCGACCTTGTTGATGAGGTCGCCCATAGACATGAAGCGTTCCCCATGGTGCTTCAGCCGCTGGCGGTGTTCGAGACCACGGACAACCAACTTAATGCTTTCCTGTTCGGGTAGGAGAAAGTCGCACTTGGCTTGTTGGATCTTGAACCGCTGGAGGAAGGAGACTCCTGACTCCATGCTCTGCTGACTCATCTGAGTGAGGGAGTCAAGGCTGACCTCTGGCTCAATGGTACCGTAGGTCTCCCGGAACAGCTTCTCCATGGTAGGCCAGTCCGCGATGGATCCCGGCTTCAACCTGGAGTACCAAGTAAATGCAGCTCCGGACAGAGAGGTCCTAAAGAGCTTGAGCTTGAGGATGTCGTTGTTCCCATACTGGCCGCACTGGACTTTGAAGCGGGCCATGTGGGTTGCTGCGTCCTCCCTTGTTTCGCCGGAGAAGGTAGTGAACATTACGTTCTTGAACCCATGCGGGAAGGGGTATTGCGCCACGCTATCTGGATAGGGGTCGCGATACTGCAAGTTAGCATCACCGTGTCCGGTTTGCTCCTTGACAATGGAGGAGATAAGCTGGCGCCAGTCGGCTGTGGTCACGGGCGCGGACTCCGCCCCTTCCCCATGGTTTGGCCATGCAGAGAAACTGACAACCTGTCCGCCATTCTTGGGAGTAAGGCTGGAATGAACGAGAAGCGGGTCATCTGGTGTCCTGGTTCCTTGACGTAGAGAACTATTCAGCCCCCTAGGGGAGGCAAACGAGCCATGCGGGAGCGGGCTCTTTGACGTTCCTGCCCCTGGCACGAACTGCGGGGACTTCGGAGTCCCGACCTTAGGGTTTCCCCTGGTGTGTTCATTGGGAGGAATATACTTGGTTGTCCCATCGCTCGCGCTTGGGCCGGTAGGGTTTAGAGCAGGGTTTTTTGGCGCCTGCGCCCTCATCTAGTCCTCAACTTCAAAGACCCGTAGGTTCAGCCGGTCCTGTTTGTCTTTGAACTCGTCTAGCTTTTCTAGACTGTTCTTACTTCCAAAAAAGGAAACGTTCTGCTGGTCATGCAGCTTGGTGTCGTGCTTGTCCAGGCGGCGGGTCTGCTCGTCTACTGTCGCGCGAGTGAGCGACAGGACCTCTACATGTTGCTTCACGGTCTCCGCGCCTTGTTTCATGGTCTCCGTGTTCTGATCCAGCTCAAAGCGGATCTGTTGCAGGCTTCCTTCGACCAAGCCTTTGGTTTCCCTTGTCTCGCTGACAAACTGGTTGAAGTCCTCAGTGAGTATGGTAAGGGTTTGCTGGTCCGCTTCCCAAAGGGTTTTGTCCCTTTTGACTTGGTCAGCGAGGCCGTCGACCTTAGCAGCAAGGTCGGTGAGGCTTTGTTGAGTGGCGGAGCTTTGGGTTGTCAAACCCTGGGTTTGGGTTGACAGACCCTGGATCTGCCCCGTGAGTTGTGCGAACATCTGGACGTTTTGGGGTGAAACCTCAAGAGCAAAACCGTGAGGGTCGTTGGGCCCAAAGCGGACAATATCTCAATGGACTGAGCCGGACTGTTACATTTGGTATCAGAGCCTGTCCCCGGCCGGAAGTGTGCCGACGTGGACGTCGGGACCTAAGGAGGGTGGATTGTGGATGACCTGACTAGGCAAGCAAGCTAGTAGGTGAATCCGTCCCACATCGCCCAGGGGAGACAAGTTGCTATGCTTATATGTACAGAGCTAGCACCTTACATTGAGACGCGTTTTAGGGTGAAACCTCAAGAGCAAAACCGTGAGGGTCGTTGGGCCCAAAGCGGACAATATCTCAATGGACTGGGCTGGACTGTTACATTTGGTATCAGAGCCTGTCCCCGGCCGGAAGTGTGCCCACGCGGACGTCGGGCCCTAAAGGGGGTGGATTGTGATGACCTGACTAGGCAAGCAAGCTAGTAGGTGCATCCGTCCCACATCGCCCGGGGGAGACAAGTTGCTATGCTTATATGTGCAGAGCTAGCACATTACATTGAGACGCGTTTTGGGTGAAACCTCAAGAGCAAAACCGTGAGGGTCGTTGGGCCCAAAGTGGACAATATCTCAATGGACTGGGCCGGACTGTCAAGACCCACCCCGAATTTCACCCTGAAACCCGAGGTAAGTCCTTCGGGGACCACCTCCAAGGAAAATTTACCGAAGGACTCGGCAAACCTCCCTTGAAAATGGACAACCCTAACTCGAAAAAATATAGAACACCCTCTTAACCAAAATATTATTCTTCACTTTAATCCAAATAACTGAATAAAATAATACACAATTATTTTTTCGAAAATATTCAGAGCTACTACAAGAAAGACAACGGAAGCTGATAGAAATCCTAGTGGGTTTAAACAAATGACCTACTGGCGAACAGTAGTGGAAATGTGGGTGACTATGCCTCGGCGCCTCCTACTAGACCCCACCCGAACTCTGCAGACTGGGCGATTAAAAACGAAGGAAAAGCCCAGGGGAAAATATTTAATCACGTCAGGGTGAGTGAACAAAATAATCTCGACAACAATAATATTTCCCCAAGAAGAACTATCAAGGACACGACTAGTTCTGGCTAGTCTCCAAATCTTAAACAATACAGCCTCTCAGGCTAAATTATATAATTATATCAGTATGTATTCACACCCGTCTACTCCATGTATGCTATCTATGAAAAAGCTTGAAGGTAGATATTCATACCAGGCTAGGACGCTCGTGTCTAACGCGCACGTCACCCCATAGTGGCATTTTTCCTCAGTATGGGGGGGGACCGGGTGGTATTTATACGTGCTTACTCCCTGTACGAATTCTATGAATGAATCTAAAAGTAGAAAGTCGTACAGGGCTAGGACGCTGGCGTCTAACGCTCACGTCACCTCATAATGGCATTTTTTCTCATTATGAGGGGAACACGTATGCCTAGCTAGCGTTCTCTCATATACATACTATACTCATAAACGTTAAATAAAATGAGTAAAATCCACTACTACAAATATGGTTATTGATGACATTTCAAAGATGGCGTTTTATAGTCAAATGCCATTGAAAGTATCTTTAATGACGTTTTTGAAAAAAAAACGTCATTGATAACTTGATGCTGTAGATGTATGTTCTTTTTGTGGCGTTTCTTAAACGCCGTTAAACTTCCAAAGTATCAATGGCGTTTTATAAACGCCATTAAAATTTATGACGTTTGTGTAACGCCATCGTAAGTTTCATTCGTGGCGTTTGAAAACACCGTAAAATATTTTCAGGACCATGGCGTTTGTAGACGTCGTAATGGGCTGTCGTGCCCAATTAATCTGGCGGTCTTTTTTCAGATCAGGCGGGGTCTTTTTTTTTTCACTTTGGCGCCTGAAGCCCAAAAGAGGGGTTTTAGACCCAAAAACAATATTCTCCTCCTCTCTCTCTCTCTCAAACCAATTAAACACAATCTCCTCTGAGACAAAAAAAAAAATTCCCCCTCTCAGACCGAGCCAAATCACCAAGAGACCAATCTTTGCTCTCTCATCTCTCTCTATTCAACCTTGCTTAAGGTATTTCATCGCTCTTCTCTCACATTCAGCTAGTTTTGTTTTTTGTTTTTTTTGGGTAATTGAAGGATTGTTATATGTTGGGTAATTGAAGGGTTTCAAGGTTTGTGGTTGATATTTTGATATTGGTTGGGTATTGATGTTATGGGTTTGTGTTAATATGACTTTTGGGTGTTCGTCGTTGTCATGATAGTGATGGGCTGGCTTGGTTTTTTACTACAGTTGTTCTCCGAGGAATTGTCTTAATGTTTCTTTGTGGATAAGATGTCAACTAGTTTTGTTTTGCATTTAAGGAAGGAAAAGGTTCTTGGGATAATGTTACAGATTGGCTTTAATATGAAATATCCTAATAGAAAAAGCTACGATTCATCTTTTTAGGTTCTTTAATTTTTCACTGCTTCTTTTGTGTACCGTTTTTCTCCTTTCAGTTGTTTTGAACTGTATTTTGTTGTTGGTGATGTTATGCAGTAGGGAAGCTAACTACAAGTAAGGCAAATGCTGAAGTGGTGTATGTTGTCAGGAAGGAGGAAAAGCAACAGAAAATGCACAGCTTTTGCGAAGTTATTTGATCATTTGTGGTAGAGCAAAGGTGTGATTCTTTTTCTTTATGTTTAGTCTTGACTGTCATAACAGTTATAAATATATTTGTGTAGCCCAGAATCTTATGAACCATAGTCTCCCCATAGTTATGTAAACACAGGGAGTTGTAGGGATAACCATGTGAATTGTTTATGGGAACAAGTGCTTGTTAGGATTTTATTCAAGTTTCTGATGCAAGACTATACCTTATGATCTTAAATACTTAACACATTATTGATCAGTTGCCCATTTAATTTGAGTCATGCAAACTTTGATATAGTTTGACTTATACATCTTCTGTAATCTGATTTTTTTTCAGGATCATAAGTTGACTATCTCATACTTGTCACCTGAAGAAGTAGAACTTGTCCAAAATGCGCTTAAGGTTAGATATGTATATATATCTTTGACTTGAAATTTAGTGTACATGTCTTACAAAGCCTTTATTATGATTTGGTAATTGCACGTAACTGTAGCTTAAGGGTATTGGGTATTCAATTCAATTAGATATACAAAATATGTATTATGTGG
Source organism: Fragaria iinumae (assembly GCA_009720345.1). Taxonomy (NCBI): domain Eukaryota; kingdom Viridiplantae; phylum Streptophyta; class Magnoliopsida; order Rosales; family Rosaceae; genus Fragaria; species Fragaria iinumae. Next base: position 9,933,142 of record CM019122.1, on the reverse strand, counting down.
TACTCAATCTTAAACTTTCCTATGAGACTATGATCAAAAGCTCCACCAGTGATTCACTTATTAAACATCCACAGGTGAAAAATAACTTGACATTTTGGGGACCCTTGAACTGATTTTGATATTCCTATAAACTTTTAGATGCTTAACATTGTTCTATGATATCATTGGAGATTAATTATAGTGTATTGTATGATTATTAACTTGTTCAATGTCTAATCTTTGTTTGTTTGTTTTACTGGAGGAGTTGCTAGTCTGTCGACAGCTTCCAAAGATAGCAGTATCTAGTCTTAACTACTTCCAAAAAACTCTGGTTTAGCTAGCCTAAAACAACTTGTGTTGTCATTTTCCAGAAAAGTGACAACACAAACTTGTGTTGTTTTCCAGAAAAGTGCATGGTTGAGGAATTAGGGAGGGTATCATTGCAATCAAAAATCATCATTGTACATCTGGTTAGTACTTGGTACTGTTTAATTGTTTTATTGGTATTGTACGTATATAGTGTTTGGACTGTTATTAAATACCAAACAAGATTTTGGATTTCTGAATGGTATTTTGATTTTACATGTATTATGATCCATGATTCATGCAGCTGGGATAAGTCAGACGACTGGGACCTTATGACTTCACTTGAAGCCACGCCCACATGATCACTACCCCCAGAATCCATTAGGTGACGTCTACTATTTTTCTTGAAAGGATTTTCAAATCCCATTGAGTCCTGGACTAGGAATTTTACAAATCCAAATTTTACTACAAACAGTTAAATTGCTGGCTAGTGTGGTTATAGATCAGACCCTTCACATTTATTTCTAGTTGGGTGTAGATATTTTCATTGTTCAACTGAAATAAGTAATAAGTTCCTCCAATGGTTTTAAATTTTGTTTCAAAAATTGAAAAACTAGAGGCCAAACTGCAGGTAATGACTACAAAATATCAAAAAATAGAAGCTGCATTAGCTTCCAAACTTGGAATAAGCTTGGAGGATGATGATGAAAGTGGGGAAGTTGCACCTACAATTTCCAAGGTATATATTCATGTTCATGTTTCTTTTCATTTCATATATTTTAGTGTCATATCGGGATGCTTATCTAGATTTCCTTGATTACATAGACTAAAGTCCAATGTAATGTAAGTGCAAGTCCAGAGGGTACTGCAACCCCAAAGGTATGAGTAATTGTGTTGGTGTAAATAGTGTTCATATATATAATTCAACCAATACAAGGTAATGACTTCTATGTTTATATTTCGTAGTCAGGACAGGGAAGCACCCATCAGCCTTCAATTCATGACAAGTGCAAGTTGCTAAACTGGAATGGTAATGGTGAAGTAGTGGCAAGAGGTTCCCTCTCCGCAACAGATCCAAAATCAACAGTGCATGGGTACACACTTGGACCTGATTGTTATAGGGTTTCCATTGAAGATGTATTTGTGGAAAGAGCAGAATTTTATCGCTCTGAGCCTGAATTTGCAAACCTTGAGGATGCACGCGGCAGCACAATTGCTTGGCCAACCAAGTACATTGTCTTTGATGATTGAATATGAGGTAAATAAATCTTAATTCTAGTTGTACTATCTAGAATATATCTTTATTTATCATGTCTATGTGATTATTGTACTTCATTATGCATGCAATAGTCTCATATGTATGTTGGAGTTGGAGATTGCTTCATTTTGCTAAAAGTACTTCCTTTTTTACAGTTTGTGTATGGTGGACAGTTTGGTGGGTTTGGAGGCTGGGTTTGTGAACTCATATAGCAAGAGGGTTTTACCATGAATTTTTGGTGAAGTGTTGATGAGGAGCATGCAATACTCCAACTCTTTTGTAATCTGTTGAACTCATTTACTTTCTCATATGCAATACTCCAGCTCTTTTGTAATCTGTTGAACTCATTTACTTTCTCATATGCAAGGATCTTATAAACTCTAGATTTCTAAGTTATTAGAATGGTTATTCAATGTGAAGGATTCAAGTTTGTGAATAGATTAATTTATATGATGTTTATGTTTGTTGGTTTAAATTTATAAATGCATCAAGGTTATTGCCCTGGTTAAATGAGATTTTTTTTTTATTTACTATTCATAAGATGACGATTACAAAACGTCATTGTAGATTTTTTTACCACCTTTGGAAAACGCCATCCATGATTTTACAAACAAAATCTAAAATAAAAGATGGCGTTTAGGAAGTGTCATGTAATAGATTTAATGACGTTTTCTAAACGCCATGGAAGTATTTATTTATGGCGTTTTAGAAACGCCATGGATGTAGTGATTGATGGCGTTTTAGAAACGTCATGAAATAAATTTTATGGCGTTTTTCAAACGCCGTGAAATATATTTTATGGCGTTTTTCAAACGCCGTGAAATAAGTTCCAAAGGACGGCACCACTTTAGACGGCGTTACGGGATGACGTTGAAAAACGCCATGGATGATATTCCATGGCGTTTTTCAAACGCCGTGGATGTGCATGTGTGTACTAGTGATCACTGAAATTCTCAATTCAGGATAAATTCCAACAAAAGAAATTATTCAACAATAAAACATTATTTAAAAACAAAGGTCCACTCACAACTTAGGCCTAAGCCTGACGTCGGTCAGAGGTCTCCTCTGCTCGAGCCTCCTCGCGTCCTGTTCCAATACATAAATAATTCCTTAAATAAAATCCCAACGTTCAAAGAAAATAGGCATAATTAAATATGAGCTTCTCGCGCTCAACCATGCCTATCGTCCTAAATCTTAACTTCACTGTCAACCATAAATCTCCATAAATACCGACATCCTCAAAATCACCTTCCAACGTCCTAATCATAAAAATAATCCAATGGCCGGATTTTAACTTATTAATCCGCCAAAATACCAAACTTAACAAATTCCAAAACCTATCCAAAACTCCTCCAAAAATTCTAAAACTCATTCCATTAAACTCCTCATAATATTCTCTACCAAAAACATTTTCTCGGCGCCGCCGGCGACCAACTCCGGCGACCTCCAATGCCCACCAAAATTTGACAGCACCTTCCTCTCAACCTCCTCTACAACATTCCTAACTACCACAAACTCCAATTCTAAACCTAACCATGTCAATTGAACACAAACACACAATAAGCCCTAGAATTTCAAATACCGATTTCTCCTTACCTAGCTCGAGATGGAGGGAGCCCTTTGGAGGGATTGAAGCATGGGAGGAGGGCTTCCTTTTGAGCCAAGGCTCGCCGGATATGGCGGCCGGAGGAAGGAGTTCCGGCGAAAAGAAGCTTTCGGCAGTCGGGGCTTTCGGCGTCGATTTCTCCTTCACGGCGGCGCTAGGGAGGCTGCCACCGGTCTAGAATTGTAACTGGGTTGGAGACCGAACGTTTGGGACCGGTGCGGTGGTCTGGGGCGGCCGGACGGTGGCGGACCGGCGGTCGGAAGATCCGGCAGGGGGTGAAGCTTGGGTGCGGGTGCGGGAGCGGGAGAGAGAGAGAGAGAGAGAGAAAAGAGAGAAAAGAGAAAAAAATGGGCTTGGACCCAAAATAAAGGCCCGGTCCAACACCACTTATACCCAATCCAAAATTCAACACCCCAAAATAATACCCCAATAAAAATTACCTTTTACTAGCTAAAATTTACCATTTTTACCGTCGTCACAATTTCTTCCTTCGAATAATTCTTTCGAAATATTCGTCCCTCAACACACCTCTAGGGACTTTAGGACTATAAATTCAATGACGAAGACGGTAAAATTCTTATTACCACAATGCTAGTAATTAAGGTAAAATTTAAGAGTCGGGACGTGACACGGACGGTTACAACTACGATGAGATATACTTTCGTAATGGATGTCATTGCACTCTACTACCTTGTCAGTTAGATAGTTTCTGAAAAACTGAACAAGCAGCTTGTGGTCACAACTTATCTCTGTTGGGAACTAAGAGATGTATATAAAGATCTTGAATAGATCGGTTTTCACCCAAATCAAGTGGCTCCTGACCACGGAGCACGTTTGCAAGGTATTTGCTTAGTATTTACTTGATGGGGAAGGGATATGAAGAATTATGCTTATTTGCGTGTAAATTCTGGATGAATCGTGATGAACTCTTGTTAAACTAAGAGATGTCACTGATCCAAAATTAAGAATGAAAGGATCTTGGGAACACTTGGTCTCGTAAGTGAGGACCGTTATTGATGATGTTTATTCATCTGTCGGCTTAAGGCAATCTAAAAGACGATGAAGTTATGCTTATATGTATCCCTTGATCGGTCGAAGTCTTGAGAAGACTTGTTTCGTCCATATGACAAAGAAGTCTTGGGAGAGATTCTCCATCTAAGTACGGTAGCACATTCATGTACTTGTTACAATATGCTTGACTCGACATCTCATTCACTATAAACTTGTAAGACCAAGTTCTCCTTAGTCTTTCAACTCTCTTCCTAGCGGTCGAGCATCTTCGCTCCCTCTTAGATGAGTGTGAAGGAACATCAAGGTAATGGCCGGATGCGCCCACGCAACGCCAATGTAATGGCAGTGATTTCTTCTATGAAAGGTTCAGGCTTATTCATCCCTACAGAAAGACACATCAAATGTGAAATCAGAATCTACACAGTTTCATAGGTCAACTTCCACAGGACCTACATGATAGCCCACTCATTGGAAAATGGTGAAATTAGTACCATTGGAAAGGTCTATGTGTCTACTTTCCAGGGACACCAACCATTTGATCACACCTATCATATTGAGTGAGTTATGGCTATTTGCATAAAGTAGGACGGATCTGTTCGAGAATCTGCTTTGGCAGAACAGTCAACTTCGACAGAGCTTTGTGATCAGCTCAAGATGAACTAGGTTATGGACCTTATATGGTTGGAAAGATACGGGTGTCTAGTTTCCAGAACGTTTTACAGTTTGTCTATACCTATTGTATCGAAGACGTTATGACTGTTTAAGTACACGAAGGTCATGCCATGCGTGAATCTGATTTTCAACGCGAACTTATGTTTTGAGTTGTTAGGCAACCTTCTCCTTAAAGATCAAAATAATGCTAAGTATAGCAGGTCTGATCTAAGGATAATGTGGCTGGATTTAATGACTAAATCGTTGCCCAACTCTACTTTTGAAGTATGTGAAGTGCATTGGCTTGCACCGTTCATCTGTACTCCGAGATTGAGTTACCAATCAGGGGGAGTCGTTGTGTAGACATCAGGGGGAGTCTACATGCATCACATGTTATCTTCAATTGTAGTTGGTACGTTGTGCTCTTTTTCCCTTCGTCCAAGTCTTTTGTTTTACCCACGAGGTTTTTGTTTTACTTGGTAAGGTTTTTACCGAGGCAACACCATAAGTACCATATCGTATTAGGAACGCAACACAAGGGGGAGTGTTTAAGGAAATTATGTTTCCATCCTTCTGTTATGTGTCTTGCCCTAATACACGTAGGATTGGTTAATCCAGTTTCCTTATTAGAATAGATTACAGTTGATAGATCTTCTAGATCCTTCGAGAGACTCTATGTAATGCCTATAAATAGGCTTTTCTATCAATGAATGAGTAGACCGTTATTCTCGTTATCTTTTCTCCTTCAACATATATATATATATATATATATATATATATATATATATATATAAGATGACCTCCTTACTTTAATAATTTGAGGATTTCTACTATTTTACATTAGTAGATGACTTCTTTTAACGATCTCAACCGTTAATCCTCTAGATTCATATGCAAGAAACATGTCTACAAAATTTCAACTAATTCCATAATCATTTGGTCATTCAAATTGATGTAAACAATTGTAGGCTGTTAGATAAAATTAAAACAAATATTGTGTTAATCAAATGGTTACACGTTTTTTATTTTGGCTAATTTTTTGTAGGATTCATATGTGGGTAAGTAACTAGGGAATTAGTGGCTTTGAATGTCAAAATACATGCTAGAACTAAAAACATCTTTACTTTAAGAGTTTAAGGAGGTCATCTCTAGAAGTTAATAAAAAAAAACGATCTTTTCCAAAGAAACCACCCATCTCAGATCGATATGAAGTCTCCCGGCCTATACTATGCCTACCTCTATTACCTCTGTATCAATCTACACGGACTAAAGAAAAGGAAAAAAAAAAACCATGATTCTAGGATTTTGAAAGAGAAAGATGAATATATGATTCAGTTCTCAAAATTAAAAAAGGATGAGAGAGAGAGAGAGGGATTAGGTCTGGATATTAATTGAGCACTGATATGGTATGGGTGAAGCCATGGATGCGATTCCATAAAATGTAAGAGAGATATTTTAGACTAAGTATAATTTCAGAGAATGAACAAATGAAAAAATTCCACTTTATCAATATGGTTGTAAGCATAATGCTTACAAGACGTGTGCCATATCATTTGGTATCAGAATTTGGTATAAAAATTTGGGGTCTTTAGCTTCTTTTTTTTTAAGAAAAAAAAAACTGTTTTAATTTATAACTGATTATATTCACAGTATAGTAAAAGCAAATTTTATAAAAAAAAATTATATCAATCCCCAAACTAGGATGTGTATACATGAAGTTACAGTTCTAAGTAAAAATGGAAATTGACTTTACCGAACGCCACTGCTGACCTAGATGACTCTATGTACATGACACGTGACTCCATAACAACCGCATCTCTTTCTTATAGTTTTAGGTCGGAACTTAGTCTTTTTTAGGAGAAATTTTTCTGTCCTCTAGGAGGACCACCTCAGCATGACATTTGGTCCTCCTTTACCATTAAAAAGCCGACACGTGGCTTTTTTTTAAAAACTCACTCAACTCAGGATAGGTCTACTATGTGGTAAAAAACCTATCAACGTGAAACAAAAAAAAATCTTCAACCCTTGACGAGGTTTTCCGTCTGCCGTTATCAACGTGTAGAGTCATTTAGATTGCTAGAAACCTTACAACATATCGATTTTATTTCATCGTCTCTCATCACCTATATTGCTATATTGTTCTTTTCTAGAACTGAGTGACTGAGTTCCTCTCTCCAACAATGAATATAGATGCACATGATCAATTCTCAAAATTGGTCAGATGCAGATGAATAATTATTGTAAATACTTTTATTAACAATTGAGAAAAAAAATACAAAATTGGTCTTGAGTTAAAAAATACAAAATTGCACATGAAACCTTACCTCTTGAGTTAATCAATTCTCAAAATTGGTCTAAACATGGTACAAAGGAAAAACATACTAAATCATACACTGAACTACCTGAACCTTTTATTTTCCTCTTTCCCAAAAGTTTCTCACATAACCAAAGAGAACCATGGGATCCAAGAGAAAATTCTCAGAGATGTTGGTGAGCAGAATCACAGGAGTTGCATTAGCCTCATTACGATTTCCGGGTAACTCACCCAAATGGAGTTGGTATTGAGTTAGATAGGCTTTTGAAGCGTTGGGGTCCTTTTAGCCATTCTCCACCACCACCATATGATACAAATAGATCAAATGCAAGAACTCTCCCTTATGATTTGGTGCAATATAACCTGATCAGTTACATATTTAGGGGAAAATATGAGTCATGTTCACAATTGGAATCAATACAACCATTACTACACAAAGCCACAGACCAACTAAGAAAATGATGATTCTTTAATATCAAAACCTGAATATAAAGCAAACCCAGAAACAGAAACTGCCAAGCAAATCGAATATTGACCCTGAAATATGAAAAATGTGAACCTTTCTTTTCTGTAAGACTAAGACTGTAACTTGAAGAAGAAAAATGGACTGAGGGCCTTCTTCTCTAGCTAGCAAGTAGTATGGACATGCCAGCATACAAATCAAAAGGCAACTCCCACGTTCGTGTCTAGAGCCCAATTTGTGCCCTTCCCTCTCATCATTGCCATTCCATTTTCTATTCCAACTCTAAACCCTAGATTATTTTTTGTCAAACTATATATTTTGTACACAATATCATTATCTGATTGCCATTGTTACATTCTAAAGGTGAATATCATAGGAAAAAAGAAGCTAAACATGAGTGTATTTTTATACAAAAGAAGTAAAGCCACAGACCAAAAGATCGAAAAGCAAACGACATTTCTTCATCATACATTAGCATGCAAGTTATACCCGTAATAAGCTTGAAAGCTAAGCATCCTAAACCATGTAAACATTAGCATTCTTTGTCATATACATCATAAAATGAGTTTGGCTCTTTGATAACTATGAGCAGACAGCCAGCCAACATTACCAAATCAATGAGTAAATAATTCACACTTAAATAAAAGATATAATCAAATAAAACCAAAAGTCAGTTCAATCAAAATTAAGATTCAGAACAGACTGAAAACCCCAAAACCTCATAACCCATTTTACTCATCAGCCGTGAGTGAAAGGGGGAAAAACGAAAGGATTGATATTGATAGACCAATCCTAATCGCAACCTTCATTCAAAACCAGGAAGTGAGAAACAACCCATCATCCTAATTTTTACAAATCGAGCTATTAGAGATAGAGATGCTAGCTAGCTACAAAAATACTCAACACAAAAATGCCATAAGAAATTCATAACTGAAATTTCATCCACAATTTCGATACCTGATTTGGGGTAAGGAGATGATGAACTCGAGCAAATCAATATATAGCTGATAGATCCCTCTGATATCTTATTTGGGGATTTCAATTTCCTTCAAATTTACTTCGCGTAAAGGAGAGTCGGAGTCCGATCTTGAGGACGAGTGCGAGAGATTTCGGTAAAAAAGAAAATTTATCAGTTCAGGGTTTTGTAGGTTAACGACAGTAGCTGACGGAGTTGATAGGTTTTTTTACCACACAGTAGAACTATCCTGAGTTGAGTGAGTTTTAAAAAAACCACGTGTCGGATTTTTATTGGCAAGGAATGACCAAATGTCATGCTGAGGTGTTCAGAAAAATTTCTCCAGTTTTAGGGGTAGTTGATTAGGACCTAAATTTAGTAAATTACATTGAAGTGATTAATCTAAAAAATAATGATTGCGACGAAACGTGGCTGGATGTGAGTGGTTGGGAGGGTGATGTTGATCTGAGATGGGGCGGTGATCATGATTGGTCGGTTTGCATGATTGCTCCATTTCTCACCATTATTGGTTTTGGCCTAATTATTTGTTTTTGTTCTAAGATATTCTATATGTGTGCATTGGCCTTATGTCAGTAGGATATGTAGTTAGAATAAGACAATGTATTCCTTATCATTACTATATTAGTACTTTGTAATTCCCTGTATAAATTGCTCCTATTAATGAATAAGATGATGATTCTCTTGTTATCTTTGTCTCTACAGTTTATACTTGATCACGTTATTATGCACTTTGTTCTAACCCTAGAGCTAATAGCCCACCATTTGTTTTTTGAAAACCTAAAAAGCGTTTTTCGGCTCTTCTGTCCGACCGCAGCAGCCGCCCGTTTTCCCGGCCGCCATCTGACATCACCTGCTGCCAATCCCTTGGTTGTCGCCCGCCGACGATTATTGGTTTCCTCCGACTACAATTTTCAACTTTTTCAAGTGTTTGAAGTTTCGAAAGGTATGTTTTGAAACCCTAAACTTTCCCAAGTTCAATAACTCGGGGAGGATAAAGTCCTTTCCTCCCTTCTCCATCTCCATTCTATGTTTGGGATTTTGTGCGTGCAGGTAAAAATCCTGGAATTTTATTCGTGGGTCAAGAGTGTGTTTGATCACTCTTATTTCCTTGTCAGGGTTGTGTGTGATCAACCTCGACATTTCTCCGGATTGTGTTTGATCAATCCGAGGCTTTTTTCGAATTGTGTTTGATCAATTCGCGGTTTTTTCGGATTGTGTGTGATCAATCTATAAGACAAACCATTAAAAAACATCATTTGTGACCTCTATCGAGTCTCATAACAGCTTGTTTTGACCTCCAGGCTAACAAGCCTAGATGCCGAGATTTCACATCTCATGCGCTCAAAGTCTTTGACGCGCCACATCGAAAAAAGTCTTCAATGACAATCCGTACAAAAAGTAATAACCACAAAGTACTGTGGAATGCACTCATGGAGCGTTTCTTGAAACGTCCACCTAACTCAACAAGTTGAGTTATTAAGTCAAATAGATTGTTTACCCCCTTATTTGACTATATATCACATATCGTCAATGATATTTCGTGACATCCTGATCCATAATCTTTAGCGGATTCAAATATCATCAAGTTCTCTAGGCCCTCCAAGTTGGTTTGGAATTACCAACGAGACTTGATTTTGATCATACAATTGCAAACATAAATTGTATATACGCTAATGCGATAAACGTATTTGGGATTGTCCCCTAATGTGGGGACAACAATATGGGTCATGGCAACGGCAGCAAACGCCGCGCCGATGTCTAGAAAAGAGGGGGAGGTGCCGCCGGCCTTAATGGCGACACTTCCGATCTAGACACCAATCTGTCAAAACTACTCACACCCGCTTAGGACAATGCAACCGTTTGGATCTCTAGATCACTGGTTCAAGATTGTCAAGCTCATCCTCAAATTGTGAATGCATACAAAAAAGTACGAAAAATCAATACGATGACAAGAACGTCATCCTCATGATTTCAAAGATTCGGATCATGCTCTTGCTACCCATGACTTTGATGTCATTGGCTAGACATTGATTTTCTTTCCAAGCTATATGTAATAAGACGTCATATCGATGTCCTTTGTTTATTCGAGACCTAGATATATACTCACATTAGCAATAATGAATGCCTTCAGAACTTTTTTGAAGTTATAAAACTATTCTCCTCTTATGGTTCGTATTGATTTATAAACAAGATGTACATTTTTACATCGTCTTTAGATGCATGACATATTTACAATCTACATAGTTAGATTATGCCGTTTTGTTCTCTTCCAAGTGAAGATGACTAACGGCACCGCATCCTTAAGGAGGATCGCCCACGTGTTTTCCGGTTAAGTCTTCTAGCGCCTATAGCGGATTTTCCATCATCAACTGTTGAACTAGGCTCATCCAAGTTCAGTGTGATGTCTTAGAATTGTCCGAAATTAAGGAGATAGTGGTTTCAAGTGTGCCTCACACTACCAACCATCCACGGACATGCCTGGTCACACTGACTTGGAGTTACCGAAAGCTTTTGATTTTGGATCCCCATACACTATTAAACCAATTTCCGTCTTGTAAAAGGTGTTGAAGACTTATCAAAATCGGACAATTATCATCATGATCGAATCTTTTAGGTCATCTGAGTTAGTTTTCGCTAACTAGTCATACAGTTTACGACCTTGGAAAGACCGAAATGACTTTATTTTGATCATATACACGTAACTCCAAGTCAGTATGCCTGGTCATACTGACTTGGAGTTACCGAAAGCTTTTGATTTTGGATCCCCATACACTATTAAACCAATTTCCGTCTTGTAAAAGGCGTTGAAGACTTATCAAAATCGGACAATTATCATCATGATCGAATCTTTTAGGTCATCTGAGTTAGTTTTCGCTAACTAGTCATAGAGTTTACTACCTTGGAAAGACCGAAATGACTTTATTTTGATCATATACACGTAATTTTGGCTTCGGTTTATGCCCACACGCCATCCGCAAGCTTCATTGCTTTGCATATATCAAATCTATGAAAAACAGCAATCTGTCCCTTCTGGACAGTCAACTTTGTTTGAGCTTTATGAACAACTCTGGACAAACTAGACAGTGAGCTTTATATCATTGGAAAGCTCTACGAGTCTAGTTTTCAGAACTTTTTGCAGTTCATCTATATCTATTTTAACGAAGAAGTTATGGCTGTTTTAATGCGCAAAGGTCATTCTGCGCGGAAATTTTTATGCACTCTCGGGATTGTAGCTTTTTTTAGCTTCTTTCAATCCTTCTAAATGGTTCAAGTGAACTATTTACTCTCCTAACTACTCCATTTTGTAGATCTGTCTCATAGAGACATTGAGTGCTTCGCAGATAGTGGAACTATCCACAACATTCTAAGGAACCGGCAACTATCTTTGGATTTTGTGCCCTTGTAAATTTTCTGTGACTACAATAATTGAATCATACCGGTCATTCAGGGACGAGGTTTAGCTTGAATCTTGATGCCTTATGACACCATGATCAACGTCACAGATGCCCTCTATGCATTGAGAGGCAACCGAACCATGTTGAGTTTTAAAGACATTCCTGCTAATAGTTTTCATTTGAAAACACATTGTGAGAATGAACAAGAGTTTTTTTGTGTATATCTTCTCATGAATGCGGACTAAAATGCATCTTAGAGAAGTTTATAAGTCAATATAGTGGAGATGGAGTTTTTATCTAAGTACAATAAGACGCATCAATGTACTCAACACAATACGAAAGACTTGACATCTCATTCGCTATGAAAAGTTGTAAAGCTAAGTGTAGCTATACGCCCACGCAACGCCAATATAATGACAGTAACTCCATTTTCAATAATTAATGATATGAAAGGTTGAGGCTTATTTTAACCCTACATAAGAAAAATACATCAAAAGCGAAATCAAAATCTGCTAAGTTTCGTAGGTCAAATTCCACGGGACCTACAAGAAATCTCACTCACTGGAAAATGATGAAATTGGTACCATTGTAGTGGCAGTAACTCCATTTTCAATACATAATAATATGAAAGGTTAAGGCTTATTTTATCCCTACATAAGAAAGACTCATCAAAAGCGAAATCAAAATCTGCTAAGTTTCGTAGGTCAAATTCCACGGGACCTAGAGGACATCTCACTCACTGGAAAATAGTGAAATTGGTACCATTGGAAAGGTCTATGTGTCTACTTTCCAGGGACATCAACCATTTGATCATACCTATCATATTGAGTGAGTTATGGCCGTTTTTGTAAAGTAGGACGAATCTGTCCGAGAATCCGATTTTGGAAAAACAGTCAACTTCGACGGGACTTTGTGAACAGCTCTTGATGAACCAGAATGTGTGTAATATACGGTTGGAAAGATAAATGAGTCTAGTTTCCAAAACCGTTTACGGTTCATTCATATGTATTTCCTAGAGGAGGTTACGCCTGTTCTAGTAACTGAAGGTCATGCTGCGAGGAAATCTGATTTCCTGCACGAACTTATGTTTTGAGTTCACAAACGGTCTTCTCCTCAAGATCTAAGTGTAAAAGATCATGTTTGAGGACAATACGGCATGATCTAGTTAATCATTGCTCAATGCCACATTTGAAGACATGTTAAAGAGTATTGGCATGCTAAGTTATTGAAATTTCCGTGATTAGTAAGAATCAAGAAGAGCCATATGATTGATGTAAAGATTAGGGGGAGGTGCGAACTTCAGGGGGAGTCTAGCACAAACATGTCAATATCAAATGTGAATGGTGCGTTGTTTTTCTCCCACGATCAAGGTTTAGTTTTTCTCCCACATGGTTTTTGTTCCTTGACGAGGTTTTTAACAAGGCAACATATCAGCACCACCGGCATACCGGCACACGGCACAAGGGGGAGTGTTCTAGGATATTACATATGTGTGCCTTGGCCTTATGCCATCAGGATATGTAATTAGAATAAGACTATGTATTCTTTATCATTATCATATTAGTTCTTTGTAATTCTCTATATAAAGGGCTCACATCAATGAATAAGATGATGATTCTCTTGCTATCTTTGTCTCTACAGTTTATACTTGATCAGTTTTGAAATTCTTAATTTCAAGAATTTGTTTGATTATACTAATTTGATTTTATATAATACTAGCCAGTACTCGTGTATTTAGACGAGATTTCAGAAACTGAAAGAAGTTTCATTTGAACTGCTCATTCAAAAGTGGGATGAATCTGCTAATCTTATTTTTTGTAAATAAACTACTCTTCTAAAAGTGGGATGAAACTACCACCACTTTTATTTTTTTGCAGAATCTTATTACAACAAGTAACTTTGACTTATGTTGAGTATTAGACATATAATGTGGTGATAATCAGGAGAAATTTTTAAAGGCTCGTAAAAGACATCGTAGCAGTGTAAATTATGGTTGGACGGCTATCCAATCATTATTCACTAGAAAAAGTTGGTCATAGAAAGAGAAAGCAAATGAATTTATTTATGATCATGAACGCTTGGACGGCTAGGCATGCACTAGTTTAATAATCCTACTCCACTTTCACTCAACTTCAAAAAGATATAAGCCCCCTTTCGACCAAAAAAGAAAAAGAAAAAGATATAATCCCCCAACTCCCCTCTCTTTCTCATCACAAACACCAACAATATCTCTTTCAATGCCAACACTACGCCACTCTCCTCAGTTCTCTTCCTCTCTCTAGTTCTACCTTAACTAAGCTAGCAGCCATGGGTAAGGACATTGAAGTTGGTCCGCAAGGAGGGTTTTCTGCCAAGGACTACAACGACCCACCGCCGACACCATTGATCGATCAGGAGGAGTTCGGCAAATGGTCCTTTTACAGAGCCATCATTGCCGAGTTCATCGCCACCCTTTTGTTCTTGTACATCACTGTGCTCACTGTGATTGGATACAAGAGCCAGAGCGACACACTCAAAGGTGGAGACCAATGTGGTGGTGTTGGCATTCTTGGCATTGCATGGGCCTTTGGGGGAATGATCTTTGTCCTTGTCTACTGCACTGCTGGAATCTCTGGTGGGTTATCTTTATATCTCTCTTCATGCATCCTCAAAGGTACCCTAGCCTTAGTTTCAAAGTACCAAATCCTGCTGACAGTGTTTAACTAATTTTTGTATGTAGGAGGGCACATAAACCCTGCTGTCACATTTGGGTTGTTTTTGGCTAGGAAGGTTTCACTACCCAGAGCTGTATTGTATATTGTGGCTCAATCCTTGGGAGCCATATGTGGGTGCGGGCTAGTCAAATCGTTCCAGAGTTCTTTGTACACAAACTATGGTGGTGGAGCTAATGGACTAGCTGATGGGTACAGCAAGGGCACTGGTTTGGCTGCTGAGATTATTGGCACCTTTGTTCTTGTCTACACCGTCTTCTCTGCCACTGATCCCAAGAGGAATGCAAGGGACTCTCATGTCCCAGTAAGTACCATAAGTATTTCAATTTGTCTATAATTACTAGCTTGAAGAAGAAAGTTAATTTTTATCTGTGTTGTGTTTGATTAATGACAGGTATTGGCACCACTACCAATCGGGTTTGCTGTCTTCATGGTTCACCTTGCCACAATCCCAATCACCGGCACCGGGATCAACCCAGCTCGAAGTTTCGGAGCGGCGGTTATATACAACAATGAGAAGGCTTGGGATGATCATGTATGCACCTTATTTGGCCTTACCCCTCGTCTCTTAATTTCACCTGCGAAGTAATTTTATTAGTTTGCAACTTTGCATGACTAAAGTGTTACGCTGATCGATTTGAAATATTTTTTTTTGTCATGATTGTTTCAGTGGATCTTCTGGGTTGGACCTTTCATCGGTGCTGCCATTGCTGCCTTGTATCACCAATACATACTGAGAGCAGGAGCAGTCAAGGCTTTGGGTTCTTTCAGGAGCTCTTCCAACATATAGTTCCAGTCTAAAATGTCCAGATGGTGGAGGGAGACTTCGGAATTTGGAAATGTAATTTGTATATTATTATGTACTTGTCGAGGATGTCTCTGTGTACGAAGGCACTCGTTTTATATGTGCCTAATGTTGCATTTAGCTCTATCTGTATTCCTCTTTTCTTTTCTATCTTCTGTTTATCGTTTGAGCGTACGGCGTTTTGTTTTTGGAGAGAAATATGTTATTAGCACATTATGTTATTGGGAAACATTCACCTATGTTCGGAAAAATCAAATATCCGACTATTTTTCTTATTTACATTTTACTTTTTCAATTGCAGTAAGAGTAAACAATGATTTTTTCTACGGATTACTAATGACTTACATGCAACCGGTGGAGATGACTTCACAAAACTAGCCACCATTCACTGCATATACCTAATGCAAGCTGATAGTCCTACTCCAATAAACTTAGCGCCTTACTTAGTATATGACTTTGTATTTGCTAGTAATTCCAAAAATTACTTCTCTATAAGGTCTTAGCTTGGATTCGCCTTACTTAGTATATGACTTTGTATTTGCTAGTAATTCCAAAAATTACTTCTCTATAAGGTCTTAGCTAGGAATCCAGCTATTAACATGTACATGCATCAAACAATCAAATCAACAGAGATGACAGTTGATGAGCATATGCATACCGGTGTTGTTCATACCACATCGGCTTTTATAATACGATGTATGATTTTCTTAGTCTCATAAGTATATGCTTAATTTCCTCCAATAACTTATTGCACATTTTCCTAAATAAAGCATTTGAGATGTTGGAGAAGGACTGCATTTATAGCATTATTATGCATGTCGAAAGCACGAAATGAAATTTATGTTGGTAACAAATCCTCATATCTAGCATGAATTAGGTTTGAACATGGAAAATGCCTCACTGTAGACCTGTACATGTAGTTATTTGCCAAACATTCAAATCAATTATGTCACGATTGTTTTGATTCAGTGATTTTTAGGTGTATTCGTACATGTCTCAAATTCAAGGTGTGCTTAAAGAAAAAATTATAACGATAATAATTTACTGATAAATCGTTATGCTCATAGCGAGGCCTGATCAGTTGACCGGATGATTAATTGGGTTGACAAAGTCTTGCAAGCCCAACAGGTAAAAGCCCCAACTAAGTGTGTATTAGAGTATTAGACTGCAAAACAAAACTCAATGTCGTTTCATCGTGTTCTCATTTGGTCTTGGTGTCATTGAGATAAGAGATGTCGTTTTTAGGCAATCTCAGTTTTCTTCCACAACGGTGTTTTATTTTAAAATTAAAGTGTGGACCTCCTTATTTCGCTCATTTTCAGGTCGCATTTTTATAAGGGGAATTTTCATATACACCCAATTTTGAAGAGTGGTTTTAAATAAAACCCACATAATATTTCTATCTGATAGACATCTAAAATGTATCAATTATGATAAATATTATGTCCTATTTTTTTCTAAATTTTACACAATTGTCACCATTCAACTATAACATATTAATATAATAAATAAGCTTAATTGATGCTGTCTTAAATACCTTAATTATGAGTTTTTCTTCTAACACTAACATTTTTCAATCAATTTGCAAGAATCATTTAGTTTTCTTTATTTTTATGAAAAAAATCTAGATTAAAGGAATTCATTCTCTAATCTATACATAAGGTAAAATATAATATGAATAAGATATATGATCTAAACCCTATACCCTATACCCTGAACCTATACCCTAACTCTATACCCTAAACCTTATACCTTAACTCTATACCCTAAACCCAATTTTGAGTTTATTCTTTTTAGGTATATTATCATATCATTCCCTACTTAATAAGTACATTAGAAACGTAAGTAGTAGACCCAATTTTGGGTTTCTTCTTTTTAGGTATATTATCATATCATTTCCTACTTAATAAGTACATTAGAAACGTAAGTAGTAGAGAGTAAAATGTTCTCTCGATTAGGATGGGAAATGATATAATAATATACCTAAAAAGAAGAAAATTAATCAAAGAACAAGAACGTGTACCTTACAATTAGATATTTTTCGACTATGTAGAGAGACACCAAATGTGAGCTTAGAAATGAAAAGTATCATTCTATTACAAATGACATACTTCTGTATATAGCATATATATATATATATATATAAACTCAAGTTAGTAATAACAAGGTAATAAATTAAAGAATGTAATTGATTATGACAAAGTTAAATCCAAAATTGAGAAATATACCAAATTTAGTATTCTACTGTCTGAAGGGCAAATTAGAGAAACAGAAAAATGAAGAAAACTATTAACTATAGATATTTGCTCTATATGATATGTTTGCTTATGTAGAATGGGTGTAAAATAAAAGAAAAATATGTATAAATTTATCTTAAAAGAGGTCTAGTATTTTAGATTTTTATCTAATTTTCTCTTTTTATAATCAAGAGAAATTAAAAGATCATCATATAACTTGTTTCTTTTCTTTTGCTATTTTTATTTCTTAAATATGATTTAAACCCTAAAATTTGAAAATTTAACCAACAAAGTTAAAAAGTTGAGCCAAAGACTCTCTATTTGCGTGACACGTGGCTTCAAACCAGCCACACTCTTTTTCTTTTTCTTATAGTAACATTTGGTCGGAATTGAGTTTGTCTTTTGTTGTCTATTATAGCTTAAGGATAATGTGATTAGGACATAAACACTCATCAAAGTGATTAATCTAAGAACAATGATTGAAGGGAAACGTGGCCTGATGTGAGTGGTTGGGAGGGTGATGTTGGTCTGAGTTGGAACTTGAATGGGGCGGTGGTGATGACTGGTCGGTCGGTTGCATGCTCGCGCCATTTTTCAATTTTCACCAACCTCACAATTTTCATGTACCATTTGTTCATACATTTTTACTACAAAACCCCAAACGCTGTGTATATTACTAAGGTAGATGAATTCTCCAACACTATATTAAGGGAACTCAAGTGTTCTATGATCGAACAATTACAAAATTCATGGTTGAGTTTATGTTGAGATCAACTCGGGGCATAATTGGGGAAACTTATTCGATTCAAGGTGGTGGAGAGGTGATTCATGATGTCAATGAGGTCATGAAAGTTGTTTTAGCTCCTCTCCGGTAGTCACTTCCTGCCCCAATGACGAGTAATATGGACATTATAGTAAGTAATGGAGTTATAATCACAGCTCATGCAAATGAATCGGATGACCCCGTATAAGTTTGATTTGATTACTTGTAGTGCTTACCGGAACTATCTTTAAACTACTTGCGTTAGACAAGGTCGGTCATAGAAAGAGATAGGCAAACAAAATTTGTGGAACTTGAAGGCTCGGACGGCAAATGCACAAGTTTAATAATCCTACTCCACTTTCACTCGACTCCAAGAAAAACCTCCCATATAAACCCCTCAGTTCTCCACACCTTCTCATCACAAACACTAACAATCTCTTTCAAAGCCAACACAACACTCACTCACTACTCTCTTCCTCCGTCTGATTCTACCTCGATCAACCAAGCTTGTTATTATAGCCATGGGCCGCGATATTGAAGTTGGAGGGTTTGCTGCCAAGGACTACCAAGACCCACCTCCAACACCATTAATCGATCCGGAGGAGTTCGGAAAATGGTCATTTTATAGAGCCATCATTGCCGAGTTCGTCGCTACGCTCTTGTTCTTGTACATCACTGTGCTCACTGTGATTGGATACAAGAGCCAGAGCGACACACTCAAAGGTGGAGACCAATGTGGTGGTGTTGGCATTCTTGGCATTGCTTGGGCCTTTGGTGGCATGATCTTTGTCCTTGTCTACTGCACTGCTGGAATCTCTGGTAGGTTAACTTCATCTCTTTTCATTCTCAAACCTTTTAATTTCAAGAAAACCAAATTAACCCTAGCCTGCTGACAATGTTCTAATCAATTTTTGAATGTAGGAGGGCACATAAACCCTGCTGTCACATTTGGGTTGTTTTTGGCAAGGAAGGTGTCACTACCCAGAGCTGTATTGTATATTGTGGCTCAATGCTTGGGAGCAATATGTGGGTGTGGGCTTGTGAAATCATTCCAGAGTGCTTTGTACAGCAACTACGGCGGTGGAGCTAATGGACTAGCTGATGGGTACAGCGAAGGCACTGGATTGGCTGCTGAGATTATTGGCACCTTTGTTCTTGTCTACACTGTCTTCTCTGCCACTGATCCCAAGAGAAATGCAAGGGACTCCCATGTCCCAGTAAGTAGTTAAATTAATCTACAATAGTTAAGAAAAGAAAATTGATTTTAGTTACTAAATATGTCTTTGTGTTTGATCAATGAAAGGTATTGGCACCACTACCAATTGGGTTTGCTGTGTTTATGGTTCACCTTGCCACAATCCCAATCACTGGCACAGGGATCAACCCGGCTCGAAGTTTCGGAGCTGCAGTGATATACAACAATGAGAAGGCTTGGGACGACCATGTATGCACCTTTTCCTTACGCTCATAATTTCACTTGCAGACGAATTTCGTTATTGCTTGACTAAAGTCTAAACTTGATGAACTTATCTTTCATGATTGTTGCAGTGGATCTTCTGGGTTGGACCCTTTATTGGCGCAGCCATTGCAGCTTTATATCACCAAAACATATTGAGAGCAGGAGCTGCTAAGGCTTCGGGTTCTTTTAGGAGCTCTTCCAACGTATAATTCTATCAAGGAGAATTGAAGCGTTTTCTATTGGTGTGGCCGTGTGGGAGACTTCGGAAGTTTGAACCATGGAATTTGTAAATTGTTGTGCTGATATGTCCGTATGTGAACAAATCAAAGGCACTCGTTCTAAATGTGCCTTAGTGTTGCATTATGCTCTGTTTTCCTCTGTTCTTTCTACCTTTCAGTTTTTGTGCATTCATTTTGTTTACCAAGAAATGAATGATCTAGGTTTGTCTCTTTTCCTTTTGGTTCTTATATTAGCAGTATGTATGTTATTTGGAAAGATAAACTGATTTTTTTTTACCAATATATGATGCCTTGATTGATTGGTATCGTCCTTGTAGGAATAAATATATGGATGGAACAACTACCTAGAATTCTAGAAAATCACCAAATATTTATGGACAATTCACAAAAATATTTTATAAATTTACCTCACATTTAGAGATAGAGAATGATAAACAGAAACACAACAGAAAATCAAGAATTTATAGTTGATTTGGATTTTATAGAAAGTTGAGTCTGAAAACTTCATAAAAATGCTATCAATTTAACAAGTTGATTCATTTGAACCTTTTTTGTTTTGGTTTATTTACTTGTTTCAAATACTCATATAAACATATTAATTTCCTCAAATACCTTATCTTAGGCTTAATTTACAGAGCACTTTCAAAAGCAAACATTGTCTTTTCATAGTTACATACCTATATAGTGTGCTATCACATTGAAAAACACACTTCCAAACTAAAATTCATGTGTATAATATACCCTATATCTTCACATACATGACATGAATTGATTTTGAAAATTGAAGTAGATTTGTCCCTGAATTTCCGTATATTCAAGCAAAAGTAGATTTGTCTAATGCTCAGAACAACAAATAACAAACAAGAAACAATGTGTGATGCTCCTACAGCTCAAATTTTCAATCTATGATTTCCATTTCTTTCTTCTTGGAAATTTCTTTCATTCAGTTGATATTGCCACGCCAACTAATTGAAATTCATCACATCACATTAGCTGTTCAAATCAAGCAATAAAAATTGGAAAGAAATACATCCAAGACCGGCCTTGTCAACATTACTTCATATACAAGTCACAGTCACTTTCCCCTCAATGATATAAACGCCATACTCGAAATTGAAATCTCATTTATTTCCAGAAACTATTACATTCTGCAACTTATTGAATCAATAGATAATGCATTTACCTTTCATGAAGTTTATATAAGCATCTGATCTCTAGCATTTAGCTGCAACGTTACTCATTCTGTTTCTCAACCAAATTGAACCATACACGTACAACAAGCTTTACAAAACAATGGCATCTGAGCTCTCCAACTTATTTATCTGCGTAATTCTGCTCTCCCTAACAATGGCCTCATCGACAAACGAAATGCCTGCAGATGGTGAGATTTTATTCTCTCCTTCATCTCTGTCTTCTTATCCAGAACCTCCCGAAAGTAGCGTATATTCTTTGCTCTCTTCAGATTCATCAGAACATTCTCCTCCACCAACACCATCTTACATTGATGTCGTAGCCGCTGAAATTGAAGCAGAGCAGCTTAATCTCTCTCCAGACTACTCTCCTTCACCATCTCCTTACTTCACCAATTACCCTTCTCCTCCTTACAATATTGAAGTTGACACTCCTGAAGTCTATGAGCAAGCTCCAGCACCTGAACCGTCTTCTAGTTTTTGGTCGGATCAGTCAGCTGACACTTGGTCTGGTTCTCCAGACTCTGCAGCCTTGGCTCCACATCCTACTGTATTGCCAGTCGACTACAGAGCAGAGGACGAGAACGGTGATTTTGAAGGTGAAGAATATAGTTCGGAACAAAGCAAGAACCGGATGACGATGGTAGGTTTTATGCTTGGTGCTATTTGTTTGGTGGCATTGGCTGGTTTTGTGTATAATAATAAGAAGAAAGACAATAAGCCAATTTCAGAGGACCAGTACGAATTGACCAGGAGGGAGGACGTCTGAGAGACTGAGACCCTGCCTTGCTTTCACACACCAGCTACACAGTACATCACTGATGATCATCAACTTAGTATTGCAATCAGATCATTTCTATAATGAAGTATATTGAGAATACAGTTGTAAAAGTTAGTTTTGGGTAGGTTTTTCTTGCCGATTTTGATATTTCAATTGATGATTTGCTGATATTCATACTACAACTCTAAATCCTACGTGCTGAAAGTGGCAAAGGTATGCTGTGATGCAGATGTGAAATGCAAAAGGCATACGGTTCTTAGTTCATTCATCGGTTCTATCGCAATTCTCTTCTTCCTACCCAAATACCGAATTTCAGTCGATCCCATTTTAAATAGTACTGTTGAAGCCTAGCCTGAAGGGGTTTTCATCGGTCAAGTTTTCTCAATCATCAATTGCTATTGCTCTCCAGAGGTAAAACGGTTAAGAACCTTGAACCTTCAAGGTTTTTCATAAAAAGACTAAAAAATATATCTTAAAAAGAAGTTAGACTATAATGTTCTGCTCTATTCTGATTCATAGAATGCTAATGAGGTATTTAAACTGGATATCCAATGTCTAAAAATGACAGACTTGGTTGGTCTATTAATCCTTTCACAACAATATGATTTTGGAATTTTCAGTGAGAAAGAGTAAAAGTCCAACATCTCCTCAATACAATATATATGCTATAGCATCTTGCACTATAAATTTCAGTTCCTGTGTTTGCATGTATTACGAAAATTCTAATCTTCTACATGTTCCCAAATTGTCGCCATAAACTTGTTATACTACACCTCAAAAGTGGGTTTTATTACATTCATCCCAATTATTAATCATGATATAACTAGAACTCAATACTTGAAATCTATGAACAACAGAAATTTGCCTTGTGAGATGAGACTTTAAGTAAGCTAGTCTCTATATATAAAGGGGTCATTCTACGCCTGTAAGTTTTCATACTCACTGTGAAGAGGCAATCTGGAAAAATACACATAAGACTTCCTCTGCTCTAACTTGATGGCGTTGAACATGAACAACCAAGGTTGGTGCTTCTAATCCTTATACATGTTTATGTGTTCTTGTTTTGCTGAAACATGATGCAATGTGTTTATGTCTTCATGTGGTTTTCAGTTCAATAGTTATGACAATGTTGTTTTCAGAATTTAAAGGACATCTGTCATCTGTTATAATTTTCTTTTGAAAATGATGCAGGTTCTTGCATACATAACCATAAAGAGGATCAAAAATGATACATCAGGTAGTCTAAAAATGATTACATATTGATAACTTTGTTTGATTGATGTGATTTGTGGTTGGAACTACTTTGGCCTTGGAGTGTTCTAAATAATTTCAAAGTTAATTATTCAAACATACTTCTTTAATTTCCACCAATATTTATTTGAACTTAAGATCGAGGAAGCTTATTGAATCATGATCCCTAGTGTTCCACTTCTGTATTAGTGTACGTGTTGATGTACTATTGAATGTCTTGTGTTTAATTTGTGCACTTATTTATAGTGGCTATCATGTTTAAAAAGCACACAATTCTGGAATGACGACCATTTGTAAAAGTGTGAATTTTGTGTCATATAGTAATGGCTGTAATGACAGTAGAATGTCATATAGTTATTCTATCAGTAGCCTATATATTGATTAGCAGTATTAGAATGAAAAAAGAAAAAAAAAACAACATACAGGAGGGAAAATTGTGTGTGTAAACGTACAAGCTTACTGGTGTATTCTCACTGATATCATTGGATGACCGAAGTGAAGATGATAGAGTGGGGATCTAAAAAAAAAAGATATTGCAACCCATTCATGTTTAAAAGTTAAAGGCATACAAATCAAATTAAATTCTTCTTTGCTGGTTTATGTATTGTATACCATTATTTTTAAAGTAAAGTTGAATGCATTAGCTAACTGCCAAAACGTATGCAAGAGACTATCAACACCATGACACAGGGAGTAAAGTATGTTGGCGGGTAAACAACCAAATGCCAAACATGCATGCTAGCTCATTACAAACCAATCAACTCGCATATAACAAGTCTAATACAAACAAAAATAATTTCGTCTCTTAAAAACGAATTGTATGACACATGAGGGCTTTTAAAGGGGTAAATGGTCATTACATGATCATTTAGTGTTTTCTTCAATCAATAATAGTCACACATTTTGTGAGACATGCTATATCATATGATAAACTAGAATTTTCCAAAACTAATTACAACATCTCATATCTTATATCTCAATATGGCCACCGATATCCCCCTTCTAGGATGCATATTGAGCAATATACTAGAGCACGGTCATAGACATGTTGTCGAGCCACTGTTAAAGGAAATCCCTGTCCTAAAAACACGATCGACATGATGAGGAGTCTGCGCCGATGTCATATTCACCGTTGAGTCATGATTTTCGCCCGTGCCGGATGAAAAACACCGTCATGTGAAACCCTAAAACTCAAAACCGGATTGCTCCGAGAAGTTCGGAGACCCTTCCCTCTCGTTACATGTATTTTAGAGTATCTTCAAACAACTTCCTAGAGATGCAAAAGTTAGAGTTTTAAGCAATTTTTGTTCTCTAACTCAAACATATTCCTTATTTTACAAATTTCATAATCATTCCCTGAAATTTTAATGTTGTGTTTGGATTAAGTAATTGCAATTTTCACGGAAATTTTAAAGTCATGGGAATTACAATTCCATGAATTTAAATTCCATTGATTGAGAATTCTATTGTTTGAATTTCATGATGTAGAATTTTAGAATGACAAAAATTAGTATTTACACTAACCTTAGTTGAAGGAATTGATAAATGACGCCTATTTTGTGAGGAATTCAAATTGGGAATTTAAGTTCCCAAATTCCACGATTATTTTCTCATGAAAATTGCAATTTCCATGGCAGGGCCGTACCTGAGATTTCAGGACCTGAGGCGAGTCCGTAGAGTGGTGTCCTATCATGGTTAAAAAAAAACCCCCAATGAGGTTCCAAATCAATATAATCTGAAGATCCAAACCTGTACATAACGAAAATGTTTCACTTATGGTTTCTTGAGAAAAACATTGTTCGGCCTATTCCCCAACTGAATCTGCTTAATAACCAACTCTGCAAATGTCTTGCCAAGGGCCAGTGTCCACCTCGTCCTCGAACGTTCCTGCTTAGGTCGAACACTACCTTCATTATCCATCAACAACCGCCAATCTATCTACAAACACATTCAAACATTGCATTGAATCAACATTATTCCACATATTACGAATGCATTTGATAACTAAACAAGGACATAAATTCATCATTTTAATATAGAAATCTGATATTCAGCATAGAAATTAGTGAAAGTTTATGCCTTTTCAACCAAAGGTTAAACCTTTGTTATACATTCATTTGTAATTTGGTCAAATTGCCCATATTCAATCAAAAATGGCTGCAAATTAAAACCCCAAACGAAAAGTAAACAGTCCTGCCTAAAGAATACAAAAACCAATATGCTATAATCAATATAAACCATAAATACAAGACATTCAGATCAATCAGATTACATATATAACACTAAGAGATTTGAGAATTATTCTGGGGACGATAAAACCATTCGAAAAAAGAAAAATAGAAAAGCGAAATAAGGCTAAAACTGCAAATGAAGATTACAATAATGAGAAGGGAAGCAAATAGTGAAAGAAGAGAGGTTCACTGGAGTCAAGATGTCGTCGAGAAATCGCAGGAAAGAGTAAAGCCTCTGTTATTTTCACCACAGTCTATGTATACACAAAAACAAGAGAAATTTTTTTTGTGCCCCCCATTATTTTGGGCCTGAGGCGGCTGCCTCTTGGGCCTCACCTCAGGTTCGGGCTTGTTCCACAGGATAAGAATCCAAACAGTGGAAAGAGTCCAAAGCAATTAGGAATTCCTCATTTTTGATTAAATTCTTGCGAATTCACCAGCATCCAAACACAAAGTTTGGTGTTGTTGGCTCAAAAATCGTCCCGCCACGTGTCAATGGGCCGAGGGCGTCTTTGGGCTGCACGTATCCTTCTGGCTTGGTGACGTGTGCGATGGCGTGCCAACTCACAGCAGAGAGGCCTAGCGAGGTTTTGTTCTAATTTGTATAGGTGTTGCGCTGCTCTAACTTCTGGTCAGTCGACTGTGGGATGAGGAAGGATCGATCTTGGCCGCAAGGTTCTCTCTGCCATGGCTGCAAGGACTTTAACACGGATCGACTAACAAGCCGATCTTGGTGCTGTGTGACTAGGTGAATGTTGTGATGGTGCAGGTGATGCAAATGCAGGAATCTAAAGTGCAACAAATAAAGTGCAGAAATCTTAAAGAAAAGGTAAAGAACACGAATGTAAATTTGCAAGAAAGATAATGCGAAAAAGTAACGAACAGTAAAATAAATGGCAAGTACGAAAAGAACGATAAAATAGATTGCATAAAAAGAAGAATAAGTACCGGTAAAGTAAAGCGATAAGATAAACACGAAAAAGATTGATGAAAATGTTGAGAAGCTGAATTGTATTGAGATAGAAAATTTGTAAATCGCGTTGAGCGTTTTGGTCGAGGACCTCTAACAAAGAATCCTATGGTCCTTTTTATAGTGATGCAAAATAAAGAAACGTAATCCCAACGTTAAACACAGGGATGAATTACAGGTAAATCATAGATTGAAATTGTAGCAACGTCTGATTCTCGCAATAAAACTCATTCAATCTGATTGCAACAAGTTTGGTAACTGTGGTGACGTCTCCCTTGAATGCGCCATCTTTGACCGTAATTTTGCTTGTAAATATCAATCAATCGACCCTATATGGGTTTGACAAGATACAACATTCATTTTCCTTACTTAGCCGTTGCAACTCACGAATAGCCGCGGCTAAATAAGTGTCCGCAGCTTAATAGCCATGTCTGCGGCTCAACAGCCGCGGCTTAAGAGCCGTGTTCGCGGTTCAACTTGTGATTAAACGTTCGCAGCTCAACAGTCGTGATTGAAACGTCAATAGTCGTTGTCATCATCTTAATAACCGCGGTTATTCAATAAACTGCATTGTTGTGCACTGCGGCTCAACAGGATGAGTCACGATATTTACTCATTAATGGCCGCGGTCATTGATGGACCCGCCCCACTTGGTCTGCCACGTGGGTGGTGTCAAATATTGGTTAAAATAGGTGCAAATTAGGAAATTTGGTTTTCTTTCTCATGATATTCCTTATCAAGATACTCCCCAAAATTTAGAAATCTAATAATATGGAAAAACTCTTTTTTATTTTTTTAATCAGGTTAGACCGTTAGAGTTGCTCTTCTACTATTTGCTCAAGTAACACAACTAAATTATGCATTATTTCCAAGGGTGCGGCTATTGCCACCCCATCAAATACTTTGTTCACCCCACATTTTAATTTTAAACTAAATATTCCAATATTAACCCCACAATCAAGAATTTTTGTGAAAATATAATATTAAACTAAAATCTATAAAATCCAAACAACAACAATTCTCTACATCTTTACTTCGGAAAAAAAAAAAAACAATTCCATACATCTTTCAAATCAGATTTAAGAATCACTTCAATCTTCAACAGAGTGGTTATACAGTGTGGTGAGATTGTCCATTCTTATTTTTATTTTATTTATGACTTCAAATGTAGTTTTTCATATATATATATATATATATATATATATATATATACATATATATGATGTGGTCTGAGAAGAATGGAGGCCTGCGTCAAATATATTGATGAGATATTTGTATATATTTATTTATTTTTTTTATAGATTTTATCAGATTGAGGAAAATAAAAACTAGATTTTCTCAAAATTTTAACGACAGAATTGAAACGTTAAAGGTAAAAAATAAGACGTGGGGTGAACTAAACATTTAGTGGGGTGGAAATAGCCGCACCCTATTTCCAAATCCACAACTCGAATTTCAATCTTGCAAGTTCCTTTCAACATGTCGATGCAATGATTATTATTATTAGCTTTCGTTATTAGCTTATCACCTCCGGCATTAAGTTCTCAAATCAAACATTAATAATCATATGTAAATATTGTCTAAGCAACCCTTTCACCACTAATATTTCATAGTCGGAATTTAAATTCCGAATTGAACCCATCTCCCACCAAACACATTATAAATCCAACTTGTCATTGCAACCGGATCTCTTATTTCATAACCTTTATTTATAAGAACAAACCCTTCTTCAACATTCAGCCATAGAGTTTCACAACATCTTCCTAAGCCACATTTTATCATACAAAGCAAAATCATTAACACCATGGCAGCCAAGCTCTCCAAGATATGTTTCTGCATCATTACTCTGCTCTCTGTAACAATAGCCGCCTCAGCGGCAAACAACACAATGCCGGCAGACGATGAGCTTCCATTCTCTTCTTCATCTCCGTCTCCTTATCCCGAGCCTCCTGAAAGCGGAGGAGATGCTTCGCTCTCTTCAGATGCATCGGAATATTCTCCACCACCACCACCTTATATCGATGCCTTAGCCGCAGAAGCACAGCAGCTCAATCTCTCTCCAGTCTACTCTCCTTCCCCAGCTCCTTACTTCACACAATACCCTTCTCCTCCTCCTTACATTGAAGTTGAGGCTCCTGAAGTCTACGAGCTTTACACTCCAAATCAAGCTCCAGCACCTGAACCGTCTTCTGTGTTGGGATCCGAACCATTATCAGATACTGAGCCTAGTACTAGTTCTCCTGACTCTGACATGGCTCCTAACCCTACTGTACTGCCATCCAACTACAGAGCAGAGGACGAGAGTGTAGAATTTGACGATGAGTATTATAGTTCGGAGCAGAGTAAGGACAGGGTAACAATGGTTGGTTTTGTGCTCGGTGCTGTTTGCGTGGTTGGATTGGCGGGTATTGTGTTCAATAAGAAGAAATATAACAAGTCAAAAGCAGACTACGATTACGAATTGGCTAAGAGAGAGGATCTCTGAGACACTAGTACTCTGCCTTCAAGAATTTTATGTATTTAGGGATGTCTTTATCATTATCAAGTTTTGTAATTGCAATACAGTGTTACTGCTCGTGTGCTAGGGACGTTGTATCAACTGCAAGTTTAAACCGCGTAATATTGGTGATATGAGTTGATGCTTTAGCCATATGGATATCCAGTTGGAACTTTTAACCCAAGTCTCTCAAACAAGTTTTTTTTTTTTTTTTTTTTCTGTTCCTTTTTCTTTGGCATGTAATCAATCTCCTATCTTTCTTCTAAAAAAAAAAAAAAAAAAAAAATGACACTTGCACCCGAATATTAATGGATGGATGAACTAGAGTCGAAACATATGTATTGATAAAGTAATTTGAAGATCTTATCTAAAATAAATTGGTAATTTTAATAATAAAATAAATTGGTAATAGGCCGACTGGTTCAAATTTTTATACTTTTATTTGAGGTTCATATATGTTGATATTTAATATGAAATCCGTAAACTCTTTTCACCCTCTGTAACTCGATATAGAGTAATCATACATTCTAAAAAAAAGTACTGATAACTGATAAGTCGAAACACACAATTCTAATTTGCTAATTATGTTCACCCCAGTCACTCGGTGAGGTATGTGCTCAATTGCCTAGACAAAAATGAAATATGGGGGAATTTTACATGCATATTAAAATGGAAGAATTATACGTGTGTAATATGGATAAGCCCAAAACCCAATAGTGTTGGAATTTGGGTTAACCATGTAACAAATTCCGGACGCAAAACGACATCGTAGAATGGATATTTACCAGCGTAAACTGGGTTAGTTACGGTCATCTCCGTTTCTACATAAGGTACACACAGATCTTTCGTATCCGTGTCCCCGCTTATCTCTGAATCTTTCACTCCCCAAATCTCAAGCCCAACGCTCTAAGGTACTCACTTTCCGCTTCTCTGTCTCTATATTTTCCATTCTCTGCTTCATTTCACTGCGATCCATATGTTTTAATCGACAACAATTGCTTTTTGTTCTCCGAAAATCGCTGAGATTGTGTTGCCTTTTAGGTTGCTGTTATACGAATCGATCATTCAGTTTACTATTCTAACTTTGTCCAATGCTTTTGATTTGGATGAATCTCTCTACCCAATCAGAGATCTACTGATTATGTTAATGATGTAAGAATTTTGTAGTCAGAGGCTTACAAGAAAAATCTTGATCTGAGAAATCATTTTTCGATGCGCCGTACGTGTTGGATTGTATGTTTTGTTACTGAATTATTGTATATAATGTATATTTTGATATATTTTTGTTGGGTTTTAGTTATCAGAATTGTTATAAACTGTAGTGTTATTTCAGAAAACATGGCATCCGGATCAAACAGGGGTCAAGGTGGAATTCAACAATTGCTTGCTGCAGAGCAGGAAGCTCAGCATATCGTCAATGCTGCCAGAAATGGTAAATTTTGTTCCTTTTTCTTTGATTGTCGATGACGTATGAGTTATGTATGTCAATATATGCCGGGTGTTTTCGTGTGATCTGCTGCCGTTAATGTGTATTTGCAAATTCTGATTGTCTTGTTGATCATTTAGAGGGTTGAGAAGTTATGTGGAGGAGTGTATTATTGGTATTACTTCTTGCAAAAGATGCTCTTTGTTCTCCATGAGTTTATATGTAGAGTCAGTAGAGTTGAGAGGGGTTAATGTTCTAGCAGTCTTGATGAATTTAGAGTTTTTGTTAGGCGAATTATGTCCTAGGCTGCTAGCTTACTATTAGAGTACTAAAACCATTGTATGGTGGTTATGCGGTTATGTTACGGTGTTACCCTTTTTTTTTTTTTACTGGTTTTCTAGATGGGACACGTAAATCAAGTATCTTGAGTTGTTTTCTAATTGCTTTTGTGTTTGGTTGTCTTCTGCTAGCAAAACTCGCTAGGCTGAAACAAGCCAAAGATGAGGCAGAAAAGGAGATCGCTGATTACCGTGGCCAAGTGGAGCGTGAATTCCAGAAGAAACTTGCAGCGGTATGTATATGTTGGTGAAACCAATATATTGATTGTTCATTAGATGGTCATGGCTTTAAAATTCCATTTTCATGTATAGAGCTTCAGATATGTATGAGTTTTGGTACCTTTGCTAGCATCAGTCATCCATGCAGTTGTAATGATCATGGGGCAAATTCTGGATTGCATGGTAAATGACTGCCTATCATCCATGCACGTTGTGGATGACTGACATTGGCAAAACCATTCTAGTCAAGTGTTTTCTAGACTTATTTTTATTGGCAATATCTGTGGTAATTTTCCCCCTTCTTTCGTTGCTTGCTACTGAGCAGAGCAGTGGAGATTCTGGGGCCAATGTGAAGCGCCTTGAAGTGGAAACTGCGGAAAAGATCAATCACCTGTCAACAGAGGGCTCAAGGATATCAGGTGATGTTGTCCAGATGCTTCTGAAGCAAGTCACAACAGTGAAAAACTAATTCCATGGATGGTACAGATGTAATTTTAAGCTCCCTCAAGTATTGTATTCTTTTGCTTGCCTGATTCATCCTGGTATGATTCCTCCTAGTATGCAGACTTGTGGAGTTAGTATCTATCCTGATATTCACTATTTGATATGTTGTGGCATATTTTTTCGAGCAACTGCTTTAATTATGTATCCTGTTAAAAAAGAATAATGTTGCAAACATTGTTACGCCATTTCGGTTGAACTTTGTACCAGTTTCATCTTTTTCAGTTGGATTAAGGGTTCATCTGGCACAATTCAAGAGTTTTCTTATACAGAGTGGGATGCAATTTTCATAAATTTTTGGTTACTTTTGGCTGCAAGTCTTGTCTCCAAAGTTTTGGAATATGTTGTTTGAGGCTTGAATTCTCTCCTCTCCCACATTGTCTCGTCTTCTCTCTCCGACATTTTCGTATCTCTTCGCTCAACATGCGAAGGTTCCCTCTCCTCAATAACAAGTTGGTGCCTTCTGTGGAGCACATAAGGATGGTATCGTAACTGGGATTTCCAAGTTCACGTACTGATCCAAAGCCAAAGATGCTGGTGAATCTCATTTTAGAATGACGTAGTAAAGCTGTTTCCAGACTTGAGAGTTAAATTTCTGAGTTGGTGTCTAGAATCATGCAATTTTATACAGTATATGAAGTGCTGTGAATCTCCTTGTCCAAAATTGAGAGCCAAATTACACCACTTAAGGTCAACTAACCCTGAATAGATTCCGCAGTTTTCCAACAAAATGATCAAGTCTGGATTTTCAAGTTCTCTGTTCTAAATTTGCTTAAAGATCATGATTTCAGGATGAACAGATTTTGGTCAGAAAATTAGAACTCGCAACTTTTGCCAAAAAGGTTGTATAAAGTGCGGCTATTGGGACCTTCAAATTTGTTTACTTGACCTCATTCTATTATGAATTATTAAATGACATATGTATCCGCTTACATAATGACTATTAAGAACACTAATTAAACAAAAAATAATATTATATTTGTTCTCTTTAAACTTTCTAATTCAATAATAATGGATTGCATTTTATTATTTTCCTTATTCATTTTTATTTTCTAGTTTTACCACATACTTATTAAAACATTTATATATTTATATTATCATACATGTCACATGCATATACAAAGTGAAAAAATATTTTTACAAAAATTATGATCTTGATGAAGGATAAAGTGTAGAGACAAATAAATAACAATAGAATTTTCATCTTATTCATTGATAGGAGCCCTTTATATAGGGAATTACAAAGTACCAATATGGTAATGATAAGGAATACATAGATCTAGTCAAACTACATATCCTAATGACATAACGCCAAGACACACATAAAGAATATCTAGAAAGATACAGAATATTCTAGAACACTCCCCCTTGTGCCGCGCGCTAACATGCCGATGGTGCTGGTCTGTTGCCTCGTCAAGTCATAAAAACCCTGTGGGAGAAAAACTGAACCTTAATCGTAGGAGAAAAAGAGTACAACGCACCCTTCACATTTGATAGTGACATGTATGTATGTGCTAGACTCCCCCTGAAGTTCGCACATCTCCCTAATCTTTATATCAATCATAGGGCTCTTCCTGATTCATACTAATCACAAAAGTTTCAACAACTTAACATGTCCATGCTCTTTAACATGTCTTCAAATGTGGCATTGGGTAATGATTAACTAAATCATACCGTATTGTCCTCAAACATGATCTTTTCCACTTAGATCTTGAGGGGAAGGCCACTTGTGAACTAAAAACATAAGTTCGGGTAGGAAATCAGATTTCCGCGCAGCATGACCTTCAGTTACTAGAACAGCCGTAACTTCCTCTAGGAAATACATATGAACAAACCGTAAACGGTTTTGGAAACTATACTCATTTAGCTTTCCAACCGTATATTACACACATTCTGGTTCATCAGGAGCTGTTCACAAAGTCTCGTAGAAGTTGACTGTTTTGCCAAAATCAGATTCTCGGACAGATTCATCATACTTTACGAAAACGGCCATAACTCACTCAATATGACATGTATGATCAAATGGTTGGTGTCCCTGGAAAGTAGACACATAGACCTTTCCAATGGTACCAATTTCACCATTTTCTAGTGAGTGAGATTTCCTGTAGCTCCCATGAAATTTGACCTACGAAACTTGGCAGATTCTGATTTCGCTTTTGATGTGTCTTTCTTATGTAGGGATAGAATAAGTCATAACCTTTCATACCATTAAGTATTGAAAAATGAGTTACTGCCATTACATTGACATTGCGTGGGTGCATAGCTACACTTAGCTTTTACAACTTTTCATAGCGAATGAGATGTTAAGTCTTTCGTATTGTGTTGAGTACATTGATGCGTCTTATTGTACTTAGATGAGAACTCCATCTCTTAACACATATTTGTCATCTTGCTTTAGACAAAACAACGGATCTCTCTTTAGAGCAAAGACTTTGACTAATCATGGGAGTATATGTAGGTCTCACTACTTATAGAGTGCCTAAGCCGATTGATGGAAAATCATCATCAATACAGTCATCGAGTACCTTTTCGAGACCGTGTCTTCCCAAGATCTTTTTCTTCGGATGTTAATACATATTGGCATCTCTTGATCCATCAAGAGTCCATGTAAATCCGGAATAAACACGCAAAGGCATAATTCACCATATCCCTTCTTCCAAATCAAGTAGAGTCCATGTGCGTTTCAATACCTTTAACAAACACGTGCTCTTGTGGTCTGGAGCCACTTGATTCGGATGAATGAAGTCTGTTTAAGACCTTCATGTATATCTCTGATCCCATAGAGATGTTATTATGACCACATTCATAGGCTGCATGTTCAGTTATTCGGAAACTACCAAACTGACAAAGTAGTGGAGTTCAATGACATCCATTACGAGAGCATATCTCATCGTAGTCGATCTCAGCGCGTGTTAGTGAGAGACCTTGCGCCACAAGGTGAGTCTAAGCTCTTGTTCTCACTACGCTATCTAACAAAGACATAGCTGATAGGGTTTAGCTTGCGGTGTCAGCATCACCTGCCCAAGGACCTATCTCTTTGTTAATGCTGAATCACATCTTTCCATTAGGCCAATCAACTAAGTTGATATCCATCAACGAAAGATGATTCGATAGTAGACTCATTATTCCACGTCCTCATGTACACTAGTGTAATACTTGTAGAGATCTCTATATGGATTGGATTTGACATTGAGGCGTCCCCCAACGATAATTACAATTCAGACTTCATGAGACAGATTTGAGTATCACTGATCAATGCATCAGGTTGTGCCAAGCTCGTTTTCTTCCTAGTGCGAGAAAGTATCGAATCTAAGGGCCTCTCTCCTTTTGGGGAGCCACACGGCCTTGTGACACCAATTTTGCCACTATATGACGTCACTATATCACCATCCATGGTGATGGCGTCAAGACCAACTCCTTTTGGTCACGTCATGTCCTCTTGATAGGACATCAATTCTTGCAAACATATTTGCAGCATGTGATCTCGTCACTTTAACACTTTAAGCATTTGGGATCAAGATGAGATTTAGCGGGGACAAACCACGATAATTCATGTCGTTCCACTTGAACACTTGTGTTTTTATCTCCCTCTAACGGCGGGAATATTGTCTCATCAAAATGACAATTCGCAATTTAGCGGTGAATGAGATCGCCTGACAAGGTTTCTACATATGCGGATTATATGTGGAGGTTCATATCCAACCGAAACTTATTCATCTCAAATGACCCATCATTGTGCGCAGTGGCATTGCGATTTGGCACCTAGAAATAACATCTAGCCGAGGTCAAGGATTGGAGATCCGTTTCAATCCTGCCGAGCTCAAGGATTGCAATTTCGTGTCAATCCTAGTACACAATCACGAGCTGTAGTACAACAATATTCAATGATGGTGGGTCGTAGATGAATAGTAAAGCTGCATGTAAATATTGCATAGCCCCAAGACACAATAGAAAGATTGGTGCGCATCAATAATGTTTGAGCGACAAGCTAAAGTTGCTTAGCCGTTGCCTCGGTGAGACAGTATTGTATGTGAACATGGGGTACATGACACTTCAAATTACATCCCGATAAACTTCTTTAAAGAATGGGTAGTGAGCCCGTAGAAGTATAAACAGCATAAGCAGTAGATAATAGTATAACATGTGACCAGTGTGTTAATACTTCAACCAACACCATAAAGCATAAAAAGGTGTCCGCAAGTTGGTTGTATCTATCTACATAGTTTGATGTAAGAATGAAATGTTCACTTTTGTGTCATTTAGCATAGGAGGGTCTCACTCCTAATTTAGCTAAAAAATAGGCTTTCAAAACGAGCAATGAGCATTGCAGGGGGCCAATGTGATATTGAGGGAAGGCCGGTGCACCTCAATTGCTTGAGGAATTGACTGGATGGTCTCCAAGAAGTTGGAGTCGTATTCGGGTGACGTCAATGTCCCCCGGGTCACCACCATGCTTCATGGTGATGCTAGATCTCGAATGTCTTCGTTTTGAGCGGAAGAATGGATGTCCATGAGAATATCTCAAAATTTGGACCATCTCTTCCAAGATGACCGATTTGGTCAAACCAAAGCCTATATGAGTCGGTGTCTCAAATATCATGTTTGGCGACAATATGAGATTCGATATTCGAATCGTAGTGACATACAGTCCACTAGATTGACTCATGAACTTCTTCAAGATGCGCTTTAGTCCGCATTCATGAGAAGGTATACACAAAAGAATTCTTGTTCATTCTCACAATGTGTTTTCAAATGAAAACTATTAGCATGAATGTCTTTAAAGCTCAACATGGTTTGGTTGCCTCTCAATGCATAGAGGACATCTGTGACGTTGATCATGGCGCCATGAGTCATCAAGATTTAAGCTAAACCGCATCCCTGAATGACCGGTATGATTCAATTATTGTAGTCACAGATGATTTACAAAGGCACAAAATCCAAAGATAGTTGACGGTTCCTTAAAATGTTGTGGATAGTTCCACTATCTGCGAAGCACTCAATGTCTCAATGAGACATATCTATAAGAAGGAGTAGATAGGCGAGTTAATAGTTCCACCTGAATCATTTAGAAGGATTGAAAAAAGCTATGAAAAGCTGCAATCCCGATAGTGCATAAAAATTTCCGCGTAGAATGACCTTTGCACACTTAAACAGCCATAACCTCTTCGTTAAAATAGATATGGATGAACCGCAAAAAGTTCTGAAAACTAGACTCGTAGAGCTTTCCAATGATATAAAGCTCACTGTCTGGTTCGTCCGGAACTGTTCACAAAGCTCAAATGAAGTTGACTTTCCAAAAGGGACAGATTGCTGTTTTTCGCAGAATTGGCATGTGCGAAGCGATGAAGCTTGCAGGTGGCGTGTAGGCTTTTGCCTTAGCTAAAAGTGACGTGTGTATGATCAAAACCAAGTCCTTTCGGTTGTTCTAAGGTCGTAAACTCCATGACTAGTTAGCAAAAGCTCCCTGACATGAACATAAACTAACTCAGAGGACCTAGAGGATTCGATCATGATGATAATTTTCCGGTTTTGATAAGTCTTCAACGTCTTTTGCAAGACGGCAATTGGTTTAATAGCATAGGGGGATCCAAAATCAAAAGCTTTCGGTAACTCCAAGTCAGTATGACCAGTCATGTCTGTGGAGGGTCGGTAGTGCGAGGCACACTTGAAACCACTATCTCCTTAATTTCGAAAAATTCTAAGACATCACACTGAGCTTGGATGAGCCTAGTTGAACAATTGATGATGGAAAATCCGCTATAGGGTAGAAGACTTAACCGTAAACACGTTAGCGATCCTTCTTGAGGATGCAAGGCCGTGTGTCATCTTCACTTGGAAGAGACCAAAACGGCACAATCTAACCATGTAGATTGTAAATATGCCATGCTTCTAAGGACGATATAAAAATGTACATCTTGTTTGTAAATCAATAAGAACCATAAGAGAAGAATAGTTTCGTAACTTCGAAAAAATTCTCAAGGCATTCATTATTGCTAATGTGAGTACATCAAGGTCTTAAATAGACGAAGGACGTCGATGCAATGCCTTAGTACATATAGCTTGGAACGAAAATCAATGTCTAGCCGATGACGTCAAAGTCATGGGTAGCTAGAGCATGATCCGAATCTTTGAAATTCGCGATCATGAGGATGACATTCTTGTCTTCATATTGATTTTCTGTACATTTTTGTATGCATTCACAATTTGAAGGAGCTTGACAATCTTGAACCAGTGATCCGAAGATCCACAACGGTTGCATTGTCATGAGCTGACGTGAGTAGTTTTGACAAAATGGTGTCTAGACCGGAGGTGTCGCTATTAAGTGTCGCTATTAGAGCCGGCGACACCTCCCCCTCTTTTTTAGACATCGGCACGACGTTTTCTGCCGCTGTCGTGACCCATATTGTTGTCCCCACATTAGGGGATAATCCCAAATAAGCTTATCACATTAGCGTATATACAATTCCCGTTTGTATGATCAAAATCAAGTCTCGTTGGTAATTCCAAACCAACTTGGAGGACCTAGAGAACTTGATGATGATTGAATCCGCTAAAGATTATGGATCATAATGCCACAAAAGATCATCGACAATATGTAGTCAATTAAGGTGGTAAGCAATCCACTTGACTAATAACTCAACAAGTAGAGTTATATGAACGTTTCAAGAAACGCTTCATGAGTGCATTCCACAGTACTTTGTGGTCATTACTTTTTGCACAGATTGTCATTGAAGACTTTTGTCGATGTGGCGCTTCAAAGACTTTGAGCGCATGAGATGTGAAATCTTGGCATCTAGGCTTGTTAGATTGGGGGTCAAAACATGTGGTTTAATCCTTTCCAATGAAAAGTTCCACAGATACCAAGTGAAGATCCGCCTTAGGCATCTAGTACGTCAAAACTCAAAGAAGCAGAATGATACATTGCTCTTGCATACAAAACCAAGCTGTTATGAGACTCGATAGAAGTCCCAAACAATGCTTTTAATGGTTTGTCCTTCGGATTGATCACACACAATCCGGAAAAACCGCGAATTGATCAAATACAATTCGGAAAAAGGCCTCGGATTGATCAAACACAATCCGGTGATAGGTCGGGGTTGATCATATACAACCCGGACAAGGAAGCAAGAGTGATCAAACACACTCTTGACCCGCGAATAAAATTCCTGGATTTTTGGTACCTGCACGCACAGAATCCAAAGCATAGAATGAAGATGGAGAATGGAGAAAAGATTTTATCCCCCCGAGTTATTCTAAAGTAAATAACTGTAATATTAAAGCTTACTTACTAGTTTGCCAAATAAACTGCGTTTATAGGAGCTCTGATGAGTTTGAGTCGATTGCAGACTTCGACCGAGGCTTGGGAACCTTTCTGGCTTTCCTTGGAAGACGAGCAATCTTAAAATCTTTGGTTTCTTCTTTCAAATTTTCAGCCCCAAATTCGAAGTAGAAGTAGGCGAAACGTTGTTTCTCCTTTCTGGCTTTCCTTGGAAGACGAGCAATCTTAAAATCTTTGGTTTCTAGAGGCTGCCGAGAGGAGAAACAACGTTTCGCCTACTTCTACTTCGAATTTGGGGCTGAAAATTTGAAAGAAGGAGCAGCTCTGGATGGGGAAGCTGCTGTCAAAAATTCAGGTTGATCGGAGAAAGGGAAGATGGTGAACTAGTGGTCGGTAGAGGCGGCGGTCTGGAATCTTTCGACGGCTGGTTCGGAGGCTTTCGGCCGGTTCTCAGGGTGAGGCCAGCGGCGTTGGATCCGGGACGGAGAGAGCTTTATGGGGATATAAAATTCCGGCGGAGAGCAGTAGGAATTTTGGTCGGAAATCGGGAAAAACAAGGGTGCCCGATTTTAGGGTTTTGGAAAACAAATGGTGGGCTATTGGCTCTAGGGTTAGAACAAAGTGCATGACAACGTGACGAAAGATAAAGTGTAGAGACAAAGAGATAGCAAGAGAATTTTCATCTTATTCATTGACAGGAGCCTTTTATATTAGGAATTACAAAGTATCAATATGGTAATGATAAGGAATACATAGATCTAGTCAAACAACATATCCTAATGGCATAAGACCAAGACACACATAAAGAATATTTAGAAAGATACATAATATCCTAGAACAGATCTATCAATTATTAAAATAATTTATCATCATGAGGTATAAAAACAAAAAATATAAACTTACAAAAAAAATAGTATATGTAAAATAGAAATACAAAAGTAACAAAAATATAGATAATTCATGTAAGAACATTCTTTTGATGATCGATAAATAAAATTTGAGACACAATCCTTGTTTTATTTTTTATTTTTAAGAGAATAGTATTTTTCATGATTCGAATTAATTTTTCTTGAAAATTGATGTCATTGAAAATTATTTCTTACAATTTGATCAAAAAATGAATGTCTAGTGACATTTAATGCAAAATAAAAAAAATACAAAAAATAAAGAAAATCAAGAAATCAAGGTCGGAAATGGAGGCTTGCTTTAAAAAGAAAAAAGAAAAAAAATTAAGGAATGGAAGTCGGGAATGGATGTTCACATGCAAAAAGAAAAAAAAAGGAGGTATAGTGAGTGAATAAGAGGTGTAATTAGTAATATATTAATATATATGTGAATTACATAAACAAGACTACTTTAGGAATTTGAAAAGAGATCTAATGAGCAAATGCGTGTATTTAAAAGTAAAATAGAGGTGTAGAGAGAATAAGAGGTATACTGAGAAAATTTAGAGATCTCAATAGCCGCACTCGGTTGTATATCATAATTCAATTTTCGTTCTCAATCAAAAGAGAGATTTTGATTGGTATAATCTATTGTGCTAGGCAATTTTACTTTGAAGATATATTTTTTGATTATTTGGTTGAAAAAGTTCAGTACATCAAAAGATGTCGAGTGTTGTAGATTTATTTGCTTGAGCTCTTAAATTCTCATAACCTCTCGCTCCTGAAGAAGTGGTGAAGTGCTGTGAATCTCGGTTTTAGGATGAGGTAACAAACCTATCCTCCAAACTTCAAGAGCCAAAAGTACTCTGATCTCTAAGCTCGTGACTCGTACATACAAATCGTTAAATAGGGTGAAGTGAAATGCTGGCTGCAGTTATCTATGCAAAAACATTGGAGCTAGTTCAGCAAAACAGCTAGTTTCTCATTCTTTCCTAAACATGAGGGGAATCCATCGCAAAAATGACCAAGCTGGATTCACTCATAAGTAGAACAATACGCCCCATTCGAATTTTCTTATATCAAATGAAGCTGTATTCTCTTGGGAATGTGAAGAAAAGGGGCTCTGATCTTCCTTCGAAAGTAGAGAAACTAGTCAGTGGGAATATGGTCACCTTCGTCTCCTTTGTACTGCAATAAGAAGCACATCTCTGATCCTGTTAATCGAACCTGAAGGCTTTGGCTTTGAGTTAAGGCACATTACTATAGAAAACAACAATCCGCATAGATCATACACTAATTTAATCCAACATTAAGATTGTGCAAAGTGTGCAAACAAAGAAAATCCAAAGATAAGGTGCAGGTACATCTTCCATCCACTGCAGACCACATGGGAAAGATGGGCGTGATACAAACATCTGGGTCCCTTTTCATGTTCACAACCAAGGCACCCCATCATGCCCTTCAATTTCTGAAAATCAAATCATCGAGTTGGTGTCATTTGGTTACGATTTTAATTCCGATTATTGTATTACTAATTGAGCTAAGTAACGATTGGTAGTAGTTGTCTAGTAGAAACGAAATTTAAAATCCGATCAAAACAAAAGAGTCGAAGATGATCTAACCCTTGATCCTCTTGTCTTCTCTAGTCTGGATCTTGCTGCCTGAGGATTGTGACAAAAAGGGTCATGAGACTCGAGAGTGACCTGACTTCAGGGACAGGAACTATAGCATACTGGACATGATTGCAATCCATCATAGACACTTGAACCATTTGAATACACTGAATTGGATTTTGGGATGGACCAGAAGATCTTTAAGAAGACCCCTCAACATTATCTATCATGTGTAACCAACCAGATGGGTTTTGGTAGCATTATGGAGCGAGACAGACTCTATGGGGTATTAGGGGTTAGGGTTTTGACTGGTAAAGCTTATTAATTTGGAGGACCATGTTGATGAAGAAGGAGGTCATTTTGACCAGAGTCATTGAGAACAGACAAGTCACAAGTGTGACCTAGCAACCACGTGATATGAGATCCCCGTTTAGGATTTCTAGGACATTTGCAGCAAACGTGCTAGCACACAAGCTACGGTTTGAAAACTTGTTTGTCTAAATTCGAACATCAAAGGTTAAAATGACTAGGGCCGTAAATGGTAATCGTGTTTTACTCGAATTCGGATGGTTGGGGTGACTCTTTTGCTGTTGAAGATCAATAAGGACTGTGCTTTCACTGCATTGTTATTGAAAACCATTATACTTGGGTGTTGCTAATTGAGAAACTGTAATTTCCATCTCTAAATAGTAAATATGTATGATCGTTGAATGTCATAACTAGAAGAACCGTGCAATTATAGGTACAAATTTGGTCGCGAGAACCTATATAAAGTTGGGTGATAATGGATGCAAATTTAAGTTTTATCCACTCGTGTTTTGTATTAAGTAAGTTAATTGACACCATTAGAATGGTGGCATTACTGGAAATTAGAAACGTCACTTTGTTCGCCCACAAAACCTAACTGTAACCACCAAATCCACCCTTATCGGGTGTGTCCTATTAGTGATATCAATTTAAGTAAGTGAATCCATCCGTCTTAACGTACTAGTTGTATATGGGTTATTAACCTAATGGAAGACATTATCTAACCCTAGTAACTTAATAGCATAAATGGACTTTTTAAAAAAAAATATCAGCCTAAATGGACTAATCATATTAACACATGCATATTGGTTATACACCACTGAATATAAAGCGGTAAGCAATCATTTTCAAGTAAAGTTTTTTTTACAGTGACTTGAAACGATTACATAATATGTTAATTTTAGAGTCTCTTCTGGAACAATCTCATAAAACAGCAACGATCATGCATGGGTAAACTGAAGTCTTTTAAGAGGGGTTTAATGTTTGTGGCGGCCAACCAATAAAAAGAGGTCATAGAGGTGGAGTTATAAAACTCCATGCCCCAATATTTTTCACTTTTGTGATAGAATGCGTGACAAATCAAATGATAAAGCACATAGACCCAAGAGTTTTTCCTTTTCCACAACTATGTAAATCAATTTTTTTTTTTCCATAAATGAGTAACTACGAATTTTTACAAATATAACAAGATGAAAGTTTCTTTTCTTTCTATAAGATTGACGGAAAGAATATTAGCATTTTTATTTTGGAATTTGGTTCTCCAAATCCATGAAAGCTAGTAGCAATGAAATTTAAAATGTGATGAAATGGCAGCAATAGTGCTATCGTACATTCATGCCACACCAAAACCAACTTTCTGACTATAATGATCTAGTGAGTGGAATGCTTTTTTTTTTTGGCCTTTGTACCAATCAAATATCTTTTGGATGAAAAACCCGCTTCTATCTCTTGCTCATTGGTACAAGTTATGAAAGTGCTCTTATTTGGAGCCTCCATTTTTATCTGCATATATGATTTAGAAGTTCCTTTAATGTCACACTTGTCCTGCACGATTCTAATGTTTAGGTTTAACAATAGATTCATCATTCATATACAAAGTTATCATAGAGTACTAGTGGAGCACGTTAATGAATTGGACTCTTACAAAACACAGCAAATAGAACAAGATTCTGCGGTTTTGTGCAATGTGTTTAGCTATTGATACTGAAGCAATATCAAATTGTCTCTTTAATTAAGTCAACTTAAGTTCCATAATAAAAGCTCCTATAGTGTGGAATTAGATCTGTATTGGTTATTGATGAGTAGATTATATCTCAAGCATGTAAATTAATGTTACATTACAAGAAAAAAG
Organism: Fragaria iinumae; assembly: GCA_009720345.1. Taxonomy (NCBI): domain Eukaryota; kingdom Viridiplantae; phylum Streptophyta; class Magnoliopsida; order Rosales; family Rosaceae; genus Fragaria; species Fragaria iinumae. The sequence continues at coordinate 9,889,631 of CM019122.1, read as the reverse complement.
ATGAAGAGTACATGGATTGTCTCACTGTGGTGCATTTAGATTCTAAAATGTTATCAACGCATATCGCATCTAATATGACCATTGTACTCTTGAATTTGTATTGCTGACACGTATCTGGTACGAAAACAATACTATATTTTCGTCACCTCATATAATTCATATCAACTTGTTAGTTCTCAAACCAAAAATTTCATGTATATCTGATATAAATATGACAATTATAATGGATGTTTACGCAACTTAGACCATTGTAATTTTGTAAAAATAACATGAATTTAGAAACGAACACAAACATGACAGTTTTAAAGAAACTGTTACCGATTCATATACAACAGAAACACATCAAGACATTGTTCACACAAATTTGATACAAAACACTATCATAAATCTAAAAACGAACACAAACATGACAACTATGAAGAATCACATATGCTTCAAATAATCAAAACATCAGCACATTAACAAACAGTTCAATTATACAAGTCAATGGAGTTCCAATAGTCAAACACTTCCTCCTCTCTCTCTCTCCCTCCAGCCGAGCTGAACCTCCCCACTTGTAGAAACCATGTGGCGGACTGTAATCCTCGTTTAACGCTATAACACGGTGAACAGCATCACCTCCAAATCGAATCCGATCAAAGCTTGCAGTAAACAAAACGAACCAGACATTATAAACATTAAAATATACAACCCAGTTGATGAGCAGTAACTACTTTGCTGCAGAGAGAGAGTCCTTAACGGTCCACCCAAAACTGTAAAAATGGCTGCGACACCCACGTTGTTTCATCGTCACCATCCTCACTCTCACACCTCTTCAACTTCAGCAAAACCAGCAACACCCAAAGCACCAATCCCACCATGCAAAAGCCTCACCTTTACACCACTCCATGCCATCACTGATCCAATCCCAACCACACCATGCAAACCCACCACACCATTTCTTGGTTCTCTCAGTTTACACTGCTCTCTGTTCTTCTTCTACTTCTCTTCTTCAAAACTGCATCTGGGTTTGGATCAATGGGGCCAATCTCGGCTTCCTTTGGTGAAAGTGGCTTCTTCTGCGCCATTGATGCTAGCGGCAAGCAGGAAGTGGTCTGCTGGGGCAAAAACAGCTCGGCGTCGACGCCTTCCTCGGCTTCTTTGCCTACTTCGGCGTCTTTCAGCAACATTCCGGCGATGGCTGCGCTCTCCGGAGGTGAAGGTTTTCTCTGCGGCATTTTATCCAACACTTCACAAGCGTATTGTTGGAGCTCCATTGCCCCAGGTGTAGATCTCGTACCACCCACTTTCAAGACCACCGCTTATTCTCATATTGCCGCCGGGAAAAGCCACGTCTGTGCCATCAGAGGCTCTTATTATTCCGATCATGAATTGGGTACAGTGGATTGTTGGGAGATTTATGAAACTGGGAATAGTACTCTGAGTTCAAAACAGAGTACTCTGTTTTATGACCAGTCAATCAGCAATATTGTATTCAAAAGGGTTGTTTCTGGTGAAGGGTTTAGCTGTGGTGGGATTAGAGAAGGAGGGCTTGTTTGCTGGGGACCCAACTCTGCTAATTTAGGGGTCTCTGGTGTGCTAGACAATTTCACAGCTTTGGCTTCAGGGAAGGATTCACTGTGTGGAATTTCAGAGGTGACTGGTCAGGTTCAATGTTGGGGTGATGCTGATTTGTTAGCTGGTCATCCTAATGATACCCACTACGTGGCGTTGGCCGCTGGGGCTCGCCATTTTTGTGGGATTAGAGAAGATAACCATGGAGTTGAGTGTTGGGGGATCTTCAACTCTTCTTTGGTTCCTAAAGGCCCAGGGTTTGTGGCAATTGCTTCGTCTGATTTTACTACCTGTGGGATTAGGGAGGATGATCTGGTGTTGGATTGTTGGGCTTCTAATGCAACTTCCTCGCAGAAACCCGAGTATGATCCTCCATTGGAGTTGTGTAGTCCGGGTCTTTGTAGTGCTGGTTCTTGTGGTGTGGGGAAGTTTGCTTTCAATGCTAGTGTTCTTAATGAGGTGGATTTGACAAGCTTGTGTGTTAGAACAGATCTAACGATTTGTTCACCTTGTGGGTCGAATTGTTCTGAAGGATACTTCTTGTCGAGTTCATGTACTGAACATGCTGATAGGGTGTGCACAGCTTGCTCTCTTTGCCAAAATAGCACTTGCTGGGATATTTGTGGGCTTCAAGCACCTCCAGAGATGAAGAGGAAGCTTTGGCATCATATTCGGAGATTGGTGATCATATTCGGGTCTTGTGCTTTGGGTTTCTTGTTGGTGTTAATCAGTTGGTGCTTTCTTCCCCGTTTGACCACTTCTCGTAAGGAAGAAGGGACCAAGAAGCAGTTCAAGTCTTGCATTGGCAAGCCAGAGTTGGAAGCAGACAATAATGAAGATTCAGAAGCTCCTCTATCTGTTGTTCCATGTCCTGGGTTGGCTCAAGTGTTCAGACTATCGGAACTAAAAGATGCAACCAACGGGTTCAAGGAGTTTAATGAGCTTGGTAGGGGAAGCTACGGCTTTGTTTACAAAGCTGTGCTAGCAGAAGGGCAGCAAGTTGCAGTCAAGAGAGCAAATGCTGCCACTATAATTCACACAAACAGTAGGGACTTTGAAATGGAACTAGAAGTTCTTTGCAAAATCCGACACTGTAATATTGTGAACTTGTTAGGTTACTGCTCTGAGATGGGGGAGAGGCTGCTTGTATACGAGTACATGCCCCATGGTACACTTTATGACCATCTCCATGGTGGTCTTTCTCCTCTAAACTGGGGCTTTCGTTTAAAAATTGCAATGCAGGCTGCAAAGGGGCTCGAGTACCTTCACAAGGAATTCGTGCCTCCCATTGTCCACCGTGATGTCAAGACCTCAAACATTCTTTTGGATTCTGAATGGAGTGCAAGAATTGCAGATTTCGGACTCCTTACTTCTAATGACAAGGATCTTGGTGGGGATTTGGAAACTGATGTTTACAACTTCGGGAGAGTACTGCTAGAGATTCTCAGTGGACGGAAAGCTTATGACAGAGATTACGATCCTCCAAGTATAGTTGAGTGGGCATTGCCTTTAATAAAACAGAACAAAGCAGCTGCCATCATCGATCGTTATGTAGCTCTTCCGAGAAATTTTGAACCTTTGCTTAAACTTGCTGATATAGCAGGACTAGCTGTTAAAGAAAAGCCTAACGAGCGTCCTACCATGTCTGATATTGCATCTTGGTTGGAGCACATTGTGAAAGATGGTTTGACCTTGTAATATCTGAATCAGTTCGCCGGATATACATCAAACATTGGTCACTACTACTTCAGTAAGTTATGTTCTTCCCCAACTGTACATCTCTTATGAGCTTCTTGTAAATTACGTTGGTTACTCCTTTACTCTTTTTTCTTTGTTTCTCATTATATTTCCCTTAATCCTCACAAAGTGAAGGGAGCAATTATTTTTTGTACCATTCCACATAAAAGTCCATCTCATATTTTGGCTTCTCATGTACTGCATTGGAGAGCAGTCTCCACTTGAATTTGAGAAAATTATTTCAATGCACATTATCCTGATAGACTAACACATTCTTTGTGAAGACCTCACATAGTCACATTTCTTATCATTACTTTGTTTTAGGGGTATAATGCTTCCATTTCAACTGAATGCTCGACTATGACAGTAACATTTTTATTTTACTTCTTTGATGGCTGTGAACTTGATGTTGCTATGTTTACAAATGAATCTATAGATTACTTGTCAAAGAAGTGTTTTAAGTTGACTTCTATTGCCAATTTAGAGATAGGAAAACTACTTCCTACCAAATGTGTCTTACAGTCCCTTCAGAGAAATGGAAATCAAGAACTCTATGGAACAGAAAAACAACCTTAGCTTTATGATGCACAACAGAATGAAAACTAATGGTAGGCCCAAAATGATCCGTTCTTTCTCATTTCAGCTTCTCTCTTACGCGCTCATGTCCAGGTGAACTAGGTTTGTTAAGCTGAGGTTTCTTTATGGTAGTAGTAGCCAGTTGAATGATAGACTAGAAAATAGTTGGGTACGATGCCCTTTAATTTCATCTTTTCTTCTTTTTATATTTACTCTTTTGTTAACTTCACCAGTATTTAGGCTCATATCCCAGCTTGGTTCACCAGTTGCTATTGTCTGTGCTGCAGTTTATGAACTTTGGGATGCGTAATAACAGAAACAGTTGCAGAAACATAGGCATTAGTTCTTTGGAGGTAACTTGTACACTTGTATTTTGCAAAATACTATCAACAACAGCAAGAAAGTGAATCGCCTCCACATTTCACAATTAATCAAACAATGCAAAGCCAAAAGAAAAAAAAGGTGGTGTTGAGTTAGATTATCTCTGAGTTCTCCAATTGGAGTTGGATGATCTTATATACTAAGATGTCCAAAAAAAAGAACCAACCTTATCTGTTGGCTGAAATGATCTTCCTGGGACAGCTTCAGAAAAGAAAAAGCCACACATGATCTTTACGAGGATAACTTGAACTCCTCAGATGAAAAACGTGTTTGAATGGTACTAGCTGCGGAGCCCCTGGAGAAAGTACTCTGATCACCTGACTGATGCTGATCCATTTTGATGTTTGTAAAATCAGAAACAAGTCCAGGTTGTGAAATCTGATAATCTTTCATTTCAGTCTCACCCGCCAACATCTCAACAGTCCTTGTCATTCGTGGCCGGAGTCTTGCCATTTCTTGCACACAAAGAAGGCCTACTTTTAAGAATCGTAGAGCTTCATCTTTGGAGAAGTTCATATGAAGTGTAGGATCAACTAGCTGCAGGAGGTTGTCGGCCTTGTATGATTCCCATGCCTGCAAGTTCACAATGTGGCTTAAATTCTACTATGTGATGAAAGCAATGAAAGCATGACCAAGCCGGTAGTATATAATCAAGTGCTCTTGTCTATTTACCTTCTGAACCAGAAATTGCTCCCCAAGTTGCATATCAAAATCCACAATTGCACGGCCGCTGACAATCTCCAACAGCAGAACACCAAAGCTGTAAACATCTGATTTTCGCGTCAAGCGTCCGCTAATAGCATATTCTGGAGCAAGATAACCCCTTTTGGATCATTTGGAGAAACCCCATTAGCATGGAACATCAAGAATCCAAAGGCAGAACGATAATGTATGGAGGCAGAAGTAGTGATTCAAACTTACATTGTCCCAGCAACCCGAGTACTGATATGAGAATGGTTTTCTCTTAACAGCTTCGATAAGCCAAAATCTCCAACCTTTGGCATGAAGTTTTCATCAAGAAGTATGTTACTTGCCTTAATGTCTCGGTGCAGAATATGAGGTTCAACCTCGAAATGCAGATAGGCAAGTCCACGAGCTATTCCTAATGCAACGCTCCTCCTTAAATCCCAACTAAATTTCATCCTGTTTTGCTCTCCACCTAATATCAGCAATATATGACAACCCAATTTTCCTATTAAAAGTTTGATTCTTCACAATGAGGATCATTAATTAAGACCCAAAATGATAGAATTGAATCATAGAATTACCTAATAAAGTGTGTGCAAGACTATTGTTTATCATGTAATCATAGACCAAATATCTGGCAGCTCCATCAACACAACACCCTCGCAATTTAACAAGATTTTCATGACTGATTACAGAAAGTGCAGCCAATTCAGCTATGAACTCCCTCTCTCCTCGCATCGATTCGAGTTCGATGGAGAGCACCTTTATAGCCACAGAAGTACCATCCTTGAGCTTACCCTGTAAAATTTAACCCAAAATTAACCCCATAATCATTATATGCAGGATTTCTATGTTGCAGGAGAAGAGAAAACACCTTAAAAACTGAGCCAAAGCCACCTTCTCCAAGCTTGTTCGAGGCATGGAAGCCATTAGTGGCAGATTTCAACTCCTTGCAAGAGAAAATTCTGAAATTCTCCTGATCTTGACCATCTGGGTTTTGTTGGGTACACAAATTGATTAAAAACTAAATAAAATAACTTAGAAACAGAGATAAAATCATGAAGAACACCATTCCTGACAGGAACATAAACTAAGAACACCAAACATTCTTACAACCAACCTTGCCTCAATCTTTGAGTGGCTTCTCCGGGTGAGGAGTGGAAGCAATTTGTGCAGGGAATTGGGAACTTCATGTACCAAGTTGTGTGATTGGAAATTGAAATCTTCAAAAGTTGGGGTAACCAAGAGGTATAGGATTTTAGAGAGAAACCCAAGAAAGAAGAAGCTTTGGGGAAAAAATTGAAATGAAGAGGTTCATTATATTATTGCCCGCGGCTTTTGACTTCATTGGGATGGGCTGCAGCTGCTAGTCTTTCCATTTCCAAGTTCGAACTGCTTTTCGAGATTTTCCATTTTGATTTTTATATTCCTTGCTGCAAGAGTAGTCTCTGCAAGACTGCAACCCCACTCGGCCATTACCATGGTTGCTTGCTTGGTCATCAGTCAGCCTCTTATCATACTTTGGTGAAGAAAGGCTAGGGGTGATCCTTGACTTTAAATACAGACCGTCGATTCGAAATCTAAAGGCCTAAATTCTGACACCTCAGTCAAAGATTATTAATTACTCAAAATTTGGGATTTCTAGGCAAACGACGTCAAATCTGTCGTTGCCTTTTCTTCTTCTTCTTCTATTCGATCTGAAGTTTCTCCCTTCAACCATGAATTGCAGATCTGATTTAAATTCATTTATCTTTGGCTACCAAATTTCTTATATTAAATCCATCCGTATTCATGTTGAAGTAATAAGGTAGATCACGAAGATCTTCAAATCTGCATTATGATGATGAGTCTCGACGAAAAGAAAAAAATCAGATTGAATGGTGAAAATTGGTTGAATATGCAGGCCTTTTATAAGCAAAATTTCTATTTCTACCATGAGTACGTCATGAACTATAGGACAAGGAATGAATCAAACTCCTAGCAAAGCATATTATTGGCAGACGTACGTACGTACGTACTCTTGGTGGCGGTAAACTTGGTTCATGCAATATTAGTTTCACTGCTTGAAATTAGTTTACTGATTTACAAGTACTGGTCTATGTAACAACACATTTACTAGTTTACCATCCATGTAAAAAATTCGATTGCTGCCTGCACGTATATTTCTCTCAAGTGAGTTGCTAATTAACATGAACACGGCTAGAAGTAAAGACCAAAGATGCGGAAGTGAAAGCGTGCAAGATTGAAACGACAAGTGTTTGGAGACCCATTTTGGATCAATTTGCTCACATATGGACTTTTGGAAGGTCTAAACGAGACAAAGCTTGAATATTATTCATGATATGCCTGGCCATTCTATCGTGCACGGGTGACTGCTTACTAGTGTTTCTTCAGATATTGACATCCCTCGGACCAAAAGAAGACAGAGATTATGACACTTGCCGGCATCTTTAGGGTAACTTCATTGAAGGTTTGTCCTAAACAATATTTTTTCAACAAATCAAAGACATGATCACATTTTGTCTATTCACACCTTAGCGCTCTTTCAAACTTGATTGATTTTCACACAAGCAACGTACGGCATTTTATCGTATGATGGGGATTTAAGTTGCCAAACAACCTTGGGGACATATCATTGAAGAATCTATGGAAATTATGATTATAGTGTTCTCGTTAATCTAAGACATTTGCGTATCAAGTTTCACAAAACCTCTAATGAAGTGATCATGTTCATAACGAGCATTGTGAATCACTTACATATCTTGTTTAAGATACGTTGATTAAGAGACTAGATGCGACGCAGATTGGAGATAGACCGATTCCATATATTAGTAGACTAGTTTGGCTTGACGTGGAATTAGTATATAATTATATACCTCAATATTAAGCTAGTTTTAGTTTTTTTTTTTTTTTTTTTTTTTTTTTTTTTTGTAATAAGCTAGTTTATATCAAGTCCGGTTATGTATCTTTATTTTTTGTTACAAAAAGTTTAGGTGAGAGCTTGGTTACGCTACACCACTATCATCAAGGCAAACCTACAACTTCAACCCTGAAGGACTGACAGTGGATACGTACTTGTCACATCAACCTCTAGGTATGGATTTCCACATGAGAATTTACATATCGCAAACCAACGAGGCATGTTGGTAAGTGGTAACAAAGATCGAACTTGGATGGAGTCTCCACCACAAACCCGACCTTGTCAACTGAGCCAAACCTTGTTGGCTGCCTATGTATCTTTGATGACCATTTCTGATAATACGTGTGGGAATCTTGCATATTGAAAAGTGTCAATGTACAAGTTATAGAAAAGATAGAGTACAAAACTGATGACTGCACTGTCGATGACGATGAATACTTGCATGGTTTGCCCCGGTGAGCTAGGTTTCTGTACACACGTACAGTTGAATTAGTGAATTAATCAAAGTTTGAACGGAGGACTAGAAGGTGTCAGCAGTCTCACAGATAATAGAAACTTCTTAATTAATTTCCCATCAATAGAATATCTACACACGTTTATCTCGATCTATATATGTTTGGGAACAAGTCGTACACGCCTACAGTGCGCTTAGTTTACGCTATGGAATGGAATAGCTTCTCATATTTTCAGATTATGGTCTAATTTAGATTCCTTAATTAACTGATTATATAATCAAAACTACAATGAATCGAAGTTGGTGTAGAGAAGTTTGATTTTCTCTTCGTCTGCAGAAAGCGAGGGTTTCGCATATTCAACTGAAAGAAACTGGTTGGCTAAGTTCGGCAACAAATTACAATAATTTATGTGTGGTAATTAACTAAGTCCAGGTATCCACAATGCTAGTTGAAAATGGATTGCCAAGCGTATCAAATACTTGCAGACAGCAGAGACCCTTTTAGCTAGCTAGGGTTCTACCCCAAAATCGAGATAAACCATTATTCCAGTCATAAAATTAATTGAATTTTTTTTTGGAGGAAAAACGGCAGCAGCCCCAAATATTTCATTGATAAACTCAAGCCAGAATGACATCAAATCACTATTACATTAGACAATTAGTTCACTTATTCAAGCGAGTTTAACAGAGGATTAAACTAGATACAAAACAAGATACTAAAGAAACATAAAAACTGGAGCCAAGACACTCAATTGCGGTACTCCAAGCCTCATGAATCCATCTAGTTGCAGCTAGCTTGCTCAGTCTGCCAAGCTATCCAAACATGCAACTTAAGCCACAGTCAGTTTGAAATCAGACCTAATAACCCAATTCCAAATTTGACTTTTGATGGCCTTAAGGCCAAACCCAGGCCCAAACACCCGAGTCCATTCACAAACCCTAGCAGATTTGCATCGCGCCGACAATCTCCGATTGCACTAATGGCAACCAAGATGGCTTCGTCACCGACATCATCATCAGATCTTCTAGTTGAAGAAGCGCAGCTCTCTTGGATTCAAGTTCAGACTCAGTCTCACTAATCGGAGTCCAAACCCAGAACCAAATTGAGAGATTCTGATCCTTGCTCGCAGCCATGTCCGGCAGCTGCCAAATCTCTTCCGTCGGTACAGTGATCGCCGACATTAGCAGGTAACCCTCCACCTCACATCCATGCTCGGCGGCATTTCGTCATCCACCTCCATGGTTGTTTGACCACAAAAGGTTAATAAGGTTTGCCTTCACAAAAGAGCTTGATGCCGAGAAGGAACGGCTTAGAGTCGGCGTCAAGCGTCGTTGGAGACCCAGGTGCGGTGGCTTGGTACTGACGTCGATTGCTGTGATTGAGAAACCAAGCCATGACGGCTAGGTTTTGAGAAGAGGAGTCGTACTCCTCTCATAGGGTTTTTTGCTTGGGCCAAGCAAAATAATCTTACTCCCGTTTCAGTGTTTAATTGAAATTTTAATTGTAGAGGAGTTTGATTTATCCTCTTGTATGCCAGAAGGTTGGGGTCATTCTGATCCGTCTTTGATCTTAATTTCTATCTTCACGTATCATTCACCTTCAGTACTTTTACCCCAAAGTCATAATGAATTATGTTCTACAATCATACGTACACTTGAGGAGGCTCGAACTAAACTCCATTAAGGATAATTTCCAAGAATATAATTGTATTGACTTGGCAATAGTCAAGACGAAAGCCACTAGGGAAAGCAATTCACTAACTGAATTATATTTTGGTCGACGCCGGTGTGTGTGTGTGTGTGTTTTTTTTTTTTTTGATGTAGTGAAAACATACTTTCATTCATAAACAAAAGCTTACAAACACATATCCATTTTAGATTAACACAGAAACTTAAAATACAACAACCAAATCTATCAGGAAGCCAGCCTTGAAGCAAACGCAGTGGAATAGGGCCTCGATTGTGTCGTCGCCACCAACGATCGAGCTATCGTGTGACACAGAAACGTCACTACCACATGACACAGAGGCGTCACCAGATCTGCTAGCAAGGGGCGAGACAACCATCAAATCTTCCCTGCGCATGAACACCAACAAAGAACCCACCAACTGAACTTCAGAATCCAAACCCCAAAACCATACACAACATCCACAAAGCCCAATAGCAGTAGTAGCACATGGCCAGACAAAACATTGAAAGGTCAATTGGTTGACACCAGTGTTGATCGATTATATGGTCGATAATGATGATCTGTTGATTGATATATTTGGTGGTTAAATTGTGAGGTAGTTCAATGATATGAGATATGCCATCTTTCTTTTATAATTGAAAGAAGCATCAAGTCTAGCTTTGAAGAAATGGAGCCAGGTTTAATGTCAATAATCTAGATTCATTGACATTAAGGAAGTTGCAAAAGAAATTAAGTTAGGTTATAGTGTTTTGCAATAGACCGGACTAGTATGTACGTGTGCGTCCGGACTTTCTCTTATTTATATATTTTTGACAATGAAATTCATAATCTTAACCGTTTAAAAGTTGCATATACCAATAAAGATCACTTCTGCAAAAAGTCAATGTAAACAAAATTTGTTTGCTCAGCCGATTGTATTAAACAAATTAACAGGTAACGCCCCGTACCCAATTTTACCTATTTACTAGGTATTCTGCGAGTTACTGGAGATTTTAACCGTGCTCGGTAACCTAGTAAGTTAACGTTTGAGTTATTTTCGAGTTTTTCTTGAAATGTCAAATTCTTCTGTTAAGACTCCAATGTCGAAGTGCAAGTCGACACTAGTTCACCGGTGTCTTCGGATTATTTTTGGAGTTTCGAGCTATTTTCTACGATTTATTAAAGGTTGATGAAAGAAATTAATTTTCTAAAATTAGAATAACCCATTTAATCTTGGCAATCAGATCTTTAGGGTTTTGATCTTGACCATCAATTCAAGTATAAAGGGAAGGGAAGAGTTGACCGAGTCAAGAAGCCACACTCGGGCATTGACCCGAGCTCCAGCCTCTCTCTCCTCTCTCCGGCTGCGTCAGTCTTCTCCGACGCGTTGTCGCCGATTCCAGCCACCACTCACCGCCACACCGGTCTCAAAATGACCATCTCTCTTCTCTCTATCCCAACCCTCAAATCCCACATCCCATCTATGGATCGAGGAGATCGAAGTGGAAGAACACGATTATGTTCATCGGACTCCAACGAGCTCCGGCGACGACGAGGAGCCCTACTAGTATGGTTGTTTAGGCCTAAATTAATATTTTACTGGACAGTAAACGTCTATGTAAATATTAATTATTTCTTGGACCATGTTATATCGGCGAGATGAAGTTTCTCTAAGTTTACAAGTGATAACCCGCCAGTGAGACCACGCGAGCCGAGTTAGACTTCGCGCGGAACGAACTTCGCGCGAACTGGACTTCACTTAGCTCGTGCGCGGAATGGACATAGGCGGACTACGCAGTTCGTGTGGAACACTTAGCTCGCGCGCGGAATGACTTCGCACGGAATTACTATTTGACACTTCGCGTAGGCGAGGCGAGATTGACTCTCCGCTTAGGCGAGGCGAGCTGGCAAACTGGCTCGCGTAGAAGACTTCGCGAGGAAGTAACATGCGGAGTCTGCTCGCACCACTTTAATCGTTGGAGACTTTTACAAGTCTTTGATATGCTTCGGGCCAATCCCTGTGGCCCATTTAATATAAAAAGCCTTTTTAAGGCTCGCGAGCTGCAATAGCCCGCGAAATGGAAGCGAGCTTCAGGAGCACGCGAGATAGCATCCTGTGACAGCCCGCGGGATGAGGATATTGCTAATACCGGTTCGCATAGGAGTCTACAGTTGGCAGCGCGGAAGCAATGCCTATGCGAAGTATGCGAACTGGGCAGGTGTCACCAATTGGTTGGTTTGCATGGAGTAAACCGTGTCCTTGTCAATTAGGGTTTCAGAGTCCGACTTGAATTCTAAGCTATATTTCTTCTGCCGCAAGTCGAACCACTATATAAAGGGCTCGAAGGTTTACAGAAAAGCTCTCTCAAACAATACACAAAAAACAATACAAATTGTAAACCACTTACCTTTCGAGCTCCTCGAAAACCTAACCCTAAGCGCCGCCGCCTAGGTTCCTTCTTCAGAGCCCTCCCGACTCTACACCCCGGCTTCTCTCTGAACTCCCTATAATTGCTCTGCTCGCGCCGCCGTGAGTATCGATCGCTTGTGCTCGTAAATCCTCGTTTGAGGTGGCACCTAAAACCCCCGTCGCCTGATCAGAAGTCAAGATCTCGCACACCTGCAACCTTTTCCTCGTCCGTGAGGTGGCACGCCCGCAACTCCCCCCATCTCTTTGTTCGCTAGAAACCTCTGCTCCGCGCGCTGAGGATCGTGGCCAAAACATTGGCACGCCCAGTGGGACAAGGAGTACAAGCGGATACATCATTGGGAAACCGGAAGAAACGCCGTACCGAAAGCCCCAGCTTTCTTGCCTCAAGCACAGATCACTACGGTATAAGCCCCATAACAGCGCGGCTTGCCGATCCCTCACTCAAGAACAGGTGCTTGCTCAGTTTGGTAACCCAGACTACAGCGAGACCGCCATGGTAGGCTCTCAGCCGATCCAAGATACAGACTCTGCTCCGTCTATAGAGCAAGTCTTCCAGATGTTCGCACAGCTCACGGGGCAGATCCAGGGTTTGATGACCCAAAGCTCCGCCACTCAACAAAGCCTCACCGACCTTGCTGGTAAGGTCGACGGCCTTGCTGAACAAGTCAGAAGGGACAAAACCCTTTGGGAAGCCGACCAGCACAACCTTACCATACTCACTGAAGACTTCAACCAGTTTGTCAGCGAAACAAGGGAAACCAAGGGCTTGGTCGAAGGAAGCCTTCAACAGATCCGCTCGGATCTGGACCAGAACACGGAGACCGTGAAGCAGAACGCGGAGACCGTGAACCAACATGCAGAGGTCCTGTCGCTCACTCGCGCGACAGTAGACGAGCAGACTTGCCGCTTGGACGAGCACGATACCAAGCTGCATGACCAGCAGAATGCTTCCTTCTTTGGAAGTAAGAACAGTCTAGAGAAGCTAGACGAATTCAAAGACAAACAGGACCGGCTGAACCTACGGGTCCTTGAAGTTGAAGACTGGATGAGGGCGCAGGCACCAAAGAACCCTGCTCTAAACCCTACTAGCCCAAGCGCGAACGAAGGGACGCCCAAGTACATCCCTCCCAATGAACGCGCCAGGGGAAACCCTAAGGTCGGGACTCCGAAGGCCCCGCAGTTCGTTCCAGGAGCAGGAACGTCAAAGAGTCCGCTCCCGCATGGCTCGTTTGCTCCCTCCAAGGGACTGCATAACTCTCTACGCCAGGGAATTGGGACACCAGATGACCCGCTTCTAGTTTATTCCAGCCTTACTCCCAAGAACGGCGGACAGGCCGTCAGTCTCTCTGCATGACCAAACCATAGGGAAGGGGCAGAGTCCGTGCCCGTGACGACAACCGACTGGCACCAGCTTATCTCCTCCATTGTCAAGGAGCAAACCGGACACGGTGACGCTAACTTGCAGTATCGCGACCCCTACCCCGATAGTGTGGCGCAATACCTCTTCCCGCATGTGTTCAAGAACGTAGTGTTCACTACCTTCTCTGGCGAAACAAGGGAAGACGCAGCAACCCACATGGCCCGCTTCAAAGTCCAGTGCGGCCAGTATGGGAACAATGACATCCTCAAGCTCAAGCTCTTCGGGATCTCTCTGTCCGGAGCTGCATTTACTTGGTACTCTAGGTTGAAGCCAGGATCCATTGCGGACTGGCCTACCATGGAGAAACTGTTCCGGGAGACCTACGGTACCATTGAGCCAGAGGTCGGCCTTGACTCCCTCACTCAGATGAGTCAGCAGAGCATGGAGTCAGGAGTCTCCTTCCTCCAGCGGTTCAAGATCCAACAAGCCAAGTGCGACTTCCTCCTACCCGAACAGGAAGCCATTAAGTTGGCTGTTCGTGGCCTCGAACACCGCCAGCGGTTGAAGCACCATGGGGAACGGTTCATGTCTATGGGCGACCTCATCAACAAGGTTGGCAGTTATGAGCTGATCCTCAACGAAATGGACGAGAAGGCGAATGCCTCCAAAGGGACATACGTACCGGGGAGAAACAGGATAGTAGGGGCATTAAACCTTCAATCCCCCACGTTCGACCCTTACTACCAAAGACAGGAGGAGAATGAGTCCGCGCAGGGGTATGTTGACGACGTCGGAGTAGTCGAACTAACCGGGAAGCCTTTAGCTCACAAACTGAAGAATCTCAAGATGACCCGTGAGCCAATCACCATCCAGTCCTTTGCATGGACTAAGCCCGAATATGAGGCGTACACGTATGACACGAAAAACGCTCATCTTGTCTTTAATGACTTGATTGAGGCGAAATGCGTGCGCTTGGATCACAGAATCCCGTCCAAGGAAGAGCTAAAGGACAAGAAGTATTGCAGTATCCACAACACTTAAAATCATGACACCAAGGACTGTGTCAAACTCCACGACCAACTGCCAACCTGGTTGAATTCGAGCGCCCTAAAAATGAAGACGCAAGGAAGCACTACTTCTCTAGTAGATGTTGATCCATTCCCGGCCGTTGTCGGTATGGTCGAGGTGAATTGGGACGACCAGCCAAAAGAGAACAGCCGCCGCCGCGCACCAAAGCCAGGCGAGCGGAGAATTACCTTGGACCTGGCCGAACATCCAGAAGACGATAATCCGCGCCGAGCACTTAAGCGAGACCGAGAGGATGGTAATGATGACACACGTCAGCCATCTCGCCGGTACACTTACAACGTCAACCTCGCGCACGAGGTCTTAGACGATCTTATTGACGGCGGACTTGTCACTGTATCAAGGGCCTTGCCCTATGTTAAATACAAGGAGGGCCGCGTCCACTGCAAGCTCCATGACAGTTGGGGGCACAGAACTCGCGATTGTTACCAGCTCCGCGAGCAAGTCCAGGACTGGCTAGACCTCAAGTATATTCGCTTCGAGGACAAAGGTGGCTTCATGATCACAGTTGCTGACATCGCCTGGCCTCGCATCGGCCAGCGCGCGATAACTTTGGACCTACCTCCAAACACGGGCCAACGCGAACCGCCAGGTCGAAACCGCAAGAGGCCGGCAAATGACTACACCGTTCTGGCGAACCAAAATGGGAACCACTACCCAGCAAGGGAATTAGCCGCCAGACTACAGCCCGATCGCCTTTCAAGAAAGGATAAAGGCAAAGCTACCATGCGGGACGATACACCGTCTCCAGCTGACAACTATCAACCCATGAGTCCCAGGACTCGCGAAGAGCTGGAACAGAGGATCAAGCACCTCGAAACCTTCGTCCAATCACACTGGACTAAAGATGTACCTTCATCTCCAGCTTCAAGCGAGATGGACATCTCCGACTCCGGCAGCGAACGCCAAGATAGCGAGGCTTCAAGCCCTCGGCGAGGTATCTTGACCGACCCCTACATTCCTACGACATCCAAATCAGCGATCAAGGAAGGGATTTGGTACACACAGCAAGGGGGAAAGCCGGTTACCATCAGCAGATCCAAGAAGCGGAAGCTACAAAAGAAGTATGGCAGCATACTGCGTGCCTTGCGAGCGGCTGATGATGGTATCATCCGACCCTCGCAGCTCGCGTAGACACCCGAGAGGATGTGGAGAGAAGCTGAAGGCTTGCGCGCTCTTCTCCAAAGACCGCCTGTTACGCCTCCACGTGTCTGTGCGCAGGCAGCAGACGACCCCGCTCCAAAGGCGAATGTCTTCTGTCGCCTCACCGTACCACCAAGACAGGATCTGCGCCCCGCGAGACACAGATCATCTCCGGAGCCAGCAAGGAGAAGGGAGCCACAGTTCTCCCGACACAAGCCTTCATCAGAATTTGAGAGAAGAAGGGAGTTGTTACCTCCACCAAGGCGCCAGCAGTCGCTGAAAGCCGAACGGCGAAGGAACCCGCCACCTCCACCAAGGCGAAGGCAGTCGCCAGAGGCTGAGAGAAGACGAGAACCATCTTCCCCAGTGAAGCAAAGACTGTTCGCCGCATCAAGGCCCGAGCCAACTCGGTCATCACATCCCCAGAAGCCTATTCGCCAGGAACCTGAGGCTAAAAAGGAACTATCACGACCGGGTCTGCCCTAACCTCAACCCACACAGGAGCCTCAGGTCTCAGTCCTTCCTCCACCTAAGGCAGAGGACAATGCCAGAGCCCCACTAGCCGCGGATAAGCTTTCAGCTGAGGACAAACAGCCCTCGACCAAACTCATGTGGCGACTACAGCAGCCAGAGGGTAACGTCTCGCCAGGGGTCGAAAGTAGCACCTCCAGCCCTAACCTCGCGGAACTCATGGCCCAATGCTTCCGCGAAAATTC
This sequence comes from Fragaria iinumae, assembly GCA_009720345.1. Classification (NCBI taxonomy): domain Eukaryota; kingdom Viridiplantae; phylum Streptophyta; class Magnoliopsida; order Rosales; family Rosaceae; genus Fragaria; species Fragaria iinumae. The sequence continues at coordinate 9,872,917 of CM019122.1, read as the reverse complement.
ACTGAACGAGGAGACTCATTCCGAGCCTCGTATCAACTTGGGCGATGACCAAGCAAAAGGGCAGGGTGAATCATTCAACTGCAATATGCTTGAGATCTCTGCATGGCCCGAGCTCAAAGAGGTCAATTCAGCGGAGGGCGCATTCGCCGTGCTCGACGGAGAACGCGGGAGCATTGAGACGCCACTCGTTCCAGTTCGCGAACAATTCTCTTTTCAGGTCGGAATGGTGTTCTTCATATCTGAGAGATACGCTCTCCCACCAAATACAACATGCAACGCGGCGGATATCCCAGACAATAGCGAGAGTGTCTGTGACATATCCCCCCCTTACAACAGTGAGATGGGTCCAGTCTTAACGGAGCCCACACAGGCTACACCGTTGGAAGCCACAAGCAGCGTTACAAGCATGCCGACTCTGACCTTCTCCACCCCAACCCTGGACATAGCCACTCACATGAGGCCGTTGTATATCACGGCTGAAGTTGAAGGGATTATGATCAACAAAATCATAGTCGACACGGGAGCTGCAGTGAATGTCGTCACCACCCGCACTATGGGACTCCTTGGTATCCCACGCTCGATGATCTAAACTACGTCCTTGACAATCAAGAACTTTACCGGACAAGTCTCCAGGACTCTAGGTTTGTTGTTCTTACGGGTCAAGGTGGGACCGGCTTCAAGGGTCTACACATTCTTCGTCGCCGAGTGTGCTTCGTCCTACAGCATGATCCTAGGCCGCGACTGGATCCATAGAAGTTCTTGTATAGCTGCATCCATGCATCAGGAGCTTATGATCTAGGATACTGAGAAACGCGAGGCGATCCTCATCCAAGCGGATCCGCGTCCTTTCTCCATTTCCGCCAACTTCAATGACGCCCGGTATTACAATACTGACTTGGGCCCATTGGACGTCCAAGGCGTCGATTCTAAAGGCCGCCCATATGGGGTCACGGCCTCCAACTTAACGCGATGGGGCCTCACTCAGGCGAGGGACGATTTACAACGTCCCCACACTATCGCGGATCCCCTACAACCATCTTATGATTAGTACACCCTCAGAAGAAGCACGCGAGGCTGGCGAGTCCTTGTGTGAGAGACTCCTCTCATACTGGGCGGAACGCGAAGCCTACGACAGGGTCGCCACTATGGAGTATGTAGACGAGATAGTGGACTATACCGATACCGAGGAGGAAGTTATTCAGTTAGCTCCCGCTGCCTTAGACGACACGCCGCCTCAAGTCCGCGATCCCACCTTACAAGTTGACGTGGGGACTGCAGAGAAACCTTTACTACTCTCTATTAGTGCCAAGTTGGCGGGACAAGAAAAGGAAGACCTTCTCGCCTTATTACATGAGTATAGGGATTGTTTCGCCGAGCGGTATGAAGACATGCCTGGCCTATCCCCGGATTTAGTCTGTCACTGTCTGCCTACTCATCCTGACAAACGTCCAGTCCGCCAAGACGGCAGATTCATGCGAACTGAGACCCAGATCATGGTCAAAGAAGAAATTGAGAACATGCACCGATCAGGTATCATTCGCGTGGCCAAATACAATGAATGGTTATCCAACATCGTTCCAGTTCGCAAGAAGAACGGCAAAACGCGCGTCTGTGTTGACTACCGTGACCTCAACAACGCAACGCCTAAAGATATATATCTCATGCTTGTTGCTGACCTCCTCATTGACGCGGCTACGGGGCATGAAGTGCTATCCTTTATGGATGGAACTGCTGGGTACCATCAGATCCCTGTCACTCAAGTCACATGCGTCTGCTCAAGTTACGACCATGTGCAATGTTCCATGTCTTCTGAGTTGAGCAGGCGAATGCGGGTTACTGGCAGGCGAATGCGGGTTAGGGGCAGGCGAATGCATTTGAAGTTCAAGTCCGAGGTGCCTAGGCGAGCCATACAGCAGTTCACTACAATGCCTAGCTGAGTGCGTTGGTTACACGGCCTATTCACAGGCTTGTTTCCTCACACTCCTTTTATGTATGACCTGAGCCAATACTATTGGCTTTGGAGCAACATGAACATAAACCTCTTCAGTCATTCTCGACATTTCATGACTTCGAGGCTAGGGGGCAATGTTTACGCCTAAATTAATATTTTACTGGACAGTAAACGTCTATGTAAATATTAATTATTTCTTGGACCATGTTATACCGGCGAGATAGAGTTTCTCTAAGTTTACAAGTGATAGCCTGCCAGTGAGACCACGCGAGCCGAGTTAGACTTCGCGCGAAACGAACTGCATGCGAACTAGACTTCACTTAGCTCGTGCGCGGAATGGACATAGGCGGACTACACAGTTCATGTGGAACAATTAGCTCGCGCATGGAATGGACATAGGCGGAATACGCAGTTCGCGTGGAACACTTAGCTCGCGCGCGGAATGACTTCGCACGGAATTACTATTTGACACTTCGCGTAGGCGAGGTGAGATTGACTCTCCGCTTAGGCGAGGCGAGGCGAGCTGGCGAACTGGCTCGCGTAGAAGACTTCGCGAGGAAGCAACATGCGGAGTCCGCGCGCACCACTTTAATCATTATAGACTTTTACAAGTCTTTGATATGCTTCGGGCCAATCCCTGTGGCCCATTTAATATAAAAAGCCTTTTAAGGCTCGCGAGCTGCAATAGCCCGTAAAATGGAAGCGAGCTTCAGGAGCACGCGAGATAGCATCCTGTGACAGCCCGCGGGATGAGGATATTGCTAATACCGGTTCGCATAGGAGTCTACAGTTGGCAGCGCGGAAGCAATGCCTATGCGAAGTATGCGAACTGGGCAGGTGTCACCAATTGGTTGGTTTGCATGGAGTAAACCGTGTCCTTGTCAACTAGGGTTTCAGAGTCCAACTTGAATTCTAAGCTATATTTCTTCTGCCGCAAGTCGAACCACTATATAAAGGGCTCGAAGGTTTACAGAAAAGCTCTCTCAAACAATACACAAAAAACAATACAAACTGTAAACCACTTACCTTTTGAGCTCCTCGAAAACCTAACCCTAAGCGCCGCCGCCTAGGTTCCTTCTTCAGAGCCCTCCGGACTCTACACCCCGGCTTCTCTCTGAACTCCCTATAGTTGCTCTGCTCGTGCCGCCGTGAGTATCGATCGCTTGTGCTCGTAAATCCTCGTCTAAGGTGGCACCTAAAACCCCCGTCGCCTGATCAGAAGTCAAGATCTCGCACACCTGCAACCTTTTCCTCGTCCGCGAGGTGGCATGCCCGCAACTCACCATATCTCTTTGTTCGCTAGAAACCTCTGCTCCGCGCGCTGAGGATCGTGGCCAAAACAATGGTTCTCCTCCTTCTTCCTTCTTCTCCAATTTCATGATTTCAATCGTTCAAATCAAGCCCTAATCTTGTAAACCCTATTTTCTGTCCAAATTGGGATTTCCGGCGAGCCATCGCCATTGACGCCGTCGAGGATGCTCAGCGCTCCTCATCTCTTTCCTGACGTGGTATTTATCTCTAGAGACCAAGATTAGCTAGTATGGAAGCAAGGAGTGTTGCTGCTGTTGTGTAGGAGGAGACCCGAATCCAGAATCCAGCCGAGAAGCTACTGCTGACGAGGGAGGCGCGATTTCTTGTTTGAAGGTGGTGCTGCAAGTAAAAATCCGGCGATGAAGGCTTCCCAACAGTGGCTAAGGTGAGGGGTTCTACTGATGTAGCTACTGTGTTGTTATTGTTGAGTTGTTGTGTTTGGATTGTTAGCTGAATTGGTTATTTGGTTAACGTACATGTCGAGAACTTGGTGTTCTGGAGATTACAGGGAGATCATGACGAAATTCCGGCAGAATATTCCGGCGAAGGCAGTTAATCCGACAAAAGCAGTTGAGGTAGTTATCGACGTTTTTCCTTTCTATTTTGTGTTGTTTAATAAATTGGAAAGTTGTCGGTTTGTAATCGGAAATCTTTCAAAGTGATGAAAGTTTCAATTTTAGGAAACTTTCCCTTTATGGAAACTTTCCCTTTATGGAAACTTTCCATTCATGGAAACCCTTTTGGGTGCGCTTAGTAAATTTTGGGGTGAAGTTGTGTAGAGAGGAAATGAAGGAAATTATTGGTATTGTATGTGGGTATGCTTGAACGTCGGGTATGTGGGTATGCTTGAACGTCGGGGACCATAAAATAATTTTGGTAATATGAACATTTTCCATAGTAACTCTAGAATCTAGACCAGATTACTATGTAATGAATTTGGAAGTAAATTGGTTGATGTGTTAAAGGCATGAAAATTGATTGTGACTTCGATTCCAGGTTAAGGTTTTGTTTGGGAGCAATGCTCTAGGAGTATTTCGGGCATTATATTTGAAGGCTTAGGCTTAACCTGTGAGTGGACCTTTGTTTTAAATATTATGTGTCAAGACCCACCCCGAATTTCACCCTGAAACCCGAGGTAAGTCCTGCGGGGACCACCTCCAAGGAAAATTTACCGAAGGACTCGGCAAACCTCCCTTGAAAGTGGACAACCCTAACCCGGAAAAATATAGAACACCCTCTTAACCCAAAATATGAAACTTCACTTTAATCCAAACACTGAAATAAAATAATACACAATTATTTTTCCGAAAAATATTCAGAGCTACTACAAGAAAGACAACGGAAGCTGATAGAAATCCTAATGGGTTTAAACAAATGACCTACTGGCGAACAGTAGTGGAAATGTGGGTGACTATGCCTCGGCGCCTCCTCCTAGACCCCACCCGAACTCTGCAGACTGGGTGATTAAAACAAAGGAAAAGCCCAGAGGAAAATATTTAATCACGTCAGGGTGAGTGAACAAAAATAATCTCGACAACAATAATATTTCCCCAAGAAAAGCTATCAAGGACACGACTAGTTCTGGCTAGTCTCCAAATCTTAAACAATACAGCCTCTCAGGCTAAAATTATATAATTATATCAGTATGTATTTCACACCCGTCTACTCCATGTATGCTATCTATGAATAAGCTTGAAGGTAGATAGTCATACCAGGCTGGGACGCTCGCGTCTAACGCGCACGTCACCCCATAGTGGCATTTTTCCTCAGTATGGGGGGGGGACCGGGTGGTATTTATACGTGTTCACTCCCGGTACGAATTCTATGAATGAATCTAAAAACATAGAATGAACTCGGAAAGTAGAAAATCGTACAGGGCTAGGACGCTGGCGTCTAACGCTCACGTCACCTCATAATGGCATTTTTCCTCATTATGAGGGGAGCACGTATTGCTAGCTAGCACTCTCTCATATACATACTATATTCATAAACGTTAAATAAAGTGAGTAAAATCACTGAAATCCTCAACTCAGGATAAAACCCAACAAAGGAAAATATTATTCAACAATAAAACATTATTTAAAAACAAAGGTCCACTCACAACTTAGGCCTAAGCCTGACGTCGGTCGGAGGTCTCCTCTGCTCGGGCCTCCTCGTGTCCTGTTCCAATACATAAATAATTCCTCAAATAAAATCCCAACGTTCAAAGAAAAATAGGCATAATTAATTATGAGCTCCCCGTGCTCAACCATGCCTATCGTCCTAAATCTTAACTTCACTGCCCACCATAAATCTCCAAAAATATCGACATCCTCAAAATCACCTTCCAACGTCCTAATCACAAAAATAATCCAATGGCCGGATTTTAACTTATTAATCCGCCAAAAATACCAAACCTAACAAATTCCAAAACCTATCCAAAACTCCTCCAAAAATTCTAAAACTCATTCCATTAAACTCCTCATAATTTTCTCCACCAAAAACATTTTCTCGGCGGCGGCTCCGCCGGCAGCGGCAGCCGGCGACCAACTCCGACGACCTGCAAATGCTACCAAAATTTACCAGCACCTTCCTCTCAACCTCCTCTACAACATTCCTAACTACCACAAACTCAAATTCTAAGCCTAACCAAGTCAATCGAACACAAACACACAATAAGCCCTAGAATTTCAAATACCGATTTCTCCTTACCTAGCTCGAGATGGAAAGATCCCTTTGGAGGGATTGAAGCACGGGAGGAGGGCTTCCTTTTGAGCCAAGGCTCGCCGGATATGGTGGCCGGAGGAAGGAGTTCCGGCGAAAAGAAGTTTCCGGCAGTCGGGGCTTTCGGCGTCGATTCCTCCTTCACGGCGGCGCTAGGGAGGCTGCCACCGGTCTAGAAATGTAGCTAGGTTGGAGACCGATCGTTTGGGACCGGTGCGCCGGTCTGGGGCGGCCGGACGGCGGCGGTCGGGCGGTCGGAAAATCGGCAGGGAGGAGGGACTCGGGTGCGGGAGAAAAACCGGGAGGAGAGAGAGAGAGAAATACACGGGCTTTGACCAAAAACAAAGCCCGGTCCAACTTAAACCAAAAACCCAATCAAAAAATTCAACACCCCCAAAAATAATACCCCAATAAAAATTACCTTTTACTAGCTAAAATTTACCATTTTTACCGTCGTCACATTTTCTTCCTTCGAATAATTCTTTCGAAATATTCGTCCCTCAATACATCTCTAGGGACTTTAGGACTATAAATTCATTGACGAAGACGGTAAAATTCTTACTACCACAATGCTAGTAATTAAGGTAAAATTTAAGAGTCGGGGCGTGACATTATGCCAGCAAAAAGATTTATTGATGAATATTTTCTTTTATTGGAGAATAACCGAAATTGAGAATTTCGGTGATTATATATTTATATATGGATGTTTATGAGGATAGTGTGTATATAAATAAATGCTAGCTAGCTATACATGTTTTTCCGCCATAATGAGGTAAAATATCATTATGGTGTGACGTGAGCGTTAGACGCAATCGTAGTAGCCCTATATGAATATAATAATGATTCATATAGAGAGTATGCACGTATATAAATACACCCGTCTTTTCCGCATAATGAGGTAAAATTTCATTATGGCGTAACGTGAGCGTTAGACGCAAGCGTAGTAGTCTTGTATGAATTTCTATTTTGGTTATATTTCTTCATAAGAAATCATGCAAGGAGTATGACGAGTATAAATACATACATATATATATATATATATATATATTTTAGTCTGAGAGGCTGTATTTTATTAAGTTTTGGAGACTAGCCGGAGCTAGCCATATACTTGCCAATTTTTGAGCTGTCGCGTGCATCATAATTTCTATGGAAATTAAATTGGGAAAGCGTAAAGAATTATTTCTTTTAAATTTATTTTTGTCCACTCACTCTAACGGTTTCAAATGTTTTCCCCTGGGCTCTTCGTTTTTAAAATGCCCAGTCTGCAGAGTGCGGGTCGGTACTAGTAGGAGGAGATGAGGCATAGTTACCCATCTATCAGCCACTTTCCACCAGTAGGTTACCTGCTTAACCTACTAGTGTATTTTCCTGCTTCCGTTGGTTTTAGTAGCTCTGAATGTCACGCCCCGACTCTTAAATTTTACCTTAATTACTAACATTGTGATAATAAGAGTTTTACCGTCTTCGTCATTAAGTGGATAATTTAATTGGTCCCCAGAGAGGTTGTGGGTACAATTATTTTGTAGGATTTATTCAAAGGAAAAAATTGTGACGACGGTAAAAATGATAATTTTTGCTAGTAAAAGATAATTTTTATTGGGGTATTATTTGGGGGTGTTGAATTTTTGGAATGGGTATTTGGTGAAGTTGGACCGGCTGGGCCGAGCCCAACTCATTTCTCTCTTTTTCTCTCTTCCTCCCGTGCTCCTCTCCCTCTCCCCGAGCCCTCTCCTACTGCCGGAATTCCGACCGCTCGTCTGCCGCCGTCCGGCCGCCCCAGACCGCCGCGCCGGTCCCAATCGATCGGTTTCCGACCCAGCTCTCTTTCTAGACCGGTGGCAGCCTCCCTAGCACCGCCGTGAGGGAGAGACGCCGCCCGGAAGTCCCGACTGCCCAAAGCTTCCCGTCGCCGGAACTTCCTCCTCCGGCCGCCATAGCCGGATCCCCTTGGCTCAAAAGGAAGCCCTCCTCCCGTGCTCCAATCCCTCCAAAGGATTCGCTCCCTTTTGAGCTAGGTAAGGAGAAATCGGTAAAGGAAATTCTAGGGCTTTTATTGTTGTTTTCGTTCGATTGACATGGTTAGGCTTAGAATTGGAGTTTGTACTAGTTAGGAATGTTGTAGAGGAGGTTGAGAGGAAGGTGCTGCCAAATTTTGGTGAGCATTGGAGGTCGCCGAAGCTGGCCGCCGGCGCCGCCGCTGAAAAATTGTTTTTAGTGGGGAATTTTATGAGGAGTTTAATGGAATGAGTTTTAGAATTTTTGGAGGAGTTTTAGATAGGTTTGGAAATTGTTAAAGTTTGGTATTTTTGGCGGATTATTAAGTTAAAATCCGGCCATTGGATTATTTATGATTAGGACGGTGGAAGGTGATGTTTTTGGGATATCGGTTTTTATGGAGAATTATGGTTGGCAGTGAAGTTAAGATTTAGGGCGATAGGCATGGTTGAGCGCAAAAAGCTCATATTTAATTATGCCTATTTTCTTTAAGCGTCGGTGTTTTATTTAAGGATTTATTTATGTTTTGAAACAGGACGTGAGGAGGCCCGAGCGGAGGAGACCTCCGACCGACATCAGGCTTAGGCCTAAGTTGGAGTGGACCTTTGTTTTTAAATAATGTTTTATGGTTGAATAATTTCTTTTGTTGGAATTTAACCGAAAATTGAGAATTTCGGTGTTTATACTCATTTATTGACGTTTATGAGAATAGTATGTATATAAGTAAACGCTAGCTAGCTATACGTGATTCCCCCCCCCCATAATGAGGAAAAATGTCATTATGGGGTGACGTGAGCGTTAGACGCAAGCGTCGTAGCCTTGTACGACTTTCTATTTTTCGTATTCATTTATAGAATTTGTACAAGGAGTAAGCACGTATATATATATCCACTCGTGCGGTTCCGCCATAATGAGGAAAAATGCCATTATGGGGTGACGTGAGCGTTAGATGCGAGCGTAGTAGCCTTGTATGAATTTCTATTTTTCTTAAATTTCTTCAAAGAAATCATACAAGGAGTATGACGAGTGTATATACATACTGATATATTTATAATTCTAGCCTGAGAGGCCATTTTCTGAAGTTTAGTAGTCGAGACACCAGTCAAGAATTTTTGAGTTAAGCTTTTAAGCTGTCGCTTGCATAGCGCTTTCCTTTGAAGTTTTCTTGGGGAAATATTATTGTTTGTTGGAATTACTTTTGTCCACTCACTCTGACGTATATTTTTCCCCTGGGCATTTCCTTCGTTTTTAAATGCCCAGTCTGCAGAGTTCGGGTGGGGTCTAGAAGAAGGCGACGAGGCATAGTCACCAACTTTTCCGCTACTGTTCGCCAGTAGGTTATCTGTTTAACCCACTAGGATTTTTATCAGCTTCCGTTGTCTTTCTTGTAGTAGCTCTGAATACTTTCTGAAAAATAATTGTGTATTATTTTATTCGGTTATTTGGATTGAGTTGAAGATTGATATTTTGGTTAAGAGGGTGTTCTATATTTTTCCGAGTTAGGGTTGTCCATTTTCAAGGGAGATTTGCCGAGTTCTTCGGTAAATTTTTCTTGGAGGTGGTCCCCGCAGGATTTACCTCGGGTTTCAGGGTGAAATTCGGGGTGGGTCTTGACATTGAATACTCTTGGGATTATTGTATAATATTTTAATGGAGTGTGCTAATATTCATGTTATATTATTTGAATTTTTTATGGGTAATTCTTGGATTTTCCGGGTTAGGGTTGTCCATTTTCAAGGGAGGTTTACCGAGTGCTTCAGTAAATTTTCCTTGGAGGTGGACCCCGCAAGACTTACTTCGGGTTTTAGGGTGAAATTCAGGGTGGGTCTTGACAGTTCTGGCATGGTGAAAATTAGCAGTCTTATGATCAGCTGTTCATTTGTTTGATACATTCGGCTGGAGCAAACGATCTTTTTTTTTATTAATTTTTTGCATAGGTGATCTTTATTGGTATATGCAACTTCTGAACGGTTAAAATTATGAATTTCATTGCCAAAAATATGTAAATAAGAAAGAGTCCGGATGCACAAGTACATACTAGTCCAAACATAAGTTTTTATACTACAATGGATCCGGAGCATCGATCGGGTGTTTTTTTGTTTTTGTTTGTTTACTCTTTAGACACAATTTTCATGAGCATTTGAATTTTGGCATTAATTTTTATGAAAATTCATTCATTCTCAATAGGATGCGCTCTTATCTGCAAAGTTCTTCTCAGTAAGTTCAGACATGTATATTTATATAAGGGTGCGTCTATTGCCACTCCACAAACCCCTTTGTTCACCCCCACATTCTCTTCACACCCCACTTGGATACTTTTTATCGTAAGTCTACTTTGTTCACCCACTTTGAATACCTAAAATACCATTTTTCCTCAATTCTACTGTGTTCACCCTATGTTCTCTTCTTACCCCACATATATTTCTTTAATTTCATATTTTCTTTATTCACCCTACATTTTTTTAATTTTTAATTTACTGTATTCACTCATTTGTATTCACTCATTTGCAATACGTACAATATCATGCTCTTCTAATATCGGTCGAACTCCAAAAAGAAAAAGAAACTAAAGAAGACCATAACATTAATATCATTTGTTCTGAAAGTATAAGTTCAAGGTAAGTAAAATCACCAACTGAAGAACAAGAAAAAAATCTCAAATTTAACAACTCATTGATATCAATTAATATCAAGATGCGTAATGTCTATAAATATATCTCTAGTAGCAACGGTCTCCTTACTTCTGAGGTTCTTGAATTGATCTATACGTTGTTCATAAATACGGTACAGTTGTCCATTATCAACTTGGTATCTATGCCATACAGGACTAACAGGAGGAATTAGAGCAGATTGAGATATCAAATTTACCTACATGCATAGACAGTAATGTTAGTTACGAATAAGTAAAATGAACACAACATATCTAAGTTTCTACTTGTTCCATACCTTAACAAAATGACTGCCAACATATCCAATTGCAAATTCACCACCATCGTAAGTACCACGGTATTCATTTCGACGTTCATTTCTTTTATATAAAGGAAGAAAAGTAACGCACATGGTGGACTATAAATGAATTACTGTCACCCCATAACATGTGGCAATAATGTGTCCCATATCAGGCATGGTCATCCAAAAGTCAGTAGGTGCACACCCATCAACAAAATAATCAAGGCAATTCTCTAGCTCACGAAACCGTTTAGCCCTATAAATGTGGTCTTCATAGAAAATTCGATTCCCTCTAAGCTCATCTAGTAAATGTTTACGTACCGTACGCCAATCATCATGACCAAACCCCATTGAGATAGCAATGACTCTATATCCACAGTTTCCATCCATATCAACATCCGTTTCATTTGCAATATATTGTTGATACATAGTAGGAAATAGTGTCGTATATTAGTATGTCAATCTAGGTAGTACAAAGGAGCAAATGTTGTTTGAAATCTGAATAACAAAAAAACTATTTCAGTAAGCAAAACAACTTTAGATAAAAATGATATTATATTAGTAAGTGCTTACCTTCTGGTTTGAATTGTTGAGCACCCTATTTTTCCTTTTTATGGATACTTGCGACTCTTTGGGCTCTGATTGTTGTTTATTCTTTAAAACCTTCTTCAATTTTTTTCTCTGAGACCCAACGGTGGGATTAGATGACTGACTATCATGGCCTGATAATGCACTCACATACTCAAAGGCAGAAGGTAAACAACGAGTGGAGGAATCTTCTTTACGTGGACATCCTCAATTATTGGTCTTCACTTGTGGCTCTTTAAGAGATGTAGAACTCGGATTCATGTACTCCTCTAACTTCAATAAAAGTTGTTTCTTCCTCTCCTCATTTTGTTCCTCAAACCACTCCTCTAATCTTATCATATATGGTTTAAGATGAATAACATTTGATCTCCTACTGCTGCTCTTTGGAGGGAGAATACTGAAATCTAACTTCTTCCAATGAGGATGAATACACGCAAGTGGAATGGGATTGTTACTACTTTTGTATGAGACAATCTCATGAACACATGGAAGCTCATGTGTATAACGAAGAGTACATTGACATGAATCGACATTTCCTTCACACTTGTCAATCCTGTATATTAAATCGTATTAGCATAATAATAAATAAATGAGGACTAATGATTGATAGGAGGACAAAGTGTGACGTTCTTAATATGTTTATACCCTTTATTTTCCCTTTGTTAACTCTTATTTAGTTGATTTAGCTTTATATTTGTGTTTAGTGTAGAATAATTGCTTAAAGTAGAAATATGTAGGTTTGAGTGTTAAAACACATAGTAATTTCGGAATTGAAGAATTTGGTGTTAAAATTGTGCTAAGTATTTGAAATCCTTGTTTACTCAGGATTCATGTCTTAATCAGGATTCCATCTTTCCTCGAAGCCGAGTCCATGAAGGAGAGGCCCAAACCAAGTCCAATATGGAGAAGAAGATTTAAATTCAGCAGAATCCGGATCAAATCGGGAGAATTCCTATGCACGTCTGCCAACTTCAACGGACTCTCCAGGACAGCTCACAATGAATCAGAAAACGTGCCATATATGGATAGAAAGCTACGGGAGTCTAGTTTCCAAATCACTTGGAGTCATCTCAATATCTATTTTCTAGAGGAAGTTATGACGTAATCTTCAGACAGATGTCATTCTGCCGAAATTGAGAAGAACTAGGAATCCTAAACCAACTTGGTTTAGGCTTTGTGGCTGACTTCTCTAGGGTTTTTCCTCTATATAAAGCACGACTTCAAGGACAGAAGGGGATGATCAACCCGTGCAAATAACACCAAAGCCTTTGCCGAAACTCCATCAATCTTCAAACACCACAATCCGATCCCACCTTCAGCATTTGTCCAAAGCAAGTAGCCTAGGACTCCGCTCACTCGAAGAATAGAACACGTAGGGATATTTTGAGAGTGAGTTCCATCTTCTATTTTCGGATTGCTATGTGTTTGTTCTCGTTTATGTTTGTTTTAGGTTTTTGCTTAAGTATACTTCGATTCTTGTCTATGAGATAGAAGTACTTTTGAACCATGTTTTGAATTAAAGTTTTCAATTTTTAATCAATGATTTTAGGTATTATGCCGTGAGTTTAATGTCTAAATACTTTAAGATTTTCGGTGCTATATTACATTATCATGTGAAGTTGATACAAGTAGTTGATAAGTTGCATTGTCTTTGTTTTTCATCGATTTTCTACCTATGTTTGATTTGGACTTGTGCTTAAACACATCGATTCTTTGTGTGATACGTAATTGCATAATTAGTTTATGTGTGTGACCTATAAGTAGAGCACGTAGCCGAGCTTGTTGTGTCGCGATGTTGAATGAAACCCGTAGTCTAATTCTAAGTTGGTCTATGTCATAGGAACCACGTAGGAACTTATGTGCATATCAAATTTAGGTTGTATATTTGCTCACGGTGTAGACTTAAATGAGATTAGAGATTGTCTTCTTTATTCTTACATGGTTGTTTGGTTGAGTTTGCATGATTGTTGGTTGATCACATGTATATATGTATAGAAGTAATTTAGGATTTATTATTAATGTTGTTCCGAAATTATAAAACCTTAAACCCTTTATGCTTATTTCGACATTTACATTAGATTAGATGGATCTACCCTGTAGTTGGATCCCCGGTTTAGAACGATCCCTGCTTGCTTTATACTACGATTGATTTGTTGACAGGGTTAATTGATGCGTGTGCAAATACGTCTTATCAAAGATCGACTAATAAGAACAAAACATTACCTTTTCAACTCGCAAATTATGTTATCTAATGTTGTGATAGATACAAAGCCCTTTAACTCTCTCAACTCCTCATGCTTAGCAGAATGTTGGATAGTGCAGCGAATCTTTTCACATGATGCTTTAATATCAGTATGTTGCAGCTCTATTAAAGAATGGATGTTGTCCCATGACAAATCAAAGTTACGTTGGCTTGACCCAAGTTGTCGTTTTAGCTTTGCATGTGCACTTTCAACCCTGTAAAGAAAGGGGGAAAAAGAAGTTAATTAGTCTTTAAAGCATATAAGAAATATAAACATACTGAAACACATTCAAATTACATATTGAAAGTAGTAGTACCAAAACGCATAAACTTGTTTGTCCATGCTGATACAAACTTTTCCTTGTGCACTAACCAAGTGTCCTTCAAATAGGAAATAGCATCTGAATATGATTTGTACCTAACTTCAAATGACTTCAGCCTCTCCAGATACTCCTCCTTAGTTTTAGAAGTAATCACAAATTGCCAAGCATCATTAAACATCTCAAACATTTCTGTGGTTTCAAACATGCTACTGCATTTTGCAAACACCTCATTACTAATATGCCATGTACACAACATATGGTGGCTAGTAGGAAATATTTTACGTATGGCATTCATAAGTGCCAAGTCTCTATCTGTAACTAAAACATGAGGAAGATCATCAATAAATAGCTCCTTCAACCGAGACAAAACCCATGAGTAATTATCTTCCTTCTCTGAATTAAGGTATGCAAATGCAACAGTGAATGAACCATTAGTTGAGAGCAAACAGTCAATGCGTGTTTGCTCTCAAATACCTATGTATATGATACATTATTATTATGATTACGACAATATAACGTACAATTTTTACAAATTCAGATTACCTCATTAGTTGTGAATATACATGTAGAGTCTAATAGGTAGTTTGATGAAACCCTGCTACCTTTAACAAAAGCCTCATCTTAAGGTCTTTACATTTGATAGCACCTGTATCCTACCCAAAAAAAAAAAAAAACTCAGCTGAACCAAACTGAAAGTATATATGCAGAAGTAAGTATCTGATCGATACAAGTTCTTTTTCTTCCCAAAAGACCTGACAAGTTCACCAGTTCAAAAACTCTATACTAAATGACATCAAAATATCACCCTGAATTACCACATACATGGAAGCTTTATGATGAAAATAAGCAAATACTTTACCGAGTGATGGGCATAAAACTCCATATATATATATATATATATATATATATATATATATATATATATATATATATATATTATGTTAGGACATTGGTATCATCTGGAGGTGATGATTAAATTGTATTCTAAAGAGGTTGTGTTGACCGCCTTATGTGAATTCCGGGTCAAGGTGCTTCTTGTCTTGCTAACCTTGGCGAGCTTCGTCTACTTCAACGATCGTGAAGAAGAATAGACTAGCAACACAGATCCTATGATTCCTATCTACACAAATATTCTAGAGCAAACAAAGATGAGAATCTACCTGTATCCGACTACAACGTGGAGAGCATGCTAGCGTCTTCAAACTCCATAGAACGACGAATGTGATAAATTTTGGGTTAGTGTTTATGAAGTATGTGTTAATCCAAAACAAAAACATTAAAAAAAAAAAGAATTTATAATTTGTAACAACTTATCGTCCGTTGTTGTAATTTTACATCAGGATATTTTGGTTTTTCAATAAATCAACAACGTGTGAGGTGAACAAAGAGGTTTGTGGGGTGACAATAGACGCACCCTTTATATAATTCGAGGTTTAAAAACTAAGAAATTTCAACGGATGAACACTTTAAAGATCCTACAAAGATTATATATGCTTAAACAATAGTCATCTATATATCAAATAATGATGCATTGACAACTTTCTTCAATCATCATGATACTATCAAATTATATGGCGTTATTGGAGCATCAATGAACATTTTTAAGATTCCTCCTATATGGGCCTATGGGGTTCAATGGTTCGTATATAGGGACATCAGGACACAATTGGATAAGTGGGGGAGAAAGCCCCAAGTATATGATTCCAGATTATGGTTTATTAAGTACTATTAATCCAACATGCTTAAAGTCTTAATTACCTAACTAATATCATTTTGTTATCTAGTAATCGTTTTGATATACTTGTGTCTGCATTGCATTCCTAGTTAATTATCTAGTACGTAATTGTTAGAGTCAATATGGATGCAACATTTGGATTGGATTAATTAGCTATATATCTTTGGCTAATTACAAGTGGAAAACAAATTAGTTTGTGTAACATTTTCGACCGCCTCCTTTGTTGAAGCAACATTCATTACATGATCAAGTAGAGACCGATATCAAAGTTACTAGCTAGCAAATGACATCAGTAATGCCTCGACTTGTTCCTTACATCTATTTCTTTTGGATAGGCTCGGACCTGAGATTTTTAGACTTGAGGCGAACTTTCAAATTTAGGCCCTCAAAATATAGTATTCATTCAATTTTATTTTCTCTTTTTAGGAAACACACAAAAATTTTCACAAACTAAAGCTATAAACTCAAAATCTAACCACAAAAAAACATTAGGAATCCTATTTATATTAAAAATCTTATTAATACAACAAATCTCTTACTTAGGCTACTCATTTTTTCTAAAATAGTAACTAATCTCTACTATTAGAAAACGAGGTGCTCTTTTGGTGTCTTTGGTGAAGCCCTTTTTTGAATTACCCAAAAAACCAAGGTAATAGAAAATTCTTAAAGAAATAAAAATCAATTACTATGGGCATAACCGTAAAATTAAAATTTCAAGAAGAAAAAAAAAATGTGGTTTGTTCCTACTTTTTGTGGAGCAGTTATCTAAAAAATATGATAATCAAATTCATTATACTTTAAGTGGAGCAGTTCAAGTTAAATTTCTCTCATTTTGTAAACTCACGGCAGATGTACAGGTAAAATACTAGTAATAGTAATATAAGGGTAAGATTTTATATTCATTTTTCTCTTTTGTAATTTAACACCACCCTAATTGGATGCTCTTAATTATTTTTGATTATTTTTAACTAAACTAATGTGATCACACAAAGAGAAAACAAAATTTTGGGCCTCTTAAGGCTCCGGACCCTGAGTCCATCGACTCTTAGAAATCTATTTAGGTAGCGGCCTACTTTTGGTTAGCTTATGCCTGACAAGTTCTTGCCCCGTGACTTGTTGATGTTTGGTATGGTTAATTCGATCTGGGTTCAAGTGATCTTTATTTGTAAGTTAATTTGTGTTCGTGATTCACTGATTCAATAAAACTCGTTTAACCGCCTAATAAATTAAAAGGTCTCATTGAGTAACTTGGCAGTGATGAAGTTCAGGTATAAAGGTCATGTATATTTGCACAAGCCAACTTGATTCCTCTCTTTCTCCGTAGAATATAAGGATAGTTTCTCTCTTTTTACATGATTCAATAAGATTATAGCTTCAAAGTGGAATGGAATTAGCATAACCGCATAAGTATATTATTGGGGAATGGACGTACTGGATAATGTGATTGGCTGTTTACACGGTAGCGACATCATAGTTCAATAGCTTGAAGCCATGAATGAACTCAGAACTGGCATAGTGGTACCCATACATAATGGTTATTGATTTATTATGATGCAATCTGTAACATCCTTTTGTACATATCTTACTATTAGAAAGCCAGGCGTGTTAATGTCTTTGGTGAAGTCTTTTTTTCAATTGCTCAAAAAACCAAAGTAGCAAAAAGATTTTTAAGAAATAAAAATAAAGTTATTATGAGCTTGATCGTATGAAACACCATTAGAATTCAAAGAAGAAAAAAATGGACGAGGAGAAAAAAAAAAAAGAACGTGTGTGATGAAGTATAAAGTGTAGAGACAAAGGGATATAGTAAGAGAACAGAGAATCATCATCTTATTCATTGATAGGAGCTCTTTATATAGGGAATCACAAAGTACCAATATGGTAATGATAAGGAATACATAGTTCTATTCTAACTACATATCCCAATGACATAAGGCCAAGACACACATATGGAATATCCTAGAACACTCCCTCTTGTGCCGCGCGCCGGTATGCCGGTGATGCTGATATGTCGCCTCGTTAAAAACCTCGTCAAAAAACAAAAACCTTGTGGGAGAAAAACTAAACTTTGATCATAGGAGAAAAAGAGTACAACGCACCATTCACATTTGATAGTGACATGTATGTGCTAGACTCTTCTTGAAGTTCGCACCTCCCCCTGATCTGTACAACAATCATAGGGTTTTTCCTGATTCTTACTAATCACGGAAATTTCAATAACTTAGCATGTCAATGCTTTTTAACATGTCTTCAAATGTGGCATTAGACAATGATTAACTAGATCATGTTGTATTGTCCTCAAACATGATCTTTTACACTTAAATCTTGAGAAGAAGGCCGCTTGTGAACTCAAAACATAAGTTCGTGCAAGAAATCAGATTTCCGCGCAGCATGACTTTCAGTTACTAGAACAACCGTAACTTCCTCTAGAAAATACGTATGAATGAACCGTAAACGGTTTTGGAAACTATACTCATTTAGCTTTCCAATCGTATATTAGGCAGTATGACCAAGCATGTCCGTGGAGGGTCGGTAGTGCGAGGCACACTTGAAACCACTATCTCCTTAATTTCAGACAATTCTAAGACATCACACTGAACTTGGATGAGCCTAGTTGAACAATTGATGATGAAAAATCCGCTATAGGGTAGAAGACTTAACCGGAAACACGTTGGCGATCCTCCTTTAGGATGCAAGGCCGTGCATCATCTTCACTTGGAAGAGACCAAAACGGCACAATCTAACCATGTAGATTGTAAATATGCCATACTTCTAAGAACGATGTAAAAATGTACATCTTGTTTGTAAATCAATACGAACCATAAGAGGAGACTAGTTTCATAACTTCGAAAAAAAATTCTCAAGGCATTCCTTATTGCTAATATGAGTATATATCAAGGTCTCGAATATACAAAGGACATCGATAAGACGTCTTATTACATATAGTTTGGAAAGAAAATCAATGTCTAGCCAATGACGTCAAAGTCATGGATTGCTAGAGCAGAATCCGAATCTTTGAAATCCGCTATCATGAGGATGACGTTATTGTCCTCATATTGATTTTCCGTACCTTTTTTGTATGCATTCATGATTTGAGGATGAACTTGACAATCTTAAACCAGTGATCCGGAGATCCACAACGGTTGCATTGTCATGAGCTGGCATGAGTAGTTTTGACAGATTCGTGTCTAGACCGGGAGTGTCGTCATTAGGGCCGGCGACACCTCCTCCTCTTTTCTAGACATCGGCACGACGTTTTCTGCCATTGTCGTGACCCATATTGTTGTCCCCACATTAGGGGACAATCTCAAATACGTTTATCGCATTAGCGTATATATAAACATATATACAATTCCCGTTTGCAACTGTATAATCAAAATCAAGTCTCGTTGCTGATTCCAAACCAACTTGGAAGGCCTAGAGAACTTGATGATGATCGAATCCGCTAAAGATTATGGATCAGGATACCACGGAATGTCATCGACGATATGTAGTCAAATAAGGTGGTAAGCAATCCACTTGACTTAATAACTCAAGTTGAGTTAGATGAACGTTTCGAGAAACGCTCCATAAGTGCATTCCACAGTACTTTATGGTCATTACTTTTTGCATAGATTGTCATTGAAGGCTTTTGTCGATGTGGCGCGTCAAAGACTTTGAGCGCATGAGATGTGAAATCTCGAACTCTAGGCTTGTTAGTCTGGGGTCAAAACATGTGGCTTAATCCTCTTCAATAAAAGGTTCCACAGATATCTAGCGAAGATTCACCTTAGGCATCGAGTATGTCAAAACTCAAAAAACTCAAAGGAGCAGAATGTTACGTTGCTCTTGCATACAAAACCAAGCTGTTATGAGACTTGATAGAGGTCATAAATGATGCTTTTAATGGTTTTTCTTACGGATTGATCACACACAATCCGGGAAAAGCCGTGAATTAATCAAACACAATTCAGAAGAAAAAAAAAGGCCTCGGATTGATCAAACACAATCCAGATAAAGGTCAGGGTTGATCATACATAACCCTAACAAGGAAACAAAAGTGATTAAACACACTCTTGACCCGCGAATAAAATTTCAAGATTTTGGTACATGCACGCACAAAATCTCAAGCATAGAATGGAGATGGAGAAGGGAGGAAAGGATTTTATCCTCCCCGAGTTATTGAACTTGGAAAAGTTTAGGGTTTCAAAACATACCTTTTGAAACTTTAAACACTTGAAGAAGTCGAAAATTGTTGTCGGAGGAAACCAAAAATCGCCGGCGGGCAACGGCCACGGGATTGGCAGCCGGTGATGTCGGACGGTGGCCGGGAAAACAGGCGGCGGCGGAGGTCGGACATAGGAGCCGAAAAATGCTTTTTTAGGGTTTCGGAAAACAAATGGTGGGCTATTGGCTCTAGGGTTAGAAAAAGTGTATGATAACGTGATAAAGTATAAAGTGTAGAGACAAACGGATCTAGTAAGAGAATAGAGAATCTTCATCTTATTCATTGATATGAGCCCTTTATATAGGGAATTACAAAGTATCAATATGGTAATGATAAGGAATACATAGTTTTATTCTAACTATATATCTTGATGGCATAAGGCCAAGGCACACATATGGAATATCCTAGAACAGTGTGGTAGTTTTATCCCATTTTTGATAGAGCAATTATCTAAAAAAAAATCCACATTAAGTGAAGCTGTTCATATAAAACTTTTTCCATTTTCTGATCCCGTGAAAGAGGCTAGTATATTATAATGGGAAGTGTTGCGTTGCCCACTAGTGTGTCATGCTTAGACACACAATCTTAGTATATGACTATATCCTGAATGGTCCTTTAACGACCATGTCAGCAATTTAACTGAGAAAATTGACGGAATAACCATTTGGGTGAAAAATCGTGACTTTAAAGACCATTCAGATTAAATTAAAACCAGAATGACTAAACAGATGTCGACTTCAAACCACAAGAACTATACAATATTTTACCTTTTTCTTTTTTAGATTTTGAATTTTCCTTTCAATTTAGAGAAATTTTAAAGAAGCTGTTGAAGATGCTCTCAATGTTAATCAAGTTATTCAGAATTTTGGAATGGGTCGTCTCCTCTCTCTCCCCTTACCCTAGCCCTCATCTTTCTGACGGTGATGGTGGGTGTTGGGATGGTGGCGGCAATAGACTTTGTGATGTCAGGACGTCAGGCATCGGGATTACTGCGGCTCTCCCTCTATTCTTCTCCTTAATTTGTGGCCACGGAGGGGATGATCAATCCACTGTGGAATTGTTCTCGTTATTTTGGCTTGAACGATTCTCAGGGTGCAACAATGGTGGTTGAGACTCGAGGTTGGCTTGGGTTAAAAGCTATGGAGGTGGTATAGAGGCCTTGTGAGTTAACTGTTGACATCGAAATCCATGGACTTTAGTTCGGGGCCGAATCAGTGGTTGGATTAGAGTGGTGGCTGTGCCGGTGGATACAAATTAAAGACGCATCGAGAATGGGCTTATGGACTTGCCGATGTGGGTGTTTCTCCAGTTGGGCTTTACACTAATGATGGAGGCCTCAAGGTCGCGGTCAGCGCCACCGTTGGTGGTGACATTGTGTTGGTGATGGCTAGTTTGGGCTTTGGGTCCAGTTTGAAGTTAGGGTTGCAAAGGTTGTGTTGGGCTTAGGTGTTGATTATGGGTCACTTTGGGCTGATCCAGTTCTATGGGGTTTGATGGACTTTTTAGGTTCTTGTTGTTGTTGTTCCAGGGAGATCTACCTACGTATGGTGGTTTCAGTGTCATGAATAAATTAGGCATGCCTAACATGTCGTGGTACGTTACTTGTTTTTGTTTCTCTCCATAGACTCTTCACTCTATGGTTTTCAACATAGAAATTGTCTAGGGTTGTTAGGCAGTTTTGCATGGTTACCTTCTTACGTGACCCTTGTTAACAGATCGTGTTCATGTTGTTTTCAGACATTCATTTAATATAAGGTCTGACGTCCTATTAATTAAATAAAACTAAAGATGACAAACTACATTATACAAAGAAATAAAACCTTATGCGAATTTAACCAGATATGTTGAATGTTTAGTATCCACGTGCAACTAAGATTTGGTTGGCTTCTCAGTCCTAGTTTTCTGCTCTCGTAACGTTTTTGTGTCATGCGGTAGTCCCTTTTTTTTTTTTTTTTCTTGAAACGCATTTGTCCTTTTCCTTCTCCTTGAGACATTTGCATCCAATGCGGGCTGCCGGCGACGTCTTCTGTGTGTGCAGTACATCGTGTACTAACCTTGTCTGGCTGACGACGTCAAACATAGTGACGCAGTGAAATTAGGATTTTTTTACCTATGATATGAAGCATGCGCGCTTGACGCTTCTGGAGTGTGTTATCGTCATTTTTTACCTACTGAACAAATACTTGACAAGGCCCTCCTCTAATTTGTACTGCTCCTCCGTAGACCACTTGCTGCCAAACCAATGTCGTGCCTAAGCCCTGACATGGAATCAAGAAGGAGAGAAGCCCCTGATGTTGGACTCCATCGCTATTTTCTTCTTCCCTTTATTACTTCCACTACCAAATCCCCAAATCCTCTTCACACAATCAACTCAAACCAAAGCACAAACCTTTCTCAAGCAACTCAAATTCCACATCGAGTAAACCCAACGCTACACTCCCACAATCAAACGCAAGCACATAACCAATCAATCACAGCTCTTAGAGTTGCAGAACTCATCAAAAACCCTAAATTCTAATACCTCAATTAAGCACCAACCCAACTACCATAACCGATAATTAGCAACATAAACTTCAAATTCAGCACATAAACGACTTAGAAATCCTCCAAACTCGAGCAAAAGCCAGAACAGAAAATTTCCCCCAAATTTGATTCCAGACGATTCTATCTCTCCCCAAATTATTTTCCCTCAATAATACAAATCGGGTATTACCCAATTCAAGCTCTTGCTACTGTTCCCAACAAACAAGAAAATGACCTCAGCAATCAAGTTACCCACCTCGATTTAGTTTGATTACGGATGAAAATATTATTAGAGGTCACGCAACTCATGCGTTAACGGGGACGAGAGAGCCTAACGGGGAGTTGATTTGCACACATCAATCGCAGCTTGACACGTACTCCCGACAGACAAAGTACACAATGAACGGTGTACATTCCAGAACTCACCTCCGATGTGAATCCATCCTCAACTTCCAAACAAATCATCGTTGTAGCATGCGATTCGAAACATATTACACA
Organism: Fragaria iinumae; assembly: GCA_009720345.1. Classification (NCBI taxonomy): domain Eukaryota; kingdom Viridiplantae; phylum Streptophyta; class Magnoliopsida; order Rosales; family Rosaceae; genus Fragaria; species Fragaria iinumae. Next base: position 9,849,892 of record CM019122.1, on the reverse strand, counting down.
CACACAAAACTCCAACCCTACAAAAACATTCTCAGAATACAATACTGCAACAAGTACGTTATACCTACGCAAACGTACAAGTACAACACAGTCCATATCGGTTGCTGATCATTATTCATGTGCATAACCTAATCACCATGCACACATGAAAAGAGAAAAAGGGTTTAGCTGTTGAGCATCAACTCCTCTCATTTCATCTTTTTCCATAGAACAAGTGTTCTGGGTGGAGCTTTACGCAATCCCACTAAATCCCCCACTGACAATCCACTCTCTCTCTCTCTATCTTGAGTCTCTTCTATATCTGTCTCCATTATTGCTTTTGGAAATTTGTCACTTCCTCCCTTCCTCTTCCTACCTTTTTTTTTTTTGGTCAAGTCCTGTTCCTACCTTTTTTCTCTTTCCCTTTTCCACTTCCCTCACACCCTTCTGAAACTCCCTGACACAATTTCTGGGCTTTTCAATCTGCTTCTGTTTCTCTTTCCAGATTCTGAAAAATCCAAACGTTCCCAACATGGGAAACATGGGCAGTAGTAGAGCCAACTCCTCTCGCCGGAGACACCGCCAGAGCCACCCTGCTCCGCCCCCACCGGCCCCACCACAGCCCGAAATCTCCGCCAACCGCTACGTCTTCGCTGCCGCGACGCCGTACCCGGCTCAGTACCCGAACCAAAACCCGGCGCAGTACCCGAACCCGGGAGGGTATTTCCAGTACCCGAGTTACTACCCGGCGGCACCGCTGCCGGCGCCGTACGATCACCCCCACCGGGTACCGCATCCGCAGATGGACCCGAACTGGGGCGGCGGGAGGTACCGGTGCGGGCCGGTGATGCAGGTGCCGACGCCGTACGTGGAGCACCAGAAGGCGGTGACGATAAGAAACGATGTGAATTTGAAGAAGGAGTCTTTGAGGGTTGAGCCCGATGAGGAGAACCCCGGGTGGTTTCTGTTGTCTTTCACTTTTGATGCCACTGTTGCTGGGAGGTACAGAAAGATCAGAGCTTTAGTCTTGAATGTTTTTGGTTTTGGATTCTGTTTATTAAATATGCTTGGTTGGGTTGGTTTGTTGTTTGCTGATGTGGGAATACTTAAGTTGGTAGAATTGGATTAGTTTGTGATGAATGGGGTTGTTTGGTTACTGGTTATAGAATGTTCATTGGAGTTTGAAGGGTCATTGCCATTCTGGAGGGGGTCATTATGATCATAGCTGATGGAGCTGTGTGGCTTTCTCTATAAAGCCAATTAGGGATGGAAATGAGGGATTGACTTCACCAATGATTAGTTTTGTTGATTAATTGATGGCTCTGTTAAGAAAAGATTGAGATGTCGGGGCCATGTTTTTGCTTTGTATTGTGTCTCTTCCTAGGAAGATAGGTGAAGTTTAGCATCAAAATGAATGTTCTGGCAGAGTTTTGAAGTGAAAGTTTGGATCTTGTGGTATTTGAACAGGATAGAGCTAGTTGGTATACCATGCTTATTTTGAGCTGAACTTTGAAGTGACTTAAAGGCATTCTATGATCTTGTCATTGTGAATATAGATTATGAGATAGGTAAAAGTCACAACTATGTGATCTCACAATCAGTATGGAATGAAGTGTCGGTGTGGAATTGTGCACTATTTAGTAACATGTCATATAAGGATCTTATTGTTGGGGAAGATTCATAATGATAGACTTAGGACCTTCTTTGAGTGAAAGGCAGAATTGCCTTGACTATGGCAATGAGGGAAGTGTGATGCTAAGAACTAGTTTTTCGCTTTTTGCAATAGTAATTTCTAGTACCTAGGCTCTGCTGAACTCTTTCTAACTAGAGAAATGCGATCCCTGGAGGAGTTTGCTGGAACAATATGAATTTGGGCTATTTAAGATCATGATATCGAGGCTTTAGACTCTATTTGGTTTTGGTAGAGATGCGATACTAGAAAGTTGATCATAGTTGGGTTCAGATTATATATTTTTGTGGAAGTTAGTAATCAAGTTCCTGGTGTACTGCATTATCCTTGATTAAAGTGCACCAGGAAAGATATTGTATGCGTAAAATTAAACTCCAATGCCGTTCTCATGTTTGCTTCAAAGTATTCAAATTATTGTTTTTTGACATGTTATTGTATTTCTGACTGGTATGAGTAGCAACAATGTTAATTTGTTTCCTTGTGAAATTGTCGAAGGACATATGGTAGTACATCTTTTAACTTTTGGCCATGGTCTTGATATTTAATTTACGTGCAAACTGGTGAAGGTGTGTACTAAAATCTTCTGTATGTGCCTTTCATTTTCTTAATCTTATGATGTGATCTGATCATCATGTTTTCTAATGTGGCTCTTTGGAACAGCATCACCATCATTTTCTTTGCAAAAGAAGGCGAGGACTGTAACCTGACACCGATGAAGTTTAGCCTCCTTCCACCTTTGACGGTATATTTTCAACAAGGTTTGGGCCAGAAGTTCAAACAACCCCCTGGAACTGGAATTAACTTCTCAATGTTTGATGAGACAGAGTTAATGAAAGTAGCAGGCTTGGATGTATATCCTCTAGCAGTGAAGGCAGAGGCATCCCCACCCGAGCATGATGGATCAGAGGGAAACTCTGTATCTGTAGCAACAAACTCTCAGATAACTCAGGCTGTATTTGAGAGGGAGAAAGGTGAATTCCAGGTGAGGGTTGTCAAGCAGATTCTTTGGGTGAGTGGGATGAGGTATGAACTACAGAAGATATACGGCATTGGTAATTCAGTCGAGGATGACTTGGGCAGTAACGACCCAGGAAAAGAATGTGTCATTTGCCTGTCTGAACCACGGGACACAACTGTTCTTCCATGCCGGCACATGGTAATTACATTTTCTTCCTTTCTGTTCAAAGTTTGGCTTAATAGAAAGCTTTTATTCAGGGTTGAAGTAGGGTGTCTTGTAGAGTTGTAGGTATCTGAAGGTAGGTATACAGTACGTTACCTTTCCTAATTAAAAGTGCAGCAGCTTGAATTAGTGCAGTGATTAAATAAAAGTAAAGCACTTTTTTTTATTTAAGAATCCTAGATCCAAAGGCTAGTTTTACCTTCCTTGCTTCCATCCAATTCTGCAAGGCAATGACATTTCTCAACCTGAATGTAATTAGCAGGGGAAATTCTTCTCGACTAATTTTTCAATGAATTTCTATTCTTGATGCAGTGTATGTGCAGCGAGTGTGCCAAGGTTTTGAGATACCAGACAAACCGATGCCCGATTTGCCGACAACCAGTTGAGAGGCTTTTGGAGATAAAGGTCAACAATGGTCCAGAGGAATGAGAGCATGAGCTCCGCCACTATCATTCTGTATATAATCCTTTTTGCTTTTTCCCTTGGTTCTTGTCTGCAGTTTCTTTTGCTACTATCGGCTTTCAGTGAGTTAAAAAAGGTATGCTGTATGAAATTTGCACAGAGAAAATCCTGTGTTGTACCAGCACCAAAGACATGGAATGATGTATGAATTTAGTTAGTAGTCTTGAATATACACCGTCCACTGTTGGGCTTGTTTGCTTGTCACAGGGTTTCTGCTGCAGTGCTGCTGAAAGTACTTATGGAGAAGATCAATACAGATAATCATGTGCTATTGGTGGCATCAATTTCAGGTTTCGCCTCTCAGATGAAATCGAAATTTAGGTATCTGGGGAAAGAGTAGTGACTAGCAAGTATTAGAGCCATTTTTCCGTTTTATGGGTTCTGTAATTAGGTCTAGTTTCCCTTTATCCTCAGTTTTCTAGTTCCACAGGTCAGTAGGGTAGTAAATGCTTTATGTTTGGGCTTTTCATTCCAGTCATTTGAGGGAATGGAGTTATGGAGAGCTTGCCGACTTCTTATATTCAGTTGGAGAAGAAGCCGTCTGTATATGGGAAGTAGCTGGGATAATTTTTTTCAGGCAAATCTAATGATACACTGCAAACCTTTTGTGCTATGAAAGAGAGGGCAGACACGAAAACGATGGTATGCATGCGAGTAGTAGCCTTCATTACCCGAGCAGAATGCTACATCATAAATGAATCAAGTCTTACGTAGATTATGGAGTCATTCAACCATGACCTTTCAAGTGAAAACTCTATATCGTGGTTGCGTACGGAGAACACAATTAATTAAGGGGACTGAGTAGTAAAGCAGGGTTATTAGGCATCCTTTTTCCTTATTCAAGGTGGAATATTAGAATAAGAACCATACAGGCCTAGGTTTCATACAAGTACGAAGTTTTTTGAAGCAGACCAAAAAAAAAGAGAAGTTTTTTGAAGGTAGAGTCCAGTCACTCACTCAGTCCACGCCAATTCTAAACGAAGCAAACAATAATTGAAGGCAAAACCATATAAAGAACAAGTACACATCAAACGATTAATAACTTATTGTTAAGCTGGAAAGCTCAAATAGGCAAACCAACCACAACAAAGCTACACAACAACACAATGGTGGGAGTCTCGGATTTTTTTTCATCCTATAAGACATCCTTAAACACCAAACACTACACAAAACACAACAGTGGTTGCTTATTTAGCTTAATAATTATTGCCCCAACCATAAAAGCAATAATAACTTACTAGTTAAACAACACGATCACATCATGGAGATGATCGATCAAACATGTCACCATCACAGAACATCGACGGGGTTGTCTTCCCCCCACCACTGATGCACATACACACCACTGCATCGGAGGCTCTTGAAGATGTCCATACAATCTACTGGCATTGGACCTTCCCCGTCTATGTTGCCAGAGCAGTGAAGAAAGAGCTCGTCGACAAAGCATATGGCTCCACTCTCAAATAGATCCCTCAGGAACTTCAATTCAACACTGCCTGCATTCATCTTAAGCACCACAAACTCGGCATGCTGCACTGTTTCTTTGAACCAATCAAGAAAATCAAATCCTTCATCTGCAACATATGGATCTGCTTCTCCTTCAATGTTAACACTGCTCTTGTCCTTGATTCCAGCCAGCCCTGGATGATAAACGAAGGTGATTCCCGGCTTCTTGACATAGGACAACAGCACAGTAGTGTTGTGGTCAACAAAATAAACATGGAAAGCTTTGTGTGTAATCGGATAAGAAGGCAGGAACCAGTTTGTGACATTTGATTTCAGATGCTCTGCTGCCCCAATATCGATATAGACCAGCCGCTTTTTTGAGGAAACATCAATAACATTCGGCAGATAAGTAGCCATTCCTCCATTCTCCAAAGACCTCTCCATCACAAGAGGCTCCATTTTCTCAATGAAACGTCTATTGTTCGTGAGGGATTGGCAGTCCGCCGGAAGGCGATACTGCTCAAATAGACCAGCATTTTCGTAACTCTTCCTGAACACAACCAGTGTGAAATTGCTGATATAATTAACGTGCACGATGCTGGAACTCTTCAACAATGAAGAAATTGGGGTAGCAGAGCGTATCAGGCTATTCGGAGACAAACCACTGCTACCAACAAGCATAGCCCCAATTCCACCTGGGCTAAGAACACGCTCAATCTCGAGCACAAGCAGAGCAGGGACAGAAACTTTGTCTAGATCCCTACAGAACACGAAGTCAAAAGACTTGTCCGCATAGTCAATCTCATACACAAACTGTTTGCGCTTGAGGGAGAAGAATCTGTGCTCGTAAACACCACGAGCGTTGGGAAACCCCAAATCTTGCAAAGCCATCACCGCCGAGGCCGATCCTTCACCAACACAGAGAGCATTGTTGCCATTCAAAAGCTGCTTGCCCATTAGCTCTCTGACCACAGTGACAGTCAAGTTCACATCTTGCTTGCACTTCTCGGCATCGAAAGCGCCCCAAATGGGATTCAGAAACCGGGTCTGAAACATGAACTTGCCCGGATCCAAGTTCACATTGTCCCCGCCATATTCGGATGCACAGTCAATAGTGCTCACGTAGTTGAACATTTTCAGGTAAGACCCGGATAAAATGTGAACCAAGGGAATAACAGACATAGCCGCGGCGATAAAGAAAGCGCGGAAAAACACGCGCCGGGCTAGAGATCCATGAAGGATCTGGAGTTTCACGAGCTTCATTTGGGCTCTTTTCTTTCACACGATTCGGAAAGAACAAGCCAAGCAAAACCGATCGATTCGGTGTCGAATATTGTTTCTGGAAAATAATTTTCAAGACAGGGAGTGTAAAAAAGCCAAGCTGGGAAGGAGCGAAAAGATTAGCGAGTGCAAAACCTGGAGGAGGTGTGATTCCCACCCACGAGGAGTCCCATTGATTTGTTAATTACTAACCAAACCCTTTTTGAGACCTTTGCAGGCTTCGTTTCGTACCACACCCCCGGATCCATCTCTTTGTTGAAGCTTCGATCTACATTCTCCGTGAAATGAAACCTACATCAAGATGGGCATGAGAACTTAGCTATCAATTTTGGGAACTTCTGGAAATTGAGATCTGGGGATCGGGAGATCTGAAGGTTTCTTTAGACGTCTCGAGTGGAGTGAAGGATGGAAGAAGAAGCAGATCTGCGGGGTTTAATATAACTGACGCCAGTCTCTACTAGTCGAGTGAGTCCAGTAGCCGACGATAAGGCAACCGACGGAGGAAAGGTACACGTGTCGAGATGAGGAAGCTTCGGAACTCTGTTATTTTAATTTGTTTACTGGAGTTGAACTGTAAAGAGTAAAAAAAAAGTGGCAATAATTAAAGTGGGCGGAGAAAGCAACGGAACCCTCGCCCGCCAACTCGAGCAAACGTGGGCGGGGAAATTATGGGCCGTCCATTTAAGACAGACCCGTGCCTGGGTCCCGACAGCTTCGGATACAGGGACGATTATGCTGCAGATGGTTATGTTGGATCGGACGGTGGTTATTGTATGGTTGGAGAGAAGGGTGATGTGAGGTAGAGAGGAGGGGACCGCTCAAGTGTGTTTGCGACACGTCGTATGATACTACGAGTGCTGGCATCCCACGTCAAATTTGTGGACGTCCCTCAAATGCGGTGGGTCCTCAGAGGGAACCGAAGGCATCAAAGATGGCATCCATCTTCTCATATAATTGGAGACAGCATGCATGGAGAAAATCGATCGGAAACAAAGTCCATTTCACACTCACTAGCTAGCTGGTCACAATAATATTGTTGTGTAGCATGATCTGGACCTTCTGCCATTCCAACCAACGCCTTCGATTAACTCGTATGCATAAGATACCGTGAATTCTATTATAGCTTTCGTGGCTCCACATCAAGGACTGATGGACCATCCGACCTAACCTCTCCTAGTAATTTTTTTTCAAATAATCTCATCAAAATAACACCAATTCAAGTAGCAGTTGGGCCTTCAAGTATGATCTTCAAAGAAAAAACTTCGTCTTCTATAGTCTTGGGCTAAACATAGAAGTTGGGGCACGCCATTAATTTGAGGACACCGTAGACAATAGACAAGGCAAAAGCCCGTGTCATGTCGTCTAATAATTTCTAGAGCTGTAACAACCTGATGACAACAATTGAAGAAAGAAAATGTGAAGAATTCATTTTATTGAAATGTGCAGTGTAATGGATAAAAGGTTAAACAATGACAAACGTGGTCTGTGAATTACTATTGTATCGATATTATCCTAACTTAAACATCTGTATATGATTTGGGTCTGCTGGATTTGATGACCCCTAAATGAGGTGTAGCATTTTGATTTTTATTTTGGACGAAAAGGTGTAGCATTGACGTTTACAATTTTCTTCTAAACGGTAACTTGTACTATCTTTTATTGTTTTATTGGGTTATCCTTGGCTTAAAATTTTGTCACAATCTCACTTCATAATTGCTCCGTAACTAAGACACATACGCACACCTCATTTCATTGCAACAAAGACGCTCACTCATCTGTATATATACACTTGAACGGAACTCATTCCTCTCACTTTAAAGGACCCAACCTAAGTATATGTGTATGGTCGATCTTCATTGTTCTTGCACTCAAGAATTCATAAACTCCATGATATAGAAAAGGCAAGCCTTCCAATTATTGTCAATTAACTACATGTTGACGAGCGAGGTTCTCCATTGCACTTGTGAAAGTGGTAGTAGACCAGTAGTGCTTCTCAGTCTGAATGACTAGGTGGTGACAATTTATGATACAATGCTTTAGGAGTTTGGGGTCTCTGTCAAGCCAGATGAGCAGAAGCACCTTCTCTTTTGGACCAGAAAAGGCCAAGCTTTGCTTTCACTACATTCTTACAATGTATAAGACTTTGATTGATGCTTTTTCCTACTCCCTAGTGCTGCTTTACAAATATGAAGGATAAACCTCAGCCATTAAACACAAATCATTTCTGGTAAGTTGACTTCCACAACACATAAACTAAGAGAATCTAATCCTACATATAGCAACTTTCAAAATTATTTACATATTGTTTTCTAATGCTAGTAGTATTAATCTAATCTAATAATCCTACGTTTATAAGATAGGTTGAAGTGGTGTAAGCCTCCAGCTAGTTCTTGTTATATATTTGCATCAAAAGTTTTTAATAATTTTTGTTGCGAAACACTTGATCAGATGTTTGATGATGCGCTTCTAACAATTACTAACAAAACAGAAAAGATAACAGTTAGATGGTGAGCCAGCAACAAAATCATATAACGTAGATACATTATTGATTATTCTCTTCTTTTTTGAGGGTGGAGTGGGCTTTTGCCTTGTTTCTCTTGTTCGGTAGTCATTACACGGTTTAGCCCTATTGTACCAGCATTAATGTACACCACAATGGTCTCTAGGTGGATATATTGTTAGGTTAAATTTTGTATTTTCTCTGTTTAAGTTACAGGAGTCTAGGAGTCATTGTCAAATGTGCATTCGATGCACTACCTGAGCAAGAATATGTAATATGTGATCTTCGGATCCCTTAGTTTGAGCGAGATAGCTCGTGTATGATCTTTTCGATCAATGAAATTCATCAATCTTTAAAAAAAAAAATTAAAAAAAAAAAAAAAAACTTTGTCACCATGTATAACATACTATCTTTTTAAATTGTCAAAAATCAACTGTAATACGTTTGATATTTCGCTTAACTGTCTTTTAAGGCTTCGGTGGAAGAGTATGCCTCTACGGGGATGCTTCAAGCTGAGGGCCGGGAGGGACCGTACTCCGGACGACATGTCTCCGATGATGGTGGAAGCTATATGGAGGTGGGCTTGGGCTTTTGGGCCTAGGTCTGTGTCTGGGTATGGGTATGGGCTTTAGGGTCTATGTTCAAATGTGAATAATTCTGTTTCAGACTGGGTTAAGTATCTATCATGTGCATATTCTATATATGTTCGCTATGAAGATGTTTAGGTTGCTCGTACCACACTTGCGTGCTAGTTAAGTTAATATAGAGACATAGATAATTGTAGGAGACGAGACTAAGTTTTTTTCTTTTGTAAGTTTGGTAAACACTATTGACACGTTTACTTACTTGGAATGAAATTTATCAGGAATGGGAGACGGAATGGAATAGTATGTGGAGATTTCAATTCCATTGAGCCGTTTACTTACCACATGGAATTAGAATATGAATGTAATTAATTACTATTTTAATTACTAATATACCCATGGAAAAAATGAACTACACTTTTCGATCACTCTCAACACAATTTTTTCCCTATATGTTGATCTAGTTTTGTTTGTCATTTTGATTGTCTCAGTTGATAAGTTATGTATAATAAACAAACCAGATGAACTATTTTGATTCAGTGTATTGATTGTAATTATGTGGTTACATATTAATAATATAATACAGAGGCTACGTGGTTATATTGCAATCTCGTCCTCACATAAACTTTCTTCTACCATGATTTATCAAAATCATTTGGACCTAGTACTAGCATTTTGGGTGTATCTCAAACCGCAAGTTGCAAGGGTTGAACAACAAAAGTAAGACATCATACTTTTATACATTTTAGTAATATTATATTTAAATCAAGCAAGCAATTTTATAAATAAAAAATTAAACAACTTCCACAAATAGTATATTATTAGCATATAAAAAAGAAGCCTTTAAGAAAAAAAAATTATTAACATCTTAAACAAATTCCTCAATAGTATTAGCATAATAAAATTAAAGAGGGTGTTTTCGGTATAAAAGTTCATTCCTTATTATACAATTTCTAATTCTACCTCCCCTATTGGTATTACAATTCAGGGTTGTCAAATAATCGATTCCTTATTAGGAGGTGGGACCCACCCTTATTCTAATTCTATTATGTATAAGTAAACGTTGGAAATCTCCTTTGCCGGAATTATTTCCTCACTTTTCAATTCCATTTCATGTAAGTAAACGTGTCCTATAAACTACGTCCATTTAGATGTTGATATTTAATGGTAATCAACTTCTGTTCTAAAAGCTTGAATACTCTTGTATAAACTGAACATATCTTGTTAGTGTTTATTTTGTACAAACATGCAATAAGATTTGAGAAAATATTTGGATTTGTTGTGATTCCTTGTTATGATCCCTGTTCTTATATTTAAGAAGTCGACATCATTGTTAATATCCTATCCTACGTTGGCTGCTCTGATGAAAACTATATTGTACTCTTTCTGAAAGGGACAAAGAATACTGAATGCTGATTATATATAATCTATTGTACGGTCAACGTGATTATTATTGATCATCTAATGTCCAGATCACTTCAAATCTGCTCAACTAGGACAAAACATCAAACTTTGCGGTGGGGATGGATGCCCTGAAAACGAAGTTTTCCTATGAACTATACCACACCAGTCACCACCTGCTCTTTTCATTTTTCTTTTTCTCCGGCACGGTCCAAAAATCCGGCATAGATTTTCATTAAGCAAAAGAAACATAGACTGGAATACTGGATTGTCACATTGTGGTAATTAGCTACAAGAAGGCCACTGGATAGGGATAAAACTCAAGGAATCATGTTCTTTTTTTTTTCTTGAAAGGGGGAATCATGTTTAAGACGCAGGAAATTTAGCTGTAGTAGCAAAACTGATTTCCATCTGGCTTCTTGGGGACATTGTTCCATACCAAAACTGGCCCTTCATTGGACACAACGGGCGTTTGGTTGTGCAATCAGAACCTCATTTACTCTGCTCCAAGTGTTTTGGTTCCGATACTGATTCCAATCCGAATATTTGCAAGCTAATGAAACGAGTTTGTACATAATACATAATGAAAATCTTTTCGAAATAACACAGTATCAGTACAACATGTTTATATTAGTATTTCCTAATCCTCTACGAATTATGGAATATTTAAATAAAATTTGTACTAATGAATAAGAAAAACAAAAATGGTTAACTCATATATGTCGAACTGCAGAGATCACACACGACAAAGCTAAAACCCTTTGATCACTTTTCGCCGGTGCCGAACTCCTCTTCAATCCCTGTTGCAAAACCGTGGGCCCTTGGAAAATAACATAAATTCTGCTTTGGCATTTACCTGAGTCATATACGTCTCTCTCTGTCACTCTGAGCTGCCTTCTTCTCTGTTATTCTCTCCCTCTCAGCTGCCACTTGTCTCTTTTGGTGTTTCTTCAGCTCATCTTTACTTCACCTCTCGAGGGTTCTAGTGTCATTTGCAGAACCTGAAACAAAGGCCTTGTCAGAATTCAAGTATGGCAATTGAAGAAGAAGAAGCTTCTGCTAAGCAAAATGATGCTGCTGGCATTTCCACCAGTCAAGTTGATCCTTCACCCCAAGAGGTACCTCATTCGCTTTCCTTGCTGAATTCTGTGATGGGTTTTGTGATGCTTTGCATGTTTCTTTCCTGTTTATGATTTTCATTACTTCTGGGTTCTATTCTTTTTACCAGATATATGTGCTTATGATTTACCTCTGTGCTAGAGTTTTTATCTTTACTTCAATTGGGTGAAGCATACTTGATGTATCATAGTACTGTTAAACAGCAGCAATCATGGAATTTAGTGAAAGACATCAAATGCTTTAGGGGTCCATAATCTGCCAACTTTTACGCCATTCAAGTGATTCAACTCTGCTTGGTATTTGTAAAATCATGTAATTCTTCTTGGAGCTGTTGATACTTGAGAAAAAAAGGAGAGCTTACTGTTGGGTTTGGTTTAAAATTCTGCATTGTCAATTTGTCATGATGCTCTTATATCATTGTGTTCCTTCATATTTCCTTGTGCTTCAATAAGGATCACCCCTGTGTTGGTTTCTTTTCCTTTTTTACATATCTTGGTTAGTGAAATTAAATGGATTCATGCTAGATCTTCAATTAACAATTCTCATTTATTTGAGCATCATTGTTGTATAACTGGTACTTGATCAGGTTTAATGTGAAAGACATATTCTTGCTGATCTCAAGCGGTGTCTTGTTCCTTTTACAGGATGGAAATTCCACTGAGATAATTGAAGAAACTCCTCCTGAACACCCATGGAGACGACAGAACCTCGCCTTACAGATACCCTCAAGAACTCTTGCGGATGCCAAAGAGGATTTTGTGAGAATAGACATGCCCCCAACTCCAAGTCCCACTCCCAAAAGAGTAAACTTCTCCCCATTACCCAGTCCTTACTTAAACAAAGTCAGTGGATCCCCAGGTCCCTCATCCTCAAAAACTAAGTCAACCATAAAAAGCCTCCTTCCAAAACCAAGTTTCAAGTATCGGAACACTACTTCAGAGATACGGAAGGCTGCTACGCTTGCACTAGGAGGTACACCTACAGCAACCCGTCAGAGGCCTATAATTTCTAGGACATTTTCTCTTACAAACCTTTTAACACCAAGTCTGAAGAATACATCATCATTGCCTACAACTCCAATTTCTCACTCAAATCCAGAGTCTATGCATGGGAGGAACACTGTTGATCTGGTAAGTTCTATTGTGAGTAGCTATCACATTCTAACTAGACCACTGGAAATTAGTTTGTTTGTTGCGAAAAAAACTAGTTGATCACAATGCTTGGAGACATCAAGTCAAACATAAAATAAATCTTGAGTTCAAGTTGAATACCATGCCTTACCTGTTTCAGTGTAAATCTCTAATGTTGTATTATTTTGTATTACTCCATCATACATAAAGGTCGTTCATGTGAATGTATTACCTGCAAATGGAGAATAAATTGCTGCACAGTTATTGTATATATGCAACTTTTCCTTTATTTTGGCATTTCTTCTTGCGTGATGATTCTCCACTGATTTTCCTGTGCAATTACAAAATTCTAAGGAATGACTGAAGCCAATTGATTTCCTTGACATCACATATAGCAATGACAGTGCAGCCTTCTTTTGAAAGGTGTTCTTTGACTTTCCCGTTAATTTCATATACTGAAGTTCGACTTCTCAGATTAAAAAAGTAACCGTTTAACCTTAGTTATGTTCGCTATATTTTAGAGGGGATATTTATCAAAATCAAAACAAACATGAGTTTAGTTTTGTAGGGTGCATGATTAGCAGGAAAGGTGCTTTTTACCAATTTATTCATGTACTATTACTTTAAGCAGATAATATGTTCATCAGTTCATCCAGCAATCCCTCCCACCTTATTCTTCCAATTTTATACTTTGCAGAAAGGAGGGCGCCAGCTGCCTATTCATCGTTCACATTCAGTACCTGTGCTTAATAAAGATGGGAGTGTATCTCTAGGTGGTGTCATTCGAGTGATTCCTTCCACACCACGAGCGATGGAGAGAACTGTTTCAATAACTTCATGCACCTCCCCAAAAGATGACAATGGTAATTTTGCATTCCAATTATTTTTCTAGCTTTTGTTCATATCATTTTCATTGAGATCTGCTGAAGTGCCAGGATATCTGTACTTTCAGATTGTAGCAACCTTTAACTCTAGTTTTGCAACTAGTGATAACCAACCTATGCCTTATCTTAGTTCTGTGGTTCAGATGGAAGTGATGATGATGGTGAAGATATTGCCGCCGAAGAGGCTGTTTGTCGAATTTGCTTAGTTGAACTGGGGGAAGGTGCTGACACCCTGAAGATGGAATGCAGCTGTAAAGGTGACCTCGCTCTGGCCCACCAAGAGTGTGCTGTAAAATGGTTCAGCATTAAAGGTAATAAAACATGTGATGTGTGCAAGCAAGAGGTCCAGAACCTGCCTGTCACGCTTCTACGAATTCAAAATGTTCAAGCACATAATTTACGAGGAACTAGAGCACAGCAGCCCGAGGTTACTCAATATAGGCAAGTGAAATTTACAACTGCTGTTATGAGCAGGAAATGGTCTTTGCTCTTAATTTCTTGTGTGGTTTTGAAAAGATGCAGCTACTTGTTTAGATAAATAGAAGTCTGTTCATCAAAATAAAAAGAAAATGTCGTTTAAAATTAAGGACTTTCATTCATAATCTTGATTGAGGGATTTACCCAAGATCAATAAACGAAAGTGGACTTGGTATAAACTATGCAGTTTGGAAATAGAAAGATGGAAAAGGTAAATGATTTGCCTGACCATCTTTCACTTATTGTCAATGGGGGCATAATGCAGTAAAATGGAGTGAATCTTGTATAGACCACCTTCTAGGATGCTATAACTGATACGTACTGCAAACTTTCCAGGGTCTGGCAGGATGTTCCCATTCTCGTCATAGTTAGCATGCTCGCATACTTCTGTTTTCTTGAGCAGCTTCTGGTATGCTATTCAGCTTCTATATGTTTTTCTTTTTCGACATGGCTAAAGAATAACCTATTATGATCACATGCACAGGTAGGAAAAATGGGATCAGGTGCAATTGCGCTCTCTCTTCCTTTTTCCTGTATATTGGGTCTTTTGGCATCCATGACAGCAAGCACAATGGGTAGACCAGCTTACAATTCTTCATTCGTACCATAGTTTACTTGCATAAACCAATCTTCTATTTTACTGACTTTGCAATTTTTCCGCAGTGAGAAGAAAATATGTCTGGGTTTATGCGACCATTCAGTTCTTTTTGGTGGTTCTCTCAGCTCATCTACTTTATTCATTGGTAAGACATTCTGCTGACATCAAGTAGTTATGAGATTTACAAGTTGAAAATGTGATGATGCTCTGTGAACTATATATCTCGGTTTGTGTTAAAAACGCTTAGAATGAGGAATTTCCTGATCAGTAAAATGTAGAAGTGTCATAAAATCGAATAAGACATCTAATATGAGATGAGGACTGTTATTTCAGCTTCTTACCTGTGGAACTTATATGTTCTGGTTGGATCTACAGATTCACATGCAGGCAGTTCTGTCGGTTCTTCTTGCCACATTCACGGGGTTTGGAGTTACAATGTGTGGGAATTCAATTATTATTGAGGCTTTGAGATGGAGGGAAAGATGGCTTTCTCGGTCAAATCAACAGCATGGTACTGCCGCAGTGACTCAGCCGAATCAACCACAACAAACAGAGACAAATCCTCAGCATCTTGAAAATGAAATTCAAGGTGCTGAAGCTGGTCGTGGCAGCTGATTCACAATCGTTAGTATACACTATACACTGCCTCTACAGCGTCCAGTGCGGCTGTGAACTACAAATGATCTGTAGTGAGCTTATTAGCGTTGATGTATACTAACCATTTCACATGTATATGTTAGTTCGGATGTTGAATCTTTGGCTTTCCAAACACATAACTTTAGAACTTGGGACCTTTCTTGGTAGAAAAGGTATTGTATTTGAGGTTTGAAGTTTAATGTTACCTTTGTAATTAATGAACTGAAACAACACTTATTTTGCTGTTAACTAGTACGAGTGGTCGAGTTTGGTAAGAATCTAGATATGGAACCTCATACCAGATTTGAAACCCGACACTGATTGAAGTTAAATCTCAATATATTCTTGATAACCAGGGAGAAACCGTTCTAACATGATCTGACATGATCTTCTAACACGGCCCTTTGAGCAAACTGTGTAATCTCAATTAAAAAAAAAAAACTTGTCTTGCTGTCTATTATACGATATGAACATAGAACCATTTAGGAAATGCTGAGAGAAACAGATCTCAAGGGAGGAACATAATATTATTCTCGTCATTCAATAAATATGTTTCAGAAACAGCCGTACTGCAATTACAAACGGGGTTGTTTCTCCCTCCCAATCTCTTACTGCCTTCAATGGCGATTTTCTATACAATAGAATCAGTTGGTTGCATGGCAATTGGGAATGCCAGTCAGATTACGCTCACAAAGTGCTATTCGGGAAAAACCAACTGGTAAGAGTAGAAAAATGGCTACACGAGCAAATCAAAATGTACTCTATGGAAAGAAGCTTGTTTTGCTTACTCTCTGATGACAGATCATTGCTTAAGACTGGTAATGCCAACCTTGCTTGACAGCAAAGGCTTCTCCTTCAAGCTGGGACTTAACACAGTTTCCCCGTTGCTTGATGGGCTTTCTGAAACCCCAGGTCTCATCCAAATTTTAATATTCCCTTCACGGCAGACAGTAAGAACTGATTCTTGAGTAAACAAAACGCCAGAGAGAGGTTCCGTGTGCACACGATGAGCAACAAGAGGTGAGATCTTTGGAACATCTCGCATGCTTGGAGCAGGCTGCAACGTACCCACTGGTAGTGCATTGTCCCAATGAGATGATTGGCTTCCAGTACTATATGTGGGGGAACCACCTGGAGGGCATCGGCGCAATGGCACCACAATCTCATCCATTTCCAGGTCCCACAGAAGTAATTGTGTGTCCTGCACACAATCAGAAAACTATAAACATCAGGACTAATAATACACGCACCACCTCAGTTACTTCAATATTTTCCTAACCAATTTTTGCAAAAGGCAATTTTATCTGAGAAAACAAATAAGGGGTTTGAGGAAAAATACTAGAATAAAGAGGAATAACAAGGTCATAACTTTTCTCAAATGCACTCACTTCAAATCCTGAAAATTTCTTATGCCAAGTGTATTCTTATCAGACCATTGTATGTTGACCACTTCCATCTTACACTACACTATCTAAAATGTCAAATATATGCATGAACATAAAGATAAGAGCCAAAAAAAAAAAAAATTAAGAAATGAATGTACGATAACTACAGCATTATGCTTTTTGTTATCTAATTATGTAAATATTGATAAGAAACGCCCTAATTATCTGATACCTGACCAACGGAACCAAACCGGTACATGACAGTTTCCCCGATACCTTCTGAATTTGGTGATGACCAATATGGATCAAACGCCACGCCACTGACCTGCCAGCAGCATCCAGTAATAGTTTAATACGGCAGCTCTATCAGGTATTTATAACAAGCCTGACTCTAGAAACTTACCCAAGAATTGTGCCCCTCTCCCCATGCTACAACTTTCCGATCTTCCATACTCCAAACTTGAACCAGATCATCTTCACCTCCTGCCAGTATGTATTTTCCATCCATGCTGTTCAGAAGCATATGCAATCAATCACACAATCATCACAAAAGAACAATTATATCTTAATACAAAAAGAGCCACAAATACAGGAACTTAAATCTAAAGGTAAGCTAGGGGATTGGAAGAATATCAACAAAGATCAGCAGCAAGCTAATAAAAAATGATAAACAAAACAGTAAAAGACTGCAAACCTCCAAGCACAACATAGCTGAGCACCATAGTAACTTTTCCCCCCACATATAAGCTGCTCTTTTGAGTAGTCAAAAACACGTAGATAACCTGCATTTCGTAATTAATTCTAGCTCATATTCTTCAAAAAGAAACTAATATAACAGAGCAAATGGGCAATGCAAACAACATCATATTGAAATTATACCGTCTCTTCCAACAGTTGCTAAATACGCTCCATCAGTTGAAAAAGCAATACTATTAATTGAACCTAGGCATATATGCCATCTGGCAATTGGGTTACTCTGCACAAGCATAGTAGGAGTCAAAAAAAATAATCTCAGTGCTGAAGGAAGCAGAAGTATAAACTCAGCATGTCCGATTCACATATATCCAAAAAATTATCTAATATTTATAAGTCGTTTTGTACATGCAACTGCAGTTATTCAGCCAAGTCACAAGAAAAACATTCCAGCACACCACATATAAACACTAAGATCTCAACCATAATACCCTCTGCTAAAAGTAAGAGGATCTACTAGCCTAAAAAAAAAAAAAAAAAAGGGTTATTTAAACAACCGCTGATAATTTCCCAGCTCTAAGTTAAATTATGCACCATGCATCTTCACTAACACATAATGAGTAGGGAATCATTTTTACACTTTTATAGTCAAGGACCTCAGCTTCCATGCTCTACCTTTCAATCAAATTTACCTAGTGCTGCGACCTTAAAAGATGAATGTGTAGACAAACTCCCGTCACCTCTGGATGTATGAACTTCAGTAACTATCACCAATGTAACAGAAAAAGATCACGTGACAATATACTTAATCTATAGCTTATCTTAGCATCAAATTATGTGGTTCATCCTAAATCCATATGTTTCTAGATTCTAATAGAGGCATCCAATTGGGTTACAAATGGTAAAATCCAGCTGGCACTAGACCTCCTAATGATTCTGGGTGGAGAGAGAGAGAGAGAGAGAGAGAGAGAGAGAGAGAGAGAGAGAGAGAGAGAGAGAGAGAGCCTAGCTGAAAACAATTATAACTGTTATATGAACTAAAACAACTAACAGAGTGAAGATTGAGTAGTCACAAGTCCAGCAAAGTGCCCTTATTAGACTAGAAATTCTCTGTATAAGATTACCCAAAGACAGCGGTGAAAGCAACTTGTACCAAAATGTGGACAATCTGTGACACCAGTATAAGAGCATTGTGCCATTCACTTTAAAACTTGAAATACTAATCCCCATGGTGATATAGCAGCTGTGCTATATCATTCCCTTATCAATTAACAGACCTTGTAGAAGAAATATCAACATGTGTTTTGAAAAGATAACAAGCACAACTCAATACCTTACTGTAACGTGCATGTGCAACAGAAAATTGAGCTTGATCCTTTATAACAGGGAATGAAGTATCGCCTGCACCATCTTTGCTCTATTAAAAAAACAATGAAAACATAGCACACTCAGAATCTCATATTACTTGAAACCAAAAAGAGAATCATGGAATATTAAAGTAAAGGCAGTGAAAAGTATTTCTATAGATAATAGAAGCTCGCCTTTTCATATACATACAGATTCCCATCAGCATGAGCAACAACAAAAGAGCCATCACCACCAGGAACCCATGCAACACTAGTACAACGGCTGTTGAAAACAGTGTATTAGGCAATATATTCCACAAAACTGTACAAAGAAGTCAAACCATCACACAACTCTCAAAAGAGGTCTATTAAGGAATGACAAACACAAGCAAGAAATGTTAACATATAGCATTCTCTGGGATGCAGCTTGAAATCAAGTACAAACAAAAGAAGTGTTAAATTCCTGCAATCCATTATAGAAATTAAAAAAAGAAAAGAAAATGCACTTGCCTAATACTAACAGAACCATCTTTATTATAATGCTGAGCCCCAACCAGCTTCTTTCCGACATCTTGTAATTGTTGTCTCAGTGACACTGAGTAGACTACAAGAGCATTTATACAACCTTTAGAATTTGAAATTTCAAAGACAAGATTTGATTTCAGAGTCTAGCAAACACTTATACCATCACCAGAGTTCAATCCAATAACCAAATCATGACCATCCTTGGCGTCTTGATCAAATGCGTGGCACACGGGATTCGAATTACTGAAATGTATAGACTTTATTGGATCCTGCAAGCAACAAGAAACCTATCATTAACTAACTCCATCACCTAAACAACAACAAAAAAGTCCGAGAATACCTTGTCTTGAGTATTCAAATCACTAATGTAGATTGCATCTCCCACATTGAAGATCAGGTAAGAACCTTTCCCATCAAAGTTGGAAGTAGAAGTTGAATTACTTGAACTGGAAGCCACCAACGACCCTACTCTACTACTCGCGCTAACACTCTTACTCACACCATTCCCTCCAACAAAGCTAAGCCTGCTCCCATTACTAGCACCCAACAACCTTGCTGCAGCTGACCGTACACCACTGCTAGTACTAAAGCTTGAAGATGGTGCAGTCGGGGTTGTTGGGGCAGGCTTGTCCTTAAGATGTGCTAACGTTACCTGATAATCAACAGCCAACACTAAGCTCATATATGATAATGTACAGGTTTCGATACAAACCTGAAATATCCCTATCAACTTATAATCCTTGAAAATTACTCTACCAGAAGTAACTACAAGACAATGTAGCAATACCAAATATGAAACAGGGAAAGCTAAAATTCACCTATAATGTAATTGAAAAAAACAATCTTGGTCCTTACATACCTCACACTTCCAACATTAACAACACTCCTTTCAACCACTAGATTTCACTTTTGAGCAAAACCCACAAAGCTAAAACCACCCAATGCTCAATTCTTCCTAACACAAACCTAAAAACCCATCACAATCAAAAACCCAAAAAGGAAAAATCCAATCTTTACACAACCAATGCTTCAAATAAGTAAAATTAACAAAATGGGTAATGAAAATTTAACCTGAGTGACAGTTTTGCCGTGAGGGTAGTGAAGAAGGCCGGAAGGGTGAGCCTTCTCGTATTGAAGCTTGTACCTTCCCTCAGGGGTCTTGAAATAGGTCTTTAGCCCCGGCGACTGAGCGTTGTTGTTGGCCGCCGACGACGAAGAAGAAGCCGTGGACGACATCATACCGTTGGCGGTGTTGATCATGGCGTCGATTACGATGCACCCTGCAGCATACGATCATGACCCTCCTGGGGTTTTTGAGAAAATGGTTGCTCTTTCTGTTTTGGGTTTTTGGATTTAAGAGCAGAAAAGGTGGGTGTTCTTTAATCTTTGCTGTGTTTAATGGCTTCCGGATCAAATGGGCTTTGCACTGTGTCTCTGTTGTTGTTGGAAGTTGCGAGTTTGGAGATTTTGACTGTTGTGATGTGTCAGTCAACAGAGTGGACGGCTCGGATGAGGTGATCTTTGTGGGACTGAAAATAGTGTGGGAAGAGCAGTGTGGTATGAACCAGCGAATGGCATTGGTTATTTTTGAGACACTTTCCTTATTGATGCAACGATTTGGGTCCGCAATGAAAAGACTTGTTCATGTGGCTTTGAGATATTCGGTAATATTCATCATATTCAAGTTAGAGTAAAATTGAGGTTCATATACGATGCAACATATTATTGTTGGAGAAGAAAAATGTCACGTTTCAAGAACGATGAATAAAATATTACTTATAAGGTGATTCATAGTTAATATCTTTACCAAAACATTTTGTGATAAAATATAACACCTTATAAGAGATTAAGATGTTAAGTTGATAAAAGGGTAAAATATTGTATAGTCATTGTGGTTTAAAGTCGACATTTGTTTAGTCCTATGGTTTTATTTTAATATGAATAATCCTTAAAGACTTAAAGTCACAAGGACTAAACAGATGTCGACTTCAAACCACAAGGACTAAACAAATTAAGATAAAATCACAAGGACTATTCAGATTAAGATAAAACCACAAGGACTAAACAGATGTCGACTTCAAACCACAATGACTAAACAAATTTCAATTCTTAATAAAATATCTTGGTATAACATGTCACAAATCATGATTTTTGTTTAACATGTATTACTTGAATGCTCTCTTATTTGCATAGGATCTGAATCAATCTTCTTTTCTAAGAAAGTATAAACCTTGGTTATATGATTCTAAAGATGTTCACAAACTTATCATGGCACACAAAAAGCCAATTTTTTAACTTAAAAGAATCATTGAAACTGCTTCCCATCTAGGGATTATTTTATACAGGAAGAAGAGGAAGAGGAAGAGGAAGAGAAGGAGGAGCAGACATTCAAGCATTGCACATTGTGTGTTGTAACTTGTATCTTCTATGGGGCTGTGGGAAGAACTTTGGGTTTAGGCACAAAATAAAAGGGATAGTTTATGGGAATATCAACTAGTTCAAATGAAGAGATCGCATAGGCTTTTCTTAAAATAAGGATTGTTTGAAGCCTTGAACTCTTGACGTACCCTTTTGTTTTGAAACTTACTTGAGTCTAAAAGTCCCCTTAATGATATCAAATAACATAAGGCTAGAGCAATCATCTAAGCTCATAATAATGGGTTAGGCCTCACTGGTAGTAGTAGTATTAGGTAGTGAAAAGACCACATCAGTATAATCTTACAGAGTTTGAGAATGCAAGTATAGAATTAGAACTATACAAAGTAATGCAATGACTAAAATTGGGATGAATATAAGTCATAACATGTATGATGCATCATCACACTTTAAAAACCTTTAATAAAACTTTTAAGGACCCATCACTGGTTAGTGGATATATTCTTCAAACTAAGAGGATTCATTCTCAGAATAAATTGCTGGCTGAACCCCCTCTTCTTTTGTTTGCTTAAAGATAGGACTAGATTAGAAATGGATATTAATGAGAGGTGAATGAATTAGAGGTGATTTTTTTCCTTTGTATTAATGAGAGGTGAATCAAATTTCTCAGATGGTAATCTAGGTTTTTTTTTTTTTTTTTTTTTTTTTTTTTTTTTTTTGGAATAAAGGGCTTATGCGGCTGTCATCAAGCCTTGATTAATGAAACTGTGGAATACAAGGGGGAGGACATTGAGCCTAAACCTTTGATTACAAAGACCTGAATTAATATCAACAGTCTCTACAAACATGTACTCAACTAGGCACCGACTAGCAAAGAGTGATCTAATTGCTACTCTATTTGCTTTAACATAGTAGTGACATAACGAAAAGTTAACTTGACTATTGTGAAGCATAATTACCACAAGTACAACTTTCATACTATGTTGTCGTCGGAGGATAAATCTGACGACACTTAGCTTCACTCTCTCACTAGGCGGTAACAACTATTTGACGAAACAAGGAATTCGCTGCATACCTAGGGCAGACAAGGCACTTTGAGTGCACACACAGACATAAAGCTCGACTCGCTCTACCAACTAATGTAGAGAATTATTACTCGCAAAAGGCGAGAACAAACTAAAAAGCATAAATAAAATAATTAAATTCAGTTTACTCCATTGTAGAGGTAAATTCATGTTAGTTCCTAAACTTTCAATTTCATCATATTACCCCCCGAACTCTTGTTTTTCTGGTAATTTAGCTTCTCAACCCCCAAAACGTCATCACACATCATCAAATTTCAACGTCCTAATTAGACGGAGCATGAGTGATAGGAGACGACAAACAGAAAAATAAAAGCTCGAGGGGTAATCTGATGAAATTGAAAGTTTATGGTCTAACATGAATTCACCTCTAAACCAGTGAGAAAAACTAAATTTAATTCTAAATAAAATATGACACTTTTGAAATAACTAGACGTTAATGAACTTGAAATAGGACCCCAGGCCCAGTTACCACATTGCCAAGGACAGGCCCATATTCGGATTAGGGCAGAAATGGCCTAAAATTTGGATCCAATCCAAGACAGTTGCTGCAGGACCGCCGCTCATTGATCCCACCCGCCGTCGAACAGACGCCACCGACAGAGACCTTGATACATCCATCCTCCATCACCACCAGAACACGCGAGTGCCCAAACACCTGATGAAGAGAGACACTAGAATTAGGGTACCCACCGTCGTGCTGCCCAGACTCACCATCATCCACCCCAAGATCTGAAATCACGAGCGGCGCCACACAGCCGAACCTCCTCCAAGGCGCACCCCATCCTTCTGCAGTCACTGCCCTAAACTGAAATCCAAAAACCACGGCGACAAGTTCTCTCCAAAAACTAGCGGAGACTCCTGCTTTTCTTTTTCTCCAAATGTTCTTCACTAATGCAATTTAGGTTCTTAAAGTTCGTAGGATTTCATATGTTATTTGAGTAAATACAATATTAAGCTCATCCAATGTTATCTGATTGATTTACATAGAGATTATCTGAAATTTACAGTTAACTTTGAATTCTTATGGGTAGTTTAGGCATAATTTCTTTTATGTTTAGATGTTAAATCAGAGGGACTCATAAAATTAAAGTATAGCAGAAATTGGTCCTACTGTAACTGCCTATATTTTGAAAACTTTGACAACTTGAATTACAAGCTTTCTTCTGTAAAGTTTGCACCAAACAATAAGCAATACAAATGCAATCATTCCAACATTTATACCCCACTCACTTCATTCACATATCCTCCTATTTTTCCTGCCCTGCCAAGCAAAACTCCCTACCTCTCTATTCCTCTTACTTGCCAAGAAAGAGTTGGCCTATTGGATTCTAGATGACATTGTCTTTCCACCTTAAAATGACTCCCTTTCACCTAACTATGCAATCATATATATACCCTCACCCCTCTTCACCTTTTGCTCAACTCTCCACCTCAGTACCTTTCTTATTATTCAAAACCAAGCCACAGACACATAAACACAAACAATGACACCCCAATACCGCTTCCCATTCTTCTTTTTTGTGATCTTCTTCTTCCATTCGCGCATTGTTTCTGCTCAATCTCCAGCAGTTGCTCCGGCACCATCAGGAACCAATGTGACCGCGGTTCTTGAAAAGGCCGGTCAGTTCACTACTTTCATCAAGCTTCTCAAAAGTACAAAGACAGCCGACCAAATCAACACGCAGCTCAGCACATCAAACCAAGGCATCACCATCTTTGCACCAACTGACAATGCATTTGCATCCCTCAAAGCAGGCACACTAAACTCCATTTCGGAACAACAAAAGCTCCAGCTACTCCAGTTCCATATCCTCCCCACTTACTATAGTAACTCACAGTTCCAAACCGCCACCAACCCTTTGCATACACAGGCCGGGAATAGCGATGATGGGCAGTTCCCACTCAATGTGACCACATCAGGCACCCAAGTGAACATAACAACTGGGGTTGACACTACCTCAGTGTCTAATACCATATTCACAGACAACCAGCTAGCTGTGTATCAGGTGGACCAGGTCCTCCTTCCTCAAGCAATTTTTGGCTCACCAGCGCCCGCTCCAGCGCCAGCTGCTCCCAAAAAGAGTGTTAAAGGTTCTGATTCTCCTTCAGCAGGGTCATCATCCGATGACAGTCCTGTTGATGCATCTGCTGCAATGGGGCTGAAGCACCAGACCATCAAAGCTGTGTCCCTTGGAGTAGCAATGTTTACAGCATTCTTGTTGTGATGAGTGAACAACTGTAGTCATTTGAATGTCTGTTTTGTTTTCCATTGTTTCAGTTGCCTATTGTGCTAAGAATTTTGTGCTGCAGTTATTATTTGAACTTTATTGTTCTTTTGAATAACACTTCTATTCAGATAGTATCTTCTGCAGTGGAACTTACATAACTAGAACTGAAATTCTTCAGCTTCATTCCTAATTCACTAATAGTGCAGAGCGCTGTAGTTCCGACTATCTCTAATGAACAAATATATTTTCCCAGAATATAAAACATATGGATGTATTACAGTTACTAATTTTCTTGGCCCAAAAAAGTAACAAGAACAAAACTAATTGTCTGATGAAATACACCTTATCTGTTTCTTTACTTCTTGTATAAAAAAAAATTAACTAATTCATTTCCTAATCAGAACTGGTCTGAACATAGAAAGGTACATTCAACATATACAGATATGGACCCAAATCCATTTCGTTTGATGAACTAATAGAAGCTCCAGACTCGAGCATTGTAATTCCTGGTGGATAAAAATCCATGTAACACCACCTGTCAGCGATTAGTCATATTGGATCGGGAGCTCCCATAGAATGACACAAATTTATAGCACTCTGTTAGCTCAAGCGTCTGGACAGAAGGAAGCCATTCTTCAGTTAAAAGAAAAAATCAAAACTGGAAATCAAATCCACCAGGAAATCCTCCACCAAATCCACCGCCGCCCCCAGGAAAGCCACCTTCAAAAGTGAAAGTATATTGCTGTCCACCGCCACCATGGAAAGGATTAAAACCACCACCGCCGCCACCCATCCCCATCTCTTCAATATCTTCACCTCTATCATACTTGGTACGTTTTTCTTCATCACCAAGAACCTGTAGAGGATTACACAAAGTCAGATTGGATTTCCAACTTGCAGCATACACTGCAGCGCACCGTAACCATATGCATACAAAATCTAGTAAAGGTTCAAGTTCAATAGAAACATAAGTTTAGAAAGAGCTTATGCACACCTCGTATGCAGCAGCAATTTCTCGAAATTTCTCCTCTGCTTCTTCTCTATTTTCAACGTTTTTATCTGGATGCCACTGCAAAGCAAGTTTCTTGTAGGCACGCTTAATCTCAGATATACTTGAAGTCTTTGAAACTCCCAAAATCTTGTACCAGTCTTTCCGTTTACTCATCTTCAAGGCTTTCTCGGCTCTCATGTATGTTTCTCGAATATTCATATCCTGCATAATCAGCAAGATGTTGATACTATAAATTCATCGGCATTATAAATTCATTCTTCAAGGCAGATGTTTATGTAAACACATGCTACTTTTGATTTTTATCTCTCAGATACCACAGTGCACGTATAATGATATTCCAATCCATATAGCAAGAAAAAATAGAAAATAAAAGTAAAATGTTGAAGAAAAAACAAACAGAATAAATAAAAAATGTTGGCTCTTAATCTACGCAAGTTTCTTTACTGGCACATGCATCAGTGTGCTCATTTGTACATAAACTTAGTGGGTGCAACAATTGTGAGAGGGGCATATTGTATAAAAAATCATTAACATATTATGGAACAATGGCTAACCTGAGGTGATTTTTGAGCTGCTGATTTTAGATCTTCTATTGTGAGAGGGGCATATTGTATAAAAAATCATTAACATATTATGGAACAATGGCTAACCTGAGGTGATTTTTGAGCTGCTGATTTTAGATCTTCTACAGCTCCCTCCCAATCCTCTGTCAGAAGTTTAGCTTCACCCCTCTGTAAGCATCAGATTTAGTAAACAGACTGAGCAATGCATCATACGAGATTACATGAAAGGTAATTCTGTAGACAATGTGCTGAAGAAAAAAAGAAAAAGAAGAAAAAAAAGTGGGACAATAAAACAACAGCAAACCTGAACTAAGGCTTCAAGAAGCTCCTCGTCAATACTAAGTGCTTCATTGCAACTACTTAGAGCATCTTTTCCCCTACCGAGCTTGACCAAGAGTTTACACAAGCCAAGATGAAGATGTACATTATGTGCAAGATGATTAGGGTCCATTGCTAGGGCTGCCTTAAAATCCTCAACTGCAACTCGCAGCCTTCCCTTCTTTTCATTATCTTCGGCCTGCATAAGGAGAAATTATTCAAAAAAGATTTCAACACATTATGCTTAAGATGGTAAAGGCTCAAATAGGTTCTAAAGAAGGTGAACTATTGAAATGAACTCAGTAGCATTTCCAAACTTATCCCATCCAAAAAGGGAGACGAATAAACTTGATACAGAAATCTCGAAATAATGAAATAAACAATTTGTCGGGACTCACACTTTTTGTCTTTTTGAGCAAATTCTTCAATCCAAAGTACGCTTTCTTTAGTTCCCCATGCTCTGGATCTAGGCGGAGACCCTTTTGGTAATGCCTACAGAAACCATAAATAATATTCAAAACTATGATCTGATTACAAAGGATTTACTCAGTAGGTAAGAAGGTGCTAATCAAACCTTTGAGCAACATCGTGATCAGCTAAATAATAGTAAGCACGGCCACGAAGTAATAATGCATCCAGATTATCTTCATCTTCTTTGAGAATGAACCCAGCCTCCGCAATGGCACCAGAATAGTCTTTAGATGCTAACAACAGTTTCACCCTCAGGATTTTGGCCTGCAACAAAAAACACCTTCAAAATTAGAAGGTCACTAGAATTTGAAAAAAATAAGATCCTCAACCCTAACTTCCTAGTGATACCAACAAGCAGTTTAGGCAAGAGGATAAATGAAGCAAACTGAAATTAAATAAAACATGATGAGCTATATGGAAAGAAATAGATTGATTACCTTTGAACATGCTGGAGAGAAAACAAGAACAACTTTTTCGACATATTCCAAAGATTTTGCAAAGTCACTTGATTCAAAGAGAGTCAAAGCAGTATCCAGAGCACTCTTAGCCTGATTCAATTGAGAAAGCTCCTTCTCTGCAACTGAATCTCGGGGTTTCAACTCCAAGAACTTCTTGTAGCTCTTCTCTGATTCCTCATATCTACATCACCCAAAAGCCTGAATCATATGACTTTCCAATCAGAAGTTGGAAAGAGATACTTGCTCACTAACATTTTTCTTTCTAACCTTCCAAGTTCCAACAAACATTTTTCAGGCATCATGTATTTTACACCTAAACCTGACACTAATTCTTATTTTATCATAAATTTAATAGCACACATCACATTAAAACAACGTTCCATGATAGCAAAAATTAGGTCCAGAGACTATTACTAATTCAGAGATATAAATCATAGTAAAGAGGTTATGACTATATAACTACCTGCATATTTGGCGAAGAACAGACGCACGATGATAATATGCTTCTGAAAGTGTTGGGTCTGCCTCTATGGCAGCATTAAGATCATTAAGTGCCTCGCTGTACCTCTTAACCTTTACACTCTGTGAAACCCTCTCAAACAACTCAGCCGCGTTACCTGGTTTGCCATCTGCACAAGCAAGGTTCATGCTTTGTAAGTTATAAACAACACATGACAACAGTACCAAGCCACATACAACAACCAAAGCGGCCTATGTCACTAACTTAGCTACAGCATGTTCGAACCAATTCCATCCAACTCTGCGCAACTCGGCATTTTGTACATGTAACACACCCTGGTCCTCTAGACTTCCAATCTTCCATCTTCCTAGTTTTCTAATAGCACTCTAGATTATCAAATTCAGTCACCTTTCCTTTACGACTCTCCGTTGCAACTTAAAATACATAGTTATAATCTTGTAGTGATTACAGTCTCTCTATCCGCCCATGTAATGACAATTTCACTACACAACCATGCACAATCCAATAACAAAACGGCAATGCATTTATACGAATTCGACCACGCCGCAATCAAATCAAACCCCCCGGAATGCACTATTATCAAATACCAACACAATGCAACATCCAATTCAATTTTCACAACTCCCCAGATTACACCAACCCTCAAATCACAACCCACAAAAGCAAGAAACTTTCAACTAAATGAACCCACCCAACTAACAAAGACACCAACTTTACCACAAAGCATTAGATCAATCCACTAATTACATCAAATTAAGACACAACGAGATCAAAGAGTCCAAAAAACAAACCTGAAGCAGACACCAGAGGTTGAAGAAGAAGAAGCTGACAGAGGAACACGAAATGCAGTAAGAACACTGTGTAGAGCAGACCTCTACAAGCCAATAGGTCCATGGCGAATGAGGAACACCGAATCATTACCCTTGTAAAACAGAGCTTGAGTTTAATGGAATCAGAATTTTAATACTGCAAAATTCTGAAAGAACAGAAACTTGTGCTTAATAGTACGCTAGACCAGGAATAGGTGTTTTGGTTCCACGTTACTAGGACCTATCGTTGTTCTCCACGTGGAATTACCTCGTCTTTAACCGAGTTTTGTTGGGAGTTGGGACCAATGAGGACCTGCCATGTCATAAAGAGCGGCCAGGAATCCTTCTGATGAGACGCGTGAAATCTGGCCCAAACTCGGTTGCCCAGCCCATGAATAAATCGTTATTGGGCCGGTTACTAGGCCTCGTAATCATATTGGGCCTCCGTTTCAACACGTTGAGAGATATCCTGCTCTTCCATAAAAAGTATGAAACTCTACTATATGGCCTTGTTTGGTTCGTGGAAAGTAACCATCATAAAAGAAAAGTTGTTCATTTCCTGCGTTTAGGAATGCTGAAGGAAATGAAATACTTTCTGAAGGTTGAGAAAATATGAGGGAAAGTTGTTCCTTCCAAAATCGATCCCCATCTCCTTTCCTTACATTTATTACTCACAATATATTATTTTCTTATTTAAATTAACAACTTTCCGGATGATCTTCCTTATGTTACCAAACATCGGAACAGAAAGTCATCGGGAAATGAATTTTCCTTCTCTTTCACTTTTAGTGGGAGACACAAACGAACTACTTTCTTTTTCACGAACCAAACGAGGCCTATATGCTTGTTGCTGAAGATTTCGCACTGCAGCAAAGAATTGGGTTTATGTCAAGCAATCAATCAAGGATAGATTCAAATTTACGTTGATGGAGATTTTAAAGTTCTTGCAATAACCACACGTCTCAATACCTTGGAGGATCAAGTTTCTGGTTATAGACATTGATTCTACATCTAGCTACTTCTTGTTCTAGCTTCCTTCTCTTCTAAGCATGATCACCAGGACGCCAATGTTCTGGCTAATCCAACCATTGATGTTCATTACACCAGAGATTCCACTTTGTGAAAGTATTCTTTACTGGCATTAATTGAGTGCAATGTCTGCCTTTTATCAATGTCAATTGGGAATAGGTAGGTATATATCATGTACGCGCTAATTATATGATGAGGACCGAAGTTATTAGCTTTCACATTTCAAACATGAGCATCAAATTCTTAGTTTACTGTATTTAGTGAGTCACATCAACGAATCCTTCAAAACTTAAGAAGTCCGTAAGTTCAGGGCTAAGACCGAAATGCTTATTAATCACTAATTTTTTCAAATTAAGTAATTACACACGGTAGAAATTTTAGTTGTTTAAGTGAATCAAGTACGTATACAACACTACTCAATTAGACAAAGGTCTCCACTCTCAAGAGTAGGATTCTTTTGTCAATATTGGTAACCCTAGCCCAGAACTTGACTAGTTGGAATGGAACTTTCCCTAACGATTCTAACTAAAACCCTAATAACTCAAACTAAATTCAAAAGATCAACTAAAGCTAGACCCGAGGAGGCCTCAAAAAGCTTAAAGCTGGTCGTTACAAGTACCAATAAAAAGGTCAAACTCATTACACGATAAAGTTGCATAACTTGCATTACCTTCGATATTGTTTCTTTTCGTGCATTTCGTAGACCCAGATCGAAGCCCCAGTGTGTGGTACTTGTGCTAAGCTAATCCCAGGACCCCCATTATTGGCCATTTAAAAGTTACAAGCTTCCCAACGGCTTCCAATCGATCTCATGCATCTGCCCTATGAATACCCAGCTAGGGTTCTACACCAAATTATTTATAAAACAATTAACAATAATGTGGAATCAAGTCAAAGCTTTTGGATCGATCCCCTTTTCACAGTACTGAGTGCTCTGCAACGGTTTTCATAGGAGGGCAACAGACTTAAACAGTGCCCTATAATAGAAAGGCTGGATTGCTAGGTGTGTGTGTGACCTTTGTGCCTGAAAATAAGGGTCACCCGAAACAATAGTATTGTCTAAGGAACAATGTTTCTCGGATTCGTTTTCCATGGCATGCAGCAGCTGCTTGTTGGGGAAAACCAGCTAATTAGACAAGGTTTTAATTTGAACAAATGAACGGCGTTCACCGTCCATATGTGTTTTCGAGGATCCTCATTGGAACCTTGAAACATTCTAATAGTCTCATTTACGAGGTTGTAATGTTATCGATCTCCCTAGCTTGTTTTAATCACGTAAATCTGGAAGAAGAAAACTTAAAAAGGATCTGAATTTAAGTAGTTTCGCAAGTGAAAGCCAAAGTCAATCTCCTAGTCAAGCTCGTATTGTAATTAATTAGTCCGAGAAAGTGGTTTAGAAAGCTAAATTATTGTGTATTCTTCTTTAAGTTTTCTGGTTCGTAGTAGGGCAACTGATCATAATATTGCGAGGCAGATGGTGGACGGTATTTCTCAATTAACAGTACTAATGATAGAGCACTGATCAATTGGCTCACTTTTGGATAAGATTCGTGCATGGTATGGTATGATATGATCTTGATTTGAATTGAATGAATGGTTCTTCACTTTTTTCCGCATGACACTTTCCGAGTAATCTTCTTCTTCTTTTTTTATGCTAACTTTCAGAGTAATGTTCATCGATGAATACTTGCATATCGTTGGCTCGCTTATAAATAACAATCACTATATTCATATATGATATGATGCTGTTTTGCATCAAATGAGTAATTCTTTAATTTCCCACGCGACACTTTCCGAGTAATGTTAATCGATGAATACATGCAGATGAAATCCTCTATGGATTTGTTAAGGAGAAGTACGTACCAAATGAGATATCACAAATTCTCAAGTAAGATTGTCGATTTTTCAGGTAAAATAAGAACATTGAATTGTAATTTGAATCAATCATTCAGTAAACTAGCACAAATCATATAATCATATCAATCGGTGTAGTGGTTAGGTGTTAGCTAAGATTTCTAGTTTGAATGGTACATGTGACATAGCTATCTATGACAAAGGAAATCGACGGAGAAAGAGAATTCGAAATATGCTACATTATATCGATGATTGAGACTTTGAGTACATAACGATTGAATTGAACACCCATCTCCTTTCAAAATATTGAATTGAACACAACGATTTCGAATATTAGCTGAGCTTATTAGTGTCCCTTCTATTATTTCTTCCGTGATGGTACGTACCAAACCATTTAGTGGCAGTTGAGACATCGCACATCACACACAACACACCTGTCCCCAACTTCCTTGTCCCCAATAATTCTTTTCTCATCGGCAAGCAGCTAGATTCTCCCTAAGCTCACATCACAGAGACACACACTATGCTCGATCACTAACCCAAAACACCAAGAAACGTCTAAACCCTAAACTAGTCTCACCAAGCTAGGTTTCACTTCTTACGTCGCCTTGGATATTCTCACTATCAAAAACCAACGGTGGTGCATGCACATTATAGTTATGATTGAAACAGACAGATCTTTAATACCCTCCGCCGGTCTTTGTTTAATTATAGCCACACCCGGCCGGGCCACCACCGTTGACGGGGGCGGCCGGATTAGTTTGACGGACGGTCAACTATTTCTCTGTCACGTAGTTTTCCGTGCCCCATTTCAAAAGAAGAGAAAGCAAAGAAATAGAAATCAAATCATGCATAAAACAACAGCAGGCTAAACATACACGAGATAAAACAACGTAACACAGCAACCAAAACGGTCCAAATAGTTTACACATCATCATGACTCGGAGTTTGCTCGTCGTTCTGTCACTTCAGACATGCACCGGCGGGGCCCCTCATCTGAGCTGCTCAGCCTCTCTGTGGAGTCTGTGACCACTTTTCTCAGAATGCAGCGCTACCCTGCTAGCTCTCTCTCTCTTATTCAGCTTGCGGTCCCCAGCTAGCTGATGACCGATCAGGTTTGATTCAACTCGGTCCCAACTCATCATCGATCCCGGACTCAGTTTAATTGATATTTCTGATAATGACTTCAGTGGTTGCCAGTGAATGGACTCAATCCCATAGCAGATGAGCCGAACTTGGCTAGCTCATGTGGCAAGAACTGCCTATTATGAGCTTGACTATCTCCTCCCACGCCCAAGAAGTCTCTGGTTAGACTATTCTGACGATCAATCGCATTCGAACTCGCGCCACCGAACTTCATTAGCTGTTCGAGACTAGTATTGTTCGATGCACAACTTAACGAGCTAACCAGATTGGATGAAGTAGTATTCCTCGGTTGAAAAAGTTGGTTAAGCTCATTCGACCCTCTGTTGAAGTTCAATGTGTTCGAGGAAGGCGGCGAGGTCATTACGCCTGCGCTGCTGCCGGGTAGCGGCTGGTTGCTGCTTCGAGTAGACCCTAACTGCGCCGCTCTCTGCAGCAGCGCTGTGGCTGACATGGGCGCTGACGGTGGCTTGCTGATAATGTTGGGTTTGATATTTCTTCCTTCTTGATCTTTTAGTCCCATTGGTGATGATAAGGAGAGATTCGCCGAACTTATTGAAGTAGAGGCGCCGAAATTGGACATGGAATTTGACCCGAAAAGACTAGTGGCAGATCCCATTTGCACCATATCATAAAGATTATTAGAATTTGCTGCGGCCATGTCCATAACATTGAGATTATTCGGCTGCTGGTTCATCCAAAACGACAATCTGCTTGGCTTCTCGAAATCAGAGATTTGAGAAACATCTTGAACTGCTTGAGAATTCATCATGGTGTTGTTTACTGAAGGATCATTTCCGAAGTTAAGATTTGTAGCAGCTGCTGCAGCTGAAGTGAGCCTAGCACTCTCTTCAGTTAGGGCATCACAAAATGCTCGATGTGTGATGAAGCTATCTTTCCTGTTTAATTTAGTTTTCAAACCATTTATTATCTAATCATATTCATCTGCTTGCATTAAATCGAAAATCCAAAACGAGCATTTAATTCGTAGCTTGTATTAATTTATGTACCTGGAAAATAGAGTTCCACAGTCACACTTGTACTCCCTAGTCCCGCACGTCTTGGAGTGAGCTTTCCAATCCGATTGAACTGCGTATTTCTTCGAACACTTCTCGCACTTCCACTTCTTCTCGCCGTGTTTCCTGCTGAAATGCTTCTTGATTCCGGTGAGGTCCCCGAGAGCTCTAGAAGGATCGTGGTGGACGCAGGTCTTCTCCGGGCAAATGTAGACCTTCTTCTTGATCACATCCTTGTTCGTTCTTTGCCTCAGTTTCCATGGAAGATTGTGACCTCTTCGATGAAGCTGTAAGTTCTGGTCCCTTTGGAAACCCTTGTTGCATATCTCGCAGATGAATCTGTTCGTTGCCATAAGTGTGGTGGGAGATAAGGCAATAACCTCCGCATCTGGATCTGATAATTGATTAACACACAGAAATTAACTGACCGGAAATGTTCTCATGTCAAATATCCGACTTAACTAATATATGATAGATTTAAGCTCGATAACCTCTTTCCGGCAATTAGTAGTGTCGGTCAAAACGTAAAACACACTATACTTGAAGATATATGAAACGAAAGAAGCTAAAGTTTGCTTAATACCTGGAGTTCCTGGTAGATTCCTCTTCTTCTTGACGGCAGGATTGGATTTCTGATTCTGACTAGGGTTTTCTGGGTTCAGTTGATGATCGAACCCTTCAATGGCAGAAGGCATAAGTGAATAGCCATCACCGGACATCATTTGAATCTGAGCTAAAACCTGTTCCCTTGTAATTTAGCCGCAGACAAACTCTAGTTTTGGAAACACGAAGAGAACTTACAAACAAACAAACACAAGCCGCAGACTAAATTTAGACGGTCCGATTGCGCCAAAAGACAGCAAAAAAACCCAAGTCAAGTGGTTTTTGAGCAGTAGTGATCGATCTAAACAAAAGAAAGAGTCTCACTAAAAAAAATATACTAGAGCTATCTTTCGGACTCTTGTAAGGAAGACGATCTGGTTAGCTAGCTAGTTTTGGTTTCTAAGAGAGAAAAAACCAAAAACCATGATGGCTAAAAAGAGAATAATATTTTGGCTATCTTTTAGTTTTTCTTCTTTCTAAACCGGCCTCTCCCTTTCTCTGCTTTCTTTTCTGCAGTAGTCATAGTCTTACGCCTATAAGTCTCTCCCCCTCTTTATCCAAGTCTCTCATCCCCAAAGTCGGTCAGCCATATATTTTTTCTGGGCCACCATGCATCGATCAAAGTCATTCTTTCTTTCTCACACGTATACAAAAGTGGAAGTGTGCGAGCGATTGGGTGAGCTGGGGTTTGAGAAAAGCAGAATGTGTAGGGCTGTGTGCATTTTGTTGGTTTCTGGGGAGCTCAAATTCCAATTATGTTTAAGAAATAGTTAAATTGAAAAAGGTAAATTCGAACGATGAGATTATGTTTGTTTGAAGTTTGAACCACTCGGGAAAAATGACCTAAAAGTTGGTTCTAATTTTGAAGCCAGAAAAGGGGGTGCTTGATCTCTCTTCCTCAGAAAGTTACTTGCCTTTGTGTTTAGGTTTATTATTGTGTATGGTTAAAGTTGGACTGGAACCAAATAAGTTAGGGTGAATTTCCCGAGGGGGCAAGAGTTGATAGGACCGTCCGTGATACCTGTGTGGGAGCTAGTAGTAAGTAGTACATACACACAGTGATGTCTCGGCAGCGATCGAGGACTGCATGTGATGTTGATGATAGAGATAGGTAGTCCTATAAACACTGCCCTGCTGCGATTATTGCTGAGCAAGTGACATGGATGTAGAAACGGGGAGGATCTATAATTGGTAGTTAGAAACTTCTATTAAGTTACCTCTAGATCTGCATTTTGAGTTACCTCTGTCATCTACATACACAATAATTGTGATTGCAGCGCTTCTTCTTGAACCGGATACATCTTATACCTCTTAGTATCTGAACAAATGAACCGGATCATTGTGAATTATGAATTACAAATGCTCAACCAAAAAAAAAAAAAAAAAAAATTATGAACAATGAAGAAATGATCATTAGCTATATGTTTCAACCCGGCATAAACAACTTGTCGTATTTCTAACTCTCTAAGAGACCTAATAGGGTTGATACCATATCGAAATTACCTGGTTTCCTCAATCTAATGCTGGTTAAATAATTAGCACTAGTTGATCAACACCATTGCCCATTGGCTTAGGTTCTCAACCATGTATTAGTCAAGCAAATTAACCACATCCTGCTTAACCATGCTATTAGTAGTCCATGCTTGGAAGAATGGCGAAAAATGCAACCCCGACCGAGTCTAGGAGCGCATTCGATACTGTAACGAAGCCGCTCGTGAAAAAAGATTCACGTACTATTCCTTCTCCTGCTCCAACATATGAGATTCCTGGATTATGAAAAATGTAATTGCATCCTGCTCCCTACTCCATTAACGGTACTAACTACTAACTAATGAGCTAATTAACTCTCTTTTAGTCTGTTACCTTCAGGATTAGACGGTCATGCACTAATCTACATACCAATGTTTTTGATGACATACATAATTGGTTTTGTAGGCGATAAGTGTAAAATGAATAGTTATACACATTCATCCAGCTAGACCGAGTATTGTTCCAACGTTGTCTAATGGTACTCGATCTAGCTAGATGCATGTGTATAACTATTCACTTTACACTTATCGCCTACAAAAATCATTAAGCTGAGGTCTTGAGCCAAAGTTAATTGGTTTGACCCGAGACCTCAACTTTAACTCAATGACAAATTTAGGTTGAAACATATAAGATCAAACTCAAGACATTTCTATTACGAATAAAAGACTTATACAAGCAGCAATTATCATCAAATTATCCGCCCAATTGACTAAATGTGAGCAACAATTATCATCGCTTTCCTCTCCATCAAATTTCTTTTCCTTCTCATTTTCAATTACTACGAATTAATATAATTCTCACATGCAGGGTGTAGTTTATGGTTTATATGTAGCTAGGATGTCAAGTTTTCTTTTAGCTAGATACCGCTACATACAATATAGCGGTGCTCTACAATATTACTCTAGGGTTTGAAGTTTGAACTTTTGAACTCGTCAGATTTCTTTTGTTCTCATATATAGAGAGATCCGGCCAGAGGAAAATTTTAATTAATGACGCCCGAAATTAATTAGTAAGTAAACTTTACAACTAAGTCCATCGTTAGGTATAAAATCTTTGATTGTCCCCGGTTGAATCTAAAAGTATATAATTTCAACCGATGATGTTTTAAGTTCAAGTCTGCAAGTTAACTAGACTTGATTAAGGAAAAACAGAATGTGATGAGGTTAGTGATCTAAGTTAGTAACTAGCTAGAGTACTGAATGGTCGTCAGAGATCGATGAGAGATCAATGATCAAGCTGTCGAAAATAGCCATCCATGCATGATTAACTGAACGTACGTTCGCGTAGACTGAAGATCGAGATCAAATATTCAGATTACTTCCAGATTGAAGGTAACTACTTCGCCGGGAATGCAGCTATTCACGACCTGTGATTCTGTGAAAATAAGAAGCTAGCTGATGACGCCCCTGTGAAAAATGGGTCATTCTGATGACGTCCTTTTCTCAGCTGACTTTGATCACACCCTACCACGAAACCCAGAGTTAGTTTCATATTGATCTCAGACAATAATACACTACTGAAGCTCGAGATTATATAATAGAAACTAAATCATATTCTAAAAAAAATAGAGAATTTATATATATCGTATACACAACTGCTTTTGGCTCCAAGCATTCGGAGCTTCCCTTTCGACATTTGATGCTCTCTCTTTCTCTATCTCATCCCCGTCGGGGAATCCAATGTTGTTTAGCTTCTCTCCAGTTTAAAATATTGCATGCACACGTATACAGAGAATAAAATACACAGAACCATGTTGGGATTAAAGTTGCGCAGACCAGAAAACCCTAATTTCCAGAGGGGGATGGAAATTATCAGGTTAATTTTTTCTTTTCTTTCTTCTTGGACTTGAGGTAGAGGAAGAGAATGAGATTATATATAACTTATATGTCTGACTAAGTATTACGATACCCCTCCTATCTATGATCTATTCCATAGATTACTCATGTGCCTTGATCATCGCTCATTCTATTTCTGTATAATTCCATCGGCTGCACATATATTATATGGTTTAGATTCATGAAAACATACACGTTACAGAGTTTAGCATTACAATAGAGTAATGTGACACATATAGTTTCTTATTTGAATAATGAAAGATTAACTATGACTAATTGATCTACATAGATGTCATCGCATCGATGGATGTAATGTGTTGCTGTTTGCCAAAAGAGAAAATATTCATTTGTTTTGGAGCAAGTGCATTAAAAATATGATGCCGTGATGGACTTTAACCTATGCCCTAACTACGCATAATCAATATTTATAGTATATGCTTGTCATGAAACTAACCAAAGTCGACTCTCGATCATGAAAGAACATGTAAGTTTAATAAACTAACTTAATTTTGTCCTCTTAGGCTACTTTTAGGAAAGGGTAAATTTGTATCAAGTTTTGGTTATCTGTGGGGTGAGTAGAAAAGTGGGTGAAGTAAAATCACATCTCTGAATGTGAAGCCCTAGCTCCATTTCAAACCAAAACGAAAACAACCTCTTCTTTGGGAGTAGCTAAAACCACATGGGGCTGTTTGTCAAAAACATCAACGAATTATTAACTGCGGTTATCCTATATCAATTCTTCCCTCGGAAACCCTAATAAACATGCTTCCTCAATCGGGTGTGCATATTGTTTAATCGATACGTACGTAGCTTTGTTGAGTCTTGTAGCGGAGACTTGTTGTCAAGACCCATCCCGAATTTCACCCTGAAACCCGAGGTAAGTCATGCGGGGACCACCTCCAAGGAAAATTTACCGAAAGACTCGGCAAACCTCCCTTGAAAATGGACAACCCTAACCCGGAAAAATATATAGAACACCCTCTTAACCAAAATATTAATCTTCACTTTAATCCAAATAACTGAATAAAATAATACACAATTATTTTTCCGAAAGTTTTCAGAGCTACTACAAGAAAGACAACGGAAGCTGAAGAAAATCCTAGTGGGTTAAACAGATAACCTACTGGCGAACAGTAGTGGAAATGTGGGTGACTATGCCTCGTCGCCTCCTTCTAGACCCCACCCGAACTCTGCAGACTGGGCAATTAAAAACGAAGGAAAAGCCCATGGGAAAATATTTAATCACGTCAGGGTGAGTGGACAAAGTAATCTCAACAAGCAATAATATTTCCCCAAGAAACACTTTCAAGGACACGACTAGTTCTGGCTAGTCTCCAAACCTTAAACAAATACAGCCTCTCAGGCTAAAATTATATATTTATATCAGTATGTATTTACACCCGTCTACTCCATGTATGGTATCTATGAATAAGCTTGAAAGTAGATAGTCATACCAGGCTACTACGCTCGCGTTTAACGCGCACGTCACCCCATAGTGACATTTTTCCTCAGTATGGGGGAAACGACCGAGTGGTATTTATACGTGCTTACTCCCTGTACGAATTCTATGAATGAATCTAAAAACATAGAATGAACTCGGAAAGTAGAAAGTCGTACAGGGCTACGACGCTGACGTCTAACGCTCACGTCACCTCATAATGGCATTTTTCCTCATTATGAGGGGAATCACGTATTGCTAGCTAGCGTTCTCTCATATACATACTATACTCATAAACGGTAAATAAAATGAGTAAAATCACTGAAATTCTCAATTCAGGATAAATTCCAACAATAAAACATTATTTAAAAACAAAGATCCACTCACAACTTAGGCCTAAGCCTGACGTTGGTCGGAGGTCTCCTCTGCTCGAGCCTCCTCGCGTCCTGTTCCAAAACATAAATAATTCCTCAAATAACATCCCAACGTTTTTAAAGAAAATAGGCATAATTAAATATGAGCTTCCCGCGCTCAACCATGCCTATCGTCCTAAATCTTAACTACACTGCCAACCATAAATCTCTAAAAATACCGACATCCTCAAAAACACCTTCCAACGTCCTAATCATCAAAAATAATCCAATGGCCGAATTTTAACTTATTAATCCGCCAAAAATACCAAACTTTACAAATTCCAAAACCTATCCAAAACTCATCCAAAAATTCTAAAACTCATTCCATTAAATTCCTCATAATATTCTCCACCAAAAACATTTTCTCGGCGGCGGCACCGGCGGCGGCCGGCGACCAACTCCGGCGACCTCCGATGCTCACCAAAATTTGACAGCATCTTCCTCTCAACCTCCTCTACAACATTCCTAACTACCACAAACTCCAATTCTAAGCCTAACCATGTCAATCGAACACAAACACACAATAAAGCCCTAGAATTTCAAATACCGATTTCTCCTTACCTAGCTCAAGATGGAGGGAGCCCTTTGGAGGGATTGAAGCACGGGAGGAGGGCTTCCTTTTGAGCCAAGGCTCGCCGGATATGGCTGCCGAAGGAAGGAGTTCCGGTGAAAAAAAGCTTTCGGCAGTCGGGGCTTTCGGCGTTGATTCCTCCTTCACGGCGGCGCTAGGGAGGCTGCCACCGGTCTAGAACTGTAGCTGGGTTGGAGACCGATCGTTTGGGACCGGTCCGGCGGTCTGGGGCGGCCGGACGGCGGCGGTCGGGCGGTCGGAAAATCCGGCAGGGAGAGGAGCTCGGGTGCGGGAGCGGGAGAGAGAGAGAGAGAGAGAGAGAGAGAGAGAAAAAGAAAAACAGGCTTGGACCCAAAATAAAAGCCCGGTCCAACACCACTTATACCCAATCCAAAATTCAACACCCCAAAATAATACCCCAATAAAAATTACCTTTTACTAGCTAAAATTTACCATTTTTACCGTCGTCACATTTCCTTCATTCGAATAATTCTTTCGAAATATTCATCCCTCAACACCCCTTTAGGGACTTTAGGACTATAAATTCAATGACGAAGACGGTAAAATTCTTGTTATAACGAGTGCAAGAAAGAACACAGATTTACGTGGTTCACTAACAACGTGTTAGCTACGTCCACGGACAGAAGGAGAACAGTTTTATTATGTTGAGCAAAAATACAGAACGACATGTACACAACACACAATAGGTTGTATATATACAGCCCTAAATCCGATATACTAGTCCTAATAGGTAACCATAACCTAGTATAACCCGAATAGGTAACCATAACCTAGTATAACCCGTCAGCACAGATTGGATGGTTCAAGGCATATATTAACAAATCTCCACCTTGACTTGAATCCTCTCACAAATAACAGATGTACCAGATGCACCATAGTGATGCCAGATGTACAGATAACTCCTTCTGCCTCAGATGTCGCCCCCAAAGGGCAACTAACAGCTTGTAACATTTAGCAAGTCCAAACAATGTTGGAACTTGCTGTGTG
This sequence comes from Fragaria iinumae, assembly GCA_009720345.1. NCBI lineage: Eukaryota > Viridiplantae > Streptophyta > Magnoliopsida > Rosales > Rosaceae > Fragaria > Fragaria iinumae. Next base: position 9,808,335 of record CM019122.1, on the reverse strand, counting down.
GAACCGACTTGGTGAACATATCAGCGGGATTGTCAGCAGTGCCCACCTTCTTCACCTTAATTCTGCTCTCATCTCTCAGAAAATGATACCTGACATCAATGTGCTTAGTCCTCTCATGATGAACTTGATCCTTAGCTAAACATATTGCACTCAAACTGTCGCAATATACTATAGCCTGATCATGATGCAAACCAAGACTACTGACCAGTCCCCTCAACCATATGCCTTCCTTTGCAGCGGCTGTCAGAGCCATGTACTCTGCTTCAGTAGTAGACAAAGTCACTGTAGGCTGCAAAGTAGCTTTCCAGCTAACAACAGAGCCACCAAGAGTAAAGACATAACCAGTCATAGATCTCCTAGTGTCAACATCTCCAGCATAATCGCTATCTGAATAGCCTGTTACCAAACAGTTTGTATCACCTCCATAAATGAGACCAACATCAGACGTACCTTTGAGATACCGAAAAATTCTCTTCACAGCCTGCCAATGCTCCTTTCCGGGATCACCCATAAATCTGCTGACAACACTAACAGCATGTGCAAGATCAGGCCTAGTGCAAACCATAGCATACATCAAGCTTCCTACTGCACTAGCATAAGGAACTCGAGACATGTATTCCTTCTCCTCAGCAGATTTAGGTGCAAACGCAGTAGACAGATGAATATTTGCAGCACTTGGAGTATCTAAAGATCTAGATGTAGACATACCAAACCTGGATAATATTTTCTGGATGTAGCCTTTCTGAGATAAGAAAAGCTTCTTCTGACTTCTATCCCTGTAAATCTCCATTCCCAAAATTTTCCGGGCTGCTCCCAAATCCTTCATCTCAAACTCTGCACTGAGAAGACCCTTCAACTTCTGAATATCAGACTTGTCTTTTGCAGCTATCAGCATATCATCTACATACAGGACCAGATAAATGAGGGAATCATTTGTTAACTTGTTGTAGTAGACACAACAATCATACGGACTCCTGATGTAGCCGATTTCTATCATATAGCTATCAAACCTCTTGTACCACTGTCTAGGAGACTGCTTTAGTCCATACAAGGACTTCTTCAACTTGCAAACATAGTCTTCCTTTCCAGGGACTTGAAAACCATCTGGCTGAGTCATGTAAATCTCTTCTTCCAATTCTCCATGTAAGAACGCTGTCTTCACATCTAGTTGCTCAAGCTCCAGATTATGATGTGCAACTATGGCTAGTAGCACCCTGATAGAAGTATGTCTGACCACAGGTGAGAAAATCTCATTGTAGTCAACTCCCTCTTTCTGATGGAACCCTCTTGCAACTACTCGAGCTTTATACTTGATGCCCTCAGCAGGTGACAACCCTTCTTTCTTCTTGAAAACCCATTTGCAAGTAATAACCTTTCTCCCCTGATCAGGTCGTTTGGTCAATTCCCAAGTCTGATTTTTCTGAAGTGATTCCATTTCATCTCCCATTGCAGCAAGCCATTGAGCTGACTCTGTACTTGTAACTGCTTCCTTGTAGGTGGACGGCTCATGAGGATCCACCTCTTCAGCAACCTGTAGTGCATAAGCCACCATGTCCTCAAAACCATACCTTGTAGGTGGTTTCCCAAAGTTTGATCTCCTAGATCGCTCATGAGTCAAACTATGCTGATTAGCAGCCATTTGTTCTGATTCTGAATGTAGGTATTGATCTTCTTGTTGTGGTTCACTCACATCTTCAGTGACTTGTTGCTCCACCTGTTTCTCAACACTACAATTTTCACAGAAACTAAAATCCTTGACCTTGTGACCACCAAGAAGATCATTCTTTGACAGAATTTGCATCCCTCTTTCACTTATATGACCAAGCCTCATGTGCCATAGCTTGGTCATATCATCCTTGTGAACCTCTGATGATGCAACAGCAGCCGAGCCTGACAGCGTTGAACCTTGCAGAATATATAAAGTACCTCGCTTGACACCTTTCAGAACCACATTGACACCTTTGTAGACATTTAAAATTCCACATGAGCCTTTGTACTTGAAACCTTTGCTATCTAGAAGACCCAAAGAAATCAGGTTTTTCGTCATGTGTGGAGCATGCCTAACATCATTCAATGTACAGAATTTACCATCATGTGTCCGTATTTTTATTGAGCCAATTCCAACCACCTTACTTGCAGAACTGTTTGCCATAGAAATATTGCCTCCATCTATCTGCTCATAGGTTGAAAACCACTCTCTGCGTGGACATATATGATAAGACGCCCCGGTATCCAAAATCCACACATCCCTGTGATGTATGTGTGCATCTGCAACCAAGGCCAGATCTTCTTCCGAAGTGGTGTCAACTTCTGCTACAACAGCAGTACCTGATGCTTTCTCAGACTGCTTCTTCTTCTTTGGACATTCGTTTTTCCAATGTCCCTTCTCTTTACAGTAGTTACAGACATCATTGGATTTGGAACCCTTTGAAACTGGATTCTTGTATTTCTTCTTCCCCGAGCCTTTTTGTCCCAAACTTCCACTGGCTACCAACCCTGCAGCCTGACTGTCTGAACTAGTACCGGTCACCTTATGGCGCATATCTCTAGTATGTAAAGATGATCTAACATCCTCCAGAGTCAGAGTATCTCTCCCACCAATAAAAGAATCCACAAAATTCTCATACGACGAAGGTAGAGATACCAACAGGATTAGAGCAGCATCCTCATCATCAATTTTAACATCGATATTACGCAACTCTAATAGAACAGTGTTTAACTGATCTAAGTGATCTCTTAGAGATGTACCTTCTTCCATACGCAGACCAAACAGACGTCGCTTTAGAAGCAACTTGTTGGTTAAAGACTTCGTCATGTATAGACTCTCAAGCTTCAACCACAGACCAGCCGCAGTTTCCTCCTCTGCGACCTCGGTGATTATATCATCTGCAAGGCACAACATAATTGTCGAGTGTGCCTTCTCCTCCAGACTGGCCATCTCAGCGATTTCTTGATCCCCTGACTTCTTAACCAGCGGCGCCCACATCCCTTGTTGTTTTAACAAGGCTCGCATCTTGATCTGCCATAAACTGAAACTGTTCCTCCCTGTAAATTTATCAATCTTCACATTCAAACCAGACATCTTTCTTGGCGGAAATCACAACCAGGCCAGATAAACCTTGCTCTTGATACCAATTTGTTATAACGAGTGCAAGAAAGAACACAGATTTACGTGGTTCACTAACGACGTGTTAGCTACGTCCACGGACAGAAGGAGAACAGTTTTATTATGTTGAGCAACAATACAGAATATGGCATGTACACAACACACAATAGGTTGTATATATACAGCCCTAAATCCGATATACTAGTCCTAATAGGTAACCATAACCTAGTATAACCCGAATAGGTAACCATAACCTAGTATAACCCGTCAGCACAGATTGGATGGTTCAAGGCATATATTAACAATTCTTATTACCACAATGCTAGTAATTAAGGTAAAATTTAAGAGTCGGGGCGTGACACTTGTAACTAAGTGGGGCATTAAAGTGATTGGAAGGTGAGTGAGTTTTTGCTCGGTGAGGTGTGCATGGTTATCTTGGTTAATTTGTTCGCTTCGGTGAAGTCACGCTAGGCACACCCCTAATACCTCGGGTCTGAAGGCCTCCTACACGATAAGGGTGGGTAACGAACCACAACTATATATACGTAGCCTTCCTAACTTTCTTTTGTTATTAATCCTAATTTGGTAATAAACCTTATCGGTAACTTGTTAATTTGTTCTATTAAAACTTGAATATCAACTTAATCATTAACTTTTCCCTCCCGTCTTGTCTTTGAACTAAACTAAACATAGCAGAGGCAAGAGGGCCTGGATAATACTCTACTTCTATAAGAATTAGATATCGATTCGCCTTGTCGGAATAATCGTCTAGAGATTTGTGGTTTCAGTTGTTTGTACTTGATTTGTTAATTCTTGATCGCTGAAGGCATAACGACTAAATAGCCAAAATTAAGACTAAGTTGGCTTCAAGCTGTCGGTAGAGAATCTGATCAATGAGCCAGAGAATTCTTCTATGTTTACTGTAATACATACATAACATATTTCAATAAAAAAACACTCATTCTTTGTCTCCATGGATGATAAATGTAATGGTATAATGCACTAATGGTAACTCATTCTTTGTTGGTGAGCTGTGACTTAGTTGGTCAAGGTATTTAACTGACAACTTTGAGGTTACAGGTTCAAACATCACTGACATATGTAGGGTGTGTGAGTTATTAATAAAATATTTTTCTGATAAGGGACGGGCGGTGGGTTCTCGGTTGTAACGATTCCCTTCAAGGTAGAGTGGGTGTCCGGTCACCTAACAGACTGCTACAGAGGAGCTGATATCGCATAATCATTGTCAATAAATTATATAAAAAAGAAGAAGTATTTAACAGCTAAACCAATATGAGTTTGGTTCATTATTGGCGGGAACTGGCTATGAATATGAAGAATAGATAGTCAATGGTCATCATTATTGAATTACATTGTGAATGTTTCATGAAGTTTAGGCTTTATGTCTCCCCGTCGTTGTACTCTCTCAGTGCATGTTTGATACTAATGACTACATTACACCTCCTTATTTGTTAAGACTGTTATCGACTCATATGGATTGTCTTAAGTTGTACTGATATTAACTCATGTTTAGTGTTGCATGGTATTAGAGTAGTTTGCTTAGTTTATAGTTTAGAATGATGGTGTTATTTAGGAACGACTAATTTGACTATTTGGGTACTCACAATAACACCATCTAAGGAGAATAAATTGAAAACAAGGTGCTACGTACGTAAGCTCATTTATTTTAGTACCCAGTAACACTAAACATGATACTAACTAAACTTGACTCCTTATTTAGGACAGTCCCAGTTAGTCTCAACGAACAAACATGCACTCAAACTGCTATATCTAGACAAATACATTAAGTAACAAGAAACATCAATTTTATATGTAGAGCACACATGGATTGACGATTGAGGTAGATATATCGATCGAGCTAGCTAGGTTTGGCAGGTCAAAGTATGATATAAACGTTTTGGATCTATATATAGGATTAATATTATTCGAACAAAACCTGATCTGAAAACGATGTTGGCCAACAGCAAAGTGTTGAATTTAGCTTACCAACAAACTCAGCTCCCTCAAACTCATCGTTCACCACTATAAAAGACGAACCAGATACCTCGGTTATTCAAAAAACAAACCCACATCACACGTAAAATGAATGTTTCTTGTCCTTAATTACACAATCATTTATACTTGGTGTTATACTGGGTGTAATATAGCTCAGTACCATATATACTACTGCATACTATAATAACAAAAAACTGGAGAGTACTTGGTGGGTACATACGTTTGTATTCTTCGAAAATTCCGGTATATTACCGCATTTTGCAGCTTCTTCTTTCTTTTTTGTGATTCAAAGAGGAAATAATTGAGTTGAGCATGCAATTTGCGAATAATTTCCCAGGATGACAAACAGAAAATTGATGTATTGAAAGACTCTAAAGGCTCCAAATAATGGACAGGAAGAGACTACAAGGAGGAAAAGACATGCAATGGGATCAATGGGTGTCAAGTTGGCCTTTTTATGTGTCTCTCCTACTGATTTCTATAATGTTCTATTTCTTGGAGTTTTGTGCAGAGATGTTCATATGGAGTTTTGATGTAGATAGAGCCTTAATTATTAAGCCAATGAGTGAAATCCATCACATCTGAAACTTCTTGATGTCAATGAGTGAATCCTTAACTATTCTTTCCTTGCTAGCTATTTCATTATTATTAAACATAGGGATGAAATAAAAAGAACAATATTTTCTAAGAACTTAAGTTGACATGCATATTCAATATTTACTAATGCATTGTATAAATTTTATTTTATCGTAAAAAATATTGATTATCGGAAACAATATATGCTTTGATTTGATTATTCAGTTGCAATTAGCTAGCTTAAACATTAATAGGTTGTCGTGTAAAGAAAAATTATACGGTACCTCCATGTATATGATATGGTACCTCCATGTATATGATACACTAATTAATTTACAGATCTGAACAAATTTATGGTAAATACTCATAATAGGTCGCTTCATATATGAGTTACTTGATTACATCTTATGATAATTGTCATTTGCGTCGACATGAAAATTGTTATGTACCAATAAATCAGATGCATATAGTTGAATGTATATGAATCATGATTATCCCGAAGGTATCCATCAAACTCATTCAACTCTGTTCATCATATCTATTCTCCTAACTAGCTGGCAAATCCATATATACTCCCGGTTGTACAAACTGATGTAGTTGGCTCTACATCGCCATGTATCAGATGATGTCAATGCTTGCAATGCAAGTTATAACAGAAACGACGTTGATGGAGTACAAGCTAGCATGAAAATAATGCAGCGTGGCACATAAAGTTTTAAATGATTTTGAGGGATAGCAATGAAATCTGTCACATACATATATATATAAATATATATAGTCATCCTCGACCCAAAAACTAAAACTAATTTCAGATAATGTTTTCAAGATTGATTGAATTATGTATGCCCGAATTTGTTCCCCAACAGCATCACCCCATCATACATCTTGACAACAAAACGTCACCCCCATACTCCCCAGTGTACTTTTATGATTCCAGAATGAATTTAACAGAAACAAACAATGAACATATTGGTGATTGAAAGATAAACACTCAGGTAATCATCCATCGCTGATCGATCGAGATTATTCAACCACAAATCTACTTGACTTTTGGTTCGAGTTCACATCCTGATATTTTGTGAACGTTTCTTTATCTCCGGATTAATTAGCAAATCGGATTATATGATCAAAGAGATAAGTCATTTTAAGTTAATTTCATGCATGTCTTCAACTCAAGCCAATCGATCGAGTCCTCTCAATAGATCAAAGCCATCTTCAAGTTTTATCTCTCCTATATGACCCAAATGGTTGGTGAGTCGGGACAATGAGGTTACTTTCCGTTCTCTTCCTCTAGCTCTTTCTTTCTCACTATATATTTTCAAATCTGAATTATAGTAATAAACTGCTAATTAACGTTTATTATGTCATTTTCTGCGTGAGATCTGTAGCTCCCTATAAAACAAGTGCACAGTGCATTCAAAATACTTACAAGCCTTTGAGCCATCGATAATTTCAGTGTCTCTGGTTGATTCCCTAGGTTCCTCCATCACCAAGGAACAAGGCACATCTCCAAAAAAGATGGCCGAGATGGAACAAACCACTATTGAGAATCATAACCTTCAACTTCCAGCTGGGTTTCGATTTCACCCATCTGACGAAGAGCTTATCGTCCACTACTTGAAAAACAAAGTCACTTCATCTCCTCTACCAGCAACCATCATCACTGAATTGGACTTATACAAGTACAATCCATGGGAGCTACCTCCAAAGGCCTTGTTCGGAAAAGAGGAGTGGTATTTCTTCACTCCAAGGGATCGGAAGTACCCGAATGGAACAAGGCCTAATAGGGCGGCTGGTTTGGGTTACTGGAAGGCTACAGGGACTGATAAGCATATTTTCAGTTCTTGTGGAACGAAGAGCATTGGGGTGAAGAAAGCACTTGTGTTCTATACTGGTCACCCTCCTAAAGGTGTTAAGACTGAGTGGATCATGAACGAGTATAGATTGCTTGACACCACGATTTGGAGTACTACTTCAAAGCAAAAAGGGTCTATGAGGGTAAGTATATGATTGCTACTTGCTTCATATCATCGATCACTGAAAACTTAATAGATCGAGTTCCATTTTCTGCTAAATATATTTGTTTGATAGGGTTTACGTTCAAATATACACCATATAGGGTTACTCTTTACTTAATTATTATCTTATAAACTATGAATATAATCTGAACTATAAGCTAAAGCGATTAGTGCTAAACAAAATCATTTTGAAATATAATTTGCTGCTTATAATTGTTGTTATTATTATGATGTATTATTTTGCATGAAATATAGATCTAATAGTTTAGATGCATGCCTAATTTTCTCTTGTTAGTGTGCTAATCAGTATCATTTCTTCAAAAATGATACATAAGTATCATGTATGTGACAAGAGCAGACGTCTGAGTGCAACTTGGCAAAAATATCGATGCCGGTCGACTCCAGCATCACGGTCGACCGCCCGAATATGAAAGTTTGCATTTCTGATGTGTGCTTCTAACGGGTCTGAAATATGTGTTGTGAAGATTTTTCTTCCTATTTGCAGTTGGATGATTGGGTTCTATGCCGGGTTCGACAGAAATGCAACAATATGAGGAACATCTGGGAAGATCAAAACATTACTCCTAGTTATAAACTATCTGGTAACTTTAGACAAGTGGTGGATGAACCATGTTCAAAGGAAGCAAGCCCTAGCATTGAAATGGTCAAGAGTTATCCATACAAAGACTATCCTATGTTGCCCTACATGTTTGCCTCTCAGAAAGTGCTTCCTACTATCACTTCAAGCATAAGCTTTCAGGACACTACTACTGGAAATGAGAAATCTTGCAGCCCTACTCCTGTTTACCACAAGGCCGATTCGAATAAGATCAACAATGGCGGGCAATTTTTAGTTTCTTCCCTTGACAGAGTGATCAACCCACTGAAGAGAAAGCCTGAAGGAAATGTTCATCCTCAACGTCGGTGTTCGGTTGCACCAAGCAAGAAGATATGTAACAGAGATTATCAGAAGGAGGAAGCAAGCAATGGATCCATGATGATTCCTTGGGGACTAAACCAGCTTGGAGCTGACTATCTTAATGTAGATCAATGGAGTTCCATAATCCAGTATCAAGAACTCAGTCAGTTAATCGGGTTTCCCTGCAACTGATTAGCAAGGAAAAGTACGTACATATCTCTAGCTAGCACATATTATATGCAGGTTATTTTAGTGTGGAATTCCTTTATTTACATAAATAAAGGCGTTCAAGAAATCCCGTATAGAGGTTTGAAGGACTCCATGGTGGTGATTCATTATGTAATTAGTGTGTAAAGCAAGTTCATTTTGTATAGAGTTTGGTGAACTACTCCTCTACCTCTTTTGACATGCGGTCAAAAAGCTTGCCAGATAGAGAATCCAATTACCTTTTAATGGGGACTTTAATCTCTATCAATATCAACATTAACGTCTATATTTCAAGCATGTAAACATAGTTTGAGGTGTGCTGGTTGTAATTAGCTACATCATATCAAGACTCAAGTTTATGTATGTATATTCGTAATACTAGCATCTCCTGTATACATTCTTAGAAATAGTAAATGCTTTACAATTCAATATCTCGCTGTATTCTCTCTTCTATATTCGCACTTGTCTAATATAACATCAACTCACAAGCACATAATTTACGATTCAGAACAATCGATGAAGCTCCTATGCAATCTCTTGTAGAATTTATCTAATATAGTTTCGAAAGTTTTATTGACAATTGGTTGAGACCTTCCTCACCAGAGCATGGCAAGTAAATACCAGGTTAATCTTGAGAAATCCAAGCGATTGGCTCAAACATAAGTTCAACTGCAGTTCAAGGAATACATGGTGAATATGATAATGTCATTTTCATTGTTCATAACGGATGCCAAAGAGATCAGAGGCTGTTCCACCTTAGTCATTAGACGCGGGTTTCAACTACTAGAGTAAAACAAACTGGTTCAACCTTTGCCATTAGCTGGGACTTCGGGAGTGACCGAGCTCTACCTTTTTCCTCTGCTTCTCAGTACAAGCCCGACACGGGACCAAGGAACGGGACAAACTATGAACTTAAAAAGAGAAAACAATTGAACCCAAAAGACAGAACTAAACACCTGTAACTACTACCCAATTATCTTAGCAAACTCGATGTATGAGAGAGACAATACTCAGTCAGGCATGACACTACAATGATTCCATTAGAAGATTCATATAAGTTGAAGCAACGATGTCATTCCAAACTATTAACAGGGTCACCAAAGGTTTTAAAAGAATTGAACTCGAGGAATCAGAAAGACTAAGAACAGACTCGGGGTAGGGCACACAATAAGCTGCAGTAAAAGATACAAACATGACTGATGTACTTAACAAACACAACATTCATTCGTACTAGAGTCTATAAAGACTTTAAGCATGACTGAACATCAAATGCTATATAACAAACACCATTGGGTCCTCAATGTGCAACAATGCCACACAACCATTAACTCCTGAGCAGGTCAAACTGCCATCTCACTTCTTCAAAACACTGCAAAGAAGAGACACATAATCAGAAAAAAGAAATTGCATTGGTAGAAAAATGGAGACATGCAAACAATAGTGCATTGAAGCTTAAATATTGTATGTCTAATCACATATAATCTAACATGTTCCAGTAACATCAAGTTATTTAATCAGATAATTTATCTATCTTAACATTTATCCATGTTATCTGCCTTTATAATAGATAGCAGCTTACTTGTACAAATAGGCAGCAATGCCCAAAATGATAATCAACAATACAATATCAATGCAAAAATTTCGGCTGGACCTCAGCTGTAACAAAGACAAAACTTGCATTAGGTCGAACTAGAAAAGGTAAACATGTATAATCGATAATGTGCAAATGCTAAAAAACAACTAGGTTGCAGTAAATCACCTGGTTGACAGTGTCTTTCAATCTAACATTAGTGTTCTTAAGGTCAGAAGATGCCTTGTCCACCTATTAAGAAGAAAACAGCAATATTCAGTGAAAAACATAAAAGAATTGTAACTGAACAGTATGAAGTAAGAGAAGGGAAGAGTTTGTTTCTGACCTTGCTGTCAATCTCATCCATCAAAGGAACTTGCCGATCAAATTCCTATACAGACCACATTATAAAATGGATTAACAAGGGTACATAAATTGCATATGAACAAGCAGCAACACACAGACACCACTAACCTCGTTCATATCACCAGCCATATTTTTCAACGTATCCAAACCTTCTGATATCACATCCAAACCTTGATCCTGTGAAAAAAGTCCAACAAATCAGCCATATACACAAATTGCATTCTGTAACTTGTGAAATGCAATTTTCCTTTTTAACAGAAAACTCAGTTGTAGACAAACAGGACGCCATCTATATGACTTACCTGCTTCATTCTCCGCATTTCATACTCATTCCTGAATTGACTGGACTCCTCAGTTTGTTGAAAGAATTCATTATCAAACCGTCCATCTATCAGAATACATGAATCACATATGTAATGTTAACTCCAATGTGATCAAAGAAAACACAATTTCCCATATATTGTGATCACAAAAGATTCACCAAAAGTTCTAAACTAAAGGTCAAAAATTACCAGAGGAATCAAACTTGATTTCAGTACGAGAAGCTGAAGCTGTCCAACCTCCTCCACTTTGTTTTGGAGCAGCCGGAGTGCCATCTGGTATATCCTGGATCCTATCTGTCAATGCATGAGCCAAATCATTACGAGCTGCAAACTCTTCAGATGAAAGCCCCTTAACCTGCGAGCAAATAGTAGCATTTATAAACCACAGGGTCCAAACCCTAACAAATCAGGAATTCTACACTAAACAGGCAAAACGGAAAACTCAACTACAAATGTTGTTCCACTTCAATTCACTTTAGTATCCGATTCAATTATCATTTTTAAGTAAAATGTACCACACTAAACATCAAATTATATAACAATTTAATAGAATTGATTCGAACAGTGGAGACCAACCTTCTTTAGAGCCAACCTCTGCAACTTTGGAACCTCTTCCAATAATCGAGCCTTGGTCCGTCGAATCTCGGCATTCAGAGCAACTGCAGATGCCCTGCTCTTCTCTTTCGAAGCAAGCTCCGCTTTCTGCACATCAAAATTACTCAAATTTCAGCCTCAATTTCAAAAAATGGACCACAATATAACTAAATTTCTGCTCAATTTCATCAAACTACATCCGGATCTGACATTATCCTCTTTCTAACTTCAAGAGCTTTCCCGGAAACCAAATATAGATGAAATTAAGAGAGTGAACCTGAAGAGCGGCTTCAATGTCGGACTCAACGGAGGCGTAGAGGCGAGCAAAGGCATCGTCGCCGGAGACATTGGATTCCTTGTGCTTCTCGATGTCGTATCGGTCGTACTTGTTGCAGATCGCCTCGACTCTCGTCAGAAGCTCGATGACGCTCATCTTTGTCCAACTCTAGCTTGCTTGCCCTAGTTTTGAATTACAGATTTGAAGGAAGTGAGAAATTGGGAAGGAGACGATGGAAGGGTTTGGTTTTTCAATGGGGGTGGGTGACCAGAAGAGAAAGCGGTTTCAAAGAAGCAACAGAGTAGCAAGACAGGCTGTGTGAGCTTCAAAATAATTAAATTATATATATATATATATATATATATATATATATATATATATATTCTTTTTCATTTTTCTTTATTTGAAATATTTTAGAGGGGTGAGCGCGGTTCGGTTCAGATTGGTTTAAGGCTCAAACCACAACCAAACCGTTTTGTTCGGTTTTGTAATATTTCAAACTGCAAGCACAGTTGAAAAGGCTTTGACTAATTATTTTGTATACACCATTTTTCGATACGATACAGGTCGGTTTCTATGTAAACCGATTTATTTATTTCAAGAAGAACAGGATACCCAAAGTCATAATTATTTTTTATCTCGATGTGGACAATTCTTTTATCTTAAGAGATAGATAGAGAGAGAGAGTGGAAAAACATAAAGAAGGAAGGGGGTTGAATAAGCTTGAGGGTAATAACGTTTTTTTTTTTAAATCATTAGGATTGGTATATGAAAAAGATTTTCATTTGAATAGTTTATAGTTTAGCTGACTTTGTGTAAATGCGCGGTTTAACTTTTTTTTTTTCAAGTACATAATAGAAAGAACATTAATCGATTTCATCTTTATATAGCTAAGGCGAAAATTCTCGCATGGTGCATGGTCCATTTGGGCCATAGTTAGGATAGGCGCGTGAGTGCGTGTAAGCGTGCGTGAGCTAGTTTCAATAAGATGTAAAGATATGGATGGTTAGCCACTTAGACTCAGTTAACGGAAGCAGATTGAGTTTTGAGTGTTGTTTCGTACTCGCCGCACTGGCTTCCCCCTCTCCTCCCATTTAATCATCGGCATAACAATTGCAAAACTCTGAGTTCGGATCCAAGTCAAAAGTCTCGAATGAGTTTGTCAATATATCGACAGCTGAAGCTCAGTAATTCTTTCAACCATTCGAAGAAATCAAGCTCCGACAAGGTGCTTCAAGACGCCGAAAACGGATCCAAAAGGCGCTCACATACCTCAAACAATGGCTTGAGAAGTCGCAGATGCGAACAACCACGACAGAGCCGTGGACGTCCAGAACCAAAATCATCAAAATTTGATTGATTTCAAAAACGAATTAGACAAACAAGATAGAACATGATGAGAGGTGTATGATTCATTCCACCATTACAACGTGCATATGATTCGTCGTCGGATTTTATAAAAGAACAGCGAGAAAATACGAAGCTTTATGGCTTCAATTCTCATCCCCGAGCTCCAGGCTGAACGATCTGAGCCCATAAAGGCATTGACGACAATCGATTGGTGCTGGTGCACAGTCGTGAAGTGGCCAAAAAATGATAACCCAATTTAGTTTACCTTCTCTAATCCCTAAGGGCATCTCCAACAATGCTTGTTATACCCATACCTATACTCAAAACCCATAAAAATCCATCTCCAACAATCAAAACCCATACCCAATTATGGGTTCCTACTAAACCCACAACCCAAAATGGGTCGAGCTGCAGGGAGGAAACCCATTTGCCACTTGCGCGGGACCCAGACGGCAGCAGCTGCACGTGAAGGGTCGACAGAGGCAGGAGCAACGCGTGTCCCGTTCGCGCTGTGAAACACGCTCGATAAACGACAAAACAACGGTCGGAAGCTGACGACGGGCAACGCACGCGTGGAAGAGAGCTGGACTAGTGCGGGCGGTCTCACGTGAGCTCAGCTGTGGTCCTTCAATGGTCAAAAAAGAAGCGGGTCAGATTTGATTCCATTCAAAATGCGCGATCCAGATAAATTCAATTGGAATAAGAAAAAATGGGCCGAAAATCTTGTTTTCAAATGAAAAAAAACTTGAAACATAAGAAATTTTTTTAGGAAAATATAAAAAATTGTTTTGCCCGTTGGAACAGTAATTTGCACCAATGTCTATAAATACCATCCACATTCTTCATAATTTTCACTCCAAAACTTCTCTCGTCCTTCTACATTCTTTAATTTTCATAATTGTTCTTCATCTACCTAGTTTTCAATTTTTTTTTCTTCAAAGATGTCCAACCCCAAACCTAGAGGAGAAGCTTGGAAAAATCCTGAAGATGTGTTGTTGTGCATGGCGGTGGTTGCGGTTAGTGAAGACGGTGACAAAGCTACCGGTCAAGAGAAGAAAAAAATATGGGATCGTATATGGGAAGTGTATGAAGCTTGCAAGCCACCTGGTTTCGTTATTAGATCGGGAGGAAGGTGTGAAGCTCGTTGGAGAAAGATTAAACCGGGTTGCACAAGGTGGCGTGAAACTCTTACCAAAGTGGAGGCCGCTCACGCAAGTGGTGAAAATGACACCGATTTGGTAATCATTTATTTGTTTATAACCCAATATAAGTAATTTGCTAATTAATATTAGTTTATGTTTATGACAATTAATATCTACTTGTTTATAATCACTAATACATGTATATATATATATAGGATTTTTCTCAGCTGCGGACGTCCGCACCAATGGTTTTGGTGCGGATTTTCATTTTTGCACCACTTTTCGATCGAATTTCCTCATCTTCACCTTCTAGTATCTAGATAATATTGTGTAGATCATCTCTGCAAAATTTCAGACAATTTGGTAATCGTTAAGGCCCTCAAACTCGAAAAATCAATGGACGGACTGAATTCTGTCAAACATGAACCGTTCATGTTTGTAACAGAAAGACGTCATTTTGAGGGCCTTAACGATTACCAAATTGGCTGAAATTTTGCAGAGTTGATCTACACAATATTATCTAGATACTAGACGGTGGAGATGAGGAAATTCGATCGAAAAGTGGTGCAAAAATGAAAATCCGCACCAAAACCATTGGTGCGGACGTCCACAGCTGAGAAGGGCTGTATATATATGACCACTTATATATTATTTCTTGTATGAATATATAGGAAGTGCAAGCTAGGTCGGTATATCATATATTGTCTTTGGGGGAGGAGTTTAAATTTGCAAACCTCCGTCTTTGGATAAGGAAATCTCTAGTGGTCCGTCACCTATTGATTTGTTCGGAGAAGATACACCTATTGAGGGAACCTCAAGCTCTTCAAATGTGCATGCACACCCTCCAGGTCAAAAAGCTCAAAGGGCTGTTAAGAAAAGATGCAAACAAGATGACACATCTCAAGTCTTAGCTCAAATGAAAAGAATTGCGGACCAAGGAGATCGTGATCTCGAACACAGACTACAACTTAGGGAGGAGACTAGACTTGCACAAGAATGTGCGGATGATGCAGCCACAATGGCGGTTGATCCATCAAAATTTCCCGCCCCAATTAGGGCTTATTGGGAAAGGAAGGAAGCTATGGTTATTGAAAGGGAGGAACAAGCTTACAATGCCGGGTTACACCAACCACTTGCTTCATCTGAAGGTGAAGATGACCGAATGTATTAATTGTACTTTGTTGCCTCTATTTTAATTTTATTTTGGTATTTTAATTTATGAAATGAATGTACTTTTCAATTATAATTAATGAGTAATTTATTGCTTTTGTTAATCTCAATTTTATTTATTAAATTGCAAACATTACAATAATACTAAACACACAAACAACAAATAAATAAAAGAAGCAAACATACAAACATAACACACTATGGCACAACACCAATTATTGAAAGCATAAGCATACAAACACTTCATATGCGGTTCTGCTCTGCCTGCTGCTTCACATTCGTAGTGGTCATATATTTCTGCTCTCCTTGGTCTTGTTGGGACCTCATCGGGATCAACTTCATGATTATCTTCAGTTTCATCGCGCTCATCTTTCAACAATCATATTATGCATAATAATGCAAGTCATCATGATGTATTGGATATCTTCCATGTCCCATCCATGAGTTGGTCCTCTCACAATTGCAAAACGAGCTTGGAGTATTCCAAATGCTCTCTCCACATCTTTTCGGAATGACTCATGCATCTTTGTAAAATGAGCTTGTTGTGGCGTGATTGGGTTTCTAATTGCTTTCACAAAAGTCCCCCATTTTGGGTAGATCCCATCAACTAGGTAGTAGCATTGACCATATTGGCGATCTCCAATATGATATTTGACTCGAGGTGACTCACCTCTACAGACTTCGTCGAATAGCGGAGACTGTCCAAGAACATTGATATCATTGAGGGAGCCTGGAAGTCCAAAATAGGCGTGTCATATCCAAGTATCGTATGATGCAACCACCTCCAGGATGATTGTCGGCTTTCCTTTGTAACCGGTGAAATACCCTTGCCATGAGGTTGGGCAGTTTTTCCACTGCCAGTGCATACAGTCGAGACTTCCAACCATTCCAAAGAACCCTCTTTTGTCAGCAACATTGAGCAACCGCCGCAAATCTGCCTTTGATGGTCGACGGAGGTAATGTTTGTGGTATACTTTCTAGATTACTCTAGTAAAGTGACTTAGAATTTCCAAAGCTGTACATTCTGCTATATCAAGGAACTCATCACACAGGTTGGCGGGAAGCCCATAAGTAAGCATCCTCATGGCACAAGTCAACTTTTGTTCAGTTGACAAGCCAAGCCGACCGGAGGTGTCAGGCTTTTGGACGAAGTAAGAGTCATGGTTAACGACATTGCGCATCATCTGGTCAAACACATGAGGCCGCATTCGATACCTTCTACGAAACACATCGCCTTCGAACCGACATGGCGAAGTGAAGTAAAGAGCTTTCAGTCGTTGATCCATAGCTTCACGCTCTCTAGGGGTGTATCGCCGGCCTTCCTGGGAACCACCCCATTCAGATTCTTCCTCTTGGATCATCTGAATGTGTGAGGAAGCTGTCTGCATCTCCAGGGCTCATTGACGATTCTTTGTGATGGAATCTTCCTCCTCCTTTATTAGTAGTTTCCTCAACCTATTCATTGCAGCAATCAACAAAAATTATGTGACGAAAATGAAACTCAGAACTTGAATTCTGATATGAGAGAGAAGTGTTTGTGAATTAGTGAGGTATGATGGAGTGAAGAGACTTGTATTTATGGACGGACCAAAAATGATTGATCAAGATAAGATACAACACGTGGCAGATAAAGATCTAAAACGTAATCTCACTAGCCTCTCACGCAACAACACGAGGAGCTAAAGTTTGCCCAAAATTCGAGATCTGAAATCTTATCGGATATGTAATTATTGAGAAGATAGATTGTCCTCACGTGGCAGATAAAAATCTAACTCGCAATCTCACCATCCTATCAACATTTAACACGTGCAATATCATGTCATATTTGTCTTTCGGTATAAAAATAGCAAGTAATTAATTTTTAAAAATAAAAAAAATTATTTAATTTTAACTAGGACAACATATTATATTAAATTATTATGTATGATTTATATAATTTATTTGTTGTTATATAAATCATTTAACCCTAAACATTATATATGAAATTTATTTATTTATTGATCATCAAAACCCATACTCATACCCAAATTATATAAAATGATTAAAATTTGGGTATGAGTATGAGTTTTGATATAATAGCAAATCACATATACATCCTCTAAAAGGATTTGAAACACAAATAAATCAACTTGTGTTGTTGTTAAACAAATAAGGACAGTTTTTAACAATTAAGGACAATCTTTTCTCTACATGACATGTGTCATGATTTAATTTACCAAACTAACCATACACTAATTAAATATATTTTTAGAAGAGAAAAGTCTCTCATTTTGAGATTTTTCAGTAGATGAAACACAACAGCAGATTTTCAATAATTTAGTGTAGTAGCAGTTAATTTCAGTAGTAGATTTTCAATAACATTCCAGTAGAAGTAGCAGCAGAGGTTAACATTCCAGTAGAAGTAGCAGCAGAGGTTAACATTCCAGTAGAAGTAGGAGCAGGGGTTAACATCCTAGTAGAAGTAGTAGTAGGGGTTAACATCTTCTCATGTTCAGCACACAACAACACGCAGTAGCAGCACACAACAGCACGCAGTAGCAGCATACAACAACACGCAGTAGCAGCATACAACAACAACACACGCAGTAGCAGCACACAACAACACACCAATATCACACGCAACAGCACGCAGTAGCACACAACAACACACAGTAGCAGCATACAACAACACACAACATCAACACACATAGTAGCAGAACACAATAACACGCAGTAGAAGCAAGCAACAACACACAACAACAATACACGCAGTAGCAGCACACAACAACACACACCAATATCACACGCAGCAGCAGCACACAACAACACGCAGCAGCAGCACACAGCAACACGCAGTAGCAGCAACAACACGCAGTAGCAGCACACAGCAAAATATAGTAGCAGCACGAAGCAGGAGCACGGATTAACTACGAATGATCACTTTTTGCTGTCAAATTCAAAAGATATGAGTTTTAATTTCAAAGACTCTTTGAGTAAACCAAGTTGTAGAGATCAAAGAATAATCAAATCAGATCTTGTTAGATTCGGCGAAGCTTTAGTTAACTTTCATCCTTTCATTATTCTGCTTCTCCTCCCTTCCTCGCCTCCTAACTATTTGGTCGGACCGGTGACCGGCGAAGAGGAGGAGGGGGAAGAGGAGAGAGAGAGAGAGAGAGAGAGAGAGAGAGAGAGAGAGAGAGAGAGAGAGAGAGAGAGAGAGAGAGAGAGAGAGAGGAATCGATGTGTTTCCCAGATATGAAAATGGTAGAAAAGTGGTATTTTGAGGCAGTGGCAGTTTTGTAGATATTTTAGAAAAGAATGGTTTTTTGAGTATTTTACGTAAAAAAATTGCTGACAGGGCATGGTTCTATGCACTGTGGGCCTGAGATTATGTCCTTATTTGTTTAAATCTATTGAAATGTGTTTTTTCTGTGTTTTGTAACTGTTTATGGTAGTGAGATGTCATTTTCTCTTGATATAATGGTTGGAGATAGAATATGGGTTTGAATAGTAATGAGTTTAGGTGACTCAAAATATAGGTATGAGCATGAGTATAGAAATAATTGTTGGAGATGCCCTAAGAGCATGTTTAACAAACTTTCTATATTGGCCCTTTAGCCATTTTAAATAGCTAGTTTAGTTTTTTTTTTTATCAATTTTACCGGTTCCAACAGACTAGTAAGTGGCTAGCTATTTTAACTTTTAGCTATCTTGCTAGCTACGAAATGAGGCTCTCTATAATTTATGTTAATTCAATGTATTCATTTTTAAGTTATTTTATGTAATATTAAAACATATTTAAATTAATTTTTCTTTATTTAATTAATAATATAAATCAAATTTTAGTTGAAATAGAGAGTACTGTGGTATTTCTAAAGTGGTTTTTTCAACTATTTTGATTAAAATTTAACTGTAAAATAGTTAATATTGTTAAAGATGCTTTAAATCCCCGACTCATCCGTTAACCCGTCGTACATGTGTTTCTCTGTACCGATTTAACTACGGTCTGTATGGTCCGCGAAAGGGTAAAACTTTCACTAGTAGGTTTAATGTGAAAAAATAAAACCGAAAGGGTAGTAAAAAAGAAAACTGTTACAAACAAGATGGGGCCACGCTCCCACGCGTGCGACGACCTCAAACGCAAGCACGAGTCGCCGGTCACGACTCACAAGCCACGACTCGCACTTTTTGTTCGCACAAGTGGGAAAGCTTGCAAGTCTGGAAACAGTAACCGTTTTCCTCTCTCTCAGTTTACCGAAAACGCACTCCACTGTTTTTTCTTTCTATTAAATATTTTAATCCTTCAAACGCCCATACGGCGTCGTTTCTTTCCCATCAGTTCGCCATCTCAGTTACTTTTCCAACTTAGCGTAACAATAAAAATATGTACGGGCGGAGCCGGTCCCCGGTAACAATGGGTAGTCCAGACAATTTCTCCTCCTCTTATTTCTGTAAGCAAACGCACCCAACCGCTTTATATATAATTCATTTCATCCTTCTTTTTATCTTGAACCTCAACAAATTTTCCTCCGTCTCTTTTTCTCTCCCTCTGAGAACCCGTTCGTCTTCTCCGAGCCAGAAGCCTCTCGTCGACTTCACAGGTAAGCTTTTTTTTTTCTTCTGAATTTTCTCGGTTTTTTATTTCCGAGCTGATCATGTTCTTGTTGTTTCTGCATAATAATAATAATAATTTTTTTTTTTGCGCGGATTTTTGTTTGTTTTGATTTTGATTCCGATCGTCGTTTCTCGATCAGTTTCGCGTTGTTCGATTATGATCGTTTTGGTTTGCGGTCTCTGATCGTCGAGCTTTTGCTTTGTTCGGCGGTGCTGCATGAGATGGTTTTTACTGTTTAATTTTCATTGCTGTTCTGTGTTTTATGGAATTTTGATTAGTTTCTGTGTTTGGATCGTCCTGGATTGTAATATGATCATCTATCACGGCGGTGGTGGTTGCGATTATAATCCTAATTTGTTTCATAGAAATCATTTTCAATTTCAATAGCTGATGATTTTGACCGAGGATGCTTCTTGCACGAGAGTCTATCAGATCATATGTTGTTTACTCTGGATTACGGTAGCATCGAGTAGGTTTAGACTTTAGATGGTTCCTGTTATGCAGGTTTTTGGTGTGCTGAGGCGTGAGGGTGTATCGTTATTGCTTACTTGAGTTTGAACTTGAGATGAACAATATTAGTACTGCAGTTTCAGAAATGATGATGTGATTGCTTCTTTTCAGGTGAGAAACTACTAGTTTTAAGAAGTTCTGATTGAAAATTGAATATCGATTTTTAGCTGCGGTTAATTGAAATTTATGTTTTTCTACTAAAATTTTGTTTAGGATACAGAAGGTGGGGGGTAGTTCATTTCTTTCTGAATTGTAAGTGGTGTTGCAGGGACCTTTTGGTTTAGTGGACTTCTGAAGAATCATTCTCGATTGACACTGTATTTATGCTTGAGGATATGTCGGCACAATCTGCTGCCATGTTTTGAGAGACTAGACTCTAAAGTTGGCTTAGTATTGCGAGAGCACAATATATGGTACTAACTACTGAGATTCCATTTTAACTTAGCTCACTTAATGTTGAATTGGATCAACATGAAGAACCGGATCCATTCACCTGAAGTGATGGAGGCCATACTGAGATGGAGAAATTGTAGCTTTGGTGATGATCATGACATGATTCTTAGATTGACCATGCCTGAATTGTGTAGTGATGAAAAAGGTTAAATTTACCAACAGTCTAGTGAGGCTATTGATGTGAACTTCTCTTTGTGTTGTGTCCACATTGTGCCTACTATGATGATGGAGTGGGTAGTTTCAGTTCCATTTGATTCAGTTCGCTTGTTCATTGTACTGGTACTTGGAGTGATCTTTGGGTGATTCAGTATGTTGGTGTTCTGTAGAGAGGTGTGGTGGGATGTAGTGGTAATTATCCACTTAGGGGTGGTGTCAATGAAAGGCGTGCATTGTGACCTTCTTTTGGTCCTTCGATACATGTCACAAGTGGAGGATCTTAAGCATTTGGATTTATATTGTATGGCCCTTTAGTCAGAACAAGCATCCTGCAACATGATGGCACTGAACTTTGTATTTTGGTTCACAATTTTATGGGTTAATGCTTGATTAGCAAGTGGTATTTTGGACCTAGTCACCCTTATCATTACTTGAAGTACCATGTTGTATGGCTGAGAAGACTGAGCATGGATCCCTAAGATTGCTGTAGGTTATCAGGAGAGAGGGAGAAGTGGGGTGTTGTGAGTTGTGACTTTTCTTGTCATTGTCATTCCCTACATGGAAGACAATGGGCTGCCTGCTCATTGATTGGTGGTTACTGATTGTTGGTTTCCTCAATTTGGTGTAGGTATTCCCTTGTCAGGATAGATTGCCACCCTTGACTCTTGCACAGTTTGTTTCTTTTCTCTGCTGTAACTAAAGATTAATATCAGAGTCGAGATTTATGAGAATATCCAGCTTGCTTTTAGCAAGTCTTCTTGCTGACAAGTCTCTCTGGATGAGAGAGTTTTGCAAATACGTGATGCCTCTTTCTTTCAAGCTCTTCCAAGTCCCATATCATCTTTTAGGGTGCAAGAGTACCTCTGTATGTGTTTTCCATAGCTTCCATTTCAAATTATCTCAAGATGGTTACGATAAAAGCCCACATCATTTAAGTCCTCAGAGGAAGATTCTCTCCCCTTTGAACAGGGTATTTGTAAGTGTAGAAATTATAAGAAGTCTCAAGGTTTAAGCAATACATGTACTTTTTTTTGTTATACTAACCTGATCCTGTGGCTTGACAGTTTTCCTAATTTGTATCTAGGTGTTACCTTCTGCTATCACTGAATTGTGATAGAAACGTACTCCCAGAAACAGGATTCAGCCAAATGGCACACATTTGATTCTATTTGTTTTAGTAGTACATTGCAGTATTCTCAGTAACTTATCAGAACGCTTTAAGACCATCTGATACTTTTCAATCTCATTTCAGCCATTGCATATAATGCCTCAGATCTTCAAATTGGAACTCCTGTGTTTCTGAAACTGCAATCTTTCCTTTTAATTGAAGGGCAGGTGTCGATAGTTTTCTAAAGTTGTTAGGTAAAGTGAAAATGGTAATTCAGTCATGACATGTCAGACAGTTCTCATATCTTCTTGTTTAGTTATATAAATTTTTGTTCTGCTTCTTTGCATCGTAAATCTCTTTCTTTCAAACACATCATTTGTGCTAAAAGTTCAGAACCACACAATTTTTTCAGGATTTGGAGGCTAGGGGGACTTCTGGTAGTAGGATTTCTTTTCTCAGACTTCATTTAAATTTTAATCATATAGGTGATATTTGAATGTCAAACAAATGTTAGTGTAGATTGATATGGTGTAGCCTGTTAATACAATAATGAGTGGCCCTGTTCTTCATTTTTCTTCTCACTTTCAACCCTGATGATGTGATTAAAAGTTTAAACCCTGTTAATGCAATGATGAGTGGCCCTGTTCTTCTTTTTTCTTTTCAGCTAATTGTTATGTCTTTTACACAATTATCGCTCAGAAAACAAAATGGTTCTGGCTCTCTCTCTCTCTCTCTCTCTCTCTCTATATATATATATATATATATATATATATATCTATTATCTTTGAAAACCCATCTTTTTTTTTTTTTTTTTTGAGACATTGGAAGGCCATCTTTTTGCAGATGAATGTGAGAGTTGAGGGGAGAGGTCGATATAGGGTGTTAGTGGGTGTTCTGCATACTTATCCCCAGCTTTGCGATGCATTAGGTTTTGACAGATCCTTTGGTAATCTGACTTTTACTTCGCTTCCCGGCCTTGAATAGAAGGGAGATTTGGTGGATCAAACTATGAAAGCATTGGTTGGCAGAATTCTCATGGTCTGAGTTAGTATTTGGTGATGTGGCATACTTGTCCGAAACTGAAATGACCACTTTTGTTGATCCTATGCATTCTCCTTTTAGGTAGAGGCTTTTGTTGATCCAATCAATATCCATGTGTGACATCTTATACCTGGTAGTTCTATATATACAAACACATTATATGTTTGTTTCTAATAATAATAATAATAATAATAAGAATAATGTTAAGCATTTATTAAAACCAGTACTCACTCTCTGTGGGTGTAATAAGAACTGTAGCATAACAACATATGTTGAGCACTGTCTCCTTTTTGTTTCCATGGAATTAAGCTTATATGCAGTTTGCTTTTCAATGTTTGACATGTCCTTCCCTTTTTGTGCAGGTTGTGGTTCTATTGTATAGATTCTGTTCCGGTGAGTAGCTTGTTAGTAGTTTGAAGGTGACTAAATTATGGGGCATAGACATCCGTTCAGCACATCTCAAATTTTTGAGAGTGAAAACGATCCGAATTGGAACCATATGAACACCGAACACCCATTTGGACATCTGGGTATGATGTCTTGTACTCCTTTTAGTATACTGTTAGTTTTTTATTTTTTCATATGCAAAATGCAAAATGCAAAATGTCTATCTTATTTATAACTTGTAAGTGTAGACTGCTGAACATCTATAAACTTGGGCTTGGGGTAATTTATCTTCTCATACGTCTATTCTGAGACTTATAACTGCAGCTAGGGCTGGGGCAGGAGAGAACGGTTCTTTGTTTTATCCAGTGGAAAATATGTTTACCGATGGAATGCACTTTCCTTCAAATTGGAACCCACCTATGAGGTCATATGGGTATTCTTCCTTGAGCCACAATGTTGATATGCCTCCTCAATATCAACAGGATGCTTCTGGTCCATCTCATGATCCTTTTCAACATCAACCAAGTGCTGGTACTTTTGGTATGGCCAATGGAAACTATGCTCACCATTCTTCGTCCAGTTATGACCGTCGAGCAGTCCATGGTGTTGAGGGTGGTTTTGTTGATCTCACAATGAGCAACGGAAGAGGGTTGCACAAGCGAAAAAGTCCTGGGATCCCTTCTGTAGCAGAGAGAGGCAGCACAAGCAGATACTATGGTGCTGGAAGTTCCTCTGATGTCTCTAGATCTGCAGAATTACAGCAGGAGAAAGTAAACATGGATACCCCACACATGCCGTGGGATCACATGACTATGATCCACCCCAGTTATAGAGGAAACGACCCCTCAAGTAGGGGTGAGGGATCTATGAGAAATGTGAGAAGCCGCTCAGAACATGATTTGGAGTCCAACCTAGCAAGGACACATCTATCGAACAATCCTATACATAGTTCTTATTCTGCTAATTTCCCTATTGATAACCTTGATCTTTCAAGTCAGAGTTCCAATGTTTTGGCCCATGAATGGAACCATATTAGCATATCGCCTCCTCATGGAAGGATTTTACCTTCAGGTTAGTTTTTATCCTTCATTTTCTGAAACTTTTTTTTGTTCCCATGTTATCTTTGAGTGATCATGGCTTTATATTGCAGATACAGGTGGTTTCAGTCATGATCCCAACCACTTTCTTGTAGGCAGCGGTATAATTAATGGTTCTGCCGAAGCTGGTGTATACCATCATGATTTTATTCCAACCAGAGGTGCTGCTGTTCCTCCAAGTTATCCTGGTGCTTTACCCCATCCTGTAAGGGGAGTTCGCAGTAACTATTCTCAAAGATCTAACCCAACCTTTAGGGGTTCTTCAAGCAGCATGAGGTTTGGGCCTGGGACACATTCAGATGAAGGATTGCATCTGGTATCTGAGAGTTACCCAAGACATCATAGGCCAGTGCCTCCAGTTGGGTGGCGTAACAGTGACAGGAATGGTAGATCAAGGATGTCTAACGATAGATATCGAGTCTCTGACGAGACTAGTCTCCATGATCGGTTTTCATCTGAGGTATGCAAAACTGATGCAGTGTATATTTTTATTATTTTATTTTTCCAAATGCAAGAAGGCTAGCTCCTTTTCGATAATAAAGAAAAGACTGTCACTAATAGCACTTGACATCAAGTTACCTTTAATATGGCATGTTGTTTATGAATTGGTCTTAAGACATTCTCTTGCTTATGAAGTATAATTATATGAATGTGTAGCATGTTGTTTGTTATGCATTAAGTGTTGAGTTTTGGGAACGTACGAATGATAATATGAACAATTAATATTTATCTTGTTCTGAATATCACTGAAGTAATGTTTGTTCATTTTTTATTGCAGGGCTTTATGATTGCTGATCGGCCAGCCTTTTATGGTTCCAGGAGTATGCTCGATCATCATAGAGACTTGAGACTAGACATAGATAACATGAGTTATGAGGTACGACTGATAATCCTTGCTTGATTATTACTCATTTCTTTCCTCTCGTTGCTTTCACCTTTTCATATTTTGTTGTAATATTTGGAACAAGCAGGAACTACTGGCATTGGGGGAAAGGATTGGGCATGTCAACACAGGTGTATCTGAAGATCTAATACCAAAGTGTTTGATGGAAACGATATATTGTTCTTCAGACCTAAACCAGGAGGAAGGCACATGCGTAATCTGTCTGGTAACAATCTTCAATTTGCAACCAAATATATTATCAAGTGTCATATATTCTTATCTTTAAACCACACATAATTTAGATCTCCTATCTCTCAATTTTCTTTACTAGCTTTTATCAATTGGCAGGAAGAGTACGAGGATAGGGACGATGTTGCGGCACTTAAAACTTGCGGGCATGATTACCATGTGACTTGCATCAAAAAGTGGCTGTCAATGAAAAATTCTTGTCCAATCTGCAAAGGTTCTGCTCTCATCGATAATACAAAGGGGAAATAAGTTGTGGTTCACTACATGAAATTCTTGTATATATGTTTAGGGGTAAGATAATCCTTCAATGGAGGACAGAACTTGCTTTTGTGAAGTTGTAAAGGGAATGCTGGCCAGTTTCAGTCCATTTGTTTCAGGCTTCCATAAATTTTGTGAAGCCTTTTTTCGAATCCCATATTTTTGTATGGGTAATGCAAAGAAGATGTGATTTTTATGATGCCATGCCTTTACCTCTTTCATTTTTGAAACCTTGAGAGCTAGTTCATGCCCTAAGCGCTTAAGAGATGCTTTTCATTGGAGATCTCTCACAGACTCGCATTATATAAAAGAAAAGAATGGGGAAAGGAATAGGATTCTTCAGCTTCCATAGGCAACCCAAAACAACCAAAGAACAGAATAATTTTGAAAACAAAATGAGACAAATAAAAGTGTTTTATCTGATTTAGTTTTGCAGTACGTGAATCACAATTTTTGGTTTAATCTTGTGATTCTTGTAGATACATTAGCGACTAGTGATCTGTAACTTAGTTCTAAAATTTTTCACTAGCAAAGAAAAATTTACGCCATGGTAACATGTTGTTGCGTTTTGTAATTTAAATGTTTGGTTATTTCTATTTTAAGACCGCTCTCAATCTCAAATTTTACTATTTTTGTTTGAATCACAGGTCAGAATGCAAGAATAAACGGTTTTGGGATTAGCAGATGTTTGGTGGCAAAAAAGCCACCCTCCGGTTTGGATAGAAAAGTCAGAAAACAATGCAACTATGCAAGAGCCAAATTAATCCGATTAGAACACACCCAACAAAATGAAAATCTAAATACAAAACCTCAGGCAAACTAAACATCTCCCGGAAAAGAAAGAAAAATCCAGAAATAAATTAGGTCAGCAGTGGTTGGCGCGCAGCACCCGGAAGATTCTGGACCGTTCGTTTCACCGACTCATCTTGACCACAAATTCATCTCCTTCTCGGAAAAGTAAACCATCTCGAGTCGGCAATCTCCCTATATAAACCCACCTCCTCCCCTCTTGATTCTACACAAATTTCTCGGACGCTTCTATCTGAAAAATCCCCCAAATTTTCTCAAACCCCTTTTTCCGATTTCAATCCAATCCCAATCCCAATCATGCAGATCTTCGTGAAAACCCTGACCGGCAAGACCATCACCCTCGAGGTGGAGAGCTCCGACACCATCGACAACGTCAAGGCCAAGATCCAGGACAAGGAGGGCATCCCTCCCGACCAGCAGAGGCTCATCTTCGCCGGAAAGCAGCTCGAGGACGGCCGGACTTTGGCCGATTACAACATCCAGAAGGAGTCGACTCTCCACCTGGTGCTCCGTCTCAGGGGTGGTATGCAGATCTTCGTCAAAACCCTAACCGGAAAGACGATCACTCTCGAGGTGGAGAGCTCTGATACCATCGACAACGTCAAGGCCAAGATCCAGGACAAGGAAGGGATCCCACCGGACCAGCAGAGGTTGATCTTCGCTGGAAAGCAATTGGAGGATGGCAGGACTCTTGCGGATTACAATATCCAGAAGGAGTCTACCCTGCACTTGGTGCTCAGGCTTCGTGGTGGGATGCAGATCTTTGTGAAGACTTTGACAGGGAAGACCATTACCCTGGAGGTGGAGAGCTCTGACACGATTGACAACGTCAAGGCCAAGATCCAGGATAAGGAAGGTATCCCACCGGACCAGCAGAGGTTGATCTTTGCAGGGAAGCAGCTCGAGGATGGTCGTACCCTGGCTGATTACAATATCCAGAAGGAGTCCACCCTTCACTTGGTCCTCCGTCTCCGTGGTGGTGACTTTTAACAAGTCTATTGGGTTTCTTGGTAGTTGCTGAGAATGATGGTTTGCTTTGATCATCGGCAAAGTTTGCCAAATAAGTACAAGTTTGTTTTCTGTTGTCCGTTTAAATTTCCATGCTAAGACTTTTACCTAAATAAATCAAGATCGTTGTTCTTTGAAATTATGTTCTTCTTGACAGATTGTGGATGTGGTTTTAAGCTGTTAAATTATGAACTGAATCCTGTTGAATCCTCAACCGATGAGACTTTCATTCGGACTTTATTTCCTAGCTGGGGCTGGCACACGGTATAACCTTCGGGGGACAATTTTGTGCAAGGCAATTGTCCTTGACTCCTGGCTCCTTGTCACTCCACTGTTAAGAGATGCCCTTCATTCTTTGTCTATTTGGATCATGTGGTTGTTCTTTCTTGTAACCATCACTCAGTTTACTTGAACTTCTTAATCAGCTGCATACTTTCCTTCCAGAATCTTGAGATTAATAATTGATAATTTTTCAGTGGCTAGTTCTCTTAAAAGATGGAAAAGGGAATCAATTATGGGTTTGTGAATTTCATTAATAGATGTTTTGTTTCAAAATTGATAATGCAGTTGCTTTTTTCTTTTGAAAATGCTTTAGACCCCAAATTTTTCTAGAATAAACAGGCACCAAAGAGCCTTTACGGTGATGCCTGTTTATTCTAGTTGTGGTGTTGCCATGACAGCCTTTATGGTGGTGGTTATATGCATTGCTGCATGTTTATATGCTTCGAGTAATGAAGTCTATATATCACTTGATATGCTAGTGACAGTGGAAGATGACTCCTCCCTTGGTGTCGGATATTGAATTGTTAATGTTTATCGGTGCGTATTGATGAGTTGATTTCGTGGTGCATTAACTTTAGGGAATCTTTTAGGGTACTTGTTTGTGATACTTGTAATAAATTTGTTGTTCTTTTGGTAAAGATAGACATTACTTGGGTGATTTTTGTTCTATTAGAGATAATTACTCAACTTAAAACAATTTACAAGTTTTTGAACAACTTGTTGTCGTTATAGTAATTTGGTTAAATTATATGTAAATATGTAAAATAAATATAGTAATTTTGTTGTCTTGTAAATTTTACTCTTTTAACTCATTATAATTTTGAGAACGAGTTGATTTTGGTGGTGCACTGACTAATGCTTGTTTACTGGTGTTAGACGTTAGACGTTGCACCTTTACATGATCATCATTAGTCATAATTACAACTTATATTTATTGGTGGCTCTATTTCGAGTATTATTAACATGCTCAATTTTTTGAAAGTATTATTAACATGCTCAATGGTATGTGCTAAATTGATATGTGGGAAATTGTCTAGCAGCGAAGGGTGTAGTTGAGCCTGGCTGAGGTCGTAACTTGTTTTGCTTAGCATGAACATTAACCATCATGAGATGGCCAGTCTAGAGATCGACACGATTAATAATTTTAGACTTTTAGCATTCATTAATCAAATTCAAGTGGCAAGTTTGTAAATAAATAAAACATATGTGGATAGGAAAATAGATGAGGTGTGTTAATAGCAAAAATGAATGTGTTAATAGCACCACCCTTTAGTTATTGAGACAATAACAGACTCGCCTAAAACAGTTTGGGATTGGCATTCTAGTTTTCACAGTTAGTTGGGGATACGCACATTCTGATTTTTCATTCACTGTAAATTTTGTTCAATTGTAACAATAACATCTTGATAATCGTACGTGATCAGTGACATAATAAAATTTAAAACTGATGACTGATCAGTAGCACCACAACACAAGAGTTGACGACTGAACAATGACGTTATATGCTTATGACATGATTTCACCAGTCATTCCTGTCGAGGTCCATCTAAAACCTCTCAAGGCGCACAAGTATGTCTTTGTTATGATCTTCCTCCTTTTTTCGAATCCCTGAATAGCCAACAACTCTTATCATACTAGCCTTTTTTTTCTTGCCAGATGAATCAAGGGTTGTTTATTCCGGTAGCTGATTCAGTATCAGCTTGTTGTGTCACAGCTTTTTCAACTCAACCTCCCGGTAGACTGAACATTGACACTAAGATAAAGGATGCGTGCCTGACTCATTCAACCTAGTGATCGGAGCGAGTGAGTAAAATGGAAACAAATTCTTAATTTTTTCCAATACCACAAATTCTACATGTTTTAGCGTGTTCCGGACTAGTGGTCTTAAATAACACGATGAGAGCGCATTGTCGGAAGTAATAATGGTGAAGTGTTCATCTGTCTCCTTCAGCCGAGGGAGTCTTACGTGAAAATGTCACAACAATTGTTCTTGTAACGAAAAATCATGAGTGGTGGGTCATTTTATTAGTGTCGTTGCATGTATTCATGCAAAGCATTCAATGCGAGTAGCCACGCTGGGAAAATTAGGGCCACGTTTTTTGAATTTTGAATGCCATACATGGGATTTTCAAAATTCGTTGTAAACTACTAAACTTCCCTTCTTGTTGTGAGGGTCTAATATTACTTTGGAAAATTGAAAACAATCTGAGCAGAATTCGATGTCTTCAAAGATTCTGAGCTGACTGTTCTTATTATATAGGAAAAGCCATATTGAGAATATGTATGTAGGATACTTTCTTTGTGAGAATTTTGTTAATCAGTGCACTTGTAATGATTTAGAGCGTGTAGTGACCTATAGCGTTTCTATTGTAGTCCAAAATTAGTGCAACATACATCAACACACACTGGTTTGGTCTTAGACATAGTTGGTGAATTTCATATTCGCATGGACTGCTCTGGACATTGAAGTGGATTTTGATTCCTGATGGTGAAAGATTGTGTTTTTTGTTTTGTTTTCAGTTTTTTGGAATCACTGATATAATATGAGAGGATTCTACTTCAATGTTTGATTCAATATTAAGTCATTATATATACGTGTTTCGGTATTCTTCATTATGACTTTAGTATTGAGAAACCATAGGGTTTAATATGTAAGGGGTACACATATGGACAAAAAAACACTTTTCTTTTTCTTTCTAAGAGAATGCGCCTTAGGCGTGACCTATAATTTGGAGATCTCTTACCTTGTCTGGCTGCGTTGTGACGCTGTTGTCGGTCTGTGGTCAATCTGCGTACGAGGTGTGCGACGAGACGAGATATTAGTTATAAGGCGAAATTCACAGCCTGATGAATGGGTATGAGCAGATATGA
This sequence comes from Fragaria iinumae, assembly GCA_009720345.1. Lineage (NCBI taxonomy): Eukaryota > Viridiplantae > Streptophyta > Magnoliopsida > Rosales > Rosaceae > Fragaria > Fragaria iinumae. Next base: position 9,776,994 of record CM019122.1, on the reverse strand, counting down.
AGATCACGTATTACAATTCGCACCTTGGGCGCACGAGGCTAAATAACGTTTCTATATTATTAAGTTTGCTAATCATTAGTAACGCAATGACCTGATAAATATAGATAAATTGTTTGCAGTAAACAATTGGTTCGGTAGCACAATGGGTAATGCATCTCAGTTGTATCACTCAGTTAGAAGGTTCGATCCTCTCAGTCCGCAGGATATTTATATTTTGATCTCAATTTCAGATGATTCCTGACCGTCCATTGGTATTGGTGAAATCCTGGTCATACACGTAGTGTTTCCCCTCTCCAGCTATTAGAGAGTATTTAGTATTTACATTCTCACAAATCCCAACCCGTCAGAAAGAAAAACCCTAACCGCCGCTGTGAGAGGCGCTCCGACCGAGCACAACCCCCTCCATGGTGACCCAAAAGCCACCAGTGGTCTTCACAAAACAGCCCTACATTGAGCAAGAAGACCACCGCAGAATAGCCCAATGGGAATTCAACGTTCTCTCCCAGTCGGAGATCGCCAAAATGGCCGAGGCCCAAATCTTTCAGAGCAAGTACTACGACTCCGTAACCGGGAATCCCATCCCAGGTGGGTTGCTGGACCCCAGATTGGGCCCTGCGGCTACAGTGGCAACTGCGCCACTTGCTCCGCGAATCTCCGCGACTGCCCGGGGCACTTTGGGTATTTCATGCTTTCCCTCCCTGTTTTCAATGTTGGGTATTTGAATGTTGTTGTGAACATTTTGAAGTGCATCTGTAAATTGTGCTCTAGAATTTTGTTGGATGAGAAATTGAGAAGCGGCCAGAAGATGATGAGGGAGAGAGTGAAGGAGTGTGTTAAGCCCTTGACGAATCATAGAGCAATCAAGTGCTCCCATTGTGGGTATGTGAATGGTAATGTGAGGAGGGTTCCGGGCGATGTGGGAATTCAACATGATCGTTCGCAACGAACTGTTAACGGTGTTGGTGTTGTGGTGGAAGAGTTTAAGTCGGTGGTTCCGGCCAAGGCGGTTATTAATGTGCAGCAGAGTTTTTTGCTTGACCCGGTTAGAGTTTATTCTCTGTTTAGAAAGATGCTTGATGTGGATTGCCAGTTCCTGTGTCTTAAAACTCGACCGGAGAATCTTCTGTTTACTTGCATTCTTGTGCCGCCTGTAGCTATTCGGCCTTCGGTTATTGTGGGTGGATCGCAGAGTAATGAGGATGATGTGACTGTGAGGCTGCAGAGGATTATTCAAGCAAATGCGAGACTTCGACTGCAGCTATCATCTGCAGGAAGTTCCCCTGCTGGGGTATTGGCTTGTTGGCAGGAGCTTCAGATTGAGGTTGCACAGTATATAAATAGTGAGGCTCGTGTAATCGTTCCGCTGAGCTCTAGAGCTCATAAGCCTATGAAGCCATTGAGTGGTTTGGTGCAGCGCCTCAAAGGGAAGACAGGGAGGTTTCGTGGAACTTTGAGCGGGAAGCGTGTTGAATATACCGGGAGAAGTGTTATATCACCGGACCCTAATCTGAAAATCACTGAGGTCGGAATCCCTATGGAAATGGCTAAAACTTTGAGTTATCCAGAACGTGTTTCCAAGCATAATATTGACAAGTTGAGGCTGTGTGTCAGTAATGGGCCGTATAAGTACCCAGGTGCCGAAATGTTGAGAAAACCAGACGGCTCCTTATGCACATTGAAAGTTAACAGACATGGCCGTGCTCTTGGACTCAAATATGGTGACATAGTTGATCGGCATTTAGAAGATGGGGACATTCTTCTTTTCAACAGGCAACCAAGCTTGCATCGTATGTCTGTCATGTGTCATAGGGCAAGGATTATGCCGCATTGGAAGACGTTGAGGTTTAATGAATCTGTTTGCAACCCTTATAATGCTGATTTTGATGGTGATGAAATGAATATTCATGTCCCACAAACTGAGGAGGCTCGTGGTGAGGCGCTTATGTTGATGGGGGTGCATAATAATCTATGCACTCCAAAAAATGGAGAGATTTTGGTTGCTTCCACACAAGATTTTCTTACTTCTGCTTTCCTTATAACAAGGAAGGACACATTTTATGACCGTGCATCTTTTGCACACCTGTGTTCATATATGCTTGATGGCAAGGATTCTGTTGATTTGCCAACACCTACTGTAGTCAAGCCAGTAGAGCTGTGGCCAGGTAAGCAGCTGTTTAGTGTTTTAGTACGGCCAAACTCAAATGTGAGAGTCTTTCTGAATCTTATTGTTAAGGAGAAATCCTACAGCTCCACCAGGACTGAGGATGGAAGGGAAACAGAAGCAATGTGTTCAAATGATGGTTTTGTGTATTTTCGTAACAGTGAGCTATTAGCTGGGCAACTTGGGAAGGCTACTCTAGGAAATGGCAATAAGGATGGACTTTACTCTGTTATACTCAGAGACTATGAAGCTCATGCTGCTGCTTCTTGCATGAATCGCCTAGCTAAATTAAGTGCACGGTGGATTGGTAACCATGGATTCTCGATTGGGCTTAGTGATGTACAACCAAGTGACAATTTATTTGATGAGAAAGAAAAGATCATCAAGGAAGGTTATGGCAAATGTGACAGCCAGATAGAATTGCATAATCAACGAAAGCTGGAAACACTTGAATCACTTGAGGCTGGGATTTCTGAGGTGTTGAACAAGATTAGAGATCAAACTGGAAAGCTGTGCATGCAAAAGCTTCATTGGAGAAACAGTCCCTTGCTCATGTCCCAGTGTGGCTCCAAGGGTTCTGCTATCAATATTAGCCAGATGGTTGCTTGTGTTGGTCAGCAATCTGTTGGTGGTCGTCGTGCGCCTGATGTTTCATAGATCGAAGCCTTCCACATTTCCCTAGGAACGCAAAGATGCCTGCAGCTAAAGGGTTTGTTGCTAATTCCTTTTACAGTGGCTTGACACCTACAGAGTTCTTTTTCCATACAATGGGAGGGCGAGAGGGACTTGTTGATACAGCAGTGAAAACTGCTGAAACTGGGTACATGTCACGTAGATTGTCAAAGATTTTAGAGGATCTTGCAGTCCACTATGATAAAACAGTACGGGTTGCAAATGGAGGTATAGTTCAGTTCTGTTATGGGGATGATGGTATGGACCCTGTGATGATGGAAGGGAAGAGTGGAGCTCCGGTAGACTTATATCGAATGTTTCTGAAAGCCAAGGCCACATGCCCTACTAGAAAAACTGATAGCAGCCTGTCTCCTGAACAAGTGTCTGAAGTAGTGAGAAGCAGGCTTTCAGAACTAGATATGATTCCTGAAGATGGTTTATCTATGGGTTTTAAAAGTCCAATAGAGAAATTCCTGGATGAATACGTAAAAACACTAAGTAAAACACAGGAGAATTTGATGTTGAATCAAAGTACTGGTTGGGAGGTGAAATCTGAAACTCTGGAGAAGATTGTCAAAAGTATTTCTGGTGTCACTTCTAGACAGCTGGAGGTTTTTCTAGATACTTGTATTTCTCGTTATCATTCAAAAAGGATTGATGCTGGAACGGCAGTTGGAGCAATTGGAGCTCAAAGTATTGGTGAACCTGTGACACAGATGACACTGAAAACCTTTCACTTTGCTGGAGTTGCTAGCATGAACGTTACACTTGGAGTACCTCGGATAAAGGAGATAATAGATGGAACCAAAAATATTAAGACACCTATCATCACTGCAGTACTTGAGTGTGATAATAATGTGATGATTGCACGCATGGTAGCAGGGCGGATTGGGAGCACAAATTTAGGGCAGGTGGCTAAGAGTATAGAGATCCGAATGACTCCCAGACAGGCATGTATAGTTATCAAGCTTGATATGGTCATGATTCGAGATGCACAGTTGTCTATAGATGTTGATGTTGTGAAACAATCAATTTTAAAAGTTCCGAGAGTCAAACTGACGCAAGAGAATATTCAAGTTCCAGATAGCGAAACTTTGGAAGTGTTTTCTCAGGACAAAGATAGGCGAAGACTTTATTTTGAGCTCTACAGATTAAAGAGTATCCTCCCCAATATTAGTGTGAGGGGCATAGCGACAGTTCAGCGTGTTGTCATTGATGAAAGTGATGTGAAAAAGGATAAAGAAGTTATTCAAGTTAAAGGTGCAGATGTTGATAAAAGAGAAGTAAAGAGGTACAGGTTGTTTGCTGAAGGCAAGGGACTTCAGGCAGTAATGAACACTGAAGGAGTAGATGGTTGTAAAACCACTAGTAATAACATTATTGAAGTGCAGCAGACACTTGGGATTGAAGCTGCGAGAATTTCTATCATAGAGGAGATAAAGTATACTATGAAGCAACATGGAATGAACATAGATGATCGCCATATGATGCTTTTAGCGGATGCAATGACATCCACGGGTCGAGTTCTTGGAATGACAAGATTTGGCCTTCAAAAGATGAGCAAAAGTGTTTTAATGGGGGCTTCATTTGAGCGTACAGATGATCAATTGTTTAATGCTTGTGTAAAGGGGGCAGTAGACAAGATTGAAGGAGTTAGTGAAAGCATAATTATGGGTATACCAATGCCCATAGGGACTGGAATGTTCAAAGTTAAACACAACCTCCCTACTACTCCTGTTCTAAATTCATTTTTCTGCACAGACTGATACATCATGGGGGTAACGGCTACACTAGTAGATTCTGCTAAAATTGCTTATTGTGTTTTATCATCTTTTGTCTCTCTTTTAATCCACATTGGTTCTAATAGAAGCTCAACAACTTCTCTCTTCTCTACTTTTGTGTTTACTTCTGTTTCTGTTGTGGTTGTTGATGAAACGCTTCATTTATTTAAATTTGTCCTGACACTGATGTGGATATGTTTCTTAGTTCTACGTAGAAGTTCTGAATCCTACTTCATGCTTATCTCTTATAATGATAGCCTATATCAGTTCCAGTGACAAGAGAGTCAGTAATTTGTTGTGTTGATGTTATTCCATGGTTAGTGTTATTTGCGTGGTGAAACTTATGTCTCAGTTTAATAATGTATTGATGTTCCTGATCTGATCCGTATGGTAAATTTCTCTTTTATTTTGCTTATGGACATTGTATGTAGCCATGTTTGCATAATTAGAAGAACTCTGTTTCCTACCTTCACTATCCAAATTACAGTTCTTCATGGGGTGTTTGACAATAGATTGACAAAGTTTGCAGGAGTGATCTTTTCTGGAAGGTCTAATAATTGTGTCCCTTGGCGTATGATAAGCATGAAGCAGGATTCATATTATGCATATATCTTTAAAAATGAGTCTTGATAAAGTAGTCTGGGGTTCACATCCAAAATCAATTGGCAATGGATGGAGAAGCTCAAACCCTTATAAACCCACAGGCAATGTCTCATATTCCCGATATGAGATTTATATCTCAACAAGTCTCTCTTGTAATCATGAAGCAGGATTATTATTTTGCATATCCTGACAATTTCTTTTATGTTCTTTTTAGAGAGTGCTTATGTTTTTTCTTCTTAATTGTCAAGACTTGTGTCTATTACTTAAATTAAACTAAATGTTGTTATTGTAAAGTTCTGCCTAATTGTGTTTGTGAACTTACAAATTATCCCTTGTTTGTATGACCTATCCTGTTATCAGCTGTGTTTGCATTGCTTCTGCATTTCTTTCTTATCTTGGAGAAAACAAGATTCAAATCATATAGATGTTGAGTTGTGAATCAATTACTGTTAGTAATTGTATTAGCACATTTCCAGATGTTAACACTGCAAAAAGGGAATTTTGATGCATGGAAACCGGAATAGATTGTTTCATTTGGCTTTTATACCAGTTTATTGCTGGTTTAAGGCTTCTGCTGTCACCCAAGTTGATTTCCTGTTTTCTGTCAGTTCTAACAAAAGCTGTCATATAATCCGACTTGAGAATTTCTCTTTGAGTTTTCTATGTGATGGCATTGGGGCTTCACTTTGAGAAGGTCAATCATGCCGCAATGGAAAATTCTGAGACCAGAACCATTAGCAGATGCTTTCAAATTGACAGAGTTCTGTTAGCATATTGGTGGAAATATATGGAATGTGTATTGGTGAGTGATGTTGAAGTGATCAGTTTGAGGGACTATAACTAGGAAAATACTTACGTCTAAACTAGTATGTATGTATGTGTCCGGACTCTCTTATTACATATTTTTTACAATGTAAATCATAATCTTAACCGTTCATAAGCTCAATTAACCAATAAAGATAATCTCTGCAAAAAATCAATGTAAACAAAATTTGTTTGCTCAGCAGATTGCAATAAACAAATCGACAGTTTTGGTGAAAGTTACCAGTCGCATGATCAACCATCCATTTGTTTGATACATTCGGCTGAGCAAACGATTTTTTATTAAATTTGTTTTTCGCAGAGGTGATCTATATTGGTTAATTCAACTTTTGAACGGTTAAGATTATGATTTATATTGATAAAAGTATGTAATCATGAGAGAGTCCGGACGCACACGTACATACTAGTCCGGAAGCAAATATTTTCCCTATAACTATGGCTCTTGTTGAGATATGAATCCCCACATCGGGAATATGAAACATTGCTTGTGAGTTTATAAGAGTTTGTGCAACTCTAGCTACATTGCTAATCGGTTTTAGATGTGAACCCCAGACTACTTTATCATGGTATCAGAGCGGGTTACACACGTCCATTTGCGAATGCGTAACAGCCCACGGACTTCACGTCACCTAAAAATTGTCCACGTGTTTGGCTTGAAAATTCGCCACACGTGCGGGGACGTGTTAAGATATGATCCCACATCGGGAATATGAGATCTTGCTTGTGGGTTTATAAAGAATTGGGTCACTCCATCCATTACCAATCGGTTTTGGATGTGAACCCCAGACTACTTCCCAAGACGCTAGATTTCTCTCTCAGGGTTTCCTTCCCTTGCATTCTAAATGCCATGCTTTATCACTTATGTAAGTTCTGAGTTGTCTGAAGAACTAGGAGAATGTTGTTGTGTCTTGCAGGCTCCTCATGTTTATGTTTTTGCATTTACCTACTGGGAAGCCACTTTTAGTCAAGTGCTTCTGTTGTTACTTATTAGTTCATTTCTACTATTCCTTCAATACTAATTCAGACCTGAACATTTGAACAAACAGAAAACAGACTTGGAAGTGACAACTTCCCAAGCTAGCAATTTGGCAAGAAAAGGGGATGTCTTGCTACTCTAGTTTCCACACACAAATTAAGTTTAAATAGCCAAATGGCTAGCTTGAATCCCTTCCTTTTCATAATAAGGGAACAGATGCATATATGAATGTTCAATGATACATCAATTCCACTCGGAAGGTGAGATTTTCTATGGTGAATAAATAACTAAATGAGTACCTTATTATATACCTTATCAGCAAGTTTGGAGCAAGAAAAGTTAATCGGAGTAATTGTAAGAACAAAGAAGTTATCGTTACGCTCAATAAAAAATAAATTATTTAATAGATGATTTGATGTGGAATAGAACTTTCAACATGAGACTAAACTTTTCAAGTGATGTTGTTCGATTTAATCGTGCAGTTCTGATGTTGTTTGCCAAAATTATCTAGTAAGGTGTTAAGATGAACAATGTATATATTTTTTCCTTCTAGCTGAGCTCTGAAGCTATATGAGCACGAAAACATGTACCTTTGCAAAGAGGACATAAGGAAAGAGCAGAATTTACATTGGCATAAATCTTAACCATATTCCAGAAGGTAACAGAAGTTTTCCCGAGGAAAATATATCCAAAATAGCCTGGGTTTTGGATTTAGCACCTGGAAGGTTCTGGACCGTTCGGTCGATCTATTGCGGACCACAAATTCATCTTCCTTCACGCATAAGAATTGGATATGGAGTCGGCTTCCTCCTATATATAAACCACCCTCCAGTCCCCTTCCTTCCTCACAATTATCAAAGCAAGCCTCTTACAAGCCCTAGTAACCCAGATTTCCTTTCGATCTAAATTCAATCCCAATCATGCAGATCTTCGTGAAAACCCTGACCGGCAAGACCATCACCCTCGAGGTCGAGAGCTCCGACACCATCGACAACGTCAAGGCCAAGATCCAGGACAAGGAGGGCATCCCTCCAGACCAGCAGAGGCTAATCTTCGCCGGAAAGCAGCTTGAGGACGGCCGTACCCTCGCCGACTACAACATCCAGAAGGAGTCGACTCTCCACCTGGTGCTCCGTCTCAGGGGTGGTATGCAGATCTTCGTCAAAACCCTAACCGGGAAGACGATCACTCTCGAGGTCGAGAGCTCTGATACCATCGACAACGTCAAGGCCAAGATCCAGGATAAGGAAGGGATCCCACCGGATCAGCAGAGGTTGATTTTCGCTGGTAAGCAATTGGAGGATGGCAGGACCCTTGCGGATTACAATATCCAGAAGGAGTCGACTCTGCATTTGGTGCTCAGGCTTCGTGGTGGGATGCAGATTTTTGTGAAGACTTTGACAGGCAAGACCATCACTTTGGAGGTTGAGAGCTCGGATACCATTGATAATGTCAAAGCCAAGATCCAGGATAAGGAAGGGATCCCACCGGACCAGCAGAGGTTGATCTTTGCCGGCAAGCAGCTCGAGGACGGTCGTACCCTGGCTGATTACAACATTCAGAAGGAGTCCACCCTTCACTTGGTCCTCCGTCTCCGTGGCGGTGACCTTTAAGAATGTCGGGATTGTTGGACGGTTGGTTTTACCTTATGGTTATGCTAGTTTAGTTTTCTGGTCTGTTTTTGGCAAAGTTCGCCTATTGAGCTATTTAGGTTGCTTTCTGTTTTCATTTTTAATTTCAATGTCAAGACTCTTATATAAGTAAATAAAAGAATGTTTTTCTGGGTTATGTGTTTATGAATTTTTTTCTTCTTCTTGTTGGATGTTAATCATGTTATTATACTTCACTCTGAATTGAATCCTGCTAAAACCTTGGAAGATAATTAGGCTGCATCAATTTTATAGCCTGTGCTTTAACAGGGTATACCTTTGTGCACTCTTCGAGGCTTATGATATGCTGCAGTTTCATTTGGATCAAGCATGAGCAGTGCAGTTTATAACATTAATCTTACAATATGCTGTATTCTCATTTGGATCAAGTCATGCTCGTTTTACTCTTCATTCTTGGTCTTAATTCTTAAGCTTATGCTGTGTGCTACTCTGTATCAGTTGTACGATGTGATGTAGTTTCATTTGATCAAATCATGAGTTAAAGTGGTTGTGTCATTGTCCCCTCCCCTGACTCATATTACTTCTGTGTGTTCCTTGCTTCGGAGATGCGTGACATTAGTAATTTTCACGGTGTAATCTTGCCTAGCTTTCTGAACAGATGAAAGATGGAATCAGCTGTGAGTTTGTGAATTTTGTTTGTTCTTTCATCCAAGCGAAAATACAGATGCTTTCTTCTTTTATGATTATGGATTGTTTTAGAAAAGTTAATTTAAAAAAAAAGAAAAGAAACAGTTGGTCTTAAAAAATGGAGATCCTGGCCTGCATTTTCATAGATGGCAGTTGCTAGATACTAGGTTTAAATTGCCTTGTTTGTTCTAGCTGTGGTGGTAGTGGCACCTTGCATGATAGGGTTCATGGTTGTTATATTCTAGTTTAGAATTTTTTCCATGTTTGGCGAAAGCTTGTGCAAATTTCCGTAGATGAGAGGGATGTACATAGAATATGGGCAGCACTATCTGCTTCTTTCTATTCATCCAGTCCAAGATTTTGGCAAGCTCTTTCAAACACCAAGTGGAAGAGGCATAGTTTTGAGATAAAACTACAATAAAAATCTTGGAGTCCTCGATAGATGTCAGTAGCTCCGAAATCTTGTTGCCTTTAGTCCTTTACTGAGCTCTTGAGAATCGACGAAGTTGTTGATTGCTTTGTATTGCAGAGCTCAGTAGAGATGGCCGGCGAAGATCTTGCTGGTGTCTTCCCCTCTAAAACTGGGGAACACATCGTACTTGCAGGGTTGGCCGGATGAAGATGAAGAAGCAGACATTAACTGTGTTTTTACTTTTAACTCATGACATACAATAATGCTTGCAAATCTTGAGCATCAAGCAGCCTAATTCACAGACAGGCAAAATAGCGTCATAGAAATAGAAATTCTATCTTTCACATAAACCGGTGGAACATCAATCGCATTAGCAACAAGGGAAAGGGCACAAGGCCACAAGACATATATTCACAGTTTCTGAATTAACACAAAACATAAAAAGATAAAAACCAGCATATGAGCAAATGCAAATGAACCCGGAAACCCAAAAGATGCAATAGTGCATTAGAGACATACACTAGTAGAAGATTGCCAACCAGAGGAAGCAAGTTTCATACAAGAATCTAGTTACCTAATCAATAACAACCAAAACATGACCAAGTGCCAGAAAGTTTTCATAGCTAAACCAAGCATCACAATTTTCCCTATAGCATAGCAAAAAGATCACCTTATAATTCAAATACGCAATCCATCCCATTTCACTACCTAAGCACTTCAAAGCAATGGGCCAATGGTAACCTCCCCGTAAAGCCAATGCATTCTCAAGTGACCCCAACAATAACATCCCTCAATTAGCTTGAACTCAAAACTTTATTTTTTATTGAAGAGATGAAACGGAGGGATTGAAATAGAAGAGAAACAGAATGCACAAGTACCTGAAATGGGTGGAGCCGATTCTCGTCGTCTCTGCTGCTGGAGACCCGGCGGTGAGGGGAGTGGGAATGAAGCGCGCAACGACTTGGTTGTTTATGCGAAGCGCTGAAAACTGGGATGCAATGACAATATTGCTCCCAAGTGTTTGGTTTATTCACAGATACGTATTTTCTCGTTTCCGGCAGCATCCACGCGTTTCCGGCGGTACCCCTTGGTAGCAGGTGTCTTGTACATTAAGGATGTTTTCTCAGAAACGCCGAAGACGTGCCGGATACGGCCGGAAACGTCTGGAAACGTATCTATAAATAAATCAGATATGTAGGGACAATATTGACTTTTCACAACATGAACGAAAAGTCAGTATGGCCTCCAAGTGTTTGTTTTATTTACGGATACGTATTCACTCTTTTCCGGTTGCTTCCAGCCGTATCATCGCGTTTCCGACGGTACAACTTGGTGGCCGGTGCCTTGAAGGTTGATAATGTGTTCTCAGAAATGTCGGAAAAGCATCAGGGGGGAACTACCGGAAACACGTCAAAAACGTATCTGTAAATAAATCGGATAGGTAGAGGCAATAATGACTTTTCATTGTAGTGTTTTAGTGTTTAACACTTAAATAAGGACGAAAGGTTAGTATTGCCTCCAAGTATTCGGTTTCTTTACGGATACGTATTCTCTCTTTTCCGGTTGCTTCCCCCCTTATCCATGCGTTTCCAGCGGCACCCAGCGGTAACCGGTGCATTGTAGGTTAATAATGTTTTCTCAGAAACACCGAAAACACGTTGGAAACTTCCGGAAATGCTTCGGAAATGTATCCGTAAATAAATTGGATTCCTAGGGTTAATACTGATTTTTCACCTTAGTATATTAAGTGTTCAGCTTTAGCTGCTCTTCTTCGCAAATCGTAGAGTTGCCTCCAGCTCTCTCCTCTTTCTAGGAGTAGAAAGACAAGAGTCAAGACGTGTTTAGGTTTTAGTTTCATTCCTACCTTGGGCTTTAGTCTATCGAATCTGTGCCTGAATGACATGGATAGCATCAATAAGTATCCATCTGAATGGTATGCGTATCCATTCTTTTTCTTTCATTTATGCTTGTTTTTGTAAGACGAGGGAAACTAGGATTGAATGAAGGTACATTAGGATTTTGATCGTGTTCCAAATCATATTGATTACTGTGTTCGCTCGATAAAAGTTATGTTTTTGTTCCGGCTTTTCGATTGTCGTAAAAATCAGAAGATGGAGAATTATCTGATTCCATGTCTAAATCGTAGCATTAATCACTGAACCACTGTTAGGTTTTGGGGTTTTAGCTTCTAGGGGTTCATTCCAAGTCCGTTGTTTCAATCTTCAAAGGCGGCGCCTTTCTTGCCTTGTCTCACTTTACCAGGTAAAACCGTAATCTGTTTGTTTTCCATTACGAGGCAAGTTACAACCAAAACGCGACGATGATGGTGGAGAGATGTCTGGCGGCGTCATCGACGACATAACCCAGGGTTCAAAGACCGATACCTCCCTTCGTCTCCGGTCGACTACTTCGGCGTCGCGCGCTCGTCTCTCGATCGGAGTCGGATTCCAAAACTACGGTGAGCGGGTGGTGTGAAGCTGGCGGCGGCGGTCTTCAAACACGTGAGCTCGTCACTCTCTGCCTTCTGTAATTTTTGATCGGAATTAGGGTTTTTAGATCTCAAATTTTGTGGATCGATTGAATTGCAGACGAACGATGGATTGAGGAGGACAGCGTGAAATCAGAGACGGAGAGCACAAAGGCTTCCGTGGACTTGACGGCGTTGCAGCTCCACAATTTTGATCTACGAGAAGAGTCACTACATGAAGGCCATCAAAGCTTGACATGAATGTGCGATCAAGGTAAAAATTGAGAAGAATCACTACATCAAGGCCATTAAGTTTTTTTACCATTAAAAAGTGAAAATATAGAAGTCCAATTTCTGGATTGTTGTAGCTGTCAAACTAGATGGTGGACATTGACATGATTGTGGTGATATTTCATCTTTATTGCCTTCTATTTAAGTTTTTATTAACCTCAGGAGAAGTTTATTGCTCCTTCAGTAGAAGTTTACTGCCTACAGTAAAACATTTTTCATCATTATTGTCTTTCAATAAGGTTATATTGACCTCAGTAGAAGTTTACTGTCTCTTAGTAAAATCTCAGTAGAAGTTTACTGCTCCCTCAGTAGAAGTTTACTGCCCCCGATAAAACATTTTTCATCATTACTGCCCCTCAATAAGGTTTTATTGACCTTAGTAGAAGTTTACTGTCCTCTAGTAAAATCTCAGTAGAAGTTTATTGCCCCCCCTAGTAAAACGTTCATCATTACTGCCCCTTACTTAAACTTTAGCGATGGTGCAGTATACTTTCGGCAAAGTCCGGTGACATTTTTTTTTTTTAAATTCGGCGAGATTTCTGACGACCGGCAAGATTCCGGTGACATTTTAAAAAATTCTGGCGATCGGTAAAATTCCGGTGACCGGAGTCCAATGAGGTTCCGGCCAAATCTTCTCTCTCTCTCTTCTATTTTCTTTCTCAATGCATGTTTAAGAGGTGAGGGCAAAATAGTCATAAAATATTATTGCTTGTTAAGACTTTAAGTAAAGATTTGTTCATTGAGACACAAATAGAGGTACCTTATATTTGAATGGGCTATTAAAAAAGATTGTCATTGAAATGGGCAATGAGAGGTTGAAATTAGTATTAAATGGACATTTTCCTTTTGATAGTTTGAGCTGTGATTGTTTGTATGAACTTGATGGTTTATAATTGAGCTCCAAATTGGATATTATCAAGTACTAATGGAATGCGTACATAACCCACAAGATCGACGTTCTGGATACGATATCAGCTTAGTGTCACGTCCCGCCAAATTAACAAGGAAGATTTTGGAGAGTATATGAGCATTCTAGAAACATCCGGAATATTATGGAAGATCTTGGAAGCATCCGGAATGATCGGGAAGCATTCGGACAACTCTAGAACTCTCTAGGACACTCCGGAACTCTCTAGAACCCTAGAGAGGCTCAAGGCTCAAGACTACTCCGGAAGTCTCTAGAACACTCAAGATAACACTTAGAGTTATATAGAACACTCTAGAATCTCTATACTTGTACATGTCTTAGAATTGTCTAGAAACTTAGGCAAGGGGGAATGCCTATAAATAAGGAGACACCCCTCCCATTTGGGACATAGAGAGTTAGATAGCATTTTAGCTCACTTGTAAAGTTTTGTAAAGTTCTCTTAAAGCTTAATATAAGTTTTCTCTTTCAAAGATCTTCTCCCTTCGTTCGGGTGTTCTAACCATAGCGTTTGCGTGAGGGATGTTGACTTAACATAAGGGAAGTGCTAAGACTGCACGAAAAGCTTAAGAAAAAGAAAGCTCGTGACATTAGTCTCACATAGATTCATAATACATAATAAACAAAGATAATTAAGTTCACACAACATGCATTATTCTGGAATTGATTCACTCCTAGCATCCTTGTTTCTTCAACACATATTGGGAGTGAACGACAGCTTGGATTTGTCAAGTTCGAAGAGGAACCTATATGTCATCTGGCTCTGCACCCCCCCAAGAAGTTTGGCACACTCCCAAAAGTATCAGTAATAGAGATGATGGCGAGACAGCCCTGACCAGCAAACCAACCGAAGGTATTTTTGAGCTCCATATAGAGGGTGGAGCACAACTGCTGGTGCCCTGCTCATAAATACGTCTGCTCCTCCATACTTATCAACATCATAACACAGTTCGGAACCTCTCGTCATCGTGTCGTTCAGTGGAATCATCCCGAAATTGTCCAAGAAGTGCTCGACAACAGCTGCTCTCAACCCCTGGAAGTAGGGCTTGGACATTGCCGTGTAGGGAGCCATAGAGTCGATGCCAAAGTTGATTCCTTCTGTGGGAAGATCTCCCAGCTGTGCGCCGTTCACCGTTATGGCGGTGACGTTGATGACATAGAACTGGTTCGGTTGTTCGAGGATGAATCTGGTACTCTGTACGTCGCCGGTGAGGACTGCTTCAGGACCGAAGTCCAAAGTCCCTTCCTTGCCGTCCTGAAGCTCAGCTTCTATTGGCAACAGAGATGGAATGCAGTATGCAAACCGGTCCATGACGACCGGCCGGAGTTGGCTCAGAAGGCTTAAGGGATGACCGGGACCTAGTCCCATATATAACACCGGAGATTGGATTCTCTGATTGTTCGTCACCACCGAAAACTAGAGAATTGTATATCCCGCAACCAAAAGAGATCTTGAGAGTAGCAGCAACATCAACTAGGTACAAAATGAAACAAACTAAGGTTAGCAGTAAGCAGTTGTGCAGTTTAGTGTAAGAAAAATATACAAACTACTGAAACTAACTGCTAGCAAGAGCGTAGACATAAGACATTACATGAGTAGGATAAAACTTCCGTGCCGAGAAAGCCCGATCTAACTCCACCGTCGTAGAGGCAGGAGCCATTGGACGACGGAGTGAGGAATGGATCCGAAGGTGAGCAAATCGGGTCGACAGAGCTTACTACGGTAAATGAAGAGGAGTTTTGGGGGTCGAAGGACGCTCCCCCCACTACCGAAAAGCAACGCTGGCACTCGGGAACCTGAAGCCAGGTAAAGGGGCTCAAGGTATCGAAAGCCGTGTATGTTTGCGTTGCCGGAGTGCCGATGGCCATCTCGACATAAAAGATACCAGAGTTAGAGGGGTAGATTCCCGATCAAGTATTCCAACAAAGCTGGCTGTGGGAAGGATTGCAATTAGGAGAAGAAGCAGTAGTTTCATGGCTGAATTAACAAGATACGGGAGAATAACTTGGATATGAAATTTTGAACTAAGGTCTTATATATAGAATTATAGATGCAGCAATAGTAATAGTAGCTGACAGCTGGCTTTAGGCAAGATTAACAAAACAAAGAAGGTGACGAGTAAAACTCCAATAAATTAAAAAAGAAGGTATCGAGTAAAACTCGCAAAATTGATAGAATTTGACGATTTAGGCTGGTTTAAGTGGTCGACAAAATGCTCTATATACTGCAATACCTGTCCTCGCTCTCAGTTAATTATAAGAGGGAACATGTATAGATCGATGTTCAAAATATTGTACTTGCTCATTACTTTCCTGTGGATTTGATGGTTCCAATTCTAATAGACGTACCCTTGTTGCTGGACAAAATTAAGGTGCTGAGACTAGGTTGGGTTTTTAGCTAGGGTTTTTCATTCTTTTCTGATCATATGTTTTTCTAAGTTGTTTTAATTGATAATTACCTATTGGTTAATAATTTACTACATAGGTATAAGATTTTCAAGGAAGAGAAGAACATGTATACTCAAAAGTTAGAGCCTAGCCAAAGGGATCGATGTATTTGTCTATAGTTTCTGTAGTAGTCCATTTTGGAGTTATTGTCCTATAAGATCAATGATTTGATGCAAGAGAGAAGAACTATTCTTGGACCCTAAATTATAAATGGCGTTGGGGTGAGGCCCAGCTGAGCTCAAAGTAAGCAAAAAACAGATATAGGATAGCTCATTGTGAACAGACCCCAGTAGCTCATAGCTATTTTACATGAGAAAATTTGAAATGATTCCATCCTAAACCTAATAACAGAGGGGTTCACATGCAATATTTGCCACACTTTCAATAATAATTGGTGCAATTTGTGGTCATTTGGACTCTCAAAGTAAGTTAGAGTTGAAGGTAGGTTCCTCTCATTTTCCAGTTACCCTAAAAAAGCCACTGTAGAGAGATGAGAGAATATTACCAATAGTTCTGCATATGATAGAGAATATTGATTGCAAGGAGCCAAGGAGAAGTAGTTTTTTTCATGGTTAAATATTTGGATTTGAAGTTAATTTGGCTCTAACAGCAGTGAAATGTTCTAGTTAACTATTATACTTGTAGTTATTCTTTTGAAATATTCTACTTAATCATGGTCACGGGGTAGGTCGCTCATTCTAGTGCAGGCCGGCTGTGAAGACAATACTTCCACCAAATCAATTGGAGGGCCATAAATTTCCTGCCCTTAAATTCTGTATTCTGATATTTGTCCAACTTTCTAGCTCATGGTAAATGTAATTTCGATTCTCTTTTTATTGGTGTTCATTTCCTTGAGGTTCTTTACCTCTTAACAAATGAGATTTATGAGAAGCCTATGACCACTAGTTATAACTATCAAAATTATGTCCTCTGCGTTGTGTACGTGTGATTTTGTTCTAGTCGATCTCATTGGGAATATTGATTGCGAGAATATATATATATATATTTTGACGCCCAGCTTAAAGCTTGTTTGATATGAATATTTTCTTGAATTTCATCCTGTCTTTGTTACAAGTTTGTAACTATTAATGTCAGGTTCATACTATCTCTTCTCCGCGGGGTGTTTGTGTTCCTTCGCATGTTCTTTTTGCGGATGATGTAATGGTCTTTTGTCGGGGTGATCAACGTAGTTTGAATGCTATTATGCAATTTTTCGACGAGTATGGTCTGAATTCGGGACAGATTATCAATCGAGCTAAATCTAGTGTTTTTATTAGTAAGCACATCCAAAGGAGGCAACATTCTATTGTCTCTTCTTTGGGAATGAAGTTGGGTTCAACTCCATTTACTTATTTGGGTGTGCCTATCTTTCGGGGGAAGCCACGCTCGTCTTATTTTCAGCCTATTACGGACAAGATTCGTGTTCGGTTTTCTAGTTGGAAAGGCTCCATGCTCTCAATGGCTGGCAGGTTGCAGTTAATCAAGTCTACAATTTATAGTATGCTAATTCACTCCTTTCAGGTTTATCAATGGCCAATATCTCTGTTGCGACGTTTGGAAGTGTGGTGTCGTAACTTTTTATGGTCTGGTTCAATTGATGCTCATGGTGTGCCTCTCGTTGCTTGGAAGCAATGTTGTTCACCATTGGATGAAGGTGGTGTCGGTCTAAAGCAGCTAAGGGTTTTAAATTTCTCTTTGCTTCTGAAGAAAGCATGGGATGTATTTACTTCAGTCTCAGATGGATGCACTTTACTTCGTACTCGCTTTTGGCGAAATGGAAAATTGAGGCGATCTTATGCTACTTCAATCTGGCCTGGAGTGAAGCACCTATGGCCTCATATATTAGAGAATGGCAAGTGGTTAATTGGTAATGGCAGGAGAGTTTTATTCTGAAAAGATAACTTCATTGGCAGGCCCTTGTATGAGTTGTTTGGCTTACATGATAGAGAGGCTAACCAACTTAATATATTGGTGGCAGATTATATCTCTAATGGTGCATGGAATTTTCCCACAATATTACAATTGCATTTTCCTGGCGTTTGTGACTTTGTGAAGCAAAATGTTTCTATTTCATTATCTGATCATGAGGACGATCAGTTCATATGGACTCCATCTGCTTTAGGTGTGCTTTCTGCTCGTGATGCTTATAATTTTTTACATCCTAAATTTGCTGTTGTTAGTTGGGGAAAATTGCTTTGGAAGAATTTTATTCCTCCACGCATGTCTTTGTTAGCTTGGAAAATTTTAAAGGGTCGTGTTCTTTCTGAAGAGTTCTTTCAAAAATGAAGCATTTCCATGGCATCTCGGTGTTCTCTCTGTCATCGTCATGGGGAGTCTCTTGAACACATATTCCTCTCCTGCTCTTTTGCATCGTCAGTTTGGGAATGCTTAGCAGCAATGTTTCAGTTGGGTGCTCATCATGGTTCTCTATTAGACTTGTTACATGTAGGCTTGGTTTATAGTCGTAGCCCTCAATTGCGTGAGTTATGGCTCACTGCTTTTGTCGTTACGTTGTGGTGTATTTGGAAGTTCAGGAACCAAGCTAGGTTTGATGGAGTTCAACCTAATGTCAATAAGGCTTGTAATCTGATTTTTGGGCAAGTGGTTGCTTCTAATAAAATCAGTTCTGGCTGCATGAATAATGAGGTTTTTGATCTTTCCATTCTGAAGAAGGTTGGTGTCCCTTGCAAGCCTAGTAAAGCTCCGTGCATTGTGGAAGTTAATTGGCATCCTCCTTTATTTGGTTGGGTCAAAGTCAACACTGATGGTGCTTGGCGTAGCTTTTCGGGCCAAGCGGGTTATGGAGGTATATTTCGGGACTTTAGAGGTGGAGTACTTGGTGCTTTTTGCTCCAATTTTAATATGGCGAGTTCGGTGGCAGCATAGGTTATGGCAGTCATAAAAGCTATTGAGCTAACATGGGTGCGAGACTGGAAGCATGTATGGTTGGAAGTTGATTCTTCCTTAGTTATTAATTTTCTTCGCTCGCCGCATTTAGTGCCTTGGCAGCTAAGGGTTGAGTGGGGAAACTGTTTACATCGGATATCACAGATGCATTTTCATTCTTCTCATATTTTTCGTGAAGGTAATCAAGCAGCAGATGCTCTTGCTAACTGCGGCCTTTCTTCAAATGGTTTAATATGGTGGGATTTGCCTCCGCATTTCATTCTATCTCATTGCCATAGAGACTATATGGGACTCCCTAACTTTCGTTTTCGGTAGGATGTTTTTTGTTGCATATTAGTTTTTGTTTATCTGTCTGTTAGAGCTTCTTATCATTTTGGTAACTTTTCTTATTAAGGAGTTAGACTTAATGTCCCCTCCTTACTTTTGTATTCTTCTATTTTTCTTTTTAAATAAAACTCAATAGAGGTTTGGGCATCTAAAAAAAAAAAAATGTCAGCTAAAAAAATATGTTAATTATGTTATGCGGAAGATCCAAATTTCAATAGCTCAACCTCGATCACAACTATCTGCATCGTGTGATCCCAATCCAAACGGGAGCTCCACCAAATTGCAACTCGATCGTATGAGACACCAAGTCCCAAGCGTCGCCTGGGCTCTGATACCACTTGTTATGCTGAAGCGACCGAGAGGCCCCGAGGGTCCCACACACACGGGTCCAATAATGCCGATACTCCCTCCACTTTAGCCACCCAGTGGAGAAACGAGTATGGGGTTTTACACAAAAGGTCTCGACATTAGTGTGTGTGGTACCATTCCTTATAACCCAAGGATGACTCTTTCACGTTTTCGATGTGGGATTCCAAATGGCTCATATCTAAGCCACACTTTTCCAACAATCTCCACCTGGCGTGATTCGAGCCATCTCAGACTGTCTCACGATCCAAATTCCAATAGCTCAACCTCGATCACAACCATCTGAATCTTATGATCTCAATCTAAACGGGAGCTCCACCAAATTGAAACTTGATCGTATGAGACACCAAGTCCCAAGCGTCGCCTGGGCTCTGATACCACTTGTTATGCGGAAGCGACCGAGAGGCCCCGAGGGTCCCACACACACGGGTCCAATAATGCCGATACTCCCCCCACTTTAGCCACCCAGTTGAGAAACGGGTATGGGGTTTTACACAAAAGGCCTCGACATTAGTGTGTGTGGTACCATTCCTTATAACCCAATGATGACTCTTTCACGTTTCCGATGTGCGATTCTAAATGACTTCTATCTAAGCCACACTTTTCCAACAAATTAGTGTTAATCAACCACAAAACTTGAAGGAAAACTGATACATGCAAGGACAAATGACCCCCAAACAGTTTCTCTGAATCAAATAATGAGTATTAATCATCCACAAATCAAGAAGGAAAATTGATGCAATATAGGGCTGGGATCATCTTTTCTCCTTACCTATTTGATTATGATACATGCAAGGACAAACGAACCCCAAACTATTTCTCAAATAATTTGTATCAATCAAGCACAAAACTGGAAGAAAAATTGATGCAATATATAGACTCGCAAATTCGAATCCAAGGAACACACTTTGCCAAATCAAATACTATCGGTTGGTCTCGGTTGGTCCCCCTCCCCCCTCTCAAATTTGAATCCAAGGACAAATGTTTCTCAATTCAAATTGTGTGGGTTGGTCAGTAGTGATCAACAACAACACTAGAAGGAAACTTGATGCAATTTAGCAAGGGGTCCTCTTTACAAGGACAAATGAACCCCAACCAAATATATATAGTATGATCGAGTTGGTCGATCATCAGTAGTAATCAACCACATGCAACAGCAGAAGGAAATCTGATGCAATTTTGCAAGGGGGTCCTTAGATTATGTATTCTGAGATTCGTCCAAGTTTCTAGCTCATGGTATCGGTAATTTCTATTTTATTGTTGTTCATTTCCTTGAGGTTCTTAAGCTCTTAACAAATGAGGTATATGAAAAGCCGATGATCACTAGTTAATCAAAATTATGTCCTGTGCGTTGTGTACATGTGATTTTGTTCTAGTCTCATTGCATTGGGAATATTGATTATGCGAATATATATTGACGCCAGCTTAAAGCTTGTTTGATATGAATATTTTCTTGAAGTTCATCCTTTCTGTTACAAGTATGTAACTCTTAATATCAGCTCAAAGAATATGTTTGTATGATCGACCACTCTGATTAACGGGGAACTTTATAGGTGCATTCTTTTTACGTTATTTTCTTGAATGTTATCTTCACGCCTTCATTGGTCAATCGATTTGCTGTTTATGAAAAATTGACACCAGCAAAAAAGCCTTCAAATGAATGTTTATTCTCAGGAATATCAAGATTTACGTTTCTATCTTACAACTATTGAAGATATAAAGCAGTCTCTTATCATTTACAGTCTCCCTTCTCCCATTGCAAAGCTTATTAGGCTTTCATGGTCATTGTTGTGTTGCATGTAGTCGCTAGCGTTTTTCTTTGATATCTATGTGACTAGCTAGGATTTCTCAAATGAGAAATTCCTTGTCTGAATTTGGATTTCGTGTTGAATTTGGTTTCCATAACCAGGTGGAGGATTGTTCACCGAGTTAGGTTGATAGTGAGCACTAATCTCTTCCTCCTGACCCTGGTTAGACCAGGGTACATCGTCGGTGTCGTGGTGCGATGGGGACTCGTTTGGACCTTCTCTTTCAGCGTATGACATCCTTGGCAATGTTTGCATACTATCCATGTCCAGTTCGGAATGATAGTGTCGCAGAAGATGAACCGGGGACATGCCATGTAATGGAGTGCCGGGTGCACTGGTTGGAACCGAATGCTTGCTCTGTTTTACATGCTTCTTTGCTGCGTGGTGCCACTTTCTTATAGCATTTGCTACTCTGTCGTTAAATATCGTAGGCTTCATAGTTGAACCCATCTGAATATACAACATGTGTACAATTCTTTAGTTCACATTTCTTATTTCTTACTGTGCAAGAAACAAATTATTGAGTAAAAGTGACAGTCTGATTACCTGTGTAACTAAGGCATAAAGTGGTAGAGTTACATAGCTGCATAGTATTTGTATGACGACCCTGCTCAAACCACATAGTAAATTGGCTGAGTAAATTAAACTCATGCATAGTCATTAGTGCGTGCGTTATATGTAAAGGTTGAGAACTAACTAACTAACCCCATTGTAATTCTTAAGACTACATCTTCCAACTTGTCGTGAAAGCAAGACTTCAACCCAAATTCGTACTGTAAAACAGGAGAGAAAATGGATCAACTTTGTGCTTTTTTTTATTGTTAGATAGAGGTAAAACAATCTTTGAAAATGAGAGTATAATTGCAATGCTGTATGAAACTAACCCAAGTCCATGCAAAGAAAGCAAGTTGAAAGGCATTCTGTGAGGGCAAAACAAGAAAACAAGCTGTGTTAGTGATGGTAAAATGACAATGCAAATGAGAAATTTAGACACAATAGCTGTTATGGTAGTGTATTCTCTCATGATCGACATGCTATTAGGTCAGATGACGAGAGAAATGGATGAGTTTTAGGAGTATTGTAAAGCTGGGATGAAGTGGAACCTGAAAGAGAACAAAATGGATGATGTGAAGAATGAGACGAGGGTTGTTGAACCAGAAGAGATGGTCACCAGGCTCAACAAGCGGGTTACCCTTAACTACTTCTCCTCTTTCTTGAATTTTAAGCCCCATCTTGGTTATTATAACCTGTAGCTTTGTCCCTACTAACAAGATCATCTGCAGAAGAATCAAAATGGATTATTAGATATCCATCTTTTTGTAGGACCTAAGAATGTTTGAAAGAAAAGGAATTAGATGAGCTGATCGATGGTTGCTTACCACTAGGGGAATAAAAGGTAGATAGAGATAGGAACGTGAGCCTGCAAACAAACAAACACAATTTTTTTTTTTTAAATGCGAATTATTATAGTCATATTGTGCGAGAGTGAGACATAAAGGATGAAGGGCTGCAGAAGATGATCAAAATAAATGTTCACAGAGCAGATGATCATTAGAAGTAAAATATGGTAATTACTAATTACTGCCTTGGATGCATGAAGGAGAAGTAAAATGAGGGCTTACCATGGGTGTTAGATAGCAGGAACAATACGGCGAATAACCAGATAACAGGGCTGAAAGTGTGAAAGATATATTTAGTTAATTAGGGTTTGTGTACTTTGAAAATAATGCAAGGTCTTTTGATGCATGACACATAAGCTATAAGCCTATAATGCACTAATTCTTAGTTCCAGATTGGTGTACATTTTCTTCTTGTAGTAAAGGAAAGCATGCCAGTCTAACTTCCTCATAGTCAATGTAATTAGTTAGTTCTCATGACGCACCTGATCCCCACCACAACCTTGAAATCCTCTTCGACTGATCTGTTGATGTACTTCTGGAAATCAAACTTAGTTTGACTCTGAGGTGCCAAATGTGCCTGCAGCACAAGGAAAACAAGCATTAGTAGTTTTCAAGCAGAATTTAAACCACATTTATCTATTTTCTGCCAAACCCTAGTGCATAGAGAATGCTTACAAAGATAAACCCATTGCGTAGCGTCAGGTAATCCACCTTAGGCACTGATCTAACAAACTGTCTGAAGAAGCAAACCTGCGATATTATTCAAGATTAATACCTTTTGATCCTTCATCATCGATGAAGTTCATGTCACACCCAGTTATAATAGCATTTGAATACTTACAATCCATAACAAAATGGGTGACTGACTCCAAAAGCTCAAGTGCCTTCGCCCAAACGATGTGTCTCTCGCAAATCGGAATCTTTCAGGGTCTGCACAATACCAGTTAATCTTTCAGGACTTAGTTCATACTATAATCTCAGTAAAACAAGTAAATAGTAATACAGAAGGTCAGCATATATAAGATCACAGCTGCCGGAGGCTGGTCAAATTACGTGTGGAGCAAACATACCATGTGAGAACTGGTAGTCTGCTGTCCTGGTTTCCAATTCCCATGTTTTCCACTTCCTCATCTGCAAGTTGCAAACATCCGACAAAAATTTTCAAGTTATTAATCTGAGAAATTGAACACGGTGTGACAGAGAGACAAAAATGCATATAGGAATTTTGGTTGGTACCTTAGCTCTGCCCAAAACCAGTGTTATTATGCAGTAAAGCACATGGGATATGGCTAGCACGAAGATGAGTATATGAAGCTGGTGAATTCCATAAAATGACACAAATGGAACTTTTCCCTGCACAAAATTACCATAAATTAGTTACGAATTAACTGGTTTTTCTCTACATTTACCATCCAAATTAATTTGCATGAATATTGCATCCCCATCTTAATATCTAGAGTTCTAGACTACTTGACTCAAACCCTTTCTTGTTAATTAGACTATTTAACACGTTAAGTTGCTAGACGATCCGATTAATAAGTCAAGCTAGCTAGATTATTGCAAGATTATCAATTAAGAACATACTACTTAATCGTATTTTATTAATTATCTAAATCCGTACCAATTATTAAGCAGAACAATTCAACGTACCTTGGCACCGCATTTGTCATATCCGGCTGCGGCCAAAACACGTCGGGCATTCTCGCCGGAACTCGATAGAACTGCGGATAGTAGCCTTCTACGGCCGCTGTCATCATCGGATTCTGAACTAGTGCTCTCTCCGTCCTCCTTTGCATAGACTGTCTCTTGCTTCTTACATGGATGCCAAGTAGCCCCAACAGACTTTGATATGCAAATGTCCGAAATGGGGCCTTGTCCTACTGTTAGCAGCAGCGAGAGGAACCCCAATAACATAAGCTCTGCAAGAAAACAGATGAATACCTTGTTGTCAACTTTCTCATGGACCAAAATAGAGACATGGAAGTGATGGAACTATATATAACACTCCAAACCTGCTTTGATCTTTTCCAGTGCTTCATAGAGAGCACGTTTATTCTTCCTTTCCAACCACTGCAAAAACCCCGTTTCAAATTCATAAACCCGCTAAGAAATACTTATATGCATTAGCTTTGAGCAAGTGCAGGTCCGATTACGCACCTTTCCGATCAAATGAAGGATATATTCGATGATGATAGAGACCAAAACCAATATGAAACAAACAACGGCAACGGCCCACGTCGGCGTTTGCTCCAAAGATCGTTCCTTTCCAGCTGCTGCCATGCTTATTAGTACCAAAGATTTACTGTAGAGTAACTGCTAAAGAAGCACCAGGTGTTTGTGTTTTGGTCACTGCTGCAACACTACGCAATTCTAATCCTATAATGGACTTCTACCAAAGGGATATATACAAACCCGTTTTATATATAGTAGCTAGTATCACATAGATATTTACAGACTGTGCGTCTTTAAAAGAGCCAAAAGGAGAAGACTTGCGGTGTTTAATGAGGTGGGATATAACAATTGAACTAAGACGAATCAAAGACTTTGACTATGATATTAACCTGTAAACGGAGAGCTGATTCGGTCATGGATCAGAGATGGGGGGGGCTTATGTGGTGCTATATAAATGCTATGAATCGGGTACTACTGGACTACGCAGATTATATTTGACCGTCTGCCATCATATATCAGTTCTTAAAAAAGAAATTAATTTGTATATTTCCACAAAGAAAATACATAAAAACTCTGAAAGTGCAGGTTGCTGCAAAGAAGGCCTCGTTTAGTTGGGTTCCATGTGAATATGAATACATCAGTATCGGATTCTGGTGCGAACGATTCCTTGGAATTATTTATGCGTAGCCATGCAAGTTGTAGTTTGTTTAAAAGAGAAATGCCGGTAGAGAACCGTGGTCTTATGGAAGGAGCATGCAAAGTCCATAGAAGAGGGGGCCAGTTCTAGATGAAATACCATCACTTATCCATATTTTTTATGTGTTTAACTCCTTTCAATTTCCATGTGATAATCAAAGGACGGAGAATGCTGACTAGGTAATGTTTGTCCAGGATGTATTTTGACGTATAAGAATGGCATAAGTATAGCTACCTAGTCTCCATTATTTCAAATTAATTTGGAGTTACTCAACTTTAGCATATGCCCCAAGGTATAGATCGATCATTTAATATTAATATGTAAGCACGAATATAAATAAAGTACAAGACTGGAAAAAACTTATGTCACGAATATAAATAAAAGCTAGGTTGAGATTGAAATTTCAACAGTTGCACAATTAATGTAATTATATTCACAGTCTTACTTAAAAATAGTAAGAACTATGACTGTGTACCGATTTATAATGTTTGTTTCGTTTATATTTATGCACTTCTTGGCCTAAATAATATGTATATTTGATTCTAGATATGGAAAAATTTTGAGTATTGATGCTTGTATCACAATAAGTTTTTTCTATGTTTTTGTTTGCATTAAATAAAGATCATGAAAATAACAATATGTAAGAATACATGCATGTAGACCGCCGGCCGTAACTGAACTCGGAAATAACCCGAGATCAAAGTAATTTGTAGGATCGAAAATAGACGGAACCAAAAAGTGAAGAAGAAGAAGAAGAAGAAGAAAAAGTTTTCTCGGGGAAAACCAGAGCAGCGTGATGAGTGGGAACTTGATAACCGGCCTCCAAAATCAAGAAACGAGTGTCTAGGATTGACTGACCTGGTAATACTGTGAAGCTGACGGCTAACTATGTCCTTATCTCGCCCAGTGCCATTGGTTCATTTACCCAGTCTCCCACTAAACCCCAGATAAGAAATACCTAATTTCAATATGAGATATGAGATAATACTGGAACTCTTTCTTTAGAATTAGTAATGTAATCTCACGATCCTATACTCCCTATTGACAAGTCCTGGCCTCCATTTTTTTTTATAGTACTTCCAGTGATCTTCTTCCCAGATTTTCAACAGAGCCAGAGACATCTGAAGAATTTTAGAGCTAGCTAGCGGTGTACATCCAAGTACTAAAACTGTTGTTTTCAACCTGACCAATAATATTGCATGTGTATACCTCACTAGAAGATATCAAGAAGGTTCTATGTAGCAAAAAAAAATTAATTAATTTGCTTGGTCTAAAACTCTAGATGGTATGGCATGTACATTCACATCATAAAAGCTATTGCAAAAGCTGCATCGCCTACATGCATATATTGTTTCTAACTGTATGGCCACCACATAATTATCAAACGCCTCACCGGGAATTAGGCAATATTAGTGCATGCATTTTGTGATCTGGTCGAGCTGCCCAGTGTAAAACTCTTATGTTCAGAGTTTGAGTCATAACTTTCACTAGTTTGCGGTTATGAGCGTTTGGGTTAGTATGCCTGTAATGAAAGATTAGTCTGGCTTTGCTGAAATACTCTTGTGAATCTTAGTCTAAATATGCTGAGTGGGTGTGTTACAAACTTGCTGATATAAACGACAGATTAATATGGCTTTGCTGGGATACTCTCGTGGAGCTCGGTCCGAATACTGACCGGGTGAGTATATTGCAAACTTGCTAAGTAACCGATGTGGAAAGCAACCGATATAGCTTACTACCTCACTCCCAATACGGCTTGTTTCATTTGCTATTTGTGAATTGTTCGTTTAAAGAGTTTACTAAAAGCTTTGTTTTTGAGATAATGAGCACACAGATACATATGTGTGTTATGCGTTGAGATCATAGGCAAAGAATATTATTGTATGTATTATTTTAGTATAGTGTTAAAGCCTAGAGCCTATGTTATCAAACACACCTCATTGCATACACGACTATCTAAGGAAGTAGCAGAAACCGATTAGGAAATGAAATCGTATAATCCCTCCAAAGAAGGCAACACATCGAAACTCTAGCTGCAAACAGTATATATAGGTAGGGTGTGAAAACGAGAAAAGGACCTCTCACAATCTCACAAACAACTACAAACAGCGGCACCTGCTTACAGGCATCTTTGCCAATCTATCCAAAGCCTCCCCTGGAGCATCATTCGACAGCTTTTGCTCGCCATTCAGATACTAGCCAACGAAGCTAAGGAACCAGCCTTAGCAAACACCTTGTGTTTCGCTTGTCTTCCCCATTTAGTTGCTCTGCCTACACACCGTGATGTGCCATAGATATCGATTAAGTGTGGTTCCCAAAGTATCACAAGAAAAATCATATTTCCGTCTAGGTAAAGGAGAACTTAACAGATGGAGTTGGCGCTCTCCTCCGTTCACAACCGCTTGAAGCAGAAGCAAGATTCGGCGCACTCACCACAATTCATATCGCAAGATACTGGCACGTACGCCGCACAACACTTCAGAGAAGCGGTTCGCTATGACTGAAGGTTTCTGACGCGAACAATGCGAAACCCTTAACTTCAAACTAGAGATTCAATTGTACTATAGAGATCGATCAACATTGTTAATCCAGCTGAATGACTGAATAAAGTTGTTACATCAAATTTATACGATATAAGCTCTTGAGCGATTTAATACTCGTCTCCTTAAAGAAATTACATAACCAAACTAAAACGGGGACATGAATCCTACCCAACATACAGGAAAACAAACAAATTAAGATTATTACTAATCTGCACTCCATTATATCCGAAGAATGATTTGATAAACTACTTTTCATTCAAATGTTCTAAGAGATACAACTATTAGGACCCCAACTACTACTAAAATTAAAAAGAGGATTTTTGAAAATCACAAGTATAAAGTAATAAAGACGTTACACCTACTTAGCCTGAGTCACATAACACTGGGCTACTGTTAACTTGTTAAGTAACCCTATTCAGTCCTATTGATTTAATCATTTAAACCATGCCGGCCAAGACAAGTGGTAGATTATATTACCCCCAAATCTACTATTTTGTGAGGGTTATAACTCTTAACGCTAGTTTGTGATTGCTGCGACTTTTAAAAAAAATGTTTCTATTGTATTGTGAATATAATCAATTGTGAATTAAAACAGTTTTCTGTTTGGTAAATGTTACTTTTGAAACACATAGCAAGATATAAGTTAAACAATATTGCGGCAAACCCTAACTCTCTCTCTCTCTCTCTCTCTCTCTCTCTCTCTCTCTCTCTCACGATAGTTTTAGGATTTCTGATGTGCGGCGCAAGTTCTCTTCCATGGCTACCATGGCTGCATCTCAAGCCTCCCTCACAGCTAGGCTAATCTTAAAGCTCTCTCTCTCCCATCAGGAAGAACCTGTGGATCTGGGTGACCTCCAGTGCCCAAAGAAGGGCTTTGTCGCCCATCGGTACTATCTAGTTGGGCACCTAAACACTTCTCGGGTAGTGGCGTTCGATGCATTCTGCAGTGCTGTTCGAAACATGTGGCGTCTCTCCTTCCCGGTTGAAGTCCAACAAAGAGGCGATCGGTATCTGTTCACGTTCGCCAACGTGATGTCAAGCGAGTCAAGAAGGGCGGTCCTTGGGGCGTACCAACGTGTTATGATCATCATCAATGATTATGATGGCTTTTCGGATATCCGGCAAGTCCCTTTGAATTTCATCTGGATTTGGGTGAAAATTCATGGTCTCTCGACGGTGTTGACAATGGTGGCCACGACAAGATTAGTGGGAGAGACAATCAGACATGTTCTGATTGTGGATCAGAACAACATCAATCGAGGTATCGATAGGGTTCGCTTAACCTTCAGTTTGGATGAACCTGTTAAATTGCAACGACGAATTAGGGTTTCCCCGATTGATGTTCTGGAGATCGATTTCCGATATGAACGGCTGGTGGGTCGCCAAAATCATGGCGGCCTCCTCTGTCTTAGAGAACGAGATGAAGCTTCGATGGTGACTCCAAGTCCTGCAGCAACACCTTGAATGGTGTTTCGAGGTAACGTATCAGTTACTCTATCCTCCCCTGCACCTGGTTCACTCCCTTCTCTCTTCCCTAAAGAAAAGAGGGCTGTCAATATTAGGGAGATCCCTGCCTTCCCTTCTCCGACCAAGATAACTAGAGTTCGGCGTGAGCGTGATGAGGAAGAGTCTCCGAACGGTAAGCTAGCTCAACATGCCCTGGCAATGGTTCCATTGCCTCTGAACCATAATGAACTCGGCTTCTCTGTTAACCCTAATGGGGATTTGGGCATTGCTAAGACTGGGAAGTCTCCCAAGAAAAGACGAAGACCGAGAGGTAGTAAGAACAAGAAAAGGAATGCAGGTGAAGCTTCGGATTCCATGGCTCCAAGTACTGGTCAGAGTGACAGTCGTGAAGTTCAAGGCCTTGAGTCTGAGGCTGAGAAAGAGTAATCTCCTAGGGCAGCTAGGAAGGATCCCTTCTAACCTTTAACAATAATTCTCTTTCTTTTCAACTCGATGAAAGGTACACCATGGGGTCTTAGGCCTGATTCGATTGAAAGTGGAATTGTTTGTTAGAATTTAGAAGGTTATATGCTTTTTTAGTTTGTCATATCCACCCTTTTGGATGTAGATTTGAGGTTATTTTTTCAATTCTTAAATGTAATATGTATTTAGTTTTTTAGCTATGCTGCTTGTATGGTCTTCGAACTATTCATACTTAACTGTTTTAGTCATTATGATCTTTGATCAATGGAACTATCTCATTCCCCTTAAAAAAAATGCTACTTTTGAAAGTAATTAAATAGACTAGGAAACCCTAGGGTTTTGCAGGCGGCGGCAACCTCTTCAATCTCAGGGAGTTCGTCTTGCTTGTGCTTAACGAGGGTAAGCGCGCATGCGGCTTGAGACGGTTTGGTGGCGGTGACTCACGACGAAGAGGTTGTAGCATTGGTCCAGGAGACGTAGGAGAGGTTGTGGCTGGTTTGGTGTAGCAGCGACGGTTAGCGGCTGTCACACCCCGGTCCCGACGTCGGTGGGTTTTAAGCACCGGGCGTCGATAACGAGGCCTGAACAAGTGTTACAAAATGGAACGTAAACAAAAACATTATCCTCTAGGCTCGTCGTCTACCCGTTTTTGGCTCGGTACAACCTAAGTACTTCTCTGCAAAAATATTAGAGATGGGTGGGTGAGCAAAACCACGCGCTCAGTGAGTAGACCAATGTAATATGCCCGTAAAGCCATAACATTTTGCACATGCTACAAAATACGTATATCGTATACGCATCGCATCAAGCAATTCATTACATCACACAATCCCTTCTTATTAGACATCCTCCAATTTAGTGATCCCCACGGGAACCTAATAACATTCAAGTCATATACCTCTTTGTGTCACATTCTTACTTCGGCATAACCAATCAAGAAGTTCACATGTTCCATAACTAGTCAAACAATAGTATCCAACACATAATTATATATAAACACCGCACAATTTGCAAATAGACATGTTTTACTCGAAACTAGAGAGATATTTCATAAACAGATCAAAATCGTGCTTTCGACTATTTTAATAATAAATAAGAATATTTGAAACATATTACGCAAATCCACTCATCTCGATAGCATCAAAATCCCACCACAAGTACCGATCGTAAACCGAGCCTCCTAAAACGAGCCATCTAGAATCACCGTTGGATTTAGCTCAAACCTCTAGGATAGGAAGAGAAAATTGAGACAAACCTAGAGCCTTTTACGGATTCAGAATCGGAGTTACAGATCAAAAATTATGATTCGCCGAAAATTCTAATGAGATAAACCGAAAATGTAAAAAGAGAATGATGAGAGAGAAACGTGGAGGGAGAGATTTTAGAGAGGTAGAGATATACAAAAATTCTGATCGATCAGCTATATATATAGAAAGAGGTCAGCCTACTATAAGATGTGGGTTTGGATTTTACCAATGAAATGGTGTCACTTGTCCATGACACACTTCACTTTGTCTCCCCACATGACAACATGAAAGATGGACTCCTGTGATAGAGTCACACGTATGGCTGTTAGTCTTGCTCACTAAGTAAAGTCTTTTGACCCATAGGAAGCGCACGTCACCAAACTAGTATATCGACGAAACTTCGACGGAATTTTAAAAAATCGTTGAAAATAGCTTGAGAATTCAAAAAATTCACCGAAACATATGACGAACTCGTTGCGACCTCTAATTTCTATTTCTAAGAAGAAAAATGAATTTTGAGAAATTTCAAAATTCAGGATATTACGGCGGCAAACTCAGATCCGTCTTTTGGGTTTGGTTTTCCTCGTTAGGAGGCTATAGCGGTGCCGAGATTTGTTTCGGTTGTCATTGAGTTTGGATCAAAACTATTCTCAGTTTGTTAGACTTTGACTTGGATCAAGACGGGGTGTTCTAACTTAGAGGCAGAGAGGTAACTAGTTGCTGGCCTTTGGTCAGAGGAAGTCAGGGGTGGTAATGGCCGGCCACCAAAGATGGGTGGTTGGTTTAGGGTTTTGATTCAGCCATTTCTCCTCTCATGAGGACAAAGACCCCTACATGATATGATCAAAGGGTTCCCCTTTTCGTTGACAGACAGGTGCACCGTTGGGTCTCTAGGCCTCAAATTAATGTTTAAGTCTTTGGTTGTGTTCATGTAGGTTCATTATTTTCTAGTTGTATTCGTTTACCTTTTTAGAAGGCTTTTTGTGGTTTTTCCTTTCAATTTTAGTGTAGGAGATTAAAGAGTTTACTCTTGATCTTGTATTCGAGTTCACTCCTGCCTAACCTGCAATAGTTGGTTGTATAGCTTAATGCCAATGAAGTTATTTATTTACCTCAAAAAAAAAAATGTTACTTTTGAAAGTGCTGTTAAGACATAAAATATGATTTTTCTGTGTTTTTATTAATAATAATTTCTAAAATAACCTCAAGACTGTTTTTAAAATTTGTTGTCACTGACTTGTAATTTTTTTAAAGAAAAATTGCTTTCTTTAAATTACCAAACACAATAAAATTTAAAAGTTTAGGTAAACATTGATTTTTCAAAAGTAAAATTGTACCAAACTAGACCTTAGAATGTATAGAACACATTAATATGTGACATTGTTTATACTCACTGAAGATCTTCAAAACTCTTTAATTCGGAAGGGAATTTAACATATATCTATTTTTCGTCAGGGGCAATTATTGTTCACTAATGACAGTAAAATGACGGTTTTGCCCTTAAATTATCTGCATTCCCAGATCTTATCTCTCTCTCTAGACCGTTCTCGCTTTTCTTTGCCGCCCATCTCTATCGCTCTCTCTACCGCCCAAGATTTCTCTATATAGGTAGGAAGGCTCTTCTCACGCTCTCTCGCCCAAGATCTCTCTCTGTCTCTCGCTTTAGAAGTCGGAGTTGTGCATTCAGTAACCAAATCCAAATCCTTTCCAGATTTGGTCTCCAAGAATTTCAGGTTAGTATCTTCGCCCACTGTTCCACAACAATACATGGATTTGTGCAATTGGGTTATGGGTTATTCTGGGTTATGGGTTTGATCACTCTCTCTTGTATATTCAGAAATAATTTCTATTGTCAATCAAGGTCAAGAACAACAAGCACCTGGTATGTTTATATACCTGATCTCTGACATCACCTTCCTTTGTTTATTTAACCTCTAATTTGATGATTCGTTCATTGAATTTTTGATTAGTTCTCTCTCTCTCTCTCTCTCTCTCTCTCTCTCTCTCTCTCTCTTGATTTGAGTTGAATTGGGTTTTGTGAAAACTGATGAACCATGATTAAAACTGAGGTTTTATGAAGAAAGGAAAATGATAGCTTTGGAGACGAAACGAACTATTTAGAATCAGTGGCGGGGGCAGCTTAGAGCCTGGTGGGGGCTCTAGCCCAACCAAGGATTTTGGGCTAAAAAAAACAAGGTGCATACAACTTCTTTTTTTTGTGTGATATATAACCAAAGCCCAACCAATTTTTTTTTGTGATATACATTCTCACCCTATTCCCTAATCCTTCGATTCTTTCTCTGTTAGTCAACACTCATCTCTTCTCTCTTCCTCTCACTGTCTCACATCGACTCGCCTCCGGCTGTTCGGCCTCTCCAATCTGGCAATCTCCATTCTTCAATTTCTCAGTCCCTATTCAGTCATTCTCTCTTCCTCTCACAGCGACTCGCCTCCGGCCTCTCCAATCTCCATTCTTCAATTTCTCAGTCCCTATCCTCAGCTTCACTAGTTCACTGTCTCAATTTCTCAGCTGTTCTACTCGTAATCCTCTTCTTGCTCCATTGATGACATGATTGTAAGTGAGATTATTGAATTTCATATGTAAATTTCTTTAGTGTACTGTGTACAATTTTCCCCAATTTCTCAGCTGATTGTCTAATTTGACAATTTGTATCTAATTTTCAGAAATTTGATGATGGCTTGGAGCTTTGGGCAGAGCTATGAAGTAAGAACTTGGTTGGATTCCCGTTATTTTCACTGGTTTTCCTCTCTCAGGTTTGTCTCTCTTACTTTGTGTCTTTCTATATAAAGCATAAAGCATGCCTAATGATTTTGAATGAACTATGGGTTTGATATTGCCGATTAATGCCTATTGATGTTGCATTTCTATTAATTAATGCTACTGTTTTTGTCTAATATAGCAGTTGTTTTTTTTTTTTTTTGATTTTGAGAAGAATATAACATGGTCTTTTAATCAATAGGTGTTAGAGTAAAATGTCGAATACATGGCCAAAACCGAAGTGATTAAACATTGTGTCACTGGTGTAAAGCAAATGGAGTTGCATACGATACTAATATGAAAGCTTTTGTTTTCTGATGCATTGTTGAATACTTCTGTTTAGTGGAGGCTCATGTTACTATTGGGGATGCTCTAACATTTGTAATATGAAGTTTATGCATAATGCCCCCCCACCAGACCCACTGTACACGTAAATTCATGGTTTAATAGAAGTTAAACCCTTCGTCGGATATGTTTGATCGACATCATAGTGGAAAAGCTTAATTATGTCTTCGCTTGGCATTGTCTCATCGGTGTAAATCAAATGGAGCTGCGCAGATTACTAGTATGACTAATTCCTATCTAGTTGGTGCGTTGTTGAATACTTATGATTAGTGGAGACTCCTTTTTACTATTTAAGATGTTTTAACTCTGGTAATCGGGAGTTTAGGTATTAATCAAGAGTTGAAGCTAGTCGCATTAGCCCTTAATTTTCAAAAAGAAAAGTTAAACCCTATGTTGCAAATAGCGTGGAAGAGTTTTTTGTCATATTATTAATCAATATATTTTTATTGAAATATTTAAGAGATACAACAAAAAAAGCTAGATTCGTGTATTTGCCTCACCACACATGAAAGTACTTGTTATATTTTGTTCATATTATTGAGCAATTTTTCTCGTATAAATTTAAAATTTGAACTTAGTTTTTTCTTTCTCTTTCCTACATTTTGTCAACTTGGTTAATATGGTTGCTTCACAAGTAATGCAAGACAAATGTCCAAAGAGCACTTATCTTCTTTGGTAGATAGTAAACCATAGCTTGAGTGGGGAGGTTCAAACCTCTTGTCGCAGGCCTAATAGAAAATCTATAATTTATTGTCATTAAGTAAATATAATGTAAAAATTAATTCTTAATTGTTAAACGATTAACTAATGTTGAACTAAATTTAGATAATCTTTATCTCAAATCAACATGATCGCAAACCTAGTTAGTGACGTGATCGTTAACCAAAATTGAGTAAAAATTCTATTAGTTAGAGACGTAATCATCTTGTTGTTGTTGCAGTTGTACATTTTGAATTGCGTCTTCTTTCGAGATTGAAACACATATGATTGACGATTAGATGACAACGATTTTCTCCAAAATACTTCAATTATAAAAAAAAAAATAAACATTGAGCTACTTTATTCTCCAATTTGGCCATTTGCATGATCGATCTTATTTGAAGTTTTGGGTGATCTCGCCGGAAAACTGAAATTCGGCGTACTCGCCAAGGAAGGAAAGTGATCGGGGACGCTGCTGGAGTTCGCTCGGGTGGAGGCGCGCCGTCGTGTCATCTTTAAGGACAGTGCGGACGTGCGCTCCACATCCGGCCTATATATATATACAGGGCCCTTCCACTAAGGGATCCCTTTTTTTGACATATATGAGGGATGGGGGATTACACCAACTTTTCGATCACAAAATCACATCTCCACCGTTCAATATGTAGTTCTATATGAGTGGATCACTTCTGCAAATTTTTAGAAATTTTGGTAATCATTAAGGCATTCAAAACTACGATTTATAATTATAAGCATGAACAGTTCATGTTTGGCAGATTTGGTTCGTTCATTGATTTAATCTTCTTCGACACCTTAACGATCACCAAATTGGCTGAAAATTTGCAAAATTGTTCTATATATATAATGACCAACAAACTGAACGGTGGAGATTCAAAAATATAATCGAAAAGTTGGTGTAATCCTCCATCCCTCATATAAACCAAAATAAGGGATCCCTTAGTGGAAGGGTCATGTGTGTATACACACACACACACACACATTCCCTATCTAGAGCGAATATATATACAGTCCCTATCCAGAGCGAAATTTCGCTCTGGAATTAAAGTGTGAAGCTCCTCTCTTGGCCCTTGGATCAATTCATTAAAATCTAGTGGACAATAACTAATCTCTCTTAACTAAAGTTAAGAATCATAAGTTAACAATTAAGAAAAATAAATAAAGAAACAAACACACAAATTATATTCCATTAAACATAAACAAACGCAGTCGCCATGGTTTAGGGTTTCCCTGTGCTCACGTCTCATCTTTTGTGCTCGATCTTCTCATCTTCCGGTGCGAAGCTTCTCAATACGTCTAGTTGATTATTCGAAGTTCAATAACAGGTACATAACAGCTTCTCTTCCTTCTCTCTATACATACCCATTAATGCTCTTTTCGTTCTATATTTGGGTCTTGGGAAATTGGCGTAGCTAGGGTTTTTAGTTGTACCAACCTGACCAATATATATAGCAATCGTCACATATTGAAGCATATATAGCAATCCTCCCATATGGAAGCATCTCTAACATAGCAATCGATAAAAATAAAAAACAATAGAAATCTGTTGATTCCAAGATGAGCAAAGGAATCTGTTGTATTCAATTGACAAGCTAGACAATTTGTTGTATGTATGGAAGCATCTCTAGCTAATTAAGGGTATGGAAAATCGTTCATCAAAGATTATTTTGTGTTCTTTCTTTCTTCTATTTATATTAGTATTGTTGTCAATGTACTCATATTGTATTTTGTATCATAACTACTTGTTTTTTTTTTTTTTTGGTATGGCTATGGAATTGTAAAGTAATAGCAGTTCAAAAGAATCAAGGTCTGCATAGCAGTTTAAAAGAATCAAAGTCTGCATAAGAAGAGAACTTTCTTGGTTAGGAAGTTCAAGCCCAACCAAGGCTGAAATCCTGGATCCGCCACTATTTAGAATGATTGTATGTTGTGTTTGCAATAGCAGTTCAAAAGAATCAAAGTCTGCATAAGAAGAGAACTTTCTTGGTTAGGAAGTTCAAGCCCAACCAAGGTTGAAATCCTGGATCCGCCACTGTTTAGAATGACTGTACGTTGTGTTTGCTTAAAGTTTTTGAAGGTTGATGGAGTAGGATGGAGGGGTGGGGGAGTATATATAGGATTTTGAGGGGTGGGCGAGCATTGCCATAAATTCAAGGTTGATTGGCTTGATGGAGTTGAATTATCCTCATTTTTCCAGTTGTTAAGCTCAAAAGTGTGGGACTAAAATGTTGTTCTGGTGATGCAGCAACAGTGAAAAATGGGCACAGGTGAAATCGATTATCGCAGTAAAGCACAGAATTGGCTGGAAATGTTCTTCTTGATAACTATTTTGCAGACCCATATATTCATATTTGCCTCTGGTCCCATTTCTGAGTTTTATAAAGCTTGCATTCTGCCGATGTTTATATAAAAGTACTGTATCGAAACACCCGCAGCAAAGCGCGGGCAATTTTCCTAGTATTCTTGCTAAGTATCTTCTTGCTTACGTAAGAACTTCTAAGAAGCAACAAAGAGTGAAACGACTTTAGGTGAGTCTACCCACAATATACAAGCTTATTCAAACAAAAAAGATATAAAATCTTGAGTTTTGCACTCCGAAAATGGAAGGTAAGTAGTTCGAGAAAGTTGTGAAGTTGATTTCCGGGCAAAAGTATTTCCAATTTATTTTGGTGCCCAGAATACTTGATGGGATTTATTTACTTGTTTAAATGGACGGGGGAGTAGTAGTAAAGTAGCAAATGCGTAGCATAGATTCATCTCACTACCATCCTAAGTTTATCGACCCTGAATGCATGGATAAATAGGTCGCAGGGTATTCTTTCCAAGAATGCTACATATTGCTATCGATGTATTAGTATCCATGACAACAGCATACCAATGAAAAAACCCAGATAGTACTTGACAAACTACAGCTAGATAAGTTGAGAAATCAAACGAGCATTAGATTTAGATTGTCCAAGTGGCTAATTTCATGGAGAGTGTGACACTGTGACAAAAGCTACCATTAAGTTACTACAATAAACTCGGACCAAAAAAAAGTTACTACAATAAACATTGGTTGACCGTTGATGTAAAGAAAAAAAAAGAGGGGCGGGGGGGGGGAAGTGAAATGTCAAAAGCCCAATAATCAGTTTGGGCCAGCCCAGAGGTGAGGAAAAAATATAAAGAAGGGGGCATTCCGAGAATTGAACTCGGGACCTCTCGCACCCTAAGCGAGAATCATACCACTAGACCAAATGCCCTTAATGTTCACTGTGGCCATAACTTTTATATAGTCTTTTTCGAAAAAAGGTAATGGGCTTGTAAATGTAACAATCACTGTAAGCACTCTGTTTTTGGGCTTAATAATAACTTCGAATTAATCACCTAAACTGGTCAAAGGTAAGCTCGAGTAGCGAAGTAGTATGGCGGACAAATGATCAAGAATATAGGATAATAGGGATTTATGTGCCAAACGGTTGATCACTACCAATTTGATCTCGCAAATACAATTAAATTCAAACGATATAAATCTCATGGTCGTGATATTGACAAAATTAATTTAGAGACAGACTAAATTACTATAGAGAAGCTTAGTAATTGAGGCTCCGCCACTCGGCCGGGACAAAACTTTTTGGAAGGTTCCACACCCTCATGAAGCTGCCGCAATTTGGTATATGGCAGAGCAATATATTTTGGTACAATTATTTTTCAACTTAATCATTTATTTGTTTTGATAAAGAGAGCTCTAGAAGATTTGAAGTTGAGTTTCTTCCATGCACAATGCAAAGAGAAATACTATTGGACATGTTGGGGAATAATCATATATATGATCTTTAAATAAAATAGAAATCTCAATAAAAAGTGTGAGAAACAAAACAAAGATTGTAAGTAACGATTCAATCCTAATATATGAGTATAATATTATATGAATCTTATAAAAGTAGTACAATGAATAAAAGAACTGACTTGATATTTCGATTGAGGCATGCATAAATACACTTTACTAAAGACAGATTTCGCCCCTACCATTGTGCTTGTAGTTCGATGGGCGTCCGCCTTGTAGAATACAACAATTGATGATCCAAAATAGAAACACCGTAATTTTGGACTCTAGCGAACCATAAATTGTATCTTGTACTCTCTTGACACGAACAAGGCTTCTAGAAGAATTGAGGATTCTTTATCTTATTTAAGGAGATATGAGTATGAGTTTATATAAAATCCCAAGCGAACCAACATGTCCGTTCACTTATCTCCTTGAAGAGACACATTTATTCCTAAAGACACATATTGAAAAAGACACATATTTTCAAATGGAAAGGTCATGAGTAATTTTATTTTCATTCATATTGGATATTGTTACATATTTTCCAACATAACATATATAACTTACTTGTTTATTCCTAAAGACACATATTGAAAAAGACACACCCTTTCAAATGGAAATGTCATGAGTAATTTTATTTTCATTCATATTGGATATTATTACATATTTTCCAACATGACATATATAACTTACTTGTTTCGTCATGTGGTAAAATCGAACACAAAACTTACGGAAGCTTTTCTGATATTCTTCTTGATAATTAAAAAGGTTATAATACTAAACTATATATAGAAGAGGTTGGGTGAGAAACACTTCATCCAGACCCGAACTTGATAGGAGTCCTAAGAGCCCATCGACTTAGGGCCCAAATATCTTAGGGGCCCAAATAATTAATGGAAAGGACAATTACTGTCACAACTTCACTTCTAAACACAATTAAAGGAAGAGAATGGTATTGACTGTAATTAAGGGGCCAAAACAAGGGGATCAAACATGTTCTACTCGAAATTAGTGTTAACATTTAATTTAATTTAATTTAAGTTCTACTCGAAATTGTACCCAAAACAAAATATTGTAAAGTATTTGAAAAAAAAAAAGAAAAGAAGGTAAGAGCTTAAAATAGGTTTCATAATGGAAATAGTATTCCTAAAATATAATCATCAGAACATTTTAGATTTAATGTTTTATAATTAGATTTTGAGTTCATAGTTTCAGTTTCTGAAATATCTTTATATATATAATAAAAAAAATCTAGAATTAAATTATAGTTTAAGGGCCCAACTTTGAAATTTCGACTTAGGCCTGAAAATTTCAGGTCCGGACCTGACTTCATCGCACATACTTCTCTTACACACACAATACTAACCCTAAAGAAACAAAACAACACAACTGTGTAGCACTAAGACCGAAATCACCATGCTGCTGCAGAAGAAGAGACCAACAACACCATGCATCCCAACCATAGCTGTCATACACTCACATATATCTCACCCATGTTACGTAGCTATACTAGCTTGCATACGAGAGCCATACCTCCAATATTCCTCTAATACGTCCAGATTTGTATCTTATATTTCTAATCAAAACTTTGTTTATATTTGGCTCTTAAAAAACCAAGTTGTGTTCTTCAAAAAAAAAAAAAAAAAACAAGTTGCGAGAACACCGGCAAAGATTCTTTGCCTAATTGCTGAACTAGTCTCCAGTCCTCGATCTCCTACTCTTATTAACGATTATTATTAGGTTCAGGAGTATAGCTACGGAACTCCTAAACCGGCCCCATCAGAGGCGCTAATCAAAGTAAAACCCTAGTACTGTGTGTACGTAACGTACATGATAAGAACTTTAATCTAATTTAACTATATTTCCACAGTTGTAATTAATAATTGCTTTAAGATTTTGATAAGGTCAAAATGACAAAAAATTACGTACGTCCGTATGTACCATTTTCCAAATCCCACAAAAATACTTGATAAAAATACAGTACGTATGCAACAAATTCTGGAATTCATATGATGATGATCTTGCAAAAACATACATATATATATATATAGAGTCAAAACACTGTGCGAGACAGCGAGAGTGTATTTTTAACGCGTGGAAACTATATTAATGAAAAACACCATCCCTTTTATTCTTTGAAGACTGCATATATAAATATACTATATTCAATCATATAACTATATTCCAAAAGCTGAGGCGTTGGTCGACTTGATCTTATATATGCATGCATGGTTTCATTTCCCTTGACTAGTTGGTTCTTCAAAATCGATCTCAATCAATAGTGGTTACATGATCATCTTTTTTGCAGGAAATTCCTTAAGATGTGAATGCTAAGACATGCAAGAAGGATCGATCGTGTATAGTAATAACTTATAACCCAAGTTATTTTGGGGCATGATCCATCGATCCAGTGGCCGGAATGAAGTAGATCGATCAGCTCGATCTCCGGCCATCTGGAACTCGATGCAAGTGGGTTATGTATTAGGATGGCTTCTAATATATATATATATAGCAATGGAGATCCGATCGAGTTGCAGCTGGTTTGAAAGAGACGCAGTACAATAATGCAGTTAATTGAACTTAAACAGTTTGGATTCGTCCGTTTCCGTTGACAACGGTTGATAGCAATAGGAGTGTCATCTTATAGAGAAATTTTAGGTTTTAGATATGTTAATGAAGTCTCCAGTCTCCACTTTGATCTCGCTGATTAAGAAAAATGATTTGAGTAGACTTTTAATTAGAAGATATATCATGTTTTAGGCTCAAGTTTTCATTTGTAAGTGAGTAATAAGAAGTCTTTATATATCGAGTTCTAGAAATAGGAGAAAGTTTCCAAGCTGAATTGTGATGGTTTTGTAGTATCAAACTTGCTCATATATATATATATATATATATATATATATATATATATATATATGAAAAATGTTTCATATATGTATGATCAAGAGACTCTGTGATCTCATGGTATGTCAGGTTTCAGCGCAAGTTCTCATTTGTAAGTGCTCAAGAAGTCTTTATTGAGTTTGATAATTAGGAGAAAGTTTGCAGGCTCAATTCTGATGGTTTTGTGCTATCGAACCTCATCATATATTAGAGTCGGTGTCATAAAACGAGACTCTGAAATCTCATTCATACGCGACGTTAAAAATAAATTTGAATAAGTCAAGTAATTCTAATTGATGAAGCTCAAAGCTTTATGAAACAGTGTTAGGTCCGTTGCGGAGGGATTGTCATTTTACAGATGAATTAAGAGCTCTCACGACAAAGACATTAGATTATTTTAATTTCGAAAAAATTGCCGCAATATAAATGAAAGAGTTCCTGGTACAAAATTATGAGGCCTTGACACATATGGACATAAGCAATAAACCGAATAAGCTTCAGTCGAACTATTATCCAACAAGGTTAATACATACATAAAAAAGTCACTTTCTCTCGAAGAGACTATAAAGAACCTATTGGAATGATATGTAGACATTAGATTAGGAGAGCTATTTGTTTTGATTTTTTCTTGAAATTAAATTTGTTATATGGTTATTTATATCATTATAAAATATTGAAAGACTTTTAAGGTGAATCATCAAAATTGACCGATGCTTACAAAGTCATAAACTTCAATAAGCCACGCGGTGGTTCTCGTGAGAAGAACGGGGAGGGAAGCACATCAATAACTCAATGCGAAGATAGCCGGCATTAAAGTTTAGACAATGAAACTCAACTTGTTTGAACAATGTTATGAATAATAACATGACCACCCCTTGAACATGGACCTTTTCTAAATATTAGTAATCTAATTTCTTATATATATATAGTCACCTCCATCGCTTTGGATAATAACATTGATTCGGTTGCGAAGTTAATCTTAACCCCAACGTCTCAATTGGAGGGAGAACTGCATCAAATTGTCAAAGCTTGGTCTCTTACAAAAAAAGTCATATTCGACCATCTCCACCAATCCACCATAAATTGTTAGACATTACCAGTCTCATCATCATCAATCAGAAGAAGAAGAGGACAAGGCCGTTCTAGTTACGACGGCTTCATGGCAGCAGCCAGCGCAGGCACCTCTCTGGAATACACACCGACATGGGCTCTTGCCACTGTTTGCTTCTTCTTCATCTCCGTCTCCATCTTGCTTGAACACTTGATTTTCCTTCTTGTTTCAGTGAGTTGCATGTAATCTGTTTTTGTCATCATAAAATTTTCTAGCTTCATCATTTGGGTATTGAAAGATTGATTCTTGATCTTGCAGTGGCTCAAAAGGCATAAGAAAACCGCTTTAACTGATGCGGTTGAGAAGCTCAAAGCAGGTACAGCTGCTTCATTACCACCTAGTTTGTAATCTATGTTATCATAAGATCATTTGGGTTTATAATTATTTTGTTTATGTTGCAGAGTTGATGCTTCTGGGATTTGTTTCACTTTTATTGGCGGTGACCCAAGATAGGATAGCGAAAATATGCATACCTGAAAAGCTAGGAAACATAATGCTTCCATGTCGGAAATTCGTGAATGAGACAACCGAAGTGGAGACTGTTGAGCACTATGTCAACAAATTTGCCGGAAACCTTAATTCTTCCCGTGCACATGTCATGTTTGAAGAAATGCTCAGGCGAACGCAGAGAATACTTGCCGAGGAGGAGGCAGAAGCTGTTGAGGATTATTGCAGTGATGTGTGTACTTCTTTCATAATCAGTTGATTTTGATGATGATTTATGACGGTGATTGTTGATTCAGATGAGACTAATTTGCAGGGAAAAGTTTCGTTAGTGACGAAAAACGCGCTTCATCAGCTTCACTTGCTGATCTTTGCGCTTGCGGTTATGCATATTGTGTATAGCGTTCTAACCATGGCTTTGGGCAGGGCTAAGGTAATGTTTATTAGTCATATGCTAAGTCATTATAAGCTTTACATGTAATTTGATCATTCAAATAACTTCTGGGTACTTAATATCGTGTTGAATGTACAGATGAAGCGCTGGGAATCTTGGGAGGAAGAAACTCGAACAATGGAGTACCAAGTTGCCAATGGTATGTATTTAGTTAGGACAGGGATTGAAACTAATCAAGTTTGGGGTTCCAATTCAAAGACCCTCTTCCAGTTTTCATTTTCTTTTCCATTTCCGCATCATAGTAAGGTTAGATGATGAACTCTTGTTCGTATTGCTTTTTGCTTTTTGTTCATTCTTCATAAGAAAACTGAAGGTATAGTCTAGTTTCCTAAATTCCAAAACATGTGGTTTGTTTTCAAAAACAATATCTGGGTTAGTCTAGTTTCCTAAATTCCAAAACATATGGTTTGTTTTCTTTAGAGAAACAGTTTGGTACAACAGAAAAAGGTGTCAATAAGAGTTGCGTCAAACTCCATTCAAATCATGATTATGCTTCATGCAATAAGTGGAAGGGAAGGAATTGATGTTTGATTCCAATCTGGTTTTTTTAACAAACTTCTTCTATTCTAGGGTGAGGCGACTGAGTCTGAAAAATTAGATGTCTTAGAAAGACTGCTGCATGTTATTATATTTCAAACATTATATAAGGCCCCCAATTTAAATATACATTTAAATATACCGCAAATGGCTGTAAAGTCTTTGTATTTAGAATATTGGGGGGCCTGAGCCACCTGGAGTTGGAATGTCTTGCACATAAGCTTCGGCTCCATATGATTAACTTTGGCAATGTTTATTAATTTGCTTTAAACCGTTATACCAATCTTTGGCGGTAGATTTCTTTGACCGTGACTGGTTGAAAAAGGACTATTTCTGAGCTTTTCTGAGACGTCATGCATTAGTGAATATCTCTGTCATAGTCTATGGTTATGCACCTAGTTAGCTTTTGAAACTCAAACAAGAAAATTAAACCAAATTTTATACTGGAATTGTTCTCGAACTTCCTATTTTTCTCCCTTAACTTATGGGGATGTATTCAATCTTAATATGTCAGCAGTATGACAAAACGTATCCCAGAAAAGTATGCAAAACTTCTAGATACTATGCACCTTATAGCAGAGGCTGCAGAGCTTATGTTCTGATGCCCATTTGTTTTTTCTCTTTTTTTTTTTTTTTTTTTTTTTTT
The DNA here is from genome assembly GCA_009720345.1 of Fragaria iinumae. Classification (NCBI taxonomy): domain Eukaryota; kingdom Viridiplantae; phylum Streptophyta; class Magnoliopsida; order Rosales; family Rosaceae; genus Fragaria; species Fragaria iinumae. The sequence continues at coordinate 9,732,019 of CM019122.1, read as the reverse complement.
TTTTTTTTTTTTCTGTGGAAGTTACAATAGTCATATATTGATCCTGACCTTAAAGATTCAAGATAAGAAATAAGGAACTGAGCTATATACTTTTAGTTACTAATCCACATTCATTTGCAGATCCCAATCGATTCAGACTTACAAGACAAACAACATTTGGAAAACGGCACATGAATTCGTGTACAGAGACTTCATTTCATCTATGGCTGGTGAGTACCTTTTATCATCTTCAAGCTGGAATTTACTTGCCTAAATCTATGAGGACATTTCTAATTACTTGGTTTTGGATGACTGTGAATCGGAGCAGAAATGCTTTTTCAGGCAATTCTATAATTCAGTAGCAAAAGTTGACTACTTCACCATGAGACACGGTTTTATATCAGTAAGGAACTTAATGTTGTGATGAGAAAAGTCTTTTGAACAGAATCAATTAAGCCTCTAATCAATGAATCTTTCGAATCTGCAGGCTCACCTATCAAACAGGCACAACAACTTTGATTTCCAAAAGTACATACAACGATCCTTGGAAGAAGATTTCAAGACATTGGTTGGCATCAGGTTTTTCTTTGTGCATTGTCTTTGTATTTATCATGGAAACTTACACAGTTTTACATCTTTCATCCCAATCATTATTATTTGGAAAATTAATGTGGTCTCTTTTTGTTTCCCCAGCCCTGCAATGTGGTTTGCAGTAGCCATTTTTATGCTGGTGGATGTCTATGGTAAGAATTCTTATTGCTTCTTCATGATGATTTCCCCTAGTTTGTGTTAATTTGATAAATATTAATTCATGGTATTTGTATAATATCTAACCAGGTTGGCACGTATATCTTTGGCTATCTTATGTTCCACTCTTGGTAAGCACATTGTTGTATGTTAGACTAGCACGCATATAGCCCTATAGATACCTGTGTTTCCTGATAGTTGTTTTCTTTTCTAGGTCGTTCTGATCCTGGGAACCAAACTCGAATACATTGTTGCAAAGATGGCGCTTCAAATTAAAGAGCAGAACAATGTAATCATTGGAACACCTCTTGTTCGAGTAAACGATGATCTTTTCTGGTTCAAGAAACCAAGATTTGTCTTGATACTTCTACATTACACTTTGTTCCTGGTATGCATTACTATATCAGAATGAGAAAATTCTGATTTTTACTTTATAAAATATGATGTGTGACTAACATTGCTGTTTTGGACCTTGTAGAATGCATTTGAGCTTGCCTTCTTCGTTTGGGTCACCGTAAGTTTTTCCTTCCCATCCAAGATATCACTATCTTTAGTTTCATAGTCACTAGTATAACAAGTCCTAGTTTTGGTGACTTTCAATAGTTTGGATTTTGCATAGCTTATGACAGAGAATCCTTCTTGTGGTTTTTGTTTTCTTAGGCCCAATTTGGATTTAAATCGTGCTACCACGAGCACACCGTGATCATTGTTACAAGAATTTTCTTAGCGTAAGACTACCAAAATCTTCTGATTTCTCTAAATTTCAGAAGTTATTTTATCCAAGGAACTGCGGTTATAGATTCTTGACTGTAAATCCATTTGTTTTTTCAGGGTGACCACCCAAGTTCTCTGCAGCTACATTACTCTTCCGCTCTATGCACTTGTGACACAGGTGAAGTATATTTGAAATATTGGTCATAGGCTCATAGTATACATACTACTCACCAGAAAACCTTTGATTTTCACCAAATGAAATTTAAGGCTCTCACTTGATTGATATCTGACTGATTGTTTATGTGTACACACAGATGGGCTCACAATTCAAGGGTAAGATACTAGAAGATAACATGGCTGGCATTTTAAAGCAATGGCACGGTGATGTGAGGAGGAAAAGGAGGAAGGAAGAACGAGAATCACAATCGGCACGCACGTCATTTTCCGTGGAATGGAGCTCCATGAGGAACAGCATTTCTTCTTACATGAGACCAAGCCCTTCCAGACGAGGTGAAAATGCCGATTTTTCTAACAGATGGGACAACAAGGAACAGATAGTAGAATTAGAAGAAAGCTCCTCATCAAGGGGTCAGATAAGAAGTAATGATTTTAGGACATGAGCAGTAGTGGTATCACAAAGCTCTGAGTTTATGGGAGGGTCAATGGCTGAAGGTCAGTTTCTCTGCGGACTCTGTGATAGCCACTTTGCACCCAATTACAGGGCAAATACATCATAGTATAGATGTGATGGCTGCCTGCTTCTATTGCCCCGGTTGTTTATAAATTGAGGATCATTACTTGCATTGTTGTGTATACAAAAATAGCTCAGGACTTCAAATCCAAGCGTACTTCATGACCAAATTCATAATCATAATTCATTCATGGAATGCGTTATGTTTCTGGGTGTTAATCAATTGTCTATGGTTAAAATTATTGGAAAATGACCAACACATCAAAATTATATAGGGACACCGTTGTGACCTGCAACTTTAGCTAGGAGAAAACTTGGGAGAAGAACATGATGCTAAAAGTGTCTTGGCTAGCTGTAGTCAAAAGCGGCTTTTTAACCGTTTTTCCTTCGGAGGTGACATTTTTTTCTTACACTAACTCCACCAACTACATGTTAGGCTTATTTGGTCTTTTAACTATTCAACTTAGTTCTCTAGTTATATAATCTCTTGTATCTTTCTTTTTTTAATCAATTAGAATAGCAACCGTGTAGTCTCAAAACTTATTTTTCCTCTCTTTACATTTTCTGCATTTACTTTTCAATAAAACCATAATTTCTATTATTACATCTATGTATGTCTTAAACACGATATCATGATAATGTAATATGTGATTCACATCCAAAATTAATTGACAATGAATGAAGCAACAAGTCTTTATGAACTCATAAACAATGTCTCATTTTTCCAACGTGAGATGTATATATTCTCATCAGATTGAACTAAAACGAACAGAACAAAAATTGGAAACAATAATTGAATCGAGCATCTGGGGAAAGCTTGACACTGTAGCAGCACATCTAGTCACAAGGATATGCTTTCCAGTCCTCGGATCCCACCATTGTGGGCTGACTGGGCTCTATGTTGGTTTTGACAATAGACATGCCATGAATATTTTTGTTTATAGTCATTACAAGAGATTAGTACCACTAAAGCAAGTTGTCTTCTTGCTTCTTAAACATGTGGATTTAACACTCCACGACTTCTGACCACATCCCTCCAGTGTTCCAGGTTCGACCACTTTCCCACACTCATTGGCCTCTCACTGTTCTTCATTTTGTTCTTTCATTACAGCCACAAATCCCCACTACATATGAACTCTGATTTCTTTTGCCAACTCCCTCCCCTTCACTTTCTTCCTCTGTTCAATATGTCTAATAATTACTTGTGTCTGTTAGGTGCCATAGATAATCTCTGGTTTCACCAAACCATTCTTTTCCCGGAACCCATCTCATTACTTGGCCCCAAATCCACTGAAACACCTCAAGACTCCACTGCAAATAGTTCTTTCACGTACCCTAATTCATCCAGCATGGTCTCCTTGGCAGTTGCAGATGAAGAAGTCTCCTCAAATTTCTCAACCATGTTAGAACCTGAAATCCCATCACCGGGTACACCAGATTCACCAGAAATGAGTACTCCACAGGTAAAAGCTCTTTACCAGTTGGTACTCTTAGCAATGGTTTCAATTTATTCTCTGTGAGGAATTTTCACCTTGGGGTGTGTAGCTAATGTTTTTGTAAACAATGACCAGGATTATGATACGAAAAGACCAACAAGATTAGATATTGTGGCCAACAGATTGATGTTGATCCGCTCTCAGTCATCGTCCCCAATATCAAATGATCGAAGAAGCAGCCCTCGGAAAAGCAGAACCTCCTCTGGCTTGTTAACAAGGAAGCTGGAGAAATCCATGAGCATGAGAAGCTTGGGGGAGCTAGAACTTGAAGAAGTAAAGGGGTTAATGGACTTAGGCTTCACTTTCAAGAAAGAGAATTTAAACCCACGAATGATGAGTTTAGTACCTGGATTGCAGAGACTTGGAGTTGGACGTCATAGGCACAGTAAAAAGAGACAGAACTCTAGCGATGATGATGATGTTGTTGAAGTAGTTGCAGCTAAAGATGATGGTGGTGGTGATGAGGAAGTTGAAGTTGCGAGGCCTTATTTATCTGAGGCGTGGCTTATAAAGAGGCCTGATTCGCCGCTGCTGAATCTAAGGTTGCCAACCAGAGTGTCCTCTGCTGCTGACATGAAGAAGCATCTCAAGTCATGGGCCAGAACTGTAGCTTCTGAAATTCAACAGGAATCTTAATGTGAAGTATAGATAAGAGGGAGGTTTAATTTTTTTTTACCGACAGATTTTCAACTGTAAAAATGTATTTTTCACTGTCAGTTAAAATGAAATTGCGAAGCTATAAATAAGAGTGCAAAGGCAAAGGCTAGAGCACTTGTTTTTTTTCTCATTGTCGTTTTGATCTCGGAACGGAGGGCTACCAATCACATAAAAGAGTTTTTGTTTTTTTTGAAAAGAGGGCGTTAATCCATAATCCATTTAGTAAAAGTTACATAGAATAAGTAGTTTATCCCTTAAGAGGGCCACGATAAAATTGAGTTATCAGTAAGAAGTCCTAATTGGATTAAAAACCAAGATACAACAAGAAAAAAGACAACCTAACATGCAACTAGAACTTAATAAACACAAAGAAACTCAAGGCGATTTCCTAAAACCAGACCAGATTCAAATACTTTCCAAACTTATTCATTGACATAGTGTGTACCATACGAAGGGGAGCATCCATGATTGCAGCATAGATCATCTAGCCCAAAACACCTAATAAGCCTAGGCCTAACCCCAGAAAAACCTAGGCCACAAGTATAGGCCCAATAATATCTTCTTTTGGGCACCCATGTAAATGGGCACCCAATCTGCATTCTTGCCACCACCTTACCGCCACCTCCAATGGACTGCCCTGCTCCCACCGCACCACAATCACTTACGCGTGTAAGTTGTAACTGGCGTTGCCGCAACAAGTCAACAAGTCAAATTTGCCTCCGCCCGCCGCAAGTTGGAAAGATCACGCCCCAATATCACACACAATGAGTAAAACTTCTATAACAAGATTATATTGTTATAGAAGTTTTACACAAGGCTCTATATATTGTTTTCTTCTTCACTATAATTACTAGTCAATCCCGGCCGCGCCCTGCTACGGTCTTTTTTTCCTGAGTGTCTAGTCTCATCTCACGCCTTCCCCTATTTTTCCACCAACACATCCACCTTCCCTAAATCCATTGCCAACATCATGGCCTCTATGCCTGCAAAATCCACCGCTCACCTCCTGTTCCGCCACCTGCACAAAATCCACCATCAACCCCATGGCCTCTACCATCTTTTTCAATTCCCCCACCAATACCATGGTCTTCCCCTTGCTAAAACCCACCATGGACACCTCCGACCCCATGCCCACCACGAAAGCCACCTCCGTCACCTGCTCCACCACCACTGTTGCCTCTAAAGCCACGTAATGGCAGTTTTGTGAATACAATGGACACAGGGGAAAAATCGTCATTCTCGTTCACCTAATGACATCATTGTAAATAAGTTGCAATTAGGGGCAGCATTGTAAATAAGTTGCAATTAGGGGCAGCATTGTAAATTCGCGAGAGAAATGAACAGTGCTATACGCTATTATATAAGGACGATGAAACGCGATATATACGTGGTTATCTAAGTGGGCTAACATGGTAGACCTGTGTAATTCAGCAGAGGGAAGAGGGGCAAAAACGCCCGTCCAACGTTCCCTTAGGAACAGTAAGGCGGCGCGAGCGCCCATAATATATAGTTAAATATGTTTGTATAGATGAGCATCTGTCTATATACCCTTTCAGGATACGTGAATTTCCTTCAGGTGCGTCTTGATGCTCCAATATATGGTACTTTTCACACATAGCAAAATCATTGCGAAGCCATATTCCAAGAGTATGTACCTGTAGAATTATTCAAAACTTGTAGTGCAAGTTAACTTTTTGGTTTAAAGTGGCAACATTCCTAAACAATTTAAACCGAAAGTCAATCACTTATCTAAAACAATTGGTGGGCAACTCGATCATCAATGGAAAATTCGATCATTACTTGATTCATTAACCATAAACGATCAATCGTTACCTCTCCCGGCCACCACAACTTCTGCTATTTTATCAATCATATGCGAGTTTTCCATTCGAAGATTATTTTCCAACTATACATCATGATCATGCAACATGATTTAGTGGCTAAGATATATTCATTGGCTTATTGAACCTAATCCTTGATTTAGTGGCCACTATTTTATTTGATGATTGATCTCCAACCCAAACTTAGAGGCTAATATATATTAAGCTTCAGTGTGATTACAACATGTTCATTTATATTTCTTTCATATTTCGTTTATATATTGGACATTTCTTATATATATACTTCGATTCCTAGCAAATCATAGTTTGGTAGTTAGATTCTTGAGATCACCGCAGACAAAATCTGCATTGTATGCATCATAGTACTTCTTTAAAGGGCGCAAAATGAGCTTTCAGGACTTTGCATTTCCACGCCTCAGCCAAATCGATCTTCTGCAACATTTGTTGTTCTGCTTCTTCTTGTTCTTTTGTTCATAAAGCTGGATTTGTAGCACGCCCATCTTCAAGTGCTTGACGTATATTTTCATATTTGATCTCCACGTATCTTACAAGCTATTGGATATATCATATATCTATTAGATTGCCAACCCAAAAGAAAAATATATGTTCTTCAACCGTCCATACTTGTGCATTATCTATTTTTGGACCGAAAGTGTTGGTACGATATTAGGAGGTTTTTTTTTTTTTTTTGTGTGTGTGAAAAGATATTAAGATGTAGAAGAGTTCTTAATTTCAGATATGCTAAAATATGTAAGTGGGTGTTCGACAAATTTAGCCAATGATATGTGTAGCTATATATATAACATATATTTTAGCTAAAACCTAATTAAGTAATAAACATCTATGCTACTTCTATTAGTTCTATATGCTCTTCATCTCTATGCTACTTCCTGTAATGCCATCAACATCTTCCCTCGATCGATCGTAGACATAAAAGTCCTTTGCATTTGAGTTCTATAATTTTGGACCTGATACATATTCTACTATTGCCTAATAGAAGTTTTTTTTTTTTTTTTTGACAAGTTTGCCTAATAGAAGTTAAATGATCAAATGATATCTAGTTGAATCCAGATACATAAATTGACATATTTGTTAATTGGTAATCAATTTCCAGATACATGTATTTCCTTAATGTATCATTTGAGTGGGTTATACTTTCGCGCGTGGTATATTTTGTCAAGAGGTCAAAGAAAATGGCTCGGTGGAGAGGCTCTGAATCCTTCTATGGTAGCTTGGGATTTCTATATAAAGGTCACACATAGTTGATGATTTATCCAAGAAGCCGAAGAACTTGAAGCTCTAGAAAAGATAAATGGCTTCCTATAACTATAAGGAGCACTCTTTGGTTTCAAGCTTCGTGATCACGTTATTTCTGTTGCTCTTGCAATTTCAAGTTGGTATGTAACTCTTTCTGAAATAATATATGCATGCACCGAAAAATTCCATTTACCAAATACTATCTGAATCTTAAGTTCTGAACTATATCATATATACTAATAATCTTGTAGTACTTTTGTACAATCAGAATGTCTAAAATACTTACAATAGTACGCTAACTTGAAGAAATGCATGAGAAACCCAACAAGGGTAATTATTTGCTTGGTTGGTTCAAATATATACAGGTACAAGTGAGCTGCAACAGAACTATTATTCCCAGAGTTGCCCTAGAGCTGAAGAAATCATCAAGCAAGAGGTCACAAACCTATACAATGAACATGGAAATACCGCCGTCTCCTGGATCAGAAATCTCTTCCACGATTGCATTGTTGAGGTTTTAATTGATCGAGCTATATATTCTGTGCCTCTTTATACTATAATTAGTTAATCAGTACACGCAATAAAATTTGTTTTGTTTAATTTTGTGCCCGGGCTGCATGCAGGGATGTGATGCGTCTCTGCTGTTAGAGGCGGCAGACGGTATGGAGTCAGAAAAGACGTCGGATCGGAGCTTTGGGATGAGAAATTTTAAGTACGTGAACACCATCAAAGAGGCCCTAGAGAAGGAATGCCCTCTTACAGTTTCTTGTGCTGATGTTATTACTCTTTCTGCAAGAGATGGCATTGTCATGGTAAGACTGCATCTGCATGCATTCTTTCTTCTATTATCCTTATTAAGACAATAAGACCTTCTGTTAATGATGGTTGCAGTTAGGAGGGCCTCGGATTGAAATGAAGACGGGAAGGAGAGACAGCAAGGAGAGTCATGCAAAAGTGGTGGATGAGTCTTTACCTAATCACAATGATTCCATCTCCTCAGTGCTCTCTCGATTTCAATCGATTGGCATCGATACTGAAGGAACAGTTGCCCTTTTAGGTACGCACCAGTAATATAGAGTTCGTATCGATCAGCCTAAGTGTTGATGACATCTATGTATGATCATCGGAGTTATTTGTACTATATTAACCGATCATATCTTTCCATGTAAATTTTATTCATGCAGGAGCTCACTCCGTGGGTAGAGTTCACTGTGTGAACCTTGTGCACAGACTCTACCCTACTGTTGATCCAACCTTGGATCCCGACCATGCTGCCTACCTCAAAAATCGGTGCCCGACTCCAAATCCTGACCCAAAAGCAGTCGAGTATTCAAGATTCGACCTACAAACACCCATGATTCTGGATAACATGTACTACAAGAACGTCTTGAACCACAAGGGTTTGCTCATAATTGATCAGCAACTGAGTTCTGACGCAGATACATTGCCTTTTGTGGAGAAGATGGCTTCCGATAACGGATACTTCTACGAACAGATTTCAAGAGCTATAGTTCTTCTGTCCGAGAACAATCCACTTACCGGAGACCAAGGAGAGATCAGAAAGGACTGCCGCTATGTGAACGACAGTTAGTCATATGATGTGTAAGGGCCGGTGTATGTGTAATATATAACTTACCATCATCGTCTTTGTATCGGTAAATAAGTTACCAATGAACTTCTCTGTTCTTTTTGTTTTCGTTTTCCTTTTTGATTTTCATAGGTTGGTAACCCAACATCTTTTGTGTGCTTGCAATTACAATTCCATTGACTAATAAAGAAATGATGGATAGTATAAATTAGTTTGGAGAGGTATCTTTCCAACATAAGTTTGCTCGTTTCCAAATAACTTCATACAAAAGATCGAAGTCTAGATTTAGTTGACTGCTAAGCCTTTGGTGGATTTGGTACTATATATCTTTCAGTAGGTTTTGCGCCACCACCAAGGAAAATATATAGCAAAGGTGCTGCAATGCAATTAAGTACTGAATCTTAACATCCAACATAAATTTTTTAATTCGGGTTTGTCTGTGGTGCATATAGGTATATGACATACATATATAACTAAGAGGCCGCATGCGCATATCAGGGGATGATGGGGTAGCAATTTTGAACAAAATTTACATAGGAATCAAACATACATGCTATGCGAATATGCATATATAACAAAATTTTCAGTCTAATCCTATATATAGTTAGACTAATGTTAAATTTCATTAATTAGTCCTGACATCAATGTAAATACATCTTCTTACACAGGCCCGGACCTGAGGTGAGGCCCAAGAGGCGGCCGCCTCAGACCCAAAATAATGAGGGGCACCAAATTTTTTTTTTACATTAACTTTTCCACTTCTTCCACGACTTCTCTATACTCAATAGTCATAAATTACAAAAATTTGGGATCTCCGAATTTCTATCGGTTATCTCTGAATTTCCATTGGTTATCAAGCAAATCAAGCAATATATCTTGGAACTCAAATCCATCGGTTCCTCAAAGCGATTTATCCTATCTAGATAGGCTGAATAGCCTACTGCATGATTTCAATCTCTCTGACTCCACCCAATCTAGTTCTCCAGACTTAAATCGATCTACAACTCAACCAACTCTCCAAGGTATATATCTTTAACTATTTTCTGCAAATCTGCAATGAATCTAATGATTCTTTATCAATTTTTTATTTTTCAATTTCAAATGTACTTATATCCGTATATATGATGAAGAATTTATAATTTGAGAATTGGGTATTAAATTATACAAAATCTGAACTGTCTTCATTCATAGAATTGGGTTTTAGAATTTGAGAATTGGGTTTTACAAAATCTAAACTGTCTTCATTCATATAATCCAGTGATGCAAGAGCACCTCAATCGTATTCAACAACGGAAGGTTCATTATTCATACCTTGGCCCAAAGATTCAAAATGAATTGATAGTGATGTTGGTTGTTGATGTGAAAAGTTCAATTCTTGCAAAGATAAAAAATGCAAAGTATTTTGCGATCATACTAGATTGCACTCCAGATGCAAGCCACGAAGAGCAAATGTCCCTTGTTATTTGATGTGTGGATCATTCAGCAAATAAAGTAGCAGTGGAAGAATTTTGGCTTGAGTTTTTGAAGGTTGATGATACATCAGGGCTTGGCCTTTTTAAGGAGCTTCAAATTGTGTTGAGAAAACTTGACCTTGACATTGATGATATAAGAGGTCAAGGATACGACAATGGGTCCAATATGAAAGGGAGACATAGAGGTGTACAAAAGAGATTACTGGAGGTTAATCCCAGAGCATTCTACACTCCATGTGGATGTCATAGTCTCAACCTAGTCTTATGTGATATGGTAACTTGTTGTTCAAAAGCAATGTCATTTTTTGGAGTTGTACAACGCATCTACACATTGTTCTCTTCTTCAACCAAGCGGTGACACATCTTCAAAAATAATGTGAAGGGACTTACAATTAAGCCTCTCTCACAAACACGTTGGGAAAGCCATGTCGAAAGTGTTAAGCCAATAAAAGAGCAAGCTTCTCAAATAAAAGATGCGCTTGATGAATTGGCAGCAACAAGTGAAGATCCAAAAACCAAAAGTGAAGCTGAAGGCTTGGCAGAATTTGAACTTGCCAATTTTGAGTTTTTGCTTGGAATGGTGATCTGGTACAAGCTGTTGCATCATATAAATATTGTTAGTAAGTTTCTTCAAGCTGAGAATATGGATATTGATGTTGCTATAAGCCAGTTGAAAGCCCTTATTTCTTTTCTTCAAGAGTATAGAGAATCTGGGTTTGATCAAGCAATAATTGAAGCTGAACACATTGCAAATGAGATGGGAATTGAAGCTGTTTTTTGAGAAAAACGCATCATTCGAAGGAAGAGGCAATTTGATGAGACCAACAGTGGTGAAGAGGTAACCCAATCTTCTAATGAATCTTTTCGAGTTAACTACTTTATATTTATAGTTGATCAAGCTCTTTCTTCACTTCAATCTTGGTTTGAGCAATTCCAAATATATGAGGAAATCTTTGGCTTTTTGTTTACTGTGGAGAAGTTAAAGTCTGCTGATGATAATAGTCTATTGAGCTCATGTGTCAAACTTCAACAATTTCTAACACATAATGAGCACTCTGATATTGATGCAACAGATTTGTGATTAGAATTGCAGTTGTTAAGACACCTACTACCAGCAGAAACAACTAGAGCAATAGATGTGTTGAACTTTTTGAGGAAGATGGATGGATGTTATCCCAATGCATATGTTGCTTACCGGATTTTGTTGACTATACCAGTTACAGTAGCTTCTGCTGAAAGGAGTTTTTCTAAGTTGAAGTTGATAAAGACTTATCTTTGGTCAACTATGTCACAAGAGAGACTAAATGACTTGGCTATGTTATCCATTGAGAAAAAGGTGGTTGAGAAAGTTGATTATGCAAAGTTAATTGATACTTTTGCCTCCAAGACTGCAAGATGAGTAGTATTTAAGTAAATTGAGGATTGTTTTCAGTTTATATTGGTTTGGAATCTGTGAGGGTTCTTTTTGATTTGAAAGTAACTAAGCTAAAGTTAACTCAAAGAATTGGATTATCGAATTAACCTTGTGCGTGTTTCAAGATCAGGGAAGGGCTTGTAGCATGAGCTGGCGTGGGAGCTGAAGACACGCAGCGGTGGTGAAGATTGGACTGAGTTTTGAAGTTAGATTTCTAGGAAGGGACCTGGGTTTCAAAGACAGAGACTGCAAGATGGCTAGAGAGGGGGATTTTGGCTTGAAGGTTGTAAGGCGTGAAGGCTGGAGCGCTTTAGGGATTTTTCTGGGTTGGTTGCTTGATGCCTTCTGCAGCTTCCCAAACCTCCCTTTTATAGAACCGAATTGGAGGGTTTTGCGATGGGTCGCGATGCCTAATCCACTGTGTAAAAGGATTGTTCTTCTCAAGTACATGATCTTGGCCTCAAAAGTTGGCAAAGAGAAGTTGACCTTGAGAGATGGAAGAGACGACTCACTGCGAGGAGGCTGCGAGGACGGCTGCAGAGATGGAAATCCTGGAACAGAACGGACCAAGTAACTTGAATCCCACAATTTCGTCATCCAAGGATGAAAGAGCTGCCTTGGAACCAGTCACTGACCTTCTTCTTCCTCGGATTGGGGAGTGGATGACACTTTTCTGCTGTACAAAGCTTGTTGTCGTACTACTGCGAGGAAGAGATGAAATGGCTGACTGTGTAGTCGGTAAAGAGGAAGGGAAAGAGAGTTTGGGCTTTTTCTAAAAGAGAAATAAAAAGGGTGTTGGGCTTCAAATTCAAATGTATTTTGGGTTTAAAAGATGAGCAGTCTAATTCTCACGTTCTTTACCGATTCGTCGCCGGCTTAAGTCGTTGGGCTTGAGTTTCGGGCCCAAGACCGAAACTTCTTAACAACATTAAACCGGCGGACGAGCGTTACGTGCCTCCGTAACCATCCACACCATCCACACCATACCCACTTCTACAAGCCCCAATAATGCGTGTATGTGGCTTGGGCCCACATGAATGCATGGGTATGTTCGCTTGGGTTAAATCAAGGATTTAACATAAGATTGCAAGAAATTATTGTGTGACGAAGTATTAATAGATCGCATGATTTTTCGGGTTTCAACATTAGCCCCCTTGATTATGTGGGTCATTTAAGGCATGAAGTGGGCCACATAATCAAAGAAAGGCCAGAAAAATCAACCCGGCCCATGTACTATGCATTGGTCAACCTAGATAAGCCCAAGTTGACCATCTCCCAATTTTGATTCTTCTTCTCCTCTTCCGTTTTCCTCTTTCCGTCTTCTCTCTCTCTTTTTTTTTTTTTATTTCTTCTTTCTTACTTTGACTCTTGATTCGTCTGCCCCGGATTGCATCTTCTAATCCTTCCTCCTCAAATCGCGTCAGGGCTTAAGGAGACGGCTTTCTTTGATTGAAGATTTATTGCAGCTCTAAGGTATGCTCGTTCTCTTCTCTTCCTCTTACTTCGAGCTCTTGGAATTCTGCGCTCAGATGGTATTTTCTGTTTCTTTTTGCTGCGGTGATGCACAGCTTCTTCTTGTTGCAGGGATCAACTTGCTGATTAAGTTTGCCCGGATTACTCCCGACCTTCCTTGAATTGCCATTGTCTGACTGCGCCAAATTCGCTCAGGTGAGTCCGTGTCCACTAAACTGGACACCTTCGCTTTTGGGTTTTGAATTCGAAAGGGGTGTGCTTGCTGTTAGCTTTTTCTAGTTCAGTTTGCTGGGAACGTTGCGGGGACGTATCATCCCTGCAGTAACGATCTTATGATGCTCGAAGGAAAAGAGATGGGGAATTGGATTACTGATGTTGATGATGATAGCATAAATGTAACTGAGTTAGAGTTAGCTTGGAATTTCGGGTTATGAGAGATGATCTTTAGTTTTAGTGCGTGTGTCTACTATGTTTGCATGTCCTTTTCTTTATTATAGACTCTGCGATGTCTAAGCTTGGCAATGAATATGTCACACCCCAGCTTGGCTTGGCTTGCTGTTGTTGATTGCTCTTGTTTGTGGAGACTTGCGTCTTGTTTTAGTACTTGCTTTTTGTTTCTTTGCATAGATGTTGCTTTTACTATCGGGTGTTGTTAGGATGTGCGTATCGATATGCAAGGCTATGTCTGCTTGGCCATTATGGCTAGGCTTGGGGTGGTGTACCGATAATAGATTGGTTATGGGGATTTTACCATAGTATGACATGTCTTGGCTTGGTGTTGCTTGGGGTGTCGTATCTCAATCTTTGAGGTACCCGCATGTTTTGCTGTCGTTGGTCTTGAGTTGATGCATATTGGAACTTTGATTAAATGTTGCAATCTTGCTTATATGTGCTTCCCCTCATCCCTCGCAGGAAGAACTCGTTATGGCTCCGAAGATTAAAGCTTCTCAACCTGTTGAGCTCCGTGACCATTATTTCTCACTGGAAGATGGCCTTAAAGTTGCACCTACAGCGGTAAATGGTGAAAGCGATTCGTAGCGAACTCCAGATCACTTTGTTCCCCCGAATTCTATCTCCAGGCTATTGATTGAACGAGGGGATTACTCAGCGGTGCCTATTTGCTTTAAGTACTCTTCGAAGCCTGTCACGGGTTGGTCAGAATGGATATGTCATGAGATGGAGCAGGAGGAGTACGGAGAAGCCATCAACGAGGCAGGGGTGAGAATTTCTCTGTTCATCTCTAGTTTCTGCGAAGTTTATAAAGATGACATTTGCCTTTGTCATGTTGTACGAAGATGGAGTCCTGTTACTCACACATTTATCTGCTCTTGGGGGGAGTTCACTCCTACCTTGGAGGATGTAAACAACATCATGAGGCTCCCGTCGACCGGAGATGCTGACCCTTTCAACATAGTGCTGGATCAGGATGAAAAAGAAAAAATGGGGATTTTAGAGTCAGGCGCCTGCTTTTCTAGGGAGAGGTTCCGATTTTGCTATTGGGTGCGGCACTTCTGGGGTTCAGCTGATGGGAAAGGTGCCGGTTTTGTTTCTGGTTGCCGCCTGGCAGCCATGTTTGCTTATTGGTTGAGTAGATTCTTATTCCCTGATTTTCCTTACGAGAATGTCCAACGACGCTTCTTTCCTCTTGCCATCAAGCTAGCAGCCGGCACCCGCTTTCCATTGGCCCCTCTGTTCCTCAGCCATCAGTATCAAATGCTGGATCAGATTTTTGAAGATGAAAAGGCAAGTGCAGGGAAGTATGGTATTGGTTCTCTGGTGTCTAGCTTTTTCCTACAGGTATTTATTTGGGAGAGGATTAAGAATATGGAAGTACAACCAGCAGCTCCTAGCATTATTACTCAATTTGACAGAGCCAAGAGGAGCTTCAATCTTGCCGGGCTACCTCTGTGCTTTAGGTGGTTAAGAAGGAGACCAACGAAAGGGGTATTCAAGCCTGCCATGTTGGATGATGTTGATTTGTTCAGGTTCCGGCCGTACATTGTTGAGCACAACTTTCAGAAAAACACTTTCTTCTATCCGAGCAGCCAGTCCTTGCCATACTTGAGTGATTTGGAGCTATTTTTGGCTACCGATATGCAATCTATACCTTCTTATAATGCGTGCCCCAGTCCCTCAACAGAGGTGTATGCTCCTCACAGAGTTAGGAGGCAGTTTGGTATTGGCCAGGGGGTTCCAATTCCTTTTGGCAGTGAGGATGTTGAGGGGTGCGTCAAGAAATTCCTTGGTGAGGCTGAGGTTCCTTGTAGGGAAGAGTTCTCCTATTGTGTGGGGAAAAGGTGTGACGTTGGTGCCGTTACGCCAGCGTTTGAGGGTTTTAGAAAATCACAACAGCTTGAATTTAGGAGATTTGTTGAAATTGAGGGTGTCAGGATGTGCCCTGTTGCGGAACGTAAGAACAAAAGGCTGCTTCCTAGTAGCACTGTCAGGGGCGTGGTATCTAGGCTGAATCAGCCCTTCCTTGAGGTGTACTCAGATGGCAGGACGCAAGAGGTTGGTCGTCTTGGTGAGGTCCTTAAGGTGGAGGAGGACGAGGACTGTGCTGCAAGGGGTGAGGCCTCTAACAACAAAAGGAAGCTCAAGAGCAAGGGCATTTGTCGCTTTAAACCAAGGGCTGCGATGAGTGGTGCTTCTCTTGTGGAGGTACAAAATGCCAATGGAGTTCTTTTGAAAGTTCCGCCGCGCATGGCTGAAAGCATGGAGAAGAAAAGGAAAGCTGCTTTTAACTCACGACTAGGTGGCAATCCAGGGAAGAAAAGTGTGCAGGCTATGCTAATATGGTAAGACCTGATCCTGGACCACCTGTTTATGTGGACTTGAGCGGTATGCGAGGTGATGACGGAGAGGATGATGCCTCGCTTGATGACGACGGCAGTCGGGTATTTTCTTCTCCCTTTTGTTTTATTTTTTATTTTTTATTTTTTATTTTTTATTTTTTTTACAACCCAGTAAATTATGGAGGACACTACACTATAGCTTAAGAATTGCTTAATTCCATCTTTATTAAAATATTTTATTGAATGGACTAAATCCACTTGGCATGAGATTAAGCTTGGCGTGATTATAACATTAAGATTGTATTGGCTTGATATATCTGGATATGATCTTGATATATAGGCATATGGCATGTTCGTCTTAAGCATATGTAGGAATTATGATAGTGCATGTAGCTTGATTTAATGGAGTTACATGTAGGGTTTTTTTTGTTTTGGTAACTTGGCACCTGAGCCTTCTTTCTCCTCTTTTTTTTTTTTGCTTTCAGACAAACTCTCTTGAAGATGCAAGCCGTAAGGATGATGACGATCAAACGGAAGATGGGGGTCAGGTGAGTTTCTTGGTGTTTTCATTGCGATTTGCGTATAAGGGTATTTCAAGCATGTGTTATAGTATCTGCATACTTGAGATTTTGGCGTTGTTTGTCATGAGCATTTGCTTCTCGCGCATTGGTGCATGATCTTGGCATGTGGTTGTTTTGCATGGTGCATTTATGATGACTCGTTTGTTTTGCAGACCAGGAGTCTGGTGAATAAGGGCAAATCTCATAGCACTCATGGTGCTACTTCAATGGATCATGACCATAGTGTCAATGAGGTATGCTATAAGACCAGCTGCTTGTTCCGATTTTCTTCTTCCTTCTCTTCTCACGATGACTTTGCTATCTTACAGAGCAACTCTTCCGGCGAGAGGGACGGTTGCAGTGATAGCCAAGTACGTAATTAAACTTTGTTGCATGGGGAATTGTCTCACTGATCACCTATATAGTGATTGATTTTTTTTTTGTGCCTTGCTAGGATGCTGGTATTGATAGTCCGATTAAGGAATCTGTTGTCTTGGGCACTGTTGTTACCTTAGCGAAACAGTCTGCTGATCCTGCCGCCGTGGATGCTATTGACACTTTGATGGAAGAAGGTGCTGAGGTGAATGCCGACTCTCATAGAGATAACCGCGATGCTCAATATGAACAAGTAAGGTTTTTCTTTTTTTTTCTTTTTTTTTGGTAGCATGTTTTAGCCCCCATGATTACATGGAGTGTGGAGAAAAAAAGACATAATTCACGTAATCAAAATGCTCGGCTTGTCGGGATTTGCATATTATGTTAAGGCTTGATGTATAGTTGTCATGAAAATCCCTTTCTCTTTATCTTCTTTCTTGTGCAGGTGGAGTTGGCCTTGTCGGTCATTGGAGAAAAACACGAGTCTCATCTCCTTGCTATAAGTTATAGGAGCAAGGATCCTGCATCCTTGATTAGTGAAGGAATGCCCTCCTGTGCTGCTCTAACTTTCTCCTCTGCTCCTGATTCTGGCGAGGCGCGGGGAGTTTTGTTCATTGACCTGGAGATAAGGTTCAACAATTTCGTCGCCCGTTTTGATGACATGAATCATCGCTCTAGCATCACTATAGATAGCATTGCGCAGCCGTTGAGTGGCGACCAATCTTCTTTTGAGGGTAGCAAAGTTTCTTTAGAGTTTATGGCTCCTTTGACTAACTTTGTCTGCAAGCATGGCGGGGGCAACTTTTCTAACTTGCTTGTTGGGGTAAAGAGTGCTCGTCAGAAACAGGTCTTAATTGAATATCTTGGTCAGCTATTGCATAACATGGAGTCTAAGGAGGTGAGTGATGAAGAGACTTTTCTGATTTGGAGGGATGCATGCCGTGATATGGTGGATTGGGGGCTTAATGTTGGCTTCATATGTGATCATTTGAAGAAGGTTGCCAAAAGTTACTTTGGGCTCAAGCCTGCTGGCTTAGAGGACTGCTGCAGGGAGATTCAACAGTTGGAGCAGTCTGTGCTTGAGTTAAATAGCGACTTTGCACGCGCCGAAGAGCAGCTGGGGAAAGCAAAAGAGGATCTTCGGACCAGATTTGGCGATATTAGCGTGGCTTCTATTTTGGAACCTTCTTGGACCTCCCAGAGCCGCGCCACTGATGGCTTATTTTAGCTTTGTTGCATGTTTTGTCTTGTGGTCTTTTGCTCGGGCTTGTAATCAGATGTAGCTTTTTTTTTTGTTTAAACTTAGGAAGAATTCCCAGTATTTGCTCTATTCCTTTTGTTTTAAGGCTTGGAGCATGATACCTTGGCTGTTTTTGCATTTTACTAAAGGCTCGAAGTGAGATAACTTGGATTCTTGCATGTATATATATATATATATATATATATTTTTAGCTTACAGCTTGAAATGGGATGACTCAGACTCTTGCATCTTCTTTTTTTTTTTTTTTTTTTTTTTTTTTTGCAGGTTGCGAGGAACATGAAGCGTGAGAAATTAGGGAAGTGCTTTTTCATTTTTTTTTTCTTCTGAAAGCAATACAAAAGGTTGCAACATCACCATAGTGGTGTGTTTACAAAAAGGGTCTATAGCTAGATCCCTTGAAAAAGCTTCTTCCTTGCTTGAAAGTAAGAACTGAAATTGCATAACTAATAGTAGTAGAGTTTGAGCCATTTCCCATTGATGGGGCTCATGCGAGCTCCGCTGGTGATAGAAGCAAGCACATAATAGCCGCTGCTGTGAGATTCCTTGACGATGAATGGTCCCTCCCACTGCGGTGCAAACTTTGAGGGTCCTGAAATCTGCTTCCTCACCCAGTCAGCTGTTTTGAGCACAAGGTCGCCTTCTTTGAAACATTTTTCTTTGACTGTCCTGTTGTATGCTTGAGTGACCTTCTTGTGATATGCCTTCATGTTTTCCTCAGCTTGCTGCCTTTGTTTATCTGCCGCCTCCAAGTCCATGAGTCTCCAATCGAAACAAGATGCTACATCCCATTTCAGGTCATTTACAGTCAACACTCTAGTTGTCGGGACTGTTAATTCGACTGGAGAAATTGCTTCTGAACCATATACCAATGAGTAAGGAGAGAAACCCGTAGTTGTTCGAGGTGACGTACGGTAAGCCCACAACGCATATGGGAGGTGGGTACTCCAACCCTTTTCATATTCAAACACCATTCATCTTAAGATTCTGAGTAGAGTCTTGTTTGTAGCTTCTGCTTGACCGTTTCCTTGAGGGTAGTACGGGGTTGACTTCCGATGCTTGACTTCATATCCTTTGAGCATGTTGCTGACTTCTCTATTCACAAAAGGGGTTCCATTATCTGTGATGATCTTGTAGGGGACACCATGCCTGCAAATGATGTATTCTCTTATGAAATTGCACACCGCAGCTCCTGACGCCTTGCGAAGGGGAACTGCTTCCACCCATTTTGTTGAGAATTTTGTAGCTGTAATTATCCAAACGCAACCATCTGAGGCTGGGTTGATCTTTCCCACAAAATCAAGCCCCCAAGTGTGGAAGGGCCACGGTGTCCCCATGTCTTGAAGAATGGTTGAGGGCTTGTGAATTAGGTTGGCATGTGCTTGGCATGTGCTTGGCATGTATGGCATGTCTTCACTCTCATGTAAGCATCATTTCTCATCGTTGGCCAATAATAGCCAAGGTTTAACAACTGTCGATAGAGCCTTCTTTTGCCTTGATGCTCACCACATTCTCCTGCATGTATTTCCTCCAAGGCTTGCTGTGACTTTGCGCTTCCCAAACATCGCAGCGGCTTTCCATTGAAACTTTTTCTGTACAGTATTCCTCCATCAACAACATACCTTGCAGCTGTTTTTTTTACCTTGTACTTGAGGTTTGCATCTGCTGGGAGTATTTTGTCGAGTAGGAATTCCAAGTACGAAGTTCTCCAATCATCGGCCGATGTTACTGCGAGGACTTCCTCTTCTGAAGGAAGCACAGAACACTTAGAGCATGCAGCTTGTACTCTAGATGCGTGTTCCTTCATCTTTGACCAATAGTATCCTTTCCGCAAGAGTCTTCTGTACAAGCTAACCACTTGTTCAAGTCCACATGTGGCCTCGTGCACTTCACTCATTCTTTACTTGGCTTCCTTCTCACAAATGCACCTAGCCAAGATATTGCCTAAGAGACGCTTGTATAATTCGTCATTGAGGATTACATAATCTTTCATCGTCTTCAAGTCACTGCCAGCATTTCAACTTGTCAGGCTACACTTGACAAATTTTCGCCAATCATCTTCTTCAAGTAACTCAGTAAGAATTATTGCTTCTATGCATGGCTTGTTCTTTTGTATTACTGCGATGTTAGGATAGTCTCTTGTGAACGACAGTTTAGACCCAAGTGTGGCCAAAACATCTGCATATCTGTTGGTGGATCCTGGTATATGCTCCATGGTGACATGATCAAACATCCCCATTATCTTTTCTTCTAGAGTTCTGTATGGCGCTAAGGTTGGCTCCTTCAGCGCGAAATCACCCTTTACTTGGCTGATGACCAGGTTTGAGTCCCCGATCACTCTTATCTTTTTAACTCCAAGTTCCACCGCGGTAGACATACCAGTGATGAAATCTTCATATTCAACTGAATTATTGGTGCAGGGAAAGCTTAATTTGAATGACAGAGCTTTGGTGTTGCCTATGGGATCTACTAACACAACTCCAGCCCCTCCTCCATTGCTTGTGGCTGACCCATCAAAGAAAAGGGTCCAGGGCTGCTGGTTCTTTGATTCCTTTTCAGTCACCACTCCCACCATTTCTGGTAGCTCCCCTAGAATGTCTTATATGAGAGAAATTTCTTCGTCGCCGGGAAACAAAGCAAGCATGTCAACCACAGCTTTCCCTTTGATGGCGTGAGGCGTTATACATTCAATATCAAACTCTGACAATTGCAATAACCATCTGGCAAGACGCCCAGACAATACTGGTTTTGTGAGCAGGTACCTTACAAGGTCAGTCTTGACCATGAGTTGAAGCTTGTGTGCAAGGAAGTAATGACAGAGCCTTTGCGCTGCATATATAAGAGCTAGACAGATCTTTTCGGTCTTAGGGTAGCGTGCTTCAGCTTCTCCCAACAAACAGCTCACATAGTACACAGGGTGCTCCTCTCCATTCTCATCATCTTGTGCGAGGAGTGCTCCCACTGCAGTGTCAGTCGCAGCTAAATACAACTTGAGAGGTACGCCAGGGATCGGCACCTTCATGGTTGGTAACTTTGTAACAAGTTGTTGCACCTTCTCATAGGCCTTTTTGCATTCTTCCGTCCATAAAAACTTGGTGCCCTTTTTAAGGAGAGGAGAGAAAGTCTTTATCACCGCAGCTAGGCCTGATATGAAGCGTCTGATGTAGGATAGCCTGCCCAAGAAGCTTTTTAGCTGCTTTTGGTTTGATGGTGGTGCAGTGGAAGCTATAACTCTTGCTTTATCTGGATCTATGTCAATTCCCCTGCTATGAACCACAAAACCAAGAAACTTTCCAACCGACACTCCGAAAGAACACTTCTTTGGATTCATTTTTACCCTGTATTCCCTGCATCTCTTCAAGACCTTCCTCAGTATGCTCCAATGTTCGCCCTTTGTTTTAGACTTCACCACCAGATCATCGACATAGTCCTCAACTTCTCTTCCCATCATATCATGAAAAATGGCAGTCATTGCTCGTTGATATGTTGCTCCGACATTTTTTAAACCAAAAGGCATGATTGTGTAGTGAAAATTTCCATAAGGGGTGCGGAAAGCAGTCTTCTTAGCATCTCTGGCAGCCATTTTTATTTGGTTGTAACCACTGAATCCATCCATGAAGGAGAGCATGCCTTGGCCTGAAGTTGAGTCGATAAGCATATCCATATTCGGTAGCGGGAATTCGTCTTTTGGACAAGCTTTGTTTAGGTCTCTATAATCGATACAGACCCTAACTTGGCCATTTTTCTTCTTCACAGGGACAATGTTGGCGAGCCATGTGGGATGCTTGATGGGCTTGATGAAACCGCATGCTAGAAGCTTTTCAATTTCTTGCTTGATTTGTACTTCATCCTCCTTGTGGTACTTTCTCCTTGCTTGTACAACTGGCTTAGCCCCAGGTTCCACGTTCAGTGTATGGCATACAAGGCTCGGGTTTAACCCTGGCATTTCTTCATAATTCCAAGCGAAAACATCGCTGAACTCTTTAAGTAACTCCACAAGATGCTTCCTTTCTTCAGTTGACAGGTTGCTGCTGATGAGTATGAGTTTCTGTGTTGCGGGGTCATTACTCAGATTTATAGTTTCCAGTTCTTCAGCCACTGCGGTGGATCCATCTTGCATGTATTTAGGTGTTGGCAAAGTTTCTTGAAGGGCATTGGGGTTGGGTGTCGCAGGCATCCCTTCTGCGCTTGCGCATTCATTCTCCATGACACCTCTCAGTATGGGACCCTCCCACGAGTTGCAATCAGGCCCCGCAGTCCGTCATAAGTGGTATATAGTGCGCCCATTGGGCAACACTACCCTGGTGCATCTCGGCGCTGCTTGAGCGCAAGCACTAGCCTCCCCTGCTTGTCTTATTACTGTTGGGAGATCACTGTGGCTAATATCCCTGATATCTTGCCATGACGGCAAAAGCACACCAGAAGCTTTAGCAGGTCCTCCATCGTTAGTAAATTCATTGTAATACTCAGCTTCAATATAGTGAGCTTCACTCTGGTGAAAAGGGAGCTGATTCCCCGGAATCCTTATTGGTTTGAGACCAATTCGCCCTTTGACACACTGGTGATAGGTGGAGGGGATCAATTTATGCTTGTTGAGCCATGGCCACCCTAGCAAAGCATGGTAGCTTGTGTCAACATCCAGCACTTCGAACTTTGTCCATGACTGAATTCGTCTTACCTTAAGATCCAGCTCTATGTACCCAATGGAGGTCTCATCTGCTTCAGCAAAACCAGATATCTTCAATTCTGACTTCACTATCCTTGATCGTGGGATCCCCGCAGCCTTGAGGACATAAAGTGGTATGATATTGAGAGAGGAACCAGTGTCTACAAGCGCTCTTCTTACAAACACGTCATTGATCTGAGCTTCCAAGTAAAGTGGCCTCCTGTGATCCGGGTATGGCACCTCCATATCCGAGTCGGTAAAGATTATAGCATTGTTGCTCTCTAGCATGGATGCGGTTCTTACTGCTTCAACAGTAAAGCATTGAGGTCCATACTCCTCGGAGATGTGCATGAGAGCTTGAACAATAGCTTCCCTAGCTTGTGGACCATACCCCAATTGATCAAACAAAGACTTGAACTTGGGATTCCGCTGAAGTACTTGTGAGGCATTGGGCTTATGGCTCTTGTCAATGTACTGTTTCATGTCGTCAGCTTATGTCACAAAGAATGCTTGACTTGCTTCACCGCGGCAATAAGACCTGCCACCCCAGTAGCGTGTCTCTTCGGCTTCCCCGAACTGATAAGCATGATTAGCCCCCAAGTATTGGTTTGACGAACTCACATCTCCTTCAGGAATATCAGAGTGAGACCACGGGGTGCTATAGCCTTGAGGTCTAGAATACCTATCCCAAGCATATCGATCCATGACCTGTGACCCCTGATACTGGCACAGTGAATTCTGGTAATCCATCGTGTCTCTGTCATCTTCCTCCATATGGTCATTAGCTGCAGTGATTACACAACATGTTTCCTTCCCCTTCCGTTTTGGCAGGGGATCTTCGTCAATGGCTTGTTGCCTGGTGGATAACTCAAGCGTTCCATCCTTTATCTTCTCATGGAGTATTCTCCGTAGAACCTGGCATGCTTGGCTTGGATGGCCAACATACTGATGATAGCGACAATAATGGGCATCACTCTTTTCTTCCTTTGTTGGAGGCTTCTATGAGCGTGGCAACTTGATGACACTATCAGCAAACAGTGAATCTATTATGGCATGAAACTCTTCATTGCCGCAGGGGACGGCCGGAAAGGTTTCCCTTTTCCTCTTGTAAGAAGACTTGTCTTCTACTGCCAGAGTTTGGTGAGTGTCTTTCTTTTCTGATCTCCAACTCTTTTGTGCTTTTACTGACATGCTTGTCTTCCTTGCGGTGAATTGGTTGATGCCCACATTTTCTAAATAAACTCTGTATTCTGGCAGCATGTTACTGATGCAAATTTCAACCAGAGACTGCTCACCTTTCTCATCATAACAGTCAAGAGCCAAATCTCTAAACCTGCGAACAAAGTCCACAAGGTTTTCTCCAGCTCTTTGGCGAGTGTAGTTGAGTTGAGTGATGGTGACTCTCTCTTCATGTTCAAAATACTTTTTGCAAAACCTGCTTGCCAAATCTTCCCAGGACCGGACTGAGCCTGCAGCGAGTGTGGTATACCATGTGTAGGCACGATCGGTGAGTGATTTTGAAAATTCACGGAGCCTGAGGTTATGATCCGCAGCATGAGGCCCAAGTGCATCAATGAAGCGACCGACGTGCTCCTTGGGACTTCCCTTCCTTCCATCAAAAAGAGCGAAGTTTGGTGTTTCATAACCCTTAGGGTAAGGCATGGAAATCAAACTTGCTGGATAAAGGGGTTGAGGAATATACTTCCAGTCCTCATTAGTGCAGTGTAACTCTCTTTCCAACATAGCTACAACGTCCTGCTGAGTGACAAAAGGATGTCCCTTTCTGCTCAGACCCCTTAGCTGCCTCGGACTCTTCCTGTAAGACTTTTTCCTGGTGCTCAGTGTTTGGCTTAGGTGTAGGGTTAGGATTCCTCAGGTCTTTCACAGCTTGTATGAGTTCTCTTTGGGTATCTCCAAGCTTGGTGAGGGCGCGCACGAGATCAATGACGGTGAGCTCATCCATCGTCTGCTCTTCGTGGGTTTCTTGCTGCTGTTCATGTCACGCCCCGGTTCTTAAGTTATTTTACGGTTATTTACTTTGGTAATATTTTGGTCTTTTACCGTTTTAAGTAACCGTTTACTATTTAAGACTCCAAAGTTGACTTTTTCTTCCGCATGGAATTTGGGAAAACTTTCTTCATGAAAGTCGTAGAGAATGTTATTACGAGTTCGTAGACATGCTACACGTTAAAATCGGAGTTAGCATGTAAAAGTTATCAATTAAAAATGTAAGTTTTATTGGGGTATTATTTTGGGGTGTTAAATTTTGGAGTTGGGTTTTGTTTATTAAGTTGGACCGGATGGGTTTGGCCCATTTCAGTTTTCCCTCTCCTTTCTCTCTCCTCCCTCCCGTTTTCTTCCTCCCGTTTCCTCTCTTCACTGCCGGATCTTCCGACCGCCCGTCCGCCGCCGTCCGGCCACCACCGACCGCCAGACCGGTCTCGTTCGGACCCCCGACATCTCCTCTTCATTTCTGGGTAGGTGGCCGATCCCCTAACGCCGCCGTGAAGGAGCAGCCGAGCCCGAAAGCCACGGTTGCCGTGGTTGCACCTTCGCCGGAGCTCCGTCTTCCGGCCACCATAGGTCGTGATTTTTGGCTCAACTTGTAGCCCTCATCTAGGTGAGTAATCCCTCAAAAGGATTCGGCTAAATTCGATTTCGTTAGGGTGGTTTGTATAATTGAAAGTTTTAGGGATTTATGGATGTTTTGATTCGATTACCATAGTTAGGCTTGAAATTGGTGTTTGTGCTAGTTAGGAAAGTTGTAGAGGAGATTGAGAGGAAGATTCTGTTAAAATTTGGTAGCATTTGCAGGTTGCCGGAGTTGGTCGCCGGCCGCCGCTGCCGGCGGAGCCGCCGCTGTTTTGGGAAATTTTGTGGTTTTTGATGTAGAATATTAAGGGGATATTATTGATGTGAATTTAGGAATTTTTGGAGGATTTTTGGTTAGGTTTTGGAATTTGTAAAGTTTGGTATTTTTGGCGGATTAATAAGTTAAAATCCGGCCATTGGATTATTTTTATGATTAGGACGTTGGAAGGTGATTTTTGAGGATGTCGGTATTTATGGAGATTTTTGGTTGGCAGTGAAGTTAAGATTTAGGACGATAGGCATGGTTGAGCACGAGAAGCTCATATTTAATTATGCCTATTTTCTTTAAACGTTGGGATTTTATTTAAGGAATTATTTATGTTTTGGAACAGGACGCGAGGAGGCTCGAGCAGAGGAGACCTCCGACTGACTTCAGGCTTAGGCCTAACTAGTGAGTGGACTTTTGTTTTAAATAATGTGCATGCAGTTGTTTATTTGGTTAGACCATTTGACGTCATTTTTATTTGACGATTTTACTCATTGTGATGAGTTACCGAAAATGGGATTTTCGGTAAATTATAATATATTTTTAAGGAGAGTATGTATATAAATGCTAGCTAGCGATATGTGTCTGTCCACCTTAATGACATAATATATAACTGCATTATGGTGTGACGTGAGCGTTGGACGCAAGCGTAGTAGCCTTATATGAGTGTTTAATTCATATAAGGGGTCTGGGCACATATTTATACACCCGTCTGTCCACCTTAATGACATAGTGTATCACCGCATTAAGGCGTGACGTGAGCGTTGGACGCGAGCGTAGTAGCCCTATATAGATTATTATTAATTTATATAGGGAGTCTGGGCGAGTGTAAATATATACATGTATATATTTTAGCCTGAGAGGCTGTATTTGAATATATATATAGTTTTGAGCAGTAGAGGCTCGATATTTATAACGATAAGAGAATTATCGTTTAAGACATGCATTCGTTTTCTTGGAAATTAAATTGGGAAAACATAAATATTCTTTTTATTTATTTTTGTCCACTCACTCTAATTATTGCGAATGTTTTTCCCCTGGGCTCTTCGTTTTTTTAAAATGCCCAGTCTGCAGAGTTCGAGTTAGAACGAGTAGGAGACGACGAGGCATAGTTACCCATTTCTCAGCCACCATTCACCAGTAGGTTACCTGTTTAACCTACTAGAGTATTTTTCCTACTCCTCTAGTGTATAGTAGCTCTGAATACTCTTTGGGATTTATTGTAATGTTTCTGGTGGTGTGCTTGGACTTTTATTGTATTTTTGAATATACGAAGTTTGTAATTATTTACTCACTTTCGTATAATTGTGGGTTGATTTGGAGGATGCTCAAATTTATTTAAGAAAGTAACACTTTAGTTTTCTAGGTTAGGGTTGTCCATTTTCAAGGGAGGTTTGCTTTTTAGTAAATTTTCCTTGGAGGTGGTCCCCGCAGGACTTACCTCGGGTTTCGGGGTGAAATTCGGGGTGGGTCTTGACAGTTGGTATCAGAGCTTTAGGTTTCATTTCCTACCTCCTTGGTACTACCATATTTGCCTAAGAAGCACGTAGTTCCTATAGAGTGGTGATCCGACCGCGGCGGATTCACTAGCATTTTATGCTTTGGATGCTATGTGTTATTGGGTATGTGTGATAGATCTATTAGTCTTGTGTATAGACTACTAAATATCTTTTTCTTCAGGTAATTATGCCTCCTAGACGCCGACCCCGGGTAGCTACCTCGACCAACGTGGATGAGGGTGATGAGGTCAGAGGATTAGTTGTTTCCTTTGGGTGTTTAGTGGTTGTGAAGTGCTAGTAGAGGGAACTAAGTTTAAGGCGGATCTAATCCCTTTAGATATTGTGGAGTTTGATGTGATTTTGGGAATGGATTTTTTAGAGGCTTATAGAGCTATGGTAGATTGTTTCCGAAAAGAAGTGGTGCTTCGAAGTCCAGATGGATTTGAAGTTGCATTTTAAGGAGAAAGAGATGTTATTTCGAGTTGCTTGATATCAGCTATTACTGCTAGGAAATTGTTAAGTAAAGGCTGTCAGGCATACTTAGCTCACATTGTGGATACAAGTATGAGAGTGTTGGAAGTAGAGGATATTCCTGTAGTAAGGGAGTTTCCAGATGTTTTTCCCGAGGAGTTGCCTGGTTTGCCTCCTGTAAGGGAGATAGATTTTTCTATCGAGTTATTTCCAGAAACTATGCCTATCTCACAGGCACCTTACAGAATGGCTCCAGCTGAATTGAAGGAGTTGAAGACTTAACTGCAGGAGTTGGTAGATAAAGGTTTTATTCGGCCTAGCAAGTCTCCATGGGGTGCTCCGGTGTTGTTTGTTAAGAAGAAAGATGGCACCATGAGACTATGCCTTGATTATAGGAAGCTAAATCAAGTCCCGGTGAAGAATAAATATCCGTTACCCCGTATTGATGATTTATTTGATCAGTTAAAGGGTGCTACTGTTTTCTCAAAAATTGACTTGAGATCTGGTTATCATCAGTTGCGGATCCGAGAGAATGACATAGCCAAGACTGCTTTTCGATCACGCTATGGTCATTATGAGTTTGTGGTGATGCCTTTTGGACTTACTAATGCACCAGCTGCGTTCATGGATCTCATGAATAGGGTGTTTAGTCCATATCTTGACCGCTTCGTGATCGTATTCATAGATGACATTTTGGTTTACTCAAGAAGTAAAAAGGAGCATGCCAAACATCTAAGAATGATATTGCGGACTTTGAGAAATGCTCAATTGTATGCCAAGTTCAGCAAATGTGAATTTTGGTTGGATAAAGTGGGATTCTTGGGTCATGTAATTTCGGCTGAAGGTGTTAGTGTGGATCCCCAAAAGGTGAAAGCAGTGTCAAATTGGAGAAGACCTACCACTGTGACGGAGATTCGTAGTTTCTTGGGATTAGCAGGTTATTATCGACGCTTTGTGCAAGATTTTTCAAAGATTGCTGTTCCACTTACAAGATTGACCAAGAAGGGAGTTAAGTTCGAATGGTCAGACCAGTGTGAGCAAAGTTTTCAAGAATTAAAGAATCGCCTGACCAGTGCTCCTGTTTTAGCACTTCCGGATGATAGTGGGGAATATGTGGTTTATTGTGATGCTTCTAAACGAGGTTTAGGCGGGGTATTGATGCAGCATGATCGAGTTATTGCCTATGCTTCTAGGCAATTGAAGCAGCATGAGGTAAATTATCCCACTCATGATTTAGAGCTTGCAGCAGTAGTTTTTACTCTCAAGTTGTGGAGACACTATCTTTACGGAGCCAAGTGTCAGATTTTTACCGATCACAAGAGTCTTTGGTACGTGTTCACTCAAAAAGAGTTAAATATGAGGCAGAGAAGGTGGATGGAATTAATCAATGATTATGATTGCACTATTGAGTATCATCCTGGAAAAGCTAATGTGGTAGCTGACGCTCTTAGTCGAAATCCCACCATATCCTTGTCTCACTTGAGGATGGTTAGAGTTCCTCTTCTCTTTGAGTTACGAGCTACTGGGGTGGATTTAGCGGTGGATAATGTTGGTGCCTTGGTAGCTAGTTTCCATGTCAGGCCAGTTTTGGTTGATAAAGTGCGGGAAGCGCAGTATCATGATCCTTCCATTGTTCAGTTGATAGAAAGAGTAGCGAATGGAGCCGTCGTGGATTTTTCGGTAAGAAGAGATGGAACTTTATTGTTCAAAAATAGACTTTGTGTTCCAAAGAGAAATGAAGAGTTAAAGATAGAGATAATGGAAGAAGCTCATAGTTCTGCATATGCTGCTCATCCGGGTAGTACAAAAATGTATCGGACTTTGAAAGATTATTATTGGTGGCCAAACCTGAAGAGGGAAATTGCAGCTTTTGTAAGTAGGTGTTTGATATGTCAGCAAGTAAAAGCTGAAAGGCAGAAACCTTCAGGATTTCTTGAGCCGTTGCCTATTCCAGTGTGGAAGTGGGACCACATCACCATGGATTTTGTTTTCAGTTTACCTCGTACCCGTGAGGGGCATGACGGTATTTGGGTGATTGTGGATAGACTCACCAAATCTGCATATTTCTTACCGATGGGAAAGAAGTATACAATGGATAAATTGGCGGAGCTTTATGTGAATGAGATTGTGAGACTTCATGGTGTACCTGAATCAATAGTGTCGGATCGGGATCCTAGATTTGCTTCTAAATTCTGGAAAGCTCTTCAGACAGCTTTAGGTACCCGATTACACTTCAGCACTGCTTTTCATCCTCAGACTGATGGGCAATCAGAGAGGACTGTTCAGACTTTAGAGGATATGTTGAGAGCTTGTGCCTTGCAGTTTAGGGGGAGTTGGGATAAGAACCTATCTTTGATGGAGTTTGCTTATAATAACAGCTACCATTCTAGTATTGGTATGGCTCCCTTTGAGGCACTTTATGGGAAACAGTGTCGTACACCTCTATGTTGGAATGAAGTAGGAGAAAAAGAACTTTGTGGTCCTGAGTTAATCCATGATACTAATGAGAAGATTAAAGTGGTCAGAGATAGACTCAAGGCCGCTCAAAGTAGGCAGAAGAGTTATGCAGATGTTCGCAGGAAAGACCTTGAATTTCAAGTAGGTGATTGGGTGTTTTTGAAATTATCCCCTTGGAAAGGGATAGTACGTTTTGGTAAGCGTGGGAAGCTTAGTCCGAGGTATATTGGGCCGTATGAGATAATAGAGCGAGTTGGCTCACTTGCTTATCGATTACGTTTGCCTCCAGAATTGTCCAGGATACATAATGTGTTTCATGTATCCATGCTTCGCAAGTATATGGCCGATCTCTCTCATGTGTTGCAAGAGCAGCCAATTAGTTTGACGAGAGATTTGACCTATGAAGAGGAACCGGTACAGATTCTTGACCGAAAGGAGCAAGTACTGAGGAACAAGACAATTCCACTTGTCAAGGTGCTTTGGAGAAGTCATCAAGTAGAGGAAGCTACTTGGGAATCAGAGGAACAAATGAGGCAGCAGTATCCCTACCTTTTTGTTTGATAGTTATGTAAATTTCGGGGACGAAATTTTTATAAGGAGGGGAGAATTGTCACGCCCCGGTTCTTAAGTTATTTTACGGTTATTTACTTTGGTAATATTTTGGTCTTTTACCGTTTTAAGTAACCGTTTACTATTTAAGACTCCAAAGTTGACTTTTTCTTCCGCATGGAATTTGGGAAAACTTTCTTCATGAAAGTCGTAGAGAATGTTATTACGAGTTCGTAGACATGCTACACGTTAAAATCGGAGTTAGCATGTAAAAGTTATCAATTAAAAATGTAAGTTTTATTGGGGTATTATTTTGGGGTGTTAAATTTTGGAGTTGGGTTTTGTTTATTAAGTTGGACCGGATGGGTTTGGCCCATTTCAGTTTTCCCTCTCCTTTCTCTCTCCTCCCTCCCGTTTTCTTCCTCCCGTTTCCTCTCTTCACTGCCGGATCTTCCGACCGCCCGTCCGCCGCCGTCCGGCCACCACCGACCGCCAGACCGGTCTCGTTCGGACCCCCGACATCTCCTCTTCATTTCTGGGTAGGTGGCCGATCCCCTAACGCCGCCGTGAAGGAGCAGCCGAGCCCGAAAGCCACGGTTGCCGTGGTTGCACCTTCGCCGGAGCTCCGTCTTCCGGCCACCATAGGTCGTGATTTTTGGCTCAACTTGTAGCCCTCATCTAGGTGAGTAATCCCTCAAAAGGATTCGGCTAAATTCGATTTCGTTAGGGTGGTTTGTATAATTGAAAGTTTTAGGGATTTATGGATGTTTTGATTCGATTACCATAGTTAGGCTTGGAATTGGTGTTTGTGCTAGTTAGGAAAGTTGTAGAGGAGATTGAGAGGAAGATTCTGTTAAAATTTGGTAGCATTTGCAGGTTGCAGGAGTTGGTCGCCGGCCGCCGCTGCCGGCGGAGCCGCCGGCGGCGCCGCCGCTGTTTTGGGAAATTTTGTGGTTTTTGATGTAGAATATTAAGGGGATATTATTGATGTGAATTTAGGAATTTTTGGAGGATTTTTGGTTAGGTTTTGGAATTTGTAAAGTTTGGTATTTTTGGCGGATTAATAAGTTAAAATCCGGCCATTGGATTATTTTTATGATTAGGACGTTGGAAGGTGATTTTTGAGGATGTCGGTATTTATGGAGATTTTTGGTTGGCAGTGAAGTTAAGATTTAGGACAATAGGCATGGTTGAGCACGAGAAGCTCATATTTAATTATGCCTATTTTCTTTAAACGTTGGGATTTTATTTAAGGAATTATTTATGTTTTGGAACAGGACGCGAGGAGGCTCGAGCAGAGGAGACCTCCGACTGACTTCAGGCTTAGGCCTAACTAGTGAGTGGACTTTTGTTTTAAATAATGTGCATGCAGTTGTTTATTTGGTTAGACCATTTGACGTCATTTTTATTTGACGATTTTACTCATTGTGATGAGTTACCGAAAATGGGATTTTCGGTAAATTATAATATATTTTTAAGGAGAGTATGTATATAAATGCTAGCTAGCGATATGTGTCTGTCCACCTTAATGACATAATATATAACTGCATTATGGTGTGACGTGAGCGTTGGACGCAAGCGTAGTAGCCTTATATGAGTGTTTAATTCATATAAGGGGTCTGGGCACATATTTATACACCCGTCTGTCCACCTTAATGACATAGTGTATCACCGCATTAAGGCGTGACGTGAGCGTTGGACGCGAGCGTAGTAGCCCTATATAGATTATTATTAATTTATATAGGGAGTCTGGGCGAGTGTAAATATATACATGTATATATTTTAGCCTGAGAGGCTGTATTTGAATATATATATAGTTTTGAGCAGTAGAGGCTCGATATTTATAACGATAAGAGAATTATCGTTTAAGACATGCATTCGTTTTCTTGGAAATTAAATTGGGAAAACATAAATATTCTTTTTATTTATTTTTGTCCACTCACTCTAATTATTGCGAATGTTTTTCCCCTGGGCTCTTCGTTTTTTTAAAATGCCCAGTCTGCAGAGTTCGAGTTAGAACGAGTAGGAGACGACGAGGCATAGTTACCCATTTCTCAGCCACCATTCACCAGTAGGTTACCTGTTTAACCTACTAGAGTATTTTTCCTACTCCTCTAGTGTATAGTAGCTCTGAATACTCTTTGGGATTTATTGTAATGTTTCTGGTGGTGTGCTTGGACTTTTATTGTATTTTTGAATATACGAAGTTTGTAATTATTTACTCACTTTCGTATAATTGTGGGTTGATTTGGAGGATGCTCAAATTTATTTAAGAAAGTAACACTTTAGTTTTCTAGGTTAGGGTTGTCCATTTTCAAGGGAGGTTTGCTTTTTAGTAAATTTTCCTTGGAGGTGGTCCCCGCAGGACTTACCTCGGGTTTCGGGGTGAAATTCGGGGTGGGTCTTGACAGTTCATCCTGCTGCTGTTGGGATTGAGGGTTTGCAGCAGACTCGCTAACATTCTCTTGAGAGCGTGAGCTTGCATTCTTGCTTCTCCTGCTTGGGGTCATGACTTGAATCACAACCTAGTTACTCCCCAGTGGAGTCGCCAAAATGTGAGGGTTCTTTTTGATTTGGAAGTAACTAAGCCAAAGTTAACTCAAAGAATTGGATTATCGAATTAACCTTGTGCGTGTTTCAAGATCAGGGAGGGGCTTGTAGCATGAGCTGGCGTGGGAGCTGAAGGCACACTGCGGTGGTGAAAATTTGACTGAGTTTTGAAGTTAGATTTCTGGGAAGGGACCTGGGTTTCAAAGACAGAGACTGCAAGATGGCTAGAGAGGGGGATTTTGGCTTGAAGGTTGGAAGGCGTGAAGGCTGGAGTGCTTTAGGGATTTTTCTGGGTTGGTTGCTTGATGCCCTCTGCAGCTTCCCAAACCTCCCTTTTATAGAACCGAATTGGAGGGTTTTGCGATGGGTCGCGATGCCTAATCCACTGTGTAAAAGGATTGTTCTTCTCAAGTACATGATCTTGGCCTCAAAAGTTGGCAGAGAGAAGTTGACCTTGAGAGATGGAAGAGACGACTCACTGCGGGGAGGCTACAAGGACGGCTGCAGAGATGGAAATCCTGGAACAGAACGGACCAAGTAACTTGAATCCCACAATCTCGTCATCCAAGGATGAAAGAGCTGCCTTGGAACCAGTCACTGACCTTCTTCTTCCTCAGATTGGGGAGTGGATGGCACTTTTCTGCTGTACAAAGCTTGTCGTCGTACTACTGCGAGGAAGAGATGAAATGGCTGACTGTGTAGTCGGTAAAGAGGAAGGGAAAGAGGGTTTGGGCTTTTTCTAAAAGAGAAATAAAAAGGGTGTTGGGCTTCAAATTCAAATGTATTTTGGGTTTAAAAGATGAGCAGTCCAATTCTCACGTTCTTTACCGATTCGTCGCCGGCTTAAGTCGTTGGGCTTGAGTTTCGGGCCTAAGACCGAAACTTCTTAACAACATTGAACCGGCGGACAAGCGTTACGTGCCTCTGTAACCATTCACACCATACCCACTTCTACAAGCCCCAATGATGTGTGTATGTGGCTTGGGCCCATATGAATGCATGAGTATGTTCGCTTGGGTTAAATCAAGGATTTAACATAAGATTGCAAGAAATTATTGCATGACGAAGTATTAATAGATCGCATGATTTTTCGGGTATCAACAGAATCTTTTTTGTTTTGTATGGCAGATTGGCTGGCTGAACCATAACTGAAGCATTTCATTCATGTATTGTGCTGTATTGGATCTTCTCATCTTCAGTTTATATTAATTTGGAACCTCTTTGGATATTTTTTTTTTTTATATAACTATGACAGGACACCATTTTTCAGACTCGTCTCAGGCTCAGAAATCTCAGGTCCGGGCCTGTTCTTACATAGTCAAGCTATTAGGATATATAGTATTATAGTTGCTAGAATAGCTTAATTATCAGACAAAAATGCACAAGATTCTCTCCAATTTACATACGTACAGCTGTACGTGACTTAAACTAGAATATAACAGAGATATCGGAAAAAGAAAAATATCTCACCGAATGACATTCCTCCTATGCAAGCATCATCGTTTTTTAACACTGAGATAAAAGAACTACAAACTTTGATGCCTACCTGCATGTTAAATCGTTGTTTGCTCCCAGAAATTTCTTCATCTGCACATGATCGAGCACATGCCTGAGCTTGGAAACCAGCACAGTTTTCTTATACGTACACAGCAAACAAAAACAAGAGGAATGAGCAAGCCGACTATGTCAGGCACAGGCACGAGAAGCAGGTACAGTGAAACTGTGAAAGGCACTCAAACTCGTAGGAGACTGAAGGCTGAAGCTGCCAAAATCTCAATGGTCCTCAAGTCCCCACTTATATTAGCTCACCTGGACCTCGTAATGGAACCAGAACAGATCAAAATGATTAGATATCTCATATATATGTGCATCTCCACCTAACTATGGGTCCCCGTACATATACATGTGTAAACAAACGCCACTCCAACACAAGTATGCTCAACTTGCAACTCATTTCCTTGGCAGATGATAGAAGGGGGATGAATTGCCATAAAAGATGTTTACGAGTATTTAGAATTAGATCGAGTAACAATGTACGTATATAGGGTTTTAGGGTTTAAGCTACCTAACCAACCGGCCATATCAAATGTGTAATATTTCATCAAATTGGTAAGCACTTTTCAATCCACCATTTGTATATGATTTGAACAAGAAGAGGTCGATCGGGGGCAATTGAAGCTGTCGAAGTCAGTATGAATTGCAGTGACAAGAGATGGGATGGAATTCCATTCCTTACTGAGTTGGTGCAACTTTGGAGTTAGAAAGGAATGGAATTATGGAGCAACCCTGAAAGCCACGCAACAAAGTGCATGTAAAAGCGTGCTGGATCATGATCCATTATCTTGTGTGGAAGCAAAAGCAAGGTGGCGTGAGGTGGGATGTGCTGCTGGTACATACAAATATGATTAGCCGCGATAATTTGTTGATCACTGTTCTATTCATAAGCAAAGAAGATTCATTTGGCATTTCCATTATCTTCAATGGCTTAGAAAGTACTAATCAAAATTTCTAATTAAACTTAGGGGAGGAGAGGGTAAGAAGTTGGGAGAGACAAAAAAAAAATTATTTAAT
Organism: Fragaria iinumae; assembly: GCA_009720345.1. Classification (NCBI taxonomy): domain Eukaryota; kingdom Viridiplantae; phylum Streptophyta; class Magnoliopsida; order Rosales; family Rosaceae; genus Fragaria; species Fragaria iinumae. The sequence goes on along the minus strand of CM019122.1, from coordinate 9,696,082 downwards.
CAAGATTATTAATTTATCAAGACCAAATTTACATTAATTCTTTATTTCATTACTAAAGAAATTTATTATTTAATTGAGGTTATTAGTTTATTGAATATTTATTTATCAATATTTTACTGTATACAAATTAAAATTAAAAGTGTTAAACATGCCGAGTACATCATGCTTCTTAGAGAATTATCAGTAATCTTTATTAATTAAGTAAATCAATAAAGGAAAAAAATGTTAAAACTCTTTCACTGGATTAGAGGATTGTAGACTAACTAAATCTTACAACTAGTTGTCTAGACAAATAATAGAAAAGAGTGCTCAAAATCTTGCCTTTGCATGAAGTATATAGATGTATTAAGCAAGTCTAGCTAACATGGTCACTCTTTATGTCATACACTTAATGGTATATACAGGCCGAGTATGGTTAAAGTGTTTAAATGATAACTTTGAGATTAGAGGTTTAAATCTAATTAACATATGTAACGTGTGTTATTAATAAAAAATTATAAAATAAAAAAAAGGAACACTGCTCAATCCCATTCATTAGCATTCAAGCTTCTACGTACCCATGCAGGATTAAAATCATTCACTATCACCGTAATGGTGAACCACCGCCGCCGTAGCTTCCATGATTATAGTCCTCAACCGCCAGCGTCGTACACACCATCTCACAACCTAATTAAGTAATTAGTCAATTAACATCACTAATTGCCGATTAGTCTTGGTCTAGGAGGAGCGTGCGAATCACTCGTTAGTCGTTATAGCCAGTTAGCCACGTGCGAGCACAGAAATTCCCATAAAGCAGTTCAGACCCAGACACACTCACACAGTGTTGCATGAGAGAGAGAGAGAGAGAGACTGTGAGCCCAAGCAAAGCAACAGAAAGTAAAAGAAAGCAGGCTTTTCCTTCATCTTATTACCGTTAGAGTCGGACACGTGGCGCAATACCGACCCACCTGTCCACCTTTGGATTCTTATTCCTTGTCTCTTCCCCTCGGCCTTCTTCTTCTTCCTCCTCTCTTTTAATCCAAAACAACCCCATCCCCTCTCTCTCTCTCTTACTCTCTCGTGATTAACTCAATCTTCTTCTTCAACTCTACCCACCACTAAATGGGTCTTCGTCTTCTTCGTCTCCACTGACAATGTCCCAACGCATTCGCTTCGTCATCTCTACTGTACTACTTCTCTACCGCTGCTTCTGCAACCTTGTCATCACGTCAGCCGTGACGGAGTTCGACTTCGGGACCCTGACTCTGAGCAGCCTCAAGCTTCTGGGCGACGCCCACTTGAACAATGGCAGCGTGCGTCTCACTCGCGACCTCGCCGTACCCAACTCCGGCGCCGGCAGAGTCCTCTACTCGAAGCCCGTCCGCTTCAAGCAACCCTCCACTCCTTTTCCAGCGAGCTTCTCCACATTCTTCTCCTTCTCCGTCAGCAACTTGAACCCCTCCTCGATCGGCGGCGGGCTGGCCTTTATCATCTCGCCGGACGATGAGATTGTCGGAGATGCTGGTGGGTTTATGGGGCTAATGAGAGTGGATGATTCGGGTTCGGGTTCGGGTTCGGGTCCGGGTTTCGTGGCGGTGGAGTTCGACACACTGATGGACGTGGAGTTCAAGGACATTAATGGCAACCACGTGGGCCTGGATCTCAACTCCATGGTTTCTTCACAGGTCGGCGATCTCGCCGCCGCCGATATCGATCTCAAGAGCGGGGACCTCGTGAACTGCTGGATCGAGTTCGACGGGTCGGGTCGGGTCTTCAACATATCCGTTTCGTATTCGAATCTCAAACCCAGTGACCCGCTCCTCTCCTTCCCTCTCGATCTTGATCAGTACGTCAACGACTTCATGTATGTCGGCTTTTCCGGGTCAACCCAGGGAAGCACCGAAGTCCACAGTGTTGAGTGGTGGAGCTTCAGCTCGTCTTTCGATTCAGCTCCCTCAACAGGGTTAGCAGCACCACCGCCGCCTCCGACGACTACTCTGATGAACCCGACTGCCAACTCAGTCAAATCTCCGCCGCCTTCTTTGCCTCCAACTGGGTCTGCTTCAGCTTCTAGTACTAGTACTACACAGAAGAACAGTAAGTCTTCTTGCCATAACCAGCTTTGCAAGCAAGGTCCGGGAGCTGTTGCTGGAGTTGTCACAGCTGGGGCTTTTGCCTTGGCTCTGTTTGCCGGGGTTATGATTTGGGTTTACAACAAGAAGATTAGACATGTTAAGAAATCGGAGTCCAGTTTTGCTTCGGATGTGATCAAAATGCCTAAGGAGTTCAGTTATAGGGAGCTCAAGGCAGCTACCAAGTGCTTCAATGCGAATCGGGTTATCGGGCATGGTGCATTTGGGATTGTTTACAAGGGGATATTATCAGAGACGGGTGACATTGTTGCGGTGAAGAGATGTAGTCATAGCACTCAAGGGAAGAATGAGTTTTTGTCGGAATTGTCTATAATTGGAACTCTTAGGCATCGGAATCTTGTTAGGCTTCAAGGTTGGTGCCATGAAAAAGGTGAGATATTGTTAGTTTATGACTTGATGCCTAATGGTAGTCTTGACAAGGCATTGTTTGAAGCAAGAATGCCATTGCCCTGGCCTCATAGGCGAAAAATTCTTTTAGGGGTTGCGTCGGCATTGGCCTATTTGCATCAAGAATGTGAGAATCAGGTGATCCATAGGGATGTTAAGACCAGCAACATTATGCTTGATGAAGGGTTCAATGCGCGGTTAGGTGATTTTGGGTTGGCAAGGCAAATTGAGCACGATAAGTCACCAGACGCCACGGTGGCAGCCGGGACAATGGGGTATTTGGCGCCGGAGTACTTATTAACAGGAAGAGCTACCGAGAAGACTGATGTGTTTAGCTATGGAGCTGTGGTGCTTGAAGTGGCTAGTGGGAGGAGACCTATTGAGAGGGAAGTGAGTGGAGTAGGGAAAGCGGGTGCTTGTACCAATTTGGTAGACTGGGTTTGGAGCTTGCACAGAGATGGAAGGCTGCTAACGGCAGCTGATCCAAGGCTAGAGGGTCAATTCGATGAAGCTGAAATGAGGAAAGTGCTACTGATCGGACTCGCTTGCTCCCACCCTGACCCTAATGTTAGACCTACAATGAGAATTGTGGTGCAAATGCTAGTGGGTGAAGCCGAAGTCCCAATAGTCCCAAGAACAAAACCCACCACAACTTTTAGCACTTCACATCTCTTATTGAGCTTGCAGGACAGTGTTTCTGATTGCAATGGCATGATCACCATCTCCACCTCCTCCTCCGAAAACAGCTTCAACGATCGCGGTGATGATCATATCGTCTGAACAAACAAACGGTCTTAGATTCATTTCATTTGTTTTTGTATGTATGACACAATAACATCCAAGGTTAGCATAAGCACCAAATTTTTCCCTGTTAATTAAAATTATTTATCATACATTATTGTCCGTCTCCATTGTACTAGCTAGACAACTAGTGAAAGTGGGTCTTCTTATAGTTTGATGGAGAAGAAATGGGTGGGGGTCATTTTCTTAGTTTGATTGGTGGAAAGGGAATGGTGGGCAACTAGTTCCTTTCTCAAGCAATCTAAGTTGTCAAAAGGAGACATGAATGAGTAGGGTTTTGGTATTGTATCATAGGAAGAGAAAGAATTGGATATTTATGATTAGCTTTTTGGAAACTTCTCTGATTTTGGTTGTTATTGGTGGAGGTGGGTGTAACGGCAAGAATTGATCGATCATATATAATTGAAGTAGCTAGGGTGATTTTTCCTTACATCAAAGTATTAATTGCATATTCAACTTTAAGCTTGCGTTTTCCTTTTAATCTTTCCGCAATTGGGTGTTATCTTTACGTTTTCTCTCAACTCAATCATGAAGCTTTGTATGCATTCACCCATGTAATCTCATCCACCTCCATATACATGCCATGATGTTTACCCCAACATTGGAGAAAGTAGTTCATAAAATGCAACTTTACCTTTATACTTTCCTTGAGGCTTTCTCACTGCTTTAAGGAAAAAATATGGTAAAAGAACATTTGGGAATAAAGGGATTAAAGGGAAGGTTAAGTTTGAAGTTCAAAGGAGGAAAACCAACGGGCATGGTTAAACTACTTAAACTCGTTTAGGGTATTGTTAGGCATTAACAGCTCATAGTTGTCGGTTACTCATATTGTCCTTGAATTATTGAAAATAAAATCTAAAATCTTGCTGACGATACAAACCATATAAAATCTTTCCTTACTGAAACTTAAGAACTTATCCAAGAATTGAAGATAAAGAAAGAGTTTAAAACCTCAACTGGTACTATAGGATATTCATGAAGATCTTGAAGGAACTTAAAAATCAACATTTCAACTAGTTTAGTACAAGACATTCAAGACAGATTCCTCAAAGTGCTCCATGTTAGGCTAATGTGGCCCAGATCCAGCACACCATGTCGTCGGTACCGTCACTACTCCTACGTCCCTCTTCTATAATTTGTTGTGTTCTTAAAGTCCATGGCTCCATGCGTTTTATCAAAAAAGAGATCTTTTATGGCTGCGTATATTAGTCGTGGTTGTAACTTGTACAGTTGTACCTAAATATCAACAAACTCTTTTTGGAGCTCTTTAACTATACACATCAATTTTGACGGTGAAAAATAATTTGTGAAAGTTAATTCTCCGACTCAAATGTCAAAATAATATGGAGCTCGAAAATGTATGGCAAAGTTTCTAACTTATTTTACATGATGTGTTAGAAAAAGGTAAAGAGATGAAAGAGTACTAAATTGTACATTTGTCATTGTTGTCTATATGTTGATTACTGATCTACACTCGATGACTTTTGAGAACACGGTTCGAAACATAATGTATTTTTTCTTGTTGTTGGTTAACTACAAAATGTTATGTAAAATATAAGAATTATTCAATCTCGCGGTAGCCTGTAACCGAAATTAATAAGCTAATATGAAATCCCTTCTAGTGAGAACTCTTAAATTGAGGACTTTTCGGTTTATGGTTTAAAAAAACTCATTTTTCGATCACATTTTGATATCTCATCCGTTCAGTTTTTAGGTTTATATGAGTAGATCATTTCTACAAATTTTCAGCCAAATTGGTGTTCGTTAAGATAACACACTAGATCAAATTAATGGACGAACCAAATCTGTCAAATCTGAACCGTTCAAGTTCATAATTGATAAATCACACTTATGAATGCCTTAACAATTTTCAATATACCTGAAAATTTAGAAAAATGATCTACTTGTAAATACATATAAACTGAACGATCAAGATGTGGATATAAGATTGAAAGGTGGGATAAGCCGAAAAGTCCTCAACAAGTGTTCAACTTAAGGGTTCTCATTAGAAGGACTTCCCAGCTAATATAACTATTTTTCTTTTGTGTTGTGATCAACTACCCTTTAAAAACTGAATCCAATCTGAAATCCAGTTCACATGAAAAATTCGTGTTCCTTTTGAAGTGTGTACTTTTGGGGCCATGAGAATCAAAATAGCAGAACTGATTTGCTGAGGTGGCATTAACCAATTGGATAATCAACTACCCTTGAAAAACCCAGAATCTTAGATATAGTGAAGTGTGCCGTCGTACCGACCATATATAAACGACCGTTTTCTTCTGGCACGGGACCATTGTTGCTTTGTTAGGTTTCACAAACATGTAGAGCCTTTGTTTTTTTTTTTTTTTTTGATACTCACAAACATGTGTAGTTGAGAATACGTTGTCTCCACACAAAGTAATGAACAAAAATACACGAAAAATGATTAATATGTATAACACATTAGTACAATATCTTAGGTAGACAAAATCAAATGCCAATTGGTCATGGACAACTACTTAACTATAAGGCACACTCACCAAAAGAAGACCATTTTCAATTATCAACAATTTCGGAATGTGTTATTTTAACCACTTTGATACTAAGAGTCAAGAAATGAATGGGGTAGCGCTGTTAATATATCTAAGGTATGACAACTCATGTGTCTAGTATTCTCCTAGTCTTGTTTGTCCACCTCGAGAGTAAAGAATATCTTTGAGTTTGATATATGGTGGGAGCAAGGACTAAAATTTCGAGTATCGAGGAGATATCGATAGTCCGAAAAATAGAAATTTCGAAAGAGATATTGGAAATTTTCGATTTCTTAAATTTTACGATAAAATATTAGTACTTATTTATAAAGATACACGTTTCTTACTAAATCCGAATCCAGTTGGAATGGTTGAGATGCATGGGTTTTTCTTTATATACCAAAGTTCGAATCCCCTTTTTCAGGGATCTTTGAATCCAATTTCATAAATTGGGTCTAGGTTGGGTTGTTGGGCTTTGAGAAAATGGAACGAATTACCCTAAATTTTGTTAAATATCGGAAATGTCGCAAAATATTGCGATATATCTATAATGTTAGACGAGAAAGGCTTGGAATGGAAAATATATTTCGCTTGGTGAGAAAAACGAAATTTTCAGCGATATTTCGCCGAAAAAAATCGATTTTTTAGTCGTTGGGTGGGAGAGATTTTCGATGGTATCTATGATTTGCTTTGCCTTACAGTCATGGTTTGGTTTGGTTTAGGTTTAGGTTTAGGTTTAATCTCGTACAGAAATTTCACTTACCCAAATTTAATCTTTGTTGATACCCAAATTTTCACAAGTAGTTGACACCTGTTTGTGTCCCCATCCAGCCTTCACACAAGCATGTTATAGTCGAAAAAAGACTGGTTGAAAATGTGACAAGCCTAAGTTCCCGAGCAACCACCATGCGAACGTGACATGCAACATTAATAAAAGTATACCCAAACTACGTCCATTGGGGTTTACAGAGGGGTGTGGTGTGAAAGGTAACAAACTCATGAGACCCACAGTTAAGATGACGTTATCAATAATTTGGGTTTGGGGACCAAAATTCATACATGATGGACAAAGTCTTAACATGGGCTAGTGAGAGAAACGAAAAGTAGGCCTACCAAAATTTCTAACCCATTAAACCCATTGTTTCTAATTCAAATCCCATTTAGAATAAAACCTTGCCCATGAACCCAATAACACCATCGTCTTCCAAGACAAGAAAAACTTTTTTCTGCTGTGAATCGTTGTTCCTCAATTTTTCGTAAGGATTCAGGATTCCCGACAAACCCCTCTAGCTAAGCGAGTCTCCATTCACACCCAAGTCATTGATAGGTACATAATTATACAATATCTGTATCGAATTCCCCTATACTTTCTTTGTTTGTTTGATGTGTTTTCTGGTTATTTACTTTGTTTCTTTGTTTTCTAGGTGTTCTGAAGCAAATAAGAAGAAAAGAAGGAAAAGAGAGATTGGAAGACGAAATTCAGGAATCTGCCTATGAAAGTTAGCCAACTTCGACAGAACACTGAGAGTAGCTTAAGACGAACTAGATGACGAGTCTTATAATTCAAGATGTCTTATTGCATAGCTTGGAAGGAGAAAAATAAACTTAGTCAACGACGTCAAAATAAGGAGCATCGAGGTCAAGATTTGAGTCCTTGACGTTTACGATTGTGAGATTGACATTGTTGTTCTTATCTCGATTCTCCGTACAGTTGATCTCCAAAGATTATTTGTACTTTTTGTATGCATTCACGACATTAGGATGAGCTCAGTAATTCTTAAACTAGTGGTCCTGAGATCCACATCGATGACAAAGACCTGAGCTTGCGTGATCGGATATGACTTGTTGTTGTTTAGGCTTGGGGGGTGCCACCACTTGGGGTAGGCACGCATCCCCCTCTTTTCTAGACATTGGCACGGCCTTTGTTGCCGTTGTCGTGTCCCCTATTTTCAAAGTTGCCTTGTGGCTTGTTTCCACGAGCGTATGGTTCAACACGATCTCTGCCTTTTGTCCTAAAAGCTTTCCCACCCTTCGTCTTGTTAAAATTACTCCCAGGAACCCTCTTTGTTCCAACAGGTCGTAGGTTGTTCTGATCAAGGATGATTTTGGTATTTTCTTCGATCAAAAGTTAAGTCATAAGACCACTAAACGTAGTAATACGCTTGTTCTTATTACTCGAGCCGATATTGTCGCATAAGAATGCTGGCCCAACTTGGTGATGTCAAAATGCAAAGTGGTCTGGGCCTTTTAACAGATTCACAGAACCCAAAGGCCTATAATGAGTCGATTCCACAACGATTAACAAAAGCCTAGTTATGGAAAAGTCAGAATATAGGGCTGAACATTTTTATCCATTTGCACAGATGATCCGTATTTATAAGCGACTCGCGTGACCAGATCTCGCTCTTAATAGTTTCTTCACTCTTGTCCCAGTTGACACCGCGACCCGGATCTGTCTCAAATCTCAGGCCTCAGAGCTTCGGCCATGGCGGACGAGGTCCCTCCCTTTGACGACGTGGTATGACGACGACCCCTTTCAATTTCGCTCTCTGATTTTTATTTCTTCAAATGTTGTATACGTGTATCGGTTTGTGTTGCATTGATCTGATCGATTCTGGTGATCTGTGAATTGGTTTTGGAAGATTCAAGATGCAGTTGAGATTTTGGGTGATTTTGAATTGATTGTGGTTAATCTCATTCATAGCAGTATGATCCTTCTGTTTTTGTTGTTATCTATGAGCTCAATGTGTGATCACTAGTTGGGTGAATTCTGGCGTAGTTATAGCATATTGATTGTGATAATTTCAGATTGAAATGCATGTAATTTGGTGGAACCTATGAGTGTATTTGTAGATTTATGTAGAAATCGGTGTTGTGTTGATTGTGTGATTTGGGGTGCCATCTGTAGGGTGTCTTGGTGGATTAACTGTTAACTCCTTTACCTCGCTAAACTGACATAGAGGGTGTGGATAAGAGTGAGTTTGGCCGTTTGGGTTTCGTCCCTGGCATACCTAAGTTACTCCTTTCAGCTGACTGTTAGTGCTGGTGGATATCGGGTTTCGTTCATATGCTCTGCACTATGTTTGGCTTTACCCCCGAAAAGGGATGAGTGCAAAGATTTCTCAGACTTTAGGTTTCACTTTACATATCATTGTGTAGTTCTTGCACGGATGCTTTCTAGTCAATCTGATATGAATTTTGTTACCTGCATTACCTAAGCCAAGATTGGTATTGGATCTACTTCCTTAAATGTATTGGCTTGTGCGAATCTGACTTGTCGAAGATCATGGAAACCTGGAACCAAAATTCACAGCTATTGTACCCTACAAATAAATCTTATATAATTTTTTTGTTTTGATACCTGTAAGCAGTTAACACAGTCTTGTCATGTAGAGTGATACCCTTTAGGATGCTGATTCATTACATGCAACTCATTATTGGTTTTAAATGGTTGTTCTCTGCGTGGTTCTTTTCCTTTTAGATGCTTTTTGCTTTTAGCTTTTTCAAGGAATGGCAAGACATAGCTTAGTGGCTTTGCATCTGTAATTTCTAAACCACAGTAGTATTGCTATATAATCAGTTTGTAATTAAAGGAACAAAATATGATTCAAGTGGAGAAGCTTTTAAAATTGGTTGTCTACTTACCAGGAGCATGGTTTAGAATCAGTTTGTAAGTAATGGAACAAAAATATGATCAAGTGGAGAAGTTGTTAAAATTGGTTGTCTGCTTGCTAGGATTCATGTAAAAAAAAGCATGCGCATAAAATTTGGTTAGTATAGAATGTAAATAGAGTATGATACTGATTCTTACTGCTGCATTAAGGATATGTTTCTTTGGGGGTGCAGCAGACTTCCTGTAGTTCCTATTGTATTATTTTAATCCATCTGATTATTTGTGTGAAAATATAACTTGCTGTGTTGGTTTTGCAGGGGACAAAAGGATTCAACCCTGGACTGATTGTGTTGCTTGTTGTTGTTGGGTTGCTGGTGATGTTTCTTGTTGGAAACTATGCACTTTATGTTTATGCTCAGAGAACTATTCCTCCAAAAAAGAAGAAGCCGGTGTCCAAGAAGAAGCTGAAGAAGGAGAGGCTGAAGCAAGGCGTCTCTGCTCCAGGGGAGTAAATATGGAAGAAAGACTGCAGCTCTGCATGTTAAACTCATGCTGAGAAGTTGTTCTTTCATTTCCCTTAATACTAGATGGAATTGAACTTAGTAATTGAACCCTGTATCGGTCTAGCGACCAGGGAGTGAGAATGCTGTTCTTAAGACAGTTTTTATCCCTTAAATTTACCGTCTGTACTTGACTGTCCTTTCTTAAACAAGTAGTCAGAACTCAGAACTTAGAAAGAGCTGCTTTGCCAAATCCATTTAGTTGTTTACAGTTTGGTTCAAGATTTCAGGAATATTAGGTAGATTGCAATGTAGAATATGGGGCTGTCTTGGCTTGCAGCCAGTTTGGTGGGTGGAATCGGAAGGTTGGTGCCTTGACAACTTGGGCAGTCTGGCTGTGTGGTCAGCTCTATCCCACATCAAATGCCTTGTGTATAAATAAACTGGTCCCTTATTCAGGGGTCCGACCAACTCACTGGTAATGAAATATGCCGTCCTCACCGAATTAGGATCATAAGATGAGAACGAAAAGCGGGGGATATGCTAACTATGTACTCCGTCAACCTCAGCATTTGAAAATAAAAATAAAAAATACTAATAAAAGATGATTGCGTTTTGTCCATTATCTTCCGAGGAATCCACAAAGTTACCACTGCATTCTCTGTGCCACTACAATCAGCCAGTCAGTGTATCATTCCGACTTTATTCGAAGCTCCGCCATACTTGTGACATCCTGCTCTCTCCTCCACAACTCCAAATTGCATAATCCCATTATACTTCGAGGCTTGGTTTGGTGCAGTATAGATGGAAAAACTGTGAACAAACAAAAATTTTCATGCATAATCGTGTGTGCTGCCTATGATTAACAAGATATACTACACAGACTAAGTTCCATAGTGCTGGTCTCAGTGATCCTTCATGTACAATATATGCCACAAGGTAGATGACATTGTTTGACATTTCACATTGCATATGATAAGGTCACAAAGTCACAATTCTCTCTCAAAGAAGTGTCTCCTGAATCTATCTTTTACAAGCCGAAACCAGAACAAAAATCAGCTACTTGTCCATTTTATCACAAATACACAGGTTTCTGGAAGTTCATCAATCCAGATATAGCGAAGCACCTAACCATTATCGTGTGATTGTTAAGGGTACGATAAGATCAATCCTTAATTCCTTACAGAGAATTGCAAATAAGATCAATACAGAATTAGAGACGTTCAGTGTCTTCAAATAAAGTCTTCTACAATTTTTCTTTCCGTCAATACGAAGTGTCACCAATTGTCATCCATTAGTTGGATAGTTGCGCGTTGTTTTTGTTCTTATGAGATGAGGCAAAGGTCCTTCCCTAGCATAAGATTCTGATATCTTGGTCATCTATTCTAGACTCGATCGCAAGTCAAAATGTAAACTAAATTGGCTTTGTTTATGAGGTGGATAAGGATTTTTATTTTTTTTTGATACAGTACGGTTAATTTCTGTTTTATAAATATTGTTCTCTATAATATTCATGCTTGAAATCATTACAAGAACCACAATCTAGATAGAACAAGGACAGTTCATTTCATTTAGGACAAACTAGATATGCAAATCTATGTAAGAATGGGTGTTGAAGGTTTCTGAGCTACTTCTATGAACAATGGCGCGGTGATTGTAAAAGGGTACGATAACAACTAATCTGATAGTCTCAATATGCACATGTATGTATCTTTATATAATTCTAGGTAGTACATGTTAAGAATGCCTACCTTCCTAGTTCCAAAAACAACATCCATTTCAGCTTCCAACCAATAGCAAAACGGCATAATGTATATTGCAACAATACTAAGATATAAATCCCTGAAAAAGAAAATTGGAAAATCAGCATCTGATGCCTGGGAAACCATAAAAGTAACCATAAAAATTAACAGCCAAGCTGCCAACTTAGGTTCTCCACTTTCAATAACATTTCACAGATATCAAATAGTATACTACATGTAAATATAAGCACACCACAAAAGTCCACACTTCCATCTTCATGTTATTTATACTTGATTGGGAAAAACCAAGCAAAAAGATGCAGTTCAGAGAGGGCTTGATGCACTGTTAACATAGTTCTAGATTTCGAAGCACACTTAGATATACACAGTGAGGGGGTCTCATGCCTGGGATGGCAGTCTCAAGCTTCACGGCCCATGCCTTGCTCTACAGGAGGAATCATAACCAGAACAGGTTGAGCATTGAAGCCGGGATGAGGCAACCTGCGACGGACCTCACGACCTTCCTGGCAAAGGGCAAGGGGATGGCAGCACAAATGAGTGGCAACATCACAGAAGGCCTCACATTGTTCCTGATCCTCTTCTCCCATTGATCCGCAGCACCCACAAGAGTTTTGGAATGCTTCGCAGCCACCCTGCTCATCACCAAAAACCAAATATACAGTTATACACACATTCAAAATGTTTCCTCTTTCGTGTTTCACCTCAAATAATATATGCATGAGTAGGAAATGAGCCAGATGAAGACATTACAGACTTTCAATGTTATACAAATATACAGGCAACCACCATCAAGAGAAATCAAGAATATAAACACACACAAAAGTGGATATAACTTGCCTGCAGGTTGAACTTGTGGCGCATAGCAGTACGGTTACGAGCAGCAAACCATGGTGCAAGGCAGTTCCAACCAAAGAAGGCGTTGCCAATTAAATACAGACCAGAGTAAGTCAAACAGTGAGATGCAAACGAGCTCCCAGTAGAAGAAGAAAGTCTCTCAGCATTGGTTCCATACAGCACACAAGGAGCCACACTTCCAAGAAGGCCTAGAAAGATACCATGACCATTAGTATGAAAATTGTCCATAATAATGACAACTAAACAAGCACAGCTACAGAGAAATCTAATCTTATGATTAAGAAAAATGATGGGTTTTTCAAGTATTAGCCATCAAGCTACTCAACAGGTGCACAATTTTCATATCTTCTTCAGCCATTATAGAAAATCCTGGACGATTCGAGCAAAAGCCAAGATAAACAGGTAATTTCTTTAATCACACATTAAGTGTAATCTAGGCATCACAGAAACGTAGATTGTGATACACTGCTAAACCACAAACCAATGCTCTTTTAAAGAACAGTGTCACAATACTCTCAAAAGTGACTCATGATCAATCTCAAATCTTCCAAGACTATGACTTGAGTAAAAGAGTTTGCAATCCAACCGATAGCGCCACAATATAAAATGGTGTTACAAAAGACACTTTGTGCATTACAGTAATTACAGAATGAAAAAAATCAAGACAATTCCTGCAATCCCATCCCACAATCCGACACTCCTCTATAAAGTGTCCAAATACCCTCAATAGAGACCCATGATCATTTTCAAAACTTCCAAGATCATGACTTTATCAAAAGAATTTGTGATCCAACCGATAGCAAAAGCCACAATATAGAATGGAACTACAAGCGACATTTTGTGCATCATGGTGTTTGAAAAATCGATAATTTTTCCGTATGATTCCCAAAACCCCATCCTTTCTATCAACCACAACGAACAGATATCCAATTCAAACAATAATTCAACAGAAAACTCTAGATTAATCAATAACCGGCCAAATTGCAAAGCATTCTTATCTCACAAACCCAAATCAATCCAAAATTTGCTCCAAGATCCAACAAAATCGAAAACCCAAAAGCGAAATCAAAACTCACAAACTTCAAGATCGCTGCTGCAGAACTCATCGTTGCGACCAAGACAGGCAAGAAGGTCCGAGTCCCACTGGCTACGCCCCATGGGCTCACCAGCCACGACGCTGCCGTGAGTCACCGGCAGCCCATCAGCAGTCCAGCCGCATCCATTACCTCCGCCGTTGACCTGCCCCATCTGAACCGGAGACTTCTCATCGATCTGAGCCGCCGGAGCCGCCTTGGCCGGCTTCTCAGGCTCCTGGAACTGCTGGCTCAGAAGAGGGCTCGATTCCTCCTGGACATTGCTCTCCCTGTTTCCCGCCATGGTTGAGGAATCAAGAGAAACCCTAGAGAGAGAAATTGAAATCGGAATTCGAAACCCTAGAAATTTTTGATGAAAATGAAAAGAGGGGAGAGAGGCGAGGTTTGGTTTTTTCGGTTTTTGGTCTCCGAGTTGTTGGTAGCTAATAATCAACCCAACCGTGTTAACCGCGTTTTCATTCGTCTCTGCCACGTCACTCGCTCACCTCTATTTTTGGACCGCGTGGGGTTATGCTATCCTGTGGCGCAGATGTATGTGTAGAACCTGTTTGGATCTGAACGCGTGTCGATGTTTTCTTTGGAGGCCATTATTACTTGGTGCGTAAGGAAAATTCTAAAACGGAGAGTGACAGGTTTTGGAGACAGCGTGGTACCTTCTGGCAAGACCACATTCAACCTCGTTCGTCTCGGATGACTTGGCCAAAGAATTCCAATTTTTTATGTTAATTGGACGAAGCTCGTGTTTGGCCATTCAGATACGACCTTTTTCTTGGCAATTCAGATATAATACAACCTCACTTATTGTATTTTTTGAAAAGCATACCCGGTTTGTCCAGATACCGTAATTAGTGTATAACTAGAAATACTATGTATTAGAAAAGTAAAATCGTAAATGCTATTGTTAAACAAGAAATAAGACTAGATACTGAACTGGGCGAAAATACCTAGATCCCCAAAAAACTTGAAACAGAGAAGGTCTAGAATAACAAACCCTAGCTCAACTAGAGCTCAAACATCCTCAAAGACACTGGCGGAAGCAGATAGGTGCAAGTGAGGGTCACTACCCCCACTCAGATTTTGACATTTGACACCTAAATATATTTTTCCCTTTCCCTCTTAACCACGTTTCTGTACCCCACTTCACTTTGCTACATATATATATTATATTTTTATATTACATGATTGTAATTGCTATAATTGTGGGTTTATGTAGATCACACCAAAAGCCCAAACCCTTTTATATTCTCTGTTCTCTTCGTTTTTTGTCCAGAAATCCTCAAATCCCAAGAAATGGTAGTCCAGAAACACATGGAGTCTCCAAAATCTATTTGTTTTTCCAAGTTGAAGAGCATAGTTTTTAATTTTTTATGAGATATATTTGGATTATACTTTAATGCATTTTACATCTCCTATACATTTAGAACTCCCGGTTCTTTTCTTCCTTTTTCTTTTAGTTACATGAAGTTGTATGCTATTGGTGTTTTGGTGAAAATCTGTTCATAATTGAGTCACATAAAACTTGCCCCCATATAAATTTTGTACTGCGTCCGCCACTACTCAAAGAGTGAGGCCAACGCAAGGCCCATCAAAGAATGCATGCCTTAGCCTGTAACCACCATCATCACAACAACCATCGTTCAATAGTACTATCCAAATCTCTTAGATCCCAAATACGAAACCCTAGAGGGTTATAGTCTATCAATTGGGTCCATAAATGAGCCCAAAAACAAGAAACATTTAGAAATACATTAGACACTTCTGGCCGATGTGACATGAGTTCAGCCCACAAACTTTGGGCCTTGAAAATGATATGGGCACCCAAGTTTGGGGGATTTCAAACCGCAGTTGTCAAGACCCACCTCGAATTTCACTTTGAAATCCGAAATAAGTCTTGCGGAGTCCACCTCCAAGGAAAATTTACTGAAAAACTCAGCAAACCTCCCTTGAAAATGGACAACCCTAACCCGGAAAATTCAAGAATTACCCTCCTATAACGAATCAACCAACCCCCAATTCATCCCATAAATATCCAAATAATATAACAAACTTCAACCTTCGAGAAATCGAAAAAATATAACATAAGTCTTAGCACACCACCGAAAAAGTATACGCTAACCCCAATGGTAATCAGATCTACTAAAAACTAGAGGAAGCAAGAAAATACACTGGTAGGTTAAACATGTAACCTACTGGTGAAAAGTGGTGGAGAAGTGGGTAACTATGCCTCGCCTCCTACTAGTGCCAACCCGAACTCTGCAGACTGGGCATTTTTAAAACGAATGGCCCAGGGGAAAACATTCGCAAACGTTAGAGTGAGTGGACAAAAATAAAAGAATAAATAAATAAAATAATTAAAAGATGTATGCTTTCCCAATTTAATTTCCAAAGAAATCGAATGCATGCCTCAAGCGATAAATCTTTTATCTCATAAATATCGAGCCTCTTCAGCTTAAAAATATATACTTATACTTATATATATATATATATATATATATATATATATATATATATACAGTCTTTCTCAGGTGCGGAGGTCCGCACCAATGGTTTTGGTGCGGATTTTCATTTTTGCACTACTTTTCGATCGAATTTCTCCATCTCCACCGTCTAGTATCTAGATAATATTGTGTAGATCATCTCTGCAAAATTTCAGCCAATTTGGTAATCGTTAAGGCCCTCAAACTCGAAAAACAAATTGATGGACTGAATTTTGTCAAACATGAACCGTTCATGTTTGAAACAGAAAAACGCAATTTTGAGGGTCTTAACGATTACCAAATTGGCTGAAATTTTGCAGAGATGATCTACACAATATTATCTAGATACTAGACGGTGGAGATGGAGAAATTCGATCGAAAAGTGGTGCAAAAATGGAAATCCGCACCAAAACCATTGGTGCGGACCTCCGCAGCTGAGAAGGCCTGTAGATATATATATATACCAAAATATGTATGTATTTACACACGTCAATACTCCCTATATAATAATTTTATAGATTAAAATAATTTATATAGAGCTACTACGCTCGCGCCTTAATGCGGTGATACACTACGCCATTAAGGTGGACGGACGTGTGTATAAATATGTGTCCATACCCCCTATATGGATTAAACACTCATATAGGGCTACTACGCTTGCGTCTAACGCTCACGTCACACCATAATGCGATTATATACTACGCCATTAAGGTGGACACACACATATGGTTAGCTAGCATTTATATACATACACTCTTCATAAATATATTTATAATTTACCGAAAAATCTCATTTTCGGTAACTCTTCAAAATAATAAAAAAATCATCAAATAAAAATGACGTCAAATGCTTCAACAAAAGAAATTACTCAACAATAAACAATTGCATGCATATTATTTAAAAGAAAAGTCCACTCACTAATTAGACCTAAGCCTGATGTCGGTCCGAGGCCTTTTCAGCTCGAGCCTCCTAACGTCATGTTTCAAAAACATAAATTAATCCCTAACTATGTAGCGACGTTTATATAAAAATAGGCAAAATTAAATGTGAGCCTTATCCACGCTCATCCTTGCCCAACTTCGTCATTCTTAAATCGATACGGTCCAAACTTCACCACAAATACTGACAGCCTTAAACCAACCTTCTACAGCCTAAACAACATTAATCTAACGGCCGGATTCTATCCAAATTAACTGTCAAAATACCAAACTTTGAAAAATCTTAAACCTATCCAAAACTCCTTCAAAAATTCTAAACTTCATACCATTAAACTCCCATTAATGTTACACATCTAAAACCATGAAAATCCCCCTAACAGCGGCGGCCGGAGGCCGACTCCGGCGACCTCCAATGCCTACCAAAATTTAGCACAACCTTTCTCTCAAAACGCACAACAACTTCTTTAACTAGCACAAACACTAATTTCAAGCCTAGATAGAGTAATCAAACCAAAACAATGAATTGAGCCCTAGAGTTTCAATCAATGATTTCTCTTTACCTAGCACGAATCGCACCAAAACCTTTCGAGGGATTGAAGCACGGGAGGAGGGCTTCCTCTTGAGCTCAGCAGCTCCGGCTATGGCGGCCGGAGGAGGGAGTTCCGGCGACGGAGAGCTACGAGCAGTCGAACCTTTCGGGCGTGGTTCCTCTCTCATGGCGACGCTAGGGAGGCTGCCACTGGTCCAGGAAGGAAGAGGGAACAAGGGCCGACCGATTGGGACCGGTGCGGCGGTCTGTGGTGGCCGGACGGCGGCGGAAGGGGCGCGGGAGACGTTCGGCAGGGAGAGAGAGAGTGAGAGAGTCGGGAGGGAGGAGAGAGAAGAGAGAGAGAGAGATGTTTTGGGCTTCTCTCCCCAACCCGGTCCAACACCACCAAATAAAACCCAATTCCAAAAATTAACACCTCAAAAATAAATACCCTAAAAAAACATACCTTTTTACTAGCTAAAATTTACCATTTTTACCGTCGTCACATTTTTCTCCTACGAATAATTTCTCCGAAATAATCGTCCCTCAACACCCCTCTAGGGACCTTTGAAACTATAAACTCATTTACGAAAACGATAACATTCTTATTAATACCAAGCTAGTAAATAAGGTAAAAATTAAGAGTTGGGATGTGACAACAGTCACTAACGCCGCCATAGCACCATTGTGGTCACGTACTATCGATTTAGGCACCTACCCTTGTCTCACCTGCAAAATCAAAACCAAGACGTCGTGCAATACCGTCACAACTTCAATCTTAGCCAGATCCACCGTCGGCTGCCTTTCATGCCTCCAAACTTTAAGGCACAAGGTTTCTGTAGAACCTATTGCCACCAACAATTTCAGCACTGATCTTTGATACCAAAAGGAAATCATAGCCGAAACTAGTCTTGGTTGAGGCCTCTCCCTCGGTCTACATGCCGACATTAAATATAGCCGATCAACCTTGAGTCTTGCTCTACTAGGTCAAGTCCGACCGGACACATATGTTATCAAACGACGCAAAGCCTTGCCACCCCAATACCGAAGACTTGATCTCCATTAAAAGTTTCCCTTGGAAACATCATATTCACGATTGAGTGCCCCAGATTGCCATAATTGCTTCGATTGGGTGTTCTCCAAACAAAAATCGGCTTAGCAGGGTGGAAGAGAGACCCCAATGGGTTGACAAGAAAGATCCACTTAGGGAGTTAGGGGGGGGGGGTCTCGGGCGGTCGGTCTATATGGTGGTGTTGTTCGAAATACACACGGTGGTTCAACCAATTTTAGTTAAAACGAGTCGAAGTGCTTGGTGTTTCACACGGATACAGCTAGCCCTGTTATATAGGTAGATCAAATATTAATATGATGACGAACTAGAGGAGGGCGTGAGAGAGGAAGTCCTTTGACCTCCAACAGTTATATCCTATGTTGCACGGTCGGAGTGTCCGACACTCCCGACAGCAAAAAACGTGTCTGACACGCCACGTGGCGTGTCCGGAAAAGTTGACTTTTTCGACATGTTTTGTACACGTTGACCGGCCCGACACGTCTATTTACGACACGCCACGTCAGCTTTTCTCATTAAAAAAATATTAAAATAAATAAATAAATGGACGCAGTAGAGGTTAGTCGCGCAATCACGCACAAACAAAGAGAGGAAACGACACAAACGAAGAAAAGGATAAAGAAAACGTCGCTCATTCGATTTCTTCTCTTCACCGATAGCCGCTGGCGGTCTCAAGCTGCTCTGGGTTGCCAAAGTCAGTCTTCCTTTTCTTAATCTCTCCCCATTCGATCTCTTCTAAGTTCTAAATAATCATTGTTTCACTGTTCTTAATCGGTTAACCATTTAATTGCAGCTGATAGCCTTTAGCTCTCTTCATCCAGCTATAAGCAAGTAAGTTATATTGGAGATTCAAGTCTGTTAATATCTAGCTAATAGTCTATCTGCTGAAAAAAATCGCAACAATAGGTTAATCTTTTCAAGGTCAGCCTCTTTTTTCAATTTCTGATTAGTGATTATTGAGATTAGTAATTAATCGATGGGTGTTCCTTATTTCCTGTATAATTATATGAAATT
Source organism: Fragaria iinumae (assembly GCA_009720345.1). Taxonomy (NCBI): domain Eukaryota; kingdom Viridiplantae; phylum Streptophyta; class Magnoliopsida; order Rosales; family Rosaceae; genus Fragaria; species Fragaria iinumae. The sequence goes on along the minus strand of CM019122.1, from coordinate 9,676,400 downwards.
TGGTGTATAATTATATTTTAGTATCTTTTTTATTTATTAAAAATACATAAATATATAATTCTGTTTGCCGTGTACAAGCCGTATCAGAAACTCAGTTTTTCAGTTTTGCCGTGTCTCCGTGTTGTGTCGCCGTATCTGTGTCCGTGTGCGTGCTGTTTTGGCCACGATCCTCAGCGCGCGGAGCAGAGGTTTCTAGCAAACAAAGAGAAAGGGGGAGTGTTGCGAGCGTGCCACCTCGCGGACGAGGAAAGAGTAGTAAGGGTGCGCTTGACTTCTTGATCAGGCGAAGGGGGTTACAGGTGCCACCTCAGACGAGGATTTACGAGCACAAGCGATCGATACTCACGGCGGCGCGAGCAGAGCAACTATAGGGAGTTCAGAGAGAAGCTGGGATGTAGAGTCCGGAGGGCTCTGAAGAGGGGAACCTAGGCGGCGGCGCTTAGGGTTTGGGTTTCGAGGAGCTCGAAGGGTAACTGATTTCAGTTTGTATTGTGTTTTTGTGTATTGTTTGAGAGAGAGATCTTTCTGTTAGGGTTCGAGCCCCCTTATATAGTAGTTCGACTTGCGGCAGAATAAAAGTATAATTAGAATCCAAGTCGGACTCTGAAACCCTATTTGCACAAGGACACTGCTCTGTCCATGCGAACCAACCATCTTGTGACACATGTCCAGTTCGCACACTTCATTCTGCATAGGGCATTGCTTCCGCGCTGCCAACTGTAGAGTCCTATGCGGACTAAAATCCATCCCGCGGGCTGTCACATGAGGCTATCTCGCGTGCTCCTGAAGCTCCATTCCATTTCGCGGGCTATTGCAGCTCGCGAGTCTTAAAAGGGCTTTTTATATTTAATGGGCCACAAGGATTGGCCCGAAGCATGTCAAAGACTTGTAAAAGTCTTCAACGTTTATCGTGGTGCGCGCGGACTCCGCATGTTGCTTCCTCGCGAAGTCTTCTACGCGAGCCAGTTCGCCAGCTCGCCTCGCCTACACGGAGAGTCAATCTCGCCTCGCCTACGCGGAGTGTCGAATAGTAATTTCGCGCGAAGTCATTCCGCGCGCGAGCTAAGTGTTCCACGCGCGAGCTAAGTGTTCCACGCGAACTGAGTAGTCTGCCTATTTCCATTCCGCGCGCGAGCTAGGTGAAGTCCACGCAAACTGCGTAGTCCGCCTATTTCCATTCCGCGCGCGAGCTAGGTGAATTCCAGTTCGCATGCAGTTCGTTCCGCGTAAAGTCTAACTCGGCTCGCGTGGTCTCACTGGCGGGCCGACATTTGTAAACTTAAAGAACCTGGGCTCGCCGGTATGACATGGACCAAGAATGTAATTAATATTCACATAGACATTTACTGTCCAGTAAAATATTAATTTAGGCGTAAACACATGCAACTTGGGTTAAATCACATATGCGTAGACGACACTACCATCATCAACATGAAGAAAAGTTGCAAAGCTCACTGCCAAATTACATGTGTGGCATACATGCTTACATGCCCCAAACTCAACTCATTGAAAAAATAGATTTGCAAGCTGTTAAATATGTTCAGTGCATGAGATACAACGCCAATATACTTTCTCATCTAACAGTTTACATAGCAACATTTTCATTACTCACTCCAGAGCTAGCACAATAGAACTTTCAAGATTCCAAGCAAACTCTATCAGAGCATGATTAAAGAATACTAATTCCACTAGCTAGGAAGATACATGGGACATAATACTAGCAAACTAAAGATTGTTATTCCATCATAACTATAAATTCATGATGAATCTCAGTACATTTTCTTCATATCTCTGTTCTAAAATGAACCATAATCTGGTGAACATTAACATATACAGTTATAGATATAGTATTGATCATCCATGTATATTCTTCGCCTGCAAAGCAAATTAGAACAAATGAGTCAAAACTAAGAAAGCTGGCCTCACAATATACATCATGATCTTATAGTCCATATGGATGTAAAAATTAGAGCATCCAACTCAATATCAACAACAATACAGAGAGGGTTAAAACTAAAACATGTCGATGAAAAATACAATGCTCGACAAGTCAACATTCTGGATGTGGAGTAGTATGTATGTCTACTCTCAACAAATGCCCTAATACTCGCAGTAAGGATACCCGAATGTCGTAAAGCTTGAATTTATCAATATAATTGGATCTTACCTTTCTTCCCATGTTGTAATTGCCACCGCTGTTCTTAGATTTGGGAGTACTCCCAATGACGACGCTGTCATTGTAGATCACATCAGGCAAAGGCTTCTTCTTCCCATGTAAGTGACCAGGAGGTGGAATTGAGGAGTGAGTCTCTGGGCCTCTGTAATCGATTTCATAAACCTCAGTAGTACTATCCACCATCTCTGCTGATACTTCTCCACCTTCAAAAAGCCAGAAACCAGTTAGTTTGACAGCACAGAACTCCAGGAAAAGAAATAGTGGTCGATAACGTACCTGTTGCAAAGTAAGGTGTTGTAAGCAGGAGAAGAAGAAAGATGGTGAGGATGGTAGAGTGCTTCATGAGCTCCATGGAATAAGGATCACCAAATATTAAGCTTAGTCGTGTGTCAGAAACTCAGAACCCAAATGAGGTTTTATATAAAGAGAAGAAGGGACTCACGGGAGAAGCGAGGCAAAGGTAGATTAGGCATTTCTCTCAAGTGAAACCGTCGTAATCTTGCATAGCAATAAGTTTTTTTCAGGTACAGATATGGATGTGTTGGGTTGGAAACATTAATGTTCTGTGCAAGTGTTACCTGTATATTGCATAAACCACATATACATTCGTATATTTATATCGAATTTTCAGCCTTAATTTTAGTATTTAGTTTTTTTTTTCTTTTTTCCTTTTCAATTTTAATTTTTCTGGGACAAATGCATGTGTGTGTGTAATTGCATGCGGGGACATCTCATTCAGCCCTCGGCTGGACCCATTAGAGATCTTATTTGGTTTTGGTTCTGCATCTTTTTGTCATCAAAACTACATATGATGCATATTCTTTGAGGGAAGCTAGCATATTGTAGTCCACTAGTCCGGTGAGGTCAAGCTATTCCCAGTACATTCATTGCTCAACTCAATTGACTAATTGATAATGTAGTCTAGGGTTCACATCCAAAATCAATTGACAATAAGTGGAGTGGCCTAAACATTTATAAACCCACAGGTAAAGTCTCATTTTCCCAATATTGAATTTATATCTCAACACTAAACAGATTTATCATTTAAAAAGATGAAGCAAAAAAAAATTCCTAAAAGGAAAATCTAAAAACTAAAGACGGACACTCTGGCGACTAAAAACCACTACTCCTATTTGAACTTAGCGGGAAGCAACTGTCCTAACAAACTCAGACGGACGACAATGAAACCAGATACACAGACTCTGATCTCATCACTAAAGAGCCCGGCTTACCACAACCTTTACTCCTCTAGAAACACGCCTACTTTGTTTACCGGAAGAGAAAGACGCAGTAAGCATGCCCTACAACAAGTAGAGAGCCTCTAGTTCGTCGTCGCGTTGCTACACAAAACCTTTGGTATCGGGAAGTAAAGTAGCTAAAAGAAGCGATTTTGACCCTTAATTTGTTATATAGTAGGCGGTTGATAAATCCGATAATTAACTATATTGCCAAACTTTTTGAAAGATATGATTACAATCAATATTATTTGTCAAAGTGTTATATGCAATAATGTGTTTTTGTTCTTTCTCATAAGAACAAGACGCATATATTCTGACACCCTCCTTTCAGACTGTTCACGGTATCTTAAAGGTTTTTTAGGTTTAAGGACTAAACCTATGGAGACTTGGACAACCAACATGGCATTGCAACCCCTCATTTGGCCACATTTATAATTCAGTAATTACGTTACGTGAAGCCAGCATTCAAACGCAGTACGTGGGGTGCCACATCAAATGTATCCATGACGGGACCCAATCCATCCACTAAACCACTTTCCTAGATTGTAAAAGCAAGAAGCAGCGAGAGAACAAATACAACGGAAATATAAAGCAAGAGTGCATCAAATATATCGTACTCTATGGTACAAAGAGACTGTTTCTACCTGTCCCGAGGTCACGGAACGGGAGGTCGAATTCTTGGAACCGAGTCTTGTACCTGCACAAGTAGCGGTGTGTCAGGAGTCGGGACTGGGGTGGCCCAGTCTTCAACTCTCTGATGCTTAAGTTAGCGCTTAGTGGCTACTTATCGAGTACGGGAGTGTTTAAAAGGAGTTTACTGTGTGCTTACCTCTTGTGGGAGTTTGTGCCTTTATTATAAGCTAATGTCAGGCGCGGCGGCCTCAGTCCTCGATGTGGGACTGTTTGTGGTCCTCTGCGGCACCTCCCTTTTGGGGGGTGTTTTGCCGCTGGAGAGTGGATCCGGCAGGTGGATTGCTGCCGGACCTTCGCCCTCTAGGTACCTGTGAAGGGCTCACCGGTGCATGGTGTTGAGTCCCCAAGTCCCCACGCGAGGGTCGCGAGGTGACGGGGGAAGGTTCAGAGAATCTGAAGCGGACCATCTTGCCATGTCGCACGTGTGTCATAAATGGCGAGTTGATTAGGCGTATGGCCATTCACACCGAGTGTTAAGGTCGTAACGGTGCGCGGTGGTGGCGTAATAGTTCACGCTGGTGGCGTGACAATTCGCGTTGGGGGGGTGACGGTTTGCGCTAGTGGCGTAACAGTCCGCGTTGGTGGCGTGACGATTCGCGCTAGTGGCATAACAGTCCGCGTTGGTGGCGTGACGGTCCGCGTTGGTGGCGTCACGGTTCACGCTAGTGGCGTAACAGTCTGCGCTGGTGGCGTGACGGTTCGCGCTAGTGGCGTAACAGTCCGCGCTGGTGGCGTGACGGTTCGCGCTAGTGGCGTAACAGTCCGCGCTGGTGGCGTGACGGTTCGCGCTAGTGGCGTAACAGTCCGCGTTCGTGGCGTGACGGTTCGCGCTGGTGGCGTAACAGTCCACGTTGGTGGCGTGACGTCGAGTCCCCAAGTCCCCCTGCGAGGGTTGCGAGGTGACGGAAGAAGGTTCCGAGAATCTGAAGCGGACCATCTCGCCATGTCTCACGTGTCATAAATGGCGAGTTTATGAGGCACGTGGTCATTCACACCGAGTGTTAAGGTCGTAACGGTTCGCGGTCGTGGCGTAACTGTCCGCGCTGGGGGCGAAACTGTCCGCTCTGGTGGCGCGACAGTTCGCGCTAGTGGCGTAATAGTTTGCGTCTGTCCGTTTCGTCTTCACCTCACGTGCGTAGTTAATGCGCGTGCGTGGGGGAATGGATGCGCTTTAAGTGCATTTATGACCGTGGTCGATGTGGCTGTGTCCTGGCTTTATAAATAGACTTGGAGTAGATTGGAGGGGGAGGGTACTCGCGATTTTCTGCAGAGGTTTTTGGGTTGTACTTTGGAATCAAGGCTGGGGAACGTCCAATTTCACCCTCGATCGATTGGGTGCGAACGCTCAGCTGTTTGCAACCAGCTTCACTGCCACCACTCATATCCCCCGTTTCAAGGTATGAAATCAAAGCTCGAGTTTTGTTTTGTTGCTGGGTTTGTGTTTTTGTTATCTGGAGTTGATAGGGATTGTTCGTATTTTTGTGATGTTGGTAGGAGTTCTAGAGTAAGGGATTGACTGGTTTGCTGTTGGGTTAGTTAGGGTTAAGGTAGCGAGTGTAACTTGTGAGGGTGTCGGGTATGACAGATCCGGTGTGGGTGTCCAGCGAAGAGACTATGGCTGTCTCTAGTTCGCCTGATTCTGATTCGGACACCCTGCACCGGTGGGAAGAAGATTTAGATGAGCTTATGGCGGAAGTTGCCCATTGACTTAGGGGAAGGCATCCCTGTTATGGATGTCGGGTCTCATGTGTCCTCGTCTGACCCTTTCTTGCAGGAGGTAGAGGATTTTAGCATGGCGAGAATCCGGGAGGAGGATGATTCGTTTTGGGAACCTCCTGGCGAGAGTATGACCGTGTCGGAACTTAAAGTGCTTAGACAGAATTGGAGTATTCCGGACGAGGTCTTACTGCGGCCGCTTGGCAAGGGTGTGAAGTTTTGGGACCCGCCGGGCAATTTCACGTTGGTATACGAGTACCAACTTAGGTGTGGACTGACGTTCCCGCTGCCCCCGTTCGTGTAGTACATACTGGCGTGTTTGTATGTCGCCCCGGGGCAAGTTACCCCCAATATGTTAAGGCAGATATTGGGGACGGGGGTGCTTTTTCGCTTTCTGAAGCAGGAGTTCCCCAACTTTGAAGAGTTTAATGCCTGTTGGCACATGGGGTGGTGTGCAAAGAAGGGTAGTCGGGGCTGCGTGACGATGGAGTCCCGGGGGAAGTTTAAAGTGTTGGTGGAAGACTTGCCGACGTCGACAAATGAGAACTGGCGGCGGAAGTGTTTTCTAGTTGGGGGCAGTGGCAGGAGTGGCATGCACATCCTTTCCGGGTGCCCGGGGCTTTCCAGAAAATAGGTACTGTGTTCTCATGTCTTTATGGTTCTATACTTTGTTCTGTTCTGCCCTTGTTGACTGCTGGCTTTGTGTAGTGCCCCAAGAGTATAATCTAACCGAGCTGATGGAGCGTCGGATATGCCGGGTGACATGGGCGTTCGAGTGCAGGAGCTCTTACCGGATATGCCGCCTTGGCATATACAGCCATTTCGGCTATGCCCGGGTTCCGGGTCTGTATTGTGGTTGTTGTGGTCCGTTTTTATGCTTGTTGGTCTCTTTTTTGACCTTCCCTTTTTTTTTTTTTTTTTTTTTGCTTGCAGTCACGATGCCACGGGACGGCGGATCGCGGAAGAAGGAAGGTCCATACGACAAGGTGTCGGATAAGGACGTGTTGGAGGGGTTGTGTGCCGAGGCTGATCACGTCAAGCGGTACGACTTTGACTTGGAGACCGGGGAGGGGAAAGAGGTGGAGCTGGGTGATTGTGAAGATTTTTTGAGGTTGAACCTGGCGGATGAGGATTACGCCTATGTGCCTCCTTTGGTGGCGGAAGCAATAGGGTTGGGTGTCCAGGAAGTGGATGTCGAGGAGACGGAGACAGAGGGTGGTGATCGCGAGGACGAACAAAGTCAGTTCCCATGTGAGGAACCTGTCGCGGAGCCAGAGGCTGTGGAGGACTTGGTGGTGGAGAATGTGGGCGGGCCTCGCTCAGGTGGCGAAAACGTGCTTGAGGAGTTAGTGGGTCCTGCTGAGGAGATTGGCGTGACAAAGTCGCGGAAGAGAAGGGAGAGTGTCGGGCCAACTCGCGGGGGTCCCTCTAAGAAGCCGCGGAGGGAAGGGCGTTCCGGGAGTTCGAGTAGCTTAGCTGGGATCACTCAAGCTTTAGAAGGTACGGGGGAGGCGCAGCCGTACTTAGCCCAAATGGCATACGACATGCGGCGCTGCTCCCATGATATGCATGCTTTGGAGGAGGTGGATCCGCTAGCTGGCATTGCACTCGCCAAGGAGAAGCTGACGCGGGTAGGTACTGGTAACTCCCTGCCCTTTTTTTTATTTTTTTGCTTAGCTGTTTTGTCATGTACGTGCAGGCGACGTTGCTGATGTACGCTGCGAGTGAGAGGGCGGTCACTCATTTGCGGGATGTTGCCGAGGCGAAGTGTCAGCGGGTGAGGGAGGCGGAGGATAATAATCGTGTCCTCGCGGAGCGTCTAGAGCAGGTGGAGCAGGATGCTGCTGTCTTCTGAGACCAGGTTGCCGTCGCGGAGAAAGTTGTGGCGGAACTGAAGGGGGCGATGCAGAAGAAGGATGAGCAGGTGGAGGCTGGACAGCTGGCGATAGCCAAGGTGGCGTCCTTGGAGACTGAGGTGGCGAGGCTGACTCAGTCTCTGGCGGAGCTGGAGGCGTCCTGGAAGGCCAAGTGTGGGCGAGCTGCCGGGGTAGGGGAGAGGTTGTTTCGCGAGAGTTCGGCCTACAAGCAGCAGCTGAGGGGTGCCTATAATAAAGGCCAGGATGATCTGAGTCAGACTGGTTGCCGGGCAGGCTGGATTAATGAGGCAGCCATGCGCAAGTGGTATGCCAGTAGAGATGCTACCAAGAAGGCGTGGGAACAGATGACGCCTAAACAGAGGAAGCAAGCCGAGATCTCGTAGTCTTTGGCGAAGCAGCATGACGCTTGGCGTTCGATGTCTTCTGCGGGGCGGCAGGAGGTTTCAGCTGTGGGTGCGTCGCGGCCTCCAGCCCCTTTGGCTGCGTCACCCGTGAGGGCTGCTGGTCCCCAGGGGTCCTTATCCACGCAAGTGGTGGTGTCTCAAGTGCCGTCTGAGGCTCTAGCTGTGGGGCCTCTGGCGCCTGCTCGCCCCGATATGCAGAAATCCCCGGTGAAGAAGTCTTCTGTTCCTGAGGTGGCCCGAGTGAGTTAGCTTGTGCGCCCTAATGTTCCTATGAGGCCTCCACTTGTGTCACGGGATCACGCGAAGCACCTGTTAGGGAAGAGGGCTTCCGTGTGTTTGTTTTGTCTTGTATGAATGTTTTTGTTTATGGTTCCGTGTTATCGGGACTCAGTTCAGCATGTTGGGATGATAAAGCGATTCATCTCATTTAGATTTGGCCGCTAGTGGGCAAGGTGTACATATTGTGGGAGCCGCTACTGGGCTAGAGTACACAAGTATCGGCTAAGATGTCGGGCTTAATACTGATTAACTGGGGTAGAGGTGGAGGTGGCGAGCGTTCCAGGGGTGGTATAGCACGCAACCGTCGCAGCCTCTAAGATAGAATGTGGCAGGTTCCGGAGCGTGAACTATCTCAAGTGGGCCTTCCCACTTTGCCATGAGGCCGGTGGGGTGGGGGATGACCTCTTTCATGACCCAGTCGCCAACTCTCAGGGGTCGGGGTACAACCTTTTTGTTATAGTACTTGGCTATTTTTTGCTTATTGTTGATGGTCCTGAGGTGCGCCTTGTCCCGACGTTCTTCCAGGAGGTCCATATTAAGCCGTAACCCGATTGTATTTGTCTCGGGGTCGTAGGCTGTGACACGTTCACTCGGGACCTCCATTTCCACTGGTACCACTGCTTCGGTGCCATAAGCCAAGAGGTATGGGGATTCCCCTGTGGCTGTTGTGGGGGATGTGCGAAGTGTCCAGAGGACGTCTGGGAGCTTGGCTGCCCACAACCCTTTGGCCTCTTCCAGGCGTTTCTTCAAGTTCTGTTTGATGAGTTTGTTTATGGCCTCCACTTGGCCATTGGTCTGGGGATGTGCTGGGGAGGCATAAAAGATCGCAGTTCCTTGGTCTGATAGGAATCCCCGGAATGTGTCATTGTCAAACTGGGTGCCATTGTCTGTAATGATGGTCTGGGGTACCCCGAATCGACAGTACATGTTGCGCCATAAGAAGTTTATCACTTTTTCAGTGGTGATTGTGGCAAGGGGCTCTGCTTCAATCCATTTTGTGTTGTAATCTACAATGACAATGGCATACTTGAATTGTCCCGGGGCTGTGGGGAGTTGCACGATGAAATCGAGTCCCCACTGGCTGAAAGGGACTGGTGAAATGATAACAGAGAGGGGCACTGGGGGATGATGTGCAAAATCTGCAAATTTATGGCATTGAAGGCAGGTTTGGACAATTGCCTTGGCATCTTGTTCTAAGGTTGGCCAGTAATACCCCGCGCGAAGCGCTTTGAACATGAGGTTCCGGGCCCCTGCATGGTTGCCACAGATGCCACTGTGAAGCGACTTTAGCACCTTGTGTCCTTCGGCCGTGGGGAGGCATCTCAGTAAAGGACATGACTGGCATCGGCGATACAGTTTTCCGCCCTTGAGCAAGTAAAGTGAGGCTTTACGGCGTAGCCGCTGTGCTTCATTCTTGTCTCGGGGTAGGATGCCCTCAGAAAGGAAAGTGACAAACGTGTCCATCCATGAGGGTTGGTCAATGGGCTCGAGGGTAAAGATTTCTGAATAAGCCTTTGAGATGCTAGGCTTATCCAGCGTCTCGATGTGCACATCAGGTGGCATGGACTCGGGGGGAGTTTTGGCGAGTCTCGCGAGAGCATCGGCCTTGGAGTTTTTCGCTCGAGGGATTTGGGTGAGTGTGTATGAATTGAAGAACTGTAGGAGGGCGCCTGCGAGACTTTTGTAGGATCCCAAGTTGTGCTGGTTGGTCTTGAAGTCCCCTACCACCTGACTAACTACAAGCTGAGAATCACTGAAGATGTGGAGGTGCCGGGCACCAAGTTCTCGACAGAGCTGAATGCCTGCTATGAGGGCTTCGTAATCAGCTATGTTGTTGGAGGCTTTGAATTCAAACCGGAGAGCATACTCATACGAGTTGCCTTCTGGGTCTGTGATTATGATTCCTGCTTCGCTGAGTCTGTGATTAGAGGATCCGTCAACATGGAGTTCCCAGATGGCGTCCCGGGTGGGGGCATCTAGGTGTGGATCGTCATTGGCCAGGGGGATAAACTCAGCAATGAAATCTGCAGCTGCCTGCCCTTTGATGGCCACTCTTGGCTTGAAATACAAGTCAAATTCGCCCAGTTCAATTGCACATTTTACCATGCGGCCTGAGGTTTCAAGTTTCTGCAATATTTGCCGTAAGGGGTGGTTGATTAATACATGGATTGTGTGGGCTTGGAAATACTGCCGGAGTTTCCTAACGACAGTAATGATGGCAAGAACGAGTTTCTCTATGTCTGGATAACGAGTCTCGGGATCTGTAAATCCTCTGCCACAGTAGTAGACCGGGAGCTCGTTATCGTGCTCATGGCGTGTAAGGGCAGCACTGACGGCAGTGGCGAAAACAGCCAAATACAGGTAAAGTACCTCTCCTGGGACTGGCTTCGAGAGTAGAGGGACCTCGGCAAGTTAGGCTTTAATACTGTTGAAGGCGTCGTCGTGTTCCGGGCCCCATGTGATATCCTTTTTATGTTGTGCTTTGAGCAGTTGGAAGAAGGGATTGCACTTGTCCGTGAGGCGAGAGATGAAACGTGCCAGAGCTACCAAACGTCCCGTGAGGCACTGGACCTCGTTTCGTGAGGTCGGGGCGGTCATGTTAAGTATAGTCTGTACTTTTTCTGGGTTAGCCTCAATGCCTCTTTCACTGACCATGAAGCCTAGGAACTTGCCGCCACCGACGGCTAGGATACACATCTGTGGGTTGAGGCGCATCCCGTGCGCCAGGAGCTTAGTGAATACTTTGCTAAGGTTGGCAATGTGGTTGCCTTCCGTTTTGCTCTTGACCAACATGTCGTCAACGTATACTTCCATGATTTCTCCAATTTCATCTTCAAACATGGCGTTTACCAACCTTTGATAGGTTGCCCCTGCATTCTTGAGGCCGAAAGGCGTGACCTCGTAACAATATAGTCCCTTGTCTGTGACAAAGGTAGTGTGAGTCTGATCCGCGGGGTGCATTTTGATCTGATTATAGACCGAGTAAGCATCGAGGAAGCTGACTGTCTTGTAGCCAGCTGTGGAATCAATCAATTGGTCGATTCGTGGCAATGAGAAGCTGTCTATGGGGCATGCCTTGTTGAGGTTCGTGTAGTCCACACACATTCGCCATTTGCCGTTAGGCTTGGGGACCATGACGACATTGGAGACCCATGTGGGGTAAGAAACCTCGCGTATGAACCTGATTTCTTTGAGCCGTTGGACCTCGGCTTGGATAGCTCGATACTTGTCTGGGTGGAAAACACGTCTTTTTTGTTTGACAGGGGGGTGGTCTGGAAGAATGTTAAGCTTGTGAGTGATGATGTCGGGGGAGATGCCTGACATGTCGGCATAGGACCAAGCGAAGACTGACTGTTTTTCCTAGAGGAAGGTAATGAGCTGTTGGCGGAGTTCTAGGCTGAGGTTTGTGCCAATGCGAATTTTCCTTTCCGGGGCGGTAGGTGACAGGGATACCCATTCCGTGTCTTCTGCTGGATTAGGGCGTGGAGCCCTCTTTTCGCTCCCCTCAAGGTTGTCTCGCAGGTCATCAATGGGCTCTGAAGGGCTGAGGGGCAACATCGCATAGGTGCCCCGTCCCTGCTGAAGAATGGCATTAAGATGGCAATGCTCGATGGCTGCCCGATCACCCTGAATAGTCAGAATGCCGCCTGGGGTGGGTACCTTCATGAGTAGCATGTGGCCGGTGATAAAACACTGCAGCCCCCAAAGAATGTCCCGGCCTAAGATGAGGTTATAGGACGAGGGACAATCGACTATCAGGAAGCGGGTTGTTATGGAAGAGCGGCAATGAGCGGTTCCTACTGACACGGTTAGGCGGTCTGAGCCTAATGGCTGCACTATCTCGCCAGAGAAGCTGACAAGGGGATCATGGTTGTTGTACAGTTTGGCTCGGTCCCGTCGGAGCCCTCTGTAGCAGTCGGCAAACATGACACTAACGGTGGCCCCCGTGTCTACCAGGGCTCTATGGCACCTGTAATGATCCACTTGCACATTTATTATGAATGGCTCACTGTTGTGGCAGTTGATTGTATCCTCCCCTTTGCGAAATGTCACTTGATCCCACGCTGATGGGGTGATCGTGACACCTCGCTGGATGTCAAAGACTTCCAAGGGGGTTGTGCATTGCCTTTTTGTAGAAGGCTGGCGAAGGGGGGGGGCCGCGGGGCTCCGCCGTGCAAAGTTAGGATCTGACCATGCACCTCGATGGTGTTAGCTCCTGTTGCAGGAGTGCAATATTGGTGGAGTTGTCCATTTCGGACCAGATGTTCTATGGTATTGCGGAGGCCATGGCACTGCTCTGTTGTATGGTCATTATCGTCATGATAAGCACAGTATTTATTGTCTGTTGCCCGCCGAGGCTTTTTTGGATATTTGCTCTTAGGAGGTGGAGGAATCAGGTCTTTGTGCTTGGCCCATATGTCCGCGTATGTGGTGGTTAGAGTAGTGTGGACCTCGTAACGAGGTGGCGGGGAAGGACGGCGCTGGTGTTGCGGAGGGCCCTGGTCCTGTAATCTATAAGGGTGGTCGCGGTTCCGCTGTCCCCCGTGACGACGGTCGGAACCGCGTCCCTGGTCCCGGGAGGAGCCATGCTGTTTACTTTTATCTGGCCCTTTGTCAAATTGTTCATACTTCTGCTGAGGTTGCTGCTTGGGGGGAGGAGCGGGGAGTGCTAGTGTGGCTGGGGCAGAATGCCCAAAGGTGGCAAATTCAACGCGTGCCCAACGGACAGCCAGGTCCAACAACGCATCATAGGAAGCTGGAGGGTTCCTGTTGATCTCCATTAAGAAATTACCAGGGAGCAGGGCTTGGCGGAAAGCTTGCTCGGCCACCCGAGGCTCCAAGTTGTGGCATCGCGCGGTGGCGGATTGCCATCTAGACAGTAACTCGTGGAGGCCTTCGCCGTTCTTCTGCTTGATGTGGAACAGGGCGTCCACGCTGCGATAAATGTTGGCATGAAGTATAAAGCGGTTGAGGAAGCGTTCCGAGAGTTGGTCAAAGTTGTCGATGGAGTTGGGTGGTAGGTTGAGGAACCAGCTAAGTGCTTCGTCAGAGAGGGTCTCTTTGAAGGCGTGGCAGGCCAAGGCGTCTGTGTAGCGAGTGGAGCTACATAGCGAGAGGAATGTCTCCAGATGGAGATGAGGGTCCCCAGTGCCCTTATACTTGTCCACTTTGAAGGGCTTGGCCTCGGGGGGGGGGGGGCGCTTTTCCCCTTGTACTCGTGGTGTGAAGGGACTTGGGCGATGTCCATAGCCAGAGAATAAAGGTCGCGGGTTCCCGCGACTCTTGACCCCGTCAATCCGCGAAGCCAACTGAGTGACAGATTGGCTGAGCTGGAGCAGTAGGCGAGTTTGCATGTCGAGAGGTGGGTCGGAGGCGTTGGCAGAGGTAGGAGTGGGGATTGTAGATGGTTGAGGGGCTGGTAGTGGAAAAGATGGATTTGTAAGTGGGTGGGTGTAGTGGACGATCTAGTTAGGGCCTCCCAGGATTACGGAACTGCTCGGGCCTTGGTTAGGGAAAGATGTAGTGGCGGGCTCTGGGGTACCAGCGACCCGTGCCGCGCGGTCCAGGCTGTCATTGTACACGTTACGATTGTCTAACGTGGCGCGGAGCAAGAATTGTTCCTTTTCCAACTCGGCAATGCATACCCGGTATGCCTCATCCTCCGCCCTCTCTCTGGCTGCTTGCTCGCGAAATGAATGGAAGTCGCGCCTTTGAATTTAGAGGGCGGCGACGGGGTCCGGATGGTTTATGGAGGTTGCATTGCTGGTTTGGGGAAGGGATGCATCTCTAGATTGGAAAAGTTCTTTCTCTATCTGGGTGTCAGGGTCATTGGGGTCATCTGCGGTGTCTATTGTTTCGAGCTAAACGCGAGTTCCACAAGGTTGAGTTAAATGTGAGTTCCGTGAGGTCGGAGTTAAATGCGAGTTCCGCAAGGTCGGAGGTTCGAGCCCCCCTCCTTCTAGCGCCAATTGTTTCTACCTGTCCCGAGGTCACGGAACGGGAGGTCGAATTCTTGGAACCGAGTCTTGTACCTGCACAAGTAGCGGTGCGTCAGGAGTCGGGACTGGGGTGGCCCAGTCTTCAACTCTCCGATGCTTAAGTTAGCGCTTAGTGGCTACTTATCGAGTACGGGAGTGTTTAAAAGGAGTTTACTGTGTGCTTACCTCTTGTGGGAGTTTGTGCCTTTATTATAGGCTAATGTCAGGCGCGGCGGCCTCAGTCCTCGATGTGGGACTGTTTGTGGTCCTCTGCGGCACCTCCCTTTTGGGGGGTGTTTTGCCGTTGGAGAGTGGATCCGGCAGGTGGATTGCTGCCGGACCTTCGCCCTCTAGGTACCTGTGAAGGGCTCACCGTGCTGTCTTGCCCGGAATGATCTCCGGCGACCGGGTAATGGTGTCACATTCTCGGCTTGGCCAAGTATTTTGGCTATGTACTAACAGAGACTAATACACATACTTGTGCAAATAGAGTTGCACGTACAAACGGAAAATTATTTAGGGAAAGGAAAAGCCTACTCAAAAATCTAAAACATAAGTAAACGCTTGTTGGTTAGGAAAAAATTTGTTGAGGAGTTTAACCCAACAATAGATATTGACTGGAGCAAGAGCTGACCGAGAATGTTGAGAGGTTTTCTTCGCTTTTTGACTTGAAGCTTGACCGTTGAGAAGGGGACCTGTAAAAAACTCTCCGATGGCCAAGTCGATTCATGTCTTAGTTGAGTCTAAGTAAAACTATTCCAAATTGGATATTATACCTCTCATCGTTTCACTACCTATTTATAGGTGAGAGACTATTTGTACCGCAAATAACCTTGTTCGGCAAGCAACGCTATCACTTGGGCCGCAAGTATTCTTGTTGAGCAAGTCGCCATCAATTCTACAATAACTGTTTCTTATTATTATGATCATTGCATGCTTACCGTTGTAATCATTTATAGATGATCATTGCCACAATAACCGTCGGCTCACTTATGACAAATTAAAGCGACTTGTTTTGGCCACGATCCTCAGTAAGGAATAAAGAGGTAACTAGCTACCAAACTAAATAGAGAGGGGATGCGGGCGTGCCACCTCGCGGACGAGGAAAAAAGATACGTGAGATCTTGACTTCCTGATCAAATGGCGGGCTTCAGGTGCCACCTCGCGAACGAGGAATTACAAGCACTAAGTGATTCGATACTCACGGTGTGTCGCGAGCAGAGCAATAATAGGGATCAAGGGAGAGTCTGACAGGGCTCCGAGCTAAGGCAAGGACGCGCTTAGGATTCGTTTTCGAAAGGCTCGAAGGGAGATTGTAGAGAGAGAGCTTCAATAGGGAAGCGAAAGCAAAGCTTCGGGGAGCGTCTGGAAGTTCAACTGGGTTGAAGGTTTTGTTGTATTGTTGTTTGAGTTGTTGTGTGTGTGTGTTTTTTTTAGAGAGAACTCTCCTCATATAGCGACTCGCATCCTCCCAGAAGAAAGATAATCATAATCCAATTCGGACTTATAGTCAGAATGCTACAAGGACACTGTTTCACTCGCACGAACCAATCATCCGCATGATACGTGTCCAGCCGCGTGATTGACTCCGCCTGGGCTACTGTTTTCGCGCTATCCAAATGTAGACTCATACGCGAACTCAACCACGGACATCCTTATCTCACGAGCTGCTACAGTCCTTGTCACACTCCGCCCCGCGCGCCTCCGAAGCTCGCGACTTTGAACGGGCTTTACATTAAAACGGGCCACAGGTATTGGCCCAAATGCTATCCAAAACTTATTACGAGTCTTGGACCAAAATATCAGCTCGTGTACACATCTACTCATGCATCCAGCTCGCATGCAACTCATGTCACTGTTTTGATATGTGCGAACTCCTCAGCTCGCCTGATAATTTCAGTCCTTATATGTGAAGACATTTTCGCATGCGAACTCTGCTATCCAGCTCGCATGATCTCGCTGGCGGGCCATCACTTGTGAATCCAATTATTTTGGGCTCGTCGGTGTGACGTGGACTATGAATTTAGTTAATATTCACTTAGACATTTACTGTCCAGTAAAATATTAATTTGAGTGTAAACATTGCCCCCCCAGCCTCGAAGTCATGAATGTCAAGAATGATTGAAGGGATTTATGTTCATGTAGCGGTATGGCTTGGGTCATACATAAAATAAGTGTGAGTAAACAAACTTGTGAATAGGCCTTGAAACCCAAGCATCCAGCAAAGCATTATAGCGAAACTGCTGTACGATTCGCCTAGTACCATATTAAACTGATAATCATGAACTTAACATAACTAGGCACCTTGGACTTGAACTTAACGTGCATTCCTCTTGCACTTCGCCTGCTCTACTCAGAAGACATGGTATATTACACATACCTCGAGCGGATGTAGCTTGAGGGGTGAATGAATGGATTCAAAAATTTCCCTTCGCTTGAGCTCTTGGCGACAACGAACCATCTTCGTGATAATCATGGAGTGACATTGGCCATGTACTTCGCTGCCCCCCAGTGCGAACCAATGAGAGTTAAACGAAGTTTTTTAGAGACTACAAGGATTGGCCTAAATAATGACCAAGACACCTCAAGAAGGGTCTAAAGTCTGAAATGAAGAATCTCTTTATTTAGGGACTTTGGAATAGGCCATAATCTTGTACTTGTCTTTTGGTTAGATCTTGTACGTTTACAAAGAAATGAAGAGATGAGTACAACTAATTGCATGTAAATCTTTATTTAGGGCCTCTGGAATATGCCTCAATCTTGTACTTGTCTTTTGGTTAGACTTTGTACGTTTTCCAAGAAATGAAGAGCTAATCACATTCTTGTCTCTCGGGTTGCCCCCTAGTGTTAGGCGGCGGAGCGTAAACGCGATGGCGAGTAGCACTATTTGTTTTGGCCACGATCCTCAGCGCGCGGAGCAGAGGTTTCTAGCAGACAAAGAGAGGGGAGTGTTGCGGGCGTGCCACCTCGCGGACGAGGAAAAGGTTGATAGGGGGTGCGCTTGACTTCTTGATCAGGCAGAAAGGGGGGTCACAGGTGCCACCTCAGAGGAGGATTTACGAGCACAAGCGGGTCGATACTCACGGCGGCGCGAGCAGAGCAATCACAGGGAGTTCGGAGGGAAACGGGGATGCAGAGTCCGGAGAGCTCTGGAGAAAGACCTAGGCGGCGGCGCTTAGGGTTAGGTTTTCGAGGAAGGCTCGAAGGAAAACTGGGTTTCAGTTTGTGATTGTCTGAGAGTTGTCTCTTAGTTGTTTGTTGTAAAAGTTGTGTGTTCTTTTGAGAGAGCTTTCGAACCCTTTATATAGTGGAGCTTGACTTGCGGCAGAAGAGAGAGATAATCCTACTTCAAGTTGGATTCGGAAAACCTAATAGCACAAGGGCACTGTTTCGTCCATGCGAACCAACCATCTTGTGACACATGTCCAGTTCGCACACTTCGTTCCGCGCATAGGGCATTGCTTCTGCGCTGCCAACTGTAGACTCCTATGCCAACTGGAATTAGGAGCATCCTCATCTCGCGTCCATTTCGCGGGCTATTGCAGCTCGCGAGCCTTAGAAGGGTTTTTTATATTTAATGGGCCATAGGGGTTGGCCCGAAGCATGTCAAAGACTTGTAAAAGTCTTCAACGTTTGTTGTGGTGCGCGCGGACTTCGCATGTCGCTTCCTCGCGAAGTCTTCTACGCGAGCTAGTTCGCCACCTCGCCTCGCTTTGCCTACGCGGAGAGTCCATCTCGTCCCGCCTATGCGGACTGACAATCTCGCCTCGCCTCGCGGACTGTTGAATAGTAATTCCGCGCGAAGGCATTCCGCGTGCGAGCTAAGTGTTCCACGCGAACTGCGTAGTCCGCCTATGTCCATTCCGCGTGCGAGCTAAGTGAAGTCAAGTTCGCATGCAGTTCGTTCCGCGCGAAGTCTAACTTGGCTCGCGTGGTCTTACTGGCGAGCTATCACTTATAAACCTAGAGAAACTCCATCTCGCCGGTATGACATAGTCCAAGAAATAATTAATATTCACATAGACATTTACTGTCCAGTAAAATATTAATCTAGGCGTAAACACTATTAACAGTGGTCGTGGGATCAGGAGGAGATGGAAGATCCTCGCGCTCCCAAACACCAGCGATATGGCGCTTTAAGAAACGACCATTAATAGGACTGCGGTGGATGGTGCCGTCTTGGGTAAGATGCGATGAATGATAAAGGGTCCTTCCCACCGAGCGGACCACTTGCCCCGGCCCTCGGTTTTCTCCCCAAGGGGGAGCACAGCGCGCCATACTGTTTGGCCCTCTGCATAACTCCGTCCGCGAGTAACTCTATTATAGGACCGCGCAACGCGCTGCTTCTCGAGGATGAGATTGTTGGAAGCAGTGATACGGTGTTCATCGAGGTCTTCGAGCTCCTGCCACATTGCCTGAACGTAATCGTCGCCAAGTAATTGGTGTTGTTCCTGGACGTGAAGCGAGGCGACGTGAATCTTAAGGGGTAGGACGGCGTCATGACCAAACATAAGAGCATATGGGGCGGTATCTGTCGGACCGCGCTTGGAGGTGCGGTAGGCCCACAAAGTATGGTAAAGCTCTAGATGCCAGACGCGCGGGTTCAATTCTAGCATCTTGCGCAAGATACTGAGGATAACCTTATTGCTCGCCTCCGCCTAACCATTGGACTGTGCATAATAGGGGGACGAATGTAGGAGCTTGATACCATAGCCGGTGAGAAATGTGACCACAGAATTGGCCATGAAAGCTGCCCCCCGGTCTGTCACGATGCATTCCGGAAGACTGAAGCGGGAGATAATGTTGCAGACGATAAAGTTGCGAACCGAGGTCGCCGAGGCGACTTTAAGTGGTTCGGCTTCAACCCACTTGGTAAAGAAATTGGTGGCCACGATAATGAACTTGTGCTGCTCGGAGGAATGGGGGTGAATAAGGCCGACGAAGTCTATCGCCCATCCTCGACCTGGCCATGGTTCAATCATTGGCTGCAACAGAATGTTGGGGATGTGTTGCACTGGTCCGTGAGCCTGGCAATCCTGAAAACCTTTGGCGAAAGCGATACAGTCCCTGAGAATGGTAGACCAGTAATAGCCGTGGCGACAGATTAACCACCGCATTTTGGGCCCTGCCTGGTGCAAACCACAAACCCCGCAATGAACCTCGTGCATAAGCCGCAAAGCCTCGTTGCCATACACACAGCGGAAGTCATTATCGTCTTCGCCTCGCCGGTGAAGCTCACCATTGCGAAGCACGAAGTTGAGGGCGAGAAACCTCATTTGCCGTGAACGAGTGGCGTCATGAAGGTTTTTGAGGTAGGCGATGAATGGTAGCCGCCAGTCCTCATCAATAGGGTCTAAGGCAACGACATCAAGAGTCCGCCTTATATTGCCCCTAGCAATAAAAGAAGGAAGAGTGCGTCGTTCGACCTTGAGTAGTCGTTCTCGCACTCCGTCTCGCAAGCTAAGGCCGGATGCAATCTAGGCGAGCTCATTCGCCGCGAAGTTGAACTCGCGCAGAATGTGCTCGATGTGAACGTCATCGAACTGGTCCAATATGTCAAACGCTTTGTGCAAGTAGGGCTCGATGGACGAACTCAAGCATTTAAACTTCGCCACCAACTGGTTGACGACCAATAAGGAGAAGCCGAAGGCTTGAACCTCGCAGACCCCTAAGTCCAGCAAAATTTCCAGTTCGATGATGAGCGCCTCGTATTCCGCCTGATTATTTGTACATTTAAAATCCAGCTGGAATGAATAAGAAAACCGGTCTCCTGCAGGGTTCTCGATGGCGATCCCGGCACCTGTAGCGAGTTCGGTACGCGATCCATCAAAATAAAGAGTCCATGGGGTGAGTGAAACAGCGGCGAACTCCAACTCGCGGTACGCTGTTAGTTCGGTTGGTGGGTGATGAGCGAGAAAGTCCGTTATGGCTTGTCCTTTTACTGCCTTTTGCGGAACATATTGTAAAGAGAACTTAGACAAAGCCAATATCCATTTGCCTATGCGTCCCCATAGTATAGGGCGGGAAAGCATGTATTTGACGAGATCAGATTGAGCGATCACCACCGTGGTAAAGGCTAACATGTAGTGGCGGAGCTTGCAACCTGCAAAGAATAGGGCGAGACATAACTTCTCCATTAGAGAGTAGCACGTCTCGCAATCGGTTAACACCCTGCTAAGGTAATAAATGGCATGTTCCACCCCTTTCTCATCGTCTTGTGCCAAGAGTCCGCGAATGGACAGATCGGCAGTGGCAATGTAGAGCTTAAGCGGAACGCCTAGGCGAGGTGGAACCAAAACAGGAGGGTTCGTAAGGTAGTCCTTGATACGATCGAAGGCTTCTTGGTGTTGTGGCTCCCATACGAACTCGGTTGCCCCCTGGAGCTTGAGGAAGGGTGAAAAGGGCTGAACCTTCCCTGCCGTGTTTGAAATGAAACGGCGGAGGAAGTTGATTCGCCCGATCAATTGTTAGAGCTCCTTCTTAGTTGTAGGAGGCGAGGCGGTTATTACCGCCTGCGCCTTGTCTTTGGGGATCTCGATACCCCATTGGAGGACCAGAAATCCTAGGAAGTCGCCTGCCTCTGCGAAGAACACACATTTGGTGGGGTTCATCTTCAGGTTATGTCGTCGCATCCGCGTGAAAACCTGTTGGAGGTCTTCAACATGGGTCACCCGCGTTTTGGTTTTAACCACCACGTCATCGATATAAACTTCAATCAGCTTCCCCAAGATATCGTGAAAGATAAGGTCCATGGCGTGCTGATACGTTGCCCCCGCGTTCTTGAGCCCGAAAGGCATGACAATATATTCAAACGCACCTGCAAACCCTCGGCAGCGGAAGGCGGTCTTGTGACGATCGTCTTCAGCAACAGGAATCTGGTGGTATCCGGCGGTTCCGTCCATAAAGGATACCACTTCATGCCCCGCAGCTACATCAATGAGGAGGTCGGCAACATGCATGAGGTATATATCCTTGGGCGTTGCGTTATTGAGGTCCGGGTAGTTAACAAAGACGCTCATTTTGCCGTTCTTCTTGCGGACAGGAACTACATTGGATAGCCATTCGTTGTACTTGGCCACGCGAATGATACCTGATCGATGCATGTTTTCAATTTCTTCCTCGACTATGATCTGGGTCTCAGTTCGCATGAATCGGTCATCCTGGCGGACTGGATGTCGAACAAGATAAGTGGGCAGCCGGTGACAAACTATGTCCCGAGACAAACCAGGCATGTCTTCGTACTTCTTGGCGAAGCAATCCCTATATTCGCGTAGGAGGGTTAGAGAGCTTCCCGTTCGTCCGCCGCCAACTGAGCACTAATGGAAATGAGCATGGGCTTCTCTACAGTCCCCACGTCGACTTGCGAAATGGGGTCGCGCACTTGAGGTGGTGTATCGTCCAAGGCAGCGGGAGCTAACTGAATAACTTCCTCTTTGGTATCGGTATAATCCACTATTTCGTCTACGTATTCCATAGTCGCGACCCTGTTGTAGGCTTCGCGTTCCGCCTAATATGAGAGGAGTCTCTCACACAAGGACTCGCCAGCCTCGTGTGCCACTTCTGAGGAGGCACTATCCATCAGAGGGTTGTAGGGGATCCGCGATGGTGTGAGGACGTTGTAAGTCGTCCCTCGCCTGGGTGAGCCCCCATCGCGTTAAATTGGAGGACGTGACCCCATAGGGGCGGCCTTTGGAATCGACGCCTTGGATGTCCAATGGGCCCAAGTCAGTATTGTAATAGCGGGCGTCATTGAAGTTGGCAGAGATGGAGAAAGGACGCGGATCCTCTTTGATGAGGACCGCCTCGCGTTTCTCAGTATCCCAGATCATGAGTTCTTGGTCCATAGAGGAAGGCACACAGAAACTTCTATGGATCCAGTCGTAGCCTAGGATCATGCTGTAGGATGAAGCGCATTTGGCGGCGAAGAAGGTATAGACCCGTGACGCCGGTCCTACTTTGACTTGTAAAAATAACAAGCCTAGAGTTCTGGAGACTTGTCCGGTGAAGTTCTTGACTGTCAGGGATGTCGTTTGAATCATTGAGCGCGGGATACTAAGGAGTCCTATGGTACAGGTTGTAATGACATTCACCGTAGCTCCGGTATCAACCATGACTTTGTTGACCATGATCCCTTCAACTTCAGCCATAATGTATAACGGCCTCACGTGAGTGGCCATGTCTAGGGTTGGTGTGGAGAAGGTCAGATTCTGCATGCGTGTGACGCTGCTCGTAGCTTCCAATTGTGGAGCGTCCTCAGGTTCCGCCAAGACTAGACCCATTTCGTTGCTACAAGGCGGGGACATGTCGCAGACATTTTCGCTACTGACATTTTCGCTACATGTTGTGTTTGGAGGGAGAGCATATCTTTCAGATATGAAAAACACCATCCTAACCTGGAAAGAGAATTGCTCGCGGACTGGGATCAGTGGAGTCTCAATGATCCCATGTTCTCCTTCAAGCACAGCGAATGCGCTCTCCGCTGGGTTGACCTCTTCATCCTCAGGCCATGTAGAGACTTCAAGCATATTGCAGGTGAATGATTCCCCCTGATCTTCTGCTTGGTCTTCTTCTAAGTCAATGCGAGGCTCGGAATGAGCCTCGTCGTTCAGTGAATTCTCTCGGAAACGCTGGGCCATCAACTCCGCGAAGTTAGGGCTGGAGGTAGTACTTTCGGCACCTGGTGATGCGTCAGTCTACGTCCGCTGTGGTCGCCACACGAGTTTGGTCGAGGGCTGTTTGTCCTCAGCTGGCTGCTTATCCACGGCTAGAGGAACCTTGGCATTGTCATTTTCCCTTGACGGAGGAAGGGCTGAGATTCGAGGCTCCTTCTTGGCCTCCGGCTCCGGGTTAGTTTGTGGACGGGGTTGTCGTGGTCGTGGTGGTTCCCTCCTTGCCTCGGGGTCCTGGCGAGGAGGCTCCCGGGGCCGTGATGGTCGAGACGGCTCACGCCTTGGCTCGGGCTCCAGGGTCGCGAATAGTCTTCGCCTTGCTGAAGGGAGTGGTTCCCTTCTTCGTTCAACCTCCGCCGATCGCCGGCGCCTTGGTTGAGGAAGCGGTTCCCTTCTTCGGTCAGGCTCCGGTGAGGGTCTGCGTTGGGAAGGTTGTGGATCCCTTCTTTCCGGCTCCGGAGATGGCCTGTACCTGGAAGGTTGCGGATCCTGTCTTGGTGGTACGGCGAGGCGACATAAGACGTTTGCCTTCGGAGAAGGATCATCTGCTACCTGTGCACACCCTTGGAGGCGTTATAGGTGGCCTTTGGAGTATTGCATGTAGGCCTTATGCTTCTCTCCACATCCGCTCAGGTTTCTGTGGGAGCTGCGAGGGTCGTACGACGCCATCATCGACAGCTCGCAAGGCACGCAGGATGCTGCCATACTTCTTCTGTAGCTTCCACTTACTGGATCTGGTAATGGTAACTGGCCTACCCCCTCGCTGCGTGTACCATATCCCCTCCTTGATCGCTGATTTGGATGTCGGGGGAATGTAGGGGTCGGTCAAGATACCTTGACGAGGGCTTGAAGCCTCGTTTTCCTGATACCCGCTGTCGGAGTCAGATAGGTCCATCTCGCTTGAGGCTGGAGACGAAGGTACTTCGCCCGTCTAGTGTGATTGGACGAACGTCTTGAGGCGTTTGATCCTCTATTCCAGCTCTTCGCGAGTCATGGGGCTCACGGGTTGGTAGTTTTTAGCGGGGGACGGTGCATCGTCCCTCATAATAGCTTTGCCCTTATCTCTTCTTGAAGGGCAATTGCGCTCCAGTCTGGCGACCAATTGTCTCGCGGGGTCGTCTGGGTTTCCCCTCTGGTTAGCCGGGACGGTATAGTTGTTCGCCGGTCGCTTCCGGTTTTGACCTGGCGGTTCGTGCGGACCCGCGTTTGGAGATATGTCCAGCGTTATTTTGCGCTGGCCGATACGAGGCCAAGCGATGTCAACTGTTGCGATCATGAAGTGGCCTTTATCCTTGAAGCGAATGTACCCGAGGTCGAGCCAGTCCTGGACTTGATCTTGAAGCTGCTCGCAATCGCAGGTTCTATGTCCCCAACTATTGTGGAACTTGCAGTGTATGCGGCCTTCTCTGTATTCGATGTAGGGTAAGGCTCTGGCCACTGTGACGAGTCCGTCATCAATAAGATCGTCCAAGACCTCGTGTGCGAGGTTGACGTTATAGGTGTACTGGCGGGATGGCCAACGAGCATTGTCATTGCCCTCTTCGCGGCTTCTCTTGGGTGTCCGGCGTCAATTGTCACACTCCACCCCGCGCGCCTCCGAAGCTCGCGACTTTGAACAGGTTTTACATTAAAACGGGCCACATGTATTGGCCCAAATGCTATCCAAAACTTATTGCGAGTCTTTGACCAAAATATCACCTCGCGTAGCACATCTACTCATGAATCCAGCTCGCATGCAACTTATGTCAATGTTTTGATATATGCGAACTCCTCAGTTCGCCTGATAATTTCATTCCTTATATGTGAAGGCCTTTTCGCATGCGAACTCTGTTATCCAGCTCGCATGATCTCGCTGGCGGGCCATCACTTGTGAATCCAATTATTTTGGGCTCGCCGGTGTGACGTGAACTATGAATTTAATTAATATTCACTGAGACATTTACTGTTCAGTAAAATATTAATTTGGGTGTAAACACGACTGTCAAATCCCAAATCTAATTTGAGAATTATGTATAGATAATTATTGTCGTTTCGAATTTGTAGATTTTAATTAGTTCAATTTCAGTTTTTATTTTTACACAGAAATTCTTGATTGTGGGAATAGTATCGGAATATTTGGTTTAAAAATATTAGTGTAAGGATTCTTATAAAAAAAAAAATTCGTATAGAGTAAATAAAGAAGATAGTAGAGTAACAATAACCGCACATTTTTTGTTTTTGTTTTTTCTTCTTTTTTTTTGTGTCCGAGAAAAGAGCTTGTGACATTTACAATTTACCTGTATCTCTGTCCATCTTGTGACCAAATGACCTATCAACCTCGCTCACAACTTTTGGACAATTACAGGTTGAAGACGACGAATGGATTGGCTTTTCCCTAGCTGATTGATATTGTATCTTTCGTCTCTTACAAAATGATGGAAAACTTAGAAAACTAATGGATAACAATTTGGTCAAATGAAACTATCAAGCCATATATACGTAATTATTAGTGGGCCTTAAAATTAATATTATTTTTTTTTTTCTGAGGGGGAAGGGATAGTTCCATTGATCATAGATCATAACGATCAAAAGGTCAAGCATGAATAGTCTGAAGACCATACAAACAACATAGCTGAAAAACTAAATACGAAATACATCTAAGAATTGAAAAACTAACAACTTAAAGGTTGCGGGTTCAAACATCATTGAGATATGTAGGGTTTGTGAGTTTATTTAATAAAAAGTTTTTAAAAAAAAATGAAAAACAATCTCAAAACTACATCTAAAAATATGGATATGGAACTAGAAAACATGTAACCTCCTAAACTCCAATAACGTCTCACCTTTCAATCAAATCAGACCTAAGACCCAATGATGTTTTCATCGAATTCAAAAGAAAGAGAGAAATTGCTAAAGCTTAGAATGGGTCTTTCTCCCCCTTAAGCTCAACATAGAGAAAAAAGAGGAGAAGCACATGGAGAAAAAAGAGGAGAAGGTCCAACAGACCCAACTCAACAAAGCCACAAAGGGGTAGCTCAGAAGAGCCCAGCCCAGTGCCCCGCCTTCCTCCCTCATTCACCCATACAGTCCCGACCGCCATGAAGGTCTTCTAGGGGACTCCGCCGCCGCCGGTTCAGTCTGGTGGCTTGCTTGGTCAGAGGACCATGACGCCGTCACGAAGCAACCTCAAAATCCGACTACCTTCTCTTCTGACTCAACAGTAAGATCCGCTACCGCCGCAAGGTCGTCGACGCAAATCCAAGCCTCAAACTCTTACCTCCGTCAAAGACGCTCACAGCCTCCTCGAGTCGTCGCTGCTGCTGAATTTCACTACCAATCAAGACCCACTATACGCACCGTCACTAGACGAAGGCCTTCTCACTTCTGTGACCCCGGCCCCTGAAGAAACCTTGCGCCTCCACTCACTGAACAACCACGGATACTTAAACCACGGTCTTATCCTGCTTTCTATCGACAACAAAGATGTCGGATACCACTACGCGCAAGCGGGAAACCAAGGTCGCCGCCGCCCTCTGTCTCGAAACCCTAGGGTTTCGGTTTTCTCAGCTCCCGGAGAATACGGAGCGAATGTTTCGTAAATTAATAGGTTGTTATATATAGAGCTGGAGTACTGTAAATATATAAACTCTTAAAATTAATGTTGATTAAATACATACATACAAAATAAATGGGTTATATGATCAAAAGAGCACATTACAGAATATAAATTCTTGTTCTTTTATTGAGTTGTTTTTAAATGATTGTGAGTAGAACATAACATAAACTTTTCTCAAAAAAAAATAAAAAAAATAAAATATATATATATATATATATATATATATATATATATAGCATAAACTCATCAACCTCATCTTAAGAAATATCAAGAACATGTGTCAAAAGAAAAATAAATTATACATGTAAATATAAATATAGATCATATCTAGAGCGGGGCTCTGTTTTGAAATTAAAGTTATCACCTATAGATGGACAAGCGGGAAAAATTGTAGGTTTTGCATTGATCACCTATAGAAGGTCCTCCATTGACAACATGTCGACGTTCATGAGGCCTGGAGAACTTGAGGACGAACATGTCCCATGTGAATGCATCTGGAGGCGATTATGCAAAGTCAGTGTTCCGATCGCCACTTTCGGATATGGAATCCGCCTCGTTGTTGACAGCAGGAGGCTGACCGCAAAACAATGAGCCGAGACGACTTTGGTGCACACTGCAGTCCCAAAGGAGATGGCTAGGGCAACGGCAATACGATTAGAGACTTCATTTGACATCTTGGAATGAAAGAAGTAAGGCAGAGGGTGCTGAACGACAGCAAAAACTGAAAAAAGTTAAACCCTATCAAAGGAGGAGAAATGAAACAATAAGTTAGTGAGGCTTTTGTAAGTTTTGTTGTGGTTAATAAGGAGTTAAACCGCCAGCCAGTTTATCATTAAAAAAGTATGATATCTTTACTATTAGAAAGTCAAGCATGGCTTTGGTGTCTTTGATGAAACTTTTTTTCTAATTGCCTAAAAATCCAAGGTAACAAAAAGATCTCAAAGAAATAAAAATAAAAATAAAAATATATGGGTTTAACCGTAAAACACCATTGAAATTCAAATGAGAAAAAAAAAATCATAGTAGTTTCATCCCATTTTTAGTGAAGCAGTTTATCTACAAAAAAATAAGATTCATATAAAAATGGTAGATACACATCTCTTTATTTATACAAATTATATAAAACTTTTTGGGTACGTAAAATTACCAAAAAAATACATTCATATCAAAAGTAAAGAAACCTAGTTGAAATAAAATATCTCGTTGTAGACATTCATATTAACTATTTTACTTCTAACACTTTTTTTTTTTTTTAATTTTTAGCTGGAATCGAGTACCAATATATTTTGACACCACATATGAATATTATGTAATGGTTCCCAAGAATTGATTAATTTAGTTTTACACAGGATTGTACATTTTAATATTGAAAGTTCCGTTAAAGACTTTGGTGATGTATTGTCTTGTTTCGTTTTGATTCGGTAGACGTAAGAATTTTTGAAATTAGCTTGAGTAAGAGGCTCCTTGAGAAGAAATTTTATCAAGGAAAACTAATGGGAGAAAATGTTAATAAAGGGAAATCCCTCGAGGAAGATCTTAACAAGGTGAAACCCTTTAAAGGAAAATAAAAACTTTTGTGGAAGATGTGAATGAGGTGAAATAGTACAAGGAAAGATGAAACTTTTTGAGAAAAATCTCACTAATGTAAACTTTTTTTTTGAATAAATTGAGTAGCAGATTTAGAAAAGTATGTGTATTTAGTAAATGGGTTGTGTATTTACTGAATAAGTTGTGTATTTTAAATTAGGGTATTGTAGGAAGTTTGGGTATGTGTATCTAGTCAAATGTTAAACAATAAAATTAGTAGGTGTTGTATGAAGTATGAGATGTGTATCTAGTAATTATAAATGTGTTAATAAAATTTATCTTAGCATATTCATCTTACTTTTGAACGAGCAGTTCAAGTGAAATTTCTTTCATATATTTTTTGAAATGTACAAGGCTAGTAGTCTTAAATTGCAGAAAACTAATTCAAATAATTTGGAAGACTTGTACCCGTCATCTAATTTGATCATGTAATTATGTGATGTAATCTGACAATAAATTTTCAATTTATTCTCCAAAAAAATATGCAATATATATTACAAAAGAACCCGGATGATACAAACTTTTCCCAAGTTTTAGCTCTTGTAGTTCAATTACTTCAATCTATAGGAGCTCCTCTGCGATAGTAACCCACAAATTTACATTAGATAATTAATACATTTGAAGATTCAGCCCAAAATTTTAACAGCCATAGCAAAAACACTTCTTCTGTGCCCCATCAGAACGGCAAAGACCACCTTGCTTCTTCTTCTCCACGTCTCTGCAAGTTTTATCGCATTCTGCGTGAGTATGGCATGTCCCTTTAAACGATGTGCTTGCCGTCTTACAATACCTCATATGACTCGTATCAGTGGCTTCAACCATCTGTATTGCTGAAACATAGAAAGCAATGAACTAATTTTACCTTAATCGAAAAAAAGAATGAACTACTGACCAGAAATACTGGAATAATTCCAATTCTATGGTGCTGCAGTCCGTCAAATCTATGAATCTATTGGGAAAAGGTGTGGCATGTTATCGGATTACCTTGGTTGCGGACTTCTTGTAATCTTCGTCTATTAATGAAGTTTCTCTTGATCAAAGAAAAAGACGAAAAAACAAAAATAATTCTTGCGGGCTTATGCAGTTATGCATGTACTTGGTGAAGTATCCGTTAATGTGTTATAAGCTACAATGACGTTGTGGTTGATCCCCAATTGTTAGGGGGGGGGGGGGGGGGGGGGGGGGAGAGAGAACATAACAAAAAAACTTTAGGGATCCAATGGAATTTGATAAATGTTGGTTTCACTCACCCAAAGAAGCAATTAGCAGGGAAGCAACCACAAGAACAACTGTGTTATAGCCAACAGATTTCGCCATCTTTGAGAAACTTTGAGGTGGAGATCTTGTTACTGGTAGTCGAATGGAAGCTCCAACAGATTTGGCAATCTTATTCGAATTAACTTCTACAATTTATAAGGCAGAGTTCTATCATTTCTATTATTTAATTTCAGAAAAATTAGGCATGGATTGTGTAGTACCTATAAAAAAATCACAAGAGAAAATAGAAATAGACATGGTCGATTACTATTTTGATGAGTCTAATTACGTGCGGTTCTAGAAAATTTCAAGTGTAATAAACTAGATTGACGGATATAAGCACTAATTCAATACTATTTTTTAGGATGGCATCTTTATTATTAGAAAACCAAGTGCTCCTTTGGTGTCTTTGGTGAAATCTTTTTTTTTTTCAGTTACCCCGATATCTACAACAAAGCTACACCACCATATTGCCCGGCGCTTCAAACCGTCTCACAGTTTGGAAACCCTAGATGTAAGCGAAGGATATTCATGTAATCCCAGTCGTGGATCTTTGTCTCACTCAGAAAGACGATCATTTGACTTTTTGTTGAATCACACGCTACAGTGATTGCACTGCTGCATCATTACAATCCTCGGCAATTCCACACAAGAAATTCCATGGTAAAGGTGAACTAGTGTTGCGCCCTAAACCCTAGCATAGCGCCATGTAGAGTTTGTTGTTATTCAATTATTTTTGAGATTTTTTTTTTGATCAAATTACAGTTAGTTTGAGGAACGGTTTGTTTTTTTATTTCCATCAAAAAATCTGTTTGTTTTTATTATTATTTTATTAGATGAAAGGCATTATGTAAATATTAAGGTGTAGATGGCACCCGAGGGCGCGCTCCGTCGTTCCTCTGTGCATCCCCGGCCGCGCTCCGGCAACCCTCTCCGCACCCTAGTGTGCGCTTAGATGTGTCTTTTCGCACCCAGCGTGCGTTCATATATTTTAACTGTAAAATAAATTTGAGGTCTATTAAGTAGGAAGGTTGAAGTGTCAATCTTAAGAAGTTTGAGCCGAAACCCTCTATTTCAAGTCCACCCTACAAAAATAGATGAAAAAAGAAAGTGTCACATTTCATTTGAATTCCTCTTGGAACCAAATTAACCAAATCTATGATACAGAATCCAACAAGACAACTCCACCTAGTGACATCAACATTACACGAAGAAATTCGTATAAAAAAAATAATAATTACACCAAGAAATATCAAGAAATGGGTCTCCTCCTCAAACCCTAACATCATATTAGCTTCAACCCTTTGAAAAGTTTGGTCAGAGTATCCAATGGTGCATTATACTAATCCAAGTCCCATATGACCAAAACCCAGAAACACCCAAAAGGATCCATGGAAAGTGTTACTTGATAACTCCAACACACAGAGAAACTATTTCTATAATGAAGTGGCACTAGAGTCTGCAAAATTAATAAAAAGCTGCACATGAGGTTGTTGATGATGGTGATGACTCGTAGCTGAAACAAATGCACAGATAGAAAATAATGAATTTGTTTCAGGCTTCTCTCTCACTTTAATTTCTTCAGCTTCCGGTGTACATTTTTTCTATAACCAAACTCATAGAGCTCGGAGGCCATGGAGATTCTCTCGTACTGCCCCAGAAATTTGAAAACTATATTCACTGTTCAGTCAGATACTAACACTAAAATAAAATAAAAAAACGAAATTGAAAACAGAGGACCCAATTGAATACTAATTAATCACAAACACTTGGTGGGAATGAATCAAGGAATCTGGGTCGAGCTTCTCTGCTGCTGTTCTTGCTGGTTCTGATTTACACCTTGTGAGAATCAAAGGCCGAGCAGACTCTGATCCAAACTCCCCTTCTTTCAAATCCTCAATGCTTGCAGACTTGGCCATTCTCTCTCTGATTGAGTTTTCCAATCCCTTGAAAAATTCAATCTTTTCCTCATTTTGCTTCTCAGTTCTCGATTCTTGATTCGAAATGGACTCTCTTTCCGATGTGGGTCTCTCATTTTCGCTCCCATTTCCTATGCTCTGTTCTTGTTCTTCTTCCCCTGTTTTGCTCTGTTCTTCTTCTTTTTCTTCTTCCCCTGTTTCTTCTTCAGCTCTGTTTGGTGAGCCCCAAAATCTACAAGCTAAAGAAGACGACCTGTACGGCGCAGATCTGCATCGAGTCAATAGCAAAGCGTTCTTCGGCGGCGAAGATGAAGAAGCAGCTAAAGCAAAAGCCTTGGCTTTTCTTTCAAATTCTTGTTCTTCTTGTTCTTCTTCATCTGAACAAAACCCTTGGGCTTCTTCCCCATATCGGGTCTCGATTTTCACTGGTTCTTCTTCAATCTGAGCTTTAGAGCAAAACCCAGCTTGGAAAAACGGAACCCATTTCCGCCAGAGCTCTCTGCAAGAATTCTTGGGCTTGATTTTCCCCGGAAAGTCGCTGCAGAACACGGCGTTTTGGATCCACCCGAACCGTTTCCGGGTCGGAGCTCCGGCCCGTCTCACCCTTCCGGGCCGCGAAGAAGCCGCGGAGGAGGACGCCCGCCGGACACGGACCTGGCCCATGCAGGTTACTTTTGGCGACGAAGGCTCTTGTGTTTCGACAGCGGTTGTGTTCTTCTTCCTCACAAACATCGGACTCGAACGTAACCGACCTCGGCTTTTGCTCCCGACATTGCTCCGCAGAAACCTCATCAACGGCGGCGGGAACTTGTCGCTCCGACCCGGACTCGATATGGACTTCGCGGGTAGCTTCATTGTCCACCCACCAAAGCCTCCCTCTCTCTTTCTACAAAGCTCAAGATTGAAGGAAGCTCTCAGAAAATCTGAAATGGGTGACTCTGAAGCTCTCTTTGCTCTGTTTTGGCTTCAGTTTTGGTTTCTTCTACTTTTCTTTTCTTTTTGGTGTGAAAATTATTTTATCCTGTAATGGTTGCACGGATGGTGAATCGGAGTGTAAAGATTTTGGCTATATTTCGAGGTGTAGGGTTCTGTTTTGGACTCGAGGTCAGTTTTTATATTTTTGCATTAAACTTTTGGGACTCTATTTTGTACCGTAAGCAATAAAATATTACCCTGTAACTGCAATCACCTGCATTTGTTTATTGATGCAATCTTAACCGTCTGATCTTCATCAGTTTGGACTGGATGGTGATTGATGCATGCTTTCTTTTCAAGAATATACTCATTACTAATGCAATTAGTCTTTGCCTTGATCATGTGTGTAGGTTTTAGAGAGGAAAGAAAACATGAAGGACTTTACGTCAACTGGATTTATAACATTTAGTGTGATATGAGCAAATATGGTATGGATAATTGGAATGGATTAATGAAATTATATGTGGTTGTACCAATAAAACATTTCCGACACCCAAACCTAATATGAAATTGACAATTCAGAGGCTAATTTGGCTATACAACCAAGCAATATCCGTCTTCTTAAGTTTGCTTGTTTACTATGGTGAGCATCTCCAGCAGTGAGACTTAGAAATTGATATAATTAACAATAATTTTAAAATTTAGGTATCGATTTAACAATGTTGCTTCATCAGTAATTGTTATTTATTATGTTTTAACAAATTGTAAAGTGACATGTGAACTTTTAGCTATTGCTTTAGTTATACATAGATCATCGACAAATTTGTTAATTTCATTTAACAATTATCAAATTTAGTAATGGTTTATGTATCCTGTTGAAGTATTAATTTACTTCAAAAATTGACAAATTTCATTTTAGCAACACTGCTAGAGATATCCTTGTCATTGGCTTAAACAACGAGGGTGGCTAAATTTCTCAGAATTTGGATCCTATTTGGTAAAGAGGTTGGATTGTCCCAGTATGAGTGTTTTTGGACTATCGTATGTTCGCGGTAATCAATGTCTACTTCGGGCGTAACCGAATGTCCGAGCAGTTCAATACTTCAATTCGGTTCTTAGGTCGTTGTAAAAATTTGTAATGAGAATAAAAGTTAACCTCCAATCTTGAAGTTCCATCAACCAAACACCATCTTAAACAAAAGGGAAAAGATGTCATTAGGCCAAGTTCCATTACTTAAATCCCATCTTCAAGGTACTGATCATCATCAGTCAAAAATAAAAGCACTAATCATTATGTAGGTAAAACCATAATATTCCCATTATTCTTTTAGTGACAGAGACCCTAGCCGTATATCATCGTTGAGGACTTGAGGTTGGAAAAGGAAAGCCAAAATCTCCATCACGCAACTAAAATGGCTCCACATTCCTATCAATGTGTCTCTCTGCAAAGCCAGCGACCCATCCACCCACCCCACTAGAAGAAGTTTCTCATTCTCATTCTCATCTCACTCCCATTTTTTCCAATGTTGGCTCTACCCATTTCACACCAACCTACACTCTGCTCAGTGCCATGATAGTAATTTGATATGCTACTGAATAATACCCCTTTGGACCAAACAAGAAAACAGAAGGTCAACTTGAGTTTCAGAGGCACTAAGAAAAGAAGCAGGGCAAGGCAGGCACGTCAATGTGGGACTTGGAGTTCAACTTGGTAAGGAGTGTTGAGCTCTGGACACTAAGCATTAGAATAGGGACCGGATGAGTTTAATATTACATGGCCAGATTGCACGAAAGGCAAACTGCTGATTCTGTTTACATGGGAAATCTGTACACAGGTAATGTAGGGTAGCTATGATTTGAATCTATAGCTAACC
Source organism: Fragaria iinumae (assembly GCA_009720345.1). Lineage (NCBI taxonomy): Eukaryota > Viridiplantae > Streptophyta > Magnoliopsida > Rosales > Rosaceae > Fragaria > Fragaria iinumae. The sequence continues at coordinate 9,642,223 of CM019122.1, read as the reverse complement.
CATGACATTATAATGGCCAGGCTAACATCATATATATCTATAATATTCTAGAAAATTGGTAAATGACTACCATACCCCTTGGGCTGTATCATCAGGCTTCATAATCCATGGGTCTTTTCATCCCAACAACTGATTTTAGTGACTCAGATCCCCCCATGTTGTAATTCCAATGAGTGGTCTGCTCTTGTTCATTGTGAGCCTCATTCTCATCATCTGGGAAACAAAGGTTTGTGTTAGTCTGGGGACCAAATAGAGTATCAAAATTTATGCAAGGAAAATAAGCAAGGTTGAGATGAAGTCCTGCCTGAGACAGTAGAAAGATTTAACTGAGTCAGGCGTTTAACACAATCCTTCAATGCTTGAAGTTCAGTTTCTTTTTCTTGGAGTTTCGATTGGGCAGACTGCAGTTCGGATTCCAGCTCCACAATTTGGCTTTCCTGCTGTTCAATGAGCACATGGCATAATTTCTGGTCTAGCTCAGCTGGTAATACTCCTTGAAATTGCTCAATAACAATACCCTTTGCTGCTTGTCCGTGAAACTTTTGAGCTGAATCATCAGAGGCAAAATCCTAAAATGGGAACAAGAAATTTTGTCAGAAAGGAAAAATATGTAATGCACAATTTGATTTTCACAGTTATAGTTTCTTTTTTGAGTTGATGAAAAATAGCAAAAGCACAATGCTAAGATACACAATCAGGTCACATTAGGAGTAGGTTTCTAGATTTACAACATATGGTTGTCACTCTCTGGTACATCAAAGGTGTAATTAAAACCCTACTACTCTAGTGCTGATCAGTTTCAATGACAGCCGAACATGCATGATGCAGGAACGCCGAATTTGTGTCCACTATTTTATAAATAGCATAAGCTAATTGTTAGATGTAGTTGATAGCAACAGCATAAAGAAACATTCAACATTTTCAAATAGGATGTATTTGACATTAAAGACTGACCTTTCCCAGATTTCTGAACCCCTCTTGCTGAGGAGCTTCTGTAGAGCACCATGGAAGTTTTTGCAATTCAGACTCAAGTTCGGCTTCCAATTGATCCATGTCCATGACCTCTGCCTCTGGCTCCTGCTCCTCTGTAAGAACACTACTTGGACATTCAACATCAGATATTTGGAAGCTGGAAGCTCTCATATAATTAGGTTCACTGTATTCTGCACTTGACTTCGTGAGTTCTGTCTGGGAACGCTTGCAACTAGGGCTCTGATACTGTGTATTGGCTTCACTTTCAGAACAAGAAACTTGCTGACTCTGAGATGCTTTTCTTTTATTTAGCTCAGATTTTAACTCCTGCACAACTTTTGCAGTCTCATCCATGGTTGTGTTCAGCTTATTGATTTCAGCTTTTCCAGCAGTCATCATGTACATGATCCCAATATTAAGTCCCCAGTTAAACAGTGAGGTAGTATCTGAAGCGTACAACCAAAAGTAAACATCAGCATTTTTTATGAATTGCCAATTTGCCATACCAAAAGTTCTGAGCTAATCCATCATGTATCTGATTACAACTGCACAACAACGGAGATTAAATGCTTTCGTAGATTCTAATTAGAATTTCAAGAGTGATCTTGAAGGATCTCAATAAGAATAGGTCTGTACCAAACTCATCGGCCTACTTGATATCTCAACCCTCTGATAATTTGCAATGCAATCGTCTCAAGACAGCAGTAATATGTAACAGAATACCAGTATAATTAAACTAGAACATCTCCAACAATGTTGGCTTTTCCTCTTCAACCCAAAATATTTTTGGAAGATTACAATATTAAAAATGATGGAGACTGAAGAACTGGATATGTTTAAAAATACTTTTATAGCAAAGAAAACCATCAGGGTCCACTAAATCCTTCAGCAAAAGGAGATTCTCAAGTCAAATGAAAAATCAAATCCTTTGTAATAAGCTTGGCCCCAGAAATCATCTTCACCAAAAATGATAATATTCTATTCAAGATTCTTATGGACTCATCACTCATGACATATGAATCAAAGTATTTTTCTCTTCAAGATCCAAGACAAACAACAAAACCTCTATTCCAAAAGAAACCTTTTCATCAAATTAGTAATCAGACCCTACTTGTTTAAAATTCAACAAATCAGATCCAAGTTCCACAAGGTTGATGACACTATATACTCAAAAAATTTCAACCAGCAATGATCAAACACAAAAGTAATATTGAATCGAAAAGCAATAAATTCCATAAAAGAAACACATTGAGCATAATTCTTCATAAATTTCACAAATTAAAGAAAAGCACAATTTAGGGATCAACCTTTGGGATTCGAAGACGATCCACATTTGGAAGGAACAGTCTTCCTCCTCTTCAAGCAAACGCCAACTCTCCTCCCACTCTTCTTCTTCTTCTGCTGCTCCTCCTCCTCCACCGCATCTTTCTTCTTCTTCTTCAACCCAAGCTTCGTCTTCTTCTTCTTCTCCCCACTCCCGCCGTCGCTCGAAAACCTAAAGATCCCCTCCTTCACCTGATCCTCGCAGTCGCTGTCCCACGGAGGCCGAGAAACCGAACCAACGTCCTCCACGACGGCGCGCTTGTAGAGGTGGTTCTTGGCGAGGAGCCCGGTGGAGGCGGCCACCGCCGCGGCGAAGAGAGCCGGCCACATTGTGAACTCGGTGAAGTGACTCAGTGAGTGAGGAACTGAGAGAGAGAGAGAGAGAGAGAGAGAGAGAGAGAAGAGAATGGAGGCTCTGGAAATGAAATGTGAGTTGGTTTTTTGGTTAAGTGAATGGCTACACGTGGTTCTTGCTTCCAGGGTTTTGTGTAGTTGGGAATATTAATTTGGGTTTGAATCCTCCATTGGCTTTCTGGTTCTGTTTCAGTGGCCAAGTCTGTTCAAATGAGAGAGAGAGAGAGAGAGAGAGAGAGAGAGGGAGAGTGGGATCTAGTGTGGGGGTTTGACTCTTTGGTCTTTGGTTTAGTGAATTTAACCCACCAGTGATTTATTAGGTAATTACACTCTAACTGGGTAAGTGAGATTTTATCTTTGCTGCCAGAATCACTAGTTACTTGATTGGAAGCCCTAATTAGATGGAAGTTTGAGTGATTAGTAGTTATTGTTCTTATGTGACCAATTACAATCTTGGTAAATTATTTGATTATTGTGCTAATCAATTCAGTGGGTTGAGAGTTTTGCTAAAGGGATTATAAGAGCACATTACTCACTTGGAAAGGAAAAAAAATTTAATCAGAGACGAGTGAAATGAAATACAGTATATCATGAATTAGAAACAACTAGATTGAAGATGAAAGGAATTGTTATGTAAATGATTTCTAAACTCACGTGTCTTCCATTGGTTTGGTTAACAGGTTAAGGGTTATTGAAGAATCAATTCTTTTTTTTTTTATGGAATGGACGTCAAGTCTAAATAAACCGAAAAGAAATAATAATTACAACATGACATGCCCGCAAAGGCATGAGAATTGATGTCATGTAAGAGTGCTCTAGAGCATCCTACCGAAACTACCATGAGAGTACTCAAACATAAACCAAAAATAACTAAAAACTAGCAATTGATAGAAAGAATTGGAGAGACCAATCCTAACCTTTTATTCCAAGATCCACAGCAGTCCTACATGGAGATCCTCTATCGCCTCCACCACCATAATCTCTAGAGAAGTGATGGCCGAGTCCTCATTCAATTTGTTCTTTGATCCTTATGGTCGATCCACTTTGCGTTTCTTTGGTGGAGAGATCACCAAGGAACCAGCCAAATTAGGGAGGGAAAGTTCAAGAACAGGTCCAAGTTCTACAACCCCATCCTCTGTCATAGTAGCACTGCATTTTGAGTGTTTCCCAAGGTCCTCAAGCATCACCATTGCTGCAGATCTTTTCTTGCCAGAGAGCATAAGAGCTAAAGGTTTCGGTATCACCACCGCCGGAGTAGTTTGAGGCGCTGCCGACTTCTGCAAGAATTGCATAGAGGCCGTCAACTGAGCCGCAAACACGCTTGGCTTTGACAAGATGAAACCTGAAGCCAGGAAAGGGTTGGTCACGCCAGTGGCCGAACTAGGGTTAGGGTTTGGCGTAGGGTTAGCCCAAGATCCCTCCCCAGAGTGCAGCACCGCCCCCGACATGTTCGGCGGGCCCTAACATCTGCCGGGACAGTGCTCCAGCAGTCCGCAAACCCTGTAAAAACCACACATACGCTCGTACTTGAAAGTGAACATGGCTGCAGTTAGATCTTTACCTTCACCAAATTCAAACAACATGGGAGGGAAAGCTTGCTTCACAAGGGAAGAGATTTGGTGTTCGATTCGAACCCTAGCCTTCTTCCCATGGATCAGACATTGGTTGTCATGGTGAATGACCTTACCAAGAATAGAACCCACCATATAGAGAGACTTCTTCGTCCATAGATCCATAGGTAAACTGAATACCTCAACCCAAACTGGGACAGAGATGATTGGCACCGAGACTGCATCAGATCTACAGTCGTACTCCGCCAAAGTGAACACCATCTTCCCATAGAAGCAAAGGCCACTCTTGAGAAGTTCTTTGTGATCCGCCTCCTCCTGGAACCGTAAGACGTACCGATCTCCTTGGGGAAGGATCGTCAAACGGTTTCTCAGCCCCCAAAGCGACCCCATCGTCACCATGAAAGCTCATGACTCCACCTTCCTCTTCGGCGACAGGAGCTGCCCAACCGCATAGGAGTGACCGGCAAAAGCCGCCGCTCCTGCAGCCCCGAATGAGACCTTCCCATTCTCAGAGATCGCCAACGCCACTGCAACTCTTGAAACCTCATCAACCATGTTGCCGAATTTGTGTTTTGCTAAAAGTCTCAGAAACCCTAGAGAGAAAACCTAAAGCGAGAGATTTTTTTTTTTTTTTGAAGAATCAATTCATGATAATGAGGTTGGACCCAGACCCATTCTGATGCATGAATCTCATATAAAATCATTCACATACCTGCATAAGTTAGTAAACGCAAGAAACCTCATACTCGATTGGACTTGATTAGCGGATTATGAGCACATGTAACTTGGGTCTCGATGTCTAGTCGTAGTAACCATAGGGTTTCTGTCCACACCCTTGAATTATTTCCTTTCATTTTCATTCTCATTTCTACTAGCAACTCCAACAACATCCCCAAATCTTGAATTTTCTCTATTTTATGGAAAAATTTGGTGGTTTGTTCCAACAGATTCCCTAATTGTTTCGAAAACATTATAATTTTAGAAAAGGATCTATTATGTTGCACGGACACTGACACGGCGACATGATAAGGCGCGACACACCGACACGGCAAATTCAAAAAATCTAAGATCCGACACGGCTTGGACATGACAAATAATTAATATATTTATGTATTTTAATATATAAAATACATACTAAAAACATGAGCTCGAGACCATATGCAGTTATCAGCAAAGAGACGCTGCAATTGAATGGAGATTAGGAAACCCGCTGTCTAATTTGAAGTGGAAAATGGAGATGAAGGAAGAGGGGAAGAGTGGAAAATAGAGACTAAGTTGCAGTTTACAAACTAGATCAGACTATTTGAGTTTAAACATTGGCTAGGAGGTATAAATCATGGGTCTGGTTCAAGAGACAATTTTTAACACAAATTTTGACACTATTTTTGATCCCTTGGATCTTAATTGATCACATGGTTGTTATTGATTGTGAATATGATTTGGTAAGTGACATGGCAATAAATATTATTTTTCAATCAAAAATATAAATTAAACAATATATTTTTTATCGGAATTAAACAATATCTTTTGTAAAATAAATATTATAATCTATATGACTGTCCACGTAATTACTCATTAGTTATGTACTATGATGTAAACCCTACCTCTATATAAGGAGGCTAATGAGAATGAATGAGAACACTTCTACATCCTCTCAACTATTCTCTCTGTGTCTTCTATTCTTCTTTTCTCTACTTTACAATACGTTATCAGCACGCTCCATGATGATCAACGAGTTCTTTTGGTGCAACTTTGTTGCTTCTAAGCCATTACTCAAGATCTATGAGCTTTATATTTCAATTTACCTTCTCTATACTTTTGTATGTTGTATCAATTTATAGTTTTTTTTTAATTTTGTCTGCCGATTCACCCCAAAGTCGATCATGTTCTGTATGCTTTCTCTTCTTTGCTTATGGTATTTCTTTTATTATTTGTTCCTAACCGCAAACAACAAAGATGTCCATATTAATTGATTTCTTGTATCTAGTGAATGTTATGCATATAAACATACGATTATGTTTGCTTATCATATGATTAATATTTATGCAATTTTTTTATATTTTTGATCTAATATATATATATATATATATATATATATATATATATATATCAATACAAATGAACCTAAAGCTTCACTAATATCACTCGAACCAGAAGTTTCGAGTGCATATTTCTTCTTGAACCTGAAGTTCATAGAAATACATACTCCTAGAACTGAAAGTTCCTAATCATAAGAACACGAACCTGAAGCTTCGTGCATACATAAGTTTTGATTTCCCAAACAGTTCGTTTATGGTTATATAATTATGCAAACAATTTGGTTCAATCTGGATATGCATATGTTAGTATTGGTTTGATCTGCATATATAGATGCTATATGATTTTCTTTATCCATATGACGGCTAACTACCGACTTGCGCGCATATCAAAATCATTTACTTTTATTGGCTTTAGCAAAGCTTTTACATATATGTTATTATTCGTACATGATATTTGCTTCCCCATATATGATCGAGATGTATTCACACTCATATTTCTCAATATAAGATTAGAAAGTTAGATCACAAAAGGGTAGGTTCTTTATGCTCACTCTTACTGATAATCGTCCCTCGTGCAATTATGCTATACAGATATACATGCTAATATGGAAAAGACATGATATGTACATTTATCAATTGCTTCTCAAGTTTTGTATTTGGATCGAGACTCAAAGTCTCTTGATTGAAATATATAGGGATTGAAATTTATTGAAATTGCGATATGAAGTTTCTCAAAGCTTATGCAATTGACAAGGGCCTGAAGTTCCTTAGAGTTATACAACGACTGAAACGACATCTTATGATTCCCAATTATATGAGGACATGAAGTCCCCCACCTATTTCATATGATGTTTCTTGCATGTATAACTAGATGAGATCGGGAATCACGATTATCATATTTGATAAAGTTAACCAAACCTGAAGATCTGTGTATTTTATTTATTTATGGAACCAAAAGTTTCGTATGTACAATTTATTTACTTTTTATTGTTTACAGTTTTCTTTATTTTGTTATGCAATTTCATTACTATACTTATTGTTTAAATTTTATTGTTATTCATACGGGCCAACAACCCTATATGTTGAAGATATGAATTATGAATGCATGTAATATTGAACCAGAAGTTTCAATATTGTATTGTAGAACCTGAAGTTCTAATAGTAAAAATTCGAACTCGAAGCTTCGAGTACAAAATACAAATTAGTGTTACCCAGTTGTCCACTCCACCTTTGAATTTGGAGTTCTAACCGTGCAGACTCGAGCCTTAAGTTTCGAGTATATATATTTGGACAATTTATCTTGAAGTTTTTTAGTTGCCAACCTCAAACCTGGAGTTTTGAGGGGGAGTCATATTGGCATAAATATAGATAAGCGATATCTAACTATTGGTCTAAATTTATGATGCACGAGTATAAGTATACTCTTTGCAATTACGTTGTGCGCCACCTTATAAGACACTCCTCCTGTCATGAGTGGGAGAGAGATTGTTCGTGAATGAACGATGTAAATTGGTGTAGGTTGTTTAACCACCATCTCAATTTGATTTTGAGAAATGTATTATCAATTAGTGATTGGATAAAAGATTGTGAGAAAAATATATGCTAGATGCACTGTTTTCTGCTTGGATTAAAGTCTGTGAGACTATCTATATTAACTCAAATAGTCTATACCCCATTTGATTTGCGGGATCTATATGTATCCAAGTGACATGGTTCTCTTGAAGAGAATGTCATGATACAATGTTAGAGTTCCTAATACGGCTACACATACAAAGGTTGTAGGTACGCCATTAGAGAATAGTATCTTCGTTGACACATGAATTTAATGTTCTTGACCTCAAACTTGGTTTTGGTTCGCCACCAACCAATGAACATCTCACTCGAAAGAAAGTGATAGAGCTTTAAATGTGTATTTACGCATGGTCATAATATGACAGTTTTCCCGCCGTTAGGGGGAAAATAAGACTATTGTCATTTGAATAACGACGTGAATTTGAGTGAAATGTATCCACCAAGTCTAAAGTTTTAAACTCCTGAAAATGAAAGATTATACAGGTCCTCTAATGGTCTACATGATATTACAAGTAAAAGATCCACATTCGCTAGATAATATTTGTCCTAGAAGTGACAATATTTGCCCCAGAAGTGACAATATTTGCCCCAGAAGTGGCATGGGTACCCAATATAAAAAATGCATGCATATAAGAATGTGTGAGATCTATGAGTGATGATAATCTATGACAATTTACAAATGGTAGCTACCAAAGACTATTAAGGATTCAAGTACATGAATGATTCTAATGTAATTCGATCCATGAATACTTGAGAGAGCCTGAAGCTAATTAACGGAATCAAATAGTCTAAAGTTAGCTCATATATACTCATTCTGTTATAGCTAACGTGATCGAAATTGCCTTAATGAGTACTATGATCGAACTACACAATCGAATTCGAATTATGATCTTTATGTTGCTACATATTCTAACTCTTGGGAAGTTATGAATTACTCAGAGCTCATGTAGAGTTTATATGAGACGTATCATACACAGAGATATTGATGTGTATGGCTGGATACGCCATGATGATGTTTCAATGCTTTAATGTCAATTAGCTATTACGTAGTGTATGAAAATTTGGTCATATGACTTAATGAGGTAAGACCTATTTATAATTGTTTAGCTCTGTTGGTATTGGTTTAACTTTGCAGGTTTGAAATTTCATGATGAGCCCCTATATGCAAAGTACGCATGGTCTCACTTTATTGATGGACTAATCAAACTGTTATTTACGGTGCATGAAGGTTGCAACGTCCAGGGGGAGATTCTCATCAAGGGGAGCATCCAGAAGTATGATACCTAAGACATATGTGCGTTGTACTCTTTTTCTCCTTCGACCAGAGTTATTTATCTCCCACTGGGTTTTTCTTACTTGGCAAGGTTTTTAACGAGACAACATTAAGCGCATCCAATTTCATCATTCATTGGTGGACATCCAAGGGGGAGTGTTATAAATATTATAATCTATATGGTTGTCCACATAATTACATATTAGTTATGTACTATGATGTAAACTCTACCTCTATATAAGGAGGCTAATGAGAATGAATGAGAACACTTCTACCTCCTCCCAACTATTCTCTCTGTGTCTTCTCTTCTTCTTTTCTCTACTTTACAATATAAAGAAATTCTTTTACTCCTTCTTTTGTAAAGAAATTCTTTTACTCAATCAAATAACAAATTCTTTTACATCATCGAACACCAACATGGTGTTCTTCAATGCGAAAATGAAAATCCCAGGTTTCCCTTTCTATATGACAAAGAGCTGTGCCCCTCTTCAAATTAGGGTCATATCAAATTCAGAATTGACATCTAATTTGTTTCTAAACAAGCAAATCTATCTTCTTAATTGAACTCTATAAACTAATAAGCAATCCAATCGATTAGGGTTTGAGCAAACACATGATTCATATGAACTAAGATTAATTATGGACATGAGTAAACCCTTAATTTGTATGGATATTAGAAAATTCTATGATCTAATCATGGGCGTTAATTCTTTGCTTTCAAAATATATGCAGTGGAAGGAATCAATCACCCTATGATTCGTATGAACTACAATCGTATATATCTAAACTCGATCGATCTTCTTCAGTTTCCCTTCTTTTAAGCAGAATATGATCTTGGGTTAATTGGTTGGGTATTTTCGTTTCTTTGCTTTTTCTTTTTGATAAGAAGATCTGAATTTATAAGTTGACTAGCCTTTTACCCGTGCATACTTGCACGGAATCATAATCATGATCAACTAAAGATAAGCGTGAGCGGTTAATTAAGTTTACCGTATTATACAGTTATTCGTCATACTATCGGTAGTTTTTATGATTATTTATTTATTTATTTAATTTGTTTTTGTTTTGGCCACACCAGTAAATTTAGGCGTGCAAAGTCTCTTTTAGTTGTTGCGGGCATGCCACCGCGCGGACGCGGAATGTAATGGTTGTAGTAGCGGGGTGCGCTTAGCCTTCTGCTTCTAGTCAAGCGACTGAGGATGGAAAGAGCACCAACTCCACCGCAGGGTTCTTCAGATTCGCCTTGCGTACTGGGCAAGGACTTACAGTAGTTCGCCTGAGTGTCACAATATCGATACTCGACGTGAGATCGAGCAGAGCTTCAATTGGAAAGGAAAGGAAAAAGGGCAGAGCTCCGGGGAGCTTGTAAAGAAAGGGCTAAGGCGAGATGCTTTAGCACTGAGTTCGACTAGGTCGATTGTATTTGAGTTCTTTGTCGAGCTGTGTCGAGTTGTTGTGTGTGTGTTTTTTTTTTTTTTGAGAGAGAGAGAGAGCTTCTCTGTAAGCCTTCGAGCCCCTTTATATAGTAGCTCGCCTTTTGCCAGAAGAAAAATAATCATAGTCCAATTCGGACTTATAGTCAGAATGCTACAAGGACACTGTTTCATTCGCGCGAACCAATCATCCGCGTGACTCGTGTCCATTTCGCATAAGTCACTGCCTCCGCGCTGCCCAACTATAGAGCCCCATGCGAACTCAAATTAGGAACATCCATATCCCGCGAGGTGTTACAGTCCTTGTGGAAACCTATCTCGCGCCGGCCGCGAACTCAAACCATCCCGCGAGCTCCTGAAGCTTGCGTCCATCTAGCGGGTCCTTGAAGCTCGTGAGTTTTAAAAAAGTTTTTTTTTTATTAAAAAGGCAACATGAGTTGACCTAAAGCCTGTCGAAGACTTGTAGGAGTTTTCAAAGGTGGCGTAGGTGATCACGTGCATGCGGACTCCATGCACGGCTTGAGTGGATTTCGGATCAGCAGGGACTGCAAGAGGCACGGCCTCTTGCACCTTCTTCTTGTCGGCAGGAACTGCCGCATGGTCATTCTTTCTCTCGGACTGAGGCACGGCCTCTTTGTCCGGCTGCTTCTCGGCATAGACCTCTTCAATATCTTCGTCATCTTGTAAACAGACATTCTCGGCCTCACCTTCCTTAGAAGGCTCCGACTTCTTCAACAAAGGCTCCTCAAAAATTCGACCACTCCTAGTTGTAACGATCTTGAATTGTCCGGCATTCGGGTTTGGCAAGGTTTGGCTCGGCAACTTACCACTTTCATGGATTTTACCCATGAAATCGATAACCTGTCCCATCTGCTTCTTGAGCTCCGTGATCTCTTTAGCATTAGCCTGTTGACCTGTCACTAAAGCTTGAGTTGCAGATGTTAAGTTCTGTTGCCCTTGAGCAAGGGACTTCAAGATTTCATCATAGTTAGGAGTAGAAGAACTAGCATTATTATTTGAACCTTGAACATTGGCATTATTAGGCACGAAATTAGAAGAGTTAGGGACAAAACCTTGAGGTACCTGAGGCCTCACAAACAAACCTGAAGGACGAGGTCCTTGACCTTGCATATTGGCCGGTTGAGCATTGTTGTTACTCCACCGAAAATTCGGATGATCTCTAATTCCAGGATTGTAAGTGTTCGAATATGGGTCATAACGTTGCTTCTGTTGTCCCATAAAGTTCAACTCCTCCTCACTCATAGCACTATTCGGACATGAATCTGTAGAGTGATCCGAAAGTGAGCAAATTCCACAAGCTTGGTTGCCAAGGTTCGAACCATTGAAAGCCTTGACCAAGACATCAAGCTTCCTATCCAACGTGATCATTTGATTCCGAGCTTCAATGTCATAGACACCACCACGGCCTCCTGCCGACTTCCTTGAGTTCTTGGTGCTGAATTGACGATTGTTATCCGCCAAGTCCTCAATCAAGTTATATGCTTGCCGTCCGGTCTTGTTCATAAATGTGCATCCACATGCAGAGTCCACCATACCCTTGTTGGTGTTGTCAAGTCCCTCATAAAAAGCTTGAACTAACTCGTCCAAAGAAATTCCATGATGAGGGCACTTCCTCTGAAGTTCCTGAAACTCTTCCCATGCCTCATAGAGAGTGTCACCATCCTTTTGAGTGAAGTTCTGAATTTCCCTCCTTAGCTTCTTCGTGAGTTGCGCAGGGAAGAATTGTTTCAAGAACTTCGAGGTCATCTCATTCCAATTGGTGATGATTCATGCAGGCAAAGAATACAACCAACGCTTAGCATCATCTTTAAGAGTAAAAGGAAATAAAAGCAGTTTTAGGCCTTCTGGAGTAAGATGATTGATGGATTGCAATCTGCAGATATCGAGAAACTCTCTAAGGTGAACATTAGGGTCCTCCATTGGTGATCCCGAGTACTTAGGCAATTGCCCAAGTAACTGAACTGGTATGGAGAAGTTGGCTTCATTAGGCACAGTGAAAGCGATGCATGAAGGTGATTCCGGGGCTGTGGGAACGAAAGCAGATTTGAGTGGTGAGTCGGTCATGTCGATGTCGGCCTTGTCTTCCTCACAATCAATTTCGGATTCGGATGAAAATGAAGATTCGGAATGGATCCGAAATGGAGAAAGAGGGTCTTGCTCTTCAAATTCCAAAGGTCCAACCGTGCTACTTAATGCTTCTTTTTGCTTCTTTCTTTGGTTTTTATAAGCACGGTCAATCTCGGGATTTAATGGAACAAGAGCTCCTTGTGAAGACGAACGAGTGAGTCGTGGTTGCATGCACGTCTAGTACCTGAAAAACCAATCGGCCAAGATCAAGTTTAGTATGCATGAGTATAAAATGAAATCACAAGCAATAAACTAGAATAAGCAAAGGAAAACAAAACAAATTCGAAAATCTAGAGAAAAATTTCGAAATAAATTAAATACAAAAATCATACATGGCACCAATCTTTTAAGATTACAAATTCATACAAGCTTATTTTCGAGTCACTACTAAAACACTTAAATAAATAATGATTCTAGATGGTAAGACACGGTGGACGTGCGGCCTGGATATTGATGTTTCGATCACAAGCTTGAAGCGTTGTTTCTAAATGTCAATAGCTCAATCCAGAGATAGTGAACATGGTAGGACTCGTTTAGTGAGCAATGAGAACTCCATCACCGAGATGTATGTCCTCAAGGCTCTTGAGATCCAATTTTGGTCCCATGCACCAGAGTAATAGAAGGAGCGTACCAATGTACTCAGCTAGCAACAAACTTATGAACCAAACATGACTCCAAGTGTTAATAAAAGCCGCCCACAACCTCATGCAAACCCGAGGGTAAACAAGAAGGGTTAAGGCTAGAATTAACAAAAGGGATCCTACCTATTCCTGTGTAGTACAACCTACAACATTATTCATACAAGTATTAAAGTAGAAAGACAAAAATAAAACACAGTTACAAATTTATGGTTTAACTTTACAAATATAAACATATAGACATATATACAATGCAAATTTTGACAATTAAAAAGATCGAGGATCCCGAAGGATCCCCGGCAACGGCGCCATTTGATAAGACGTACTTGCACACGCATCAATTAACCCTGTCAACAAATCAATCGTAGTATAAACCAAGCAGGGATCGTTCTAAACCGGGGATCCAACTACAGGGTAGATCCATCTAATCTAATGTAAATGTCGAAATAAGCATAAAGGGTTTAAGGTTTTATAATTTCGGAACAACATTAATAATAAATCCTAAATTACTTCTATACATATATACATGTGATCAACCAACAATCATGCAAACTCAACCAAACAACCATGTAAGAATAAAGAAGACAATCTCTAATCTCATTTAAGTCTACACCGTGAGCAAATATACAACCTAAATTTGATATGCACATAAGTTCCTACGTGGTTCCTATGACATAGACCAACTTAGAATTAGACTACGGGTTTCATTTAACATCGCGACACAACAAGCTCGGCTACGTGCTCTACTTATAGGTCACACACATAAACTAATCATGCAATTACGTATCACATAAAGAATCGATGTGTTTAAGCACAAGTCCAAATCAAACATAGGTAGAAAATCGATGAAAAACAAAGACAATGCAACTTATCAACTACGTGTATCAAAGTCGAACTTTGGATGATTAACACATGCAATATCAACTACTTGTATCAACTTCACATGATAATGTAATATAGCACCGAAAATCTTAAAGTATTTAGACATTAAACTCACGGCATAATACCTAAAATCATTGATTAAAAATTAAAAACTTTAATTCAAAACATGGTTCAAAAGTACTTCTATCTCATAGACAAGAATCGAAGTATACTTAAGCAAAAACCTAAAACAAACATAAACGAGAACAAACACATAGCAATCCGAAAATAGAAGATGGAATTCACTCTCAAAATATCCCTACGTGTTCTATTCTTCGAGTGAGCGGAGTCCTAGGCTACTTGCTTTGGACAAATGCTGAAGGTGGGATCGGATTGTGGTGTTTGGAGATTGATGGAGTTTCGGCAAAGGCTTTGGTGTTATTTGCACGGGTTGATCCTCCTCTTCTGTCCTTGAAGTCGTGCTTTATATAGAGGAAAAACCCTAGAGAAGTCAGCCACTCCTAGTTCTTCTCAATTTCGGCAGAATGACCTCCGTCTGAAGATTACGTCATAACTTCCTCTAGAAAATAGATATTGAGATGACTCCAAGTGATTTGGAAACTAGACTCCCGTAGCTTTCTATCCATATATGGCACGTTTTCTGATTCATTGTGAGTTGTCCTGGAGAGTCCGTTGAAGTTGGCAGACGTGCATAGGAATTCTCCCGATTTGATCCGGATTCTGCTGAATTTAAATCTTCTTCTCCATATTGGACTTGGTTTGGGCCTCTCCTTCATGGACTCGGCTTCGAGGAAAGATGGAATCCTGATTAAGACATGAATCCTGAGTAAACAAGGATTTCAAATACTTAGCACAATTTTAACACCAAATTCTTCAATTCCGAAATTACTATGTGTTTTAACACTCAAACCTACATATTTCTACTTTAAGCAATTATTCTACACTAAACACAAATATACAGCTAAATCAACTAAATAAGAGTTAACAAAGGGAAAATAAAGGGTATAAACATATTAAGAACGTCACACTTTGTGCTCCTATCAGTTGTGTGTGTGTGTTTTTTTTTTTTGAGAGAGAGAGAGAGCTTCTCTGTAAGCCTTCGAGCCCCTTTATATAGTAGCTCGCCTTTTGCCAGAAGAAAAATAATCATAGTCCAATTCGGACTTATAGTCAGAATGCTACAAGGACACTGTTTCATTCGCGCGAACCAATCATCCGCGTGACTCGTGTCCATTTCGCATAAGTCACTGCCTCCGCGCTGCCCAACTATAGAGCCCCATGCGAACTCAAATTAGGAACATCCATATCCCGCGAGGTGTTACAGTCCTTGTGGAAACCTATCTCGCGCCGGCCGCGAACTCAAACCATCCCGCGAGCTCCTGAAGCTTGCGTCCATCTAGCGGGTCCTTGAAGCTCGTGAGTTTTAAAAAAGTTTTTTTTTATTAAAAAGGCAACATGAGTTGACCTAAAGCCTGTCGAAGACTTGTAGGAGTTTTCAAAGATAAATGTGGCGTAGGTGATCACGTGCATGCGGACTCCGCCTCTTGCTTCTTCGCGAAGTCTCCTACGCGGAGCCATCTCGCCTCACTTTCATGTACTTCTACGCGAAGTATATCTCGCATGCAACCTGTATCATCTAGCTCGCGTCACCTTGTAGGCAGCTAAACATCAGACCAAGTCAACCCACGTCTTCTAGTCTTCTATACGAACTATACACCTAACTCGCATGACTTTGTCGGCGGGCCACCACTTGTAAACCCAATTATTTGGGCTCGCCGGTGTGACGTGGATCAAGAATTTAATTAATATTCACTTAGACATTTACTGTCCAGTAAAATATTAATTTGGGTGTAAACAGTTTTAATTTTCATTTTGCTTTTACGATAACAACTCTTGGTTTTTATTTGTGTTAGTTGATTCATTAAGAGTAATTATGAAAGTTCACAATTTAGTGAAGCTTTTGAGAGCCTGACTTTATAGTAGTAGAGACATGACCTCAAATTTGGTGTTTTATTTGAAGAGAATCTGGACTTATCATTTTTGGTTGAGATGGATGTTCTTTGATCTGTAGTTCAATTCATGTAAACGAATTTATTAATTTGATTTTCTTTATAAAAGAATTGTTTAATTAAATTTATTTACATTTTTTATTGAAAATATTACTATTGACATGTCACTTGCCAAATCATATTCACAATCAATAATAACCATATGATCAACATCCAAGGGTTAAAAAATAGTGTCAAAATTTGTGTTAAAAATTGCGTCCCGTGAACCGGACCCATATATCATATATCAGCACTTATTATTCTCTTTTTGTTTTTGTTTTAGTTTTTTTGCTGCTTAGTGGCTATGATAGTTTTTCTTTTGGGTTTATGTTTTTTTTTAAAAAAAAAAAATTGAAATTGCTGACATGGCGTGTTAGATGATGACATGCCGTGTCAGTCAAAGTGTCAGACAGTGTCATAAAAGTAAACATTTTCCGACACGTCATGTGGCGTATCAGACACCACGTCGGGGTGTGTCGTGTCGTGTCAGGACGTGTCCGTACAACATTCTAAGGAATGATTATATATGATCATTTTTCCATTAATAAGGGTGAAATGGATGAAAAAAACGCATGTATTTTCATTTTGAGTGCGGCTATTGAGACCTTCAAATTTGCTCACTTGACCTCACTCTATTATGAATTATTTCTTACAATTTGATCAAAAATGAATGTCTAGTGACATTTTATGCAAAATAAAAAAAAATAAAAAAAATCAAGAAATCAAGGTCGGGAATGGAGGTTTGCGTTAAAAAGAAAAAAGAAAAAAAATTAAAGAATGGAAGTCGGGAATGGATGTTCGCATGCAAAAAGAAAAAAAAGAATTAAAGGTATAGTGAGTGAATAAGAGATGTAATGAGTAATATATTAATATATATGTGAATTGCATAAACAAGACTATTTTAGGAATTTGAAAGGATATCTAATGAGCAAATGCTTGTATTTAAAAGTAAAATAGAGGTGTAGAGAGAATGAGAGGTATACTGAGCAAATTTGGAAGTTCCAATAGCCACACTCTTTCATTTTTTGTTATTGATTCGTTTCTGGTTTTTCTAGTTCCTGTTAATTGGGGGAAGCTAGAACCATTCTGCTGAGTAACTGATCTTTTTCTTTTTCCAACCCTTTCATCAAATGTCACTCAAGCTAATCTATACTTTCGATATCTACCTGTTCTGTGAACGATTAGGCATGCAAATTGTACTATTTCATGTGTGGGAAACTGGGAATAATGTTAAAAGTCCTCCAAGTCATATAGCAAACATATAAAACAGAGTTCCCACATACATGGATAAAAGATCTGAATCTGTAACCACATATATAGGTCAATATATGTATAACAATCGACTCCAGCACCCTAAAATGCTCTCTTTCCTAATACATGAGAGCTTCTAAAATCCAATTGACTTCCAAGTCGCTTCTGTCTTCTGGTACACGGGTTTTCTTTATAGAGATGGAAACAAAACGATAGAGTTTAATAATCTCATCCATGCAAATAAGCATCCGACAGTGGGATGGAATTCTTCAGCTACTTACCTGGAAAAAGAAGAGGGAAAACTTATGATACTGTAAGTGAATAGAAAACGAACAATAATATTTGTAGTGATATGCCGTTCTGATCTTGATTATCATTTATTGATGTAGCACAATTATAACTGTGATTTGATGAAAAAGTGAACCATCTTCCATGAAGAAATAATGAAACATTTCTAGAAGTTCCAACTCCAGGCAGAGACTGTGAAGGCAATTGATAAATGGCACACTCTTCCCTCATCCCCCACAGGGCCAGGAGAAAGAAACAATACTAAGTCAACTACCGGTACCAATCCAAGCTCTGAATAAGCCTTAAAAACAATCATACATCGAGGAAAAGGAGAGTTTAGATGCTGAGAAAAAGTCTATAAGCATCACAGAGGAGGCCTGAGTTCATGTCTTCATCCTAATTTCTTTCCCCCAATCAATGTCACTTAATGATGTTATACCACCTTGCCCTAACGATAGATAACAACTCTGTTATGTTGCAAGAAATTTGCAAGACGGAAGATGCAAAAGTTCAATCACAAGACATTTACCTGAGATATTGAAATTCATCCAATTTTTATTCGTTTTGAGTATTTTCTTTACTCCTTACCCTAGCATATGTTAGTTTTATCTGAATTGCAGGAAAATGGATCACATCTCACATTTATTTCTCTTCCTTTATTCCCCTAAGATTTCTCCGGAGTATCATATCTGCCTCTTTTTAATTCAATTCCTGGTAATTCGCTGTTTGAGAACAACTGAAATGCTCTTTCACTTCCCGATTATTATGAACAAGCATACTTATCATTTCAGCTTTGCTTGTTAGTACCCATTAAGAGAGTGCAGGAATATATATTGTAGTAACATAGTTCAGATATCAAAAAAACATGTTATGTGAAGCTTATCTAATGAATGCCTAGGTTCTACATGCAATAGACCATAATGTGGTGTCATCAATTCTACAGAAAGAGATCAAGTAACATACATAACGCATTGCAACATATAAAAAACAGCAAGTAAAGTTCCTCTAAGATCTTTAGAACCACACAAAAAAAAGACGAGGATATGATGCATCTAATACATTTCCAAGTAGTTCTATATCCAAACTTCCTCAAGTCACTCTAACAACCATCTCTCAAAACTCACTTCAATTTGATCAATACTAGAAAAAACCAATTTTTCACTCAAATAATTTACAGCATCCCCTCCAACCAACACGGTCCGAGAGGCCGAGCTATGTTCATAAACAAATCCAATTCTAGAACCCATGTTCCCTTTAGAGTCTCTCAGAATTCATTCTCTAATCTATCCAAATCAACAAACACAGGTCACCAAAACAATTCCCAAGGCAACATAATCCAATCATAACAAATAATCCAATATAGCTCAAATTCAAGAACTGAAAATGCAAAACAATGTGAATGCATAAATCCCACATACCAAGTTTACCTCTTCATCAATCACTCAGACTTGGCAGCCATCTCGGTCCTCGCTTTCCTCGCATTGTCATACTCAAACTTCAACACATTGGGTATATGAGAAGTATCCTTAACATAAAAATACTTCCCAAACGCGCTCTCCTCAATCGCCGGAAAGAAACAAATCAACACAGAATTCACAACCCAAAACCACAAACCCCCAAGAACAATCCCCAAACCCGACCCAGCAAACACCTGAGCCACAGTATGATACCCCAAATAGACCCTGGAATACATAGTCAGCAAAGCCAAGCACCACGGCAAGAAAATCACAGCCAACTTGTTCCGGGTATCCCACAGCCCGATTCCTCTGTAGGTCAAAAGAGTGAAGTAAACAGCGAAGAAGAACATGTACTGAGAATGACTTGAGGGCCAGCCATGGGAGTCACACATTTCGAGGAGGGCACATGTGGCGGGACGAGCTTGCTGGAAGAAATCTTTGATCACTTCGTTGATGAGCTGGGAGACGATGAGGCCGATTGCGAAGAACATGCCTTGAAGCTCGCGGCGGAAGATGAAGTGGGAGACGAAGCCGCCGAAGGAGATGAAGACTGGGATGAGGGATACCCACGCCAGGAAGTGGCCTAAGAGGTCGCCTTTTTGGTAGCGGACGTGGGTTAAAGTCACGGCTTTGTGGGGTGCCATAGAATTGTGGAGATCGATCTGGGGGATTGGGATGAGATGGGGAGGAGAAGAAGCGGCAAATCTGCGCTGCGACGGAGTTGGGAGGCGTTGACAAAGGACACTGGTTTCTTTTGGTTGATAAACGCAAGTGTCTGGGAGAGAACTGTCACCGTGAGACTCAGAAGAGAACCAGCTCTAAAGCTCAACTTTTTACGTCAGAGAGTTTCTTAGTAAAACCAGATTAATCTTCGGCCGCAGGCACACGAGCTTGGGGTTACATACACATAAACAGCTCGACTAATTTTACCGCATTAGATGTTTTTTTCTTTATTCTCGCCGCATAATTTTTTTTATATATAAAATTAATTAATTTTTTACACATGTGTAATGCTCTAACTATGTAACTATACTTTGCAAGCATGGTTTACGGTCATTTTGACATCTATGTGATTCGAGCAATCGTGCTCCTTACCTCAACATGACTCAACATCTAGGTTACTTGCAAATGTTTGAGTGTAACCTTGTACAACAAGTATTTATCGAATCCATCAAGAGAATAAATAATATTTCTACAAGATACAAGATACAAGAGGAGAAATGCTATAGACGGACGAAATAAATAAACATTCACAGATTTTCATACGACAGATTTTTAATGATAGCGACCGGTGGATGACCATCTAAATTCAAATTACCTCCGTAATACATCACGGAGCTTTATGCAAACTTCCCTGCAGTCCTGCACCCACAATGACTCTTCAAATTATTTTGTTTTTTTCTTTTAAAATGCCAAAATAAAATGAGTTATTATTATTATATATATATTTTTGGATTAATAATGATAAGAATATAAAATGCAAGGACTTTTGAAGAAGGTAGAAGCACATCAGCCCACAATCCCACATCACAGTCACACCACGGCGCGGCACAAAACCTCCTTCACCCCACTATCAATTTTCTTCACATTCAAAACCCTCTCCCCATTTCTCTCCTCTTCTCTGCTCCAAAGACTCGACCTTTAGCTCGACTCTTTCTCTACAATGGCCGATGATACTACGGCTTCTCAAAGAAGAGACCCTATCAAATCCTCAGGTACCTCACTTGTTCCATTATTCTAATAATTCCTGCTTTGCATTCTTTAGTTGTTGATAAAAATTAGGGAAACAGAAAGATAGAATCTTTAGCTGTATGTAATTACAGGTTCTGTGATTTTTGGGTTCCCTCCAAGTGAGCCAAGTCTTGAATTAAAGAAATTAGGAACTTATGTAACTTCCCCAACTCTTTATTGTCCTCCAAATAGGGTGTTAGGTTCTTGTATGATTAGCTTCAGTCTGTTAGGTCACACCAAGTTTTGAGCTTTATCTGTATTGAACTGTTATTATGTGGGATTTTTCAGTTGGGAATGTTGCGGGACAGCGGAGGCGGCAGAATGCAATCACAGTGGGAAAAGAAAGAAGAGAATCGTTGATTCGTGCAAAGCGCTTGTGTAGAGAGGGGACTAATGGTGATAGTGTTGATCCCCTTGACAGTGAAATGATGATTGACGAAGAGCAGCCGATCTTGGAGGCTCAGACTTCTGCTGCTGTGGAAGAGTTGAAGTCTGCAGTTGCACATCAGTAAGTGGATCCTAATTTTTTTTTTTTTTTTTAATGAGTATGGCATGGTATAAAATCTCACTTTTCTCCTACGTGGGGATATAAGTCGGAAAGGGTCACAATCAGTGATTAACGAAACAAACAATTTGAGAACATGGAGCTATTCTTAAATCCATTTGACACCATCCTTGGTGTTTACTTTGTAGGGGGAAAGGTGCTTGGCAAAAGAGGGTGAGCGCCCTGCGTGTACTCAGGCGCTTACTGTCTAGATCAGAATTTCCTCCTGTTGATGCTGCTCTTAAAGCTGGTGCAGTGCCTTTACTAGTGCAATGCCTTTCATTTGGCTCTCCGGATGAACAGGTTGAGACATTTTCACATGATATGGTTCATTTGAGTTTACTATGTTGTATGCCATTTTCTTAGTTCAACACAAACAGTAGGTTTTGTTTGAAAAAAAAAATCAAATGAAAGGGAAGGAAGGAATTTTATTACTTTCTGCTTGGTTATGATATCACTTAGCAGTGGTTTATAATTTCCGGTTAAATCTTCCATCATTCTCTTTTGGTTTGTAAACTCTCAAAAGATACAACTATGGAGTTTGTGCACTAAAGTATCAGAGATCTTCCGGACATCTTTGGCAGAAAGTAGCAAACTGCTTAAAGACTGACATGATGTATTCTGACAGTTTCACTTTTGCTTGATATGTTGCAGTTGCTTGAGGCAGCTTGGTGCCTTACAAACATAGCAGCAGGGAAACCTGAGGAAACAAAAGCTTTGTTGCCAGCCTTACCACTACTTATTGCTCATCTTGGAGGTGAATGGCTCACCTGCTTTTTCTTCTTAGATTTTCATTTTTTATTTCAATTGCCTTACAAGTACGAAATGCACTTGAGTGATTGTAAGGTACCACCTCACTTTTGAAGTTTCGCTTCAAAATTTAAGCATAGAGTGATGGACGTTTGAGATGTCTATGATCTGGTGGCTGCTTTTGATATTGCATCTATAGTTGTACTTCTTTTGCAGAAAAGAGTTCCGCGCCTGTTGCTGAGCAATGTGCGTGGGCGATCGGAAACGTAGCTGGTGAAGGCGAAGAGCTGAGAAATGTTTTGCTTTCTCAGGGTGCCTTACCACCTCTGGCAAGAATGATGCTTCCAGACAAGGGTTCAACTGTGAGAACAGCTGCTTGGGCACTGTCGAACCTAATCAAGGTGCCTGCTTAATACACATATTCTCAAGAAATGAATTCTTGGTTCCTATGGCCTCTTTGCTCCATTTTCCTGAGTAGCTATTATGATCTTGATTGACTTTACCTTCAAGTGTTTTTGTTTTTTTTTTTTGGTGACTTTTTTTGTTTTTGGTTTTTGTTTTTCGTAGCCGTTTTTTCATTGTTGGTAATTTTCACTGCAATTGTTGTTCGTTCTGAATAATGTACTGCCATCAATGGGTACTTCCAAATTTTAGTTACAACCGCTCATTGGTTTATTAAAAATGCAGGGACCCAATCCAAAGGCTTCAAATGAGCTCATTAGAGTTGAAGGAGTACTGGATGCGATTATACGGCACCTGAGAAAGGCGTAAGTAGAGTTTAATCTTTTTGCTTACATTGTATTTAGCTCTGGCATCATCTTTTATCACATTATACTTCTGGATTGCGATCTCTATGATGAATTATGTATATTAAACTCGTTAAATTCAGAGACGATGAGTTAGCAACTGAAGCTGCATGGGTGGTTGTGTACCTGTCTGCCCTTTCAAATATTGCTACCAGTATGCTAGTAAAGAGTGATGTCCTTCAACTGCTTGTGGAAAGATTGGCGACATCCAATAGTTTACAATTACTTATTCCGGTAATGTGAAATAAATATGACTTATCTATTCACCTCTTATTTGACTTTGTTTATGTTTGAATAATGCTTGTGGAGTTATCTAGAGGTCACTGTATAAAAGTTAAAATTGGTTTACATTTTGAAAGTCATTTTTGATTGATTGCTGGGATTTGCTGCTAGTCCCATTTTTTTTTTAGCCACTTTCCTTTTCTTCTTTATGGCTCTACTCTTTCCAATCTCCAAAACTTTGATTATGAAGTACCAGTATTCTCTCCTACAATCCAACAAAAAAAAAAATTAATAATAATTATGTGCCTGACCTCCCTCTAAGACGCTGCAAGATTTTTTTCAGCTGGTGGTAGATTATGAAAATGGAATTTCTAAATCAAAGTGACCATCTATTTTTACGTAATCTTTCACAAGTGCGGGATACTGCTGTGAATGAGCTAAAACTGTGTGCTCTTACATATCGTGTCCTATTTTCTGAGTTCATGTAGCTGTCGGATTTGCCATGCTTAGGTTAGTAAATTATTATATAATACTTCTTACTTCCTAGAATGGTTCAATCATGTGAGGTTGCATATAATTTGGGTGGAGTATGTGTTTTTTGTATTTTATAATTTTCTTTTGGGATAGTGATTGTATTTACTGACGAATGGTTTCCATCTAGGTTCTGAGGAGTTTAGGTAATCTAATAGCTGGCGATTCACAGACAACCCATGCTATTATTGTCCCTGGGAATGACATCACAGGCTAGTGAATTGCTTTTGTCTCTTAGATTGAAAACTGTTCTTTGAGAACATAATTATGTAAACTCGTTCGTTTGCATATAACATAACCACCTTTTCAGGTAACATCATAGAAGTCCTTGTGAAATGTTTGAGAGGTGAACACCGGGTCCTAAAGAAGGTAAATAGAAATTTCTTAATATTATGAGTGGACCTTATTTACACCTGTACTTATTCCAAGCTAAATCTTTAATGTAGGAAGCTGCTTGGGTGCTATCTAATATAGCTGCTGGTTCTATAGAACACAAGCAGTTGATATACTCAAGTGAGGCCGTGCCATTCCTGATACGACTTCTTTCCACAGCACCATTTGATATACGAAAAGAAGTAGCGTATGTACTAGGCAACCTCTGTGTTTCCCCTATAACACCAACAGAAGGCGATGGAAAGCCAACTCTAATTCTGGAGCACGTGGTTTCACTTGTTGGTAGAGGATGCCTTCCTGGTTTCATTGATTTGGTTAGCTCTGTTGATACTGAAGCTGCAAGAGTAGGACTACAATTCATGGAACTGGTGAGTAAACATTGACCCTTTGGTGGTGAACTATAATGTATCAGAAAGTCAGTTTACATGTAATTGGAACCATAGTGAAAATGTCAGCTTTTATATATATTTTCCGTTCAGGTTTTGAGAGGGATGCCGAATGGTGAGGGGCCAAAGCTGGTTGAGAATGAGAATGGTATTGAAGCGATGGAAAGGTTTCAGTTTCATGAGAATGAAGACTTGAGAAATATGGCAAATACTCTAGTAGATAAGTACTTTGGAGAGGATTATGGGCTTGATGACTAGACAAAGTGACCAAGCATGAAGTTCCTTTGATTTTCATGTTTTATCTTCCAAGGTTCTGTCCATGGTTGATGTATTGTTGTAAGTGTAAAATTTTGGCGTGCTTGGGTTTAAGTGATTTCTTGTTCAGACAAAAATGAAAGCAAAATCGGAATTTGATGATTCGAATGAACTTAGAAATTCAGCCGAAAGGCTTCCTTCAATAAAACTCCTTGAATCAGATGCATTGTGAATAATCTATTGCTGGTTAACCTCTCATTTGAATGGCATTCGGGTTTTCTGGGAAGAGTTTCTCGAATGAGTTGAATTCAACAGTAATTTCCAGTCCAATCCCACCAGCAATAACCATTGCAACTTCTTCTCTGGTCCTCGTTTCCCTGCCTCATCCAACCCATTTCGGGTTTTCCTGTTTAAACCAAGGTTCCCATACCATTTTTCGAAATCCATCACTTTTGGTCATAACATAATGTTGAAACCTAAAGCCATGAAACATCGTTGTTCAACAAGATGGTTTATTGATAGACCGTGATATGTGAAAATCTAATGTTTCAACATGGTAAAGGGTGAAATTTGATAATCTAAGAAAAATTGGGCCCTTTTAGGAAAATTACCAATATCTAAATGTAATTTTCAAAAAACTATATTTGTTCTCTAAAACTTAAGAGTAATTTTATTTACACATCTCTAATTTCTAAATACACACATCTTGATTTTTTTTCACCATTTTTCCCTATATACTTCCTATTATATCCTCATCTTTTTCCTTCCACAAAAATACCCTCATCTCTTGCTCTTGTTTTTCCCTCTCACTGCACGGAGCTGGTCTCTCTCTCTCTCTCTCTCTCTCTCTCTCTCTCTTAATCGCATTCACCTCTCTCTTTCTTCAATTCCTTCTCCTTTCTTATAAATAAAACATCATAACATGACTTGGTTTGTGATCTTATAAATTGATCATGAAGAAATAGTGAAAATGCATTGTGCATTGAGAAAGAGATTAAAATTGGTTCATGTGCTCATTAAATTTATTAATAGTTGTGAAGATGATCATATGAAGAATCTACATTTGGTATAATTAAGGAGGAATTTTCAATCAAAATATTCTGATATGTCGACAGAAATGAGTTTTGCTAAGTTATTATTTATGCGGATGGATAAGAATAAACAACATGAGATTTGACGATTAGGTTTGCAGGTTTTAGTGAATGAAGATGAAGGAGAAAACTGTTTATTGTTCTATTGTTGTTTTAGAAGAAGGGATGGTATAAAAAGAATTTAAAATTTTACAAAAACATGTGATGTGTATTAAGTAAAGGGTGTGTGACGGATTCAATAAAAAAAGAGAGTTAAAGGACGGATTTGTAATTTACCAAAAACAATAGCTCTGGAGGTAAAAGGGTTTAAGCAATCTAAACTCTAAACCCTTTAACTTCAACATCTCCGACTCGCCGCCTGTTAACTAATCGGAGAAAGCTATATCTGATGGCGGAAGGAGCTTCATTCTTGTTCGGCGGCATTCACTTCAACCGGAGGAAGTTCGCCACTGACTTTTCCCGATTCGAGGTTCGTATCTTTCAATTCTCTACAAATTATGCAACTTTATTATATCTGATTATGAAGAATTTGATTCAGGCGAAGAAGAAAGAGACAAACGATTCAAACATGGTCGAAGCTGCAGAAGAAGAAGAAGAGGAGAAGGAGGAAGAGCCAGTGAGAGTGTCTGTTAAGAAGAGGAAGAGGAAGACTGATGTTTCAGGTAAGCAATGAACGTTGGAATTGGATTTGTATGCATTTGGAGTCGTAAGAAATTTTGTTTCTAATTTTTTTCTTTTTGGTGTGAAATTAAGAGTCTGGGGATGGAATCAGTCTTTTTAAGAAGTCGAAATCAGCGAAGGCGGCTAAGAAGGAGAAAGATAAGCCTGCGAATGAACGCGCCAAGCAGAGAAAGAAACTTAATAAACAACTTGAGGTGGCTTCTTGTTTCTACATTGATGTTGTTTGTGTGTTTGAGTAGCTCATTGTGCTTAAAGTTAATGGTTTTTGTTTTTTGTTTTCGTGTATTAGCGGGATTCGTTACTCCGAAAGAAGCATAATGTGCATGTCTCAGGAAATAATATCCCATCCCCTCTTGAGAATTTTTCGGAGTTGAGATCAAGGTATGATATTTGGGCGCTCTGTTGGAAGATGCTTGTGTAGATGATATTTTTGCTTTGAATGTTGTGTATACTATTGAAATCTGAATTCAAATGGAAATGAAAAAATGTGTTTCCGATTGTTTCCAGATTTGGATGTGAAGAGTATTTACTTCGTAATTTGGCAGAGCTTGGATTTGAAGAGCCGACACCAATCCAAAGGCAGGCTATTCCAGTCCTCTTATCTGTATGATCTCTTATTTCTGCTGTTGAGGATTTTACTTTGTTTTGAATAGATGATGAATTGTTATGAAAACAGGTGTTAGCAGAATGTGTTGATACATGCTATGATCATAGTCATTGTTTGCGCTGACTATTTTTTTTTCTCATTGTTTTTAAACAGGGTAGGGAATGCTTTGCTTGTGCTCCAACTGGATCTGGAAAAACCCTTGCTTTTGTGGTTCCCATGCTTATGAAACTTAAGGTATTGTTAACGCATTCAACTGTTTCTGCAAGTCTTGATCCCTGAGTCTCTCTGATGAAATGTTTTCCATATTTCTAGCATGCATCTAAGGATGGTGTTCGAGCTGTGATTCTTTGTCCTACACGTGAACTAGCGGCTCAGACAACCAGAGAGTGCAAAAAGTTATCGAAAGGCAATAAATTTTACATTAAGTTGATGACTAAGGAGCTTGTTAGAAGTGCTGATTTTTCAAAAGACCCTTGTGATGTACTCATTTCTACTCCACAACGGTTACGGATGGCTATTCAAAAAAAGAAGCTTAATTTAAGCAGGTGGGTTGAAAAATTTATTGATCTTCATAAAACTCAGGGGAAACTTTTTTATGTAAGCTACTGATGGATGGTATCTGTTGGAAAGGATCCTTAATGGGCAACGAAATGTGCAAATGGCTCTAAAATAAGTAGCAAGACTAGTTAGTCTTTGAATTACTAAATGGAAACCTTTGTAACATCTTATTCAAGCCTTTTTAATAGGAACTCACCGTGTATGTTAAATGATGAGTTAAATTGATATCATTTCTCATGAGTTTGTATCTTGCAGGGTGGAATATCTTGTCTTAGATGAGTCTGATAAGCTCTTTGAGCTTGGCTTGTTAAAGCAGATTGATTCTGTGGTGAAAGCATGCTCAAACCCTTCAATAGTTCGCTCTTTGTTTAGTGCTACTTTACCTGATTTTGTTGAGGAGCTTGCACGTACTATAATGCACGACGCTGTTAGAGTTATCATTGGCAGGAAGTAAGTGTGTCTTTATCTTATGATAGTCATGGAGTGGTTCCACATGCATAATGACTTACTTTCTAAATGTTTATACCCATACAGAAATACTGCTTCTGAGACTATCAAGCAAAAATTGGTATATGCTGGAAGTGAACAAGGGAAATTTATGGCACTTCGACAAAGCTTTACAGAGGTATGTACCATATAGTTCGTGCCATACCGTATTTCCCTGTATATTTTCAAGAAAGCTTATTTTCCTCACTTCTCCATAGGATCCATGAATGTGGTAATGGACATGCATTTCATATTGAAAAGATTTGCATGTTATACCCTTTCGTAGGAGTCACTATGTGACCAATCCATTTGTGACATGAGATACATTTTTCTCTGTACAAATAGTCATTGGTTATCAAGTAGCACAGAACGCCTTTTTCAGAACTTTTGACCTAATGAAGCCCATTGTCTAGTGTATGTCCTTCCCCAAATACATAAATGATAGTGAGAACACAAGACAGGCAAAGTTTGAATGTTAATTGGTCTAATAAACGTCCAACATATGCATGAAGGCCATTGTCTAACCAAATTTTACTCGATCTACTTTTGACCTCGTGAAGGCCATTGTCTAGTGTAGGTCCTTCCCTGAATACATAAATGATAGTGAAAGCAGAAGACAGGCAAAGTTTGCATGTTAATAGGTCTAAACAACATCCAACATATGAAAGTTTTTGCATCAGTGACCAAATTTCACTCAATTTACTTGCACCTATTTTTAATATTGAAAAAAAAAATTCATGTGAGGTGAAGTATTTGTATTTCAGTTCAACCTCTCCAGATATTAACTGGACCAGTTTGGCTAATTTTTTTTTTATCTTGTTACTAGAGTCTAAATCCACCAGTGTTGATCTTTGTACAAAGCAAAGAGCGAGCGAAGGAACTCAATGGAGAGCTTTTATGTGAGAACATAAGAGCTGGTGCGATCCATTCTGATATGTCCCAATCTGAGGTAATTCTGTTGCCATTGTTTTGAGCTAACTTGTCTTGATGTTATTATTCAATGTATTGTCCATCTGTAACTGGTATGCCACTCAACAGAAGTGTGATATAAATGAAACAGAACTCTTAAATGATGTCAAACCTGAATATACATCAGAGGGTGGACCTGGATCCCATTACTAGTATCTGGGCTCATGTAGAGATTAGTCATCAATTACTATACTGTGATCTATTGCCTATTTTGTTATTTTTATATACTTAAACAGTAATTACTGCGTGTGTATGCTAAAGTTTGAATTCACTGCAGCGAGAAAATGCTGTTGACAACTTCAGAGCTGGAAAGACATGGGTTTTGATTGCCACTGATGTTATTGCTAGGGGTATGGATTTCAAAGGCATCAACTGTGTGATTAATTATGATTTTCCAGATTCTTCTGCTGCCTACATTCACCGGATTGGTATGCTGTTCACTCTCCTTTTGAAATGACTGTTCAAATATTTTTGGGGTGAATGACTTTTTGATCATGAAAATGTTTGTATTTTTTTTGTGAAGGTCGCTGTGGCAGAGCGGGGAGGAGTGGAGAAGCTATTACTTTCTATACAGATGAAGATATTCCATTTTTACGGAATATAGCTAATGTTATGGTATCATCAGGTTGTGAGGTTCCATCTTGGATCATGGTCTTGCCCAAAAAGAAGTGGAGAAAGCACAGACCTGGAAGAGGAGGGTCGGTTTTAGCTGGACCAAAAGATGAAGTAAAGAAGAAGTGGACAAAGAAGAAGGCAAAAAAATCTCAGAAGACAAACATAGATGATGAACCGAAAGATGAGCAAGAATGAGTCGAGTCAATTACATCTAAAAAGTTGTCTTTAGTTGACGACTTTTCACTACAATTGAGTGATCCAGATTTTGTATTTAGTTTGATTTAAGAGTCCTGGAAGCAACCCATCAGTCTATTGTTGATGAACTTTTGGTTGCTAGAGGGACAAGGATAATATGGTTATTGTCTATTTGAGAGTTGAGCATGAAGGCAAGCTATGGTCGATGTTGTAACATGAGGATTAAAATATACAATTCAAGAATTACTTTCCTGTAAAATTGGATAGTGTTTTCAGTCAAGGCATTAACAAGCTGCTCATGATTAAGTTCCTCCTGCCCTACTTTATACCCCTTTTCTTCCTCTTTTTCCCTTTGAATTTCTCCCACTGTCTGTAGTCCAGAGCAGCAGCATGGTCTAGTTGAAAATCAGTCGTTATCACATGTTGCTGGCAATGGTTAGGCAATTGCCATGAAAATGTCAAGAATTGAGCGGCCTATCAACAGCGGTTCCAAAATGTGCCATCACATTAACCCATCTATGTAGCCAGGCAGAGTAAACAGTCCCGCCTCTAAACTTCAGTGAGCACTCTACTCTGGTATTCATGGCAATAATCCGAGTTTTACCCTTCTTCATTGGATCAAAAAACAGGGGCAACATTTGTGTACCTTCTTGATTTGTGATAATTTTGGGGCTTCTGCAAAGTACTGAAGATGTCTTTACTCTGATGCAACATACCTGGCTTTGTCTTTCTCTTGTTTCTAAACAGGCAGATATAACTTCAGCTCTGGCACTGAAGCTTATGGCTGAAGTGGATCACATCCATCATCCAACATCTGCAACCACAACTCCTCTAGCATTGCATACATTTGACCCCTCTCAGGGTGTGAACTATCTTCAACCAAAAAGACATGGATCCTATCCTTGATTTCAATCCAACTCTGACCTGGAACTTTCTTGACGCCACTTTCTCTCATCAAATTCCTCAATCGGGCAACTTCATCCCATCTGCCAGAAGAAGCATTGATGTTGCAAAGTAATACGAGAGCAGCAGAATTGGAAGGATCTAGTTCTAGTACCTTCTCTGCAGCCTGTTTTCCTATTTCAGTGTTCCCACGGGTTTTGCAGGCGGCCAGTAAAGTCTTCCACACCACAATGTCGGGTTCAAATGTCAATTGCTTGATGAACTCCTCCGCTTCATGTAAGCGTCCAGCACGAGCAAGTAAGTCGACCATACAAGAACAATGCTCTCTTGTCGGCACAATACCATGTTCAGATTCCATGGTTCTATACAATTGCCGCCCTTCTTCTACCAGTCCAATATGACTGCAAGCAGTAAGGACCCCCACCAGTGTAACTTCATTTAGTTTTAACCCCAATGCTTTCATTGTTTTAAACAGCTCAAGAGCTTCCTCTCCACATCCAGACTGAGCATAACCCATAATTAAACTACTCCATGATACAACATCTGGATTGTCCATCAAACTAAAGAGCTTTTGGGCACTTTCAAGCGATCCACACTTTGTATACATGTCAATCAATCCATTGCTGACAGTAACACCAAATACAAGCCCACTTTTCACAGTAAAGCAATGAATTTGATTCCCAACTTCCAGAGATGCTATATCTGCACATGAACCAATTACATTACTGACAGTAATATAATCAGGCCTAATTTCAGAAATAAGCATTAACTTCAGTAATCTGAAAACTTCTCCAGCCTGGTTGTGCTGTATGCACGCGGTAATAATGGCATTCCAAGAAACTGAATCAGCATGAGTTCTCATATCTTCGAACACAACAAATGCATCATCGAGATTTGAACACTTAGCATACATTGTTAGCAAAGCATTACAGACAGAAACAGTAAAATCAAGTGCTGTCTTGATAATGTAGGAGTGAACCTGCCTACCCTGAGACAGTGTTGGAGAGCTCATGCAAGCAGAAAGTACTGAGAGTACACTAACTTCATCAGGGATCAGTCTCATGTGCTGCATCCTAGAAAAGAAAGAAATGGCTCCATTAGCATCTCCAAAACTAGAAAATCCCGAAATGATTGCATTCCAGGACACCAAATCAGGCTGGTCTATGTGACGAAATACAGTTCTTGCAGATTCTAAATGCCCACATTTTGCGTACATGTCACAAAGGGAGCATCCAGCAAAATTGTCTCTCCCTAAACCAAACTTTATGCACATCCCATGTATCTGCCTTCCATATTCCGGTTGAACAAGGCCACTACACGCACTAAAAGCACTGCCGAATATAAACTCATTCGGAATGTAAGCACCCTGACACAGCATTTCCTTAAAATGAGCCAAAGCTTCATTTTCATAACCAAGTTGCGAAAACCCTGCAATGATTGAACCCCAAGAAATCAAATCCTTTGTCGCAACACGCGTAAACACATCAAATGCATCAGCAATTAGACCAAACTTAGTGTACATTGAAGTAAGCGCATTTTGTGCAATAGGGTGTGAACCAGTTTCTGATTTCACTACATGGGCATGGACCTGTCTCCCCAACCACACATTTCCCAAACCCGAACATGCTTTCACTACACTTCCAAAAGTGAACTGATCAGGCTTACAACCCGATCGAAGCATTTGAAAATACAACTCAACTGCTTTAACCTCTTGCCTATTCTGTGAATACCCAGCAATGAGTGAAGTCCAAGACACCACATTTCTCTCAGGCATTTCATCAAATACCTTCCTCGCATCCCAAAACGACCCACATTTCCCATACATGTTGAGAATGTGATTCTGAAGAACAATGTCTTGCTCGCAATTGGACCCCAAAATATGATCATGGATTTTCCTACCATGTTCAATTGACCTTAAAAACGAGCAAGCGGAAACCAAATTGGCATAAGTGCTGGGAAACACTTTGAAACTGGTGTTCTTGTCCAGAAAGTCAAATGCTTGAAGGGCTTCTCTGTAATGCTTTTGTCTACATAAGGAGGTTATGTAGTCATTGCCAAACAGTTCATTCTTGAAGTGTGGTAAAAGGGTTGAAGGTGGCTGACTGTGGTTGAAGGCCAATGGTTTTGAGGCTTTGAATATTTTCATCATGGTCTAAAGGGTTTAAGGGTTTAAGGGTTTTTAGTGTTTCTTTCACAGAGCAAAGTAGCATGGACTGAGTTGAAAACGGGGTCGTTTTGCCTGTTGGGTTTAGGGTTTGAGTTGATCATAAGAAATTGATTGGTTTGAACTCTTTTCTCATGTGGGAAATGATGTTATTGCTTTGGAATGAAAATATGATGATGGAGATGAAGTGTCAATTATTGGTTGCTTCAAATGTTGGGAATGTTTGTGATTGATTTGGATTTATAATCATGGCATTATGACAAGAGAGTAAGAGAGAAATATTCTTGTAATAAATGATGATTCAAGAATCACAATTGTTGTTGATGTTCAAGTGAATGACTTTCTTCTTTCCCTTGGTTGTTGACTCATAGAAGCACCCCCTCTAAATAGTTCTGTTCCATTGTCCTAATCAACCTTGTTACTCCTAATCATCATCCTTATATTTAATTAATCTTCCATAAGATTTTCCCCCACACCAAACTGAAATGAGTATGATTAAGAAATTCAAGCTTTGTTCTCATTGTTTAAGCACAACTTAATTAGTTTAAAATGCTGACTTGTTCCTATGTGTCTCGGAAGTTCCTTCAATTTTGATTCTTGAGCTTCAACAACATTGCCATAAACCGAGATCTTACTTTGCCTCAACTCTAAATTACCGTAAGTATCAACTATCAAATAATTAAGTTTATTTCTTTCATATTATCCTAGTCATTTTGATCCCTTGCTAGCTTCTTTCTTTATGGAACTTAGAAGACTTCAATTCAACAAATCTCAGCTGCAACCCCAGTTGAACTTTGATACTAATTTGTTGATGGGTTCCATCCCAACCACTCTTTGGTGCAGAGAAAGCAACTGAAGCCCTAAAATTAAAATTTTTGTCCTTTCTTTTGCTTCAAGCAACAACTACATGAATCAGTTCTTCACCAAAAAAACAGCACAAACTCAAAAACAAAACCAATATTGCACCAACTTAGCTCCCATATT
The DNA here is from genome assembly GCA_009720345.1 of Fragaria iinumae. NCBI lineage: Eukaryota > Viridiplantae > Streptophyta > Magnoliopsida > Rosales > Rosaceae > Fragaria > Fragaria iinumae. The sequence continues at coordinate 9,608,103 of CM019122.1, read as the reverse complement.
TTTGTAATTAATAAACAGCCTTTTTCGTAACCTTCCATTATTTCATGCATTCAAATTAAACTCTTTTCCTTACATATATTACATTGATACACTACTTTCCTTGTTGTCTATGACCAAAACCCACCCAAATTCAGTAACCCAAATACCTTTTAGATCTCTGTAAGTGATCGGAAAATGGGTACAACTGAGAGATCAAAGAAGAGGGTTCAACTATGGAAGAAAGCTGCTGTTCATTTTGCTTTGTGTTTTGTTATGGGGTTCTTCACAGGCTTCGCTCCCACATCTAAACCTTCCATCTTTTCTAAACCTGCTGTGAGTACATCAAAGAAAGTAGAGTTTTCACCTCAACCAGTTGAGCCTCCGCAACAAGTAGCAAATGTCGATAGAAGTTTGATAGCAGAAGCAGAAAATTTGACTATGCAGGCATCATCATCCCCTCCATGGTCTGAAGAAAACTACTCGGAAACCGAAAGGAGGATGTCAGAAGATGAAGAAGACGAAGTGAAAAAACCCTGCTTGACACCAAGAAGATTCATAATCATAGTCACACCAACAAGCACCAAAAACCCACTAAAATGTGTGTTTCTGAGAAGACTGGCCAACACCATCAAGTTGGTTCCTCAGCCATTGTTGTGGATTGTGGTGGAAGGGAAGACTGAGTCTAATGAGGTTTCTGAAGTTCTTAGGAAAACAGGTATTATGTGTAGGCATTTGGTTTTCAAAGAGAACTTCACAGATACTGAGGCTGAAATGGATCATCAGAGGAATGTTGCTCTTAAGCACATTGAGCAGCACAAGCTTAGTGGGATTGTTCACTTTGCTGGGCTTTCCAATGTCTACGATCTTGGCTTCTTTGATCAGCTCAGAGAAATTGAGTATGTAATCCAACTCTTTTCCCTTTTCTGTTCAATGACTACGATCATATTTCAACCATTACTTAATTTTTTGGAATTTTCTAAAGTGTTTCAAACATTTTTATTTGGACGTAAGAACCTATGGGCTATGGGGGGGGGGGGGGGGGGGGGGGGAGGATGGTGGTTACAAAGTTTTGAGTAGGGGGGAGGATGATGGTGGTTACAAAGTTTTGAGTAGGTTTTAAGAAAAATCAGTTGGTATGGTTGCTGGAAAAAAAAAGTGATCTAGGATTTACCAACTAATATTATATTATCCGCTTTAAAATTAGAAGTTCTTATATGTGTATGATTCATATGATAATAGTCACATCACTCACATGCATCAGTGGTTGATAGTCGTTCACGTGTATATAGATGATCGTTAATTTATAATTCTTGACATAAAATTAAAAATATATTGTGAAAGAGCAATTACACTCATTTGATTCTTTATTCTTACTAATCTCCAAACTCAAACAACTGAATCTCTGGTTTATCAGTTTATTACTTTGGGTAATATGATATGGACCAGCAGATTAATCAAATGGTTAGGTATTTCAAGGAAAAATTATCTATTGCAATGCTGAGGTAATACCCCATGCATATTGTAAAGTCATATTCGTTGAGATTCATATGATTTCAAATTTTGGATCTTTGAAAATTTTGGCAACTTGGAGTATATATTATTAGATTGTCATTACCATTATTAGAACACTCGATGCCAGATAAAGTCTGATAAACACCTTACCGACAAATTAAACAGCGATTTCATCTTTTGTATTGTAATATAATCGCTTATGCATGAGTTATATGATGCTAAATTGCTCATAATGTGACAAAAAATTATTGGATTGTATAACCAATTTAGCATCATAAGCGATTAAATTACATGATCTTGAAATGTAATTATGAGGAATGATATTATAGGACTGCAGAGTCTGCAGTTGGTTTAACTGAGTAAACTACTTTCTAGTTTGTGTTACTAAGAACATCTCGATCATTTGTGTAATTTGCAGGGTGTTTGGGACATGGCCAATGGCAATACTAGCAGCAAACAAGAAAAAAGTGATCATTGAAGGACCTGTATGCGATTCTTCACAAGTGATAGGATGGCATATCCTAAGGAAAATGAACAACACAGATCAAACAGATGAGACTAACAGACTTCGCATTCATATTTCAAGCTTTGCATTCAACAGCTCAATCCTTTGGGACCCTGAAAGATGGGGTCGTACTTCATCACTTCAAAGCACCTCTCAGGTAATAATTAACATCAAAGTTATAATAAGCGTTCAATATACTTGTTTGAAAGTAACCTTAAAAATTATTTGACAATCACGTACTTTTGTTGTAAATATATGATTTCTGTATATCCAATTTAGGAGCCTGGTGTTTTTGTTTCCTCCACATTTGATAAGGAACTGGTTCATTTGTATCCTTGGTAGCTATTTCATAATTTCATTACTGCAATTGGGTCCTGTCACACCAAGCTGTTAGAATATTCATGCTGAATGAATAAGTAAGCTGGTTCAGTTGAGGTTTGGCAAACCTCCAACTATTTTAAAATCATTGCAGACACATTAGGATTAGGTGTATGGATGAATTGGTATGAATTTGCTCACACTCTTCTGATAACCAATGCCTAAAAAGATTGATTATAAGAATGAGTGTGATATCTAGACAAATCTTTCTGGACATTTATGCAAGTGTATACTATAGATCATTAACCCACTTGAGTAGTTTATCTCTCTTTTTTCTAAAACCTACAAGGAGAAAAATGATTGAGAGCATGTGCAAATATGTCTTCTTGATTTGTTATAGATTATATGTATGTTTCTTATTGGTTTTCTTTGCTGTTTTATTCTCAACAGAATTCCATGAAATTTGTAAAGCAAGTGGTTCTTGAAGATGAGACAAAACTAAAGGGAATCCCACCAGAAGACTGCTCAAAGATCATGCTTTGGTCCCTTCATTGAGTCACACCAAACAATCAATGAAAAGAGAAAAAAAAAATTCAATCTTTGAAGTCATTTTGATTTTATTAATCTCCTTCATTTCTTCTCCTTGTCTAAATTTTTGATCAGATAGGTAATACCACGAGTACATTCTTACTATTCAAATGTGTAGCTGAAATCACTAAACTCATGTTATACGAGTTGCTTTTGTTCTATTGTATAGAACGCAATGAAAGAGGATCATCATTTACCCTTTTTTTTTTTCATCCCTTTGGTACTCGATCTATGCTATAATCAGTATAATGAGACATCTTTTTATCAGCTCTGTGAATTGAAATGCATCTATCGCAAGTAAGTGGTACTTATGATCCCCACACATCTATACTCTCCCATTAAAACTTGGATTTCTACATGTTACATTAGTTCTTTTAGAATACCTTGACACTGGTGTCTAAATTGTTCTAATTGAGCCTTCATGTGTTCTTAAACATATATTTCAATTAATTTTCTTGGGTTTTTGTGCTTGCCAACACTTGTAATAATTGGTTGTACTTGAATTTATATCCTCTCTTGGCCTTCAATTATGTCCGTGTTCGAATTTCGTGACCGGCTCGATCCTTTTTTGGAAATGAAATATATTCATTGAGGGAAGAGTCCCAGTTGCCTAAACGGCTTATAAACAACATATATAAATACAAGAAAACTCATCATCTAAATCAACACAGAAGTAGACATTGAAGAGTTTTATTGCCAACAAAAAAGAGCAGCGACCAGACTAATCGTGCTCAATCCCCTTCTACATGAGGGCAGGGCAATCCATCATTGCGAAGAACATTAGTGAGGGAAGGTGGTGGCTGGGAAGCCCATCGCAGAGGATCCTGTTTTGGCCACGATGCTCAGCGCGCGGAGCAGAGGTAACTAGCGAGCAAAGAGAAGGGGGAGTGCTGCGGGCGTGCCACCTTGCGGACGAGGAAAGAGTTATTGTGTGCGCTTGACTTCTTGATCAGGCGGAAGGGGTTTCCAGGTGCCACCTCAGAGGAGGAATTTACGAGCACAATGCGATCGATACTCACGAAAGGACGCGAGCAGAGCAACAAATAGGGAGTTCAGAGAGATCGGGGTAGAGTCCGGAGGGCTCTGAAGAAGAACCTAGGCGGCGGAGCTTAGGGTTAGGTTTCGAGTAGCTCGAAGGATAACTGAGTTTCAGTTTGTATTGTGTTTTTGTGTTTGTTTGAGAGAGAGCTTCTGTTAGGATTCGAGCCCCCTTATATAGTAGTTCGACTTGCGGCAGAAGAAAAGTAATTAGAATCCAAGTCAGACTCTGAAACCCTAATAGCACAAAGGCACTGTTCCGTCCATACGAACCAACCATCTTGTGACACATGTCCAGTTCGCACACTTCATTCCGCATAAGGCATTGCTTCCGCGCTGCCAACTGTAGACTCCTATACGAACTGGAATTAGCAATATCCTCATCCCGCGGGCTGTCACAGGATGCTATTTAGCGTGCTCCTGAAGCTCGCTTCCATTTCGCGGGCTATTGCAGCTCGCGAGCCTTAAAAGGGCCTTTTATATTAAATGGGCCACAGGGATTGGCCCGAAGCATATCAAAGATTTGTAAAAGTCTTCAACTATTATTGTGGTGCGCGCGGACTCCGCATGTGTCTTCCTCGCGAAGTCTCCTACGCGAGTCAGTTCGCCAGTTCGCCTCGCCTCGCCTACGCAGAGTATCAATCTCGCCTACGCGAAGTGTCAATCTCGCCTCGCCTCGCCTACGCGAAGTACATTTGCATCTCGCCTACGCGGACTTGTATCGCCTCGCCTACGCGGACTTGTATCGCCTCGCCTACGCGGACTGGCAAATAGTAATTCCGCGCGCGAACTATGTGTTCCGCGCGAAGGCATTTGTACGCGAACTCTGAAGTTAGCTCGCGTGGTCTATTCCGCGCGCGAGCTAAGTGTTCCACGCGAATTGTGTAGTCCGCCTATGTCCATTCCGCGCGCGAGCTGCGCGAAGTGCAGTTCGCACGCGAACTCTGTAACTCAGCTCGCGTGGTCTTACTGGCAAGCCATCACTTGTAAACTTAGAGAAACTTGGGCTCGCCGGTATGACATGAACCAAGAAATAATTAATATTTACATAGACATTTACTGTCCAGTAAAATATTAATTTAGGCGTAAACAGATCCACCCTTCTGAAGGCAAGCGATGTGGCGTCATGCGCCACTCTATTCGCTTATCTAGGTATCCAAACCCAACTACAAGAATTAAACATGGAGCAACTTCTTCTAATCTGTTGGATGATGAGATGAGTTCTCTGGTTTACCTTGTTGTGATTCTTATTGATTTCTGTAATGACTTCTTCTGAGTCCGACTCGAAAATTATATTTTGTAATTGCAAGGAGGCAGCCAATTCAGAACCGGCAAGTATAGCAGTAGCTTCCGCTTCTGTAACCGATCCACATTTCTTCAAAAGGCTAGAGCCAGCAATCATGACCCAATTCGAGTCCCTTATCGTAATTCCTATTCTAGTATGATCTGGTGGGAACCAAGAAGCATCTGAATTGATCTTGTGGTGACCAATGGGTGGAGGAAGCCATTGCATGTGCAGTCTCGGAATTCGGGAATTCCGCATAGACGCTGAGGCATGACGGAACTCCAAGGCAAGATTTCGGGCAGCTCTGATAGTAGAAGGCAGAGACACCTCTCTATGTTGATAGAAAAAATGACACCTCTCTTTCCAGATGGCCCAGCAGATAGTACTAATCAATGTAAGTACAGCTTCCCTTTCACTTGTTGGGCAGTGATTGTAGATAGTAATAAGCCATCTATCAAAAGTAGTAATCTTCCTTTTATCAATTCTGATTCCAAGTGGGGACCCAAACCAGATTGGGTCAACCCAGTGACACAGATGGAGGAGATGTTCAAATGTCTCTTCTGTTTTTCCACGCACAAGACACAGAGGGTTTGAAATGGTCCTTCTCTTGTGTAGGCTGTGCATAGTTGGAGCCACCCCATGTAGTACCCTCCATAAGAAAATTCTGACTTTAGGAAGAGTTTTGATGCTCCATAAAATCTTCCATATCTTGGGATCGAACTGGTGAGAGGAACCGATGCTAGGAGCCCTAGGAATAGACATAGAAGTATGGTACCAATGATAGCCACTTCTGACTGTGTAAACACCGGTTTTATTCCAAGGCCATAAAAAACGGTCCAAAACCTCCCCATCACCAATAGGAATGTCAACAATTCTCTGAATATCTTGTGGATGAATGACATGATCAATAGCAGTGGTGTTCCACCCTCTCCAATCCCAGTCAATAAGAGAGCCCATAGAACTAGGACCGTTAGCCGAAATATCACCAATTACCCTCACCTTAGCTGCATTAGGAGGGGGCAACCATTTGTCCTTCCAAATATTGATGTCATTGCCATTAGACACTTGCCAAAAGCCTTGTCCCATGAAGCAGTCTCTTGCTTCAATTAAACTAGACCAACCCCAAGAGGCACGATACCCTTTCTTTGCCTCCATAAAACTGCACTTGGGAAAATATCGGCCTTTCAAACATTTTGCCCATAAGGAATTAGGATTTTGTATGAGCCTCCAACACTGCTTTGCAAGAAGTGCAAGGTTAAAGTGATGGATGTCCCTAAATCCCATGCCACCATCAGCTTTGGGTGTGCCCATCAAATCCCAATTCTTCCGGTGGACCTTGTTACCATTTTGATATGTACCCCACCAAAAATTGCTGATAAGAGAGTTGATTTCTTTACAAGTGTTAAGGGGAAATTTAAAACAGCTCATAGGATAAGCAGGGATTGCCAAAGCCACAGATTTGATCATTGTCTCCTTCCCAGCCATATAGAGGGTACACTGTTTCCAACCCTCTACCTTTCTTGAAACTCTTTCTTTGATATACGACAAAGCTCATTTTTTAGATCTACCCCATATAGACGGTATCCCCAGGTAAATGCCTGGGTTCATAACCTCAGTGAAAGAGAGAAGCTCACACATAAGTAATGCCATCTAACGAGGCGTATTTGGGGTAAAATAGATGCTAGACTTGTCAGTGTTGATCAACTGGCCAGAGGCAGTACAATACTCATTGAAAATAGTGCTAAGTTGCTGGAAATTCAATAAAGTACCCTTTAGAAAGAATAGAGCATCATCAGCAAAGAAGAGGTGGGATGGCTGCCTCTACTTAAACTGATACCAAATAAGTCATTTTCAATCACAGCTTTAGAAATACGAAGAGAGAGAGCCTTGCTGACAATGAGGAAAAAATAAGGAGAGAGTGGATCACCCTGTCTCAAACCACGAGAAGGGTTGAAAAACTTCCCCAACTTCCCATTCAAAACCACTAAAAAATAAACCGTCCTTACACAAGCCATAATCAAGTAAATCCACTTGCTGTCAAAACCAAAGCGAACCATAGCAGCCTCTAGGAAATCCCATTCAACCCGATCATAAGCCTTTTTCATGTCTAATTTCAAACCAAACTCATGATTTCCTCCCCCACGCTTCAATTTAAGGTAGTGATAAGCCTCATGTGCCACAATAAGGTTATCTTGAATTTGTCGATCCGGAACAAAAGCATTTTGGTTTGGAGAAATGATAAGAGGCAGTACCCGTTTCAACCTATTTGCCAAAATCTTCGATAACACCTTGTAGGAGTTATTGCACAAGCTAATTGGATGAAACTGTCCCTTCTTCTCAGGATTAGGGACCTTTGGGATGAGAACAATGTGTGTTCTGTTGAGATCACGCAGAGAAGTAGAGCCATTTAGAAAATCCAGCGAGGTTTGCCATACCACCTGTTGCACAATATCCCAATACTTGTGATAGAAAAAACCCGGAAAGCCATCTGGGCCTGGAGCCTTAAGAGCACCTAGTTGATGGACAGCCTCACTAACTTCATCAATGGAGATTGTTGATAGTATATCAGAATTCATTTCAGGAGTAACCAATTGTGTAACTCCTGATAAGGCTTGGCCCCATACTCGAGAACCCGTGCTGGTAAAGAGTTTACCAAATTGTTTCTCAAATTCATAACGTACCTGGGCATCACCACTAATCCACAACCCATCATCTCCTTGAATCTTTAGAATTCGGTTTTTTTGCCTTCGCTAAATGATGGATAAATGAAAAAAGTGAGAATTAGAATCACCAAACCGAAGCCAATTCACCCTCGACTTTTGATGCCAATACTTCTCCTCTCGAATCCACATAGTGCTGATAGTCGACTCCAACTCTAGTTGTCGTACCGAACTTGTGAGAGGTTGGTCAGTTGGTAGGCAGTCCAGCTCCATAAGACAATATTTGATAAGTTCCATGTTGCCCTTTGGGAACTTCTTCCTACACCAGCTTCTAAATTTAGACCGACATCTACTGAGGCAAGAAGTCCAGTTTGCCAAGTTTGTCAGTCCCGGGGTCATAGACCAACATTCCTCCACCAACTGTTTTGCTTCTACATCATCAGCCCAATTTACATCAAACCGAAACATGGGTCTGCCCTTCTTTGTAACCAAATTAGTGTTGAATAACAATGGGTTATGGTCAGAACCAATACGTGCCAAATGAGTAAGAGATGACTCAGGCCACCGCAACAACCAATTTTCATTTACCAGACTACGATCAAGCCTTTCTTGTAGTACAATCACCTCATTCTCCTTCCGGGCCCATGTGAAACACTGACCCTTGAAGCCAAGATCCAGTAAATTTCCTGCATCCATCACTTCTTTCATATAATTCCTTCGGGCAGTACTCCAGTCACTACCACCTTCACGTTCAAATTGACAAAGCACCTCATTTAGATCACCAATTAGGAGCCAGGCATCTACTCGAGAGTTTGCAATTGTAGACCAATGATCCCAAAACCCAGGTTTATCTTCTCTGTAGGGAGGACCATATAACCAGCTAACAAAAACACCTTGACCATGAACCACAGTATCAATGTAGTACTTTGAATGACTGACAAAATCAATCCTAATATCCGAACTCCACCAAATACATAAACCACCGGCAGTGTTGACCGGTTCAACATAAAAGTAGTTACAGTAACCCAATATCCTTCTGATGCCTTCCATATACGATTCACATTGATGTGTCTCGGAGAGAAAAACCACATCGGGTTTGTGAGAGATAACCATCTCCCTCAAAGTTTGGACTGTCAAGGATCTCCCCATTCCTTGACAGTTCCAAGAGAGTAGATTCATATCTTCTTTGCGGCTGTTCGAGGCCAGCCACCACCATTTTGGGGGTGGGTAGATTCCCCCTTCCCATACTCATGAGTGATCAGTAAATTGCAATCTGTGTCACCCAGGTCAGTGTTGTGCTCAGATGATACTTGAACATATGCATCTGCAGCCGTACTCTCCATAGTAGAAGTAAGACATTTATTCTTTCCTCTCCCACCTCTACTACCTCTTCCTCTTCCTCTACCCCAGGTAGAAGATAACCGCAAGGTCGGACCTGTCAACTTTTGTTTCTTCGAAAATCTCTCATACCAAGCCCTAGGGACTTGCTTAAGACCATATAGGGCCTTATCTAACCTATAGACATGGTCAGGTTGGGTGTAACTTTGGAATTTTGGGGGTTGTTCCACATACAGGAGCAAAGGTCTCATCAAAATCTAGACCTTCTATCTAAGAATACCCTTGCACTACAAATCTTGCCTTGTTTCGGGTGATAATGCATTTTTTATCAGTTTTGTTTTTAAACACCCATTTGGTTTCTATGACATTTTTATCCTTAGGTCTAGACACTAAATCCCAGAAGCCTCTCCTTCTCCTTTTTTCTTTGTCTGACGCTTGCGTTTGATGGGGGGAGTAGTAACGTTCTCCAATAGGACAGGGGGTTGAGCCAGAAAATCAACAGCTCTTGGCAACTCTTCAATATGAACCCCTTTAGGTCTATTTTTAATGAGCACAGGAATATCATCATTGTCTGTCCTCGTTGGACAAGGAAACCATGGATTATCTTTCAAGTAAGCCTCCTGAGAACTAAAAGCCCAAGGTGGTAAGCTTTCCAAATCAGCCCTACTTTCACTGTTCAAATTCAGCCCTCCTACAGCTCTAGTAAGGCCGCCATTTCGAAATAAAGCACCATGGGCCTCCGGGTCAAAAAGACTAGGGCCCGCAGTAGTGAACCCTTGTAGACAAATTCGTACAGGCTTACCCACATTTGTCTCGAGAGTACTGACACGAAACGCCGAAAGTTCTTTCTCGGCAGCTGGCTTTAGAGACGTGGAAGCAAAGTCCCTGTCACATCCACCCCCATCCCTAGAATTTGAATTGAGGGAGTTTTTACCCTTTGAGTTTCCTCTGGCAAAGATTCCGGTAGTCGGAATGTAAGGGAATTCTGTCGGAAAAGTGGATTGAGTGAACACAGGCTTTTGGAGGCCCTCGGCCACCAAGGCTTGATTGTATACCACTCCCAGCCTTACCAGTGTCGGATGCATCTAGAGATTGCAAAGCGTGCGGATATGCCCCAACCTGCCGCAATTGTGACAAAAGCTCTTCAAGTTTTCATACTGCAACCGGATGCGAATTGTTGCCATGTTTGGTCTTCTGGGCAAGTTAACAAAGGTTGCTAGAGGCCTTCTTGTGTCAAAATCCACCCTCATACGAATGAAATCTCGATTACCAACCACTTTAGGATCCTCTACCTCCAATACTGACCCCAGAATATTGCCCAATATCCGGCCATTCTTGACATTGATTTGGTCCCAAGGGACGCCATGACCTTGTATCCAGTAAATAGCTCTTTTCTCATCTGGATCGTCAATAGAGTGATGTCGGGGCCAATGTCGAATTGTGAAGCAGTAACCCTTCACATTCCATGGACTTTCAGATAGAAGCTTCCGGGCAAGTTTCTCAGAACCCACCGTCAAATTGTAGGTATTCGCCTTAACTCTGACAATACGGATCTGTCCAAGTGAGCGCCAAATACCCATGAGAGCAGCTTTGATACCACCAATTCCTGGCTCAACATCCGCGATGAGTGTACCCACCAGATCAATACCATCACTGATATCAAGTAGATCTGCTCTCATCTCAAAGTTTACAGACATTGCTTCAATGATGGACTCATCCTCGTAAGGGACCCCCTCACGAAAGTCTGGGTTGGTGGCCATAGTAAAGGCTAGAGCAGACAGAGCAGTAGTTCCACAGAGGGAATAAAGAAGCAGCAATAAAGCCAAATAGAAGACTAACAAAGTAGAATAAATCTAACCACACGAGGGGTAACTCCTCCACCAGAGGAAGCAGATCACAGCGACAATCTCTAGAGAATAACAGCACACTAACTTCCAGAGTCATAGAAGTGATCAGTGAAGATAGCAGCAAGTGGGAGGGGAGTATGTAGTCTCAGGGTTGTATCACTCTCACTCAGCAAGACGCAAGAGAAAGAGTAAATGATTGGAGGAAAACAGGGTTAGAACAAGGGAGCAGGAGGATAGGGAAGAAAACAGTGGGATCTAAGGGAGAGTGGCCGTATGAAGACGGATGAGAATAAGGAGAGACCTCAAATATTCTAGAGAGAAGGAGGAGCTTCTCACACTAGACATTTTTTTATTTGATGCACTCTTCTGCCACCTGCTTCCTTACCCCGAGTGACAGTCATCCAAGTGACCGGCTCGATCCTGGATGACTGTCACTTGCTCTTTTCCCTACGGTCGAGTGAGCAGCTCTTTTTGCTCTTCTTGAATCAGTTGCATTTGATTGGTCCCGTATCGGTATCAAAAGAAGTTACGGAGACAAGAGCTTCTTTCCCTTAGTTTGATGTTCAAGAAAGCTTTTCTTTGTTAGTGAGTTGTATACAGGTTTTGATACATTTTTCTCAAGAGCACTCCTAGTCGTGGTAGAGAGGGAAAAAGAAAAACTTTCTCTACGACCAAGAGTCGTTTTGAGAAAGCCCAACAAAAATACAGACACATATTGCTGCTCGACCACAATTGGATTGGGCTGAAAATTGAACACTTTCCCTCAGGCCCTTACCTACTGATTTTTGCATGATATCATAATTTTCATTACAATTCTTTGGTCGGTGTGATGCTTGCTAGTTGCTAGCTTATATTAATGGCAATAACAGTACTTGGAAAAATGAAATATCAATCAACTATTTGATCAAAGCCGATTCAACTCGAAAATAAAAACACCGATAGAGAGCGTGATGAATTGATAAAACATACAACGTGTTTACTAAACTATAAATCAAAATGATAAATGAGGTTGCGTTCAATCATATATAATTAGGCTACACTATAAGTAAAAAGGAGAAAATATTGCAACACAAACTTTAAACTTATGCAGGTTGATCTGTACATGGGACATAGAATCATAACAGTTCACAAAAATCTTACATCCATGAACAAGATTTCCATTCTCATAAAAAGAAGAAGCATGATATTGTTCAGAAGTTTGATGCTGGGCTCCCATTTGGCAATTGTGATTTGACATGCAACGCATTCTGAATGTGTGTATTAACGCGTTCTGCAGATTCACGGATTGGTGATGATCATGTCTATTATTGTTTGGTGGCTAACATATACAGGTCTCTTTCTCTGTATAAATCAAATTAATTAGTCAATTCACACCAAATGGGTCCAATCCTGAATCTGTTTTAATAAAAAAGATTTATTGAGAGTTTTAAACACCAAAACCAACTCATTTGATTGTGGTAGCAGTTTCAAATTCTGGCTTTTCCTTAGAAACCGAGTTGAATGAGTACCGGTACGTACTCATCTTGGACATTAATTGGTTTTAAAATACTCGAACTAAAAATGAAAATCAAACATAAAACTAACTGTATTCTTTGTTTTTCTGAAGCTTGTTAATTAATCGTATATATTGAGTCACAAATTCATGATCTTTCGTGCCCTCAAAACTTATTGATACATGTCCTCTCAAAAAAAAAAAAAAAAAAAAACTTATTGGTACATGAAAAAGATTGGAATCACGCATTCTAAATTATCCTATTAGATGCATGCATTGTATTAAGAAACATAAGAATACCATGTGTATGATAAATGTACAGATATAATTAAAGGAGAAGAGATGAAGCAGATACTGAGGGGAATGCCATAACCAGAAATACATGAATACAATAACCATGAGAAACAATCATTAACGTAAGACGAGTGAAAACAAAATCACACAAACAAATTTTGTAACATGTGTTGGTGAGGGAATTAAGATACTTGAACAAAAACACAATGACGTGTTATAGATTTAAGCTTATTCATTTCAATAAAGTCGCACTAACGCGTCTCCGTTACAGAGTACGTAATTATGGGTAAACAGACCACAGAAAAACATAAATAGTTGTAGTAAGCTAACACAAAGGATGCTATAATGGCGGGGGTGTTACGTGGTAACGGTCGGTGAGAGGACAAGGACAACAAACAGTTGGCCGCAAGACTAGTAACACAGTCAGTTACTTCAACCTGCTACACAGTCAGTTACTTCAACCTGCTACGGTAAAAGGTCGTTACTTTGAAACAGAGCGAAGGATGAACAGAGTGTCGGGGACAAGACACAGAAAGAGAGAGAGGGGCATCTGATCCATCCATCATCCACCTAAGATCAAAAGTCTTCTGTTAAATCTGTGGGACCCACTTTTTGCGCAAACCGAGAAGAGAGAGTGGGGTCACACTAGCAAAACCCAGCTGGGGCTTTCATTTCCCTTCAATATCATATATTTGCTCTACCACCACACCAATCCTTTTGCCTTGAAATGTTCATGTGTGTCAAGATCTGAATATTTTCCTTTACAAATGGAATAAGAGAGAAAGTTTGGCCTATTATTAGAGGTTGCTTCTAGTCTTCTTCTCTTGAATTGAAGAAGTACCTTTTGTTGGTTTCCTGAGGAAGAAAAGAAAAGGGAGGAGGGGGCCATTTGAGATCTGCCACACTTTGTTCAAAGGTTTGTTCTTTCAGGCCTTCCAGTTGTTTTCACTCAATGGTTGCTGTCAAATGCTGGGTTTTCATTGTAATTCTTGTACAGTTTTGAATTGGGTTGCTAAATTTGGCCTAAAGTGAGAGTCTTTGACATCTGGCTCTTCTGCCATGTTGATTTGGAAGCTACCCAGTTCCTTTAATAACTTTGGAGAGATTTCCTCCTTGATTGATTTGTTGAGTGAGGGTAGGAAAATGTAGTGGAGACTGAGGATTTTGTCTTTTGGAGTTTTGTTTTCAAATTTGGTTGAGAACTTCTCTGATATATGGTCAGTCAATGTTTAGCTATTTTGTTGGTTAGAAATTTATTAGCAGTTCTCTTTTTGATGAGAGTCATGATTGTTCAAACTATAGAAAGCATGAATTTGAGGAAAAATCTCTCTTTTTCTTGTTCTCCCCCCACCCCAGATTTGTATTTATGGGATTAATTTCATCCTTAAAATTGTTTATTCTGAGGGATTTGCAGTTTTCTCTCCCTTTTTGTTTGAACTCTGTATATTTGTATATGATATTGCTAATCAGGGGAATGATAAAGAGATGGGGAGGAAAGGAACTTGGTTTTCTTCAGTAAAGAAAGCTCTCAGCCCTGATTCTAAAGAGAAGAAAGAACAGGTTTGTTTGTATATTCCTATTCGGCTAGCACCGTGTTTTCTTATTTTTTTTACTTACAGGTTTCTGATAAGAGCGACTCTTACTGCAGAGATCAGATAAGTCTAAGAAGAAATGGTTTGGGAAGCAAAAACAACCACAATTTGAGTCTACCTCTTTAGCACCACCACCCACATTGCCACCTCTTCCTCCACAAGAAGAGGTCAAATTAACCAATGTGGTGAATGAGCAGCAAAATCATGCTTACCCTGTTGCAATCACCGCGACTGCAACTGTTGAGCCAGAGGTTCCTACACCTCCTCCAGCTCAAGCTGCCCCGGAGGTTGTCAGATTGCCCACAGTTACTCGATATGCTGGAAAATCAAGGGAGGAAGTGGCAGCAATCAAGATTCAAACAGCATTCCGAGGATACCTGGTATCTTCTTTGCATAAAATATAAAAATATATATTGGTCTTTGACATCTTTACGTCAGTGTTTATAAGAGTATCTTGGTTGATAGAAATACAACTTGCAGGACGTTCTTAGATATTTCATGAGTTGTTTCTGAACTTTTCAGGCGAGAAGGGCATTGAGGGCTTTAAGAGGGCTGGTGAGGCTGAAAACATTGATCGAGGGATCTGTTGTGAAACGACAAGCGACAAATACCCTCAAATGCATGCAGACTCTATCTCGTGTGCAAGCTCAAATACGTTCTAGGAGGATCAGAATGTTAGAGGAGAACCAGGCTCTCCAAAGACAACTCCTACTTAAACATGCAAAAGAGACTTTGCAGGTGTGTTTTAGTACTTTTAGCTCTTTATAATTTGTATCTATGACTATGAGGCCACCAGTTGGAATTGGTTACAAATTTTAACTGCTTTCCACAGCAACTGAAACCTCCCGAGTCCTGACCTTAGTTTGATTCGATCCTAATTCTCAAAAATTTCTTTTACTAATTAAATTATAGGCTTTGGGTTCAAAACTTTCCCCCAGCTGCCCAGCTGGTGGAAAATGCACTGGTTCTTGCATTGTTGATTCAGCCATAGCTAAAGAAAAAGCCTGTATTTGAACTTGTATCCAGATAATTATTCTTCGAAGCTATTAACTCGTCTTGAACGTTGTTACAGCTTGGGGATGAATGGGATGATAGCTTACAGTCAAAGGAGCAAGTTGAAGCAAACCTATTAAGCAAGCATGAAGCAGCAATGAGAAGGGAAAGAGCACTCGCTTATGCCTTCTCTCATCAGGTAATCCTAATCCTATAATATCGCATAACATAAATGAGCTGAAAGGAGGAGATGGATAGCTAATGCATTATCTTCTGTCCTGAGTTATGGTGTGGTGATGAAAGTCATATGGGATTAATATGTTATATTACTGAATTACTAGGCTTTTAGCTTAACTATGAGTTTGGTTACCCTTTACTAGCCTGAAACCAAATTTTTGTACGCAAACCCTTCTTCTTTCAATTCTGCAATATTCAGGACTATTTCCTCCAGCCTTGTTCATTTGGCCTGCCTTTTTTTGCTTTTTGTTTTTGTTTTTTTTTGTTATAACTGTAAGTTAGATTACCAGTTTCACTTTGTCACAGAACTTTCCATAATTGGAGTAAAAAGGCATACACTTGGTTATTAACAAGTACCGACCCTTTGAGCTCATATAGTTTATGCATTGAGATGAAAGGGTTCAAAAAGTGCAGCTAAGTGAACTTATGATTGTAATTGTACAAGGGGTAATCAAATGAATGTACTGAAATTTTGAGACCTATAGAGGCCCACCTTTGAGACCATGATTACATACCTAGATAAATGAATGTATAGTCAACTTTCCTGAAACTTAAATGCACTTCAGTCTGGTTTTAACCTTGGTTCACTACAGAAAAATGGGAAGAATTCTGCAAAAACTGTAAATCCAATGTTCATGGATCCAAGCAATCCCACCTGGGGTTGGAGCTGGTTGGAACGGTGGATGGCTGCCCGGCCATGGGAGAGTCGTGGCACGACAGATAAAGAAATCCACGAGGACCGCTCATCTGTTAAGAGTGTTATTTCTCGCAGCATTTCCCCTGGAGAAATCAACAAGTCGTATGCTCGATACCTCCTAAATTCCGATAAGCAATCCCCTACAGCCAGTGAAAAGCCAAGCCACCCTGGATTCCGGTCACCTTCAACTCCTTCAAAGCCAGGTTCTACAAAAGTAGCTCGAAAATTGAAGCCATCACCAAGCCCAAGGGGTGGTGTTCTTACACCAGATGAAGACACAAAGAGCATAGCCAGTGTGCAGTCAGTTCAGTTTAGGAGGCACAGCATTGCTGGCTCTTCAGTAAGGGATGATGAAAGCATGGACAGTTCTCCATCACTTCCGAGTTACATGATACCAACTAAATCTGCAAGAGCCAAGTCCAGGTTGCAGAGTCCAGCAGAAAAGAATGGGATCACTGAAAAGGATAGCGAGTCTGTTAAGAAACGACTCTCCTTCCCAGCCTCACCGGCCAGACCGAGGCGGCATTCTGGTCCGCCAAAGGTGGATACAACTTTAATCACTACAGAAAGCAAAGTGAGCAGTGTTGAAGTTGGAAGTTGATTATAACCAGCAGAGAATACAGGAGGAAAAGCTGTTTCATGAACTGTTGGTGAGTTCATGGACAAAAGAGAAATAAAGGTTACTTATTCCTTTAATTTGTTGATCCTCAAGAATTGGTGTGGGTTAAAGTTGGTTGCAGGGGTTGTCATGCTGCTGCAGGCTGTGGTTATTTATTCATATTTGTTGATTTATATTCTGTAATACAATACTTTCTGTTATCTGGGTGCTTGACATGGTGATATATCATATATGTCAGGGACCCAATTCATAGAAAACTGATAGTCTTGCTGATTTTTTCTTGATTTCTTGACTTGGTGAATAATATATGTATTTAATTTATGGGTTGTTGTTTATTTGATGTTGGGATAAAGGTTGTTAATTGTCTTGCCGGAAGAGTAGGTTTTCAAATTCAGAAAACAATCTGTTCCTGCCAAATTCATAACAGGTTACAATTCAGTTCAGTGAATTACTAATAATATCAAATAATATTAATGATGAATCTCACCAACTTGAAGCAATAGTTTTCATCCTTTCTCAACTTACATAATCAATTCATCAATTTATTCAGAAATCTGCTGTGGAAATCATTCCTGACTGTGTCATTGATGAAGCGCTTAGGAGTCTTGGTCTCACAACTGCTCTCATTTCTGACATACGATTGAAATGTGCAACACACTAAACTGATAGCATCAAGATGACATAAGCAGATAAATTAAGCACACTTGGCAATGTGCAGGTTACATGTTCTTCAATCCAAAATACAAAGGCTTGCTAGGCAAAACCTCATGTCTTCAATTTTGCTCAAATTAACAAAGGGCTTTATTTGGGTTGTTTTTGCATCCATCCATCTTGGTTTATGAAAGAAGCTGCATTACTGAAATAAGACACTTCCTCAGCTGATAGCTTCTTCTCCCATGGTACACGTTTGGACATCTCTGCCCCAGGTCCTTTGCAATCCACCTCCGAGAACGCAGTCAAGTAGCTGTTCATCAACAAACGCCCAAAGAGAATCAGAAAAATTGAAGTGTGTATTCTTTTGCATAATTACAAGTTTAAAACCAGTTAAATCACTCTATCACTGACAAAAATAACAGATTTAAAAAGAATAATTGAACTTACTCTTGACCATTATTCCATGGTGCGATCCAGCCCTCTGGCTTGATGATATCTTCCATATAAGTTCCAACAAACAACACTCTAGCGTAAGGCCTGTATGCTCTTCCCAGCAATGTAGGACCTGATCCGGATACATAACAATCTTTGAACACGAAACCAGTAGCATTGTATGCGCTATCACGACCCTGCGCTGTGATATAGCCTGAACCAAGTGAATTTATCTGACATTTCTGCAAAGAGTTTGATTGAATTAAAATCCAGTTAAGTGAGAAAATAATCAAGTTAATTTCTGAATAGCTAGCAAAACAGAAAGAATCAAAGGAGGAAATGGATTTCTAACCTCATACATGGACTGACCGAAGCCCCAAATAAAGTCTACACGGCCTTCAATATAACACTCATAAAAATAGTGACGCCCTTTGATATCTGCCAATGTATCTTGCACGCTAAGGAAAAGACACTGATAAAAGCTTGCTTTATCTCCATATATTGCAGCTGCCGGTGCTTGAGCCATTTTCCGTCCACGGCCGTCCTTCGGTGGAAGAAGACGGTTATATGTGTTCTATTACCAGATCAAATTAGGAAAAATAAATTATTAATGAAAACCAGCTATATATACCGTAGTAATTATTACTGAACTATACGTTAATTTACTGCTTGCATAATCTGTTTTCTAACCTTGAATTCTATATTTCGTGCCACAAAGTTATCTGCGTATAACTTAAATGCAGGACTCTTAACAACATCTCCAGCATCTGATCCATATTCGATCACAGGGAAGTGATTTGGGTCTCCTTCAAGAATAATATACGGTTTGTCTTGAGGGATTTCAACTTTTTCCCTGCACAGTATAATCAAAGCTAGGGTGAATTACTTGTACGAGGTAAAGCTTATAAGTAAAAACTAGGAAATAATATTTACTTACACGTAGATGCCGAAGTTGATGTGGATACGAGTCCACACATAATTATTTGATGGTATAGAATCAATGGCTTGTTGTACAGAGGCAAAATCACCTCGGCCATGCTTATCAACTGTAATGGTTCTTGAAACAAAGTCTTGTTGAGGATCATAGTTCATCGGATAAGGGCGAGCTTCCAATGCACCAAAGAGAAAGAAGAGGGCCAACGTTACTGATGTAAACGACTGCATATTACTGTAAAACTTCAAGGTTCTATTTGGACAAGACAATGCAATAAGCTAGTTCGATCAAGTAGTAGACGGCGCAACAATGATAAAAAGTTTTGAATCTTGTTAATGGTAGAATCCGCTATATGTTAACTTGAATTTAATGAAACTCTCTTTTTATAGGCTTTACATGCATTAGCTCTGTGAACACGTACACCTTGTGAGAGAAGGAAAGAACTTTCCTTAATCCTTATCTCTAACGGAAACTCAAGAAATCAAGACGATTTTGGAAAGGAAATCTCCATACATAGTTTTTGCCTGATTTACTTAATTGTTCACTCTTTGTTTGCTTGTGTACTTGTGTTAATAGCAGCAATTGTTTTATAATTCTAGACTACTAGCTAGGCACATTATGGTACGTATGAGTATTGTTATTAGTCCACTTTTTTTCTTGTTGATTGGGACTTGGGAGTCAAATTTGTCGAGTTTTATTAGGGTAACAGTTAATTTCGCTTTGTTTGGTGGTGGTTACCCGAGGGGTGTTTCCTTGTAATTTAGTCTTTTAGCTTAAAAAAAAAAAGAAAAAAAACCCGAGACAAACATAGTGCAAGGTCGTGTAGGCAATCTCAGTTACTCAACGTTAAAATATCAATGAATTTGTAGGCATATATCATCAAAACTTTAAGTTTGCTCTTTCAAAATTCGAAAAATCCCAAGTTATATTTTTCGTGATCGTCTATATATTGATAATTGTGTTTTTGTCGTCCGCATTGTTATATGTTTAAAAAAAAAAATTATGAATCTATTTAATATATTAAAAAGAAAACCGCCACGTCATAATTTGAGACCTTTTCTTTGGCTTCTTTTACAAGCAGGTACGTTCTGGTCGTGGGGGTTCTATTAGTTTTACTTCACGGAAAAGAAAATTTCCCATCAGATATCAGTCGCAGGAAAAACCCCTTAAACCCTTTGCTTCACCGACGCAACTGTCTCTTCGAACCTCCAAAAGTCCAGCCAAAATGGTGAGTGCCCTTTTCAATTGTCTCCATCTTCCTTCATGTATTTCTCTCTCGTTATACGAATCCATGTCCCTCCCAATCTGAATGTTCTGATATGCAAAAGAGTAATTAGGGAAACAATTTTAGGATTCGCTGAAGGGTTTAGCTAAATCCATCTTTGTTTTCCCAGATAAAAGAATGAAGCTTTGTAATATATTGAAAACTGTGTGGGAAATTGATGAAATTCCATCAGTTTGTGCCCAATTAATGAGGAGATTATTGATTCTAGTTTCTAGGCTTGATGGGCTCTGGGTTCTGATCATAAAGAAGTTTTCTTTGTGTTCACTTGTATGAAATTGATGGACTTTGTATCCATTAGCCATTTGTATTTGAATTTACATCTAAATTTTTTCGGGTTTTTTAATGTTAAAGTAAGAATTGACTGCAAATTTGTGTACATTAGATTTTTTTTTCTTGCAATAATAAATGCTTATGCATGGGATTTGCATCAGGTAACTGCATTGATAGGGGGAGCGGCTGTTGCTGCTGCTGCGTATGCTGCTAAGTATGGCATTAGGGCTTGGCAAGCATTCAAAGCAAGACCGCCTACATTGCGTAAGTTCTATGAAGGTGGTTTTCAACCTACTATGACCCGGAGGGAAGCAGCTCTAATACTTGGAGTCAGGTATCACATTGCATTTTGTATAATGTTGGAATCCATAGTGTTTTAAGTCATGAAAAATGTGTGTTGGTATAGATGATAGGGTAGTATGCTAGTTGCCATGTTTAATGTACTTTACTGTGTGATGAAATTAATGTCCCTCTAATGTTTCTGCAAGTATGGGTCTGTTTTTTGGGTTGCCAAGTTTCTCAAACCCTTGCAACTCTACAGCCTTGTGTGTCTAGGATAGAAGATATGGATAGGATTACCCTGTCTATGGTAATTTTGAGCTTGGCCCAGCTGATATTCAATTGAACTAACCGCATGATTACGTCGTTTTTATAAACCTAGACAGGTGTAGATTCCAGCAGAGGCTATGGTTTAGTTGCTCTTTTATGGTCCCTTCATCTTGTTGGAACTTGTGTGGTATTTATCCCACATTGAAGAAGCATTAAATATGTGAGTCTTTATATGAAAACACCCATGTGACTCATTAAATGGATGATAGGCCTAATATGGGCTTGATGGGTTTTCTGTTGATTAAATCTGAATTTAATTTTTGAAAATTAATATCATTTAATTTAAATTATTAATTCGGATAAATATCAAAAGATATAACTGTCCGAGCAGTTGTGTTTGTTCGAACAATTATACCTGTTCGATTTGACTTTTATATAAGGACGACTTCTGTCGTTGTTTTGATCATCGATTAATTCTTCTTCTTCCTCCCCAAAACCATTTCTTCTGAAGCATAAAGTAAATTCGCCAGGGTCAAGTTCTTGTGCAAGAACTTGAACCAGATAGTTGAATCCTCTAGATAGACGTCCGAATCTGCAGCACAAGCGGGGACGAATTTTTGTCTTAGGTCACTGCAAAGCAGGTCTCTATCTGATCAACAAGTTAGTGTTATTCATTTTGTTTTGTTGTATTTTTCAGTTTTGTTTTAATTTTGTTGTTATATATATATACTGTTTGAACGGATATTGGATTGGTTCTAACACATCTCTCTGGTCTTCTAACCATAGTTGTAGTGTTAAACTGAGTGTCTCTATTCTTAGCCTTTGGGCACATGTCAATGTATAGTTGTGGCGTTAAACTGAGTGTCTCTATTCTTAGCCTTTGAGCACAGCTCAGTTGCCAACATATAACTGGCTCAGCCTGTGCTCAAATAGTTATAAAATGCTTTCTGGCCTGCTTGGCTGCTGAAGTATTAGAACACTTCTCTGCCATCTTTAAACCTAGTCGACTATGTAGATGTTTACCAAGTGCATGTTTTGCTGGTTTTCTTGAAAGCTTTCTCTTTTGGAGTAATTGAAGAATACGCTAGACTAACAAGTTTCCAAAACTGACAAAGTAAACTGGAGAGTTACCAGTGCATTACACTCTGAGTCTCTGATCAACTCTTTGAGGGCAATGTCTGTAGTTACTAGCGGCTGTTACTATGTTAGTTTGAGCTCAGCTTGTTAAGTAGATGAGCCCAAGATTAATCTTGTAAGCCTATTATTTGTTATGAAGTTGAATATATATTTACCTTACGTGAGCGCAGCCATCTACAGCTGGCCCTGCTCATTTGTAGCAAGTCCCAAGCTGTGATTCTGAATCTTTGTTATGTTACATTTGTTCTCAACCTGATATATTTGGTTTTTTAACTTCAGGGAGAGTGTTCCCATAACCAAGGTTAGGGAAGCCCATAGGAGGGTGATGGTCGCTAACCATCCTGATGCAGGAGGTAGTCATTACCTTGCTTCTAAAATTAACGAAGCCAAAGAAACCTTGCTTGGAAGAACCAAGGGCAGCAGCTCTGCATTTTGATGATACTGGCTAGTGCTGATGCTCCAAGGGAATTGAGGCTCGGTTCTCAATATTTGAGTTTTAGGAGTATCATCTCTGTTTCAAATTGACAATTTATGATGTATATTAGTGGGGAATTTCTGTAGAAGCAGATTCATATTACGAGGTTCTTATAGCTGGACCACGTGTTGGCAGGGTCATTGTAATGTTAATTTCATGAATTTGCTTAGCAGGAATAAAAGTTAATATGTATTGATATTGAAAGGTTCCCAATTCTTTAGTCGATCAGTTCTTGTACTCTCAAGTATACATGTAAATGCTGTCGGTTGTTACAGGCCTTCATAGCATGTCCTGGTCAAGGGGATGATGTGGTCATTTCAGAATTTACATAAAAACCGAAAGAGCAGCAGAGAAAGTACCATGAAGAAGAGTAAATTTGAGTAAATAATGGGTCAATCCCAGTGATATTCATATTTTGTGGCATATATATGTTCTCAAAAAGAGCTTTGATTTCCTTTCTTTGGCCACACAAAAGGTAGAAGCTTCGGCTGGAAACGTCAAACAATTCAATACATCATGTAAACTGCAGCATCATGTTCTCCTAAGTAGCTGTTGTCAAAAGTGCTAAATCCTCCAAAACTTTGGAACTCTCTTCTTTCATGCTCCGCTGAGCAGGGGAGCAAACTGTGGTATTTACATCGGAAGATTTAAGCTGAACACATTAGCAGAGAATGTGTTCCTCCGTGGGAGAATCAACATTTGATGATGATAGCTCTTTGGATTCCAATTGAGTTGGAACAACATCTTCATTAATTGGACCCTGAGGGCTTCCAAAAAGAGTAGTGAACATCTGTCTATGGCATTCATCACAGAAATACAGGTAGGAGAAGTGGCCTTCATTTGGGAGCTTATGCACATAAGCTCCAGGTAAAACCCGCGAAATGTAGTCAGTCACTGATGGTGGAATTATCTGATCATCCATCCCCTGTTCATCAATGATATTAAATTAATAGCATTCATAAATTTCTCAAGTCAAGAGTGAAGCTTGTTTTTTTTTTTTTTTTTTTTTTTTTTTGCTGAGTTTATATTTAGTATATTTAGTTATTTAAATGAAATCAATAATATATGTGGTTGGAATTAATGGATTTGAGACATGTGCTCCACCACCTCCTTCCAAAACTTACGAAAGCAGCTGAAGACATGATCTGATGTTGATCTAAAACATCATTTAGAATAAGCGATGAACAATATTTAGAATATGCATTATTTTGAGATTATGCATATTTATACCTTGTGATTGTACATGCTCTCAAAGAGAATGTCATAAGTGATGACAAAGAATTGAACATATATAACGAGGAAAAGTATATGCACAAACCTGCCATATGTGTATCTGACCATGAAATCCAGTCAGTTCGCACTCTGCTTCACTGTAGAAGGACCTGAGCCAAGTCAGAATTCCTCTTTGTTGACACTTTTTCTGCACCTGAAGATCTGCCAGACTAAAACCCCACTTAGATACTTGTAGCACAGCTTCCTCTATAAAGGGTCTAGTACTGCCCTGGCGGATCGACTCTTCCACATCCCTTTGCAAATGCTGTTCCACTGTTGGCTCTTCAATTAGAATTTCATCCTGCACATGTCAAGATTTTGAAAGTTGGTATCTCATGCACTCAACTGAACATGTACAATCATCTATGATTAATCATAAGAAGCTGACTCAAACATTATAAGAAAAAGCAATCTAATTCCCAAGTATTCCCCATGTAATCATCATGCAGTACCAAAAAAGGGAGAAAAATTCAAGCTGGCGTTGATTCATTCCCACTCACCATGATAGAAAGAAGGCAAAGAAATTTCATATTATAATAAACCTACCCTCTTGCCCAGTGAGAGAGATAACCACTTGTCAATTCTGTCATGCTTTCCTGATAGGAAGCCTTGGCGATAATAAGAGTTTAGAAACTTTGGAAACCTACGTGCTAAGAAGTACATTGTCTTCCTTCTAAGAACCCATGGTTCCCAAGTTCTTTTCATCTCTTCCTTAGTCATGCCAGGTTCATAGGGATTAATTATTGGGGCCACCATAGCTGCACCTGCAAAAGTACTAAAGATAATTACCAAAAGAAGTAATGTAACAAGAATTGAGAGTAAAAGTTAGGCTAATCAATAGATGGACATAAAATAAGGTCCAGATCTCTAAGGGTTGTTAATTAAACAACATAATGCTAACCATGTGCAGAACCTAAACGGTAATTAAATTACTATACAAAATTTATAGGGATGAGTATACCTGCAACTTTGTCAGGAATGTATCTGAGAGCAGCCCAAGCATGCATGGCTCCACTTGAGTGTCCCAGTACCCAGAACTTGTCTTCAATACCAATGGCGTTGGCTAAACACAGGATATCCAATGCAGATGAATTAAGATTCCTGCTGGGATGAGGATCACTCTCCCCAAAGCCAGGAAGATCATATGTGATCAAGCGGATACCAAACTCTTCAAGCAATGATATTTTAATTCCCGGCATACCTTCAAAAAAAGGGAAAATTCCAAAAACAAAATAAATGGAGTTAAGTTCGTATGAATTTCACCAAGAGCATAGATTCTGGTCCCAATATCACTACCATCTCAAACTATGTAGCATTAATTACCTGCAAGTCGGGATGAAAGAAAAGAATGAGGAGCAATCAGTGAAATCCGAGATGTTTTAGTTGGGACACCTTGCTCCTGAAATGCCAATCGCCTTCCATCTGGAAGTAGTACATGACTAGCACTGGGAGGATGCATTTGCACTTTCTTCACTTGTCGAACCAAGGTGTTGTGTTCAGTAGTTATACTTAAAGCTGCATACATTTGCCAATATATTACAAACCATATCAAGCTTATACAATTTTGGAATAAGCATATTGCAGTCAAATTCAAGTCACTCACAAAGTCCTGAGTTCAGAAGAAACCATTGGCTAATGTAGGATAACTTTCTGTGACACGATAATGTTGAGGACAGATCAAAATACAAATCAATGATTGGGAACAAAAAATTACACCCACCATTGAAAAAAAATGTAGAAGAGAACTATAATTCTCCTATATGAATAACTCTCTCTCTTAAAGATTTTTGCTTTTGTTTAATCATTTTACCAAAACTATCAACACTCACCAGAGTATCACCACACTAGTACAGCCGAACTGTATACAAAACCTGACTAAAGTTGGTATGCTAACATCACCACTCACAAATTCACATCCATATTCAGAAGATTCCTGTTGCTCGGCAGCACAGTACCAGGAACTGCAACGTACTTATTTTGGCAACTATTGAATGATCGAAGGTTTAAGCTAATGTAACAGACCCAAGTTGCGGCACCTAGAAATAACCGATACAAGTCAAGAAGGCAAACTGGAATTCCCATATGTGGTCACTCTTGAACCAAGAAGAATATCCTGTATGATCCTTTACTCCTTTTATATACAAACCAGTTATCTGTCTGCGTACAATTGAATCAACTGAGTTTCAAGTGAAGTCTACTCTTGCTAGTTTAAGCATCAACATACTACTGACATGATGCTAGTTTAAGCATCACAAGAGAAACAATGGCATTCGGTGAAATGGACGAAGATCATGCAAAAAACGACTCTAGCCCAACAAGAACACAAAATTCAACTTTTTAATATCACAAGAACAACCTAACCAAAAGAGTAACAAAATCAGGAAACAATGAACCACAACAAATAAGTACAGCTCTTCGCTAGATTAGTAAAGAGATGATGACACACTAGATTAGTAACAGGATAACTGCATAATCCGCTTAGCTATGAACATTCAAAAGCCACAAGTACCAGAACAATGTATTACCTGTAAGTGCAAGAATGAAAACAAAGAGAATCACCGGCCAAGCGTGCGCCGGATCCCGATCCTCCGGCAAGAACTCATTCAAGTACCTCAACTTCGCCGACGCCTTGGCGCAGGGCTTCTCAAGCTTCCTCACAATGTACGAGTCCTCCGTCAAAAAACTCTGCTGCACAATGTCCTTACATCCTCTCCCCAAATCCAGCAGAATCTCACCCCACGCCATCACAAAACCCTTCACCTGATCCTTCAAGCTCTCCGATTGCTCCGGCGACTCCCCGGCGCCGTAATCCGCCGCCGTCGAGCTTCCGATATGATCGGCCGCCGCGTATCGGATCCCCGCGTCCCCCAAAAGACTCGCTAGCTCGTCACGGAACGAGTTCGATCCTCTCGCCTCCGACATTTTCACTGTGAAACGACGCCGTTTAGTGAGGACGAAGAAGCTTCAAATAGAGCTCAAGCATGTAACTAAATGCTATATGCTTATATACAGAGATATATAAGATATGAGGTAATCATGTACTTTTCAAGCGTGACATTCAAGCAAGGGTTTAGTTTAATCCAGATTTCTATAAAGAATAAATAACCGACCACCAAAACCGAATCGGAAAATACAAAAGAAAAAGGCCAAAAGCACCTGTGCCTCTCCTTTTAGCTTTTACTTTCCGACGCTGAAACCGTCGATACTGATCTGAGTCGTATACGGAATTGACTGCTGAGTCATTTAACTTTTCACCGGAAATTGACTGCTCCTAACTGAAAACTTTAGCTCTCCGCCATTGATGGTTTCTCTGAGAGCTAAAGGTTCAGTGCTGGAGGTTTATAAGGTGCATTTGACGGTGTGGATGTGTCCACGTCATCAACTGCTACGGCGTGCACTTAACGGCTGTCGGCTGGGCCACCGGTTCGGCCGGCGTGTCGTAAGGAATTGCCGGTTCAGTGTCGTCGTATGGCGGGCGCATGTGACATGGGAATGTTCTTTTGCATTTTTTTATTTTCTGTGATACGGTGTCGTTCGTTTACGATGAGGTCTACGTTTCTATTGGACGATCACCGTTGATTTGAGTTAACGTCCTCGGTTTTCCATTTTGTAGTTCAGGGCTTCAGGCTGACGGTGATTACGGCACGTTTACTAATCCTCAAAGGGAATCACTCATTGGGGATTGATTCCCTTTCTCCTTCACTTTGGCGGGGGGAGTTGGTATTGATTACTGAATATGGGTGAATGAATTTTTCATTCTCAAACTGTCCTTGGTGAGTTATTGTTAATCCAAAATTGCCTATCGAAAAACCCTACTTATCAAAGCCTCATCCTTGCGAAAGTCAAGCCGTCTCTCTGCTCTGCTTCGTCTTCGCCTTCTACCACTTCTTCGCCTCATCCTTTGTTTGGTCAAGCCGCCTCTCCGCGCCTCTGCTTCGTCTACCTTGGGGAAAACTTTCGCCTTCTACCACTTCTTCTTACGTCTTCTTCGTGTCCATGTACACATTTGTCTTCCTTTGTTGGGTTCTGTAGTAGTAGTGCACGCTTTGCTTCTCCCTTTATTTGCTGGATTGATTTCAATCCCTTTGGGCATCTGTTCTCGTTGGTTTGTGGCTGCTGCAATTTCTTTCTTTTTTTGTTCTTTTTTTGGGTGAATTTTGTTGTTCTTATCTGACTTGGAACTCTAGATAAGTTAAATAGGTTAGCAATCAATTATATGAGAGTAATTTATAGTTTAAGCGAATGACAAGAAGTAATACACTAATTAAGAGATGACTGAGATGCTAATGCCAAAAATCAGTAGCATCTGTTCTTGTTTTCCATAAGCCATGATGATCTGCATTATACGGTTAAATGATAGACTTTAAAGGTTCGGTTCAGGTGTGCTCGCTGCATAAATTTTTGCATCGGCATTACAGACTTTAGGGGCATATGTAGAAGGGCAGGAGGGGAAAATTACTACTTTCATTATCCAAAATTTGAATGATGTTGACACTAGCATTTGAATTTGATAGTTGAACAAGCTCTTTCGCCATGTGTCTACATATTGTAAAACATTTTGGCATGAGAAGTCAAATATGAGATTTACTAGTTTCTGCAGATATGGTTAAATCAGTAGCATTTGTTCTTGGTATTGATAGAGATAATCAATTAAAGGACAATGCTAATATAATTTCTATAGTTTTACATGACTAATTACTGTAGTTTTTGCACAAATTTTTAAATGTATACCCTAAATTTTATTAAAGGTGTTTAAATTGATAAGATATAGAGGTTTAATCATACATTTGAAAAGCTTACAGTTCTTGCTAAGACTGAAAGCTTTTGTCATGATTTGTGCTCAATTATACTGATATGTCTTTGTTCTTGTTTGTTTGTTTTTTTTTTTTGTAGACGAATGACTCGTTTAGCTTTATCGACAAAGCAGAAGCTACTTGTTATCGTTAATGAACTGATTGTCCTTCTTCGAGTCATTTTTGTTGTTTGTGCTGCGGGTTATGCTCATGCATTATTAGGAACTCAAAAACGCATCACATGTTCAAATTCGCCCATAAGAGTGTTTAGGCAATTGTCACATCTACATGAACTTGTTTATGAGAGTGATGTAATATGTGTTGATCAACTAAGAATGGATAGAGAGTCATTCCATAAACTATGTCAAATTCTTACAACTAAAGGACAATTACGAGGCACTAGGAATATGTCAGTAGAAGAGATGGTCGCAATGTTTTTAAACATTCTTGAACACCACCATAAAAATCGTTTCATGAGTGTATAAAAGCAATCATTCGATGTCCAAAAGACTTTTGAAAAACCCCTAAACCCATACCTGAGAACTCAACGGATTATCGGTGGAAGTGGTTTAAGGTATGCTTTGTTTGCGTTTGTATTCATTATAGCAATGAGTTTTTTTTAAAAAAAAAAAATTATTAATATGTATTTGTAATGTAGAACTGCTTAAGAGCATTAGATGGAACATATATTAGAGTGCGTGTACCAGAGAAGGACAAACCGAGGTATAGGGCAAGGAAAAATGAAATAGCAACATATGTGTTAGGAGTTTGCTCTCCGGAATTGCAATTCATATATGTTTTGCCGGGTTGGGAGGGTTCGGCACATGATGGTCGAGTCCTAAGAGATGCTATAACTAGGAGAAACGGATTAAAAGTTCCAAATGGTAATGCTCTGAACCCTAGTCAGTTTATTAGGATACCAGAACTTTTAATTATATATTACTAATATATAATTTTCTGTTTTTATAAACTGTAGGTAATTATTATTTAGTTGATGGTGGCTACACTAATGAGAAAGGTTTCCTTGCACCATTTAGAGGACAACGCTATCATCTTAGGACACCGACCGACATCAGCACAAGAGTTTTTCAACATGAAACATTCAAGTGCTAAGAATGTCATTGAAAGGTGTTTTGGACTACTGAAAATGCGTTGGGCAATTCTCAGAAGTCCATCTTTTTATGACATTATAACACAGCGTCGTATTATTTCGGTGTGTTGCATGCTTCATAATTTCATAAGAAGAGAAATGTCGGTGGATCCAACCGAGCATTTATATGACAGGGAGCATGTGAACGAAAATTTAGAGGCTAATGACTACATTACTATTGTTGAGTCATTGGACGAGGGGAGTGCATGGAGGGAAAACCTTGCCACTGAAATGTTTAATACATGGGGAGGAAGTAGAGTACCTAGATGACTTGTCTTCCTTTGATATGTTGTTCTGGCTCTTGAATGTTATTACTTGTCATTTCCTTATTGACATTGTTGAATGTTAAGATTTATCAAAGTTTGCTTTTGTAATGAACATTAAATATGTACTTGATAATTTATGCAATTGATGTCAATTATTGTTCCTTGTGTTCATATGGTGTGATCAGTACCATCTTCTTCTTTTTTTTGAGAAATATTAGTACCATCGTCTAATTTATGCAGTTGATGTCAATTACTGATCCTTATGTTTATAATTACTTAGTGCCATGGTGTTGATACTACTTTTACTACTTGTCACTCTTACTTCTACATCTATATAACTTGTTGTGTTCACAATATCATATTTGTGTGTTTCTAATGGTAAAAAAATAATATGTTTTATACTTTAGGAAGAGGCCAAAACAAACATTACTGGACAAAAGAGGAAGATGAAAAGCTGGTGGAGTCGCTTCTTGAATTATCCCATGACAAAAAGTGGAAGGTTGATACTGGTTTCAAGAATGGTTATTGTTTAAGCCTAAATTAACATTTTACTGGACAGTAAATGTCTATGTAAATATTAATTATTTCTTGGTCCATGTCATACCGGCGAGCCCAAGTTTTCTTTAAATTTACAAGTGATGGCCCACCAGAACCACCACGCGAGCTGAGAACTTAGTTCGCGTGCGAACTGGACTTCACTTAGCTCGCGCGCGGAATGGACATAGGCGGACTACGCAGTTCGCGTGGAACACTTAGCTCGCACGCGGAATGCCTTCGCGCGGAATTACTATTTACCAGTCCGCATAGGCGAGGCGAGATGGACTCTCCGCGTAGGCGAGGCGAGATGGACTCTCCGCGTAGGCGAGGCGAGCTGGCGAACTGGCTCGCGTAGAAAACTTCGCGAGGAAACAACATGCGGAGTCCACGCGCACCACGACAAACGTTGAAGACTTTTACAAGTCTTTGACATGCTTCGAGCCAATCCCTGTGGCCCATTAAATATAAAAAGCCCTTTTAAGGCTCGCGAGCTGCAATAGCCCGCGAAATGGACGCGAGCTACAGAAGCACGCGAGATAGCACCCTGTAGCAGCCCGCGAGATGAGGATACTCCTGATTCCAGTTCGCATAGGAGTCTACAGTTGGCAGCGCGGAAGCAATGCCCTATGCGGAATGAAGTGTGCAAACTGGACATGTGTCACAAGAGGGTTGGTTTGCATGGACGAAACAATGTCCTTGTGCGAATAGGGTTTCAGAGTCCGCCTTGGATTCTAATTATACTCTTATTCTGCCGCAAGTCGAACTACTATATAAAGGGGCTCGAACCCTAACAGAGAGCTCTCTCTCAAACAATACACAAAAACACAAATACAACTGAAACCAGTTACCCTTCGAGCTCCTCGAAACTCTAACCCTAAGCGCCGCCACCTAGGTTTCTTCTCCAGAGCCCTCCGGACTCTACATCCCCGCTTCTCTCTGAACTCCCTATAGTTGCTCTGCTCGCACCGCCGTGAGTATCGATCGCTTATGCTCGTAAATCCTCGTCTGAGGTGGCACCTGTAACCCCCTTCGCCTGATCAAGAAGTCAAGCGCACCCCCTACAACCTCTTTCCTCGTCAGCGAGGTGGCACGCCCGCAACACTCACCCTTTTTCTTTGTTCGCTAGAAACCTCTGCTCCGCGCGCTGAGGATCGTGGCCAAAACAGTTATCTCAAGCATTTACAAACTATGATGGAAGCTAAACTTCTGGGTCATGGAATATTAGCAAACCCACATATTGAGTCTCGTATTAAGACTTTGAAGGCTAAGTATGCTGCTTTGTCGGAGATGCTAAACCAAAGCGGATTTAGCTGGAAAGAACAAGAAATGATGTTAGTATGTGAGCAAAGTGTATTTACTGAGTGGGTAGAGGTAAATGAAAAGTTTAATCTTATTGCTTTCAACTATATGAACATGTTTTCTTATGTCAATTACATGATTCTAAATTAATTATAAATGCAGAAGTTTAATGTTATTGATTTGAACTATATGAACATGTTTTCTTATGTCAATTATATGAGATTCTTTCTAAATTAGTTATAAATGCAGAAGTTTAATCTTATTGCTTTCAACTATATGAACATGTTTTCTTATGTCAATTACATGAGATTCTTTCTAAATCAGTTATTATTATATGTCCTTGTAGAAAAGAAACAAAGATGTTGCTGGGTTATATGGTAAGCCATTTCGGCATTACTATAATCTTGGAGAGATATATGGAAGAGATCGTGCAAATGGACAAAATGTGGGAAATGTTGATGATGATGAAGAGGAAATTAGACGTGAGAATACCAACGTTGATCCATTAGAGGATGAGACTCTCTTTGACAATGTGAACCAAAGTGCAGATATGGAACCACAACATGAAGGGTCTGAAGATGTTGATGTATCCTTTACACAGCCTAGTCCTCAAACCCCAAGTGTCTCGCAATAGATTCCTTCACAAAGTGTTGCTTCCAATAATAGTTGTCTGAAAGGAAAAGCATCGGATGAAATGAGCAAGAACTTTTCTCTCATGGCAAAAGTTGTGGCTGGAATGGCACCTAAGCTTGATGGGCTGGTTAATGTTTTATCTACAGACAAAGATTTAACTGAGTTGCAATCTAAACTTGATGGTGAGCTGAGCAAGATGAATTTCCTGAATCCAGTGCAAGTGTTTCATGTCACTAACATCTTAGCACAAAAACATGATCTCCTTAGAGTGTTCTTTACTATGAATGATGAAAGGAAAGAATCATATGTCCTTAACCTACTCCAATATGGTTTACCATGATGATGGGGGACTTTTGTTGAAACCTCTACTCATGTTGGACTTCTTATGGTTTCTGCTAGGGGTGTATTTTGCTTAGATCTGTTGTACTTGTTATGGTCTCTGTTAGAACTTTTTATGGTAGCTGAAATCCATACTTTTGTTGGACTTGTGTGGTTGTTGAAACCTTATGTCTACCCTTTATAATTTGTACTTATTTTGGATTATGGTAGTAATGTTGAAACATAATTCTGGATACTTATTTTGGTGTATGGTTGTTGTAACCATGCTGGTGAATATCAGTCTCCTTCATTTTTCAACTATTTATTGTACTTGTATTTGACAAAATCATATGTTTAGTTATATTTAAGGGTGTTTTTGTAATTAGTCTTATCATGATTTTGATTCCTGTATTTTAGTAAACACATGAATGTGAATCAATCTTGATAATAATTCCGATTCCGGATGACAAGTAAACACATGCATAGGAATCACTCCTCCTCTCTCCCATTCCTTTTTAATCCCATTCCTTCTCAATCCCAGTAGGGATTAGTAAACGTGCCATTAGTCCATGATGTTGTTCGGAAAAGGGCAAAGGGAAAAGGGACAAATAATGTAAGGTCTTCATGATTTTTTTATTTTTTTTTGTATTGGGTTGGTGAGGTGAGACGGTAATTTATTTCGATTACATTGAAAGTTCTTCGATTACGTTATTTCGATTACATTGAAAAATTGTAACACACTTATTCAATCTGTATTTGAACAAAGATTTACAAGGGTGGTTGTCTGGTTGACACTGCCATTGTTAATTACAACCTTAACAATTTTTGTTGAGAGGAATTACAACCTTAACATGGTAGAAGTCCTTCATTCGAATCTGATTGGTGAAAGTTGATGAAACATAAACCGTTTTGGATTAGCTAGCAAGTAATGATGCATCAATCTAACAAACGTTAAGTCACTCAAGAGTGTGGCTGATGATATTGTATTGTTTATCTGTACAATTATTAACTCTTTATCAGTGAAAACTGATTTTTTTTTAATACTTTTATACTTCTAATACATTCAAAAACTTTAAATATGAATTAAATCATAGGGTGATTAAAAATGAAGAACAATATCTCATTATTCAATTGGCATGTAGAGATCACAACCGCTAAATACATCGATTATCTTATATATTTTCTTGTTATTTTGATAAGTTGCCATTAAACTCAACTAACATATAACACATTAATGGTGATGCTATTAACACACTCATTTTTGTTATTAACACATCTCGTTTATAATGAGAGCCAATCATGGAACAAATTAAAATAACAAACTTTTAAATAAAATTAAAATGTGTGAATAAGAACATAAATGAGGTGTGTTAATAGAAAAATGTGTTGACAAAAAACTTGTAGCAGTCGTTCTGTTTTGACAAAACAGAAATGGAAACCTCCACCGTCTGGGACTTTTAAGATCAATGTGGATGGATCTTTTATACATCAGAATAGTTGTGGCAGCACTGGTTTTGTGGTAAGGGATTTTTTGGGAGGCTTCATTGCTGGGGTGGGATGAGTTTTGCTGGCATACTCTCAGCTGAGCATCTGGAGTTGATGGCTTGCAAGCAGGATATTTTGTTTGCAGCAACAAATCATTTTGTTCCTGCTATGATCGAAACTGATGCACAAGTTGTTGCTCAACAACTTTTGCAGCAGTCTGCATTTAACCTTTCAGCTCTTGGAAGGATCTATGAGGAGGTTGGGAACTTGGGATACTACTCCATAATCATCTACAATCAAGGTCCAGTATGTCAGGCGTACTGCAAATATTGTGGCTCATGTGATGGCTTCAAACTCCAAGCAAAATAGTTCAGAAACTTTTTATTTTTCAGTTCCTTCTTTTCTTCAGACTGCAGTAGCAGCTGAAATAGTCCAAGTGTAATAGCTTTCTTTTTGCAATAAAGTATGACCTCTTAAATAATAAAAAAATAGCAAAAAGGTGTGTATTAACAGTATCACCATACCTTAATCTATGAGTTATGCTATTAGTTTACTCTAATATCTTACAAATTAAAGAAATTTTATTCACACGCTCTTAGATACTAAATACACATCTTTTTTTTATACGTATATAATCAGATCTTATGAGTATTTTAAATTTCTAAAATACACATATTAGTTTAAAATATACTAGTTTTCTTTTCATTTACGTGAATAAAGAGATGCAAACTTAGAACCCTAACTAGGCTCAAGAATGCTTCTATTTTCCTAACTTCCTTACAAAAGAAGAGATCAAGCACGTAACTAACTACTGAGAATTTAAGCAATTATTCTCCAAAAATAAAAGAACAAAAAACCGGTACTTGAATGAAGGATGATCAGCTATCATATATTATGGTTCGATCTCTATGACAACCACAATAATTTCCCAATGTTCCAGAGTCCAGACTCGTTCCCTTACTCATTCTTTGGTCGATCTCATTAATAATCATAGCTACCCATCCAAGAGTATATTTCATTCCTAATTCTGTGTTTACATTGAGTGCAACAGTTCACGGTGCTATAGGTGC
The DNA here is from genome assembly GCA_009720345.1 of Fragaria iinumae. Lineage (NCBI taxonomy): Eukaryota > Viridiplantae > Streptophyta > Magnoliopsida > Rosales > Rosaceae > Fragaria > Fragaria iinumae. Next base: position 9,572,550 of record CM019122.1, on the reverse strand, counting down.
TTCCCTCTGTTGATACCCGAAAAATCATGCACTTTGCCACGCGACAATTTGTTACGCAATTCATGCAAAATCCTATAATAATTAGGATTTTAACACGCTAAGCAAATATGCCCATTAATGTGGACCCAAGCCACATCCACGCATCTTTGGGGTTTGCAGATATAGGTGTGGTGTGGAAGGTTACGGAAACGCAAAATGATCATTTGTTAATTTGACGTCGTTGGTGATTTCGGTCTTGGGCCCGAAATCCAAGCCCAATGACTTCCGACAAATGAAATGGTGAGCATGCATGAGAATATTGGGCCGATCCTTTTCTTTCCTTTAGACCTAAGACCCAACTATGCTTAAACCAAAGTTAGTTCCCGTTTCCCAAGTCTTTTGACTTCTTCTTCCCCGCAGCAACCAATTACCCAGATTCTTCCCTCTTTGCAGCAACCATATACCTGATCCAAACCATGATCTCTCAAAGCTATCACCTTATCTTGCTAAGGAGAACCCTTGAAACCGGTCAAGGAGTGTCATCTTCTCCCCAAACCACAAGCTCAGTCTTCACAATCTCTCTTGTCCACATCGCTCTGGGTTTTGTGCTATCATGTCTCTATCACTGCCGTAATTAGCAGTCATCACAAGTAAGCTTCTCAAGAAAGCTTTTTTCCCTTGGTTTTAAGGCAGAAATCATGTATCCAGAAGACTACTTTATTTTACCCAAATATTCACATGCTTTTGTTCATCAAAACCTTATCCATTAAGCCTATAAAACGCGAGTCCCTGCAGTAGAAAGAGATGGGGGGAAAAAAGACCATCAAGCAAAACCCAAATAAGCTTAGAACCAACCTCCAACCAGTCAAGCATTCAAGCCTTCAAGCACCAAATCCAATTCTTAATCACCATTCCAAACAGCCACCTTTGATATCTACTTTTTCCAGAAATCCCTTACCCAGAAAACCCCCAAATTCTCTCACCGCAGTGTGTTTCTAGCTCCCACACCATGCTTTCATGTTGTCAAACTCCTTTCGATTTTTAGGCCATCTGAATCACGAACGGGGACTTCGCGAAGAAGAAAGACGCCCAGCCCGCATGCACGCAAAGCCAAGCGAAATGGCTTCCAGGCGAGGCGAGATGACTTCCAGGCGAGGCGAGATGGCTCCCAGGCAAGGCGAGATTGCTTCCAGGTGAGGCGAGGCGAGATTGCTTCTAAGCCAGGCGAGATGGCTTCCAGGCGAGGCGAGATTGCTTCCAGGCGAGGAGAGATGGCTTCCAGGCGAAGCGAGATGGCTCCCAGGCAAGGCGAGATTGCTTCCAGGCGAGGCGAGGCGAGGCGAGATTGCTTCCAAGCCAGGCGAGATGGCTCCCAGGCGAGGCGGGATTGCTTCCAGGGGAGGCGAGATTGCTTCGCGCAGGGGATTTCGCGAAGAAGAAAGACACGCAGCCCGCATGCACGCCAAGCGAGGCGAGATGTCTCCCAAGCGAGGCGAGATTGCTTCCAAGCCAGGCGATGGATTCCAGGCGAGGCGAGATGGCTCCTAGGCGAGGCGGGATTGCTTCCAGGGGATGCGAGATTGCTCCGCGCAGGGGACTTCGCGAAGAAGAAAGACGCGCAGCCTGTATGCACGCCAAGCCCATCTCTAACACCAAATTCAAACCTTCAAGCCAAAACCCCACCAGCCATCCTCCAATCCCTATTCTTCAAACCCAAATTCTTTCCAGAAAACCCAATCCTAAAACCCAGTCCAAATCTCTCACCACAGTGCGCTTCTAGCTCCCACACCATGTTTCACGCTGTCAAGCTCCTTTTGATTTCCACTTGATCTGAATCACGTACAAAATCCTCCCAATAATCGGATTATTGGGTTGGTTTTGGCCTAGTCAATGCTTATTTCAAAAAATACCCTCACATTTTGGCGACTCCACTGGGGACTAGGTTGTGATTCAGATCTTTTGATCATCATGCAGTTCGTCAATTCAATTATGCTCATGTTGTTGGATGCAAGTGACATGGAGTTGCTGCCTCTTTCATAGTGAATGTTTTCTTTTCTGCCGTTTCATCAACTCAGAGCCCTCAAATTTCCTTCTTTATTTCTTCGTAATAGTCGTAAATTACTCCTTGCAGTAGCATGAGTCTCCACAGCAAAGAACTAGAATTTTCAGTTTTTCACTACCAAAGTATAAAGCTTTGTACCCGAAATACTTTGATGCAACATTTTCTCAGATATATCTGTATTGCTGCAGTAAAGCACCTGCAACTATCACTTCACCCAAGTAACTCAAGCCATGTAACAAGCTTATTCATGAACCGTAGTTCATGTGATCTACAGTAAGAACTTCTTTCAATTTTAAACAAGCCTCCTTCACACCAAGCATCAACTCTACTCTAGTTCTGTAGAAATATATCATCCATCTGTGATCAAAACCTTCTTTATCCTCAATTATGGTGCTAGTCTAATGCAACCAAATCAAGTCAATCACGCTTCATGCTAAACCTGCTTTTATCCTTAATCCAAAGACCTCTCATCATCCTTATACTCCATATCTGAACCAAAGACATTCTTGAAAAAAAAAAACCAAGCATTAGTCAAGCTATATCCATGCATTCAGTACTTGACAGCAACTCGACCCACAAAAACTTCACATATGTCTTGCTTACAACCAAAGAAGCCGCATCTTCATGCTGAAACAACCAAATCTATGTTGTTGTGAAATTGAGAGTCTATTCTGATCTGTGCAAATGATATTAGCTCCATAAGTCACTGCTGCGGGGAGAAGAAGAAGAACTCTGATTTCAAGCATCATGCACTTAAAAGTTTTATTCAAATCAAGCAATCAAGTATTTCAAGCTATGATCTTGCTACTGACATGCACAATTCAAAAGTTTACATCGTTAGAAAAGGCAGAAACACACTTTTACACAATAGACATATATGTGACTCTAAAAAATAAACACTGCAACACTGCAATACAGCAACACTGTGAAAGCAATTGTTCAGCAAACCAGTTATGTCCTGTCATGCTAAGCTTTTATTTTTGTCCTAGAAGCAAGACCAAAACCTTAGCCAAGCACACAAGTTCCAATACCATTATCTAACCCATATTTTCGTTTGCATATTTATCCAACTATCCACCAAGTCAAGCTGATATCTTTCAATATCACATCTTTTTTAGTTGCAGTGAACTTATCTTAAGCTACTGTGATACAAGTTTGTCCGTTCAAGCTTTAAAAAAAAAAAAAATATTAAAATGCAAACACAAAGAGCCAAACAAACCTTGTTTCAAACCAAAAGTATAAATGAGAACCTTCCAGACCCCAAACAATCACCTTGAGTGCCAAGGTTTTCCCTACAGTAGCCGATCATTCTCCTTGATAAGTCTGATATACAAACCATGTTGATTCAATACATTTGACAAAACTATACTGATATTGCACAAGGCTACTAATATTCAAGCTTAGTACAGATATTTCAAGCCAAGAAACTCAAGGGCTGAGGGATGAAAGTTTCACCCCCAGTCACCACAATAGTCATGCCCAGCGAAGATTTCATCCGTATATGCAGACCAATGCATCTACTGCTAAAGCCAAGATTGTTACAAGCTTCTATGTTCCAAGCTTCTAAACATGTCATACGAGCTGATATCATCAACTCCTAGTCTTCATGTTGTTGTGGTTTAAAGAATGAAAGCTCGCTTCCCAATAGAAGAACAAACCTCTTTGGTGAACCTCCCTGCAGCAGTTTTTGAAGCCAGCAAGCCTGTGCATATAACAAAAATCCCAGCAGCTTCATTTAAATGACCCAACATGCATGAAACTCACACCAAGTTCCCAATCCATGATGTCTGGGCATCCCCACATTTCAGAAAGGTCTCTTCATTCTTGACTTCCTCAATCTCCATGCTATGCTATGCAACACAAGACCGAGCACCTTAAAGAATTTTTGTCTCAAACATGCACATTTCCCCTTTAGAAAAAGGCTACCTCATGCCACTATATTCATCAGCAAAATTTGTAAGAAGGATCTCAAATTTTGAAAGAACCTTCCCACCCTCGAAGGATGATTGATCACCACTCGCTCGAAGGCTTTGCAACATTGTCAATAGTAACGCTCAAGCAATCTTTAGCATTAAAGCGAGTGACAAAATCCCCGAACCATGCCTCTAATTCAATTAGCAGATTTCTTCCCACCTTATCAGAGTTAAGAGCATGAGAATGAGTTGGAGTCAAGAAGGCGCCTCTCTCCTCACCAAAGTTGCAGCGGCAAGGTCCTCGCTTCCATGAGTTATCCTAGGAAGGTGGAACTTAAGTATTCCGTAGGTTCGTAGCAAGACCGACTCCACCTGCAAAAGGAGACTTTCATGAGAAGTATACAACAGAATGCCATCACCCTACAAGGAAACAATCAATCTTTACATACAACAAGAGAAATATGCCACAAGCACATGCCAAAATCCTTGTATATATGCAAAAGGACCAAAAAATTGCAGCTACCAATTACATATCAAGCAATCACCGTAGCTACCCTCTCCCTGCGCAACTGCGGTTATATTAAAGTCATCATGCAAGCACGCACAAGAAGCCCATGTCAATAGAACATGCAAACAACATGCAAACAATACTCATTCATGCAACAAACAATACTCAAGCAAGTAACAAGCTAAATTATTAGAGCAATCAATATAAACTCAATAAGGCAGCAAGCAACACCGAATCAAGCCAAAATAATTAGACCAAGCAACCAATATTCAATCAAGCTAAAGCTATCAGAGCAGGCAAGTAATACTCAGTCAAACCAATTTCATGCAAGAGACAGTCTCCATCACTAGTCTCTCAAATGATATTATATGACACTTGGGGGCTAAATGATGGCGGTCTTATTCAAGGTTATATTAATATGATCATCCCATATTATAGTTCAAGCATATACCTTTCAAGTCAACACCTCAAAACTGATGCGCCACTTTTACATGGTATTCGCTCTATACCAACAAGTCAATATCTCTCTCTCTCTCTCAGCTTTTCTGCCAGCCAAAATCTTGTACATTTCAAAACCAATATTTTCTCTACCATTTTCAATTGCTCCTATTGTCAAGATGAAATTTATTTCTAAGTCTTTCTCCAAGCCAAAAAACCAATGCTAGTAATTTGTTTTCTGGATTATTTCTCCTCATAGCTCCAATCTTATCTCAAACTTCCACTACTGTAGAACCATATATCACAGCAAAGTTTTCACTCACTACACTAACTATTTCACCCAAGTCTCATCAATATTAGTCACAACACTCTACCCTATGCACAATGCTCAACTATATATTCATCTAAGCCTAATGTCAAACCAAGGTTGCAAGTCCCAAAGTAATCAGTATTCTATCTAAAGTCTTACCCCTGCAGCAAGCTAAATCTTTGTACTGTAGAAAAAAAAATTCATTCTCAGCAATTTGTGTCATCTACCTTAGAGAAGTCACAACCTCACGCAACAACAACAACAAAAAAATTTGACATCCACAAATTCAATCCTCTACTCACCAGATTTCAGGCAGCAAACTCTACTAACCCAATCCCAGATGTGACATTTACCATGTTTACCGCGGTAGTGAACTTTCATGTTTATCTAGGATCCTGCTTTATAAACATGATTTTTTCTAAATTCATGTCCAAACTCTAGAATTTGAGAGATTCAACTCTATCTCATATTCTCCTTTACAAGCTTTCGACACCCCCTGCACCTATCTCTAGTAGTCAGTCATCACTGCAACAATATTACATATACTGTCACGAACATTGCTCTTGAACTAAGTGCATATGCAGTAAATTAGTCAAGCGAAGATCTACGCTCATAGGCAAGGTGCATGTGCTAAATATCAAGCAAAAAACTCCCTCATGTTAGAGAATTCATTTATGCAGTACAAAACATTGTTGGAGATACATAATATTGCAAAAGTATGGATTCTGCAATAAGGTTATGAGAAGAACGAAGACAAGCTTGTGTACTTACAGACCAAGAAGTTGCTCCCACACAATCAATCTCAGGCAAGGGATCGCCTTAAATTCACCAAGCCTGGTATTGTGTACCGATTTCACCTAAGCTTCTTCAATGCATCTGGGGGTTGTTGTTGCAGTGATTACCGCAGTTAGTGAATACCACGCCTACTTTGAAGCTTCTTGCTCTTCAATAGAAAGCTCCATGCCTCAGACATGCCTATATCGAATCAAGCTTTATGAATGCAAATTCATTTGCAATCCTACAATAAAAGCCAGCGGGGAGTCGTAGATGTGAGCAATCTGTTCAAGGTTCCATAATACAACAAACAATTTTCTTATTCAAAAACCCATGCCCACTTGCTATGTTCATAAATCAAACCTACCCATCCTAGATATCAAGTTTTAAATACTGTTTTCTAGAAATTTGAAGCCTACCCATTCAAAACCCAGAGAAAATATTGCCACCGCAGTATTCATATTAAGCTCTTCTTACCCCTGCAACTCAACTCATGAAGATGATTTTCTCCCCAATTCGTCGCCTTTGGTATTGAACTAATAGAGCATATACTCTTTCTTGATCTTAAACCTGAGAGAGTGAAATCTAGTCTTGCCTCCTTTGTTCTGCAACAGTTGAGAGTACCACTTGTTCTTACGAAAAAAAAAAAAGGCCCAAGCCCAAACAACTCTATCGCATGACCATGCTCATGTCATCTCTTAATCATTCATTATATGTTTGAGCAATTTGTTACTCATTCATGCATGCTACCAACTCATACTCTAAGTCATAAAATGGACAAGCTAATGCATACATCAAGCCCGCGTCAAGCTAAACACGATGCCAAGCAGATTCACGATCAAAGAGGCACGCCAAGCCTTACACAAGCTCATGCTATTGATGCCAATCACTTACTAACCAACAATGCTAAACTCCTCTTTGTCAAGGTCGTGCATCTATTTGAGATCATATGGGAGTCATGCCAAGCTTATTCCTTTAATATGTGCAATTCAAATTCCACGCACACTCTCACTTGATCCATTAACTAAATAACTAAGGCAACCTCAAGCTGAAACCATTCATGCACAAGCCTAGCAAATGCCCAAGCATGGTTGTCACAAGCTCGAGAAAATTCAAGCCTAGCAAAACCAAACACTCATTTTATGCATGTCATGCATAAAATCAAAATATGTATTAGCCAAGCAAAGAAAATATCTTTATACATCGTGCAAACCAAGCTCTCAAGCATCTCTAGAAGACAACCCCCATACTTATCTATATTTTATATATGCCCTCCTTTTCAACTCGTCAATCCAATTTTACTCTAACCATAAAAGGCATCCCACTCATACACTTGCCTATTCCGTTCCAACTTTCTTTTGCAAAAATTCTCAAATCTTATACTACTTCCAAATCATTCATTCTTGACAAAACACAAGCTATGCTCTTAGCCTTACTAGTAATTCTTTCTTCCAAATCTACTATTACTTATTTACTCTAAATCTTTATCGATTTTAATTCTACTAATGTCATTCTAATTACCCAATGCCTACTTATTTTCTCATCCTATCCAAAATGCTCTTCGATTCTCATGCACTCTTCCTTAAGGCTAATCACGCGAATACTTAAAGTTCTTATGCAACTATAACTCTTTTGAATTTCATGGTTCTATACATTTGGTCTTCATGCTTGCCTCGCGTTACTTTCTTATTGATTATATAGCCTACTTCATAGACATTACATAGCCTACATAATCAAGGGGGCTAATGTTGATACCCGAAAAATCATGCACTTTGCCACGCAACAATTTGTTACGCAATTCATGCAAAATCCTATAATAATTAGGATTTTAACACGCTACGCAAATATGTCCATTAATGTGGACCCAAGCCACATCCACGCATCTTTGGGGCTTGCAGATGTAGGTTTGGTGTGGAAGGTTACGGAAACGCAAAATGATCATTTGTTAATTTGACGTCGTTGGTGATTTCGGTCTTGGGCCCGAAATCCAAGCCCAATGACTTTGACCGACAAATGAAATGGTGAGCATGCATGAGAATATTGGGCCGATCCTTTTCTTTCCTTTAGACCTAAGACCCAACTATGCTTAAACCAAAGTTAGTTCCCGTTTCCCAAGTCTTTTGACTTCTTCTTCCCCGCAGCAACCAATTACCCAGATTCTTCCCTCTTTGCAGCAACCATATACCTGATCCAAACCATGATCTCTCAAAGCTATCACCTTATCTTGCTAAGGAGAACCCTTGAAACCGGTCAAGGAGTGTCATCTTCTCCCCAAACCACAAGCTCAGTCTTCATAATCTCTCTTGTCCACATCGCTCTGGGTTTTGTGCTATCATGTCTCTATCACTGCAGCAATTAGCAGTCATCACAAGTAAGCTTCTCAAGAAAGCTTTTTTCCCTTGGTTTTAAGGCAGAAATCATGTATCCAGAAGACTACTTTATTTTACCCAAATATTCACATGCTTTTGTTCATCAAAACACTACGCCAATTTTGCCTTCAGACGACCGGCAATGCCCGTCGTCTAATTACTTTTTTGCGTGTCGTCTATCGAGCTGTCATCTGATAACGATTCAGTCGACATGCATAATCTGTCGTCTGAGGAAGGTTATACGACATATTGTATGTCGTCTTTATGAATTCAGGTTCGTAACACAAAAAATAAATCTGTCGTTAGAAATCGTTACAACGACAGTTTTTTGTCGTTGAAAGAAGAATTAATCAGCAAATAATTTCATCCGTCTGTCGTCTCAAATTTATTCTAACGTCACTTATATGACGTCGGAATGACTTTTTTATCTATCCTCTTAATTTATCCGTCGTCTGTATTCTAGTACTACTATGTTTTTATGTCGTTACAATAGTTTAAAACCTCAAAACTCAGACGACATACACTATTGTCTTCTTTTACTTTAAGACGACATATAAAAGTCGTTTGAAAAATGTAAGACGTCAAAGTTCATGGGGTATCTGTTGTCTGATTTTGATTTGAAGGTCACCAAAGCATTTGCACAAACTAATTTAGAAATCTAAATTCATTCTCATTGCCAAAACCAACAATATTTACAAAGAGTTATTTGTCCTATGTAGACATAAGCTATAACACCACTAAGTTATTAATCTAAAATGACTACAATACATATTTGCAAGTTCAAAGTCACCTATTTTCTTGACCAAAGCTATAACACCTACTAGACATTCTGCGGTTGGATTAGTTGAGTTCCTTCTTTGCTGAAAGATATTGTCCTAGCAGAAGGCTTCAACCACCAAGGATCCCAAGGCTTAATCATCTTGCTCAATTCCCTATATGCAGCAGCTCTTAAGAATAGTTTCTTTTTTTCTGCAGATAGAACCAATAAGGCAATATAATTTCACTAATAACTGAAATTTCGATCAAAGCAATAAAGAAGTCAATTCTAAATGATACTAGATTTCTTATGACTAAGATTTCTATTATTGAAGTCTTATCAATTCTTGATAAAGGCAACTCCAACAGGTTAAGAATGGGATTACCCTGAGAATGATTTAAAAAGACTCAAATGTTGGGCCTTCGCATGTAAGTACATGAACAAGAAGAAACACAGATAATTGCAACATGGCATTACATATTTACATTATCTTACCTGAGATTTATTTGAATCACTTCTATCTGAATTGCAGAACGATCTGAATTACTATTTTTTGCTGATCAGAGCTATTAATAACATGTTGCAGGAAAACATTTACTACATAGATTTACAGAAGTTCCTTCCCATTTAATAATTCTAGCAGCTACTTGCTTTGTGACCAGAATGCGATATCCCTAAATACAAAGGCATGTAACTCCACAAAACTAAGTTCGTATATAGCTATAATAAGAAGGCCAACTCTTAATTACTCATTATAGATTTCAGAACTCAGTTACTTGCATGTTACAACTTGCATTGAAAGCATAACTTCAAATAGATAATCAAAAGACTTGTTTATGCAGAGCAAGGGTATATATCAACTCTTCTATTGCTTAGTTACGTCAAAATCAAACCACAAAGCTTCTTCAATAACAGTATGAACGAAAGAAGATTAACCCAACCTCAAAAGTAAATTTGAAACGAAAGTGTAGTTGGCCTTTACTTTGCAACATCTTCCAATTCATCTGAGTCGGAATCACTTGCGTGGTAACCTATCAGACACCAACAAAAATTCAATTACAACAACTCACACATCAATGCTGCAACCAGAGAAAATGAGACATAATGTACCTGGTTGCTTCTGGCTTACTTTTCAAACTGCCCTTCGACTTCTTGAAGCTCTACTAATCCAAGCATGTCCCTAACATACAGATAAATCACTACCATCATTCAAAATGCACAACTCACAAGTTCATAACAAGGAAAGATGACATATGCTTCATTGCACTGAATCATACACATAAACATTCATTTTTTCTAAACTCATAAACTAACTAAATAATCGTAATCATGTATCCAATCCTAATTCACCCAATACTAAACTAAAACCAAACAAGCTCATAAACAAAACGCAGCAAAAAAAAAACGAACTTGAAGTAAAACCAAGTAAAAAAAGGAGACCTCTTCTGGGTTTTTCTCAATACCATAGCCACTATGATACATCTGCTCCACCAACACCTGCATTGCGGTGTCGCCGCCCTTGGCCTCCTTCAGCTTGTCCTGAAACCACCGCTTCTTGGAGAGAGAGGAGTCGATGAGGGCAAGCTTGGCCTCGGTGTCGACGGCCTCGTGGTCGGGGCGGGGGCCGAGGGCGTTGAGGACGGAGCGGGTCTGGGAGACGTCGGAGACGGCGCGGGTCATGGCGGCGATGACTTTGGGGTCGGACAAGTGGGGCATCTGGTGGAGGAGGCCTGAGGAGGGTTGTTGTTGAGGTCGGATCAGCTGGGGCTGGGCGCCGTCGATTTGGATGAACTTGAGGTCGGAGATGTCGAGGGCGCGTGGGGCGGTGGAGCCGAGGATAAGAATGCGGTCCATGATGTAGGAGAGGATAGGGAAGTTGGAGGGGTTGGGATCCATTACTAAGAATTAAGCTTGAATTGAATTGAGAGAATTGGGAATTGAGAGAATGAGAGAATTAAGGAAGGAGAAGAAAGAGAGGGAGTGTTCATCTAGAAAATCTCAAAAAGCCCTGCACCCCCAAATATGAACATCAACAAACCCTAAATCAGGCAAATCCCCAATCCAACAAAACTCTATATCAACCAAGCAAAACCCCAATCCAACAACACCCTAAAACAACCCAGCAACAGAGGGATTTTAATTCGCTTGAGGGAGAGATCTAGAGGAGAGAATTTGGTTTGTGAAGAAGAGGGGTTTCAGTTTGTGTTGAGAATGAGGGAACTGAGAACTTAAATAATTTTTCGGGGAGAGAGAAAGTCTATCAAGTGTCCAAACAACGCCCCATACGTTGTGTCAAAAAAAAATTACGGCAATTGAAGAGACGACAAAAGAGTGTCGTCTTAAAACGAACAATCTTATTACTCATTTTGGCTTGTTTTTAAGACGACAGATGATTGTCGTATAATGAACACGCTAAGTTTAACTGACTACGCGTTGCAACATTCAGACGACAAATATTTAAATGTCTGTCGTAAAAATTTATCAGACGACAGTAAAAACGACTTCTGTCGTCTGATCCCTGTCGTATGATTGCAAAATTGGCGTAGTGAAACCTTATCCATTAAGCCTATAAAACGCGAGTCCCTGCAGTAGAAAGAGATGGGGGGGAAAAAGACCATCAAGCAAAACCCAGATAAGCTTAGAACCAACCTCCAACCAGTCAAGCATTCAAGCCTTCAAGCCTCCAAGCACCAAATCCAATTCTTAATCACCATTCCAAACAGTCACCTTTGATATCTACTTTTTCCAGAAATCCCTTACCCAGAAAACCCTCAAATTCTCTCACCGCAGTGTGTTTCTAGCTCCCACACCATGCTTTCATGTTGTCAAGCTCCTTTCGATTTTTAGGCCATCTGAATCACGAACGGGGACTTCGCAAAGAAGAAAGACGCCCAGCCCGCATGCACACCAAGCCAGGCGAAATGGCTTCCAGGTGAGGCGAGATGACTTCTAGGCGAGGCGAGATGGCTCCCAGGCAAGGCGAGATTGCTTCCAGGCGAGGCGAGGCGAGATTGCTTCTAAGCCAGGCGAGATGGCTTCCAGGCGAGGCGAGATTGCTTCCAGGCGAGGAGAGATGGCTTCCAGGCGAAGCGAGATGGTTCCCAGGCAAGGCGAGATTGCTTCCAGGCGAGGCGAGGCGAGATTGCTTCCAAGCTAGGCGAGATGGCTCCCAGGCGAGGCGGGATTGCTTCCAGGGGATGCGAGATTGCTCCGCGCAGGGGACTTCGCGAAGAAGAAAGACGCGCAGCCCGCATGCACGCCAAGCCCATCTCTAACACCAAATTCAAACCTTCAAGCCAAAACCCCACCAGTCATCCTCCAATCCCTATTTTTCAAACCCAAATTCTTTCCAGAAAACCCAATCCTAAAACCCAGTCCAAATCTCTCACCACAGTGCGGTTCTAGCTCCCACATCATGCTTCACGCTGTCAAGCTCCCTTTGATTTCCACTTGATCTGAATCACGTACAAAATCCTCCCAATAATCGGATTATTTGGTTGGTTTTGGCCTAGTCAATACTTATTTCAAAAAAGACCCTCACACCCTCAAATCATGAAAAACTACAATTATGACAAAGGGTGGTGCTATTAACACACCATATTTTACTATTCACACACCCCCTTCATGATGTGGGCCAATCATAAAACAACTTTAAGGGGCATTTCGTAAACATAATCAAATTTGTAGTGTTATGAAAATGTATGAGGTGTGTTAATAGCAAAATAGGGTGTGTTAATAACATTACCCTATGACAAATAGGCAACAGTTTAGAGATTGAATGGGGAGAATACTCTTCTTTTTTCTTTTTCTGGGAATTTGGTAACCTTAAGTAATAATCTTCGTCTGATATAATATTGTAGACCAAGTTGGATTACAATAAGAAACTTTCCGGTGGGAATGAATGACATTGATCGAGTTTGGCAGAAGAAACCGAATGCAAACCCGATGATCCATTTATTCTTTTTATTTTTTTGGTAAAGTTAAAATGAGTGAGGATAGTACATGAAGTTTAGGGTTGTGTATCTAGTAAAATGTTAAAATAGAAAAATTAATAAGTGGTGTATTAAGTAGAAGATGTGTATCTAGTATTTTGCAATGTGTGAATAAAATTTCTCTACAAATTATAGTCTATCATTTTCATTAATACATATCATAAACAATTGAGAAAAGGATTGATGGGGATAACTAAAACATAAAGTGCTATCAGAAATTCTACCACTCGGAAGACCTGAGACAATAAAGTCTGTAAAATTTGACAATATATAAAGCAGTGTCACACGAGATAGTTTTTAAATAAAACAAAATCAGAAAATCATGCTCGCTAACACATTATAATGGCATGATGAAAAAATATTAATATAAACAAATGTGTGAAAATGGAACAATATTTTTAACCAATTAGTCTGAGATATTTTTTTTTTGAAAGTAATTAGTCTGAGATTTCTCATTAGAAATGGGCATAAAATACCATAGTCTCGAATCATCCCGTTCTGAAATTTAGCAGGACATGATACGAGACTGATAATGTCTCGTTAAGGCCCGTCCTGTCGCTACACATTTGATAATTAAATCCATTTTAGGTTATATCTGATTATTCTGATGTGAGCCGTCAAATGTTTTGATTGTTTTAATCTATTTCGTTTAGCATACAAAAGACGAAGAATATTCCCTAAAATCCCAAGCCGGTCTCAAACTTTGAATTCAGATAATCCTGAACTGGTTCATCTCGAAGTTTATGGTCTTGACTCAGTTTATCCTTGATAAGATAAAAGACTCAATTCAGTAATTCAGTTTAAACTCTGGACTCTCAATTCGTAGAGCCTGCTTCGTCTTCTCAATTTAGTTCATCACTTTACTTTCTCGGCGAATTATTTCTAGGTTGGTTCATCATCATTCCTGTGATTTAAGATTTGCTTTTAAGTCTCGACTGACCCTCTTCCTCTTTTCAGTTTTAACCGAGGGCTAGGGCCTAGGGATGAGCAGAATACTAGCTTGGTATATCGATCTATTCTAATTTGGGTAAACTCTACCTTCTTCTTCATTGCATATGTATGTAGTCTAAAGTTTGCATATGTATGTACTATATGTAATCTAAAGTTCTTGGAGGCTTTGTTCTTTGGCTACTGTGTTGTTTTTCTTACACTTCCTTCCATATTTGTTTGGGCATTCTCTCTTTAACCAACAACCAGTACATAATAGTATACAAAGCTATTTGAGTGTACTATTTGAGTCGAGAAAACTTGGAGTATACTTGTGGTTCTGGATAGGAACTGAAATCGTGGATTTTGTAGCCCTAAGGGTAATCGGTAAACATTGGTGTAAACCCCAGTGGTAAACTGGTAAACTCATAGTATCCCTAACTCTCCATCCTAAACCAAACGGTGCGTTTTGCAGCACTGAACGTCGTCTTCTTCTTCGCGCGCCGCTGACGTTTCTGGTTTTTGGTGCACAGAAGCTGTTCGATAAAACTCCCAAAAGGCTTTAAATTCTTGCGAAGCTCCCATGGCTAGTGAGCCGGTGGTTCAGGATCAACGGCAGCGCACTTTGCAGGCATTAGAGCGAAGGTTCAAAGCTGCCAAAGCCGAACTTGATTTACATCAGACGAAGAACACAAAGCGATTGAAAACCGAAGGAGCTGCAAAGAAACCGCATACCGCAATTTCTTCAGCTGTTGATTCTTCACCGAAGTTAGCGACCGCAACTCCATCCAAGAAAGGTTTAATTTTTGTGTTTCTTCACTGTATATATGAGCTTTAGTATTGTGTAATTAGTTGATTTTGATTAATTTTACTTTTTGTTGCAGGAAATTTCACCTTTGCTGGTTATGTGAATTCACAAGGTACTGTTCAGTTTTGTGTATTTAAGCTTATTTTAGGTACTTTGATTTGATTCGAGAAAATAGTAGTAACTGTGAATTTGTTTGCTTGAATTCTTTATAAAGATATCGACGAAAGCGGTCCAACATATTCAAAGCTTTCTCAGCCTATACATGAGAATCTACTCACGGCTAGTAATGTCGAGGTACTTGCTCAGTTTTTCTGTGAATTTGAAGTAGAAGGTAATTGGTTTGACTTGTAGGCTCAGTATTTGTGTTGCGAAATGTAGGCCTCTGGTAGAAAAGAAAGTAAAGTCGATAATGTCTTGCACGAGCTTCTTCAGAGTGGTGACTCTGCGCAGAAGTATATGCAAGGATCAAGAAGCAAGAGGATCGACAATTGGATGCTCCTTGATGTTTATGTGCAAGGACGCGGAGGTTTTGGGGCCCGTGCCAGGGCGTCACGGAGTAATTCAAAGCGGTCTAGGAAGCGTATGTCGATGAAACAGCAAAAGAAGAATGGATTGTTTGATTTTCCGCAAGAGCTCCATAGGTGAGCATACTGTTTCTCAGTATATACTTTTTTTTCTTTCTGCTGTTTTGCTTCTTTGTGAGTAATAAAATTGCAAATACGTATTCATTTGTCCAAATAAATAAAATGTGGATGGCTGATACCAAAATGGCTGGCTGATCAAGCGTAAAATCTAAGATCCAAGCTAGTACTCAATTTCACTTAAGTTGCTGGAGAGATGTATTCTGTGATAAACTGATAATATCATTTAAACAATTTTGTTATGCCTTCTTTTCCAATATTTAGCTCACATATATATTTTTGGATGCAGCTATGATAAATTTAAGCCAATGCATGAGATGTGGAAAGGCTATATTTCACAACTTCTCAAAACCACTGGGTATGAAGGCCTTGTTCTTTGTCAGTATTTACATATTTGTGCTTAGTTTTTTATGTACGATGATGTAACCATAATCTAATTCAATCATGTAGGAAAACACAGCTGGCTCAATCTCTTCTTGTTGCAGATCTACATGGTGCTATTATTTCAGGTCATATATTCGGAACTCTTTTCTTTAATGAGGTGTACGGATGAATACTTTATTAGCTTTTTGTTTGTCAAGGATGTAAACTTCATTCATACTTTTGCTCACGCAATTCTAATCAGGCTTGAAATTTTGTGGGACACCATATGTAAAGGACATATATGAATATATAAGTTGAAAGGTCATCACCATAGTGGAAACTAGGATCCATCAAGTTTCAGGAAGGATATATGTAGAACATTAATCTCCCGCTTGCATTAAGATTACTTTGTTGTTTTGTTCTTATATGAATGGCAACAAGAAAAATACTTCTCATCTTCCATACTAGTATGCCATGGCTCAGTGAAATGCTGAGTTGCTGACTGCAATTTGAAATGTCTGGAATGATTCTTGATTTCTCGTACAAGCTTAACTAAGGCAGTAGTTTGCTTTCTCTCAGTGTGTTGATCTCACTACCTTAGCTGTCTATTTTTTGGCAGTTGTTGACTGTAAAGTAACTTCCTACACTGGAGTGAGTGGTATCATGATTCGTGAAACAGCAGAAACATTTGTCATAATTACGGAAGATGATAAATTCCGAGGTATATTTGCTGCTATTTCAAACTTCAAAGTTAGCTGTATCTAATAAATATATATAACATTGTAAGGAAGTTAAGCATGTACATCTGCATGTCATGGGGTGGAAAGACTGGGTAATGTTCATAATGCAGTATGGCTCTTTGCATTATGTTATGTGTAGAGTGGATGTGGCTTTACATCTTGCAAATGAAAACGTCTCTTGGACTGAGTTTATTCATGTATTGTATTTATTTTACTTGTTTCACTTTCATGAGTTTCTTATACATTAAATGAGTTCATCCGTCAAGTTTCTTTTATATTTGGTTATGAAATGATGAATAATAACTGTCCATTTGTGTTGTTAATTGATATTTTTGATGCTGACAGGTTTATTTTATTCTTTTGTTTGGGGTTATGCAGTGGTGCCAAAAAGATTTTCTGTTTTTATATTTCAAGCTGATTGCTGGAAGATTACCTTGCATGGGGACAAACTGGCTTCAAGAAACTTGGGTTCATGATCCTAAACATAATCATTGCAGGACAGGTGATCTTCGTCTCGTAATATAGATAGTCAGAATCTGTCATGTTACAGCTTTCAGTGTATCATTGATTTCCACTGGTATTCTTAGAAAATGATATTAGAGATCCTGAGTATTAGCTTGTGATTAGTTTAGATTTTTAAATGGTGGTGAACTCAATGCCTCAACCACGTGGGACATACCTGCCCTTTTTTTCTAATATAGATCTAGCTTTTAAAGATCATGTTCTCTTTAACTTTCTTAATCATGGTGTACTTCTTCTGGTATCCAGATTTAGTCTAATGAGGAATTTGTGTATTAAGTGAATTCAGAGCTAAATGAGGATTCACTGTGATTGATTTGTCGTTGTTTCGAATTTGATGCACGCTTTTTCTTGTAAAATGGGTGCATCAGGTTCCACCTTGTTTATATCAAATGCTAGCAAGCTGGAAGCACCTTAGATATCAAACATGTGATAATGAATAAGTTTTATTAGATTGAACTCTGTTTTCATATCCAACTTTCTGAGATAACTTATTCAAATTCCAAGCATGCTAATTTGCAGAACAATCAGGCTTTGAAGTTAATATCATTGGCTGTCATATCAGAGTTTCAGTGGACGGAAGCTGTGCCGAATTGTTGAGCTTAGTGATTGACTAGCAGGATGAGCAGTTGGGAGGGCTTTGGCATTGACGTTCAAAGCGAATACTGATTATGACATGAAGACTGGACATTCACAATTGCCAGTTGGTATTCATGATGCAGGTATACACATTGCCGTCCGCAAAATACAAAATGTGAAAATGAGGAATACTACTGCCTGCTGTTTAAGTTTGCATAGTTCAAGACAGATGGGATCCTAATTTTTGTCTTTGGGTGGTCTTCTGCTTGCACCTTGTTTCTGTTTGCACCTTACATTACAAAGAAGATTATGTATGGCATACTCGATTCGGTAACAATCTGTATTCTGAATTTCTGACCGTATTGAGTATCACTCTCATGTTTCCATCTCTGATATAACATATTGCTTTACTAATATATAAGAAACTAACAACGGCAAGGTCTATATAAGCTGAAAATTAATCTTCAATAAGAAAGAGACTGCAAAAATCTTTGGAATCATGAAGGCTATTCGACATTGTATATGATCACAAAGCAAGGAAGAACAGCCTCCGCATTCAAAATCAAGAGCTCTTTCATATCGCTAAACTGATCCCCAGTCCATGCCATCACGGAATCAAACTCACCCCCATCATTATCCATGAGTCCATGCGCATGAAAATGAGCAATTCGACCAGCAATCACCCTACATATCACCAGAGCCTTCCTTGCACACACCTTTTTCTTCAAGCACTCCCTGCTCATCTTCTGATGCGCCATCCAACTGGTACCGAAGAACGACATTGTCCCATCATCGTCGGAAAACTCTGAAGCTATCATTCTGCAGACTTGGCAGCATTTCCTTTGACAAACTCTAGTCTCACCATTGATGCCTAGAGAGCAAGTAACTGTTGCACCATGGAATTGCAAAAGCTCATTCCCATCAACCACCAACCTCTCTATCTTCTTTAAAATCCTACCCTTTTTGTAGGTAGCTTTCACGTCTTCTCTGTACTCTTCAAAACTTCGAACCACATTTTTACTATTGTTAACCCTCAACACCTTCTCAATCTTGAGGCCTACTTCACTACTAACCCATCCTGATCTCACAACACTCTCTACAATCCCAACTGATGGATGGTCTTTCTCAGCAAGCTCCGAAAATGCCTTGATGGGTTTCTTCTTCTTCTTAGGTTCTGAAGAAGAACACCTTGCATGATGAGGGTGGAGGTTTTTCTGGGGTTTTGAAGGCAGTGCTATTACTTTTTCTTCATCTTCTTCCTTGAAAAGTCGTTTTGGGTCTTTTGGTGGAGAAGAGAAGTGTCGTTTTGAGTCTATGAGGTTGTCTTCTTGTGGTGATCTTGGCTTGGGTTTGAAGCATTTTATGGTGGAACTTGGGTGGCAAACCAAAGCTGCCAAAGAAGCTGCTATGAGGCACCTTTCAACCATCGCTTCTCTGGTTTTTGGGAAGAGAGGCCATTTGTTTCAAATGGTTGAAAAATCAGAGAGAAATAAGAAACTCAGAGATCAGAATCCCAAATTTTGTCCTATAATTTCGTCAACTTCAATGCAGAGATTGGTATTGGATGCAAGTTTGCTTGAATTTTGGGTGCCAAATTTAATGTTAATAAGGACGTATGGATTTGCCATATCCTGGTCGATCTATGCAATCACATTCATATACACGAGAAGATCCGACCAAAGACAAAATTGGAACCAAGTCCATCACAACTCAGATGTGTTGGCAAACCAAAAGATTGAAGCACTAATTGCGGTTTAGCCCATTGTACGTAAGTCACGTTTATCATATATATATATATATATATATATATATATATATATATATATATATATAGGGCTATATTATATATAAATGCCAAATCACTCGCATGCCATTCTTTATGCCTACAATATCCTTTTTTGGATTAGGTTAATTGAAATGTTGGATTTGCTCCACTAATTTACTTTTCCAATGGATGCATAAGCAAACATAATCACCTCCGGCCAATACGTACATAGAGTTGATCAAATTCAACATTTCTCGATCGAGCTCAATAGTGAGCAACATGATTGTATTGCTTATGAACATATTTTAATGAGTTAATTTGTTTTCTAACAATTAATAAGGAATAAAGGAAAAATATTAGTTTAGCTAGTATTTGCATATAATTTCATCTTTGAAAAAAGAATCGAAGACCCTAATATCATATATCATTGTCGATCACCACATAAAGTGATAAAGATCGAGGTATAGATTGCATAATTACAGTCGTCAAACAATATGATTTAGGCAGATCGTTGTCCAATAATTATTCAGACTTGTCTAGTCGATCATTCTCATGATGACATGACGTTAATAAATTTTAAATACGTGACGAAATTAATGTTAATATTTTTTCTATATTCTTTTCTAGGTGTGGAATGTGGATCTCTAATTAGACAATCCGACTAATGTCTTCTCTGATGCTAGACCCGACATAAGTGATCCCATAGTCATAGACGACGCCCGAGAAAATCTACGAAACAAAACCCCGATTATTGGGTCGTCTTGTCCGAGTTATAATTTCTTCTGGTGAGAGTTGCATTTAGCTCTATACCCAGAACAACCAGGAAAACCAAAGTGTCACTTAGACCTTACAAATCTAAGATCGCTTGGACTGCAAGACACGTGCATTACTTGCATGCTAGCTACGTGCATGTTCCTACTGCAACCCAGCTTGATCTGTTCAACAACTCATTTGCACAAGTTTCTCATCTTATATCATCCCAGGCCATCTCTCTCTCTCTCTCTCTCTCTCTCACTCATCAGAGCTGCAACAACAACAATGGGCGCATGCGCGACGTGCTGTGAGCTCCTCCTCGCCGTGTTTCTTCCACCACTCGGCGTCGTCATCCGCTATGGCTGTGGGGTGAGTAATAATCCATGCCTGCAGCATCCCAAAACTAGCTACGTTCTTCTTGTTTTCTTCTTCTTTCTGGTTATATATAAGCTTGAATTCATCTTGTCTGTTTGAAACTTTGAATTGCAGGTAGAGTTTTGGATCTGCTTGTTGCTGACGATTTGCGGTTATTTACCAGGAATTATATATGCAGTATGTATCTTGTGTCAGTAATTTACTAGTTTACGTTTTTATTGGATCGGATTGGCTTGAGTTTAGTTGTATGTAGTAAGGAATATTGTTACATCATATTTGATTCAAAATTAAGTGATAGACATGTTGATCTACCTCTTTGTTTTTGTAATTTTTCCTAACAATTTCGAGGTTTTCTTGTGTAGTATTGTCTCTCCTAATATATAGACAAGTAGACTCCATTGTTTCTTAATTGGCGATATATACTTGAAAGCGCTTTCTAATTAAAATGTGCGGTACTAAACCTATACAATGGCCTTTGAGGTGTTATGGGTTGTTGGAACTCGCTTTTAGCTTGTAAATATATATATATATATACACACACACACAGTCTTTCTCAGGTGCGGAGATCCGCACCAATGGTTTTGGTGCGGATTTCCATTTTTGTACCACTTTTTGATCGAATTTCCTCATCTCCACCGTGTAGTATCTAGATAATATTGTGTAGATCATCTCTGCAAAATTTCAGCCAATTTGTTAAGGCCCTCAAACTCGAAAAACAAATTGACGGACTGAATTTTGTCAAACATGAACCGTTCATGTTTAAAACAGAAAAACGTAATTTTGAGGGCCTTAACGATTACCAAATTGGCTGAAATTTTGCAAAGATGATCTACACAATATTATCTAGATACTAAACGGTGGAGATGGAGAAATTCGATCGAAAAGTGGTGCAAAAATGGAAATCCGCACCAAAACTATTGGTGCGGACCTCCGCAGCTGAGAAGGCCTGTATGTGTGTGTGTGTATATATATATATATGATCAGAGGCGCACGTCCGCACGGGCCTTAAAGTACGGACGTCCCTCCGTTCTTCACCCTCCGGCATCGACGACGGCGCGCCTCCACCCCAGAAGACTCCAGCAGCGTTCCAGACTATTTTCCCTCCCCGGCGAGTCCGTTCTTTTCCAGTTTTCCGGCGAAATCACCCAAAACTTCAAAAAGATCGATCTCGTCGAAAAACTGGAAAAGAACGGACTCGCCGGTGAGGGAAAGTGATCGGGGACGCTGCTGGAGTCTTCTAGGGTGGAGGAGCGCCGTCGTCGACGTCGGAGGGTGGAGAACGGAGGGACGTCCGCACTTTAAGGACCGTGCTGAACGAGCTTTGTATATGTATATGTATATGTGTGTGTCTATATATATATATATATATGGCCCTTCTATTGAGGGATCCTTATTTTTAACTATTTCTAGGAATAGGGCATTACACCAACTCCCCGATCAAATTTTTGTATCTACACCGTTCAATTCATTTGGTTATATGAGTAGAACATTTCTACAAATTTTCAGATAATTTAGTGATCGTTAACCCATTCAAAACTTCGATTTATTTTTAATGATCTTGAATGATCCAGGTTTGATATAAAGTGTGTAACTTTTTGTTTTAATCTCAGTCATCCAACCTCATTAAATGACATATCCAATGATGTAGTCATATCCCTAAAAATGGTTAAAAATAGGGATCCCTCAATAGAAGGGTCATATACATACATACATACATACACACGCACAGGGCCCTTCCAGATCCCTTATTTTGGTTTATATATATGCGTGCAGCAATTGATATGAAGTACATCGAACACATAGTATGTATTAGTTGGGTTTAGAAATTTTTAGAACCCTAATAAGAAAGAGTTGAAATTGCTTTTGGAACTACAAGTACTTTTCACACAATTAAACCGCTTTTAGTTTGTAGTTGGTGTTTGACAAAGTATACAGATGCAAGTATTTCTTTCAAGCTACGCAGGTACCTTTGTACGTGTGCTTCTACAAAAATACGTGTTGTTGAAGCAAACCTTCTATGTTCCACTGAAAGGCGAAAGCTGCATCAAAGGGGATCAAATGTGGACCCGAAGAAGCTTTGTAGAACAAGTTCTACAAAGAGGGTTTCCATAGGAATAGAATGGCCCAGGTGATCATATTTAGCACGCTCGAATCTTAATAATAGTCATTTAACAAGACACTTGAAAATGGCGTGAATAATATGGACCTAATAATAATGCATATTCCCTGGACCATAGGCATGTCTGTCAGTAGTCTGGTTAAGAAGGTCATGATTTTCCAGAGCAATATAAAAGACTGGTGTAATCTGGAGACAAAGATCTACGTGTATTTTGTTTACATGTATAATTAGTAGCTCCAGAAAATTAATTGGATGCCAATCTATGGTGTTTAGTAGTCGTGGACCAGTAGGTTTCGAACATGTAAAACTACACAGTTCAACACAGCAACTAATTAGCTACTAGTTGGTATTCCCGCGCGATGCTGCGGGATCATTTTCTATCCCAATTGCGCCGGATATAATCTATATACAAACTACACACGGCAAAGTCGGATATATAGATGTGTGCTACATTCATATCTCATGGTTTGAATAGTTTACCAAGCTTTCCATTTCAAATAAGGTTTTGTCATCCTCTTTGTCCAACAAAACTGGTTACCTACATGGTTTCCAAGTTCCAACAGCATACCACTCTCCTGCAAACGTAAATCATTATGCATCCAAGCCCATCAATTCCTCATCATTTTGATACAATATGCTGCTCACAACTCTATGAAGAATGAACTTTACAATTGTTGAGACACGGAAAGATGCTGGAAATTCAAAGCATAAATTTAGCAGGTGTATGATTCCCAGTTGCATGATGACACCTCCACTTTTCCAACCCCATCTATCCCACATAAGGAACAATAAAATTAGCATATAAAATTGGAACATACTTCTTGTCATGTTTCTTGTTTAGAGTATTGCATAGAGGTTCCTACATATTTCATGAATGCAACTAAAAATAAAATTTAAAACAAAGGTGCATGCTCATTAAACAATGTGATGAAGAAAAAAGAAAAGAAAAAAAAAGATCGATATACATGAGACACAATCTATATCCTTCAATAAAGCAAAGTAAGAGCTCTTTTACATAGACATTTAGTTTATGCAGGGCCGGACCTGAGATTTTAAGGTCTGAGGCGAGTTCTGACAATGGTGCCCTAAGGAAGATTTTTTTTTTTTTTTTGAATCAAAACTATGAGCTCAATAATTGGTGTGGGAAGAATACAGTAGACCACAATAGCGGCACCACCACCTTCTCGCAGATCCATTGTCGTCGCACCGGCAGCAACTCCATCGCAACACCACCCATTGTTACCTTCGGCTTCCGTCTCACTTTGATGACTTCCTAAGAGTGCGCTTAGAGCTCTCTTTTGTGGGCAATCTCTAGCCTAATGCGGACCATTGCAAAGGAAACACTTGTTGTTGTTGAGTTTACCCGAGCTTCTTGTGTCATTTTGCTTGCCCTTATCCTTGCTCCTCGCCGAGTAATTTTCTTGACGGGGCTCGTCTTTGCGTTGGCCTTTGTCTCCCCCACCTTTGGCATAACTACTCTTCTTTTCCTTTGGCTTGGCGGTGGACTCCTTTGGACTAGTATAGTCAATTAGGTTTTCAGCCACAACTATGGCAGTAGCAAGGTCTTGCATCCCACGTCGCCTTAGCTCGGTCTTAGCCCATGGTTGGAGACCATCCATAAAGTTGAAGAGAGCATCCTTGTCAGGTAAATTGGGAATCTCAAGCACTAAGTTGGTAAAATCTTTAATATAATCACTGATAGACCCTGAGTGCTTGAGCCTTCGCAAGCGAGCTCTTGCCTCGTCCTCGGCATTCTCCGGATAAAATTGTCTTTTAAGCTCCTTTGTAAAGTCATCAAAGGTAGTAATGGTGCACCTACCTTTTTCGACATCTCCTCGCCTTCTCCTCCACCATAACATGGCAGTGTCGGTGTGGTAGAGAGTCGTGGTCCTAATCTTGGCGTCCTCCTTAGTGATGCCTACGGCTCCAAAATATTGGTCTAGCCCCCATAAGAAGTTATCCACTTCACGAGCGTTGCGTGATCCTCCGAAATTCTTAGGCTTTGGCACCTCGATGTGTTTAGCCTCCACAATACCGCTGGTGCAGGCTCTCGTAGCCAATGCGCGCTTGCATAGGTCCAAGTCCCCAAGCATTTCCTCAATGCGTGCAAGCGTGCTATTCAACTCTTTTTCGTGGACTTGACGCATTTTGGTGAGTTCCCCCATGAACTCTTCGGGAATCTTTGTCATCTCGCCCCGTAAGGACTCCTCTAGCTGGACCACCATGCCCTTAATCGTAGTGTGGATGGCAACATCCTCTGCCTCTAAGCCTTCTACCGGTTGGCCTAGATCATCCACCTGGGCCTCCATGCCACTCACGCTCTCCTCCACCTGAGATAGACGTGAGTCGAAAGCATAGATCATGTCCTTAGACCGTTCCCGCCTTGGAACGACATGGTCGACTTGCTTTTCGTGACTTCTCCTTTGCATAACTTCCTCAGAATGGTTGGATCCTGATGCACCTTTGGCAGCATCATGTTCGCCAATTCAGAGGGGTTTGATCCCGATGTAGTTTTGGTAGCACTGTGCTTTACCATTATGTCGAGCAAGGTTCCTATCGAACTTTTGCTCTGATACCAACTGTCACGAGTTTCTTTTTTTCTAAGCTTCTTGTGCGGCCTTAGCACTTCGCTTATACTAAGTCAGTCTTACTCACGCAAACACTTTGGCTAGAACACCTAAACGAATGGAGAAGATCTTTGAAAGAGAGAACTTGTATTAAGCTTTAAGAAAAATTTACAAAGCTTTACAAGTAAGTTTGAATGCTATCCAACTCTCTATATCTCAAATGGGAGGGTTGCCTCAAATGGGAGGGGTGCCTCCCTATTTATAGGCCTCCTCCCCCCTTGCCTAAGTTTCTAGACAATTCTATGACATTTACAAGTATAGAGATTCTAGAGTGTTCTATACAACTCTAAGTGTTACCTTGAGTATCCTAGAAACTTCCGGAGTAGTCTTGAGCCTTGAGCCTTGAGCCTTGAGCCTCTTTAGGGTTCTAGAAAGTTCCGGAGTGTTCTAAAGACTCTTTAAGGTTCTAGAGAGTTCTAGAGTTGTCTGATTCTTCCGAAAGCTTCCAAGACCTTCCATAATATTTCGGATGCTTCTAGAATGCTTATGTGCCCACCAAGACTTTCCTTGAGCCATGCTTGCATCAAAATACTCAAAGAACCTTCTTGTTAATTTGGTGGGGTGTGACATTAAGCTTACCTATTGCATTGTGGGATCCCTTAAAAAATTTATGAGGGCCCTAAATAATTTGTTTGTAGGTCTGTGTAGATCTTACACCTGCAAACAAACATGAGTTAACTTACATCGCATGAACTGGTAACAGTAAATTGATTCTAATAGACTGATACACATATAAAAAATGTGATTATTCAACAACAAACACAAATGGAGCAAACTAAATCAATCAATCAGAAGCATCTGAAAAAAAAAAAAAAAAAAAAAAAAAAACTCAAATCGATCAGGAGCATAGAAACAAAATACCCCAATTCGCGTTGTCCGTTCAACCCAATTTGCTCATCAGACGGAAAAGGCAATAGTGGAGTTGTTCCTGGACCTGACCCTTTAAAGCTCAAATTCGGAGATCAATCTGTCGACATTAATTAATTCTCAATCAGAACCCGAACAAAAATAAACAGGTCAGTTTGACGGAGAAAGCAAAGAGGAAAAAATGAAAAATTTACCTGAAGGTGATTCTGCCAACCAATTAATTCTCAATCACAACTCGAACCCATTCTCTTTTCTTCCCTGTGGTCTTCAATTTTCATCTTTCAACTGTGGAGGTGGATGGCGCATCCTTGCTTTATCGAGGAGGGAGGAAGAAAGTGAGGAGGAAGTCGATCACCCAAGTTGATTGTATAATTAGAATCAATAATTTCAGAAAGAGATAAAATAAAAGAGAGAGAGAATAAAACGGAAGGCTCAGAAATGCTCTGAAACGAGAGAAAATGGAGGGAAAATTAGACATTACAACAGCAGGACACCACCAGCGCAGGCAAAGAAGTCTCAGCACTGTTCACGGGAACAGTTTCTAGTGAACAGTGATGACGTCAGCATAACAAATATATATAGGTTAAATTGTATAGTTTCCAAGTCAGTTTCATTTTCAGCAATGAGTGTGACTTTTCCCTTTGCTTATAAAAGGGTATTGCTTTGCGCTCTTAGAAAATGATCACACATTATAAGCTATTCAAATACTAACTTGCTTTCTCTGCAAACAAAGTACTCGAGAGGCAAACAAGTGTGACATATGTAGTTACCTAGTTATCATTTCAATCCATTAGATGGATAGAATGCGTTACGCTTCCCAAAATATAAAAGGACATATAATGAAGTTGCCATAACGTAACCTTTAGTGAGGTTGATCCGTTGATGTGATTGTCTTTCCATGTGATGTAGACTAATTCGATAGAAAAATATCGCGTTAGATCGTTGTGATGATCGATCGACACTAGTGTTTTACGCTTGATGTTGTGCATTGTTATTCAACTTTGGTACTAGTCATATGGAAGTATAACCCTAGGTAATGTCTTCTCTGAAAACTTCACAGTTTCTCTCATATGCATCGCGAAACAAAAATAAATAAAGAGTAACGATTTTATGGTTTCGAAAGACGACGTAATATCTTGCAGCTCCATTGTACGTTATATTTTGCTAATTAATCGACAACAGTGAAATTGGCAAATTTGAATGGAGAAACTCTTGTAGTAAGACTCTGATACCACTAGCTAGCTTTAAACATTTGAGCTATCAAGAAATGTGGCACATGCATATTGAGGTGATATATACTTTCTTGTGGACATGCAATTTGACATACTATATAGTTTGCAACATAATATTTATATATCAAATTAGAGGTATGAATGCATTGCGTAGACATATATGATCTGATAAACTACACACCTAAACACGTACAGATGGTCCCGCAAAGGTACTTTTCTTCTAATAGTCGCATACATTGCTAATAAAAAAGAGCTGCTCAGGCTTGACAAAGCCATCCTCCAATCTCAGTTTTGGTGGTTGCTACATTTGTTCCTTTTGTCTCATCTTAGTTTCATTGGTGCAGTGTGGCAGGACCCCATGAATCATCAGGGATCTAGCCCATCAACAATGTCCTGTTTCATCTTCATTATGTTACCTACCATTACCACTGTCCTGTAACCCCAAAATTAAGGGCTTGTAGCACATGCCATGGTTGAAGGGAAAGCTTCACAGTATGACCTTGACCCATTTAAGCTAGGTCTAATCAGTTTTCGTTGTTAGGTATCAGTTACATTGACCCTGTATGGAGTCCTTAGTCAAGGGACAGTTGAGAAAGGTTCAAGGGAAAAAGACTGGGGATCAACAAAACTGGGATCTGTACATTGGTTTGTGCAAAGAAGCCTCTATAATGAAGCAAAACAGAAGCATTAACAAAGGCCATAAGATAGTAAGATTGTGCAAACCAGCTGTAAGAGGTAGATGTATGAACTATGAAGGATGCTTGATTCAATGAACTGCCAATTTTGAACAAGGAGTTAGAGTAGAAGTGTAGAACTTCAACTCTTTGTCATTTTAAGTAGGTGGCTTTTGGTTTGGGCAATCTTGTGTGTGAGTGAATGTTTTAACTGTTCATGTGGGTGTCAAAAATTGACTGCTACAAATATGGCAAAGAACAAACCTGCTACAAATTGACTTACAAAAACTTTTATCCCATGCATGCAATATTTTAAAAATCTCCGCTTAGAACCGATTAACCACCACTTAGACGTTAGGCGATGCTTCACTATTTTAATTATGGTTTGTCTAGAGAGCTAGAAAACCGATTAATTTCCTGATTAATCCTGTAGGCTCTAATCACATGTTGTCCGCTCCACTGACACCTAATGTTTTTTAGAACATTGATCCCATGTGGTGGAAAAATATAATCACATGATTCACATCAATCTTCTTAAGAATTAAGATATTTCATTGAATATCTTGCTCCATGATACTAAAAAATCTAACTTATATAGCAAACTTAGTTTGGTACGTGTCGCACGTATATACAAATGTCTTCAACAAGAAGATTTAAAGCATTCAAAAAAAAAAAAGGAAAAAAAAAATGATATTCGAACTCTTATATTGTTTCGGAAAATGAAGTTAATCCTTCAATCATAATACCATATTGCATAAGAGTATTAGTGAAGACAAGAGTTTCCGTTAATCATTCCGCTATGGATTCAAAAGACGTTTTGTAAGTGTGGTGTGGACAGAGTTTCTAAGTCCATCATACGAAGATTCCTATTGCACCGAAAACAAAGAAAATTGAGACCCCAATGGGAACAGCTTAATTGGGATTAGTTTTATAAGCAGCACTAAATAATAAATAATCAAAGTAATCCATTTGTTTTTTCATGTTGGAACTTGGATGAGAGCTGGGCACACTGAGCTCTGAGCTTGCTCTTCACCCCTAAAAACCCAAAAAAAAAAAAAAAAAAAACAAATTGGGTAGCTGTAGAAATCACATACACAGACCCACCACCATACACCATACCCCATGTGATTCGGAGCGTTAGAGACAGAGAGAGTCTCAGAAGCTAGCTTGGAGTAATAAGAGCTCTGAATAGTAATAAAAGCCATTTTTGCTTATTGCTTTGCTCTGTTTCTCACTTCCCTCCACCACTGACAAAAGCAAAGACCTGAGAAGAGAAATAAGGACTTCTCTTTCTCACTCACTTGGGAATTGAGCATAGAAAGAAAGAAACCCAAGAACCTACCAATGCTAAAACACCAACAAGAGACAACCCACCTCACCTTTTTCTCTCCTTTCTCGAACCTCAAAGCTTTAGGTCTTCTGGCATTTTGACAAGACACTAAGTTGAACTTTAAACCAGTACTCCGTATCAAGTTGGTTTTAGTTAGTACTTGCCAAGCATAGGTGCAGCCGCCACCTGAGCTCTGTGTTTAGATCTTTCTGGTAAGACCAAACCTTCGTCCTTCTCAGTTTAAGTGTTTCCCATTTCATACCATCCCTCCTTTCGTTTGTCTGTGTGTATTCATTATGTGTTGTGCTTTCTGGGTTTTAAGTAAGCTTGTGGTTTTTGGCAGTTTCAGCTTCTGGGTGTCTTCGGGCTTGTCTTGTTCTTATGTGATCCTTTTGTTTTTCTAGTTTGAAGTTTTGGATAACTTGATTTTAAATTTTAAAACAAAAAAATGGTGGTTGAGCTCAAAGGTTCTTGCTTTGCCATTTTGGGTTTGCAAGCACTCTTTGGTTCTGAATGTAACTGGAGAAGAAGAGTTGAAGTTCCTTTCTTTTCATGTTTGGTTCAATAAAACACATTCTTTTTCTTCTTGAGCACAAGACTGTTTTCACAGTTATGCTGAGATGTTCAAGTGCTAAATTTCATTTAGATCTGTCATACAAACCCAATTTGCAATAGATCTACGTATTTCATTATATGTTTCTTCTGTGATGCTCGTCTTTCATGAAGTATATCTCTATCAAAGCGCGGCGGCATATTCCAATTTAGGGAAGAAAAAAAACGTTGAAGAGCATGGAAATTTTATAAGCTTGTAATTGATGCATTTTTAAGAAATGTTTTGGTTTTGTTTATAGTTAGCAAAATGTTAATTAAGAAAAATTTGGTATCATCAACTAAACAAAAATGTTCTTCAATGCCCCACACCCAATTGATTATTCACACAAAGACTCTGTTTTTATCATGAGCAAGAGCAACCCTGTGTGGTCCCTTTTGTCATTTACTAATTGGCGTTGGCCCATTGTTGGCTTTCATCATGTGTTTGGAACATAGTATGTCACAGAGTAAAAAGGAGGGAAAAGGAGAAAGGGTATTGAAAAGGTTGTGACACAGTTTGCTTCAGGATACTCCATGAGTCTTGCAGATGCAGCTTTCTTATACTTGTTGAATATTGTTGAGCTTTGGTTGGTAGTAGTGGTGGTAGTTTCTGTAAACTTTCTTTCAAGGCAGGTGTGTTGTTTGTTAGTTAAATGGTGTACTTAATACGGATCTAAGGTGGCCTTGCTGTTTTAAAATCCCTACTCTTGAGGTTCCATGCACATCTCTATATGTTGAAACTTTTGCTTTATGTTTCTTCCTCATACAAAAGAGTTCTCTGAAATAGTGCAGGTGTTTCGGGCCCCTCGATTTGAAAGGGAGATCACAAGGACAGCACTTTCACCCATTAGTAAAAGAAGATGCAGACACCAAAAGCAAAGTAAGATCACCATTTCTTTGCTTGATTCTGTTGTCTTCTGATAATGTAGTAGTCTTCAATTCACTCTCTTCTTCACAAGAAAATTTAGAGACCTGAGGTAAATTTAGAAATTATATGCTCATTTGTAAGTCTCATCTGTTCATCCCCTGCCTGAATCATATAGCTGTTTTTGTATCTGAAAAGGAAGTTGAACGAATCTAAAGAATGTATTGCTTAAAAAATGCTTGAACTATGAACTAGGAGTCAGTTTCCAGTATATCCAAGAGATAGTGCCACCAAATGATTGTGTAAACTTTCCTTAATTTGATACTGATATGGGTGCATCAACTTCAAGATTAGCATCAAACTAGTTAACTTTCTTACTTCAGCCCCGTTAGATAACTAGTAGCCAGTTGATATCCTTTCATTAGTTTCTCCTCTTTAGCTCTTGTTCTTGATCAGTTTTTGCCATCAGTAGCAGCAACCTGTATTTTCTTTAAATCGTCCATGCATGTCTGTAAGATTTTTAATTGCCTTTCTTATTGGAGAACAGAAGTGGCTCTTTGGAAGTGCCTCAAAGGAAATCTCCAGCGACACCTAGAACTGCTAAGACATCTGGATCAAATCCTGATTCAGTATCCTCTCCAAATATGGCAACTCGGACCCCAAAAGGAAGTCCGAAAGTCGCTGAACGCAGGTCGCCACGAAGTCCAGTAGCTGAGGTATTCTGTGATAACTTATGAACAGTAGGTTGTCTAGTATGTTTCTTGTCATCCTAAGCATAGCTAATTGCATCCAATGCTGTAGTTGTTATTGTCTAGGCTCTCTTTGATACAGACATTCTTGGTTTCATTATGCATAATTTGTTTTAGAGGTTACTTGCTCATTTGATTTCCCTTTTCCATTATATGAGCTACAGAGGAAGCTGCCAAGAAGAGTGTCAGAATTGGAATCACAACTTTCTCTGTTGCAAGAGGATCTGAAGAGGGCAAAAGATCAGTTAAATTCCTCTGAGTCAGCGAAGAGGCGATGCCAGAAGGAGGCTGAAGAAGCCAAGAACCAACTATTAGCAATGTCTGCAAAACTTGAAGAGTCTGAACAGCAACTGCAGGAAATTTCTGCTTCTGAAGATGCTCGCATTCAAGAGCTCCGTCAACTTTCTCAGGATCGAGATAGAGCATGGGAATCTGAACTTCAGGCTGTTCAGCAGCAACGTTCGATGGATTCTACTGCCTTGGCTTCTGCTATTAATGAAATTCAGAAGCTAAAGGATCAGCTGGAAATGGTGGCGGACTCTAAAGCCACCCAGAGCAGGCATGCAGATTCAGCAGATGCCGAGATCCAGACCTTGAGAATGGAACTTTCTGAAACTCTTTCCCTGATTGAGAAATTGAAAACAGAGCTAAGTGATTGCAAAGAATCTGAAGCGAGGGCTGTAGATCTTATAGACAGTACTCGCATGCAATTGGAGAGGGCGAATGCAACCATAGAATCACTCCAATCTGATAGGACCAAAGGCTTGGAGTACTACAACTCTTTATCAATGGAGTTGGAGCAGTCTAAAGATTGCATTAAATCACTGGAGAGTCTTGTGAGCAAACTTCAGGCAGAAGTTGCTATTAGTAACAGTAATCAGTTGATGAACTCTTCAGGCAATTCAAAGCTTGCTCGCGAAGATGAAAATGAAGAAACAGTACAGTTAAAAGAAGAGCTGAATTGTTTGAAATCTGAAGTGAGTCAATTGAGGTCTGCATTAGATGTGGCTGAGATGCGATACCAAGAAGAATATATTCAGAGCACACTGCAGATTAGAAGCGCATATGATGAAGTTGAATCTACAAAATCTGAATCATGTCGGAGGGAAGCTGAATGTGCATCAGAACTGAAGCATGTAAGGGATCAAGTTGAAGACTTGAGGACTCAGCTGATGGATAAAGAAAATGACAAGCAGAATCTATCGGAGGAAAATGACAGGTTGAGCTTGCAGATTGAGAACAATCTATCAACTCAAGGCGGGGAATCTAAACTTGCAATGGAGCTGAAGAAGTCGGAAACTGCACTGGTAGAGTTGAAGGCCAGTTTGATGGATAAGGAGACAGAATTGCAGAACATCGCTGAGGAAAATGAAATGCTGAAGATTGAACTTAAAAATAAGGAAATGGAGAGCAACAAAGTTAATAATGACGCTGTCGTTTCGGCTGAAGCAGCAAGGGAGGCAGAGCGAGAGGCTTTAATAAAGGTTGGCCATTTAACTGAAGAAGCTGATAAAAGTACTCAGAGAGTAGCACGAGTGACTGAGCAGCTGGATGCAGCACAGGCAGCGAATTCTGAATTGGAGGCTGAGTTAAGGAGGTTGAAGGTGCAGGCAGATCAGTGGAGGAAGGCCGCTGAGGCGGCTGCTGCTATCCTATCAACAGGCAACAACGGGAAGTTTGTGGAGAGAACAGGTTCTCTTGACAGCCACTACAATCCCTTGAGTTCACCTTATTCAGAAGACTTGGACGATGACTCACCAAAGAAGAAAAATGTGACCATGTTAAAGAAGATTGGTGTGTTATGGAAGAAGCAGGGACAAAAGTAGATGGAATCATGCAACAAGTTTCATTATCGCGCCGGTTAGTGTTAAGCTGGGTTCTGTACGTCCTGTTATTCTGTGATTTTCCTTTAATTGTATTCTTGACTGATCAAAAACAATTCTTGAATGAGGTATTCAACTCCAGGGTATTTTCGAAGGTGCAAGCACCTGAGTTTCAGATGAAGTTCAAGATAGTTCTTTGCAGATTGTATAGGTATGTGGAAACTGGTGAACAGTGAATGTACCCTATTACCTTATGTATGCTGTGGCTATGGATAAACTCGTTTAGTGTTGTATCTTATTTCTGTCTTAAACTTATGTTAGTCAAGCATAAGTATGAACAGGGCAAAATTGAAAAACAATATTTTATTTTGATATTGGAGATGTGTTGTGAAACTCATTGGTATATACTTGGCTAATTGAATGTGATATGACGCACATGAAGAAATGCGTTCCTATCTGATTGTGCTTCACATTCTCAATAATGCAGTTCAGTTTTCTAAAGCAACGACTTTAAATCAATAATGGGACTAATTTAATTTGGTAGGTGCACTCAGACAACTTAATTAGTATTTAACGACTAATTATTTTTTGTTTTCTTTCTTGAGAAATAGAAGTCGAGAGACAAGATAGAGACTAATTAGTAATGATTTTCATTAGTAAAGATTGAGGAAATAAACACCAAGTAACATGCATCTCTAGACTAAATGCTAAGACAAATGCAAATGCACTCCAGACTGGCTGGATTTTTTTTTTTTTTTTCAGTACACCTATTTAATTACTATAAGGAAAATGATTCTTGGTCCTTAATAGAGAAATTTTTCAGCGCTACGAGAAGACCACGTGGCAGTATGACGTGGTCCTACATTCTAATCAAATATTGACACTTGGATTTTACTAAGGAAAAACTACATCAGTTATTTTGTCAAAGACAATTTTGGGTTTGTTGTTGCTTTTTAAACCCTAAACTATATACCCTAGACCCTAGACCCTAACCCCTAATCCCTGAACCCTAACCCTAAACCCTAATCCAAACTCAACAAAGACCCATAAATATATTTTCATAAAAAATAGAAAACCTTAGTTTATATTTTAGTTGTAATAAATTCAAGTGTCAATATTTAATTAGAATATAGGACCACGTCATACTGTCACGTGGTTCTCATGTAGCATCTAAAAATTTCTCGTCTTAATAAGGCCTAAGATTTGTGAAGAAAGTTTTCCATGCTCCTGGAGGACCACGTGGCATTGCCTAATGGTCCTCCACACCAATGAAAATTCGCCATCTGGATATTTTTAACAAGTCAGTTAACAACACATGAGGAATCAATTAATGGTCAAGAGTCTGCCGTTAAGATTGCCGTCACAAACTGCATAGGCATCCATCCTATATGTATTGAATGTATTCATCAGTTCATCCATAATCAATATGAAAGAAATTTTGCAGACATTAGTTTGCTTCAATTTTACGGATTTGCAGGTTAAATTCTTCAATCTAATTGCATTTCATTTTGCCAAAACGAATAATGGTGGTAATAAATCACAAGTAGTTTTTGTGTTTGGAAAGAAGATGAAGAATTTCATCTGGGTTGTGTGTGTCTCCAACCTTAAGAGCGGATGTGGGTTTGAATTGGATAGAAATTTTCTTAAGGTGTTTGCCTCTGAGATCTGGGTTGTGTGCGTGAGTGCGTCCCTTAATCTGAGATCTGGGTTTCCAACATTCAGACTAGATATATGATAGTTTTTGTGTGAATTATTATTATTTTTTTTAGAACGGTGTGATTCGAATTATATATTCATGAGTACATGACTATATGGATATCAATTTTGGATAACTGATCATTCACATCAAATCAGTTTCTTGTTCTTTGATTCATATCAAACAACAAAAGATTATCAGAAGTCATGAAGATGGGGAAAAGAAAAGAAGAAAAGAAAAAAGGATTGCAGATCTGGGTATCTAACTATCCATCAACCCCGAAACATATGCAAAGTTTGAGATTGATTATGGAGATCTCATTGATTATGAAAGCATCCATCCGATCTGCAAACTTTAGTTTCTTCTACTTTGCCTTCCCCAATTACAGAGTGAGATTTATGAGCTTCTGACGGCAAAACAGAGAGGGATCAAACAGAGAGACGGGCGGCATTCTATGTCGACTAAACACATCACTGATTAAAAAAATTATGTTATGTCATTTTTAAACAAAAATGCAATTTTATCCTTCTAATCTAATGACTTTATATTATTGTCTTTTTATTAAGAGAAAAATTTGAATTGTTTTGTCTTTGTTTTATATAAAACTATATATATATTTCTAACTTTTTCTTTCTCTTTTTTCCTTTTCATCACTATCGTGCACTAAAAATATAATGTGAAAATACATATAATTTTGAGAATATACTTGTTCAAAAATGTGAATTCTTATGGATATATACATATATAATTTTTGTTTAAGGAAAAACAATTTCAACCAAGAACAAAACTTTACACGTACATATAATTCGTCCAAAATAAAGTTTATATCATCCAAAAGAAATTGATAGAGATTTTTTTTATTTTAAAATTCGATACAGAATATATAGAACTAAATTTAGATATATAGATAACCCGTAAAATAAATATTAAAATTGATAAGTTAAAAGTCTAGAACTAAATTTAGATTCACAAAGATGGAAGGAAATTTTAATAAATTTTATGGTATAAGGTCTAATTTGGTATGATTATTAACTTGGTCATTATTGATAAATTAAATTTAGTATACGCATCCATATTAGAAGGGTGAGAATATATTCTATATTAGTATGTAGCGGTCATTAATTGTTAGAGTTAATATTGTATTTTTACCAAAGAATGACATGACATGATTTATCGAATTGATGATGTGTCTAGATGACATGACATGTCACATAGGGTTAATGCTATAAATCTTAAGCCTTATTAAGAACTTCTAGCACTACCCTTATTATAACTACATAGAATTTTTATTTCACATATTTATGACCCAGGATCGTCACATGCGGATATGCCTACTAAAGCGGTATAACTTGTTTATGATACATCATAATGAACCAACTATATAAAAGAAACAAAATTATTGAAAATTTTGTGAAATAGAATATGACCGGAATAATGAAATACAAATAAGGTTGAAAAATCATAAACTTTCGGTAGCATTTGGTTCCCGATAAAAACAATCAACCTTAAATACGCTCAGATACACCTATAGGTAACCTAACCACCGGAGGGTCAGTTAATTACGTTACATGTTCATCAGTAAAGGTGTTATCCGATGGTCACTAAATTGCAAAATTTGGTATATTTCACTAGCATGGTCCTAGTGACCATAGGACCATATTGCTAGATCAGTACTCCAACTAGGCAAAACGAACATAAGACATGACTCTCCATCTATTAATTAAATTTGCAAATCCATATATACAAATGTCAATATCCAATCTCAATAGCAATTACAAAACAAACGGAAATACATAGAAATCCATATATAACAGGGACCTTTTTAGGCTATCTATTGATTCTTTGTTAGTCACCCTGTTACCAAGAGCTGCTTAGTTTAAGACATCCTCTTCTTTTAGATCAAAGTCCGGTACCCTACAATAAAATTCATGTAGCTATGTTAGTAGTAGAAAATAACAGACAACAGAGAGATTAAACTTATTACAATGTTGGGGCTTAGGTAAGTACATACACACCTTCTAACTATTGGAGTTGCAAACAAATAAATAACCTTTCTCCTAACAGAGAAGAGTTTTGAAGGTAATATCTTACTACCTTCCCTTCACCTTAAACAAGGACTACGATAAAGGACGGAAAAAGAATGAAAAAAATGAAAGAGAACCAAAGTGACGATTTATATAGTACCAATGTAATATACTAGCACAATCAATTGCAAAGAATAAAACCGATATAGCCTTTTCATAGATGCCTACTTTATGGAGGTGCAGATTACCTGGGCTAGTGTTGGAGAATTTTCTTAAAGTGGTCTTGACAAATTGACCATTGTAAAGCAGCAACCCATGAAGATCACTCTGTAAAAACAATTTTGCATGTAAAAATATAAGAATATGAATATGAAGACCACTCAGATACCCTACAGTTAAATCCATGTAGCTATGTTAATCAATGTTTTAAAAGGCCAAGGCGTAGTCTAGGCAATCCGGGAGAGCCTTAGTAAAGCATAAGCTTTGAGGCAAAAGACGTAAGCCTTACGATATATGAAAAAATATATATTTATTAGTAAAAATAAAAGAATCCCTTGCGTATTAGAGAAGAAAAAAGCAGGAGTATACACAAACGAACATATAGCAAAAATATGAAGAGAGTGCACCTAGCATGTAAAGACATTGTAAGAGCAATGTACCAAATTTTAATATTCATGAGCCCTCTCCTGAAAAATACAGGCACAGAATGCATAATATGCATCAGTATTTCATATTGTCATGACGAAGAACAGCTACTGGTAAAGCAACAAGGGCTTAAAAATACTACAGATGCTTTGATGCAGCTTCCAGAATATGTTTTTCAGTCTTAATTTCACTACATAGAAACAGATGCAAGCATACTAAGAATTGATTTTGTTTCAGTTTACGTCATATGCATCGAATTGACTTGAATTCAGAAATGATTTTATTTAGCTTTGACTATGAAAACAAGGTCAAGCTGCAAACAGATGTCTAAATTCCAAGTAAAATACATGCTATGACCTGTGCAACAACAGCAATAATATAGGGCAGCAATACTCTCATAAAATTAACAGAAGGAATACTTGATAAAAACATGAATCACTGCTGCACTTAAATTGATTGGATTCTGCAGCTAACGAATTATACAAGTCCATGCCAAACTATATAAATCAATGAACTGAATCAAGAGGTACCTCTACAGCCAGTAGCTGAAGCTGAAGCAAATTCGTAAGGTCAGAGATGAAGCAATTTCGAATGGCCTGGCTGGCTTCCATTAACGCCAATCGAAAAAGAGAAACGGAATCAGAGGGATTGATTAGAAATTTGAAGAGTGAAAAATCTGAAGCAGTAAACCCTAGAAAATCAAATCAGAGTGAGTAGAGTAGAGTGAGAGATCGTACCGACTGGAAGTGGCGGCGATCGTCGAAGAGAGGCAGATCATCTGATATAGGAACAAGAGAAAGAGGGCCACTACAAATCCACAATCGCACAAACAGTGCGTGCCAACCACTCCCCGTTAACTTTTCCGGGTGCGCTGAATAGGTTCTCAGCTGAATATCGCCACATTCAACAGTTAGGAAGCGTAGACTGAAAGCTGCTTCTGCTTAAAGGGAACTTGATGCTCAGCTTGGCTTAGCAGTAAGGAAGAATCATCAAGTCCTGAATTTTCCCAACCAATAGCAGATAATATCTAACAAATTGCAGAGTGCATGCTGATGTGCCGTAAGAAAAGTATAAGAAGACCTTGGTTTACCGCTGATAATTTGGATATCCATATATAATGTGCCCATCAAATCTCTCAAACCACCATAAACTAAATATCTCATGACCGATATCCACTTCCTGCGCAGAAATGAGATATGGCACTTCAGAAGAAAAGAAAAGATATTGATTTAGAAGTTCTATGATTTTCGCAGCAATGATGACTCTAGTTTGCATCTAGGTGGGTATACCCCATGTATGACTATTTTAACAACTTGAGAAACTTAAATCCATTTTTTTTTTCTACACCTATTATTGCAACTCGTATCTTTAATTCAACAAAATTGAATGACTGTAAACCGAGCAGAGATGAGAACATGTCTATTGAGCGAGATGAAAGAGTCAAAAGTATTCTTGTCACTCATTTTCATGACATGAAAAAGTACCCAAACTGATGAGTATGATGCAAATGAAAAGGAGAAGCACAACTGCGTAACGAGAATAATCAAGTACATATAGGAGAACCAAGAAAAAATAGTAGAAAAGAAAGACTTACTTTACAAGTCTGTTGTCAACCACATGCTAGCAATATCTGTCCAAAAGGGCTAGAGAAATTTCCCGGAAACGGACCAAGTCTCAATATCTGTCCACAGTTGTTCTATGTGAGGATGCTCCACATTGCACATATGAGGTGCGGAAATGGTGAAGATATAGTCCCCTACTCCCCTTGTCTTGCTGAAAATTAACAAGGACCAGTTTGAGTACATATTGGTAGCTGCCTTGAGTCTTGACAAAGACAGGAACAAAAAATTTGGGCCGACCTTCAAGCTGCAAAGCCATCAAAAGTTCTCCATTCAACAGCTTGGAGTAATTCAAAGGTTTCACTGCTAGGCTTGACACTAAGGAAGAGTCACCAGGTCCTGGATTTGTCCAAAAACTGCAATTATTGGAGAGGAATTTATACCTGTAGCAATGGGAGTGTCTCTAATAATCATAACAACAACACAAGAGCATCAAACGACCTTTGTTGATTTCCATTAGGACTTAACCCTGAAATGCTGACAGAGAGATGATATTGAACTTTAGATGCTCCTGCAGATACAATGTAGGTGTACGCTGATACGAAATTGACAGATTTCTGAGACTAGAAGGTGTGATATAACTTACACATTACTGCAAAACTCGGAGCAATTTCAACTTGACTCATACCAGCAGGCAGCTCTTATTCCTCAAGTGTGACAGAATAGAGTCCATGCAAGCCCCTGTCTCACCGAACTAATAAAAAAGAAGTTATGGACACACCAAAATGGGATAAGGGTACAGACGTTTTAATTTCTTTAGAGATGCTTCAGAAACAAAACTCGTGGCTTTAGAAGTGACTGACTAGAGTTACAAGATTTTGACATCAACAATGACTTTTGTAAATAGGGGCATACAACTTGACAATAGGAAAAAAGAAAAGGACTTACATCGACTTTCTGGAATATGAGAAATCTTAGGCCACTCTGGGCCGCTCTCCTCGGTGCATCTTTCCCTCAAAAGGGGACAATTGAGGATGGATAGCGTCTCTAGTTTGGTGAGGCGGCGCATAGCTTGGACGGAAGGCAGAAACATCAGATTCTCGCAATTCCAAAAAGAGAGGAATTTAAGAGATGCAAGGTTTCCCAACCAATCTGGAATAACCTCCACTCCCTCAAAGGATTCTATCCACAAAACGGTCAAAGACGTCAAGTGTTGAATTTGTTGAGGTAAAGACGTGAGCTTAGTGTCACGCCCCCGCCAAATTAACAAGGAGTTTCCTTGAGCATTTTGATGCAAGCATGACTCAAGGAAGGTTTTGGAGAGCACATGAGCATTCTAGTAGCATCCGGAATATTATGGAATGTCTTGGAAGCATCCGGAAGGATCAGGAAGCATTCAGACAACTCTAAAACTCTCTAGGACCTTAGAGAGTCTCTAGGACACTCCGGGAACTCTCTAGAACCCTAGAGAGGCTCAAGACTACTCCGGAAGTCTCTAGAATACTCAAGATAACACTTAGAGTTGTATAGAACACTCTAGAATCTCTATACTTGTAAATGTCCTAGAATTGTCTAGAAACTTAGGCAAGGGGGGGGGGGTGATGCCTATAAATAGGGAGGCACCCCTCCCATTTGGGACATAGAGAGTTGGATAGCATTCAAGCTCACTTGTAAAACTTTGTAAAGTTCTCTCAAGTTTAACACAAGTTCTCTCTTTCAAAG
The DNA here is from genome assembly GCA_009720345.1 of Fragaria iinumae. NCBI lineage: Eukaryota > Viridiplantae > Streptophyta > Magnoliopsida > Rosales > Rosaceae > Fragaria > Fragaria iinumae. The sequence goes on along the minus strand of CM019122.1, from coordinate 9,531,455 downwards.
ATCTTCTCCCTTCATTCGGGTGCTCTAGCCAAAACGTTTGCGTGAGGAAAGCTGACTTAGCATAAGGGAAGTGCTAAGGCCGCACAAGAAGCTTAGGAAAAAGGAAGCTTGTGACAGTTGGTATCAGAGCCGAAGTTCGATTGGAACCTCGCTCGACATAATGGTAAAGCACGGTGCTACCAAAACCACATCGGGCTCAAACCCTTCAGAATTGACAAAGCATGATGCTGCCAAAGGTGTATCAGGATCCAACCCTTCCGAGGAAGTTACGCAAAGGAGAACTCGCGAAGAGCATGTCGACCCTGACGTTCCAAGGCGGGAACGGTCTAAGGACATGATCTCTGCTTTCGACTTACGTCTATCTCAGGTGGAGGAGGGCGTGAGTGGCATGGAAGCCCAGGTGGATGATCTAGGCCAAAGGGTAGAGAATGCTTAGAGGCGGAGGATGCCGCCATCCACACTGCGATCAAGAGCATGGTGGTCCAGCTAGAGGATTCCTTGCGGGGTGAGATGGCGAAGATTCGAGAAGAGTTCATGGGGGAACTCACCAAAATGCGTCAAGTCCACGAGAAGGAGTTGAATAGCATGCTTGCACGCATTGAGGAGATGCATGGGAACCTGGCCCTATGCAAGCGCGCATTGGCTACGGGAGCCGGCACTAGCGGTATTGTGGAGGCTAAGCGCATCGAGGTGCCAAAGCCTAAGAGTTTCGGGGGATCGCGCAATGCTCGTGAAGTGGATAACTTCTTATGGGGGCTAGACCAATACTTTGGAGCCGTAGGCATCACCGAGGAGGATGCCAAGATTAGGACCGATGCTCTCTATCTCACCGATACTGCCATGTTATGGTGGAGGAGAAGGCGGGGAGATGTCGAAAAAGGTACGTGCACCATTAAATGTCCTCGAATTGTCTAGAAACTTAAGCAATGGGGGGGGGGAGAGTGCCTATAAATAGGGAGACACCTCTCCCATTTGGGACATAGAGAGTTGGATAACATTCAAGCTCACTTGTAAAGTTTTGTAAAGTTCTCTCAAGCTTAATATAAGTTCTCTCTTTCAAAGATCTTCTCATTTCATTCGGGTGCTCTAGCCAAAACGTTTGCGTGAGGAAGGCTGACTTAATATAAGGAAAGTGCTAAGGCCGCATGAGAAGCTTAGAAAAAAAGAACCTCGTGACATTAGGCCACCCGTAGATGTATATATTGCAAGTTGTGGTAGAACCTGAAAAGCAGGAAATGAATCCAGCTCCTTCCAAAACGGACCAAGTCTCAATCGCTTGCTTGAGACGGGTGAATACGTCAGTGGGTAGAAATGTCAATCTGGAACTTGAAACAGTTTCTAGATTAGGGCACTCTCTTGTTCTTAACTCCTGAAGAGAGACGAGGAATTGAAGATCAATTTGTGAACTTCAACACTTCCAGATTGTCAGTCGACGGAGGGATGTACAGCAGCTTAGCCCGCTGGGTAGGCTTGATAATTCAGGACACAGCAAAAGCTCCAGTCCAATAAGAGATGGGAGGCCCTCTGATGAAATTGGAATGGACGTTATCTTTCCAATTGTTGAAGAGATGTGCAGTACCATAGCCCATCAGGTAGACTGGATAACTCAGGACAGTCATAGATGCGCAATTCTTGAAGAGATGGGATGATTGGGATGGACTTTATCTTTGGGCACCTCAGTATTTCCAAGTGTCGTAGAGATGTGCAGTACTGCAGCCCCTCAGGTAGACTGGCTAACTGCGGACAGTCAAAGATGTTCAATTCTTGAAGAGATGGGCTGATTGGGATGCACTCCAGAATATTGCATCCTTCTTTCCGCAAGGTCTGGACAGAGAGCCCATTCTCTGCTTACGGCACCGCCTAATTGTCAGTTGCTGAAGAGATGCGCAGCAGTGGGATTGGGGTGGAGCAATACAAGTTAACTCCTCACAATAGCGTATCTCCAGATGTGAAGGATTCTGGTTGTTTTCTAACAATTTTTCCGGCAGACAAGCAAGTTCCCTCACCTTCACTATCTCTAGATTAGTGAGAGTGGTCAGTTCATTGCTTAGAATACTTGCTATTACCTTGCCTCCGCTGTTCATGTCTACAATCACCAACTTTTTCAGAGATGGAAAATGGCTGGGAGCACTTCTCAATTGGTTGCAACAGATCAGGGTCAACTCCTCAAGAAGAGGAAACACCTTCACTCTTTCCGTCGACACTTCCATCCAGTCAAGTAAGTTTCTCGCCTCCCTAATATCTAATGTTTTCAATGCAGGAAACAACACCTTTGTATCATCAGAAACGTTATCATAACCATAAAACTCACAGCCCAAACACCTCAGGTTCTGCATACGCACCATCTTCACATGTACAAGATTGGGCAAACGACCAAGTACTGGGACTCCTTCGCAGTTGCTGCATCCGTTTAATTCAATCTCTTTCAAGTTGTTGGATAGCATTAACCATGATGGGAATTTAACACCCATGAAGCCATTAATCTCCAAAAATTCCAGATTAGAATGTGGTCGCAGTACTTCGAGTACTACTTCATCACTGTCAGCACTGTTGATTGGCCAAGTAAGCCCCCATATGAGCGCTAACCTGCGTACATGTTTCTTCTCCACTAAATTTGCTTTCTCTGCTTCTTCTTTATCTCTTACATGTTCCAGATTATAAATAGATAAGGTGTCTTTCAGATGGTTTAAACCACCTAACTCCCCAATTTGAGGACCTGTCTCCTTGCCAATCTTCACAAAAGGTAATGATCGGAGATTAGTCAATCTTTCCAACACCCCAGCTGGAACTTTCACAAGGTAATAACCAAAATCAATATGTCGCAAGCTGATCAAATTGGCAATTTGCTTCGGGAATTCTTCAATGTCATCAGGCATTTTAAATGTCTGAAGATTATGGAGCTGACCCAAAGATTTGGGAAATGCTTTAGTCTTTGTTCCCTTAACATTTAAGTACCTCAAGTGTTTCAACTTTCCAATTGAATCCGGTAACTCCTGAATATCTGTCTTGTATAAATTTAAAACACGAAGAGTTTTAACTTCAGGTGAGTTCCTACTAAGGACTGCTCCATTGGAAGATGAGAAAAAGACAATCCTACCTCTCTCTTTTATCTCACCAGATCTGAAACATCTCTCTCTCTCTTTGTTCGGCGATGTCACCGACGACGCCATCACCAACAAAATGCCCCGACGACGCCATCACCAACAAAATGTTCGGCGCTCCTATCTCTGTCTTTCTCATCTCCGGTCACCGCCGCCATCAACTCTGGTCGAGGAGATGGAGACGTCGTCATCTTCACAAGTTGGCTAGCCGTTGTCTGCTAGCTGGCGCTTCAATACTTATGAAAATGTGAGATTTGGATTGGATTGTAGGAATTAAATGTTTAACGAAGAACAAAGATTCGATCTGGAGAAGCGGCGTCGTCGAGAGGCGGTCAACTTGTTTGCCGACCTCTGAGCACTCCGATTTGCTTTTCCTCCGAAGCCATCTGAACTCGACTCGCTGAGAGTGTTTACTAGGTGTCTATATTTATTATTGGGAGTTATTTGAGGTAATAAGCTGGTATTTCTCTTTTTTCTATTACAATAAGTTGATTATTGGGAGTTAGTAACTGTTTATTTGAGGTCAGTAACTCGATTATTAGGGTCAGTAACTCGATTATTTTTTGTATTTCTTCTTTTCTATCACATTAAGCTTAAAAAAATTGGTTATTGGGGGTTAATAACTGATTATTGGGAGTCAGTAACTTAATTATTAGGGTCAGTAACTCGATTATTTTCTGGTATTTCTTTTTTTCTATCACATTAAGCTTAAATAAGTTGATTATTGGGGGTCAGTAACTCATTATTGGGGTTCAGTAACCAAGTTATTGGGGATCAGTAACTGAGTTACTAATGACCGGAATCCGGCGACCGGAGAAAATTTGAGTTACTGGGGGTCAGTACGTAACCGAGTTATCGATGTCCGGAATCCAGTGACCGGAGAAAATATGAGTTATTGAGGGTCAGTAACTGGCGACCGAATAAATTCCGGCAACCGTGACCGGAATCCGGCGACCGGGGAAATCCGGCAACCAAAGTCTGGTGGCCGGTGACCGGAGTCCGGCAGCCGGTGATCGGAGTCCGGTGAGGTTCCGGCCAAGTATTTTATCTCTTCCACTTTCTCTCTCTATGCATGTTTAAAGGATACGAGTAAAATATTCTTAAAATAATATGGTTTATTAAGACTTTAGTAAAAATTTGTGTATTTGGACATAAAAAATGTTGTCTTATATTAGAATGAGCTTATGAAAAAGATTATAATTGGAATAAGATATGAGAGGTTTAAATTAGTACTAAATGAACATTTTGCTTATACAGTAAACTAGCAATTACGCCCGCGGAGATGTACTCAATTATTTTGTGCAAGCTTCACTCAACTTACATTAGTGTTCACTCTATATTTTTCATTATAGTAATGTGTTCAAAAAATTGGTTATTTTAGTTGAAGGCTGACTTGCTGACACTTCCTGTTGGAGCATATATTTTTGTTGATCTTGTTCAAGTTGGTGGAATTGTGAATACACAAAATATATAGAAAGTTGGTCATGGAGTTCGATAAAAAAAATAGTTTGTTACTCTGTAACCAAAAAATATATATAATAGCTTGTTCAGTGGCATTCCAGCTTGCTGGGTTGTGTGATGTCCGTACGTTGTTGGTTCATAGTGCGCTTGTCTGTCATTTTGAAACAAAAAACACAGTGATTTTTTTTTTTCAGCTTGTAAAGAGAAAACATAAAAATTAGGTAATACTGAGTTGAACAGTATATATTTCTACTGTGAAAAATGTGATTGATTTTGATGTTAAGTATCATAATAAATTGACAGCAATACAAATATACGCGGCAAATAAGTAGTGTAAAGTTAGAGAAAGAATCCAATGAATAACTGAAATGCAAATATCTGATGCCATGTAAAACATAAATAATTATACAGAAAGAATGTGATTTAAGGACCATGTAACAAAGCAGAATCAATAGAGGCCATGCATTAAGTAACAGTGCCAAGCTTATTGTCAAGCTGAATCACAGATTCAATAACAGCGTTGGAATCAGTTTATTTTGAAGCTAAATTAACTTTGCTCATAAACTAAAATGGATGCTTGATCAGTGAGGTGAAAACCTGTCATCAAAATCTTTTTCGTAGCCTAATAAATTATTAGATAGTTTCATGTGCCATTAAGCATTCCTCAATTGGCGTCCTTTCTAATTGTGAGTTGTGCAATTCATAAATAAAGTCTTATTTGTATTTACTTAAATAAATCTTTAAAGATTCAAACACAGGAGGTTATTTCCCATATAAGACCTAGACTTAGCAAATATCTGTAAAAATCCATGCAATAGACAAACTCTGCAATAATATTTTTATATACTACTGCAACTTTAATCACAAACACCTTTAAATCACATCACAACTATAAGTCTTTTTTTCATAAATGAAACTATTAAAATTACATTTATGAAGCTTTAGAAAAAGTTGAATATTTATTCAAAAAAGAAAAAGATGAAGATAACCTAAAACTCTGAAGAAAAAGATGAAGATAACCTAAAACTCTGAAGAAAAAGATGAAAACTTTGAATACTGTTTGGATGTAGAACGCTAGCTTACTAATCAGAACCCATATTTATAGTCCTAAAAACCTCTCAGAACCGAAATTTCTACCAAACATTCAATTTAATATAGAAAGATAAATCAGATAAAAGAAATTCTAGAGCTACCTTAAATTCATGAAAAATTCAGCCTTATATGATAGCTCCTCGTTAACAATAATAAAATTTGAAATCACCAACAAATTATACATCCATGTTTTGTTAAGATTTGAAAGGGAATTGAAGTAATATATAAATGGACATGTTTTAGGATTGAGATCAAACTAAAAGCAAAGAGCATTTAGCCTAATTGGAAAAAGTTATGGAGGTAAGATCTAAGAAGAGTCTATGTTTTACTACTAAGTGTTGGGTTTAAATTTTTAATGTATAACAGAATCAAAAAAGTAGGGTAGTAGGCAATTATATCAGAATCGAACTTACCTTTTCACAAAGTGATAGAATGCTTTTGACTTGTGTCAAAAAAATGTCAAATTCTTTTGTTCTCTCTTTTTTATATACTTGTCAAAAAATGCCTTATTATTCGTAAACTTTGGTAAAAAGAAAAAAGTACCCGCATAAAGTCTCATGCATATAAATTGAACCTTTACATAAATCATATTATATCCCTATCAGAGTGAAGGGATTTTCATGGAAGAGGTACTTGTATGCTATGTTCCAGATAGATTTGTAGATCGATGTCGTCTTTCTGTTTTAAGTGTAGGTAACAATGTCGGCATGCTTCGTACCATTAACGATCATGCGTCACAAATTAGATCGAAGGATCGCAGTAGTATACCATTGCTTCCTGCAATATGTATATATTAAGTGAGAACGTGAAAGGATTTGCAAATTGCATGACTATTAAAAGCAATTGCTCAATTCCTAAACATAAAAGGAATATTAGTACATATATGAGAAGAGAACATATTAAAATGTGGGAAACAAAATCTCAGCCATTTTGTATTGAATATTCTAAATTCAATATTAACTCTGTATCCAAATCTGAGAAAACTGAAGTTAAAATTGTACATGCATGTCAAATGGTTTTTTTATCTTTTTATTCTTTTGCCTTGTATAACTGGAATCAGCTTGTTTAACTCAAGGACCGTTGTCAAGGCCACTTTTCAAACCTCTTATGCTATCAATTGTCTTTATGGAGTGGGGAGTTCTATACATTATCATTTGAACTGGAATATCTGTAAGTTAAATATATAGAATTGCAAACATGGAGATGTAAATGAAAGAAAATGCATAAGTTAAATAGTTGATTTAGGATCTGACCAAAAGTGTGATGAATGAATAAATCTAAGAACTTGCAAATGAAACCGTCACTGAAAAGCCAGCAACTTGATAACAATAGTAACTCAAAAATCATAGACACCAACTGCATATCAAAAGAGCTAAACATTATGGACCTCATAATGCCTGCTGGTTGTTTTGGGGTTATGATCAATGTATGGAATAAGAAAATATTGATTTATGATTAATGTATGGCATAATAAAATATTGATTTATGATTCATGTTGGTTGTTTTCTGAAGCTTGCCTACATATATCTCAAAGTGAATAGTAAAATCTGATAACTCTTTTGAATGATTGAAGATATGAGATGCATTATTAGATCAGCAAAACAAAGAATTTGGTAAAATAAAAACCAATTTCTAACCATAACCAAAACCCAATTTCCCCATAGTCAAAAGCAATGAATCAAAGATAATGAGCAACACCTAATGAAATCAAATTTAAATTTAGTATATGTGTGATAAAGAGAAGGAGAGAGAGAGAGAGAGACTCACATGAGGCCATTGGTACTTTGGTAGCGGTTGTAAATCATACAGTGAAAATTGAAGAGGTAAAGCTGGTAGTGCCATCAAAGAGAAGAGGTGTGTTGGAACTGGCATCCGACTGTGGGAGGAAGAATCTCCTGACTGCAAAACCCAAAACCCAGAACAATGTCAGCAACAACAAAAATACAAATCCGGATAAACCCCAGAAGCTAAACTGAATCGAAAAGTGAAATCTCGTAGGCTCAAGGATCGAATTCAAACCTCTAACCGATGCTTCTCGTGCTCATATCAAAAACCCAATTGGGAATGGGTTTCATATTCCGTCGCCGTTGTTGGGTCGGTCGTCAACCGGTAGCCCGAGAAGTGGAGATAGAGGGTTTTGACTTTTGACCAGAGCATTTTCAGCATTTTCAGGGTTTTGACTTTTGACCAGGGTTATGAAATTCACACACCTCAAATTGAAATCTGTACATCTTTTTTCTTTTTTGGAACACATTCACAAAAGACAAAGTTTAAGTCACTAAAAGACAAAATTTAAGTTACAAAAAAAGAAAAAGAGTATGTGGATTTCAATTTGAGGTGTGTGGATTTCATAACCCAATAAAAAGGTACAAAAAGCTGGAGGACCAAGTCAATGTCAGTCATATAGTGCAAATAACCTCTAAAACAAATAATAATATAAGCAAAACAAACAAACGAATTAACGAAACCGAAACTGTGAAAAACCCAAAATATCACTTTCATAATAGGACAATCATAAACTGAGCTTCTCATATCGACACATCTAAATTACCATCAAAGTGAAAGCTGGAAAATGATTTTTGAATCATGCTTTCAAAGTTCTAACTGTGGATGAGATGAAAATGCTTGTTATAATGCTTTGGAGCAATTGGAGTGAAAGAAACAGGGTTATACATGGAGAACGGCCTCGGCCCCCATCTACTATATATGACCAATGTGTGTTGATGTGGGAAAGTCTGTTGGCGGTGCAAAATAGTATGCAAACACACAGGAGTAGTGGGGGGGTCTCTAAATGGTATGGCATGGCAACTTCCTAGCCCAGGTATGTTAAGCTTAAATACTGATGCTTCTGTTATTAATAATGGAGTTAATATTGGTGTGGGAGCTGTTGTGAGAAACTATTTGGGGATCTGGTGCCAGCAGGAGGAGAAAGAGTTCAAGGCCGTTTTCGGCCTAGTGTTGTTGAGTTATTGGCAGTTTGTAATGGGCTGGAATATGTAATAGGGCATAATTGGCTGCTAGAGAAGGTCGAATGTGATTGTTTAGAGGCTGTGAGATTGGTGAATGTTTTGCTGAAGAGGTAGAGTTAGAGCATTGTTGGTTGCTACTGGTAGTCCTAAGCTCTCATGTTCCTAGGATTGTGAATGGTGAGAGCTCATGTTCCTAGGACTGTGAATGGTGCGGCTGATGTAGTGGCTAAGTATGTAGCCCGATTAAATAGGCGGTTATCTTGGTTAGGGATTGGGCCCGATTGGCTCATGGATGTCATTGATAGTGACTGGCCCGTAACTGTTTCTGGTAGTAGGGAAATGAGTGGGGAAATTTCTTCCACCACCGATAATTCCCATGTTTTGTAATCTCTTTCATTTTGAATAAAATTCTTCTGTTATCATTCTCAAAAAAAAAAAAAAAAATTATAATATTCTTCTACAGAATATGCAACTGGTTGCTTAATTTGTTTATCTTTACACAGAATAAGTATCATAAATTCATAATTGCATATGAAAGTAAAAGTCACAAGGGTGATGTTTCAGACTCGACTCACTCGAGTCAGCAAGTGCTTCCGCATATCACCATGGAGGCTCATAATATATGACGCTGGAACAACATTTCATCATACATGTGAGAAACGCATTGACATCCCAATAGGCAAGATCTATATACGTGCTCAAGGGATTAAGTAGAATTAAAATTCGGTGACATACAGATGAGACATCCACAACAATAATGAGACCTCGGTGTCTTAATAGAGTAATAACTAATAACACGAAACCATTAATTTCCTGTTACAGGGCATTTTTGAATTATATGCACTAAATCATAATTTACACTAAAAATGGGGGAACAGGTCCAATTGCAAAGTCCTACAAGACATTCTATGCAACAAGTCCAACTTCATGCATTTGAGTAGAGGAAAGAGACTCACCAACAAGCATTTGCTGAGCCTCTGCGCTGATGTCCAAAGCTCCAACTTGTCTGATCAAGTCATGAACCTGCTCTTCAGTTTGCGATTCTTTCCTCTCCTTGAAGACATTCAAGCTATCTGAATCGTGCTTCACACTATGCTGTTCCAATGCTGCAACTTTGCCTACTTCCTCAGAAGCAATTATTACGTCAGCATCAGAAGTAGACTCTCCATTGATAGGAGTGACTTTTGCAGCCTTTACAGGACTACCCTTCAGTCCTGGATTCACTTGATCTTCTGAAATAGCAGTGACAGTTTTCTTCTCTGCAAAACCGTTCTGTTGCTCCTTGATGTCAATTCCATGTTCTTCAGTTCCCTTTTTCTCATCCTTCAACTGATTTTCTGTGCCAGATTTAGGATGTACTTTACTATCAACTTTGGGAGATATGCTCTTCCTTGAAGGAGTCAGGATTTTCTTTGCAGCATTTAATGAATGCTGAACACGCACTGAAGATGTAGGTTTCATATTAGAAGCCGTCTGTTGAGTATCGGGTTTTTTACTGCCTTCCTTCATAACAGTTCTAGCAGGTTGAAGTTTTCCCAGCTTTCCCTTGCTTTGGCCCCCACTCAAGCTAACAGTTCTTGTCCCATATTTAGACGAACTACTAGGAACAAGAGGATGAGGTTGCTTACTTCCATTGGGAGTGGATCCAGCTGACTTCACCTACGGAAAGTAGAAACACCACAATGTTTATTTACAAGAGAAAGGATTAGAAAATAAAAATGTGATTTCAAACAAAATGTTCATTTCAAGTTACTTAGCCTAGAGTTTTGAGTAAGAACAACAGAGAAAGGGCATACGAACCCCATCAAAGAAACCAATTTTTGGTGATGGCAATCGCAGTCCAGAAGGTTTAGAAGTTGGAGGAAGTGCACCATTTCTCTCCATAGGGGCATTCACCACGGATCTACGGAGCAGTCCAGTTGCCTGAGTCTCATGTCCAACTGCACTTAGATCCTTACCATGGTTCTGCAAATCCAAGATCAGAGGTGCGTCAAAATCTACAGAGCCACTTTTAAGAGAGATCGTGTCGAGGCTAGCTCTTGATGACTCTGAGGACCATTCGCTGACAGAGGCGGCAGGTGATATGTTAGAGAGCAGCTTGGTCACAGGAATCATATTAGACGAGAGATGAGGTTTCCCAGACTGACTTTTATTCCTCAGTTCAATTCGAGGTGATGTTTTAAAGGTTGAACCAGAGGATGGTGAATTATCAGTCCCGGAATCAGTTTTTCTTCTGGAGTTGAACGGAGATTTACTAATGCTGCTGGATGCAGTACTGCCAGAACTATCAATTGAGGAAGAAGTTACTTCTCTCCTGGTTGCAGGAGAAGCACCCAAGTGGGAAATCTTAGTTGATGGTCTGGGCTTGGGCACAATTCGGGAACTTAATGGTGCTTTTGACACTGGAGCCCCTCTACCTGCAGTGGTCAAATGGCCCTACTCAAATCAGGATAAGAGACTGATAACTGAGATATACAGCTATATACCTTTGAGGTATGTACATACATAGATATGACCAAAAGGAGGTTCAGCTTACCAGTTGTGCTTTTGACAGTATCCTTTTCAACTTTGACAAGGGCACCACCTGTAGAAGCTCTCTTGGTTAAAGCTGCTGAGCTAGGATTAGGATTCCCTAGTACCTTTGGTCGCTTCAAAAAAGATTTGCTTGACCCTCCACTTGTGGAAACAGACTTCATTTCAAAAAATATAAGAGTTGTGTCAATTACAATATATATAGGTCTACTTTCATAATGTTTGCCAGTTGGTAATCAGCACCAAGGGTCAAAGATCATCAATGAAACTCTTCATTGAAATAAATGAAGTGATTTCTAAGTAGGCTAAATCAATCAATTTCAATTTATATCTTTTGATAGATTATATATAGAGACATCCCAGTGGCATATGATCCAGTTTTGAATGTTTCATACAAGTAATGCAGTTGAGAACATATTATTGTTACATACCTGTGATACTTGTGGGCATCTAGAAGCCTGCAGTTTCAATATCCCTGGTTTCTGTACATCAATGCTTGTCTTCTTGAAAGCAGGCCTAGGCCTTGCCTGAAGTACAGAACATTATCTCTTATGATCGTATCATGACAATTAGAGATTCCTGGTATAAACTAAACATACCTTATCTTGAGAAGCAAAATCCAGCCCCTTTGAAGCTGAAAAGAAACAAGGCTGTGTCAGTTCAAAAAGTACATCTGCAAAGTAAATCATCTGATCTTAGACCTGTCAAGGTTTCTAATTTATTTATGCTTCTTCGGTAAAGATTATTGATGTTTAATACTCAGACAACCAATACGCTTCTAGAGAGAGAAAAAAATAAGAAACTCAAATAGAGACCACTGTTGTCCGGCATAACAACTGGACAAAGTGAACAATCTGTTTATTTATATGCCAAATATGAGTCACAGAATTCTGCTTACCACAGGTACTCCTGTCTTCTGCAACTCCTGAACCCACTTTAATACTTTCATCCGCTACTTTTGATGCATTGCTAGATCTCTGGATTGAAGCTCTTACATCTTCAAACAAATTGGCCTCAACACTTTCGAGCGTCAAAGTATCACTTTCTACGGTGGAGATTGTATCAGTGGACCTGTAAATTTCTTCCTGAATCCCAGGTAACATCCTTGTTTCACTCTTATCTCCATCCATCATGCTTGACAGCTCCTCAGCATCAAGGACACCTGACTCACAAAATAGTACCACCCCCCCCTACTGAGAATCTGAATGCACAAGACCGGAATAACCAAATGACATTACTTAATAAACTTCCAAACACTAAACCTACCTGGACCAGTGAGAAAAGCACTGTTCCAAGCTATACTTTCACGCAAGTTATACTTCCCCCTCTTCCTTGTCACGACTGGTTCCAGCGACTCCGAAGGTTGAATAACTTGTTCATTGAGCTCGAGGTTTTCCGGAACCGCATCTAACTTGTTAGCAGCAGCGCCCCCAAACAACTCAAGACTTCGGTTGACTTGGTCATCTGAACAGAGTATATACCACATTACAAAAAGATTCAATAAAATTGCAACAAAAACCAAACCAATAACAAGGAGACCAATGCACAAATCATAACTAAAGTAAAGACCTTATCCTCCAGTAATCTAACCGGAATTTCAGAATTTAGTGTTCTAATTATCGAAAATAGACTCAGATAAGAAAAAACAATAACAAATTAAGTTTTCATGGTCAAATTCAGCACCAATAGCTGTACCAAGCAAACAAGAACAAATCAAGATCACTCTTTTCAGTAAAATTAGTATCAAAACTCCATAAGCCTAACCGGTATCCAAAACAGCCCCAAATTTCGATATCGGAAATGACTAAAGCAACAAGATTTCAATTGAATTTGAACTTCAAGAAACAAATCAAAGCATTCATCCGAGCTGTAATCGCAGGCAAGCAAGATCAATCAGCTTTTAGAATCAAGAAGAACTGATCGGAAACCCTAAGAGAGTTAAAGAAAGAGAAAAGAGCGCCTCACCTGAGAACTTGAAGTCTCCGGTGAAGGAGTCGATGAGGGAATCGTCCTCGCAAGAAACGTCGATGAGGCTGAGGCGTCTGGGCTTGTTGAGCAACTCGGAATCTTCCATATCGGAGATCGGATCGGAGTTTGGAAGCGTAGGTCTTTTTTGGTGTGGAGATGAGATGAGAGTGTGTTTGAATTAGGGAGAAGCGGCGGTTCAAAAATCTCAATTGGAACATGAATTAATGGGAAATGGAAAATACTAGAAAGGGCAAAAAGCGAACGGCCATGTGGAGTGGGAGCGTCTCGTGTGTACTTTGCTCAGACCAAGCTCTTCTATTGCCAAAATAAATAAATAAAGTAAATAACGTGTAGAAGAAACAAATTTAGAGGTTGTTCGGCAACTGTATAAAGTATGATTCTTTTAAAAAAATTTAAAAAAAAATTGAAGTTGTTGATTGGGTTGTGGGGATAAGAATTGCAAGTCCGCTAATACGTGTTGGTGGTTAAGCAACCGATTAGCATAACGATTTCTAGAGCCCTTTTTTGGATAGTGATGAAAATGAAGGGAATGTCATTGATTTCGTATGATTTTAGAGTTAGTTGTTGTTTTATTATTTATTAAAAATTTACCAATATGGTTTGTATCTTTTTATTTTATTTTCATTTTTCCAAACGAGCTTCTCGATAACACCTAAATCAACACAATACTACAAAATATGGGTAGAAAAACAGGTAACTCAAAGTTGATAATGCGTGTATTATTTCCACTTTAGTTTATAACTACTAGAAAAGTAGAAAACGATTCCATTAATATATACTCTAGGTAAATTCATCCATCAAAAACTGCAACCACAGCTTCACAACAGTATTTTCGGATTCTAGATCGGTTGTTAACACAAGGGCTAGTCATAATATCCTACATTTTTCTGAAAGAAAGGGTCGGTACGGCTGCCATCACGTCTTGATTAATAAAACTGTCAAATACAAAGAGAGGACATTAAACCTAAACCCCTAAACATCCTACATTTCAATTAACGAAAAAACATCATTCAACGCACAGGGCAGGAAGAAGCCATTGAAGAGAAACTGTCGCCTATGGAGGAGTTTAGTACTGACACAATACGCATATGCATTAGCAGTGCCCCAGTTGTGATATAGAGTATAAACCATGAGAACTTAACCCAACACCAAATCCAGGCTATCCAGCTATCCATAGTTTTCTCTGCATTGCTTCTATTAACAAGAAAATTCAACAAGAATGCACAACCCACAGAAATTATCAACAGGGTACTGTAAGTCTGTAACACAAAAAATAAAAATAAAAACTAAAAAAGCACAAGAATTTGAAGCATCCTATTGCACTAGAGTAACTGAAAATGGAGTTCTGAGTACTACTCTTGCAGCCAGTTAAGAAATGAACTGTACTACTGCACTAGACTAAATCATAATGGAGTTCTTGGCTCTCACATCTCTCAGCTGATTATGAAACAAACTACATGAATGTACATATACTTGTTAATCTTGTTCCTAACAATTTCCATAAAAATATCGAGGCAACTACCCATTTTCTATTGCTTGTAAACCTGGTTATAGAAAAAACTAATAGGGTGAAACTCTCAACTTATCAAAGTCTCCTAGCTGTATCACCCTCTACAGATTCATCCCCTTGCTTTGCCCCCTTTGGAGAAGGAGAAGCTTTACTTGGTGATAGCGGGTACTTGAGCCGATAACTTTCAAGTGAAGGTCCAAATGTACTGTATTTCCCGGCACTGCTGAAAGCTTTTTGAGCGTCCGAACGCCGCTTGAAAACCACTTTGGCCCGGTTAGTCTTCTTCAGCAATTCGGTTTGCGATTCATTTAAAGGACCAAAGCCACTAAAAATCTTGTTCAGATATTCTTCCGAGGGAAGAGACTCCGAGTCTGAAAAGTTCAAGATCAAAGCTGCAGGAGAATCTTCCTCACAACTCTCACTTTGGGGAGCTGGCTTCACTGCTTCTGAATCATGATCTCCATCAGGAAATTTCAGCACAGAGTCCATATTGGGATTAAACTCAAGACTTTCTTGCAATTCCTTAGCAGAACCATCTTTATTACTTAGAGCACCAGCCACTAATGCTCCACTTTCATTGTCAAGAGCTACCTTAGCTGCTTCCGAACCAGTATCACCGCCTATATTTTCCTGTTCAAAATCCAAATTGGGATTCACTTTGGGATCTGCTGACAACTCAACAACAGAGATGGACTCACGTGCTAATGCTTCTTTTTCATCGTCCAGAGCTGGATTGGTTGCCTTTGAATCAAGATCTCCACAAGCAATGTTCTGTTCAGAATCCAAATTGGGATTTAACTCAATACTTGCTTGTGATTCAACAGTAGAAGTATCCTTATTGCTGGTAGCAGCTCCATGCACCAACTCTCCATTTTTATTGTCACAAGCTGGCTTCTGTGCTTCCGAATAAAGACTTGATTGTGACTCCATAACACAGGTATCTTTGTCGCTGGTAGCAGCACCATGCACCAACTCTCCATTTTCATTGTCAAATGCTGGCTTCTGCGCTTCCGAATCAAGACTTGATTGTGACACCACAACACAGGTATCTTTGTCGCTTGCAGCTCCATGTAATAACTTTCCATTTTCATTTTGACTCTTCACTACCTTATCAGAAGGAAAGTCTTTGACCAGCTCCAACTCAGATTTTTCAGATTTGCACGGTTTAATTGATATTTTCGAAGTCTTGGTTGATTTCTTACCGCGCTTGCTACCAAATATTTGTCCCAAAGGCAATTGATCCTCATCTAGACTAGGAGGTTCCAGGCATATAGTATTCCTATATTTTGAGAAGCAGGCCATCAAGGATGTCATCATGCTGTACCCTTCATTAGGACTTATGGCGGCCAAGCAGAGGTGAGACAGCATCTCATCAGGAGAAGGATCCTCAATGTCAATCAGCCTTTCAGTTTGTGGTGCCTGTGATGTAGATTTCTCTTTGCCTTCATCCTCTTCAGCATCTGCAGGTGCTGCATTGGAAAGCCTAAATATTGGACTTGACCCGTTTAGCAGGGTCGCAACCCTACAGATTCTATCTCCAACTTTAAAAGTCTGCTTATTCTGTAGAGAAATATAATCATCCACTGCTAACGAAGCATTTTTACTTTGTTTCACCGCAGAGTCATCAGAGATAGCACCAACAATTGCCTTTCGTTTCTTACTGGAGGATTGTGAAACCAATTTACAGCCAGCTTTACTTTCTGATCCATTCTCACTCATGGGAGTAGACAAACCCTTCTCAGCAGTGACATGTGAGGAGTTTTTCCCTTTTTTACTTGGTTTGGAACTATCTTCAGAGTGCTTACGCTTACAGAATGAGGAGTTTTTCCCTTTTGATTTCCTCTCCAATCCATCATCGTTAATAACTGGAAGTGCATCTCCCGGTAGTTCATTAACTTGCTCCTTCTCTCTCAATAGTGAAATGTCGGCGTCATTCTCCAGCAATCCACCAAGAAAATTGAACTCTGGCAGCTGAGAATAACCCTTCCAACGACAGAAAGATGATAATTGGGCCCGTGATGTAACAAGTTCTAGTTTGTCAGCTCTGCCAAATGGCAACTTGGCAGCTTGTTTTGCAAACTTAATGAGTTTCAAGGGATCAAAAGAAGCAGCATCGAGAGAACTATCACCACCATCTCTTCTAGTTGCTTCATCCTTGATTCCAGCATTGACGATTGTCTGTGTTTTGAGCTTTGCATATACTTCTTTGGAAATGCAAGAACAGGCCAAGCCAAACTCTACCCGTCTTGAGACTTCATCCAGAGCACAAGCAACTGCATTTTGAAATTCCTCCATATTACTCTGCTTTTCCATTTGTGAAAAGTTCTCCAAAAAGGGCTTAATTTGTGGTGCTTCATTCCAAGCAAATGTACAATCCCAAAAATAAGCAATCAGATAACTGCACTTCTTAAAATACTTTTTTGCCTGTTCTGATGAATCCGAAGGATTACATATCTGCCCAGGCCACCAGGGATGGCTCCTAACTTTTCCCCATACTAGATCAAAAGCTTGAAATTCTGGTTTTGAGGGACCAGAAACATCCATGTCATCTGAGTCATTCCCTTCACTTCCAGAATATGGTTCCAAATCAATAGCCATATCAACCAAGTTATTCTCATCTTCAGATTTCACAGAATCCTCTGGTGGGGAAACATTTTCAGGCATCAATTCATCTTCACCGGTCTTTACTCCCACATTAACTTCCAACGTCTGATTTTCTAGTCCACCACAAGTAGCCATCTGTGAACCAATGTATACATTGAGCTCTCCATCATGCACAGACTCATCGATACTGGCAACTTTCACTTCCACAGCCGGGATGTCCTGCGCTATCCCTCCAACAGACCCTGTCGCCTCGTGCTCCACATTAGAAGTTGAAACATGGACACTCTTCTCTTCAACCTGGCTACCCTCCGCATTCTGTTCCCTTTCCCTCTCTTCCTCATCTACTCGTGCAACTTCCTCCTCTTTCTCATCCTTTCCCTCAACTACCACATCCTCCTTCGCCTCGAAACTCATCGAATGACTCCCATCCACACATTCCCTCGAAATCTTGTCTTCCCCTCCATCCTTGTCACCAAAGACTGAACCTTCAACCTCCTTAGAACTCTCCTTCGACACCGAAACCAACCCTTCCTCACTCGCAGCATTCACATCACTACCCCCAACCCGAGTCCCCTCCAAACCCTCTGTCACTTCACCTCCACCTTTTTCATCAATCTCCATATCTACAGGCCCTACTTTCGCTGCACCATCTCTCTCTTCAAAACCCTCATTCCTCTCCTCACCCACTACATCACTATCAACACTCTCAACTCCTCCCTCCCCGGAGAAATTAACCCCGTGCTTCCTTATCCGAGCCATTCGAAACGACGCGTCGTACAAACAGTGAGCTACGCTCAGCTCTTATAAAACCCTAGAAAGCAGAAACGTTTCTACAATAAGCCCTAATTCACGGTGAAATAAGTGAAATTAGAGGAGGCGAAAGAAAGAGAGTACCTTTTGGGAGCTAAGCGGCTTGATTTTGAGTGCTTCAAATCTGGGAATTTGGGAAGAAATAGAAGAGGGTTTCCATTGGGGACGAAGAAGCGGAGGGTTGAGATGTCTGCGTTTCAAAATGTGGGAGACGTGAAGACCCAGGTATCTTATTGGACACGTGGGGCACTACCGGCAGGACTCATATTTCTCATCTTCGGGCCCAAATTTTAGCACTTTGTTGTGTTTCTCAATTTTGGAGAATATTAAAAGTTTTTTTGGTTCAGTAAATTTCTCATCCCATTCTTCATTTTGGGGATGGAGGAGAGAGAAAGGGATTAATTCCCCATATTTGCAGCATTCGGCAAAAATTTGCCGAACGACTTTACATTAAATAGCACGCACGCCAACGCACAAAACGATTCAAAACCAGCTCCCAAAACGATCAAAAATCCTTTCATCTTCGACTCTTAATCCAGAACAAGAAAATAGCGTGCGCAGGTCAACACTCTTCCACCTCTGTTCCTTTCGATTCCTCCAATTTCCTACTTGTTTTTATCTTTTACAACCACAGTTGTTTTGATTGATCACAAACTTTTAGGTTTTTGGGTTTTTGATTATCTCTTTGCTCTTCGACTGAATCGGTTCCATGTTGATTTGGGCATTTTGGTTTGATATTGTGTGTTTGGTTTGGTTTACTCATCCATGATAATATATGCATCCATGTTTTAGAGTCCCACCAGTGTTTATCAAGTCCATCAATGCCAACATTTCTCATGATAATAAGAACTAAGGAAAAATAAAGCCTGAATTATCTTGGAGAAATAAAGAACTACATACTTTAGTTGTGATGGATTATGCTGTGATTGAGAGAAATGGATCAGGAAAGTAGGGGTGGAGAGAGCACACCCTAGTTTCAATCTTTTTCTCTTGTTTTTGTCTATGATAATTATATTCCTGGTTGGCACCGCCGCGAGTGAGGAAGATTAAGATGAAGGCTCTGGTTTATTCTATTTGAATAAGGAATTGGATTTGTAGAGAGGTTTTAATTGTGCATTTTCAATGGTGGTTGCTGTTTGATTACATTTTGAGATTTTGATAAGTGTTTAGTTCTATTTCAATAATTATGATTGTGGAAATACAATTGATTGTGATTCTTGGGGAGGAGTTAGAGGATTGAGTAACCGGTGCTTCGATGAGTGTGTACAATAGTTGGTGTTGTGTAGGATGAAATGAGGTCAATGTTGCCCTGTGTATTGATTAAGATGAAGGGAGTTATTGGAGTTTACTGAAGTAGAGTTTACTAAACTGAGAAGTAGACTTGCTTGAAGCAAGTTGGTTTCTTTAATAGCTTTCTTATGGATTTGATTAATAAAACAAGAGATATATTGCTGTCATAAACAGTAGGTTGATGAACAATAACCCATTTATAATTTTTTGGATGTGAATGAATGAAATTGATGATATTTTGATTTTCTGATGCCAAGAGTTGTTACCATAAGCTATCATCTACTGAGAATGATATAAGTTGATTCTTGATGATGCAGATGAGTTCTTTGAATTTCACTGACTTCTTCTAAATTAGCCGTTAGAAAATAGCCGTTAGAAAATATGCTCATCAAACTATTTGATTGTTGTATTAAATGAGGAAATATAATATACTATTGTTGTATTAAATGCAGGATTCCCCAAAATGGGGAAGCTGTTGGAGTTGGAGCAAAAAAATTATGGGGAATCTGACTTTTGCTTCCTCATTTTAGAGAAAAAATGGAGAAGCTGCCGGAGATGTTCTAAGATTGATAATTTGGCCCAATCTCATTCAATTATTTTTTTTTTTTACTTTTTAATGGTGACAAGTAACATAGACTATAAAATTATTTACTCTTTAGTAAAGCAGTAAGATCATTAAGAGATAGTGAGTGTTTTCCCCTCTTGTGTCATCTTAGCAGTAAGATCATTGTATAAGGTTGTAATATATTCTCAGCATCTTACTGGAATCAGGACTAGACTTTGATTAAGGATTCATAGTCCTTGTTGTATAAGGTAAGTAACACTACAAACACACCTTTGGTCCTTTGCACCCAGCTATATATGTGTTGTTTAGGGAGAAAGCAAACTAGACTATGGGTGCTTTATGTAACGATGAACTAGTCCTAATCTTGAACTGGGTTAAGGACCCAGACGATAGAAAATCATTCTTTCAGGTCTGTAAGCAACGGTGGGAAGTAGAGAGTCAGAACCGATCATCCATTCGTGTTCTCAAACTCGATCATCTCCCTCGATTACTAGCACGATTTCCAAACTTAGTCACATTCCAAACATCCGACAAGTCTATAAGCCACGCCAACTTCAAATCATTAGCCCAAACATGTCCCAAACTAGAGGTCGTCAACATTACAGCACCGGTGCGGTCCTATAAAGAAGCGACAATACAATGTCTATACACACTAGCAAATAGGTCTCCTAAATTATCCCAAGATTTTGGTTCGTGGGAGGTATTACATGATAGAGATTATTGACTTGAAGAATCCAAGGGATTCGATCAGGTCGTTCAGACATATAGTGGTTAACTTGAAGCATTTGGAATTGGGATACAGAGCATTGCTTTGTGATGAAAACTTTAAAGCAATTGGGTCCTCAAGTTGTTCGATTACCGTCTTTAATTTGGAATCATGTTTTAGTGTTACGGATTGTGCATCGAGATTTTTGACAGATGGGTATTGCTCGAAAACCATAAAGGTATTTTTTTTAAAGTAATCATGATACGCGTAGACCAACTCGATAGTGTCCAGAATTCACAGAGGCTTGAAGAATTCTTGACCTGTTTACGAAACCTAGTGTTTCTGCAAGAACCCGTAGACCTTGAAGAAACTGCCTTACTGGATCCGTCCCTGGATATGTTCATTCTTTTCTGCAAAAGGAGACTGACTGGGTCTTTCCGGACTTTCTCTCTGCGATGATAAAATTAGTAATCGGTGGGGAAATATTGGATGGTAGGAGATGTTTCTTACCATTTTGGTTGACTCCATCATTATATTTATAGCCCCGGGTTGACTTGTGCTTTTAATGTTCTTCAATGTGGGACAAATATACCATTGCTGTGGAGTCTCCCCCTCCCGGCCGAGACTTCTATAGCATCCGGGATGAGGCCTGTCTGATCCGCCTAATGTTGGGCTTCGTAGCATCACGGGCCGGGGGAGGTATTTATCGACTACCGATTACAAGTCCCCCCAAGTTCCCGTTCAAGACACGTCTTGAGTGGGGACTTGAAGAAATGGTTCGTGATGCCGAATTATTAATGGGTACCCGATCATAGTCCCCCCAAGTTTGTACTCAGGACATGTTTGAACGGGTCCACTTCTCACAGAAAGGCCGACACCACCAGGCGAGCTGAGGAGTCCGCTCCGCATAGAAGGAGTGTCAGCTGAGTTCGCTCCGCGCACAAGGAGTACACGCGAGCTGAAGAGTCCGCTCCGCGCTCAAGGATTACACGCGAGCTGTGGAGCCCGCTCTGCATACAAGGAGTACACGCGAGCTAAGGATTCCGCTCCGCGCATAACGCCTATACGCGAGGTGGATCTTGGTGTTACTTTCATGGACAAAGGTAGCGAGCCCTTTCTATATCTGGTGTTACTGCTCAAGCGCGGGGTATTATCCCCGCGTGGGTTATCTGGCCACTATTCTCCGTATGAAGGGAATGATACAGACATGCCCAACTCCCGTGTTTCCGGAGCCATACAAGGGACTTACACCTCTCAAGGCTTAGTTGTTTCAACCTTGCTTTCTGCTCTCATGCCTTAGTTCGTACACATGCTTCTTTTAGGTTCATGTGCGGGACTTGCGTTGTGTTTTGGATGCGACGGCATCCTTGGTGGCTTGACCGATGGGTCTGTGCAATCCCCGGGAGCTCGGTGACCACTGGCAAGTGTTGCCGGGTAGTGTTGTTGGCATTAATGGCATGTCTGCCAGGTGGCGCTGTGGGGGGGGGGTGAAGGGATGTGCATTTAATGCGAGTCGTGTCACGCCTGTCGTGTTCGAGAAGTTTCGCGGTAGTGGGGCACGTGTCAGGATCCTACGGCGGGTCGCGACTGATCGGACTGCCTTGATGGGGGGGAGGGGGGAAACGAGGCGTCCCTTCCCCCGCTTCGTACATAAGGAAACAATGCCTTCTGTGGTCATTCTGCAGTCTTCAATCCTCTTCGGCGTAGTTATCTCGATTCCCGTCTTGCCGTTGAAGCGTGGAGGAGAAAAGGAATTCGTACGCCTGGGGGAGTGTTGCTGCTCTGCTACAGCCGATCTTCCGATTGCGAGGTGCTATCCCTTTGCTGCTCCGGCGTGTCTCCGGCATTCATTGTCTGGTTAGTTTCCTTTCTCCAGCGTTTAGTTGTGTTGCTGAGAGTATCTAGTAGGGTGTGTAGATAGGTAGATGTTTCTGGGTTTCTAGGTGTTTTGGGTGGCTGGGTTTGATTCTGGGTTTCTGGGTTTGCTGGGTTTGTTGAAATGGGTGGTGTCAAAACCTCCCTGCGGCGGTACGTGATGTAGGTATCTAATAGCCCATAGGGTTTTTTATAGGGTCAAAATGGAGTCGAGGGCTTCCGATGCGAGCGTCTCTGGTTCATCTCAGCGGGCTCCTGTTGATGATGACGAAAGGATGGAAGGGTATCTGCACCGGGAAACTAATAGGGATGTCGAGCGGGCAAAATCATATTCTGGAGTTTCTAGCGCGAGCCCCGAGTACCCGGTGATGGAAGCGATCCCGATCCCTCGCGTCCTTCACCGTTTGGAGGACGGTAGGGTGTGCGATGAGCCCATATGCAATTTCACGCCCGAGGAGATCGAACAGTTAAGGGAGGAGTGGAACATTCCCCCCGATATCCCTATGCGTGGTGTGATGACCTGACTAGGCAAGCAAGCTAGTAGGTGCATCCGTCCCACATCGCCCGGGGTAATATCCCACATCGGCCAAACGGAGAGGGGTTATATGCTGTATATGTACATGCCCACCTCCAATCTAACACGAGGCCTTTTGGTGGCTCAGCAGCTTCGGAGGGGATGGGTACTCCGAGGTTAAGCATGTTGATGCTAGAGCAATCCCAGGATGGGTGACCTACTGGGAAGCTGCTCTTGAGCTGCCGGAAACAAAACCGTGAGGGCCGGTGGGCCCAAAGCGAACAATATCGTGTTACGGCGGAATGGGTCATGGGATGTGACAAATGGTATCAGAGCCACTCTGCCGTGTAGTGTGAGTGTGCCGACGAGGGCGTCGGGCTCCCAAGGGGGGTGGATTGTAATATCCCACATCGGCCAAACGGAGAGGGGTTATATGCTGTATATGTACATGCCCACCTCCAATCTAACACGAGGCCTTTTGGTGGCTCAGCGGCTTCGGAGGGGATGGGTACTCCGAGGTTAAGCATGTTGATGCTAGAGCAATCCCAGGATGGGTGACCTACTGGGAAGCTGCTCCTGAGCTGCCGGAAACAAAACCGTGAGGGCCGGTGGGCCCAAAGCGGACAATATCGTGTTACGGCGGAATGGGTCCTGGGATGTGACAACTTGTCTCCCCCGGGCGATGTGGGACGGATGCACCTACTAGCTTGCCTGCCTAGTCAGGTCATCACAATCCACCCTCCTTAGGGCCCGACGTCCGCGTCGGCACACTTCCGGCCGGGGACAGGCTCTGATACCAAATGTAACAGTCCGGCCCAGTCCATTGAGATATTGTCCGCTTTGGGCCCAACGACCCTCACGGTTTTGCTTTTGAGGTTTCACCCCAAAACGCGTCTCAAGAGTGGCGCAGCAGTTCTGATACCAAATGTAACAGTCCGGCCCAGTCCATTGAGATATTGTCCGCTTTGGGCCCAACGACCCTCACGGTTTTGCTCTTGAGGTTTCACCCCAAAACGCGTCTCTATGTAAGGTGCTAGCTCTGCACATATAAGCATAGCAACTTGTCTCCCCCGAGCGATGTGGGACGGATGCACCTACTAGCTTGCCTGCCTAGTCAGGTCATCACACAAGTTGCTATGCTTATATGTGCAGAGCTAGCACCTTACATAGAGACGCGTTTTGGGGTGAAACCTCAAAAGCAAAACCGTGAGGGTCGTTGGGCCCAAAGCGGACAATATCTCAATGGACTGGGCCGGACTGTTACACGTGGCTTGTATCCGGGAGAACTAGCGTGCGCTCCGAGAGACAAGTATGTAGCGGTGCATGATAACATGTTCAGGAATGGGTTCTCTGTACCGCTACCCCAATGTGTGCAGTACATACTGAGTATGCTGCAGCTTGCTCCCGGCCAAGTCCCGCCGAATCAGTGGCGTCAACTTCTGGGACTTGGTTGTCTGTATTTCCTTTCGAACATGGGGTGGCCGACAATCAACGAGTTCCGCGCGCTCTACAGGCTGTCATACTCGAAGAAGGTAGGAAGCTCCGGGTGTGTAGGCTTTACCGCGCGGGACTATGAGTCAGTCATCACCGATCTCCCTTCTTCGATAAACAAGGAGTGGAGGGCGAAGGTAGTCCTGGTGGGGGGCCCATGGCAAAGAAAAACGAGACGGCACACGGTTCCCAACTACTTCCGGGCTATTGGGGATCAGAGCTACTCGCTGACAGCGATCGAGCGGGAGCGTATTACCCGTATATTCGCTGTTTGGCCCCACGACGAGGACCGTAGTTCGTATCACTTGACGCGGTGGGCCGTTCTCGCGTACTGCGAGATGGGTAGAGTACCCGGTGGGTGCATCTTGATTTCCGCTTTACATCTGAAGTCCTCATTATACTCAGCTTAATTAATATTATGTCCTTTGGTGTGCAAGAAAAATCCCTAGGCGTGTTCCGCGCCCTAATCATCCTCTTGACATGGAGAAGGATCAAGCCCTCTTGAAGAAGCTACTGACCAAAGGGGATCTGGCGTCGTGCACCGAGGTGGATGTGGACACGCATACTGTACGGGTCTTAGACAAGCAAAAGGTGCTTGATGTTCCTGATGAAGTATACGGGTCAACGGAGACGCCGCCGGTACCGCCTCCCGCAGTCCTGCTGATTACTCTGGGTGAAAAGAAAAGGCGCCATCATCACTCGAAGAGAACTCAAGGTGCTGAGGAGCCCCAGGTGATAGATACCGGCAAGGTCGTATCCGGGAGTCACGCGCCAAAAGTGAAGAAGCATAAGGCGGCTCCCGGGGGATTTACGTCGACTCCCTCGCTGTCCATACTCGCTTCTGCAGTTCCTAAGATTTCGAAGACTCCAATCAGGCAGGTTCTCGATGAGTACGGTTGTGCGGACGAGAAGTTCGTTCGTGCAATGGTCGGTGATATGAAGGGGATTGATCTCGACAGGGTGAGATTCAAGGAAGGTTCTCCCTCCGAGTCCCGAAAGATAACACGGGAACACCTGATGAAGGTATGCGTACGGGACGCTTGTGTTTTGTTTTGAATTGTTCTTGGGGACTTGCTTATTTCTGTCGTTATTTGTAGGCTCTGTTCGCGGTGTACTCCATTGACGCCAGTGAGGACACTGCCATACTGAAAGAGTAGGTGGCCAAGCTCAGTGGACATGTGAGCTACCTTCAGACCGAGAAGGGGTCTCTTGAAAGGGGGAAACATGTCTTGGCCGAGAAGCTGGCCACGACTCAACAGCATGTCCGGGAGGTGGAAAGCAAGGCTGATCAGGTCCCGGAGCTCGAAGCTGAACTGCAGTCGTTGAGGGTGGAGGTGGAAAAGTATCACTTGTTGGAGGGTAAGCTTTGTGAGAAAGAAGTCGAGATAGCGGAGTTGGAAAGCTTGGTTCCCGCGCGCTGTGAGCAGGCTGTTGCGGCTTTCAAGGAGTCGCAGGAGCTCGAAGATCTGCTCCAGTCTGCTCGGGATGAGGCTATCACCGAGAAGTTCACGGAGTGGAGTGTGCATGGGTATCTTGACAAACCCCGGATGCTCGCGGATCTGCTTGCTGCGCAGGAGAAGGCCAAAGCACAAGACTCCCAGTCTATCCACCCGGAGGGTCCTTCCGAGGCCAATCCTGAATGTGCCGGGTCGAGGTGTATGTGTCCGAGAGCGAGGGTGAAGAAGATACAATCGACTCGGTTGAGAATGATATAGTTTAGGGCGTTGAACTGAGCGCAACTGGACTGTAATTGTTTTTTATTTTTTATTTTTGGAATGGCTTTGTGCCTGCTCGGGGGAATATAGACTTCGGCCCGGAGGTGCGGTTGTTAGACACGTAATGTGTTTCAAGTGTTCATGTTGAATCCTCATTTCTGTGCCTTTGAATTCTGTGTTTTCCCTCTTATTTGTTTTGCCCGTGTGAACCCGGTGTACCAAACCGACAGTGTTATTCCAGTGTTACGAGTTTAACTTCACAAGTGTTGCAAAATTATCTTCTTCATTTCTATAAGTTGTTATCAAAACAAATGAAGGCATCCTTCCGGGTTGACCTAGTTAAACCCGGTGGGCATGATGTACAATTTTTGACCTCGATTAAACGGGGTAGAACCTAAGGTATTCGGTGTTCCACGGGTGCCTGGTGACAATGCCATCCTTGTCTCTTAGAAAGAACGTTGCAGGGCCGGCTTCCTCCACTATTTCATAAGGGCCCTCCCAGGTTGGATCAAGGGCCATTGGTTGGGCCATCACCCGTTTCATCACCCAATCCCCGAGACCCAAAGCTCGTGGTCTAACCTTGGAGTCATAATGTCGGGCAACGCGCTGCTTGTAAACTTGGTTGTGTATGTCGGCCCTGTCCCTTCTCTCCTCAATGAGATCCATGTTTAACTGTAGTCCCTCTGTGTTGGTTTGCTCGTCGTATCCCTCGACTCTTCCAGTTGGTACCATCACCTCAATGGGAATGACAGCCTCCATGCCGAAAGCCAAGCTGAAGGGCGTCTCTCCCGTTGACGCCGTAGCAGTAGTTCGGATGGCCCACAGAACTTCCGGGAGCGTTTCTGCCCACAAGCCTTTAGCGGCGTCCAACTTCTTCTTCAGCATTTTCTTTGCAATCTTGTTGACCGCCTCTACTTGCCCATTGGTCTTTGGGTGAGCTACCGATGCAAACACCATCCGGGTTCTAATGTCCTTGGTGAACTCGATGAGCTTTGGGTTGTTGAACTGCGTGCCATTGTCGGTTATGATAGTCTCCGGGACACCGAACCTGCAGTAGATATTTTTCATGAGGAATCTCATCACGCTGTCGGTGGTTATCCGACGAAGCGGTTCTGCTTCAACCCACTTTGTGTAGTAATCCACCGCTACTATGGCATACTTGTACTGTCCGGGAGCAGTAGGAAACGGCCCGATCAAGTCCAGACCCCACTGCGCGAAGGGCCACGGAGACAGCAGGATCGAGAGTGCAATGGACAGGGAATGGACCTCGTTAGCGTGTTGGTGGCATTTGTGGCATCTTGCTGACACTTGGTATGCCATCTTCCCCATATTGGGCCAAAAATACTTCGTACGGAGCGCCTTGAAAGACAGGGATCTTGATCTAGAATGATTGCCGCAAACGCCCTCTTGGATGTCCCGGAGGATCGTCTCCCCGTCTTGTACTGATACACACTTCAAGTTGGGAAAGCAGTAACCCCTGCGGTACAGTTTACCGTTGATCAGCGTGTATCTGGCGCATCTCGATTGCAACTTTCTTGCCTGCCGCCGATTCTCCGGACGGACACCTTCTTTGATGAACTCAATGATGGGGTCCATCCACGTTGGTTCTGTGGGACCGGTAGTGATGGCGAATATCTCTGAGATTGTCTTGTCGATACTCGGCCGATTTAGGATTTCCACCTTCACCTTTTCGTGCCTTTTCTGGCGGGTACCGGTGGCAAGCCGAGCCAAAGCATCGGCATGGGTGTTTTCCTTCCTAGGGATCTGGGCCACAGTGGCCGACTCGAATCCGCACATGAGTGCCTTTGCGAGTGCTCGATAAGAATTTAGGTGTGGCTCTTTAACTTCAAATGTCCCACCGACTTGGTTCACCACAAGCTGTGAGTCACTGAATACTTCGACTCTTTTTACCCCAATCTCTAGTGCCAGCTGTAGCCCCCCGATCAATGCCTCGTACTCGGCTGTATTATTGGACGCGAAGAAATGAAATTTTTGGGCGTGCGTGTACATGAACCCGTCCGGTCTAACCAGTATTATTCCCGCTCCACTCTCCTCTTTAGTGACGGAGCCGTCTACAAACAACTTCCAACACGGCTGGACTTCATGGGGAGCCTCCGTATCCTCCTGCTCTGCCTCTGAGCACTCCACGACTCTTTTCATGGGGGTCAATTCGGAGATAAAATCCGCAGCCACTTGCCCCTTGATGGCTACTCTCGGCATGTAGTGTATGTCGAATTCTCCCAGTTCTATCGCCCATTTGGCCAGTCTCCCGCTGGTTTCTGGTTTCTGGAGGACTTGCCTGAGGGGGTAGTTGGTGAACAGGGCGATGGAATGAGCTTGAAAGTAATGCCGCAGCTTCCGGGCGGTCACGATGAGCGCTAGGGCCAACTTTTCTAAATTCGGGTACCTGCTTTCAGTCAGCGTGTAGCCCTTGCCTACATAATACACCGGTAGCTCCATGGTGTCATCTTTCCTGATCAAAGCCGAGCTTACTGCCGTATTAGATGCTGCCAAATAGAGATATAACATCTCCCCGGGAATTGGTTTGGAAAGCTTTGGCACGGATGCCAAATATTCCTTGATATTCCTAAAAGCCTCATCTTGCTCCGGCCCCCAATTGATCAGCTTGCAATGCTGGCTCTTGAGGAGTTTGAAAAACGGTGCACAGTTGTCCGTGAGTCTAGAGACAAACCTAGCGAGAGCTGCTATCTTGCCCGTTAGAGACTGCACGTCGCTCCGGACTTTTGGGACCACCATATCCATTATAGCTTCGACCTTCTCCAGGTTTGCTTCGATCCCCTGCCGGCAAATCACGTGGCCCAAGAACTTCCCCTTGACGACCCCAAACAAGCACTTTTCCGGGTTCAACCTCATACCGTACGCGAGTATAATATCGAAAGTCGCTTGCAGATCGCTAACGTGCTCGACCGCAGTGAGACTCTTTACTAGCATGTCGTCCACGTATACTTCCATGGTGATCCCCAGCTGCTTAGCGAACATCTTGTTCATCAGACGCTGGTAGGTTGCTCCAGCGTTCTTTAGTCCGAACGACATCCTCTTGTAATAGTAGACTCCTTTGTCGGTCGTGAAGGCAGTATGTTCCTCGTCCGCTGGGTCCATCATGATTTGATTGTAGCCCGCGTAAGCGTCCATAAAGCTCAGCCTTTCAAACCCGGAGGTGGAATCAACAATCTGATCAATTCGAGGCAACGAGAAGCTATCTTTGGGGCACGCCCTATTAAGACTGGTGTAGTCCACGCACATCCTCCATTGCCCTACCGCCTTCTTGGGGACCATGACCACGTTGGCCAACCATTGCGGGTATTTCGCTTCCTTGATAAACTGGATATCCAGCAGCCTCTGTACCTCTCCCTTGATGATGTCATACTTGGTCACATCGAACGACCTCCGCTTCTGTCACACCGGAGGCACGCCTTTACGGATTCCCAACTTGTGCGTGACTATATCACCCGAGATACTGGGTACGTCAGCATACGACCAGGCGAATGCTTTGCTGTTGGCCTTCAAAAAACGCACGAGCTCCTCCCGTATAATGTCCGGCAACCCTGTCCTGATCCTCGTGGTTCGTGCTGGGAACTGGTCCGAGATGCAAATGAGCTTTGTTTCCTCAACTGACCCAGGTCGCTCGGATTCAGTTCCTTCTGTTGCAGCATTAATTCTGGGATCCTCGTAAACATCCGACATGAGTTTATTTGTGCTCCCGGAGGCTAATACTTCTGCTCTTTTCCTGCCAGTATCCTGGTCGATAGCGTAGCATCCTCTTGCAGTCAGCTGATCGCCACGGACGGTAACGATACCCGTTGGGGATGGTAGTTTCATCATCAGCATGTGACCGGCGATGAATGCCTTAACTTTCCACAGGGCCGGTCTCCCAAGTATCCCATTGTACGATGAGTCACAGTCGACTATTATGAAGTCTACCGTTGATCTCAGCGTGTTCCCCTCTGAACCTCCGAGGATCATAGGTATGTAGTCAGATCCAAGAGGTTGCACCACGTCCCCGGAGAAGCTTTTCAACGGCTCATTATCCTGCCTAAGCTTGTTGTTCCCCCGCTTTAGTGCCCGCCAGGCATTTCTGAACAACACATTCACAGACGCCCCGGTGTCGATTAGAATTTTCTTACAGAGATAATGATCCAACTGTGCAGTGATCAGGAATGGATCCTCGTGAGGCAGCCTGGTCCCTTGCTCCTCTTCTTCTTCGAACCTCACGGACTTCCACCTCATGTTGACATTCTGAGCGCTACAGCTCCCGAAGGCGTATACCTCCCGCCCATCTCTGATCCCGGGGCATTGCTTCTTGGCTCTATTACTCCTCTGGTCTATCGGCGCTCCCCCGCGGATCCTGTTGATCGTCCCGTACACGGATTCCCCCGGTACTTGCCGCTGGCCTGACACGTACTGCTGAAGCTTTCCTGCTTTCAGTTGGCTCTCGATCGTATTTTTTAGCTCAACACAGTTATTTATCGCGTGCGTTGCTTCCCCGTGGTATCCGCAGTACTTTCCGGTATCCTCCCGTGTTAATCGGGACGGCGGAAACTTTCTGGCTGCTGGCCCCGGGATCGTTTCCTTGTTCTCGTTCCACACTACCTCGGGGGTTGCCGTTAATGGGGTAAAGCTCTCCCTGGCTTCGGGAACTGCTGTTCTAAACCCACTGTCCCGATAGCTCCCTCTGCTTTTCCCCTGTGGACCCCCCATTGGTTTGGTTTGCTTCCTGCCCCCGTCCTTGAACTTCTTGCTATGGGTGAAAGCTTGTCCCTCTTGGTCCCCTTCCCAGGTTCTTACTTCTTGGATCGACTGTCCTTGGGATTCGGACCTCATTCCTTCCTTTCTCTTGCTCGCCTGCCGATCCCCGTATGTGTCATGGTCTGCCTGGGCATGTCTGATCGCCATTTCCATTAGCTCATCGTAGCCCCGGGGGTTTTCAATTCGTACCGCGTATAAGAACTTCCCGGGCAATAGGGCTTGGACGAAAGCTTCCTCCGCCACCTTCTTGTCGAAACTCCTGACCTTGGCTGTGGCCCCCTGCCAACGATTTACAAAGGTCTTTAATCCCTCGGCGTGCCCTTGTTTTACCTTGAACTGTTGGGTGGTATTCTGCCCGTCCGTACGCAGTATGAATCGGTTCACGAATCTGTCCGTCAGCTTCCTAAAGCAGTCTATCGAGCCGGTCGGGAGCTCATAGAACCAGCTCAATGCCTCTCCCGATAGCGTTTCTTGAAACATGCTGCAGCACGTGGCATTCGAATAACCCTTTGCGTTTGTATGGGATTTAAAGTTGTCGAGGAAAAGATGCGGGTCCCCTTCCCCCCCGTAGTTCAACTTGAGTGGTTTTGCTGCGTGAGAACGTACGGTCTGCGTGATGGTCCTTGTGAATGGTCCCCCTCTTTCTTCGAATCCCACGCCGGGCGGGTTGCGGGCTGCCCGTCTCTCAGCTTCGTCTACCCTCGTAGTCAGGTTCACCACATTGTCCCGCATGGCCATCAGGGCCCCCTCTACTCCCGTCGTTTCCGACCTTCCATCCTTAACGGGCGTTGGGGGCGGTGGTGGGCCTTCTCTTTCACCCTGCGCTTCGCGGGCAGTGGCGGCAGCCCGCTCAATCACCTCGTCTCTCTCCAGTCTTCTCGATAACGCGTCCATTATCGTCGCATTATCTCTTTCCAGCTTTTTCTCCCGCGCGGCTGCATGTAAGCGGTCCCGCGTCCTTTCTCTCTCCATTCGTGCCACGTCCGCTCTCAACCTCTCTATCATGTCCTCCATTTCTTCCTGCGCAAGATCGCGCATCGTTCCGTCCGGGGTCCTTCGCGGATCGTTTGTCGCCAGTGCGCATCCCAGTCTCTCACCCGTTCCTTCCGTCCTAGTATTGCTTCCCGGCGTCCCATCTCTACTGAGGCCACTGTGATCTCCGGTCATTATCCTGCTCCCGACTTCTGCTTCATTTGTCTCGGTCATTGAGACACTAGCTTTTCGTAAGACTTCCTACAGACGGCGCCAATTGTTTCTGCAAGAACCCGTAGACCTTGAAGAAACTGCCTTACTGGATCCGTCCCTGGATATGTTCCTTCTTTTCTGCAAAAGGAGACCCACCGGGTCTTTCCGGACTTTCTCTCTCCGATGATAAAATTAGTAATCGGTGGGGAAGTATTGGATGGTAGGAGATGTTTCTTACCATTTTGGTTGACTCCATCATTATATTTATAGCCCTGGGTTGACTTGTGCTTTTAATGTTCTTCAATGTGGGACAAGTATACCATTGCTGTGGAGTTTCCCCCTCCCGGCCGAGACTTCTATAGCATCCGGGATGAGGCCTGTCCGATCCGCCTAATGTTGGGCTTCGTAGCATCACGGGCCGGGGGAGGTATTTATCGACTACCGATTACACCTAGTCTGCTTATTTTCGAGTAAGGGTCTACTTTTTTTGTGAAACAAAAAGTTCTACCTGTTTATGAAGACTAACCTACCTGTTTTGTTTACATGGTGTACAATATGTTCTATCCTTGATTAATGATACGCGTAGACCAACTCGATAGTGTCTAGAATTCACAGACACTTGAATAATTCTTGAGAGGTCTACCTGTTTACGAAGCCTAGTCTGCTTATTTTCGAGTAATGGTCTACTTTTTTTGTGAGACAAAGAGGTCTACCTGTTTACGAAGACTAACCTACCTGTTTTGTTTACATGGTGTACAATATGTTCGATCCTTGACTCATGATACGCGTAGACCAACTCGATAGTGTTCATAATTCACAAAGGCTTGAAGAATTCTTGAGAAGTCTACCTGTTTACGAAGCCTAGTCTGCTTATTTTCGACTAAGGGTCTACTTTTTTTATGAGATAAAAATGTCTACCTGTTTACGAAGACTAACCTACCTGTTTTGTTTACATGGTGTACAATATGTTCGATCCTTGACTCATGATACGCGTAGACCAACTCGATAGTGTCCAGAGAATTCACAGAGTCTTGAAGAATTCTTGAGAGGTCTACCTGTTTACGAAGCCTAGTCTGCTTATTTTCGACTAAGTGTTTACTTTTTTTGTGAGACAAAGAGGTCTACCTGTTTACGAAGACTAACCTACCTGTTTTGTTTACATGGTGTACAATATGTTCGATCCTTGACTCATGATACGCGTAGACCAACTCGATAGTGTTCATAATTCACAAAGGCTTGAAGAATTCTTGAGAGGTCTACCTGTTTACGAAGCCTAGTCTGCTTATTTTCGACTAAGGGTCTACTTTTTTTATGAGATAAAAAGGTCTACATGTTTACGAAGACTAACCTACCTGTTTTGTTTACATGGTGTACAATATGTTCGATCCTTGACTCATGATACGCGTAGACCAACTCGATAGTGTCCAGAGAATTCACAGAGTCTTGAAGAATTCTTGAGAGGTCTACCTGTTTACGAAGCCTAGTCTGCTTATTTTCGACTAAGTGTTTACTTTTTTTGTGAGACAAAGAGGTCTACCTGTTTACGAAGACTAACCTACCTGTTTTGTTTACATGATGTACAATATGTTCGATCCTTGACTCATGATACGCGTAGACCAACTCGATAGTGTTCAGAATTCACAAAGGCTTGAAGAATTCTTGAGAGGTCTACCTGTTTACGAAGCCTAGTCTGCTTATTTCCGAGTAAGGGCCTACTTTTTTTGTGAGACAAAGAGGTCTACCTGTTTATGAAGCCTAGTCTGCTTACTTTCGAGAATGGTCTACTTTTTTTGTGAGACAAAGATGTCTACCTGTTTACGAAGAATAACATATCTGTTTTGTTTACGTGGTGTACAATATGTTTGATCCTTGACTCATGTTACGCGTAGACCAACTCGATAGTGTCCAGAATTCACAGACGTTTGAAGAATTCTTGAGAGGTCTACCTGTTTACGAAGCCTAGTCTGCTTATTTCCGAGTAAGAGTTTACTTTTTTTATGAGACAAAGAGGTCTACCTGTTTACGAAGACTAACCTACCTGTTTTGTTTACATGGTGTACAATATGTTCGATCTTTGATTCATGATACGTGTAGACCTTTTCGATAGTGTCGAAAATTCCCACAAACCCACTCTTGCATGAGAGGGGTACGTTTTTACGAAGAATATGTGTTTATTTTCAAGTGGATTAAAGTCTACGTGTTTTACTACTTGCATGAGACATTTTCTCCTATAAAGGTAGACGTTTCAGATGGTCGTATTTCACGTTGTTACGAAAGTGTACTGGTCTTATAGGCAAGGTCTACTCATTTTGTAAACAAAGTCTACCCGTTTAACGTGTCGAGTCTACTACATTCATGAAACATTTGCTCCTATAAAAGTAGACATGTTATAGGGTTGTACTTCAAAGTGTTACAAAATGTACTGCTCTTATATGCAAGGTCTACTAATTTTGCAAGTAAAGTCTACTCATTGAATGTGCCGAGTCTACTATTTTCATTAGACATTTTAAAAGGTTGTTCTACTAACTCTACTACTTTCATTTGATTGGTTCTTAGACATTTTCATAAGAGAGTCGCTCATGTAGACTTTGCATACGAGAGTCTACTTCTACTTGAACAAACCTTTTAAAATGAACTGTGTTGTCTAAGCTTCGGACATGCAACTATCACAAAAGAAACTGTTGTGCATAAAAAACCCACCTAAGAACATACATTAGCTTGTACTGTTGAGCATTCAATCAAACAAATAATGTACGTAACTTTTAAATCATTCATTTAGCTTATTTTGACAATTGTATCACATAATCTAGATGTACTAAACATTGAAAGCATCTCTAATTGCTGGCATTCCTAGCTACAATCAAAAGCTGAAAATTGTTCTAGTAACCTAGAAAAGCTGTTCGACAAGATCATTAAAAATAAGGTGTTAGGTTGAACAAGCTTCACTCCCCGTCTTCTCCATGTTCTAACTCCGCACTTCTGCACACCATGATATTAATGATCTAAAAATTGGATGGCATCAGCTACCTGAAATGAAGGGATAAGTTTCTTGAATAAACCGCATTCACCAATAGTTTTGCAGCCTACTACGATTGTTAATCTAGTGCACCTTATCCCCCTAATTAATAGTTTTTGCTGAAGAATGCGTTAAACAATATTTCTGTGTTACTAATGAAATTACGAAAATATTGTCCAGATTTGATTACTTTATATCACCTGTAGAGAAAGTAAAACTATGACCATACAATTCTGATGGTCGAGCACTTAAAGTGGGAGGGCTCATGCATATTTAGTTGACAAGTCATCATAAGAGCCCTAGCTGGAGCCATCATTTGTCGGTATACTCCTGTCAACATCGGGAAAATGGGTCAAAGACTCAAAATCTTACTTCCCCTATGTATCAGCTATTAACTGCATTATAATGTGTATCTACCAAATTAACAAAAAAAAAAAATATTTGACATGACTCATTATCTGCATTATAATGTGTTTATGAATGAACGAAACACTATAATATAGTTAAGTTATAGACTTCCTTGAGAAGAGCCAAGCATATCATTGAATCCATACAGAAACCAACAACATGTTGAATCGGGCTTGTTTGAATCAGTTGAAAAAAGCCTTTGTGATTGAGTAGACATCCATTGAACTCACAAAATTTATTTACTCCAAGTTGAATATCCAAACAGTTAAATGACAATCTTATTTTACATAAAATTTACTATACATCAGAGAAGAAGAATAATATAAACACACCTGGTCAGAGCCCAAACAAGTTAAAGACACGAGAAAGAATTAATACCAGTGAAGCAACCTCATTTGGATAGCATTGTAAAAGGCACTCCAAAAGCTCAAAACAAAGCTGCAAGAGAATTAGGGGACGTGAAAGTAAGCAATTATATTTAAACAAAATCATTAGCTATGCATACAGCAAACTAATTTCTTTTCTTCAACTTATTGGGCATTAAGAATGACATTTGCTTGTCTACCTTTCTGTCCTGTTGAGCTAAAGATTGCACCGGTACGTTCTCTCTGTAAGACTGAGCAATGACTTTTGCATCACTGGCAGAGACCATTCCGACATTAACTTGTCTCCTCAGCAGTGCTAAGCAACCAACAAGTGCACCACGTAAAGCTTTCCAATCTGACTGATAGAAAGACAATATCACCAATTTACATTGTGAAACCAAAATATGAGATTCTAAAGCAAAGGTTACAAAGTAAAAACAAAGAAATGCCCACCCACCAGTCTGTCTGTGAAGAATCCTATCAAGCTATGAATAGTTCCATTATCTAGTGGCTTTGATGAAAGACCTGTATGAACTTTTGCCAAATTATTAACTGCATTATAATGTGTATCGGCTATTACTTACCCTATGATTCTCATTATCATCATCTTGATTCTCATTATCATATTTTTAATGGAGGATGACATTATCATATATATGTTGATTACTGCAGCATTTAGAAAATCAGTTACAATTTGACATGACCATGGAGCTGTGATTTTAAGTGGTGCACATATTCATAATCCATAACAATATAGTTAGAAAACAACAACATACTCAATTTATAACACATCTGGAATTCAATCTCGTTAAGGAAAAAGACAATTACCTTGCTGTTAGCAGCTGCATACTTCAGGGTTAGAATCATACTACACGATTTAGAATCACCGATCTAGTTACTACTTCCAGCAATCCTCTCACTCTTAAACACTCTCATACTCAATCAAAAAGAGAGAGAGAAAGGAGAGAAACTGCGGCTAGGGTTCCATTTCCTTTATATATTCATACTTATGCGGTGAAATGACGTGTTTGTCCATGCTTTTTAGGGTTTAGGGTTTATAGTTTAAGGTTTAGGGTTCGGTTTTGTGAAAATTTGGTTGTACGATGTGGCCATGATCATCATAAACCTTATGTTTCTGCACAATCCCGAATGGTGCTTGCAGAAGCTGATGGTGGGTTATCCTCCTCTCGGCCTGCAATAACAAAGGCGACCGGGATGTTCCGGTCTTTCCTCCTCCGAAGCTTTAGTCAGTATCTTGTTGAATATAATTGATGAGGGTAGTTAATGGTACCTGACAAGCCGGTGGCTGGGCCATATTTATGGCCCAGAGTGGGTTCTCTTCTCTACTTGAAAACCGATGTGGGATAATTGCCTCTGCTACTACTTCAAATGCCCAGCTCCCTTATGCCTTCTGGAACCGCTCCCGGCCCAATGCCGCCAACGAGGTCGGGCCCGGCCCATACAAACGGACGGGACGAGAACCCCACGGTGGGCTCTGCTGTCTTGACCGTGGGGTGTTGGTGCTTGCTGGTTTACGGGCTTGGGAGGTTGTTTTATGCACAACCTGTCACGCCCCGACTCTTAAATTTTACCTTAATTACTAGCACTGTGGTAATAAGAATTTTACCGTCTTCGTCATTGAATTTATAGTCCTAAAGTCCCTAGAGGTGTATTGAGGGACGAATATTTCAAAAGAATTATTCGAAGGAAGAAAATGTGACGACGGTAAAAATGGTAAATTTTTAGCTAGTAAAAGGTAATTTTTATTGAGGTATTATTTTGGGGTGTTAAATTTTGGATTGGGTATAAGTGGTGTTGGATCGGGCCTTTATTTTGGGTCCAAGCCCGTTTTTCTTTTTCTCTCTTTTCTCACTCTCTCCTGCTCCCGCACCCGAGCTCCTCCCTGCCGGATTTTCCGACCGCCGCCGTCCGGCCGCCCTAGACCGCCGCACCGGTCCCAAACGATCTGTCTCCGACCCAGCTGCAGTCCTAGACCGGTGGCAGCCTCCCTAGCGCCGCCGTGAAGGAGGAATCGACGCCGAAAGCCCCGACTGCCGAAAGCTTTTTTTTCGCCGGAACTCCTTCCTCAGGCCGCCATATCCGGCGAGCCTTGGCTCAAAAGGAAGCCCTCCTCCCGTGCTTCAATCCCTCCAAAAGGCTCCCTCCATCTCGAGCTAGGTAAGGAGAAATCGGTATTTGAAATTCTAGGGTTTTTTTGTGTGTTTGTGTTCGATTGACATGGTTAGGCTTAGAATTGGAGTTGGTGGTAGTTAGGAATGTTGTAGAGGAAGTTGAGAGGAAGGTGCTGTCAAATTTTGGTGAGCATTGGAGGTCGCCGGAGTTGGTCGCCGGCCGCCGGCGCCGCCGCCGAGAAAATGTTTTTGGTGGAGAATATTATGAGGAGTTTAATGGAATGAGTTCTAGAATTTTTGGAGGAGTTTTGGATAGGTTTTAGAATTTGTTAAGTTTGGTATTTTTGGCGGATTAATAAGTTAAAATCCGGCCATTGGATTATTTTTGATGATTAGGACGTTGGAAGGTGTTTTTGAGGATGTCGGTATTTTTGGAGATTTGTGGTTGGCAGTAAAGTTAAGATTTAGGACGATAGGCATGGTTGAGCGCGGGAAGCTCATATTTAATTATGCCTATTTTCTTTGAACGTTGGGATTTATTTAAGGAATTATTTATGTTTTGGAACAGGACGCGAGGAGGCTCAAGCAGAGGAGACCTCCGACCAACGTCAGGCTTAGGCCTAAGTTGTGAGTGGATCTTTGTTTTTAAATAATGTTTTATTGTTGAATAATTTCCTTTGTTGGAATTTATCGTGAATTGAGAATTTCAGTGATTTTACTCATTTTATTTAACGTTTATGAGTATAGTATGTATATGAGAGAACGCTAGCTAGCAATACGTGATTCCCCTCATAATGAGGAAAAATGCCATTATGAGGTGACGTGAGCGTTAGACGCCAGCGTCGCAGCCCTGTACGACTTTTACTTTCTGAGTTCATTCTATGTTTTTAGATTCATTCATAGAATTCGTACAGGGAGTAAGCACGTATAAATACCACTCGGTCGTTTCCCCCATACTGAGGAAAAATGCCATTATGGGGTGACGTGCGCGTTAGACGCGAGCGTAGTAGCCTGGTATGACTATCTACTTTCAAGCTTATTCATAGATAACATACATGGAGTAGACGGGTGTGAATACATACTGATATAAATATATAATTTTAGCCTGAGAGGCTGTATTTGTTTAAGATTTAGAGACTAGCCAGAACTAGTCGTGTCCTTGAAAGTGTTTCTTGGGGAAATATTATTGCTTGTCGAGATTATTTTGTCCACTCACGCTGACGTGATTAAATATTTTCCCCTGGGCTTTTCCTGCGCTTTTAATTGCCTAGTCTGCAGAGTTCGGGTGGGGTCTAGAAGGAGACGAAGAGGCATAGTCACCCACATTTTCACTACTGTTCGCCAGTAGGTTATCTGTTTAACCCACTAGGATTTTCTTCAGCTTCCGTTGTCTTTCATATAGTAGCTCTGAAAACTTTCGGAAAAATAATTGTGTATTATTTTATTCAGTTATTTGGTTTAAAGTGAAGATTAATATTTTGGTTAAGAGGGTGTTCTATATATTTTTCCGGGTTAGGGTTGTCCATTTTCAAGGGAGGTTTGCCGAGTCCTTCGGTAAATTTTCCTTGGAGGTGGTCCTCGTAGGACTTACCTCGGGTTTCAGGGTGAAATTCGGGGTGGGTCTTGACAGTTGGTATCAGAGCTCTAGGTTTCATTTCCTGCCTCCATAATACTATTATATTTGCCTAAGAAGCACGTAGTTCCTATAGAGTGGTGGTCCGACCGCGGCGGATTCACTAGCATTTTATGCTTTGGATACTATGTGTTATTGGGTATATGTGATAGTTCTGCTAGTCTTATTTATAGACTACTAAATATCTCCTTCCTCAGGTACTATGCCTCCTAGACGCCGACCCCGGGTAGCTACCTTGACCAACGCGAATGAGGGTGATGAGGTCAGAGGATTAGTTGATTCCATTGGGAGTATGCTGAGGGGTGTTTTAGACAGGGTTCAGCACCCACAGTCTGTGAGGAAGAAGGATGTCTTCGATGCTGGGGCAATTGAGTTCAAGGGTGCCAAGGGACCCCTTGATGCATATACGTGGGTAGACAAGATGGAAAAGGCTTTCGAGAGCACTGATATACCGGAAGAAAAGAAAGTAAAGATGGCAGTGACTTTTCTGGATGACTCTGCACATCATTGGTGGACTCTCGCTAGCAGAAATAATGGTGGTGCTCAGGACATGACTTGGGAGCAGTTTAAGACGCTCTTCTTAGGTCAGTATTTCAGTCATGCTCATCGTATCAGGATCCAGTCGGATTTTCTGAACATGAAGAAAATGGATGATGAGGGTGTCATCGAGTTTGAGCAGAGGTTCACTACCTTGAGCGACCATGTGCCATATTTGGTTCCTAATGAGAGGACCAGGATTGACATGTTCATTGGAGCACTTGGCGGAGTGTACGCCGAGAAGATGACCGGTGTCATTTACCCGACCTTTCTTGATGCGGTTACTGCAACCATGGCCATCGAGACCAGGAGGACTTATAGTGCACGGCCCCGAGATTTCGGTGGTCCCAGCCAGGGTCCATCGAAGAAGGCCGCTTCATCATCCGCTTCTGGATCTTCAGCGGGTAGTGGCAGTAGTGGAGGATCAGGTTCTGGATCTCGGAGTAGATTTAGACGACATTACCGGAGACCTTTCAGGAGCCAGTTGGGTAGGCAGCAGACCAGTCAGTTTAGTGCTGGTGGTAGTTCCCAAGGGGGATCATCTGGTGGTCATACGTTTTCCTTTGGCCAGCAGCAGTCATCTGGATGCTTTGAGTGTTGTGGTCTTGACATTTCAGGAGAGACTGTCCTTTGTTGGCACAGAGGACCGCCCCTACTCAGCCAGTCGGTCAGTCTTCAGCTAGAGGTTCCAGTGGTGGTTCAGCAGCCAGGGGTGGTTCTCAGCAGAGTGGTGGTCAGCGTGGATGTCTCATGACTCGCGCTAGACTTTATGCTATGACCCAGCAGGAGGGTCGTACTTCTCCAGATGTCATCATTGGTACATCATTAATTTTTGGCCAGCCAGCATTTACTTTAATTGACCTTGGAGCTACGCATTCATTTATGTCTAGTAGATTCGCTCTCCATGCCAATGTGCCATCATCGTCTCTTCCAGGCGAGTGGCATGTATCTCTTCCCTCTGGTGAGGCGATGAGAATAGATTGGGTGTTTAGTGGTTGTGAAGTGCTAGTAGAGGGATTTAATTTCAAGGCAGAATTAATTCCTCTAAATATTGTGGAGTTTGATGTGATCTTGGGGATGGACTTTTTGGAGACTTACAGAGCTATGGTAGATTGTTTCCGAAAAGAAGTGGTACTTCGGAGTCCAGATGGATTTGAGGTTGTTTTTCAGGGAGAAAGGGATGTGATTTCGAGCTGCCTGATATCAGCTGTGGCCGCCAGGAAATTGTTAAATAAAGGCTGTCAGGCATTTCTAGCTCATGTTGTGGATATAAGAATAGGAGTGTTGGAAGTAGGGGATATTTCTGTAGTAAGAGAGTTTCCGGATGTGTTTCCCGAGGAGTTGCCTGGTTTGCCTCCTGTAAGGGAGATAGATTTTTCTATCGAGTTACTTCTTGGAACTAGACCTATCTCTCAGACACCTTACAGAATGGCTCCAGCGGAATTAAAGGAGTTGAAGACTCAATTGCAGGAGTTGGTAGACAAGGGTTTTATTCGGCCTAGCATGTCTCCATGGGGTGCCCCGGTGTTGTTTGTTAAGAAGAAAGATGGTACCATGAGACTATGCATTGATTATAGGAAGCTTAATCAAGTCACAGTGAAGAATAAGTATCCATTGCCGCGCATTGATGATTTGTTTGATCAGTTGAGGGGTGCTTCTGTTTTCTCAAAGATTGATTTGAGATCGAGTTATCATCAGTTGCGGATCCGGGAGAGTGATGTAGCCAAGATTGCCTTTCGATCACGGTATGGTCATTATGAGTTTGTAGTGATGCCTTTTGGACTTACTAATGCACCCGCGGCGTTCATGGATCTCATGAATAGGGTGTTTAGTCCATATCTTGATCGGTTCGTGATCGTATTCATAGATGATATTTTGGTATACTCAAAAAGTGAGAAGGAGCATGCCAAACATCTAAGATTGATTTTGCGGACTTTGAGAAATGCTCAGTTGTTTGCCAAGTTCAATAAGTGTGAATTTTGGCTGGATAAAGTGGGATTCTTGGGTCATGTAGTTTCAGCGGAAGGTGTTAGTGTGGATCCCCAGAAAGTGGAAGCAGTGTCCAGTTGGAGAAGACCCGCCTCTGTGACGGAGATTCGTAGTTTCTTGGGGTTAGCAGGTTATTATCGGCGATTTGTGCAAGACTTTTCAAAGATTGCAGCTCCACTAACAAGGTTGACCAGGGAGGCAGTCAAGTTTGAATGGGCAAATCAGTGTGAGCAAAGTTTTCAAGAATTATAGAATCGCCTAACTAGTGCTCCTGTTTTGGCGCTTCTGGATGATAGTGGGGAGTACGTAGTTTACTGTGATGCTTCTAGACGAGGTCTAGGCGGAGTGTTGATGCAGCATGATTGAGTGATTGCCTACG
Organism: Fragaria iinumae; assembly: GCA_009720345.1. NCBI lineage: Eukaryota > Viridiplantae > Streptophyta > Magnoliopsida > Rosales > Rosaceae > Fragaria > Fragaria iinumae. Next base: position 9,488,820 of record CM019122.1, on the reverse strand, counting down.
CTTCTAGGCAACTGAAGCCGCATGAGGTGAATTATCCCACCCATGATCTAGAGCTTGCAGTAGTATTTTTTACTCTCAAGTTGTGGAGACACTATCTTTATGGAGCCAAGTGTCAGATTTTTACCGATCACAAGAGTCTTCGGTATGTGTTCACTCAAAGGGAGTTGAATATGAGGCAGAGAAGGTGGATGGAGTTGATCAATGACTATGATTGCACTATTGAGTATCATCCTGGAAAAGCTAATGTGGTAGCTGATGCTCTTAGTCGAAATCCCACTATATCTTTGTCTCACCTAAGGATGGTTCGAGTTCCACTTCTTTGTGAGTTGCGAGCTACAGGGGTGGATTTGGCGGTGGATGAAGTAGGTGCCTTGGTAGCTAGTTTCCATGTGAGGCCAGTTTTGGTGGATAAAGTGCGTGAGGCGCAGTATAATGATCCTTCCATAGTTCAGTTGATGGAAAGAGCAGCGAATGGAACAGCCGTGGATTTTTCGGTAAGAAGAGATGGAACCTTGTTGTTCAAAAATAGGCTTTGTGTTCCAAAGAGGAATGAAGAGTTAAAGAAAGAGATTTTAGAGGAAGCTCATAGTTCTGCATGTGCTGCTCATCCGGGTAGTACAAAAATGTATCGGACTTTGAAGGATTATTATTGGTGGCCTAACATGAAGAGGGAAATTGCAGCTTTTGTGAGTAGGTGTCTGATTTGCCAGCAGGTGAAGGCTGAAAGGCAGAAACCTTCAGGATTGCTAGAGCCGTTGCCGATTCCAGTGTGGAAGTGGGACCACATCACCATGGATTTTGTTTTCAGTTTACCTTGTACCCGTGAAGGGCATGACAGAGTTTGGGTGATTGTGGATAGACTCACTAAATCTGCACATTTCTTACCGGTAGGAAAGAAGTATACACTGGATAGATTGGCGGAGCTTTATGTGAATGAGATCGTAAGACTTCATGGCGTACCTGAATCCATAGTGTCAGATCGGGATCCTAGATTTGCTTCGAAATTCTGGGGAGCTCTTCAGGCAGCATTAGGTACCCGACTACACTTCAGCACTGCTTTTCATCCTCAGACTGATGGACAATCAGAGAGGACTATCCAGACTTTGGAGGATATGTTGAGATCTTGTGCCTTGCAGTTCAGGGGGAGTTGGGATAAGAACCTATCTTTGATGGAGTTTGCTTATAACAACAGTTTCCATTCGAGTATTGGTATGGCACCTTTTGAGGCACTGTATGGGAAACAGTGTCGTACACCTTTATGTTGGAATGAAGTCGGAGAAAGAGAGCTTTGTGGTCCTGAGATTATCCATGACACAAATGAGAATATCAAGGTGGTTAGAGATAGACTCAAGGCCGCTCAGAGTAGGCAAAAGAGTTATGCAGATATCCGCAGGAAGGACCTTGAGTTTCAAGTGGGTGATTGGGTGTTCCTGAAACTATCTCCTTGGAAAGGGGTAGTACGTTTCGGTAAGCGTGGGAAGCTTAGTCCGAGGTATATCGGGCCTTATGAGATAATAGAGCGAGTTGGCTCTCTGGCCTATCGGTTGGTGTTGCCTCCGGAGTTGTCCAAGATACATAATGTGTTTCATGTATCCATGCTTCGCAAGTATATTGCCGATCCTTCTCATGTGCTTGAAGAGCAGCCGATTAGTTTGCAGAAGGATTTGTCCTACGAAGAGGAGCCGGTTCAGATTCTTGACCGAAAGGAGCAAGTGCTTAGGAACAAGACAATTCCGCTTGTCAAAGTGCTTTGGAGAAGCCATCAAGTAGAGGAAGCTACTTGGGAATCAGAGGAGCAAATGAGACAACAGTATCCCTATCTCTTTGAGTAGTGTGTTTGTAAATTTCGAGGACGAAATTTTTATAAGGAGGGGAGAATTGTCACGCCCCGACTCTTAAATTTTACCTTAATTACTAGCACTGTGGTAATAAGAATTTTACCGTCTTCGTCATTGAATTTATAGTCCTAAAGTCCCTAGAGGTGTATTGAGGGACGAATATTTCGAAAGAATTATTCGAAGGAAGAAAATGTGACGACGGTAAAAATGGTAAATTTTTAGCTAGTAAAAGGTAATTTTTATTGGGGTATTATTTTGGGGTGTTGAATTTTGGATTGGGTATATGTGGTGTTGGACCGGGCCTTTATTTTGGGTCCAAGCCCGTTTTTCTTTTTCTCTCTTTTCTCTCTCTCTCCCCCGCTCCCGCACCCGAGCTCCTCCCTGCCGGATTTTCCGACCGCCCGACCGCCGCCGTCCGGCCGCCCCAGACCGCCGCACCGGTCCCAAACGATCGGTCTCCGACCCAGCTGCAGTCCTAGACCGGTGGCAGCCTCCCTAGCGCCGCCGTGAAGGAGGAATCGACGCCGAAAGCCCCGACTGCCGAAAGCTTTTTTTTCGCGGAACTCCTTCCTCAGGCCGCCATATCCGGCGAGCCTTGGCTCAAAAGGAAGCCCTCCTCCCGTGCTTCAATCCCTCCAAAGGGCTCCCTCCATCTCGAGCTAGGTAAGGAGAAATCGGTATTTGAAATTCTAGGGTTTTTTTGTGTGTTTGTGTTCGATTGACATGGTTAGGCTTAGAATTGGAGTTGGTGGTAGTTAGGAATGTTGTAGAGGAGGTTGAGAGGAAGGTGCTGTCAAATTTTGGTGAGCATTGGAGGTCGCTGGAGTTGGTCGCCAGCCGCCGGCGCCGGCGCCGAGAAAATGTTTTTGGTGGAGAATATTATGAGGAGTTTAATGGAATGAGTTTTAGAATTTTTGGAGGAGTTTTGGATAGGTTTTGGAATTTGTTAAGTTTGGTATTTTTGGCGGATTAATAAGTTAAAATCCGGCCATTGGATTATTTTTGATGATTAGGGCGTTGGAAGGTGTTTTTGAGGATGTCGGTATTTTTGGAGATTTGTGGTTGGCAGTAAAGTTAAGATTTAGGACGATAGGCATGGTTGAGCGCGGGAAGCTCATATTTAATTATGCCTATTTTCTTTGAACGTTGGGATTTATTTAAGGAATTATTTATGTTTTGGAACAGGACGCGAGGAGGCTCAAGCAGAGGAGACCTCCGACCAACGTCAGGCTTAGGCCTAAGTTGTGAGTGGATCTTTGTTTTTAAATAATGTTTTATTGTTGAATAATTTCCTTTGTTGGAATTTATCGTGAATTGAGAATTTCAGTGATTTTACTCATTTTATTTAACGTTTATGAGTATAGTATGTATATGAGAGAACGCTAGCTAGCAATACGTGATTCCCCTCATAATGAGGAAAAATGCCATTATGAGGTGACGTGAGCGTTAGACGCCAGCGCCGCAGCCCTGTACGACTTTCTACTTTCTTAGTTCATTCTATGTTTTTAGATTCATTCATAGAATTCGTACAGGGAGTAAGCACGTATAAATACCACTCGGTCGTTTCCCCCATACTGAGGAAAAATGTCATTATGGGGTGACGTGCGCGTTAGACGCGAGCGTAGTAGCCTGGTATGACTATCTACTTTCAAGCTTATTCATAGATAGCATACATGGAGTAGACGGGTGTGAATACATACTGATATAAATATATAATTTTAGCCTGAGAGGCTGTATTTGTTTAAGATTTAGAGACTAGCCAGAACTAGTCGTGTCCTTGAAAGTGTTTCTTGGGGAAATATTATTGCTTGTCGAGATTATTTTGTCCACTCACGCTGACGTGATTAAATATTTTCCCCTGGGCTTTTCCTTCGCTTTTAATTGCCCAGTCTGCAGAGTTCGGGTGGGGTCTAGAAGGAGACGACGAGGCATAGTCACCCACATTTCCACTACTGTTCGCCAGTAGGTTATCTGTTTAACCCACTAGGATTTTCTTCAGCTTCCGTTGTCTTTCATATAGTAGCTCTGAAAACTTTCGGAAAAATAATTGTGTATTATTTTATTCAGTTATTTGGTTTAAAGTGAAGATTAATATTTTGGTTAAGAGGGTGTTCTATATATTTTTCCGGGTTAGGGTTGTCCATTTTCAAGGGAGGTTTGCCGAGTCCTTCGGTAAATTTTCCTTGGAGGTGGTCCCCGCAGGACTTACCTCGGGTTTCAGGGTGAAATTCGGGGTGGGTCTTGACACAACCGACTACAAGTCTCCCCAAGTTCCCGTTCAAGACATCTTGAGTGGGGACTTGGGTTTAGGGTGTTGCTAAAATAAGCTCGTAGACCAGTATATAATTTTGGATGGGTCCCGCCCATAGTCCCCCTAAGTCAGGACTCATGACGTGAGTTGAACGGGTGTTACGAATTCCGAGTCTACTTTTCTTGTTTTCTTCGCTCAAGACTGACATTTACCGGGCGAGCTGTGGAGTCCGCCCAACGCAAGGACTGAAATTGTCACGCGAGCTGTGGAGTTTCCTCCGTGCACAAGGACTATAATTGTCACGCGAGCTGTGGAGTTTGCTCCGTGCACAAGGGCTATAATTGTCACGCGAGCTGTGAAATTCGCTCCGCGCACAAGGACTATAATTGTCACGCGAGCTGAGAAGTTCGCTCCGCGGACAAGGACGATCTCAGTGACATACGCGAGATGGGTGTTGTACCTGGGTGTTACATCATGTGTTACTACTCGAGTGACGGGGTGTTAACGCCGTCCGTGGTTTATCAAGTCACTTGCTCCGTTTTTAAAGGGATGATATAAAATTCGTCTTTCGGTTGATTACTTATGCCTATTGGGGGAACTCAGCCAAGGTGGTTTTTTTTTACTTCGTACGATCTCGGTGGCTCTCACCCGAGATGGATCTTACACTTGGTCTTACGATCTCGGTGACATTCACCCGAGATGGGTCTTGCACTTGTGATCTCGGTGACTCTCACCCGAGATGGATCTTACACTTGGTCTTATGATCTCGGTGACATTCACCCGAGATGGATCTTGCACTTGTGATCTCGGTGACTCTCACCCGAGACCGAGATGGGTCTTACTCTTGGTCTTATGGTCTCGGTGACTTTCACCCGAGATGGGTCTTGCACTTGTGATCTCGGTGACTCTCACCCGAGATGGGTCTTACTCTTGGTCTTATGGTCTCGGTGACTTTCATCCGAGATGGGTCATGCACTTGTGATCTCGGTGACTCTCACATGAGATGGGTCTTACTCTTGGTCTTATGGTCTCGGTGACTTTCACCGGAGATGGGTCTTGCACTAATGATCTCGGGGATTCTCACCCGAGATGGGTCTTACACTTCTTGAGGTTTGTGCGTTGCTGTGGTAGGGGCATTAAATGCATGTTCGCCAGATGTCAAGATATTCCTGGTGATAACTGCCAAGCAATTAATGCACGTCGCTTCATTCTTTCCTTCTTCAAGAAGCTACGGTGGTTTAAGCCACGTGGCATCATCCTGCGGTTTGATCGAATGGCTAGGGGTGACTCGTTTTCATTTACTATTTTTTTAATGCTTCGGTTCGTGGATCGAGGCGACTGCTCACTGGTTCAGTATAAACTCTTCCCCCCCCCTTTGCGTCTTCACTTATTCTCACTCTGGTCGCTCTGTTCACTCGGTTTCTCTCTGCTTTCTCTCTGTTTTTCTCTGCTTTCTCTCTGCTTCTCTTTCAGTTCTCTGCCTTCGCCGCGTCCTGTCGCTCTTCCGCCGCCGATCCTACGATTGCGAGGTGTTACCGGACCTCTGAGTTTCCGGCATTGCTACTGCGTCGACAATCTGGTAAGTTTCTGCTCTACTTTTGCTTCGTTCTGCTGCACTCTGTCTAGGCCTCTACTTTTACCTCTGTTTTTGCTTCTCTGCGCTGTGTTGCTTGTGTGTTTTTGGGTAGAACTGGGAATGTTAGCGTTCTATGGATTTCTGGGTGGAACCTGTGTTAACTTTGAATTAATGCGTACTCCCGGCGGCGCGTACTGATAGATCTTAGGGTTTGTTATGCTAGGGTAGATGGACTCCCGAAGTTCGACCGATCTAAGCGGAGCGAGTACATCCTCTCGGCCGATAGTGGACAACAACGAGAGGATGGAAGAGTACCTTAGTCTATCAACCCGCCCGGGGGAATCATCTCCAACCAAGCCTGCCGAGTTACACAAAGTGCACCAGAGATGTCGATTGGGTCTCGGGTGTCACACCCCGACTCTTAAATTTTACCTTAATTACTAGCATTGTGGTAATAAGAATTTTATCGTCTTCGTCATTGAACTTATAGTCCTAAAGTCCCTAGAGGTGTGTTGAGGGACGAATATTTCGAAAGAATTATTCGAATGAAGAAAATGTGACGACGGTAAAAATGGTAAATTTTAGCTAGTAAAAGGTAATTTTTATTGGGGTATTATTTTTGAGGTGTTAATTTTGGAGTGGGTTTTTATTGGTGGGTTGAAACCGGTTTGGGCCAAGCCCAATTTTCCTCTCTCTCTTTTCTCTCTCCTCCCTCCCGATTCTCTCTCCCTCTCCCTCCGCCCGGAAAAGTTTCCCGAGCCCGACCGCCGCCGTCCGGCCGCCCCAGACCGCCGCACCAGTCCCAATCGATCAGTCTCCGACCCAGCTTCCGTTCTAGACCGGTGACATCCTCCCTAGCGCCGCCGTGAAGGAGAAAACAACCCCGAAAGCTCCGACTGCCGGTTTGGTTTTCTCGCCGGAACTCTCTCCTCCGGCCGCCATAGCTGGCGATCCTTGGCTCAAAAGGAAGCCCTCCTCCCGTGCTCCAATCTCTCCAAAGGATTCGCTCCCTCTTGAGCTAGGTAAGGAGAAATCGGTAAAGGAAATTCTAGGGTTTTTATGGTTGTTTGCATTCGATTGACATGGTTAGGTTTAGAATTGGAGTTTGTGCTAGTTAGGAATGTTGTAGAGGAGGTTGAGAGGAAGGTGCTGTCAAATTTTGGTGAGCATTGTAGGTCGCCGGCCGCCGCTGCCGGCGGAGCCGCCGCTGAAAAATTGTTTTTGGTGGAGATTTTTATGAGTTTAATGGATTGAGTTTCAGAATTTTTGGAGGAGTTTAGGATAGGTTTGGAGATTGTTAAGTTTGGTATTTTTGGCGGATTAATATGTTAAAAATCCGGCCATTGGATTGTTTATGGTTAGAAAGGTAGAAGGTGCTTTTGAGGATGTCGGAAAAATTGTGGAGATTTATGGCTGGCAGTGAAGTAAAAATTTAGGGCGATAGGCATGGTTGAGCGCGAGAAACTCATATTTAATTATGCCTATTTTCTTTAAGCGTCGGTGGTTTATTTAAGGATTTATTTATGTTTTGGAACAGGATGTGAGGAGGCCCGAGCGGAAGAAACATCCGACCGACATCAGGCTTAGGCCTAATTTGTGAGTGGACCTTTGTTTTTAAATAATGTTTTATTGTTGAATAATTTCTTCTGTTGGAATTTAACCTGATTTGAGAATTTCGGTGTTTATACCCATTTATTGACGTTTATGAGAATACTATGTATATAAGTAAACGCTAGCTAGCAATACGTGATTTCCCCCTATAATGAGGAAAAATGTCATTATAGGGTGACGTGAGCGTTAGACGCAAGCGTCGTAGCCTTGTACGACTTTCTATTTGTTTTGTATTCATTCCTAGAATTCGTACAAGGAGTAAGCACGTATATATATATATATATATATACACACTCGTGCGATTCCCCCATAATGAGGAAAAATGTCATTATGGGGTGACGTGAGCGGTAGACGCGAGCGTAGTAGCCTTGTATGAATTTCTGTTTTTCTTTTATTCCTTCAAAGAAATCATACAAGGAGTAGACGAGTGCATATACATACTGATATATTTAATTTTAGCCTGAGAGGCTGTATTTGTTTAAGTTTTGGAGACTAGCCGGAACTAGTTGTGTCCTTGAAAGTTTTCTTGGGGAAATATTTGTTTGGCGAGATTACTTTTGTCCACTCACTCTGACGTAATTAAATATTTTCCCCTGGGCTTTTCCTTCGTTTTTAAATGCCCAGTCTGCAGAGTTCGGGTGGGGTCTAGAAGGAGGCGACGAGGCATAGTCACCCACATTTTCGCTACTGTTCGCCAATAGGTTATCCGTTTAACCTACTAGGATTTTTATCAGCTTCCGTTGTCTTTCTTGTAGTAGCTCTGAATACTTTCGATAAAATAATTGTGTATTATTTTATTCGGTTATTTGGATTGAGTTGAATCTTGATATTTTGGTTAAGAGGGTGTTCTATATTTTTCCGGGTTAGGGTTGTCCATTTTCAAGGGAGGTTTGCTGAGTTCTTCGGTAAATTTTCCTTGGAGGTGGTCCCCGCAGGACTTACCTCGGGTTTCAGGGTGAAATTCGGAGTGGGTCTTGACATCGAGGGTTTTCCATGGCGTCCCGATGACCAATGTCGCAAGCTCGATAAGGCGATATATCTTGGAGGATGGCACCATGTGCGACGAGCCCGGGGGTAGCATGTCTCCGACCGAGATAGAACAATTCCGTGAAGACTGGGGGATCCCGCCCTCGGTTACCCTGCACGGCTTGTACGAGGGCGAGCTGCCGTGCTGCCCGAGAGACGGTTTCGTGGCGGTGCACGAGCACATGTTTAGGAATGGTTTCTCCCTCCCGCTTCCTCAGTGCGTGCAGTACCTGCTGAGCATGCTTCAGCTTGCTCCTGGGCAGATTCCCCCCAACCAATGGCGCCAGTTGTTGTCTCTATGTTGTCAGTACTACTTGTCCGAGATGGGTTGGCCGACCACTAATGAATTCTGCGCCATGTACCGCCTCTTGTACTCGAAGAAGCGGAATTGCCGAGGGTGTGTTTCGTTTGCTGCCCGGGATTACTTGCCTCCCGTCACTAATCTCCCGACGTCCATAAATAACCATTGGTGTGCAAAGGTCGTGCTTGCCGGCGGTCGATGGCAAAGAAACTGTCCGATGTACGTTGTGCCCAATCGGTTTAGATATATTCGGGAGCAGTCCTTCTCGCTGTCAGAGATCGAGAAGCGACATAACGGGCAGATATATGCGACCTGGCTCTCGGATGAGAATCGAAGCTTGTACAACCTGACCCGGTGGGCTATCCTGGTTCACTGTGAACTCGGCCGTATGCCTGGTGGGGTTTCAAATTAGCGTTGCTTGTTTTCTGTTCTCGCTTTTCATTGACCTTTTATTCTTGGTACCCGTGATCTTGACTGTTGGTTTTATTTTCAGCTAGAATACCCAGGCGAAAACACCGTGAGTCACACCCGAGCGATATGGAGTCCGACATGGATTTGCTGAGCAAACTCTTGGAGGTCGGGAAAAAGGCCTCCCGCACTGTGGTGGATCTTGCAGACGAACCTGCCCGTGTCTCGGATGAAGCTGTGCTTCTGGAGATACCCGATGAAGGATATGGGAAACCGCCTTCGGACAAAGAGGGGCCCGCCAAGACCGGTGACGTGGTCAACATCCATTTGGGCGAGAAGAGGAAGAAACCGTCATCTAAGAAATCGAAGTCCTAGCGAGATGAAGGCGTGACTTTGACGGGATTGAGTGTCTCTGGCGCCTCGCCACCTCGGAAGAAGCAGAAGGGTGCCAGTTTCTCGGCCAGGAACCCAATTTCAATGAGCGCTCTCGCTTCGACACTTCCTCAAATTCGGAAGACCCCCATCCGGCAGATCTTGGACGAGTATGGGTGCGCGGACGAAAAATTTGTCTGTGCCATGGTGGGTGACCTGAAGGGTATTGAGTTGGACCCGATCAAGGTCGGGTCCAGCACTCCTCAAGAGAACCGACAGTATGCCCGGGAGACAATGATGAGGGTAATCTTCTCCCGAGTATTGTTGATGTTCAGTCACTGTTCGGGATGTTGAACTAACTTTATTTGCTTGCAGGCTCTCTTTGTTGTCTATGCCATTGACGCCAGCGAGGATTCCAACGAGATGAAAGAACATCCGGCCAGTCTGAAAGGCCAAATCAGCTATCTCGGGGCGGAGAGGAAGAAAATAGAGAAGGACTTGGAGGCCGAGAGGAAGGAGAAACGCTCGTTGGCCGACAAGCTGGCCAAACTTAGCCTCCACACCAAAGAGCTGGAGGGAAAAGCTGAAAGGGTGATCGCGTTGGAGTGCGACATAGACGCGCTTCAGCGGGAGAATGTGAAGCTGCGGTCTAGGCTGAAGGAGAGGGACGATCAGATAGCGGATCTGCAAAGCCAGATCCCCGCACAAGGCGAGCTTGTCGTTGCCCGGTTCAAAGAGTCGGAGGAGCTGAAGGCTATGCTCAAAGCCGCCCGGGAGAGTGGCATTACCGAGAAATTCAGTGTCTGGAGCCGCCTTGGGTACCTGGACAAGGCCAAGATGACGGCCGACTTGCTCGTTGCCCAAGAGGCCAAAGAGAGGGAGGCCAACTCCAGTGCCACGGCCGAGAAAGAACCTGAGACAGGTGAGTCGTTTGGGAGAGTTGCTGAAGAAGGAATTGGCGGAGAGGATGACTTGGCTGAATAGTCCGGGGATGAGGGAGAGGATCTCGGCCAGGCATAGGCTGTAATTTATTTTGGTTGCCCTTGCTTTTGTAAAACAATGGCCTCGTGCCGTATCCCGGTGATCACACATCCCGGTTGTTTTTCTAAATACCCATTGGTGGTATACCCCCGGCATCCTGGGTTTTAATTTATTATGCCTTGGCTAACCTTATTACTTGCGTCGCCGTGTTATATACAATTTGTTTTATGCATGTCCCGCTTGGTGTTACTGTGGGACTTCAATAACTTTTGCCTCGAGGATGATTACTTATCCCCTTCGACGTTACTCAGGATTGTATTGACTTATGCCTCCCGGTGGATTACCTATCATTAGAGTTTGAATTTAACTTTCCACTCTTATATTCATTCAAAATGAATGGAGGCATCCTCCGGGACTGGGTGTTTCTTTTCTTCTCCCGAGGACAGTAACACTTACAACTGTACTTGTTACAAAAATGGAAAGGACCTCGGTCCTTCATACGGGGTAGAGTTTGAGGTGCTCCGTGTTCCAGGGCCGCCCAGTGACTACCCCATCCTGGTCCCGGAGAAAGAAAGTTGATGGGCCAACCTCTTCAATGATCTCGTACGGTCCCTCCCAGGTTGGGTCCAGGGCCGCCGTCTTTGTCATGATTGTCTTCATTACCCAGTCCCAATGTCCGGGTTTTGACCTTCCTATTGTAATGGCGTGCCACTCGCTGCTTATAGATCTGGTTGTGCAAGTCTGCTCTCTCCCTTCTTTCCTCAATGAGATCGATATTTAACCGGAGGCCCTCCTCGTTGGTGGCGGCATCAAAGTTCTCCACCCTCCTCGATGGTATCAATGTCTCGATTGGCAAAACAGCCTCCGTGCCAAAAGCCATACTAAAAGGTGTTTCTCCCGTTGCTTCAGTTGTCGTGGTCCTAATTGCCCACAACACCTCCGGCAGCTTCTGCGCCCACAGGCCTTTTGCGTCGTCCAACTTCTTCTTCAGTAGTTTTTTAATGATTTTGTTAACTGCCTCCACCTGACCGTTGGTCTGAGGGTGCGCCACAGAGGCGAAGACCATCTTAGTGCCCATGTCCTTCGCAGACTCGATGAGATGATTATTGTTGAATTGTGTGCCCTTGTCCGTGACAATTGTCTCTGGGACCCCGAATCGGCAATATATGTTTTTCATCAGGAAATTCTTCACACTCGGTGGTTATCTTTCCCAAGGGCTCTGCCTCCACCCACTTGGTGTAGTAGTCAATGGCCACTATCAGTATTTGAACTGTCCAGGTCCTGTTGGCAGAATCTCGATGAGATCAAGGCCCCACTGTGCGAAAGGCCAGTGTGACAACAATATGGATAGAGCGATAGAAGGGGAGTGTATCCCGTTGGCATGCAAATGGCATTTTCAGCATCTCGCCGCCATCTTATCTGCCATGGCGCCCATGTTGGGCCAAAAGAACCCTGTGCGTAGTGCCTTATGCGCTAACGACCGGGATCCAGAATGATTCCCGCACACCCCTTCATGTATTTCTCCCATGATCGCTTCTCCTTCCTCCTCAGTCACGCACTTGAGGTTTGGAAAACTGTAACCTCTTCTGTACAGCTTCTCGTTCATAAGCGTGTACCTCGCACATCTTGATTGGAGTTTCGTGCTTCACGCCTGCCCTCCGGGCGTACCCCTTCCTTCATGAATTCGATTATGGGGTCCATCCATGTAGGCTCTCCGGGTCCCGCCTCAACCATGAATATCTCCGAGATTGTCTTACTGATACTCGGTTTTCCAAGAACCTCAATCCTTGCCTTCTTCTTTCCTTTACCTGGCCTTCCGGTGGCTAGGCGAGCAAGGGCATCCACATGACGATTTTCCTTCCGGGGGATATGGGAGAGAGTAGCCGACGTGAACCGTTGTATGAATGGTGTTGAAAGCTCTTGGTAGGAGCTCAACTGAGGCTCCTTTGCTTCAAAGCTACCGTTGACCTGATCACAACCTGCTGTGAATCACTGAACACTGCCACTCTATCCACGCCAATGTCTCGGGTGAGTTGCAGTCCACCAATCAAGGCTTCCTACTCTGCTGCGTTGTTGGATGCCTGGAATTGAAATTCCAGTGCGTACTCGTGCTTGAACCCATCTGGGGTCTCCAATATTATTCCCGCCCCGCTTTTACTTCTTGTCACCGAGCAGTCAACAAAGAGTTCCAGAATGGTGCCGATGATTCCTCGGCTTGTACCTTTGCGTACTGCTTGGAATCTGTTTCCTCCCGGTCGGGTTCGGATGACTCCCCCACCACTTTCATGGGCCTGAAATCTGCCGGCTCCCCCATTACTGCCATGGGCGTGAGCTCGGATATAAAATTGGCCGCTGCTTGGCCCTTTATAGCTACTCTTGGCCGGTAATGGATATCGAACTCTCCCAATTCAATGGCCCATTTAACCAGCCTCCCACTGATTTCCGGCTTTTGCATGATCTGCCTCAGGGGGTGGTTGGTAGAAAAGGTTATCGAATGGGCCTGGAAATAATGCCTGAGCCTTCTGGCAGTTACTTTAAGGGCCAAAGCAAGCTTCTCAACGTCCGGGTACCTGCTCTCGGCCAGTGTGAATCCTTTCCCGGTGTAAAATACTACATGCTCGACGTCAGACTCTTTTCTGATGAGCACCGAGATGATCGTCGACTGCGATGCGGCGAGGTACAAGTAAAGCATCTCGCCCGGGATTGGCTTTGACAAAACGGGTGCGGTCGTGAGGTACGCCTTTATCTGTTTGAAAGCCTCTTCCTATTCGGACCCCCACACTATCTCTTTACATCTCTAGTCTCGTAACAGCCAGAAGAAAGGGACACACTTATCCGTGAGCCGTGACACAAACCTAGCCAGCGCGACAACCTTCCCGGCCAACGACTGCACCTGGTTCCTTAACGTGGGTCTTTCCATATCTAAGATGGCCCTGATTTTCTCCAGGTTGGCTTCGATTCCTCGCCGGCTGATTATATGACCCAAGAACTTTCCTTTAACGACCCCGAAGATGCATTTTTGAGGGTTCAACCTCATCCCGAACCTCATTATGACTTCGAAGACTTTCTCAAGATGCCCTACATGCTCCTCGGCCTTTAGACTTTTGACCAGCATGTCATTGATATATACTTCCATTATGTTCTCGAGGTACTCGGCGAACATAACATTCATCAGCCGTTGGTAAGTTGCTCCCGCATTCTTCAGCCCGAAAGCCATTACCTTGTAGCAATACAAGCCCCTGTCGGTCGTGAAAGCCGTGTGTTCCTCATCCCTTGGATCCATCCGGATCTGATTATAGTCGGCGTGGGTGTCCATGAAGCTCATGAGGTCAAACCCGGACGTGGAGTCCACTAGCTGATCGATGCGCAGGAGCGGGAAGCTATCCTTTGGGCATGCCCTATTGAGATTCGAGTAGTCCAGGCACATCCTCCATTGCCCAGTTGACTTCTTTGGAACCATGACCACGTTGGCCAGCCACTGGGGGTATCTGACCTCCCTTATGAACCCGATGTCTATTAGCTTTTGCACTTCCCCCTTCATTGCTTCATACTTTTCTGGCTTAAACGTCCTCCGCTTTTGCCGCACAGGAGGGAATCCGTCCTGGATTCCTAGCTTGTGTGTTACGATGTCGCTTGCTATCCCGGGCATGTCTCTGTAAGTCCAGGCGAACGCCCCGCTGTTTCTCTTTAAGAAGTCGATCAAGGCCGCTCGCACCCCGGGTGACTGCCCCGTCCCGATGGTCAACTTGCGATCCGGGAACTCCTCTGAGATTGATATCGCTTCTGTTTCGTCTACTGATCCCGGACGTTCCTCATCCGAGTCGACATCATCTCTGGGATCCATGTAAGGGTCTGAGGGTGATGTCGTGGGCTGGCTGGCCGACAGGACCTCTGACTTTCTCCTCCTGTTGTCTACCGCATAGCAGCTCCTTGCCGCCCCCTTGTCGCCCCGGATCGTAATAATTCATGTTGGGGTCGGGAGCTTCATCATCAGCATATGGCCAGCAACAAATGACTTCAACTTCCACAAGGCCGGTTTTCCCAAGATCCAGTTGTAAGACGATTCACAATCAACAACAATAAACTCGATTGTTGCTCGGGCGACCCCCTCCCGTCCCTCAAAGCTTACTCCAAAGCTGTCTGAACCGAGAGGTTGAACAACATCTCCCGAGAAGCTAATCAGCGGCTCATGGTCTTGGAGCAACTTATTGCTTCCTCGATGAAGTCCTTTCCAGGCACTCCTGAACAATACGTTGACTGAGGCTCCCATATCAATGAGGATCTTCTTCGTGATATAGTGATCGAGCTGTAACGTTATCAGGAACGGATCCTCGTACTGCCTGATTCCCTCCTCTTCCTCTGCTAGGAAGGTTACGGACTTCCAACCGGCGGTTACCCACTGATTGTTACTACCAAAGGCGTGGACTTCCCTGCCATCCTGTTGTCTCGTACATTGCTTTTTTGCCTTGTTGCTCCTGTGATCTATACGGGACCCGCCAAGGATGGTGTTGATTGTCCCATATACCTCGATTGCCCCCGCGTTCCTCTGTCCGGGCACATACTGCTGCAGCTTCCCTTCTTTTACCCGTCGCTCTACCGCTCTTTTCAACTCTATACAGCTGTTAATGTTATGGCTCGTCTCACCGTGGTATCCACAAAATTTTCCGGTGTCTTCCTTGGTGAGCCGAGAGGGTGGAAACTTCCGGGCCGGGGGGGGGGCGGAATGGAAGTCTTATTCTCGTTCCATATCGCCTCGTAAGTGGCGTTGAGCGCCGAGAAATGTTCTGTGCCTGCCGACACCGTTCTCGCATACCCGGTATCTTGGTAGGATCCTTTGGCTTTCCCTTGCACACTAGGCTGCTTCCCTGCTTTCCCCCAGTTTCTTTCCTTGTGCCTCTTTCCAGCTGGGCCCGTGTCGGGTTCCCGCTCTCCCTTCCATGCTCTAACCTCTCGGATCACTTGCACCGAGGACCCGCCGTCTCTCCCTTCGTCTTTCCTTTTCCTGGCTGAGGTTCCCCTATAAGTATCATGGTCTGCTTGTGCATGCCGAATCGCCATGTCCATAAGCTCGTCGTAGCCTTGTGGATTTTCAATTTTTACCGCATATAAAAACTTCCCGGGCAGCAATCCTTGAATGAACGCCTCCTCCACAACCTTCTTGTCAAAGCTCCGGACCCTGGCCATGGCTCCTTGCCATCGATTCACGAAAGCTTTCAAGTCTTCTCCCCTATCTTGCTTTACTTTGAACAGTTGAGCGGTGTTCTGCCCGTCCGTCCGTAAAACGAATCTATTGACGAACTTGTCTGCCAGCTCCCGGAAGCAGTCGACCGAGTTCGACTGGAGTTCGTAGAACCAGCTTAGAGCTTCCCCTGCTAACGTTTCCTGGAACATATTGCAGCATACTGCATCCGAGTATCCTTTAGCGTTCGTGTGAGACTTGAAACTATCGAGGAAGAAGTGGGGGTCACGATCCCCATTGTAGCTAAGTTTCAGTGGCTTGGCTGTGTTTAGCCGGACGGATCGGGTGACCACTCTTGTGAATGGTCCCTCTCTTTCCTCGAAACTCGCACGGGTCGGGTTACGCATTCCCCTTCTCTCGGTGTCCGAGATTCGGTCTGCCAAACTCGCCACACTGTCCCTGATTGCTCTTAAGGTTTCTTCCAATTCTCCCTGCCTTCCAGTTTGGACTTCCGGGATTGGCTCGGGCAAGGGCGGCGGTCCTTCGTTCCACATCTACTCTGGGAACAGGTTCGTCCCTATGTGCACGGTCCTACGGTTCGTTCCCACCGGGGTGCCCGTCTACCGGGACGTGGCCACCCGATCCAACTCACCCGCCCTATCCAATGCCTCCCGGTGCTCAACCCCTCTGGCTAGCTCTCTCATGAGCGTGGCATTATCCCGTTCCAACCTGCGCTCCCTCCGGAAGGCCTCTCCCCGATCCCTAGCACTTTGCTGCTCTAGACGGGTGATCTGGGTCCTCATGTCTTCCAACATTTCCGCCACCTCCTGGGGATTGAGATCCCGCGGCACATACTCTGGTGTTTCATCCTGCAGGTCTCTCCCCGTAATTCCTGAACTCCCCTCTCCTGACTTCGGGGTCCGTCCGTATGTCACCTCTCTTCGCCCTTCCTGTCCCGCCTCCTGGTCTTGCTGCTCGGTTAACTCAGCCATCGAGTCACGCTGACACTTTTAGTAATGGTTCCCACAGACGGCACCAAATGTTTCTGCACAATCCCGAATGGTGCTTGCAGAAGCTGATGGTGGGTTATCCTCCTCTCGACCTGCAATAACAAAGGCGACCGAGATGTTTCGGTCTTTCCTCCTCCGAAGCTTTAGTCAGTATCTTGTTAAATATAATTGATGAGGGTAGTTAATGGTACCTGACAAGCTGGTGGCTGGGCCATATTTATAGCCCAGAGTGGGTTCTCTTCTCTACTTGAAAACCGATGTGGGACAATTGCCTCTGCTGCTACTTCAAATGCCCAGCTCCCTTATGCCTTCTGGAACCGCTCCCTGCCCAATGCCGCCAACGAGGTCGGGCCCGGCCCATACAAACGGACGGGACGGGAACCCCAAGGTGGGCTCGGCTGTCTTGACCGTGGGGTGCTGGTGCTTGCTGGTTTACAGGCTTGGGAGGTTATTTTATGCACAACCGACTACACCTTATATATACTAGAGGTGATTAGTGCTCGATTATCATATAACATGTATACACTAGAGGTGATTATTGCTCGATCATCATATATAAACCCTAAACCATAAATACATATATGAAAGGTGATTTGTACTTGATCATCATAAATCCTATATCCATTAGAGATGACTATTGCTCGATTATCATATACCATGTATACGGTAGAGTTGACTATTGGTCGATCATCGTAAACCATAAACTTTACATATACTAAAGGTGACATTAACTTGATCATCATACGTTGTAAATTATATATATACGAGAGATGGTTATTGTTCGATCTTCATAAGCCCTAAAACCTTATATCCACGAGAGGTGACTTATACTCGATCATCATAAACCCTAAACCATGTATACAATTGGGTTAACTAGTGCTCGATCATCATCATAAACCTTAGATATACACTAGAGGACTAGTGTTCGATCATCAGATACCCTATGTATACTACAGGTGGCTAGTGCTCGATTATCATATACACCATATACACTAGTGCTCGATTAGCTCGATCGTTATAAACCATAAATCATATATACACGAAACATGATTATTGTTAGTTCTTTATAAACCATACTCCCTATATATACTAGGGATAACTATTGATTGATCATCGTAAACCCTAAATCATATACACATGAGGTATAATGCATCATTAAATGCGTTCTATGATCCTAAATGTTATCGTGACCTGAAATGAACTATGTAACTGTATACCATCACAACTATAAACATATTAATTACATCATTAACTCTATACATACATAATTGAAGATCCATTATTGAACGTAATTAAAGACATTCAATATTTCACATGTGTGCTCGTTGACCCTAAAAACCGTACATCAAGTACAGAAGCCAAAAGGAAGAAAAGCAACTAGCTCAACTCTCAACATGCAGCCATGCAATTATGAATGTTTACTGCATTTAAACACAATAAAAGCCAACGCATGCGCACATGCAAAATTTCAGACCAAGCATCGAATGTGAACGCGATCACACAAGTCAAAAGAAAGAGTAGGCATCAAACGCTGAAAAATACTCTCCAGCACAAACAACATCGTTGGGCATCAAACCCGAGATTCCAGCAAATCCTATCCTCCATCAGCAATTTCTACTCTCCACACCCAACAAACAACACTGGGCACCCATCAAAACACAGAAATGCTAGTATGCTAGCACGCGAACGAGTCTGCAAATCACAAAAGCCCAGGCTTCTCCTTCACTCCAAACAAGAACAGAAATTCAACTTCGCCACTGTACTTCTCCGACGTAATCGTCTCCGGCCACCACTCACCACCAGACCACCACCAAAATGATCCCCTCTGCACCTACCCAACCCAGCCCGTGGATCACACATGCTTCCCGGCGTCCTCTCCTTCTTCTAATGACCTGGGACGACTTCAGAGGTGTTATGCGGCGGTTAGGGTCGACAACGTAGCTACTGAGTAGGGTTTAGGACTTTAGACAGATTGCTGGGTTTTCCGGCCTGCATTTGGAGGCGGTGGCTGAGGAAGTTGTTGGTGGAGGAGGAGGTCGATCTCTTAAGTGTCGTAGATCATGGGGTTTTCGGGGAGGGAGGACTTGAGGGACTTGAGAGAGGCGGCGGCGTCAGGGAAAGAGAGAGTGAGTGCCGTTGTTTTTGGAGAAGAAAAAATAAATCCGTTAAAAAGAATCCGTTAAGGAGAGTTAGTGAAATCTGTTAAGTATGTCCCATTTTTTAAGTTGTTGTCATATGTGGCCCAATAACCTATTGCCACATAGCGAGGCATAGATACCTTAAGGAAGTCTTTTCCATATATATATATATATCAATTCTGCAAATTTTCAGTCAATTTGGTGATCGTTAAGGTGTCGAACAAGATTAAATCAATGAACGAACCAAATCTGCCAAACATGAACCGTTCATGCTTATAATTATAAATCGTAGTTTTGAATGCCTTAACGATCACCATAATTCCTGAAAATTTGCAGAAATGATCTACTCATATAGAACTACATATTGAACGGTGGAGATATGATTTTGTGATCGAAAAGTTGGAGTAATCCCTCATCCCTCATATATGTCAAAAAAATGGATCCCTTAGTGGAAGGGCCCTGTATATATATATGAGGGATGAGGGATTACACCAACTTTTCGATTATATTTTTGAATCTTCACCGTTCAGTTTGTTGGTCCTTATATATAGATCAATTCTGCAAATTTTCAGCCAATTTGGTGATCGTTAAAGCATTCAAAACTACGATTTATAATTATAAGCATGAACGGTTCATGTTTGGCAGATTTTGTTCGTTCATTGATTTAATCTTGTTCGACACCTTAATGATCACCAAATTGACTGAAAATTTGCATAATTGATCTATATATAAGGACCAACAAACTGAACGGTGGAGATTCAAAAATATAATCGAAAAGTTGGTGTAATCCCCCATCCCTCATATAAACCAAAATAAGGGATCCCTTAATGGAAGGGGCCTATATATATATATATATATATGTTCAACTTCATGTTATATATTACTAGAGGGGTGAAAAGTTAATGTATGATCATAAGGAAATTCTTAGACGCTTGTTCGCGAAGAATCTCATCGATTGTTAGTCCTTGTTGAAGAATCTAATTTGTAATAGGATTAGGGTTTTACAAGAAGTCTCTCTGATTAGGATTCCTTGTTGTATCCCAACTCCAAGTGTATAAATTGACAAGAAAATTCTCCTTCTCCTCAATTGTAATCTCTATTTCGTGTGCAGAAACAAACAAAAATATGAATGCCCTATGTGACGATGAACTAGCCTTAATTTTGAACTGGGTAAAGGACTCAGACGATAGAAAATCAGTCTCTCAGGTCTGCAAGCAATGGTGGCGAGTGGAGAGTCAGAACCGGTCATCAATTCGTGTTCTTGACCTCGATATTCTTCCTGCATTATTACATAGATTTCCAAATTTGGTCACGTTCCAAACACCAAAGTCTCTAAGCAACGACAACCTCGAATTATTAGCCCAAGGATGTCCCAAACTAGAGGTCCTCGACCTCACAGCACCGTGTCTTTCACCTGCAACAGTTATGACACAAGGTCTATGCACACTCGCAAATAGGGGTCCCGGATTATCCAAGGTTTCGCTTCGTGGGAGGCGCTTTTGGGATGGGCGTGACATAACAACTGCGTCGTTCGAACCTTTCGGGGATAACTTGAAGCATTTGGATTTGGGGCACTGTTGGAATGTTTATGACACAACCCTTTTTAAAGCAATTGGGTCCTCAGGTTGTTCCATTACGGTTTTGAATTTGGAACGCTCTAGAATTACGGATTGTGGATTGAGATTTTTGACAGACGGCTCTTGCTCAAACACCATAAAGGAATTGGTCCTTGGGGGGTGTCGCTATATTACTGATTCAGGGGTCTTGCTCTTGCGGAAGATGTGTCTTGGAAGAGCTAAGTTTGGCTTTTTGTAAACGAGTAACTGACGTTGGAGGTGTTGCGATCTCCGCAATCGGAACCCTCAAGAAATTGAACCTTGTTTCTGGACCCAAAGTGACAGACACCACCATTGTTGCGCTTGCCAAGAATTGCCTCAACTTGGAGACGCTTGAATTGAGGCATAATGAATTCGTGACCGGAGATGGTATCCGTGCATTTTTGGGTCACAAATGCTTGCAAGTGCTTGATCTACGAGGTACTCACACTTCAGTAGATGGATGTGATTTGGAAGAGCTAGCGCTTGCATGCCCATCTTTGAAGTCTATAGTTGTAGCGGAAGGATCAAAAGAGAGGTTCTTGCGTGAAATGCAAGATAGCACTCTTAGCAGATTTATGTGCTTCCGTTAGCGGCGAAAGTAAAGTTTGGATTGTGTTCTTCTGCTTGCATATTTTGATCTGTTTATCGTTATTAGCAGTACAAGTGTATATCTTTTAATTGGATTTTGTTATGAACAATTCAATTTGCTATGGATGAAGAAAATTACTAAATGATCGTGCCCCAAAAATAATTGGCGAAGATGTTAAATTAGTGCAGAGATGTTACACTGCACTTAGAAATTCACAATAAGATGACCAAATTCGTTTTTACATAGAGAAAAGAAAAAAAAATCCTTTAATTTACATTATGTTAAAGCAAGTGCAAATATGTTAAACAAGCTACATGCAAGTGCAAATATGTTGGCATGTAAACAAGTTCAAAGATATGTTAGTTAGTAGTTACGACGAAAACATAAAAACTGTTATATAGTCACATTAATATTAACAGGGTGAAGAACAGACCTTGCTTCAGATATATGGGGTTTGTCTACACTACCTCTCCAGGTTACACATATCCAGCCACCCCTACCTATTCATCTCCGACTCTTAAGACTGATGCAAAAACAGGTTAAAAAACTCTTCAAGTCCAAACGGCTGATTGTTCAAATCGCTACCGATCCCCTGCGATGAATCACTCTTCACATGTTCCACAGCACCGTCATCAGCTATAGCTTCGACTCCCTTCCGTTTCTTAGTAGAAGGTTGTGAAATCAATCTGCCATCACATTTCCCTTCTTCTAATCCATTCTCACTCAATAAGTTGGACAAACAATCCGTACCCATCAAATCTGACAAGATTTGTTCTTCTTCACTCGGATTTATACTATCTCCAGGGAGGTGCCAACACTTATGCAATGAGTTATCTTTAGTTTCTAATATCCCCACCAACTTGCCATCCTTAATAACTGGGAGTACATCTTCATCAGCTATAGCATCAAGATCCTTTCTTTTGTTGCAAGGTTGCAAAATCAATTCACTGCCAGCTTTCCCTTCTGATTCACTCATTGGAAACAAACACTTCTGAGCTGTTGAATCTGATATGTCCATGCATTCATGCAATGATGTATCTTCTCTCTCTTGTTTTTGCACCAACTTCTCATTCTCAATTACAGAGAGGGCTTCATCACTTGCTTCATTGCAGCGGTTCTTCTCTCCCAAAAAGGAAATATCAGTATCATTCTCCTCTGGCAGAGGCACATAACTCTTCCAGCGCCTGAAAGCTGATAGCTGGGCATGGGATGTTACAAGCTCTAGTCTGTCAGCTTTGCTGTATGGCAACTGAGCATACTTTCTTATAAACTTGATGACTTTCGCAGGTTCAAAAAAAGCGGCGCTAAGAGCACTGTCACCACCATCTCTTTCGCTTGCTTCTTTCCTGATTCCAGCATTAATAATCTTCTGCGTCTTGAGCTTTTCATACTCTCCTTTGGATATGCAAGAACAGGCCAGCCCAAACTCAACCCTTCTCGACACTTCCTCAAAAGCACAATCAACCGCGTTTCGGAACTCTTCCTTATCACTCTGCTTCTCCATTTTTGAGCAGCGCTCCAGAAAGGGCTTAATCTTTGCTGCTTCATTCCAAGCAAATGTCTGGTCCCCAAAGTAAGCTATCAGATAACTACCCTTCTTAAAACACTTCTTCGCCAGTTCTGACGCAGCCGAAGGATCACAAATCTGCCCGGGCCACCAGGGATGAGTCCTCACTTTCCCCCATACCAGATCAGAAACTCCAAATTCCATCTTCGAAGAACAAGACTTTCCATCCACACCACTCGACACATTCCCATCCATTCTCGAATTCCTTACAAATTCAGCAACACTGAGCGAATCAGTGTTGCCCTCTCCTCCCACATCAACCTCCAACCCCTCATCTTCGACTCCATCACAAGTCACCCTCTTAGCATTCAACTCTTGACAATCATTTTCACTCATAAGTTCATTCAAAGTCTCATATTTATCAGAAATTAACAAACTTTCAGCATTCCTACAACTATCCTTGGCTTCAAAAACCAACCCTTCACCATATTCAGGTCCCTCCATCAGTACATGCCCTATTTTCAGTCACTCTATAAATTCAACCCTTTTTGTTCTTAAACCCTAGAAAGCAGAATAAATTTACAATAAGCTGAAGTAGGCAAAGCAGAGAAAACCCAGTTGAAACAGAGATGAAAGAAAGTGAGATACCTTTAACTCTTTCAGGGCCTGAGCGGTGTGAGAGATTTGCTTCAAGTTTTTTTTTTTTTTTTTTTTTTTCACTGTGTTAAAAGTCGCAGAGCTTCAGTGAGAGAGAAGAAGAGGCCAAGTGTGTGGCTTTTATCCTTTTCACCTCTAGGCGTGGAAACCTAGACATTTGGAAAGAACACGTGGCGGTTACAGGCGTGTGTTATGTGTAAAGGTTGGATGACAAAGAACGACACGTCGTATAGAGAGGAGATAACTAGTTAACTAGATAAGGCGGACGGGTTTTAAACGCACCGTCGTTTGGGACTGGCTTCATTTTTTTCCCGCCAAAACCCGGGGAGGAAGACCAGAAGCGCAGAAGCCGAAATCTCGATCGGCGACGATGTACGGCGCGGCGGGGAAGAGCACGAGCTCGAGCTACGGAGATTTTGGGCTCGCCGAGTTATGGGCCGCGTACTTGGCCCAGATCGAGCTCGGCGACGACAAACCTTGGCTCAACCTCACTAAATCACTCGTCGGCTTCTTCAAAACGGCGCCGGGGGAAGCTCTTCTTTCTCAGGTATGAGTATATTCCCTCAATTTCGTTAATTCCGAACAAATTAGGGTTGGACTGAGTTTTTGTTGGTTACCGATTAGGAATTTGGGGGTTTAGGGTTTTGAGTATGTGAGGGTTTGGATTTACAGGTGAAGGACGAGGACGGCGTTGTTGTGCTGTGGGTTGACTTTGAGAAGTTTCGGAAAGAGTGTGGTGTTGAGGAGTTTTGTGAAGCGTTGGAGGAGAAGCCGAAGGTGACACTGTTGTGTATGAGTATTGCAGTGCACAAGGTTCTGTTGAGTCATTGGGAAAGTAACAGAATGGATGATGATTTCCGAGTTAATATCCGGTTGCATAACCACCCGAAATCGACGATCGCTTTGAAGAACTTAAAAGCTGCCTATATAGGTATATGGTTTTGTGTTTTTTTTTTTTTTTTTTTTTTATGTATACTGTTTAGAGTTTGAGGTAACATTTGGTCGTTTATGTTGGTTACATTTGCAGACAAGCTTGTATCTGTGCGCGGTAGTGTAGTCAAAGTTAGCACTGTGAGGCCTTTTGTGGTGCAAATGGATTTTGACTGTGGGAAGTGTAAGACGAGCATTACGCGTATGTTTCCTGATGGGAAGTTTTCGCCACCGTTGAAATGTGATCTACATGCGTGCAAGAGCAGAACTTTTGTTCCAGATCGATCTACTGCTCAAACGATAGATTTTCAGAAGATAAGGTAGGCATTTTGAGTAGAGTAATCTAGTTGACTGGTTTCATTTACCTTTATTGATCTTGTTAAATTTATTCTTTGATACTACTTAAGGATACAGGAGCTGCTAAAGCCTGAAGATCATGAAGAAGGCAGGGTGCCTCGAACAGTAGAATGTGAACTTCTTGAAGATCTAGTTGATGCATGCATCCCTGGAGATGTGGTGACTGTCACTGGGATAATAAGAGTCATTAACAATTACATGGACATTGGGGGAGGTAAATATTTTCTTTGGAGTTCACTTGAATGTCTTGCATGCTTGTTCAAACTTCTATGCCTTTAGAAATAGTTTATTATCCTATTCTTATGTATGTTGTTCCTTCGTGGCGAATGACATAACTAATTCTATCCCACATGCAACATGATTATGTTTTGTGTGTTCCAGGAAAATCGAAAGGCAAAAGTCAGGGAATATACTATCTGTATCTAGAAGCTGTTTCAATTAAAAACTCTAAGTCACAGTCTATGCCTGAGGGTGCACAAGATTCTAGTTCTAATGTTGGGTCGTTAGCACTTGTTGACTCATTTTCCCCAAGGGATTTGGAATTCATTGTCAAGTTCTCAGAGGAACATGGTCCAGATACCTTCCGGCAACTACTCCAATCTGTTTGTCCATCCATCTATGGTCATGAGCTTGTTAAAGGTAATATGCTATTTTCTTCACGTTACTGTGTTCAGAAGATCATGCCAGTATATGCTGCAGTTATCTTGTAGTTTAGTCTCCTTTGTTTCTCTTGTATTTTATCACTGCTAGAGATTACAATGCATCGGTCCATTGCAACTGTGACCGTTTTCATGTTCACTGTATTTTCTAAAATTGCTGATATAGTGGTGTAATGAGGCTAATTACTTTCTTTAGCGGGGATAATACTGGCACTCTTTGGAGGTGTAAGGAAGCACTCAAATGATCAAAACAAGGTTCCTGTTAGAGGAGACATTCATGTCATTATTGTTGGTATGTTTGCACTCCATCATACTACTTTGAAGAACTAAATTTGGAAAGTTATTCATGAAAAAAGAGAAGATGATTATGTACCCTCCTCATTTTCTTAGGTGATCCTGGACTGGGAAAGAGCCAAATACTTCAAGCAGCAGCAGCTGTTTCTCCGCGAGGCATTTATGTATGTGGTAATGCCACAACCAGAGCCGGACTCACTGTAGCTGTTGTAAAGGATTCTATGACAAGTGATTATGCTTTTGAAGCAGGTAGTTCATGCCCTTCTTGTTCTTCTTTTACTACCTATTATGATTCACTTCTTAGTGATTGGTAAAATCTACAAATGAAAATTGAATGTTTATCTTCTTCTGGCAGCTTTAATTTAACTATAATATCTACAAAACAGAGTAGAAGTACTTTTGTTGATACTTTAACGCAATGGCACGTGATTCTGTCCAAGCAGTAGCATTAGTAGTAATATTTCTTTTGATGGGGGTGATAAAAAAAATCATATTACTGTTCTGGTTCTCATCTATACATAACTAAGCAACTGCAGTAAAGATAACATATATCCACAACATTATAGGGCTGGACCCATGACTGTTCAAGTAATGAACAAGTACAGAATACTCACAATCTATAAATTGCAATCAAATGCAGGTGCCATGGTACTTGCAGACAGTGGCTTGTGTTGTATTGACGAATTTGACAAAATGACTACAGAGCATCAGGTTGGGTTTCATATTAATTTCTACCATCCAAATTCTGAATATGAAGACTTATTTCACTTATATGGGTGCAGGCCCTACTAGAAGCCATGGAACAACAGTGTGTGTCTATTGCAAAGGCTGGATTAGTGGCAAGTCTGTCAGCACGAACCTCTGTCTTGGCAGCAGCAAACCCTGTTGGTGGTCATTATAAGTAATGCTGTTATTTCTTATTTGTTGGTCTATGGAATATTACGATTCTGGAAATTGATAATAGGATGTCCTTGATAATATAACCACTTGTGGTTTGCCTATGTTGGTGCTGATGCTTTATTGCATTTCATCTCATACTGATGCTATTTATAGTTCATTTCCAAGAACTCCTATAACAAATTGATTCTCTGCCGGACTCCTTCTCTCCATCTCCTACGCTATTGTAATGTCATGCAACTCATGTTTATACTACATTAGTGTACCTTTGCTATGATGATAGTTCAATTATGATAACGTTGTACTTCTGTACTGCAGTCGTGCCAAAACCGTGAATGAAAATCTGAAGATAAGTGCTGCTCTCGTCTCACGATTTGATTTGGTTTTCATATTACTTGACAAACCTGATGAACTTCTGGATAAGCGAGTTTCAGAGCACATTATGTCAGTAAGTTATCCAGCCTAGCCCTCATTCTGGTCCATATTTTGTCAATTCATTTGAAGCAACTGTAAGGCATGCTTACTATGCTGGACACTAAATCATGGTGACAGTTGGAAAAATTTTCATACATGTTAATGGAGATTGTAAGTCTCCAGATAAGGTTACTGGCAAATTCTGATACACTGCCACTGAAAGGAAAACGCCAAATTCTCTAGAAACTATAAACAACTCGTAAAATGAAACATTTGCTAGTCTTCTTTGATGTATAGATGTACTGAAATTAGTTTTATAAGCCGTGTGTAATTCAAGGACTTGGATGTCTATCATGCAGCTTCATACTGGATATGGAGAGCACTCACCAGCTGCAAAAAAGATTCGTAGAGGTAGTTTATACATATAGCCAGAGACATGATTATTTATTTTTAATTATTATTTAATTGTTTGTTGTTTTACAAAGCAAGGTAGTGACTGCGTATCTTGATATATGGTCCCTATTGGAAGAGTGCTTTTAACAACAAAATGCCTCCTGCTTCAGAAAATGCGGCATCACAAAGTGCAGAAGACATAGATATGAGTGGATGTCGTTCTTTGGTTTCAAGGTTGAAGCTTGACCCAAAGAAGGATGCTGATTTCGTTCCATTACCGATGCAACTTCTCCGCAAGTACATTGCTTATGCAAGGACTTTTGTCTTTCCAAGGTGATTTTAGATGACATCTACTTTGGAATTCTTTTGCATTTGATTAGTTGATTATGTTTCTTTCATTTCACAATTTCTTATGTATATGCTTTCTTGGGTGAACCAGGATGTCAAAGCCGGCAGCAGAAATCCTGCAGAAATTTTACTTGAAACTGAGAGACCATGCTACCTCCGCTGATAGCACACCAATAACAGCGAGACAACTGGAGAGTCTGGTGAGGCTGACAGAAGCTCGAGCTAGGTTGGATTTAAGGGAGGAAATTACTGCCCAAGATGCAATGGTTAGTTCTCTTATCTAGGAAAAAGACATTCCCCAACCCTCAAAGATAAAGAATTTTTTACTATTTGTCTGAATGTTACAATTTTGCTTTAGTTGTTTTTGAAATGGATTCTGATTGTCGTTCATTGAGCCAAAATTTTGGTTACTTCCAAATCAATATCAACTCTATGCCACATGAGCTTGACTTTTTGTATCATCCTATCTTGCAGGATGTAGTTGAAATCATGAGAGAATCCTTGTATGACAAATACATTGATGAGCATGGTGTTGTGGACTTTGGTCGCAGTGGAGGGATGAGTCAACAAAAAGAAGCAAAGCGGTTTTTAAGTGCCCTTAATAAGCAATCAGAGTTGCAGCAGAAAGACACTTTCACTATTTCTGTATGTCGATCTGAATTTTTGTGTACTTTTAAAACTATTCAGCTCCTCAGTCACCCATATATGATGTATTACATTATTTCAGGAAATATACAGTTTGGCAGATAGGATTGGCCTAAGAGTTCCGGACATTGACACATTTGTTGATAACTTAAACAGTGTTGGCTATCTACTCAAGAAAGGGGCTAAAACATACCAGGTACTGCAACCCAGGAACATTAAACTTGGATTAGACTGCCAAGTATTTATATCATGCAGATTTAATCCCATGTGTCTGTGTTCAGGTGCTATCATCATCTTATTCTAGGAGTCAATCATCATCAAGGTGAAGAGGCCAAGGTTCAGATTGCAATTTATAGCACATTGAACTTGTATATCTTTGTACTGATGATGGTTTCTGTTACAATTGGTAATAGCCAAATCTAATGCCAAAAGCAACACATTAGGAGTTATGCCATAATTTCTGACAAATTCCAATTGTATATAATATTTTCATGTAAATGTTCAGGACATTGGTTGCACACATGAAAAGATTTTTGACAAGGACATCGTTTTCAATTTGCGTATATGATAACATGATTATATTACATGGGATTTTCTTCACTGGAAATTACATGAGAAAGTTCATACTTCATGATTCACTTTCTCAGATTTTGTGAAAACACTACAACTATTTCTTGAGTATACAGGTGACATGCCAAGTGGTCAAAACTGAATCTGAAGCATAACTGTCAGTTATCTCCATCCAAAGATCCTAACCTCCATTCACTCCCATAATAAGAATTGGGTAACCCCAACCAAAACTTGAAAGCCTCAGCTGCTCTCTTCCTTTCACTCCTCCTGTCCAGCCTAGCTTGCGAGGCATGCTTACTGGTAAACATCCTCGAGTGCATCTCGACATAGATTTTAGTGAACTTGGTCTTGTTTGGAGGAATTCCATTCTCTTCCATACATGCCACAATTTCCAGAGCCTTCTTGAAGAAAGCAGCCCTAACACATATATCAGCCAAAGTATCCAATAGCCCTTCATCAGGTTTCAGTGTTGGAGGATCTGAATCATCAGACTTTTTGCCTTCCTTTTTCGCTGTACATCTGTCCTTCACTTCATTCCAAAGCAAAAGTGCCTCTCCTGGTTTTCTAGCCAATGCTATCCCATTAGCTAGGCTACCATAAGTAGCCACATCAGGGTGAAACCCGTGCTCTTTCATTCTCTGAATGATTTTCTTGGATTCTTCAACCAATCCCAGTCTGCAATACCCTTCAACCAACATGTTCCAAGCTACCAAATCAGCCTTCACACGTGGATCGTTGAGCATTTCATCGAACACCTTGTTAGCCAGCTTCGGCTGTCCGGACAAGGCAAAAGCTTTCATCAACGTGGTGTAGCTGATCTTGGTAGGAGCAATACCTTTTGCTCTCATTTCATTGAAAAAAGCAAGAGCACCGGCACTGTCATCAACCTGTATGCACCCATCGATCAAGATGTTATACGAAACCACATCAGGCTCAATCCCTGCATCCTCAGTCATCTCTCTAACCAACTCCTTTGCCTGGTCTATCTGCAGCTGCTGACAATAACCCTTGAGAAGAATGTTATACGTAATCCTATTTGCAGGCACACCAACTCTTGTCATCTCAGCCAGCACCCTGCGAGCACGGTCCATGGAACCCGCCTTCACAAATGCAGAAACAACAGTCGTATATGTCACATGGTCAGGCTGACTCGAGCTATCATCCTGGTGCCTCAGTGCCTCAAGCATCCGAACAGTGTCAATAACACGCCCAGCATTCATGTAACCCTTCATCAGTGTAGTGTAAATCCTAGAGTTAGCAGTATACGCCTTTGGCAACAATGGCGGCTCACATTCACTAGCTGCAACTGAATTCGGAAGCAACTTCTCAAACACATCCCCGTCTCTCCCACTCGAATTCGAATTCCTCAAATTCGCCTCCCTTAAAATCTTGCAGAGGTCTCTTCTCCCTTCCCTCATTGCCTGAACCATCTTCTCCGCGGTTTCCAAGTCTCCGAAACCAACATAAGCCGCAACCAGCGAGTTCAATGTAGTCATACACACAGTAATTCCCTGGTCCAAAATCCTCTCCAACACGAAAACAAGCAAGTCCTTCCTTCCAACTCTTGCACAGAGCTTGATCATCACATTGTAAGTAAGCACATCCGGCTCGGCACCTGACTCAGGCATTTCGTCGAACAGCTTCAAGAACCTATCTGAATCCCCCAAATTAGCACAAGCATTAAGCGCCGCATTAAACGCCGCCGTGTCCGGCCGCGAGTCCGCCACCAGCTCCGGCTCAGCGAACCTCCGGACGCGGCGCGTGACCGAATAAAACAGCTTCAGCGCCTCGGAAGGGCCGTCGTCGCCGGAAGCGGCGAGGCGGCTGACGACGGCGCTCCAGGCCTTGACGTGGGGGAGGAACCCGGAGCGGAGCATGGACTTGACGATGGAGGTGGCGTAGCGGGTCTGGCAGGCCTTGGCGGCGGCGACGGCAAGGAGGCCGAGGGAGTTGGCGTCGAGGTGGCGGAGCTGGCGCTCATTGCGGAGGCGCGTGATGATGGACTGGGCGCGCGTGAGGCTGGTGCGGGTGTTCTGGTAAGACAGCTGAGAAAGCAGGCGGCTGAGGCAAGTGGGATTGGGGAGGTGGGAGTATTGGGTGTAGAGCATCCAAGCCTCTTCTGTTTTTCTCTGGCGGAGGAGGGTCAGAAGCTTCTGGTCTTCATTGGACACCGCTGTGTCGCCGCCGTCGTCATCGGCGGCGGTGACGGTGGTGAGAGTGAAGTCTGCGGCTGGATTGGCGGGGGTGGAGGCGGTGGCGTGGAGGCGAAAAGGGCGCGTGGGGGTGGAAATGGAGGAGGAAAAAGGAGGAGCAGAGACCCAGTGGAGAGTGAAAGAGTGTGAAAGAGGGTTAGAAGTGGAGGCTAATGGGGAAGGTGGTGGAGGAGGGTTGAGGTTCATGCTTGGTCCATTTGGGAAGAGAAGCACAAGGGTTTGATTTGATCAATCTGTGGAAGAAGAAGAAGAAGGAGATAATGGAATAGGGTTATGGAGATGGAGGTGGTTTGAGTTTGAGAATGGGTGAGTGGAAGTGGTGCTTACTACGTCGACTGGATTCTATCCTCTTGTTCATTTGGTGTGTAAAGAAGCTACTTGCAGTTTTGTTTCTGTGTTTAGTCACCAACAGATTACAATTAAGGAAAGAAAATATTTATTTATGGATGTAGAAAACAAAACATTTTTCTCTATTTATTTTTGGCTCTAGCAGTTATAACTTGTACCTATTTCTAAATATGTGATATGTTTTACCAAATCATACAATGACACGTGGACACAAAGAGGAGGGAAAATGTAAGTTTTGTTTCGGCAATTCATTACTCGATTGACAAATTAGCAATTTTGTTTAGCAACCCTTTAGGTATGCTGTTGAAGTTCCTATTTATCTAAAAAATTGACAAATCTTATAAAAAGTTTGAATTAACAATACTGCTATAAAATTTTTGAAAACAATATTGCTGAGCGCTTAGTACCATTTGATCTAGTAATATAAATCTCTCTTCATAAGTGAGATGTCGTGAGTTCTACTAACAACAAACTCATGTCAAAACCTAATCAATATTGAAGGCTTAGTGATGACTATTTACAATGAGTCAAAATTTTCAAAATTGTGATTGGAATTTTTGAGTGAAAATATTAAAAACTAAATTGACAATGACAAATAAAAATGAAGGAAATTAAAAGAGAGAGATTTGGGTACTAGGAATGCTCTAGCAATTTCAATTGTGATGTGTGTTACAATTGGTGGTTCTTTTGTTCACTAGCTTCTTGTAATTAGTGTGGTGTGTCAAATAGTTGTTTGGTCGAGAGTTAATGTTTCCTGAACTTTCTATTCTCTTATACTCTTCGTCATTAGTCCAATTATTGTGGCCCTAACACGACATGATATGGTGATAAGAGAGTTCATTTTGCTGGATATGTTCATGTCTATGCATCTATTACTCACTGCTCACAAGTCACAATTATATTGTTGCTTACAGGCTTTTTAACAACTTTTTGAATAGTTTCTTTTTGTTACCAAACATCATAATAGAAAATTATCTCAAAATAATATTTTCATTCTTTTTCCCTTCTCACTCTCATTTCCGTAAACCAAACTTATACTAAGATTTAAAATTATAAAGCTGAAAAGTTGTAAATGTGTAAGAGTAATGGTTACTAGAAAATTGGATATCATAGTCTATTTAATATTGTCACAATTCATGAGTTATACTTTACAAATGGGTAATAATTAACAAGATACATTTGGATGAACTAGACAAATTAGCAGGTTGTGAATCTGCTAATGAGGAAATATAAATATAACAACATTACAAATCAACAAATCAACTTTGTATCAGCTAAACTCGCAAGTTTATGAGAATATCTGAATTATATCTTTCTTATCATGTTCAACACCATACTAATATTACAATTTTCCATTTCAACAGAAAATCATAAGAATTTCTATAAAAAAATCCAATATCTTTTTCTGACAAAAGAAGATGGTTTAATTTTTTCGGCTCTAAGCTTGGAAGTTTGCACTTGAAGTCACTCTTAGGTTTCTATCAAGTATAACACTCTTAGGCATCTCATATTCTGCACGATTATTGCATCTATATCTTGCGTGATTATTGGTGTGTTCCTCTTAATCCCTTTTGTTATAGGAAATAACTTGGGTGACCAGCTATGGTCACTTATAGGTGAAAAACACCAATGAGAGATGAATAAGTGTCAACAATAATTATAAACAAACATGTTAAATACCAAAAACTCTCCTTGTTATATTCTTAAATTACAGTCAAGTCTTTTAAATAGACATGTGTCATACGCTCATTGGTTGTGCTTATATATGTAAATATAAATTTGCACGTACAAGCATAACAAAAAGGAATAAAATAGTAGTAATTTCTCATTGTCTCATACTCAAACGAAACAAAGACGCTTTTATCATATATTGTATGCTACTGTTATCTGTTTGTGCTGGATTCATTTATAATAAGCTGATTCATTGTCGAATTCACAATTCTTATCATGCTTATTTGATTTCCAACGGATGTGGTCATGAAAACATGACAACCAGATCATGCCAAATACTTTTCCTGCATTAGCTTGCTTTTTATGCAAAGAAAAGCAAACAAATCGAAGAATAACAATATTTACTTTGTTACTTTGGCATGCCAACGACGTGCTTAAGACTCATTCCGAGCCTCATATCGCTGACCAACGAATGTGCACCTTGTGCTGAAGTTATGAAATGTACTGAGTTAGATCTTGCTTGATCCCCCAGCAAATGGATATGCGCATGCATGTTCGTTAGAGAAGTTTATCTCATCATCATTATTCTTTTCAATGCACAATTACAGGTGAAAAATAGAAGAGCAGCATTTCTTGAGTGAGCGAATTTGCAATAAAACGACTAAAACCGGCTAAACTAACCGGAAACCTGTTCACAAAAAAGAAAAGAACTATTTTTCATTCCACCAGAAAGGATAATTTTGTAGTGATAAAGAGCACTGTACACAGCCATGTAAGGAAATGTTTAGAGCGCAATCCATCCTTATGAATTCCCCATTCTCCATTTTGTACAACTCTCCCCAGTCAACTACCTAGGTCACCAGTAATATATACATCCAACCAATCAGTAAGACTAAGCTTCCTCTTGTTAACGACCTTCTCTATCATCAATTAAAACCATCACCATCACCATCACCATCACCAGCACCCCCTTTTCTTTCTCTACACCAGAGAGACCAACCCCTACTCTACTACTTACAAAGTCACAGTTAAAAGGATCATTTGGATCTATGAAAGGTGGAATGATCCCTGCCCTTCTTTAATGGCATAAACGAGTTTCTCCTTCATCTTCTCCTGGAAAAAGAAAATCATATTTGTTCAATATCAATTTTTCTGCAAAAAGGCTTTCATAAAAAGATCAGTAGTGAAGGAAAGAGGTTTACTTTCGATGAGTATGGTGGCAACTTAAGATAGTTTGCACAAGTCATCACACTCGGTAGGTCCAAGTCCGCCGAGTTGCTAGAGTGCTGTAAAAGATGGAAAGCAGGAGGAGATGTCAAATGATGCATAAAAATATATATTCAGAAATCAACAGAGTTGTTCACTGGTATTGACCTTTCGAACAATAGTTAACTTCGGATTGAGGGATGCAAAACCTCCTGGAGGTAAGCGAGGTGCCCCAGTCACAAATTGCAGGAACGCTCTTCGATGTTCTTGGTCAAGCTCGTGGATGATTTCCAGCAACTGAAATTTCAAAGAAATTAGTTACATCTACATCTAAAAAATTCACACGAACTTTAACACACATCAAAGAAAAAGGAACACCAACATTAACAATGGGAGGACTGCTAGCAGTGTAACCATGGTCGAATTTGATATGATCAAGGAACTCATTGAACTGCCAAAAAGAATATTCACGAGTTAGTAATATACTTGGTAGTACTTAAAAAAAAAAACCCAAAAATCACATGGTTGTAAACATACAGCCCAAGAATCACGTTCTCCACATAGCAGACGCTCTAGTTCTTCTTCAGTGAAAATCTGAAGATGTTCTATGGGGAAAACCTGTACAATCAAAAATTAAATAAATAATTTTAGTACATGACTACAACAGATTAAATGAAAGCATCAACATATAGACACGCTCTATCTTCCTTGCATGAAAATAGAATACATTCGAGTACATACCTGGTTAAAACCAGACTTAAAAGCTTCCACTTGTCTAGAAATTCCAGAATTTATAGTTGCATCCACCATAAGTGAAACATACTCTTCCAAGTTCGTGGAATTTACCTACACCATACAGTGCATTCAGTTTGCAGTTTACTAAATGAAACACTTCAACAAAGTATACGAGAACATAATCAAGGGAGACGTACCATTTTATGATCAAACCCGGATGCAAGAACAAAATCAGGGTACCCGGGAAGTGTAAAATCAAGGCAAAGATCCTCAATTCTAGTTTTCCTGAAGCACGAGTCAAACTCAGATGTTGGATTTTCTCCATGTACAGATTCCAAAAACCTTTTCCTTTCTACAAGAGCCTTGAACTCTAGTAATGTCCTTCCAAGCACAGGATCAAACGACTGGATGTCATACAGACCAAGGTCCTAGGAAACAAAAAAAACACACATGTTAGTCTATACTTACTAGCTTCGGTAACAAGCATCAGAGTTGCAGAATAAAATAGTCAGAAGAGAGCACCTGTCCAAGAATTAGTTTATAGAAGGCTTTGGAGAAGTGCAGATCCAAGACCCTCCCATCCTGAAGTGCTTTTCCTACAATTTTCCCTAAAAGCGTGAACTTTTTGATTACTTCACTGAACTGTGTCCCATCAGATGCATCCATAGTAGATGACCTAGGACGAGGAAAGAGACCACAAGGACATATCAAAATTCCAGTATCCTCAGCATGGCTTATACCAGTGGTGAAAAATCCACCATCCTCTCTCCACATGCCTAGGCCAGATTTCTGAAACTCGTGACTAACCAGGGTATAGAATTCGAGTGTCGGTCCAAGACCAGTACCAACTTCTTCGTCATATTCCACCTCAAGAAGTACCTTCTGATTGGCATGCAGGTCCATCATTTGGGCAGCAGAATCCAGAATGTGGTTGCGGAAAACTAAAAACTTTTGTCGAGGTAAGCCACCAGAGCTTTGTCGCCTATCACTTGTCATACCTGAATCACTATGAGACGGTGAAGGAGACTGGCCCAGTAATGGAACAAAGGCAGCCAAGCGGAAATACTTGCATTTGACCTCAAAACTAAACAAAAAAGGACATGATGCCATTAACTGATTACACCACAAAGGCATACCACCAACGGACACAGCCAAACCATCCCGCATCTGCTGTTCAAGCTTTTCAGTCAGTTTACTGCTTAAAAATTCATTCTGTGGCACTTGGGTAACTGCTATCTGAAATGCATCCAAGTCATTGATTCTCCCTTCAGCAAAAGCACATATCCTTTGACGAGACATCAGATGAAAAATAAACTTGTTCATACTTTTCAAGCTTTTGAGCAGATATACAATGTCATAGATAGGATTTGACTTCTCCAAGTCAGAAGAAAGCTCACAAGGAAACATGCTGGAGAAAAGTGAAGCATACAACGCATACACCCCAGCTTTATCTGATACAGCGGAACTCTCTGCTGGGTCACCACCTTCTTTATGAGCACTTTCTTGACCTACAGCTTTTCTATATGTCAATGTGTACATTTTACTCCACAGTTTTGAACCAATGACAATTTCTTGTTCTTTCATTTGTTGTTGAAGAATCGCCTGATACAATGTCAATGACTGTTCTAGCTGTTTCCCTTCAAGGTAAAAGAACAATTTCGGTGAAGTATCATCATTGCTACAAGATGAATGATACTGTTCTTCCATATCTGTGTCTTCCTCAGATTGAGCTTCTACGTCCTTCTCCACAGTATCCTGAACCAAACCAATAAAAATTAGGGGATTGATACCATCTTAGACCTGATAGGAAGCAGCAGCAGCAGCAGCAGGAATGCAGGAAATGAGAATTACAAGATGGAGAAGATAATGTGAAAAACAGGAAACTAGGCCAAGGTCATAAAAATTAGACAAACATCTATTTCTCCATTGGCAGGCATCATGAGGAAAAGCTTTGTTTTGTTAGGACAAATCTGATTACTTCCAACAGGAAAATAGAAAGTGACATGAGTTACAGCTTATGATTAATGGAAAGGTTTTCTTACAGCATAAGTTTCATCCAAAGATGTTCCAGTATTTGCCTGTTCATTACTGGGTTCTTGTTCAGGTTCCGGCTGTGTCAAATTGACCTCATCTGCCTGCAGAGAAAGAAGGACTGAGGATAAAGATATGCACCCAAATAGCACTTATAAATAGAGAACAAAATAGTCTTTCCTTTCTAAAACTATCATATTGGGATAATCAACTGAGAGACCGTAAAGACAAACCTTCAACTCAGGCAAGTCTGTGGACATGCTCTCCGGCTCTCCGGCATATTGACTCCCTCCTTGACTAGAGCTGGCACTTGATGGTGCGCATTCTGATTGACACTCAACTCCTGTAGCGAATTTGATGTGCCTGGTTCCTTTTGCATTGACTTTAGGCCACAGATATCCTTCAATAGCATCCAATGAAGAAAAAGGGTCAACTGTAAAAGCATCTTCAGAGCAATCACCAAGGGAAGTCTCTTCCTTGTCTCTAACAAACCGAACTCTCATACATGGATATGCAGTGTGTCGCTCATACGGAACAGTAGCATATGAGTTCCTTTGTTTGGGTATATGGCTCAAGATAACGGGGAAATTTTCCAAAGTAGATAGTGAGCTTTGTAATCTCCGTATCAATGTTATAATGGGCAGGTCCCTAGAGAACGGATCTGGCGAAGAAAATAATAGCCTCGCGAACACCTCAAATCTTTTTTCTATAGCATAGATGTCACCTTTAGTAGCAACAAGTTCATCCTTCTGTCGTAAATACCGGTCATTGGACAAGTAGGTCATTAAGGACTTCAGAATTCCACTTTCAACGAATTCAAAAGTGGAAATGGGTTCTGTTCCACTAAGCTTCTCCATTACTTGATTCATTATACCATAGAAGCTCTCTTCATGCTGATCAGGAGCACAAGCATCCAAGGACATGTTCATCAAATCACTTAATGAAGCAGAAAAAGTTCTAAGCTTCTGAAGAACATCAGTTAATGATTTCTCAGGGTCACATAATTCTGGT
Source organism: Fragaria iinumae (assembly GCA_009720345.1). Taxonomy (NCBI): domain Eukaryota; kingdom Viridiplantae; phylum Streptophyta; class Magnoliopsida; order Rosales; family Rosaceae; genus Fragaria; species Fragaria iinumae. Next base: position 9,451,056 of record CM019122.1, on the reverse strand, counting down.
GCAAAATACTTGTATCTAACATGCTTTGCAAGACTATAAACAGAATCCTTTTCAAGCATGCAACTTCCATTGTCTGATCCTGGTGAACTGCTAGGAAAAGCATAACATAAGCATCTCAGGACCTCTTTTGAAGCAGACTTCTGACTGAAGTCAGACAGCAGCCTTGTTTCACTAGACACTGGAAACACCAGCTTCGAACATTTATTCAGTGTTACTAGTGAGCATTTTTCTGGTGATAGCAAAGCATCAATGGCGAAAAAGACACCTTCTTTAATAAATGAATCCAAGAAATTATCAGAGAACTTTTGCAGGATTAACTCAGCAATCTGTAGGGTTGATATCAAAACATGAGGATCCTTTCGTGTAAAGACTCCAGCCAGAAAACTGACAAAGCAAAAGAATTAACAGCATGAGTGAGGGGTTATTCAAGATTGGATACAGTAACTAAGAAAAATATATGAAAATCAGGTCTACCTTGAAATGTTGGCATTCTTGAGCAATTCAACGAGCATGTCAGATGTGCTCAAATAAATTAACTTGTTGATGACTGACAAGCATCCATAGCAAATATATAAATTGGCACCGGAGTTTACAACCTGTTGAAAGGTGAAGGAAACATTACTAAACTATTTACTGCTTTGGCCAAGGAGGGAACACAAAGGAAAAGCTACACATCAGGAGCCAAACCTGTATCAACAATGGAAGTATATCCATCCCAAACTTTTGCAGAAGTTCAGGCTGATTTATTAAATAAGATTCCTTCTCTGACAACTGTGGAGCATCTTGATTTCTTGCTGAAGTTGGGAGAAGCTCATTTAGCAACTTTAGAACCTCGTATACCTAAGGTGAACACAAGTTTTTCAAAGTAACAGAAGAATGTTGAGAATTCTCTAGCAATTTCTTCGTCTTTTACATAAAATAGATATTTAAAAACAATACTGGACCTTGTAAAGATTCAATCAGAAGGAAGACAAAAAGCAAAAACAGAACAATAGCCCAATTTCAATGGTAAAGATGTAAACCTGATAGCAATGCCCATCCACCACGTGAGAAGAGGACATTCCATGTGAGAGGTCATAAGTAGATAATAAATCCTTTAATATGCTGCTTATATTAAGCTCGTATAGAGTCCTGAAAGCTACAACTGAACCGGAAGAAAGTTTGACAAGTAGCCCTATCAAACCCTGCCAACCAAAAGAATAGTCAGACATCCTTCAAGGCGCTAAGATATGGAAGAAGATCTGAGAAACATAATATTGAATTGCCTACATTATGAATTGGTTGAGACAGAGTAGTTCGGCCATTTAAGCTCAGAAAATGTGTAGCTTGACGAATCAGCCCATGCTTACAAAGTTCATCCAGCATCTCAGAAGACTGACTCACTCGCTCCGTAATTCTAATCAAGCAAATGGCGACATTTTCGACAAGCTGAGCCATAAAAACAAAACGTTAGTTCTAGATCAATGAAGGATCTGAAATTTACAAAACTTCATAATTGATACCTGCGGATCCTCATATTGAAGAAGGTTGCACAATGTCGGAACAGCATCCATGAAAGGAGAAGGACCTTCAGAAGGAAGTTTCTTACAAATGTTCACCACAGTAGAAAGGGCAACTCTCTGATGTAGACACGATTTACATTCAGAATAATACAAGAAAAATAATCTAACAAACTAAGCTACAGTGTAATACAAGACATGATTAACATACCTGTATGCTTGTAGAGAAGAAGTCTATATAGTTCAGAACAGCCATTATTGCCCCAGCCTGTAAGCATGCCAGTGGTTGCTCCCGTGACAATTTCTCCAATGCTTGTAAACACTGCAGAAGACCAAACAAGAATCCAAGTTGACCTCAGGCTTTATATAATGATTATCACAAATTCCAAACCGTACAATATGATCAAATGCAGAAACATTACCTGCTCAGCTACATCCAAATACTCGATAGCCAATAGTCTTTGGCAGAGAGCAGAAACTGCATCATGTCGGACTAGGTAGGCCGATGACTTCGGATATACATCACATAAGTATGTCATTGCCCGTATTGCCAATAGCATGATATCCGCGCTAGTCTCATCCCTTGCCAGCTTAACAAGAATCGGTGACAACGAGTTCGATGTACTACCAGACAGCGAATCCTCTGTACAAAAGGACAACACTTCGCACAACTCGGTGAGCATAACCAGCTGCTGAGAAAGATCCACTTCTTCACTCAGAGAAGATATTATGGTCTGAAACTTTCCATGATCATCAGGCGCTCTCTGCCTCTGAATGTCCCTAAGCTCACTGTGTCTGTGATCTTCCTCCTCCTCCTCCTCATCACAAGAATCATAAGCTGAATCCTTCTCGGGTTCTCCTCCTTCGGATTCAGTATCCATATGATCAGCATGATCATTGTTCTGATCATTGTTTTCGGGCGTGGAGCTCACAGAATTCAAAGGGGTTTGAGACGAGCTTGATGTACTCGGCCTAAACTCCAATGAACTACAGGCCCTCTTATCAGCCGGCAATTCATCATCAATCTCGGAACGCTTTTGGCCACGACTTTCCATTTATAATTCACAAACTTTTTCACAGAAATCCAATTATATATTACCACTCCTGCATTGTCAAAGCTTGAATTATCAGTCTAAAACTCCACTTCCTAAAAACCCAGAAAATCACAAAACGAAACAAAAAACAAAGCTTTTGCATTACACAGAAACAAAAAACGATCATCAAACATGTCAAAGTTTCCTTCTTTATCAACCCAAAATTGTTCTTAAGCAAAAAAGAACCAAACTTTAAGGGCCTATTCCAGAACAACCAAAAATCCTCACAAACCCAAAAACGCAGAACAAAAACCCAACACAAAGACATAACAAGCAGGCCATATTCCATTGAACCCAGAAAAACAGAAGAACAGAGGAATCATGAATCAAAAAATATTGTTAAAATTTTGTTGGGTTGTGTTGGTTAAAAATTGTTTACCTAAAGGTGCTGCTGCAGTAGTTCCTGTTGTTAAATCGGCCTTCGATGAAAATCGAAGACCTGAATTATAAAGGAAAGTCTGAGAGAGGGGTTAGAGGGGCAATAGGTTTTCTTTGTTCTTGTTTAAGAGAGGGGATGGTGATGATGATGATGATGAGCGTACGGAAGCTTAGAGATATATATGGAGTAGTGTATGTGAATCTTCTTTATTAAGATCTTTTTTATTTTGGATTGGAGGGTAAATCCTAAATCGTATCGTAGAGCCCAAGCTCAACACTGCATTATATATTTTGTTCCTATATAAACAGTGTTTTCTTTTTTCAGCTTTTTGGTATGCATCAAACTTCATATATTGTGCTTTAAAAAGAGAAATTCTTTTAAGGTTAGAGTCTAATATCAAAAATTATAAAAAATAAAATAAAAATAACCTAGGTGCATGGTGGATAGACTTGTCATGTGACAAGAGTACTCTCCATCATATAGGTCTCTTTGTTATGAAATTTATGATCGGATGTAATTCAATTAAACGTTAATATGTCGAAAAGCAACCAAAACATAGAGAAAGTATCACTATTCAACGAAAAAAATAATAAATACCGATAGAACAGATGAATTTTTATCATAGAGAATATATCTTTAAAATCTAAGATATGGTACTTTTTGACACTGATATGATCAAGTAAATAACAAATTTATAAATACACACAATAATTGTGATTAACTATAGTTTAATACTTGTCAGTTTTTTAGTGGGATGCTAACACAATACTAATCAAAACTAGGGAACATTTGTGTCCTATCGAAGGATTTGCACTTTTTTATTGATAGTAGGTTCCTATCATACTAGAGACTTTAATGATGTTTTTTTTTATGGATTAATTTCAGTTTACTCTCTTAATTTTGGGGTTAACATCATTTCAGTCTCCATACTCTTAATTTTGAAAATTTACCCTCTAAAATTTTCAATTTTCATAAATAAAGCCCAATTGCTAAAATTCCGTCCAATTTGGACGTTAAATGCTAGCATGAAATCTTAGAAAAATAGTCCTAAAAAGCGATTTATGTTGTTATATAACTATTTTAGCCTTTAAAGTGAGTTATGAAGTCAAAATTAACGTCCAAATTAAACGGAATTTCAGCAATTGGGTATGATTTATGAAAATTGAAAACTTTATGAGGTAAATTTTCAAAATTGAGAGTATGGGGACTGAAATAATTTTAGCCTCAAACCTCAAGGGGTAAACTGAATTTAATCTTTTTTTTTATGTTAAGAGACCTGATTGGCCAAAAAAGAAAAATAAAAATTAAGAAAGACTGGAAATAAAATCAGGCCTGTATTTTCTTTGCCTAATTAGACTCCTCGTGATGTAAAAATGTAAGTGACAGCGTAGGATCTTGTGGTACGTGGCATCATTTTTCACCGCTTGATTGAATATGAGACCATATCTTTAGATGAACAACGAATGATTCTGACATAATCAAAATCATAAAGAATGTATTTTAATTGAATAAATATACAGATAATAGTTTGGACTATGACATTCAGTTGTGTGAAATCAGCACGGTAAATTCTACTTCATTATGTCTAAGAAATTTTTATTCTTGACTATTACACATAAGAATGAATGTGAAAGCCAATTCCAAAACAACATTTTAAGTTGTCCACTGCTGATCCAAGACTCATACACTGACTTAAATATACATATAATCAATAATGTCTCTTTTTCCTTCATGATAGAAAGAAACCCAATTTGGCTTATAACTTTATTTTTGATGGAGTCGAGATCACTCAGTTTCCTTGTATGCTTATAGGCTAATAGACTGATCTGTATCGGGACATCATATTAGATCGCCACTTTCTCCATGTCTACATTTAACTGGATTCAAACTTGATAGAGGTTCCACACCTAGGCTTCTACTAACTCGACCGGTGTAAATTGTTCACATACCGGTATAAATTGTTCACATGTGGATTGCTTGACTTGTAACTCCATAGTAGTACTACTAAGGATAAATATCATAATTAATCTGGCATGGGGTCAAGTAATAAACTTTTATCCGATGCTTTAACTAGAAAAGTGATGAACTACGCATCGTCCACTACGTATATGCCTCCATGCAACCCCACACCAAGAGCCAAAGTCCATCGACGTGTAGTTTGGGCACGTAACTTTGGCCACCACACGACACCATCTCTTTCTTTCTTTCATTTTTACTTTTCTCAAATGGAGATTCTTTTCATCTCTTCTGTCGCCACTGGTACATCTTTCATCGCCATCTCCACGAAATGATCAAGGCATATTCTCCGGAGCATCTAATTCTACCAGGAAGTGAAAATTCGTCAAAATAGAAATATAGATCACACGAGCAGAAATATTTTAGGACTGAACCTTGTTCGGCTACCGGAGCCGAATTCTGAGTTATCTGACCCGGCTCCTAGGCTGTGTACCAAGACCGGCAACAAAACTAGAACGAAAAGCAATGATTGAAACCTTCTTTGATACAACTAGTTCGCATCAATTGAATATCTTGTATCCTTAGGTTAAAGGAAACAGTGGTACAACCACCCCTCTCAGGGTGGACACATAACCAGAACATGACACCAGATATGAAAAAGATGGGAGCTACATTTTGTGCATGAAAGAGACTGCCTGATCAAATTGAAAAGCACACAAACATTCTCAGGTGGTCCAAACAATGGGAATCTTGGTAAGCTGTCGAAAGCTGGCAATAGGCATTCATTTTTTTTTTTTTAATATGAAAACTGTCTACAACAAATAAAATCATACAATGTAAAAATTTGAAACATACATGACATTTCCTAACCACTCTCAACAGCAAATGCCTATCTCACGATACCAGTTTACAAATCAAAGGAATGCAATAGCTCTTCCTGAGACTACGCTATCACCTTGAGATAGGCATTGGACTCGAAGAAACTCCTAGTTTACAAACCATACCAGAAGACACTGAAAAACTAACCTCACGTTTATAGCATTCACATCAGAATAATAAATTAGTATGTTATTTTCCTGGGCACTGAACAAGATCTCCTCAGATAAGCAATTAAATTATGGTGTTGGATAAACACGGTTGAACTACTCCGAGCCTTGCATATGAATCATCATTTGTTGGGTCTGCAATGATAGATAATTCATTAGACTAGAACATACAGTTTTTCCAGAATTTCATAAACAGCACATTCCAGCAAACTTGAAACTAAAACAGGGGGTGGTATGCGAAAACAGTATCGGTATTACTATCACTCAAGCATCATAACAAAAACAGCATTAATATAAACAATGTAAGTTGGCACTGTTATCATATGGAGTGCCAAAAAGTAAAATGTGACTGACAGTAAATTCACTGTCATAATACTGATCTGCATATATTACAATCTTCTATCAAATAGACAAATACACCCTCTACCACATACACAAGCTGGTATGCAAACATTAGACAACAACAAATGCACCCTGATACACCAGCAAATATAGTGTTTAATTCCAAATTGAAATAATCATTCAGTGTCTACTTTCACCAATGACAATGCACAGGAATTACATAAACTAATGTTGCAAGTTATCAACCATTAGGCACTCATCATCAACATGAACGTATCTAAGAGTAAAGTTAAAAAACCAACCAACCAAATGCAAAAACAGGATAGAATAATATGATGTGAAATCAGACTGTAAGAACTATCTAACTGCTTTGGTGTTTCAAGATGGAAAATGAGTATACTCAGATAAGATTGTGGTATGATCTTAATTATTTAAGCAGGCGAGTCTTGTTTCAAATGTCAAGTCTTTAGCGTTTGATATAGCACATAAAGCATTACTCTAGCAAGTTGGAAAGCAATAACTAACATGCTAATTGTAAGTATATAAAAAATAAAAATATAAAAAATTAAACATGATATGGGCCAACAGTCCAACAGATCGTATACTTCACTTCTATAATCCTAGTGAGCGTTTGAAAATTAGCCTCAGATTAGGAAGAGAATGACCCAAAATAGTATTATAATTAAAGATTCCATCAATGGGAGCACCCAATAATGCACCCTTTCTGCAACTAATACACTTAAAGCTGAACAGTTTTACTCCTATAAAAAAAATAAAAAAACTAGGGTATCCGGATCTTTGACCCGATAATCCATAGGCTTCCTGCCTGACCCCACAACATTTGGGAAGCCGGAAACTCTAGCAATAATAGGTGGGTACACAATGGGAGAGAGTCGAACCCCAGACCACTTGGGAGCAAACCAAGTGTCTGACAGCTAGACCAACAGCTCTTTGGTAAACAGTTTACTCCATTTCAAAAAGCAGTTAAAGAAACCCCTAAACATTCTAATCGGAAACGTCTAAATCCTAGTGACAAGAGATTGTATGCCTTTCTCCACTTGACTCTTTCAATAGTTGAAAAGCTCAACTGAAAGGATGCTTAGTCAAGTATCATTAGAAACTGCAGAATCAATGATACTCCCCAATAAGCCGCTACCTAAAATGAAGTGTTTCATTCACTAAACTAAAGGGCACTCGGTAATGTCCATGTATAAAATGCAATCAGTCCATATACAAAGGGATATATTACTATAGGTATTGTAATATTATAACAAGAATACTCCAACAAAATATATGAAGAAATCCCCATAAAACATATGAAGAAATCAAATAGCCAAAATGAGCTTATAACCCTTCATGCATGCAAATGAGATGATGAGAATTTGATATGATGCAGCCACAAATAGATAACATAATGACAGAGGAGAGGAGATTACTTGAGAATTTGAGTAAGTAGCTCCCTGAGAGAAAGAACCTTGGTGAGGAATCTGCCACAACACAAAATGTCTTATAAGTTACAACCTCCAAAGACCAAATCCTAGCTGAGCGTAACTAATAAACCAAAATCATAATAAACCTGAGCAATTGCACTTGGCTGAGCTTCTTTCTTAGAAGAAGAGTCTCCACCCTTGCCTGAACCCTTGGTGTCACCCTGTTACAAGACGCAACCAGAAACCCAATAATAAACAAAACAACTCACAGTAAACAACAGTAAAATCTACTAAACAGGGACAATTCAACTAACCTCCATCTGCAACATCCCAATCGAACCAGAAGACAATCAATGAAACCAAAAGTAACAGTATATTAGTCAATGTCCCACAATAATATCGTAATTACTACATCAAACCAACCATACCCTACAACACTAATGACATTACCAAACGCTCATTTCACTACATATCTCAAACAATTCAGTTGTACAAACAAATAGATATAGAAAATTAAAGAGATTAATACATTCCCGCAAACAAGTTAAATACAAAATAGAATTACCTCTCTGTATTTCGCAAGGTAAACCTTGAGAGGATCAATATAGTCTTCGAAACCTAAAGTCGCCATAGCCCAAAGCAAGTCGTCACCATTAATCGTCTTCCTCTTTTCCCTCTGGCACTTGTCGCTCGCCCTGCACATATTCCCAAATCCTCACATCAAAATCAAAATTAAACTCACAAAAAGACAAAACAACAAACCAAAACGACGCCGTACTCGCTGGTGATGAAGCTGATGAACTCGGAAACGCATTCCTGCACAGTCTCCTTCGCATCCTTAGCGATCTTACCGTTCGCCGGAAGCGCCTTCTTCATAATCCGGCTAATATTCGCGATCGGAAGATACCGATCCTGCTCCCGGACATTCAATCGGGGACTGTGCTCGCCGCTGTCGTGGCTCCCGCCGCCGCCGGGGCTCGCCGGACCTTCCGCCATAGGAAACCTGAAACCCTAGCACCGCCATAAGAGAGAGAAGAGAGGAGAGAGAGAGAGAGAGAGAGAGAGAGAATGAGGAATTGGGGAGGAGGATATATATATACCTGTGTGGAGATTAAGATTTGGCGCGAGAGGAAGGGAGAGAGGGGGCTAATCGGACGCTGGAGAAGAAAGGAGAGAGGAGACGAGTGGGATGAGAGAAACAAGGGTTATCAGCACCGTTGGTTAATTTTTTAGGGCTTTTTATATTTTCTGTGTGCCTGCTTTGCCATTACGGTTCTGGGTTCGGTTTCGTCTACCCGGTTTACTACACGTGTTTGGGCCGCCCGGTTCAGTGATCCGTTTCAACCACTTGTAAGCTAAACGACGTCGGTGTGGTTCCCCACCACCTCCACCTGCCTTTTCTTATGGGCTTATACTGTATCCTACCAAATTGGGCCCGTATGGTGCGGTCCGGTCCGGTCCAGTTTTTAAATAATTTGAGATGAACCCAGTTACCAAATAAGTACTCAAAAATGGTAACATGCAAATGATCCGTGGTGGACATAAACTCCTGTTTTCTCTAAATCTGAAATCATTTACAGATTCATCATTGTATTTGTTCTCCATGAGCCAAATAGACCAAACCCCTAACCATTTATAACGACCACTTTTTCAGGCTACAATGACTCATGAGAATTTTAATACCACCTCTAGACACCGCCAAAATAACCAACGTCCTCCTCCATATTTTGTCCTAAAGGTACCAAACCATGAGGAAGGAACACTCGACAACACATTCACCATGAGTTAACTCCTAAAATATTTCTCTTATATATTTTACAAATTTAAGATAAAGTTGATACATAAGATGCATTGACACGCCATAGCCTTACCCTAACCTCTCCTATTTAGAGCAGGATGTTGTACTTAGGGGTGGCAATTTGGACTCTGGCGATACCAACCAACCATGTACCAACCGTACCAAACAAATTGGTATGCCAAGTAGTTGGTAACCAAGTTTTCGGTACAGTACTACCGTACCAAGTTTTAGAAGTCGGTTGGTACATGGTACAGATTTTTCCAAAATACAGTATACCATGTACCAACCGAGTTATATTAAAAAAAATAAAAAATAATTAAACCTATTAATCTAAGCCGTTGATCTCTGTGGACTGTGGATCTATTCTCAGTAACTCACCTCTCACGCTCGCCTCTCTCGCCTCATCTCTCTGCTTCGCAGCACCACGCGGCTCCGCCACCTAGACTTCGCAACACCTCCTCGGCTCCGCCACCTCGCCTCTCTTGTCGTCAACTCAGCAGCACCTCGGCCACATCGACTCGGCAGTGCTAAGGGCAGCGCCTCGACTCTCCGACGAAGGGCAGCGCTGGGCAGCTCCTCGAATCTCCGACCAAGGGCAGCGCTGGGCAGCGCCTCGACTCTCCGACGAAGGGCAGCGTTGGGCAGTGCCTCGACTCTCCGACGAAGGCCAGCGCCTCAACTCGCCGTCGACTTCGCAGCACCAAGCCTCGAATCTCCGTATGTATCTATCAATCTATTATCTATGTGTATCTATCAATGATCAATCTATGTGTTATGATTGTTATCTATCAAGCTATGTGTTGATTCACTTGATTGTGTTCTATGCTCTGTGAACATTTTGATAGTGATTTGGCTTTGAGATATGATTTGTTGTGTTTCACTTATGTGCTTGTTTCGATTATTCTGCATTGGCTTTAGAGTTATGATTTCATCAGTTGGATGAATAGAAGGTAGATTATGAAATGCCGATAGCTTGGAAGAAAGAATGGACCTTTTGATAGTTAGAGAGTAGGAGTGAATTGGGTAGCAATGTTGATTTCTGTTCAAGTTAGAGAGAATGAGAGAGAAGAAGAAGAGGGTAGGGTTTGAATGAGGAGATAGATAGAGAGATAGACTAATGTTCTTCTCTGATTGTTCAAGCATTGGTTCTTGTTTTGAATAATTCTCAAGTATTGATTATTGTTTATAAATACCCTTTGAGTCTTGTTTCTTTCACCAGTGCTTGGTGCCTTGGCGTTTTGTTCTTTTATTTTATTTTTCCCAGATTTTGGTTATAAGTTCACTTACCAGAACTTATGAACACTCTCAAGTTATATAGTGATATTAATAAGAAGCTTGAATTGCATATATTATGTAATATAAACACTCTCAATACCAAACTAAGCCTAAATAGTCTCTCTTGCTATCTATAATCAATGATTTGTGTTGTGTTTCGCATAGGCTATGTCACAGAGTGGTTGTATAGGTAATTCAAGCTCAACACCATCATTTCCATCTGTTGCAAATGAGGAGATGACTGCCGGTTTACATGCTTCAGTAGCTTCACCATCAACAACATCTCTGCCACCTCTGCCAGCAGCACCATCATTTCCATCTGAAGATACTCATTCAGGAAATCGGGGCCGAAAGAGGAAAGAGCCTGCAAACAAAAGTCCAATGTGGCAGTATTTTACCAAGTGCATATTGCCAAATGGTGAAATTGATCCCAAGTATTGCACCTGTAACTACTGTCATGATAAAGTGTTGTGCCTCTCAGAGAAGAATGGGACTAGCTCCATGAAATACCATAGCAGGAAATGCCAAGCACACCCCTTGTTTCAAGATACTGATCCCACACAGGCAAGGCTGAATCGGGATAATGTGAGTGGAGGCACTGGATACCGCAAGTGGAATAAGAAGAGGTGTGATGATAGGTGTATTGAGATGGTCATCAAAGATGAGCTGCCATTTCGGTTTGTGGAGAAGGAGGGATTCAGGGCTTTATGCAAAGAGTTGGAACCAAATTGGACACCACTGACCAGGAAGCAAGTTGCTAAGGGCGTACTAGACAAGTACAATGTGGAGAAGGCTTTGTTGTTGAGTCAGCTTAAGGCAAGTGACACAAGAGTCTCTGTCACCACCGATACTTGGACATCGATTCAGAATATCAATTACATGGTAGTGACTGCGCATTTTTTGGATAGCGATTGGAAGCTGCACAAAAGGATCATCAACTTCTGCAATATCACCAGTCACAAAGGAGAGGACATTGGGAGAACACTTGAGCAGTGTTTGAGGCAGTGGGAGATCAACAAAGTGTTTACTATAACGGTGGACAATGCTAGTGTCAATGATGTGGCTGTGCAATACATGAAGAGGAGGCTTACTAGTTACAAGACCTTGATGTTTAATGGAGAGTATCTGCATTTGAGATGTGCTTGTCACATTATCAACTTGATTGTGAAGGACGGTTTGAAGGAGTTAGAGGATGGGATTGCTGCCATTTGGAATTGTGCCAAATATGTGAGGAGTTCATCACAAAGGCTTGACAAGTTTAGGGAGTTTGCAGTTCTAGAGCAGCGCAAGGCAAATGCCAATGTTCCGTTAGATGTAATCACTAGATGGAACAGCACGTATCTCATGCTTGAAGCTGCATTGAAGTATGAGTTGACATTTAATAGAATGGCCGAAGAGGATGAGGCGTTCAAGAGCTATTTTGGGGACAAAGTTGGACCTCCAACTTTTGATAATTGGAGGGATACAGAGGCATTTTGTGTTTTTTTGAAGAGGTTTTACATTGCTACCTTAAAACTTAGTGCTTGGAAAACGATCACTTCAAATGTGTTGTTTGTGGAGATGATTACTTTGCTGTGTGAGATCAACAAGGCTATGATTTCAGAAGATCCTGTCCTGAAGAGGGTTGCAGCATCAATGAAGACCAAATTTGATAAGTATTGGGGAAGTTTCGAGTCTACCAATAAGATCATAATGATAGCGAATGTGCTGGACCCAAGATACAAGCTTCATTGGTCTAAAATGGCAATGAAAAAGATTAAAGCAAGCCTAGCTACAATCCAGTCAGTAGAGGAGGATTTAAAAAAAATATTACTGAAGATGTATGACGAATATAAAGGCTGTGAGAGCATGGAGCAAGCTGTACAACCTGATGAAGATGATATGGGATTGGATGGGGTTGTATTTGAGGACCTTGATGAAGTCAGTATGGAGATAGCTAGGGAAAGGATGTCTGAGCAAACACAATGCATTCGGAATGAGGTTGATCAGTATCTATCAGATAGATGTGTCAGCCTTCTTTGCAAGACTTTTGAGATTGGCAAGTGGTGGAAGGCAAATGAATCCGTATATCCTGTTTTATCAAAGCTAGCAAGGGATATATTTGCTGTTCCATGCTCAACTATGGCTTCAGAGAATGCTTTCAGCTTAGGGTCTAGAGTTGTGGATCCATTCAGAGCTTTTTTGACACCAAAGACAGTCGAGGCCCTTGTTTGCACTTCTGATTGGTTAAGATGTGCACCTGCAAATTTCAACCTCTATGAAACTCCAACAGAAGAAGAATTGCAAACTTACCTTGATTTGGAGGAGCTTGAGAGAGGTATGTGTCATTAATTTGTACTATATCAAACTACTGATTATATCAAAATTTATACTATGTCATTAACTTGATCTATATCAAACGACTGATTATTGATCTGAAACATGACATTTATATGATTTTGAGAGTTGAGATCATCATAATTGTATAATCAATTAATCATAATTCTTGTGTATTTTGTTGTTGTGTTATATAATCATAATTCCTGTGTGTGTGTATATATATATATATATATATTATTTTGTTGTTGTGTTTGCAGAGAATGCTTTTGTCCAAGGCTTTGAGGCAACAAGAAACACACCTAGTAACACCTCTGTTTAGACTGGTGTTTAGCAATCTAGCACTCTCCTGGTCTCACAGCATCACTCTTTCCCTGCTAATCTGGATTTTTATGTTTTCATTGGATATGTGTTGTTTAATTTTCTGTATAAGACTTTCGACGTTGTTGGCTTGTTGCATTTGAACTTTTGAACTTTTGATCTTGCTTGTTTATGCATTTGAAATTATATGGTGTGAAACTTTGAATGTGTTTGAATTTTGAATAGTTTGATAATTGATAGAAGTTTGGTATAAGCCCAAAAATAGGATTTAAATGAGCTGGGCCTTTCAGTTTATTGGGCCTCGATTTAAACTTGGTAGAGACCCAATACCAACCGTACCAACTAAATTGGTATACCAACTTTGACGGTTGGTTTTGGTACAAGATTTTGCCTACCAATTTTAAGTTGGTTGGTACATGGTATTGCAAAATATAGTTGGTATACCTACCAATGTCAGCCCTAGTTGTACTTGGGGCAATGCTTTAGTTGCGGCCTCGTGAGAATTTAGTCATGATCACCTAGTTAGTAATTGATCATGACATTCATGGTCAGTCACCTTTAGATGTAAATTCAGTAGTGGAGATAAATATTTTTAAGTAGAGTTGTTTTGTTTTGTTTTGTTTTCACCTATTAGATGTAAATTCAACGGTGAATGACCATGAATCTATAAATCTTTTGATCAATAGCTGACAAGGTGAATACTACTGTAGACATATAAAATTTAATGATAATAATAGTCGTTGAATAATCCAAGCAAATACGTGGCTCGTAAGTCAACAAAATTGGAAAGCCGTCGGAAATAACACGTGGCAACGTGGTAATGGTCGGCCGACAACAAAACCTTAAATCCCGATCGAAATCAATTATCAAGTGTCGATTGATGATCAGATATCAATTAAATAAAATTAATCGCACATCCCCAAAATAATTGGTGATGGTTCGCCAGCGGTCAGGCGAGCTAGAGAGTAGACTTCGCGAGGCGAACAAGACTTCGCGAGGCGAACAAGACTTCGCGAGGCTAACAAGACTTCGCGAGGCGAAACAGACTTCGCCAGGCGAACAAGACTTCGCCAGGCGAACAGAACTTCGCAAGGCGAAACGGACTTCGCCAGGCGAACAAGACTTCGCGAGGCGAACAAGACTTCGCGAGGCGAACAGGACTTCGCGAGGCAAAACGGACTTCGCGAGGCGAACAAGACTTCGCGAGGCGAACAAGACTTCTCGAGGCGAACAAGACTTCGCAAGGCGAACAGGACTTCGCAAGGCAAAACAGACTTCGCCAGGCGAACAAAACTTCGCGGGGCGAACAAGACTTCACCAGGCGAACAGGACTTCGCGAGGCCAACAAGACTTCGCCAGGCGAACAAGACTTCGCGAGGCGAACAAGACTTCGCGAGGCGAAATGACTTCGCGCGTATGAAGGTGAGGTGAAATGACTCCGCGCACGTAGGTTTACGTAAAGGCAAGGCGAGATGGCCCCGCGTAGGGAAACTCGCGAAGTAGCTAGACGACAGAGTTCGCATGCATGCGGGGATGTACGTCCAAGATAAGTCGTCCGCGAAGTGGGATTAGAAATCACCGCTTGCTTGGAAATCAAGCTTCCTCGCGGGATACCTTCCATATCCGCGAGATAGCTCGCCCCTTACTAAGGATCTTGCTCAAAACAGGACATTCAATCCAAAACGATCTGGGCATATCTAAATCTCAAGATTTGATTGATTTGATTATGTTAAAATCAGCAAGTAAATCAGTCAAGATTCATTGATTCGATTAAGGAAATATTATTGATTCAGAATCTTCATTACATGCCTTAAGTGGAGGCATGTTAACACTATAAATACCCTCTCTCATACCGAGAGAAAGAGGAGCATAAACAAGGCAGCGAACTAGAGAGAGAGAAATCCCTCCGTGAGCTCAGAAGTCTCCCCTAAACCCTTGAAGAACTATCAAGCTCCCTAAACAGCTAGTTCTTCACCAAATCCAAATCCAAAACCCTTGAAGAACTATCAACCTCCCCAAATAGCCAGTTCTTCACTAAACCCAAATCCAAATCCCAAGTACTCGTTACGTGATCAATCCGCGTAAACCCTCAAGAACAAGTGCTTGTTACCCTTGAGTTAAACCTATATTCGGAGATAGAATCAGAGGAGTTCACAAAGATTGTAACCCGCATTCGCATTGATTAAATTAAATTATTCTTTGTACACGTGTTGTTCTGTTGTTTGTTGCAGATATTTTCGTGTTTACAAAAGTGGCACGCCCAGTGGGACAACTTTGCCTCACATCTCTTTCTCCGCAAGAAAGTTCAAATCTGTTCGAAGTAATGGCTTCCAAGAGCATCCAAGCCATCTCGACGAAGAAATCTAAACCAACGACCTCGAGGTCAAGCAGCGAGCCCTCTAGTCATGTCACCCGTAGCATGGCGAGGAATCAACCCACAACATTCGTGGCTCTGCCTTCCAAGCCTAGCGAACCAATCATCACCTTGGCAAATCTAGCGGACCAGCGTGCCTCACGAAATGAAGACAAGCGTGCCTCACGAAGTGAAGAGAAGGAAACTCCAAACAAATCAAGGGAGCGATCATTCTCACCTGCCACGGATGATGAATCAAGCACGGCTTCATACAATGGGAGTCCAAATGGTGATGAAGACAACACGTATGACATGCCAGCAGATTATTCATAACAACCTATCCCCATGCAAGTCATGGTGACAGGGGCATCCACCATTGAAGAGCAAATAGCCAATCTGATGGGAGCGGTTGAGAAGCTCACCAAAACGGTGGAAGAAAAAGACATGCAGATCGCCGAGCTCTACAGCAGGCTTGAAAGTCAAGATGAAGAAAAGAAGGACAAAGTAGGCGAGAACTCCAAGAACGACGACAAGGAAGATGATGGCTCACTTGGATCAATGTCCTTTCAGCAATTGCAAGACATCATCACCAACTCCATCAGAGCTCAATATGGAGGTCCTTCTCGTGATTCTCTCACCTATTCCAAACCCTACACCAAAAGAATCAATGGACTAAGGATGCCGTTGGGATACCAGCCGCCAAAGTTCCAGCAATTCGAAGGGAAGGGTAATCCAAAGCAACATGTTGCTCACTTCGTTGAAACCTGCAATAACGCTGGGACAGAAGGTGACCACCTTGTCAAGCAATTCGTTCGCTCATTGAAAGGCAATGCCTTTGAATGGTACACGGACTTAGAGCCCGAGTCCATCGACAGTACAAGCCCGAGTCCAGTTGGGACCAAATGGAACGTGAATTCTTAAACCGCTTCTACAGTACAAGGCGAACTGTGGGCATGATGGAACTCACTAACACAAAACAATGGAGAGACGAACCAGCTATCGACTTCATCAACAGGTGGCGCTCGCTCAGCCTCGATTGTAAAGACCGCTTGTCAGAGACGTCTGCAGTATAAATGTGTATCCAAGGCATGCATTTCGATTTGTTGTACATTCTCCAAGGCATCAAGCCTCAAACCTTTGAAGAACTGGCTACGCGAGCGCATGATATGGAGTTGAGCATAGCTAGCCACAAGGGTAAGAAGGAGTTTGTCAATGATCAACGAAAAGATAAAGTTTTCAACAGCAAAGTTGACAAGGTCGTGAAAAGATCTACAAAGGAGTCGATGACTGTAAGTGTTGCTCCAATCAAAATCTCCACATGAGACAAGAAGGAGATTAAGAGAGTAGAACCGACTCAAGCCTACGGGAGGAAGAAGCATTCATTGACTGAGTGGGAGCAAAAGACTTATCCATTCTCAGATTCCGACGTGGCAGGCACGTTGGAGGATTTGCTTGAGAACAAGGTGATAGAACTTCCAGAGTGCAAACGTCCAGAAGAAATGCATCGGGTTAATGATTCGAAGTATTGCAAGTTTCATCGCCTCGTCAGCCACCCAGTTGAGAAGTGCTTTGTTTTAAGGATTTGATCATGAAGCTTGCCAAACAAGGAAGAATCGAGTTGGATGTCGACGAGGTTGCTGCGGTCAATTTCACTACCATTTCTTTTGGATCTTTTGAGCCGGTTCAAGTACCTCCCATGCCAGTAAAAGTGTCATGCCATTTCTCGAAAGAGGCTAGCAATGATAAAAAGTTAGAAGAAGTGAAGCCAATCCAACAAATAAACCTCGCTCCTAAAGCTGCTCCATGTGACGATGGTGAAGGATGGGTACTCGTAACTCGATGAAAAGAGTGCAAAGGTGTGTTGCCAAGTCCACCACTCTCGCAGCCGGATCATAAACAACCCCATAGGAGTCGTCAATGCCTCGCGAGGAATGAGACAAGGTGTATAAAGGAGAAATTCGTTCCCTGCGTACAAAAGTCCCTCAATCAAAATCCGTCAACAAAGTGCATGCCTAAAGCGCGACTGAGTCTGAGAGCTAGCTCAATGACAATAAGTTTTGAAGATGATTCCAAAGATGCTGAGAAGGTTGAAGAAACTGAAGTGCTGAGACAATTGGAAGACTTACCTCTAAAATTTAGCCTCTCCAATCTGTCACGGCTTTCCAAATCGGCGAGACGTGCGTTAATCTAGTTGTTGGTTGATGAGGGCCAGCATTCTTCAAACATCAATGAGTGTGCGGTATGCGTAGCATGTTGTGACGCCATTCATTTCACGGATGAAGATTTACAATTAGGTTCAAAGCCACACAATCGACCTCTTTTTGTGACAGGTTACATGCGAGAGCAAAAATTAAACCGCATGCTTGTAGATGGAGGGTCTGCTGTGAATATTATGCCAAAATCGACAATGTCTCGACTCGGCATCAATATTGACGAGTTATCTAAAAGTCGTCTCATGATCCAGGGTTTCAACCAAGGAGAGCAAAGAGCGGTAGGCATGATTCGGCTAGACATGGTTATTGGCGAATTGGAGTCACACACTTTGTTCCACGTGATCGATGCAAAGACTTTATACAACATATTGTTGGGGCGACCATGGATTCATGAAAATGATGTCGTACCTTCAACTCTACATCAATGCTTCAAGTTCTACCGCGGAGGCGTGAAAACAGTGATAGGTGATACCAAGCCATTCACCGAAGCTGAGTCTTACTTCGCAGATTCCAAGTTCTATTCAGATGAGGAATCAGTACTAGAAGTTCTTCCGGTTAAAGTACCCTCAACGGGGAAGGCTACAATGGTGACAAGGAAAGAAGTTGAAGCGAAGGGCAAGGGAAATGAAGAGTCACACAAGTCTCCATCAAAAAATGTGACATCAAACAAGTCCGGTCCAATTGTCCCAATTCTTCGATATGTGCCAAAGTCCAAGCACAAAGAAGGAGAGTCTCCGTTTGCGGGAACAAAGCGGCAAGTGAGTCCTCGGAAGTTGAGTGAAGAGGACATAAAATTATTGAAGGAAGCATCAATATTGCCATTGACAAATTTAAACGACCAAACTCCTACCAAGCAACCATTGAAAGGATTTGTCAAACCAATCCAAGGACGGGTGGAGCACGGACCTTTACCCGAGAAAAGAACAAATGAAGGGTTTGACCCCAATGCTTACAAATTGTTGGCAAAGGCTGGATTCGATTTTGGTTCGTCAAGTAAAGAGGATGATCAAGTTGTCAGCAAGAAAGCACATGAGCTCAATGAGTCTCAAAAGAAGTTGAGAGAACAGGGAAAAACAAGTGATTCGGTTAAAACGGGTCTTGGTTTTGTCCCAAGCAAGCCAGTCAAAATCCCAGGTAGAAGAAAAGCAGAGAAGGCAAGCATGCAGTACATAAGCGTCGAAGAAGTAGAAGATGAGATTCCACAAATCCAATCTGATTCTCGCATTTCAGCGTTCGATCGCATCTGCCCAAGTTCTCGAATTACTTCTACTAAATCAACAGGCAGAGTTTCGGTGTTTAAACGTGTTGAAAGGTCAACAAGTTGAAGCTCCATCTTCAGTCGTCTTGACACCGCAGCTACACGAACTTTTGTGTTCAAAAGGTTGTCATCGTCAAATGAAGAAAATAAACAAATAAAGCCAACTCCTCGAAAGTCGGCACTTGAAAGGATCCAAGCTCCTAAAAAACAAAAAGATAGAAAAAGAAAAGAAGTTGGCCAATCGAAAAATAAAGAAATCCAAAGTCTCATCCCATCACGCATGAAAAGACGTTGTGTGCTAGAGGTGAATTCGACTGACCAACTTAAAGTGAGGCAACATACCTTCATACTCACTGGTCAAGATAAAGAAGGCGATGATGTTATTCAATGTGTTTATCACATCACAGTAGCAGAGGTGGAAGCTTATGAAGAGGATGGCCATGAAGGCTTCGAATATGAAGTAGAGGCAGCTCCTCCAGAGCTTGAAGATGGGGTGAAATCTACGGTCGATGAACTTAAGAAACTCAATCTGGGGACGGAGGAAGAACCAAGACCGATATTTGTAAGCGCGTCGTTAAGCTCCCAAGAGGAGAAGGAGTACTATGACTTGTTGCTTGAGTACAAGGATGTCTTCGCTTGGACCTACACTGAAATGCCCGGTCTTGATCCTAAAGTGGTAGTTCATCGATTAGCTGTTAAACCGGAGGCTCGACCCATCAAATAGCTGACACGACGTTTTCGAACAGAAGTGCAAACTCAAATTGAAGAAGAGGTTGACAAGTTGATCGCTGCAGGCTTCATCAGAGAGGTCCAATATCCCAAGTGGATCGCAAACATTGTCCCAATTGAAAAGAAGAATGGACAAATGCGTGTGTGTGTAGACTTTCGCGACTTGAATGATGCATGTCCGAAAGATGACTTCCCTTTGCCTATCATCGAACTCATGGTGGATGCGACCACAGATCATGAAACTTTGTCTTTCATGGATGGATCGTCTGACTACACCCAAATAAAGATGGCGCTAGAAGACGAGGAGTTAACTGCATTTCGCACTCCCAAAGGCATTTACTGTTACAAAGTCATGTCATTTAGATTAAAGAATGCTGGTGCAACATACCAACGTGTCATGCAGAAAATCTTTGGAGACATGCTTCACAAGTACGTTGAATGTTATGTTGATGATTTAGTTGTCAAGTCAAGAAAAAGGAGTGACCACTTGCAAGACTTACGAAAAGTGTTCAATAGGCTACGCGAGTACCAACTCAAAATGAACCCATTTAAGTGCGCTTTCGGTGTGAGTTCAGGCAAGTTCCTTGGATTTATCGTGAAGTATCGGGGCATTGAAGTAGATCAATCGAAGATTAAGGTCATTCAAGAAATGCCAGAGCCAACGAATTTAAAAGAATTGAGAAGCCTCCAAGGAAAACTCGCGTTTATCAGGCGGTTCATCTCAAACCTTGCAGGTCGATGTCAACCTTTTAGTCGACTCATGAAGAAGAATGTGCCTTTCGTGTGGGATGAAGCATGTCACAATGCTTTCGAAAGCATTAAAAAGTACTTGGCTAACGCTCCGGTGTTGGGTGCACCCATTCCTGGGAAACCTCTTATCCTCTACATTGCAGCTCAAGAAAGATCACTTGGAGCACTTCTAGCCCAAGTAAACGAGGAAAGAAGGGAGATGGCCTTATACTATTTGAGTCGAACTCTCACATGAGCAGAATTAAATTATTCTCCAATAGAGAAGATATATGTCTCGCTCTCATCTTTTCCATCCAAAAGTGGAGACATTATATGTAAGCTTACACGGTGCATTTAGTAGCCCGAGCTGACCCAGTCAAGTTTGTTATGTCTAAACCAGTCTTATCAGGATGAATAGCAAAGTGGGCTCTGCTTCTCAATCAACATGACATCGTCTATGTACCTGCCAAGGCGGTCAAAGGCCAAGCTGTGGCTGATTTTCTAGCGGATCACCCAATTCTGGCAGATTGGGAAATCTTAGATGACTTACCAGATGAAGAAGTCTTTCTTGCAGAAATTCTCCCCACTTGGAAGATGTTCTTTGATGGATCTTTAAGAGTAGATGGAGCAGGGGCCGGCATTGTCTTTGTCACTCCACAAAAGAAAATATTGCCATATGCCTTCACTCTCGGTGAATTGTGTTCCAACAATATTGCGGAATACCAAGCCCTCATCATGGGGTTGCAAACGGCCTTAGAAATACAAATTGCAAATCTAGAAGTGTACGGGGATTCGAAGTTAGTAATTGATCAACTACTAACTAATTATGAAGTCAGGAAAGAGGATTTGGTTCCTTATTTCCGCTTCGCTACACAACTCTTGAAGGGTTTCGATGTTGTTACACTAGAACATGTGCCAAGAAAAGAAAATCAAATGGCGGACGCCTTGGCCAACCTAGCAGCAACGTTGGCATTATGGACCTTTCAATTTGCCAACGATGAGTTGTATCAACAGAAATTGTACCGTTGTGCGAAAATTCCAATATAGTCTCTGTCTATGTTATTAACGTCGAAGATTGGAGGCATCCTCTGATCGACTACATTATCAGACCAAATCAACGACGGAAGTTCTCAGTGAAGGTAAATTTACACTGTTCGGATTCCATTTTGGTTCAATTTTGGGTCACCGGCCACAACAATATATATATATATATATTTTTTTTTTTTTTTTTCAGATTTTTAAGTGTGTTGTAAGTATGATTGAAGAAGGGTTTGATGGGTTTTGAAAAAGAATATTTGATTCCAGAATGGGAATAATGGAAATTGACAATCATATTAGCAAGACACGTTTACGATTCAGGGACTTCTGCAAATTTTAAGGAGAAAAGATTAGTAAACTATTGTATGTATATAATATGTATGCATTATTTGCCTTCTACCTTTTGCATTGCTGTCAGCCATATGACTTGATACAATTTAAGCTGAATTTTCAAATTTAATGGAAGTTTCCTCCCGTCAATACCTTATTTTCTGTTATGCATAATAGCTACATTTGTGCTTCTAGCTAGTTTGCCAATTGGAGAGGAGAGATTTAATCTATGTTGAGTGTGTTCAATTCTCTCCTACTAGTTTCTTAACTTGCCAGCTTGTGAACCAAGTATTCTGTTCTTTGTTTTGAGTTTGGACTAAATCTGAGTGTTACGTTATTAGTACAATGACGGAATCTCTCCTCACTTTTGCTGCCGGGGAACTTTTGAACAAGGTGGTGGCTTTACTTGCCGATGAAGTGTTCAGTCCTGTGTGCGGATTCAAGGGTGAACTGGCAATGATGCACACTACATTAGTCAACCTTCAAGCTATGTTGCAAGCTGCTGAGCGTTTGACACAAGATCAGGGGGATGATGTGAAGATCTGGTTGAAGAAAATTGAAGAGATAGCTGGTGATGTGGATGATCTGCTAGATGACTTTGGATATGAAGTTCTTCGGTGCAAAGTAGAACTGCTAGACCAAATGAAGACCAATGTGTTTTCAATCTTCGATCCCATTGTGTTTCGTCATAAAATGGGACGTAGAATCAAGAACATCAATGAAACTCATGTGAATTTGGAGAATCAGGCAGCTTTTCAGTTGGTAATTGCTGAGAATGCAACATCTGATGATCCAGAAGTACTTGACATGCAAACCGCATTCTGCTCTGACGAAGATGAAAAGAATATCATTGGAAGGGGTAAGATTGTGTCCGATATAGTAACAACTTTGATCAACTCAAACACTACTACTCATCAAGAAAATCTTCCTTCTGTGTTGGCTATAGTGGGAATGGCAGGTCTTGGGAAGACGACTGTAACCAAATCAGTATATAATGACTCTAAGATTGGTAGACACTTCCAACAGAAAATATGGATGTGTGTGTCTACAACTTTTGAAGTGGAGCATATTTTAAGCGATATCTTGGGATTTCTTAATGAAGAAAAGGCCGAGTTGAAAGGCAAGGCTGCAATACTCAAAAACCTCCAAGAAAATCTGGAAGGGAAAAGATATCTTCTTGTATTGGATGATGTTTGGAACGAAGATCTTCAAAAATGGGGTGATTTGAGGACTTGTTTATTAAGTATTCAAGGTACAGAAGGAAGCAGTATCATTGTCACTACCCGTGATGTCAAAGTTGCAAAAATCATGGAGACACGTCCTAGGTATGATTTGACAAAACTCTAAGATGATGAATGTTGGCTCATTCTAAAGAGTAAAGCAGTTTCACCTAGAAGTACTCTACAAGAAGATCAAGATAGAACTGGAAAGGAGATTGCAAAGAAATGTGAAGGTGTTCCACTAGTGGCAAAGGTATGTTGCATATAAATATCAATCTAAAGTTTTCCAATTGGAAACAGATCATCTGCTAGAATTTTTTAGTACTTTTTTTTTTACATGAATCTGTTTGTTATTTTGAATATCTGCTAAGTAATGAGGGAATACATTCATGCAAACTGTTAGTTGAGATTATTAGCACCGAAGTAAATGTTATACAAAAATTCGAACTCATCATATCCACTGATTTATAGGTTTTAGGAAGTCTATTGCGTTCTAAAGACAGCAAGGAATGGTTAGGAATTGAAAAGAGTCCAATATGGGATCTAAAGAAAGAAAGCAGCAGAACCTTTGCAATTCTCAAATTCAGTTATTCTGAATTGAATTTACCATCTTTAATGAAATGTTTTGCTTATTGCTCAACATTCACAAAAGATTCCAATATAGAAAAGCATGACTTGATCCAATGTTGGATGGCCATGGGGTTTCTTGAGTATCTTTCTCCCAGAGGTACTCAGAAAGAGATGGAGGACATAGGCAATGCATATTTTAATACTCTATTGGGGAACTCTCTTTTTCAAGATGTTACAAAGGATGCATATGGTTTTATTACCCACTGCAAGATGCATGGTCTTGTTCATGATCTTGCAGAACATGTATCCGAATCAATGTGCTTCACAAGGTATTCCAACAAGATTTAACAAGTGGAGCATACTTCAATGCAGCAAAGAATTCTCAAGGGAAGTGTTCAGATATTGTTTATGAATGATGAAGTCATTGGTCGTGTCTTACGAGGCTTTAGTACTTTGCGTGTCTTGAAATTATACAGAGCAGATATTATGGAATTGCCAGATTCAATTGGAAAGTTGAATCACTTGAGATATTTAGATGTTTCCTGAACAAAAATCAAATTACTTCCCAAATCGATTGGCAAGCTGTATTACCTGCAAACTTTGAGAATGTACCCTCTCAACCCTCTTGAAGAGATTCCAAAGGAACTGCAAAATTTGCTCAACCTAAGACATCTTTATTTTGATCATAGGTTGCAGTTTCCAGTTGGGATGAGGAAACTGACTAATCTCAGATCATTAACTCACTTTAGGGTGGGTAAGGAGATAGGCAGTGGAATCGAGGAGCTGTCTGAGCTATCCAAATTGGAAAGTGAACTATCTATTTACAATTTGGAACATGTGAGAGATGGAGAAGAAGCAAAGAAAGCAAACTTGGTGGAGAAGATAAATATACGCAAATTAAAGTTTGAATGGTCACAATCAGGTGGCTACCTAAACAGCACCATTGATGAGGATGTACTGGAAGGCCTTCAACCTCACTCTAATTTGGAATTCTTAGAGATCCACGGATTCAAAGGTGAAAGATTTCCGTTATGGATGATGAGTAGGGTGTTTCTACTGAACAACAATTTAAAGGAGATTGAACTAGCCAACTGCAACACATGATTACCAATACTCGGCCATCTCCCTAATCTTATACATGTTAGGATTGATACAATGCGCAACTTAAAATGTGTGGGATCTGAATTTTATGGCTACGAGCAAGTTCATCAAGCGGCCGCGACAAGTGAGGCGACAAAGCCTGTGTTTCCTGCATTGAAAACATTACATATTGAAAATGCTGGGAATCTAACAGACTGGATGGAAGTAGCAGTCTCGCCAACAGAAAGAGTAGTGGTGTTTCCTTGCCTTGAGGAGCTTACTCTGAAGAGTTGTTTCCGATTGAGAAGTGCTCCGACTCATTTTCCATCTCTCAAGAAGCTGGTGATAGAAGCAATGGGTAGTAGCATGCCACTGGAAAGTATTTTAAGCAATAAGCTCACAACTCTCACTCATCTGGAGATATATGATGTCCGGAGACTTACTTGTCTGCCAGATGGGATGTTAGGAAACAACAAAAACCTTGCATACTTGAAGATAGGGAACTGTTCAGAGTTCACTTGTATTGCTCATGATGGGTTTGAGTACTGTTGCACATCTCTTGAGTCACCGCTTATTTCTTGGTGTGGTGAACTGAGGTATTTACCGGATGGGCTGCTCACACCCTCTCTTAAAAAGATGAGTGTGTTGTTTTGTGCCAAGCTAGAGTCCATCCCAGATATACCGCACGGTGGTGGCTTCACATCTCTTCAGATATTATCTATTGTACACTGTCCTCAGTTATGCAGTCTACCTATGGGCTTAGAATACTGTACATCTCTGGAAAAGTTGGAAATACAGAAATGCTCAAGACTAACCTCCATTCCCATGACACAATGCCAACCCTTCCTTCATGAATTATACATTCGAGATTGTCCCCAGTTATCAAGTCCACCGAGTGGACTAGAATACTGTACATCTCTTCAGAAATTGGAAGTAACAGGATGCCCAAACATAACATCCATTTCAATCAACAGTAGTCTGAGTACAT
This sequence comes from Fragaria iinumae, assembly GCA_009720345.1. Lineage (NCBI taxonomy): Eukaryota > Viridiplantae > Streptophyta > Magnoliopsida > Rosales > Rosaceae > Fragaria > Fragaria iinumae. Next base: position 9,425,092 of record CM019122.1, on the reverse strand, counting down.
CCCTCCAAGATTTCTCTGTGAGTCATCTAGAGTCTCTTCCAACTTTACAAGGCTTCACATTCCTCCGTCGATTGCAGATTCGAGAATACACAGGTTCGCCAATTGGGTAAGAATTTAGTGCCACCCTTCAAACCCTTGTCTCTCTTCAAGAGTTGAGGATATCATGTTGCCCTAATGTAGAGACGATTCCAAGTTTACACAAGCTCACATCCCTCAGTCTGTGGCAGATTTCTTTTTGTTATGGATTAAGGAGTCTACCGAGTTTGGTTAGCCTCCGCTGTCTGAAGAAATTAGAGATTGGTCGGTTTTGGGAGGAGCTGGAATCATTCCCTGCGTTTCAGAGTTTACCACAGCTTGAATCATTAATGATCGATGGGTGGCCTAAACTGAAGTGTTTACCGGATCAAATTCAGTACATGACTTCTTTGAAATTTTTGTGGGTATTTTCCTTTGAAGGAGTGGTGGCTTTCCCAGACTGGTTAGGAAACCTTGCATCTCTCGAGAAACTGATTATTCAGGATTGTCAGAATTTGATGTATCTTCCATCTGTCGAAGCAATGCAACGCCTCACCAAATTACATACTCTATCCATCAGAGGTTGTCCCCTTCTATGGGAAAGATGCACCCGGGAGAGCGGCCCAGAGTGGCCTAAGATTCGTCTTATTCCATTTTCATGAACAGTAAGCTTTTAATTTTTCATTTTCTTCTCTCAGTTTTCATATTAGTTAATTGGTTATATAACTTGTTATTATTATTATTATATTATGTTGTGTGCTATGACCAGGCTGATTTCTTCTATTTCTTCTCACTCGCATTAGATATAATCTTTTCATCTCTGCTCATTTTGTTAGTTTTAATTCTTCTCACTCTCATTATATATAATCTTTTCATCTCCCTCATTTTGTTAGTTTTAATTTAGTTGAAACTTGGCGTCAATGTTGTAAACCCAAGGAGGAAGGAGGTTTGGGATTACGTGATCTATTTGAGGCTAATCGTGCTCTTCTAATTAAGAGGTGTTGGGATATGCTCTCTTCTTCCTCTCCAGCTTCTGTTTTACTTAGAGCTCGGTTACTAAAGGAAGATTTTCAACCTCTAAAGTCTTATAAGAGATCTTCAGTCTGGTTGGGTCTAAAAAAGGTTTGGCCTACTTTCTTTAATTCATTGCAGTGGTGTGTGGGAGATGGTAGGAAAATTTCATTTTGGCTTGATAATTGGCTGGGGAAGCCTCTGGCTTCTAGTATTGGAGTAATTGGCTTCATCCCTCTTCATGCCAAGGTGAATGAGTTTATTGTGGATTCGCATTGGGCTCTACCAGCTGCTTTTACAAATTTATTCCCTCACATTGCAGATAAAATAAACAGGATGACTCTACCTATAGTGGGCACACCTGACTCACTTATATGGCCAGAATCCTCCTCAGGAGCTCTAACAACAAAAGAAGCATTTGTCTTTTTTTTCAAGTAATATTGATCGCCGAAACTGGGGAAAAGTTATATGGAGTAAAGCAATCCAACCACGTAAAAGTCTTGTTGTTTGGAAGGCTCTTCATGGGCGATTGTTAACTGATGATGCATTGCAGAGGCGTGGTTTTTCCCTTCCATCTTGTTGTTCTTTCTGTGGTAATCATGTCGAAACGGGAGTACATCTTCTTCTACACTGCCCTCGAATTGTGGTTTTATGGAAATGGGTGTGCCTTCTATTTAATCATTCTTTTTCCCCATGGAGTAGTCTTGAAGATGTACTTTTGGGAGCTTGGGTGTCAGCCTTCTCCAAGCAGAAACGGAAGCTTTGGATTTTTATAGCTTGCACTCTAATCTGGTATATTTGGATCACTAGAAATCTGCTGCATTTTGAAGGTAAGGTTTTTGATGCTTTAGATGCCCAACGTCATCTTCTGGGTTTGTTCAAGGAATCGGTTAGGCAATCTTTTCATACCTACAAAAACCATACAGTTGTTTCTGTTTACTCTATGCTTGGTATCTCACAATTATCGGCCAATGCTCCTAGTTTCATTCCTCAGTATGGGCAATGACATGAAGCTACTGACTGATGTTTTTTATGGTCCACATTTGTGGGACTGTATGCATGTAAGATTAAGCATTTGTTTATCATCTCTAGTTAGAGAATTGTATGATATCGGAGGTCAGGTTTTTGTCTCCCCCCTTCTTTGTATTACCTTTATATTTTTTAATAAAATAGCGGGCTCATTACCCTAAAAAAAAAAAAATAGTTGAAATAAAGACAAAAATTTCCAATATCAGAGTCTTTCCGTTTTTTTCTTTTCTTTTTTTATTTACAATAGGAATGATACAAATTGTGCAGGGTAATAATACAAAGTATGCTGACTAGAGTGTTAGCGTGAGTCATGAAGTTAATTTAGGAATGTAAATTAATTTGTTATTGTTTTCCTATTCTATATATGTAGTACATGTAGTACATAGTACGTAGGGTTTGTACATCTTGTATCTCTTTATATAGCCTCTTCTGTGAGATGAATATATTATCAGAAAATTTATTCTCTAAACCTCGTTATATTTGACTTGGTATCAGAGCAAAGATCTGGAAGGACTTTGTCTCTTTGTTTTTGCTGCAATTCTTCGTCTGGCGTTGGTTCTCTGTCAGACTATTCTTTCAATAAAACCCATTGTTAAGGTTTAACTGTCGATGTTTTTCTGACTTCAAGGTTCGTGTTCTAAAGAGTAGCAGCCACCATCGGGTTCTACTAGACCAGGACTGCCATCGTCTGCCCTAAGACTGCCGCCGACCCCAGAAGCCGTCGTCTTCCATCTCCGCCCAGAAGACGTCGTCCTGTCCAGTCCGACCTGCCATCTCCGCCCAGAAGACGTCCGTCCGGTCTAGTCCAACGTCCGGCCTGATCCGCATCAGTCCAGACGCAGCCGACGCTGTCCAGTTGACCCAGAAGACGTTGCATCTCCGTTGTCGTCTCGACCCAGACGTGACAACGCAGACGACGCAGCCGACAAGCATTCTTCGACCCGGTTCTGTTTCTTGCTCAACCCGACCCGGTTTTAATTGTTGTTGACTGGCAGTGCAAGTGCACCCAAAGCAGGTTTTCTCATCCTTGCTTTATTGTGGTATATTGTTGTCACTGCATAAACTACTGATTTGGCATTTGTGTTACAATGGGTTCTGGAGAAGAAAGTTCTCAGGTCAATGATGTTCAGAAGTTTGAAGTATCAGTCAAGAATTCTGAAAGTGGTTCCTTTGGGGGGACCAAACTCAATGGAACCAATTTCTGAAAATGGAAGAAAATCATGACGGCTCATCTCCGAGGGATGCACAAGATGGGACATGTAACTGGGGTGATTGAGGTCCCCAGTGCAAGTAATGTTGCTGCTTACACTAAGTGGGAAGATGATGATGGTCTTGTGATGTCAGTTTTGTACAAGGCCATGAATGAGGAAATAGTTGACCTGGTGGAGCAATGTGATACTGCGCAGGCAATTTGGAAGACATTGGAAGATTTATATAATAATGAGTCTGACTTCATACAGGTTCATGAGTTGATGTGTACTGCTGCAGCAATGCAACAGAATGGGCAGCCAGTGGCGCAGTATTTCACCAAGCTGAAGAACATTTGGGCTGAAATTGATGTGAAGCGTCCTTGCAAGATCAAGAATCAGGAGGATCTTGTTTGGTACCTGAAGGAAAAGGAGCTTGAGCGAGTTCATCACTTCTTGAGAGGCCTTGATGCAAAACATAACAGTGCCAAAGGAGAGCTGCTCAGAATGACAGAACCTCTTAACTTGACTACAGCTTTCACATATATCCGTAAGGATGAGTCTCAGCAGGAAAGCTTTACTCAAGCACAACTTAAAGTCTCCAGTCTCACTATTCAGGCAAGAGCACCAGCACCACTCCTTCAGCAATCAAGTTCCGTTCCACTCCACAGGCAAGGACCACCACCAGGCTTTGGGAATCAACCTCGTTCTCCTTGCTCTTACTGCAATGGTGACCATGCTCGTGAATCTTGTTGGAAGTTGTACCCGCATCTTAGGCCTAAAAGGCCTACATATCGTCCCAAGGCGAAAGCAGCTATCCAGTTGGTCCAGGAACCAGACATCTATGGGGTGGTCGGATGTGATCATCATACAGCAGGAGGTGCCACACCCTCAGCATTTGTCGCTAGTCGTGGCAAGATAGGTATGGCCTTAAATATTTCTAACTTTGTTGGTGGTGATACATGAATTATTGATTCAGGTGCTTCCGATCATATGACTTATGACAAATCTTTTTTTAATGAATTATCATCTCCACCTGTACCTTATGTTACTAATGCCAACGGTGAGGCCTTCCCTGTTTTAGGAAAGGGGTCAGTTCGTATCACTCCCACAATAGTGCTAAAAAATGTGCTATATGTACCTGCTTTATCCCATCATTTGATATCTGTCCCACAGTTGAATGTTGAATCCAAATGCTCTGTGACCTTTTTACCTATGTATGTGATTTTTCAGGATCTTCTCACTGGGGAGTTACTAGGTCGGGGGTATCTGAGGGGCAGGTTGTTTCATCTGGATCAGACGTACGTAGGGGAGAAACCAGGAGCACAATCCCGGACGGCTTTAATGCCAATTCTGACAAGCTAAGTGAAGTTTGGTTATGGCACCGTCGCTTAGGGCATCCATCTTTTAGTGTTATGAAAAAATCCATGCCTTCTTTGTTTATTGGTGTGGATGAGTCAGTCTTACATTGTGAAACATGTGTTTTGGGCAAGAGTCATCGCTCAACTTATTCATCTCGTATTTCTAATAAAAGTGTCATTCCTTTTGAATTAATTCATTCTGATGTTTGGGGACCTTCAAAGGACTCCACTGTGTCTGGTATACGATACTATGTGTCATTTATTGATGATTGTACACGTCTTACTTGGGTTGTTCTTCTTAAAACTAAGGATGAGGTTTTTCCGGCTTTTCAAGCCTTCCTTTCTGAAGTCCAAACGCAATACAATGCCCAAATTAGAATTCTTCGCTCTGATAATGGGGGGGGGGGGGGAATATGTCAATCGTGTCTTTCAGTCTTTCTTACAAACACATGGGATTATCCACCAGAAAACGTGCCCTTACACACCTGAACAAAATGGGGTATCCGAAAGGAAAAATCGTCATTTACTTGATATGGCTCGTTGTATTCTCTTTAGTGCCCATTGTCCCAAGAATCTATGGGGTGATGCTATCTCCGCATCTACCCATCTCATTAATCGTCTTCCTTCTACTGTCCTCCAGGGAAAAGTATCATTTGAGGTACTAGCTTCTTATGTCTCTTTATCTTCCTTTCATAATCTCCCAGCTCGTGTTTTTGGTTGTGTTGCATTTGTTCATATTCTAAAAAGTCAAAGGTCAAGTAAATTGGATGCCCGGGCGATTAAGTGTGTGTTTGTTGGCTATGGGGGCCATCAGAAAGGGTACAAGTGCTATCATCCACCTACTAGGAAGTATTATGTCACTATGGATGTTACTTTCTTTGAGGATATGAGCTATTACACCTCTTCTGATACTGCTCTTCAGGGGGAGAACTCATATTTTGAAGAGCTGTATCATGGAGAGGGGGAGACAGGTCATTCAGTTGAGGTTACAGATACATCAGAGGTTCAGGGACAAGAAGATGACAGACAGACACCACCAGATGATTCTGGTATAATTGCTCCAGAGATTCAAGAGTCAGACACTGCAAGCGTTCCTGCTGCAACCGTTACTGCCCCTCCTTCCTTGCCTGATGTTACTAATACCCCTGACTCATGTCTCCCTGGTACAGAAGATCTTCCATCTGAGGTTAGTAATTCTATTGGGGTTAATACTAGTGATGCTAATAGTAGACTATATGTGTTACCAAATAGGTCTACTCGAGGTAAACCAGCAAAAAAGTATGAACCTACCCTTCAAGCCAAAACTAAGTATCCTGTGACAAATTTTATGTCTACCAAGAGATTGTCTAAGTCATATGAATCATTTGTGAATCAAATATCTGTTGTATCAGTACCTAACAAAGTGCATGATGCATTGGGAGATCCAAAATGGAGAAAAGCAATGGATGAGGAAATGGAAGCATTACAGAAGAACAATACTTGGGAGCTTGTATCTCCACCACATGGAAAGAAGGCTGTGGGATGTCGCTGGGTGTTTACAGTGAAGCATAATCCAGATGGGTCAGTGAGTCGATATAAAGCACGTCTGGTAACAAAGGGATTCACCCAGACATATGGCATTGACTATGATGAGACATTTGCACCAGTTGCAAAGATGAACACTATTCGGGTATTGCTCTCTCTTGCTGCTAACTTAAACTGGCTTCTTAAACAGTTTGATGTCAAGAATGCTTTTCTTCATGGAGAACTTATAGAGGAAGTGTATATGGATCTGCCACCTGGATATAAAACTGCTCCTTCAGGTAACTTTGTGTGCAGATTGAGAAAATCTATGTATGGTCTTAAACAATCACCTCGTGCTTGGTTTGGAAGGTTTTCACAGTTCATGAGGAAGATTGGTTATAAGCAGAGTAACTCAGACCACGCATTGTTTCTCAGACATCAACAAGGGAAGGTAACAGTTCTGATCATATATGTTGATGATATGGTTGTTAATGGTAATGATAATGTTGAGATGGATAGAATGCAAAAACAGCTAGCCACAGAGTTTGAGATGAAGGACTTAGGTACACTCAAGTACTTCTTGGGCATTGAGGTAGCCAGGGGGAGCGAAGGCATCTATCTGTGTCAGAGGAAGTATATACTTGATCTATTAACAGAGACAGGTATGTTGGATTGTACTCCAATTGATACTCCTATTGAGCAGAATCATCGATTAGCAGAGTATCCTGATCAGGTACCTACCGACAAGCCTCGATATCAGAGGTTAGTTGGACGTCTGATTTATTTAGCACACACCAGACCTGATGTTGCATACACAGTAAGTGTGGTGAGCCAGTTCATGCATAATCCCAGTGTAGATCATATGGATGCTGTTGTAAGGATTTTGAGGTACTTGAAGTCCGCTCCAGGGAGAGGAGTAATGTTTTCTAGGCACAGCAATATTCTTGAGGTATGCGGTTTTACAGATGCAGACTGGGCTAGAAATATTACAGACCGGAGGTCTACATCAGGATACTTTACCTTTGTGGGAGGTAATCTTGTTACTTGGAAGAGTAAGAAGCAAAAGGTTGTGGCTCGGTCTAGTGCTGAAGCAGAATATAGAGGTATGACTCATGGAGTGTGCGAGTTGTTGTGGCTGAGGAGTGTGTTACGAGATTTGGGTGTTAAACCCAAGTGTGCTATGCAGCTGTATTGTGACAACAAGGCAGCTATCGATATCTCACAGAATCTTGTGCAACATGATCGTACTAAGCATGTGGAAGTTGATCGTCACTTTATAAAGGAAAAGCTAGATGCTAAAATCATTAGCTTTCCTTTTGTCCCTACAGAAGAGCAACTTGCAGATATACTCACAAAAGGAGTTTCTAAGAAGGCCTTTTATGACTCACTTAGCAAGTTGGGCATGGTTGATGTATATGCGCCAACTTGAGGGGAAGTGTTAGCGTGAGTCATGAAGTTAATTTAGGGTAGAACAATGATCAAAAGGAAAATAACCAAAGAAGCGAAAAGTAGAGAAATTATAAATGACACACGCGGAAAAGAGAAGAAATTTATGCCTAGGCAAGAATTATTTTTTTCCGCTATTTTCACCGCATGGCAACTACAACTTTCTTCCTTCATCTGTCACTAGTGAGATTTGAGTTAGAAATCTAGATGAATGCCAGTGGAGACAACGTTCTTAAATTCAATGAAGCACACATGAAATTTATCTAAAGTAAACTTTTCTTCGCTTCTTAATTATGAACACCAAAGCATCACATGTACACAGACTTATTGAAACTACAAAAGATCAAAGTGTTTACAAAGCATCAAATGTGAAACAAGCTCATTTGAATGACAAGAGATCAAACAAATTCATATTAAATATTTTACAAAGCCAAGCATGGATTAATAAAAGTGACTTCCAAACTACCAAAAATACATGACATTAGTGGTGAAAGGAACAAAGATCTTATTAATGCATTTTGAAGCAAGAGTCATAAGCATGAATAACATAATTATGGTAATCGATAGATAATTAAGAGAAACTTATTTCATAATGTGGTATCCTCCTTAACCTTAGTTAAGGAAATTAGCAAGACATAGTACAAATTGAAAACATACTTTCTTTCTTTTTTTCTTTTTTTTTTGGGTAATCGGGTTAAGAGCTAACTCATCGCTCTTACCCGAAAATTGAAAACATACTTAAAACAATACAAAACATCATACAAAAAGTAGCTAAAGAAAGGGAAGAACAAAGAGCACAAATGTGTCTAATTCTCCACTCTCTCCCCTTTTCCTTATTCTCTTGAAAACAAGCTCTATTTATAAAGCAACATTGAGCTTCATTGCAACTTCATCTCCATGTGAAAATGACTTTCCTTCTTCAAACTTCTCATGCTTGATGGCAACATATTTCTTCACCCATAAATGCTTTCATACATCACTTTCTCTTCATGTACAACATCATTTACTTCTCTCATTTTTCATGCACAATAGTATGTACACAAACTTTGAAGGAATGAGATTTAGTTCCTAAAGTCATGCATGTTTGTTTCTTTGCCACCTTCTTTCATGGTATGTTGTCTTTGACAAATTCTTCATGCATCTCTTCCATTTGAATCAATAGCATGTACGTACCTATGAATCAATGAGTAGAGTGAATTCAACAATTAATGACTAAGGTAAATATTTTCAATGGAACACACTTAATGCAATGGGAAAACATTCCACCAATTGTAAGCACGTGCTATTGGAACAATAAGACATATGTTGCACTTAGTTATTTAATTAAAGGGAAAAAGACTCATGTTAAAACAAAGACTCAATTTACTATATGAAAATAGGTAAATTGCTTCCATAACTTTAACATTTTATTTATTTAGACAAAACATCTATAAGAACACAAAACATCTATAAGAACACTTTAGCAAAGTGTCCCTAAAGTGAGTTTTTTTTGTTGTGAAATGACTGTTTTAACCCTTTAAAAGTCAAAATTAACGTCTAAATTTGATAAAATCGTAGCAAATGATGGTTGATGAAAATTAAAAAAATTAGGAGGTAAGGCCATCTCCAGTAGGAGAGGACCAGGACTATAATTTAGCCCTCAAAAATATTATTTTTTATTAATAGACTACTAAACCATCTCCAGTAAGAGAGGGCCAAAGTTTAGCCTCATCAAATATTTTATGATTTCACAATATATTTTTCAATATTTTTCACTTTGCCTATAAATATGTTGTCACATTTGTAAATGTGGGTATCACATACTGGTTGTATATACGTATAATTTCTCACTTACGATCTTATTTTATTATAACAATATTTGAAATTGGACCAAAATTAATTTGTAAATTATTTTGAGATATAATATATTTTGCATATGTTGTAATTATATTAACAAAATAAGATAATCAGTCATTTATTGTATATTTAATCAATTACATAGTTTTGAGTTGGGAGAATTTGCCCGTGATGAGATGCAAATGAAATCATCCAATAGAAATTTGACAATTGTCATAATTTGGGTGTTTATCAATCAACCCACATGCACACTTTTAGTTTTTTAATCTGATTTAGGACTATAATTTGGTTTGACCTGGGCTAGCCAAATAGCTATGTTTGACCATTTTGATGGCATTTTGGCCCTCTTCTGATTTGGTGTTGGAGACCAAAATAAAGCCATAATTTAGGATTTGGCTCTATAGCCTCTATTACTGGAGATGGCCTAAACATGGACTGAAATGAAGTTTAACCCCAAACATCTTGGTAGTTTAATGAATTTAATCTTTACTTAATCAAAAAAAAATCATTATTATTATTATTATTATTATTATTATTATTATTATTAAATTGATATAAGTGTTGTCGTGTTGGGAGTGTAAGTTAAGTGGAACCTGCCTCGACTTGGTTTTCCGTCTCTGGCGTCAGCCGGGTTTATGGGTGGTCTGCCATGCTCAAGGGTGGTGTGGCGACGTAGGGATGCGGCGCGGCGACGTTCTGAAGCAAGTAGGCGGCATGGTGATGGCTGTGCACATTGGCAGCAAGCTAGGTTGGCTGCAAAGTTGGACGACGGTGGTTTCGTTGTTCCAATTCAGAGGTCTGGGAGGTCATCGATGGGATGTGGTGTCTAGGCTCATTGGGCTTGGATAGTGGATACATCCTGTTTGGGTCGGACGGTCTTGGGCTCCTCTCACCATTGGGCATGTGGTGTGGCTGCAGCCTCATGTTTATTGGGCTTGTGCCTGGGCTTCGGCTTGGGTATGGATTGTTAGCTCACATGATGTATCTATCTTACCTGCTTTATTTATTTATGTACCAAATTATCCGGGACTCCATATTTATGGGCCCGTGTCACCCTTGTGGTGTGTTTTTATCCCTTTGTGGATTATACTGGCTACGTCCAGAACGAGAGGACACGGTTCCTCTCACCGATATCAAACAATCCTGACTCTTTACAAATTATGGGTAACCCAACACCAAAACAACTCATCAACTACCCTTGTATACCTTCATGAGAGCTTGTGTGGTTGTACACTTAAAGTGCAATTGCACACTACCTATTCGATTATAGGTGCTTACGCGTGGGTTCATCACCCCCCCCCCCCCCATTTTCTTTGGTTCTGGTTCTTGTGTTTGGTTCTTGGTCCTCTTTCGTCTACCACAACTCCTTCATGGCTTAGGTTTTGATGGTGGATTGTATGGTGTTGTTTGGAGGGAGCTATTCCTCTGGGTCGCAGGTTCTTATGATTTGTGTTTCGAGATTAGATTGGCATCAGTTACTCGGGCATCAACGCTCCAGTTTAGTACTCCTCACTACCTCATGGATGCTAGCGGCGATGGCGACGACAATGTTAGCAAATATGGGTGGTCGTTGTGATAGATTTTTTAGTGTTGTTGCATTTTTATTTTCAAATGTAGGTCTTCTAGTTCATAGATTAGCGAGTTGTTGGTCTACTCTCACTCTTTTTAGTTTGATCGAGTTGGAGACACATGCTCTTTGTTATCAGTAGCTTTTCGACCTCGTGTTTTTCGACCTCATGTTTGCAGGTTTTGTAATTGGGCATGTTCCTTGATTAATGAATTATTCATTTCTCTAAAATAAAATAAAATAAAATAAAAAAACCTGCCGAATATATTGAGGCAAATAGATAGTTCCAAAATTGTATATAGACGAATTCGATCTGGCTTTTCGACAGTTGTATAGACGAATTGAATGGCATGTGATGGGCACTTTGTCTAAGGCCTAGTTTGGTTCAAGGAATGGAAAGGAAATTAAATAAACTATTTGAATTTTTCTTTGATATGGGAAAGGAAAATGAATATTTGGGGTGGAGGAATGAACAATTTTTCATCTAATTTTCTTTTCATGTGGGAACCACTTTCTTTTCCCACTCAATCTCTTTGGTTTCCAAACAATGAAAACAATGACTTTTCTTTCCCAAGACTTTCCATGAACCAAGACCTAAGGCCTTGTTTGTTTCATGGAACCAAAGCTTTGGGAAAGTAAAGTGATTGCTTTCATGTGTTTGGAAGCAAAAGGAAAAATAGGAAAGGAAAGTGTTTCCTATGTGAAAGGAAACTTGGACAGAAACTGTTTCCTTCCACCCACCCTCGGGATTCACTTTCCCACCCAATATCCTGCAATTATTGAGAATTCGTTTGACCAAATTGTCCCTGCTAAAACGTGCTTTTTTATGACTTCAGTTGAGAAGAACTGAATCCCTTCTATATTGGCTCGAGAAGAACTGGAGAACTGAAGCATTTTTCGCAAAGCAGCTGTCAGGTATGAACCATATACAATTTGTTCTTCTCGCAAATCTTGGTTTTGGTTTTGTTGTATGGATAATTTATTTAGATTGTTCTCTCTTCTAATAGAGAGAAATTTTGCTTTCGGGAGGTGATGAATGATGAGTTTTTGCTCAATTGATCTGTTATGTGCTGTGTGTTAGTCTCTTTATTTTTCTGGGTCTGGGAATTACAAACGCTGAGAATGGGTATCTGACTTTCTCTTTCTTTTTCTCAATTGATCTGATATAATACTTTAACGAAATAAACAGTAGATTGATAGAATGCTTTCATTGATGCTAGTACTAATTGCAATATGTTTGTTTGAAAAGTTGAATCACAAGAAACTTGATGATTATGTAAGTGTATTCAAATTTTTCTATTTGATGGCCCGGTCTGATGTTATATTTTGATCAAACAAACTTTTAGTATATCCATCAGCCTCTATAGAGCTATTAGAGAACTTATTATCTACCATGATGTTGTTATTTCAGATTTTTCTATCTTGAGATGTTTACTTGATCAAATCTTTATCTGTATTGGTCTGATATGTAGAAATCAGATTTCTTGGTGATTGATTGGAAATTCAATTGTTGGTGGGTTAAAACATATCTGCTTCATGTACTTTACCTATGATTGATTATGACATGTCTATTGTAGTTGCAACATGGTTTTGACCACCTAAATATATTGGATTATTGACACATGGCAAAGGGAATGTAGCGAATGCTCCAGCCTTATGAATATTGATTTTCAATTGAAGTGGTCTCTGAAGTTGAGGAACCAAGACTAGAATCATGGAAAAAGAGTTCATAGTTGCAAACGTGCTATTAGTCTAGGCGGTTGATAGAGTCAGCCTGCTAGCTTTGTGCTGATAATTCTTATATATGACTTGAGGCTTTGTTGAAGTTCTGATGTTAAAAAGATTGTTGTTGCTTATTTTGTAGGGTACCAAACTCTGATTACATTCCTACTTTTTCCGGCCAGGAGAAAATTGGTGGGAGTTGATAATTTCTCATGTTAATGGAAAATCCAATTCTTTTTCTTTCCTTTTCATGAACCAAACAAAGTCTAATAGTGTGCGCACCAGCAATTTGATTTCCGATAGAGAATCTATCCATATATAAATATAAATTATGTTGTGCATGCTTGTTTATATATTTGTCCGTTGCAATTATTTTTCACCTACTCTATTTTCATTTTTCAACCTTCTGCAATTATTTATTGGATCCTATCCAACCTAACGTCCTGATGCATCCGCGTCAGCCAACCACTGAAATTTTGATTTAATAGTAATTTAACCATGCAAGTTTCCCTCTGGTTAGCTATTAATTAATGTACTCACAAAGTCACAACTTGAAATCTAATTTGAGCCATCTTGTATCTACTGTGTGTTCAAACCCTCTCCTATTTTCTTAACTGATTAACCGAGTATCCTGTTCTCGTTTTGGAAAATGGCAGAAGCTCTCCTCACTTTTGCTGCCACGGAACTTCTGAAGAAGGTGGCTATACTGTTATAATATCCAGACCAAAATAAATAAAATAGTATGAAACGTTTCATGAGTTACACAAACGTTTCATGAGTTACACAAACGTTACATGAGTTACATGAGTTACATGGATGATTTTGGAGTTATGGTCAAGGCATGAGTTACAAGAATATTCATGAAGCACCATTTATTAGGAGAGCCTAATGAGGTCTAGATGGTTCCTCCTTAGCCTATAAAAGGAGAGTCATTTGCTCATTCCAAGCATCTCATCCATCTCAAGCATTTCTTCCAAGAGAAAAACATCCATCTTCCAAGTAGAGAAGAGTGTCCACTCCAAGTTGAGAGTGTAGAGTAGTTGATAGCAAAACAAGTGTGAGAGATGGTTTCCTTCAAGTACTGTTCTTGAAGTTGTGTATCTCGTGTACCCATTATTTCATAGTGGAAGTTCTTGTTATTGCTGCCCCGTAGACGTAGGCACATCGCCAAACCACGTTATATCTGGTGTTCCCTTTCCTCTATCTTTTACATCTTCGCATATTTATCCTTTGTGTGTTTTTGAGTTGTTACTTCCATTATATTATTTTCCCAACAGTGGTATCAGAGCCCTTGGTTCGTAGGGCGTGGGTGTTACAATGGAAGGTTCAAGGAGTACCATGGTGCGACTCAACCACTCAAATTGGATTACATGGAAGCCGCGAATGGAGGACATCCTCTATTGCAAAGATTTGCATGAGCCCATCGAAAGAGTCGAGGCTAAGCCGGAAGGGACTTCGGAAGCTAATTGGAAGAAGATGAACCGCAAGGCGATCGGTCATATTCGAGAGTGGGTGGACGATAGTGTGTTCCACCACGTAGCCAACGAAACCGATGCGCACGAGTTATGGAAGAAGTTGGAGTCCTTGTTCGAGAAGAAGACCGCCGCCAAGAAAGCCTTTTTAATCAAAGAGCTTGTCAACATGAAGTATAGTGATGGCGTGAGGGTCACCGAGCATCTAAACAACTTCCAAAGTACAATTAATCAATTGACAACCATGGGGATGTCGATCGATGATGAATTACAAGCACTGTTGTTGTTGGGGTCGTTGCCGGATAATTGGGAGACTTTTGTCATCACTGTAAGTAACTCTGCTCCTGATGGTAAAATGACTATGGAAAATGTCAAAAGTAACTTGTTGAATGAAGAGACAAGAAGAAAAGCCTCAAGCTCCGACAGTAGCCAAGTCTTCGTGGCGGAGAACAGAGGAAGGAGCAAGAGTAGAGGACCCAAAGGTCATGGAAAGAGTGTAAGCCGATCCAGAACGAGGTTCAACGGAAAGTGCCATCATTGTGGCATTTTTGGGCACATGAAGAAAAATTGTCACAAGTTGAAAAAGGGTCCAAGGGAGGTGCGAGAAGGCAGTTCTCAACCAAAGGATGACACAAGGAACACAACCGCTACCGTGTGCAATGATGTGTATGAGTTCCTTTGCCTTGAAGGAGAATGCCTACATATTCATGACGATACTCCCGGTGTTCCATGGGTCGTTGATTCCGGAGCCTCTTTCCATGTCACTCCAAATAAAGAGTTCTTCTCTACATATAGAGGTGGAGAATTTGGGATTGTAAAGATGGGCAATGAAGGCTACTCCAAGATTGCAGGAGTTGGAGATGTTTGCCTTGAGACTGATTTGGGGAACAAGCTTATGTTGAAAGATGTTCGACATGTTCCCGGCTTACGTCTCAATTTGATGTCAACCTGCGTGCTTGATCGGGAAGGATATCATCATCACGGAGGAGACCAAAAGTGGAAGCTTACCAAAGGATCACTAGTGGTGGCTAGAGGGAAGCTGTGTTGTACCCTCTACAAGACATACAGCAAGATATGTAAAGGGGAGTTGAACGTTGGAGAAGACTCTTCCCCAAGTCTATGGCATAAGCGGATGGGCCACATGAGCGAGAAGGGATTGCAAGTTCTGGCAAAGAAGTCTCTTATTCCCTTTGCCAAAGATACCTCTCTTGACTCTTGTGATCACTGTTTGTTTGGTAAGCAGCAGAAAGTCAGCTTTTCTAATACATTCGCCAAGAAGGAGAATCTTTTAGACCTAGTACATACTGATGTATGTGGCCCCATGGAAGTTGACTCACTAGGTCATAACAAGTATTTTGTTACTTTTATTGATGATGCTTCACGAAAGGTTTAGGTGTATTTGTTGAAATCAAAAGACCAGGTGTTCCAAACCTTCAAGGAGTTTCATGCCATGGTTGAGAGAGAGACGGGACGAACCCTCAAGTGTCTCCGCAGTGATAATGGTGGAGAGTACACTTCGAACGAGTTTAGAGGTTATTGTTCGAAGCATGGCATTAGACACATAAAGACAGTTTCTGGCACCCCACAACATAATGGTGTAGCAGAGAGGATGAACCGCACCATCTTGGAGAAAGTGAGAAGCATGCTAAAGACAGCTAACCTGGCGAAAGAGTTTTGGGGCGCAGCAGTGACAACCGCATGTTACCTCATCAACCGAACACCTTGTGTACCGTTGGGCTTGGAGACTCCAGAGAGTGTGTGGACCGGTAGAAGCGCTTCATATTCTCACTTGAAGGTATTTGGGTGCAAAGCATTTGCACATGTTCCAAAGGAGAAAAGATCGAAGCTAGATGACAAGGCCGTGCCGTGCATCTTTCTTGGGTACGGTAATGAAGAGATGGGCTACCGGTTGTGGAATCCAATAACCAAGAAGTTATTCAGAAGTAGAGATGTGGTGTTCCATGAGGATCAGACTGTTGCAAATTTTGACAAGAACATACTAGAAAATGCAGAGCGTCTCACTTATGACTCGTCTCCGCTCCAAGAAGAGTCTAACAAACCTCAAGAAAAGGTTAATGAAGACGTTCCTGATACGGCAGAACCAGAAGCTACAGGTGCTGCAAATGATGACCAGGAGAATCAGGTTCAGGATGATCATGATCAGGGGGAGCCTAATCAGGAATAGCCTAATCAAGAGCAGCAACAAGAAAATGCCCAAGCACCAGTTCGAAGATCTCATAGAGTGCTGAAGCCAAGTACCAAGTATCCTTCTTCTCAATATATTTTGCTCACTAGTGATGGAGATAATCCATATTCCAAATACATTCTGTTGACTGGTGATGGAGAGCCTGAATACTTTGAGGAGGCGAAGACTCATGCAGACGGCGACAAGTGGATATTAGCTATGAAGTCTGAGATGGAGTCCTTGTTGAAAAATGGTACCTACAAGTTGGTGGAGCTTCCTAAAGGCAGAAAAGCACTAAAAAAACAAATGGGTGTTTAAGTTGAAGAGGGACGAGAATGAACAGTTGACAAAGTTCAAGGCTCGCTTGGTTGTCAAAGGTTTCGGGCAGAAGGAAGGAGTAGATTTTGATGAGGTTTTCTCACCAGTTGTCAAAATGACATCTATCAGAGTTATTTTGGGCATGGCAGCTAGCATGGATCTTGAGGTGGAGCAGTTAGATGTAAAAACGGCATTCCTACATGGTGATTTGGAGGAAGAAATATACATGGAGCAACCGGAAGGTTTTGAGGTTTAGGGCAAGGAGCACATGGTTTGCAAGCTAAAGAAAAGTTTGTATGGGCTGAAGCAAGCGCCAAGACAATGGTACAAGAAGTTTGACTCATTCATGGTGGGTCATGGATACAAAAGAACTGATGCAGACCCATGTGTGTACATTCAACGGTTCACTGGAGGTAAATTTATAATTTTGTTGCTTTATGTTGATGATATGTTGATAGTGGGGCAAGACGTTTCTATGATCCGCAAGTTGAAGGCAGATTTATCAAAGTCTTTTGATATGAAAGACTTAGGTCCAGCTAAGCAGATTTTGGGCATGGAGATTACCCGTGACAGGAAGGCAAATAAATTATGGTTGTCACAGGAGAGGTATGTTGAACGGGTGCTTGAAAGGTTCAACATGAAAGAAGCCAAGTCAGTGGGCTCACCTCTAGGTAATCACTTCAAATTAAGCAGATTATTATGCCCAACTACACAAGAGGAGAAAGACAAGATGGCAGGTATCCCTTACTCATCAGCTGTTGGTAGTCTTATGTATGCCATGGTATGTACTCGTCCAGATATTGCTCATGCAGTTGGAGTTGTTAGTAGATATTTATCTAACCCTGGCAGAGAGCATTGGGAAGCTGTTAAGTGGATACTCAAATATTTGAGGGGCACCTCAAAGTTGTGCTTATCTTTTGGTGGATCCGAACCCGTTTTGGAGGGTTTCACAGATGCAGATTTAGCTGGGGACCTTGATAACAGAAAGTCCACTTCTGGGTACTTATTTACATTTTGTGGGGGAGCTGTATCATGACAGTCTAAGTTACAGAAGTGTGTTGCCTTATCCACCACTGAGTCCGAGTACATAACGGCAAACGAAGCAGGCAAGGAAATGATATGGTTGCAAAGGTTCATTCAGGAGTTGGGTGTGAAGCAAGAAAGGTATGTGATGCATTGTGATAGTCAAAGTGCTATTCATTTGAGTAAAAATTCAGTTTATCACCCTCGCACTAAGCACATTGATCTACGTTATCATTGGATACGAGATATAGTGTCAAAGAAGCTTTTGCAGTTAAGGAAAATTCACACCAACAAGAATACTTCAGATATGTTGACTAAGATTGTGCCACAACATAAGTTGGAGTATTGCAGCAAGTCTGCTGGGATGGACTTCAAGTAGAAGTCTTACCGCGTATTTCCCCGGGTTGGTCTGGAGGGGGAGATTGTTATAATATCCAGACCAAAATAAATAAAATAGTATGAAACGTTTCATGAGTTACACAAACGTTTCATGAGTTACACAAACGTTACATGAGTTACATGAGTTACATGGATGATTTTGGAGTTATGGTCAAGGCATGAGTTACAAGAATATTCATGAAGCACCATTTATTGGGAGAGCCTAATGAGGTCTAGATGGTTCCTCCTTAGCCTATAAAAGGAGAGTCATTTGCTCATTCCAAGCATCTCATCCATCTCAAGCATTTCTTCCAAGAGAAAAACATCCATCTTCCAAGTAGAGAAGAGTGTCCACTCCAAATTGAGAGTGTAGAGTAGTTGATAGCAAAACAAGTGTGAGAGAGGGTTTCCTTCAAGTACTGTTCTTGAAGTTGTGTATCTCGTGTACCCATTATTTCATAGTGGAAGTTCTTGTTATTGCTGCCCCGTGGACGTAGGCACATCGCCAAACCACGTTATATCTGGTGTTCCCTTTCCTCTATCTTTTACATCTTCGCATATTTATCCTTTGTGTGTTTTTGAGTTGTTACTTCCATTATATTATTTTTCCAACATATACTTGCCGGTGAAGAGTTCAGTCTTGTGTGGGGATTCAAGGAAGAACTAGCAAGGATGCGCTCTTCATCAGTTAAGCTTGAAGCTATGTTAGAAGCTGCTGAGAATCTGACACAAGATCTGGGTGAGAACGTGAAAATCTGGGTGAAGGAAATTGAAGGCATAGCTGGTGATGCTGATGATCTGCTCGATGACTTTGGATATGAAGTCCTCCGGCGTAAAGTAGAAAAGAAAAAGGTATCGTCACTCTTTGATCCCCTTGTATTTCGTCATAAAATGGGACGTAAAATCAAGAAAATCAACGAATCACTTGCGAACCTGGAGAAGCAGGCAGCCAGTTTTCATTTAGTAATTGCTGGGAATGCAAGATCTGATGATTTGGGAGTACTCGACAGGCAAACCGTCTTCTGCTTTGATGAAGATGAAAAGAATATCATTGGAATGGATGAGGTTCTGTCAGATCTAGTAACGACCTTGATCAGCGCAAACAATAATCAAGATCTTTCCGTTTTGCCTATTGTGGGAATGGCAGGCTTAGGAAAGACGACTGTGGCGAAATCATTATATAATGACTACGAGATTGGCAGACACTTCCAACAAAAAATATGGATATCAACCACCTTTGACGTCGAGAAGATTTTAAGTGGGATCTTGGGTTATCTCAATGCGGAGAAGGCTGCGGTAAGAGGCAAGGCTGCAATACTCAAGCACATCCAAGAAGAACTGGGAGGGAAAAAATATTTTCTTGTATTGGATGATGTTTGGAACGAAGATCTTCAAAAATGGGATGATTTGAGGACTTGTTTATCAAGTGTTAGAGGTACAGATGGGAGCAGCATCATTGTCACTACCCGCAACATCAAAATTGCAGAAATTATGGAGACGCTTCCTAGGTGTGATATGGGAAAACTCTCTCATGATGAATGCTGGCTGATCTTAAAGAACAAAGCAATTCCAGTTGGAAGTATTTTGCCAGAACATCAAGAGAGAATAGGAAAAGAGATTGCCAAGAAGTGCGGAGGAGTTCCACTAGTAGCAAAGGTAAGTTACCGGTTCTCTAAATAACTTTCGATTCTGCCATCATTTTTATGAGTATCATCTTTAGCAGAATCTCACTATTGCTAATATATTGTCGAATTTCAGCAACTACACGAGACTCTTAAAAGTATTTCAATAAAAAGAAAATTCAAATATATGCAGGATGAGTTGGGGCTTCATAACCCTAACTCCCAAACACTAACTACTCACAAGCCATACAAAATCCTTCAACAAAACTATCAAAAGCCTCTTAAGACATACAAGATTAATCCTTCAACAAAAGTATAGAAACATTATAAAATAGATTATATATAAGGAAGAGAGATGCATCAAAGTTAGTTTGGTCATCACTCCTAGGCCCTTGCTAATATAAATTACAAAATTAATTCTTATAAACAAAGATAAAGAACCAATTAAAGCACAACTCTGATCTGTCATGGACATGACTGAGAAGTTTATCCTGTAGATATAACTTCCTTCCCTGTCTAATTATCTAAATTGAGTCCAACGTCCTACTTTTTTCCTCCAAAAAATTACAATATAAACAAAAATAAAATTGTTTCACGTACACGTAAAATTTCAATGTGTCAACAAGACTAGTATTAATTACTCTTCTGAATAAGCCCCCAATTACCTTTATTTCAATTTCTAACTCATACCTATCCACTGATGAATAGGTTTTGGGAAGTCTAATGCGTTCTAAGAATAGCAATGAATGGTTGGGAATAGAAAACAGTACAATATGGAACCTAACGGAAGAAAGTCACAGAATCTTCGGGGTTTTGAAGCTTAGTTTTTCTGAACTGAAACCGCCATCTTTGAAGAAATGTTTTGCGTATTGCGCAATGTTCGAGGAAGATTTCAATATGGAAAAGCATGACTTAGATCCAACTTTGGATGGCTTTGGGGTTGCTCGAGTATCCCTCTCACGAAGGACATCGAGAAGAAATGGAGTGCATAGGCAGTGCATATTTTAACACTTTATTGGGGAACTCTCTTTTTCAAGATGTTACAAAAGATAAATACGGCACCATTACCCATTGCAAGATGCATGATCTTGTGCACGATCTTGCTAAACATGTGTCGAAATCAATGGACTTGACACGGTATTCCAACAAGATTCAGCATGTCCAGCATAATCAATCTTCATTGCTACACAGACTTCCAAAGGGACCTGTTCAGAATAATGAAGCCCTTGTTCAGATCTTACCTGAATTTAAAACACTGCGTGTTTTGAAATATATGAGGCAAACATTTCAGAGTTGCCTGATTCAATTGGAAAGTTGAAACACTTGAGATATCTGGATGTTTCCAGAACAGAAATCAAAGCACTCCCCAAATCCATTTGTAAGCTTTATAACCTGCAGACGTTGAGAATGCACCGTCTCTTCAATCTTGGAAGGCTCCCAACGGAATTGCAAAAGTTGATCAACTTGAGACATTTTTATTTTGATCGAACGACACAATTTCCAGTTGGGCTGGGAAAATTGACTGATCTTCGAACATTAACTCACTTTCCAGTGGGTAAGGAAATAGGTCGTGGAATAGAGGAGCTGGCTGGCCTAAGCGAATTGACAGGTGAATTGACTATTTCTTATTTGGAACATGTGAAAGATGGAGAAGAAGCAAAGAAAGCAAATTTGGTGGGCAAGACAAATATACGCAAATTAAGGTTTCAATGGTCAGAACAAGAAGACCAGTCAAGTAGCAACAGTGATGAGGATGTACTGGAAGGCCTTCAGCCACATTCTAATTTGCAATTCTTAGAGATCCACAAATTCAAGGGTGAGAGATTTCCATCATGGATAATGAGCAGGTCGTTTCCATTAAACAATTTAAAAGAGATTGAATTCGCCAACTGCAACACTTGTGAAAGACTACCAATGCTTGGCCATCTTCCTCACCTTGTACATCTGAGGATTGATACGATGCGGAACCTAAAATTTGTTGGATCTGAGTTTTATGGTTATGGTAATGTGGCTATGACTGGGGAGACAACAAAGACATTATTTCCTGCATTGAAAACTTTAAGTATTGTGAGGGCCAACAAACTAATAGAATGGATGGAAGCACCAGTGTTGCCAAAGGTCAGGGTGTTCCCTTGCCTTGAGGAGTTGACTCTGAGAGGTTGTAGGCAATTACAAAGTGCTCCGAATCATTTTCCATCTCTCCAGAGGCTGGATATACAATTCATGGATAGTGACATTCCCATAGCAAGTATTCTAAGCACTCATCTAACCACTCTCACGTATCTTTATATAAGGGATGTCAAGGGACTTGATCATTTGCCGGAAAAGATGTTAGAAAATAACAAGAATCTTGCAACTTTGGAGATACTTCACTGTTACGAGCTAACTAATCTTGCTCCTCATGAGTTCAAGCACCGTTGCTCATCTCTTCAGTCGCTGTATATTTGTCGGTGTGATAGTCTGAAGTATTTACCAGATGGGCTACTCACGCACTCTCTCAAAAAGTTGAGTTTGGTGGGTTGCGACAGTTTAGAGTCCATCCCAGATATTACAGATGGTCTCACATCTCTTGAAACACCGACCATATATGGATGCTCCAAAATAATGTCCATTCCAATTACATCTAAGGGCCTCCCGTCCCTTCAGAAATTAGAGATTGAAAAGTGTCCCGAGTTATCAAGCTTACCCAGTGGACTTCTATTCGGAGTTTAACGGTAATAGAGTGCCCTAAGGTCACATCCATTTCAATCCAAAGTATGAGTACATCCCTCCAAGAGTTGTGTGTGAGTAATCTAGAGTTTCTTTCAACTTTAAACGGCGGCTTCTCATCACTCCGTCATTTGTCAATCGAAGGAAGTACGAGTCCACATATCGGGATGGAATTCTGGCCCTCTCTTCATCTCCTCGTCTGTCTTCAAGAATTGTCAGTGATACATTGTGATAATCTAGACACGATACCAAGTTTAGACGACCTAACATCCCTCGTTAAATTGTCGATTTCTCATTGTTCTCGATTAACATGTCTACCGAGTTTGGCAAGCCTCACCTGTTTAAAGCGGTTGAGCATTGGTCTGTTCTGGGAGGAGCTCGAATCATTTCCTGATTTCCAGGTTATACCACAACTTGAATCATTAGTGTTGTGGGGGTGGCCTCTGCTGAAGTCTCTGCCTGAACAAATTCAACACTTCACGTCTCTGACACATTTGAGAATTTCATGCTTCGATGGATTAGAGGCTTTCCCAGAATGGTTGGGAAACCTTACAACTCTGGAGTACCTCGACATCTTGGGTTGCGATAACATGATGTATCTACCTTCTGTTAGAGCCATGCAACGCCTCACCAAATTAAAAAGTATACTCATCTCAGGATGTCCCCTTCTAAAAGAAAGATGCAACGAGGAGAGCGGCCCCGAATGGCCTAAGATCAGTCATATTCCACAAATCACAGGTAACTGTTTAAGCACTTGACAATACTATGTTTTTCCTTACTGTTCACACCATGTCCACCAGGTTGAGTACTATATCAGTCATATAAATCAGTAATTAATCGTTATTATATTGGTATGGGAGAAGATTGACTGAACTCAGAATTATGAAGTTTCAATTGTTTTGCTGTGCACATCACATAAATCTTAACAATATTATAATTAAGTTTATAACTTGTTTGTCTTTATCCATTTGTTTTGTTTTTCCGGCATTGACCTATCTTTTCTTTTTCATTAGTTCGCTGAAAGCAGGTGGTTGCATGCGCCATTAACTGAAGCTGTATATGCGACACATCTAAAATAAGAGATAGCTATGGGAGTACGGCTTTATGTCAATTCGGAATTGCTTCAAAATGAAAAGGGTAAGTTATGAGACATCTCCTAGTCTCGTTACTGTTATCTTCGCCCTGGCTCTTGTGGTTTTCTTATTATCACCTTACTTTCTGTTTTGTATCAGCAGGATCATCAACAGTATTTGGAGGCTGTCGAAACAACTGTTGTTCAAACAAAGTCAGGTAGTGCTACTTCAGCACATCCCTTTCCCACGTATGGATTTTCTTTGCTTATTTCTTTGCAGACGATATAGAGCTTCGATCATTCATGTTAGTGTTTGTGCGTTTGGTCTTCAAAAAGATTCTAAATAGGTACAACATTGCAAATGGATTGTTTTAAAACGATCTGTAGACTGTAGTGGAAGTGAACATTCTAATGAATACGTTACCACGTTAGGGTGCTTATAGTGATGACAGTGGTGTTAAATAATTCTCATTGTTTTAGCTATTTACACATAAGTGTCATCATTTCAAGTACGTATCTCTTTGTCTACACATGACAATGTCAGGTTTCTCTTGCTTGTTGAGGATAGTTAAATGTAGAAATCATTCACACTCCAAAGTCTTATATATATATATATATATATATAGTCCATCTCTGATTATGTGGATGCGTTATGCACTTATGCGCACAAGTCTTTGTATGTGGTTAGTCTTTCATACAAATTTATTGTCTGACGGTCTCGGTTGTTCTTCATTCTGGGAGCTTGGTATGTTTGATGATTAACTCTCTTCCCTCCCCCTATCTTTTGACAGATTGTTGGTCACACGTCTGTTTCTGGAGCATTTGTATTCACTCCTGCTCAAGTGAGTGGAGGCGTGGAGCTTATGAGTCCTTTTTTTGGAGCATTTCGCAACAATCAAAGTCATCAAAGACCAAGTTTAATCGAGAAAACCTTCTCAAGATTATCTACTGTTAGTTTTGGCTCAACCTTTGTATGAGTCAAAAGTGGTTGTTTGCTGTGCTTAAATGGGCATGTATGTAATAACCATATGTATAGATGATTTGAGTTGGGTGAAAACTACCCTATCTGTAATAGAACAAAAAACTGAAAAACTGCAGCAGTTTTGTTCTGTGAGAAAACAGAGTTGAGAGAAAAACAAGTGTTATTCTCTGTTGAGATTGTGTGAGAGCAATTGTAAGCAATCCTTCTCTTTGATACTGAAATTGAGTGGTTCCATCTGCTCCCCAGATGTAGGCAAATTGCTGAACTGGATAAAAGTTTCTGTTGTTTGTTTCTGTTTTCTTACACTTTATATTGCCTGGTACTTGATTTGATTGTGGTTGGGTTCTCTGTACCTATTGTTGCTTTGTGTATCTCGTTAGTTTTTGCTACTGGTGTGTCTTCTTGGTACATCTACAATTGCTTCACAGCAGGATATATAACACTTCTACATGCAAGCTTCGGTAGATATGGCTGATCACCGCAGCTTGTGTTCCACATAGTTCGTTCTCAATCTCCAAAATGCTTAGAGAACCAACTTGGGAAGCAAAGTTACTCAAATTGCATTCTCCATTCCCCCAACGGCAATCAAGGCTTCCTCATACCTATGGCGAGGCACCATGTCTAGCAAGGCTATACTGGTTTTGGTGGCACCGATACACCAAACTTAGCTAGATGTGTTTGTTCTAAATACATACACATCTATAAATTGTCCTCAAGGGAGACAATAAATCATAATCTAGAACTACAGTAGTTGTAAAAGGATGACCTTCCGAGATTTCCTCTACTATGATGTATGTTCTAGCGAGATGAACTTGTTCTATTTTGGTATATATTTACTATAAACTAAAGTTCAGTCATCCTGGACAGTGGACACTGTTCGTTAGGCCCGTAGAACTTGCCATTTTCTCCTGCATTGTTACGTAGTCATGTTTAGCCACCCGACTTTACAGATAAAGACCTTAGTTTTCTGAAGTAGGCCTCTTCTCCTCTCGCTTCAGTTTCTTTCTCCACGGCCTTCACTTTGAGACCCTGAAGTATGAACCGATGAGGGCTTCTATTAAAGAGAAGGCAGAAACTTCACATTAATGAGCACAAAAATAAGACTTATGTCATCCACAACAACTAAATTTTGTGTTGGTGTACAAAGGCCTTTGGTTCCTTCAGTGCTGTACAACCCAAAAAAATATCAAAACATATCCACAGTTATGCCAATAATTTGCAAAATCAAAATTTGCAACCTAACACATATATAACCTTTCACCTTCTTACGTGCCCAGAAGGGGCGGTCATAGTAATGAAAATATACAACAAATGAATATGGTGGAAAAAATAATGCTCACTATCGAGCAGTTGGCCGCACAATAGACTCATCAAGTGACAGGTAATTATCAGTTCCACCAAGATCCAAGGAACCCAAGTTTAACGAAGAATGAATTGAATTCTTCGACGTGTCGTCTGAGTTACCATCTCTTGCTGCTGCAGCACCCCTTTCCATCAATATTGCATCTTGGATTTCCTTGAGAACTTCAGAAATTGAGGGCCTCATGTATCCATGTGCTTGAACACACATCAAAGCTTTCTCCGCTATCTTCCACATTGACTGGATGTCATATTCGCCATGCAGCGAGGGATCAATGATTCCTTGAATGTCCCCACTTTCGATGTGTAACTTCGCCTGGGATACAACCATTACAGATAATATGTGCTTAATAGGAAATTCATGCAAATAAATTTGGTGGGAGTGCTTAGGGAAGGTAATGGATAATGAATGGTAAATGATCACAAG
The DNA here is from genome assembly GCA_009720345.1 of Fragaria iinumae. NCBI lineage: Eukaryota > Viridiplantae > Streptophyta > Magnoliopsida > Rosales > Rosaceae > Fragaria > Fragaria iinumae. The sequence continues at coordinate 9,398,868 of CM019122.1, read as the reverse complement.
TTTCAAATACACTAAACTTTCGAGGCAAAGGAAACCACACACTCACCCATTGGACAATATTACGGCAATTAACACCAAAGTTTTCATTTGATATTGCTTCTTGACCGGATATTAGCTCAAGAAGAATGACACCGAAGCTGTAAACATCACTCTTGTCTGTCAACTGCTGAGAGATATAATACCTGGACACCAACGAGGAAAATTAACTACTTGTCATGCTTATGATTATGGGTGTATGTGAACTAAAGCTTCTGTATCTAGTGGCAAGTGTATGATCCTGACTGCTAAGCATTCATATGAAAATCTAAGGAACCCACTGCTGGCACTGCATGTTAATACATGCAAGCAGGTTCTGTGCCCGAGAATAATCATAGCAATTAAGCTTGAACGGCTAAGCAGAAGGAGCAACAACCAAAGTAAAGGTGCTAGATGATCACTTGACATAGAAGCAATAACATTTTTGACTCATTTTAACATGAAGATTGACTGATCTCAAGTCCCAAAAGAAAAGCAGAAATGTTAAGAAGCCTTACTCAGGATCAAGATACCCAACAGTGCCCCGAACTATGCTGGACACATGGGATGCTCCATCTACTGCAAGTTTGGAAAGACCAAAATCTGAAACCTTTGCCCTCATGTTTTTGTCAATTAGAATGTTGCTGCTTTTCAAATCCCTGTGAATAATGGCCGGAACACAGCCCATATGAAGGTATTCGATCCCTGAACAAGTATGAGAAAGTACACGAATCAAATTGATACTCTATCCTAAGGGACACCATACTCTGTCAGTGAAAATGAAAAGAAGAAATTTATATGCTTCAGCTTGTAACACCTTTTGCTGCATCTTCCGCAATCTCCAGGCGCTTGATCCAATTGATTCTCTGTTCATGTGTCAATGGGCCTACAAAAAAAAACGTGGTTAGCCATCAAAATTTTTATATTTCCATAAAATACATGGGAACTTAATAACTCACCATAAAGATGCTCCTTGAGAGTTCCATTGTGCATGAACTCATAAACAAGCATACTTCTACCATCTTCTTGACAATACCCAAGAAACTGGACCAGATTCCTGTGGTGTATTCTTGAAAGAAGAGTTACCTAGATCATATGGAGGCACATGTCAGTCCATAAGATTTATTTCCCAAGTCCAGCAATAATATGTCAGTTCAAAGTGATAGGATGTCTCTAGAACAACAGAACTTAAAAGATCCTTGTTTTTTCCATTAGCTCGAAGGAATTGAGCACACAATTGTGTTAAATGGAAACACCAGGTCCATTTTGGTAAAGGAACCTTGCTCTTTGAGGATGTTATTTACATAATCTGTTTTACAAGAAATTAGTAGAGGCTTTCAAATTTTCAATCAGACAACACAATTTTTGTTATGAAATGCACATAAAAGTACATTTAAGGAATAGAGGAATTGTCAATAGTTTTATAGAGTTCAAGATTCAAAAGGGTACTAGAAAAAATACAGAGTTAAGCATTTTCAGAGAAGAAACAAAGCAGCCTGAAGGTCAGGGGAAGTAAGTATTATCAAAATTGTGAAAAGCAGTTCAATAATAAAAAAAACTGACCTCATTTGAAAATTCTCGCTTTCCCTGAAAGGAATTGCTGGTTAGAACTTTAACTGCAATTTCCTTTCCATCTTTTGTTTTACCATAGTAAACAACTCCAAAACCTCCCGAACCTATTTTCTTCTCAAACTTTCTAGTAGCCTCTTCAATTTCAGAGTGACTGAAGCAGTGTGCAGCTTCAGTTGGAGCATCATTCTTGTTAGACTCTAACCTTTGCACAGGTAAGGGAGGACTAAGTTTGCCTACAAGAAGTTAATGTCATCATGTTCATGCACATGGAGAATAAAAAAATATTAACAGAACATTTTTATCCATAAGATTGTCTCAAACTCATACCTTGCTCATGGTATTTCTTTTTTCCCCTGCGCAAAAGTATGCAAGATGCAATGGTTGCAATAACTAGGACAGTAGCCCCAACTGTTGTACCAATAATTATACCTTTCCGACTACCAGTTCTCCCCCCTTTCTGAAGATTAATGTTTCCAGTGTAGCTGTCAGAAGCCAAAGCAGAAATTGGTGATTATATGTCAGAGCAAGACATAGAGAAGCCCCAGATGACTAGACTACAAAGAGATTGAATCTGAGAGAAAAGTATATTTGTTGAACCACAATATAGATGTATTTGTCTATCGAATAATCAGCATTGTAATATCAATTTAAGAAAGAAAATATCAGGTGCACTCAGTGTAAGACACTCTGACCGTTATTATAACTGCATGGAACATACACAAGGCAACTTTACAATGACGACATTTCTTAATTTGTATAACTCAACTTCATCTGTAATAAAAATAAAAAAATAAAAAATAAATGCACTACTCACTTCATAACCACTTTGTCGTCAAGACCTGATGGTATATTTCCAGATAACTTATTATTTTGCACATACCTGCAACGATCAGATTCATCATGTGATACATCCATCAGAAAACCAAAACTAAGATAAAAGAGCAGCACCAAAAAATTCCATGGTGATCCTTGTTTTCCAAACTCCAATTGTAATAATCATCTGTGTATTTTCTCAAATAGACAACTTAAGGTACGATATATCTTCCTCAAAAGAAAGAAAACAACAACAAAAAAGGAAGGGAATGGTATATCTTAGTAGCGTGCTCTTCATTGATATCCATCAAATTATTGTTGCCAGCATTTAATTCCAAATGATTAAGGCATTAGAGAATGGGCTGACGACACATATCAAGCTATCAAACTCTCACAAGCCATGTCGAGGTCAGACGGATAAGAAACTCATACATGCAGCTCTACCTTGCAACTTGCAAATCAAGACTAAGGATTTTGCGACTACTAATACCATGTTAGACAACTAGTAGAGCTGTTTATTGATACTATATATGCAGATACGGTTACACAATGACATATGGAAGGCCTTTTAAGCTGTATATAGTGTTGATTTGTGAAATAAGTATGTTGAAGTCAGGGGCTATATGCTACCCACTTAGTTACAGAAGGCGGACCTTGTGACTTGCAACATGCACGCCTGTTATCTCTCCAAAATAAGGAAATGATGTACAAGTTCCAGAAAACTTACAGTTCCTTCAAACTTGGTAGGTCCATCAAAGAGGATGGCAGTCCACCCGACAACTGGTTATTCTCCAGGTGACTATATAGTGAGAAGCTCTATTATTAGTGTTAACTCTGTACCCAAAAAAAAGAGCACTAAAAGAAGAAGTCGATTTTCTTACATGATCTTCAAGTCCAAAAATCCACTGAAATCAGGTATTGGACCAGTCAGTGAGTTCCCATCAAGCCATCTGTCATTATAAGACAAAAAGAACACCAGGAACATCAAGTTTTATAGACCTAAAGCAAACAGTGGACACCAATCAGAAAACACATGAATACAACATGAAACTTACAACTCAACTAAACCGCTCAACTTTGTTAAGTCTGAAGGGATATTCCCTGTCAAATTCATACTGGATAATTTACTGCAAGGCAAGGTAAACAAAGCAGTTGTCAGCAGATGAGTGAAAATTTCTACTTACATATGCGTTGGACTATGACTAAGCAGAAGCAGAAGCAATGTACAAAAAACCTTATGCACGAACAAATTAATCTTTACATTTTAACGATTCTTGGTTGTGCATCAGAACTACACTCAACCCAAGACCATGGAACTGGAAGGCATGGATCACCACCTTCTTGTGCCCAGTCTGCAGATGAGTACTGTGAAATGAAACTAGCAATAGCAGATCCTGCAGCGCATTAGAACCCAGTAGCTCACATATTACTGTACAGCTTCACCGAAATGATGACCAAAACAATACAATTGCAAATTATTATCAAAACACTTCAGTTACTAATAATGAACTTACCATCTTGAGACCCATCAGTTTTCTCCAGATATTTATTTATCTCCATTGCATTCAAGAGAGGGCCCCTGGTAGAATCGGATGTTTTCCCAAATCTAAAAGATAATACAAATGGAAGAGATAAGTTTGTAAATCCTGGTTCATAGAGACGATATTTTCCTTGGGCGTTTTCCTCAATATTGACAATAGCTTTGCTGAGTTCAGGATTTCCTGGAAGTACAAGCCTAAACTTTCTGGACTCATCCGGTGCCAAATCTTCAATTTCTGCAAAGTAGGTGACTGCCCAGCCAGTACCAGGAAAACCATCCAAGTTCAACCGGTAAGTCAGTGATCCATTTGTACCAACTACAGCCGTCTGCATAACTTTCTGAGGCGGTAGGTCATCCCTGTTAACATCAATTGGCAATTTGGTTGCGACTTTCTTGGTTCCAGCAGCAATGTCAACTAGGTAATTCGCTTTCTTGATAGAGTCTGATAACCAAATTCTATCAAAAGGGTCATCAGGGTACCTGAATATAAGAGAAAATGCATATCCTTCAAATTACACATCCTTGGCAAAGAAAAAGGGTTCAAATTACAAAATAGTTTTCCAATTTATAATCTCTCTAATTCAAGGCATATTATCCAGTTTGATTTGCATTTAGTTTAAAACATAGATTCAGGTATATACACATGTTAAAGAGTGAGCGAGCATACCTAATTGAATCTTCACTATCTGCACCAAAGTTAATCCTAGCCGAGACACTGAGGTAGAAGCGCTGTTCATAATCAGTAAAGTAAACTGAACCATTGAACTGTCGAAGCTCCAAGGTCGATATAAAAGGCTGCCCAGTTGTAGCATTGGACAGACACACACTCACAGTAGGACTAGTAGCCAGAAATATCAGCTCTCTCATTTCAATAGTATTCGCATCCGAAATCACAATCGTAGACCAATGAGTTGCCCCAAGAGAAATGTCGAATGAAGGATAAACATTATTGCTGTCAAAGTTACCATACAAGAATGTAGCTCTCAGTAGGTACCTAGTCCTACTTGTGACATTCATTGTGTAACAGTATTTTCTTGAATCAGCAGGAAAGTGCCTCAGCGAAGTGTATTGCTTCCTGGTCTCATTCACAACCTCTATAAAACTCGTTTCGCCGTAATGAAGTTCATCAGGACTCCAATTCAACCCAAGATCATCAGTGAAAAACTCTTCACCTCCACAATCCAAACTAACAAACCCTGCTCCACCAAAATTCACACCTGTCAAATTCGACTTCTCTTGCATGCAAAGTTATCAACTTTAATTACGAAACCAAACCCAAACATGTTAAATTCATTAAAGCTTGAACTGATTTGTTCTTCATTAAGATACATAGAACAGAAATTTCCCAAAAATATACATGCATCTGATGAGAGTTGTTTTTTTTACAACAGATAAAGATGCAAGCTTTACCGAAGCAAACAAAAAACTGGGTATGAAAGGTGAAGGCTTTGGATTGGATTCAAGATGAAAAGGACTTGAAAAACAAAGACTATGCAGATATATAAAGAAATAAGGGATGAAGAAGAAGAGGGTACCTGGCATTTGAGCAGAGGAAGGAACTAGGAGGAGGAGAAGAGAGAAAAGGAGAAGGGTGTTCTCCATGGTGGTGTGGAAAGAGGGAGAGAGGTAGTGAGACCATATAAAATTGGCTGCTCTGTGAGTGAGTGTGTGTGAGAGAGAGCTATACAGGGAGATAAAGTCACAAAGGCACTACTGAGATGGAAAAAAGAAAAGAAATACAAACTCCAAAGTGAAACCAACAAACCCAACCAGATAATAATTTAGAAGAAAAAAGGAAAAACAGAGAGAGAGTGATTTGGAGGGAGAAGGAGTCCTTTGGAGTAGTAAGTAGAGAGAGGAACAGGAGGAGGAGGAGGAGGAGGAGTCCAACTGGGGAAGAACCAATGGTTGTGCCGGTGGGCGCCCACGACTGGAGAAAAAGGAGAAGCCTTCTCGCGCGTCAGAGTTCAACGTGAGGGAGGGGGCGAGACCGTTTGGAGATTCCGACATCATAGAGAGACGACGGAGTCGTTGTTTGCGGGTCCCGCCCATTTGTTTTTGCGCCAGTCACATTCCCATCGCTCGCTTTTTTTTCTTTTTTTCGTTACGGGAGAGTTCTCGTTTTCTCTTTTTGCGTTATGTTACGTAAATCTCTTTGTTACAGTTGCGTAAATCTCTGGCTTGATCAAAAAGTGTAGTCTATTAATTTTGTGTACAGTTACGATGCAATATATTGATGTAATCGAAACTCAATTTAGATTATTTTCGATCTCCCATTGTTTTTTTCTTCTTTTGAATGAAGTCCTATTGTTTGTTTGGTAGTAATGGATTAATAGTGTCACCTCTCATTTCAAAAGACAGTTGATAATCTTTTATCATCTTTTTACTTCTAAATGTAGTCCAATTAGAACTCACTAAATACCAAACCAAGCATACATTATGGGGTTTTGTATATTTCTTAGCCAACAAATGATTATAATACGTATAACTCCATCATTTCCATGCAAGGTTGATCAACCTAACTAGAAGAATACAAAATTTAATGAACGAAACCAAGTAGAAGCAAACAAAACGAACCGTATAAAATATGATGTTAACTAATGTTCACGCAAAACATTTCCACTTCTTACTAGTGATTCCACATACTATAAAGTAAAACGTTCCTTGTCAAAACAAAATAAAGTAAAACGTTCAACTCCTCGTGGTCTGTGCTTGGACAACGGCTTGACCAAATCGTTGACCCCATATCATCAGAGTTACGTTTAAGATTGTTTTTGTACTTGTTTAACAATAATATCTTCAATACACGGTGTCTATCTTCAAATATATATATATGGATGGTTATGATTAGAGAAAATAATATAGAAACATGGTGGTCAAACATATGAATTATTATGAACGGTTAAAATTACGTCTTGTAAATACACGTCGTGCATACAAGAATTTTCATTGTTTAACATAAAATTAGCAAAATAAAACTTTATTCTAAACGATAGATATATACTTGTATTGTGATAAGATGAAGAATGGCTCACATTGCATAAGAATTACTTCTTTTTAGAGTATTTTTAGTACACGGCGTGTATCTATACATACATATGTGTATCTACACATACATATGTGTATGGTTAAGATTAGAGGATCTAATATATAAACATGGTTGGTCAAACATATGAATTGTTATAAATAGTTAAGATTGCACCGTGTATTTACACATCGTGCATACAAGAAATTTCCAATTTTTATTGACACGTCGTATGTAATAGTTCGAAGATAAAAATTTATGAGTATCCATGTATGCATAAACTAGTTTATTGTAATTAATCTCATCAATATATAGCAGCAATTATAGATTTTTTTTTTTTTTTTTGGTTTGGAACCCAGCCTAGCTGGGAGGCTCAGCCCCACGCCCGGATTTTATTTAAATAACCATAAAAAATATAATGTCTGAAAGTAAAAATACATGACTGAACAAATAAAAAGAGAACAGGGTATACCCATCTCTTGTACAAAACCAAAAGAAAAAACATAAGAAAAGTAGTCCATTCTAGTCAACAATAAGGCCGAAAGTCTTCAACTTGGCCTTCTCCATTCCCCAAAGTGAATACGGCAACAAGAAAAGAGATAAGCTCCAGAAATATTAACCCGCCCTATGGTATGGATTACCCATTGCATCCATATGCAAAAATGAGAGAAGTTCAGCTGGGGGAGAATCATACCAAATTAAAGATGTGGATGTCAAACCGAAGCTCGTTATTTTATCAGCCATTGTGTTACCCTCACGAAAAATATGAGAATAAAGAAAATTCATGACACGAGTTCGTTCAAGGCAATTAACCCATAAGATCCGCAGTGGTCATGGTGGATTAAAAGAAGAGGAAGAGAGACAAGTCAAAACACTAGTTGAATCACTCTCAAGCCAAATATGATGTCACCCCAATTGATAAGTCAATTCAACTCCAATAATGACCGTCATTAACTTAGAGAAGAAAACACTTTGTTTACCTAGTCCTTGACAGTAACCTCCAATGAAATTCCAAAAACTATCTCTGAAAACACCACCATAAGCAGCAATGCCTAGATTTCTTTTAGCAAGACCGTATGTATTAAGTTTTAACCAAGGAATAAGAGGAGGATGTCATATAACTAGACGTGGAACTCGCTGAATTTTTGGCACTGGAGTGACATGTAACCCCATTAGTAACTTATTGTCCAAGATCCCAGTAGCGTGCCCAGACATATGTTGAGCAATAAAACGGATCCAAGTTTTAATTGAGCGAAAAATCCTCATGAGAGAAGACTTTTTATTATGAAACGAAGCTTATTTTTAGTCTTCCAAATAACCATTAGCGAAAAGAGACCACTAGCAATCCAAAAATTCATCAATTGTGAAGAGAAGTGTTTACTAGTAAATGATCTCCAAAAATCACTATATAGCAGCAATTATAGATCTTAAACGAGGAATCCAGAATGGTGCTCCATTCTCGTTGTTTCCTTTTGCCTTTTATCAAAGTTGTACGTAAGTGGAGCTTTGTCCAAACTTTACAAAAAGTGCCTTCATGCTTGCTTTTACTTCTTGGACTCTGGGGTGGAATCAAAATCTCCAAACACTCATGCATGGAGGTGGTTAAGATATAGACATTCAGTCCAGATAGTTGGTCATTTCTTAGTATCTAAGTATAAGATACTCCTGCACAACAACAAAACGGTATAATACCCTGCAATACAACCCACTTGAGCTATAACATATTCACATTGAATAAGGTATTTCCTCCAAACTTTTATTCAAATACTATTAAACAATAGTTGATTGATGCATGATCTATGTGTGGATAATCATATGTTTGTGGATGATCGACTTAGTTATCTGTTACTAGCAATAATTGCTTAAAATGTTGAATGAGCTCATAAACTTAGAGACTTGGAGTCTCCCCTCTTCCAAAGTTCAGAAAATTATGAATCATATGGTTGAAGCCAGCCTGATTTCTTTTCAGTTCTCTCCACCAAACACATTGCCAAATTGTTGAACCTCTTTGGCCAGATTCATCAAGTGAATAATCATTAGTTTGGGTCATATCATAATTACGTGCAACAAGTAGATTTCTAACGGTATAGTCTTTTGTTCCATTATGCAAAGATAGGTTCCTCGATAAGAGTTTCTTTTGCAATCAAAATGCGTGACCTCTAGTTTAGCCACATTGAACCACAAATGAAAGCTAGTGAATTAACATTACGCACTTTCCTTGTTACATTTTAATGAGTTCTTTGGATCATCTAGTACAATCTTATTTCAACAAAAGAAAAAAGCATAACTTCCACTCCAATTTTCAAACACGACTACACGAGACATAGGATCATGTTTATAAACACTAGTTTGCCCATGCCAACCCCAACGACGTCATTGCCAGAAAACCAAATATATAGCACAAACTATTTATTACAAGCAAAATTTCAGTCTATTAGTATAGGAGATCGAATTCCAATATTGCACGACCTGGCTGGCTAGCAAGTTTACAATTCTTTCACTCACTATCTGCAAATCTGGTGGCAAAAAAGATAATGATACAAAGGAAGTCAAAATTTTCAGATAGATGAAAAAAAAAATGCAGGGATTATAATCAGCAATGAAAGAATAATCATAATAAAGCACTAAGGTGAACTGTTTCATGTACTCACCCGAGCTCCGAGAGCTTCAGATGTCCCTCGGCATAGTCAGCAAAGAAAGCATCCTCATCCTAATAAGAGCGAAAATTTAAAACAAAAACAGAAGTAGGCAAGTAGCTAGTGTCAGATTAGTATAGCTAGATAGAGTACTGAGATTACACAATGGATTATGTGATACAGACCGCAGCATAGGTCTCGACATAAGTGCGAAAAACTGGATCCTCAAGAAGAGCCTTATCTGATGGAAGCTGGATCAGACCTTCCTTCTCTCCACTGATAAGTTCCCTGTTCAATTAGGAAACAACATATGCAGCTAGTGCATGGTTACTTGAAATAGGTTCAAATTGATCGATACAGATTATACATATTCAACTGTAATACTCAAATGGGAGTTCATTCTTACTTGAAATAGGAGTTGTCGAAAATAAGGGGATTGGTTGTCCAAGGTCCTTCAAATCCAGAGCGCTCCTTGTGGCACCTACCCTGCATCGGAAAATCCCAAAGAGTAAAAATGTTAAAACTATATCCGTAAATTAGAAGCTAATGCTGAATCCTGGGGATGATGAAGAACTGACCAAGGTGTGTCCACCAGATAATGCAACAATGTCCTTGTCACTGAGACCCATATGACCAAACACATCCCTCAGATGATCCACACCTTCATTCATGGTAGGTACCAACAATAAGCATTTTCATCTTCATCATATATATATATATATATATATATAATTTTTCTCAGCTGCGGACGTCCGCACCATTGGTTTTGGTGGGGATTTTCATTTTTGCACCACTTTTCGATCGAATTTCCTCATCTCCACCGTCTAGTATCTAGATAATATTGTGTAGATCATCTATGCAAAATTTCAGCCAATTTGGTAATCGTTAAGGCCCTCAAACTCGAAAAACCAATGGACGGACTGAATTCTGTCAAACATGAACCGTTCATGTTTGTAACAGAAAGACGTCATTTTGAGGGTCTTAACGATTACCAAATTTGCTGAAATTTTGCAGAGATGATCTACACAATATTATCTAGATACTAGACGGTGGAGATGAGGAAATTCGATCGAAAAGTGGTGCAAAAATGAAAATCCGCACCAAAACCATTGGTGCGGACGTCCGTAGCTGAGAATGGCTGTATATATATATATATATATATATATATATATACACACACACATATATATATATATATATATGCACTTGTAGTTATGATTTTGTGATGACAAACCTTTATTGGCATTAGGCAATCGACCTTCCGGTGGTGCTTCTTTTTTGTCCTGATTTAGCACAAAAGGTTTATATTAATTAGAAGATATATCAAAAGAAAGTTGAACAAATTAATGAACTCTAGCTACGATTTCTTGGCTAAGAAGATTTATATATTGAGGTGAGATGTCTTTGAACCAAGAGCTATAGTATATTAAGAAGGTGTTCGCTCACCGGTCTACCAGGGTGGAAAGGAATCTCCGGCCCTCCTGTTACTTCCACAGCTACAACTCCGGCCAACTTCAAAACACAAACAATCACAATTTCAATCAAGGCCAAATCACAAATTTAGTCATGTAGACAGTTCATTACTAATAACATTAACACAGTTTCAATTTTGTGAAGCGTACACTTGCAATTAGTGAAGACGTAATGACGTCCCATTTCGAGTCCATCACTTAAATTTGTAGTTCCAAATTGAAATAAGTCGCTGCAAGTTCCATACTTCCATTTACGTATATGATCGTTTAAAGTAGTTAAAATTGAGCCCAAGAAATGGAAGGACTTCTTATTGATCTTTTATTTTCGGCTACATCGAAGCAAATAATGATCGAAACCCTAACCTAGCTAGCAGCCTAGCTAATACTAACTCACTGCCAAATTTCAGCCCTCTAGAGATCTCTCAATGGAAAAAACTGCACTCGAGTTGGAATTGTAGTATAGTAGTTATCTAGTAAAGTCTAAAATTGACAAAACCGAAACCACAATTGTTCGCAACAATTTAGATCATCGAATATATACTTCAGCACAACGTTGATAACGCAAGTTTATATATACCTGGTAGAAGTCTGCGTATGAGAGAATCGGAAACTGCTCCTTAACCGGCTCCAAAATCCTGACAGCAATATCAAGTCCCTTATTTGCTTCATGAGTCAGCTCCGCCGGATCCCTGATCGTCCCGAACGGCCCTCCGGTCTTTGTCGCCACATCAAACGTCCCAGCCGAGTGCCACCTGAGCAATTCATCACACACAAATCGCTCATGACTCGCCTTTAATTAGTTGATTATTCAACAAACAAAGAATAACAGAGTAATTTTATAAGAGTTCATACGCGATTCGGAGGATTATAGGAGCGCAGTGCTTCTCGGCGATCAGTCCTCTCAGCTTTCTCTTGCATTTCTCAACAGCTTTCCGGTACTCCTCGCTCACGCTTGGATAACACTTGCCCATGGAAAAAGAACAGATCGTTTATCAGAAAACTTATACACAGATCGAGTCAGAATGCTCGGAACGATCAAACTAGTTGTAGTTGATCACTGGTGCTTATGAACTGAGACACACACAGCAAATGAATATATATAATATAGGAGAGCATGATGATCGGGGAAGAAGAAGGTTCTACTTGGCGCTAAACTAGTCGTATGAGAGGGACGGCTAGGAGCGTGCGACGTGGGAGAGATGCGGCTGTGGTGTGACCAAACTGGCAGTTGAAAAAGAGTATGGACAAGTGTCGGGGGGAGAGTACTAGACTGGTGGCTGGCGGGGTCTGTAGCTGCTCAAAGGGGTGGTAGTTGGTGCAGTCGTTTCAAGAATAAACTTCTGCGTTTTAGGGCGGGGGAGATTCTAGAGTCTCTTAGACTATAAGTGTGACTATGGAATGAAAGAGACTATTTTAGAGCAATCTCCTGTAGTATTACTAAACTGGAAATTAAGACTATAAATTACGAAATTTATCAATTTTTGAGGTAAATTGATGATCTAGCAGAATACATAAATCATTACTAAATTTAATTATTGCTAAATGAAATTGACAAATTAAATGAAACTGACAAATTTGTCAATAATCCTTGCATAACTAAAGCAATTGCTAAATCTTTTTTCTCTACTCTCTTGCCCACGTGTCACTTTACAATTTGTTAAAATATAAAAAATAGCAATTGCTGATGGAGCAACATTATTAAATTGATACCTAAATTTCAAAATTATTGCTAAATATATCAATTTTTTATTCTCATTGCTTGAGATGCTCTTAGTGACTTCTAGAAGGCAATATGTCTTTGAATAATGTATATATCAAATCGAAGTGAGAATTTTCTACTTTATGACAGCTATAAAATTCATTCATGCATGTATATTAGTGTTGTTGTTCCCGAAAGAAGACAGAATTGAAGAAATAGCACTTCCTTGGGCTTTGGGGTAAGCACAAAGCATGAATTTGAATGAAGTAGCTAGTTTGTTTAGCATGAAATTTGCTTAAAGCCATACACCTTTTACAAGGCAACATATGAAATCTATTAAAAAGAAAAAAACACAGATTAGTGGATAAGCGACGAAGGAATTTAGTTTCAGAGATCAATTAGAATCTGTTTTTTTTTTATTTTTTATCAGGTAAACAACTCAAATGCTACAACTAGTCTTTCGTGAGTCGAATTCACAACCTCTTTGTGAAATCCTGAACTTACTTTAAATAATTTATCTAAGTTATATATGATTTATTTATTTATATATAGATGTACATATGAGTACATGTTCGTTTTAGTAACGAAAATTGAAGTTCTCTTGGAACTAAACAAAATAACTTTCAACTAAATGAGAATTAGATATAAGCTAATAGGACTTCAAATAAATAAAATGTTTTATAGTTCTTGTTTGTATTACAAAGAAGCATGATTTGCCCAAAATAGACCTAGTATACATCATCTTTGCCACAAAAAAAAAAAAAGAGTCCATAGCTACATCATCTTTGGTTATTTTGTTTGGCAGTAGTCCATAGTCTAACATAAATATATATAGCTGCAAAGTATTGGACACTTGATATTAATACATGTTTTTTTAAGCTACATTAGATCATGTGTTTTATTTGTAAACTTGTGCTTCATGATTTCCTTGAGTATTGCTGATTTCAAAAGCTTCCAGCAAGTTTTGCCCTCCTTCATGTGTTGTTTTTGGATAAAATCATTGGATTAGACCTACAACATTACATACCAACAAATCAGAAAGAAAGAGATAATTACACATTAGATTTTATTTTGTCTTATTTTAGTTGTTGATTCACCTATGTGCTTAGTTTGATACACGTATTTTACACTTCTTACCATATACTGTGCAGTCACACTTTTGCTTGTGTTTTGCATGTAGCTGCTGAATGAGCAGCTTAAAACTTGGTCTCCAAGTAGAAAGTAGATGCTGGCAGATAAAGATAAACTTCAGCTTATTTTTACAGACATATTAGTTAAGCTATAGGCCTAATGATTACATTCCTTAGTATAAACAGAGGTATTCACCCAAATAGAGTTCAAAAGTTCATAAACGTAGAGAAAAGTTAGAATAAGAAAGAAACTAATGGAGGTCTGAAGCAAAGTGCTAGTGTATAGTAGTGAAGTTTCAGATTTGGTAAAACAGGTTTGAGGTAGGGGAAGTTATGGGGAATCTCAAGTTTTGTTTTATAAACTTGTTATCTTGCTTTGCTGCTGAAGGTGATTATTATGTTTAGCTTTTCATTAAGTTATTATCTGATCTTATGTTAAATAAGAAATGAAAGAAATTATGAGGTTGAGGCTATTACTCGAAATATGATCTTATATTAAATAAGAAATGAAGGAAGTTATGGGGTTGAGGCTATTTCTCGAAAGAGACCAGCAATTGTCTGCTTTTGTATACATGTAGGGAGAGAAACCCTTCAAATGTTATATTGATAAAACGATCTCATGGTAATAAGACACTGGTGACTAAGGATAGTACAAGAGTACCAGCAATTAAAACCTAAAATTATGTGCATACACTTTAAGTATATTAAAATTATGAGCATGAGATTTAATATACTGAGTTTTTGGCTCACCCCTTTATGAATTTGTGCAGATGTTACATTTGAGGGATATGACTTAATGTCTAGAAAGAATGAAATCTAGTAGGAGGAGTGAACCTATAGCTTGATGTTTTTTTTTTTTATTAATGTTTATGTAATAAGTCTTATTTATAAGCTTACTTTCCTGTTTGTTGTAAGAATAAGACTTATGAAATAAATTTCTCTTTCACCAAGTTACTCTGATTCTAAATGTTTTCATATACTGTTTACTTGTTAAAGATTCTCTTTATCTTTGACAAGTCGAAGTTATTCACGTCCTTACCCAGAAATAAAACATTTTTTTTTTAATTTCAGGGTCAGGGTGTGACACTCCCACTTATTAAAAGAAGACTATGCCGTTAGACCAAATGGTACTGGGCAACTAGAATTCGTTATGCTGCTTAGTTTTAATGAAAAATGTGTTTAAGTTTTACATTATTCTCAATTCCATTTACACCAAAATAATAAAACAAAAAAACACTTTTATATGTCTAACTCAAAAGTTAGACACACTCACAGTATAAGAAAATTCTTTTATGCACGACGTGTAAATACACGACGTATAATGAAATACAATAGACCATTAAGCTAACGCTAACACAGAGAAATGCTCGTTTAACATATTTACTCTGTGCTGGGAATGTTGGGTTATCTATGATTCTACGTCATTACTCTATTGTTAACTCCTGTTTTGCTCAGATTTATGTTGTGTAAAAACAATGTTCCTCACACAATAATGTTGCTCTGACTTTGGAGTTTGGGGTCAATGGTCAACCAATTATTCGAGTGTCGAGCCTATAAATGATGCTTTGCCACAGGCCCAGCCCAGATTGGATGGCAATAACTCCGGTCAAAGCCCAGGCAAGAGTTAGTTGGCTGGTCGTGGTTTAGGGCAACCAGCTGAACGGACGGATTTGAAATAAAAATACCAATCCAACGGCGCCAGAAGCCACGTCAGTGACACTCAGACGCGCACAAAAACAAAAGCACACAGAGCAAGAGAGAGAGTCCAAACCAAAAAGCTCTGCCTACAAATCCAAAGAAACCTCAAAAAAGCCTCTCTGCTTTTGCTTTTCTCTCATTTTATCTTATCCTGCGATTTGCAGCCTCTTCTTCTTCCTCTACTACTCTCTCACAGTCTCACTCTCACTCTCTCTCTCTCTCTCTGTAAGTCGTGACCTAAGTCTCTCTTACTCTCTCCGACTCTCAATTTTGTTTGAATTGCATTCTGCGAGTTAGGGTTTCAGTGAAACGCAGACTTCGGATTCGATTGTTTGGGGAATTGCAATGCGGTTGGTCTGAGCTGGATTTCTGACCTGTTTTTCTCTTGTTTCAGGGAAGCCATGAGTGACCTCGGAGAACAGACATGTCCGATTTGCGCCGAGGAGATGGATTTGACCGATCAGCAGCTCAAGCCCTGCGATTGTGGCTATGAGGTTTGATTGTTTGAACACTCGCTCTGATTCACTCAAATTCACTGGCTCGTGTTCGTTTTAGAGTAGATAACTGTTTGCTTTGTAGAGCTGTTTTTGTTTTCGTGTTTTCGGTATTTACTTTACTTGTCATACTCTGATTCTTCAATTTATGAAACAAACAGGTGTGTCTGTGGTGCTGGAACCACATTATGGAAATGGCGGAGAAGGATGGGAGGGAAGGGCGGTGTCCACTGTGCCGATCACCTTACGACAAAGAGAAGATTATGAGGGTGGCAGCAGACTGTAAAACAATGTAAGAGAATTTTCTGTTAAATGTGTGGAATTCTGTGCTGAGTTGTGGATTTTGTTTGTTAATTCTTAGACTTTTGAGCAGGTTGATGACTGAAGTTAATCAGAAGCGGAAACAGAAGAAGCCTCCCAAAGGACCTGAAGCAAAGAAGCTTCTAACTGATGTTAGAGTTCTCCAGCGGAATCTAGCTTACATAATTGGATTGCCTCTTAACCTTGCAAAAGAAGAGGTAAGTAGCTGTTATTTCACCCTGTTCTGTTTCCCAAGAAGTTTTGTACTTTCATTGATGTAGATTCTGAGCTACAATTTCTTTTTGTTGGGTTGTTACTAGCTTCTTAAGCGAAGGGACTATTTTGGCCAGTATGGAAAGGTGTTGAAGGTCTCTATTTCTCGTACATCGACTGGGGATATTCAGCATGCTACGAACAATAGCTGTTGTGTGTAAGATGGCTTACCACTTTCAATCTCTTAAACTTAAATATACTAGATGTGGACTGAACAGTTTTCGGCTTGTCTCGCCATCTTGATTAATTGCTCATGACCCCTTATTTTTGCCTAACCAAAATAATCATATTTAATTTTTAAAATTTTGGCTAGGGTATAGATAGACTTACTAGGCATGGTGGGTGGCTATCGAATGCTGTATCATTATCTTTTAACTTAGTAATGGTTTCATTCCATCTGCTAGGTATATAACTTACTCAAGTGAATATGAAGCAGCTCGATGTATTCAATCGGTGCACAGTTTTGTATTAGATGGTAATTCTTTGAGGTAAGCCTGTCTTGTAACTCATTAAGATTAGGATGGTAGGATTGCCATGTTGTAACAGTTACAGTTTGCTTCTGTAGAGCATGTTTTGGAACAACAAAGTATTGCCATGCGTGGTTGAAAAATGTGGTAGGTAATTATTTCATCCTCTGTGGTTCTCTTTGTAAAAAGAACTTGGTTGTGATCATTAAGGACAATTATTTTTCTGTTCAGCCTTGTAGCAATGCAGATTGTATGTATCTTCATGATTTTGGCTCTCAGGAAGATAGTTTTTCCAAAGATGAACTGGTTTCGGCCTTTGAAAGGTATTAAGTTCTTCTGGGATGCATATTCATCCAGTTTCATCGTTCTTTTATCTTTGGGCAATAATATATTATAACTTTACCTCTACTGACTTCACAGGAGTAAAGATTTACAGATTATCGGTGTTACAAATAATCTGCATCAGCGTCCAGGAAAAGGGTTACCTCCACCAGTGGATGAGAATAACAAATCAAAAATATTATCTGCAGCTAAACCACTTGTCAATCATCCTATAAATGTAAGACTCTCAACCATCCTATAAATGTAAGACTCTACATAGTTTTGTGTGTGTTTGATTTGTTGTTGTTGTTGTTGTAATAACTAACAACAAACAAAAAGCTGAAGATCATGGATGAAGTATTATTAGCATTTATGGATATATAATAGACGGTATGCTCTATGAGCAACGGTAGTAGCCACACTATGCATACCGGTTATACTAACCTTTGACTTACCTCATTTCAACAGATCACTAGGGATGAGTTTAAGGGATCTTGTGCAGATGAAGACTCTAGAAGAGCTACTCCTGCAAGAACCTCTTGGTATAAAATATAGTGGTCTGGTGTCCTGCCTTTATTTGTGTGATTTGAGATCTAATGTTGTCTGATATCCTCTATCAGGGTCATGCAGGTTGCCCCTAGTGTACCCCTGGGAACAAGTGCCGAAATGCCTTCCTATCAAAAGCCTGAGACGTCTAATGATGTTCATGCCTTGAAAGTTGCGAGCATTGAAAGTTCTAATTACGGAGTAAGATCTATGACATCTGAAGATAGCTGTGAAGTGCGTTTTAATAGTTTGGATCTGTTGGTACTGACTAAACAGAATAATGAAGAAAATGTTGAAGTAGCTGTATCGAATAAACCCGTGGAAGCCTTTGTAGATAGCACTCTTGTAGATTTAACTTCGAGACATTGTCTATCACCGGATAATGGTGTTGGTCGAGATATTGAATCCGTCGACTTTATAAGCAGCAGAAACTTAAATTGTCTATCATCAAACTTATCCAAAAGTTCATGTGATGACAAAGGAACTAGCATTGCTACATTTGATCCTTCCAGTGTGTTACCAAATATGGAATTAGGGAAGTACTTGGAAGGGTTCGAAAACAATAAAGCCAGTATGGACCGCAATCTTTCTTCAGATATAGGGGAGAGTGGCATAATCTCAAATATTTTGATGATGAATTTGGATGCACCTGAAGGTTCTTTAACTGAGCTTCATAATCTGGTTAATTTGTTGGGTGAAACTGATAAAGAATGCAGTCTTCTCAGAGTACCAAGTTTACGCAAAATGCCGGAGAAAAAGCAGTCCAGGTTCTCATTTGCCCAGCAAGAGGATTCTTCTGATAATATATGGCATCCGCCCAAGGACTACTCTTCTTTATCTGATTTAAATAAGAATTCTTTCATACATGTGGAGTCTTCAATTCTTCCCAGGAGCCATTCTTTTTTGTCTCCTAAAACTTCAGGTTTGTACCTTGCTATATAATCTAACTACGTTACTGTAATTCGGTCTTTTCCTGTTCTACTGGTTTGCCTCGTAACTTTTTTACTTATTTTTTCTAAACAGCTGGTAGAGTCTGCTTTTCTAGTTCATGGTTTGGGATTTATGTTGGGTCCCTCTCGCAATTAAAGAGCTGAGATCTAGCAATGATTTTAATTTTTTTGTAAGGATTTACTAATTATCATGCATAAATTTGTCCATTACCTTGACTCTTTGCTCCAATATCATTTGACAGCTACAGAGGTGCCTAATTCGATCCCACCAGGATTTTCAGTACCAAGAAGGGCATCACCTCCCGGTTTTTCTTCTCATGGGAGGTCTAGGAGGGGGGACCAGGCTTTTGACAGTTTTGGTTTGTATTTCTCTTTTCCTGAAATTGGTTTGTGTTTTTATTATATTATTTAAGTAGAACAATTCTTAATAGTTTGGCTTCTGTTCCCCAGTGAATCAATCGGTGCAGCCATCTGTTATGCCCACTGGTTATCCTGGCATCACCGGCGATGCTGAGCTCTTTGAGCCATCAAGTTTCGATATTGGTAATGGTATATTGGAGAGAGGGAGAGCGACGTTATCACAGTATAATTCTTCTCAGCCAGATGCAAGGCTCCATATGATGCGACAGCAGTCAACTCTTACACAGCAAAGCTTAGGATTTCATGACCATTTCAGGAATACATACTCTTCCTTGAATGATGGACGACTACTTTCTCCACAAAATCCAAATCAATTTCAATCCAATCCATCTATATTCGCACAGTCCAATCCATCTATATTCGCACAGTCCACCCCTCAACAGGTCAGTGATGTGCTAGTATCAAATAGTCATTGGGGTCAATGGAATGGGGTCAAGAGTGCAAGTGATTTAGGAATATCAGAATTGCTGAGAAATGAGAAACTGGTATATAACAAATTCATTCCCTATTATGAAGATTCGAAGACTCAATCAAGTTACTTTAGCAATCTAAGCAGCAAAGGGTTTGAAATGTGAGTTTCTTTGAGCTAGAGTTTCTTTTTCGTACTTGGGTCCAATGTGATGGAGATGGATGCTTCGATTGATGTAACCTTTCCCTTTGGGAGGATATATTCTCGGTTGTTTGTGCCATCTGGTAAGGATCATGTCCTTGTCTTTTTATTTGGGAATTTGATTTTTCTGGAAAGTGTGAAGGAATGTTATGCATTCACTGGCTTTGTGAGAAGCCCAAAGCATTGGCATTCCTTTCGTTGTGGTAAAGTTTAATGCAGCGACTGTGACACTCCATGGAGTGGAGGCATATGTTACCAATAGAGACCTATTTGCACACTTTCTTGAGTTGCAAAATATGAAGGATATAAATATGCTATGATGGATACCAGGGAACACGAATGTGCTGATACCAAAATTCGTGTAAAGCAAGGTCAGATATTCCACATAGATATTGAAATAGATAAATTCCTTTTTCTGTGATTATGTTAATATATTGTTTTTTTTAAATATATAGTAGTTATATACTGCTTCGTATGATTAGGGATCAAAATCTACCAAGTAAACTTTTTTTTTTTTTTTTTTCTATACTTGAATTATATGTTTCCTCTGTGTGAAAGGTGTTCTACATTTTATGTTGATGCATGTTCAAATTCAAAAGTGTTAGTTCTAAAGTTTGGCACTATTTAGGAGGTACGCGATATGCATAATGAGGTGATGGAGAAGTTTCAAAATTGATTGTGGATAGAAGTCTGCTGCATGTTTGGAATAATTATTTTTAAATAAAGTATCTGCAGAATTTTTTTTTTTATTCTTTATTCCCACTGCTGTCTTGTTCAGATAAATGTCCATAACTGTTGTAATGTCTTGTTCTTTCTATGCAGGTAGTGCCGCTGGTACTAGATTGGCAAAATATACTTCGGTCTTCTTTGGTGAACTTGATGGACGAGTCTAATCTTACCTAATGTCACCTAGTGAGTTTGAGAACATTCACTTGTCGGAATATGTAATGATTAAATAGATGTTAATGAAGTCCCTGGATGTTCAGACTGATTCTTGTTCTGTTGTCCCTCGAGCGTCAAATATATGAAGGAATTAGTTCAAGTGGACCGAAGGGGAACCCAGTAGGACTGAAGCATATAAAAGAAATATTCGATTGGCTGCTTCTGGGGTTTGGCTATTTCGATTTTGACGCTAGTTACGTTGTTACGTTTAAAGTCAGAAAGATCAAGCCTTCATGGTTTGTGAATTGTTATGATGTCTTTCTATCCAGGCCCTATGGATAGACAATGTAAGATTTGATGCATTATGTCGCTGTTTGCATCAAGCAGACCGCTTCGGTGTTCTTGTTGCTATGGATTTCGGTAAATTGTCGCCTGGGATAGATTACATTTCTGGAGTTGTTAGAGCCTTGAGCTCCACCTGAATCCTTTGTTCCGAATCTCCGAGCACTGAATCTTGGACGGTTGGACCTTGCTTCCTTGATATCAAATCTACTCATGGACTTGGACCTCTACTACTGTATTGAAAAAGGGTTGCTTGTATCAACAGAGCGACCAATCAACTCATTCCAAACACACCTTTAACGCTTAATCATAGTTCTCGAATAGTAATTGAAGTTTAGTATGCTTGAGACGTTTACTACACTTGCGAGTTGAATACAACCATTACAACGATTTCAATATACATGAAAGCACCAAATCTTGAAATCAATAATGATCGCAGAGATACAGATTCAAGTTCTAAAAACAAAACAAGAGAAGAAAGTTGGGCTTCTTACCGCTCTGTTCGGCTGGCGAGAGCACAATCTGAAAATCAGCTTTCGGAATCTATTGGAGCCCAGTTCGTACATGCCTAATGTCCTTTCACTCCATCGTATTCGTGAAAAAAAAATAAAAAATAAAATAAAATCTCTCGTAGACGTATGTCCACTACGTTCACTGGTCTCATGATTCTCATTGCCTTTAGGAGTTAACCGTTTGTGACCCCACCGCATCACAACTTTCTTTGCTTCCTAACAATGTTAATCCAGTGTACGTAATCTTGCGGAATCCACCAGTTAGGTAATAGGTACCTCATTACAAACCATTATATTTTCTGTAAGAAATGACCAGAAGTTCAATCCAAAAGTAGGAAAACAAAAAATACTAACTTGGAGATAAATTTAATTAATTTGAAGTTGAAACGTGTTTCTCCGATGCTCTGGACTGGCGCAGGATCTCACGGTGTCGGCGGTGATGGTTGGAGCATCCTCCGTGGCAGTGCTAGCAGCAAGCAGGTTGGCGTTGGAGATTTGGATTCGGATCTTGCAAGGTTGAAGGTATGGTCGACGTGTGCGATGGTGATTCCGACGGGATCGGCTTTCGTGTTGGCTGGCCGGAGTAGTGACGGTGATGATGCATATCGGAGATAGCTGCCGAAGAACCCTGGGTTGACTGGAAAGGCAATTTCTGGTGGTGGCTAACGGCGGTGATGAATTTTTGGGGGCTTTGGGCCTCAATTCTACGGCACTAGGGTTGCAGGTTTGGGCCTTGGGCCAGCTATATATCGTTCTGGTT
Organism: Fragaria iinumae; assembly: GCA_009720345.1. Taxonomy (NCBI): domain Eukaryota; kingdom Viridiplantae; phylum Streptophyta; class Magnoliopsida; order Rosales; family Rosaceae; genus Fragaria; species Fragaria iinumae. Next base: position 9,376,391 of record CM019122.1, on the reverse strand, counting down.
TGGATACGTTCTTGCTACTATATCAGAGTCCATGCCGGCTGTTATGGCGTTGATGGTCGAGGAAGAAGGCCCCGGAGATACCTCATGTGTAGGGTGGTTCCAGGATCTGTCTAATCGGGCATGCCCAATCCTGTTAGTTATGGTCTCTTGATCTTAGTTTAAATTTTATTTTATGTTTGGTTGAACTCCATATTAGTTTTATTTAGGTCGCTTACGGGCTATCTAGCATGATTTTTTCTATTATTGTCCTTGCAGACAAGTCATGTTGTAGCTGCTATTTTTCGTTGTAATATCAAAGGCTTTACCTTCATGTTTCAAAAAAGAAAAAAAAAATTGAAACGTGTTTGGTAGTAGAAAATGAAACTCGTGAGTGTTGAAACCTGAAACCCTAACCGAAGGACTGAGAAGACAACTCTAGGTCAGTCCCCTTTTAAAAGAAAATAAAGAGAGAGAAGACCACTCATGGGGGAATAAGCTACGTACTGGTGTAACGTTAAATAATTCAGTAGGCTTTATTGTCCAATGCGCATGCAATACAGACTACTATTTCATTATTGAACGTTTGAAACCCAGTAGTACTGTTTGCCCTAGAAAAGATGAAGCTCGCATATATACAGAGAAAACATTAAAGACTGGTACTGGATTCTGGATAATCAATTAATCACTCGTCATTCTCTCTTAAATACAGTGAAAAATAGAATGCCATAGATGGGATAAGAATAGGTCGACTAGTTTACTAACAGTACGTAGTAGCATGCATGTAGGAGGAGGAGGCTTTGATTATGACTCGTCGACCTGTCATGAATTAATTCTGAAGATTCGAGCTGGCCTGGCTAGCCTATGGAAATTCAGGTACTTGTTAGGTGGAGGGTATGAATATGGTGGCTATCCTTTGGGCTATAGGCTCCGGCAGACTGATTTACGCTACTGTTCTGTGTATGATGATCTGGTCATGAGAAAAATTTAACCTAGGAACCCAGGTTTTACATGGAAGATTGATTACAGAGAGAGAGAGAGAGAGAGAGAGAGAGAGAGAGAGAGAGAGAGAGAGAGAGACCACTACTCTACGGAAGTGATGCATCAAATTTTTGGTTGGAATAGTTGAATGAAGAAGCATATAGCAACAACATTATGTGTTCTCTGTGTTGTGTTGTCTCTCCATGCATGCTAGAGAGAATAATGACATCCTATTATTTTTCTTCGATGAGATAATGGCATGCTATTCGATCTACTGTGTTTACATAAAGAAGGGAAGGATTGGTTATTATGTTTTACATTTGCACCTTCAGTGATATAATTTCTGCCTTTCTGGGCACAAATCTGTGCATAATTAACCGTCAATCAATGAATCGAGTCGACTAACGGTACGAATTCATGCTTTCCCTTTACCAAGTTCTTTCACTAGGAGCAATGTAACTGGATTAGAAAAAGGATATTCTTTAGAAAAGTAATGCGGGGTTTACGTGTTTACAACTAGTGAAAATAGATCTGGGACCGATTTAATAGTCCCGAATTCATCAAGGACAATGCAAAATTAGAAAGTGGATCAACTAAAAAGTTTCTATTCACGATGAACATGACCAGCAAAGATAACTTCACTACTAGCATAGGTTACTCTAGCTCTCAAAACAGAGCTCTGCTGGAGGTTTTTTTTTGTTGAGGTGAGTTGAATTTGGATGAACTTAGGTACAGAAGTAACGGAGGTTCTTCAGTCCACCGGGTAAGTTTTCACCAATATGACGTGACAGCATCATGACCTCTTGTTTCAGTCAAATCCAAAAGTCTACTAACAATAGATTGAAACAAGGTATTATGATGCAGCCATGTCACCATAGTGAAAACTCACCCGATGGATTGAAGAATTTCCGCAGAAGTAATTGTTATCACAGATGGTTCTAAAGTTTGGATTATCCCACAACTGGCCAAGTTCCTTATCATATTGCTACCTTAAAGTTGCTTAGCTCCTAACATAGTTTTAGTACATATGTTCGTAACAATGTTAACTCATTATTTTTATCAAGGACGTACATGCATTTGTGTTTTCCCGCTCCTTTATTGTTTTTATATTTTTATTGGGAGTAAGATAACATGTATGCTATCTCTGTTATGTTATCAAGTTTATTAGTAACACGCCGCCCACTTAATTAGTATCCGAACAAATCCAAACTAATCTTCTTTCACATACACATAAACCCGGATATCCCTCAAACCGGTTGGTCAGAAACTGATAAGAGGCTCGACCAAACTAAGACTCTTCTAGCAAATATAAACTAATGTATTAACTTTAGCAATATTGAGAATCGAAAGTAATTAAATGATCCAAACTCCGGGAACTAGCTCAATTGAACTTTTCCTTGCTTTAACTGTATCTTAGGTCGGTTTACAGACTTGGCAAGCCTAGGTAACCAGTTAATAGCTCACCCTATCGTCAAAATTAGAACTATTAGTGGATGAAACAAACAAACCAAAAAGCGGGAAAAGAAAAAGGTTGATGGTGAAAATGACAGAAGCATCATCATCATCTCCCAACTTAAAGCATTATAGACAAAACGGAGCTAGAGAGCCAAGGAGTGGAGTTGAGTTTGGGTGCGATTATTCATGAGACTGAGCCAACCACACATTGAACGAGCTTGGTTAAGTTTACTGTACCTGCAAGATTGATCAGAGAAAGAGATGCAAATCACGAGGTGATCTTTCTTGTTCATCATAATACACTTGGTTATGTGCTCTGGTTCTTCTGGGCCATGTCCATATAAGAACAGTGAACCTTCCTTACATAAAACCATAAACATATACAGATATATGCAATGATGCCATGCGCTCAGAGCAGTAAAAGACACAGAGGTCACAGAGACGCAGACGCAGAGACGACGAGGCTGAGAGCACAGCTGTATTAGCGATGAACAGTACTAGTACGTACTGAGCTCGCTCCAGAGATTCCAGAGATATAAAGGTCGCTATTCATCGATCTTCCTCTCCTGTCATCCCTATCTCAGATGATACGAGATGATCAGGTTTAGCCAGTCGTAGGTGACAGCATGCAGCCTCGTAGCCCTTGAAGTCTGTGGAAAAAAAACGAAAGACTCAGGAAAGTCTGAAAAGCATATAACCCAACAAAAGAAGAGTTGCCAGCACCATCATTACTTTTTTGAAAAAATCTTATCAAACTAAATTTCAGAAAATAACTTGAAGAAAATATTCTTTTCTTCGATCGAATAAGAAAATGTTTTAGAAATGAAATTTGTTTAATTATTAAAAAGAAAGTTTATCATAACATAATTTTTGATATAATGACTAAGAAATAACTATCTTAGCATCCAAAATTTTCAAACACCTTCAAAATATTTTATCGAGCTCTACAAATGTAATGCTTGTGAGCTTTAAGACTCATTAGATTATTATGTATCAAGAAAAAAAAAGATCGAGATCATAAAAATAATATTTTTTGTTGTAAAACATAAAATACAAGAGAATGAGAGAGAAGAGGATTGACACTTAGAATGAGAATGAGGGAATATCTGTCTTATGGAGTAGAGAACCATCTTTTATATACAGATGTAATCAGTATGTAAATTACATGAATATCCCTAGTAAATTACAAGAATGTCCATTAAATAAACTATTTACAACACTCCCCCTTAGGTATTCTCTGTTATTAGCTTCCTCTGATATGTGCTCCAGTGTTGCCTCGTCAAAACCTTGTCAGGTAATAAAAACCCTATGAGACAAAAACAATCATAGTCGAAGGAGAAAAGAGTACAACGCAAACGTAGCGGTGGTAGTCAGAACCTTTGATTTCAGTGAAGCAGTTTAGTTTGGATCATAAGATGTGAGTATATGGGAGATAGATGTATAATAGTTGCTACACCAAAATCTTGCCCGGTAAACCCAGTGGGACAAACCCGTGGTCGAAGGGAAAAGATGAGCAATTGCATATATTTCAAATAAAAACATATTCAAGATAAAGTATGAGTAGGGTGACCAATTTAATGTGTGCCTCGTTAAAACCTTGTCAGGTAACAAAACTCAGTGGGACAAAATAACCCTGGACGAAGGACAAAAGAGTACACAATGGTCAAGAGTATGCTTCAGGATACTCCCCCTAATATTGACTCCTCCTGAAAACTACACACTAGGTAAAACTGCTATATTGATCATGCTTCTTGAATAACTTAATAGTCAACATGACTTAAAGATGTTTTTGTTTCATATACCTCTAAGATTATTGTATTCCCTATAGTAAAGACATAACTAGTCTGGAATAAGCCTTGTGTCGGTTTACATAACTCATGTCACCATATTTAACAAGGCAAACATCATTCCAAGGATCATAGACGGTTGATTCATTCCATGATGCCTAGGGATAGAATGAGTCATTTTCCGTCATACATTTAAAGTAACGGAAAATTGTCTTTTATGCCATTTCCGGAGGCAGCGTGTAGGCTCAGAGCTATACCTAGCTAACAAATTCACATCGGGTGAGATGTCCGATCTACGACATTTAGCCAAGTACAATAATGCGTCTATTGTACTTAGATATGAGTCTTCTGGTCCCAATATCTCTTCGTTATCATCTGCACGATGATATGAGTCTCACTAAATTTCAGACGATTATGAGTGAGTTTGAAGACTTTGCTTTATCCTTATTAAAACATCTGAACATCTTCTAGATGTAATTTGATTGATGGATCAAAATTCCATTTGCACTTTGCACGACTACAGGTCGAGAAAATGATTTGGTCTCCGAAAGTCTTTCATCTCAAACTCCGACTTCAGGTGTTTTGTGGGTTTTCTTGATCTCTTCAAGAGTATCAATCAAATTCATGCTATTGACGTAGATCACCACAAATTGCAAACCCGAAGTTTGTTTTCTTAGTAAACACGCATGGGCATAGTCCATTGTTCATATATCTCATCCCAAGCAAATATTCATTTAGACGGTTATATTAACTTCGTCTGGATTGTTTGAACCCCTAAAGCGAACTACTCTAGCAAATGGAGAACATGTTCTGTGGTCTAGAACTATTTGCATTGGGTAACAGAAGTCCTTCAGGAAACTTCATGTATATCTCTATATTCAGATCTCCATAGAGATAAGTTGTTACCACATTCATAGGCTGCTTATTTACTTATTCGGAAACTACCAAACTGATAAGGTAGTGGAACGTTATGATGTCCATTACGGGAAAGTACGTCTTCTCGTAATCAATCACAGGGCGTTGAGAAAATCCTTACGCCACTAAACAAGATTTATATCACAATCTCGTTTTTCTCATTACGCTTCCTTACAAATACCCATCTAAACAATATAGGTTTAACATGGGTAGGTGTGGGAACAACAGGCCCATAACACCTTTCTCTTAGTTAAGGAATCCGATTTGACCTGTATTGTTTCTTTCCTTTTTAGCCAGTCGTCTCTTCGTTGAGATCTATCAACGAAGCAAGGTTCGACATCATTGCTTATTATAAATTCGGTGGCCACCACAAATACAAACATATCATCGATGAACTCTCATTCCGATTCAATATCTCACAAAATTTACTGAGATTTTCTATTCTTGAGAGTGGGTTTAAATGTTGGAGCGTCCCCCAACTTCATCTCTTCTAGGACGAACCCATAATCCAGATTAATCTCGTGAGTTGAATTGGTTTAAGATTGCGATGACAAGAAGATTCATTTGTGCCAAGTTTACCCTCTTCTAGGGATAAGAATCGTTCGAACCTAATGGTCTACCTCGCTTCTGGGCAGGGACATATGACTGGTTAGCCGCCATGGTCGTACCTCGTCCAACTAGGACGATACGTCCTATGGGGATGTTTATCCTTGCAGGTTTGCAGCAGGTATATATGATCTCGTCACTTTAACTAGATCTAATGAAGTGTCTGGCATATTATGGGCTACACTACGTAGATCTAGAATTCTTTACACTTCAACTGGAAGTAGAATTCTTCGCACTGCAATATCACATGTGCGGTTTGGGGATCAAGATGAGACATTCTACACATCGTTCATCGGGAACGGTGACGTTCTTATCTCTCCCTAACGGCGGGAAGACTGTCTCAACAAAGTGACGACCGCAAATCTAGCGGTATAGAGATCGCTTGTCAAGGGCTCTAAGGAGCACATAATGGATATGGTTCATAATCGACATATATGCCCATCCTTTGTTGAGGACCCGATTTTGTACGTTGTGGCGGCACAATTGGCACGGGAACTGCACACCCAAATCTGTGTAAGTGCGAAACACCAGGTTTGCACCCAGTCACCAACTGTAACACAAAGTAAGGTGGGTGGCAGTGGGCCTTAACCAGACCGACATGGCTGCATGCAAGATTGCATAGCCCGACACAAACACTAGAAGCTTGGTGCGCATTACCAAGGTTCTACTTGGGAGACCATCTTGGGTGTGAACATAGGAAACTATATGTTCAACAGATCCCAAGAGATATGCAATAATCATCGGAAGTCATCGATGTAAACTCTCCGGCATTATCAAGCCTTATAGACTTTATAAGATAATTCGAGTGGTGTACCCTAAATTTCATGGGTGAGAGTTTATCAAACGCAGCATTTTCTTGTGGACAGTGATGTGACATCTGATCACTTTTGTCGATGCATCAACCAAAACCATTAATATTTAACTGGTCCGTATGGTGGTTGTATAGGTCCACGAATTTTCCCTTGCATTCTATGCATAAAGAGATAGTGTACATTCTAGTCTTTGCATATGATGGTCTAGTATTCAACATCCTTAACAAGCAACTTGACATAATATGTCATAAAGACAAGACCTTTATTCTGAAAGGGATGCCCGTGTGATAATTGAGTTGAGGATATGGTGCATAATATATTTTTCACAGGTGCATCAAACACCAATACTATAGCTAGTATTTGCTCGAATCATTTAGCTTCTAGCTAATAAATTTTAATATCTTCAATGTACGCTTTGGCCACACATTCGAAGGTTATGCAAAGATATTACACCATTTTTCTGGTGGTTTCAACGTTTTAAGCATTGGTTTCAATGAACTTACCTTTCGATAACGTTCTTCTGAAACGTAGAGGTATTTTGTCTCGTCAGCCAGACGAGAATGCTCAATTTATTAATATTGATGACACATATCAATTTTGATTTAGATTCTAGGGCATCAAGCCTTTTCATTTCAATATTCTCTAATTATGATTTGCTTCAGGAAAGGAAGATGTCTACTTCAAATAGTTTCTTCTGGAGACTACCAATTAACATGATAAAAGCTACCGATTTTATCATGTCTCTTGAATGTTGGAATGAAACTTCAAGTTTCTTAAGGGGATTATTATCGAAACTATAAGTTCGATTTATACATGAACTACTGGTTCATTTCTAAACTACCAATTCATTTCTGAACTACCGGTTCATTAGGTACATGTATTTTCAAATTATAATCATGTAACAATTGATGATATTAATTCCACGCTACGAATTTAGCATAGTGAATATGTCACGTAATTATGTGTAAATGCTTCTGCCAATTAACTACACATTAAATATAGTGAATATATTAACAACAACCATTATGAGAAAGTATTTAGAGTGTCTTATAGACATACATAATGACTAGGTACGAAAAAACCAGTGTCATTAGATTATTTTCCTTTTGTTTGATTCTGCTGGACCAAAGGAATTGACTGTAATTAAAGTGAAAGAAATAAACCTAGCCTCTACATACTTTACAAGCCTACATGGCACAATCTAAGAGGTATGTTGGGCTTCTAGGTCCCGTAGAGAGAGAGTGGGCCTACTGGGCTCAAAATGGTCTGCCAAGAAATACAATGTTATTAGTCAACCCTTTCGGTAACTCCAATTGTATACGACCAGGTAAGACATGATGAGGTGGTGGAGCGAGGCTCACTTAAGTATACATCCTTAAAAGAACTTGCCTAGACATCGCATCTAACTGAGTGAGCCTAGTTTGAGAAGAGTTATAATCATTACCATGGACTTAAGGCGACACATGACGAGCTTCTAGCTCAATTTCATATATAGTCAGGCTTTATTTAAGCTTTTGACTTAACATCATTAATATTTACCAATATAACATAAACCAATGCAATATATGTTATTAAATCATAACCGACAAACTTAATGTGAAAATAATTATATGAAACTGAAATAAATTAAATTATAACGAAAACAATTTAATTCTCATCGACATAATGTATATGCAATAAAATTGGTATTTACTGAACCAATGAATGTCGATAACGTAGCGGTTACTTGCAAAACTAACTCATTTGCATCACCAATTGCTTCTGGCATTAATGTGTCATTACATACTCATAATAACTATCGATATAAATGATAACATAATTGAGAACTAATTAAATAAAATTGACGCGATTTGAATTTGGTAACCAACATTAAATATATGGCATAAATTACTAAATAAATATCATTTATGCAGCGGTTAAATACCAAATGCAATGAGTTCAAATCTCATTAATGCTTCTAGCATTACGCATAAGTATTAAATTAGATAAATGGTTCTGGCATAACGTTTATGTAACAATCGCGTAATTAAAACCCAAAATTCATGCTTCTAGCATAATGGATTATAATGACATTATTCAAATTGGTGTAACCATAACGTTTGTATCATTAATTGTGCAATAATTTGGCCCATAATGCTTGTACCATAATGTATGGGTTATAACTTGGTAAATGCTCCTGGCATTAATTACATACCCTGAAATGATATTGAATTTGACACAATTCAAATCAGTAACTGACAAAACGTAGATGTTAATTTATACGTAAATAACATCATCAGTGCTATGCGTTATTATTCAAATGACGTTACATTTCTAAACGGATTTTATTCAAACTCTATTAAGAGCAATATTAATTCATTTGTATTATTAAATGCTTCAGACATAAATATTCCATATATGTAACGTCTAGCATAAACGACCATATTAATGGTTATGGGCGTTACTTCTGTAACGCATGCATATACTTTAATTTGATACATGTACTTGTTGATCCATGCGCCTTTTGGTTTGCACTATTAGGCTGACGGCTGTGGCTAATTACGAAGGCTACTGGCCGTTTAATGATTTTCAATGTCGATTTTTCTTTCTAAAATCGAAACAGGAACAGAAATAGATCAATAATATGAATTTGACGGTTCATGCATCAAATGAAATTTTCTATATACTACACAAATTAATAAGCATATATATATATATATATACAAATTTCGAATGGATAAACGAAATATGGTTTATGCTTCATGGTGTAACTTTTCATATAATCATGGCTTGAAGAAATGAATTAGAATTAAGATTTGGAAAACTTTACTCAATACGGAGCGAGAAGGATCTTCATCTCAGTTGAAGTGCAAAGCTTCTCAGCCAATCCAATTGTTTCTTTATGATGATCTTGAACCAAGTTGAATGATCGTCCTTTGCTTGGTTGATCAACAATTTTAGAGCTTTTCGTGTAACAGCAAATTAAACTCAACGTTAGAACTATTCGTGCTGATAACGTGTTGTAAAACATAAAATACAAGAGAATGAGAGAGAAGAGGAATGACACTTAGAATGAGAATGAGGGAATATCTGTCTTATTGAGTAGGGAATTATCTCTTATAAAGAGATGTAATCAGTATGTAAATTACATGAATATTCCTAGTAAGCTAATTACAAGAATGTCCATTAAATAAACTATTTACCACATTCTTAAACTTTTAGTATTAGATTGTAAGAAAAATTAGTCTAACATGCAATTATGAATTTTTTTTAATATAATACGTACTTTAAATTTTTTAGGATTACAGGAGTACGTCGTAGTATAGAGTTAGGTCCGGACTTGAGATTTTCAGACCTGAGTCGAACTTTAAAAATTGGGCCCTCAAAGTATAGACTCTATAGTATTCATACAATTTTATTTTCTCTTTTTAAGAAACACCTAAAATTTTTCACAAACTAAACATATAAACTCAAAATCTAACAACAAAAAACATTAAAAATCCTATTTATATTAAAAATCTTATTTATACAACAAATCTCTTACTTACATTGCTCATTTTTTCTAAAATAGTAACTAATGATAGTAATATAATGGGTAAGATTGTATATTTATTTTTCTCTTTTGTAATTTAACACCACCCTAATTGGATGCTGTTAATTATTTTTTATTTATTTTTAACTAAGCTAATGTGATCACACAAAGTGAAAAGAAAATTTTGGGACCCGAGTCTATCAACTCTTAAAACTCTATTCAAGTACCGGCTGTATAGAGTAAGTTAGTTTGATCATTTCTAATTCTCAACCTAGTTATATATACTCTTATAACGTACGATCAATAAAAATAGTCACAGTATAGCACGGCTGCATTACTTTCATGGGTTAATAAAAGTATGAGCGTAACTGTTTAAGAACTGTTTAAGAAAAAAAATTAAACAGGAAATTGTAAAAGATAATAGGGTTACAAAGGTTGGGGGTGGGTGGTAGTAATGAATGGTGTTACAGAGTGAAACAGTGAAGAGTACAAAAGACTTTTCACGCTGCTCATAAAACACCAAGATGCTAAACTACAAAATGTAACAGATCAAAGGACAACCGAGGCCCCTTGCCCATCCTTTTCCAGATATTGTACCCAAAGCCGAGGATTCCGGATTCTCACTTTACCTTTTACTTTACCCATGAAATTATACATGGTACTCGTGAACAAGTGTGTGTACCTCAACCCATAGCAACACAAAAAACCCAAAGTTGTTGTGCATTGCCAGCTGATAATTGGGACAGAGCACAACTTTGTGTGCATAGTTAGTAGTGTGAGGAAGGATGAACAATTGGATTAGGCTAGTTAGGGGTTCCATCGCCTTCAATGACTTAGTTATTCCCTTCAATGTCACCCTAAGATTAGGGGTTCCATTGCCTTTAATGTCTCCCCAAGAGCATCTGTCGCAAAGTTTGCTAAGATTAGAAAAAATGCTCTAGTTGTCCTAAAATATGATATTCATAGTCATGTAGCCATTTGCAATATGTTTAAACTTTGAACCACAATTTTTTGCTCTTACTTTTCCTTTTAATATAATCTCTTTTGGACCTGGAAAATATATCATTTCATTACTAATAAGGTTAAGTGAATGACTAAGCATTATAATACCCAATACAACCAATTTGACAGGGGAATCAGAATTGGGTAACATACTGCCATGCAAGCTATATTACAGAGTTCAGCACCTCAAAAAGGTGTTGTGAGATAATTGGACCTACATGAATTTCTCCCATAGTGCCGTGATATTGAAGACGCTTCAAAGTTTCATAAGCTTTACATCGTGGAAGAAATAAAAAATTTGTTACCAGTCCTACCCGAGGGTTAAATTATTACCGTGGTTAAATCCTATTTGGTTTCTTCAGCTCCTGCAATAGAAATGGGGTGTGCTGTTGGTGAAGGATGGGGAAAAGTGGCGCTGGAGAAATGATGTGTTGGGAAAATGAAGCGGAGGGACAGCAGCTGATGATGGTGGTGTTGAAGAAGGGAATCCTGATGATGCTGCAGCAGAGAAGAGTGGCATTGGAGTTGCTCCATCATTATGGCCTTGCATTTGCCATGCCCAGTTACGGAAGGAGTTAGCATCCATACTCTTCTCCGTTGCTCTTTCCTGAGTGTAACAAGGACAGTGTTGATGTTATAAATTGGACAGGAAAACCACAACACACATAGACTGGTGTTAATTAGATTGTATATTTCTCTGCACCAAACAATGCAATCACTAGGGGAACCCTAAGTTGATGCGTAGTTCTGAAGTCTTAACAATAGAAAAGAGATGTAATACCAAATAGTACATCCTAACACACGTTTTTAACATTTCATTCGGTCTAAGTGCATATTCATGTTAAATCAAAATAGTGCAAAAGTCGAGATATAATTAAAGGTAGAAATGAATAAATTACCATATGTATGGGAAAGAAGTTGGAGTTCATGTTGCTCGTTAGAGGAGGCTCCGCAGATGCCACCATTAAGCCACGAGGTAATTGAGTCCTCATAGTTGCTGGAAATCCTGGAACAGAGTTCTCATTCTGTAGAGAACAACAATGTTTTGAAGTGAGTAGCTTATTTGCTAAAGTTGTGAGGTGAGATATATATAGGTAATGAATAAGTTCTGAAGAAAATTAAAGTTGAATTGAGCTGGGTGGAACTTTTAATGGATCTGAGCATTACCCTTGATCTCATGTGAATAGGCAGGTCATTTCTGCCTAGCGGAAAAGGAAAACTGCTCAAGTTGATGTTTTCATTTGGACATTCAGAAGCCAAGGGGGGAGCAATTCCCAAGTTTAGATCAAGACTATCATCCATGCCTGTACCAAAAGGGGTTATGAACAAATGACATAGCAATATTAACAAAAGACAAAGATTGTGTTCTGCTCAATTCATATTAAAGATCTAATAACAATAGTACCTGCATTGTTGGCCTCAGCCTCTATCTCCCCATCATATAAGCTTGGATTAAAGTTGGTGACCGCTTCGCTTCCATGGCATTTGATGGCAGCTTGGTCATACGCTCTGGTTTCAGAAGGACAACACTACACAGACTTATAAATGGCATCCCATGATTCGTAATATCTCAAAACTTAAACATCAAGTAAAATAGTGCCTATTTATTAACGTAAAAACCTTGCAGCTTCAATCTCGGTATCAAATAGGCCAAGGTATATATACCTGCAGGCAAGTCATACCCAATGAAAACCAATTTCTGAATTCATTCCAAAAACTTTACAAAACCAAGTCCCATATCTCAATCAATTTAGGTCCCAACAGAACACAAATTCGGTGTTCCCTTCTTCTCTTTTCACAGTTATTCACACCGCACCAAAAGATTGTGAAATGTACAAACCAAAGAAAAGTAAAAGGGAAAACAAAAAGGGATACTCACTTCTTGCCCAGCAACTGACCCATACGAGCTTCCCAGCGGCCACATTTGTGCAGCGTGACTCCCCTGTATTTCGAGCTTCCTCTGGCGAACCCGGTGCTCTGGCGACGCAGAATTTGCACAAACTCTTCCTTTGTGTAATTACTCATCTGCAACACAATTTCACAATCAAAATTAACCCCAGAAGAAAATCAAGACAATCCCAGTAACAAAGCTCTCTCCAACACCCACTAACCTGCTTAATATCTTCATCATAATCACCAACACTGAAATTAATATCAGCCTCGGTTCCACGGAACTTGATCGCAGCTCGATCATAAGCTCTGAGATCAAATCACCAAACACCCAAAAATTACAAACCAATCAAACAGTAAAAAAGTCACTAATCATTACTAATAACATTAACAGTTCATAATCAGGTTCTTAGTTCTCACCTAGCTGCAGAATGCGCAGTGTCAAACCCACCTGAAAAATAAAATAAAATTAATCCACAATTAATTAAGCAAATCAAAACATTAAGCACAACGAAAAAGTGAAAATGAATTTTGCTTACCCAAGTACACCTGCTTCCCATTATCCCTACACAGTAAAAAAAACAGAAAGGGGTAAAAAACTGAGAGCACAATCAAGGTTTTACCAAAACAGACTGCATAAAGTTCCAGAGCCTCACCAAATATGCGATTCCCACCGGCCGGTCCTCCGGTAAAACGTGACGCCGCGATACTGGGAGCTCCGGGACCTCGGTCCGCGGCGGCTCTTCTTGACCGAGAGAGGCGCGATCATCTGCTCTTGCGGCGGCGGCGGCGGCGGAGGAGGAGGAGGAGAAGCGCGGTAACGATAGGTTGCGGAGGAGGCGGAGGAGAGGCCGAGCCACTGCTTGGCCGGAGGGGGGAAGAGCTGGATGGTGCGGGACTCGGAGGAGGGGTGATGATCGGGTTCGGCGGCGACGTCGGATTGGAGGTCGAGGAAGTTGAGAGTGGTGGAGGAGGAGGAGTCGTCGTTGGAGGAGGTGTCCATATCGGAGGTGAAGAAGTTGAGGTTGAGATCTAGCATTGCGTTTGGTTTTACGTGAGGAAATGGGAATGGAAATTTTGAATTTAGTAGTACTAGTAGTTGTGGCGGTGGAGCAAATGAGGAGGAGGAGGAGGAGTCTATTACGAGAGAGAGCGAGAGAGGAGGAGGGCCGGCGTGAGAGATTCAGAGGCCGGCTGGGACTGGGAGAGAGGAGGGAGAGATATTCATGCACAGGAGAAACAAGGAAGATATTAATAAAAAGAGAGAGGAAAGAACAAGAGGGGCCTATTAGTATTTTCCTAATTCTTCTTCTTCTTCTTCTTTGGTTTGTTTTGGCGGGTCTAGCTTTGCTAATTCTAGGCTTCTACTGCAGTCGCGTTAAACCTTTAATTTTGCCATATCATCATTTGCTTATGGTATTTTTCTGCATTAATTTGGCCAAGTTAGGTTAAAAGACGACGGAAACTGACTTAATTTGTGATATGAACAAATTTATTAGAACTGAACTAAGACTTGATAACAATATGAGAGCAACTACATTATAACGTTGTTGTTCCGCACTGTGTTGATCATTTGAAACACTCTTACGCACTATATGATAATTCCGTTTACACTCTTAACAACACTAGATTTTTGTAATGGATACAAACTAACCTTCAGTAAGTAATTTGAGGAGACTGGTTAAGAATGCTTGGAGACCCCTAAACAAAGTTATAGATTGCAATGGCACCCCCTACACTATGCATGAGAAATTGACAAAAGAAACAACAAGTTTTAATATCGGGTTAAGAGGGTGAGTCAGTGAGATGCACTGTAAATAGGTGGGAGATATGTAACTAATGTCACATCTCAAAAATAGACATAGGAGGACTCAGTTCTATAAATGTGACTGTGTGACTAGACCCTTCATATTGCCCCCTACCCTCCTACTCCTTTATTTGGCTGACACCTATATATCTATGTCTAGGCCCCCTAGCCATTCATATATCATAGATCTGGATCCTAGACTAGTTTGTTTTATGACTTGTTTAGTGGGGGGACTTGGGGGAGCATAGGAATGACCATATTAATGAATGCTGTTGAACCAACTCATGGCACATTTACCTCTTTAAGCTAGTTTCAGAGAAGATGTGCTACTTTTTCTTTTCCCTAGCTTTTGATGTTACTTCTGATATGACTAGATGAGGAGACTGGTTAAAACCTTCAATGTTTCTTCAATGTGCCCATGTGAAAAGTAACATTTCTGCAAGTTTTTGATCTTCTTATCAATAAAAGGAAGAGCAACAAATCTCAATTGACGGGTATTGTAAATTCATGTAGCTCCATAACACACATTGGATCAGAAATGTTTTGAAAGATAACAGTGATTACTTCGAATGAACCGACACTATAATGTCACATATTTAATCTCACTAGCGTATGAATAGAGCATAGAAAGAATTATGATTCAGACTAGCCAACAAAATAAAAAGAAGCAATACAAATCATGTCAAAGTATAAACTACTCAAATTTTGGTCTCATATGTACGATCGAAATTACAGAGCTGGCCTGAGCAGTAGGAAGACGAGTGTTCGAGGTACACCCATTATCGCTAGAGGCCGAAAGTACATGGGCCCAATCCATCAAAGCCCAGTGGCCCGCCAGAACGACAGGAACTGCATCCAAAATAACCCCTATTCCCCTACTGTAACAATCAGATGGTTAAACTTAAATACCAAAAAGGATAGAGAAAATACTTGCAGTGCATTAAACAAGTGTTGGTGTTCGTCGCATTATATTTAGTTCTTACTAGAAGTTTGGTGAATTATAATACAAAACAGTCCAAGTATAACGAATGCGTCGAAGTGTACAAGGTTCTAACAAGGAAAGGTACCATGTCTTAGGTTCCACCATGACACTATCGACTATCGTTTTTTCCTTCATTTACTATGTTTCGTTTCTTAAATCTTAATTGATTGATTACAATACTGGGCTGATACAGACTGAGGCCACTATTGCACAAGTAGCGCTAGAAGTTATAAGAGCTGGTACAACTTCGGACCAGAGGGTCCAACAGCAATGTTGCTGAATTTTGGCCGGCAAATTTTCCAAAAACAAGAGTAGACGATTATCAGCTTCAGCTCGACTACGATATGCCGAACGCTGAATTTTTTGAGATCAGAAACGGTACACATTTCTCTCGGTCCCTTCATACGGACATTGCTTTAGGTGAACATGGAATATATAGTGAAATTGCTACTTCTAATGAAATGGGGAAGGGAAGAATCTCTAAGACTTTTCTACAGAAACATCTGCGATCAAGTAAAGTAGTAAACACATGCAAAGTCTGGTTAACAAAGAAAATCAGGGTCATTGCCTTAGAGGCTCAACGCCTCAATGTTGTCTTTTGAGGGGAAAACAAAAAGGATTATCCCATGATGTCATGTAGGAAATTTCTACACATAGCACAGCTGCTGTCCCTGTGTTGCCTATTTGATTGGCGTATCAAACAGCAAAGAACTGTGTGCTACAATGAATTCTAACACTTGTCCACTTGAAGGTCTGACCCAAAAACATGATTGCAGGCAATAACATCAATGAGTGAAACCATACAAATGAGGTACTAATCAAAAGGAAAAACACAAACAATGGATGGAGATATAAATATTTAAGGAAATCCCAAAATTATGCATGTATTGCAAACCAAAGTCTGCTAGCATTGTCATCATGGTAAATGGAGAAACCAAGTAACTAATCTGATTCCAGACCTGTTTATAAGAAAACTTTAACTGGACAAATAGTAGGAAAAATGTAACTCTCATTATACTCATTTTCCAGCAACATCTCATCCATGACTCAAACTAACAAAATGACACAGATAAGTACCACAACAAAATAGTCTAACATGACACATGTCTTGGATTTTTTTATAGCAGGAGACTAAATTACTGGGAAACACCAAGCCACTTTTGGAAAACATCAAACTCTGTGTAATCACTGTCGGAGATCATTGTTTGGTACCAGGCTTTTCCAGCCGCCTTGATTTTAGTAGCTTCCTCCTGGATTGAATTAAAATGAAAATCCATAAGTAAAAGTTCTAATATGAAAAGGTATATTATCACACAACAATACTCGTTCAAACACTTCATAAACTTCAAATTCCAATACAAGAACACATACTAAGACAACAACATACAGAATTTCTGAATTCTACACACCAAGATTATGAAAGGTAATTTCAACTCCTACCCAAGAATTGCCATTAAGACAAGTTACTGTTGCTTTGGCATAGAGAAAACAACAACTAGACTATCACTGTAATCTGGACACTCAAAGGAATCGTCTATATTGTCTAATAAATTCTATTACAAGTTTTTATAGCTTTCTATAGCTTTGGCATCAAAGTAAAACTGCAAATTGCCTTTCATTGTCTAATATAACAAGTTACTACTGTTTGGCATCAGAGTAAAACGACAACAATCAAGAGTACCCTAATTGTTTAATTTCAAATAAGGCAGCCTACCTGTTTCGGCTAAGGGCAATGTTATACACACACTGACACAATTTTCTCACACAATACAGCTTAGATAGCAAACTCTAGGTAATTATTCATATTTCCAAGCGTACTTATTTCGGCAGAGGGTAGTGTTATACACACACCCGACTCATTTATCCAACACAAGTGAGCTTAGATAGACAAACACAAAATAAGTTTTCATACTTCCAAGCCAACCTGTTTCGGCTAAGGGCAATGTTAAACAAACACCGACTCATTTATCTCACACAAGAGAGCTGGATGGACAAACTCCAGATAATTATTCACATTTCCAAGACGATGGTTCTCCTACTAAAACTTTAACATATGGCTGGGATATGAAGAGAGCTCTTCACCTATACTATACTGTGAGGAAGATATACTTGATTACCATATTATAATTTCAAATGTAACACTGAACATTCAGACAGACACAACTTGTTCATCATTTAGTAATAATAATGCACATAACAATCAAAACATGAAACAATGACAAACCAAATGATATAAACAATAAAAGGCGAGACAAATTACCTTGGTGACCTTCCTCTTCTGTTCAAGCTTCTCCTTCTTAGACTTGAGGCGTTGTTCCTCAGCCAAAAGAGCCATCCTCTTTGCGGTCTTGGCATACGGGTTCAACCTAAGCATGGTGTTGAGGTTCTTCAATGGGTTCTTCTTCAATGGTGCCCTCTTCACATCCTTCTTGATGGGCCTGACAACAGACTGAACCTCATCGGAGTTGATGATCCTAGCAAGATCAGCATTCACCATCTTAGCCCTGGGCAACACATACCCCTTCTTCTTCTCAGAAGCCTTGTCAAAGGACCCATATATTGAGTCCAGCTTCTCAAATGCCGACTTGGTCCAGATAACAAACCGACCAAGATGCCCACCAGGTGCGAGCTTCAACAAGTTAAGCCTCTCCACATTGATGATATCAACACCGGGAATGTTCCTGAAGGAGTTAACAAGCTTAGCGCCCTCGCTGCAGTACACAATCAGAGGACCCTTGCGGTTGATGTAGCGGCGGTTCCTCATCTTCCCCTTCCCCGGCCGAATCGAGTGGCTGTCCTTGGCCTTCTCGGCGTCGTCATAAGCTCCAATCTGCTTCAGCACCTTGATAGCTCCAGAGGTCTTCTCCACGCTCTCGGCAGAGTCACTGATTACCAGGGGCAATTCGGGAACATTCTCAATCTTGTGACCCCTAGCCATGACCAGAGACGGCACCGACGACGCCGCAATCGCCGAGACGATGGCGTACCTCTTCTGGTTCACGTTGATCTTGCGGTGCCAGCGGCGCCAGATCTTGGTCGGAGCGAACATCCTTCCGCCGCGGCACATGTTCCCGAAGGCAGCCTGACCGGCGCGGTGGGTCCCGCCGCCAGGAACACGGGGGATACGAGAGACGGCGCGGCCGGTACCCCAGGACTCGGCGGAGGTCTGGTGGCCGGCCTTCTTGGAGACGGCGTAGGCCTGGCGGCTGTTCTTGGAGATGTTGGAGTGGACGAAGGTGACGATATCGGGACGGATCGAGGCCTTCATGACGTCAGGGAGAGGAGCCGTCTGGGCTTGGTCGGTGGCCATGTCGCCTTCGAGGGATTGGACGGTGACGAGGGGACGGACTGCTGCGACGGCGGCCATTTTTGGGAGTCAAGGGGATGCGCTTTTAGGGTTTAGAGGCAAAATGAGAGGGTGGCTTGGAATTTATACGGAAAGTGTTTTCGGTGCTAGGGTTTACGGGTGCGACCGTGCGAGGCCCATTTCATTTTATTTTACGGTTCTGTCATGTTACATTATTTTACTAAAGGTTAAAAGTAAATTAAATTCACAAACCAAAAGTTTCACAGTAAAAAAGTGTAATGTAACACGACATTTGTTTAGTCAAAAACAAAACAGATATAGGTGTAATTACATCAACAACTAATTATTATAACAATTAGTTACCCTATGAGTAGAACCATGACCTATCATTTAGATCGAGATAAACTTTTGTCACTAGATCACATGGTAACGGCCGTAACAGGCATATTTGGTGTATTGGTACTGCATTTGGTTCTAAGAAAATATTGAAAGAAAAATGACCTAATGTACAAAAACAACAAAAGTAAAGCTCACTTGAATAAAAATCTGTTTGCTATGCCCATTTCAATTAATCTTTTACACAAATGACTATTATACCTTCTGAATTACCTTTTCTCTTCCATCTAAAACTCTCTCTCTTTACCCACACAAATTCCATCCCTCTCTCTCTCTCTCTCTCATCCCACGAGCACAAGGAACACGACGTGTCAGTTCCGTCAGATCCACGATGACGAGGACGTCTCTCAATTCCGGTGCGGTAACATCTGGATTTATATCTCATGTCGGCTGACGATGACGCAATCGTAGATCGAATGCTCAGTTTTGAGTGATGCGAGTGAATAAGAGGTCGGAGATGGCCAGGTCGTAGGTCTTAAAACAAAGCCTGCATTCATATCTCTACAAAAGCAGAGAATAAACAAGCAACGAAAGCTTTTCACGAAGTTGAAATCCTCTCCTTCGAGTTTGTCGTTGGTCAAACTTATGCTGCAGTTGAGGTTGAAGCTTCCCCGACTTTCAAAACAGAGTCTAAGTCTTCAATTTTTTTACTTTCGTTGTTCCATGCGTTAATGGCCAGGTTGGTTATACTAGAGCTCATCACCACGCCCAAACGTCTTATTTCAATTAAACATCACTTCTCCTTTTTTCAATCTGGGCAGCCTTGAGACAAAATAGAAATTAGTGAAATTCTATCTTTTTTCTCTTTTCATTTTTTTCTTTCGTTTGAACATTATCGAGGTTGATAAATCAGAGATCAGAAACTGAGTTTTTGGGTGCAATGTCCTGATTACTGGGGAACAATAACCTGATTATTGGGGCAGTAATAACTCGATTATGTTCCGATATTTCTTCTTTTCTATTAAAATAAGCTGAAATAAGTTGATTATTGGGGGTCAGTAATCAAGTTATTGGGGGTCAGTAACTAATTATTGAGGGTCAGTAACCGAGTTACCGGTGACCGGAATCCGACGACCGGACAAAATTTGAGTTATTATGGATCAATAACTAATTATTGGGGGTCAGTAACTAAGTTACCGGTGACCGGAGAAAATTTGAGTTATTAGGGATCAGTAATTGATTATTAGGAGTCAGTAACCAAGTTATTGGGAGTCAGTAACTGATTATTGAGGGTCAGTAACCGAGTTACCGGTGACCGAAATCCGACGACCGGAGAAAATTTGAGTTATTGAGGGTTAGTAACCGAGTTATCGGTGACCGGAATCCGGTGACCGGGGATATCCGGCAACCGAAGTCCGGCGACCGGTGACCGGAGTCCGGTGAGGTTCCGGTTAAGGGGTGAGGGTAAAATAGTCTTAAAATAATATGGTTTGTTAAGACTTTAGTAAAGATTTATGCATTTGGACATAAAAAATATTACCTTATATTGGAATGGGCTCATGAAAAATATTATCATTGGAATGAGGAATAAGAGGTTTAAATTAGTACTAAATGATCATTTTCCCGATATTGAAAGCATATTTGGCCAAGGGCAGTGGCTCGGATTTGGGGATGGACAATACATCTCATGTTCTTCGGTTTTTATTCTTATTTTTTATTGCAAAGAATTCTGATTCTCGTAGTTTACACTTGCTTTTTTCTCCAAAAAAAAAAAAAAAAGAGAAAATGGGTTTCTAAAACAAATAAGACTACCCCAAAACAGATCTTACAAGATATACACAAACACCTGGAAGGCCTGAAGAAGATCACTATATTAAGAATCACTCATAGAGATCACCAGACAATCAAAACCTCCCAGAGCTTGAAATTCATTTGAAATTTTTCTTCCATTCAGCACCATCTAATAATAATCTCCTGGTTGTGGCTGCAGACCTATAGTCCGAAGATCATATTTGGCTGGCTGTTCTAGAACCACTATTACTTTTCTCCAGGACCATTCCTGACAATAAGAGAAATTACAAGCTTAATGTCACCACCGTTAAGAGAGTGAATTAGTGTATGATAGAAGAAATGGAAAATGCATACCAGTCAGCAACTGTATGTGCTACTAAGTTCAGCATGAAAGATCACTATTTTGGTAACCGGGAATATTTCCTGCGGCTGCGGTTTTCATATTGGCATCATTTGATACCAGGACCTTCCTCTGAACAGAACAATGACTGGTTAAAGCACATCACAAGCTGATATAAGAATACAGGTATGGTGAAGCCGAAATAAGTGATCACTAGTTAGTTATCCAGTTGAAGTTAAGGGTATACAACGAATAGATGAGCAGTCAGGACATCAGAGAGAATGAAGAGAACATGTTGCTAACCGTTTACTCAACAAGTGATTAAACTTTCATGATTCTGAATTGTTATTTCAAAGAGAACAGTTCAAGTAAATTTTACCAACATATCGAATCTGAGAGTCTCTAAAGTCATCTGAGCTTTTCATTCTCTACAGAATGCAGTTGACTCATCATCTTTGTCAACTTACGAATTACTAATAGTAGTACTTTTAATACCAAACTTCATTTCCACAGAAAAAATAGCAGCTCAAGGAGATTGAAACCACTTTTATGATAATACAGAATTACAGATAATCCTTCAGTAAACAAAGGTCAGGCGTGTAGTTTCTGTGAGAAAGCTTCATACCAAGGGGATTTATCTTGACATACTAACATTCGCCTTACATGACAGAAAATCACATTCATAATGACAAGTAATATCAGTACTTACAATTGGTTCAAAATCTGGGCTAGACAAGTTGATGCTGAGGTTTCTCATTACCAACAAAACCTGCAGATATAGCAAATTTAAATACAGATAAGTCTCACCAGATTATTCATAATAACTATATGTTTAGAGTAGCCTCTGCTAAATATCACGTTAAGCCTATCATGAAAGTTCAGATTACAGGACTTTGTTTACAACAGCTTTTGGCCACAAAGTGCCAGAATACAGGGTCCTTAGTATCCAAAATCTCACTAGTAATGGAAAAGAGCCAACATGCTTAGAAAACTTCAGACATCATAAATCGCAGTAAGTAGACAGATGAAATCATTAAAAATGATATATAATTCCATTAAACTCACAGTTTCGAAATTGATGGGATCCATTTCCTTGAGTTTCTGAGCATGGCCTTGGGTGTCTGGATCAAAAACACCTCCAATGAAGCTATAAACTTCGGCAAAATCTGGAAGACCTAGAAAATTGTAGTAGACTTACGTACATGAAAGATAGTCGACCAGAAGAACACTTTTGAAGTTTCTAGCCGAAGACAAACATAGTGAAAAATCATGATCTGAGAAGAGGCTTACCATGGCGCACAGGAGCTTGTGACCCTTGCATTGTTATCTCGGAACTAGGTAGGGTTCTACTTGAGCTTCCGATACCACTAGGATCACATTTACTAATTCTCGCCACCCCCTTTGATCCAATATCAGCTGAATCAGTAACCGCATACCCCATAATAAGTTCTCAACAACACTAATCTAAGCGAAGTGACATGAATCAAAAGAAACACAAAAGAGAAAGTATGCATGCCTTCCGCTGCTTGACGATTAATAAATTCTTCGTGTGACAACACAATTTGGTCTGGTCCAGCATTTAAGAAAATTGAAGCTTCATCCCAAGGACAATAGCCAGATGCAATGGCATTCATGGAAGAAGGATAAGCAAGTGATGCTTGGAAGGGAATAAATTCTGCCAATCACATTGAACAAGTAAGGATGAAAACAGATAAGAGTTCCAGAAAAATATAGTATATACCACTATCTTAAAGATTGAACAACCATTTTTGGAGGCCTTCTGCGGGTAAGGATGCGAAGCCTTGCGCTTTGGCCGAGGAGGAGGCACATGCGCTGTTGTCCCATTCTTTTGAACTTTCAAGAAGTACTTCTGTGCATGACTTCTAATCTGCAAAACCACAGCTCTTAAGAAAAAAGAAAAAGTTGCCCAAAATCAAATAAATAACCAAAAAACAGAATCACTTGCTGTTAAACCTGAATAACCGTCTTAGAACCCACAAAATCTTCAATTTTCTTCCAGTCACGATCAAACCTGAAAAAAAGAAAATAAAACTCACAAGAATTCAAAATCTACTCTAGGGATCTCAAATCTTCAGTCTTGTGTTACAGGCCAAAATATTTATGCTTTACAAATTGCTACAATTAAGAACAGAGAAAACTAACTACGAAAAGCTATACAAATAAGCAATTACACCGGCCAGAATAACACAACAGTTCAAATTTTAAGCAAAATTTTGCAATCTTCTCTTGTAACCAAAAAAGAAAAAATCAATCTACTCTCATAAGTCAGATACTTCCTATCACAATCACTCTAGTTGACTAGTTACAATTCTCACATATAATCACAGTAGCTGAAAGATTACAAAAACTAACAAAATGAGAAATTCCACATGAAATAAACAGAGGAAATGAACTTAAGCAATACACTATAAAAACCATTGATCATACAAATTGAAGCATCTGCTTAATACAAGAGCAATGAAATGAATCAAGAAAAAGAAGAAGGGAGAGAAGAAAGAGGGGTTACGGACAGTTGAAGAGCCTCGAGGAACTTGTCGTGCTCTTCTTCGGTCCAGCTCTCTCTGGACTTGGTGATGGTGTAGGGCTTCCGGACCTTCTTACCCGACCCGTCGGAGGACGACATGGATTGCTGATTGGAATTGAGCATGTTTATTTGGGAAGCAAAATCAATACGAAAAATTGAATGTGAAAAATGGAACGACCAAGAGGGTGTGTGGCGCGCTGGACTCTTGCGTGTATGTGAGGGAGCTTCAAAACACAACTTGAGGCCCTCCTCTGTTTTGACCCCACTACTCACCTCTTTGACTACGCCGATTTAATCGCCTCACTGTGTTTCGGCTTACTCGCTTGAGGAGTCATAGTGTGTGACGCTGTGCAGATGTTCCGTTTCCTGTTCGAGTAATTATTTTCTGTGCCCGGAACACAGATCAATCTTCTTCTTATTCTATCTCAACCTCCAATAAAATAAAGAACTTCCACTCGATCGTAAAAAAGGAGATTAGGATTTAGGAAGACCAACCGGTAACAACTCGTAATTGAGACCTTTGCTCGTCAAATCAAGACAAAAACTTCAATTTATCTGTATCGATTTATCTTTAATTTGAAGCCAATTCATGCTCCATGGAAGTTAAGGACGAACCCATAAATACAAAACAACTCCTTGTGGTTGACAAATGCTACCTTGTGAATCAAACCAAGACAACGACTCAATTTATCCAGTCTCCACAAATCGAGTTTTACCCTTTCAAATTATATTTTTGGAACCATCCACCATGTTCGTCTTACCACCTTAATTTAAGTAGCAGCATGACATAAACAAATATCCTGCATTACAATATAAATTTCAAAATATATACTTTATTTTCATTTTTCAGCATTATTAGAAATTAAGAATATGGTAACCGATAAAGTAGTATGAGGTTCACATTCAAAACTAATTGACAATTGATGGAGTAGCCTAAACTCTTATAAAACCACATACAAGGTCTCGTTTTCCCGATATGAGATTCATATCTCAACAACAAGGCCATCTGTCACGGTAAGCTACAACCCCAATATAGCATACCACCTCCTCCCACCAGAAGCTATTCCACACATCTCCAAAAAAAAAATTGTTGTATGTGAACAGTGTAGAGCCATATATGGTTTTCCATTCCATAAGCCATATTCACCTACTTGTTTATTGTTTTACTTTTTTTTGTTCCGTCTTTGCCCTTCCATTCCGTTGCATCCTTCACTTTTTGGGCACGTTTACTGACTTGGAATAAAAAAATCATGAATCGGTATCAACAACAATCGGTATCAACAAGAATCGGTATGAGAATATTTCATATCATTCTACTGTTTACTTACCATAAGGAATCAAAACAGGAATTTAACTAATTACGATTGATGTTGTTTACTTTCCATATATAATCGGAATTAAAACTAGTTTGATTACTAAAATACCCCTACAGAAAATAAATTTAAAATACCCTTCAAATACAATATATATTTTTAGGGTTGAGTAATTTAGAAATATTATAATTTATGTGAACATATTTTGGGGAGAAAAAATTGATTACATTACCTTGATTCTGATACACATCTCCCCCTTTTGGGTATCGAATAAAGGGTTTCGTCAGGAATTGATTCCTGATAAGAAAGTAGGACCCACATCCATTTCAATACTTTGACATGTTATTAAACGTTGTGATTCACCCATTTCAGAATCAATTACACCATTCTTAATTCCATTACAAGTTAGTAAACATGCCAATATGACTTATGATATATATCTTACCGTAACAACCCCTTTTAAATGATTTCATGTATGCTTTGGAATATTCCTTCATTGTAAGCCATAATTAGCAATATCAATTGCTCTAATGAAATCTTTACGGAACATTATTCAGTCATGGAGAATGTTGAAGTAACGCCCCAAACTGCGTCTCTTCAGTTTAGGCACGTCACAATGTCGCGAGTCTCAAAAGGAGAAACAGAAGACAATTAATGTAAAAAAAACATTTAAGAAAAACACAACAAAAGCGTAAAAATATTTTGAGGTGTAAAACTCAATTTTTCTCAAAGTACTTTAATTCACCAAAAACTTGATACAAGGAATGATTATGAAATCATGAACTCAAAGGAATACAAATTATCAATTAAAGTATCATAAAACAAACTCATAATAGGATTGGGCTTTTCCCTTCGCCTAAAATTGATTTACGAAATGACCAATAATAAATAAACTTCAAGAAATAAAATTACGAAGCATAACATAACAAGACCAACAAGATATAATTTGGTACATGAAACTCAAATATAAAAATAAAGGGGACAACATAGAAACCAAGTTACCGATCATAAATATGCACACCCAACTCCTCGTCACTATCCCGTCCCAGTGCACAGTACATGCATCCACAAACTGTTGTAGGGGTGAGCTTTCGTCCTCGCTGCTCAAGGAACTCTTGAAAACAGATAAAGAAATAGTTTCATAGGGCCCAGTATAAAAACAAGATTGAATCCAAATATTTAATGAACAACAAACTTTCAAAAACATTTTTATGATCAAATAAATGCGGCGCCATAAAACTGTACCTGATGGCCGGTCCTTTTTAGACCCACTACCTAACTTACCTCACTATATATGTGTACAACAGGTAAGTGTAGTGAGAATGCCCACAAACGCCCTATCACCTAGAAGTAGTGCCACTCCACAAGGGATGTAAGACACTCTTCCGTCCATAAAAGCCCCTCTGGAGGTTTAGGGGATCGAACCCAAGGTAGTTGCTATGCTCCCCTCACTCTCAAGCCATCAATATCTCATAACATCGATTTCCATATTTTTATCGGATAACTGGATCATGCAATATCATATATGGATAAACATTTTATAAAACAAATATCATTTTATAATCATTAATCAAGGAGCTCCGGGTCCCCTACCTGGATTATGAGGCTTTCCTCACGAACTCCGAGAATCACGAGCATCCAGTTCCTCGGGTGCTCCTCGGGTAACTAGTCCCTAGCGTCCGACATTTCAATCATAAATAACTTATCAAACAAGCATAAGCAATCACGACAATCAACCGATCACTCCATCAACATTAACCTGGTTTGACCAGGATTAACCAAGTCATAACTAAACTCGTTTTGACCATTTCCACAATTACTTTCGATTATCAGATACTACTATCTTTTGAGATATCATCCAATTCTTAGATATATTCACATTTACTTCCAAATATCGTCACATAGTAATTTAGTTGGACAACCATTTACTATGGACACCCACCTTAAGTTCAAGACCACGCACAATGATCACATTATAATCCTATAATCTAAACTAACAACTCAGTTTATCTTCTTTATTAAGCAATAAGAAACTCTTGGTAAGCTTTGGAGCTTTGACCAAATCGTGATCACCAATACAAACTCACAGACCAAACATTTATTTATCAATATAATTATATAGTTCCAAGCTATATATTCAGCAAGTACCTTGTCAACATTGGATAATCACAAGTACATGACTTGCTCAATCCCTCTGCCCACTACGAACAGATGCCACCTTCACCTTGGCTTCCATATCATTTGCCATTTTAGACTTCACCGTCTTACCATGTATAGCAACACAAATCACAATGTGATCAAAATGATCATCAAATCTTCAAACATTATCATTTTCTTTTCATAACTTCAAAGTAGTCGCAACTCACCTTATTATCAAACGAATGCCAGGAAAACTAGCATCGACGATTAACATGGTGAGCTAAATTCATTAGCTTCTCCTCACTTCTATATCAATTCACTGATTCTGTTTCACCACAACCATCAATTACCAACCCAACACAGTTAAAACTCAGGATACATAAATTTCAAACGCCGAGCTTAATTACCTTGAAATCAAGCTCAAGTTTAAACCTCAACTGCTGTTCCCGTTTTCAACTTGCTGGTTTTGGCTCCCTCCATGATATCAAACTCGTCCTACTGCCATCTCGGATTGCAAGACATTAAAGAAGAAGCAAGGAGTCTGAGAACCACCGCCATGAACAATGAATTCCGACGAAGCCCGGAAACGAAAATCAGTCAAACTCAACGAATCAAGAAACGAATTATAACAGGACATAGAGGATTGAGCGGGAAGCAGGTTTCCTACCTCATACGCCGTCAACGGTTGCCGGAAAACGTAAAAACATCGCCGAGGAACCCAAAGCTTCTCGTTGTCGGCCTCCGTCTTCTTTTGTTGCATGTGTGATCTAAGCATACAAGCTTGTCGGGGACGAAGAGAAGAAGAAGGTGGTGTTGGTGCGTCGCCGAGAAGAGGTTGGACGGCGAAGCTACGGCATCGTCGTCTTTCTCGAGTTTGTCGGTTCGAATGCCGACCTTGGGTCATCTGGATGCATCTAGGGCGTCCAGTCACTCCTTATTTATACCACCATTATTAATAATTTCTAACGATTGAGATGAAACGGTGGAGATTAGACGGCCCAGATTACAGATTACACGTTGAGACAATTTCTTTTCATTATAAATAATCCAATAATTTTCAATCTTCCAGAACTTATAGAAATTAACTCGGGTGTCAGAAAAACTCTCTGAAAATACTCACGAACTCGTCGTACCACGTACTTTATTATCAAACTCTTAAATCAGACTTGACCTAACACAAATTTCTCAAAATCTCCTCGAGCACATTTCAATACTATCGAGGTTGACAAACTATTTACCGAATTACCTCAAATTAAGCTGGTCAAAAATTCTGGGTGTTACAGTTGATACCCGAAAAATCATGTGTTTTACCACGCGTGTCACGCCCCGACCCTTAATTTTTACCTTAATTACTAGCATAGTGGTAATAAGAGTTTTACCGTCTTCGTCATTAAGTGTATAATTTATTTGGTCCCCAACGTGGTTGTGGGGGACGATAAATTCGAAGGAGAAAATGTGACGACGGTAAAAATGGTAAATTTTAGCTAGTAAAAGGTAATTTTTATTGGGGTATTATTTTGGGATGTTAAATTTTGGAGTGGGTTTATATTTGGTGGGTTGGAACCGGTTGGGCCAAGCCCAAAATCATTTTCCCCTCTCTCCTTTCTCTCTCTTCCCTCCCGATTCTCTCTCCCTCTCCCTCTCCCTCCGCCAGGAAAAGCTTCCCGAGCCCGACCGCGGCTGTCCGGCCACCGTTCGCCTCCGCACCGGTCCTAAACGGTCGGCCTCCGACCCAACTCCCATTTTAGACCGGTGGCAGCCTCCTTAGCGCCGCTGTGAGGGAGAGACGCCGCCCGGAAGTCCCGACTGCCCAAAGCTTCTCGTCGCCGGAACTTCCTCCTCCGGCCGCCATAGTCGGAGCTGCTAAGCTCAAAAGAAAGCCCTCCTCCCGTGCTCCAATCCCTCCGAAGGTTTCTTCTCGATTCGGCTTGGGTAAGGAGAAATCGGTGTTTGAATTTTCTAAGGCTTTTATTTATGTTTCCGTTCGATTGGCATAGTTAGGCTTGGAATTGATGTATGTGGTAGTTAAGAATGTTGTAGAGGAGGTTGAGAGGAAGGTGCTGTCAAATTTTGATGGGCATTTGAGGTCGCCGGAGCTGACTGCCGGCCGCCGCTGAAAAAATATTTTTAGTAGGAATTTTTATGAGGAGTTTAATGGAATGAGTTTTAGAATTTTTGGAGGAGTTTTGGATAGGTTTGGAAATTGTTAAAGTTTGGTATTTTTGGGGGATTAATAAGTTAAAAATCCGGCCATTGGATTATTTATGGTTAGGAAGGTGGAATGTGCTTTTGAGGATGTCGGAAAAATTGTGGAGCTTTATGGTTGGCAGTCAAGTTAAGATTTAGGGCGATAGGCATGGTTGAGCGCGAGAAGCTCATATTTAATTATGCCTATTTTCTTTAAGCGTCGGTGTTTTATTTAAGGATTTATTTATGTTTTGGAACAGGACGTGAGGAGGCCCGAGCGGAAGAAACCTCCGACCGACATCAGACTTAGGCCTAATTAGTGAGTGGACCTTTGTTTTAAATAATGTGCTTGAAATGTTTTATTGTTGAATAATGTCTTTTGTTAGAATTTAACCGAAATTGAGAATTTCGGTGTTTATACTCATATATTGACGTTTATGGGAATAATATGTATATAAGTAAACGCTAGCTAGCCATACATGATTTTCCCCCATAATGAGGTACAATTCCATTACGGGGCGACGTGAGCGTTAGACGCCAGCGTCGTAGCCTTGTACGACTATCTATTCTTCGTATTCATTCATAGAATTCGTACAAGGAATCAGCACGTATATATATCCACTCGTGCGATTCCCCCATGATGAGCAAAAATGCCATTATGGGGTGACATGAGCGTTAGACGCCAGCGTCGTAGCCTGGTATGACTATCTATTTTTCGAGCTTATTCATAGATAGCGTACAAGGAATAGACGAGTGTAAATACATACTGATATATTTAATTCTAGCCTGAGAGGCCATTTTTTTAAAGTTTGGGAGTCTAGCGAGGCTAGACACCAGTCAAGAATTTATGAGTTAAGTTTTTAAGCTGTCGCTTGCATAGCGCTTTCCTTGAAAGTTTTCTTGGGGAAATATAATTGTTTGTCGTAATTACTTTTGTCCACTCACTCTGACGTAATTAAATATTTTCCCCTGGGCCTTTCCTTTTATTTTTTAAATGCCCAGTCTGCAGAGTTCGGGTGGGGTCTAGAAGGAGGCGACGAGGCATAGTTACCCATCTTTCCACTACTTTCCGTCAGTAGGTTATCTGTTTAATCTACTAGGATTTTATCAGCTTCCGTTGTACTTCTTGTAGTAGCTCTGAATACTTTCGGAAAAATAATTGTGTATTATTTTATTCGGTTATTTGGGTTGAGTTGAAGATTGATATTTTGGTTAAGAGGGTGTTCTATATTTTTTTTCCGGGTTAGGGTTGTCCATTTTCAAGGGAGGTTTGCCGAGTTCTTCGGTAAATTTTCCTTGGAGGTGGTCCCTGCAGGACTTACTTCGGGTTTCAGGGTGTAATTCGGGGTGGGTCTTGACAACGCGACAATTCATTATGCAATTCACGCAAAACAGTATAATCTAAAGATAAATTATTGATTTTAATCCGCCAAGCAAACATGCTCATTGATGTGGACCCAAGCCACATCCAAACATCTTTGGGGCTTGCAGAAGTGGGTATGGTGTGGAAGGTTACGAAGACGCATGCTGCCCGTTCATCAATTTAACGCCGTCAATAATTTTGGTCTTGGGCCCGAAATTCAAGCCTGATGGCCTAAATCGATCACGAATTGATGAAAAACAAGAGAATTGGACTACTCATTCCTTAAAACAAAAACACTTTTGATACCCAAAAAACCCAACTCCTTTTAAAGGCCTAAACCCCTCTCTTTTGCATAATAATAATAATAATAAAAAAAAACCCAATTTCCTTCTTTCTTCCTTCTCGAACCAGTTCTTCAGCTTTCTCTCCCCGCAGCAATGTCAGAACCTAGATTCCCGGCTTTATCCAATGGATAAGTCCCTTTATTTTCTGAGACGAGGAAGGAGAGAGTGTGCGAACGATTCCAAAGCATCTCCTTCATCCTCGAATGACGATATCGTGGGCTTTAAGTTTCGTTGACCTCGTTCCTGGTTTTCTGTCTCTGTAGCCATCCCTGCAGTGAGTCAAATCTTTCATCTTCCAAGCAAGCTTCCTTTTCTTGATTTTCTAAGTCCATAATCACGTGTAGGAAGGAAATTTTTTTTACCCAACGAATTAGGCATTGGAAGTCATCGCAAAACCCACCAATTTGAGTCCTATAAGAAGAGGGATTTGGAGCTGAGAAAGGGATCAAACAACAAACCCATAAATTCCCTTAAACACTCAAGCTCTCATGTCTTCGAGCAATAATCCCTGTTACTCGTTCCCCAAATTCTTGTTATTAAAACCCAGCCTTTTTCCAGAAAACTCAATTCCCAAAACTAGTTTGCTTCTCTCACCGTTGATGCATCTTTAACTCATATACCATGTTTTACGCTGCAACCTTGTTTCGTTGTTTGAATCACGTATTAGATTTCTCATTAATTAGATTATCAGGTTAATGCTAATTTAAAATGGACGCTCAATGAGAGACATCATTTACATCAATACCTTTACGTATCAGGGGTCATCAAAAGTTATGGTTCCAGTTCAACCAGCTCGGACTGAGTATCATCACTTGATGCTGACCCATCGGATGAGCATGGGGTGCAATCCAGGGAATGACGCAGCGTCACAGCATCAGTGGGAATGACGCAGCCTCAGTGCGCCAGCGCCGCCGATGAATTGCGAACTAATCGCGGAAGGGGCCCCACCTCAGATTACGATGCTAC
Source organism: Fragaria iinumae (assembly GCA_009720345.1). NCBI lineage: Eukaryota > Viridiplantae > Streptophyta > Magnoliopsida > Rosales > Rosaceae > Fragaria > Fragaria iinumae. The sequence continues at coordinate 9,344,036 of CM019122.1, read as the reverse complement.
GTGTAGCTCCCTAATGGCCACTAGTACGAGTGCAGGGGGCCCACTACCGGAATCATGTCGACTTCCTACGTTTGGTTAGCTGAAACAGCTGACCTGGCAATTCACATGACGATCCTATGGCTGTGAAGTTCTGGTCCACAACCTTGTGGTGCAAACTCACCTAACTGGGCGCCCCTTTTACCAAAAAAAGATATACGGACACGTGGCGAAGGATCACCAGCTTGCTGGGTTTTGGGTTAGGCCTAGGCTGCCCGAGCTGAGCAGGCATGAGTGGGACGGTTAGGTGAACCAGGTCATGTAGTCCCGGTTCTCATGTTTCCATCACATGGGCTCTCAGGCCCATATTATTTGTTAGTTTTTTAATATTTTATTTTTATTTTTTTATATGAGTTAAATAATTCATATACTACGACTAGTTTGTTTTGTTGCAAGTCAAATTCACAAATTCTGATTTATAAATGGAGACTTATGCTACTACACTAAATGGTACTAGCTATTTAGTTGTTTTTTGACCGACACCTTTTCAATTTTTTCTTTCAAATTACTTGAAAGAAATTACATGATAAAACCACGAGCACAATCGTTTCCATAAAGATCGAGATGGAAAACAGAGCTTGAGGAAATGGGGAGAGTAGCCATCCAAACAGAAGGAACTGAAACAAAATGTTCTAAGTAGGTAGACATCGACTAAGAAATTGGCTTCTCGCTTACATGACTAAAAGAAACAAAGTCAAACTGTCAAGTTAAGTCTAATATATCGGACAACAAACTTAGTCCTCCATGGAACTTGAGCGTGGCCATTAAGTACAATGATCAACAACCTGGAATCGTCTTCCATCAAAAGAGCTTGATAAGTGTGACGAGAAACAAATTTGCTACTTCAATAAGTATTTTGAAGGCATTTCTCTTGAGCATATGTACAGAGACCATGGGCGGACTCCTTCAAGTAGCAACACAGTTCCGCCCCTGACAAAGACAAACAACTTTATTGTCGATGCTTTAACTGATATTGATCATAGCATTTATGAGAGTCGTTTTTGGAATATGAGATTTCCTCTTTCGGCTCTATCTGCTTTTAATTTTTTTACTTTTGGTTTGGATTGTAAATAAGATTTTCGCTTATCAAAGATGAAATTCTCCGCGTCATCGGATTTACATCTAACTGTGGTTGAGCATAAATTGACCCGAGTAGGTTAGCTTTGATCAGCTACTTCAGTAGAAAAATAATGACACGTGTCAAACGGAGAGACGGCATGAGAAAATTAGAGGCTGGCAATCTCCAAGAGCGATAAGCTTGGGTATGAGAGAAAGCACCTGGAAATAAGCGAGATGCGAATCAGCAGATGGATATTCAAGCTCGATTAGGAAGCGTAGCCTCGCCTCACTTTCTCTGGATCACTCCAAAACGCAAACCTTCATCTTCTTCTTCTCGCTCTTCGCCATTGAGACCTTTCTGCAACAAAAGAGGCTCCCAAGAACCCCGGCAAAACGGTGACAGTGGTAATGGTAATTCACAGTTTCATACTCCCTCATTATTGTTATTGATGCTAGAACGAGCAGCCAGTTCATATATGTTTTACATTTGTTTTAGTAGTTATGGATTTCCCAACTCTATGGCTAGTTGTCTGCTACGAACAATCGCTTATTCATTCATGCATAGGGTGATCAAGTTTTGCAGGCTCTGCCCATTGAAACCGAAAAATAGTAAACACACCTGAGATGATCCGACTCCTGTGATCAGTGTGATGGTTACAATAAGAGCTTAGGGGTTGGATTTAGAGAAATGAAGAATCTGTTAGGACGTATCCTCTATTATAAGCAATACGTGATGGGTAGGCTTGAGAAAAAGAGACATATACAATCATACCTCTATTATGTGAGCAATACGTCTACATTTCTCACCAAAAAAGAATAATTTGCCAGAGTTAGGTAAGCGTCATATGAGCAACATGTGATGAATATAGGCATTGGCGGAATGGGGGAACCTTGAATTTAGCATGTCATGTGTTAGAAAGGCATTAGAAGCAGGTCATACCCGACTCCATGAATTATTCTGTGATAGTCTTTTGACCCAGATTTTGCCAGCTCTTTCATTTCTTAGTAGTGCTCCTTTGTTAGCAAGACATTTTCGTGCCTGCAGGAGATTCAAGTTAGATCAACAGTGATTAACTAGGTTTATTTTTTCCGAGCATTTTTACTGGTTTGTTATTAAGTTGTGAGGAGATTTGCTTGAATGAAAAGGAGCATATTTCACGAAAGCTTAAGGCGGCTCCGTCACTACATAGGCGGCGTGTGTAAGACAGAGGACCTATACCATAGCCAAATCAGCCTTAGAATTATCGCTCAAGTTTTCCTGTAGTATTGATTATAGAAATTTGTTAGGAGGCCGGAAATCATTCATCGATCATGTAAGTAGCGAGATTCTAGAGGCCTGAGGTGAAGAACTAAAACGTGGTCTCACATAACCTTTTTTTCCGAAAGGCCTGAAGCCTGCACATACCCTACTGACCTTGTAACTTATGCTTCATTCAGCCTAATACTAATGTTAATATATCACTAAGCTGAGTATTATTAGCTGCTGATCACAAAACTCACAATGGTTCAAATGTTGATCCACACACTTGATCAGGTGATAAATTCTCAACAGATTGGGACAAGGCCTGGTCAAATATCAAGAAGCAAAAGAAGAACAAGAAGGGATTCTTCTCACAATTCTCTCCCAACAAGTATGTGACCTGGGATCCTAGGCCTTCTGATTATCCACTATCTGAGGAAGTTGATCCCATCAAGAGGACAGAGAGGTCCAACCTTATGTTATGGACTAGCCCAAGGTTTACTTTAGCAGGAGCAATTGTAATTGTCACCTTCCTCTTGGTTTACACCATTATTGTACCATATCAAGGTAATTAATTTCAGTATTACAGGAAAATAATGCCTCATTTTGCTGTAAATATGATGGTATGTTGATGAGAAACTGCTATTTGGGGAAGCAATTCTAAATGTGACTTGTTATATAAGCAAGTCCGACAACTTGCATGTTTCATGCTTCAGCTGCTGTTATTTTTTCTCCATCCCAAGCATTATTTTCTGACTTTGGTTAGGACCTTAGGACATAGAATCAGATAATCGTTGATATATCCAACAAATGAAATTATTATCATGACAACATTATACAATTGTTATTGATATGAGCTTTCATTTTCATTTCTTTTTGTGCACGACTCCAATTAATTCAGATGATGTTCAATGAAAGCTCCATTCCTCTTTTCTAACATACATTATTACATTTAGACCTCGTTTGGTTTGCGGACTAAAACTATGAATGGGAGATGGATAGTGATCACAAGTTCGAGATAAAGGAACCTGTTTGGTGGGAATTAATGCTCAAAACTTGATGATATGTATCAGCTAACACTCCAGATTTTGCTCTTCCCTTCCTGAGGGAAATTGATATATTGGCATTCCAGGAGATAAATGGGGCTTTAGTTTCTTTGGTAGTGTGTACATATATTTTAGTAGAAGAAGAAATCGATCGGATTATATATAGAAATTCTTTACATATAGAATTTTTGTTTGGATGACCTGAAGGAATTGAGGTCAAGATTTATGAGTTTGTTCTATTTAGATGTTCTGGTGAAAGTATGCGTTTTACATTGTTATAACCAATCCAATATCCGTTCAAACAGTATATATATATATATAACAACAAAATTAAAACGAAACTGAAAAATACAACAAAATAAAATGAATAATACTAACTTGATTGATCAGATAGAGACCTGCCTTGCAGTGACCTAAGACAGAAATTTGTCCCCGCTTGTGCTACAGATTCGGACGTCTATCTAGAGGATTCAACTATCTGGTTCAAGTTCTTGCACAAGAACTTGACCCTGACGAATTTACTTTTATATAAGGACGACTTATGTCGTTGTTTTGTTCATCGATTCATTCTTCTTCCTCCCCAAAACTATTTCTTCTGAAACATAAAGTAAATTCGCCAGGTTCAAGTTCTTGTTCTTGTGCAAGAACTTGAACCAGATAGTTGAATCCTCTAGATAGACGTCCGAATCTGTAGCACGAGCGAGGACGAATTTCTGTCTTAGGTCACTGCAAGGCAGGTCTCTATCTGATCAATCAAGTTAGTATTATTCATTTTATTTTGTTGTATTTTTCAGTTTCGTTTTAATTTTGTTGTTATATATATATATACTGTTTGAACGGATATTGGATTGGTTATAACAATGTAAAATGCATACTTTCACCAAACCCAATAGAAAGCCCATTAAGCCCATATTAGACCATCATCCATTTAATGAGTCATATGGGTGTTTCCATATTAAAACACAACTTCTCGGACAGTTGTAACTGTTTGGACAGTTATGTTTTTTGATATTTATCCGAATTGATAATTTAAATTAAATGATATTAATTTTCAAAAAATTAAATTCGGATTTAATCAATATTAAATATAAATATTTGACTTTTATTAAATATATATATATATATATATATATTTATTTCTATTGAAAAACCCAATAGAAAGCCCATCAAGCCCATATTAGGCCATCATCCATTTAATGAGTCATATGGGTGTTTCCGTATAAAGACTCACATATTTAATGTTTCTTCAATGTGGGATAAATACCGCACAAGTTCCAAAATACATTTTGTTCTTTCATGATTGATTCTGGCGTTGAAATAAAATCCTCTAGTGTCCCCTCCTGTCTGCTCTTCATAGCCAAAAGAAAACATACAAACAAACAAAGTACAAGGACTTTGTAGGATTACATGTTATAACCCACTTCTCAATTGCATACAGTTATAAGCCAAACCCAACTATTTGTGATGCTAACAAGAATGATAAGAAAGTTACTGGAAAGCACACGAGCATAAGCCATTGTGGCAGCATAAGAGCTTTCTTACTTGATAATTATGCTTATATGTTCTGCTTAAAAGTAGAAGCAGTGACCCAGAAGTCATCATTAAGTTTGCCATTATTGATCTCCTATATGCTTCTCCATTATTGGTGAATGTAGATGATTATTGTGGTTTGATCCAATTATGTTTCCACTTTTTTGTGTTCACTTCACCGGCTACAAGAGGACATCTGCGATAGAATTGTCTGCTCTTTGCACCAGAAGAGCTTCTCACGTCATTTTCATAGGGGACAGAGGAGACTCATTTTTAGAGAGAGGTTGATACAACAATTGTTATGAACAAGAACTTGTTGAGCTTGCTTGGTCGTGTATAGACCAAAGACTTTGACAGCTTCAAGTCTTCTGCAATAACACCCGTCAGTACAGTTTTCCTAATCTAATGTTGAGATAATGTGGAGTGTAGAAAATAAACGCTTGCATAGAATTTTGTAAGGTACTTCGCTTCTCCATCCATTGTCAATATATATGGTTTGTTAATGCTCTAGCTTCTTCACAGTATCAGAGTAGGTAAACCTTACGTGTTTGGTGGAGTGGTAACAAGTTTTTCAAGCCATTCAGATTAGTTGTGCATGTTTGGTCCGATACCTTTAATTTTTAATTTTTTATTGACATCACACGGTTTCTTCAAAAGCTTTCAAGATTTAGACGCTAATCAGTGTCAAGGATCATGTTAGAACTCATCCTCCCCCTAGCCACCAAGAATAAATTGGGATTAAGTTCAATCAACATCGATGAGATTCGAATTTATCTTCTCTTGTAAATGCATGTCAAAAATTTTAAATGATTGAGCATAATTTAGCTAGTGGTCTAATCAACCTGCTAATGATCATTGAAAGTTTCATGCTGTGGGTGACTGGGTGATACGGATCATATGAATCCAATACTTGACATCATCTTGTGAGGGTACATCACCAGCATATTATCTGTTTAATTAGGTGGACCCTTTGCACTGATTAACAGATTAAGTATGCAAATCCATCTGAGGAAGCAATCTTACACAAGCTTTGAAATAATCAAGATACTAATCGAAGTGAGCATAAACATTAGAATACAATGCATCTTCCTCGTGCGTGCGTTGTGCACTCACTCTCTTCCTCCCCATCAGCATTATAAAAGCTGTCTCATTGACTCATTCCCACATAAACAAAGTATAGGTTCAATTCTAGCTTTCTGTTGTCCTTCAACTCGAAATTCCCAAAGCAATGGCTGTATCTATTGCAAAAGCCACACCTTCAAACACAATCAAATTCAGGCTTCCTCCTAAGCGAGGCGAGATCATAGCTAAGATAGTTTGTGAGCTTTTCATGTCGGTGGTCAGAGTATTTTCAAAAGCTGGAAGACGACTGAGCCGCAACAGAAAGGTGGCAATGGAGGATTCAGCAAAGGCTTCAGAAGCGCATTGATGTCTTCTGCCTCTCAACTCCTCAAACCTAACCTTCTTCCACGTTAGCTAGCTGCATGATAATCTAGAAATGCTGCAATGCTATACATGCAGCAGTCAATAATTTCAGTACACCCTCCAGTTCAAATTGCATGAGAAGTTTTGTAACTGTGGGTGTGCTTTGAAGTTGTGTATTTATCTATTCTTATCATAATAATCTTCTATCTAGCTTCTTACTCATTTCCATTTTATTACACTGTTATTAAGGATGGATTTCCTCAGAAGGATGGATTTCCTCAGAAAATTATATCCTGATTTTTGTATCGGTTTAGGCTTTGAACAAAAGTAATGCCAGTTATATACTGCAATTTGCGAATTGTAGACTATAACTACATGTCTTAGTACCAGAGTCCTCCTTAAGTATATATGGGCTAAGCTCTTGGTGGCAGATCGTGAAAGCGTAAATCTCAAACACTCCAAATAATTGCATACAAACATAAACACATATATTGCACTCACAAGCACACAAATATATACAAATATAGAGAAACAATATATATCTATGAATAGAACTGAATATGTACCTGATGGAACCGATGAAGCCATCTCAAAATACCGATCTTCTGCATGTCTCTTTTGTTAGCTATCTTTCTATGGGGCAAGAACTGAATAGCTGATATCAAAGAGAGTACATGGACCTAGTATTTATAGTGAAAGCATCCTAATACAAAGCCCTCCCATAAAAGGTCTTTATATCTCAATAATGGTTGCAATCACTATTATCTGTTTCAGTTATCTTCTTTAGAACTTCCCACTATATTCACATAATGAATACATTTAACATAGAATATGAATTCCCTAATATCTCTAATTACTTACTCTATTGTAACATTAGTTGTTGTACTAAATATAAACTTGTAATTGTTCAAATTCAACTTACAATCTCCCACTTGAACATTTACAGGTTTATACAACAAGAATAATGTAGCTTCAGACATAGTAATTAATCCAAAGTGTTCACCTGAGATAAAAACATACAAGTTTCTAATCATATATCTGTCAACCCATAATCATGATGAAGAACTGTAGAAAATGTTGCACTTGAAAGCACAGCTACTCTACAATTACAAAACATCACAACCATGAGCTACATGAGACATAAGATATCACTTAATATATACAATGCAGGTTTAACAACCTTCCAAAAGCACCTGTATATGGTCCTCTTAATGGTTCCATATGCCTGAACCTCAACACATAGCTGCACCTGCAACTATTCTGAATGTGTTATCCAGATCAAGTATGGAATGAAAATAAAATGATTCAAAAACAACTCATAGACTGAAATGTATACTACTATGAAACAGTTATTTGTAAGAATCGAATAAATAATTTAAATCAAGTACTTGAATAATAAAAGATAAACAACTTCAATCCAGTAAAAGATGAATTTTATTGTAAATCAGTTCATAAAATTCATAGCTCAAGGAGATCTCAATGTTATAATATCTAGACCAAAATAAATAAAATAGTAATGAAAATAATATGAAAGGTTTCATGAGTTACATAAGTTACATGAGTTACACAAAGGTTACATGAGTTACACAAGGTTACATGGATGGTTTTGGAGTTATAGTCAAGGCATGAGTTACAGGAAGACTCATGAAGTACCATTTATTGGGAGAGCACTAATGAGAGGTCTAGATGGTTCCTCCTTAGCCTATAAAAGGAGAGTCATTTGCTCATTCCAAGCATCTCATCCATCTCAAACATTTCTTCCAAGAGAGAAACATCCATCTTCCAAGTAGAGAAGAGTATCCACTCCAAGTTGAGAGTGTAAAGTAGTTGATAGCAAAATAAGTGTGAGAGAGGGTTTCCTTCAAGTACTGTTCTTGAAGTTGTGTATCTCGTGTACCCATTATTTCATAGTGGAAGTTCTTGTTATTGCTGCCCCGTGGACGTAGGTACATCGCCAAACCACGTTATATCCGGTGTTCCCTTTCCTCTATCTTTTACATCTTTGCATATTTATCCTTTGTGTGGTTTTGAGTTGTTACTTCCATTATATTATTTTCCCAACACTCAAAACATAACCAAAAAGAAAAATTCTGAAACTTAAATGAAACAAAATTTCCAGCTTTAATGAATGAACACTAACTCCCACTGAACCTAGCAATCAAACTCCCACTAAACTCAGTCATCTAGATTAGGCAAAATGCCTAAGTTCTCAATATGTTTTTGAAAAGCTACAATGGTTAATGGCTTAGTGAAAGGATCTGCTAATTGGTTCAAGGTATTAACTTTAGCAAGAATCAACTCACTACGCTTTACTCTCTCTCGGACACTATAATACTTCAAGTCAATGTGCTTGGAGTTGGTAGACCTCTTGTTTTTCTTTGCAAAATAAACTGTTGCAGAGTTGTCACAATGAATCTTCAAAGGTCTTGAAATGATGCTATCAACCATCTTGGTTGGTGTGAGAAAATTTTTCAGCCATAATCCTTGACATGTAGCCTCATAAACAGCAATCAACTCTGCCATCATAGTAGAGGTTGCAATCTGGGTTTGTTTTACACTTTTCCAAGCTATAGCACCCCCAGCCAACATAAAAACACATGATGTTGATTTTGATGAAAATGGAAACTGTCCAGCAAAATCTGCATAAAAATAACCTTCTACTTCAAGATTCTGGACTCTTCTATACACCAAACTATAACCCTTGGTTTTCTGAAGATATTTTAGCACTTTCTTTCCAGCAATCCAGTGCTCATGTCCTGGATTCGATTGAAATCTCGCCAACATATCCACCGCATAAGCTAAATCCGGCCTAGTGCACACTTGTGCATACATTAAGCTTCCCACCAACCTGGAATAAGGTTTGTTCTTCATGTGTTGCTTCTCTAACTCATTCTGAGGACATTGATTTTTGTTCAACCTGTCACCTTGAGACATAGGTGCTGATCCAGGTGAACAATTGTGCATTTCAAACCTCTTCAACACTTTTGAAATGTAGGCCTGCTGAGACAAACCTAGAAGATGTCTAGATCTATCCCTGCTGATCTCAATCCCCAAAACATATGAAGCATCTCCCAGATCCTTCATATCAAAGTTTTCAGAAAGAAAACTCTTTGTCTGCTGCAATAACCTTTTATCAGTGCTTTCCAACAAAATATCATCAACGTATAACACCAGAAAAATGCAATTTCTGCCACTGACTTTCATGTATACACATTCATCAACAAGATTTTCAACAAAGCCAAAAGAGGTAACTACTGCATCAAATTTTAAGTACCATTGGCGGGATGCCTGTTTCAATCCATAAATGGATTTATTCAACCTGCACACCAAGTGTTCCTTTCCAGCCTCTATGAAACCTTCCGGTTGTTTCATATAAATCTCCTCCTCCAAATCTCCATTGAGGAATGTCGTCTTAACATCCATTTGATGTAATTCCATATCATAATGTGCTACTAGAGCCATTATGATTCAGAAAGCATCTTTGGTAGACACTGGTGAAAAGGTTTCATTATAATCTATTCCTTCTTACTGAGTGAACCCCTTTGCCACTAGTCTAGCTTTAAATCTCTCCACTAATCTATCAACACACCTTTTGGTTTTGAAGACCCACTTACAACCAATCGGTTTATGACTCCCAGTAGGCTCCACCAACTCCCATACATTGTTATCATACATGGACTTAAGCTCTGCTTCCATTGCTTCTGTCCATTTCAAGCTTTGATCACTTTCAATAGCTTGACTAAAAGTTACAGGATCATCTCCTTCTCCCCAATCAAATTCAGCTTCTTGCAAGTACACAATGTACTCCTGTGTGTTAATGGTAAGCTTTCTAACTCTTCCAGATCTTCTAAGTTGATGTGGAGGCCCTCCGACATCAACTTGCACATCTTGCAAGTTTTGGGACTTAGGTTCTTGCTCTACTTCTTCCAGATCATCTTCTGAATTTTCAGAATCATCGTTTTGATTTGCTACAACAACTTCAAGCTGAGGTTGTCCAACATTTCTAGCTGTAGCCTCAAAATTTATGGGAACAACCATGCTTTGAGGCTCATCTTCAGTTAACTCTTGGAAATCGAGCTCAAGGTCTTCATATGTGTGAGTATAATTGATCTCATCTAGGAAAACAACCTTGTTGGTCTCAATTATTCTCGTGGAATGGGTAGGGCAGTAGAATCTATAGCCTATGGAATTTTCTGGATACCCAATAAAATGGGCTGAGATTGTTTTTGGATCTAATTTCCCTTCTTTAGGATTGTATGGACGAGCTTCCGCCTTGGAGCCCCAAACATGCACATGATTCACACTTGGTTTTCTGTTTTTCCATAACTCAAAAGAAGTTTTAGCCACAGCTTTGCTCGGAGTCCTATTTGTAATGTAATTTGCTGTTTTAAGAGCCTCCCCCCATAGGAATCTTGGCAAACCTGAGGTGCACATCATACTCCTCACCATGTTGAGAATAGTTCTATTTTTCCTCTCCGACACCACATTTGATTCAGGTGAACCTGGAGTTGTATACTGAGCTTGAATCCCATGCTCCTGCAGGTACAAAGCAAAAGGACCCTTATGCTGCCCGGTTTCAGTATACCTACCATAATACTCCCCTCCTCTATCCGACCTCATTGCCTTAACTTGTTTTCCCAACTCCTTTTCAGCTTCAGCTTTAAAAATTTTAAATTTTTCCAAGCTCTGAGATTTTTCTGAGATGAGAAACAAGGTACAATACCGGGTGTAATCATCTATGAAGTAATAAAATACTTATTACCACATATGGTCTGGTGTGCAAAAGGTCCACAAATATCTGTGTGGATAAGTTGCAAAGGTTCACTGCTTCTATTGGAATCCTTGTTTCTAGACTTGGTCATTTAACCCTTAACACATTCAATGCAAGTATCAAAATCAGAAAAGTCTAGTTCTGGCAGCAAGTTTTCTTTCACCATTCTCTGCAACCTTTCTTTAGATATGTGTGCAAGTCTTCGATGCCAAAGATAAGCTGAATTCTCACTGTGTTTTTTCTTTCTACTTATATCTTTTTGTGTGTTCTCAATCAACAACACTTCCTTAGGATAAGAACATTCAAGAGACCAATAATCATTCAACAAACAACCTGAGCCAATATAACGGGAATCAAGGGAGATTTTTATTCCATAAGAGTCGATAAAAAAGGTACATCCTTGTTTCACTAACTGAGAAACTGAAATTAAATTCCTTTTCATAGAAGGAATATAGTAAACATTATTCAAATCAAGATAAGTGCCAGACCCTAGCACTAAACGGACCGTGCCTATAGCCTTCACACTCACTCCCATGTCATTCCCAACTGCCACTTGCACATCATTTCTCCTTGGAGCTCTCTTGCGTAGAAAGCCTTGCAATGAATTCGTAATATGAATCGGTGAGCCGGTATCAAGCCACCAAGATTTAGAAGATAAATCAACTAAATTAACCTCAATAGAGAAAACACTTAGCTGTGACTTACCCTTCTTTGCCATCCAATTCTTGAATCCCTGGCAATTCTTCTTCATATGTCCTTCCTTTTTACAGAAAAAACATTTGAAGACTCCCGGTTTCTTACCCTTGGTAATCACAGCTTTCTTGGAGCCAAGTTTGAAAGGCTTAGTCCCACACTGGTACCTTCTCCAGAACCAGTTACACTGGAGGCAGTAGCTTTGCCTTTAGTAACTTTGCCTTTTCCCTTCCATTTTGACTTTGAAACCAGATTCACAACAAGCTGCCCATCCCTCTTGATCCTATCCTCCTCTTGCACACATATCGCTATTAACTCATTCAAATCCCACTTATCCTTCTGAGTAAAATAGGTGGTCTTAAGCTAACCAAAAGAAGCAGGTAGGGTTCTAAGGGACTGATGCACTACAAAATCAGAGGGCAGGGGGATCTCCAGATCTCCAAGCCTAGTGGTGATGTCAATGATCCTCATGATATGCTCACGGACACTCTTAGAGGAATCATATTTGACTCCCATCAATTGATCCAGCAAAAGAGAAATTTCTGCCTTCTCATTCTCACGGAACTTTAAGGCAATAGCAGTCATAAACTCAGTGGCTGTATCCTTGTCAGCAATACTTCCCCTAACCACATCAGTCATGGTTTGCTTAAGAATGAGCTTAGTCATCCTGTTGGCTCTAGTCCATTCCTTGTGTTTCACAGTCTCTAGGTCAGAGGAATTGTCATCTATCACTGGTTCGGCCTCAGTCAAGCACCAATCAATTCCTTGAAGGCCAAGGTAAAGCTCTATGGACTGCTTCCACTTCTTAAAGTTACAGCCATTGAGAGGTTCAATGGTTGCAAGGGACAATCCTGAGGTGTTCAGAACTGAGGAGAAATTAGTTTTTCTGCCTTAGTTATAGTCTATACAATTTTAGAAAACTATGAACACAAAAGAAATCAAGTCACAACAAAAACAACTCGAGATGATAACAGAAAATATGGTAATAAGAATCCCCAAAATATGCATATTAGTTTTCAATAACAGATCTTACCTGTATGGCAAAAGAATAGGTTATTGCTTAAGTTTCTTATTTGCAAAACTAAAATACTAAAAACCAAGATATCCCTGGAACAATCAACACATGTATAGCAAGAAGAAAAGTTCCAGTTCACTGAATTCAGTTTTTAATAGTTCATGATGCACTGTTTTACCTTTAAGAACACAAGAGTCAATCCTTCTGTTGAAGATACAATTCTGTTCCAAAAACTAAAGACATAATTTTCCTAGTTCTTTATCCAAATGATTCTAAAATAATATATTGACAGATTGATGTGCACAACATGCATCAAAATACTATCTTAGAATCAAGAACTAGTGGTTATTACTCCTTAACTTTTAACACAGCAAGCTAAGTTAAAACCAAACAAAGAGAACAACCTGTTCATCAACGAATTTCAATGAGCAAGATTATGAAAGTTGGGAGATCATCTTGTCAATGTCAACAATTCAAGATAAACATATATATATATATATATATATATATATATAAGTATATAATTCAATTATAACTCAAGAGCAGACAATTGAACATTCAGAAATCTCAAACAATTCCAAACATCAAGAATTCAATCAGCCACACTAAAGTAAGTTTCATCTGGACACCATCTACTATAACTTAGATGCACGCTAGGAATGCCTCTAGTGTTCAATTGCCCAACCAACAAAAATCATATATACATGAAAGAAAATTTCGAATTTTGGGAACTAACCCGGTGTTCCTGCTGCGCTGATGAACAATCAATTGAAGCAAGATAGACATATGCAACGATTGGAGTTTATACTTCATAGCAACTTGTCTCAGTAATGCAGAATCACAAGATCAAAATGATTTTTCTCTAGAAACATAATTCCCAATTCTGGGAATGCGGAAGAAGATGGTAACAGAGAACAACGACTTGATGTCGTTTAATTGATTTGCGCATGTGCGCTAGTTGTGTGTGAATATGAACCTTGGGCCTGAGAGCAAGCCTAGGTGTGGGTCTTAATTAAAAACAAGGCTTACGTTTTAGCAACATAATCACCTCCTTTTTTTTTTTTATTTGTTTAGAATGAAATCGTACAAAAACCCAATCTAGCAAATTAAAGTGGTTTATGAAATATGCAATTGGCTCTGATACCATTGAAAACGTAAATCTGAAACACTCCAAATAATTGCATACAAACATAAACACATATATTGCACTCACAAGCACACAAATATATACAAATATAGAGAAACAATATATATCTATGAATAGAACTGAATATGTACCTGATGGAACCGATGAAACCATCTCAAAATACCAATCTTCTGCACGTCTCTTTTGTTAGCTATCTTTCTATGGGGCAAGAACTGAATAGCTGATATCAAAGAGAGTACAAGGACCTAGTATTTATAGTGAAAGCATCCTACTACAAAGCCATCCCATAAAAGGTTTTTATATCTCAATAATGGTTGCAATCACTATTATCTGTTTCAGTTATCTTCTTTAGAACTTCCCACTATATTCACATAATGAATACATTTAACATGGAATATGAATTGCCTAATATCTCTAATTACTTACTCTGTTGTAACATTAGTTGTTGTACTAAATATAAACTTGTAATTGTTCAAATTCAACTTACAGATCGTTCATACCGTACTTCTTTTCTCCACCCAGATTCTGTCCAGTAGCAAAAGAGCTTATCTGCGCGCTTTCTATTAGAAGGAAGAAGCAAAGAGCTATGTAATTGTATAATTCATACTATTTAGTACGAGTAAGACAACGATATAGTATCATTCATACCAAACAATATTGATATGACAACCTTACGAAATTGTTGCCTTCCAAGGACTTCACTTTGATACCTTGATCTGTGGTTTGGTGCATTTTGTCTTAACTTTGCATTTTTTTTCTTAAGAAATTTAAGCAATATATATTCCCGTACAGTACTGCAATCATATATGATCAAGGCAGCAAGCACTGTTTAGAAAATTAAATACCCAGGCGTGCGCATCTGTGACCAATAAGCACAACAGGCAACGTTCTTCACTTGAAGCGACTTGTCCTTCATTATGTTGTTAATCTATCTTTCCGAACTCTTAGAAAATCAAGCAGCACTATTCATAGTCAAATACTTTATATACGTGATCATATATAGCTTTAGAGTTAAGCCACTAATGATTGTAATGTTTGGTTGGTACTTCTACCATTGTATCCCACTGCTCAACGGTTTAAAAAAGTAAAGGTAATAGAACGTGAAGCAGGTCGTTTCAATCCTCGACGAACTGACAGAAAGTTAACAAGAACATCAGATTTTTGATGCTGTATAAAAACCTCAAAATAGAGGAAAAATCACAGCGGAACACAAGTTCAGAAAACGAACTCAACTAGATGAATTTGTGTAGAGTCTTACAACTTCTTTGTAAACCCTATACTATTACAAATCTCTATCTCTAGGCAGAACGTCTTCTTCTTCTTTATTCAATGATCTTCTCTCAGCACACAAGAGAATCACAATCACACACACAACAAGTTCAACTCAACAAGGAACAGTTGAACTTGTGCACTCAGATGAGCAGCGGAATAAAAAACTCTCTTTCAAACGCCAAGCGTGCAAGGTCCGTTTTCCATATGACCTGCGCCTCTTTTATATATGTCTCCAATATGTTTGTGCACATACCCTCCTGGTTATCCGTGATGCAGCCCTAATAGATTCCAAATATGAAAATTGGAAAGACTCAAATCATAGGATAATAACCAAATATATTGTTAAAATGCTAGCATAAAAAATATCCCGTCAAAGAAGGATTTCTTCCTCACGCAGCTAGTATATGAGACCTATTCAAAATAGATCTTCTTTCCTTTATTTGATTCCACAACCATATCACATATTGAGATTCTAACCAAATTAGGACTCAATTACTTCCACGGAAATATCACCAGCAAATAACTCATTCCAATTATAATAAGAACACATGTATGCATATCACAATTAAGATCAATGACATAAGTCAAGATCTTATTGCCATGCACTAATACGATATGATAATCCAAAGATCATAGAACCTAATCAATATAAGATTCTTTCCCTTCAACCAAAGATCAACTAATCATATAATCAACATGAAAATCCTAAAGACTTAGGATTCACATCTTTTGCAATATATTATCTCGATATGATCATGAAACAATTTCTGAAATAATAATGACAAAGAATCATGTAAGCGATAATCAAAGATGCGATAAGTAATTGTCTTAACCACTTGGCACGTATTCTAGTTTTGGTATAGGGATGCCAACCAAAGTTCATACCAATAAAAAGGCTATCTAGTGAACATTATTCAGTTTAATAGTTTTCTCTGTGGCGGATTTAAGAACTTTTCTTCTTCTAGTGATAAACAGAAGTATTCAGATATATCAACGTGTGTCGCATAAAATCCTTAACTTATTCTCGTTGAAGGAATTAGGGTGTGTTTGGTGCAGCTGGGCTTATAAGCTGTCCTGAGAATAAGTGACTGAAAAGCAAAGTTTGTCTGAGTGTTTGGTAAACTGACTTATAATATGTGCTATTAGTGTTAAAAGCAGCGGAAGGTGTTTGGTAAACTTGAAACTAAAAGTGCTTCTAATTTGCAGAATGACCATTTTAGACATGAAACTAAAACTAACTTCTTATACTATAATTTATCTATGGTTTATTTAACTTTGTCCATATAAATCAATATTTACTAACTGTTTTTATTAATCATGATGATTATATGATAAATATTGAATAATTTGACATGAAGTATCAACAAAAAGTATCTTAACACATCAAAACATTACCGATAATAACATTAATAACCTGCAAATCATGTCTTAAAGTAGCATGAAGTAGCAACAAAAGATTGTTTAACACATCAAAACATTCATGATATGAACATATCAAAATACTTTGTTCATATGTATCAACAAAAATATCTTGGCACATTTAAAAATTTGCGGTACCACGTGCTCTCATCAAACTTTGAGCAATTTATTTTCTTATTGCTTCCATTTCTTGTGCAACATGACCATGATTTTCTTCTTCTGCATCATCCATCTCCATCTCATCACTTTGATATGCCAACCGAATTTTCATCAATGTCAAAATGCCTATCATGATTCGCATGTCTTCGTATATAATTATGAAGAGTCATGGTTGCAATAACAATCTTCACTTACTTATTAAATGAAAAACCTTACATGTTTCTTAAAATATGCCATTTCTTTTTCCAAGCTCCAAATGTGCGTTCTATAAGGCCTCTAAAAGAAGAGTGTGCTTGGTTAAATACCTCATTTTCATTTCTTGGCTCTCGCCCACGATATTCTTGAAAATGTTGTTTTGGACCTTTATAGGGTCCCAAAAATCTATTCATTTGTGGGTATCCCGCATTAACGACATAATATTTTCCTATCAAATAAATTTTCTAAATTTAACAAAACTTCACATTAAAGTTTATAAAAATTTATATAAAAAAATAAATTGATTACCTTGTGGAGGTTTAGGAAACGTTGAATTGAGATTTCGAAGAACCGATTGAAACACCCTTGTATCATGAGCAGACCCTTCCCAACCGGCACATGCAAATGTAAATTGCATATTAAAATCACACACCGCCATAACATTTTGGGTTGGTATCCCTTTTCTACCAATAAATGGTATTTGATGTTGAGGAGATATCAAAGCGGGAATATGCACTCCATCAATAACATCAATGCAGTCCTTAAAATAATGCAAATATTTGTCACTAATATAAACAATTAATATAAACTAATTGATCAATTATAAAAAAAATAAAATAATAAAAAAATTAAAGTACCTTAAAATGCAGCATATATCTCTTATCCCTCATTATCTCTGGCGCAACACTTTTAAATTCTGGATCCAACGGCTTGATCATTTTCTCACCATATGAACACAACATATCTAATGCTTTTCCAAAATACCTACTAACGGTTTCCCCGGAATGTTGAAACCGTTCTTGAGCCGTCCTATTCCCACATCCATGTCCTAGAATATTTAGTATTAATGCCACTACTTCAATATGACTTGTTCTATTTGAACCCAACACCCTAAATTCGGTCTCCAAGTCACTACATAAATGATAAAATTCTTCCTTGTGCATTCTAAATTCATTATAACACCGACTTAGATGACCTTGTAATACTTCCATTACCCATCTATTACCTGTTTGAGACGATGTCATGTAAGGATTTTTATGAACATAGCTCTCATAATAATGTTGAATGAGGAGAGTATTAACTTGTACGATTAGTATGTATATCTCATCCTCAACATCATCTTTCTCTGACATTGTTCATATATTCAATCAAACCTACAAACATAAATTCCAATTCGTAAATGATGTATTAGTTGTGATGTAAGCAATGAACAAATAGTAAAAAAAAAAAATTAATAAAAAAGCAAAATAAAATAACAAATAAAACTCATATAAGTGAATATTAAACAGTAAAAATATAAAATAACAAATTTATAATCATGTCGAACATTATATAGTGAACTGATACATAAACTTGTTCGAGTTAATAATACTTTCAACAATATCTTAACAAAATCATAAAAACAAAACTCAAGCACAACATAAACTTAATTTTCAGCCATCTCAAAATTCAGATACTCCAACTTCATGTCAGGACCTTCCATACAGCAAACCATCTCCCTCTTCTCTTTATTTAGGAACAACCGACTTGCAAAAAAAAACATCTTAGTACCCTGCTCGGCCCTAGGCAAAGAACCGACCACCTTCATCACTTCTTTAATACTAGTGCCATCACTTGTTTCTACACTCTTATTGATCATAGAACTTGCTGTACTTCTACTCTCAATAGCCTCACACATTCGGTCAATTTTTTGTGCTAAAAGAGCAGCACCTCCTACCCTTCCAGGTTTTGTAACAACACCTTTGCCTTTCCCAACTGCATTTCCTTTTCTTCTTTTAGCAGGGTGTGATGTATCATCAGAATCAGAACTCTCTTCAAGGTTTTGTTGATTGTCTCCTTGTTTTGGACTTTCAGGTGAATGTAGTGATGCACCTGATATATAAGCATACAAACCAGTTGCTGAAGTCCCCTTGAACATTCTGTCCAATTTCTCTTCAAAATCAGGGTGAATACATTTTTTTCTTAACTTTGCATATTCCTTATTATCCTGCACAATTGAGTTAAAAAAAAAAAATCAAAATATGTTTAAGTGAATGAACATATACCATGAACACATACAAACATGTTGAAATTAACAGTTTTCAAAAATGGACAAATAGTTTTACATACCTTAATTTTTCCACTCCACCACTCATCAGATGCGTCAATGGTTTGGAGCCTATGATCCCATCCAAGACCAGTCTTTTTCCCTTTTAAATCTTTCCATAATTTCCATTGCTCTTTAAGTGCATCCCATTTATTTTTTAGTTGTTTTTTGGTGTAATTTTTACTTGTTTCTTTGTAAAAATTACTTAGCACATTTTCCCATCCATCTTTGTTAAGATGGGTATTTGGACGATTATTTTTTTCCACCTCCTTGATACATAAATCACAAAGTACATCTACTAATGTCTCATTCAAAACGGCCGAGCCCATCTATACATTTTTCAAAAACAAACCACAACATTGCAAACACACAAGATCAGAACACAAATCAAGTTTACAATGTTTCATCTATTAATATGGCTACTAACCTCAAGCACCCACAATTGACCACCATAATAATATACAAGTAATATATAGATCATGATTTCACCAATTTAAAAGTGTTCATTTTTAATGTTTACTAGTACTAGGAGAAATATGCATGTCACAATAGAAAGTGATCAACAATGTTTGTCAACCATCATTTTCTGTTTTACGTTTGAATCCATATGTAAGAGTGAAATTCATGACACAGTAGAAAGTGATCAACAATAGTGACGTATGGGCTGGAAGAATAGCCAGAGAGACCATAGTTCCTTAAGATCATGCAACCGCGACTGTACATACTCATATACTGGTACAGTGGTACTCAAAATTCAGAAATGTAAACAACTCCTAATAAGGAAGATATGGCCACCTAGTCTTCCTAAAAGCTTCTATAATGATAGCAAAGGTGTTGCACATGGAACGTAACTAAGACAAATTCAGACCCTTCCAGTTCTTGTTCATGTATTTAATAGACAACTACTTTGTATGTCTTCTCCTATTTTCCTACCCCTATCATGCTTTGTATAGAGTATGTGCACTTACTGAAGCACCGGTTTCCTAAATTGGGAGTGACACTGAGGAGGTCATATCTGGCCTTTCTTAATAACAAGAGCAACAATTGGAGTAAAGCACCAAGTACCATGAAAAATATATCTTTAATAACACAAAAATGATGTGCAACTTTTACTCACTTGTTCAGAGGGCACTTTAAAAAAATGGTTACTACTAAAAGAATTCCATTTAGCATTTGTTGGAATGAATATACTAAAGTTAGAAGTCAAGTAGTATACAAAAGTGAACATTATTCAAAGTGAAATTGACAAGATACAACTCCCACCAGCTAAACTCCCTCCATCTGTAAGTGCTTTCATGTGTGTACATGACAGCAGACACATAGACTGAAAAAACCAACAAATCAAACATAGAAGTGCTAGTATGGACAAGACTGGGAATTCAGGCCAATATAGCCAGAAGCTTATATCAAAGCTCCATGCCTCTAATAATCAATCGAACAAAAGCAGTGTTATTGCCCATCGCAACAATGGAAGAGTCAACAGAACCACCCAAATCTAAAATCAGTCCTGGCTATTCTTCCAGCAAAACATCTCCCTCTTCTCTAAGGCAAAATCTAACTGATTACATACCATGAAGCTCATGTTTTTTCAAGATAAAATCTGTTCTACAGATAACATTCGTGCACAAATCTGATTTCCGAGTCACTACCCACTTTTCATACTAAAAAGACTGAACTCTAACTACTAACTACCCACTTTTCAAAGCGATTCACAAAGCATCTCCAATCCAAAATACCAATTTTTCATTCAAAACCTCATATCCAACTACCAAACACATAATGCAACTAATCACATGCGGAGCAGATACAATCATAAAACTACTCCAAAGCCTTTCATTAACAGTAAACAAGACCAAAATTTTTCACTTGACAGTAAACCTGAATCCTCAAAGTAAATTCCAAGCTTAGAAATGAACAAGAGGGAGAAATGAAATTGTTTACCTTTGAACTTAAATCGTTTCTCAGATTCGCTAGGCACAACGATGAAGGTGAAGGCGCAATAGCGATGGAGGAGAATGGAGGCGAAGGCGCAGCAGCGATGGAGGAGAATAGAGGTGAAGGCATAGCAGCGATGGAGGAGAATGGAGGCGAAGGCGCAGCAGCGATGAAGGAGAATGGAGGTGAAGGCGCAGTGTATTTCTCAGCTCAGAGGAGAATGGAGGCGCAGTGTATTTCTCAGATCGGAGGAGTGGAGGCGCAAGGCTGTTTGGGTTTTTATTTGATGGTTCAACGGTGTAATTTGTTAAGATTCTCAAGGGTACCCAATGTCATTACAAAACATTCATTAATCCCCGAAAGAAAGCGCGTCGCTGGCTTTTAAGAAAAAGGAGGGGGATACCAGCTTCTCCTTTTCCCTTAAATCCACCTTTTACTTTTTAAAAAAGTAACTTATTTGTAACTAACCAAACACCAAAACCGGTGTGCTTATATGCCACAGGTCCTTATAAGTCCCCCCCCCCCCCCTCCTTAATCGAACATCTTTCACTCCCATTTAAAGGAGAAGAACATAACATGCATATGAACGTTTACGTATGATGCAATGAACATGTGTAAAATGACGCTCGAATTATAGTCATAGTCTTGGTAAAGGCAATGGATATCTAAGATACAATTCTGATACAATCCTAATTACCTTTATACACATGATTTCTTTCCTAACACTCCCTCTCAAGTTGGAGAATGGATATCCCTAACTCCCAATTTACGAACTATAGACTTTAGTGAAGACTGTTAAACAACGACAAGCGTGATCCGTGGATTAATCTTGTACCGATATTGTCCCAACTTAATAACCACATTTAAGGTGTTGAGTTTTAATCATAAAATACTTCGGTACAATTGAGTATGATCTACACATTTATAATTTATATTTTATTTGTCACTTTTCTCGTGTAGAATACTTTCATTCATAGAATCACCAAAGTTATATAAAGAAACATACTACAAGGGAATCAACTGGACCAGGAAATATACTCTAATCCCTATAATCAAGAGGAATACAAAAGGCAATCTTATACACATGATTTCTTTCCTAACACAGAAAATGATGCATCCGTAATCTTTGTAGTACTAGGGGGGAAGCAGTGAACTAGTACTACGACATTTTCCCCCTTGATCTGTTTCACTACTTTGTTCAATTTAGGTTATAAATTCTCACCTTAGGAAGTCTTTGTTGGTCTCCTTAGGAGCTTTGATATTGTTCCCCTTGAACTATTATCGTGAATCAAGAATAGCATCCTACTGAGTTGAAAACATATGATAGATTGATAACAATAATGAAACCGTCATGACAAGAGGGAAGGCCAGGAGCTTTCCCATCGTCATAACTAGTACATATTTCATACCCATGTTTAACGACCCCATTGTCAAGGGTGTAAGAAAGATCAGTACCAGACATCTGGAAGAAAAAGACCCATGTACACTAGAATACACCAGAGGATGACACATTTCAGGCGAATGCATCCTAAGATGCTTTGGTTAAAAAACAATGATTTTTGTAAGAGGAAACCCACAACTGAAAATAGGTGCAAGATGCAAAAGCACCTATGATCCATAGGATACCAAGGCAATTGTTGGAGAAGTGCTACGATTTAAGGGCTACATGCGAGTCTACAGGACATAATATGGAGTCCTATGACTTGAGATGTATGCAGACTTTAGGCTGTCTCTCTTTTTGCTTAAGCACTAGTGCCTGGTTCTTGAATTGTTGCCTTTGAGAACCTTTGCTTCCAACTCGTTTAGCTCATTTATATCCAAGTCGTCATCATCAACACCATCATCGATGTCGGTAACTTTGGCATCATCATCAGCTGTTGCTGAGCTCTTTGGCTCACCTCCATCTGCAATGTTACTAACCTGAAGTTGAACAGAGAACAACGAGTAGAACAATTAACAAATTATCCAAGGGTTTCAGTTCTAGTCACACATTATCATGTCAAAGGAACAGTGTAAATAGAAATCTAATCCAATTAACCAGAATCTCCCATTGTAACTGCGGAGTGTAGAACAGTAAATTCAAGCTTCTGACTAGATTCAAACTAAGGCATAGGCAGTTTCAATTCCATCATAACACTACACCCAGTGCAACAGCACATAGAGGGAGAGTTTTGAGAAAGAAAGCTCAAAAGAGAACAAATAATATGCGAGAACTGACCTTTTCAGCAACTTCAGATTCTTGATGTCTTTGATACTTCTCAGATGCCTCAGCATCATCCACAAATAAGCTTGCATCTGACAAAAATAGTTCACGACCACTGCGAGGGTGCAAAAAGTTTAACACATTAGCCAAACAGGATTCCCTCCATTTTATAAGAATATAGTCACTATAAGTCCATTTTCATTTTTATCAAACAGCAGCTTCCTGGAGAAGCAAGATGGGGATGTGAGATAGAGAAGGGAAACACCTCATACGGTCATTCTTAGCCCGCTCTGCCATTTGTGAAGCCAAGCCAGCATCTCTTTCTGCTATCTTTTTCTTCTTCCATTGCATAAACAACTCGGGAGTCATAGGAGTTGAAGTTTTCAACTTAGCACGCTAACCACAGAAAGAAAACATATACTTGGTTAGTCATGTATTACAAATGAGGAAATGAAAACAATGATAAAGTGAAGGCATTTAGACCAGACGTTCAAGCTGCAAATGATAGAACTTGATGGAAAGGCTTTCTTTGAATAACCTGACTTTCAATCTCCTCCTCAATCGGTATCTTATCAGACTCTTCCTCCAACAGAGCTTTCATCTGAGACTTCAAAATATATCCTGGAGGAAGAGCATGCCTGTAATGGCAATCTTTACCACCATTGGGGCAGACCCAAAACCAACTATATTGTTTTTTCTCCACTGCTTCCAAAAAGTATTGACAAACCTGCACTCATCCGAAAGCAAGAGAAACAAAATTTTTGAAGCTCACCAATGGTTTGAAGATGTTTATTCAGTAAGCATGGAGAATGTTGGGAATTTGAACACAAATTAGAGGCAATCAGGAGGAAAACTTACAATATCAGTTGGTTTGTTCATATTGTACCCTTTTCTCCTTGACTCCACCACCTTCTCCAAAGTCTCTTGATCCCATTCCTCCATTGTTTCTAATAGATAACATATGACATATAACTCATAAACAAAATAAACCATAAGGAAATCCACACGTTCCTAGAACTCAAATTTGAATCGAAGTTTCTTTATGGTACCATTTTGACGCTTATCACTGTAAATATCAATCTTTTCTCCTTTCCTCTGAACATTCAAATTATGTGAGAACTTGCATTTGAAACCTTTAGCACACTGCCCCGCTTTGTAAAACTCGCATAATATAGACTTGGGATCAACACCTAGACACATAAGCATTAGCAGAACATCAGATCTAAGTTCCAAGACAACATTTACTCATTTACACATAAATTGTTCAATAATTTGGGGTTCCAAAAGAAACAAAAAGCATCACTTACCAACTGGTACTTTTGGTTGACTGATAGCAACCTTAAATAACTCATGAAGTTCCTTGTCCTTGGCCTTCTCTTCCTCCTTCTTTTTCTGTCAATTATTCCAATGTCATAAACAAGACTTCTCTCAGTAGCTTGGTTAGGAATTGAAACCCAAAAGTAAGCATGCTGGCCAAAATCTAACCATCAGGTCTTTTCGGTCCAGCAAAGAATGCACATTATAGCACAAGAGTCGGCCAAGAACCAAATTTTATTCTTTTAATTGAGTGTATCAAACCAAATTTTATTCTTTTAACCAAATTTTATTCTTTTAAGATTACTAAATCTTACCTTCTAATGTTGTCCTCTCTGATTTTTGCAAGAAATCCTATATGGCTAATCTTCCATCTTTTCTATCTATTCAGTTTCCTAATACTTCTACTATCTAAACTCTAAAGTCCAAAATCGTAGACCACAATCAATCTTTTTCCTACTTCAATACAAAGGCCCTTTCATCTCATTCGTCTACGGCTACTTTAATGTACCTTGAAGTCCATATTGACAGATTCTTCCGCCCATCTCACCTCAGTTAGTTACCCCAAGTCTCCTTATGCAAAACGTATGTTACATATCTGCTCCATACCTTTCATACAGGGCATTCTTCCAATTCAGACAGACACACATATATGAGGAGCTTAATTAGCCAATTAAGCCTGATTCCAAACCAGGGAAAACTTGCCTCACGCCTGCATTACGTTTCGAGTATCAATCTCATATGTCTACTACACATGATTCCTTCCTACCATTCTTAGAGCTAAGCAACCAAATTACAACGACTAGTTTCCTATTACCAAGTTTAAAATTGGCGCGCATACTTACGAAACGTTTCGCGGTTCGGACGAAACAAGAAACGTTTCGATCGTGAGGGAGACCAAACCGCAAACCGAGTTAGAAATAAAAAGTCCGTCTATCCATCCATCAATCGATTAATTAATTATTGATTAAGCTAACTAATCAAGAAATTAAATTTGAAATAAAAAACACAAATTGAAGGTAAGAAATGGAACCTTAGCAGCGGTTTTGGAAACATCAGGCTTGGGCTGGACGGACTGCTTGAGAGTCGGGACGTACTTCTGTACATTCTTGCTCTTATTCTTGTTCTTGAGCCCGAAGGTCTTGTCCTCTACGATCTTCTGCTTCTTCGCCAGATCGGCCTTCGATTGCTGCTTCGGCGGCATCGGTTATCGGCATCAAATTGCCCCCCTTCGAATTTCCGATGATCGGAAATTTCCGTCGGAGTGAGTTTCCCAGATGATGATACTGATCTGCTAATCTGGTTGGGGGAGCTTTTGATTTTAGACGGCACGGGGATACCAGAAGCTTCCGTTAGTTTCCCGATTTGCCCCTGGGAAACTCGACGTGGCGGGTTTTTGAGAAGGTGGTGAGATTGCCCTTGTGGGAATTCCCCCGCTTTCCACAAACTTGGCGCCACCCCCAAACTTTGCGTTTCAGGTACAGACGTGACAAATGTGTATTGGAAGTTTGACACGATAGAGAAAAATAAAACAAAAGAGAGGTAAGAAACCAAAAGTAAGGTTGGGCTCGCGTTGGGCCGGTTCGGGTTTTCAGAAAACCCGACTTGAAACTTGAAAATATCGGGTCGGGTCTTTTTAATTTTTAAGCCCGATTGAGCCCGTCCTGTGTTTTTTTTTCGGGCTTTCAGGTATATCATCACTTTCAGGACCGGCCCGATTGGTCCTTGTCAGGCTTTCTGGTCGGGTTTTTCAGGCTTTCGGGCCCTAACGCCCAACATTAACCAAAAATGTAGGTTTTTTAGGGACATGTACATATTGCATAGTAATATAGTTTTTTTCTTTTTAAAAGAAGGACAGAAAATTTTATTCAAACTGGAAGAATTACATCAAAGAGGCAAACGAGTTCTGCCATATTACCGACATAGTACCTGACCAGCGATAGTTCAGACCAAAGAGTAAAGCCAACTTGGCTGCCTTATGAGCAACCATATTAACTTCTCTGAAAACATGAACAAAAAAAGAAGAAGAAAGTAAAGAAAGACTATGCTTAATGTCTTTTACCACCAAACCAAAACCCGATCCATCAATCGCGCTTTCCTTTGATGTCTCAACCAATTTAAGACAGTCCGACTCAAAAACAATTGGAGAAAGCTGGAACTCCAAAGCTAACTCACATGTGACTCTTCCTGCTGCAGCCTCAACCATATCCGGTGAATACAACATAGTGATATAGTTGAAGTTCAGCTCGTTTGTCACGTTAGTCTCGAAATGGAATATTTTTTTTTTCCCATTTGTTATCTCGAAAAGGAAGCAGAATTATTATGTATCGTGTTCTGTTGACAAGTTAGGGACAAGCGAGTTTGGCTTATATTTTAAGCGAGTAATGCTAGGTGAACCACGGTTTTGGAAACCACCTTATGTGGCAGCTAACATGACACTAACATATCATCAAAGCATGATTTCTTATGTTTGATATTCAACTTTTTTCTTAATTACCAAAAATTCATTTTTACCTTCTTGATTAATACCTTTTAATTCCTAATTTCTCTCTTAGATCTAATATACTTATGCTTCGTGATGTCGTTTGTTTTCCTTTGTAACACCCTAGATTTTCACATCTTTTTCGTTATATTATTCTCATATTTAATGAAGGATTATTTATGGAAATTATTATTGGGTTATGCGAAGTTGAAGTTTCAGGAGTTTATTTAAGGTGCTTTGACTTTTAAGAGATCAAATTGTTGACTTTATTTTCCGTAAGTAATTTTCAAAAACTTCCTTCTTGAAAGTTGTAGAGTTTGGCGATACGAGTTCGTAGACACGCGGCATGCATAAAACGGATGTTGTATGAGAAAGTTATGGTCAGCGAAAGTTTGTGGCCTTATGGGATTTTGGGTTAAATAGAAAAGTTTGGGGGGGGGGGGGTAGAAAACCTAATTTCAGAAAACCCAACTCCCTCTCTCTTCTCTCTCCCAGAGCCGCACGCACAACCGAACCTTCGCCGGAGCAGAAGTCCGCCGTCCGGCCACCAAAAGCGACGCCGCCGGTCCCAATCGGTTCACGCCGACCTCCTCTCCATTCCTGGGGTAGCACCGCTTGGACACCGCCACGAGGTGGAGGAACTGCTACGGTCTCGCCGGCATTCTTCTTCTTCCGCCCACCAATCGAGACGCCGCCGGTCCCGTTCGACTCACACGGACGCCCTCTTCAATCATAGGCTGGTGTAGCACGGCGTTGCAAGCTAGAGACGGAGTTCTTGGCCAGAGAAGAGCTCGGCTGTGTCATCGATCGGAACCGTCGTTTGCGGCCGCGACGAAGGGCAGCAATATGTGAGTTTTGGTCCTCTCCTCCTTCTGGTTGTGGCTAGGCTTAGTTTGAAGCAAGATATTGAGGATTTGAGCCATGAATTGCAGATTGAAGTTTGAACCCGTTTTGGTGTTCGAGGTGTTTTCCGGCCGAATGGGTTGAACCACCAGGTATTAAAGTTACTCACCTTGCTTCAATCTACAAGTTTCATGTTGTGAGTTTTCCCAAATATTGAGGTTGGTGGTGGCGGTTGGTGGCGGTGCGTGGGAGTGCGTCAGGGCAGTGTGGGGGCTTTGGATGCAGTGTTAGCTAGTCCTTATAGTTACTAGTTTGTTGTTGTGTGTGAAGGCTAATTGTTGTTTTGATTTTGGCATTTAAGGTGCTATTTTCTTCTTGGTGTTATTAGGTCTTAAACCTTGAAAATGTAGATCTTGGAGGTAGTATTATTTGTTGTTGAGTGTCCAATGACCTTGGGAGGTCTCGGAGGAAGGATTGCCTTCTTTGGGCAACCTTTAGGTTAAGGGTTGGTTAAGGGTACGTTGTTTCTTTTTGAGTGGTTAATAAGGTTATAATTTGTGTTAATTAGGTAGCTTGTGGAGTTGTTAGTGAGCTTGTTCCTTGTGTTTTTGGTGAAGATGCAACGGGAATATATAGGTGAGTAAATCTCACCAAGGTTCACTTTTGAACCAAATTTTATTATGGTCACTTGATGTTGATGTTGAATTTAATATTTTGCTATTATTTGTTTTTAAAATATATGAGCTTGATCGCCAACGGCTCATAGGTAAGATAAAACAAGTTTTCCTTATATGTTATTTTTGAGGTTCATGTGATCATAATTTTATTGATTATTGATAGATTATTCTGGTGGAATATCTATATTTGTTCATGTAAATATATCTATGTGGAAAGATATAATTTATGATGTGATCTTGCGTTGTTGATGATGATGTTGTGATATTGTGATTGTTGAATAAATAGCCAAGCCGGGTTTCAAGCCTTTAATCGGGTGATTGGTTGCGGTTAAGATGCTATTTATCATTTTTATGTTTTGATATTAGATAGTCAAACCGGGTTCCAAGCCTTTGGCAGGGTGATTGGTTGCGGTTAGGAATAGAGCTCTAGTACGTCTGTCGGTGTAGGTCATGGGAGATACTTGATGGCATCTGGGACCCATGGGTACACATAATTGTTGTTGTAGGTCATGAGGGGTATTTATTAAATATCTGGGACTCATGGGTACATTTCTTGGTAATGTGTGGTTTTTAATTATTGAGCCAATCTCACTTGTGGTATGTTGGATGTGATATATGTTGTGTTATTTTTGAGTTTACTCATACGGGCTTTTTAGCTTACCGGGTTTGTTATTTTACAATCCCGGTGCACCAATTCTTGGTGTAGGGGTTAGACCTGCAGGTGAGGATCAGCAGGGTTGAGGCAGAGGCGTAGTGGCAGGGTTCTCTTTAATTTTGTCGTTGTCACGCCCCGACTCTTAAATTTTACCTTAATTACTAGCATTGTGGTAATAAGAATTTTACCGTCTTCGTCATTGAATTTATAGTCCTAAAGTCCTTAGAAGTGTGTTGAGGGACGAATATTTCGAAAGAATTATTCGAAGGAAGAAAATGTGACGACGTTAAAAATGGTAAATTTTAGCTAGTAAAAGGTAATTTTTATTGGGGTATTATTTTGGGGTGTTGAATTTTGGAATGAGTATATGGAGTTGTTGGACCGGGTGGGCTAAAGGCCCAAATCAGTTTCCCCTTTCTTTTCTCTCTCTCCCTCCCGATTCTCTCTCTTCTCTCCCGCACCCGGTTTTCCCCTCTCTACACCCGGAAAACTTCCCGGCCTCCGTTCGCCGTCGTCCGGCCGCCCCAGACCGATGCACCGGTCCCAATCGTTCGGTCTCCAACCCAGCTTCCATTCTAGACCGGTGGCAGCCTCTCTAGCGTTGCCATGAGGGAGAAACGCCGCTCGGAAGCTCCGACTGCAGAATCGGTTTTCTCGCCGGAACTCCCTCCTCTGGCCTCCATAGCTGGCGATCCTTGGCTCAAAAAGAAGCCCTCCTCCCGTGCTCCAATCCCTCCAAAGGGCTCCCTCCATCTTGAGCTATGTAAGGAGAAATTGGTATTTGAAATTCTAGGGCTTTTTTGTGTGTTTGCGTTCGATTGACATGGTTAGGCTTAGAATTGGAGTTTGTGGTAGTTAGGAATGTTGTAGAGGAGGTTGAGAGGAAGATGCTATCAAATTTTGGTGGGCATTGGAGGTCGCCAGAGCTGGTCGCCAGCCGCCGCTGAAAAATTATTTTTGGTGGAGATTTTTATGAGGAGTTTTATGGAATGAGTTTTAGAATTTTTAGAGAAGTTTTGGATAGGTTTTGGAATTTGTTAAGTTTGGTATTTTTGGCGGATTAATAAGTTAAAATCCGGCCATTGGATTATTTTTATGATTAGGACGTTGGAATGTGATTTTTGAGGATGTCGGTATTTATGGAGATTTATGGTTGGCAATGAAGTTAAGATTTAGGACGATAGGCATGGTTGAGCGCGGGAAGCTCATATTTAATTATGCCTATTTTCTTTAAAAACGTTGGGATTTTATTTGAGGAATTATTTATGTTTTGGAACAGGACGCGAGGAGGCTCGAGCAGAGGAGACCTCCGACCGACGTCAGGCTTAGGCCTAAGTTGTGAGTGGACCTTTGTTTTTAAATAATGTTTTCTTGTTGAATAATTTCCTTGTTGGAATTTATCCTGAATTGAGAATTTCGGTGTTTATACTCATTTATTGACGTTTATGAGAATAGTATGTATATGAGAGAACGCTAGCTAGCAATACGTGATTTCCCCCATAATGAGGAAAAATGCCATTATGGGGTGACGTGAGCGTTAGACGCAAGCGTCGTAGCCCTGTACGACTTTCTACTTTTCGAGTTCATTCTATGTTTTTAGATTCATTCATAGAATTCGTACAAGGAGTAAGCACGTATATATACCACTCGGTCGTTTCCCCCATACTGAGGAAAAATGCCATTATGGGGTGACGTGCGCGTTAGACGCGAGCGTAGTAGCCTGGTATGACTATCTACTTTCAAGCTTATTCATAGATAGCATACATGGAGTAGACGGGTGTTAATACATACTGATATAAATATATAATTTTAGTCTGAGAGGCTGTATTTGTTTAAGATTTGGAGACTAGCCAGAACTAGTCGTGTCCTTGCCAGTTTTTGAGCTGTCGCTTGTATAGCGTTTTTCTTGACAATTTTCTTGGGAAAATATTATTGCTTGTCGAGATTATTTTGTCCACTCACCCTGACGTAATTAAATATTTTCCCCTGGGCTTTTCTTTCGTTTTTAAATGCCCAGTCTGCAGAGTTCGGGTGGGGTCTAGAAGGAGGCGACGAGGCATAGTCACCCACATTTCCACTACTGTTCGCCAGTAGGTTATCTGTTTAACCCACTAGGATTTTCATCAGCTTCCGTTGTCTTTCTTGTAGTAGCTCTGAATACTTTCGGAAAAATAATTATGTATTATTTTATTCGGTTATTTGGATTGAGTTGAAGATTAATATTTTGGTTAAGAGGATGTTCTATATTTTTCCGGGTTAGGGTTGTCCATTTTCAAGAGAGGTTTGCCGAGTCTTTCGGTAAATTTTCCCTGGAGGTGGTCTCCGCAGGACTTACCTCGGGTTTCAGGGTGAAATTCGGGGTGGGTTTTGACAGTTGGTATCAGAGCTCTAGGTTTCATTTCCTGCCCCCTTAATACTATCATATTTGCCTAAGAAGCACTTAGTTCCTATAGAGTGGTGATCCGACCGCGGCAGATTTACTAGCATTTTATGCTTTGGATGCTATGTGTTATTGGGTATATGTGATAGTTCTGCTAGTCTTATTTTTAGACTACTAAATATCTCCTTCCTCAGGTACTATGCCTCCTAGACGCCGACCCCGTGTGGCTACCTCGACCAACGCGAATGAGGGTGATGAGGTCAGAGGATTAATTGATTCCATTGGGAATATGCTGAGGGATGTATTAGACAGGGTTCAGCACCCACAGTCTGTGAGGAAGAAGGATGTCTTCGATGCTGGGGCAATTGAGTTCAAGGGTGCCAAGGGACCCTTTGATGCATACACGTGGGTAGACAAGATGGAAAAGGCTTTTGAGAGCATAGATTTACCGAAGAAAAGAAAGTGAAGATGACAGTGACTTTTCTGGATGACTCAGCGCATCATTGGGATGGACTTTTTGGAGACTTACAGAGCTATGGTGGATTGTTTCCAGAAAGAAGTGGTACTTCGGAGTCCAGATGGATTTGAGGTTGTTTTTCAGGGGGAAAGAGATGTGATTTCGAGCTGCCTGATATCAGCTGTGGCCGCCAAGAAATTGTTAAATAAAGGCTGTCAGGCATTCCTAGCTCATGTTGTGGATACAAGAATAGGAGTGTTGGAAGTAGGGGATATTCCTGTAGTAAGAGAGTTTCCGGATGTGTTTCCCGAGGAGTTGTCTGGTTTGCCTCCTGTAAGGGAGATAGATTTTTCTATCGAGTTACTTCCTGGAACTAGACCTATCTCTCAGACACCTTACAGAATGGCTCCAGCGGAATTAAAAGAGTTGAAGACTCAACTACAGGAGTTGGTAGACAAGGGTTTTATTCGGCCTAGCATGTCTCCATGGGGTGCTCCGGTGTTGTTTGTTAAGAAGAAAGATGGCACCATGAGACTGTGCATTGATTATAGGAAGCTTAATCAAGTCACAGTGAAGAATAAGTATCCGTTGCCGCGCAGTGATGATTTGTTTGATCAGTTGAGGGGTGCTTCTGTTTTCTCAAAGATTGATTTGAGATCTGGTTATCATCAGTTGCGGATCCGGGAGAGTGACGTAGCCAAGACTGCCTTTCGATCACGGTATGGTCATTATGAGTTTGTGGTGATGCCTTTTGGACTTACTAATGCACCCGCGGCGTTTATGGATCTCATGAATAGGGTGTTTAGTCCATATCTTGATCGTTTCGTGATCGTATTCATAGATGATATTTTGGTGACTCAAAAAGTGAGAAGGAGCATGCCAAACATCTAAGATTGATATTGCGGACTTTGAGAAATGCTCAGTTGTTTGCCAAGTTCAACAAGTGTGAATTTTGGCTGGATAAAGTGGGATTCTTGGGTCATGTAGTTTCAGTGGAAGGTGTTAGTATGGATCCCTAGAAAGTGGAAGCAGTGTCCAGTTGGAGAAGACCCGCCTTTGTGACGGAGATTCGTAGTTTCTTGGGGTTAGCAGGTTATTATCGGCGATTTGTGCAAGACTTTTCAAAGATCGCAGCTCCACTAACAAGGTTGACTAGGAAGGGAGTCAAGTTTGAATGGTCAAATCAGTGTGAGCAAAGTTTTCAAGAATTAAAGAATCGCCTGACTAGTGCTCCTGTTTTGGCGCTTCCGGATGATAGTGGGGAGTATGTGGTTTATTGTGATGCTTCTAGACGAGGTCTAGGCGGGGTATTGATGCAACATGATCGGGTGATTGCCTACGCTTCTAGACAACTGAAGCCGCATGAGGTGAATTATCCCACCCATGATCTAGAGCTTGCAGCAGTAGTTTTTACTCTCAAGTTGTGGAGACATTATCTTTATGGAGCCAAGTGTCAGATTTTTACCGATCACAAGAGTCTTCGGTATGTGTTCACTCAAAGGGAGTTAAATATGAGGCAAAGAAGGTGGATGGAGTTGATCAATGACTACGATTGCACTATTGAGTATCATCCTGGAAAAGCTAATGTGGTAGCTGATGCTCTTAGTCGAAATCCCACTATATCTTTGTCTCACCTAAGGATGGTTCGAGTTCCACTTCTTTGTGAGTTGCGAGCTACAGGGGTGGATTTGGCGGTGGATGAAGTAGGTGCCTTGGTAGCTAGTTTCCATGTGAGGCCAGTGTTGGTGGATAAAGTGCGTGAGGCGCAGTATAATGATCCTTCCATAGCTCAGTTGATGGAAAGAGCAGCGAATGGAGCAGCCGTGGATTTTTCGGTAAGAAGAGATGGAACCTTGTTGTTCAAAAATAGGCTTTGTGTTCCAAAGAGGAATGAAGAGTTAAAGTTAGAGATAATGGAGGAAGCTCATAGTTCTGCATATGCTGCTCATCCAGGTAGTACAAAAATGTATCGGAACTTGAAGGATTATTATTGGTGGCCAAACATGAAGAGGGAAATTGCAGCTTTTGTGAGTAGGTGTCTGATTTGTCAGCAGGTGAAAGCTGAAAGGCAGAAACCTTCAGGATTGCTTGAGCCGTTGCCGATTCCAGTGTGGAAGTGGGACCACATCACCATGGATTTTGTTTTCAGTTTACCTCGTACCCGTGAAGGGCATGACGGAATTTGGGTGATTGTGGATAGACTCACTAAATCTGCACCTTTCTTGCCGGTAGGAAAGAAGTATACACTGGATAAATTGGCTGAGCTGTATGTGAATGAGATTGTGAGACTTCATGGCGTACCTGAATCCATAGTGTCAGATCGGGATCCTAGATTTGCTTCGAAATTCTGGGGAGCTTTTCAGGCAGCATTAGGTACCCGACTACACTTCAGCACTGCTTTTCATCTTCAGACTGATGGACAATCAGAGAGGACTATCTAGACTTTGGAGGATATGTTGAGATCTTGTGCCTTGCAGTTCAGAGGGAGTTGGGATAAGAACCTATCTTTGATGGAGTTTGCTTATAACAACAGTTTCCATTCGAGTATTGGTATGGCACCTTTTGAGGCACTGTATGGGAAACAGTGTCGTACACCTTTATGTTGGAATGAAGTCGGAGAAAGAGAGCTTTGTGGTCCTGAGATTATCCATGACACAAATGAGAAGATCAAGGTGGTTAGAGATAGACTCAAGGCCGCTCAGAGTAGGCAAAAGAGTTATGCAGATGTCCGCAGGAAGGACCTTGAGTTTCAAGTGGGTGATTGGGTGTTCTTGAAACTATCTCCTTGGAAAGGGGTAATACGTTTCGGTAAGCGTGAGAAGCTTAGTCCGAGGTATATCGGGCCTTATGAGATAATAGAGCGAGTTAGCTCTCTGGCCTATCGGTTGGTGTTGCCTCCGGAGTTGTCCAGGATACATAATGTGTTTCATGTATCCATGCTTTGCAAGTATATTGCCGATCCTTCTCATGTGCTTGAAGAGCAGCCGATTAGTTTGCAGAAGGATTTGTCTTATGAAGAGGAGCCGGTTCATATTCTTGACCGAAAGGAGCAAGTGCTTAGAAACAAGACAATTCCGCTTGTCAAAGTGCTTTGGAGAAGCCATCAAGTAGAGGAAGCTACTTGGGAATCAGAGGAGCAAATAAGACAACAGTATCCCTATCTCTTTGAGTAGTGTGTTTGTAAATTTCGAGGACGAAATATTTTTAAGGAGGGGAGAATTGTCACGTCCCGACTCTTAAATTTTACCTTAATTACTAGCATTGTGGTAATAAGAATTTTACCGTCTTCGTCATTGAATTTATAGTCCTAAAGTCCCTAGAGGTGTGTTGATGGACGAATATTTCGAAAGAATTATTCGAAGGAAGAAAATGTGACGACGGTAAAAATGGTAAATTTTAGCTAGTAAAAGGTAATTTTTATTGGGGTATTATCTTGGGGTGTTGAATTTTGGAATGGGTATATGAAGTTGTTGGACCGGGTGGGCTAAAGGCCCAAATCAGTTTCCCCTTTCTTTTCTCTCTCTCCCTCCCGATTCTCTCTCTTCTCTCCCGCACCCGGTTTTCCCTTCTCTACACCCAGAAAACTTTCCGGCCGCCGTTCGCCACCGTCCGGCCGCCCCAGACCGCCGCACCGGTCCCAATCGTTCGGTCTCCAACCCAGATTCCATTCTAGACCGGTGGAAGCCTCTCTAGCACCGCCGTGAGGGAGAAACGCCGCCCGGAAGCTCCGACTACAGAATCGGTTTTCTCGCCGGAACTCCCTCCTCCGGCCTCCATAGCTGGCGATCCTTGGCTCAAAAGGAAGTCCTCCTCCCGTGCTCCAATCTCTCCAAAGGGCTCCCTCCATCTTGAGCTAGGTAAGGAGAAATCAGTATTTGAAATTCTAGGGCTTTTTTGTGTGTTTGTGTTCGATTGACATGGTTAGGCTTGGAATTGGAGTTTGTGGTAGTTAGGAATGTTGTAGAGGAGGTTGAGAGGAAGATGCTGTCAAATTTTGGTGGGCATTGGAGGTCGCTAGAGCTGGTCGCAGGCCGCCGCTGAAAAATTGTTTTTGGTGGAGTTTTTTATGAGGAGTTTAATGGAATGAGTTTTAGAATTTTTAGAGGAGTTTTGGATAGGTTTTGGAATTTGTTAAGTTTGGTATTTTTGGCGGATTAATAAGTTAAAATCCGGCCATTGGATTATTTTTATGATTAGGACTTTGGAAGGTGATTTTTGAGGATGTCGGTATTTATGGAGATTTATGGTTGGCAGTGAAGTTAAGATTTAGGACGATAGGCATGGTTGAGCGCGGGAAGCTCATATTTAATTATGCCTATTTTCTTTAAAAACGTTGGGATTTTATTTGAGGAATTATTTATGTTTTGGAACAGGACGCGAGGAGGCTCGAGCAGAGGAGACCTCCGACCGACGTCAGGCTTAGGCCTAAGTTGTGAGTGGACCTTTGTTTTTAAATAATGTTTTATTGTTGAATAATTTCCTTGTTGGAATTTATCCTGAATTGAGAATTTCGGTGTTTATACTCATTTATTGACGTTTATGAGAATAGTATGTATATGAGAGAACGCTAGCTAGCAATACGTGATTTCCCCCATAATGAGGAAAAATGCCATTATGGGGTGACGTGAGCGTTAGACGCAAGCGTCGTAGCCCTGTACGACTTTCTACTTTTCGAGTTCATTCTATGTTTTTAGATTCATTCATAGAATTCGTACAAGGAGTAAGCACGTATATATACCACTCGGTCGTTTCCCCCATACTGAGGAAAAATGTCATTATGAGGTGACGTGCGCGTTAGACGCGAGCGTAGTAGCCTGGTATGACTATCTACTTTCAAGCTTATTCATAGATAGCATACATGGAGTAGACGGGTGTTAATACATACTGATATAAATATATAATTTTAGTCTGAGAGGCTGTATTTGTTTAAGATTTGGAGACTAGCCAGAACTAGTCGTGTCCTTGCCAGTTTTTGAGCTGTCGCTTGTATAGCGTTTTTCTTGACAATTTTCTTGGGAAAATATTATTGCTTGTCGAGATGATTTTGTCCACTCACCTTGACGTAATTAAATATTTTCCCCTGGGCTTTTCTTTCGTTTTTAAATACCCAGTCTGCAGAGTTCGGGTGGGGTCTAGAAGGAGGCGACGAGGCATAGTCACCCACATTTCCACTATTGTTCGCATGTAGGTTATCTGTTTAACCCACTAGGATTTTCATCAGCTTCCGTTGTCTTTCTTGTAGTAGCTCTGAATACTTTCGGAAAAATAATTATGTATTATTTTATTCGGTTATTTGAATTGAGTTGAAGATTAATATTTTGGTTAAGAGGATGTTCTATATTTTTCCGGGTTAGGGTTGTCCATTTTCAAGGGAAGTTTGCCGAGTCCTTCGTTAAATTTTCCCTGGAGGTGGTCCCCGCAGGACTTACCTCGGGTTTCAGGGTGAAATTCGGGGTGGGTCTTGACAGTCGTACTCTGTGTAGTTTTAGAATTGAGTAGACAGTACTAAAATCATGAGATTGTTCTCATGTTCTTGTTTCGCAAGTTATGTAAACAAGGAAGTGTAATCTTTAAGTCAGTGATGGATTGTGTGGCAATTACTGTTCTGCTATTAAGTTATTGTTGTTTGTTGAAACAAGTTGAGATGTTAATATTTTAAGTTAGATCATGTCAAAATTTTTGAAAATTATCTTTCGAAAATTGGCATGTGACATCCTTTCTCTCCTCCTCTCACATTGATCTCCTCTCAACTCTCCTACCTACTCGCAACTGATCGATCGACACTTTTCAATCAGATTTCTGTTTCCTCACAAGCATCGGCAACAAAATCTTGGCCCCGCGCGTTCCAAAGAGATTTTTTTTTCCTTCGTGGCGTACGTATGAAATATGAATAGGTAGTTAGGGACTTGGGAATTAGGGTTAACAGAAAATTGGATTTGAATTAGGGTTTAAGGAGAATTGGATTTGAATTAGATACGAATAGGTAGTTTGGAATTAGGGTTTACGGAGAATTGGATTTGAATCATGTATATTTGTTTGACGCTAGAAAATTGATTTGATGCAAGTAGCACAAGTGATCTAGTTTGACTGCAAATCTTGTTGCTGTTATTTTTATCTAGGTCTTGAAAATTTCTTTTCCAAAGCTATGTTTCAGTTATAATACAGGATCAAGTTGTTTACTGTCAAGCTTTTGCTTTGGAATAGAGTTTGGTCCCAGCTATTTTGAAAACAAATGCATCGTTGTCGCAGCAGATGAAAAGTAAGGATATAATGCATTTTTGAGGTGGTATTGTGGTAGTGAGTTGGTACAAGCTACAAGATTGGCTTTATTTTTGAGTACCTAGTTTTTTTATGGCTGCTATAGTAGCTAATCCTTCTACTTTGTAACTGTTTATTTTTTTGAATATATGGTTGACTTCTTGATTCAAAGAGTTGTTGTTTCATTGCAAATCAATCCTTTTTTTTATGTATCTTTGAATATATTCGCCAAAACACGATACGTTCATGATACAAAAGAAGTAAGCATAAACAAAATATAACTAGCTGATTTGATTCTACTTCAAATATACTCATTGTCAAATTTATTCCATTTCTGTTCTAAATCCTGGACACAACCTCGATCACACAGACATGTTGTCGAATAATCTCTCCCGTAAAGAGAATCAGATAGAAATCCAACTGAAATATGTACAATTATTAATTCATATTACAATTCGTATCCATATTTATCATTCTTAGTAAAGCGGAATACAGTACAAAGTTGCAGAACCTCTTCTCCATCTTAACTACTATAAAACACTCATTAAACATCCAAAGCTCAATTGGAATTAGTCTGATTACTCTTGGTCACCATTTGTTGTCGAACAAGATCGCTTGTGCTACCTGCATCAAATCAATTTTCTAACATCAAACAAATATACATGATGAATCCTAATTCAAATCCAATTCTCCTTAAACCCTAATTCAAATCCAATTCTCCGTAGACCTTAATCCCAAAATACATATTCATATCTAATTCAAATACAGTTCTCCTTAAACCCTAATTCATATTCATATCTAGTTCCCTACATATTCATATCTAGTTCATATCTACATATTCATATCTATTCCAAACTAACCTCTTTCGTATTTCTCCGTAGACCCTAATCCTAAAATACATATTCATTTTTAATTCAAATACAGTTCTCCTTAAACCCTAATTCAAATCCCATTTTCTGCAAACCCTAATTCCAAACTACCTATTCGTATTTCATACGTACGCCAGGAGAGAAAAAAAAATAACTAACCTCTTTGGAACGGGACCAAGGTTTTGTCACCGATGCTTGTGAGGAAACGAAAATCTGATTGAAAAGTGTCGAACTGTCGATCGATCAGTTGTGAGTAGGTGGGAGGGTTGAGAGGAGATCAATGTGAGAGGAGGAGAGAAAAGAAAACAAACGACGTCGCGAAGCAGAAGCATATTAGATCTAAGAGAGAGATTAGGGTTTAAAAGATATTAATCAAGAAGGTAAAAATGAATTTTGGTAATTAAGAAAAAAATTGAATATCAAACATAAAAAATCATGCTTTGATGATATGTGCTATGTCAGCTGCCACACAAAATAGTGTCTAGGTGGTTCCTAAAAACTGTAGTTCGCCTATCATTACTCATCAAATATAAAACTATGAACCGCCGAAGTATAACATGGACCATCTTTACCAACCCCCAACCCCCGACCCAAAGAGCTATCTCATTTGAAAAACCGTTGGAAGATATTTCCCTGCACACAAAATACGCGCCTTTCAAATCCAATCCTCAAAACCCCATAAAACCCCAAACTCGTTCCTCTCCCACCGGAAAATCATTTTAATTATAAAAAAAAATGAGAGTGCTGGTGATCCTAGGCTACACCAGCTCATCAATTTCGACTCCGCCAAACCCAAACCCCAATGGCAACCACCGCTCCACCAAACCCTACAAACCCCCAATCCCCAAGCTCCTCTCCCCCTCCAAATCCTCCTCCTCCGCCCCTCCAATAATCTCCACCCGCCCGCCGCCTCTCTTCGCCGGCACACGCTGGGACCCCCACCACACGCACCTCTCCTACTTCGCCGACCTCGCCTCCAAGCTCGCCCGCGACGGCAAGCTCCACGACTTCTCCATGCTCCTCGAGAGCGTCGTCCTCTCCGGCGTCAAGCCCTCGCAGTTCACGGCGGCGCTCCAGCTCGACATGGTCTCCAGGGGCATTTCCGGGATTTTGAAGGAGGGCAAGGTCAGGGGCCTGGTGGAGGTTTTGGTGAAACTCGAGGAGATCGGGGTACGGCCGGTGGATCTGTTTGATGGCTACGCTATGGAGTTGCTCGGAGCACATTGTCTCCGGCTTTTGAAATTCAAGCAAGTTCAGGAGCTTGTTGAGCTGATGGAGGTTCTTTACGGTAATTCTCCGATAATTTATTGACTGATTTGTTCATTTTTAGGGGGTTATTTAGGTTGTGAAATGTCTGATTGGGACTCTAATTGCTACATTGTCAGCTGCATTGATGATATAAATTAGGAAATGATTCTATTTAGTTAAACAATTATGACCAGAATGTAACTTGTTTTAGCTGTTTAAGCTGGCTTAAGGGATGTAGGAGATGTCTGATAATGTTAGTAAGTTGTTACCGGAATGCGGTTGAGACTGTTTGCAATTGTAACAGATAATGCTTGGTTCAGGTTTGCACTTCCCAATCAGAGAATTGGTGGAGCCGTCTGAAGTCATCAAAGGATGTGTTGAGAAACGTAGGCCGAAATTGGCCATAAGGTATAATTGATTGTTACTCTTATGAGTTTTGACAAGGGATTTCTCTTACTTTATCTACGTTGTTCAAACTTTTTCGTATGCGGAAGTTTTGACTCTTGATGTGGATTTTTCTGTGGTAGCGACTATTTTATGCTCTGGTTATTAAAATTTTGCAGGTATGCTTGTATATTTCCACATTCGCATATGTTATTCTGTAACATTATGTATGAGTTCGGAAAGAGGAGGGCATTGGCATCTGCTTTGACAGCATATGAAGCATCCAAGGAAAAATTGAGTGGTTCTAATATGTACATCTACCGCACAATAATTGACGTCTGCGGTGTCTGTAAAGACTATATGAAATCTAGGTACATTTATGAGGTAGACACCATGAACTGTCTTAATCTTTGGAACTACTCTTGTAGCTTGAATTTTGAATTAACAATATATGTCATTCCTGCGGTTCAAAACGCGTTCTTAAGTATCTGTCTGATAATTAAGTTGTGTTGGGGTGCTAATATATAATGGCAACTGTCACCCTATCAGTCAATAAACCTGATTACTTGTGCGTAATGATATTAGTTTGTAACAATGTTTTGTTTTGGTCTTTTATTCCCTGGATACTCTTGGCGTTTTCATAACGTTTGTGGACTTTTCTTTAGTTAAAAAATGAAAGGGAAAAGAGATGAGAAATGAGCTATGAAATTGATCATGAAAGATAGGCAGGAGAGTATATATAAATATGAAATATGAAGAAGCAATTTTTTTTTTTTTTGGTCTTAGTTTAGAAACTATGTAGGTATCTTCATGTCGTCTCCCTGTGAACAATAGTCGAAACATTACAAATATGTGTTCTTGGATACTTCTATAGTTTCATTGCACTCATTTACGAGTCGGGTCTTTCTTTACCCATGATTTTTTTTCCTGCAGGACTTGCTCAGACAGAAGGTGATTCCAAATATTTATGTTTTCAACAGTCTGATGAATGTGAACTCACATGATCTGAGCTACACATTTCAT
Organism: Fragaria iinumae; assembly: GCA_009720345.1. Lineage (NCBI taxonomy): Eukaryota > Viridiplantae > Streptophyta > Magnoliopsida > Rosales > Rosaceae > Fragaria > Fragaria iinumae. Next base: position 9,302,215 of record CM019122.1, on the reverse strand, counting down.
GTATACAAGAGTATGCAGGTAATCTCTCTCTCTCTCTCTCTCTCTCTCTCTCTCTCTCTTGTAGCTGAGATTATGTTTTGCAACATTTGTGAATTTAGTAGTGAATTAAATTGACCTGTTATGACTGAAGCTACAATCATCTAAATGAGTTTGTTTTCTATATCCAGAATCTTGGTGTTACAGCAGATTTGGCATGTTACAATATTCTTTTGAAGGCATGCAGCCTTGCTGGAAGAGTTGATCTCGCACAAGATATCTACAAGGAAGTACAGCATTTGGAATCAACAGGAGTGTTGAAATTGGATGTTTTCACTTACAGCACTGTTGTAAAGGTAGATGTCAATCTGCTTACGTGTTATTATATTTCAGCTCTTGCATAGCAAGTACGTATACATACAAGTAACTTTTTGTTTAAGTTAGTACTTAGTAGTAATGGATATTCATAGTGGTCCTCCATAACTATTGGCCAACTTTCCAGGTCTTTTCAGATGCAAAAATGTGGCACATGGCTTTAAATGTCAAAGAAGATATGCAATCAGCAGGTGTTATACCAAATACAGTTACATGGTCATCATTCATCAGTGCCTGTGCAAATGCGGGTCTTGTTGATAAGGCAATCCAATTGTTCGAAGAGATGCTCTTGGCCGGCTGTGAGCCTAATTCACAGTGTTTTAACATCCTTCTACATGCTTGTGTGGAGGCTTGCCAATATGACAGGGCTTTTCGCCTTTTCCATTCTTTTAAGAGTAATAAACTCCAGGAGACTTTTGGCAAAAATTACAAAGGTAGTGCAGGTAGCAGTTCAACTTGAGCATACTAGTGCACTTTCAAATACTATTATGTCTAACCATACCTCTAATCATACTTCCATCTAACTTTGCTGAAGGGCTTTCTTTTAAACCCACAACTACGACATACAATACTTTGATGAAGGCCTGTGGATCTGACTACTACCATGCAAAAGCACTGATTGATGAGATGAAAACAGTAGGTCTTTTGCCTAATCAAATAACCTGGTCAATTTTGGCTGATATCTGTGGAAGCTCAGGGAATGTTCAGGGTGCCTTGCAGGTAACACACTAATGGTTGAGGATTTGTTTTTAATATTTTATCTTTTTGCTCCACGTTTTGTTGCTCTGATTTTCATTTGACGTCTTCTTGAAGGGATACATGTTCACTAATTAATAACACTTTATTTCAGTGCAGATCTTGAAAAGTATGCGTGTAGCTGGTATCCAACCTGATGTTGTTGCCTATACAACAGCCATCAAGGTTTAAAAGCTTTCTTGTCACTTTGGTTGTCTTGTCTCTTTTCACCTAAGATCTGATGAATCATGCCCTTGGGTTCACAGATTTGCGTAGAAAGTGAAAATTTGGACTTAGCATTGTTGCTGTTTGCAGAAATGAAAAAATATCAGATACACCCAAATTTGGTAAGTACTACGAATTGATGGTTCTAATTGCAAATCATATATTACTTGATCCTTATAATAAGAAATGCTTGAGGATGGAAGGAATAAGCATCGATTCACTTATTTCCATCAAGTATCATGTTAGATTTCAGGTTAATTTTTTATATCCACATAAGAAAATTATTCAGTTTTTTCCCCATATTAGTAACCTCTGCAGAAAGACATGGTAGAAATGACCAAGATAATTTTTATTCTCTTTTTGCAAACCTAATCTTTTTGCAGTCTACATATGGTTCTCCATAGAAATTCTAATGTTTTTGTAAACAACTGATGGCTATTAACAGATCTGTATACAACAGTAGCCATTCTAGATCATGTCAACAAGTATTCTCCCTATGGCTTTTCAGGTGACATATAATACACTTTTAAGGGCTCGTAGCAGATATGGTTCTGTAAGTGAAGTACAACAATGCCTGGCTATATATCAGGACATGCGGAAAGCAGGGTATGTCATCTTGTATTTCAATTACAAATGAATATCTACATCTTGCTAATTAAGTTATTCACTTTGCAGTTACAAGCCCAACGATTACTACCTTGAGCAACTAATTGAGGAATGGTGTGAAGGAGTTATACAAGACAGCTGCCCAAAACAAGGCGAGTTCAGTTACGGGGACAAAGCTGACATAGGGAGACCGGGGAGTCTGCTTCTTGAAAAAGTTGCAGAACACTTGCAACAGCATATTGCTGACACTTTAGCAGTTGACCTTCAAGGACTTACAAAGGTATGCTTGTACACACCAGTTGATTTTTCAAGCATAGTGGCTACATTAGTTTGGTCAAAAGATAGTTCATATTATATATGTTCAAAGAAAAATAACATGTATTCAATTGTTTTTATTGCAACCTTCTAAAGGATTCATCTCTGTTCTTGTGCCGGTTGTTTTCTAATATCCTTTAACTATGCTAACAGGTTGAAGCTCGGATCGTTGTTCTCGCGGTTCTGCGAATGATCAAAGAGAACTATATCTTAGGTATGAACAGAATGCTTCACAAGGGTTTAGCATTTCAATTTTCGAATGCCTCTATATTTAATTTGAGAAGCCATTAATTCATATAGATCAGAATTTAAGCAACACTTATGCAAGTGAGATAAAGAACTCAGAATGCTGATCTGTACATTTGAAATTTCTAAATATCAGCTTGTTGATGTTAGAATTTAATTATGGTCGCAGGAGATTCAGTAAAAGATGACATGTTGATAATGGTAGGAGTCCATGATGAGGTTGATGGAGGCTCAACAGCTCACAATTTAGAGGTCAAAGATGCAATAACCAAGCTTCTGCAGGATGAATTGGGGCTCAAGGTTCTTTCAACAGTACCTAAAGTTGCACTTGATACTACAATAGTATCCCAGAACACTATAGATTCAGATCAAAATTTGGACGAAAAGCCATTAAGGAAGGAATTACAGCCAGAGTTGATTTACTCCACCAGAAGACCTGTGGTTCTGGAAAGGCTAAAGGTATCCAGGAAATCATTGCAACAATGGTTGCGAAAAAGAAGTTCCCTTAGGAGGTGATTGATTCAGACGTAAGAAAGCAGAAAAATTTGTATATGCTATTCAAATAACAGTAGATATTCATCCAAAAAAAGAAAGAAAGAAAAAGAGAGAATAATAATTACCTATCCTCATTTTATTTATAAACGAGGACATGGGCACACGAGACCAGAACTTACCTATTAGTTGCCTTGTGTGCAAGCCATCGAGTCTGTTGTACAGATCAATATTCACATGTAAGTTATGCACCACGGCAAATGTAATCTGCAAAACCAATTACGATTTTTAAGTTTCGTATGAGATTCTTAGAAACTTTGCTGATCTGGAAAACCAATCACAAGTTCTTCCAAACTCTCATCTGCAAGGAACTAGGCAAAATTGAAATTGCTAGGGACATCCCAAGAGCAAACCACAGAAGGATAAAAAGATTCTCATGTACATCAGCACCAAATAAATCCACATTGCCAACAAACCCTAAACCTTAATAAGCAAGAGAGAGGAAGAAAGCACTAGCTTATAATGCAGAACCTTGCTACAAAAAAATAGAAAAAATGTGAGGTTGAAGGACACGCAATCACCAAAGAACACTATATTTTTGAAGAAATAATAATAATTTTTTTAATTAAAGAGTTGGTGTGGTTGCCCTCAAATCTTCATTCATGAAACTGTTCAATAAAAAAGGAAACCGCAAACACTGACATTGCCACAAGCGGGAAGTACTTAAGAAGAAGGCTCAGGAGATCCACTTCAATACATAGGCGGAGAAATGCAAAGTCTCAACGTCACATATATAGCAATAGAGAATAAAAGCTCGATAATTGTAATTGAGAAGACGAACAAAGGAAACCTCTTGACAAAGAAGCAGCGGCAGCAGCAGCATAACATATAGGCAACCTCCTCTCCTCTGATGAATGATAGCAAGGTAGCTATGCAAGAGAGATGCATAACACAGAACCACCAGAGTAAAAGATGAGATACATAACAAACCAAATTCAGTTGAAATTTAACAAGAAAATCCAATCAAACAATAACTCAACACGCAATTACGTCTGAAGAAGCAAATTAAGTTTAACCAAAAGCAGATAAATACAAGGTCGCAACGTCACATACACAGCAATACAGAACATATAAAAGTAGCAGCTCGATAATAGGTAATAGTTGAGAAGACGAACAGAGGAAACCTCTTGACAAACAAAGAAGCAGCGGCAGCAGCAGCAGCAGCAGCATAATATACAGGCAACCTCCTCTCCCTCCTTACCAATTAAGACGCCTCAGGGGATTGTATGCTGATGGTGGCAGCTGGGTCTCCACCGGCATCGGGTATCGGCACATTGGACAAAGATGATTAACGCTCAGCCAGCGGACAATGCAATCTCCATTATAACAGTGTGAGCAGGGCATGCGAGTAAGCATCCCTTCTTCCGGTGTGAAATCCTTCCAACATATAGCACACATGGGTGATGATTCTCCATCAGTAATGGCAGCATCAAGTCTCACTTTCTCCAAACCCTCGATGGCAGATTGAGCTGTAGGAGTGAAACTCAAGACCATCACCCTCCCTCCGGTAAATGCCGTCGGTAACGACTACAACAAGAGGCACCTGGTAGCACTCGTGGCGTAAATCGCCGGGAACAACTTGTCCAGAATCTCTTCATATACAGTTTCAGGGAGACTTGTTCCCCAAAAACCCGAAAGATCGCGCTTGATCATCTCTCTGAAATGCGACTCATAACGGGGTTGCTTGATTGAGTAGAAAGGGATGAAAAGATCATACCGTTGTACTAGGCCCACGTCCACATGGAGGGGATCGGACAGCGAACGATGGCTGTAGCATGACTTGCCAATCTTGACAATAATTGGAAGATAATCTATTCTCACCAAGTTGTCAAGCCGCTCGACTGGAACTATGTCTGTCTGATACACAGACACACTGAAAAACCCTAATCAATCGTATAGAATTTATACGAGCTCAGGAACCCTAACCCTAATCCTAGAAGATGACTTGCATTAGAAGCGATAGGGTTTCGTTGATGATGACTAGCAATCAGACAACAGACAGGATGTACATAATGGTGAATTAGGGTTTCGTTGTCTTGGTCTACAAGCAATGATTATTTTCGTTACTAGAAACTTTTACCCAATACTATTAGGAATAGGGTTTGCTCATTCCTATTGGAATTAGGATTTTTTGTTAGTGCTCTATATAAAACTTGTGAATGCCTACTACTAGAGTACTTGATATTTTCTGCTAACGATCTTTCTCTCAAGGAATCAATCAACTAACAAACATGGTGCCAAACCTAGAGTGTCGCATGTACGAAGCAAAATACCCGCAGGTAGACGCGGCGGTGATGATCCAGGTCAACAGCATCGACGACGAGAATGGCGCCTACGTCTCCCTGCTCGAGTACAACAACATGGAGGGCTTTATTCCCGTGACGGAGCTAAGCAACCGCCGCCTCCGGAGCATCCACAAACACGTCAAGGTTGGCCGCATCGAGCCCTCCCTGGTTTTCAAGGTCGACGAAACCAAGGGCTACGTCGACTTGAGCAAGCGGAGGCTCTCCCCAGAGGACATCCAGGCCTGCGACGACAAGTACAACAAGAGCAAGCTCGTCCACTCCATCATGCGCCACGTCGCCGAGACTGTGAATATCGACTTGGAGGAGTTGTACGTGAACATTGCATGGCCGCTGTACAAGAAGTACGGCCATGCAGCTGAAGCTTTCAAAATAATCGCTACGGATTCCAATTTGGTTCTCGACTCCCTCATCCCCGCCGTGTCGGAGGAGGTGAAGGAGTGTCTGATTAAGAACATCAGGAGAAGAATGCCGGTGCAACCACTGAGAATCCGAGCAGATATTGATGTGACATGTTATCACTTCGACGGCGTTGTTCATATCAAGGACGCGCTCCGGAGGGCGGAAGCTGCCGGGAACGATGAGTGTCCGGTGAAGGTTAAGCTAATTGCTCCACCGCGCTACGTTGTTACGACGCAGACGCTGGATAAGAAGCAAGGGATATCAGTTTTGAGCGAAGCCATTGAAGCCTGCAAGGAAGCAATAGAGAGGAACAAGGGGAAACTGGTAGTGAAGGAGGTACCCAGAGTGGTGAGTGAGGTGGAGGATAAGATGCATGCAGATCAGGAGAAGAATGAGGAGGTTATGAGTAGTGGTGATGAAGGTAAGGAAGAAGAAGAAGAAGACACAGGATTGGGAGACGTGGACGTGGAGAACGCAGGCCAGGGCATTATAGTTGATTGAAAAATCTACTGGAAATTTTTATTTTTCTTTGATCGGGTTATTGTTTTATTTCGGCGTCGTCTAGTAATTTGTACTTCTGATTCAGTTTATTGATCAACAAAAGAAATTCTAGAAATACTTCTTCATTGTTCTCACTTCTCAGTTTAACATTCACCAGGGTTATACACAGACTTGCATAATAATGATCATCATATTGTGCCTGGTCTGCTGTTTTCTTTTCTTAACCTCTTAACGTGTTATTAGTTCTGGATTAATCCCCGCGTCACATAGTTGAATCCTTAGTGTTGTATTAGATAGGAGGCAATAGAATCGTCGAACAAGGTCTTTAATCCAACTAGATAGAAAATCTAATCAAAATATACTGAATTCATCTAGGATGTTGTTTAATGGTCAGGTGATTTTTTCTGAATAGAGTGTGGTTCTAGCTAGATGGATATTTTATGATGTGTTGGTACAAGAATTGTTGGCTGTTTTGGCCACACCAGTAAGCCTGGGTATGTAAAGTCTCTTTTAGTCGTTGCGGGCGTGCCACCGCGCGGACGCGGAATGTAATGGTTGTAGTAGTGGGGTGCTCTTAGCCTTCTGCTTCTAATCAAGCAACTGAGGATGGAGAGAGCACCAACTCCACCGTAGGGTTCTTCAGATTCGCCTTGCGTACTAGGCAATGACTTACAGTAGTCCGCCTGAGCGTCACAATATCGATACTCAACGTAAGGTCAAGAAGAGCTTCCACTGGGAAGGAAGGGAGAAAAGACAAAGCTCCGGGGAGCTTACAGGGAAACAAAAGCAAAGCTCCGGGGAGCGTCTGGAGGTTCAACTATGTTAAAGGTAGTATTGTATTTTTGTTGAGTTGTTGAATGTGTGTAGAGAGTATCCTCGAACTCTTTTATATAAAGTTATTTTAGGGTCACAGGTATTAGCCCAAAGCATGTCAAAGACTTGTAGAAGTCTTTAACGTTGAGACATTGTAGGCGAGAAAAATCATCACCTTTGATATTGATATGATTCTGCTAGACAACGCCAACACATTTATGGATATGCATGAAACTTGGCATGATTGATCATAGACTCCTTGTTGAATGCAATTAAGGATGTAGCTAGCTGGTCTTCTTAACCTTTTATTCCACGTCCAACAATGAATAATTATCCAATGAGCAACATTGATAAGTTAGCTACTTGATAACTATTAGTATCCCATGCAAACTTTGTTTGTAGCACGCGAACTCCACACTTCGCTTGCATACTGGACTTTGCTTGCATAAGTATTTGACCGAGTCAACCCACGTCTCCTAGTCTTTTTACGCGAGGTCTCCTACGTGAAGTTTTCTACGCGAAGTGATCTCGCGCGCGAACTGTACATCTAGCTCGCATAACTTTGTCGGCGGGCCATCACTTGTAAACTCAATATATCGGGCTCGCCGGTATGGATCATGAATTTAATTAATATTCACATAGACATGTTTACGCCTAAATTAATATTTTACTAGACAGTAAATGTCTATGTAAATATTAATTATTTCTTGGTCCATGTCATACCGGCGAGCCCAAGTTTCTTTAAGTTTACAAGTGATGGCCCGCTAGAAACACTACGGGAGCTGAGAACAGAGTTCGCGTGCGAACTAGACTTCGCGTAGTTAGCGCGCGGAATGGACATAGGCGGACTACACAGTTCGCGTGGAACACTTAGCTCGCATACAAACGACTTCGCACGGACTACACAGTTCGCGCGCGGGATGACTTCGCGCGCGGAATTACTATTTGACACTTCGCGTAGGCGAGATTGACACTCCGCGTAGGCGAGGCGAGGCGAGCTAGCAAACTGGCTCGCGTAGGAGACTTCGCGAGGAAGCAACATGCAGAGTCCGCGGGCACTACAATAAATGTTGAAGACTTTTACAAGTCTTTAATATGCTTCGGGCCAATCCCTGTGGCCCATTTAATATAAAAAGCCCTTTTAAGGCTCGCGAGCTGCAATAGCCCGCGAAATGGAAGCGAGCTTCAGGAGCACGCGAGATAGCATCCTGTGACAGCCCGCGGGATGAGGATATTGCTAATTCCGGTTCGCATAAGAGTCTACAATTGGCAGCGCGGAAGCAATGCCCTATGCAGAATGAAGTGTGCGAACTGGACATGTGTCACAAGATGGTTGGTTCGCATGGACGGAACAGTGCCCTTGTGCTATTAGGGTTTTAGAGTTCGACTTGAATTCTATGATTATCTTTCTTCCGCCGCAAGTCGAATCACTATATAAAGGGCTTGAAGGTTTACAGAAAAGACACTCTCAAACAAATACAAAAACACAATACAAACTGAAACCCAGTTACCCTTCGAGCTACTCGAAAACCCTAACCCTAAGCGCCGCCGCCTAGGTTTTTTTTCAGAGCCCTCCGGATTCTACCCCGATCTCTCTGAACTCCCTATTTGTTGCTCTGCTCGCGTGTCACGCCCCGACTCTTAAATTTTTACCTTATTTACTAGCATGGTGTTAATAAGAATTTTACCGTCTTCGTCATTGGATTTTTAGTCCTAAGGTCTCTAGAGGTGTGTTGAGGGACAAATATTTCGAAAGAATTATTCGTAGGAGAAAAATGTGACGACGGTAAAATGGTAAATTTTAGCTAGTAAAAGGTAATTTTTATTGGGGTATTATTTTTGGGGTGTTGAATTTTGGAATGGGTATTTGGTGAAGTTGGACCAGCTGGGCCGAGCCCAACTCATTTCTTTTTCTCTTCTCTCTCTTCCTCCCGTGCTCCTCTCTCTCTCCCCGAGCCTTCACTGCCGAAATTTTCTAACCGCCCGTCCGCCGCCGTCTGGCCGCCCCAGATCGCCGCATCGGTCCCAATCGATCGGCCTCCGACCCAGCTCCTATTCTAGACCGGTGGCAGCCTCCCTAGCGCCGCCGTGAGAGAGAGACGCCGCCCAGAAGTCCCGACTGCCCAAAGCTTCCCGTCGCCGAAACTTCCTCCTCCGGCCGCCATAGCCGGAGCCCCTTAGCTCAAAAGGGAGCCCTCCTCCCGTGCTCCAATCCCTCCGAAGGTTTCTTCCCGATTCGGCTTGGGTAAGGAGAAATCGGTGTTTGAATTTTCTAGGGCTTTTATTGTGGTTTTCGTTCGATTGACATGGTTAGGCTTAGAATTGGAGTTTGTGCTAGTTAGGAATATTGTAGAGGAGGTTGAGAGGAAGGTGTTGTCAAATTTTGGTGGGCATTGGAGGTAGCCGGAGCTGGCCGCCGGCGCCGCCGCTGAAAAATTGTTTTTAGTGGGGAATTTTATGAAGAGTTTAATGGAACGAGTTTTAGAATTTTTGGAGGAGTTTTGGATAGGTTTGGAAATTCTTAAAGTTTAGTATTTTTGGCGGATTATTAAGTTAAAATCCGGCCATTGGATTATTTATGATTAGGACGGTGGATGGTGATTTTTCGGGATGTCGGTTTTTGTGGAGCTTTATGGTTGGCAGTGAAGTTAAGATTTAGGGCGATAGGCATGGTTGTGCGCGAGAAACTCATATTTAAATATGCCTATTTTCTTTAAGCGTCGGTGTTTTATTTAAGGATTTATTTATGTTTTGGAACAGGACGTGAGGAGGCCCGAGCGGAAGAAACCTCCAACCGACATCAGGCTTAGGCCTAATTTGTGAGTGGACCTTTGTTTTAAATAATGTGCTTGAAATGTTTTATCGTTGAATAATTTTTTTTGTTGGAATTTAACCGGAAATTGAGAATTTCGGTGTTTATACTCATTTATTGACGTTTATGAGAATAATATGTATATAAATAAACGCTAGCTAGCTATACGTGATTTCCCCCCATAATAAGGAAAAATGCCATTATGGGGTGACGTGAGCGTTAGACGCAAGCGTCGTAGCCTTGTACGACTTTCTATTTTTCGTATTCATTCATAGAATTCGTACAAGGAGTCAGCACGTGTATATATATATATATATATATATATATATATATATATATATATATATATATATATCCACTCGTGCAGTTCCCCCATAATGAGGAAAAATGCCATTATGAGGTGACGTGAGCGTAGTAGCCTTGTATGCATTTTTGTTTTTCTTATATCTCTTCAAAGAAATCATACAAGGAGTATGACGAGTGTATATACATACTGATATATTTATAATTCTAGCCTGAGATGCCATTTTATGAAGTTTGGGAGTCTAGCGAGGCTAGACACCAGTTAAGAATTTTTGAGTTAAGCTTTTAAGCTGTCGCTTGCATAGCGCTTTCCTTTAAAGTTTTCTTGAGGAAATATTATTGTTTGTCGAAATTACTTTTGTCCACTCACTCTGACGTAATTAAATATGTTTCCGCTGGGCCTTTCTTTCGTTTTTAAATGCCCAGTCTGCAGAGTTCGGGTGGGGTCTAGAAGAAGACGACGAGGCATAGTCACCCATCTTTCCGCTACTGTTTGCCAGTAGGTTATCTGTTTAACCCACTAGAATTTTTATCAGCTTCCGTTGTCTTTCTTGTAGTAGCTCTGAATACTTTCGGAAAAATAATTGTGTATTATTTTATTCGGTTATTTGGATTGAGTTGAAGATTGATATTTTGGTTAAGAGGGTGTTATATATTTTTCCGGGTTAGGGTTGTCCATTTTCAAGGGAGGTTTGCCGAGTTCTTCGGTAAATTTTCCTTGGAGATGGTCCCCGTAGGACTTACCTCGGGTTTCAGGGTGAAATTCGGGGTGGGTCTTGACATCGCGTCCTTCCGTGAGTATCGATCGTGATGTGTTTTAAAATGTTACTCGCAAGCGCACGAATTAGTTGTAGTACAGAGATGCAAGAGCGAGGTCGAACCCACAGGGAATGTATGAAAATAGGAAAAACTAATCGAATCAAATTAATTTAACACTAACCTAGTTGAATGAAAGTTGATGGTGAAATAGCTAAGACAAATAAAATAGATGAAATATTACTTTGATGACGAAGTAACTAAGGCTTCGGATTCCACCACATTACTTAATAAGTCTCTTAATATTACCTATCAATTCCCGAATTAGGAGTAGCAATCTAGAAATCAATCTTTCTCAAGATTTAACAATGAAGCACACATGAAATATATCTAAAGTAGACTCTTCTTTGCTTCTTAATTATGAACACCAAAGCATCACATGTACACAAACTTATTGAAACTACAAAAGATCAAAGTGTTTACAAAGCATCAAATGTGAAACAAGTTCATTTGAATGACAAGAGATCAAAGGATTTCATATTAAATATTTTACAAAGCCAAGCATGGATTAGTAAAAGTGACTTCCAAACTACCAAAAATGCATGACATTAGAGGTGAAAGGAACAAAGATTTTATTAATGCATTTTGAAGCAAGAGTCATAGGCATGAATAACATAATTATGGAAATCGATAGATAATTAAGAGAAACTTATTTCATAATGTGGTTTCCTCCTTAACCTTAGTTAAGGAAATTAGCAACACATAGTACAAATTGAAAACATGCTTAAAACAATACAAAACATCATAGGAAAAATAACTAAAGAAAGGGAAGAACAAGAGTAACAATATGTCTTTCAATCTCCACTCTCTCCCCTCTCCCCTCATTCACTTGAAGCAACATCTATTTATAGGGCAACAATGATCTTCATTCAACTTCATCTCCATGTGAAAATGACTCTTCATCTTTCAAACTTCTCAAGCTTGATAGCTAAAGTCTCCATCCATAAATGCTTCCATACATAGCTTCCTTCTCTCATTTTTCATGTGAATGAAGAGAAGTTACGTACACAATCTTTGAACAATTGAAGATTTAGTTCCTAGAATCATGCTTGCATGCTTCTTGCCTCCTTGTTTCATGGTATATGTCCTTGGAAATTCTTCATACTCTCTTCCGTTTGTATCAATGCATTTATATACCTATGAATCAAACAAGCAAAAGTGAATTCAACAATGGATGCCATGGTAATATTTTTACACATCACACCTAATGCATGAGAAAATAATCCACCAATTTAACACATGCATATATGCATACATGCTACTAGAACAAGACGAACATGTGTTGCAATTATTCACTTAATTAAAGGAAAAAGACTCATGTTAAAACGAAGACTCAATTTACTATATGAAAATAAGTAAATTGCTTCCATAACTTTAACATTTTATTTATTTAGACAAAACATATATAAGAACACAAAAACAAACTAATTAAACAAGTAACTAACACATAAATTAGGGATAATAATATGATATAAAATGTGCTCATCAAATACCCCCAAACCTATATTTTGCTAGTCCTCGAGCAAAAGAATAAACAAAACACAACTACAAATTTATTCACTTAGCTAGACCGACAGGACAAATTCTGCTAGAGTACTTTAGAGTTTTAGTGTGCAAAGACAGAGGTTAGAATATTATCAGAATGTATATTGACTCGGAGTTTGTATGAGTAACGCCAACACAAATACAACCTTTCATATCTAAGTTAAATCCAAGTCAAATCTCTTTCTGAAAATTCGCTTCGACTTTAAATCTCACAGATAGTCACTCAGAATTGAAACGCTCAGAGATGGGCTATGTGTTTCACTCAATTCATATGTGAGGAAGAATAATTATAAATGAATGCAAATGTCTCACATGTGTATGAAGAAAAATTTGCTCTTTCTGGAAAATAAGTGTAAAATTGATCTCATAAAAGGATATCAGTTACCATTGAGAATGTCGAATCCCACACACCTTAGTTCTTTAATTTACTTTCCACATTCTGACCACATGTCTCCACAGAATCGAAAAAGGGCTTTATTTATGGTTGGAATGTAAGGCTAATGTAATAGCTAACAAAGAAAGGGAAGGATTTCAAGAATTCTTTGAGAACTATGTAGAGGTCTTCACACATGAACAAGACATTGATCTAAATTTCTCAAACATAATATATATACATATTCTTCTTTTTTTTTTTTTTTTTTTTTTTTTTTTTTTTTTTTGAAACAACAAATGCCACAAAATCTCAACTCTAACAATAGTTCTCAAAAATGGGGTGATGCATGTTTATTTAGTAGCTCGTACTCCTCAATTAGAGTAGGGAATGGTGAATGTGGTAAACAAAGAAAAAGATTTATTTAGGCTCAAAGGCTTTCTGGCAAATTGATATTCAATGGGAGGACTAGAAAGACTCAAGCTTATGTAATCCAACATGACCTAAATGATTTCTGAGAATTAATGTGGTCATTAAGTCTCTCAAAAGAACTCAGGTGTAGTGATCCCAAAATAAATTTTGTTCTCGGTAACCAACCAAATGAAATGAATAATGAGATCATCGACAAAAAAATGTTGAACAAAAGAGATTAGAATAGTATATAACCCTCAGGAAAATAGGACACAGGCTCAAATCTCACATGGGTTATAAGTCTCCACTGGTATTCATCTAGATTTCTAACTCAAATCTCACTCTTTAACGTCAAATTGTATCATGTGGCTCGTATCACAATATACCCCGAGAGGAAGAACTTACTGAAAGAATTCTACCCTCCAACTATTAACACACTAAAATACCAAGAACTCTCTCAGAATACTACACAATGAACAACAAATTTTAATTTTTTTAATTTTTATTTTTTTTTACACAAAAAAATAACCAAACTTTCGATATCCTACCCCCAAACCTAAATCTAACATTATCCTCAATGTTACAAATGTAAAGCATGACAACATGAAATAAGATGGAGTAAGTTTTCCAATTTCCTTTGAAATCATTTCAACAGTGCAATGTGATTGATCAGTTGTAAATGCACATTTCAATAGAAATTAAGAAAACCAAACATGACTAACATGAGACACTGACAAAAACAAAGAAAACCTACAACTACAGACACAAGACAGATGAAAGAGCGTCAATCCTGATAGACAGGATCAGCGAGAAGTACCTCCTCAACTTCAGGGGTTTTCAACTCCAAAAACGGCTTCAACCTTTGACCATTAACTTTGAACACATCACCATTTTTTGTGTTTTCAATTTCAACAGCCCCATGAGAATAGATAGTACGAACAAGAAAATGATCGGTCCAACGAGACCTTAACTTACTAGGAAACAGATGCAAACGAGAGTTATACAAGAGAACTTTCTGACCAGGTGTGAATGTTTTCCTCAAAATCTTCTTGTCATGAAACACCTTCATTCGGTCCTTGTATAATTTTGCAGAGTCATAAGCATCATTCCGAATTTCTTCCAGTTCATTGAGTTGGAGTTTCCTGTGAGAACCTGCCTTTTCAAGAGAGAAGTTCAAACGCTTAATAGCCCAATAAGCTCTATGTTCTAACTCAACAGGCAGATGACACGCCTTACCATACACAAGACGATAGGGAGACATTCCTATGGGGGTCTTGAATGCAGTACGGTATGCCCACAGTGCATCAGTGAGTCTCAAAGACCAATCTTTCCTAGTGGGGTTAACCGTTTTCTCAAGGATGTGATTGATTTCCCTATTGGAAACTTCAACTTGACCACTCGTCTGTGGGTGATAAGGGGTAGCAACTCTATGTGTAATGCCATATTGTTTCATTAAGTGCTTAAATGACCTATTACAAAAGTGTTTTCCACCATCACTGATGATAGCACGAGGGATACCAAAACGAGAAAAGATATTCTCTTTCAAAAATTTGATCACAACCTTGTGATCATTTGTTTTGCATGCTAATGCTTCTACCCACTTAGACACATAATCAACAGCAACAAGGATGTACAAGTTTCCAAAAGAATTAGGAAATGGTCCCATAAAATCAATACCCCAAACATCAAAGAGTTCAACGATAAGGATTGGGTTCAAGGGCATCATGTTTCTCCTAGAAAGGCTTCCTAACTTTTGACATCGCTCACAGGCTTTGCAATACTCATGTGTATCGCGAAAAAGAGATGGCCAGTAGAATCCACATTGTAGGATCTTGGCAGCAGTCTTTTTGGAACTAAAATGGCCACCACATGCATGATCATGACAAAAGGAGATGATATTGGTTTGGTCACTATGAGGAACACATCTCCTAATTATCTGATCGGGACAATACTTAAACAAGTAAGGATCATCCCAAAAAAAGTATTTTACCAAGGCTAAGAATTTTGACTTATCTTGTTTGCTCCAATGAGATGGCATCTCACCAGTTACAAGATAATTCACGATATCGGCATACCATGGCAAATGAGACACATGTATCAATTGTTCATCAGGGAAAGACTCAGTGATTAGAAAAGGATCTTCAATAGACTCGACAATCAATCTAGACAAATGGTCAGCAACAACATTTTCTGAACCTTTCTTGTCTTTGATCTCAATATCAAACTCTTGTAGCAACAAAATCCAACGGATAAGACGAGGTTTAGCATCCTTCTTAGACAAAAGATACTTCAATGCAGCATGATCCGAATAGACAATGACCTTAGATCCTAAGAGATAAGACCTAAACTTGTTTAGCGCAAATACAACTGCCAATAACTCCTTTTCAGTGGTGGAGTAATTGAGTTGTGCATCAGTGAGAGTCTTACTAGAATAGTAAATGACATGAGGAAGTTTATCAATCCGTTGTCCTAAGACAGCACCTATGGCATAATCAGATGCATCACACATGATTTCGAAAGGGACACTCCAGTCGGGAGGTCGAATGATGGGTGCAGAAGTCAAAAGTGACTTAAGCTTTTCAAAAGCATGGAGGCATTCATTAGTGAAGACAAATGGAGCTTCTTTGGCAAGTAAACTGCACAAAGGACGTGAGATTTTACTGAAGTCTTTGATGAACCTACGGTAAAATCCTGCGTGACCTAGGAATGACCGAATTTCCTTAACGGTCCGCGGGGGTGGAAGATTGGAAATCAAATCGACTTTGGCCTTGTCAACCTCTATGCCATTGGAGGAAATCACGTGTCCTAAAACAATTCCCTTTTTGACCATAAAATGACATTTCTCCCAATTCAAAACAAGATTTTTCTCCTTACAACGCATCGAGACAAGGGAAAGATGGTGTAAACACTCATCAAATGAAGATCCAAACACGGAGAAATCATCCATGAATATTTCAAGGAAGTGCTCTACCATATCAGAAAAGATAAAGACCATACACCGCTGAAAAGTAGCAGGTGCATTGCATAACCCAAAAGGCATACGACGGTAGGCAAAGGTTTCAAAAGGACAAGTGAAAGTGGTTTTCTCTTGATCTTCAGGTGCAATGGAGATTTGGTTATAACCGGAATAACCATCTAAGAAACAGTAGTACGCATGACCAGCTAACCTTTCCAACATTTGATCAATGAAAGGAAGAGGAAAATGATCTTTCCTCGTGACAGCATTTAACTTACGGTAGTCAATGCACACACGCCAACCAGTTTGGATTCTTGTGGGAACTAACTCATTGTCATCATTTTTAACAACAGTGATGCCAGACTTCTTTGGGACAACTTGAACAGGACTCACCCATTGACTATCAGATATTGGGTAAATGACACCAACATCCAAAAGTTTCAACACTTCCGCTCTAACTACTTCCTTCATGGTAGGATTCAGACGTCTTTGTGCGTCACGCGAAGTCTTGGCATTATCTTCAAGGTGAATCCTATGCATGACTACGGATGGGGAAATACCTTTGATATCTGCTATCGACCATCCTATGGCTTCCTTATGTTCCCTAAGAATTTGCAACAATTTTTCTTCTTGAGTACAACTCAAATCAGAAGCAATGATGACAGGCAATGACTCAAATGGACCTAAAAACGCATACTTGAGAGTATCAGGTAATTGTTTTAAGTGTAACTTTGGAGGCTTGACGATGGAAGGGATTGGTGGGGATGAAGACAAAGGAAGTGGTTCTACCTTCGATTTCCAATTGGCATAATCTATAAGAGGGACAAAATCTAACAAAGCATTGACCTCTTCAATAGATTTGTCAAAATCAAAATCAGCACCAAAATGAACTAGACATGCCTCTAAGGGGTCCTTAATGCTAGACTGGTGGAAAGTGTCTGTCACTAAGTTGTCAATCAAATTGACCTCACCAACTTCGTCATTCTCTAAAGGTTGCTTGCTTATACTGAAAATGTTGAGATCTAAAGTCATGTTACCAAAGGAAATTGTCATCATACCACTCCGACAACTAATATTGGCATCACAAGTAGCTAGAAAAGGACGACCTAGAATGACTGGAATTTCATCACTTAGGTTAGAGACAGGCTGGGTATCTAAGATTATGAAGTCGACAGGAAAGTAAAACTTGTCAACCTGAACCAAGACATCTTCAACAATACCTCTAGGATATTTCACCGATCGGTCTGCCAATTGCAATACCACACGGGTTGGTTTCATTCCCCCTAAACCCATTTGCGCATATACAGAATATGGCAACAAATTCACACTAGCCCCTAAATCTAGCAAAGCTCTCTTGAAATGATTCTCTCCTATAGTACATGAAATGGTAGGGTTACCAGAGTCTTTGTACTTGACAGGAGATTTTCGCTGAATGATTGAGCTCACTTGTTTCGTTAGAAAAGCTTTCTTTGGAACATTCGTCTTTCGCTTAAGGGTGCAAAGGTCCTTCAGAAACTTGGCATATGAGGGCACCTGCTGAATGGCATCTAAGAATGGAATGTTTATGTTGACTCGCTTAAACACCTCTAAGATCTCACCAAACTGGGCACCTTTCTTGGGATTCACTAATCTCTGAGGAAATGGAGCTTTTGGGACATGATTCCTAACAGGCTGATCAGCTACAGGATGAGTTTGGATTTTTGGGGCACTCGAAGAGTGGTTTTCAGGAGGGATTGGCACCTCTCCATCTTTGGATTTATTTATGGGAGCTTCATCATCTAGGTTTGGCATCTGAACTTTGTTATCAACTTGTTTGCCTGACCTAAGAGTGGCTATGGATTGGACTTGCTCATGGGAATTCAAAGAACTTGAAGGTTCACTAATCTGAAATTGCCCTTTTGGATTAGGCAACGGCTGACTAGGAAACTTTCCTTTCTCTCTCTCACCAACAACAGTTGCTAACTGGCCTATTTGTTGTTCTAACTTAGAAATGGCTTGACCAGTAACTTGCATGAACTTTTGGAGGGATTCCTCCAAAGATGATTGTTGTGGCTGGGGTGCCACAAATTGTGGATTGGACTGAGGAGATGAATGATATGGCTGATTAGGAGGGCGAAATTGATGATTTTGTGAATTTTGGTTCCCTCCGAAGTTCACTTGAGGTTGGGTAGTCCTCCAAGAAAAATTGGGGTGGTTCCGCCAATTTGGATTGTAGGGCTCAGAAAATGCAGTACCAAATGGTTTCCTGAAATTGTTCAAGGCATTAACTTGCTCAGGGTGGCTATCAGAGTAGCCGCACATGGAAGGACATGTTTGAGCTGAATGCATTAGGCTTGCACAAAGAGAGCAACCCTCGGACTGGACTTGGTTGACTGAACTCATGGTTTTATCTAAAGCTAACGCTTCAACCTTTCTTGAAAGACTCTCAATCTTTAGATTTAGAGCCACTTCTCACCTCATACATTCCTCCTCGCTTGGGTTCCTTCACTTGTCTATCGTATTGATAGGAAAAATCCCATTGCTGAGAATTTTCAGACAAGTTTTCGAGAAATTCATAGGCTTCATCATCTCTTAAACTTAGAAATGCTCCTCCCTTCATTGACTCTATCATATGACGGTTTGACTGGGTCAGACCGTTATAGAAATATTGTACCAGTCTCCATGTTTCAAAACCATGGTGGGGGCACCTCAAAATCAAATCTTTGAATCTTTCCCAAGATTCGTAGAATTGTTCGTCATCCTTTTGCCTAAAGTCGAAGATGTTTCGCCTAAGGGAATTGGTTCTAGACATGGGAAAAAATTTAGATAGAAATTTTCTGACCAATTCGTCCCAAGAGGTGATGGAACCTGGAGGTTGGGAATTCAACCATCCCTTCGCCTTATCTTTTAAAGAAAAGGGAAACAGACGCAAGCGGACAAACTCATCTGAAAAGTTCTGAAATTTGAAGGTGGAACATATGTCTAGAAATTCTTTGACATGCATGTATGGGTCCTCACGATCTAATCCAAGAAAGTTGGGCAAGAGTTGAAGAATCTGAGGCTTCAACTCAAAATGAGCAGCAGTAGTGTTCGGTAACACTATGCATGATGGGGAATTTGTGGTGATGGGAGCAAAGTACTCCCTTAGAGTTTTGGTCTCTAAATTTTCTCCCATCGTGATCTGAGAATCAGGTTTCTCTATTCCTTTCCTAATTGTTCTCTCAATCTCAGGGTCGTATGACAATAACTCTAAACTGAGTGAACGACGACCAAACATAAACTACAACACTATTTTTTTATTTTATTATTATTATTTTTTTTGCACACACAAATCTACAAGAAAATCTACTCAATGCAACAATTAATTACAAGTAAGCTCCTACTCTCTTTTAGAGTGAATTAGAGGATAACCAGTTAAGGGCTGCCAAAAATGTAACCAGGTGAGTTCCGGGAAGATTGGAGGGGTCACAATGGTCCCACTTAAAACCCAATTCTTCTTAAACACCGAAGGTGTTTCCTTAAAGAACTTTTCTAGACATCACACTTTTGGAAGGTACTCATTGGAGTTACCAAAAATTGACTCTATCCAAGAGGATCCTATGAGTTATATGAAAACCTAAGCCGATGTCTAATGAATTTTATGAATTAATTTGGCTTGAGTTTTGAAAAATGCAGGAGATGGTTAACCTAGATGGGTAAGGAATTGGTGATGAAATCCAATCCCTATGTTGTTAAGGTGGAAATTCTACTAATTATTTAAATGAATAAATGTTAGATAAAAAAAAAAATACCACAATGAACAAAAGAAAACTAATAAAAGACACAAAAAAATTGAGAAATTAGAAGTGTCACACCCGGAAAAGAAACAATGTTGTGTCGAGGCGACAATTTGATTTCCGCTGTGATCACAGCCAAGTAATCACAACTTTCTTTTCTTCGATCAACTGTCACTTTGTTCCTCTAAATTTTGATCTTCTTTGGCTAGCTCTCCTTCTTTGACTCAAGAAAATTCCCTACAAAATAAGCTATAGTGAGAATAGTAAGAAAAATAGTAGCCTAAAAAGTGCAAAATATCGTGTTACGGCGGAGTTAGTCCTGGGATGTGACAACAAAAGTCAAAAAGAGACAACTACAGAGACAAATGAATGATGCAGTTTTTTTTTTTGTTTTTGTTTTTGTTTATAAAGAATGAGCAACTAAGCTATAACTAGTGGAAGAATTAAATCAACTTAAAACGAAATTAGTTTTCCGTTACACTCTCCGGCAACGGCGCCAAAAACTTGATGTGTTTTAAAATGTTACTCGCAAGCACACGAATCAGTTGTAGTACAGAGATGCAAGAGTGAGGTCGAACCCACAGGGAATGTATGAAAATAGGAAAAACTAATCGAATCAAATTAATTTAACACTAACCTAGTTGAATGAAAGTTGATGGTGAAGTAGCTAAGACAAATAAAATAGATAAAAGATTACTTTGATGACGAAGTAACTAAGGCATCGGATTCCACCACATTACTTAATAAGTCTCTTAATATTACCTATCAATTCCCGAATTAGGAGTAGCAATCTAGAAATCAATCTTTCTCAAGATTTAACAATGAAGCACACATGAAATATATCTAAAGTAGACTCTTCTTTGCTTCTTAATTATGAACACCAAAGCATCACATGTACACAAACTAATTAAAACTACAAAAGATCAAAGTGTTTACAAAGCATCAAATGTGAAACAAGTTCATTTGAATGACAAGAGATCAAAGGATTTCATATTAAATATTTTACAAAGCCAAGCATGGATTAGTAAAAGTGACTTCCAAACTACCAAAAATGCATGACATTAGAGGTGAAAGGAACAAAGATTTTATTAATGCATTTTGAAGCAAGAGTCATAGGCATGAATAACATAATTATGGAAATCGATAGATAATTAAGAGAAACTTATTTCATAATGTGGTTTCCTCCTTAACCTTAGTTAAGGAAATTAGCAACACATAGTACAAATTGAAAACATGCTTAAAACAATACAAAACATCATAGGAAAAATAACTAAAGAAAGGGAAGAACAAGAGTAACAATATGTCTTTCAATCTCCACTCTCTCCCCTCTCCCCTCATTCACTTGAAGCAACATCTATTTATACGGCAACAATGATCTTCATTCAACTTCATCTCCATGTGAAAATGACTCTTCATCTTTCAAACTTCTCAAGCTTGATAGCTAAAGTCTCCATCCATAAATGCTTCCATACATAGCTTCCTTCTCTCATTTTTCATGTGAATGAAGAGAAGTTACGTACACAATCTTTGAACAATTGAAGATTTAGTTCCTAGAATCATGCTTGCATGCTTCTTGCCTCCTTGTTTCATGGTATATGTCCTTGGAAATTCTTCATACTCTCTTCCGTTTGTATCAATGCATTTATATACCTATGAATCAAACAAGCAAAAGTGAATTCAACAATGGATGCCATGGTAATATTTTTACACATCACACCTAATGCATGAGAAAATAATCCACCAATTTAACACATGCATATATGCATACATGCTACTAGAACAAGACGAACATGTGTTGCAATTATTCACTTAATTAAAGGAAAAAGACTCATGTTAAAACAAAGACTCAATTTACTATATGAAAATAAGTAAATTGCTTCCATAACTTTAACATTTTATTTATTTAGACAAAACATATATAAGAACACAAAAACAAACTAATTAAACAAGTAACTAACACATAAATTAGGGATAATAATATGATATAAAATGTGCTCATCAGATCGCCTTGTGCTCGTAAATTCCTCCTCTGAGGTGGCACCTGGAAACCCCTTTCGCCTGATCAAGAAGTCAAGCGCACACCATCAACCTTTTCCTCGTCCGCGAGGTGGCACGCCCGCAGCACTCCCTCTTCTTCTTTGCTCGCTATTTACCTCAGTGGCACGCCTAGTGGGACATGGAGTACAAGCGATTCACCATAGGGAAGCGAGACCAGGTGAGGATCGTGGCCAAAACATTGGCACGCCTAGTGGGACAGGGAGTACAAGCGATTCACCATAGGGAAGCGAGACCGCCATGGTAGGCTCTCAATCGACCCAAGACATAGGCTCTGCTCCGTCTATGGAGCAAGTCTTCCAGATGCTCGAGGAGCTCAAGGTCCAGATCCAGGGTTTGACAACCCAGACCTCCGCCACTCAACAAAGCGTTGCTGACCTAACTGAACAAGTCAAGCAGGATATAGCCCTTTTGCAAGCCACCCATGACAAACTCACCGTGCTCAGTACGGATCATGGCCACCTAGACGGCCAATTCACGGAAACCACGGGCCTAGTGGAGGGGTCTCTCCAACGAACCCAACAAGAGTTGGGGCAAACCACGAACGTCTTGAACATGACCTATGCTGTAGTTGACGAACGCCTTGCCAAAAAGATTGAGCTGCCTAGCAGCCAATCTACTGGCGAAGATTCTCCTTTGGACGAGCCGACGTCCAAGGAAGAAGCTACTTTGTTAACCAATGACATGGAGTCTGAGGTTGAGGCCGGCGAGATTATGGATAATAATCTCATCTCGAAATTTCACTGTGTTCCTCAGAAAGATGAATTAGAAGGGAGGACAAAAAAGTCCACCTTAGAGGAAGAGGTCGGTTCGAACTCTGATGGCGAACTGCAAATCCATAGGAGGTTTGAGCAAGCAAACAATCTTCCTGTGCAGGATGGATATGTGGACACAGGTCAAACACGTGGAGGGCAAACCCGTGTCCTCAAACGTCCTCACCAAGAGGGTGATCCTATTGGCCAAGAAGAACCCAAGTTTGCCCAATTTGTCTTATACAAGGGGGTTTCTGGCCTTATCAAGGAAGGTGTTAGTCAAGAAGCCACTGAATCTGATCATAATCAAGGATTTGATCAACGCAACTTAACTGCTAGACGGTTGCATGGCTTCCCTGCAAGCCATTCATCATTCTGCATAGCTCGTCTTCCCTACGAGCTGCCTCATTCAAGCTTCAAAGTTGTTGGCGCGCAACATCACAGCTCCACACTTGGAGCTTCTCAACACAAGAAGTCTCATGCCGAGAACACAACGGCATCGAGGCTCGGAGTGAAGCGTGGGAGGCCTCCCCCATGGCCTAACGAAGGGTAACTGTTTTGGCCACGATCCTCAGCGCGCGGAGCAGAGGTTTCTAGCGAACAAAGAGAAAGGGGTGAGTGTTGCGGGAGTGCCACCTCGCGGACGAGGAAAAAGTTGCAAGGGTGCGCTTGACTTCTTGATCAGGCAAAGGGGGGTTACAGGTGCCACATCGGAGGAGGATTTACGAGCACAAGCGAATCGATACTCACGGCGGCGCGAGCAGAGCAATTATAGGGAGTTCAGAGAGAAGCTGAAAGGGGTAGAGTCCAGAGAGCTCTAGAGAAAGACCTAGGCGGCAGCGCTTAGGGTTAGGGTTTCGAGGAAGGCTCGAAGGGTAACTGGGTTTCAGTTGTATTGTGTTTGTTGTTTGTATTGATTTGAGAGAGAGTCCTGAGAGTCGTCCTTCGAACCCTTTATATAGTGGAGCTCGACTTGCGGCAGAAGAGAGAGATAATCATACTTCAAGTTGGATTCGGAAACCCTAATAGCACAAGGACACTGCTCCATCCATGCGAACCAACCAATTGGTGACACCTGCCCAGTTCGCACACTTCATTTCGCATAGGGCATTGCTTCCGCGCTGCCAACTGTAGACTCCTATGCGAACTGGAATTAGGAGTTTCCTCATCTCGCGGGCTGCTACAGGGTGCTATCTCGTGCGCTTCTGTAGCTCGCGAGCCTTAAAAGGGCTTTTTATATTTAATGGGCCACAGGGATTGGCCATAAGCATGTCAAAGACTTGTAAAAGTCTTCAACGTTTGTCGTGGTGCGCGCGGACTCCGCATGTCGCTTCCTCGCGAAGTCTTCTACGCGAGCCAGTTCGCCAGCTCGCCTCGCCTATGCAGACTGGCAAATAGTAATTCCGCGCGAAGGCATTCCGCGCGCGAGCTAAGTGTTCCACGCGAACTGCGTAGTCTGCCTATGTCCATTCTGCGTGAAGCTAAGTGAAGTCAAGTTCGCATGCAGTTCGTTCCGCGCGAAGTCTAACTTGGCTCACATCGTCTCACTGGCGGGCTATCACTTGTAAACTTAGAGAAACTCCATCTCGCCGGTATGACATGGTCCAAGAAATAATTAATATTTACATAGACATTTACTGTCCAGTAAAATATTAATTTAGGCGTAAACAGTAACCAATCAAGCTATGATTCACTCGCTTTTACTTCAGCCTTTACTTCTGTTTTTTCTTTCAGTTTCTTTCTTTCTCGCATTGAAAAAGAAAATACAAAAAAAACAAATAGCAGAAACCCAAAAAGAGATCCTTGGTCTTGCTGAAATGCAAAACAACGTTCTTGCCTCTGACAGGCTTAAACTTTACATAGGAGCCTATCCCTGAGGCTTGATGACAACAGGCATTCCACATGCCTTTGAGTTACTGCCAGCGAAGTCAAGTCAGAGAGGCAATACAACTATATTGCAATTCTGAAGCGTTGCAACAGCCACTACTAGACAGTCAACTTCGTGGACTCCATTGGAATGATCCAGGAAACATTAGCCAACGCGCCTTATATCAACAGAAAGCCCTGGATGTCTACTTTCCAGAGGATTTTACGGTTCGTCATTTCGTCATTCCTGGAGAGAGTTATGGCAGTTTGAATGCAGACATGTCCGGATACGCGCGGATTTGCAATGTGCATTTTCAATGTGTTTTCATGACCTTGAAACATGCTTTCCTCACTGGGGGGCATTGGTACCGCAACTCCTTCCCTGGGGGGCATGCTAAAGTTTTGATGTTCTTCATTCTTCTCAAGAAGCTTCGGCGAACAGACATCAAAACTAGGGGGCACATTGGGGCAGATGTGTTCCAAAATTTCAGACTTTAGACCTTGTTCAAGTATCTTAGTCATTAGTTAGGCCAATTCCTGTGGCCTCCAAATTTTCAAACTTGGTTCGCCAGCTTTATGCGGCCGTTCGCCGACTCCTTTGTTTGCTTCTCATTGGTTCGCACTGGGGGGCAGCGAAGTTCATGGCCTCTTAAAAAATTTCACGGTTACGCGTGTTTTGGCCACGATCCTTAGCGCGCGGAGCAGAGGTAACTAGCGAACAAAGAGAAAGGGGGAGTTGCGGGCGTGCCACCTCGCGGACGAGGAAAAGGTAGTAGGGGTGCGCTTGACTTCTTGATCAGGCAAAAGGGGGTTACAGGTGCCACCTCAGAGGAGGATTTACAAGCACAAGCGATCGATACTCACGGCGGTGCGAGCAGAGCAATTATAGGGAGTTCAGAGAGAAACGGGGATGTAGAGTCCGGAGGGCTCTGGAGAAGAAACCTAGGCGGCGGCGCTTAGGGTTAGGGTTTTGAGGAAGGCTCGAAGGGTAACTGGGTTTCAGTTGTATTGTGTTTGTTGTTTGTATTGATTTGAGAGAGTGTTTTCTGTTAGGGTTCGAGCCCCCTTCTATAGTAGTTCGACTTGCGGTAGAAGAAAAGTGATTAGACTCCAAGTCGGACTCTGAAACTCTAATTCACAAGGACACTGCTTCGTCCATGCGAACCAACCAATTGGTGACACCTGCCCAGTTCGCACACTTCATTCCGCGCATAGGGCATTGCTTCCGCGCTGCCAACTGTAGACTCCTATGCGAACTGGAATTCATCCCGCGGGCTGTCACATGAAGCTATCTCGCGTGCTACTGAAGCTCGCTTCCATTTCGCGGGCTATTGCAGCTCGCGAGCCTTAAAAAGGCTTTTTATATTTAATGGGCCACAAGGATTGGCCCGAAGCATGTCAAAGACTTGTAAAAGTCTTCAACGTTTGTCGTGATGCGCGCGGACTCCGTATGTTACTGCCTCTCGAAATCTCCTACGCGAGCCAGTTCGCCAGCTCACCTCGCCTCGCCTACGCGGAGAGTCCATCTCGCGTCACCTACGCGGACTGGCATATAATAATTCTGCGCGCGAACTGTGTAGTCCGCGCGAAGTGTGTAGTCCGCCTATATCCATTCCGCACGCGAGCTGCGCGAAGTCCAGTTCGCACGCGGACTCTGTAACTCAGCTCGCGTGGTCTTACTGGCAAGCCATCACTTGTAAACTTAGAGAAAACTTGGGCTCGCCGGTATGACATGGACCAAGAATGTAATTAATATTCACATAGACATTTACTGTCCAGTAAAATATTAATCTAGGCGTAAACAACGCGGCCGTTCCCCGACTCTTTTGTTTGTCTCTCACTGGTTCGCACTGGGGGGCAGCGAAGTACATAGCCATTGTCTTTCCATGTTGGTCCGCCATTGCCAAGAGCTCGCGAAGGGCTACTTTTTGGAATCTACTCAAGTTACATGCGTCTGCTCAAGATACATCCATGCGAGCTACATTCGCTCGCGGTATGTGCAATGTACTATGTCTTCTGAGTTGAGCAGGCGAATGCAAGCAAAAAGCAAGCGAATGGAGACAAAGAGCAGGCGAATGCAGAAGTAGGGCAGGCGAATGCATTTGAAGTCCAAGTCTAAGGTGCCTAGGAGAGCCATACAGCAGTTCGCTCCAATGCCTTACTGGGTGTTTGAGTTTCAAGGCCTATTCACAGGCTTGTCTACTCACACTCATTTTGTATGACCCGACCCATACCGCAGCATGAACATAAACCTCTTCAGTCATTCTCGACATTTCATGACTTCGAGGCTGGGGGGCAATGTTTACGCCTAAATTAATATTTTACTGGACAGTAAATGTCTATGTAAATATTAATTATTTCTTGGTCCATGTCATACCGGCGAGCCCAAGTTTCTTTAAGTTTACAAGTGATGGCCCGCCAGAAACACCACGCAAGCTGAGAACAGAGTTCGCGTGCGAACTAGACTTCGCACAGTTAGCGCGCGGAATGGACATAGGCGGACTACACAGTTCGCGTGGAACACTTAGCTTGCGCGCGGAATGGACCACGCGAGCTAACTTCAGAGTTCGCGTACAAACGACTTCGCACGGACTACACAGTTCGCTCCGGGGATGACTTCGCGCGCGGAATTACTATTTGACACTCCGCGTAGGCGAGGCGAGGCGAGCTGGCGAACTGGCACGCGTAGGAGACTTCGCGAGGAAGCAACATGCGGAGTCCGCGCGCACCATAATAAACGTTGAAGACTTTTACAAGTCTTTGATATGCTTCGGGCCAATCCCTGTGGCCCATTTAATATAAAAAGCCCTTTTAAGGCTCGCGAGCTGCAATAGCCCGCGAAATGGAAGCGAGCTTCAGGAGCACGCGAGATAGCATCCTGTGACAGCCCTCGGGATGAGGATATTGCTAATTCCGGTTCGCATAGGAGTCTATAGTTGGCAGCGCGGAAGCAATGCCCTATGCGAAATGAAGTGTGCGAACTGGACATGTGTCACAAGATGGTTGGTTCGCATGGACGGAACAGTGCCCTTGTGCTATTAGGGTTTCAGAGTTCGACTTGAATTCTATAATTATCTTTCTTCCGCCGCAAGTCGAATCACTATATAAAGGGCTTGAAGGTTTACAGAAAAGACACTCTCAAACAAATACAAAAACACAATACAAACTGAAACCCAGTTACACTTCGAGCTACTCGAAAACCCTAACCCTAAGCGCCGCCGCCTAGGTTTTTCTTCAGAGCCCTCCGGACTCTACCCCGATCTCTCTGAACTCCCTATTTGTTGCTCTGCTCGCGTCCTTCCGTGAGTATCGATCGCCTTGTGCTCGTAAATTCCTCCTCTGAGGTGGCACCTGGAAACCCCTTCCGCTTGATCAAGAAGTCAAGCGCACACCATCAACCTTTTCCTCGTCCGCGAGGTGGCACGCCCGCAGCATTCCTCCTTCTTCTTTGCTCGCTATTTACCTCTGCTCTGCTAGCTGAGGATCGTGGCCAAAACAAGATAATTATTGTCCAGTAAGATATTAATTTGGGTGTAAACATTGGCTATCCCTTTATGATCGAAACACAAGGATACATGATACATGTTGCACCGCCCAAGCTATCAGTTGTCCTAAGTGTCCTCTTAGGAAAAGTGGTTTTGTAGAGTCCTTATGCTTGACTAAAACTAATATAGTTTTCCAAAACCATTTGTCTTATTCTTTTGGCTTCATTCTCTCTTAGGAAAGTCTATCTCAGATTTTGTCTTGTGAATGGAAGGATCCATATGATCCTATATGTCCTAGTTTTTCAGACAAGTAGCTAAAGTCCAAAAGAACCTTTGTTGATGTGGCTAACGTGCTTGCTTCCTCATAGCTGTGCACTTAGCTTATAAATAGAGAGTAAGACCTCTTGTTTCTGTGTGGTTGTTGAAGGGATGAATCACACAGAATGCGGGAACACCATCTTCAAGACCCATAACCTGTCAATCATGAATAAATGACGTCAGAGGGAAGACCGGGTTTGCCGGCCTTCGACCCTCCGATGCCTAAGTCAGCCATATGTGAGTTAAAATGAGGTGTGAATAGGGTGGAGATGGAGTGTCCCTAAATGAGGGGTGGAGAGTGGTATTTATAGAGATAGGGTGGATACACCCTAAAAATACCACTTTGCCCTTATTAGAGAGTGTATTACCATTATGTCTTCAAGGGATAGTGTAGGTTTCTTGGGCTTAGTTAAGGCCCAAGTCTATTTTATGCGGCAATACGTGTCTTCTTAGGCGAGTATGACCGATGTTCTACGATGTACTAACAAGTCCCTAAGTCCGTAGTTAAGAGACTCTCTTGGGTGGGGACTTTATCTGATAGGATATCGAGAGTACGAGTCTTACTAGTGGCAACATAACTAGTCCCCAGTCCCCCAAGTCCCCATGCAAGGGAGGGGATGGACCGGTTTCCTCTAAGTGGGGTATGTCGTGTGTTGCTATATATGACTGAGACACTGGGGTCGTTGCTCCCATGTAGTGTCTGGGGATTGCAGGCCGATCGGGGGTCGAAGTTGAGGTACCGCTGGCGAGCATCTCGTGTGGGCAACGGGTACCGGCATGTTTGTGGCGTTTTAGTAGCCTTTGATTTGTACCAGCTATATGCTCTAGCTAGCTGAGCTATTCCAGCATGCGTTCCAAGGGGAGATTGTGGTGATATATTTTTTGGTTGGCTCTAGCTGAGTGCTAGAGTGCCTACGTACCCGTTTATGGGATCAAACCAAACGTAGTTCACCATTTCGCCATCGAGGCAAGTGTGCCATCAAGGTGTGGCGAAGAGTGTCGTTGAGGCATGACGATGGGTGCCGCTAGGGCATAATGATGTTGCCTATAGGGCATGTGTAGAGCTGTCAAAAGGTGACTATCGATGTGTCGTAGCGAGAGCAAGCTAAGAAGCGTGGCAAGGATATCAAGAGCACGCTAGGGAGCGTAGCCAATATGCCGATAGGGCAAGGCGGGTGGTGCCAAAGTGTAGTGAGAGCACGTCATGAGGTGCGGTAAATGCCGGCATATAAGGCTGTTGCCCAAGTCCCCTAGTGCCGGGAGGGAACATGGTGGCGAGGCGTGACGGTTCGCGCTAGTGGCGTAACGGTCCGCGCCGGTGGTGTGATAGTTTGCGCTAATGGCGTAACCGTTCGCGCTAGAGGCGTAACAGTTCGCGCTAGTGGCGTAACGGTCCGCGCCGGTGGCGTGACGGTTCGCGCTAGCGGGCGGAATGGTTCGCATCGGTGGCGTACACTCGTGGTGTGTGTAGACTGAGATTGCACCTTTGGGTGTTGGCTGTTTACACATGTTGTGTGTGTAGCCTGAGATTGCACCTTTGGGTGCTGGCTGTTTACACATGTTGTGTGTGTAGCTTGAGATTGCACCTTTGGGTGCTGGCTGTTTACACATGTTGTGTGTGTAGCCTGAGATTGCACATTTGGGTGCTGGCTGTTTACACATGTGTGTGTAGCCTGAGATTGTAGCATGAGTATGTAGCATGTAGTGCGTATAAAAAAGGGTGTTTTAGGTACCTCTCTATGCCATGTAATAAGCATGCTCAAGGATATGATGATATATGAGGTATGTTATTTGTATGATAATAACTCAATTAAATAGTGTAAAGTAGGACTTATCTGGAGCCGTGTAGAGCCGCTATAGATATTGTAGAAAAATTGGAGTTGTCGATATAAGTCTCGATGTCGACAAAAGAGCTTGGTATAAGAATCCCAATGGAGTAGTCATGATGGCCAAGAAGATAATATTGGAGTGCATTATTGAAGATAATCTAGGTGTGTAGAACTCATGCTATGGAACAAACTTGGTTGACATGAACCAAGTAATAGATATAGTTCCCATAACGCCATAGCTATAGATGTTTCATATATGTGCCGCTGCATGTACTACAAGATATGTGGTTGTCCATTAGCTTTCAGAGCCAGAACGAAAGTATCAGTGTGAGGTGTGCTTATGAGCTAGTATAAGCATTGTTGCTCCCATATATTTTATTATGCAGAATCCATCCACAGATTTGCTAGAGAACTCTGGAAGAGCAGAGGTAATTGGCGAGGGCACACTAGTTGCTCTAGGGTTAATAATTGTTTCTGGGTTAAAGGGTGGATGCCGAGAGCAAGCTGCTGGGTCCCGAGACCATCTTTTTTTTTTTTTTTTTTTTTTTGTGGCGGGAACCAGGGAAGGGTGGGGGCTGTACGGTTGGTCCCGGGAGGAAGAGAAGTTTGGCCTCGGGAGAGAGGTACTGAGACCCGGGAGGGGATCCCTGGGAGAGGGGTGTCAAGAGACCAGGGGTGTCCGCGAGGGAAACTAGGGAGAGCAGGGGAGTCAGTTGGCCAGGGGAACTGGCGAGACCAGGGGAGTTTGCGGGGAGCTCGGGAGACATGGGCGGGCGTCCCCGGAGGAGGGGTGTCAAGTGGGTGCCAAAGGCGAAGGCAAGTCCCGGTGGTAGGGGCCCGGGGGGAGGGTGTCGAGATTGGGGTCGCGAGACCGAGTGTCAAAACCCACCCCGAATTTCACCCCGAAACCCGAGGTAAGTCCTGCGGGGACCACCTCCAAGGAAAATTTACTAAAAAGCAAACCTCCCTTGAAAATGGACAACCCAAACCTAGAAAACTAAAGTGTTACTTTCTTAAATAAATTTGAGCATCCTCCAAATCAACCCACAATTATACGAAAGTGAGTAAATAATTACAAACTTCGTATATTCAAAAATACAATAAAAGTTTAAGCACACCACCAGAAACATTACAATAAGTCCCAAAGAGTATTCAGAGCTACTATACACTAGAGGAGTAGGAAAAATACTCTAGTAGGTTAAACAGGTAACCTACTGGTGAATGGTGGCTGAGAAATGGGTAACTATGCCTCGTCGTCTCCTACTCGTTCTAACTCGAACTCTGCAGACTGGGCATTTTAAAAACGAAGAGCCCAGGGGAAAAACATTCGCAATAATTAGAGTGAGTGGACAAAAATAAATAAAAAGAATATTTATGTTTTCCCAATTTAATTTCCAAGAAAACGAATGCATGTCTTAAACGATAATTCTCTTATCGTTATAAATATCGAGCCTCTACTGCTCAAAACTATATATATATCCAAATACAGCCTCTCAGGCTAAAATATATATATATATATATATATATATATATATATATATATATATCAAAATACAGCCTCTCAGGCTAAAATATATACATGTATATATTTACACTCGCCCATACTCCCTATATAAATTAATAATAATCTATATAGGGCTACTACGCTCGCGTCCAACGCTCACGTCACGCCTTAATGCGGTGATACACTATGTCATTAAGGTGGACAGACGGGTGTATAAATATGTGCCCATACCCCTTATATGAATTAAACACTCATATAAGGCTATTACGCTTGCGTCCAACGCTCACGTCACACCATAATGCAGTTATATACTATGTCATTAAGGTGGACAGACACATATCGCTAGCTAGCATTTATATACATACTCTCCTTAAAAATATATTATAATTTACCGAAAATCCAATTTTCGGTAACTCATCACAATGAGTAAAATCGTCAAATAAAAATGACGTCAAATGGTCCAACCAAATAAACAATTGCATGCACATTATTTAAAACAAAGGTCCACTCACAAGTTAGGCCTAAGCCTGAAGTCAGTCGGAGGTCTCCTCTGCTTGAGCCTCCTCGCGTCCTGTTCCAAAACATAAATAATTCCTTAAATAAAATCCCAACGTTTAAAGAAAATAGGCATAATTAAATATGAGCTTCTCGTGCTCAACCATGCTTATCGTCCTAAATCTTAACTTCACTGCCAACCAAAAATCTCCATAAATACCGACATCCTCAAAAATCACCTTCCAACGTCCTAATCATAAAAATAATCCAATGGCCGGATTTTAACTTATTAATCCGCCAAAAATACCAAACTTTACAAATTCCAAAACCTAACCAAAAATCCTCCAAAAATTCCTAAATTCACATCAATAATATCCCCTTAATATTCTACATCAAAAACCACAAAATTTCCCAAAACAGCGGCGGCGCCGCCGGCAGCGGCGGCCGGCGACCAACTCCGGCAACCTGCAAATGCTACCAAATTTTAACAGAATCTTCCTCTCAATCTCCTCTACAACTTTCCTAACTAGCACAAACACCAATTCCAAGCCTAACAATGGTAATCGAATCAAAACATCCATAAATTCCTAAAACTTTCAATTATACAAACCACCCTAACGAAATCGAATTTAGCCGAATCCTTTTGAGGGATTACTCACCTAGATGAGGGCTACAAGTTGAGCCAAAAATCACGACCTATGGTGGCCGGAGGACGGAGCTCCGGCGAAGGTGCAACCACGGCAACCGTGGCTTTCGGGCTCGGCTGCTCCTTCACGGCGGCGTTAGGGGATCGGCCACCTACCCAGAAATGAAGAGGAGAGGATGGTGGTTCGAACGGGACCGGTCTGGCGGTCGGTGGTGGCCGGACGGCGGCGGACGGCGGTGGTGAAATTTTCAGGCGGAGGGAGGAGAAAATCGGGTGGGAGGAGAGAGAATCGGGAGGAAGAGAGAGAAGTGAGGGGAGAGAAATATATGGGCTTGGCCCAAACCGGTCCACACCACTTATAACCCAATCTCCCAAAATTTTAACACCCTAAAATAATACCCCAATAAAACTTACATTTTTAATGATAACTTTTACATGCTAACTCCGATTTTAACGCGTAGCATGTCTACGAATTCGTAATAACAACCTCTACGACTTTCATGAAGAAAGTTTTCCCAAATTCAATACGGAAGAAAAAGTCAACTTTGGAGTCTTAAATAGTAAACGGTTACTTAAAACGGTAAAAGACCAAAATATTACCAAAGTAAATAACCGTAAAATAACTTAAGAACCGGGGCGTGACACCGAGAGCATATCTCTGCCGGGACCTTGTGTCGCCGCTGTGACTGGCTTGGCTGGTCTTGCTACTGGGATGGGTGTCCATTTTTGCATCCTACTGCGGGGAGAGAGGAGTCCTGGGTGGTCGGGATGAAGAGCTGTGTAGTCTGGATGCGATTGAGACCCGGGGAGGGGGGGCGCCGGGAGCTCGGGAGGCCGTGGAGGGGGTGCTCGGGGGAGGGCTCATGGGTCAGAGCAGTTCTGGGTGTCCCTGTATGGGTGTCATGATCAGTTCTAGGGGGGGTGCTGCTCACCGGCGCGTGGGCCTTGGCCAGAGGTCGAGAGGGGGGGGGGGGCACCAGATTCATTGGAAGATGGTGAGTATGTTGGCTGGGAAGGTGAGCTACCTTTCCGGTGGCTGAAACCAACCATGGAGAAGAAAGAAAATCCAGATCTACTTCCTCTCTCGTATTTCCCACACTAAGAAACCCCGAAGCTTGAAAAGCTGATTTTCCCAGAGAAAGTAGAATTCCGGCCAAATGAGGAATATGCTCATGGTGAGCTATTTGGAGGTTCGACCCCTCCTTCTAGCGCCAATTGTTTCTGTGTGGTTGCTGAAGGGATGAATCACACAGAATGCGGGAACACCATCTTCAAGACCCATAACCTGTCAATCATGAATAAAGGGCGTCAGAGGGAAGACCGGGTTTGCCGGCCTTCGACCTTCCGATGCCTAAGTCAGCCATATGTGAGTAGAAATGAGGTGTGAATAGGGTGGAGACGGAGTGTCCCCAAATGAGGGGTGGAGAGTGGTATTTATAGAGATAGGGTGGATACACCCTAAAAATACCACTTTGCCCTTATTAGAGAGTGTATTACCATTATGCCCTCAAGGGATAGTGTAGGTTTCTTGGGCTTAGTTAAGGCCCAAGCCCATTTTATGCGGCAATATGTGTCTTCTTAGGCGAGTATGACCGATGTTCTACGATGTACTAACACCTCTCTTGCTCTTTGGTTTTGGTTGTTGAAAATAGTTTTGTTTGTTTTCCGCCATTGAGTCTAGCATTTTGCTAATTGCTCATTTATCTCTAAGTCTTCCTTGTGACTGTCAATCTTAGAGATGGGCACCAAAACCTTTTCAAATTCATATTGTAAACATGAAAATATCTGCAACAAATAACATAACAACACGTGTACAAACAATAATTTAATTTAATCAAATGTGAATGCGGGTTACAATCTTTGTGAACTCCTCTGATTCTATCTCCGAATTTAGGTTTAACTCAAGGGTGACAAACACTTGTTCTTGAGGGTTACGCGGGTTGATCACGTAACGGGTATTTGAGATTTGGATTTGGTGAAGATGTCGGCTATTTGGCAGCTTGATGACTCTTCGGGATTTGACAACTTCTAGATTTGAGGTTGATGAAGAACCGGCTATTTGGCAGCTTGATGGTTCTTCAAGGGTTTAGTGAAGAACTGGCTGTTTAAGGAG
This sequence comes from Fragaria iinumae, assembly GCA_009720345.1. NCBI lineage: Eukaryota > Viridiplantae > Streptophyta > Magnoliopsida > Rosales > Rosaceae > Fragaria > Fragaria iinumae. The sequence continues at coordinate 9,267,135 of CM019122.1, read as the reverse complement.
CTTGATAGTTCTTCAAGGGTTTAGTGAAGGACTGGTTGTTTAAGGAGCTTGATAGTTCTTCAAGGGTTTAGGGGAGACTCCTGAGCTCGCGGAAGGATTTCTCTCTCTCTAGTTCGCTGCTTCTCCTCTATGCTCTTCTTGGTTTTTTGCTCCCCCTCCTCTTGGTATGAGAGGGGGTATTTATAGTGTTAACATGCCTCCACTTAAGGCAAGTAATCAAGATTCTGAATCAATAATATTTCCTTAATCGAATCAATGAATCTTGACTGATTGATCTACTTGTCGATTTTAACATAATCAAATCAATCAAATCTTGAGATTTAGATATGCCCCGATCACTTTGGATTGAATGTCCTGTTTTGAGCGAGATCTTTAGTAAAGTATTCCCGCGAGGAGGCTTGATCTCCAAGCGAACCGTGATTTCCAATCCCTGCAGGCATGCGAACTCTGTCGTCTAGCTACTTCGCGAATTTCCCAACGCGGAGCCAACTCGCCTCGCCTTCGCGTGAAACTGCGCGCGCGGAGTCAATCCACCTCGCCTTCATTCGAGCGGAGTCATTCCGCCTCACCACTGTTTAAGTCTACGCGAAGTGAAGTCGAGTTCGCCTCGCCTTCATTTATCTCTACGCGGAGTCATTCCGCCTCACCACTGTTTAGGTCTACGCGAAGTGAAGTCGAGTTCGCCTCGCCTTCATTTATCTCTACACGAAGTCATTTTACCTCGCCATTGTTTAGGTCTACGCGAAGTGAAGTCGAGTTCGCCTCGCCAAGCTTAGCTCGCCTTGCGAAGTCAAAGTCACCTCGCGGAGTCAATTTCATCTTGCCAAGCCTAGCTCGCCTCGCGAAGTCAAAGTCACCTCGCGGAGTCAATTTCATCTTGCCATGCCTAGCTCGCCTTGCGGAGTCGGAGTCTATTTTGCCTGGCCAAGTCTTGTTCGTCTGGCAAAGTCTATTTTGCATGGCGAAGTCTTGTTCGCCTGGCGAAGTCACATCGTCAATCCACACTTGATAATTGATTTCAATTGGGGGTTTAAGGTTTTGTTGTAGGCCGATCATTTCCACGTTGCCACGTGTTATTTCTGGCGGCTTTCCAATGTTGTTGACTCACATGCCACATATTTACTTGGATTATCCAACGACTATTATTATCGTTAAATTTTATATGTCTACACATATCATTGTGCATTTGCATACCTTGAGGTTTGTCTAGGTGATGCAACAACCCGGCGAAGTTGTCTTTGAGAATTAGCTAAAGGTGTTAGTTGAATTCTGCTTAGAAGCTTAGAATAGTGCTATGTGTAAAACACTTGAATGACAAGAGAGCAAGTTCAGTTGAGTGCTAGTAGGTAGACTAGACATGATGACTTGGTGTTGTGTCATCTTCTGAGTTGTGAGTCTTGTAAGAAGTGTCTTTACAATAGTGGAAACGTTTGTCTCTCAAGAGTTAGAGGCACGCAATTTTTCTCTCTGGTTGCTGGGTTTCTGTGAGTAAAAAACGAGCTAGTGTTATATCTTTTACTTTCAGTACTTGCATTTTTATTTACACAACTTAGTCTCACAACAAATAGAATAATCAAATATTTGTTATTCTTGTGTGCGGGATAGAGCAAAAAGTTGTCAGGGCCTATTCACCCCGACCTTCATGACGGTTCCTTCTAATCACCAGCATATATATATATATATATATATATATATCAATGATTCTTTTCTCCCAGATGAAGCAGCAGACATCGGTTTGTAGAACCTCTGTTTTGTATGAATGAACTTTTGTGTTCTATATAAGGCTTATTAAACCTTATACCGTAAGGTTTACAGCTTTACAAGCCTCGAAGCTTACACCTTACTAGGGTTCTTTCCTAAAAATGTCGATAATAGCCGATAATACTGAAAAACACGAGAGATCGGATTTACGTGTTCACCCAAAACTCAAACTATAAGTTTAGGGCTACGTCACGGTTGTTTGCTAGTGGTTTCACTATGAATGAAAATGTTTGAGTACGTACATGAGCATACGATGGTTTGGCTGTTAAAAAAACAACCAAAGCGAATGCAACTGAGTGGGGGAGCCAGTGAAGGTGAGGAACGGGCAGACGTCTAATCGTATGAATGAATACAAAGGCGGTGTCGTTATAGCATATGCATCCATACTTCCAACTCCGAAGTGGAACAGCAAAACAGGTTGATGCATATGATCAGCTCGATCTGCTGGCACTGAGGTGATATGAGAATAAAGTCTGAAAGTTCAAATTCAACACTACCTAATTGAAATGTTTACTCAAATTTAGAAAACCTAGCCTTCACACCCAGTGGCGGATCCAAGATGAAATTGTTACCTGAGTTAATTTGTAACACTAAAAAAAAAAAAATCAACGAATAACTTTCGATGGTGCTAGAAATTTTTGTTAATTTGAGGGTCGTGAAAAAGACAGCTGAGCTTGAGAAAGTCAATCATTGAGACGTCAAGTAGCCTGCTAAAACAACTAAAATTGAGAGGCGATGATGAGAATTTAAGAGCAACAAATTAGCAATTAAGAATGGGGAGTGAGACGACTACGTTTGTGAATTTTGGAATTGAGGACTTTAGATTTAGACGATGTCTAGCCAAAACAGCTTGATTAAAAATAACCAAATCGAATATTTTTTTAGATGAGCATTGGGTTCAAACTAGTAAATAGGGGTTTGCAAGGAAATTAAGACAATAAAATTAAGTAAAATACATTCTTCATTGTCTTCAAAAGAGTTACACATGTAGCAGCTTATAAAAAAGAAAGAGTCAAGCTAGGACCTACGTACTGTCATCTATTCAAAGAACTTGTTGTACATATAAGAAGACAACGGAATACAATCAGTTCTAATGCTGATTAACAGAACAAAAGAATGGTTACGGAGGTTTGATAGCATCAATGAGAAGTATGATTTTTGTTTACCAAAAAATTCTCACCTAGGCTTAAGCCCAGATGAGCCTGGGGTCGGATCCGCCATTGTTCACACCATTAGCTTGGATTACATGCCTTAAAAGTTCAATCTTCCTCTAGAGTAATCTTATATAGCATCCAATGCCATGATTTTCATCCGAAGATCTCAGTTTAGATGGTTAGACTTTGCAGAACCAAATCCCCGTCCACATTTCCAATAAGAGGAGAGAAAACCTAGAATTGCTGTAAAAAGATCAGAATGAAGAGTACGTTGGTATAATGGATATCTTTACCAAAGAGTGCAACAAGTATAGACTCTAGAGAAAGGCTTATACGTACATATATTGGGGAAGACTTGAGAGTTTTGATTTCATCATCCCCTTGGTAAGCTAGCAATTTTTAACTAGTTAGCAAAGCAGATGGAGTTAGCCCCAATAATCTTCCACCACCACTTTGGAGGCTAGGACAGTTTGAAGGAACAAACGAAAAGCTTCTTTTGCTGATGACAGGAATTTTCTCACAGTATTATATGCCTCCATAAAAAACCTTAGACTCTGCCTTACATATATAGTGTCTTCATATTTTCGGTGGAGAAGACATATCGATGGAGGTATATACAGATATATCTGTTTGAAGTTAGACAGATATCAAATTAGACAACATATATACAGATATCTGTTTCAAATTAGACAACATTGTTGAATAACATAGAAACTTGTTCAAGTTGTATGCATGCATTTTCTTTCAATCAATTAGACAACACAGCAAGCAAGTAGATGTATAAGGAGACAATGGAGGTAGATCTTGTTGTAGGTTTTATTTTCTCTTAGCTTCAAGTATATCAGAGAGGAATGTCATTCTTTAACAATGGGACGTACAACGAAGCAATGAGAAACAACAACATTTTTTTTTCTTCCACATATGAATAAGTCCTATAAGAGTATCTCCAACAACATTCCTAAAATTTTTCTAAAATGAGAAAACAAAAGCTAAAATCTCCAAAAAAATTATGCTCAAAATCCAACAGTTTCTCCATTTTGGAGATTTCGGCATTTAATACAAAAATAAAATATATTATATCATCATTAATTATAGCAAAAATTATATATTTTATTGTACCAATAAAATACATAATAAAATATTTTATTGTTGTCTTGTTCTTATTGGAGCACGTAAAAAATTTAATTTTGAGGAAGGAAGTCTTTGTTGCAAATTTGGAGAATGAAGACTTCTCTTTCTTTTTCATCCCCATTTTAGAGAATGAAATGGAGAAACTGTTGGACCTAAAAAGACTTAATATTTTCCAAAATCGAGAAAATGGAGCAGTTGTTGGAGATGCTCTAAAGCTAGTTGTTAAAGAGACGGTACAAAATTAACCAATAAGTTGAAAAGCTTACCTTGCCTTGGTGTGGTACTCATGATGTTAATGAAACACCGCGAGCAACTGAAGCAATTTCCGATAGAGAGCATTCAAAGATAGGAACCTATCAATGTAGGGAAACAGTCAGGTAGAGTATCGATCGGCCAAGCTAGAGGCTAGGCTTCTAATATTCCTCTCATATTAGCAGTTATATCCTTCCGAGCCTTTGCCAAGTAATCAGGAAAGGGAAAGGGTTTGAACTTTGAAGGGCGTACCTTATTTGCATCGATGTCAGCCCTTTAAGAAATTAGGAACTTATTGTTCGCTTCCTTGGTCAATTCTCGATATGTATATCTCGAACTCCTCGAACTAATAGAAAAGAAGTTTGGTCAGTGGTAGAAAAATATTTCAGTTCAGTTTGCATGCCTTTTAAAACTAATACAGATTAACTAAAATTAGAAGAGAAGAGAAGAGATCGAAGAGAAGAAAACAGAACAATAAAGCACAATTTCCCCTCAAGTATACCCCAAAAAAAAAAAAAAAAAACAAAGTTGCACAATTTAACAACAAGTTTAGTACTAAAAATGAAAAGAAGTCTTACTAGTGATGAATGGAAGATGACAAATCTTAGGTCACTCTGGGCCACTCTCCTCCCTGCATCTTTCTTCTAGAAGACTACAGTAAATTATGCGTATCTCCTTCAAATTGGTGAGGCGTTGCATGGCTTCCACAAAAGGTAGATACTTTATACTGTTGCTAAACTCGATAGTCAGGTCTTCGAGAAATGCAAGGTTTCCCAACCAGTCTGGAATAGCCTCCACTCCATCAAAGAAGTCTATTGTCAAATGTCTTAAAGAAGACAAGTGTTGAATTTGTTCAGGGAGAGACTTGAGCTTGCCCCACCCTTTGATGGTTAATGATTCAAGTTGTGGTATAGCCTGAAAAGCTGGAAATGTATCGAGTTCATAGCCTAAAGGACCCAGTGTCAATTCCTTCAAACGGGTGAGGCTGCATGGCTGTGACGATGCTGCTAACCCATCCGGTAGACATGTTAGTTTATCACAATAAGAAATCTCCAAGCTGCGAAGCGATGTGAGTTTGTCTGAACTTGGAATAGTCTCTAGTTTATAGCACTGCAGTATCGTCAGTTTATGAAGAGAGACGAGAGTCTGAAGAAAGGAACCAAATTCTGGCCCGAATTGTGCACTTCCGAAGCGATCAATTTTCAACTCACGGAGTGATGTGAAGCCTCCCCGTGAAGTTGGAAGGGAGTTTAGATGACTTACACACAACACTTCGAGGGATGTACTCAGACTCTCGATTGACATGGATGGTAGCCTGGGGCAGTGTGTTATTTCCATACTCCGAATAGAGGTACAGTATTCCAGCCCTTCCGGTAGACTTGATAATTCCCGACAGGAATCTATTCTTAATTCGCCAAGAGATGGGAGGCCTTGTGAAAATGGAACGCTGGTTATTTTATAGCTGTTCAAGATTACCAATGTTTCGAGGGATGTGAGACCAACGACTGTAGCATCCGGGATGTACTCTAGATTGTAACAAAAAACCAACCCCAGATATTTAAGAGAAGGTGTGAGTATTCCATCAGGTAAATATCTCAGGTCAGCACAACTGCATAGTCTCAAAAATGAAAGAGATGCGCAGCAGTTCTCCAACCCTTGTGATCGGAGAGAAAGACATGTCAACTCCGAACAACCAGTTATACTCAAACATGCAAGATTCTTGTTGTTTTGTAACATCCATTCCGCCAGACAAGTAAGCCCCCACCCCCCCCCCCCCCCCCCCCCCCCCACATGCTGCAATAAGCGCAGATAAGTGAGAGTTGTGAGTTGATTGCTTAGAATACTTGCTAATGGCGTGCCACCTTTACGCATGTCTTCTATCACCAACTTCTTGAGAGATGGAAAATGACTGGGAGCACTTGTCAGTTGCTCACAGTGAATCAAGGTCAGCTCCTCAAGGCAAGGAAACACCACCCTGCTTCCTCTCTCTGTTGGCGCTTCCTTCCATTCGATCAGGTTCTCTGCCTTCTCAATGTGCAATGTTTTCAAAGCAGGGAACAAAGGACGTGCCTCCCTACTTGATTCATTTCCACAGTCAACATAGGTGTCACCATAAATCTCAGATCCTATACGAGTTAGGTTCTCCATTCTCTTGATCTTGACACTACTAAGATAGGGTAAATGCCCAAGCACCGGGAGTTCTTCACATTTGCCGCAGCCCAATAATTCAATCTTTTTTCAAATTGCTGGCTTCCAATAACCATGATGGAAGTTTCACACCCATGAATTCATGAATCTCCAAATATTCCAAACTAGAATGTGGTCGGAGGCCTTCTAGTACATTGTTGTCATTCTCCACATTGGGGCTTGGTCTATCAAGCTTCCATCCCAGGATTAACTTCCGTATATGTTTCTTTTCTTCTAAGATTGCCTTCTGAGCTTCTTTTCCACCTCCAACATTTTCTAAGCCATAAATAGACAAGGTGTCATGCAACTGGTTTAAGCCACTCAGTTCCTCAATTCTGGGACCAGTGTCGTTGTTCACCTTGATAAAAGGCAATGACCTGAGACTAATGAACCGCCCCAATATCCCACCCGGCACTTTCATATATCTACCGAAGTAAATGTGCCGCAAGTTGAACAGATTTGCTATTTCTCTTGGAAACTCTTCAAGTTGATAAGGTATTTTCAATGTCTGCAAGTTATAAAGAAGTTTGAATGGAAGAGAAAACTGTTTTCACTTCATTAAATGGCAATTGCCCATACTTACAGTATATATACAAGTTACAAACTGCTAACCCTAGCGGAAATAGGGTCCTTTACACAATTATTGTACTAACCCCAACTCTAATCACATTAGATCTTCTAGGAACACTAGGAAACTATCTCTTTGTCCAATTACGCCCAGCTGCCTTCCCATTTCGATAGACTGCAACACAACCAGCAGATGCATCTTCATTCCTTGCTTCAATACTCCCCTTCAAGTTTGAGTGTATATTAATTACACCTAACTTGCTAAGAAGCTAGGAATTCAAACTGAACTGAACTCATCAGCTGGTTGTTTTTTCGTTCCAACATGAACAGCCCTTATTACTCCTCGCTGCATCTTCTCTCGCACCTGATAGGAGCACAAAGTGTGACATTCTTAATATGTTTATACCCTTTATTTTCCCTTTGTTAACTCTTATTTAGTTGATTTAGCTTTATATTTGTGTTTAGTGTAGAATAATTGCTTAAAGTAGAAATATGTAGGTTTGAGTGTTAAAGCACATAGTAATTTCGGAATTGAAGAATTTGGTGTTAAAATTGTGCTAAGTATTTGAAATCCTTGTTTACTCAGGATTCATGTCTTAATCAGGATTCCATCTTTCCTCGAAGCCGAGTTCATGAAGGAAAGGCCCAAACCAAGTCCAATATGGAGAAGAAGATTTAAATTCAGCAGAATCCGGATCAAATCGGGAGAATTCCTGTGCACGTCCGCCAACTTCAACGGACTCTCCAGGACAGCTCACAATGAATCAGAAAACGTGCCATATATGGATAGAAAGCTACGGGAGTCTAGTTTCCAAATCAATTGGAATCATCTCAATATCTATTTTCTAGAGGAAGTTATGACGTAATCTTCAGACGGAGGTCATTCTGCCGAAATTGAGAAGAACTAGGAATCCTAAACCAACTTGGTTTAGGCTTTGTGGCTGACTTCTCTAGGGTTTTTCCTCTATATAAAGCACGACTTCAAGGACAGAAGAGGATCATCAACCCGTGCAAATAACACCAAAGCCTTTGCCGAAACTCCATCAACCTCCAAATACCACAATCCGATCCCACCTTCAGCATTTGTCCAAAGCACGTAGCCTAGGACTCCGCTCACTCAAAGAATAGAACACGTAGGGATATTTTGAGAGTGAATTCCATCTTCTATTTTCAGATTGCTATGTGTTTGTTCTCGTTTATGTTTGTTTTAGGTTTTTGCTTAAGTATACTTCGATTCTTGTCTATGAGATAGAAGTACTTTTGAACCATGTTTTGAATTAAAGTTTTCAATTTTTAATCAATGATTTTAGGTATTATGCCGTGAGTTTAATGTCTAAATACTTTAAGATTTTCGGTGCTATATTACATTATCATGTGAAGTTGATACAAGTAGTTGATATTGCATGTGTTAATCATCCAAAGTTCGACTTTGATACACGTAGTTGATAAGTTGCATTGTCTTTGTTTTTCACCGATTTTCTACCTATGTTTGATTTGGACTTGTGCTTAAACACATCAATTCTTTATGTGATACGTAATTACATGATTAGTTTATGTGTGTGACCGATAAGTAGAGCACGTAGCCGAGCTTGTTGTGTCGCGATGTTGAATGAAACCCGTAGTCTAATTCTAAGTTGGTCTATGTCATAGGAACCACGTAGGAACTTATGTGCATATCAAATTTAGGTTGTATAATTGCTCACGGTGTAGACTTAAATGAGATTAGGAATTGTCTTCTTTATTCTTACATGGTTGTTTGGTTGAGTTTGCATGAATGTTGGTTGATCACGTGTATATATGTATAGAAGTAATTTAGGATTTATTATTCTTGTCTTTTCCGAAATCATAAAACCTTTAAACCTATATGCTTATTTCGACATTTACATTAGATTAGATGGATCTACCCTGTAGTTGGATCCCCGGTTTAGAACGATCCCTGCTTGCTTTATACTACGATTGATTTGTTGACAGGGTTAATTGATGCGTGTGCAAATACGTCTTATCAAATGGCGCCGTTGCCGGGGATCGAACCCGGGTCACCCGCGTGACAGGCGGGAATACTTACCACTATACTACAACGACGTATTTGCACACGCATCAATTAACCCTGTCAACAAATCAATCGTAGTATAAAGCAAGCAGGGATCGTTCTAAACCGGGGATCCAACTACAGGGTAGATCCATCTAATCTAATGTAAATGTCGAAATAAGCATATAGGTTTAAAGGTTTTATGATTTCGGAAAAGACAAGAATAATAAATCCTAAATTACTTCTATACATATATACACGTGATCAACCAACATTCATGCAAACTCAACCAAACAACCATGTAAGAATAAAGAAGACAATTCCTAATCTCATTTAAGTCTACACCGTGAGCAATTATACAACCTAAATTTGATATGCACATAAGTTCCTACGTGGTTCCTATGACATAGACCAACTTAGAATTAGACTACGGGTTTCATTCAACATCGCGACACAACAAGCTCGGCTACGTGCTCTACTTATCGGTCACACACATAAACTAATCATGTAATTACGTATCACATAAAGAATTGATGTGTTTAAGCACAAGTCCAAATCAAACATAGGTAGAAAATCGGTGAAAAACAAAGACAATGCAACTTATCAACTACGTGTATCAAAGTCGAACTTTGGATGATTAACACATGCAATATCAACTACTTGTATCAACTTCACATGATAATGTAATATAGCACCGAAAATCTTAAAGTATTTAGACATTAAACTCACGGCATAATACCTAAAATCATTGATTAAAAATTGAAAACTTTAATTCAAAACATGGTTCAAAAGTACTTCTATCTCATAGACAAGAATCGAAGTATACTTAAGCAAAAACCTAAAACAAACATAAACGAGAACAAACACATAGCAATCCGAAAATAGAAGATGGAATTCACTCTCAAAATATCCCTACGTGTTCTATTCTTCGAGTAAGCGGAGTCCTAGGCTACGTGCTTTGGACAAATGCTGAAGGTGGGATCGGATTGTGGTGTTTGGAGATTGATGGAGTTTCGGCAAAGGCTTTGGTGTTATTTGTACGGGTTGATGATCCTCTTCTGTCCTTGAAGTCGTGCTTTATATAGAGGAAAAACCCTAGAGAAGTCAGCCACAAAGCCTAAACCAAGTTGGTTTAGGATTCCTAGTTCTTCTCAATTTCGGCAGAATGACCTCCGTCTGAAGATTACGTCATAACTTCCTCTAGAAAATAGATATTGAGATGATTCCAATTGATTTGGAAACTAGACTCCCGTAGCTTTCTATCCATATATGGCACGTTTTCTGATTCATTGTGAGCTGTCCTGGAGAGTCCGTTGAAGTTGGCGGACGTGCACAGGAATTCTCCCGATTTGATCCGGATTCTGCTGAATTTAAATCTTCTTCTCCATATTGGACTTGGTTTGGGCCTCTCCTTCATGGACTCGGCTTCGAGGAAAGATGGAATCCTGATTAAGACATGAATCCTGAGTAAACAAGGATTTCAAATACTTAGCACAATTTTAACACCAAATTCTTCAATTCCGAAATTACTATGTGCTTTAACACTCAAACCTACATATTTCTACTTTAAGCAATTATTCTACACTAAACACAAATATAAAGCTAAATCAACTAAATAAGAGTTAACAAAGGGAAAATAAAGGGTATAAACATATTAAGAATGTCACACTTTGTGCTCCTATCAACAACCCCACACTTAACCTTTGCTAGTCCCTTAGCAAACCACTAAAACAAAAACAACACAACTAATATCGAAAATACTACAATGACTCAATCTAATGCCTTCAACGAAATTGTCTCAGAGACCTTCAAAATCATAGCATCGAGAATAGCACAAGTATCGAAATTGAAAGGTGAATTCAATGGTTAATAAACATGAGATTTCGATATAACAAGTAAGGCATGGCAGAAACAAAGGTGAAATTAAGCTCGACATGTTCCAAACAAGTTCAAATTCAACTCACAAAGGATATGCACTCCGAATTTTTTTCTCTCAAGAACATGGCATATGCTTAAAAGCTTTTCACACATAAGAGTTAAAAAGAACACAATGAATTCAAAAACCTCATGAAAGATACCAATCATATGCACAAATGAACCACAACCATAAGCTTACTCATGAAACAGACTCCACAGATCAAAGTTTACTTATCTTAAGAATCATGCGGATCTTTTAGAAAATAGGTTGGCTAGGCTCGGCGTGGAAGAATTTTCAAAGTAAAGGAATCACAAAGGTCATCCTCAAGACTTAGCAGAGCAAGAACATCCACCTTATGTCACCATACACCATCAAAGGCCAAATTTCATCATGTTGGACCCATCCTTCACTTTAAACATTGTGAAAACGAACAAAGGCTAAAGTATAACATATTGAGCCTTCAAATCACAACTCCAAATTCACAAAAACTTCATCTAGGCCGAGACACTTCTTCTCAATTCGAAACTTTTTTTTTTTTTTTTTTTTTTTTTTTTTTTTTTTTATATATATCCGAGAGCAATTTTTTTTTTTCTCTTTTTCTTTTGTATATCGGCAACAAACTTCTTAGAACAACCCCACACTTGTATTGAATCATCACCTCAAATCACCAATCAAAGATAGCTCTGCCAAGCTCGAGACAAGGTAGAGGAATTCTATACTAGGCAAGGGATAATTTAGGTGAACAAGAAAAGCATAACGTAGGCTCTAGGGGGTTTAGACTAAGGGGTCCCAAACAGGGCTCAAAATAGGGATATATGGCTATTTAGATAAAGTGGTGATAGTCCTAAGAAAAATCCACAATCCTATTCAAAATCAAAGCAAGTTATGATAAAAGTTTTGAAAGTTTCATAAGTAAGTTCTAGCAATCTCTAGTTCATTAAATCTATGGCATATAAATCGATCAAGTAGTGTATAATGAGGTCATATATATCAAAGAATAGATAGAGTAAACTCTCCAAAGAAAAGGCACATATATATGGCTCGAAAATCTCACAAAGGTTATATGAAATCAAACAAGTAAGGAACATGCTCATTCTGTACCTAAGTTTCAATGATCTCATCTACTACAAGTTCGTACAATTTCAACATATCTATTAACCATCAAATAACATATAAGCTCAAATATTCGAAATCATGCTCATCTCAATAACTAATCAATCAAAGATCGTATATTCATCCTAGACACGTTAGAAGGCACCTAAGACTTAACAAAATAAAAGCAAAACACAAAATAAAGAAACAAAGTTCATCTAAGAATCGGCAAAATTTAAAATTTAACCAAAAAAAAAATTAAAATCAAATCAAAGCATAGCAAATCAACGAGTAATGACATCCCACCCCACACTTAAAATCAACATTGTCCTCAATGTAAGAAAACTAAGAGCAAACCGAAAATAAAAGAGGAGGGATAAAGAAATTTGCAAACTCTCGTTGATGGCTCCTTCTATGGGTTGCCTCCCATGCAGCGCTTAAATGTTTAGAGTCCTTTAGCCTAGACTATCATCTCCCCTTGCCTATGCCGAAGCCTCTAAGAGAGAAACTTCCTCCACCGTTTGGTTCACCATGTTCTCCATGTAAGGCTTTAATCGATGACCATTAACCTGAAATTCAGCTCCTTTGACCATGCTTCTAATCATGACTGCACCAGAAGGAAAGACATTAGTGATAACAAAAGGTCCTATCCACCTAGAACGTAGCTTGCCTGGAAACAACCTAAGTCTAGAATTAAATAAGAGAACTTTCTGGCCAATAACAAAGTCTTTCTTTCGAATCATCCTGTCATGGAACGCCTTGGTTTTCTCTTTGTAGATCACGGCAGAATCATAGGCTTCATTCCTGATTTCTTCCAGTTCACACAACTGCAATTTCCTGTGTAATCCGGCCTCATCAATATCCATATTAAAAGTCTGAACCGCCCACCAAGCTCGATGTTCTAACTCCACAGGCAAGTGGCAAGCTTTGCCGTACACCATACGAAACGGTGACATCCCCAAGGGATTTTTGAATGCAGTCCGATATGCCCATAGTGCATCATCAAGTCGTTGGCTCCAATCCTTACGTGATGGCTTCACACTCTTTTCCAATATCCGCTTGATCTCTCGGTTACTAAGCTCCACTTGCCCACTTGTCTGGGGGTGATAAGGTGTAGCCACCTTATGCTTGATTCCATACTTCTTCATTAGAGCTTCAATTGTCCGATTGCAAAAGTGGGAACCTCCATCACTTATAACAAATTTCAGCATTCCAAACCTGGAGAAAATATTAGAGCGTAGGAAATCTGCAACAACTCGAGAATCATTAGTCCGGGTGGCTTTTGCTTCCACCCATTTAGAAACATAATCCACACATACGAGAATGTATAACTTTCCCTGAGAATTCGAAAAAGGCCCCATGAAATCAATACCCCAACAATCAAATATTTCAACATGTATAATAGGTTACATAGGCATCTCGTCCCTAGGTCCTAAATTCCCTGTCCTTTGACATCTATCACATGAAGCACAATACATATAAGCATCTCGAAAAATAGTAGGCCAAAAGAATCCACATTCTAAAACTTTTAAAGCAGTCCTACGAGAACCAAAGTGGCCTCCACAAATTTGATCATGGCAAAAACTAAGAATAGACCTATGCTCATTCTCTGGGACACACCTCCTAATAACTTGATCAACACAATGCTTCCACAAATAAGGTTCATCCCACACATAATATCTAGCTAATGCCTTAAGTCTATTTCTAGCATGATAGGACATAAAATTCAGAAATTGCTTTGTAACAAGATAATTCACAATATCGGCATACCAAGGCTCACTTACCTCACTTACCTTGCTTACCTTGAAGAGTTGCTCGTCCGGGAAACATTCTTGGATGGCCACGGGATCCGAGTCACGCACCAATCGGCTAAGGTGGTCGGCAACAACATTGTCCGATCCCTTTTTGTCCTTGATTTCCAAATCGAACTCTTGGAGAAGCAATATCCACCTAATCAATCTCGGCTTGGCATCCTTCTTTGTCAACAAATACTTCAAAGCCGCATGGTCAGTATAAACAATAACTTTAGATTGAAGTAAGTAAGAACGAAACTTATCCAAAGCAAAGATCACGGCAAGAAGTTCTTTCTCGGTGGTGGTGTAGTTTTGTTGCGCATCATTGAGCGTCCGAGAGGCATAATAAATGGCATACGGCTGCTTGTCTCTTCTCTGTCCGAGCACAGCCCCCACGGCATAGTCTGAGGCGTCACACATCAACTCGAAAGGCAAGGACCAATCCGGTGGCGCCATGATTGGTGCCGATGTCAACATGGTCTTCAACCGCTCAAAAGCTTCCTTGCATTCGGCATCAAAGTGGAAGGGCACATCCTTTTGCAACAAGGAACTCAAAGGTCGAGCTATCTTGGAGAAATCTTTGATAAATCGACGATAAAAACCTGCATGTCCAAGAAAGCTTCGAACATCCCTCACACTTGTGGGGATGGGTAAGTGACGCACAATATCTATCTTAGATTTATCAACTTCAATACCCCTATTACTAACAATATGACCGAGCACTATACCCTGATTAACCATGAAGTGACATTTTTCCCAATTAAGCACAAGATTAGTTTCCTCACATCTCCTAAGCACAAATTCTACATTTTCTAAGCATGTATCGAAATCTTCACCATAAACAGAAAAATCATCCATAAAGACTTCAATCTTAGAACCTATGAATTCAGAAAATATGTGGTACATGCATCTTTGAAACGTACCTGGAGCATTGCATAAGCCAAAAGGCATGCGGCGGTAGGCAAAAGTGCCAAAGGGACATGTGAACGTTGTCTTCTCTTGATCCTCTTCCGCAACACTTATTTGATTGTAACCACTATAACCGTCAAGAAAACAATAGAAGGAATGGCCGGCTAACCTCTCAAGCATTTGATCAATGAATGGTAATGGCATGTGATCCTTCCTTGTTGTTGCGTTGAGCCTCCTATAATCGATACACACTCGGTGGCCGGTTACGGTCCTTTGCGGCACAAGTTCGTTTTCATCGTTCTTCACCACCGTGATTCCACTCTTTTTTGGCACAACTTGAACCGGTGAAATCCATCTTGAATCCGAAATTGGGTAGATGACTCCACAATCGAGCAACTTTGTCACCTCATCCTTCACAACTTGCATCATAGGTGGATGAAGACGTCGTTGACCCTCCTTGGTCGGCTTTGCTCCATCTTCAAGCAAAATTCGGTGAACACACATTGTAGGGCTAATTCCCTTGATGTCGGCTAAGGTCCACCCTATGGCCGTCTTGTGTCGTTTCAAAACTTCGATCAATCTCTCCTCTTGCTCCTTCTCTAGTGATGATGATATGATAACCGGCAATGTTTCATTCTCTCCCAAATACACATACTTCAAATGTTCCGGAAGAACCTTGAGATCTAATTTTGGAGCTTGGACAATGGAAGGAAGAAACTTGTTAGATGGAAAGAGAATTGGACTAGGGGAGGAGTAGCATACCTCGGCAGCCACCTCAAGTGACTGCACGGTTGCAAATAAGGGCGGAGACACGGCCTCGGCAGAAACTGCAATTTTGTTCCCCATGGCATCAAATCCGATTCCTTTTGCCAAGGTGAGTGCCAAGGTGTCTTGAGCTATTGTCTCCACATATTCATCTGCAAGAGCATCCACAACATCAATAGAAAAAGAATCTCGAAAAAGTTCAGGAAGAGGATACCTCATTGCATCAAAAATATTGTAACTAATGATGTCTCCATCTATTTCAAAAGTTAGTTCCCCTGAGTAGACATCAATTTTGGTCCTGGCGGTTCTCATGAATGGTCTTCCCAACAGAATGGGAATTTCTTTGTCATCTGCATCCGCCGGTTCCATGTCAATGACATAGAAATCTGCAGGAAATGTTAAACTTGCAACCTGCACTAAAACATCCTCAACATATCCCAGAGGGATCTTGTTGGAGCGGTCAGCCAATCTAATGATAATGTTATCCTTTTTCAACTCACCTAGACCTAAATCCGCATAAAGATAAGAAGGCATAACATTAATCGAAGCACCTAGATCTAACATGATTTTATCAAAACTATGAGTACCAATGGTGCATGGAATCGAAAAACTCCCTGGATCCTTGAGCTTAGGTGGTAGTTTCCTTTGAAAAACCGCAGAGATGGTTTCATTCATTACCGCTACATCCTTCTCTCGTGGTAGCCTCTTGTTGGTGCACAACTCTTTCAAGAATTTCGCATACTTTGGATTTTGTTGAATGCACTCAAGCAATGGCATGTTTACTTCCACCTTCTTGAATAACTCAATCATTGCATGATCAGCTTCATCGTGCTTTGATTTAGCAAACCTGTTGGGGAAAGGGGCACGAGCATGGACATTAGTAGAAACTAAACCACTAGAGCTAGAGGACTTACCTTTCTCAAGCACGGCTTGAGTGGATTTCGGATCAGCAGGGACTGCAAGAGGCACGGCCTCTTGCACCTTCTTCTTGTCGGCAGGAACTGCCGCATGGTCATTCTTTCTCTCGGACTGAGGCACGGCCTCTTTGTCCGTCTGCTTCTCGGCATAGACCTCTTCAATATCTTCGTCATCTTGTAAACATATCTTCTCGGCCTCACCTTCCTTAGAAGGCTCCGACTTCTTCAACAAAGGCTCCTCAAAAATTCGACCACTCCTAGTTGTAACGATCTTGAATTGTCCGGCATTCGGGTTTGGCAAGGTTTGGCTCGGCAACTTACCACTTTCATGGATTTTACCCATGAAATCGATAACCTGTCCCATCTGCTTCTTGAGCTCCGTGATCTCTTTAGCATTAGCCTGTTGACCTGTCACTAAAGCTTGAGTTGCAGATGTTAAGTTCTGTTGCCCTTGAGCAAGGGACTTCAAGATTTCATCATAGTTAGGAGTAGAAGAACTAGCATTATTATTTGAACCTTGAACATTGGCATTATTAGGCACGAAATTAGAAGAGTTAGGGACAAAACCTTGAGGTACCTGAGGCCTCACAAACAAACCTGAAGGACGAGGTCCTTGACCTTGCATATTGGCCGGTTGAGCATTGTTGTTACTCCACCGAAAATTCGGATGATCTCTAATTCCAGGATTGTAAGTGTTCGAATATGGGTCATAACGTTCCTTCTGTTGTCCCATAAAGTTCAACTCCTCCTCACTCATAGCACTATTCGGACATGAATCTGTAGAGTGATCCGAAAGTGAGCAAATTCCACAAGCTTGGTTGCCAAGGTGCGAACCATTGAAAGCCTTGACCAAGACATCAAGCTTCCTATCCAACGTGATCATTTGATTCCGAGCTTCAATGTCATAGACGCCACCACGGCCTCCTGCCGACTTCCTTGAGTTCTTGGTGCTGAATTGACGATTGTTATCCGCCAAGTCCTCAATCAAGTTATATGCTTGCCGTCCGGTCTTGTTCATAAATGTGCATCCACATGCAGAGTCCACCATACCCTTGTTGGTGTTGTCAAGTCCCTCATAAAAAGCTTGAACTAACTCGTCCAAAGAAATTCCATGATGAGGGCACTTCCTCTGAAGTTCCTGAAACTCTTCCCATGCCTCATAGAGAGTGTCACCATCCTTTTGAGTGAAGTTCTGAATTTCCCTCCTTAGCTTCTTCGTGAGTTGCGCAGGGAAGAATTGTTTCAAGAACTTCGAGGTCATCTCATTCCAATTGGTGATGATTCCTGCAGGCAAAGAATACAACCAACGCTTAGCATCATCTTTAAGAGTAAAAGGAAATAAAAGCAGTTTTAGGCCTTCTGGAGTAAGATGATTGATGGATTGCAATCTGCAGATATCGAGAAACTCTCTAAGGTGAACATTAGGGTCCTCCATTGGTGATCCCGAGTACTTAGGCAATTGCCCAAGTAACTGAACTGGTATGGAGAAGTTGGCTTCATTAGGCACAGTGAAAGCGATGCATGAAGGTGATTCCGGGGCTGTGGGAACGAAAGCAGATTTGAGTGGTGAGTCGGTCATGTCGATGTCGGCCTTGTCTTCCTCACAATCAATTTCGGATTCGGATGAAAATGAAGATTCGGAATGGATCCGAAATGGAGAAAGAGGGTCTTGCTCTTCAAATTCCAAAGGTCCAACCGTGCTACTTGATGCTTCTTTTTGCTTCTTTCTTTGGTTTTTATAAGCACGGTCAATCTCGGGATTTAATGGAACAAGAGCTCCTTGTGAAGACGAACGAGTGAGTCGTGGTTGCATGCACGTCTAGTACCTGAAAAACCAATCGGCCAAGATCAAGTTTAGTATGCATGAGTATAAAACGAAATCACAAGCAATAAACTAGAATAAGCAAAGGAAAACAAAACAAATTCGAAAATCTAGAGAAAAATTTCGAAATAAATTAAATACAAAAATCATACATGGCACCAATCTTTTAAGATTACAAATTCATACAAGCTTATTTTTGAGTCGCTACTAAAACACTTAAATAAATAATGATTCTAGATGGTAAGACACGGTGGACGTGCGGCCTGGATATTGATGTTTCGATCACAAGCTTGAAGCGTTGTTTCTAAATGTCAATAGCTCAATCCAGAGATAGTGAACATGGTAGGACTCGTTTAGTGAGCAATGAGAACTCCATCACCGAGATGTATGTCCTCAAGGCTCTTGAGATCCAATTTTGGTCCCATGCACCAGAGTAATAGAAGGAGCGTACCAATGTACTCAGCTAGCAACAAACTTATGAACCAAACATGACTCCAAGTGTTAATAAAAGCCGCCCACAACCTCATGCAAACCCGAGGGTAAACAAGAAGGGTTAAGGCTAGAATTAACAAAAGGGATCCTACCTATTCCTGTGTAGTACAACCTACAACATTATTCATACAAGTATTAAAGTAGAAAGACAAAAATAAAACACAGTTACATCATATACAAATTTATGGTTTAACTTTACAAATATAAACATATAGACATATATACAATGCAAATTTTGACAATTAAAAAGATCGAGGATCCCGAAGGACCCCCGGCAACGGCGCCATTTGATAAGACGTATTTGCACACGCATCAATTAACCCTGTCAACAAATCAATCGTAGTATAAAGCAAGCAGGGATCGTTCTAAACCGGGGATCCAACTACAGGGTAGATCCATCTAATCTAATGTAAATGTCGAAATAAGCATATAGGTTTAAAGGTTTTATGATTTCGGAAAAGACAAGAATAATAAATCCTAAATTACTTCTATACATATATACACGTGATCAACCAACATTCATGCAAACTCAACCAAACAACCATGTAAGAATAAAGAAGACAATTCCTAATCTCATTTAAGTCTACACCGTGAGCAATTATACAACCTAAATTTGATATGCACATAAGTTCCTACGTGGTTCCTATGACATAGACCAACTTAGAATTAGACTACGGGTTTCATTCAACATCGCGACACAACAAGCTCGGCTACGTGCTCTACTTATCGGTCACACACATAAACTAATCATGGAATTACGTATCACATAAAGAATTGATGTGTTTAAGCACAAGTCCAAATCAAACATAGGTAGAAAATCGGTGAAAAACAAAGACAATGCAACTTATCAACTACGTGTATCAAAGTCGAACTTTGGATGATTAACACATGCAATATCAACTACTTGTATCAACTTCACATGATAATGTAATATAGCACCGAAAATCTTAAAGTATTTAGACATTAAACTCACGGCATAATACCTAAAATCATTGATTAAAAATTGAAAACTTTAATTCAAAACATGGTTCAAAAGTACTTCTATCTCATAGACAAGAATCGAAGTATACTTAAGCAAAAACCTAAAACAAACATAAACGAGAACAAACACATAGCAATCCGAAAATAGAAGATGGAATTCACTCTCAAAATATCCCTACGTGTTCTATTCTTCGAGTAAGCGGAGTCCTAGGCTACGTGCTTTGGACAAATGCTGAAGGTGGGATCGGATTGTGGTATTTGGAGGTTGATGGAGTTTCGGCAAAGGCTTTGGTGTTATTTGCACGGGTTGATGATCCTCTTCTGTCCTTGAAGTCGTGCTTTATATAGAGGAAAAACCCTAGAGAAGTCAGCCACAAAGCCTAAACCAAGTTGGTTTAGGATTCCTAGTTCTTCTCAATTTCGGCAGAATGACCTCCGTCTGAAGATTACGTCATAACTTCCTCTAGAAAATAGATATTGAGATGATTCCAATTGATTTGGAAACTAGACTCCCGTAGCTTTCTATCCATATATGGCACGTTTTCTGATTCATTGTGAGCTGTCCTGGAGAGTCCGTTGAAGTTGGCGGACGTGCACAGGAATTCTCCCGATTTGATCCGGATTCTGCTGAATTTAAATCTTCTTCTCCATATTGGACTTGGTTTGGGCCTCTCCTTCATGGACTCGGCTTCGAGGAAAGATGGAATCCTGATTAAGACATGAATCCTGAGTAAACAAGGATTTCAAATACTTAGCACAATTTTAACACCAAATTCTTCAATTCCGAAATTACTATGTGCTTTAACACTCAAACCTACATATTTCTACTTTAAGCAATTATTCTACACTAAACACAAATATAAAGCTAAATCAACTAAATAAGAGTTAACAAAGGGAAAATAAAGGGTATAAACATATTAAGAATGTCACACTTTGTGCTCCTATCAGCACCACATGGCAATCTATTTCAATATGCTTTGTCCTTTCATGAAACACTGGATTGCTTGCAATGTGAATGACAGCTTGATTGTCACAAAACAACCTTGTTGGTTGCAACTGCTTGGCACCCAAATCTTTTAGAATGTTTCGAAGCCATGTAACTTCACAACATGTAGATGCCATTGATCTATACTCAGCTTCTGCACTTGAACGAGAAACTGTGCTTTGCTTCTTGGTTCTCCATGAAATTGGGGCTTGCCCCAACATTATACAATAGCCGGTTATGGACCTTCTAGTGTCTTTACATCTTGCCTAATCAGCATCACAAAATGCTGTTAACTCAAGTTTTCCATTGGATGACAGAAATATACCTTGTCCAGGTGTGTTCTTGATGTACCTGAGAACTTGATGTGCTGCATTGAGGTGAAGCTGTGTTGGTTTGTGCATGAATTGACTCAGAATATGAACTGCATAAACTAAATCCGGCCTTGTAATTGTCAAATAGATCATTCTACCAACAAGTCTGCGGTACTGAGAGGGATCTGCTAGCAACTCTCCCCCTGTTTGCGTAAGAGCCAAGTTATGATCAACAGGAAACCTGGACGACTTGGAAGCTAAGAACCCTGTATCCTCCAGAATCTCAAGTGCATACTTTCTTTGTGAGAGAGCAATACCTGCCTTTGATCGAGCCACTTCAATACCCAAAAAATACTTAAGTTGGCCGAGATCCTTGAGCTTGAATTGTTGTGCAAAAATCTCTTTTGTTGCCGTGATATCTGACAAGTTGTTTCCTGCAAGTATAACGTCATCTACATACACAAGTAATGTCGTGAACTTGCTTGCATGGTTTTGGACGAACAACGAGTAATCAGACCAACTTTATGTAAAACCAGCTTGCCGAAGAGCTAGAGAAAGTTTGATGAACCATTGACGAGAAGCTTGCTTGAAGCCATACAAACTTTTGTGCAATTTACATACTCGATTCTCCCCTTTTCGTACGAAACCTGGAGGGAGCTGCATGTAGACCTCCTCGGTAAGATATCCATTCAAGAAGGCATTGTTGACATCTAATTGGTGAAGATGCCAACCCTTCAAAGCTGCTAAACTGAGAAGTACCCGAACTGTGGTTAATTTGGCTACATGAGCAAATGTTTCTCTGTAGTCTATCCCCTCAACCTGACTGTACCCTTTAGCAACAAGCCGTGCCTTGTATCATTCAATGGTTCCATCCGGTTTGAGCTTGATCTTGTAAACCCATTTACAACCAATAGGGCGCTTGTTGGAAGGTAACAGAACAAGGCTCTAAGTTTTATTCTGCTGTAAAGCATCTATCTCTTGTTTCATGGCCTCTCGCCACTCAGGATGTTGAACTGCCTGTGTATATGTGGAGGGCTCCTTATGGAGTGTGAGATTAACTGTAAAGGCTCGATGAGCAGGAGATAGGTGAGTGTATGATAAAACTTGGGAAAGAGAATGATGAGGCATACCTGTGCTCGGAGATGATGGAGGAAGAGTCCGAGAAGGAAGTGCTGCCTCAACATGGTAGTCATGTAGGAAGCCCGGAGGCTTTGTTGGACGAGTAGAACGACGCGGAGGAGTGACAGACGGTGTGGAAGAATCCGCGGACAAGGGAGGAGCTAAAAGTGGATCGGTGAGTAAGCCTATGTTTTGGACAGCTTCGAAATTTGGTTCAGAATTGGCAAGATGGACTGCTTCAGACTCTGTGTGTGTTTCAGATGTTTCGGACTCTGGGTGTGTTTCAGATGAAGGTGGAACATAAGAGGATGGAAGCTGTTCAATGTGCGAAGAAATAGGAGTTGGATTGTGCAAAACTCTATCACGGTGAGAATCATTGGCAATCTCGGAAATCCTAGGTTGACTAGGATTCTGACCGATGGAAACCCTAGTTGATTGAGGATTCATGTTCGAAAAAGTAGGTGAAAGATGAGAATTTTCGGCTGAAACTCTAATGCTTTGAGGATTTTCAGATTGATAAGGGAAAACATCCTCATAAAACAACACATCCCGAGAAACGAAAACTCTTTCGGAATCTAAATCAAAAACCTTGTATCCTTTTTGGCCTTGAGGATAGCCGATAAACATACACTTGACTGCACGAGGATCAAACTTAGTAGACTTGCTAGGATGAGTTGAAGCAAAACAAAGACAACCAAACACTTTAAGGTGATCATAACTTGGTGCCTTGTGAAATAGTCTTTCGAAAAGGCTTTTGTTTTGAAACATTGGTGTGGGAGTACGATTGATTAAGTATGCTGAAACAAGAATAGCATCACCCCAAAATGGTTTTGGTAGGTTGGCTTGAAATAACAATGCCCTAGCCATATTAAGAAGATGCCGATGTTTGCGTTCAACAACACCATTTTGTTGAGGTGTGTTGACGCAACTAGTTTGATGAATAATGCCCTTAGATGCATAAAGAGTAGGAAGCTTGAACTCAGGGCCATTATCACTTCGGACAATTTTCACTTTGGTAACAAACTGATTTTTGACAAGATGAATAAAATTGACTAGGAGATTTCTAGCTTCAAATTTCTGAACCATCAAATACGTCCAAACACATCAAGTAAAATCATCAACAATGGTGAGAAAATATCTAGCTCCCGTGATTGAAGGTTCTTGATACCCACCCCAAATATCAACATGAATTAAACCAAAAGCAACTTTACTGGAAATTGTACTCAAAGGAAAAGAAGTTCGAGTATGTTTAGCCAAAGGACAAATCGAACACTTGCTTGTGTAACAAGTCTTATTGGAAAGAAAGGGAAACAATGGAAAAACCCCAGAAGATGGATGACCTAAACGTTGGTGCCAAAGCTTGGAAGACTGACTTTCTATCGAATTGCATTTGACCTGCTGAGCTTGGTTGAGGCAGTAAAGTCCTTCCTTCTCAATGCCCATCCCAATCATCTTTCCCTAGCGTAGGTCCTGTATGAAACAAAGTTGTTTGAGAAATACTATCACTCAAAAGGAATCACGAACAAGTTTGCTCACAGAAATCAAATTGAGGTAAAATGATGGAACACAAAGGACATTATGTAGTGTGAATTGAGGAGAGAAGGCCACTGTCCCTATTTGTGATACTCGAGTTATGTCACCATTAGGCAGTCTCACATATCTTGGTTGTGACGGGTAGGATTTGGTAAACAAACTAGGGTTGCATATGATGTGGTCACTAGCTCCGCTATCTAGTATCCATACACTCTTTTGATTACCAAACGAAACTTGGAATGCTTTACCTGACATCTCATCATGAGAGGAAACATTACCGACTTGGTTCACGTTGGTTGATTTGTTCTTGTTTAACATCTCGACAAGTTGTTTGCATTCCTCTTTGGAGAAAGGAAAATCTCCAAATGCAACAGCCGTGTAGTTGTTTCGGTTCCCTTCTTCTGCAGATTTACGTTTTCGGCAATGATCATAGTCATGACCCTTCCAATTGCAATAAGTGCACTTGAGGTGCTGCCTGCAATTCTTGGTTGCATGGCCCCTGTCGCACTTTTCACACAGAGAGTCACTATTTTTCTGCTCACTTTCACGGGCAGTTTGTTTTTGCACGGTGAAAGCAGCCGCTTCGGGCTGTGAAACTGCTTTGCTGTTGTTGCTTGCCGCAACCTGCTTCTCATGGCGGAGTGTCATTGAGTACACTTTGTTCACGCTAGGCAGAGGGTCGAGAGATACAATGTTACCTCGAAGAGTATCATAGTTTGCATTGAGTCCCATGATGAACTGCATAGTCTTTAAGTTCTTTATGTACTCTCCAACTTTGGCTCCTTCGGCACAGTTGCATGCTTGGAGGTCACATATGGTGTCTCTTTCGTCCCATAGGCTTTTGAGTTTGGTGAAGAACATGGTGACTGTATCAGAACCCTGAGTGCAAGCATGAATAGAGTTCTCAACGTTAAAAAGCTGAACCGTATTGGTCTGACCGAACCTTTCTTGAAGATCAAGCCAAACATCACGAGATGTCTTGGAGTTCTTGACGCTGCCAGAGAGTGCCTTTGACATGGAAGCTATGAGCCACGTCTTAACAAGTGTGTCACATCGTTCCCATTGTTGTTGTTCCTCAGGATTGACAAGAGGTTTAGTTTGAGTACCGAGGACAAAACCAAGTTTGTTCTTGATTTTGAGGGCCATACTCATGTTTGATGTCCATTCATTGAAGTTGTCCTCCATCAACAGCTGAGCTACGAGTACGGCTCCTGGTTGATCTGAATGGTGCAAATAAAGAACATGATTGGAGTTCTCCCAAGGTTCTGGTGTGCGCGACGATGAGTGCGATTTGGTGCTCTTCACGTCTTCGTCACCTACTGCCATGGTAGAGGTTTGATTGAGTTTTGGTGGTTAGGGTTAAGGTCTCGGATCATTTGTGTGCTACTGATACCATAAAGAAGTTTGAATGGAAGAGAAAACTGTTTTCACTTCATTACATGGCAATTGCCGATACTTACAGTATATATACAAGTTACAAACTGCTAACCTTAGCGGAAATAGGGTTCTTTACACAATTACTGTACTAACCCCAACTCTAATCACATTAGATCTACTAGGAACACTAGGAAACTATCTCTTTGTCCAATTACGCTCAGATGCCTTCCCATTTCGATAGACTGCAACACAACCAGCAGATGCATCTTCATTCCTTGCTTCAATAGAAACTCTTCAAGTTGATAAGGTATTTTCAATGTCTGCAAGTTATAAAGCTGACCAACTGATTTGGGAAATGTTTTGATTTTTGTTTTCAAAACATTCAAATACCTCAAGTGTTTCAACTTCCCAATCGAAATTGGCAACTCCATAATGTCTGCCTTGTATAAATTTAAGACACGTAAAGATTTGTAATTCAATAAGTTGCTCTCAAGGGCTTCACCATTTGAAAAAAGTGATGAGCTCGAGTTCCCTCGTTTTGAAACACGTTCTGCAAGATCACGCACAAGATCGTGCATTTTGCATTTGGTAACATTACCACCATAATCCTTTGTAATGTCTTGAAAAAAAGACTTCCCCAATAGAATATTAAAATATTCATTACCTCTCTCCTCCATCTCTAGGCTTTTGCCAGAATAAGGATGAAGCCATCCTTGAGCCATCCAAAGTTGGATCAAGTCATCCTTTTCCATAACAAAATCTTTGATGAACATCGAGCAATATGCAAAACATAGTTTCAGAGATGGAGGTTTCAGTTCATCAAAACTCAACTTTAGAATCGAAATGATTCTATTTTCTGCTTCTGGTGAATCCCATATTTTACTATTTACAATAGACTGCCATTCCTCACTTGTTTTAGAGCGCAATACATCTCCCAGAACCTATTACCAATAGATCATGTGCATGTAAAATTTATATTAGAGTAGCGTACAACACAAGCTATAACATACAAATTTCATACCAGAAGGAAAAATATATAGTGTATAAATACTTAACACACAATTTATGCAAGCCAATTGACTTCTACTAAAAAAATAAAATTAAAACGATGGAGGTTGACTACACCGTCTTAAATTCCATCTTTTGTTGTGAACTTTTACTTGATAGAAGTAGCTTTCACATTTAAAATACAATGGATCTAGGGTTCAACAATTTTTTTTTCTCTCGTCTGGTTGTGCCGCGGTCTTTGGCCGTACCGACGTCTGATGGGTGTGGTGGGATGGGATTTCATTATTGATTGACGTGGTTCGGGCTTGCAAGACGAGAACGGAGAGATCTTTTATCAGCCTATATCAATTCGGGGCGATGACGTACTACATCGTTGTTCGGCCATGGATTATTGAAAGTGGATCGATTCATTTCTTTGTTGGGTTTGGTCGCGACTGCACCTGTCAGAGGGCCGGTCTTACACGATGGGATTCGAATCAGATTATTGATTGAGTTTTTCCATGTCCGATTATGTTTTAAGGGTTTCTGGATATGCTTTAAGGGTTTAAGCAATATGGCAAGGTTCAGTGCCAAAGGTTGTAGCAATGGCGATAATGGTGGTGCAATGCAAGGACGACTTGGATAGTGAGAAGATTGGTTGAGATCCTGATCTAGCCTCTTGTGTTTTCGGCTTCAGTCATGGGCCTGAGGCCTAGGCTCTTGTTGGGCCTAGGTTTAGGTTTTTTTTTTTAACTCCTTTTAGTTAGAATATTGCTTTGGTTTCGATTTGGTTAGGGTCGTCCCTCCTCTTTGAGCGAGGGTTTAGGGGTTTGGTAGGTTTAGTGTCTTGAGTCGTGTTGGTGTGCCATGGTTTGGCGTTATGTTTAGGGATTATCGATCTTAATATCAATGTTTTTTTTTTGTCAATGTAATTGGGAGATTGGCTTTACATATATATTGACAGTTTTAATATATAATGTTGGAATGAGTTGTTTCTCCTTAAAGTTGACTGTAAGAATGTATCAAGGCTTCGATTTGGAATAGGTTGGGTCACGGTTTAAAAATGTCACCATATTAAGTAAGGGCAATTGGTTTGCAGTTTGTATTTGTGTTTTTGTGTATTGTTTTTTAGAGAGAGCCCATTCTGTTAGGGTTCGAGCCCCTTTATATAGTAGTTCGACTTGCGGCAGAATAAAAGTATAATTAGAATCCAAGTCGGACTCTGAAACCCTATTCGCACAAGGACACTGCTCCGTCCATGCGAACCAACCATCTTGTGACACATGTCCAATTCGCACACTTCATTCCGCGCCGCCAACTGTAGAGTCCTATGCGGACTGAAATCCATCCCGCGGGCTGTCACAGGAGGCTATCTCGCGTGCTACTGAAGCTCGCTTCCAATTCGCAGGCTATTGCAGCTCGCGGGCTTTGGAAGGGCTTTTTATATTTAATGGGCCACAGGGATTGGCCCGAAGCATGTCAAAGACTTGTAAAAGTCTTCAACGTTTGTCGTGGTGCACGCAGACTCCGCATGTTGCTTCCTCGCGAAGTCTTCTACGCGAGCCAGTTCGCCAGTGCCTCGCCTCACCTACGCGGAGAGTCAATCTCGCCTCGCCTCGCGGAGTGTCAACCTCGCCTCGCCTACGCGAAGTGTTGAATAGTAATTCCGCGCAAAGTCATTCCGCGCACGAGCTAACTGTTCCACGCGAATTGTGTAGTCCGCCTATTTCCATTCCGCGCGCGAGCTATGTGTTCCAGTTCGCATGTAGTTCGTTCCGCGCGAAGTCTAACTTGGCTCGCGTGGTCTCACTGGCGGGCAATCACTTGTAAACTTAGAGAAACTCCATCTCGCTGGTATGACATGGTCCAAGAAATAATTAATATTTACATAGACATTTACTGTCCAGTGAAATATTAATTTAGGCGTAAACAGTGGGTTTGTCCTAATTCGGAAGTTTTGGGGTGGCGCGTGGGGCTCACTCGCCGCCACCTGTGGCGGCGCGTCTGGCTGAGTTGTGGCCTTAGTGTCCTGTGGTTAGCTAGTCCTTGCTGCTGTGAGATTGTTGAGAGGTAGTATGGCTAGGTTTTGAGCAAGGTTTGCATGTTAGGACTTAGGTTTATTTGTTTTGGCTTGGTGGAGTTTGAGTTTAGGTTTTGAAGATTTGAGGCAGCTCTATCGTGTTGTTGAGTTTAACGACTTTGAGAAGTTGTCCTCCCTTGAGCTAAGGGTTAGTTTAAGGGTATTGTGTTATCCTTCAGTATTTTGGTTTCTAAGGTTTTTAATTGTGTGATTTTAGGTGATTTGTGATTTTGTGATTGGCTTGCCTTCGTTGTGTTGGGGGGTTTTGCAGCGGGATTTCTAGGTGAGTAAATCTCACCAAGGTTCATTTTAGGACCAAATCTTATTATGATCATTTGTTGATAAAATTAATAGTATACTATTATTTGTTTTAAAATATATGAGCTTGATTACTAACAGCTCATAGGTAAGATAAAACAAGCTTTTCTTATATGTTTATTTATGAGGTTCTTGTGATCATAATTCTATTGATTATTGATAAGTTATTCTTGTGGAATAATATATATTGTTCATATAATTATATCCTTGTGAAGGATATACTCTTATGATGTGATCTTGTGTTGTTGATGTTGATGTTGTGATTGTTGGATAAATAGCCAAACCGGGTTCCAAGCCTTTAATCGGGTGATTGGTTACGGTTAAGATGCTATTTATTATTTTGTGTTTTGATATTGGACAGTCAAACCGGGTTCCAAGCCTTTAGCCGGGTGATTAGTTACGGTTAGGAATAGAGTTCTAGTCCATCTGTTAGTGTAGGTCATGGGAGATACTTTATGGTATCTGGGACCTATGGGTACACAATTTGTTGTTGTAGGCCATGAGAGGTATTTATTAAATATCTGGGACTCATGAGTACATTTCTTTGTTAATACGTTGGATTTGTGGTTTTTAATTATTGATCAAATCTCTCTTGTGGAATGTTGGATGTGATAAATGTTGTATTATTTTTTAGTTTACTCATACGGGCTTTTTAGCTTACCGGGTTTGTTATTTTACAATCCTGGTGCACCAATTATTGGTGTAGGGGTTAGACCTGCAGGTGAGGATCAGCAAGGTTGAGGCGGAGGCTTAGTGGCAGGGTTCTTTTGGTTTTTGCTGTACTCTGTATAGTTTTGTTAATTGGGTAGACAGTATTAAACTCTTTAGATTGTTCTCATGTTTTTTGTGCTGCAAGTTTATGTAAACAAGGAAGTGTAATATTTAACTCAGTGATGGGTTGTATGATATTACTTTTCCGCTACTGAGTTCTAGTTGTTTGGATTTGTTATTGAAACAGGTTGGGATATTTATATTTTAAGTTAGATCATGCCAAAATTTTTGAAAATTATCTTTCGAAAATTGGGGTGTGACAGTTTGGTATCAGAGCGTAGGTTTACATATTTGGTGATAATCAATACTTCGGAGTGATGACCCGACTGTAGCGGATCACCATCATAAGCTCTTCGGTATTGATATGTCATTGGGTATGTGAAAGGTTAGGTGTCGCCTCTAGGTCATTAGGATGTCAGAGTAGAGAATACTCTGTTAGTGGGATTTCGAATCTTGTGTTCCATCTTGAGTTAGTACCTTGGTTAAGAATTGTTGTAGAGGTAGGGCTCCACCTGTGGATATCTCTTTGAGGAGGAGGTGGTGTTGGAGATGCCGGTGCCAGTTGTAGTAGATGATGGTCTACGTCTGGCCAGGCTGGCTCAGGGTATCATTAGGTTAGGAGCGCCTTCCTTTCTGGGAGGTACAGACTACCTTGTGGCTGATCATTGGATAGAGAGCATGATAGGAGCATAAAATGAGACATTCTTAATGTGTTATTACCTCCATTTGTACTTTGATTATCTCTTATTGTTGTAGAATAGAGTCATAATGTAGAGTCGAAAGTTTTTGGTAGAGTTATGCGTAAAACGTGTTAAACATAGATGATTGATATAGAAAATTGTCAAAAGCTGATTTGTGGAGTCTTAGAGATGTTCTTATGATTCTATAAAGCTTTTACATTGTCACAAATTGATTTAACTTCTCTGATACTTAGGTGACATGTAGAAGAGTGCCGAGAGGAGTGTTCTTGATGGACCTAGGGAAGCAAAGCAGCTGATCCACGAAGCCTAGTCCATGAAGGAGAGGTCCAAACCAAGTCCAATATGGAGAAGAAGATCTAAATTCGGCAGAATTTCAAGAATATCCAAGCTTTGAAAATCCGAATTAAATCGGGAGAATTCCTGTGCACGTCTGTCAACTTCAACGGACTCTCCAGGACAGCTCACAATGAATAAGAAAACGTGCTAAATATGGATAGAAAGCTACAGGAGTCTAGTTTCCAAATCAATTGGAATCACCTCAATATCTGTTTTCTAGAGGGAGTTATGACGTAATCATTAGACGGAGGTCATTTTGCCGAAATTGAGAAGAACTAGGAATCCTAAACCAACTTGGTTTAGGCTTTGTGGCCGACTTCTCTAGGGTTTTTCCTCTATATAAAGCACGACTTCAAGGACAAAAAGGAAGATCACTACTCTTGCAATTACATAGCCGAAATTCTACCAAACCCTATACAGAAAATTACTTAGCCGATCCATCCACCACAAACCACAAGAATCACTCCATCCTTCCACCGATTTTCCCCACACTTGCCGAATCTTCAGAGGTTGTAAAAGTGTGATTTTCTCATGGCTTCTTGTATTATTTTCTGTTTAGTTTCGAATTCTATTGTAATATACTTTTCGATTTTGGTTTTATTTATCAAACATGGTTTTCGGATTTCTTTGTGATCTTTGATTGTTCTATGTTTTGATTTGTAACTTCTTGAATATATGATGATTTCATGATTTAGGTTTTGGGGCAGTAGCATGTTCTTATGTGTTTTTGATTTCTAATTGATTAATTGTCATGAATTCGTGCATCTAAATCAATCCTTGAGGCTGCCTCGGCCATGGTTGTCCTTAAGGTGCGGTTTCATCTACCATAATAATTTTGGATCGATTCATACGCAAAGTTGTCTTGGTCTTTGTTATTAACTTAGGGCGGATTTAATTCTGATAATTTGCATGCTAATAGGATGAGTGACGCCATGCCTTAGATCATGTTTCTGATTGACTCGTGTGCTAAAGTGTTTTCTTGTTTAATCTCTACGCAACGTGTCTTTAAATGAGTTAGCATTCATGTTTAGGATCAAGCGCAAAGATGGTTCTAAATACCTGAGGAGTCTTAACGATTAGATAACCGCAAAGGCTCTAATTAGAATCGAAATTGGTTAGAGTCAAGGACAATTTGAACGTTGCTGCCCGGCCTTGCATGAAATTGTTATGTGTTCTAGATAGTTTTTCGTGTTACGTGTTGCATGAGTATGTTGATCACTTGTATATAATAGTCTTAGGTTTAATTTTCAGTAGGTAATACGTTAGAATTAATCAATCTTAAACCCCCAATATTTTGATGTATATATGTGAATACTTGTTTATAAGTTGTTTGGTTTCTCTTCTTTCGATCGCCCTTTGGTTTCCCCGGCTAGAACGATCCCTACTTGTCCATATTACTACGATTGCAGGGTAATTAAATTGAAGTTGTTTGACCCCGGTTACGCGACACGTCAGAGCATCGAGATATACTTCACCATGATCACGTGTACGGAGATTGAGAAGATGCGTATTGCCACGTTTCTTCTCAAGGATGAGGCACGGGTATGGTGGAGCGGGGTAGAGAGAGCTAGAGATGTGACCGCCTTGACTTGGGAGGGGTTTGTTCAGCTCTTTCGGGAGAAGTATTTTCCTGACACTGTGAGGGAACAGTTGGAGCTTGAGTTCATAGCTCTAGTGCAGGGCTTGATGAGTGTCAGGGATTATGAGGCTCGGTTTTCTCAGCTGTATTGTTTTGCTAGAGAGATGGATGCAGTAGATTTGTCACGGAAGTTCATGCGGGTTTTGAGGCATGAGCTCCGGAAGGCTATGATTTCCCACCGATTTGCTACTCTAGTAGAAGCGGTTGAGAGTGCCCTTGTAGTTCAGCAGGAAGAGGCCATGCATGAGATTGAGAGGCAGAGAGATGTTCAAGGGAAGGGCAAGACCCTGGCAGGGAGTAGCAGTTCAGGGGACCACATAGGTGGTTATGGGAAGAGGCAGCGGTTTCATCTGCTGGCTCCAGCTAGAGCAACAGCTATACCTATTAGGGCTACACCTATTAGGAAGGCAGCACCTTTGAAGTGTTTTAATTGTGGTGAGCTGGGCCACTACTCTTCGGCATGTAAGAAGCCCAGGAGACAGGGATGCTTCACTTGTGAGTAAGCAGGCCATTTTGCTAGGGATTGCACCCGACCTCAGGCTGGAGGGCAGGGTAGTCAGCAGAGGTCGTTACTTCCAGCACCAGCCAGAGTGTATGCCATTGGTCAGCGTGGTGCAGGAGTGGAAGGTACCATTCTTGTTTATGATCTGCTTGCTACAATTTTGTTTGATACGGGGGCAACCCATTCCTTCATATCTAGCTCGGTGGTGAGGGAATTAGGCTTAACTCCGACACCGCTTATTAGATCATTGTGTGTTTTATCGCCTCTCGGTGTTTCTATCGAGCTTGGCACTTTGTGTGGTACTTGCCCTTTAGTGATTAGTGGGAGAGAATTCCTTGCATCTCTAATTGTGATTCCAGACCGCTCCTATGATTTGATTTTGGGAGTGGATTGGCTAAGGCCAAACCATGCTGTGATTGACTGTTTTGATATGGTGGTGTCATTTCACGTTCCTGGACAGCAGAGCTTTCGCTATCGTTGTCATAGGTCGAACACGGACATGTGGGAATGAGTGTTAGCTCACATAGAGGCTACAGGTAGTACCGTGGGTATTGCGGATATTGCAGTAGTCTCTGAGTTTAGTGATGTGTTTCAGGAGATTCCAGGGTTACCTCCTAAGAGGGTAGTAGAGTTTGCTATAGATGTGGTACAAGGTACTTCACCAGTATCAAATACTTCTTATCAGATGGGGAGAACTGAACTTCAAGAGTTGAAGGTTCAGATTGAGGGTCTTCTCGAGTAGGGATTCATTATACCTAGCACCTCGCCTTGGGGTGCACCAGTGTTGTTTGTGAGGGATGTAGACATATAAAATTTAACGATAATAATAATTGTTGAATAATTCAAGCAACACGTAGACCTGACAAATTACATACATGGCTCATCAGTCGACAAAGTTGGAAAGCCGTCAGAAATGACACGTGGCAACGTGAGAATGGTCGGCTAACAATAAAACCTTAAATCCCGATCAAAATCAATTATTAAGTGTCGATTGATGATCAGATCTCGATTAAATTAAATTAATCGGACATACCCAAAATAATTGGGTTTATAAGTGATGGCTCGCCAGAAGTCAGGCGAGCTAGATAGCGGACTCCGCCTAGAGGTATACGTGAAATGACTTCGCGCGCGTAGATATACGTGAAGGTGAGGCAAAATGGCTCCGCGTAGGAGACTTCGCGAAGGAGCTAGACAGCAGAGTTCGCATGCATGCGGAGATGTACGTTTTCGTTGAGTCGTAGGTTCTTTGTCCGCGAGGTGGCACTAGAATTCCCCTCTTGCTTGGAAGTCAAGATTCCACGCACCTTCCTTTCATATCCGCGAGGTGGCCCGCCCTTTACTGAGGATCCTGATCAAAGCAGGATATTCAATCCAAATCAATTATACCTTATTGGGCATATCTAAATCTTAAGATTGATTGTTTTGATTATTTTAAAATTGGCAAGTAAATCAATCAGTCAAGATTCATTGATTCGATTAAGGAAATATCATTGATTCAGTATCTTCATTACTTGCCAAAAGCGAAGGCATGTTAACACTATAAATACCCCCTCTCATACCAAGAGGAGGAGACGAAGGAGGAAGCGGACCAAGGAGGCAAATGAGGACGCGAACCAAAGGAGCAGCGAACCAGAGAGAGAGAAAACTCACTCCCAAGAGCTCAGAAGTCTCCCAAAGCCCTTGAAGAATCATCAAGCTGCCAAATAGCCGATTCTTCATCAACCTCAAGTCTAGAAGTTATCAAACCCTTGAAGAATCATCAAGCTGCCAAATAGCCGATTCTTCATCATCCTCAAGTCTAGAAGTTATCAAACCCCGAAGAGTCATCAAGCTGCCAAATAGCCGACATCTTCACCAACTCCTAGACAAAGAACAAACCACCACGTGAAACCGCTCGTGGATCAAACCCAATCAACATCAAGCCTCCACGGCCCTTGATCAACCATCGTCTTCAACAAACTCGTGGAGAATCAACAAGCACCAAACACACGTGCCGATTCATCCCTTGTCAAAGTCGAAGAACACGCACCACGTGACACTTCTCGTGGCCTAAATCTGATCAAGAACAAGCCTCTACGGCCCTTGGTCAATCAACTTCTACAAATCGTCAACACGACAAGAAGTCCAAACTACAACAATTCGATTCAAGATTAAGTGCTCGTCACTTTTGGATCAAATCGATGTCGAAGATCGAATCAGAGGAAATTCTTGTAAAAGAATACCAACAGAGATTGTAACCTGCAAATTCATCAATACAAATATTTTATCTTGTACACGTGTTTTTCTGTTATTTGTTACAGGATTATTTCGTGTTTACAAAATTGGCACGCCCAGTGGGACCATCTCTGCCTCTCATCTCCTCCTTCGACAATCTCACCGTCCTCATCACATGGCTTCAAAGATGGTGCAAATCAAATCGAAAAACAAGACCAACAAGGTAGCTACTCTGAAAAGCAGTAGAAACCTTAGCGGTCATGTTGCTCATAGTGAGTCATTTCAACTCACAACATCCGACCTTTATTCCTCAAAACAGTTTCAGCCGATCGACGCTTGGACAACAATGGGGGCAAACCTCATGAAGCAAAGACATTCAACATCGTCAGGCAACTCGAGGAAAAATTCTCCTTCGCCCATAACCAAAGTTCATTCGAAGATATGTCCACACTTGGAATTGCCTCTTGACAATCAAATTGACGCGATTCTAGAAGATGACTCTTGCGCCATGCAAGTCATGGTGATAGCAGTGATCAACGCGGAAGAACAAGCGGCCCAAATAGCCCAGTTGATTGAAGCGGTGAAGAACCTCCAAAAGACCATTGAAGAGAAGGATGTAGAAATTGCATCGCTCATGGAGAAGCTGGAAGTTCACCATGACAATGACTTGGAGAATAACCTTCATGGTGATAAGAAGGACATGTATGGTGGATCATCTTCCGAGCAAAAAGGGGAATCAAATTCCATCCTAGCTTCATTGTCAGTTCAACAGCTTCAAGACATGATTGCCAAGACAATCAGAGCTCAATATGGTGGTTCGTCTCGAGATACACTGACGTATTCCAAGCCTTACACCAAGCGACTAGACAATTTGAGAATGCCAACTGGTTACCAACCTCCTAATTTTCAACAATTTAATGGCAAAGGTAACCCCAAGCAACACATCGTACATTTCATCGAAACATGCAATAGCGCTGGCACCGATGGTGATCATCTTGTGAAGCAATTTGTTCGCTCACTCCAAGGTACAGTGTTTGAATGGTTTACAGATTTGGAGCCTGAATCCATTGACAGCTGGGAGCAAATGGAAAAGGAGTTCTTGAACCACTTCTTCAGCACACGTCGCATGGTGAGTATGTTAGAGCTCACCAACACCAAACAACAAAACGGCGAGCCTGTTGTAGAGTTCATCAATCGTTGGTGTACACTAAGTCTCAACTGCAAAGACCGGCTCACAGAATTTTCAGCAGTCGAGATGTGTATCCAAGGCATGCATTGGGATTTGTTGTACATTCTTCAACTGATAAAGCCTCGCACCTTTGAAGAACTTGCTACTCGAGCTCATGACATGGAACTCAGTTTGGCTAGTCATGGCCAAAGAAAATGTGACATCATGGAAAAATCAAGAGTCTTTGGCAGTCAGCACAACTCCTGCAAGGGTCATGAAACGAGTCAAATCAAATGATCAAAAAAAGTTTCAGTCAACTCAAGATCAAGCAAGGAGGAAAACTCTAAAAGACTTGGAAGCTAAAAGTTACCCTTTTCCAGATTCCAATGTTGCTGAGATGTTGGAAAACTTGCTTGAAAAAGAAGTAATCAAATTGCCATACTGCAAGCGTCCAGAAGAGATGCATCGCATCAATAATCCAAAATACTGCAAATACCACCATGTCATCGGTCATCCGGTGGAGAAGTACTTCGTTTTGAAAGACCTCGTCATGAAGCTCGCACAGCAAGGAAAGATATGTTTAGACGTTGAAGATGACGTAGCTCAGTCAAATCATGCTACCTTCATCTATGAACAACTTAAAGCAGTGTCATCGTTGTCTTTGTCGGGGACATGCAACCTGCCGAGCCTCATGTAGACCACACCAAAGTCACAACGCTCCTTGTCCGCACGAGCATAAACTGCGAATGACAAAAAAAAAAATTTTAAAAAAATTAAAAAAAAATGCTCCTAGTCTGCATGAGCCTAAACTGCACAAGGCACTCAAAAAAAAAAAAAAAGGTTCTAAATCCTCATCCTTGAACTACGTGATGACTTGATTCTTTCTTAAGAATGATACGTAGGAAGCTTGGAAGAAGCTTCTGAGTCCAGTCATAACAAAGCATGAAAACGAGTTTGCTCGGGTTGTTCAAAGCACTGCCATATCAAAACAAGGAAATGAATTTGCTCAAGGTGTCTCCCATGTCAAAAAGGAGACATACAAAATTAAGGAGTCTCTATAGATGCATGGATCCTTATAAACTCAAGGAGTACCAACAAAGTCAGGAATTCTTACAAAATTCTAGAATTCCTACACGCATTTGAGCCCAAGAAGTTGGCCTAGAACCATCCACAACAAAAGCATGGACTTCAAGTCGCGCCTCTGGCACATGACGACAGCATGGCTATGACGCACCTTGAAGTAGGGGCATTTGTAGACATATAAAATTTAACGATAATAATAATCATTGAATAATTCAAGCAACACGTAGACCTGAAAAATTACATACATGGCTCATCAGTCGACAAAGTTGGAAAGCCGTCGGAAATGACACATGACAACGTGAGAATGGTCGGCTGACTACAAAATCTTAAATCCCGATCAAAATCAAATATTAAGTGTCGATCGATGATCAGATCTCGATTAAATTAAATTAATCGAACATACCCAAAATAATTGGGTTTATAAGTGATGGCTCACAAGAAGTCAGGCGAGCTAGATAGCGGACTCCGCCTAGAGGTATACGTGAAATGACTTCGCGCGCGTAGATATACGTGAAGGCGAGGCGAAATGGTTCCGCGTAGGAGACTTCGTGAAGGAGCTAGACAGCAGAGTTCGCATGCATGCGGAGATGTACGTTTTGGTTGAGTCATAGGTTCCTTGTCCGCGAGGTGGCACCAGAATTCCCCGCTTGCTTGAAAGTCAAGATTCCACGCACCTTCCTTTCATATCCGCGAGGTGGCCCGCCCTTTATTGAGGATCCTGATCAAAGCAGGATATTCAATCCAAATCAATTATACCTTATTGGGCATATCTAAATCTTAAGATTGATTGATTTGATTATGTTAAAATTGGCAAGTAAATCTGTCACGCCCCGGTTCATAAGTTATTTTACGGTTATTTATTTTGGTATTATTTTAGTCTTTTACCGTTTTAAGTAACCGTTTACTATTTAAGACTCTAAAGTTGACTTTTTCTTTCGTATGGAATTTGGGAAAACTTTCTTCATGAAAGTCGTAGAGGATGTTGTTACGAGTTCGTAGACATGCTATGCGTTAAAATTGGAGTTAGCATGGAAAAGTTATCAATTAAAAATGTAAGTTTTATTGGGGTATTATTTTGGGGTATTAAATTTTGGAGTTGGGTTATGTTTATTAAGTTGGACCGGGCCCTTGTTATTGGTCAAAGGCCCAAAAACATCTCTCTCTTCCTCCCAATTCTCTCTCTCCTTTTCTCTCTCTCTCCCGTGAGCTTCCCGACCCGCCGGCTTCACCACCGCCGTCCGCCGCCGTCCGGCCACCACCGACAGCCAGACCGGTCCTGTTCGGACCCCCGCCACCTCCTCTCTCTTCCTGGACCAGTGATCGGCCGTGTAACGCCACCGTTCGCGAGGAAATTAGCCGGAGACGCCGGTTGCACTTTCGCCGGAACTCCCTCCTCCGGCCACCATAGCCGGAGCTGCTAGGCTCAAAAGGAAGCCCTCCTTCCATGTAGCAACCCCTCCAAAGGACTCCCTCCCTCTTGAGCTAGGTACGGAGAAATCGGCAAAGAAAATTCTAGGGCTTTTTAGGTGTTTTCGTTCGATTGACATAGTTAGGCTTGGAATTGGTGTTTGTGCTAGTTAGGAAAGTTGTAGAGGAGATTGAGAGGAAGATGCTGTTAAAATTTGGTAGCTATTGCAGGTCGCCGGAGTCGGCCGCCGGCCGCCGCGGCCGACGGCGCTGCCGCTGTTTTGGGAAATTTTGTAGTTTTCGATGTGGAATATTAAGGGGATGTTAATGATGTGAATTTAGGAATTTTTGGAGGAATTTTGGATAAGTTTGGGATTTTTCGAAGTTTGGTATTTTAGCCATTAATTTGGATAGAATCCGGCGGTTAGATTATTGTTGTTTCGGCCGTAGAAGGTGGATTTAAGGCCACTGGTATTTGTGGTGAAGTTTCGACGATATCAATTTTTAAGATTTACAAAGTTGGGCAAGAATGAGAGTAGATAAGGCCACATTTAATTTTACTTTTTTTTTATTTAAGCGTTGTTATATAGTTGAGGATTTAATTATGTTCTTGGATCAGGACATGAGGAAGCTCGAGCAGAAGAGGCTTCAGACCGACTTCAGGCTTAGGCCTAACTTGTGAGTGGACTTTTGGTTTAAATAATGTGCTTGCAATTGTTTATTTGGTTGGACCATTTGATGTCATTTTTATTTGACGATTTTACTCATTGTGGTGAGTTACCGAAAATGAGATTTTCGGTAAATTATAATATATTTTTAAGAAAGTAACACTTTAGTTTTCTAGGTTAGGGTTGTCCATTTTCTAGGGAGGTTTGCTTATCGGTAAATTTTCCTTGGAGGTGGTCCCCGCAGGACTTACCTCGGGTTTCGGGGTGAAATTCGGGGTGGGTCCTGACAAAATCAATCAGTCAAGATTCATTGATTCGATTAAGGAAATATCATTGATTCGGTATCTTCATTACTTGCCAAAAACAAAGGCATGTTAACACTATAAATACCCCCTCTCATACCAAGAGGAGGAGGCGAAGGAGGAAGCGGACCAAGGAGGCAAACGAGGACGCGAACCAAAGCAGCAGCAAACCAGATAGAGAGAAAACTCACTCCCAAGAGCTCGGAAGTCTCCCAAAGCTCTTGAAGAATCATCAAGCTGCCAAATAGCCGATTCTTCATCAACCTCAAGTCTAGAAGTTGCCAAAGCCCTTGAAGAATCATCAAGCTGCCAAATAGCCGATTCTTCATCAACCTCAAGTCTAGAAGTTGCCAAAGCCCTTGAAGATGTTTTGGCCACGATCCTCAACGCGCGGAGCAGAGGTTTCTAGCGAACAAAGAGAAGGGGGAGTTGCAGGCGTGCCACCTCGCGGACGAGGAAAAGGTTGATGGTGATGCGAGATCTTGAGTTCTGATCAGGCGAATGGGTTTCAGGTGCCACCTCAGACGAGAATTTACGAGCACAAGCGATCGATACTCATGGCGGCGCGAGCAGAGCAACTATAGGGAGTTCAGAGAGAAGTCGGGGGGTAGAGTCCGGAGGGCTCTGAGGAAGAAACCTAGGCGGCGGCGCTTAGGGTTAGGGTTTCGAGGAGCTCGAAGGGTAACTGGTTTGCAGTTTGTATTGTGTTTTTGTGTTTGTTTTGAGTCAACTTCTGTTAGGGTTCGAGCCCCTTTATATAGTACTTCGACTTGCGGCAGAAGAAAAGTGATTAGAATCCAAGTCGGACTCTGAAACCCTAATTGACAAGGACACGGTTTACTCCATGCAGACCAACCAATTGGTGACACCTGCCCAGTTCGCACACTTCATTCCGCATTGGGCATTGCTTCCGCGCTGCCAACTGTAGACTCCTATGCGAACCGGCATTAGCAATATCCTCATCCCGCGGGCTGTCACAAGATGCTATCTCGTGTGTTCCTGAAGCTCGCTTTCATTTCGCGGGCTATTGCAGCTCGCGAGCCTTAAAAGGGCTTTTTATATTAAATGGGCCACAGGAATTGGCCCGAAGCATATCATAGACTTGTAAAAGTCTTCAACGATTAAAGTGGTGCGCGCGGACTCCGCATATTGCTTCCTCGCGAAGTCTTCTACGCGAGCCAGTTCGCTAGCTCACCTCGCCTCGCCTACGCGGAGAGTCCATCTCGCCTCGCCTACGCGGACTGGCAAATAGTAATTTCGTGCGCGAACTGTGTAGTCCGCGCGAAGTGTGTAGTCCGCCTATGTTCATCCCGCGCGCGAGCTGCGCGAAGTCCAGTTTGCATGGTTCCCTGGCGAACCGACATTTGTAAACTTGAAGAACTTGGGCTCGCCGGTATGACATGGACCAAGAATGTAATTAATATTCACATAGACATTTACTGTCCAGTAAAATATTAATTTAGGCATAAACAGAAGAATCATTAAGCTACCAAATAGCCGATTCTTCATCAACCTCAAGTCAAGAAGTTGCCAAAGCCTCTGAAGAATCATCAAGCTGCCAAATAGCCGATTCTTCATCAACCTCAAGTCTAGAAGTTGTCAAACCCTTGAAGAATCATCAAGCTGCCAAATAGTCGATTCTTCATCAACCTCTTGTCTAGAAGTTATCAAATCCCGAAGAGTCATCAAGCTGCCAAATAGCCGACATATTCACCAACTCCAAGACAAAGAACAAACCACCACGTGAAACCGCTCGTGGATCAAACCCGATCAACATCAAGCCTCCACGGCCCTTGATCAACCATCGTCTTCAAGTCTTCAACAAATCAAAACCTCTACCAAGTTCTTCAACAAACTCGTGGAGAATCAACAAGCACCGAACACACGTGCCGATTCATCCCTTGTCAAAGTCGAAGAACATGTACCACGTGACACTGCTCGTGCCCTAAATCTGATCAAGAACAAGCCTCTACGGCCCTTGGTCAATCAACTTCTACAAATCGTCAACACGACAAGAAGTCCAAACTACAACAATTCGATTCAAGATTAAGTGTTCATCACCCATGGATCAAATCGATGTCGGAGATCGAATCAGAGGAAATTCTTGTAAAAGAATACCAACAGAGATTGTAACCTGCAAATTCATCAATACAAATATTTTATCTTGTACACGTGTTTTTCTGTTATTTGTTACAGGATTATTTTGTGTTTACAAGGAAGAATGATGATAGACTCCGGTTGTGTGTGGACTATCGGGAGTTAAACAAGGTGACCATCAAGAATAGGAATCCATTGCCTAGGATTGATGATTTGTTTGATCAGCTTAGAGGTGCTACGGTATTCTCTAAGATTGACCTGAGGTCCGGTTATCACCAGTTGAGGGTGAAGGAGGAGGATATTCGGAAGACCGCTTTCAGGACTAGATATGGGCATTATGAGTTTGTTGTTATGCCATTTGGTCTAACCAATGCGCCTGCTGCTTTTATGGATTTGATGTATCGCATTTTCAGTCCTTATCTAGATGTGTTTGTGGTAGTATTTGTGGATGATATTTTGATTTACTTCAAGACTTTGGAGGATCATGATAGGCATCTACGGATTGTACTACAGGTTCTTAGGGATGCCAAGTTATATGCTAAGTTTGAGAAGTGTGAGTTTTGAAAGGAAGAGGTCAAGTTCCTTGGTCACGTGGTGTCAAAGGAGGGGATTTCGGTGGATCCCTCTAAGGTGGAGGCAGTGTTGAATTGGAGTCGTCCCACTACTCCTACGGAGATTCGTAGTTTCCTTGGGTTGGCAGGATACTACCGGAGATTTATGGAGGGATTTTCTAGTATTGCCTCTTCCTTGACCAAGTTGACAAAGAAGAATGCAAAGTTTGTATGGACCGATGAGTGTGAGAAGGCATTTGAGGAATTGAAGACTAGGTTAACCTCAGCCCCAATGTTGGTCATTCCTATTAGTGGTGTCGACTATGTTGTTTATAGCGATGCATCTCATCGGGTTTGGGTTGTGTGTTGATGCAGCTTGGTAGTGTTGTGGCATATGGCTCTAGACAGTTGAAGGTTCATGTGAAGAATTACCCCACTCATGACTTAGAGCTAGCTGCAGTAGTATTTGCCTTGAAGATTTGGAGGCATTACTTGTATGGAGAGAAGTTCGAGCTCTTTTCTGATCATAAGAGTTTAAAGTACTTATTCTCTCAGAAAGATTTGAACATGAGACAAAGGAGGTGGAGGGAGCTCCTTAAGGACTATGACTTCACTTTAGAGTATCATCCTAGGAAAACCAATGTAGTGGCGGATGCATTGAGCAGGAAGCCTAAGGGTATAGTAGCCTCTATCATGGTGCAGGAGTGGCTCATGTTGGAGACTGCATTTGAGTTTGGTATTCTGCCATCAGGCAGGGAGCAGGGGATTTTCCTTGGAAGCACATCTGTGCAACCCACCTTGATTTCCAGGATCATTCAAGGCCAAGCACATGACGAGTTCTCGCGTACAAAGCTGGCGGAGTTAGTAGTGGACTGGTTGGAAGATTGTCCTTCCGAGTGGTCGGTTGGGTTAGATGGTGGTTTGAGGTTTAGATTGAGATTGTGTGTTCCAGACATTATTAATCTCAAAGGGGAGATCCTTTGGGAGGCACATCGATCTCGTTATACGGTGCACCCAGGGAGTACCGAGATGTATAAAGATTTGCGTAGGCAGTTTTGGTGGAATGGGATGAAGAAGGATGTAGCAGAGTATGTGTCCAAGTGCCGCACTTGTCAGTAGGTGAAGGCAGAGCATCAGAGGCCTGGAGGTATGTTGAAGTCATTACCTATCCCTACTTGGAAGTGGGAGCAGATCTCTATGGACTTTGTGACTGGATTGCCTAAGTCCAAGCATGGACATGATGCTATATGGGTAATTGTTGACCGATTGATGAAGTCAGCACATTTCCTTCCGGTGTCAATGACGTACACAGTTGATGCCTTATGCAAGTTGTATGTGAAGGAAATAGTGAGATTTCATGGAGTGCCTACTTCGATTGTTTCTGATCGAGACCCCCGATTCACTTCAAAGTTTTGGGGCGGATTTCAGAAAGCCATGGGTACTACCTTAGACATGAGTACAGCATTCCACCCTCAGACTGACAGGCAGACTGAGCGGGTGAATCAGGTGTTAGAAGATATGTTGAGGGCTTGTGTCATGGACTTCAAGGGAAGTTGGGAGGATCACCTCCAATTGATTGAGTTTGCCTACAACAATAGTTATCACTCTAGTATCGGCATGGCACCATATGAGGCACTCTATGGTAGGCCGTGTAGATCCCCTATTTGTTGGGCAGAGGTGGGTGATAGTGAGTTGTTGGGTCCTGATATTGTTTAAGAGACAACTGAGAAGGTCTCTATTATCCGAGATAGGATCCGAACGGCACAAAGTAGGCAAAAGAGCTATGCCGACTTGAAGAGCTGGCAAGTAGAGTTTGATGTTGGGGATCATGTATTCTTGAAGGTCTCACCTACTAAAAGGGTGGTGAGATTTGGTAAGAATGGGAAGTTGGCTTCCAAGTTTGTAGGGCCTTTTGAGATTTTGGAAAGAGTAAGAGATTTGGCTTATCGGCTTGCCTTACCTCCTGTCATGTTTGGGGTACACAATGTGTTTCATGTGTCCTTGTTGAGGAAGTATATTCCGGATGCATCACATGTGATTGACTATGGAATTATCAAGGTGAATGCGGATGCAACATTCGTTATTGAACCGGTTCGAATCTTGGAAAGATCAACTAAGAGGCTTCAAAGGAAGGAAATCAAAATTGGTTAAGGTGTGTTGAAGTCACCATGATGAGGGTGATGCATCTTGGGAGTTAGAGTCGGACATGAGGGCTAAGTATCCCAAGTTGTTTTTAGGTTAGTATTGTTGAATTTCGGGGCGAAATTCCTTTATGGGGGGTAGATTGTAATACCCTAGATTTTCATATTATTTTCCTTG
Organism: Fragaria iinumae; assembly: GCA_009720345.1. Classification (NCBI taxonomy): domain Eukaryota; kingdom Viridiplantae; phylum Streptophyta; class Magnoliopsida; order Rosales; family Rosaceae; genus Fragaria; species Fragaria iinumae. The sequence continues at coordinate 9,222,897 of CM019122.1, read as the reverse complement.
TATTATTTCCATAATTAATGAAGGATTATTTGTGAAAATTCTTTATTTTGTGCAAAGTTGAAGTTTTGGGAGTAATTTTTAAGGTACTTTGACTTTTAAGAGGCCAAAAGTTGACTTTATTTTCTGTAAGTTATCTTCGAAAACTTCCTTCTTGAAAGTTGTAGAGTTTGTCGATACGAGTTCCTAAACATGCGGCACGCCTGAAACAGAGGTAGTATGAGAAAGTTATGATCATAGGAACTTAGTTTCTGGGTTTGAAAACTGTATAAGTAGAAAAATGTGGGGGAGTTATTTTTGGAAACCTAATTTCAGTCTCACTTTCTCTCTCCTCCCTCTCCCGACCTCCTCCCGCTCTCCTTTCTTCTCCGGCTAGGTTCTCCGTCGTCCGGCCACCAAATCGGACGCCAGCGGTCCCGTTCGACTCCCACAGCCGCCCTCTCCATTTTTGGAGCAGTCCCGCTCGCCATCGCGCCGCCTGGAAGCCGCCATGGAGCGGCGGAGCTGCTGCGGTATCGCCGAAAAACCGGCGATTTCAACGGCGTTTTCGGTGAGAGTTAGGTGAGTCTTGCTCCTCTCCTTCCTCTAGTGATGTCTATACGTCTTTGGTGACCTGAAAACTAAGTTTGGACACCGGATTTGTAGGTTTGGTTTTTGATTTTGTTTTGGAGTTTCGGGGCGTTTTCCGGCCGAACTATTCAAAACTTCAGGTATTAAAGTTGTTCACCATGCTTTAATCTACAAGTTTCATGTTGTGAGTTTGTCCTAATTCAGAAGTTTTGGGGTGGCGCGTGGGGCTCACTCGGCACCGCCTGTGGCGGCGCTTCCGGCTGAGTTGTGGCCTTAGTTTTCTGTGGTTAGCTACTCCTTGCTGTTGTGAGCTTGTTGAGAGGTAGTATGGCTAGGTTTTGAACAAGGTTTGCATGTTAGGACTTAGGTTTATTTGTTTTGGCTTGGTGGAGTTTGAGTTTAGGTTTTGAAGATTTGAGGCAGCTCTATTGTGTCGTTGAGTTCAACGACTTTGGGAAGTTGCCCTTGTTTACGCCTAAATTAATATTTTACTGGACAGTAAATGTCTATGTAAATATTAATTATTTCTTGGTCCATGTTATATAGGCGAGCCCAAGTTTCTCTAAGTTTACAAGTGATAGCCCGCCAGTGAGACCACGCGAGCTGAGTTACAGATTTCACGCGGAACGAACTTCATGCGGAATGGACTTCACGTGAACTACATAGCTCATGCGCGGAATGATTAGCTGACTTCGTGTAGGCGAGGCGAGATTGATACTCTGCATAGGCGAGGCAAGGCGAGCTGGCGAACTGGCTCACGTAGGAGACTTCGCGAGGAAGCAACATGCGGAGTCCGCGCGCACCATAATAAACGTTGAAGACTTTTACAAGTCTTTGATATGCTTCGGGCCAATCCCTGTGGCCCATTTAATATAAAAATCCCTTTTAAGGCTCGCGAGCTGCAATAGCCCGCGAAATGGAAGCGAGCTTCAGGAGCACGCGAGATAACATCCGGTGACAGCCCGCGGGATGAGGATATTCCTAATTCCAGTTCGCATAGGAGTCTACAGTTGGCAGCGCGGAAGCAATGCCCCATAACAGCGCGGCTTACCGATCCCTCACTCAAGAACAGGTCCTTGCTCAGTTTGGTGATCCAGACTTCAGCGAGACCGCCATGGTAGGCTCTCAGCCGACCCAAGATACAGACTCTGCACCGTCTATGGAGTAAGTCTTCCAGATTCTCACGAAACTTACGGGCCAGATCCAGGGTGTGACAAACATTACTCACGATCTTGCTGGGAAGGTTGACGACCTTGCTGAACAGGCCAAAAGGGACAAGACCCTTTTGGAAGCAGACCAGCACAACCTTGCCATACTTACTGAAGACTTCAACCAGTTTGTCGGCGAAGTAAGAGAAGACAAGGGCTTGGTCAACAGTTCCTTCCAACGGATCCGGACGGATCTGGACCAGAACACGGAGACCGTGAAGTAGAACGCGGAAACCGTAAAGCAGCATGCAGAGATCCTGTCGCTCACTCGCGCAACGGTGGATGAACAAACTCGCCGCTTGGACGATCACGACACCAAGCTGCATAACCAGCAGAATGCTTCCTTCTTTGGAAGTAAGAACAGTCTGGAGAAGCTAGACGAGTTCAAGGACAAACAGGACCGGCTGAACTTGCGGGTCCTCGAAGTTGAAGACTGGATGAGGGCGTAGGCACCGAAGAACCTTGCTCTAAACCCTACTGGCCCAAGCGCGAATGAAGGAACTTCCAAATAGGTCCCTCCTAACGAGCGCGCGAGGGGAAACCCTAAAGTCGGGACTCCGAAGGCCTCGCAGTTCGCGCCAGGGGTAGGAACTTCAAAGAGTCCGCCCCCACATGGCTCATTCACTCCTTCCAGGGGATTGAATACTTCTCTACGCCATGGAGTCGGTACACAAGATGATCCGCTCCTAGCCTACTCCAGCCTTATTCCTAAGAATGGTGGACAAGCCGTCAGCTTCTCTGCATGGCCAAACTATGAAGAGGGAGCGGAGCCTACACCTGTGACAACAGCCGACTGGCGCCAGCTCATCTCCTCCATCGTCAAGGAGCAAACCGGAAACGGTGATGCTAACTTGCATTATCGCGACCCCTACCCTGATAGTGTGGCGCAGTACCCTTTCCCACATGGGTTCAAGAACGTTGTGTTCACTACTTTCTCTAGAGAAACAAGGGAAGACGCAGCAACCCATATGGCCCGCTTCAAAGTCCAGTGCGGCCAGTATGGGAACAATGATATCCTCAAGCTCAAGCTCTTTGGGACTTCTCTGTCCGGAGCTGCCTTTAGTTGGTACTCCAGGTTGAAGCCAGGATCCATTGCGGACTGGCCTACCATGGAGAAACTGTTCTGGGAAACATACAGTACCATTGAGCCAGAGGTCGGCCTTGACTCCCTCACCCAAATGAGCCAGCAGAGCATGGAGTCAGGGGTCTCCTTCCTTCAACGGTTCAAGATCCAACAGGCCAAGTGCGACTTTTTCCTGCCCGAGCAGGAAGCCATTAAGTTGGATGTTCGTGGCCTAGAGCATCGCCAGCGGTTGAAGGACCATGGGGAACGCTTCATGTTTATGGGCGACCTGATCAACAAGGTCGGCAGTTACAAGCTGATCCTCAACAAAATGGACGAGAAGGCGAATGCCTCCATGGAAACATACGTACCGGGGAGAAACAGGACAGTTGGGGCACTCAACCTCCAATCCCCCACGTTCGACCCTTGCTACCAAATGCAAGAGAAGAGTGAGGCCGCGCAGGGATATGTCGACGACGTCAGAGCAGTTGAACTGACCGGGAAGCCTTTGGCTCACAAACTGAAGAATCTCAAGATGACTCGTGAGCCAATTACCATTCAGTCTTTTGCATGGACCAAGCCCGAATACGAGTCTTACACGTATGACGCGAAAAATGCCCATCTTGTCTTCAATGACTTGATCGAGGCGAAGTGCGTACGTTTGGACCACAAGATCCTGCCAAAGGAGGGGCTAAAGGACAAGAAATATTCTAGTTTCCACAACGTCTACAATCATGACACCAAAGACTGTGTCAAGCTCCGTGACCAGCTGCAAACTTGGTTAAACTCTGGCGTGTTGAAAATGAAGACGCCGGAGAGCACAACCTCTTTGGTGGATGTGGATCCTTTCCCCGCCGTGGTTGCTATGGTCGAAGTAAACTGGAACGACCATCCAGAGGAGAACAGCCGCCACCGCGCACCAAAGCCAGGACAGCGGAGACTCACCTTGGACCTGACTGAACACCCAGAGCGTGATAATCAGAGCCGAGCACTTAAGCGAGACCGAGAGGATGGTAATGATGACACACGTCAGCCATCTCGCCGGTACACTTACAACGTCAACCTCGCGCACGAGGTTTTAGACGATCTTATTGACGGCGGACTCGTCACTGTATCGAGGGCCGTACCCTATGTCGAGTACAAGGAAGGCCGCGTCCATTGCAAGTTCCATGACAGTTGGGGACACAGAACTCGCGATTGTTACCAGCTCCGCAAGCAAGTCCAGGACTGGCTAGACCTCAAGTATATTCCTTTTAAGGACAAAGGTGGCTTCATGATCACAGTTGCTGACATCGCCTGGCCCCGCATCAGCCAGCGCGCGATAACTTTGGACTTATCTCCACACGCGGGCCAACACGAACAGCCAGGTCGAGACCGTAAGTGGCCAGCGAATGACTACACCTTTTTGGCGAACCAAAATGGGAACCACTACCCAGCAAGGGAGTTAGCCGCCAGACTACAGCCCGATCGCCTTTCAAGAAAGGATAAAGGCAAAGCTACCATGCGGGACGATACACCATCTCCAGCTAACAACTATCAACCCATGAGTCCCAAGACTCGCGAAGAGCTGGAACAGAGGATCAAGCGCCTCGAAACCTTCGTCCAATCACACTAGACTAAAGATGTACCTTCGTTTCCAGCTTCAAGCGAGATGGACATCTCCGACTCCGGCAGTGAACACCAAGACAGCGAGGCTTCAAGCCCTCGGCGAGGTATCTTGACCGACCCCTACATTCCCCTGACATCCAAATCAGCGATCAAGGAAGGGATTTGGTACACGCAGCAAGAGGGAAAGCCGGTTACCATCAGTAGATCCAAGAAGCGGAAGCTACAAAAGAAGTATGGCAGTATCCTGCGTGCCTTGCGAGCGGCCGATGATGGCATCATCCGAACCTCGCAGCTCGCGCAGACACTTGAGAGGATGTGGAGAGAAGCTGAAGGCTTGCGCGCTCTACTCCAAAGGCCACCTGTCACGCCTCCACGTGTCTGTGCGCAGGTAGCGGACGACCTCGCTCCAAAGGCGAATGTCTTCTGTCGCCTCACCGTACCACCAAGACAGGATCCGCGCTCCGTTAGGCACATATCATCTCCGGAGCCAGAAAGGAGAAGGGATCCATAGTCCTCCTGGCACAAGCCTTCATCAGAACCTGAAAGAAGAAGGGAATTGTTACCTCCACCAAGGCGCCAGCAGTCGCCGGAAGCCGCACAACGAAGGGACCCGCCACCTCCACCAAGGCGTAGGCAGTCGCCAGAGGCTGAAAGAAGACGAGAACCGTCTTCACCAGCAAAGCGAAAAATGTTCGCCACATCAAGGACCGAGCCAAGGCGCGAGCCGCCTCGGTCATCACATCACCAGAAGCCTCTTCGCCAGGAATCTGAGGCTAAAAAGGAACTATCGCGACCATGTCCGCCCCAACCACAACCCAAACAGGAGCCTCAAGTCTCAGTCCCTCCTCCGTCTAAGGTAGAGGACAATGCCATAGCTCCTCTAGCCGCGGATAAGCTTTCAGCTGAAGACAAACAGCCCTCGACCAAACTCGTGTGGCGACCACGGCAGCCAGAGGGTAACGTCTTGCCAGGGGTCGAAAGTAGCACCTCCAGCCCCAACCTCGCGGAAGTCATGGCCCAATGCTTCCATGAAAAGTCACTAAACGTGGAGACTCACTCCGAGCCTCGCATCGACTTGGGAGACGACCAAACAGAAGGACAGGGTGAATCATTCACCTGTAACATGGCTGAGGTGTCCGCAGGGCCTGAGAACGAAGAAGTCAACCCCACCACAGAGAATGCGTTCGCCGTGCTCGACGAAGAACACGGGAGCATTGAGACGCCACTGGTCCCAGTCCGCAAACAATTCTCTTTTCAGGTCGGGATGGTGTTCTTCATATCTGAGAGATACGCTCTCCTGCCAAATACAACATGCAATGCGGCGGATATTCCAAACAATAAAGACAATGTCTGCGACATATCCCCCCCCCCTTGCAGCAGTGAGATGAGTCCGGTCCCGACGGAGCCCGCACACGCCGCCTCAAGTCCGCGATCCCACCTTACAAGTTGACGTGGGGACTACAGAGAAGCCCCTGCTACTCTCCATCATTGCCAAGTTGGCGGGACAAGAAAAGGAAGACCTTCTCGCCTTACTACATGAATATAATGACTGTTTCGCCGAGCAGTGCGAAGACATGCCTGGCCTATCCCTGGATTTAGTCTGTCAATGTCTGCCTACTCATCCTGACAGACGTCCAGTCTGCCAAGACGGTAGATTCATGCGAACTGAGACCCAGATCGTAGTCAAGGAAGAAATTGAGAACATGCACCGATCATGTATCATTCGCGTGGCCAAGTACAATGAATGGCTATCTAACATCCTCCCAGTCTGCAAGAAGAACGGCAAAACGCGCGTCTGTGTCGACTATCGGGACCTCAACAACGCAACGCCCAAGGATATATACCCCATGCCTGTCGCAGACCTCCTCATTGATGCCGCTGCGGGGCATGAAGTGCTATCCTTTATGGACGGAACCGCCGGATACCACCAGATTCCTATTGCCGAAGAGGATCGTCACAAGACCGCCTTCCGCTGCCCAGGGTTTGCAGGTGCGTTTGAATACGTTGTCATGCCTTCCGGACTTAAGAACGCAGGGGCAACGTATCAGCGCGCCATGAACCTTATATTTCACGACATTTTGGGAAAGCTGATTGAGGTGTACATCGACGACGTTGTGGTTAAAACCAAGACGCGGGCGACACACGTTGAAGACCTGCGGTAGGTTTTCACGTGGATATGAAAACATCACCTGAAGATGAACCTCGCCAAGTGTGTTTTCTTCGCGGAGGCAGGCGACTTCCTTGGATTTCTAATCGATTAAAGGGGTATCGAGATCCCCAAAGACAAGGCGCAGGCGGTAATAAACTCCTCGCCTCCTACAACCAAAAAGGAGCTCCAACAATTGATCGAGCGAATCAACTGGATCCGCCATTTCATTTCAAACGCGGCAGGGAAAGTTCAGCCCTTTTCGCCTCTTCTAAAGCTCCATGGGGCAACCGAGTTCGTATGGGAGTCACAACACCAAGTGGCCTTCGATCGTATCAAGGACTATCTTACGAACCCACCTGTTTTGGTTCCGCCTCGCCCTAGCGTTTCGCTTAAGCTCTACATCGCCGCTGCTGATTTGTCTATTGGCGGACTCTTGGCACAAGACGACGAGAACGGAGTGGAACACGCCGTTTATTATCTTAGCAGGGTGTTGACCGATTGCGAGACGCGCTACTCCCCAATGGAAAAGTTGTGTCTCGCCCTATTCTTTGCAGGTTGCAAGCTCCGCCACTACATGTTGGCCTTTACCACGGTGGTGATCGCTGAGTCCGACCTAGTCAAATATATGCTTTCCCGCCCTATCCTACGGGGACGCATAGGTAAAAGGATATTGGCTTTGTCTGAAATCTCTTTGCAATATGTTCCGCAATAGGCAGTTAAAGGACAGGCCATAGCGGACTTCCTCGCTCATCACCCGCCAACCGAACTCACAACATTCCGTGAGTTGGAGGTCGTCGTAGTCTCCCTTAATCCATGGACTCTTTACTTTGATGGCTCGCGTACTGAACTCGCTGCAGGTGCCGGGATCGCCATCGAGAACCCTGCAGGAGACCGGTTTTCTTACTCTTTCCAGCTGGACTTTAAATGTACAAATAATCAGGCGGAATACGAGGCGCTCATCATCAGACTGGAAATCTTGCTGGACTTAGGAGTCCGCGAGGTTCAAGTCTTTGGCGACTCCTTATTGGTTGTCAACCAACTTGTGGCGAAGTTCAGGTGCTTGAGTTCATCTATCGAGCCTTACTTCCTCAAAGCGTTTGACGTATTGGACCGGTTCGATGACGTTCACATCGAGCACATTCCGCGCGAGTTTATCTTCGCGGCGAATGAGCTCGCCCAGATTGCCTCTGGCCTTAGCTTGTGAGACGGCGTGCGCGAACGACTCCTCAAGGTCGAACGACGCACCCTTCCTTCTTTCATTACCAGGGGGCAATAACAGGCAGATTCTCTTGACGTCGATGCTTTAGACCCTATCGATGAAGACTGGCGGCTACCGTTCATTGCCTACCTCGAGCACCCTCATGACGATACCCATTCCCGGCAAATGCGGTTTCTCACCCTCAACTTTGTGCTTCGCAATGGTGAGCTTCGCCGGCGCGGCGAGGACGGTAACGATTTCCGCTGCGTGTATGGCAACGAGGCTAAGCGGCTTCTGCGTGAGGTGCATTCCAGCGTTTGTGGTTCGCATCAGGCTAGACCAAAAATGTGTTGGTTAATCCATCGCCACGGCTACTACTGGCCTACTATTCTCAAGGATTGTATTACTTTCGCTAAAGGATGTCAGGACTGCCAGGCTCACGGACCAGTTCAACACATTCCAAACATTCCGTTACAGCCGATCGTTAAACCCTGGCCAAGTCGAGGATGGGCGATAGACTTCGTCGGCCTCATTCATCCCCATTCCTCCAAGCAGCACAAGTTCCTTATCGTGGCAACCGATTTCTTTACCAAGTGGGTTGAGGCCGAGCCACTCAAGGTCGCTTCCGCGACCTCAGTTCGCAACTTTATTTTCTGCAACATTATCTCCCGCTTTGGTATTCCAGAATGCATCGTGACGGACTGGGGGGCAGCTTTCATGGCGGATTCTGTAGTCACATTCCTCACCGGCTATTGTATCAAACTCCTGCATTCGACCCCCTATTTTGCCCAGTCCAATGGTCAGGCGGAGGCGAGCAACAAAGTTATCCTCAGCATCTTACGAAGGATGCTAAGGTTGAACCCCCGCGTTTGGCATCTAGAGCTTTACCATACTTTGTGGGCCTACCGTACATCCAAGCGCAGTCCAACAGCTACCACCCCATATGCTCTCATGTATGGCCATGACGCCATCCTCCCCCTTGAGGTTCACGTCGCCTCGCTTCGTGTCCAGGAGCAGCACCAGTTGCTTGGTGACGATTACGTCAAGGCAATGTGGCAAGAGCTTGAAGACCTTGACGAACATCGCATCACTGCTTTCAACAATCTCATCCTTGAGAAGCAGCGTGTTGCACGATCTTATGATAAAGTCACTCGAGGTCAGAGTTATGCCGAAGGCCAAACGGTATGGCGTGCTATGCTCCCACTTGGGGAGGAAACCAAAGGCGGCGGGAAATGGTCCGCGTGGTGGGAGGGACCCTTTATTATTCATCGCATATTGCCTAAGGGGGCATACCATTTGCGCGACCTTGACGGTACACTCCATCCCAATCCTATTAATGGTCGTTTCTTAAAGCGCCACATCGCTGGTGTTTGGGAGCGCGCAGATCCTCCTCCTCCTCCTGATCCCGCGACCACTGTCATTAGTGTCACACGCCGTCGCGCTTACGCTCCATCACCTCACACTAGGGGGCAACCCCAAGGAGAAGCGTGCAATTAGTTTTTCTTTGTAAACGTGCGTGGTCTAACTAACAGACTAGTACAAGATTGGGGCCTATTCCTGAGGCCCTAAATAAAAAAAAATTAATTCAAGTGTTTCTTAGTCATCAATTTTTTCTTTGTAAACGTGCGTGGTCTAACTAACAGACCAGTACAAGATTTGGGCCTATTCCAGAGGCCCTAAATAAAAAACAACTTCATTCAAGTATTTCTTAGTCATCATCTAGGCCAACCCCTGTGGCCTCTTCCAAATTTTCAAACTTGGTTCGCCAGCTTTATGCGGCCGTTCGCCGACTCTTTTGTTTACTTCTCATTGGTTCGCACTGGGGGGCACCGAAGTACATAGCCTCTTAAAGTTTTTCAGCTTTATACGGCTGTTCGCCGACTCTGTTTGTTTGTCTCTCACTGGTTCGCACTAGGGGGAAGCGAAGTACATAGCCATTGTCATTCCACGTTGGTCTGCCATCGCCAAGAGCTCACGAAGGGCTGTTTTTTGGAATCTACTCAAGTGACAAGCATCTGCTCAAGATACAACCATGCGAGCTACATTCGCTCGCGATATGTGCAATGTTCCATGTCTTCTGAGTTGAGCAGGCGAATGCAGGCAAAGGGCAGACGAATGCACAAGTAGGGCAGGCGAATGCATTTGAAGTTCAAGTCCGAGGTGCCGAGGCGAGCCATACAGCAGTTCGCTACAATGCTTTGTTGGGTGCTTGAGTTTCAAGACCTATTCACAGGCTTGTCTACTCACAATCATTTTGTATGACCCGACCCATACCGCATCATGAACATAAACCTCTTTAGTCATTCTCGACATTTCATGACTTCGAGGCTGGGGGGCAATGTTTACGCCTAAATTAATATTTTACTGGACAGTAAATGTCTATGTAAATATTAATTATTTCTTGGTCCATGTTATACCGGCGAGCCCAAGTTTCTCTAAGTTTACAAGTGATAGCCCACCAGTGAAACCACGCGAGCTGAGTTACAGACTTCGCGCGGAACGAACTTCATACGGAATGAACTTCACGCGAACTACATAGCTCGCGCGCGGAATGATTAGCTGACTTCGCGTAGGCGAGGCGAGGCGAGCTAGCGAATTGGCTCGCGTAGGAGACTTCGTGAGGAAGCAACATGCGGAGTCCGCGCGCACCACAATAAACGTTGAAGACTTTTACAAGTCTTTGATATGCTTCGGGCCAATCCCTGTGGCCCATTTAATATAAAAAGCCCTTTTTTAAGGCTCGCGAGCTGCAATAGCCCGCGAAATGGAAGCGAGCTTCAGGAGCGCGCGAGATAACATCCTGTGACAACCCGCGGGATGAGGATATTCCTAATTCCAGTTCGCATGGGAGTCTATAGTTGGCAGCGCGGAAGCAATGCCCTATGCAGAATGAAGTGTGCGAACTGGACATGTGTCACAAGATGGTTGGTTCACATGGACGGAGCAGTGCCTTTGTGCTATTAGGGTTTCAGAGTCCGACTTGGATTCTAATTACTTTTCTTCTGCCGCAAGTCGAACTACTATATAAGGGGGCTCGAACCCTAACAGAAAGCTCTCTCAAACAAATACAAAAACACAATACAAACTAAAACCCAGTTACCCTTCGAGCTACTCGAAAACCCTAACCCTAAGCGCCGCCGCCTAGGTTTTTCTTCAGAGCCCTCCGGACTCTACCCCGATCTCTCTGAACTCCCTATTTGTTGCTCTGCTCACGTCCTTCCGTGAGTATCGATCGCCTTGTGCTCGTGAATTCCTCCTCTGAGGTGGTACCTAGAAACCCCTTCCGCCTGATCAAGAAGTCAAGCGCACACCATCAACCTTTTCCTCGTCCGCGAGGTGTCACGCCCGCAGCACTCCCCCTTCTTCTTTGCTCGCTATTTACCTCTACTCCGCGCGCTGAGGATCGTGGCCAAAACAGCTCTCCCTTGAGCTAAGGATTAGTTTAAGGGTATTGTGTTATCCTTTAGTGTTTTGGTTTCTAAGGTTTTTAATTATGTGATTTTAGGTGATTTGTGATTTTGTGATTGCCTTGCCTTCGTTGTGTTGGGGGGTTTTGCAGCGGGATTTCTAGGTGTGTAAATCTCACCAAGGTTCATTTTAGGACCAAATCTTATTATGATCATTTGTTGATAAAATTAATACTATACTATTATTTGTTTTAAAATATATGAGCTTGATCGCCAACAACTCATAGGTAAGATAAAACAAGCTTTTCTTATATGTTTATTTCTGAGGTTCTTGTGATCATAATTCTATTGATTATTGATAAGTTATTCTTGTGGAATAATATATATTGTTCATATAATTATATCCTTGTAAAGGATATAATCTTATGATGTGATCTTGTGTTGTTAATGTTGATGTTGTGATTGTTGGATAAATAGCCAAACCGGGTTCCAAGCCTTTAATCGGGTGATTGGTTACGGTTAAGATGCTATTTATTATTTTGTGTTTTGAGTCAAACCGGGTTCCAAGCCTTTGGCCCGATGATTTGTTACGGTTAAGAATAGAGCTCTAGTCCGTCTGTCAATGTAGGTCATGGGAGATACTTTATGGTATCTGGGACCTATGGGTACACAATTTGTTGTTGTAGGCCATGAGATGTATTTATTAAATATCTGGGACTCATGGGTACATTTCTTTGGTAATGTGTTGGATTTGTGGTTTTTAATTATTAATCAAATCTCTCTTGTGGAATGTTGGATGTGATAAATGTTGTGTTATTTTTTAGTTTACTCATACGGGCTTTTTAGCTTACCGGGTTTGTTATTTTACAATCCCGGTGCACCAATTATTAGTGTAGGGGTTAGACCTGCAGGTGAGGATCAGCAGGGTTGAGGCGGAGGCTTAGTGGCAGGGTTCTTTTGGTTTTTCCTATACTCTGTATAGTTTTGTTAATTGGGTAGACAGTATTAAACTCATGAGATTGTTCTCATGTTTTTTGTGCTGCAAGTTTTTGTAAACAAGGAAGTGTAATATTTAACTCAGTGATGGGTTGTATGATATTACTTTTCCGCTATTAAGTTCTAGTTGTTTAGATTTGTTATTGAAACAGGTTGGGATATTTATATTTGAAGTTAGATCATGCCAAAATTTTTGAAAATTATCTTTCGAAAATTGGGGTGTGACAATATTACCTCCAGAATTCATGATCAACTCAGTAACCTTAGGTTTCCTACCTTAAGTGATTTCAAATGGTACAAAGATGTTTTCTTTTCTCGAGTTATGCTTAGAGACGATAGTAACCAACCATTTTGTAAAGAAAAATTCATAAATGGTCTTCCAAAATTGTTTGTTCATAAAATCAGGGAAGTCCTTAGTAATGAAACATGTCACATTAACTATGATTCTTTAACCTATGGAAATATAATTACAGTTATCCAAAAAGAAGGATTAAAAATGTGTATAGACATGAAACTAAATGCTCAAATGAAATCAGATAAGAAAATAGCTAAATATGAACTAGGAAATTTTTGTGAACAATATGGCTTACCTCCCTTACCTCTTTCCAGGAGAAAGGAGAAAGAAGGCAAGCAATAAATTTGTTCCACATTATTCAAAAAAAAAAGATTTAAACCTTATAAAAGTAACAACGAGCCAAACAATTTTTATTTCAAAAACAAATTTCGCAAAAATTGGTCCAAAAATCTAAATCGTCAACTCAAAAATAAATCTTTCAATAAAGGTAAAACTAAATGTTTTAATTGCAATAAGACTGGCCACTTTGCAAATAATTATCCGGTTAAACGCACTATTAATCAATTAAAAATCACTTAAGAAGAAAAATAACAACTTATACAATCCTTAAAATTACGAAATACTGATTCAAAAAAAGAAATGAGTGAAGATGACATCACTTTGACAGAATCTTCCTCTGAATCCGGTGAACATTCTTCCCTAGATATTACTTTTGGGTGTAAAGATGCTTGTAATTGTAAAACGATAAATGCTCTTTCCAAACAAGAATAGCAAGAAGAACTATTAATTGATTTAATAAGTAAAATAGATAATCCTGAGCTTAAAGCTGAATATCTTAAAAAATTAAAAAAATTAATTATCTAAAAAATGTAGTTAATCCTCCCTCACAAAAAATTAGCCTTACTACAACTTTTGATAAATTTTCTACTAGTAAAAAAGAAATAACAATCCAAGATTTGCAACATGAGGTGAAAACAATCAAATGTCAAATACATGCCTTACAACAAACACATTTAGAACTCACAAATAACAATAAAGAAATTAAACAACAATTAAACTTACTTAAAATAAATAATCAATTTCTTAAATTACAGTATCCCCCTGAAAATCATTTTCCAAATCCTTTCCCCGCAAACCCTGAAGCTGAAATTTCTGAAAACAATACTATTAGTATCATACGCCAAATCCAACTTTAAAAATGATACACTATTGTTCAACTCAAAATAAAAGATTTCCAATTAACAATAACAACCCTTATTGATTCCGGTGCAGATCTTAACTGCATCCAGGAAGGCTTAATACCTTCAAAATATTTTGAAAAAACAAAAGAGTCTTTACGTTCAGCCAATGAAACAAAAATTGATATTAAATACGAAATACCTAAAGCCCACATATGCCAAAACAATGTTTGTTTCAAAACTCCGTTTGTCTTGGTAAAAAATTTAACCGATAAAGTAATTTTAGGACTTCCTTTCGTTACTTTAATTTACCCCTTCAACACCGAATAAAATGATATTATTTACCTACCCTTTTGATGAACCAGTTAAATTTACTTTTCTTTCTAACCCTAAAATCCATACTCTGAAAGCATTTTAAGAAAATAATATTTCAAAAACTTTTAATTGCATTCAAGCAAAAAATAAACAAATAGCATTTCTTCAAGAAGAAATTAATTTCAAAAGAATTGAAAATCAACTCCAACACCCTTTTCTTCAGCAAAAAATCAAAACTTTTGAAGACAAAATTATCAAAGAAATATGTTCTGTTATCCCTACTGTCTTTTGGCATAGGAAAAAACATATTGTTTCTCTTCCTTACATCAAAGATTTTAATGAGCAAAATATTCCTACTAAAACTCGTCCAATTCAAATGAGTCATAAGATTATGGATTTCTGTAAAAATGAAATTACTGATTTACTCAAAAAAGATATTATTCGCCCTATTAAATCCCCTTGGTCTCGCCTTGCCTTCTATGTTCAAAAAAATGCTGAACTCGAAAGAGGAACTCCTCGGTTAGTCATTAACTATAAACCCCTTAACATAGTCTTGCAATGGATCCGGTATCTTATTCCCAATAAAAGAGATCTCATCAACAGGTTAAATAAACCTGTTATCTTTAGTAAATTTGATATGAAGTCAGGATTTTGGCAGATCCAAATCAGTGAAGCTGACAAATACAAAACTGCATTTGTCACGCCCTTTGGTCATTATGAATGGAATGTTATGTCATTCGGCCTAAAGAATGCTCCTAGCGAATTCCAAAACATAATGAACGATATATTCAATCCTTATAGTCATTTCTCCATCGTCTACATTGATGATGTTTTGATCTTTTCATAATCAATTGATCAGCACTGGAAACATTACACCAATTCTTTTCCATAATAAAGAATAATGGTTTAGTTGTTTCTGCTTCAAAAATCAAATTATTTCAAACCAATATTCGCTTCCTAGGATTTAACATTCACCAACTCTAAATAGCGAGCAAAGAGAAAGGGGAGTGCTGCGGGCGTGCCACCTCGCGGACGTGGAAAAGGTGATTGTGTATGCGCTTGACTTCTTGATCAGGCAGAAGGGGTTTCCAGGTGCCACCTCAGAGGAGGAATTTACGAGCACAAGGCGATCGATAATCACGGAGGACGCGAGCAGACCAACAATAGGGAGGTAAGAGAGAAATCGAGGTAGAGTCCGGAGGGCTCTGAAGAAAAACCTAGGCGGTGGCGCTTAAGGATAGGGTTTTCGAGTAGCTCGAAGGATAACTAGGTTTCAGTTTGTATTGTGTTTTTTGTGTTTGTTTGATGGTGTTTTCTGTTAGGGTTCGAGCCTCCTTATATAGTAGTTCGACTTGCGGCAGAAGAAAAGTAATCAGAATCCAAGTTGGACTCTGAAACCCTAATAGCACAAGGGCACTGTTCCGTCCATGCGAACCAACCATCTTGTGACACATGTCCAGTTCGCACACTTCATTCCGCATAGGGCATTTCTTCCGTGCTGCCAACTGTAGACTCCTATGCAAACTGGAATTAGGAATATCCTCATCCCGCAGGCTGTCACAGGATGCTATCTCGCGTGCTCCTGAAGCTCGCTTCCATTTCGCGGGCTATTGCAGCTCGCGAGCCTTAAAAGGGCGTTTTAATTATTAAGGGTCACAAGGATTGGCCCAAAGCATGTCAAAGACTTGTAAAAGTCTTCAACGATTAATGTGGTGCGTGCGGACTCTGCCTGTTGCTTCCTCACGAGGTCTTCTACGCGAGCCAGCTCGCCAGCTCTCCTCGCCTCGCCTACGCAAAGTAAGCTAATCATTCCGCGCGCGAGCTATGTAGTTCGCGTGAACTCCATTCCGCATGAAGTTCGTTTCGCGCGCGACCTGCGCGAAGTCCAGTTCGCATGCGAACTCTGTAACTCAGCTCGCGTGGTCTTACTGGCAAGCCATCACTTGTAAATTTAGAGACACTTGGGCTCGCCGGTATGACATGGACCAAGAAATAATTAATATTTACATAGACATTTACATTCCAGTAAAAATATTAATTTAGGCGTAAACATTGCCCCCCAGCCTCGAAGTCATGAAATGTCGAGAATGACTGGAGAGGTTTATGTTCATGCTGCGGTATGGGTCGGGTCATACAAAATGAGTGTGAGTAGACAAGCCTGTGAATAGGCCTTGAAACCCAAGCACCCAATAAGGCATTGGAGCAAAGCTGCTGCACGGCTCGCCTAGGCACCTTGGACTTGAACTTCAAATGCATTCGCCTGTTTTTTGCTTGCATTCGCCTGCTTTTAGCCCGCATTCGCCTGCTCCTAGCCTGTATTCGCCTGCTCAACTCAGAAGACATGGAACATTGAACATATCGCGAGCGAATGTAGCTCGCATGGATGTATCTTGAGCAGACGCATGTGACTTGAGATTCCAAAAATTAGCCTTTCGCGAGCTCTTGGCGATGGTGGACCAACATGGAATGACAATGGCTATGTACTTCATTGCCCCCCAGTGCGAACCAGTGAGAGACAAACAAAAAGAGTCGGCGAACGGCTGTATAAAGCTGAAAAATTTTAAGAGGTCATGCACTTTGCTGCCCCCCCAGTATATACTTCGCTGCCCCCTAGTGCGAACTAATGAGAAGCAAACAAAGGAGTCGGCGAACGGCCGCATAAAGCTGGCGAACCAACTATGAAAATTTGGAGGAGGCCACAGGGGTTGGCCTAGATGATGACTAAGAAGCACTTGAATTAATTCCTTTATTTAGGGCCTCTGGAATAGGCCTCAATCTTGTACTGGTCTGTTAGTTAGACCACGCACGTTTACAAAGAAAAACTAATTGCATGCTTCTCCCTAGGGTTGCCCCCTAGTGTGAGGTGATGGAGCGTAAGCGCGACGGCGCGTGACACTAATAACAGTAGTCGCGGGATCAGGAGGAACGGGAGGATCTGCGTACTCCCAAACACCAGCGATGTGGCGCTTTAAGAAACGACCATTAATAGGATTGGGATGGAATGTACCGTCAAGGTCACGCTAATGGTTTGCCCCCTTGGGCAATATACGATGAATAATAAAGGGTCCATCCCACCGCGCGGACCATTTCCCGCGGCCTTCGGTTTTCTCCCCAAGTGGGAGCACAGCACGCCATACCGCTTAGCCCTCGTCATAACTCCAACCTCTAGTGATTTTATCATATGACCGCGCAACCCGCTGCTTCTCAAGGATGAGATTGTTGAAAGCAGTGATGCGATATTCGTCAAGGTCTTCAAGCTCGTGCCACATTGCCTGGACGTAATCGTCACCAAGCAACTGGTGCTGCTCCTGGACACGAAGCGAGGCGACGTGAACCTCAAGGGGGAGGACGGCGTCATGGCCATACATGAGAACATATGGGGTGGTATCTGTCGGACCGCGCTTGGATGTACGGTAGGCCCACAAAGTATGGTATAGCTCTAAATGCTAGACGCGGGGGTTCAACTCTAGCATCCTTCGCAGGATACCAAGGATAACTTTGTTGCTCGCCTCCGCTTGACCATTGGACTGGGCATAATAGGGGGTCGAATGCAGGAGTTTGATACCATAGCCGATGAGGAATGTGACTACAGAATCCGCCATGAAAGCTGCCCCCCGGTCCGTCACGATGCATTCTGAAATACCAAAGCGGGAGATAATGTTGCAGAAAATAAAGTTGCGGACCGAGGTCGCGGAAGCGACCTTGAGTGGCTCGGCCTCAACCCACTTGGTAAAGAAATCAATTGCCACGATAAGGAACTTGTGCTGCTCGAAGGAATGGGGATGAATGAGGCCGACGAAGTCTATCTCCCATCCTCGACTTGGCCAAGGTTTAACGATCGGCTGTAACGGAATGTTTGGAATGTGTTGCACTGGTCCGTGAGCCGGGCAATCCTGACATCCTTTAGCGAAAGTAATACAATCCTTGAGAATAGTAGGCCAGTAGTAGCCGTGGCGAGGGATTTATCAACACATCTTTGGTCCAACCTGATGCGAACCACAAACACCGGAATGCACCTCACGCAGAAGCCGCTTAGCCTCGTTGCCATACACGCAGCGGAAATCGTTACCGTCCTCGCCGCGCCAGCGAAGCTCACTATTGCGAAGCACAAAGTTGAGGGCGAGAAACCGCATTTGCCGGGAATGGGTAGCGTCATGAGGGTGCTCGAGGTAGGCAATGAACGGTAGCCTCCAATCTTCATCGATAGGGTCTAAGGCAGCGACGTCAAGAGAATCTTCCTGATATTTCCCCCTGGTAATGAAAGAAGGAAGAGTGCGTCGTTCGACCTTGAGTAGTCGTTCACGCATGCCATCTCGCAAGCTAAGGCCAGAGGCAATTTGGGCCAGCTCATTCGCCTCGAAGTTGAACTCGCGCGGAATGTGTTTGATCTGAACGTCATCGAACCGGTCCAATATGTCAAACGCTTTGCGCATGTAAGGCTCGATAGATGAACTCAAGCACTTGAACTTCGCCACAAGTTGGTTGACAACCAATAAGGAGTCGCCAAAGACTTGAACCTCGCGGACTCCTAAGTCCAGCAAGATTTCCAGTCCGATGATGAGCGTCTCGTATTCCGCCTGATTATTTGTACATTTAAAGTCCAGCTGGAAAGAGTAAAACAACCGGTCTCCTGCAGGGTTCTCGATGGCGATCCCGACACCAGCAGCGAATTCAGTAAGCGAGCCATCAAAGTAAAGAGTCCATGGAGTAAGAGAGACTACGGCGACCTCCAACTCGCGGAATGCTGTTAGCTCAGTTGGCGGGTGATGAGCGAGGAAGTCCGCTATGGCCTGTCCTTTAACCACCTTTTGCGGAACATATTGCAAAGAGAATTCAGACAAAGCCAATATCCATTTACCTATGCGTCCCCATAGGATAGGGCGGGAAAGCATATATTTAACTAGGTCGGACTGAGCGATCACCACCGTGGTAAAGGCCAACATGTAGTGGCGGAGCTTGCAACTTGCAAAGAATAGGGCGAGACACAATTTTTCCATTGGGGAGTAGCGCGTCTCGCAATCAGTCAACACCCTGCTAAGATAGTGAACGGCGTGTTCCACTCCGTTCTCGTGGTCTTGTGCCAAGAGTCCGCCAATAGACAAATCAGCAGCTGCGATGTAGAGCTTTAGCGGAACGCCAGGGCGAGGCGGAACCAAAACAGGTGGGTTCGTAAGATAGTCCTTGATATCGAAGGCTTCCTAATGTGGTGACTCCCATACGAACTCGGTTGCGCCCTAGAGTTTTAGAAGAGGCGAAAAGGGCTGAACTTTCCCTGCCGCGTTTGAAATGAAACAGCGGAGGAAGTTGATTCGCCCGAGCAATTATTGGAGCTCCTTTTTAGTTGTAAGAGGCGAGGCGTTTATTACCGCCTGCACATTGTCTTTGGGGATCTCGATACCCCTTTGATGGATTAGAAACCCAAGGAAGTCGCCTGCCTCCGCGAAGAAAACACACTTGGCGGGGTTCATCTTTAGGTGATGTTTGCGCATCCGCGTGAAAACCTGCCGGAGGTCTTCAACGTGTGTCGCCCGCGTCTTGGTTTTAACCACAACGTCGTCGATATATACTTCAATCAGCTTTCCCAAAATATCGTGAAAGATAAGGTTGCCCCCGCGTTCTTTAGCCCGAAAGGCATGACAACGTATTCAAACGCTCCTGCAAACCCTGGGCAGTGGAAGGCAGTCTTGTGGCGATCTTCTTTAGCGACGGGAATTTGGTGGTATCCGGTGGTTCCATCCATAAAAGATAGCACTTCATGCCCCGCAGCGGCATCAATGAGAAGGTCTGCGACAGACGTGGGGTATATATCCTTGGGCGTTGCGTTGTTGAGGTCCCGGTAGTCGACACAGACGCGCATTTTTCCGTTTTTCTTGCGGACTGGGACGATGTTGGATAGCCATTCATTGTACTTGGCTACGCGAATGATACATGATCGGTGCATGTTCTCAATTTCTTCCTTGACCACGATCTGGGTCTCAGTTCGCATGAATCTGCCGTCTTGGCGGACTGGACGTCTGTCAGGATGAGTAGGTAGACGATGACAGACTAAATCCGGGGATAGGCCAGGCATGTCTTCGTACTACTCGGCGAAACAGTCCTAATATTCATGTAGTAAGGCGAGAAGGTCTTCCTTTTCTTGTCCCGCCAGCTTGGCACTGATGGAGAGTAGCAAGGGTTTCTCTGCAGTCCGCGATGGTGTAAGGACGTTGTAAGTCGTCCCTCGCCTGAGTGAGTCCCCATCGCATTAAGTTGGAGACCGTGACCCCATATGGGCAGCCTTTAGAATCGACGCCTTGGACTTCCAATGGGCCCAAGTCGGTATTGTAGTAGCGAGCATCATTGAAGTTGGCGGAAATGGAGAAAGGACGCGGGTCCGCTTTGATGAGGACCGCCTCGCGTCTCTCATTGTCCCAGATTATGAGCTCCTGGTGCATGGATGAAGGTATACAAAAACTCCTATGGATCCAATCGCGGCCTAGGATCATGCTGTAAGAGCAAGCGCACTCGGCGACAAAGAATGTATAGACCCTTGAAGCCGGTCCCACCTTGACCCGTAAGAACAACAAACCTAGAGTCCTGGAGACTTGTCCGGTGAAGTTCTTGACTGTCAAGGACGTAGTTTGGATCATCGAGCATGGGATTCCAAGGAGTCCCATAGTGCGGGTGGTGACGACATTCACTGCAGCCCCCGTGTCGACCATAATTTTGTTTATCATAATTCCTTCAACTTCAGCCGTGATATACAATGGCCTCATGTGAGTGGCCATGTCCAGGGTCGGAGTGGAGAAGGTCAGAGTCAACATGCTTGTGACGCTGCTTGTTGCTTCCAATGGTGCAGCGTGTGTGGGTTCCGCCAGGACTGGACTCATCTCACTGCTGCAAGGGGGGATATGTCGCAGACATTTTCGCTATTGTCTGGAATATCCGTCGCGTTGCATGTTGTATTTGGTGGGAGAGCGTATCTCTCAAATATGAAGAACACCATCCCGACTTGAAAAGAGAATTGTTCGCGGACTGGGACCAATGGCGTCTCAATGCTCCCATGTTCTCCGTCGAGAACGGCGAACGCATTCTCTATGGGGCTGACTTCTTCGTTCTCAGGTCCTGCGGACACCTCAACCATGTTACAGGTGAATGATTCACCCTGCCCTTCTGCTTGGTTGTCTCCCAAGTCGGTGCGAGGCTCGGAATGAGTCTCCTCGTTCAGTGAATTTTCGCAAAAGCATTGGGCCATGAGTTCCGCGAGGTTGGGGCTGGAGGTGCTACTTTCGACCCCTGGCGAGACGTTACTCTCTAGCTGCCGTGGTCACCACACAACTTTGGTCAAGGGCTGTTTGTCCTCAGCTGAATGCTTATCCACGGCTAGAGGAGCTCTGACATTGTCCTCTGCCTTAGACGGAGGAGGGACTGAGACCTGAGGCTCCTGTTTAGGTTATGGTTGGGGCGGACACGGTCGTGATAGTTCCTTTTTAGCCTCAGGTTCCTGGCGAAGAGGCTTCTGGGGATGTGATGACCGAGGCGGCTCGCGCCTTGGCTCGGGCCTTGATGTGGCGAACAGTCTTCGCTTCGCTGGGGAAGACGATTCTCGTCTTCTTTCAGCCTCTGGCAACTGCCTACGCCTTGGTAGAGGTGGCGGGTCCCTTCGTCGTTCGGCTTCCGGCGAATGCTGGCGCTTTGGTGGAGGTAACAATTCCCTTCTTCTTTCAGGTTCTGATGAAGGCTTATGCCGGGAGGAATGTGGATCCCTTCTCCTTAATGGCTCCAGAGATGATCTGTGCCTAACTGGGCGCAGATCCTGTCTTGGTGGTACGGTGAGGCGACAGAAGACATTCGCCATTGGAGCGGGGTTGTTTTCTACCTGCGCACAGACACGTGAAGGCGTGACAGGTGGTCTTTGAAGTAGAGCGCGCAAGCCTTCACCTTCTCTCCACATCCTCTCAGGTGTCTGCGCGAGCTGCAAGGGTCGGATGAGGCCATCATCGGCCGCTCCCAAGGCACGCAGGATGCTGCCATACTTCTTCTGTAGCTTCCGCTTCTTGGATCTGCTGATGGTAACCGGCTGTCCCCCTTGCTGCGTATACCAAATCCCTTCCTTGATCGCTGATTTGGATGTCAGGGGAATGTAGGGGTCGGTCAAGATACCTCGCCGAGGGCTTGAAGCCTCGCTGTCTTGGTGTTCACTGCCGGAGTCGGAGATGTCCATCTCACTTGAAGCTGGAGACGAAGGTATATCTTTAGTCCAGTGTGATTGGACGAAGGTTTCGAGGCGCTTGATCCTCTGTTCTAGCTCTTCGCGAGTCCTGGGACTCATGGGTTGAAAGTTGTCAGCTGGAGACGGTGTATCGTCCCGCATGGTAGCTTTGCCTTTATCCTTTCTTGAAAGTTGATCGGGCTGCAGTCTGGCGGGTAACTCCCTTGCTGGGTAGTGGTTCCCATTTTGGTTTGCCAGAACGGTGTAGTCATTCGCCGATCTCTTATGGTCTCGACCTGGCGGTTCGCGTTGGCCCGCGTTTGGAGATAGGTCCAAAGTTATCACGCGCTGGCCGATGCGGGGCCAAGCAATGTCAGCAACTGTGATCATGAAGCCACCTTTGTCCTCAAAGCGAATATACTTGAGGTCTAGCCAGTCCTGGACTTGCTCGCGGAGCTGGTAACAATCGCGAGTTCTGTGTCCCCAACTGTCATGGAACTTGCAGTGGACGCGGCCTTCCTTGTATTCAACATAGGGTAAGGCCCTTGATACAGTGACGAGTCCGCCGTCAATAAGATCGTCTAAAACCTCGTGCGCGAGGTTGACGTTGTAAGTGTACCGGCGAGATGGCTGACGTGTGTCATCATTACCATCCTCTCGGTCTCGCTTAAGTGCTCGGCGTGGATTATCACCCTCTGGTTCGGCCAGGTCCAAAGTGACTCTCCGCTGGCCTGGCTTTGGTGCGCGGCGGCAGCTGTTCGCCTCTGGATGGTCGTTCCAGTTTACTTCGACCATACCAACCACGGCGGGGAAAGGATCCACATCCACCAAAGAGGCTGTGCTCTCTGGCGTCTTCATTTTCAAAGCGCCAGAGTTTAACCAAGTTTGCAGCTGGTCGCGGAGCTTGACACAGTCTTTGGTGTCATGATTGTAGACGTTGTGGAAACTGCAATATTTCTTGTCCTTTAGCCCCTCCTTTGGCGGGATCTTGTGGTCTAAACGTACGCACTTCGCCTCAATCAAGTCATTGAAGACAAGATGGGCTTTTTTCGCGTCATACGTGTATGCCTCATATTTGGGTTTGGTCCATGCAAAGGACTGAATGGTGATTGGCTCACTAGTCATCTTGAGATTCTTCAGTTTGTGAGCCAAAGGCTTCCCGGTCAGTTCAACTGCTCCGACGTCGTCGACATATCCCTGCGCGGCCTCAGTCTCCTCTTGCCTTTGGTAGTCAGAGTCGAACGTGGGGGATTGGAGGTTTAGTACCCCTACTGTCCTGTTTCTCCCCGGTACGTATGTCGCCATGGAGGCATTCACCTTCTCATCCATTTCGTTGAGGATCAGCTTGTAACTGTCGACCTTTTTGATCAGGTCGCCCATAGACGTGAAGCGTTCCCCATGGTGTTTCAACCGCTGGCGATGCTCGAGGCCACGAACAGCCAACTTAATGGCTTCTTGCTCGGGCAGGAGAAAGTCGCACTTGGCCTGTTGGATTTTGAACCGTTGGAGGAAGGAGACTCCTGACTCCATGCTCTGCTGACTCATCTGAGTAAGGGAATCAAGGCCAACCTCTGGCTCAATGGTGTCGTATGTCTCCCGGAACAGTTTCTCCATGGTAGGCCAGTCCGCAATGGATCCTGGCTTCAACTTGGAATACCAACTAAATGTAGCTCCGGACAGAGAAGTCCCAAAGAGCTTGAGCTTGAGGATATCATTGTTCCCGTACTGGCCACACTGGACTTTGAAGCGGGCCACATGTGTTGTTGCGTCTTCCCTTGTTTCTCCAGAGAAGGTAGTGAACACAACGTTTTTGAATCCATGCGGGAAAGGGTATTGCGCCACACTATCAGGGTAGGGGTCGCGATACTGCAAGTTAGCATCACTGTTTCCGATTTGCTCCTTGACGATGGAGGAGATGAGCTGGCACCAGTCGGCTGTTGTCATAGGTACGGACTCTGCCCTTTCCTCATGGTTTGGCCATGCAAAGAAACTAACGGCCTGCCCAACGTTCTTGGGACTAGGGCTGGAGTAGGCTAGAAGCGGGTCATCTGGTGTTCCGGCTCCCTGGCGTAGAGAATTATTCAGTCCCTTGGAGGGAGCAAACGAGCCATGCGGGGGCGGACTCTTTGACGTTCCTGCCCCTGGCACGAACTGCGGGGCCTTCGGAGTCCCGACTTTAGGGTTTCCCCTGGCGCGTTCATTGGGAGGGATGTACTTGGACGTTCCTTCGTTCGCGCTTGTGTCAGTAGGGTTTAGAGCAGGGTTCTTTGGTGCCTGCGCCCTCATCCAGTCTTCAACTTCAAGGACCCGTAGGTTCTTTTGTCCTTGAACTCGTTTAGCTTCTCCAGACTGTTCTTACTTCCAAAGAAGGAAGCATTCTGCTGGTTATGCAGCTTGGTGTCGTGATCGTCCAAGCGGCGAGTTTGTTCATCAACCGTTGCGCGAGTGAGCGACAGGATCTCTGCATGCTGCTTTACGGTTTCCGCGTTCTGCTTCACGGTCTCCGTGTTCTGGTCCAGATCCGTCCGGATCCGTTGGAGGGAACCGTTGACCA
Source organism: Fragaria iinumae (assembly GCA_009720345.1). Taxonomy (NCBI): domain Eukaryota; kingdom Viridiplantae; phylum Streptophyta; class Magnoliopsida; order Rosales; family Rosaceae; genus Fragaria; species Fragaria iinumae. The sequence continues at coordinate 9,198,168 of CM019122.1, read as the reverse complement.
AGCCCTTGTCTTCTCTTACTTCGCCGGCAAACTAGTTGAAGTCTTCAGTGACTATGGCAAGGTTGTGCTGGTCTGCTTCCCAAAGGGTCTTGTCCCTTTTGGCCTGTTCAGCAAGGTCGTCAACCTTCCCAGCAAGGTCGTGAGTAATGTTTGTCAAACCCTGGATCTGGCCCGTAAGTTTCGTGAGCATCTAGAAGACTTACTCCATAGACGGAGCAGAGTCTGTATCTTGGGTCGGCTGAGAGCCTCCCATGGCGGTCTCGCTGAAGTCTGGATCACCAAACTGAGCAAGTACCTGTTCTGGTGTGAGGGATCGGCAAGTCGTGTTGTTATGGGGCTTATACCGTAGTGATCTGTGCTTGAGGCAAGAAAGCTGAGGCTTTCGGTACGGCGCTTCCTCTGGTTTCCCTATGGTGATCGCTTCTACTCCCTGTCCCACTGGGCGTGTTAATGTTTTGGCCACGATCCTCAACGCGCGGAGCAGAGGTAAATAGTGAGCAAAGAGAAGGGGGAGTCCTGCGGGCGTGCCACCTCGCGGACGAGGAAAAGGTGATTGTGTATGCGCTTGACTTCTTGATCAAGCGGAAAGGGTTTCCAAGTGCCACCTCAGAGGAGGAATTTACGAGCACAAGGCGATCAATACTCACAGAGGACGCGAGCAGAGCAACAATAGGGAGGTAAGAGAGAAATCGGGGTAGAGTCCGGAGGGCTCTGAAGAAAAACCTAGGCGGCGGCTCTTAGGGTTAGGGTTTTCGAGTAACTCGAAGGATAACTGGGTTTCAGTTTGTATTGTGTATTTTGTGTTTGTTTGAGGGTGTTTTCTAGTTAGGGTTTGAGCCCTCATATATAGTAGTTCGACTTGCGGCAGAAGAAAAGTAATTAGAATCCAAGTCGGACTCTGAAACCCTAATAGCACAAGGGCACTGTTCCGTCCATGCGAACCAACCATCTTGTGACACATGTCTAGTTCGCACACTTCATTCCGCATAGGGCATTGCTTCCGCGCAGCCAACTGTAGACTCCTATGCGAACTGGAATTAGGAATATCCTCATCGCGGGCTGTCACAGGATGCTATCTCGCGTGCTCCTGAAGCTCCCTTCCATTTCGCGGGCTATTGCAGCTCGCGAGCCTTAAAATGGCTTTTTAATTATTAAGGGCCACAGGGATTGGCCCAAAGCATGTCAAAGACTTGTAAAAGTCTTCAACGATTAATGTGGTGCGTGCAGACTCCGCCTATTGCTTCCTCGCGAGGTCTTCTATGCGAGCCAGCTCGCCAGCTCGCCTCGCCTCACCTACGCGAAGTCAGCTAATCATTCCGCGCGCGAGCTATGTAGTTCGCGTGAAGTCCATTCCGCATGAAGTTTGAACCGCGCGCGAGTTGCGCGAAGTCCAGTTCGCACGCGAACTCTGTAACTCAGCTCGTGTGGTCTTACTGGCAAGCCATCACTTGTAAATTTAGAGAAACTTGGGCTCGCCGGTATGACATGGACCAAGAAATAATTAATATTTACATAGACATTTACCGTTCAGTAAATATATTAATTTAGGTGTAAACAGCTGATAAATTTCCATATGTCATTTTGGATAAAAATCAGTTACAAAGATTCTTAGGATCTTTAAATTATGTAGCTGATTTTTACAAAAACCTTAAGAAACAATGCAAACCTCTATTTGATCGATTACAGAAGAACCCTTCACCTTTGACATCAATTCATACATTCTTAGTCAAAGAAATTAAGAGCTATGTTAAAACTCTACCGTGCTTAGGTATCCCTCTTTCTGATTCTTATAAGATAGTTGAAACTAATGCCTCTGAAATAGGTTATGGAGGTATCCTCAAACAACAAGTTTCTCCCAGTCATCCAAAACAAATTGTTCGTTTTCATTCTGGAGTCTGGAACCCAGCTCAATCAAATTATAGTACTATTAAGAAAGAAATTTTATCAATTGTATTATGTATTAGTAAATTTCAAGATGATTTATTAAATCAAAAATTCTTAGTCTGAGTTGATTGTAAAAGTGCAAAAGATGTTTTAGAAAAAATGTTCAAAACATTGCTAGCAAACAAATCTTTGCTCGTTGGCAAGCAATCTTAAGTATTTTTGATTTTGAAATTGCATTCATTAAAGGAAGTGACAACCATATCCCAGATTTCCTAACTCGTGAATTTCTACAGGGTACCAAAACATGAACCCCATCTCATCCAAAGGGAGAAATCCAGGAAAACCAGTATCTGAGTCACATTCCCCAGTTAAGAAAGAATCACCATCTAGCCTAATTCCTTATGCAGGTCATCTCCCCATTCCAATAGATAATAGGTATAGTGCTCTTGGTAGCATCCTCAGCCAAATCAAACCCAATTACCAGTCAGCATCAGTAAACCAATACGACCCTTACAAATCAGATTCATCATCCAACCCTCCAGCCATTTATAAAAAATCATCTCCTTACATTGACAGGTCTGAACATTTCCTGTTTTATATTGAACCTTCTATGAGTCATTTAAAAAATCTCATCTCTTTAGTAAAAAGTTATTTTGGCCCAAATTCTCATTACCTTCCCGGTAAACCTTTAGCATTCTATCGGGACATTCTGTTTAAATCTCAGTCATTATCTATTAAACCAATCCATGACCCAAAAGACCCATCTAAAATATTATATCATTCCCTTTACATAATCTGTATCATCTCTTTATCTCAATGGGGTGATTCCCCCTCTACTCCTCACAAATTAGACACATTCACATTTACTTATCATGATTACATTGAAGCATGTAGTAAAATCTTTCTGTACCAAACTGAAGATTTTAGCTATTCATGGTTTCTCAATTTTGACAGAAAATTCAATCGCCAATTCCCTATGTGGTTTAGAGATTGGTGGAATAATCATGGATGCCCTCATGACCTTCTCCCCTCAAATCTCCAACATGCAGTCACTAAATTTGTTTCAGTTATGGCTTTTTCAGAATATGAAAAAAGGTTTCCCCCCACTCTCCAATTCATGGCTAAATATAAAATTCCTTGGATTTTCAAATGGCAATATAAACTTGCATCTGAAGATCATATGGTCTTGCGACAACTTTTAGTCAAATGGTGAGATAAATTCAATTCTGAAAGACTTTTATCCCAATTTAGTGAAGAATTTTCAACCATTCCATCCAGTTCAGGAGCTTCGGTTTCTATTCAGCCGGCATCTCTAACCCCTCAGTTAAAGTCTCAGACTCCTCAGTTACTATCCTCTTGTAAGAAAACGGTCTCCAGTACATCTTCATCCTCCAAAGCAGATGAGTTGAAAGAATTGACCAAACAATTATTACAACAGGCAGCATGTTTATCTACAGATGATGAAGCAGAAGAACACTCTCCATCAGAATCGTCATCAGCCCATAGTCACCAAGGTTCTCCCAGTCAACCAATCAGGTGGTCTGATTATAAAGATGGTCAAGATCCATATGTTTAGTTTGTTTAGTTCTAGTCAAGACTAGTCCAAAAGCAAGTTCAGGTCCATTAAAGTCTCAGTCAAAATTCCTACCGGAAGTATCAGTAGTAAATCTGTGACAGACAAATTATTATTCATCAAACAGTGAATCCGTGACAGACAAGTTACTATTCATCAACAGTTACAAGTTACTATTCATCAACAGTGAATCCGTGACAGACAAGTTACTATTCATCAACAGTTACTTTTTACTATTCATCACTTTGTAATTTCTATTTATATACGCCCCCAGTTTCAGAGTAAGCAGGCTTTTCAGATTTCTCTTCTCCTCTCTCTCTCTCTCTAGTCAGAGCTTCTCCTTTTAATCTTAAGTTACCATAGATAGTTCCATAGATAATTCATGTATTGAGAGTTCTTGTTCTTACTCATGCATTGATTTCAACTAGTAAGTTCTATTTATGTTTGTAAACTCTTCATTAAATTCAATAAACGTCTTAATTTATGCTTCCAATTTTGGTATCAGAGCTAAAATTGGATAGAAAATTGGAAGTATAAATTAAAACGTTTATTGAATTCAATGAAGAGTTTACAAACATAAATAGAACTTACTAGTTGAAATCAATGCATAAGTAAGAGGAAAAGCGCTCAATACATGAACTATCTATAGAACTATCTATGGTAACTTAAGATTAAAAGGAGAACCTCTGACTAGATAGAGAGACAAGAGGAGAAACCTGAAAAGCCTGCCTACTCTAAAGCTGGGGACCTATATAAATAGAAATTACAAAGTGATGAATAGTAAAAAGTAACTGTTGATGAATAGTAACTTGTCTGTCACGGATTCACTGTTGATGAATATGTTTACGCCTAAATTAATATTTTTACTGGACAGTAAATGTCTATGTAAATATTAATTATTTCTTGGTCCATGTTATACCGGCGAGCCCAAGTTTCTCTAAGTTTACAAGTGATAGCCTGCCAGTGAGACCACGCGAGCTGAGTTACGGACTTCGCGCGGAACGAACTTCATGCGGAATGGACTTCACGCGAACGACATAGCTCGCGCGCGGAATGATTAGCTGACTCCGCGTAGGTTAGCCGAGATTGACTCTCCGCGTAGGCGAGGCGAGGCGAGCTGGCGAAATGGCTCGCGTAGGAGACTTCGCGAGGAAGCAACATGCGGAATCCGCGCGCACCACAATAATCGTTGAAGACTTTTACAAGTCTTTGATATGCTTTGGGCCAATCCCTGTGGCCCATTTAATATAAAAAGTCATTTTAAGGCTCGCGAGCTGCAATAGCCCGCGAAATGGAAGCGAGCTTCAGGAGCATGCGAGATAGCATCCTGTGACAGCCCGCGGGATGAGGATATTCTTAATTCCAGTTAGTGTAGGAGTCTACAGTTGGCAGCGCGGAAGCAATTGTCACATCCCAGGACCCTCTCCGCCGTAACACGATATTGTCCGCTTTGGGCCCACCGGCCCTCACGGTTTTGTTTCCGGCAGCTCAGGAGCAGCTTCCCAGTAGGTCACCCATCCTAGGATTGCTCTAGCATCAACATGCTTAACCTCGGAGTACCCATCCCCTCCGAAGCCGCTGAGCCACCAAAAGGCCTCGTTTTAGATTGGAGGTGGGTATGTACATATACAGCATATAACCCCTCTCCGTTTGGCCGATGTGGGATATTACAATCTACCCCCCTTGGGAGCCCGACGCCCTCGTCGACACACTCGCACCACACGGCAGAGTGGCTCTGATACCATTTGTCACATCCCAGGACTCGCTCCGCCGTAACACGATATTGTCCGCTTTGGGCCCACCGGCCCTCACGGTTTTGTTTCCGGCAGCTCAGGAGCAGCTTCCCAGTAGGTCACCCATCCTGGGATTGCTCTAGCATCAACATGCTTAACCTCGGAGTACCCATCCCCTCCGAAGCCGCTGAGCCACCAAAAGGCCTCGTTTTAGATTGGAGGTGGGTATGTACATATACAGCATATAACCCCTCTCCGTTTGGCCGATGTGGGATATTACAGCAATGCCCTATGCGGAATGAAGTGTGCGAACTGGACATGTGTCACAAGATGGTTGGTTAGAATGGACGAAGCAGTGCCCTTGTGCTATTAGGGTTTCAGAGTCCGACTTGGATTCTAATTACTTTTCTTCTGCCGCAAGTCAAACTACTATATAAGGGGGGCTCGAACCTTAACAGAAAGCTCTCTCAAACAAATACAAAAACACAATACAAAATGAAACCCAGTTACCCTTCGAGCTACTCGAAAACCCTAACCCTAAGCGCCGCCGCCTAGGTTTTTCTTCAGAGCCCTCCGGACTCTACCCCGATCTCTCTGAACTCCCTATTTGTTGCTCTGCTCGCATCCTTCCGTGAGTATCGATCGCCTTGTGCTCGTAAATTCCTCCTCTGAGGTGGTACCTGGAAACCCCTTCCGCCTGATCAAGAAGTCAAGCGCACACAATCAAACCTTTTCCTCGTCCGCGAGGTGGCACTCCCCCCACTTCTTTGCTCGATATTTACCTCTGCTCCGCGCGCTGAGGATCGTGGCCAAAACATTGGTACGCCCAGTGGGACAGGGAGTACAAGCGAATACATCATAGGGAAACCAGAGGAAGTGCCGTACCGAAAGCCTCAGCTTTCTTGTCTCAAGCACAAATCGCTACGGTATAAGCCCCATAACAGCCTGGCTTGCCGATCCCTCACTCAAGAACAGGTCCTTGCTCAGTTTGGTGACCCAGACTACAGCGAGACCGCCATGGTAGGCTCTCAGCCGACCCAAGATACAGACTCTGCTCCGTCTATGGAGCAAGTCTTCCAGATGTTCGCACAACTCACGGGGCAGATCCAGTGTTTGACAAACCAAAGCTCCGCCACTCAACAAAGCCTCACCGACCTTGCTGGGAAGGTGGACGACCTTGCTGAACAGGCCAAAAGGGACAAGACCCTTTGGGAAGCAGACCAGCACAACCTTACCATACTCACTCAAGACTTCAACCAATTTGTCAGCGAAACAAGGGAAACCAAGGGCTTGGTCGAAGGAAGCCTTCAACAGATCCGCTCGGATCTGGACCAGAACACGGAGACCGTGAAGCAGAACGCGGAGACCGTGAAGCAACATGCAAAGGTCCTGTCGCTCACTCGCGCGATAGTAGATGAGCAGACTCGCCACTTGGACGACCACGATACCAAGCTGCATGTCCAGCAGAATGCTTCCTTCTTTGGAAGTAAGAACAGTCTGGAGAAGCTAGACGAGTTCAAGGACAAACAGGACCGGCTGAACTTGCGGGTCCTCGAAGTTGAAGACTGGATGAGGGCGCAGGCACCGAAGAGCCTCGCTCTAAACCCTACTGGCCCAAGCGCGAATGAAGGAACTTCCAAATACGTCCCTCCTAACGAGCGCGCGAGGGGAAATCCTAAAGTCGGGACTTCGAAGGCCCCGCAGTTCGCGCCAGGGGCAGGAACTTCAAAGAGTCCGCCCCCACATGGCTCATTCGCTCCTTCTAGGGGATTGAATACTTCTCTACGCCATGGAGTCGGTACACAAGATGATCCACTCCTAGCCTACTCCAGCCTTATTCCCAAGAATGGTGGACAAGCCGTCAACTTCTCTGCATGGCCACACCATGAAGAGGGAGCGGAGCCTACACCTGTGACAACAGCCGACTGGCGCCAGCTCATCTCCTCCATCGTCAAGGAGCAAACCGGAAACAGTGATGCTAACTTGCATTATCGCGACCTCTACCCTGATAGTGTGGCGCAGTACCCTTTCCCGCAAGGGTTCAAGAACGTTGTGTTCACTACCTTCTCTGGAGAAACAAGGGAAGACGCAGCAACCCATATGGCCCGCTTCAAAGTCCAGTATGGCCAGTAGGGGGACAATGATATCCTCAAGCTCAAGCTCTTTGGGACTTCTCTGTTCGTAGCTGCCTTCAGTTGGTACTCTAGGTTGAAGCCAGGATCCATTACGGACTGGCCTACCATGGAGAAACTTTTTCGGGAAACATACGACACCATTGAGCCAGAGGTCGGCCTTGACTCCCTCACCTAAATGAGCCAGCAGAGCATGGAGTCAGGGGTCTCTTTCCTCCAACGGTTCAAAATTCAACAGGCCAAGTGTGACTTCCTCCTGCCCAAGCAGGAAGCCATTAAGTTGGTTGTTCGTGGCCTCAAGCATCGCCAGCGGTTGAAGCACCATGGGGAACACTTCACGTCTATGGGTGACCTGATCAACAAGGTCGGCAGTTACGAGCTGATCCTCAACAAAATGGACGAGAAGGCAAATGCCTCCATGGGGACATACGTACCGGGGAGAAACAGGATAGTAGGGGCACTCAACCTCCAATCCCCCACGTTCGACCTTTACTACCAAAGGCAAGAGGAGAGTGAGGCCGCGCGCAGGGATATGTCGACGACGTCGGAGCAGTTGAACTGACCGGGAAGCCTTTGGTTCACAAACTGAAGAATCTCAAGATGACTCGTGAGCCAATCACCATTCAGTCTTTTGCATGGACCAAGCCCGAATACGAGTCTTACACGTATGACGCGAAAAACGCCCATCTTGTCTTCAATGATTTGATCGAGGCAAAGTGCATACGTTTGGACCACAATATCCCGCCAACGGAGGGGTTAAAGGACAAGAAATATTCTAGTTTCCACAACGTCTACAATCATGACACCAAAGACTGTGTCAAGCTCCGTGACCAGTTGCAAACTTGGTTAAACTCTGGCGTGTTGAAAATGAAGACGCCGGAGAGCACAGCCTCTTTGGTGGATGTGGATCCTTTCCCCGCCGTGGTTGGTATGGTCGAACTAAACTGGAACGACCATCCAGAGGAGAACAGCCGCCCCCGCGCACCAAAGCCAGGACAGCGAACACTCACCTTGGACCTGACCGAACACCCAGAGCGTGATAATCAGCGCCAAGCACTTAAGCGAGACCGAGAGGATGGTAATGATGACACACGTCAACCATCTCGCCGGTACACTTACAACGTCAACCTCGCGCAAGAGATTTTAGACGATCTTATTGACGGCGGACTCGTTACTGTATCGAGGGCCGTACCCTATGTCGAATACAAGGAAGGCCGCGTCCATTGCAAGTTCCATGACAGTTGGGGACACAGAACTCGCTATTGTTACCAGCTCCGCGAGCAAGTCCAGGACTGGCTAGACCTCAAGTATATTCGTTTTAAGGACAAAGGTGGCTTCATGATCACAGTTGCTGACATCGCCTGGCCCCGCATCGGCCAGCGCGCGATAACTTTGGACCTATCTCTAAACGCGGGCCAACGCGAACCGCCAGGTCGAGACCGTAAGAGGCCGGCAAATGACTACACCGTTCTGGCGAACCAAAATGGGAACCACTACCCAGAAAGGGAGTTAGCCGCCAGACTACAGCCCGATTGCCTTTAAAGAAAGGATAAAGGCAAAGCTACCATGCGGGACGATACACCGTCTCCAGCTAACAACTATCAACCCATGAGTCCCAGGACTAGCGAAGAGCTGGAACAAAGGATCAAGCACCTCGAAACCTTCGTCCAATTACACTAGACTAAAGATGTACCTTCGTCTCCAGCTTCAAGTGAGATGGACATCTCCGACTCCGGCAGCGAACACCAAGACAGCGAGGCTTCAAGCCCTCAGCGAGGTATCTTGACCGACCCTTACATTCCCCCGACATCCAAATCAGCGATCAAGGAAGGGATTTGGTACACGCAGCAAGGGGGAAAGCCGGTTACCATCAGCAGATCCAAGAAGCGGAAGCTACATAAGAAGTATGGCAGCATCCTGCGTGCCTTGCGAGCGGCCGATGATGGCATCATCCGACCCTCGCAGCTCGCGTAGACACCTAAGAGGATGTGGAGAAAAGCTGAAGGCTTGCGCGCTCTACTCCAAAGGCCAGCTGTCATGCCTCCACGTGTCTGTGCGCAGGTAGCGGACGACCCCGCTCCAAAGGCGAATGTCTTCTGTCGCCTCACCGTACCACCAAGACAGGATCCGCGCCCCGTTAGGCACAGATCATCTCCGGAGCCAGAAAGGAGAAGGGATCCACAGTCCTCCCGGCACAAGCCTTCATCAGAACCTGAAAGAAGAAGGGAATTGTTACCTCCACCACGGCGCCAGCAGTCGCCGGAAGCCGAATGATGAAGGAACCCGCCACCTCCACCAAGGCGTAGGCAGTCGCCAGAGGCTGAAAGAAGACGAGAACCGTCTTCCCTAGTGAAGCGAAGACTGTTCGCCACATCAAGGCGCGAGCCGAGGCGCGAGCCTCCTCGGTCATCACATCACCAGAAGCCTCTTCGCCAGGAACCTGAGCCTAAAAATGAACTATCGCGACCATGTCCGCCCCAACCACAACCCAAACAGGAGCCTCAGGTCTCAGTCCCTCCTCCGCCTAAGGCAGAGGACAATGCCAGAGCTCCTCTAGCCGGGGATAAGCTTTCAGCTGAGGACAAATAGCCCTCGACCAAACTCGTGTGGCGACCACGGTAGCCAGAGGGTAACGTCTCGCCAGGGGTCAAAAGTAGCACCTCCAGCCCCAACCACGCGGAACTCATGGGCCAATGCTTCCGCGAAAACTCACTGAACGAGGAGACTCACTCCGAGCCTCGCATTGACTTGGGAGACGACCAAACAGAAGGACAGGGTGAATCATTCACCTGTAACATGGCTGAGGTGTCCGCAGGGCCTGAGAATGAAGAAGTCAGCCCCACAGAGAATGCGTTCGCCGTGCTCGACGGAGAACACGAGAGCATTGAGACGCCACTGGTCCCAGTCCGCGAACAATTCTCTTTTCAAGTCGGGATGGTGTTCTTCATATCTGAGAGATACGCTCTCCCGCCAAATACAACATGCAACGCGGCGGATATTCCAGACAATAACGACAATGTCTGCGACATATCCCCACCTTGCAGCAGTGAGATGAGTCCGGTCCCGGCGGAGCCCGCACACGCTGCACCATTGGAAGCCACAAGCAGCGTCACACGCATGTTGACTCTGACCTTCTCCACTCCGACCCTGGACATGGCCACTCACATGAGGCCGTTGTATATCACGGCTGAAGTTGAAGGAATTATGATAAACAAAGTTATGGTCGACACAGGAGCTGCAGTGAATGTCGTCACCACCCGCACTATGGGACTCCTTGGTATCCCACGCTCGATGATCCAAACTACGTCCTTGACAGTCAAGAACTTCACCAGACAAGTCTCCAGGACTTTAGGTTTGTTGTTCTTACGGGTCAAGGTGGGACCGGCTTCAAGGGTCTATACATTCTTTGCCGCCGAGTGCGCTTCCTCTTACAGCATGATCCTAGGCCACGATTGGATCCATAGGAGTTTTTGTATACCTTCATCCATGCACCAGGAGCTCATAATCTGGGACAATGAGAGACGCGAGGCGGTCCTCATCAAAGCAGACCCGCGTCCTTTCTCCATTTCCGCCAACTTCAATGATGCTCGCTACTACAATTCCGAGTTGGGCCATTGGAAGTCCAAGGCGTCGATTCTAAAGGCCGCCCATATGGGGTCATGGCCTCCAACTTAACGCGATGGGGACTCACTCGGGCAAGGGACGACTTACAACGTCCTTACACCATCGCGGACCATTTCCAACCTTCTGATGATTAGTACACCCTCAGAAGAAGCATGCGAGGTTGGCGAGTCCTTGTGTGAAAGACTCCTCTCACGTTGGGCGGAACGCAAAGCCTACGACAAGGTTGCCACTATGGAATATGTAGACGAGATAGTGGACTATACCGATACCGAGGAGGAAATTATTCAGTTAGCTCCCGTTGCCTTGGACGACGCGCCACCTCAAGTCTACGATCCCACCTTACAAGTCGACGTAGGGACTACAGAGAAGCCCCTGCTACTCTCCATCAGTGCCAAGTTGGCGGGACAACAAAAGGAAGACCTTCTCGCCTTACTACATGAATATAGGGACTGTTTCGCCGAGCAGTACGAAGACATGCCTGGCCTATCCCCGGATTTAGTCTGTCACCGTCTGCCTACTCATCCTGACAGATGTCAAGTCCGCCAAGACGGCAGATTCATGCGAACTGAGACCCAGATCGTAGTCAAGGAAGAAATTAAGAACATGCACCGATCAGGTATCTTTCGCGTGGCCAAGTACAATGAATGGCTATCTAACATCGTCCCAATCCACAAGAAGAACGGCAAAACACGCGTCTATGTCGACTATCGAGACCTCAACAACGCAACGCCCAAGGATATATACCCCATGCCTGTCGCAGACCTCCTCATTGATGCCGCTGCGGGGCATGAAGTGCTATCCTTTATGGATGGAACCGCCGGGTACCACCAGATTCCTGTTGCCGAAGAGGATCGTCACAAGACCGCCTTCCGCTGCCCAGGGTTTGTGGGTGCGTTTGAATACGTTGTCATGCCTTTCGGACTTAAGATTGCAGGGGCAACGTATCAGAGCACCATGAACCTTATATTTCACGACATTTTGGGAAAGCTGATTGAGGTGTACATCGACGACGTTGTGGTTAAAACCAAGACGCGGGCGTCGCACGTTGAAGACCTCCGGCAGGTTTTCACGCGGATGCAAAAACATCACCTGAATATGAACCCCGCCAAGTGTGTTTTCTTCGCGGAGGCAGGCGACTTCCTTGGATTTATAATCCATCAAAGGGGTATCGAGATCCCCAAAGACAAGGCGCAGGCGGTAATAAACGCCTCGCCTCCTACAACCAAAAAGGAGCTCCAACAATTGATCGGGCGAATCAACTTCCTCCGCCGTTTCATTTCAAACGCGGCAAGGAAAGTTCAACCATTTTCGCCTCTTCTAAAACTCCAGGGGGCAACCGAGTTCGTATGGGAGTCACAACACCAGGAGGCCTTCGATCGTATCAAGGACAATCTTACGAACCCACCTGTTTTGGTTCCGCCTCGTCCTGGCGTTCCGCTTAAGCTCTACATCGCCCTGGCGTTCCTTCTTTCATTACCAGGGGCAATATCATGCAGATTCTCTTGACGTCGCTGCTTTAGACCCTATCGATGAAGACTGCGGCTACCGTTCATTGCCTACCTCGAGCACCCTCATGACGCTACCCATTCCCGACAAATGCGGTTTCTCGCCCTCAACTTTGTGCTTCGCAATGGTGAGCTTCGCTCACGCGGCGAGGACGGTAACGATTTCCGCTGCGTGTATGGCAACGAGGCTAAGCGGCTTCTGCGTGAGGTGCATTCCGGCGTTTGTGGTTCGCATCAGGCTGGACCAAAGATGCGTTGGTTAATCCGTCGCCACGGCTACTACTGGCCTACTATTCTCAAGGATTGTATTACTTTTGCTAAAGGATGTCAGGACTGCCAAGCTCATGGACCAGTGCAACACATTCCAAACATTCCGTTACAGTCGATCGTTAAACCCTGGCCAAGTCGAGGATGGGCAATAGACTTTGTCGGCCTCATTCATCCCCATTCCTCCAAGCAGCACAAGTTCCTTATCATGGCAACCGATTTCCTTACCAAGTGGGTTGAGGCCGAGCCACTCAAGGTCGCTTCCGCGACCTCAGTCCGCAACTTTATTTTCTGCAACATTATCTCCCGCTTTGGTATTCCAGAATGCATCATGACGGACCGGGGGGCAGCTTTCATGGCGGATTCTGTAGTCACATTCCTCACCGGCTATGGTATCAAACTCCTACATTCGACCCCCTATTATGCCCAATCCAATGGTCAAGCGGAGGCGAGCAACAAAGTTATCCTCGGTATCCTGCGAAGGATGCTAGAGTTGAACCCCCGCGTCTGGCATTTAGAGCTTTACCATACTTTGTGGGCCTACCATACATCCAAGTGCGGTCCGACAGATACCACCCCATATGCTCTCATGTATGGCCATGACGCCGTCCTCCCCCTTGAGGTTCACGTCGCCTCGCTTCGTGTCCAAGAGCAGCACCAATTGCTTGGTGACGATTACGTCCAGGCAATGTGGAGAGAGCTTGAAGACCTTGACGAACATCGCATCACTGCTTTCAACAATCTCATCCTTGAGAAGCAGCGCGTTGCGCGGTCATATGATAAAGTCACTCGCGGTCGGAGTTATGCCGAAGGCCAAACGGTATGGCGTGTTGTGCTCCCACTTGGGGAGAAAACCGAAGGCCGCGGGAAATGGTCCGCGCGGTGGGAGGGACCCTTTATTATTCATCACATATTGCCTAAGGGGGCATACCATTTGCGCGACCTTGACGGTACACTCCATCCCAATCCTATTAATGGTCGTTTCTTAAAGTGCCACATCGCTGGTGTTTGGGAGCGCGCAGATCCTCCTCCTCCTCCTGATCCCGTGACCACTGTCCTTAGTGTCACGCGCCGTCGTGCTTACGCTCCATCACCTCACACTAGGGGGCAACCCCAGGAAGAAGCGTGCAATTAGTTTTTCTTTATAAACGTGTGTGGTCTAACTAATAGACCAATACAAGATTGGGGCCTATTCCTGAGGCCCTAAATAAAAAAAATTTAATTCGGTGTTTCTCAGTCATCAGTTTTTTCTTTGTAAACGTGCGTGGTCTAACTAACAGACCAGTACAAGATTGGGGCCTATTCCAGAGGCCCTAAATAAAAAACATTCAAGTGTTTCTTAGTCATCATCTAGGCTAACCCCTGTGGCCTCCTCCAAATTTTCAAACTTGGTTTGCTAGCTTTATGCGGCTGTTCGCCGACTCTTTTGTTTGCTTCTCATTGGTTTGCACTGGGGGGGCAGCGAAGAATATACTGGGGGGCAACAAAGTGCATGGCCTTTTAAAGTTTTTCAGCTTTATACAGCCGTTCGTCGACTCTGTTTGTTTGTCTCTCACTAGTTCGCACTGGGGGGCAGCGAAGTACATAGCCATTGTCATTCCATGTTGGTCCACCATCGCCAAGAGCTCGCAAAGGGCTATTTTTTAGAATCTACTCAAGTCACATGCGTCTGCTCAAGATACATCCATGCGAGCTACATTCGCTCGCGATATGTGCAATGTACTATGTCTCCTAAGTTGAGCAGGCAAATGCAGGCAAGGAGCAGGCGAATGCAGAAGTAGGGCAGGCGAATGCATGTGAAGTTCAAGTCCAAGGTGCCTAGGTAAGCCGTGTAGCAGCTTCGCTCTAATGCCTTACTGGGTGCTTGAGTTTCAAAGCCTATTCACAGGCTTGTCTACTCACACTCATTTTGTATGACCCGACCCATACCGCAGCATGAACATAAACCTCTTCAGTCATTCTTGACATTTCATGACTTCAAGGCTGGGGGGCAATGTTTACGCCTAAATCAATATTTTTACTGAACAGTAAATGTCTATGTAAATATTAATTATTTCTTGGTCCATGTTATACCGGCGAGCCCAAGTTTCTCAATGTTTACAAGTGATAGCCCGCCAGTGAGACCACGCGAGCTGATTACAGACTTAGCGCGGAACGAACTTCATGCGGAATGGACTTCACGCGAACTACATAGCTCGCGAGCAGAATGATTAGCTGACTCCGCGTAGGCGACGCGAGGCGACCTGGCGAACAGGCTCGCGTAGGAGACTTCGCGAGGAAGCAACATGCGGAATCCGCACGCACCACAATAATCGTTGAAGACTTTTACAAGTCTTTGATATGCTTTGGGCCAATCCCTGTGGCCCATTTAATATAAAAAGTCTTTTTAAGGCTCGCGAGCTGCAATAGCCCGCGAAATGGAAGCGAGCTTCAGGAGCATGCGAGATAGCATCCTGTGACAGCCCGCGAGATGAGGATATTCTTAATTCCAGTTAGTGTAGGAGTCTACAGTTGGCAGCGCGGAAGCAATGCCCTATGCGGAATGAAGTGTGCGAACTGGACATGTGTCACAAGATGGTTGGTTAGAATGGACGAAGCAGTGCCCTTGTGCTATTAGGGTTTCAGAGTCCGACTTGGATTCTAATTACTTTTCTTCTGCCGCAAGTCGAACTACTATATAAGGGGGGCTCGAACCTTAACAGAAAGCTCTCTCTCAAACAAATACAAAAACACAATACAAACTGAAACCCAGTTACCCTTCGAGCTACTCGAAAACCCTAACCCTAAGCGCCGCCGCCTAGGTTTTTCTTCAGAGCCCTCCGGACTCTACCCCGATCTCTCTGAACTCCCTATTTGTTGCTCTGCTCGCGTCCTTCCGTAAGTATCGATCGCCTTGTGCTCGTAAATTCCTCCTCTGAGGTGGCACCTAGAAACCCCTTCCGCCTGATCAAGAAGTCAAGCGCACACAATCAAACATTTTCCTCGTCCACGAGGTGCCAGGCCCGCAGCACTCCCCCCCTCTTCTTTGCTCGCTATTTAGCTCTGCTCCGCGCGTTGAGGATCGTGGCCAAAACAGAATATTAACTTGTAACTGTTGATGAATAGTAACTTGTCTGTCACGGATTCACTGTTTGATGAATAGTAATTTGTCTGTCACAAATTTACTACTGATACTTCCGGTAGGAATTTTAACTGAGACTTTAATGGGCCTGAACCTTCTTTTGGACTAGTCTTGACTAGAACTAAACAAACTCAGCATATGGATCTTGACCATCTTTATAATCAGACCACCTGATTGGTTGACTGGGAGATACTTGGTGACTATGGGCTGATGACGATTCTGATGGAGAGTGTTCTTCTGCTTCATCATCTGTAGATAAACATGCTGCCTGTTGTAATAATTGTTTGGCCAATTCTTTCAACTCATCTGCTTTGGAGGATGAAGATGAACTAGAGACTGTTTTCTTAGAAGAGAATAGTAACTGAGGAGTCTGAGACTTTAACTGAGGGGTTAGAGATGCCGACTGAATAGAAACCGAAGCTCCTGAACTGGATGGAATGGTTGAAAATTCTTCACTAAATTGGGATAAAACTCTTTCAGAATTGAATTTATCTCACCATTTGACTAAAAGTTGTCGCAAGACCATATGATCTTCATATGCAAGTTTATATTGCCATTTGAAAATCCAAGGAATTTTATATTTAGCCATGTATTGGAGAGTGGGGGAAACCTTTTTTCATATTCTGAAAAAGCCAAAACTGAAACAAATTTAGTGACTGCATGCTGGAGATTTGAGGGGAGAAGGTCATGAGGGCATCCATGATTATTCCACCAATCTCTAAACCACATAGGGAATTGGCGATTGAATTTTCTGTCAAAATTGAGAAACCATGAATGGCTAAAATCTTCGGTTTGGTACAGAAAGATTTTACTACATGCTTCAATGTAATCATGACAAGTAAATGTGAATGTGTCTAATTTGTGAGGAGTAGAGGGGGAATCACCCCATTGAGATAAAGAGATGATACAGATTATGTAAAGGGAATGATATAATATTTTAGATGGGTCTTTTGGGTCATGGATTGGTTTAATAGATAATGACTGAGATTTAAACAGAATGTCCCGATAGAATGCTAAAGGTTTACCGGGAAGGTAATGAGAATTTGGGCCAAAATAACTTTTTACTAAAGAGATGAGATTTTTTAAATGACTCATAGAAGGTTCAATATAAAACAGGAAATGTTTAGACCTGTCAATGTAAGAAGATGATTTTTTATAAATGGCTAGAGGGTTGGATGATGAATCTGATTTGTAAGGGTCGTATTGGTTTACTAAGGCTGACTGGTAATTGGGTTTGATTTGGCTAAGGGTGCTACCAAGATCACTATACCTATTGTCTATTGGAATGGGGAGATGACCTGCATAAGGAATTAGGCTGGAGGGTGATTCTTTCTTAACTGGGGAAGGTGACTCAAATACTGGTTTTCTGGGATTTCTCCCTTTGGATGAGCTGGGTTTCATGTTTTGGTACCCTGTAGAAATTCACGAGTTAAGAAATCTGGGATATGGTTGTCAATTCATTTAATGAATGCAATTTCAAAATCAAAAATACTTAAGATTGCTTGCCAACGAGTAAAGATTTGTTTGCTAGCAATGTTTTGAACATCTTTTTCTAAAACATCTTTTGCACTTTTACAATCAACTCGGACTAAGAATTTTTGATTTAATAAATCATCTTGAAATTTACTAATACATAATACAATTGATAAAATTTCTTTCTTAATAGTACTATAATTTGATTGAGCTGGGTTCCAGACTCCATAATGAAATCGAACAATTTGTTCTGGATGACTGGGAGAAACTTGTTGTTTGAGGATACCTCCATAACCTATTTCAGATGCATCAGTTTCAACTATCTTATAAGAATCAGAAAGAGGGATGGCTAAGCACAGTAGAGTTTTAACATAGCTCTTAATTTTTTTGATTAAGAATGTATGAATTGATGTCAAAGGTGAAGGGTTCTTCTGTAATCGATCAAATAGAGGTTTGCATTATTTCCTAAGGTTTTTGTAAAAATCAGCTACATAATTTAAAGATCCTAAGAATCTTTGTAACTGATTTTTATCCAAAATGACATCTGGAAATTTATCAGCAAATTGTATTGCTCTATCAATAGGTCTAATTTGGAGTTGGTGAATGTTAAATCCTAGGAAACGAATATTGGTTTGAAATAATTTGATTTTTGAAGCAGAAACAACTAAACCATTATTCTTTATTATGGAAAAGAATTGGTGTAAATGTTTCCAATACTGATCAATTGATTGTGAAAAGATCAAAACATCATCAATGTAGACGATGGAGAAATGACTATAAGGATTGAATATATCGTTCATTATGTTTTGGAATTCGCTAGGAGCATTCTTTAGGCCGAATGGCATAACATTCCATTCATAATGACCAAAGGGCGTGACAAATGCAGTTTTGTATTTGTCAGCTTCACTGATTTGGATCTGTCAAAATCCGGACTTCATATCAAATTTACTAAAGATAATAGGTTTGTTTAACCGGTTGATGAGATCTCTTTTATTGGGAATAGGATACATGATCCATTGCAAGACTGTGTTAAGGGGTTTATAGTTAATGACTAACCGAGGAGTTCCTCTTTCGAGTTCAGCATTTTTTTGAACATAGAAGGCAGGGCAAGACCAAGGGGATTTACTAGGGCGAATAATATCTTTGTTGAGTAAATCAATAATTTCGTTTTTACATAAATCCATAATCTCATCACTCATTTGAATTGGACGAGCTTTAGTAAGAATATTTTTCTCATTAAAATCTTTGATGTAAGGAAGAGAAACAATATGTTTTTTCCTATGCCAAAAGGCAGTAGGAATATCAGAACATATTTCTTTGATAATTTTGTCTTCAAAAGTTTTGATTTTTTGCTGAAGAAAAGGGTGTTAAAGTTGATTTTCCATTCTTTTGAAATTAATTTCTTCTTGAAGAAAGGCTATTTGTTTATTTTTTGCTTGAATGCAATTAAAAGTTTTTGAAATATTATTTTCTTAAAATGCTTTCAGAGTATGGATTTCAGGGCTAGAAAGAAAAGTAAATTTAACTGGTTCATCAAAAGGGTAGGTAATAATACCATTATATTCGGTGTTGAAGGGGTAAATTAAAGTAATGAAAGGAAGTCCTAAAATTACTTTATCAGTTAAAGTTTTTACCAAGACAAACGGAGTTTTGAAACAAACATTGTTTTGGCATATGTGGGCTTTAGGTATTTCGTATTTAATATCCATTTTTGTTCCACTAGCTGAACGTAAAGACTCTTTTGTTTTTTCAAAATATTTTGAAGGTATTAAGCCTTCTTGGATACTGTTAAGATCTGCACCGGAATCAATAAGCGTTGTTATTATTAATTGGAAATTTTTTATTTTAAGTTGAACAATAGTGTACCATTTTTTAAGTTGGATTTAGCGTATGATACTAATAGTATTGTTTTCAGAAGTTTCAGCTTCAAGGTTTGCGGGGAAAAGATTTGGAAGAGGATTTTCAGGGGGGGTCCTGTAATTTAAGAAATTGATTATTTATTTTAAGTAAGTTTAATTCTTGTTTAATTTCTTTATTGTCATTTGTGAGTTCTAAATGTGTTTGTTGTAAGGCATGTATTTGACATTTGATTGTTTTCACCTCATGTTGCAAATCTTGGATTGTTATTTCCTTTTTACTAGTAGAAAATTTATCAAAAGTTGTAGTAAGGCTAATTTTTTGTGAGGGAGGATTAACTACATGTTCTTGGGTAATTAATTTTTTTAATTTTGTAAGATACTCAGCTTTAAGCTCAGGATTATCTATTTTACTTATTAAATTAATTAATAGTTCTTCTTGCTCTTCCTGTTTGGAAAAAACATTTATTGTTTTACAATTACAAGCATCTTTACACCTAAAAGTAATATCTGGGAAAAAATGTTCACCGGATTCAGAGGAAGAAGATTCTGTCAAAGTGATAGTTCCAATTTTTATATCAGTTATACACAAACCGGATGTGAAGCGGACGTCCGCACTAAGTTTAAAGTGCGGACGTCCCTCCATTCGCCACTGTCCGGCGCCTGCGACGGCGCGCCTCCACCCGAGCGGACACTAGAGGCGTCCCCGACCACTTTCCCTCCCCGGCGAGTCCGCCTAATTCCAGTTTTCCGGCGAGATCACCCAAAACATCAAACAAGATCGATCTCGCCGAAAAACTGGAATTAGACGGACTCGCCGGGGAGGGAAAGTGGTCGGGAACGTTGCTGGAGTCCACTGTCCGCTCAGGTAGAGGCGCGCCGTCGTCGGCGCCGGACGGTGGCTAACAGAAAGACGTCCGCACTTTAAGAACAGTGCGGACGTCCGCTTCATATCGTTTTCGTGTGTGTCTATATATATATATATATTAAATTAACATACCTTTGCCACTAATGGTACACCTCCACACTTTTTAGCAATCTTTTTACCGATTGTCGCCTGGTCTTTGGTTATAGGAGCACTCCGAACTGAAATTGCTTTGTCCTTCATTATGAGCCAGCATTCCTCATCTGACAGTTTTTCCAAATCACACCTGGGAAGGCTCTCCATGACTTTTGCAACTTTGTCACTACGGGTAGTGACAATGATGCTGCTTCCTCGAGTATCTTTAACCGTTAACAAACAACTCATCAACTCTTTCCATTTTTCAGCATCTTCGTTCCAAACATCATCGAGCACTAGAAGATATCTTTTCTTTTCCAGCTTTCCTCGAATGAACTTACAAATCGCGTCCTTGCTTTGTAATGAGGCCTTCTCCGGTTCCAAAAATTCCAAAATTCCCCTTAAGATCGTCTTGACTTCGAAAGGAATGGATACACACACCCAAATTTTTTCATTGAAGTGTTTATCAATCTCAGATTCATGATATACTGATTTAGCCAAAGTTGTCTTACCTAGACCTGGCATTCCCACAATAGCCAGAACTGGAAGATAACTTTCTTCATCATAGTTTGACTTGATCAAGGTTTCGACTATATCTGACACGATCTCCTCCCTTCCAATGATGAGCTTCTCATCGCTGTCAAAGCTGGAGACTGTTTCCCTAACAAGTACTTCAACATCTTGAGGGCCGGGGTTGCATTTGCTAATGTTCTAGCAACGAACCCGATACGGCCAGCTGCCTCATTGTTCAAATTCACCAAAGATTTGTTGATCTTTTTAATTTTATGTGCCATTTTGAAACGAAATGCAATGGGATTGTTGTGTGAAAAGAAATTCTTCACCTTTTTCTTCATCTGGTCTCGGAGTTCTACTTTGCGTCGGAGAACTTCATACCCAATTTCATCCAAGACATCATCCACTTCGTGAGCTATGTCTTCCAAATCCTGCACCCACGATTTCACAGACTCCCCTCGAACTTGTGATTAGTCGACATCTCGTAGCAAAGCTTGAATGTTTAGGATTGAAGCCTGCAGCTGTGCTAGGTCTCCTTTGAAACCCAATACGAGAGTGAATTCTTCTGCAGCAAGCTTAGTCACCTTGGTCAGTATTCCTTCGACAGCAAAAGTGAGCAGAAATTCTGCCATAGCTTTCAGAACTCACGGCAGATTAAGCAAAATGAAAGCTTTAGGTAGGTGAGGAAAACAAGAAGTTAGTAAACTGAAGATGCTGTGTACCTCTCCTCAAAGCGATTTCAATCAAATTGATATATGTTGAGAGCTCTACAGATATTTTTTTTAGCAAATCACATATACATCCTTCAAAATGATTTGAAACACAAATAAATTCACTTATGTTGTTGTTAAACAAATAAGGACAGTTTTTAACAATTAAGGACAATCTTTTCTCTACATACCATGTGTCATGATTTAATTTACCAAACTAACCCTACACTAATTAAATATACTTTTAGAAAAGAAAAGTCTCTTATTTTGAGATTTTTCAGTAAATACAATACAGTAGCAGATTTTCAATAATTTAGTACAGTAGCAGTTAATTTCAGTAGAAGTAGTGGCAGGGGTTAACATTCCAGTAGAAATAGTAGCAGAGGTTAACATTCCAGTAGAAGTAGTAGCAAAGGTTAACATCTCAGTAGAAGTAGTAGCAAGGGTTAACATTCCAGTAAAAAGTAGTAGCAGGGGTTAACATCTCACTAGAAGTAGTAGCAGTAGCAGGTTTATAGTGGCTCAACTAATGTAGTAGCATGTTTTGCTGGAAAACTATACTTCCAACAGATGTAGTAGCAGAGTTTTAGTGGTGTAACTAGTGTAGTAGCAGCTTCAGTAAGTACAATAGCAGGTTTTCAATGGTTCAGCAAATGTAGTAGCAGGTTAGCAGCTATTTTCAGTACTTACAATAATAGCAGGTTTTTAGTGATTCAGCTAGTGTAGTAGCAGTTACTTTCAGTAAATACAGTAGCAGGTTTTCAATGGTTCAGCAAATGTAGTAGCAGGTTAGCAGCTATTTTCAGTACTTACAATAATAGCAGGTTTTTAGTGATTCAGCTAGTGTAGTAGCAGTTACTTTCAGTAAATACAGTAGCAGCTATTTCCAATAAATGTAGTAGCAGGTTTTCAGTGGCTCAGCCGATATAGTAGCAACTACTTCTAGTAATTGCAGTAGCAAAGCTATTTCTAGTAAATGTAGTAGCAGACTTTTAGTGACTCAGCTAATGTAGTAGCAGTTTTTTTTTTTTTTAAATGCAGCAACATGTTTTTAGTGGCTCAATTAGTTGGTAGCAAGACTAGCAACTATTTTCAAAATGCAGTAACAAGGTATTACCAGTAGAGTAGTAGCAAGCTTTTAGTGACTCAACTAGTGTTGTAGTACAGTAGCAGATATTTAGCAAAATCAATTAACAATAGCTTAATTAACACATATTAATATAAACTTCATCAAATTATCATGTCTATAAATTGTTATTCTAATGTGCAAAAATGGATTTATTCTCACATCATGATTACCAAATCAGTAGCAATTAGATGATCAACATATAAAAGGGTTTTGTATAACAATAACCTCATTGAGGACTTTCATCAAACACCTTATGTGCATAACTTCCATTGTGCTTAAAAACCCAAAAAAAGATAATCAAATCTTTTGAAACAAATACTCCAATTTGCCTAAAATCAATACAAGTTTCCCAAACAAAATCATGATCATTATTGAATCAAATCAAATAGACCCAATGTGTCGATGGCTCTTCCTTCTGAACCTAATGAACCAATTGACTCACCTTCACTTCCAAATCCTAAACCTAGCCTCTCCCCGTACTCGAAAATGACAGAGTTGAGGCTTACGATTCCGGCGAGGCCATGGATGGCGACGCGACAAGAGTAGAAAAGGCCGGGCAAGGCGACGTCGACTCCAGTGACTTGGAGGGGGTCTGTGGTGAGGTGGAAGGCGGAGTAGGGGAGGTGAGTGGGGGAGGATGGAGCCGGAGGAGATGGATCGGAGGTCGGAAAGGGAGAGGCGGAGAGGCGGAGAGGGACGAAGTGGAGGCGGAGCGTTTCATTGTAGGATGACGTCGTTTGGATCATGTCGAGGGCGAAGAGGGAGGCGTCGGTGGGAGCAAAGATGGTGTAAGAGGCGTGGGCCGAATAGAAAGCCAAGGCCGCCATGGAAGGAGCAAAGAGAGAGAGAGAGAGAAGGGCAGAGAAGTGGGACTAATAGAAACGAATAGAAACGACGGCTAGGGTAGGGTATTTTGAGGTAGTGGCAGTTTTGTAGATATTTCAGAAAAGATTAGTTTTTTAGGTATTTTGCATAAAAAATTGCTGACAGGGCGTGAGACTATGCACTGTGGGCCTGAGTTTATGTCCTTATTTGTTTAAATATGTTGAAAGATGGTTTTTCTGTGTTTTGCAACTCTCTATGGTAGTGGAATGTCATTTTCCCTTTTTTGCATGGCTATAAAGAAAAAAGATATTTATTCTTGTCTCTGATTTTTTTTTTTTTTTTTTTTTTTTTTTTTTGGGAGGTAAATGAATAACTTCATTAGGCCATGCGACTAGCGACTAATTATTGTTAAGTCAGGCAAGAGTGAACTCCACTACAAGGTCAAGAATAAACTCAATTTTATTCTCCAACATCTAGAAACTAAAATGGAAAAAACCACAAAAGTCGTCCAAAAAAGTGGACGATTACAACTACAAAGTAATGAACCTACACAAATAAAATCAAAGTCTTAAACATCAACTTAAGGCCTAGAGACCTAACGGTGTACATGTCCGTAAATAATAATAAGGCTCTCTGATTGAATCATGTAGGGATCTTTGTCCCATCTCTGAAATGAAACTATTCCCCGACCCCGGTCCAGCATCCCAGGCCCACAGCTGGCCAATTTCACCCCCATCACCTAGGTCCACATCCAACCCAGCAAACCAAACCATCGCCGGGACTACTTCACGTGGATCCAGCACATCCACTAGCCCACCAAGAAACCATGCACTTCCCATGCGGTGAGCCCAGCTACAGGTAATAAAAGAAGAAAAAAAAGAGATGCTTCTGCTTTTAGGTAGTGGAAGCAAACAATATGCTGTGGCTTTTGCATCAATCATGGCAGACATTGTTCTAGTCTTTTTCTTGTAAAGATGAAATAATAGAAAGAGATGCTTTTGCTTTGTGGATGGCAGAATTTTCCTAATAATAGAAGTAGAGGATGGAACCAACAAAACATGGCAATTCACGACCTCAAATTAGGGCAAAATCTGTGGAGAGAAACTTATCCCTACCTTGATGAAGATGCAGACATTAACATTAGCTGATATTATAGAATGGGTTACCGAAATATAAACTGCATGTAATAAAAACACAGTAGATTTACGTGTTCACCAAAAACTCAAGTAGAGCTTAGGGCTACGTCACGGTTGTTTGCTAGTGGTTTCACTATGATCAAAATAAGGGGAATTTGATGTTACACCCAAAATCATAGACCCATTTTAAATTACACCCACATGTTATACTCTTTTGAAATACACCCAAGTATAAACAGAGAAGAATGTATGTTCCTTAACAGTGGACAAGAAAGGAATGAGAACCAACAACGAAAAGTTTTCTTCTTTCACATATGAATAGATTATAGATCCTATAAAGCTCTTGAAGAGAGTACAAAATTAACCAAAATTTGAAAAGCTTACCTTGCCTTGGTGCAGAACTTCATGAACATAAGGGAATGCTTAGTGCTTATAATGTAAATGGATGTAATTAACTTCTGCAGGAACACGCCTTCTCTTCTGTGTGTATCAACGAACTAATCATTGCAAAAGAAAGAAGAAAAAGAAATTTTAGCTCATTGATGCCTCATATGATAAGTTACAAGGATTGCATAAGCTTCTGAATTGAACATGGAAGCTTCATGACTTAGATGTCATAAGAATGAGCGATAGCTCTCTGAAGAAAATTTTTACTTACATATAGCTCTCAAAATTCACCTCTGAGTATTTTTCTTATATTATTTTTGGCTCTGAGAAACGCTTTTGCCTGCACCAAATGACTGCTTATGGGTACATGACAGCTATGAAGTCAAATACAACAGAGCATCTGGCAAGGTACAAACCATAAAGTTCATAAAATCTCGGCAATTTTTGTGCACCAACTCTTGAAATCGGAAGAGAAGAAAACAGAAAGCAACCTGCATCACGAAGTAGCTGTTTCTGTCATCCATCAGACATCATACAATGTTACTATGCAAAGATGTTCGATTTGATGGCATAATTTCTTTTAGTACAACAGAAGCAAAATTGATGGAAAACAGAGTTGGCCATTGGTTTGGAGGACAATTCAGAGAAACAAACTGTACTAGGGAGACGGCACTACCAGTTTAGCTGACTCAACTACTCCTGATCTGGTGTGTTTCAGAAAGTCTGCAAATCAAACAAGTCACATTTTTGAATGATGCTGTAGTAATATGGAAATCTATCCCAGCCATACTCTATGGCCTGCAAGTAATAATGTTAGTTCAATAACTACAACTTAACCCACTCAATTTTCATTGACAAACTTACCAGGCAACTAGCAGCATTGAATACCAAGTAACCGAAGCAATATCCGATTCAGAGCATTCAAAGATAGGAACCTATCAACCTAAGGAACAGTCGGAGTATCAGCAAAAAGCTTCTATTTCCACCAGCCAATCTACTAAAGATTCCTCGCATATTAGCAGTAACATCATTCTGCGCCTTTGTCAAGTAATCAGGAAAGGGAAGGGTTTGAAGAACATACCATTTTTGCATCGATGTCAGCCCCTTAAGCAATTAAAACAGTCAGGTAGAGCATCAGAGAGGAAGTCCTTCTGAGCATGTTTGAAGAACATAGCCTTAATGTGTTGGTCAATTCTCGATGGTTACATTTCCAACTAGTAGAAAAGAAGTTTGGTCAGTGCAGATTAACTAAAATAGGGATCTTTTCAAGGCAACAATAAACAGGTTTGACGACTAGTTTAATGAAAACAAAAAAGTCTTACTAGTGACGAATGGAAGATGAGAAATCGTCGGCCACTCTGGGCCGCTCTCCTCCCTGCATCTTTCTTCTAGAAGAGGACAGTAAATTATTTGTATCTCCTTCAAATTGGTGAGGCGTTGCATAGCTTCCACAGAAGGTAGATACTTTAGATTGCGGCAAGTATGAATCGTCAGGTCCTGGAGAGATGCAATGTTTTGCAACCATTCTGGAATAGCATCGAGCTCCTCGAAGAAAGGACCAATCGTCATTTGCTTCAAACGAGCGAGGCTGCACGGTTCTGACGATGCTGCTAACCCATCCGGTAGACATGTTAATTTAGTACAAAAAGCAATGTCCAAGCTGCGGAGGGATGAAAGCAGCTTGTCTGAACTTAGAATCGTCTCTAGATTCATGCAAAACCGTATATTCAATGTTTGAAGAGAGACGAGGGTCTGAAGAAAGGCACTAAACTCCGGCCCAAATTGCGCACTTTCGCACCCATGGATTGTGAATTCAGTGAGTGATGTGAAACCTCCTCGTGAAATTGGAAGAGAGTCTAGATTACTCACACGCATCCCTTCGAGGGATGTACTCAGACTTGGGATTGAGATGGATGGTACCTTGGGGCAGTTTGTTATATCCAAATTCCGAATAGAGGTGCAGTACTCCAGCCCACCCGGTAGACTTGATAATTCGGGACAGCCTTTTACAATCAATCCGCCAAGAGATTGGAGGCCTTGTGAAAATGGAATGGAAGTTATTTTATAGCAGTCCGTGACGAACAATGTCTCGAGGGATGTGAGACCACCGTCCGTAGCATCAGGGATGTACTCCCGATTGTGACAACGCATCAACGCCAACTTTTTGAGAGAAGGTGTGAGCATCCCATCAGGTAAGTATCTCAACTCTGTACAATTCGATATCGACAAATATGAAAGGGATGCGCAGCAGTAGTATTCAGATCCTTGTGGTTGTGGATGTGGAGATATACAAGTGAAACTCGGAAGATCCGCTATATCCAAATGAGCAAGACTCTTGTTGTTTTCTATCATCCCTTCCGGCAGACATGCAAGTCCCTCCACGCCAAATAAGCTGAGAGAAGTGAGTGTGGTGAGTTGATTGCTTAAAATACTTGCTATCGGCATGACTCCGCTATCCATGCCTTGTATCACCAACTTCTTGAGAGATGGAAAATGACCGGGAGCACTTGACAGTGAATCAAGGTCAGCTCCTCAAGGCAAGGAAACACCACCCTGCTTCCTCTCTCTGTTGGCGCTTCCATCCATTCAATCAGGTCTCTGCCTTCTCAATGTGCAATGTTTTCAAAGCAGGGAACAAAGGACGTGCCTCCCTACTTTATTCATTTCCACAGTTGACATGGTTATTACCATAAAACTCAGATCCTACGCTGGCCAGCTTCTCCATTCCCTTTATCTTAACACATTTAAGATTGGGTAAATGCCCAAGCACTGGGAGCCCCTCACAGTTGTTGCAGCCCAAAAATTCAATCTCTTTCAAATTGTTGGCTACCAATAACCATGACGGGAAGTTTACACCCATGAATCCCTGAATCTCCATAAATTCCAAACTAGGATGTGGTTGGAGGCCTTCTATTACATGGTCAACATTCTCCACATTAGGGCTTGGGCTATCAAGCTTCCATCCCAGGATTAACTTCCGTATATGTTTCTTTTCTTCTAAGATCGCCTTCTGAGCTTCTTTTCCACCTCCAACATTTTCTAAGCCATAAATAGACAGGGTGTCATGCAGCTGGTTTAAGCCACTCAGTTCCTCAATTCTGGGACCAGTGTCGCTGCTCACCTTGATAAAAGGCAATGACCTGAGACTAATGAACCGCCCCAATATCCCACCCGGCACTTTCATATATCTACCGAAGTAAATGTGCCGCAAGTTGAACAGATTTGCTATTTCTCTTGGAAACTCTTCAAGCTGATACGGAATTTTCAATGTTTGCAGATTATAGAGACGACCAATTGATTCGGGAAAGGTTCTGATTTTTGTTTTCAAAATATTCAAATACCTCAAGTGTTTCAACTTCCCAATAGAATCTGGCAACTCTATAATATCTGCTCTGTACAAATTTAAGACACGCAAAGATTTGGAATGAAATGAATTGCTTCCAAGAGCTTCTCGATTTGAAAAAAGTGAGCGTGAATTTTCTGATTTTGATACATATTCGGCAAGTTCATGCACAAGATCGTGCATCTTACATTTGGCAACATTACCACCATAATCCTTTGTAACGTCTTGAAAGAAAGACTTCCCCAATAAGATTTTAAAATATTCATTACCTTTCTCCTCCATCACTAAGTTTTTGTTAGTACAAGGATGAAGCCACCCCTGAGCCATCCAAAGTTGGATCAAGTCTTCCTTTTCAATATCAAAATCTTTGATAAACATGGAGCAATATGCAAAACATTGCTTCAAGGATGGAGGTTTCAGTTCATCAAAACTCAACTTCAAGACTGAAATAATTCTCTTTTCTCCTTCGGCTGAATCCCATATTTTTTTATTGTTTGAAATTGATCGCCATTCTTCAATTGTTTTGGAGCGTAGCATATCTCCCAAAACCTATTGTGTATTAGTTGGTCGTGTGTTAGACATGTATTAGATAGTAAAACAAAATTACAGAAACAATTAATCTCCGATCAATTCTCTGGGCACTAGTCCCCGACTATATTCACCCGACTAGTGCCTGCATTTTTTAGAACCTTGGTTTAAGCACTTTTCCACAGATGTTTTCAGAACTGGGTGTCACCCGCCCTGGTTTGATTATTACAATGATGGCAAAGAGGATGTAGGTGGCGTGTCAGACTGTCAATGGTCTTCAACAACATATCGTGTCTTCCTCCTTGTTTGGTCTTTGGGAATGCTATCTTTGCTAGGGTTACTGTGTTGGAGTTGAGCTATTTAGAGACAGAAGCTAAAATAGTTTGGGCTGATTTAGTATTTTGGTGTCTTAGGGCTTTTTGGTTCACTTAGAACATGTGGATGCCCTCTCTATGTAGGGTGGCCCTGGTGATTTCGAATAATTTAAATTTACCTAACATGTTACGTTTATTGATCAATACCCTTCATTTAGGATTTTGCCTGCATAAAGATAGCTTAGAGTTTTATCAGAAAAAAATAATTTACATCAAAACAAGAGTTGTCCAAGTTTCAATTTATTACAGTTTTTATTTTCTAGATGTCGGTAATTGTTCTTAGCAGGGGGTCATTCAACATACTCTTCGATGTAGTGTGAATGATAGCATTATCAGTGATTTATTAAGGATTACTGGTTCTAGAATCACTTCGTATTATGTAGCAACTTTAAATCAAGTCAAGGTGATGGCTCCCCATTTAGAATCCTTTAAGTCTTTTTTATTAGGTAACCGTCAAGGAATTTATTCTTATTTTTTTTATCAATTAAACAACTAATTGCTACAACGAATCTATTGTGAGTCGAACTCACGATCTCTCACTTATAAGGAGAGACTTATGTCACTAGACCAAATAAAAGTTTGGCTGAGTGTGAAATAAGAGATTCACACTTGGCTGAGGTGTTAGACAAACTCAAGTGAGTGTGTATATAGCACTCTTATTGGTTTCACATGTAAATGTAAGTCGTTCATATCTTAATGTTAGTGAGAATTATGCCCTTTTAATTTAAATGACACGGTGTTACCATATTATGCAACTGAGGTCAAAATAAGTGGAAGATATTATGGAATCTTTAATTTGTCTTTCTAAGTAACGAAAATGATCATGTAAATAAGATATGATTTATATCGATGAAGATAAAAGTACTGATTAAGAATAACAATAGTCTATAATTTACATACATTTGCCATTAAAGGTATACCACCACACTTTTTAGCAATCTCCTTAGCTGTTGCCTCTTGCTCTTTAGACATACGAGCACTCCCAATGTAATACTCTAGATTTTCATATCATTTTCCTTGTATTATTCTCATATTTAATGAAGGATTATTTATGGAAATTTATTTTTGGGTTATGCGTAGTTGAAGTCGGAAGTTTATTTAAGGTGCTTTGACGTTTAAGAGACCAAAAAGTTGACTTTATTTTCCGTAAGTTATCTTCGAAAACTTCCTTCATGAAAGTTGTAGAGCTCGTCAATACGAGTTCGTAGATATGCGACACGAGTGAAACGGACGTCGGATGAAGAAGTTATGGTCAGAGAAAGTTAGTTTTCGGGTTTGGAAAGTTTATAAGTAGAAAAATTATGGGGGAGTTATTTGGAAACCCAAATATCAGCTTTTCTTCTCTCTCTCCCGACCTTCTCTCTCACTCTCTCTTCTCCAACTGATTTCTCTCTCCTCCGGCCACCAAATTGGACGCCGTCGGTTTCGTTGGGTCGGCAGGGGTCTCCTCTCCACTGCTGGGGCAGCCTTGCTCGCCGTCGCGCCGCCTGGAGGCCGCCACGAAGCGGCGGAGCTGCTGCTGTTCTGCCGGAAAGTCGGCAATTTTGACGCCGATTTCGGCCAAGTTTAGGTGAGTCTTTCTCTCCTCTCTCTTCTAGAGATGTTTCTACCCCTTTGGTGATCTAGAAATCAAGTTTTGGGGCCGGTTTTGTAGGTTTGGATTTTGTTTTCCGGGTTGGTTTTGCGTGGTGTTTTCCGGCCGATCCCAACCGAACGGGTTGAACCACCAGGTATTAAAGTTACTCACCTTGCTTCGATCTACAAGTTTCATGTTTTGAGTTTCCCCAAATTTTGAAGTTTGGTGGAGGCGCGTGAAGCTCACTCGCCGCCGCCTGTGGCGGTACGTGGGAGCGCGTTCGGGCAGGGTAAAGGCTTTGGTTGCCGTGTTAGCTAGTCCTTGTTGTTGCTAGGGTGTGTTGGTGTGTGAAGATTTAGTGTTGATAGTTTTTTTGCATTGTAGGTGCTAAGTTGGTTCTTAATGTTTGTTAGGTCGGAAACTTGGAAAATTGGATCTTAGAGGTAGTGTGGTTGTTGTTGAGTGTCCAATGACCTTGGGAGGTCTTGGAGGAAGGATTGCCCTTCTTTGGGCAACCTTTAAGTTAAGGATACTTTGATCCTTGTTGTGTTTTTACTAAGGTTTTAATTGTGTAATTTTAGGTGGTTTGTGAGGTTGTGGTTAGCTTGGCTCTTGCGTTTTTGTGAAGACTCAGCGGGAGTATTTAGGTGAGTAAATCTCACCAATGTTCACTTTTGAACCAAGTTTAATTATGGTCGTTTGTTGATGATTTTTGTTAATGATTTTGATGATGATGATGATGATGATTATGATGATATGATGAATGATTTTTGTTAATGATTTTGATGATGATTATGATGATTATAATTTAAAAATTATGTTTTTGTTGTTTTAAAATATATGAGCTTGATCGCCAACGGCTCATAGGTAAGTTAAAACAAGTTTTCCTATTTTATGATTATTTTTAAGGTTCATGTGATCATAATGTCTTTGGTTATTGAATAGATTATTCTTGTGGAATATCTATAATTGTTCAGGTAAATATATCTATGTGGAAGGATATAATTTATGTTGTGATATTGTGATTATTGGATAAATAGCCAAACCGGGTTCCAAGCCTTTAATCGGGTGATTGGTTGCGGTTATGATGCTATTTATCATTTTTGTGTTTTGATATTAAATAGCTAAACCAGGTTCCAAGCCTTTAATTGGGTGATTGTTACGGTTCTGATGCTATTTATTATTTTGTGTTTGATATTGGACAATCAAACCGGGTTCCAAGCCTTTGGCCGGGTGATTGGTTGCGGTTAGGAATAGAGCTCTAGTCTGTCTGTCAGTGTAGGTCATGGGAGATATTTTATGGTATCTGGGACCCATGGGTACACAATTTGTTGTTGTAGGTCATGAGAGGTATTTATTAAATATCTGGGACTCATGGGTACATTTTCTTTGTTAATGTGTTGAATTTGTGGTTTTTAATTATTGATCAAATCTCTCTTGTGGAATGTTGGATGTGATGATGTTGTGTTATTTTTTGAGTTTACTCATACGGGCTTTTTAGCTTACCGGGTTTGTTATTTTACAACTCAGTGCACCAATTCATTGTGTAGTGGTTTGACATGCAGGTGTTGATCAGCAGGTTGAGGCGGAGGCATAGTGGCAGGGTTTTTAGTTTGCTGTATACTTGATATTTTTATACTGGTAGGCAACATTAAATTCATTCGAGTGTTTTTATTACTTTCAAGTTCATGTAAATAATGAAATGTAATATTAACTCGTTGTTGAGTAGTGTTGACATTTCATTTCTGAAATTTAGATTGGTCTTCTTTAAATTGTTGATCAGGTCTTGGGAAGTGTATTATTGTGAGTTATCATGCCCAAATTTTTGAAAATTTATCCTTCGAAAATTGGGGCGTGACAGTTGGTATCAGAGCGTAGGGTGGCATATTTGGTGATAATCAGTACTTCGGAGTGATGGCCCGACTGCAGCGGATCACCATCATCAGTTCTTCGGTACTGATATGTCATTGGGTATGCGGGAGTACGGTGTTGTCTTGAGCGTTAGGTCGCTTGGGCATAGGTTGCCTCAGTAGATGAAGTGTGGGAGATTGAGTAGGGTGTTTTGAGTTTTAGTCTTTGAAGAATGAGAACCTCTAGATTGAACTATTGTTTGACTTCACAAATTGATTGTGGAAGTCTGTGTTGTTGTGATAATGTGGTCATTTCGTCTTTTGTTCGTGAGTTAAACTTGTGTTTAAGTTTTATGCAAGTGTTAACTAAGTGTTGCTTTGCTTCACAAGTGATGGTCTTCTTGAGGGTTATTTTGGGAAATTAGGGGAGGATTTTCCTATGGAAAGAATTCTATTTTAGGAAGGAGGGGGGAAAGAATAACCCATCTCTACCTATTATCAAGGCAGTGAACCCAACTCAACTAGTCAGGCTAATTTGGGGAGATTTCAAGGCTTAGGGTGATGACCTTGCCCGGTAGTACAAATTGTTCACCGATTTGTGGATCGATGACATGCAGACCTTCTTATGTGGTCAATTGTACTGGCATTGTAATAGGAGATGATTGTGTTCTCTTATGGGTAGGGTCCAGACAATGGTGACATTTTGTGCCAAGGTCTAAGGATATGTTCTCCATGTCACAGGAGGGTTTGCATAACTCTTCTAGAAGCATATGTCTATTGGTTTTAACGTTGGGGTTTAACGTAGTTACTCTGTTTAGAGGACTAGGATTGTTGAGATTTGTGGCCGGGCAATTGATATTGCTAATGACCATTTGTTAACATTGTGTTTCGTATTGAATTACTTTGATTCTAATTCGATTACTTTTCTGTTATTGCATGTGATCTCCTGAACTAAATTTCATGCATGGATCACTATTTTCATAATTGTTTGATCTCAATGTAATCACCTGAACTAAGCTATGCGCATGGATTACTATGTTTTCAATTGTTTGTTTTAAAGTAATTTTCGGGTTTAATTCATATGCATTGATTTCAATGATTGTTTATGTTCCCTTCACTGATTTAGACCAATGTAAGGGTTTTCTGTTGTAGTTAGTTAAGAGTGCATGTGAAATTTAAGGTGACCATCAAGAATAGGTATTCCTTGCCTAGGATTGATGTTTAGTTTGATCAGCTTAGAGGTGCTGCGGTATTCTCTAAGATTGACCTGAGGTAAGATTGACCTGAGGTCTGGGTATCACCAGTTGAGGGTGAAGGAGGAGGATGTTCCGAAGACCGCTTTCAGGACTAGATATGGGCATTATGAGTTTGTTGTCATGCCATTTGGTCTAACCACTGTGCCTGCTACTTTTATAGATTTGATGAACCGCATGTTCAGTCCTTATCTGGATGTGTTTGTGGTAGTATTTGTGGATGATATTTTGAATTACTCCAAGACCTTGGAGGATCACGATAGGCATCTGCGAATAGTACTACAGGTTCTTAGGGAGGCAAAGTTGTATGCTAAGTTAGGGAAGTGTGAGTTTTGGAAGGAAGAGGTCAAGTTCCTTGGTCATGTGGTGTCAAAGGAGGGGATTTTCTAGTATTACCTCTTCCTTGACCAAGTTGACAAAGAAGAATGTCAGGTTTGTGTGGACCGATGAGTGTGAGAAGACATTTGATGAGTTGAAGACTAGGTTGACTACAGCCCCAGTGTTGGTCATTCCTATTAGTGGTGTCAACTATGTTGCCTATAGCGATGCACCTCATCGGGG
Source organism: Fragaria iinumae (assembly GCA_009720345.1). NCBI lineage: Eukaryota > Viridiplantae > Streptophyta > Magnoliopsida > Rosales > Rosaceae > Fragaria > Fragaria iinumae. Next base: position 9,163,815 of record CM019122.1, on the reverse strand, counting down.
TTGGGCTGTGTGTTGATGCAGCTTGGTGGTGTTGTGGCTTATGGCTCGAGGCAGTTGAAGGTTCATGAGAAGAATTACCCCACTCATGACCTAGAGCTAGTTGCGGTAGTATTTGCCTTGAAGATTTGGAGGCATTACTTGTATGGAGAGAAGTTCGAACTCTTTTCTGATCATAAGAGTTTGAAGTATTTATTCTCTCAGAAAGACTTGAACATGAGGCAAAGGAGGTGGATGAAGCTCCTTAAGGACTATGACTTCATTTTGGAGTATCACCCTGGGAAAGCCAATGTGATGGCGGATGCATTGAGCAGGAAGCCTAGGGGTATAGTCGCCTCTATCATGGTGCAGGAGTGGTTCATGTTGGAGACTGCATCTGAGTTTGGCATTCTATCATCAGGCAGGGAGCAGGGGATCTTCCTTGGAAGCGCCTCTGTACAACCCACCTTGATTTCCAGGATCATCCAAGGCCAAGCACATGACGAGTTCTCACATGCAACGTTGGCGAAGTTAGTGGTGGATTTGTTGGATGATTGTCCTTCGGAGTGGTCGGTTGGATTGGGTGGTGGATTGAGACTGTGTGTCCCAGATAGTAAGGATCTTAAAGGGGAGATCCTTTGGGAGGCACATCGTTCTCGTTATACGATGCACCCAGGGAGCACCAAGATGTATAAAGATTTGCGTAGGCAGTTCTGGTGGAATGGGATGAAGAAGGATGTAGCTGAGTATGTGTCCAAGTGTCTCACTTGTCAGCAGTTGAAGGCGGAGCATCAGAGGCCTGGAGGTATGTTGAAGCCATTACCTATTCCTACTTGGAAGTGGGAGCAGGTCTCTATGGACTTTGTGACTGGACTGCCTAAGTCCAAGTTTGGACATGATGCTATATGGGTTATTGTTGACCGATTGACGAAGTCAGCACATTTCCTTCCCGTTTCGATGACATACACTGTTGATGCCTTGTGCAAGTTGTATGTGAAGGAAATAGTGAGACTTCATGGAATGCCTACTTCGATTGTTTCAGATCGAGACCCCCAATTCACTTCAAAGTTTTGCGGTGGTTTTCAGAAAGCCATGGGTACTACCTTAGACATGAGTACAGCATTTCACCCTCAGACTGATGGGCAGACTGAGCTGGTGAATCAGGTGTTAGAAGATATGCTGAGGGCTTGTGTCATGGACTTTAAGGGAAGTTGGGAGGATCACCTCCAACTGATTGAGTTTGCCTACAACAATAGTTATCACTCTAGTATCGGCATGGCACCATATAAGGCACTCTATGGAAGGCCGTGTAGATCTCATGTATGTTGGGCGGAGGTGGGTGATAGTGTGTTGTTGGGTCCTGATATTGTGCAAGAGATGACTGAGAAGGTCTCCACTATCCGAGATAGGATCCGAACGGCACAAAGCAGGCAAAAGAGCTATGCCGACTTGAAGAGGAGGCAAGTAGAGTTTGATGTTGGGGACCATGTGTTCTTGAAGGTCTCTCCTACTAAAGGGGTGGTGAGATTTGGCAAGAAGGGGAAATTGGCTCCAAGGTATGTAGGGCCTTTTGAGATTTTGGAAAGGACATTGATCCAAGCGAGCCATCATCTTCCTTGTCATCGTTCTTGGAGTTCTCGCCTACTTTGTCTTTCTTTTCTTCATCTTGACTTTCAAGCCTTCTATAAAGCTCGGCAATTTGCAGGTTCTTTTCTTCCACCGTTTTGGTGAGCTTCTGAACCGCTCCCATCAGATTGGCTATTTGCTCTTCAATGGTGGATGCGCCTATCACCATGACTTGCATAGGGATAGGTTGTGATGAATAGTTCGTTGGCAGGCCATACGTGTTGTTTTCATCACCATTTGGGCTTCCATCGTATGAAGCCGTGCTTAATTCATCATCTGTGGCAGGTGAGAATGATCGCTCCCTTGATTTGTTTGGAGTTTCCTTCTCTTCACTTCGCGAGGCACGCTTGTCATCACTTCGCGAGGCACGCTTGTCATCACTTCGCGAGGCACGCTTGTCTTCACTTCGCGAGGCACGTTTGTCTTCACTTCGCGAGGCACGCTTGTCTTCACTTCGCGAGGCACGCTTGTCCGCGAGATTCGCCAAGGTGATGACTGGTTCGCGAGGGTTGGAAGGCAAAGCCACGAATGTTGTGGGTTAATTCCTCGCTATGCTACGGGTGACATGACCAGAGGACTCGCTGCTTGACCTCGAGGTCGTTGGTTTAGATTTCTTCGTCGAGATGGCTTGGGTGCTCTTGGAGGCCATTACTTCGAGCGGATTTAGGCTTTCTTGCGGAGAAGGAGATGAGAGGCAAAGTTGTCCCACTGGGCGTACCACTTTTGTAAACACGAAAATATCTGCAACAAATAACAGAAAGACACGTGTACAAAGAATAATTTAATCAATGTGAATGCGGGTTACAATCTTTATGAACTCCTCTGATTCTATCTCCGACGTCGATTTGATCCAAGGGTGACAAGCACTTAATCTTGAATCGAATTGTTGTGATTTGGACTTCTTGTCGTGTTGACGATTTGTAGAAGTTGATTGACCAAGGGCCATAGAGGCTTGTTCTTGATCGGACTTAGGCCACGAGCAGTGTCACGTGGTGGTTTGTTCTTTGTCTTGGAGTTGGTGAAGATGTCGGCTATTTGGCAGCTTGATGATTCTTCAAGGGTTTGACAACTTCTAGACTTGAGGTTGATGAAGAATCGGCTATTTGGCAGCTTGATGATTCTTCGGGACTTGACAACTTCTAGATTTGAGGTTGATGAAGAATCGGCTATTTGACAGCTTGATGACTCTTCAGGATTTGACAACTTCTAGGCTTGAGGTTGATGAAGAATCGGTTATTTGGCAGCTTGATGACTCTTCAGGATTTGACAACTTCTAGGCTTGAGGTTGATGAAGAACCGGCTATTTGGCAGCTTGATAGTTCTTCAAGGATTTTGGGGAGGCTTCTGAGCTCTTGAGGGATTTTTCTCTCTCTCTCTAGTCCGCTCCTTTTGTTTCTACCCCCCTCCTCTTGGTATGAGAGGGGGTATTTATAGTGTTAACATGCCTTCGCTTTTGACAAGTAATGAAGATACTAAATCAATGATATTTCCTTAATCGAATCAATGAATCTTGACTGATTAATATACTTGCCGATTTCAACATAATCAAATCAATCAAATCTTAAGATTTAGATATGCCCAGATCACTTTGGATTAAATGTCCCGTTTTGATCAAGATCCTTAGTAAGGGGCGAGCCATCCCGCGGATATGGAAGGTATCTCGCGAGGCACCTTGATTTCCAAGCAACCGGTGATTTCTGGTCTCACTTCGCGGACGACTTATCTTGGACGTACATCCCCGCATGCATGCGAACTCTGTCGTCTAGCTCCTTCGCGAGGTTCTCCCTTACGCGGGGCCATCTTGCCTTGCCTTTATGTTAATCTACGCGCGCGGAGCCATCTCGCCTCGCCTTCACGTAAATCCACGCGCGCGGAGCCATCTCGCCTCGCCTTCATGTAAATCTACGCGTGCGGAGTCATCTCGCCTCGCCTCTGTTTACTTCTACGCGAAGTCCGTTTCGCCTCGCGAAGTCTAGCTCATCTCGCAAAGTCCATTTCGCCTCGCGAAGTCAAATTATCTAACTCGCCTGACCGCTGGCGAAGTCAAGTTCGTCTCGCGAAGTCTAGCTCACCTCGCGAAGTCCATTTCGCCTCGCGAAGTCAAGCTATCTAGCTCGCCTGACCGCTGGCGAACTATTACCAATTATTTTGGGGATGTCCGATTAATTTAATTTAATTGATATCTGATCATCAATCGACACTTGATAATTTGTTTCAATCAGGATTTGAGGTTTTGTTGTCGGCCGACCATTCCCACGTTGCCATGTGTCATTTCTGACGGTTTTCCAATTTTGTTTACTCACGAGCCACGTATTTGCTTGGATTATTCAACGACTATTATTATTGTTAAATTTTCTATGTCTACAACGGGCTTTTTAGCTTACCGGGTTTGTTATTTTACAACCCGGTGCACCAATTCATGGTGTAGGGGTTAGACCTGCAGGTGTTGATCAGCAGGTTGAGGCGGAGGCATAGTGGCAGGGTTTTTAGTTTGTTGTATACTTGATATTTTTATACTGGTAGGCAGCATTAAATTCATTCGAGTGTTTTTATTATTTTCAAGTTCATGTAAATAATGAAATGTAATATTAACTCGTTGTTGAGTAGTGTTGACATTTCATTTCTGAAATTTAGATTGGTCTTCTTTAAATTGTTGATCAGGTCTTGGGAAGTGTATTATTGTGAGTTATCATGCCCAAATTTTTAAAAATTTATCCTTTGAAAATCAGGGCGTGACACCCAACAACTAGAATTGCTTTATCCATCATTATGTGCAAACATTCATCATCTGATAGTTTTCTCAAATCAAACCGAGGTAGGGTCTCCATGACTCTAGCAACTTGGTCACTACGAGTAGTGACAATGATGCTACTTCCTCGAGAACCATTTCTCAAATCAAACCGAGGTAGGGTCTCCATGACTCTAGCAACTTGGTCACTACGAGTAGTGACAATGATGCTACTTCCTCGAGAACCATTGGCCGTTAACAAACAATTCTCCAAGTATTCCCATTTCTCACGATCTTCGCTCCAAACATCATCAAGTACAAGAAGGTACGTTTTCTTTTCAAGCTTTTGTCGAATGAATTTGCAGATCGCGTCCTTTCTTTGTACCGCGGCTTTCTCGGGATCCAGATATTCCAATATCGCCCTCAAGATCATCGCGACTTCAAAAGGGGTGGATACACACACCCATATTTTTTCATCGAAGTGTTTACCGATCTCAGAATTGTGATATATTGATTTAGCCAAGGTCGTCTTACCTAGACCTAGCATTCCCACGATAGCCAGAACTCGAAGATGATCTTCTTCAGTATAGTTTGACTTGATCAAGGTCTTGACTATATCTGACACGACCTCCTCCCTTCCAATGATGAGACGCTTTTCATCGCTATCAAAGATGGAGACGGTCTCCCAGTCAAGCACTTCAATATCTTGTGAGGTTGCATCTGCTATTCTAGCAACTAACCCAACAGGGCCAGCTGCCTGCTTGAATAAATCCTCCAACGATGTGTTGATTTTCTTGATTTTGTGTGCCATTTTTAAGCGAAATGCAACAGGATTGGAGTGGGAGAAGAAAATTTTCACCTTTTTCTTCATCTGGTCTTGGAGTTCTACTTTGCGTCGGAGAACTTCATACCCAATTTCATCAAGTACATCATCGGCTTTCTGAGCTATGTCCTCGAGATCCTTCACCCACAACTTCACAGCCTCCCCCCGAACATCTGAACGGTTGACATCTCGTAGCAAAGCTTCAATGTTGACGAACGAGTCACGCAGCTTTGCTAGATCTCCTTTGAAACCTAACACGAGAGTGATTTCTTGAGCAGCAAGGGAAGTCACCTTGGTCAGTATTCCCTCGGCGGCAAAAGTGAGCAGAAATTCTGCCATATCTTTCAGAATTCACGGCAACTGAAATATTGTTTTAGAAATAAGGAGGAGATTTGCAGTGTACGTGAAGTTCTATAGCTAATTTATAGGCATACAGAAGAGTTAGACTGGCTAATTGTGAACGTCATATGGCTGACGCCAATTCGTTGGGTAGAGGGTAAATGATAGTATGATATATTATATAAAATAAAACAATAAGAAGAAAAACACTGTTTATATCTTTGCTTAATTGTGTTTTTCTCTAGTTGGTAAATAGTCGTTTTTGCCCTTTAATGCAATTTATTTACGACTCTATCATTATACTGTTCAAAAAGACTGTGTTACTCCTTGATACAAATTTATTTACAAATGTTCAATTGTTCTGATCAAAAAGACGTTTGTGTCTTTGAAAATTTGCTACTTCTTTATTTTCCATTTTTCACTTGGTTGTAGGCATGGGGTCAGAGGTGTCCATGGTGGGTTTTAGCAAGAGGCTATGGGGTTGATGGTGAATTTTGTGCAAGTGGCGGAATAGAATGTGGTAGAATTGGAGGTGAGCGGTGGATTTTGCAGGCATGGAGGCCATGATGTTGGTGGTGGATTTGGGGAAGATGGATGTGTTGGTGGAAAAAATAGGGGAAGGCAAGGTAATCGGCGGTAGATTTAGAAAAAGTGGTGACATGGGAGGCATGAGATGGGGATTGAATATTGTTTATCATCAAGAAATCATAGCCCGCAGCAACGCGCGGGTGGTATCTAAAGCAGTGTTAGACATGTTTTATTTACTAGTCCATATATATTTTAGTTAACGCTTATGATAATTATACATGTGTTTACTAGCAGTATTTGTATGACTGGGAAATTGCAGAAGATGGACTGCCGGCCTGACGATTTGTATATATATAGATGATGACTTGCAACTTGAAACCTGGAAATATAAATGTGTAGATTCTCTTTCACGGCTCACATAGGTAGCATAAATTTCCCAGTACTTCCATTAGTAATGTCACATGGCTGACAAGGAATGTTTGTTAATAAAAAGACTTGTGTTATTATCCAGATTCCTTTCCTTCTGATAAGTTTCATATATATATATATAGCAAATTATATTGCTTTATCGATGGGTTTAATTTGGAGTTGGTGAATGTTGAACCCAAGGAAACGAATATTGGTTTGAAATAGTTTGATTTTTGAAGCAGAAACAACTAAACCATTATTCTTTATTATGGAAAAGAATTGGTGTAAATGTTTCCAGTGCTGGTCAATTGATTGTGAAAAGATCAGAACATCATCAATATAGACGATGGAAAAATGACTATAAGGGTTGAAAATATCGTTCATTATATTTTGGAATTCAGTAGGAGCATTTTTTAGGCCGAATGGCATAACATTCCATTCATAATGACCAAAAGGTGTGACGAATGCATTTTTGTATTTGTCAGCTTCACTGATTTGGATTTGCCAAAATCCTGACTTCATATCAAATTTACTAAAAATAACAGATTTGTTTAATCTATTAATGAAATCTCTTTTATTGGGAATAGGATACCTGATCTATTCCAAGACTGAGTTAAGAGGTTTATAGTTAATGACTAACCGAGGAGTTCCTCTTTCGAGTTCAGCATTTTTCTGAACATAGAAAGCAGGGCAAGACCAAGGGGATTTGCTATGGCGAATAATGTCTTTAGCAAGTAAATCATTAATCTCGTTTTTACAGAAATCCATAATTTCATGACTCATTTGGATTGGACGAGCTTTAGTAGGGATATTTTTTTCATTAAATTCATGGATGTAAGGAAGCGAAACAATATGTTTTTTCCTATGCCAAAAGGCAGTAGGGATATCAGAACATATTTCTTTAGTAATTTTTTCTTCAAAAGTTTTGATTTTTTGCTGAAGAGAAGAATTTTGGAGTTGGTTTTCAATTCTTTTAAAATTAATTTCCTCTTGAAGAAATGTCATTTGTTTATTTTTTGCTTGAATGCAACTGACTGTTTTTGAAATAATATTTTCTTTGAATGCTTTTAGAGTATGGATTTCAGGGTTAGAAAGAAAAGCAAATTTGACTGGTTCATTAAAATGGTAGGTAATAATACCATCATATTCGGTTTTGAAGGGATAAATTAAAGTAATGAAAATAAGTCCTAAAATTACTTTATCAGTTAAATTTTTTACTAAGACAAATGGAGTTTTGAAACAGACATTGTTCTGGCATATATGGGCTTTAGGGATTTCATATTTAATATCCATTTTTGTTCCATTAGCTGAACGTAAACACTCTTTTGTTTTTTCAAAATATTTTGAAGGTATTAAGCCTTCTTGGATGCAGTTAAGATCTGCACCGGAAACAATGAGGGCTGGTATTGTTAATTGGAAATCTTTTATTTTGAGTTGGACAGTAGTGTACCATTTTTTAAGTTGGATTTGGCATATGATACTAATAGTGTTGTTTTCAGAAGTTTCAGCTTCATTATTTACTGGAGATTGATATGGAGGAGGATTTTCAGGGGGTCCTGTAATTTGAGAAATTGATTATTTATTTTAAGTAAATTTAATTCTTGTTTAATTTCTTTATTGTCATTCGTAAGTTCTAAATATGTTTGTTGTAGGGCATGGATTTGACACTTGATTGATTTTACTTCATGTTGCAAATCTTAGATCGTTATTTCCTTTCTACTAGTAGAAAATTTATCAAAAGTTGTAGTGAGACTAATTTTTTGTGGGGGAGGATTAATTATATTTTCTTGGGTAATTAATTTTTTTAATTTTTTAAGGTACTCAACTTTAAGTTCAGAATTATCTATTTTTCCTATTAAATCAATTAATAGTTCTTCTTGCTCTTCCTGCTTGGAAAGAACATTGATTGTTTTACAATTACAAGCATCCTTACACCCAAAAGTAATATCTGGGGAAGAATGTTCATCTGATTCATGAGAAGAAGATTCTATCAATGTGATGTCATCTTCACTCATTTCGTTTTCTGAATCAGTATTTCGTAATTCTAAGGTTTGTATAAGTTTTTGTTTTTCCTCTTGCCTGATTTTTAATTGATTAATAGTACTTTTAACTAGACAGTTATTTGCCAAGTGACTAGTTTTATTGCATTTAAAACATTTGGTTTTACTTTTATCGAAAGATTTACTTTTTAGTTGACGATTTGGTTTTTTGGACCAATTTTTTCGAAATTTATTTTTGGAATAAAAGTTGTTTGGTTCAAAGTTGGTTTTATAAGATTTAGATTTTTGTTTTGAATGATATGGAATAAATTTATTGCTTGCCTTTTTTCTTCTTGAATGAGGTAAGGGAGGTAAACCATATTGTTCACAAAAATTTCCTAATTCATATTTAGCTGTTTTCTTATCTGATTTCATTTGGGCATTTAGTTTCATATCTATACACATTTTTAATCCTTCTTTTTGGATAACTGTAATTATATTTCCATAAGTTAAAGAATCATAGTCAATGTGACTTGTTTCATTACTAAGGACTTGCCTGATTTTATGGGCAAATAATTTTGGGAGACCATTTATGAATTTTTCTTTCTAAAATGGTTGGTTACTATCGTCTCTAAACATAACTCGATAAATGAATATATCTTTGTACCATTTGAAATCACTTAAGGTAGGACATCTAAGGTTACTGAGTTGATCATGAATTCTGGAAGTAATATGACTAGGGGTACCTATGAAATGTTGGATAATTGTGTAAAATAAAGTATTAACAGCATCAGAAATCCCTATTCCTGCGTTATCATCAAAGATGGGAGTCTCATCTTCATCACGTTTAATGGCATGTTTAATGGATGATCTAGAATCAGGAGTGAGATGTTTTTCCCACCAGGAATGAAGCATTCCTGTAAATCTTGTAGAAAGTGTGTCAATTATTTCGGGCTGGGTGAAATTATGATTAGTGTTGTTGGCTGCCATAGACATATGGTGTAATTTATTTAAGATTTTTTGTTTTGATAAATTATCAATGTTCCATTCATAAGTTTTATCGGAAGAAACTGAGAATTGATTGTTAAAATGATTACTAGGCTGTATATCTAAAGGGAGAGGACGTTCTGTCCAAGTTTTACAAGGTCGTTTCTTGGGATGAATTATTCTATCTATTTTTAAGGATTCTGTGTTTAAATTTTGAAATATATGGTTTAATTCTGTAATTTGGCTAGTGGTACTAGAATCGCTATCAGATGAAGTGGTTTGTTGGGTGTGAATTACTGCAATTCTACTAGATTCAGGTGTTTCAGTTTTTAATTTTTCTAGCATTCGTTCGATCTTTTAAATGGAATAAGTAGGGTTGATAGTAGGTTTATTTAATTCACTGAAATGAACTAAAGGAATTTCTGGTTTGGATTGAGGTAGAATGTTGACTTTGGAGGATATGTTATCGACATTTGTTTCTATTTTATCTAACTGGACTCCTATGGTGACTAGGCTTTGGTTTGTGTAATTATTTTGTTCAATAATTTTTTTAGTTTCTGGGTTGATTTTCTTAGTCTCTGGATCTTCTATAGCAATTTTAAAAGGTGAGGCTATGATTGGACTGTTAAGATGATCAATTACTATTGATTCGACAGGAGAATGACTAGAAAGGACCGAGCTAGTGGAGGTTTTCCATCTTGCTTTTGTTAATGTTTGAACAATTTTTTGATTGTTTAGTTGATCTATAAAATCAAGAAAGAATATTTCAGATTCTGTTTCAAGCATAAATGCTCGCCAATCACGAAATAATTGCTTTCGTTAAGTCAAAAAAGGGAACTTCATGCTATAGAGGTTTCTTCTAAGGATATTTTCTTTTGAATCAAGATGTTTATCTAATTTAGAATAATTGATTACGAAAGGTTGGGTGAGTGTACTTAATTGAGGATTTAGTGGGGGAGTAACTAAAAAATCAGAAGCAGTGGGAGAAGTTTGCTCTTCATCTGTGACTGAAATATTTTGAGTTTCGTTTTCTGTATAATTTGGGTAACTAACTTGGGAATTAGTTCTGATGTTTTTAATTTTGAGTTTTTGCAATTCTTCTTCTAATTCTTTAATCCTAATATTTTTAATTTCTTTATCCAAATCATAATCTTGTCTAGACATTGTTTCAGCTGTAGTGGAACCTGTAAATGAATGTCTAGCAGTTGCAAAAGAATGTCTGGAGGAATTTCCTATTTCTTGAATTCTTGGGTTTTGACTTATCCTGCAGCTTTGAAAATTAATTCTTACTGTGTCATCATTAAACTGTTGAATACAGTCTAAATCAGCAAGACTATGTTATGCATTAGATGGGTGATTCCCACTAGTGAGAGACCATTCTGAAGGAAGATGGACGTCTGACCATCTGATTGTGTGTGGAACACTAATATTGGCGTTTTCTTGACTGCTTTGAATTAAGAGAGTGATTTTTGGGACTTTTGCTAATAGCTTGGAAATTCATATTTGTGCTAGTGACTTTATAATGGATTCTATATATTAAGGCTAAAGGTCGGGTTCCTTCAAGAACGTGATAACCTGAAGTTTTTACATTTAAGGTTAAAGCTTTTAGGATATGAGGGTCACTAAAACTAATGGTAAAATCGGGAAAACAATTGAAATGAACTGGACCATTAAACAGACTTGACTCAATTAACCCAAGAGTATTGTCATTAAAGTCAGTAAACCTTGCATCTCTTAAACATAAGAGAATGGAGGCATTAAGACCTTTTCTAGTTAAAGGTTTAACACCAATTTGGACTAATCCAATATGAAGGAAATTATGACCATCTTTTCTATGTTTCTTAATTGATTTAGGACTAAAAAGTTGGCAAGTTTCATGTTGTTTACTGAAGGCATAAACTTGTTCTACGGATTTAATATGATGTTCACTTTTGAATGAAGAAATACTCCATTTTTTCTTATAAATTTCATGACTAGGAACTCTGGAAATATTCCAGTCATTCATGTCTATGTTATCGTTTGATTGAAACTCTATCTGTTCTTCATTGACCATATCTGGGATTCTATTGAGGGAGGACCTAGATGAACTAGAAGTGACTGATTTAGATCTAAATAACTGACTCATTTTGGAAAGAGAAGAGAAAACTGGACCGAAACTTAAAAGGATAGGAGGTTTTAAGACCCTTGGCTTAAGATCCTAAAGACTATTACACACTCTACACCGCTCATGCCGCATACGCTCATGCCTCACCTGGGACTTAGTGTTTGGACCTGGACTTATTGTTTGGTTTGAAAAGAATAACAGGCTTAAAAGGAGCTAAGAAAAAGGAAAATAAAACCAAAAATCCTTAAAAATAAGGGACAGGAATCAAAAACACTTCACAAAATAAGTAAAGAAGATAGATCAACTCAAGATCCATTCCTAGGCGGTAGTCCGCCACCTGGGGATTGAGAAGTTTAACAAAATAACTTGATATGAACTTCAGAACCACTCCTAAGCGATAGTCTGCCACCTGGGGTTGGAGATCTTGAATGATAAACTATATCAGGCCGTTTTGGCTCTGATACCAAAAACACGAAAGCATATGAATAATTAAAGACTTGTAAAGTAGAACATTTGATTAATGAACTTGAACTTGAACTTGAATTTGAATTGAATAAAGAGTTTACAACTTACTAGTTTAAATCAATGCATGAGTAGAGCCGGAGCTCTCTATGCTAACTTAAGTTTTTCTAGAGAGAGAGAGAGAGAATGAGAAAATAAAAGCCTGCCTGATTACGAAGCTGGGGGCTTCTATAAATAGAAATTACAAAGTGATGAATAGTAAAAAAGTGATTGTAGATGAATAGTAACTTGTCTGTCATTAGTGTGACTGTAGATGAATAGTAACTTGTCTGACACGAGTAACTGTTGATGAATAGTAGATTGACTATTGTTGAATAGTAGTTTATCTGCCACGGATTTACTGTTGATACTTTCGGTGGAATTTTGTCTGGACTTGTCTTGACTAGAATTCACCATATGGGTCTTGTTTTGGCCACGATCCTCAGCGCGCGGAACAGAGGTTTCTAGCGAACAAAGAGAAAGGGGTGAGTGTTGCAGGTGTGCCACCTCGCGGACGAGGAAAAGGTTGATGGGGGTGCGCTTGACTTCTTGATCAGGCAAAGGGGGTTACAGGTGCCACCTCGGAGGAGGATTTACAAGCACAAGCGAATCGATACTCACGGTGGCGCGAGCAGAGCAACTATAGGGAGTTCAGAGAGAAGCGGGGATGCAGAGTCCGGAGAGCTCTGGAGAAGAAACCTAGGCGGCGGCGCTTAGGGTTAGGATTTCGAGGAAGGCTAGAAGGGTAACTGGGTTTCAGTTGTATTGTGTTTGTTGTTTGTATTGATTTGAGAGAGACATCTTTCTGTTAGGGTTCGAGCCCCCTTATATAGTAGTTCGACTTGCGGCATAAGAAAGGTAATTAGAATCCAAGTCGGACTCTGAAACCCTATTCGTACAAGGGTACTGCTCAGTCCATGCGAACCAACCATCTTGTGACACATGTCCAGTTCGCACACTCCATTCCGCGCTACCAACTGTAGACTCCTATGCGAACTGGAATTAGGAGCATCCTCATCTCGCAGGCTGCTACAGGGTGCTATCTCGCGTGCTTCTGTAGCTCGTGTCCATTTCGCGGGCTATTGCAGCTCGCGAGCCTTAAAAGGGCTTTTTATATTTAATGGGCCACAGGGGTTGGCCCGAAGCATGTCAAAGACTTGTAAAAGTCTTCAACGTTTGTCGTGGTGCGCGCGGACTCCGCATGTTCCTTCCTCGCGAAGTCTTCTACGCAAGCCAGTTCGCCAGATCGCCTCGCCTCCGCGGAGCCATCTCGCCTCGCCTCGCGAAGAGTCCATCTCGCCTCGTCTACGCAGACTGGCAAATAGTAATTCCGCGCGAAGGCATTCCGCGCGCGAGCCAAGTGTTCCACGCGAACTGCGTAGTCCGCCTATGTCCATTCCGCGCGCGAGCTAAGTGAAGTCCAGTTCGTACGCGAACTACGTTCTCAGCTCGCGTGGTGGTTCTAGCGGGCTATCACTTGTAAATTTAAAGAAAACTTGGGCTCGCCGGTATGACATGGACCAAGAAATAATTAATATTTACATAGACATTTACTGTCCAGTAAAATGTTAATTTAGGCTTAAACAGGTCTTGGTTATCTTCATAATCAGCCCACTTGGTTGGTTGACTGAGAGAACTCTCATGACTATGTGATGATGATGATTCTGATGGAGAGTGTTCTCCTTCATCTTCTGTGGATAAACTGGCCGTTTGTTGTAATAACTGCTTGGCTAATTGCTTTAATTCATCTGCTTTGGAGGATAAGGATGAACTAGAGGCTTTATTTTTAGAAGGGGATGGTAACTGAGAACTCTGAAGTTTTAACTGAGAGATCGGAGATGCCGGCTGGATAGAGACCGGAGCTCCTGAACTGGTTGGAATAACTGAAAATTCTTCACTAAATTGGGATAAAACTCTGTCATAATTCAATTTATCCCACCATTTGACTAAGAGTTGTCGTAAGACCATATGATTTTCAGTTTCAATTTTATACTGTCATTTGAAGATCCAAGGAATTTTATATTTGGCCATGAATTGGAGAGTAGGGGGAAACCTTTTCTCGTATTCTGAAAAGGTCATGACTAAAGCAAATTTAGTGACTGCATTTTGGAGATTTGAGGGTAGAAGGTCCTAAGGGCACCCATGATTATTCCACCAATCACCGAACCACATGGGGAATTGGCGATTGAACTTTCTATCAAAATTGAGAAACCATGAATGGGAAAAATCTTCTGTTTGGTAGAGAAAGATTTTACTCCATGCTTCAATGTACTCATGATAAGTAAATATAATGGATTCTAATTTGTGAGGAGTAGAGGGGGAATCACCCCATTGGGATAATGAAATGATACGAATTATGTAAAGAGAATGGTATAATATTTTGGATGGGTCTTTTGGGTCATGAATTGGTTTAATAGATAATGACTGTGATTTGAATAGAATTTCTTTATAGAATGCTAATGGTTTACCGGGAAGGTAGTGAGTATTTGGGCCAAAATAATTTTTTACTAAAGAGATAGGATTTTTAAAATGACTCATAGAGGGTTCAATATAAAACAGGAACTGTTCGGCCCTGTTAAAGTAAGGGGATGATTTTCTATAATTGGCTGGAGGGTTTGATGAGGAATTTGTCTTGTATGGGTCATATTGGTTTACTAGAGCTGACTGGTAGTTGAGTTTATTCAGACTGAGGGTGCTACCAAGAGTATTATATTGATTGACTATTAAAATGGGGGAATGGCCTGCATAGGGAACTATGCTAGGGTTTGACTCAGGTGATTCGTTCTTAACTGGGGGAGATGACTTAGATACTGATTTTTCGGGATTTCTCCCTTTGGATAAGCCGGGCTTCATGTTTTGGTGCCCTGTAGAAATTCACAAGTTAGGAAATCTATGATGTGATTGTCACTTCCTTTAATGAATGCAATTTCAAAATCAAAAATACTTAAAATTGCTTGCCAACGGGCAAAGATTTGTTTACTAGCAATGTTTTGAACATCTTTTTCCAAAACATCTTTTGCACTTTTACAATCAACTCTGATCAAAAAATTTTGATTTAATAAATCATCTTGAAATTTACTGATACATAGTACAATCGATAAAATTTCTTTCTTAATAGTATTATAATTTGATTGAGCTGGGTTCCAGATTCCAGAATGGTATCGAACAATTTGTTCTGGATGATTGGGAGAAATTTGTTGTTTGAGGATACCTCCATAACCAATTTCAGAGGCATCGGTTTCTACGATTTTATAGGAACTAGAAAGAGAGATGCTTAAACATGGTAGAGTTTTAACATGACTCTTAATTTCTTTGACTAAGGATGTATGAAGTGATGTCCAGGGGGAAGGGTTTTTTTATAGCCTATCAAATAGGGGTTTGCAATGCTTCCTAAGATTTTTGTAAAAATCAGCTACATAATTTAAAGATCCTAAGAATCTTTGTAATTGATTTTTATCTAAAATGACATCTGAAAATTTATCAGCAAATTGTGTATATATATATATATATATATTACAATGTCACCGAAACGTGTACCATATCAAATTGGATGAGCTCCGTATGATGGGATTCTCCTATGTTCTCCAGGTGACCAAAAGACCAGCAAATGTCAGACTCGGACTACAAAGAATAACTTATAGCTCACAAGTTGACATATGCGTAACTATAGATACACAGCTTACACCCCAAAGTTTAGTATCACCATATACTTAGAAGTGAATTGGAAAAGGTCAGATCGACTACACAGAACCTACGCCCCACAACATGCATTGAGAATATCTTTGATATCTGGATCATCCCCGGCTTCTTTGTCCTACGAAGAAGAATAACAGAAGATCATAAATTAGCCATAAGTCATTAAGATCATGTCTAAATGCAGAGACCGAAATCTTATAAATTGTCTCTACATGTACAAATGGAAGGCATTCTGTATGACTGTATGCTCTAAAAACCACTATCTACATTCTTCCCCTAACAAAAATTATTGTCCTGTTTTGATGAAGAAACTGTCACTTCTCAAGTTATTTTAACCAAAGAAACGGTCTTTAATTTTCAGCGTCTCTGAAGTTGAACTCGTTACTCCCACATGAGATGGACCATGACAAGGCTATTGAGGATAAGAGACCTTGTACCTTGTGAATGTACAAAATGTTACTTTTACCAGGACCTGCAACTATAATTCCACCCTGCTGCCTGCCAACAGACAATTTTACCACAGTAAAATTGGTGCTGATTACTACTAACATTGGTAACATAACAAACTTGCAAAAGATATACCAGCCCCCCCTGCTCACAGTGTCCTGTTCAAAGGAAAGTTTCCAGTCTTGTCTATAACCCTCCATGTACAACTGTATTATCTTGAGACCTGCCTATAATGTGGTGGAAGCAACTTAGATGAGAACCCCTATTTGCTGTTAGGAAATCCTCAGATCTCCAGAATATTGAAACAAAATGTACGTTTACTACATACTTTGGGAGTGAATGTGGTTGTGACACCAGAAACAAATCTTAATGCTTCATACGATGAGTGACTGGGATCTGCATAAACTTCTGAAAACAAAATAGATAGTTTGAGACTGCGGTACCTAAGAGGGAGGAGAAATTTAAACCGTACAGCTGGTAAGAGCTCTTATTACCTCCTTTGAATCTGGTTTGCTCAGAAAATGATTTTGCCTGCACCAAATTACTGCTTATAGTTATAATAAAAAATGATTGCACTTACAAAAGATATCAGATCAGAATATGGAATAGTTGGCAGAGTCTAGACAAACAACCATTGATAAAATTAAAGCACAAAGCTATTCAAACCAGAAGTACAAGAATGGTAATCGTATCATTCTTAGAAAACCTGATCGATGCTACCAGGTCCAATCAAAACAAGAGCCACGCCAGATTTGTCCATTATATCCTGTCAACATATGACATGTGTTAGAACTTAGATCTATCTTACCATAAAAGTATGTAATCAAAACAAGTATGCACCATACAATCTCCCAAGGGAGGCAAGCTAGACAACCAGTGACCTTGGAATAACTATTAACTCAATTCCGTGCCTTGTTGAATCTAAAAAATCTCATCTAACTAAGAAGAATAATATGACAGAATTAATGTGGAAACATAATTGACAGGCTCTAGTACTCAACATAAGCAAAAGCACAGTAGTATGACCAACTTGCAGGACCGAACTAAAAATTCTTAATCATTATACCATGCTCCAACATCTGGTATTTACAAGAAAATTTTACTAATGGCAAGGGGCAGCAGCGAAGCTAGGTTTATGACTTGACGTTGTTTACCAATGAGACGTCAAGCACAAAAAGACTTAGAACTCTGTTTAACAATATCCCTATGTTAGCAAGCTAGAGAGCCCATACCCTTGTACTAACTATCCTCAATTCCGTAGTGTGAGTTGGGAAAGTAACAGATAACTACACATGGACAGAGTTTAAGTGGAAACATACATAACAGGTCCTAGTCAAATTAAGAAAACAGAAACTAAAAGAATGAATACTGTGTAGCTGCGGCAGGTGTATTACATATCAGATTCTAAGTAATCAGCAATAAGGTACCTTCTTTGAGGCAAGATAGTCAGCCCGTTTGCGGCAAAAGACACATCTGAAAGTAAACAACAACAAATTAAAGAGTATCCAACAATGCATTGTCATTCATGGCTTAATTATAGAAAAAGCTAGGTCGTCTCAAGCCTTCTAATTTCTAAACTCTCAATCATAAACCCTTAACTAGGTCACTTTGAGTTTTAACAGAATCATAGTTCAGTCGGTATTAGAAATTAGTATTACCCGAAATGGCGCGCAAATGCGATCACAGCTGTCCTATCCTTCCACAAATCCGAAATAGGAATTCCATTACCATTCAGATCAAAAACTTTCACCGTGTCTAACAAACTTGCTGTATCTTCAGCATTCGAAGAGGAAGACTCAATTCCTGTTCACATCCACAATTTCATCCCTCTGTTTATTCTCCATTGTAATAACTCAAAATAGTTCCTAATTTTTTAAAAATAAAAAAAAAATAAAAAAACAGAAAAATTAAAGCTTGCCTGATGAGCCCGACACAGCAGACGCTACGACGCCGCTTCGCCTCCGTGAGAAATCGACTCCGCTGCTGCAGCTACTCAAATTGAGAGCGATTGCGTCCGAAGATGGGCTGGATATCACACGTGTCGAAGTCTGATTGCTGGAATTCCTTTGAGCTCCGAGTCTACTGGGGAAGAGAGTATAAGAAGAGAGAGCGACCGCCATCGTTTCTCAGAGAAAGAAAGAAGAAGCAGTGAAGTCACAGTGGCGAGGTAATAACCGTTACTTTATTAGAGGAAAAAGATCCGACACGTGGCCCATTCTGCTTACCAAGACTCCCAGCGACATGCCGTTTCATCGCGACGTTAGGGTAGGCGCGGGTATAAATTATAACGAGCTCGTCATCAACTGCGCTTCAGTCTCTAACGAACCGTCTACCTTCTTCCAATGGCGGCTTTAACCCGCCTTGCTAAGCCCTCGTTCGCGTCGCACTCCCCTATCTCTTACCTGAGCCGCTGCTTGTATTCAGGCGTGGCCTCCGAGCCCAGTTCTCGCGCCGCGTCGTCTTACGACCCGCACTTGGGGCCCAAGCCCAGTCGCTTGGTCAACGATTCCAAGAACCGGAGCGTACAGTGGGTCTTCCTGGGCTCGCCGGGAGTCGGGAAAGGCACGTACGCTAGTCGGCTATCTAATCTCCTCGGCGTGCCTCACATCGCCACCGGAGATCTCGTCCGCGAAGAACTCGCTGCCTCTGGTCCTCTCTCTCATCAGGTCTGGCTTCTTTTGATTTCTCATTTTTCTAATCAGATCTGATGCTTTAGTATTTTCTAGAGTCTGATCCTGATCTCGTTGTGTGCTGCAGTTATCGGAGATTGTGAATCAGGGGAAGCTGGTTTCCGATGAGATTATAATAAATTTGTTGTCCAAGAGATTGGAGGCTGGAGAAGCTAAAGGCGAGCTAGGTTTTATTCTTGATGGTTTTCCACGAACCATTAGACAAGCGGTGAGTTTCTTAAGCTAGATCTGGATTGTATAAAATGTGATAAAACTTGAGATGGAAGTTGGTAAATGGCTAATTTTTGTATATGTTGGAAGTTATAATTTGGGGAAAAAATGCTGAAAATGAGGTCTGGGAATGATTGTTTGTATGTTATGTGATCTAGGAAATATTGGAGGGGGTGACAGATATCGACTTGGTGCTAAATTTGAAGCTCCGGGAAGATGTGTTGCTTGAGAAATGCCTAGGTAGACGAACTTGTAGTCAGTGTGGTGGAAATTTTAATGTGGCTTCAATTAATGTCAAGGGCTCGAACGGTAGTCCTGCAATTAGCATGGCTCCGCTTCTGCCCCCTCAGCATTGTATGTCGAAGCTTGTTACTCGGGCAGATGATACTGAGGAGGTGATCAAGCATCGGATTGATATTTACAATGAGAAGGTATATCTCATTTTCCCCAGCATATGAGTAACATTTGTACAAGAGAAGCTCAGCTTGTATTAGTTTTGGAATCGATTGTTTGTCTATTAAGTTCTGTTTTGATTAGTGATGGTTTGTCCTCTGATGTTCTTGCAGAGCCGGCCTGTGGAACAATTCTATCGTAGTAGGGGGAAATTGTTGGAGTTTGATTTGCCTGGAGGGATTCCAGAGTCTTGGCCAAAGTTGCTAGAAGTTCTTGATCTTGATGACTACAAGGAGCAGCAGTCTGCTGCAGCCTGATTATAATACTTCTCATCTAAAGGTGATTATGTCATGCCTTGGACGCGTGAGGTGTGCGCTGGGGTTTTGGTTATTGGTCAGTTTTCTCATAGATAAAATTATTGGAGAATTTCCATGAGTATTTGTATGGTGAGGGACAATTTATTTACTAACAATTTTGTGACAGCAATAAGCCTCGGTGATGAAGGCTGGATGATTACACTGAATTTTTGTACTTATAGACTTATAGTTGATCAACATATCAAATTGCATCTTGTGGGCATCAATTGCCACTCAATAAAACTTTTCTTCCATATTAACCTTTAATGTGGAACTCCCTACTTAAATCTGTTCTGTGTAAGATATGCAGTCAACCAAGATATGGTACGTATAATTGGATATTAAGTGTTATTCAGTGATTAGATGTGTTGGATATATAGGTGTATTCAGTATTCTATTCTTTACCCGAGTTCCTTGCAGCTGGCCGAGCTGGTTGGCTTTAGTATTGCCAATCAGGAAGTTAACAGCTGCAGATATTAATTTGTGGCACAATACCAGCTCTTGACTGCATAAGTTTCAGTGGTACAAGATAGAATGTGCAGCACATTTTACTGTTCAAATTTGTTTCATTTTTGCAATGTTGTACTTGAAATTATTGCGACTGTATTGTATACCCCATGTGTTTAGGGTATAAGTAAGTATGTGTGTGACTGAAGTATGTAGTTGAAAGGGTTTAGTGTTGTCTCTATTAATGATATCTGAAACCTGAAAATAGTTTGAGATGTCTGTTCAGAAGATTTGTGTTTAATTCTTTGTGCCCTTTTTTCTTTCCTTTTTGTAGTTATGACTTATGACTAGCCACATGTTTGATAGCTTATCATTACATGCGTCTCACTCATTCCTGTATTTTTGTTTAGATTTGTTCTCATTCGTTCCAAAATGTTCTTCAGGCTTCCTCCCTCTAATATCTATAGCTATGCATTTCTTCAAGTATTACCAGATAGATGTGAACTATGACCTAGACATGATGGACGACATCATAGCCTTACTTTCAGTTTTCCTATTTTACATATCTACTTTTCCAGCTTCCCTTATCTCTGTCCGCCCTCCTACATACCTTGAAGTTGGGTGCAGATAAAAAGCCAATAAAAGCATGTCAATAAACACAGGGATGCAGTTTTCTCCGAAAGTTAAATAATGATGGATTCAAAGGTGGATGATAGTCAATTTTAAACATTCTCAGATCTGAATTCTCAAAGAATGCATATTCCTACAAAACTAATAGTATATCTGGAACGTATGGGGCATATATACATAGAATCGCAGGAAAAGGAGCTCCTGAAGAATATGAGCATGAGTAAAGCAGGCTCTCGGACCACAGTTTTATTTGGTCCATATTCATGTTCCTTTTCTCTTTTCATCTTTTAGCATCTTCCTTGTGGATAGGATTTTAGTGCAAGGCCAGCACCCAAAAAGGGATATATGAGTTTTGGAAATAATATTCTATTAAAGGTATGAAGGACATTCCATTCCAGAAAGGTTCCATTTGTATTGCTTGTGTTTTTGTCAAAAGCATACATCATCATGGCACCACAATCGGAGGAAAGAAGAATATTTTATTCCTTTTTATTCCAATTATTGGAGAATTAAAAATTGTGGGAGCAGGTAAAACTCATGTATGCATTCTATTTTTGTTGTTTAAAATAGTAGTCGGGTGAGGGAGCAATTTAGATATACAAAACGTAAAATGTCACTCAACGGACTCTTCCCTAAGGGAGGTTTTTACAAGACGAGGTTCAAACCAAGTGCCTCTTATTTCCGGTAGATTGTTAGACTCCTTATAACGTTCCAACACCTCATTGGGTCATGTGCGTAACAAGTCATTTTCTCACTTTTTTGTTCGCAAAATAAAATAGTTAGCTTCACAATTTTGGATATAAAAAGGTTATGACCGAAACAAAAAACAAAAAACAAAAAATAAAACGATTAAAATGCTTCTTCAAAGTTGAAACATTACAAGTAAACCATTCGGCTCGCAAGAATGAACATACAACTAATATAAGAATGATATCAAGCAGCGAATGTCATTTAATCGAACCTCTGTCATAGCAAAAGATACACCACAAAAAATAGTAATCGAGACTTCGAGAGTCGTGTTGTAGAATTTCGACATATGAAACGAAACACTAGTATTTTCTTTAATTTATTAAATACATAATATGAAGCAAACTCACGACGTCTCACTTATAAGGAAACTAAACACTATTATTTAAGTTATATATTTGATTAAGAAAATTAGAATTCTTTTTTAATTAAAAGAGAAAAAGACAAAGACAAATCTTAAACCCTCATTTAGATATTCTACGACGTTTTTACCTAAAGCCCTCCAGCAGCCATAAAAGGATATTATTGCCAATTACTACTTAACCAAAACCCGCCCCCACGTCATTTCAACCCGTACCAACCAAACAGTGGACATAAACAAAGCAAATAATAGGTCCTCGAAACCGACACCTGCACTTCCCCTAGTCCCCACTCACCGGCACGTGTCCAAACCAGATCCCCCTAGATCTCTGAGATGCCAAGCCAGCCCTGCTTTTGATTTCCTCCACGTCACCCACCCTCGGCCCCATTTTCCGCCAAGCTGGAAATATCTCCTCCCACTACAACACCCGTCCCCCCGACCTCCCCACATCTGCACCGTGGATTTGTCCACGTCAGCTACCCCTGGATTCACTTCTCTCATACCCAATATCTTTTTCTCATTTCCCCTTCTTTCCCTCGACGAATGGATCGGCGATTATCTTTCTCTTCAGTAAAGCTGTCTCCCCCAAACTTGAAACCCTAAAAAAAAAAAAACCTCTGTAAAAATATCTGGATTTAGATTTTTTTTAACGACGATCGGATGTAGGTTATTTTGAAAATTGTTAGTTTTTATTAGTGCAATGGTTTGGTTTGTAATTTCGGTTTGGATCTAGCTCAGTTATGGCGGTTAATGAAGCTTTGCAGGTGATTTCTTCCATGTTTTCTGTTTGATTTCTATTCTTACTGTGTTTATCTGGAAATTTAATTATTCACTTCGCTTCGGATAATTGGAAGTTCATTTTTATTGGTGTAATAATCGTTATTTGTTGAAGAAATGGTAATTGATGTTGAGTTTTAATATAGAGCTGATTGTTAATATTGATTTTGAATATTTTTAGTTACCTGTGGATTGAGATTTTAATATTCAGTTAGGGTTTGAATTTTTGTTCATACTGGTGTATTTTCATACTGAAGAAGCTAGTATTTGGTTTGAGAGAGTTAATAGTTTGGGGAAGAGAATTTGACTGATATAATGCTATGGTGTTGCAGGGTGTGAGCAATTTGTTGGGTTTCAAGCCGTTTTTAGCTAGCTGACATCAGTTCTATATATTCAGTTGCGGGTGGAATTAGTTTGTGATCGGTGAATAATCTGTGATTAGGTTTTAGAGGGGTTTGTAGGTGTAGAGGTTTGGTTTTTCTAAGTAGACGCTATGCGCTATTCTTTTTCCCAATTCAAGAGAATTTTTATTTGCTCTGAACTTGGGCGGTCTTTATTATTAGTCTCGTGTCTGATTCATAGGGAGTGTTCTGATGAATGATGAGGGAAAACAGCTGGTTGAGCTGAATCGCCGTTCATGGGATGGGAATAAGGGGGTTAAGGAGGAGGAACAGGGGTTGGTTAAGGGAGATGAGTTGAAAAGTAGTGGGAGAGCTGAGGATGTGAAAGTTGACAATGGAGGGGTTGTTCAACCCCAGTTTGTTATGCAACAGCCTCAGGGGTCAGCTGTTTGCTGGGAGAGGTTTCTGCATCTGCGATCTCTGAAGGTTTTGCTGGTGGAATATGATGATTGTACTCGCCATGTTGTTGCTGCACTTCTTCGCAATTGCAGTTATGAAGGTTAGTGACCTGGCTTCTGGATTACTTATATGTACACATGCCCTTGTCCAGGCACTGTATTCTTAAGGACTAGTGAGGGGATGTGTTATCAGCATATCGAAGTTGAGTGACTTGTCAAGTTTTTGTTGTTTTACAAATGTATTTACATGAATTTGATTTTTCTTTCTCTTAATTACTGATCTTGACCCTATCATCAGATTATTGTGTGCCGAAAAGCACAGATGTGACGCATTTATACTTCACATGATTCTATATATTTTATTAAATTTTTGTGCCTGATATGTAAATTGAGGAACTAAATACTGAGAGATAAGTAAAAGAGGATGGCAACCTTAATGGAAGCTTGATATCCTGTTTTCCGGAGACTGCCTGTGCACTGAGTGTAGTCTTTCTTTTCAATAGAAGCATGTTTCATGATACACACAGACACAATAGACACGAATATACATGATACACGTGTGTGTGTGTGTGTGTGTGTGTGTGTGTGTGTGTGTGTGTGTGTATACATAGAAGCTTGATGTCCTAATTATGGAATGAAGACTTTATTCACATTACCAAATTAAATCCTCTACACCTCAACTTAAGGAGCAAACCAGAAGTAACTCTCAGGCTTACACACGGATATACATAATACATATGTATACGTGTGTGTATACATAGACGCTTGATGGTCTACTTATGGAATGAAGACTATATTCACATTACCAAATCAAATCCTCCACATCTGAACTTTTAAAGTATGTGTTGCAAACCAGAAGTAACTCTCAGGCTTACACTCCGCTTGACTTGTTACAGCCTTGCTTCTTCTTTTTTTTTGTATTATTTTCTTTTTAATTCCATGATTGGTCCTTGATGGTATAAGATGAATCTTCTTATTTTCAGTTATTGAAGCAGCAAACGGAATACAAGCCTGGAAGGTTCTTGAAGATTTGACCAATCATGTTGATCTAATCTTAACTGAGGTAGTTATGCCTTGTGTATCAGGCATTGGTCTCTTATCCAAAATTATGAGCCATAAGTCCCGAAAGAATGTTCCTGTGATTAGTAAGTGATTTCGCCACCTCCCAATAATAGTTGTATGGGTTAGATGCTCTGCTATGACAGCTGAGCAAGTAGAGACATGTATAACACCTTTTGATTTGTGTGCAGTGATGTCATCTCAAGATTCAATGGGTGTGGTCTTTAAGTGTTTGTCAAAGGGTGCTGTTGACTTCTTGGTGAAGCCCATACGGAAGAATGAGCTTAAGAACCTCTGGCAACATGTTTGGAGGAGATGCCATAGTGTGAGTTATTACTACCTGATGTTAGACTTTTCTTTCTTGCAAATAGCTTGTGTATAGGACTGAGAAGATTTACCTTTTTCCTGTTTCTTGGATCCCTAGTTTGATATATGAAAAGTAGTTTGCATCTAACATGGCTGGGTGCGTTAGTATTGTTTTGTCTTGAGATTGATGCTGGGCAGCACAAATGTCATTGAGGAGCTTTTGCATTATGCTGTTTCAGTATTTTTTATTTTTATTTTTTTTCCCGGATGTGTTGTATGACTAGTGTCTAATTTTTCTCTCAGTCTAGTGGTAGTGGAACTGGAAGCGAAAGTGGCACACAGACTCAGAAGTCTGGAAGATCAAATAGTGTTGACAAGTCTGACAACAATAGTGGAAGCAATGATGAGGAAGATGATGGGAGTATGGGTCTGAATGCAGGAGATGGAAGTGACAACGGAAGTGGTACCCAGGTATAGTAGTTATTATAGCAAGGTCTTAGATGTTACTGTCCTAATACTGAAAATTCACATTAGTTTGTACAAGGCAGTTACATACGTAAGCGCACCCCACCCAGCCACAGTCTGTAGCAGCAGAACTAAAAGTTTTGTAGTTTAGACTTTGCAGTAAGCCCATTAGAGTGAATAAATACTTTAGCCAGACACCAACCATCTTGAGTTTTTTTTTTTTTTTTTCCTTTTTTTTTTTCTTCTTTTTCCTTTGCTGTTGCCAAATCTCATTATATAGCTGTGCAGAGGTAATGTCAACTGTCAAGTTATAAACCGTCAGCTGTATGCATTTATTGATCCAAGTCTGGGCAATCAACCACTTACACCCAGAGTAACGAAGTAGTTGCTATAAAAAAAAATTGAAAGGAAATATGAAACTTCTAGACATTCTTTTACAGCAATAAAATGTTCATCTCCTGTAAGTAACGAGTGAAGCTCATATAAAATCTGGACTTAGAGATTCACACGATGTATTGATTGCTGTCTGTAATTTTGCAGAGTTCTTGGACGAAACAAGCTGTAGAAGTTGACAGTCCACGACAGGTGTTTTCATGGCATCCTGATAGTACTTGTGCCCAAGTACACTCCAATGCTGAAACATTTGGTAACCAGTTGGTCACTGCTACTGCAGCAAGGGAGTGCCAGCAACAGAAGGAAGAACATGGTATTCCCATTATTTAAACCTTTTTGAAATTTTCCGATAATGATGTGTGCATGTGTAATTGCACATGTGTATCGTTGTTTTATTTTGATGTTGACTAGGCTGTGATTTTCATTTTCAGACAACTTTGCAATGGGTGAAGATTTGGAGATTGGCATGAGTAGCAAGAGAGATGTACAGAGTGAGCATGCTACTGAGTTACCAACCAAACTAGCAGGGCCAAGGAAGAAAAATCTGCTCAAGATAGGTACCAGTAAATATGATGAGCAGATAAATAAGGCGAAGCTGAACCTCAATTGTGAGAGTCCTTCCGGCAAGCTAAAGTATGATGGTGCTACTATAACAGGTGGTGTCACCAATTCCTCTGATCCCCAGTTGGATAGAACAAAATTTGAAGCTTCTGACAGACATATTAAGGTCTCGGACATTAGCAATACACCTAACAACGATACTGATGAACTACCATCCCTGGAGCTCAGTTTGAAAAGACTTAGAGGAGTTAAAGGCACTGAAACAACAGTACAAGATGACCGCAATGTCTTGAGGCGTTTGGACTCTTCAGCGTTTTCAAGGTATATGGATCTAGATATTAGTATTTACTGTTGACGAATAGAAGTAATAGTTTTCTACTTTCTCTTGAGCTTTCTATTAGGTTTCCCTTAGTGTGTTATTGCCTCTGCAGGTATAACTCAGCTTCAAATGTTAACAAGGATCCTTCCGGACATGTTGGAAGCAATTCTCCGCCGGATAATATTGGAGAAAGTACAAACAAGGATCTGTTTAATAATATCCCATCTCACTCAAGTTACAATCCTCCCAATCAATGCCCAAATGGAGGCAGTAATAACATTGATATGGGCTCCACAACTAATAATAATCCTCCTGAGTCTCTTGTTATAAACAAGTCGGCAGCTGCATCCACAGTTCAACGCTTGCATCCATCATCTGCTTTTCATCCTGTGAAAAAAGACCCTATGAATGCTACACAGCCAGCTTTAATAGATAATGCTAACAATGCAACAGTACCGGCTCAATCAAGATGTGCCCAGACACCACAATTTCAAACTCAAAACCTCCATCAGGATTATGATCACCATCAGGTCCATCACCCAGTTGCCCAAACAATGCAAAAGCAGCAGCTTCATGACCATAGTGATTTGTCTTTAAAGAAATTGGCTGCAGCAGCTCCACATTGCGGATCATCAAATGTTAGGAGTGGGCCTGTTAAAGGTAATCCTGGAAATTACAGTGTCAATAGAAGTGCTTCTGGCAGTAACCATGGGAGCAATGGGCAAAATGGAAGCAATATTGGAGGTACGAACATAAGTGATGATGGAGTTGCTGGAAAAAGTGGGAGTGGTGACGGTAGTGGAAACCAGAGTGGAAATAGAGTAGATGAAAACAAATTTTCTCGGAGAGAAGCTGCCTTGACCAAGTTCCGTCAGAAAAGAAACGAGAGATGCTTCCGGAAAAAGGTAACTGATATTCACTTGTTTCAACCTCAGTTCTAGGTCCAAGTGGTTCAATTATTATATGGATGTTGCACTCCTTTTTTATATTTTTTGTTAACTTCTACTCGATCCATGAAAATGTTGGTGAGATGGAATTACTCTCTTTTCTTCTGTATGTGCAAGATATATATGAAATGTACAGAAGTTCAATCGGGTAAATGCCTCCTCACTGGCATCATTTTCATGAATTGCTTTCTCAATGCCATTAATCAATATGAATAAATAAAAGGAAGCAATCAGAATGAATTGAAGACATTTTTCTTGATTTGGTTTTGCAGGTTCGATACCAGAGCAGAAAAAAACTAGCGGAACAGCGACCTCGTGTTCGGGGTCAGTTTGTCCGGCAGACTGTGAGCGAGAACACTAGCAGGACAACAGACAGCTGACATTGCTTGGAAATACGATAAATATATCTACATTTGTTTCAACTCTTGTGAGTGAGTACTATGTAAATATTCAGGTACAGAATTGGAGGTGTAGAACTCTAACAGACACCTTAAAGTGTATTTGCTACGGTTGTGGATTTAAATTGCTTGTTTTTGACACAGAGACCTTAAACTCTATGCGATCACAGTATACTTCAATCCGTTTGATGTGAATTTGATAAACTTGTACTGGGATACAAGATCCTATCGAAGTTGATGGTTTCCAGGTGTTCACTCAATAGAAAGTCTGATAACTAGTCAGTAATGACTGAGCAGGAAGAATTGTCATACTACTTTAAGAGCCAAACTACTTTTGATTTTAGCTATTGCCGTCAACCATAGAGATTCAGAATAAAGTGTCATAAGCTAAAACAGGGGAGAGAATGCTTGGATCTTCTAAACCATATGGGGAATCTGGGTATTATTGTAGAGAATTGTATATGTACCAACATGATATATATCAATGTATGGTAGACCTTTCCCATATATGAATTGCAAAGTGAGAGTATCCAAATATGGGTTTCGGGGGGAAAATGGCAATCTAGCTAGTTGTAAAGAAGAAGAGAGAATCCATTCTTTTCTATTCTTCCTTGTTCTTTTCTTCCTTGTATTGAAGAATGTTTTAAAGCTTCTGTGATTTGCTTTGGCGCTTTGCCCTAAAGTTTCTGAGCCACATTATAATCCACCAGGAGAGAGATCAGAGATTTACAGGGACAACTCCTTGGTATAGTACTAAAAAAAGCATCTTTCAGATCACCAAATCAACTATATATTTATAGTTATAGACACATATTTCCCGCCAAATCAAGTTCTGGGGCAAAAACTGGAAGCCAACACCCAGAAAGAAACAAAGTAGCAAAACCAAACAGAGGCAGCTAAAGAAACAAAGCTAGACAAGAAGAGGATGAAACTGCACACAAAGTTGAACAGACTCAAGCAGCAAGACCAGAGACTCGCATGCTTCTCCACTCGATCAGTATTGTAATAACAATATGAATTTCTCAACTCCCCGTACGTTGGTCTTAGTATAATTGTCCTTAAGTATCTGATTAGTTTTGTTTAATTATGCTTAGTAACGTGAACATTCCTGTTCACTGTCACGGTCCGAGATTTTATGCAGCAAAAACCTTGGACGTACTCTACGGTGCAAAACTGCCAAGACTTCTACCTAGCTAGTCAAGATTAGCCTCATTACATATGATTAATCTTATAACTAAATCCAAAAACATGTTTGCAACACTCCTAGCTAGGTCCGAGATACAAATTTTGTTTGTTTTTGTAAATTATGTTCTTAGCTTAAAAGTGATGGTTCTGGCTCTTAATTCGTAGAATAAGATTTTGTATTCTCGGTGTTTTCTGTTGATTTATTTTTTCCATTTATCAAAGAAAAAACTTCGAGGGAACTTGATTGCACTTCTCTGAATAATACGTAATATTCTATATAACAACGAGATATTTAGTTAGCAACAACTCGTTTATATAAATATGGAGGGAACAAACTCTCCCAGCTTATCGTAATGAGTTTCACCTTTACTGCAGCTGTGACCATTTCATTATTGACATCTATATAAAACCTGCAGCACGTACGTTGTAACCATTTCATTGATATCTTCTGCAATATGATCTCTGTGATGGGTAGCTGTCTTTGATCAGCGTCGATCACACACGATCGATTTTTTCTTTCTGGGTTTTCATAGTTTGGTTGATGAAATCTTAATGGTGGTGGAAGAAGTGGGTACATGTTCATAATTGGTGCAATGAAAACTTGAGTTGTTATGATTTGTTCTATATAGTGCGTGGCAGTAGTGTGTGTGTGTGTGTGGCACTATAGCGAAGCTAAGCTAAGCATCCTAGGTTCGTTCTTAGATCGAACTATCGAAGTGTAGTCATTGTTAACCAACTGCAGAGATCTCACCTAACATATATATCATCTTTGACTTGCCAATGTGGTAAGATAAACTTCTGAGTGATGCCTCTGAATTCTTATGAAGGTCATCTGTTATTATCATATGGGAAAAATCTCACAACGATCTAAATGAGATGAAACGTACCATACCAACGTTTAGTCTTTTATATGTTTTACATGTTTTATATGTGCATGTTTGAGCTAGATTCTAACTTATGATATCTTAAATGTTAATTTAGCTAGCTAACCAACAAGTCATGATTCATCGATACGTGCATATATAATATTATGCATTTGGTCAGGTACATAATTAAACTGATCCTCATTTCATATGTTATTAATTGTACCCAATTAGCACCGGAGCATGTAGCTCAATACTTAAAACACATGTATCATGGTGTAATTTCAAATTAAATTCATTTTCTTTTAATTGGTGTAGAACAAAAAGTAAATGCATAGTGTTATTTAGTCTAGTGACCTTAATAATGACGACTCACAAGATACTAATTGTTGTAGTTGAGGTTTCCTTAACTAAATAGTAAGAACTAAGTAATTGGTGATATGAGAAATGTCTACACATATATGACTTTGTGACTCGTGTGACATGGTGTTGGCACAACGCAGCATCAGACACAAATACAAAATCTAGAACTCGACACCGCTAAATGTCAACTATCTGACACAGATTTTCCAGCAAACAAATTCGTGATCAACTTTGATGTCACTATCTTGGCCCAACTGTGACATATTATTCGTACTGAAAATGAAAAATTACCAAAGCATAGAGAAATAAGCAAAGCAAAACAATAAGATTTTGGCACAAAAACTCCACAACAAATTAGTCTCTGCTGGCACGTGCCAAATTTCACAACTACCAGTCTTCCAAAGAATTTTAGGAGAACTACTATGTGTTCCTTCCCAACTAACTTTCCAAAGGCTACAAATCCATCTTCAAATTTCAAACCCTCAAAAAAGGTCTTTCTATATTCTATTATTCTATATATTGCTACATGACAAATATCCATCTCCCACAAAAACACTAAACCATGCTACTTGGTTATATTAAACTTTTTAAAGATGGCCTACTATTGCTCTATCTATACATTTTGGTTGTTAATGTGAGAACATCTCCAACAACTTTTATACTTTCTTGAATTTCTTGATTTTAGGGAATATAGAGCTGTTTTTAGATCTAACAGTTTCCTCATCCCATTCCCAAAAATGGGATGGAGAAGAAAGTGAAGTCTTCGTTCCCCAAATTTGTAGCAAAACATTCATTCTCCAAAATTTAATTATTCACGTGCTCCAACAAATTTAAGACAACAATATATTATTTTATTAGGTATTTTATTGTTACAATGAAATATATAATGGTCTTTTGTTATAAT
Organism: Fragaria iinumae; assembly: GCA_009720345.1. Lineage (NCBI taxonomy): Eukaryota > Viridiplantae > Streptophyta > Magnoliopsida > Rosales > Rosaceae > Fragaria > Fragaria iinumae. Next base: position 9,132,500 of record CM019122.1, on the reverse strand, counting down.
TAATGATTATATAGTATATTTTATTGTTGTATTAAATGTCGAAATCTCCAAAATAGAAAAGCTGTTGGACTTTGAGCATAATTTTTTTGGAGATTTTAGCTTTTGCTTCCTCATTTTGGAGAAATTTTAGGGAAGCTGTTGGAGATGCTCTAAGTACCAAATATTGTTATAACCAAATTATATATAATAAAAATGTATGTAGTTATGTACCCAATATATTCTCTTCTCTTGGCTTATATATATATATATATATATATGTACACACATGTAACTTACATTAAACAAGTATTGGTTTTGATTGGTGTTTAATGTATATAGTTAGGGATTTTGCCTCTTCTTATATTGCAAGTCATACCCTTCAAAGTTTGTTACAACCAATAGGTCTAGGTCTCTCACTTCAACAGTAAGTCACCTGGTTTGTTACACTCAACAAATCTAGCTCCATAATATTTTCCATTTTTTACTCTCTGTTTTTTCTTCAGTGAGAGTAGTGTGGTACAACATGATCAAGGACCTCTCAATAAATCATTCATTCGTTTTCATTGTAGCATTATATACTTTCTCAAGCATATTTAACTTCATACACCAAAGATCTTACTCAGATCTCACTTAGTCTAAAATAATCACACTCAAACTCCAAAGTCAAAACATCTAAGATCGAGTTACATCTTCAGCGCCCGATTGCACACACAATTGTAAGCTCGCTTGACATTATTTCGCCTTCAATTTTATAAGTTGAGGATTTGACATTATTTCGCTTTCAATTAAAAACTTGACCAACACTCATCAAATCAGGATTCATAATTGATCTCAAATTGAACCTGTTTGTGCCCTTTTATCAGATCACTCCAAGGTTTCAACAAAACTTGGTTTGAACATTTTGTTCTACAAAGGGCCTATGACTAGGTACATTGTTGTCATCTTGGATATGATTGTATTATTGATCAAGTTCAAACAAACATTGTATATGTGAGGTGAGGAAAAGCTTCATATGGATCCTTTTCATTATTCCCTAAACATAGAGTTGCATTATATGCATAACACAACACTTTCCTTTTGTACTATATACACAAAGAGGAGTCACATGCATGCACATTATTGGCAAGTCTACATTAGTCTCCATGGTGAAAATTATGGTTGTAAAGATTGAAACTTTTTGTCCTTGAAAAGGTAATTGTATCATTTAGATGGCTTTGAGTGGTCACTGCTGGATCAAATTTGGATATGGAAATCATAAGCATCTTCAGGGTCCAGAAAATAAAATGTGAATCATAACTCATAAGTACTATTGGTCTCCAAAATTATTGAGTGCTCAGTAACTACTCTACCAACTTAAGGTTAGTTTGGTATTGTTATGATTTAAAAAAAAAATTGTTACGGTTGTACTTTGAAAATAATTAGCTGTGAATTAGTTAAAATAGCTTTGTGTTTGATAAATGTTAATGTTGTCAAGACAAAATATATTAATTTCTAGTGTTTTTAATGACGGCGGTTTCTAAAAACAACTTTGACCTGTAAATTTATTTATTTATTTTTTTAAAAAAAACTGTTTTTTTTTTTTTTAGTTTTGCCAATCACTATTAAATCTGAAAGTCCTTATAAAAAATCCAGATAGAAGCTGATTTTATTCTTAAAAACGAAAAAATGAAGTTATACCAAATGAGACCTTAAATCGATATGAAATGAAATGGTCCATGACTAATGTGAAGGGATTCATGGGTTTGCCTCCACGGTTGAAAAACTCTGTTTTTTCTGTTCTATGTCAATTCTATAGAATGGATCTCTTTGACTCTCCATCCCGTTTGACAATCAGAAAGTTTTGTACCACCAATTTGCTATGTGAATAGTGCATTGTCAGAAAGTTTTATACCACCAATCAATCAACTGTTGTAACTCATATGTTTCTAACAGTTAAGTGACTAATATGTCGATCGAATCATAATTGAGTGACTAATATTAATTCTTGCAAATTCACTAATGTGAAACCTATGGCAGCTAATTGCCCATTTTCTATCCTTATTTGGAGTACATTGTCATTTTTGATCTAACATGAAACTCACATAAATTAACTTTACGCAATTAAAAGGTAATTCATTCGCACGTCAACATTTCACGATCTATTCTAGCAAACATGAAATTAACTCATGTATTCGGTTTATCAAAGGGATACGATTGTATGTTAGAATTCTAACACAACCCATTAAAGCTAAGTTATTTTGAATGAATTTAGGGGTTCAAGCTTAATGAGTGAAAGTTCTAAAGTTGTATACTATCATCTAAATATAGATAGACAGAAAATTTAAATTATTTTCATAATTAAGTCTCTAATATGTGAAACAACTAAGGTCTAGCATTGTACCACCAATATCCTCACCCTGATTCATTTTTGTTGCATAACCTAATTCTCTCTACCACCAGCAACAAAAGAGTTTACTAACAAGAGTTTAGTCCCGACCAATACGTGACGAATACTCTCATAACTGATCAAAGAATTAAAAATCTAGACTCGAGACATTTTAGAATTAAGCGCATCAAGATGACCGTTAATGTAATATTTTCCCTCTACTATCATAATCCGAGATGGGACGCTTCCTTTTTTGGTTTTCAAATAATAGTTGCTAAACTATATGTAGTTGTAATTGCAACGAATAAACTAAAAGCTATCATATTTGTTTTCATAAACCAAATAGTTTAGTAGTTTTCACTAACTTCACACCCATCCATGCCTCACCTAACCCCATCTCTGCCTCAATTTTCCTACTCCCCAAACTCATCTACCATTTCCCATACCCTCCAATGTAGGCAAGCTCTAGCCTCTAGTAAACCTAACCATGACATTTATCTCTAATTTACAAATATGATTCCTACTTGAAAAAATAAATAAATTCCTAGGTGTAGATATCCTCCCTATGGTCCAAGAAATAATAGTAACATGAACGTTACCAAATTACCCTTTCGACGCACCACTCCTCTCCTCTCCTCTCCTCTCATCCACTTCCAAGATTCATGGGTAACAATGTCTTTTCCACTCCCCTAATAAGAATCACGGCCAAACGGGGACCCAAAACTTAAATTACAGCACTGAAACCCAGCAAATCTCCACTCGCCACATGTCCCCCACATATGACAGTTTCCCAAGTAGCTGACAGCTCGCGAGTGCACTGCACGCGCCACCACAGGGGCCCCGGGTTTATAAATTCGGAGATCAGAGAGTCAAACGAAACGGAGAGACAGTTAGTTGGACGTAGCATCAGGTCTCATTATTCAACCTATTCATCTCTGTTTTTAAGACCCACAAAATAAATTTAATCACACAAAACAACCCACTTTTTCGATTTTCAATCTTCATTTTGCAAAAAAAATTCCAGCTTCAAAATGGTAAAATCCCAAGAGGAAATAAAAATGAAAACTTTATAATACAGACTATAATATACGGTTGCAAATAGTACCCTCCCTTTTCTGGCAACTTTTGTTCTGTGTCACCAAGTGTGTGTTTTTTTACCTCTGAGAGTTTTTGGTTGCAGAAGAAGAGTCTTTGGTATACTCCATTAAAAGGGTACTGTTCAAACTCTGAGGAGCTTCTCTAAGAAAACGACTCGTTTTGTTTTTTTGGTTTTTGAGCTTGAGCTGTGTTCGTACTTGGGTCAAAAAAAGAAAAAGAAAAAAGACGAGCCCTTTTGCTTCTTGTTGTTCATACTCAAACCTGGTTTGAGGTCTCTGTTTCTCCATCTCCATTATCTGAGGTAAAGCTAGCTCTTGGTTTCATGCCCACGTTTATTCTTTTGGTTTGTTCGTGTTCATGGAGTTGTGTTAGTTTCTTATGGGATTGGTGGTCGTGTAATGCAGAGTAAGCTGAGTGGTTTGAAACTTTGCTTATTAGATTTGTGGACCCAACAGATTTGTCTTTGTGAGCTGAAACTTGAACCCCCTTCCGGGTTGGTTTGTATTTCGTGTTCTTTCCATGTTTTGTTTGCTACTTAAGTAAGTAAATCTCTGGTTTTGATATGAGTTTTGATTCTTACAATTTCTGGGATTTTCTGACGTTTTTGGTTTTCAATTATAACCACCAAGGTTTTCTTCGAACTCGTTCCTTCTTTTTTGGGTTAAATTCTTGTTCTTGTCTGTAAGAAAAAAAAAGGGTTGGTTTTCTGGTTCTGTGTTGTTGCAAGTTCATGGATTAGTTTGCAAAATTTGCTGCTTGTATCTTTTACTTCTTCTACTTCTTCTGATTCTTTTTTTCTATACCAACTTTATCTCGAAGAGAAATGGAAAAATCTGTAGAGATTAAGCTCCAAGTCCAGAAACTTTATGGCAGTTCTTGTCACTAATGTTCCAAAATGTGTTTGAATGTTATGGTTTTTGAAGAGAAGGATTAGAGTTGTTTCAACATTCTGAAGATTGTGAACTGAAATTAGAATGCAAGCCTGACCGGTACTAATTTCATTACTTTGATGGAAATTTAAGGTGCAGAATTGTTAAGATAATTGCAATATGTATTGACTTGCCTCGATGATATTTTTCGAGACCATCTTCTTATAATTCTACAAATGCAGCCTAAGGCTTGCTTCATCTTGATTGATAAGCCACAATGTGTTTATCTATGAGAGTGATTCAGTCTATGCTAATACATACTCCTATGTGCAGCTTTGAGGAAGGGTGAGCTCTGATCAATTGGACCAAAGATTGACAATAGCAGCTTAGGCTTCTGCTAGTTCTCAATCCATCTCAAGCTAAGGCACTGCGTAACTTCTGGTTGCTCTTGGAAGATAGAGATACATCGAGTATTCCAGGCATAATACAAATGTACCTAATTATACCATAACACAATTGTTGGACATGGACATTAAGGAGGCAGAGCGGGTAGTGATAGCTAAACCTGTTGCGACAAGGCCTACTTGTTCCAGCTTCAAGTCATTCACGGAGCTTCTTACAGGTGCTATCGATGCAGCGCCCTCTAATGTATCTTCTGAAACTGCTGTTCCTGCCATCAGACCAAAGACTGTAAGGTTCAAGCCAACAGCCAATCATCCTGTTGCTGCATTGGTTTCTTCCCAGGTAACCTTACTAACTGATAAATGATCTCTCCTCGAAGTTTTCTCCTTTCTGATTGTTGGTACCTAAAATTTCAGGCAGAGACCTCTGGTGCTGCAATTAGTAATTCAGCAGAGAAGGTTTCAAAATCAGATAGTAAATCAACTGTTGTATACAAACCATTGGCGAAAGTTGTATCAAGGGCGACTGTTTCTGCCTTGGCTAATCTGGTAATACATATTTGTAATTTAATTGAAACTTTCTTTTTCCAGATAAATGTGTCTTTTATCATTATTAGAACTATCTGCTCTAACTATGATTTTCTATTCAATAAAGTGCAAAGACATGGACTTGGACATTGTTTGAATACTGAGGATAAACCCTTTTTCCTTTACCAGGGAAACTTCAATACTAGCCAGCAACAAACACAGTCATCAGTTGGGACTGGTGTGGTTCTACGTCCAAACCGTGATAAATCCTATAAAACACAACTCGTCTCAAACATTTACCAGAAAAGTCGATCATGTGCCGAGACAAGCCAGACTACAGAACCAGTAAAGATAGTATCACAAAATATGGAAGAGGATGCAAAGAATATCCCAGCTGCAGCCAATAGTGATAGGCCTTCTTATGATGGATACAATTGGAGAAAATATGGACAAAAGCAAGTCAAAGGAAGTGAGTACCCACGAAGTTATTACAAGTGCACACATCCGAATTGTCCTGTGAAGAAGAAAGTCGAGAGATCTTTGGATGGACAGATTGCTGAGATTGTATACAAGGGTGAACACAACCACTCAAAGCCTCAGCCTCCAAAGCGCAGCTCATCTGGGACGCAAGGATCAGGATTTGCATCTGATGCAACTGGTCAAGATTACAACACCCGGTTATGGAATAGTCATCTTAATGAAAAGAATGAAGGTTCTGAAGGTAGAGTAGAGGATCAGAATGAAGTTGGAATACCAGTGCATTCTTATCAAAGCAAAAACATAGTACATTATGATCCACTTGCAACTGGAACACTAAATGCTGGCACTGCAACTCCTGATAATTCTTGTGGAGTAAGCGGAGAATGTGAGGAAGGAAGCAAGGGAGTTGAGACAGAGGATTACGAGCCTAGAAGTAAGAGAAGGTAAGACCATTCAGTGTACTAGCAGTGCAAGTTTTAGCTTACTCTAGTATTAATTATTTCTCATCATGGTTATGGTTATATCACTTATATGTGTCCAATCTCTTTCCTCTTCCCCTCTCCTTGCTTGATAGACTTTATCATATGGAAAACATATTTCGAAACATGTTGATACTTTCCTGCTTGGGAGCTGGTTATTTCTTGTCATTGATTCTCAGTCAAGGTTAATGTCATTGATCTTTGTAAATTGCTGTCTATTCAGAAAAGGTGAGAATCAATTAAGTGAAGCAGGCATATCGGGCGAAGTCATGCAAGAACCTCGTGTTGTGGTGCAAAGTTCTGCAGATACTGAGATTACAGGTGATGGCTTCCGCTGGAGGAAATATGGGCAGAAAGTTGTCAAGGGAAATCCATATCCCAGGTTAGAATTACTTCTTTGTTATCTGTTACGTGTGTATTTCGATATTATGAAGGTAATCCCTTATGTGTTGGCCAAAGTACTTTGCTTAATTCTAATTCACGAGTCAAGACACTACTTTTAAAATAAGCTACAAAGCATCGAATCCTTTGGATTAGGCTAAGACTGTTCATTTAATTGTTTAAGAAGTGCATCTGGTGCTGAGAATTTTGATGGTGGAGAGTTTTTGGGTTCTTTTCTAGAGCATGTCAACATCTGGTTTGCTAAGATTATGGGATCAAATACCTTTTATTCACAACAGTTAAATGACTATCCAATATCGATCCTACTAGGGCCGAAAGATGTTTGCTCTTAACAGTCATCAAGTCACTCATGACATATTCATTGTGACCCTAGATTCGCTTTGACTAGTAGGCTATAGCATATTACTTGCAGCCATGGATTGTGCTAAACACTGGCTTTATGTATATTGCAGAAGTTACTACAGATGCACCAGTGTCAAATGCAGTGTGCGTAAGCACGTCGAAAGAGTCTCAGAGGATCCGAAAGCCTTTATCACAACATACGAGGGAAAGCACAACCATGACATGCCACTGAGGACCGCAAACCCAGGGGCATCATCGGAGAAGGATCCACAGGCCCCTCCTTCAAGTAAAGAAAAGCCATGAACCTGTCAAATTCACACTCAGGGATCAAGCTGTTGAGCTCCATCTTTAATCTGACAAAAATGTCAAATTGAGCTCGCAGTGGATTCAAATCATATATCAGACACCAAATAAGATGCAGTGATATTTCTGATGCCCACTTTGATTGGTCTGCTGCGAATACCTGGTGGAATGGAATCTCTTTGAAAGTTGTTGCTTGATGGAGACATTTATTTATGTGGGATTCTGGAAACATATAAATGGGTGAAAATTATTTTGGCTGAATTTTCCCTATTGCTGCTGCCGCTGCTGCCGCCGCCGCCTTAGTTCATCAGTAGAGTAACATCATTTTTTTCTCTTTTGATTGGTACCCATCCCAGCCACTTCATAATTCATATAATAAACCTTTTGTAGTAATGTAGTCACACATTGATGGGAGTTAGGTTGATAACTTGGTAGCACTCATCCCACTAAATTGTAAGGACAGAGACAAGTTTAAAGATTCAAATCTTAGTGAGGTAATAGATGTGTTGCTATTATCAGCGAAGTAATATTTACAGATTGCATACTATCATCAAGGCTTCGAGTAAACTTTGGGTACCTTGGTAAATCCAGGTTCTTTATGGTTACTGCAGCATTGTTCATCCTCGCAAAATTGAACACAGTGCACATAGTTGCCTACAAACACATTGCAGGGTAGAAACAGAAAATGAAAAATAATGCATCTTTAGTCTTTACCCGATGAAATTGACGTCGCTAAAGTCTCCGGTAAGGACTTTTTAGGGACGGTGCTACGGTGGTTTCCATGGCCGCAAACCCGCAATGGTGCTCCTCGGGGTTGGGCCTCTAACATTTCGTTTTGGGCCTACACCCAGTTCTGGCTGCATGTACAAAAATTCCTTGTATTTTTTTTTTCCGCTTGTTCTTTTCTCTCTGTTTTGCCTAGCAAGTTTGTTGTGTTGCTTTTGTTTTGAATAACGTTGATCTTTGTCAGATCGGGGGGTTTCGTGGTCACATGGACACTTTTTCTGGCCTCGTGAGGTTTTTTGGTCTAACTTGTGTTATAAGTAGAGATATTGGCCACAGATTGTACAGTAGTGTTCACATGGTAGTTATTGACCAAGAGAATGATAGTTAATCACTCATTAGATGTAAATCTAATGGTGAGAAGTATTATTTAAAGTTAAATTGTTCTGTTTTCAATCCTTGAATTTACATCTAACGGTAGTTAACTATGGATTTCTTCGTCAGCAACTGACCAGGTAAACATGACTGATGGATTGTATTGTTTCAATCTACTTCTAACAAATTTCTACTTGCTGTACAATATTATGATTATAAAATATAAAAATTATAAAAGGAAAAAGGGCACAACGCTTGTGCTTTATTTCGATGATCACCACGCTTGTACTTACATTTAGAGCCTAATACAAAATCCACTTTTGCACTTCTGATGTCTAGGAAAATCCATTTCTATCAAAAGCACTGAAACTCTGAAAGTCTAAACATAGCTCATGAATGTATCCGTCGAGAAAAAGGAAGAAAACAGAGCTCATGAAGTATGCTACCTCTAAACTCTAAGCAATGTGGTCCAAAAAAGTTGATAGGAACAATGACATTTTTTCTATAATTAGATTTGGACCCAGAATTGAGTTGAACACTGTTGATTTGTTGATCCCATCTTGCCCTAATATCAAGAAGGTTTTGGAAGGTACCTCTTGTCCTGTCCTTAACTCTCGCATCATTTCCATTGCTGGTATCTCATATCAGATTAAATTCTCAATTCCATTACTCTTCCAATACATCGATCCCTTTCAATGTTATGATTCTGTGAACCTAGGATTAAGTTCAGGCTTTGGTATTAAACAACTTTGTGGTCTTTAAGAGGCTATCATATTCATATCCTATACAGTTGAGGTTCCCCATCACAGAGTCACAGGCGGTTGGAAAGGGCATGATTTGAGGTATGCACCGACCGAGGTCAAGTGTCTAACACAGAATGAGTTTGTGTTTTAAACTACTCCTTGATAGGATCAATTTTTCCATTTTGGCGGAACACCTCATATGCTGCCATAGATGGAACCTAGAAAGTCAAGGATTAATAGCTTCAAGTTCTAAAATGTAATCTATACAAAGTGTTAGTTCTAGACCTTAAGTTTCACTATGAAAATTATCTATATTTTAACGTGAATTAACTTTAGATCTCTCTTCGACAGTACTTAGATGATACTTTAATGATTCTCGTAACTTAAAATGATAACTTGTATAAATATGTAACACTTGATTTGAGAGTTATTCTTGAAATAAAGTTGAGCTTCTTGATTAAGTGACGATGACTAGTTAAGTATGTTTAAAGCTATTTTGTTTCTTTTCTACAATCCATTAAGATTTGTGAGCTTCCTTACTTCCTCTCATCAATCATTTAAATCTCAACAACCCCAATACTTATATGTTTGCATGAACTAACTGATATGACTGATTAAGCATAAACAATAGCTTCTTTCTTCGTGCTCTTCTCACTGGGATAGCTCTACAAGTTGAGAAAGGATCAAACAAATGACAGACCAGAGTCGACATTGTCACCAGCTAAACCCTAAACCAACCAACACCAAGATTTAGCATTACAATACACACACACGCAGTGATCTCTTGGATAAGAACAATGGAGTAGTCGAATCTTTTACCTAAACCTTGGGGTCCAAGTCTTAAATATACCACATATGAACAGAATAGAAAAAGAGAGTTGGTGCAAACCAAAATGTGCTTACTTCTAAGTTCTAAAACAAGTTTTATAAAATCCCAACGTGCTCCCTACCATCAAAAATCTCTGAAAGTCGCATGATAAATTACATGTATTTTGCTTCTGATGTTTATTCAAGAATTTATTATCTTGTCTAAAATAGATCCAAAAAGAAAGTGTCAAATGTTACAAAAATGGAATATATTAAATAAAGAAGGGGGCGTGTTTATGTGTTTTGTTCTATAAATTGCTGATGAGAATATACAAAGTCAAGTTGTTACAATTTAACAAGGGCCTGCAAGCTTTCGCTATCAGTGTGTGTTGCTCGTGGTGGGTTCTGTAGCTTTTGGTTTATTTGAGACTTGGGAACGCTTGATTCTCTATTTTTTAGTCTTTGTGGATATTGCTCTCGCTTCTTCTTTCTCTTTTGAGTCTTTTGGCTTCTGCAAAGAGTGATTGGAGAAAGTAAAAACCATGGGTTGGATTCCATGTTCTGGTAATTCCAACAGTAGAGCAAAGAAGAACAAGAAGAAAAGAAAGAATTCCATAGAGCTGGAGGAGAGGCCATTTGACCACATCAAACCCGCTTCAGGTACTTACTGGTTTACATGTTTATGACATGAAAGTTTGATTCGTTAGCTTTAATCCAACTTCAGCACAATGATCAATGTTTGTTTTGATAGCTTCTGGGTTTGGTTAGTGTTATTGGGTTTTGTTGGTAGTTCATCTGGGTTGGTTTAGTTGGAGCAAAAATGAGTAATTTGGTATGATATTTTAAGGTGCAGAGGTAAAAATTGGGGCTTTGATTGCTTGGTGATTGATCTTAATTGGTGTTCATTATGCATGTTAGTTACTTTCAGGAGTGCTTATTAGTTTAAGTTAAGTTGGCTTAAAGGGATTCTGTTAATGGTTTTGCATTTGCAATTAGATTTTCTGTACTAAGGTATATGGAGTATGAACTATGTGGATTTAATTACTTACGATCTCGGAGTACTTTGTGGGCATCTCTTTATAATTTTTGTTGCTGTTTTCTTGGTACAAATGCAGCATACTACAATTCTACTCTTGTTAATCCGTACTAAGCACTATTCTGGTCCAGATTGCTTCCAGTTATTTTTAGTTTCCTATTATGTTCTTTGTTGTCTTGCTGAGGTCTTGATAATTTTTATTTTGTTTCCCCATTGTGAACCAAATCCTAAACCTGCTCTTCCTGACTTCATATTCCAAAGATTCTTACTTTTGTGTCCATATATGATTTTAGAATTTTCAAAGACCAATTCCTCTTTGAGTGTCAAAGAGTCTTTGAAAGATGGGGAACACATATCAGCACAGACTTTTGTGTTCCGTGATTTGGCAGCTGCAACTAGAAATTTTAGAGCAGAATGTCTTCTGGGGGAGGGAGGCTTTGGTCGAGTATATAAAGGACATCTGGAATGTATAAATCAGGTCAGTGATTGTTGTTGTTGTTGTTTATATATATATATATATATTTTATCATTTCGTTGAACAGGAAAAGATTGAATGTGTTTGATGTAGTTGGTCATGGAGTTTGATCCTTCTTGTCGTGTTTGGTGTAGGTAGTAGCTATCAAACAACTTGATCGTAATGGGTTGCAAGGGAACAGGGAATTTCTTGTCGAAGTGTTGATGTTAAGTCTGCTTCACCACCCTAACCTCGTTAATCTTCTTGGTTATTGTGCTGATGGAGATCAGAGGCTGCTTGTTTATGAGTACATGCCCTTAGGATCTTTGGAGGATCATTTACATGGTATATGTTGCATTAGTTTCACATGCATCGTTTTCTTTGATATTCACATAGTAAGATCTTTCCGGGATATTGGTTTAATAAGCTTGTTTCTGCAGATATGTCGCCTGGTAAGAGAAGACTAGATTGGAATACAAGAATGAAAATAGCTGCTGGGTCTGCAAAGGGACTGGAGTATTTACACGACAAAGCAAGTCCTCCTGTAATATACAGAGATTTGAAATGTTCCAACATATTGCTTAATGAAGGGTATCATCCCAAACTGTCTGATTTTGGCTTAGCCAAGCTTGGGCCTGTTGGGGACAACACCCACGTTTCTACAAGGGTTATGGGCACCTACGGATATTGTGCTCCAGAGTATGCAATGACAGGCCAATTGACTCTTAAATCAGATGTTTATAGCTTTGGGGTAGTACTTTTGGAAATCATTACCGGAAGAAAGGCAATCGACAATTCTAGAGCAACAGGAGAGCAGAACTTGGTTGCATGGGTAAGAAATCTTGTTTGGTTTTCATGAGCTTTTTTATTGTTGTTGAAGTCTTGTTAAGTTGACTATTCTTTCTTCAAAAGCTGAAGTTCTTGGGTCATGCTGATCATGGAGTTGAGATGTTATTTTGACATTTAACAAATGATATGACTTCTTGTATTCAGGCAAGACCTTTGTTTAAGGACCGAAAGAAATTTTCACAAATGGCAGACCCTGCGCTACAAGGTCAGTATCCTGCAAGGGGATTATACCAAGCTCTGGCTGTTGCAGCAATGTGTGTTCAGGAGCAGCCTAATATGCGGCCGGTTATAGCTGATGTCGTCACAGCTTTGACATACCTTGCTGCACAAAAGTATGATCCTGAAACACAGCCTCCCCAAAGCTCCCGCCTTGCCCCTTGTACTCCCCCTAGAAGCAAGCGGGACAGCGAAAGGAAAGCTCAATGGTGGTAGTGGAAATGAGCCTAGAAGATTGAATTCCTGATACTGCAAGTTGTTGGGTTTCCTGTGAATGCTGGTGATTGTTCTGATGTATACAAGGTATGGGATAATTTGTAGGGTTGATGGTTCTTAAAGCATGTTAGCTGCAATTCCTGTGTTGTCAGCAATTAGTTGTGTACCATCACACATAGAAAGTCCAAATTTTCATCTCCTCGTGTTGCATCAAGGAAAAGAAGAAAGCAAGAAAAAGAAAAAAAAAATTACCTCCTCTGTTCACACTTATAGAACAGAAGCCTGTAATATCAGTGTGCCTTCTTACCTTGGTGTATCATTAAGCAGCCACGGGGTTCCCTTCAACCCTTTTTTTACCTGTCTCTTATTAAATATCTGGTTTGTTTCAACTTATCACAGTTGTGTGAATGTGAAATCTTGTCAATATCTGCATCCTTCTGCTGTAAAAAAGCCTGCCGATATTGCTTCTGACTTGTGCTGTTGTATTCTCCATAGTACTTGTCCTTGACAGGGTTGTTGTGTCTTATATACCACTTGTTTATGTTACTTCAAGTTTCAATCTTGGCTTTGGAAGTGTCCGGTCAAGTTAAACCCAACAAGTTTCTCACTTTCTCTAATAAGAGAAAAAAGAAACCAAAATCATTTTGTGATCCCAAACTATAGAACGGAAAACGAAAATAAAAATACACTTTCAAGTTCAACTTTCAACCATCTCTTAGATAAAGACTGAGCTTTTCTACACTGAAGTGAACCAGTTCCCAACTTAGTAGTCTATTCTAGTTTTTCCCAACATAGTTTACATCGAACTCTCACCACCCGCCACCGACCAACACTGCACAAAATGTCATCCTGCTCCTCTTCCAGCAGATAACCCTGGAAGGTCTGCTCCTGACTCCCAAGGGGTCACGGCGTCGATGCTGCAGCTGTTGAGATATCAATCCCACATCAGGAATATGAAACCTTGCCTGTGAGTTAATAAGGGTTTAGGCCACTCCATCCATTGCCAATTGGTTTTGGATGTGAACCCCAGACTACTTTATCATGGTATCAGAGCGGGTTACCCACGTACACGTGTGAAGCCCAAAGGCCACACGCACTCCACGTCATCCAAAATGTTGTCCACGTGTTAGGCTTGAAAATTCGCCACACGTGCGGGGGCGTGTTGAGATATCAATCTCACATCAATAAGGGTTTGGGTCACTCCATCCATGGCCAATTGGTTTTGGATCTGAACCCCAGACTACTTTATTAAGCCAAGAAAAGGGCCCGTACTGCGACTGCGCCCAGATGTGCTACCCGTACTGCGACTGCGCCCAGACTACTTTATTATATCATGATGGCCATGCTGAACAAGGTTACGGAGACACTGGAGCCGTCTCTGATTGGATACCCCATGTATCCCTCATTGTCTACTCCATCCTGGCTTACGTTCAAGTCCTTCGAGCTCAAAAAGCAGCCTGCAAGATTAGGGATGACCAGTCTCTATTCCTGGTCCATTGATCCCCTTCTTCCGTTCACTTTCTGTTGCCTCTCCTGGCACTCACAGCTTTGAAGATGTGTTACCCTTTATTCCTCCTTTCAAGTGCAATGGAGAGCGAGCATACAACATTGATATGATGCTGCCCAACATTCCATTGATGTGTGATCAATTTGCTCATCTTATAAACTATACTCTCACCGCTGTGACTCCAGCTACTCGTCCCTATGACCAATATCAGCAGCTGAGAAATGTCTTTGGGCTCAACACCAATGCTGTCCACCCTGATGAACTTCAACCGCGTGTCACTCGCCTCAAGAAGTCTGTTGGGTTTTGGGAATCGGTCTTGGAAATATATCCGGAGTGTGATCACCTACTTTCCCCGCCCTACAGCGTATGCTGCAATGCCTCAAGCAGCCTGGGAAGATTTGTCTGATCCAACCAAGTTCTTGGACTCCACCGAGACTCCAACTGGCTAAGCGTCTTCTTCATGTGCAATGCCTGCTTCACCAGACATTGGAAACAAAATTGCAGCATGCTGTCAACTTCTCCAGTCTCATCAAAAGCGGGACTGATTTTATTCAAGAGTGTTACCTACAGTCAAGCTCCTCCAGAGCCCGTCTTTGGAACCAACAACTTGAATTTGTCAACTCACCGCCTAGTATACAGTACTGAGGGAACCACTGCCTGCCCCTACATTCTCACTGAAGATGCTCAGGACGCTTAGGTGGCTCAAGTCAACATTGCCTCGCTGCACACCTTCAACAATCAACAGCGCATCGGAGCAGTTAATGTCACCCGCTTTGGAGAATACTGGAACGTCAAACCCCATGTATCCCAAACTGCCCGCCGCAACCTTACAGCGCAGTTCCAGACCGTCGCCTCCTCCACTGCCTACTTCCAAGAGTAGCTTGGAATAGTTTGATTTGTTTTCGGACACTCACTTTTGTGGTCTTCCTTTTCCGACCACTATTTTCCTGTGAGTTTACTTAATATTTGTCCTGAATTAGTACTTTCTATTCCCAGTTGTATTAGTTTTAATTTTTGCTTTCTTGTATTTCAATTCCCATTGTAATCTCTAGATTCAAAATGTATCAAAAAAATCCAGCTGGTATCCCAAAACCTTATTTATGCGCAAGAAACTGCAGGAGAAACTGATCTATAAATTGTGAAGTATGGATAAAACCGAGTACTATCTAATCACTGAGAATGGGTGTCAACACTACAGGACAAATGAACTACAGAAAACTAACATGATTTACATTTTGACTGTCTAAGGGGTTTAATGAAC
The DNA here is from genome assembly GCA_009720345.1 of Fragaria iinumae. Lineage (NCBI taxonomy): Eukaryota > Viridiplantae > Streptophyta > Magnoliopsida > Rosales > Rosaceae > Fragaria > Fragaria iinumae. Next base: position 9,117,067 of record CM019122.1, on the reverse strand, counting down.
CCACTTCTTGTAGGGCTCCTTTAGCCACCTTAACATAATTACAAAGATTATAGTGAGCAGAACAAAAACATACATGAATGTAGTGAAATACATGGGTATCACTTCCCCTCTACATGTTCCTGCACTTCCTCACCAGTTTTCTCCTGAGGAGCGGGAGCGGTTTTCTCTCGTGGAGTGGGAGCATTTTCCTCGCGTGGAGGTTGTTCATTGCTTGGTTTACTGTCATTGGATCTCTGAAAATGTTTACAAACAAAAACCAAAAGGAGGTTATGTCCATAGTTTAGGCTAGAAGATCATAGCTATAGTACTTTAGAGCAATGTGAAATACCACTTCTGCCTTTCTGGCTACTTTACTGTGAGTGCTTTAAAAATGACAAAACTACTAGCATGAACTAGCAGCTGTCCTGATTTGAGAATCTAATATAGACTGGTATCATTGATATAAATTTCACACCACCTAGTGTTTCAGAGTACAAAGAATACACTTTAAACTGTATCTGAAGTGCAGTTGGCAATCATCGATCGCGGAAGATGTAACAGTAAAGGGGTATCACAATACCTTCAGTCTATCACGCCAACCTAGTCCAAATGACAGAAGAGGTATCTTTTTTGTGAGGTTTCCCTGCGTTGAGTCTGGCACAGACCTACGAAGCATACTATTCCATTCTTGTATCATATATTATACACTGATTGTAACTGCATAAACCATCATAAAATGAGTTCTAGAAACTCAGCAAGCAGAATTTCAAGTACCTCGGAGAAGATAAAGCTTGAGCTTGGCCAGATTCATATTGCAATGTAGCCTCCAGCATTGATTCTGCCACTTTTACCCTCCTTTCCATCTCAGTAAGTGAAGACATGGCGTTGTCATAATTTTCCTGAATATGAGATATTGATTTTATAAACTCACTTGCAGACGAAGTATATAGGCATCCAGATAAAATTTGTGTTTTCAACAGGCCTTCATTTACTTCCTAAATGTTAGGAGATGGCTTCAAATAGGAAACACATATCCCGAAAACACAATTTATACCAGTTTAAGAGAAAAAAAGGAACCTGAAGCACACAAAGAGCATGTTTCTGTTTTATTGCTTCTTGCTCTGCACTTATTCTGGCATCTTCAGTTACCTTTTGTTCTTGCTCCACCAACTTCAATACCTAAAGATATAGGAAAAAAAAAGAGAGATCATCTTCCCTCTCATTTACCCAACCAAAGGAGAAAACACGAAGTAAATTTAAACCTTAATCACTGCAGCTTCTTGCTCTGTCTTGTCATTGAGGGATTGGCGTAGCTCAGCCACCTCGTGCTCCAACTTCTCAATCTGCAGGACCATGAACATCATCTCCAGCAATTTAGACGAGAGAAGAAAAAAATTAATAATAATAAAGAAATCAACAATGTCACTATTTATCCTAATCGTTGAGAAGATTATATCCAAGGGTCAAATTTGTGTCCAAATGGTGGTTTCTTTAAGGAGGTCATCCTCGCCCTTTTTGATTGATAAATCATGTGATTGAAAAGAAGTTATATAACCCTACATTTTTTCCATCAATTAACTATCAATTCAGCAGACAGTAACATTGATGTTGCAGAAATTATAATACGAGTAACATTGAAGATCATACAACAATTTCAGGGATATATTCTGCCCCTGGGAGGTGGTTGTACTGAGGAATCTCAATGCAGAAGTGCACACAAAAAACATAAAGCATCCAATGAATTAGACATGATAGCGGGAGGTGGTTGCAATGAGGAAGCTAGGAATCATCACCATATAACATAGAAAGAGGCAAACACAAAGCAACAAAAGCAGTTGGCTAAATCAATAATTAAATTACCCTTGCAGTTAATTCTCGTCGATTATCAAGCTTAACCATCTCCATAAGTGCCGTCTCCAACTCCTCGGATCTGGAAAAGAAAAATAATAGCAAACAGAATTTCAGTGATTGTTTCCAGAAGTCAAAAACGTAAGTATAAGATAATTATAATTCAGGCAAAATGTTATTATAGCTATAGAGTAATTACATGCATGAAATAGATGGCCATCTAGGCTTCTATGGACATTTATATGACCTTTTGATCTTTCATTCAAACCCCTATTGGGGCCATTACTGAGTAGGTAGAGTTAGAAGGTCTGATCATGGAAGTTTCACATCATTGATGAACTCAAAAGAAACAAAATGTCATACATCATGGAGAATAAAAGCATTGAACAAGGGAACACAAGGTGTGTTTCTATTTTCCAGAAACGAAAATGTTGAGGTAAACTCATGATCATACATTAACCTTGAAAGTGGATGCAGCGTGGATAGAGTAGGCAATGCATGATAGGAGTCCAACAGCGTTGGAACCAGGCTCACAACTAAAGTGAGTCAATTTATCTCAAGACAAATAAACTTTTATTGGGAAAACTAAGAAAACAGGTCACCATAAGTAGCTAGTAACCTGAGTAGAGCAGATCTTTTCTCCTCCAGCACCCTGCATAACTCAACCTTTAACAAATCCACCTGCACAGAAGCAGCAAACGACTGAAACTTAAAAAAGAAGTTGGATATGGGTTTGCTCATATTGTTGCTATTTGCTGATTACAAGTAGAACACCTTAGTACTATTTTCCATAAATCAGAAGCTTTACTCCTATTATGTAAATGAGGAAAGTTTCCATTACGGTAGAAACATAGTAAACTAAAGCAAAAGAAACAGCAACCCACATCTAAGCCAACATGGACTTGCCTAGTATATCAAATGATACTGCCCAAATTTACTGATATATTCAAATAATTTCACATCATTTTGGGGACAAAAACATTGAGAAAGAAAGCAACCTGGTCCTGAGGATCCGATAAGGAATCTAGTTCTGAAGAAAGAGATGAGCCATTAAGCATTTCATCTACATTACAGGAGTCAGATTTCGATTGAGATACATCTCCATTGGCACTTTCTTCTTCAGTAGTACTTTTTTCTTCTTTTATAGTAGGATCATGCTTAAAACTGTACAGCTTAGATGATAGCCCTTTTGAATCCTTCCATTTCTTAGCCCTAGCTCTTTCCTCAACTACTTCTAATACAGTTGGCCGATGCTTATCTCTCAAATCTTTCAACTTAGTTTCATTTATAGCTAAAAATCCCATGCAAGCAGTCAAAACTAGCTGGCTGCTATCAAATGTGGAGCCAACAAGGGACTGCAACAAAGTAATAGCATCCCCTGCATCTTTAGTGGTGACTACAGCAGGACCTGCAGCCGCATATGTTAAAAATGAAACTATATTGCTTTGGCTATTGAAAAACCAACAAAATCTTATTTTATAAAACTAATGAGTTTATAACACTACAGGAACATACCATGTAACTCCAATAAAGCTAGTGCTGTTCGAAACAGCATAACACGATTTCCTTCAAACAGAAGCACGTCCCAAACTCGAATAACTGAAGACCAAGGAGGCAACAAGAAGGTAGACAATATATAACAGAAAGACCTCAAAGTTAACCTCAAAACTCAACTACATTTATATAATAGAAAGTACAGGCCAGATTAATCTCACCACTTTCCCAAGGAATCATATTTACAAAAATGGAAAGAAACCAAGGTCCAATGATCCATGTCACCTGAACTCCCAAGTAATCCAGATGATTCGCTGCAATGAATGCTAGTCATAGTAAAAATAAGGTATGAAGGACCAGAATGTGATCCAATAATTGTAAATTAAAAGCATACGAACCCAATTTTGGGAACTTTTCTCGCGCTAAGTCCTCAAAAACAAGCTGGTCCACCTGATAAACAGAACAACTACTTCCAATGTAATTTTCATAGAAGAGATTGCTCACTTATTATACAACATAAGCTTAGGTTCAACTATTAGGGAACTACTGGTAACCTAACAGCTTGCATGGTTTACCTTCATGAATTCTCAAGGACTCGAAACTTTGAAACCATACCTGTGATTCTATCATTTCTTCAGTATAATAGCCACCGAAGTAGTCGTCGATTATAGCCACAAAAGTCCTACATGAAGGTTCATAAGAAGAAACTAATTTATACCAGGAGCCAGGTTGGTTTAAAACATTTCTGTACAAGTTGGTGAAACTTACCTGTTCTAATGTTCAAAGCTAACTATAAATTACTGAAACAAACATACACACACGCGTGCAAGCACACACATAAGAAAAAAAGTGTCATCCACGAAGAAATCACACATATATGCTCCATGGACAGCTGATGTACAATTCACAAGTATTATTAAACAATTTCTCTACAGAATAAGTAGAGGGAGGACCCATTTTGCGATATAAAAGATAAAGTACAATTAGAAGAGAGGTAGAAGGATATGATCTCTTAGGACTTACCAAAAAGCATTTTCCTCAGGCATCAGAAGTAGTAATAGCCCTGCAAAGAAATTCATTGCCTGCATATATTTTCATACCAGAATAATAATAAAATAGACGAAAACAGTAATACATCCAAGATATAAATGAATGGACTGGCCAGAGAAAAAGAAAAAAGAAATGATTTTCCTTGCAAGGACTGAAATGTTTACTGGAACAAATTTATAACAAAATGCCGAATATCCCTGATTACCTGACAGTACCCAACAGAGGGATTATGACGAGCATAAGCTAAAAGCAAACGCCTCAATGAATTCCGACCATTCTCATCTAATGCAGGATGTCCTGGAAAGGTACGTGGTATGTCCTGCATTAGTATACGAACAATTTAGTTTAGGGAGAAACCCAGATTGCAATATGAAGCAAAAGAAGCAGCACCTACGAATTGAAACGATAAAGTCCAAGGCACATGCATCTAATGACCTTCTCAATCTGCTTTCTCCATTTTCTGACAGCACCACCTGCAATATCATTATCCATGCTATTGCCAGTATTTGTTTCTTCAGCCAGCAGGTCATAATAATATTTCTCCACCCGACGAGCCTTCACACCTACAAAAGCTTGCCATACCTGCAAAGTATAAAGAGCTAGAAAATATTGAATTTCCTCTAAAAAAAGTAAATTGTTTGTATCAGTTGAAAATATTTCTTTGTCAATGAAATCAAGTTGAAAAAATCGGTTTTACCTCTCCCCTGAGATCCCTTGGAACTCCTCCATAAACAAGGGACTCCAGTTCTTGTTTCCAAGGAAAGAAAGGTTCTGGATGGATCCCATTAGCCACATCCTCTTTTGTCTGATCAGCTGGCACACTGTTACAGACACCATCATCCACAACCTCTTCTTCCCCAGAAGCTTTCATGCCATCAGATACCCCATTACTTGCAGAACTTGATCCACTGGAGGCATCAAGAAAAAGGTCTTCCTCTTGACCATCCTCACAAGCCTCCTGTGAAGGAACTTCTTCTATTGATGGAAGATGGTCTGTATCCACAACTATCTGCTCATCTTTCATAGGAAGATGGTCTTTATCCACAATTATCTGCTCATCTTTCATAGGAATATGGTCTTTATCTTTCATATTCTTTTGTTTCCTAACACGAATACTCATCATATATTCAATGGAACTAAGGGATGACCTAATGGAAGTCCATGTTTGGAATTTACTTGTTTCTTTTGGAAGTTGAACCTCCTTCTTGAAATCTCTTTCTGATGAACTTTTGGAAATAGATTTCCGACTACTTTTGACATTCCCTTCCTCACCACTCTCAGAAGCTATCTCTGCTTTCTGCTCAGTAGGTTCAGCTTGAAGTTCCTCTCTATGTGCCTTCTGCTCTGTGGCTACTGTTGGCAATTCATCTGTATGTGCCTTCTCAAGAGAGCACGGCTGAGAAGATTTTTCTACATGTTCAAGAAAGTTCTTCCATTTATGTGATCGTTCACCTTCCTCCTCCTGATACCATAAAGTTATCACTAAACTGAACAGTCAAATTTTACTTACTTCACTCCATTGGGTGTTTCAACAAAAGAAGTTCTAGAACATAGACATTTGCAAAGCCTCCATTTATTTTAAAACTATAACAAAGTGGAAACCAAATTTCATGTCACTTAAGTTTCCTATAAAGGTCAATGTCTAGCTTCAATACTAAACACAAGTTTCAGCACAATATACCTCCTACAATTGTCACATATAAAATATCAGTTTAAGCTTTAAATTCGAAGTAAGAGCTTAATTTCTGTACTCCCTGCGCATTGAATTCAGGCCTGGTTGATAGTATGATACAAAGGTTGCAGTAATTCCAAAACAATCTCAAAGTCATTTGAATAACAGAGAAGATGGTCATAACTCATAACATGTGCCTCTAATATTCTTCTATCAAGGTAGGACAGACAGACCAGATTATATATGATTTACCTGGTAAATATGAGCGTGTTCTTTATATGTTTGTACATATTGAGGTCTCAAAGCAAACCCATAGGTGTCCCTGTTGACAACAGATTCTCTATGAGTCACATGAAAGCATAACCATCACAAAAAAGAAAACAAAAAGAACTAAAACAAAAAAGAAACTATGATTTCACAACAAGAAAACAACCAAAAGCAGCATGAACATGAAATAAAAAAAATAAAAAAATCGCCAACAAGAAGAGCAACAAGGATCAGAACTTCAAAATTAAGAAGCATAAACCGGAAAGGAACAGAAAACAAGAACAAAGATGTGCTTAATCAAATCATTCAAATGTGAACTCCGAAAAATAAGTTGCTGAACTTTGCAGACCTGGAATCAGCCTCCAAAGTGCGCTTACTCAAGAAGGACAACAACATGCTTCTTCACAAAGAGTTTCAATGCTACTTCCCATAGCTCTCATTTTCTCTACAACCAACCTCAGAATTCTAAACCTCGCGCCACATTACAAACTCAAAATCAAACATAAACCATCTACATTACCCTCTGGAACGAAACCTAACCCTAATTTACCTTAACCCTAACTTGAATTCTAAAGATTACTTTAAAGAACCAATATCAACAGAGAATCGATCTAGCTACAATATCCAAATGAATCAGATGATTTTGGATGAGACATGACTCGGTCACTCTCTGTTCCGGAGTATCAGCAAACACAACACATATATTTCCATCATAGAAAGTCCGAGGATTCAGGTTTACCTAGACACGTTGGTCGTTGCGAGGAAGAAAGAAGGTATAATACAGTGCGTGAGGGTGTAAGGTTTACCTCCTGGGCTTATGAGCGTGGCGGACATTGAAGCGCTCTACCGGCATCGTAGAATGAGAGAGAGATTAGGGTACGAGGCGTTTGATTCGGAGAGTGTAGTGATCTGGTGACCGATTTAATCCCTGTGAAACTGAAGCGTTTTTTTCTGTGGGAGCGCTCCGCCATGTGTAAGTTTCAAAGGTTGAAACTGCCCGTTTCGATGGTCACGTGAGCTTTTAGCGGGGATTGGAGGGAAACACGTGAGAGAAGAAAAAGAACGAACGTATAGGGTTTTAAGCCCGCCATATTAGCATCGAGTATTGCTGTATTTTTTTTTTTTTCAGACGTAGGGTTTATGATCCATAGTTTAGTGAGTTATTTGTCTCATTTCACTCATTCGGTCCGTTTGGTTGGCAGGAAACCATGATATAAGAAATGAATTAATTTGGTTTTTCATTCCAAGAGGTTGATTGGTTGTATATAGAGATACGAAAGGAAACAAAAAAAAACCTAACCGTAAATTGACTTCCTTACTTTTTGTCAATAGGTGGTATTTCAATTCCATTCATACTGTCAAAGCCACAATTACATAAATTATTCTCTAATAAATTTTAATGTTGTACGTGTTTAAAAATTATAAATGACTTACCAAATATTACAATATAAATTAATATACTTGATTCCTTCATTTAATTTCCAATATCTACCAAACACCCATAAAGAAATACCAAAGCATATTCTATTTCATATTTGTTTAGAAAGGAAACCTAAACATATTTTTTACTTTCCTGCTAACCAAACGGGCCTTCTAACAAAAACAAGGCCCACAACAACAATCGCCCCCAACACTTCACTTCTTCAGTCACTACTCGCTGCTTAAACCCTAGTTCATCGTTTCATTTTCAGACAGTGATAGTGCAATGGAGGAAGCAGCCCTACCCGAAGAGACAATAGAGCATATCCTCACCTTCCTGCCCGTGAAATCCTTACTCCGATACACCTGCGTTTCCAAACGCTTCCATTCCCTCATTCTCTCTAACCCCAAATTCGCTCAATCCCAATTCCGAGCAGCTCGGGACCGCAAAACCAATACTCAGAGACTCCTCTACACCACGAACGCCCATAAACTCGAATCCCTAGATTTGGATACGCCCTTGTTTGGAGATCCTTCCACTGTCAGAGAGCTCAGATTTCCTTCCCAGACACCGGCCCGTGATGTCTCGCTACTGTGCTCGTGCAACGGTATTGTATTCCTCGCTTTCGGTGCTTTTACATATTTTATATGTGGAACCCTTCAACTGGATTCCTCAAGAAATTACCTGACCCGGAGGTCCTCGCTTATGGCGTTGGGTATTTTCCGGCCACCAACGACTACAGATTTTTCGTAGTCTCCGCTGATTATTTATTTGTTGACAAGGATAAGGTCCAGAGCTCACGCTTGGGAAACACTTGAGGTCGATTCGGATGCGTTCTCTTTTGTCTCTGATCAGGGGATTCTTTTGAAAGAGGCACTTCATTGGGGGGATAACCGAGAGGATCAAATCTTGGCTTTTGATTTGGGTCAGGAGGAGACGCACAAGTTTAGGTAAATGTTACTGCCGCGGGATTTCAGTGATGACGGAGGTTACAACTATGAGAACCATCTTGGAGTTTCTGCTGGAGGATGCCTGTCTCTAGCTCATAATTTAAGGGCTTCCCTTGACTACATTGATGTATGGGTCATGGGAGAGTATGGCGTGCGTGACTCGTGGACTAAGCTCTTTAACTTGAAGCTTTTGGATCCCCCTAAGGACGTTCGATGGTATTACAATCATGTCTTGGTTCTCGAAACTAGTATGCTTGCCCAAATATATGTTGGCGAGAGGAGGAAGGTTAAGGTTGGGTTGATAAAGATTGTACAGAAAGAAGAAGACAAGTGTAGCCGCCAATCGTATTATAAAGTTAACCGCGAATGGATTACCATGATTGACTATCAAGAGAGTCTACTTTGGATAGAGGATTAGTCTTCTTTTGCTCTCTGCATACACTACTGGTTAGTTACTCCTCATTTTGATTGTGCTTTTGTGCATTCTAGTATTATTTGTTGATTTACTGATAGTTAAAATTACATCCTGTTTATTGCTTACTGAATATTCAAATGCATTTGAAACTCAAACAAGGTTTGTAAACCAGCTTAGTTCCTTATACCGTTACTTACGCCATATGCATGCTTAATGCTTGACTGGCTGATGCAGGGCAGAAACTGGAGTTTTCTGTCTTGTGGCTACATTAGGGGAAAACTAGAGAGCGAAGATCTCAACGAAAACAACCAATAGCAGGGAGATATTTGCAGTAGGATTAAATCAGGAACCAGTCCATTTGAGTTCCAGGACTAAGTATTCCAAAGAAACTCTATATTTTCTGTTTGAAATTTGACAAAAGCTCCCTACAAAAAACTCTCCAAATAGCTAGATACGGTAGGTTACAGCAACCCTAATAAAAGCAGGAAACTAGCAACACAAAACAAAGAACAATAAATGATAATAAAACTCCTAATTTGATTCAGGAGTCTTTTAGATGCTGCTGGCCTGCTGCATCACTGGCTTTGTGTGCCAGCATTTTCTTCGGAAATTTTGCTAAATACTCCACATTGATGATGACAGTATGGGATTAATCTGAGGGTTTGGTTTATATACTTCTTATTATGGTGATGCATAATAGTTGGTTACAACTTAGAAGACATAAATATGTGTATCTCTTTTTATCAGCATAGAGTTAAATGTTACCGATCCCCTTAGAGTTTTTTAACCTGAGGGCTTGGTTCATGGAGCTTCTTATTATGGAAATGCATAATAGTTGTTTACAACTTAGAAGACGTTAATATGTACAATTAAGTATCTCATTTCCACAGCATAGAGTTAAGTGCTACCATTTCCCTCAAGAGTTTTTAAGTAAACTGTGTAGAATCGAATATTCAGTATATATTTTAGGTTTTCAGAGTCACTCATGGGAACTTTTGTAAAAATCTATTTGGAAGAAACGTAAGAGAATATATTTGTTCAGTAAATCATTTGCCAGCTCTTGTGCATTTTTATCACTTCAAGTGGCCACAAATCCATGTAAACTCTACTTTCTACTAAGGCTGAGTCAAGGAATTAAACTTTAGACTTAAGTAGATGGATGTTTGCAGGCATGGTTTTGGGGTTGTTTGATGCGCACTACTCCAATACAGAGAAAATGGAATAAATAATTGGAGCGACTTACCAAATAATTCATAAGTCCTTGTTTGTAAACTTGCTATTGTAATACTGAAAATTCAAATGAGATGCTGAGTCTCTATGTTTACTTGTTTACTTGCTTTTAGAAGTATTAACTGAAACTGAGCATGTGAGTTTTGAACCAGTACCTCATGTTCTACATTGAACTAAATTGAACCAATATGTGCCATATCAACCCTCCATTAAAAAAAAAAAAATTGTATAGCTTTGATAAAAATATTAAAACTCAGTTGCTACAAATCTCATTATGCGTTAATAGTTTCTGTATGTTGGACACTAGTTCTCTCTACTCAGCTACTATTTGGGAAATGCTTCCTCTGAGTGCCCCTTTGCGTTTAGTTTTGACTATTTTTGTTCCGATCATTACAGGAATTATGTGTTTTCATCCGTTTTATGCATTAGTATCCCTCACCATCTTCATATCAACTCACCATATTCGTTTTAGCTAGGGAGTATATTCTTTCGTGCGTTAACATCCCTCGCCATATGTGGAAAATCTTAGTCTTGGAGTGTTTTCCAGGGAGATCTCTTTTCTTTTTTGGCGATATCCAGGGAGATCTCTTGTGCTTCTTGAAATAGCGTACTATTATATTTCACCTTGCTTTTGAAAGTGTTATTTTTTATATTAGAGAACATGGAGTCTCTTAGGGTGGTAGGAACCTCTTTATATTCTCGCTTTTTACTGCATGTTTGAACGTAGCCTCTGAAATCCCAAGCAGAAACAAAAATTGACAAATCATCCATAAGCTTAACAGAGCAGCTTTCCTCTTTTGGCTTATACAGTAATTTCACATTTTCGCATCATAGTATATAGTTTGTATGTCCTTTAGAATACACCTCTTAGTACACATGGTATTATGGTAAGTATTACTTTTGTTTGTGATACCAATCAATTAGAGGAAATAAACCATTTTTCTTCACCTCTTTATCTTGACTTTTGTTTCGGTTCTCCCTATTGTTTTCAAGAAGCAGAAAGGAAAGACCGTTCATCTTGGTTGATCATTGACTCATTGGCTTTCATAAATTTGCTTATCAGATGATTAATCTTTTAATTGTGTGTTTTCGTTGATTTTGTAGGGGCTTTCGGATGTACATTTACTAGAGCAAGCTTTATGGGAGGGTTCTTTGATCTAGTGGGATGTGGACATTTGTCTAATGGCCGGGTGCAAGTGCTTGGATGCATATTTCTTGTTTGATGGTGTTTTTGGATGTACAATTGCGATAACAAATTTTATGTTTTGGTGAAATTATGACTGTATATATTGAGTTGTGTAGTTGGGTTTCAAAAATGGAACTCGTGGTACCAGCTTGTCAGTTGCTCTTTTTGTTGTTGTTGTAAAGATTGGAATTACCTCATTAGGGTTAAAGCCAATAACGGTCTACGTGAGCAATCTAAAAACTACTCACATAGAAAGCAAACAACTTGTTAAATGATTTTTCTGAGGCCTCAGGCCAAAAGATTAATTTTCAAAAGTCCTTGTATTTCTCCCCCAATGTCCCTAGCCATGTTAGGAATGATATTGTGACAGTTTTGCAGATCCAACACAAGACGACTATTGGCAAGTGTTTAGGAGTTCACAACATAATTTTTAGGAAGGATCCTGCCAACACGAACGATTTATTACAGAAAATCAATAACAAGTTGGCAGGTTGGAAAAAAGGTGTTCTTTCTAGAGCAGGTAGACTCTTTCATGCTCTAGAGTATAAGGTAGATTGAATATATGTGCTAATGAACTCCATGAATTTTATTTATTTATTTATTATTTTTTCAGGTTTGATTGAAAATATCAATCTGATTTGCTTCTGCTATTGAGCTTTAAGGGAGTTTTCTTTTATCTAGTAGATGGTATGGACTAGTTTCAGTTGGAAGCTAACTATATATATACGTCTAATGGCTGCAACAATATATGTTGATGTATATTTATCTCGTTTAATTGTCTATGTCGGAATTTCTGTATTATGCTATAAGAAATTTATTTGTTGGTAAAATTATGTTTATATATCAAGTCTTGTAGTTGGGTTTCAAAATGGAACCTTGTTGATTGGCTTGTCAATCACACTTCATGATGGATCAAAGTGTTGCCTTTTTCTTGAGTAGAAATAATGAAATATCAACGAATGGTTGTGCATGTGGATTTTATGCTGAAATGTACTGTTATGTATCATTGATCTCTAGTTTTGAACCGATCGATGCAAATACAAAGCTGAACAATGGACAAACTGAAGTTGAGTTCAATTCATTTCATATAGCATTGTGCTATGTTTAGTTAAAATGCGGCTCAATAAGAACCGATTGTCTAGTTCATACCAACTATGAACATAATGTGATCCTTTCACGTCACAGCATCTTCAATAGGTAGAGCCCCATCCTTTTTAACTTTGACATCAAGAGAGAGACCAATCAACTTCAGTAATCTTTGGGAGGTGTCCGCTAACCCCACTGCAAGATAAGCTCAATTCCGGGAGCTAAATGTAGTTTGTTTCAGTTCATCTCATGGAGCGTCATATAAATTTGGGAAAAGCTTATGCTATTTTGAGAACCAAAAATGTAAAGGTCTTGCTCAAGATGCAAATGTACATAGTTTTTACCTACTTATCAGCATATAGGGCAATATATATTTGTTTTTTTTAAGTAAAAGGCCGGTGCTCGAGGGTGCCTTGATTAATAAAATTGAATACATGAAGAGGAGCATGAAGTCTAAACTCCAAATTACAAAGCATAGCAAAAGAACCTCTTGAAATAAATAATAACAGAATGATCTCAACTACGTACAAACATGTAATGCATAGGGGCGGATCTACGGTAAAACTCAAAATATTTGGGGAAAAAAATTACTAACATATAGATTTCTTACTTTTCTTTTTCTTATATTGATTGTAAGGTTTTTGTCCAGCCCAAGTCCCACTTAATTACTAGCCAGCGTTAGCCCCTATGTTGCACGGACACTCCGACACGGCGACATGGCGCTCGACACGGCAAAATACGTGTCCGACACGCCACGTAGCGTGCCTGAAAAAGTTGACTTTTCGGACACGTTGACTGGCCCCGACACGGCATTGCGACACGCCACGTCAGCGTTTCAGACTTAAAAAAAAAAAAAAAACTTCGTTTTAGACTCAGAGGTCGCCGGAAAATCTCAGAACTTCTACTCTTCGATTCTCCCTCCTCATAGCTCGTCGTGGACAACCAAAGACATAGATAGGTTCTCCAAGTCGAGGTGAAGCTACCAGCACCATCTATGCCTGCCACCGTGGCCGGATTCGAAAAATCACCGACGAACCCAGAAAAGCTTCTTCTTCTTTGAATCTCTCTCTCCTCTGCTTCCCATGGAAATCCAATACTAAAACGACGTCGGAGAGGACGAGAAGAAGTTATCCATACCAGTGGAGATCGCCGGCGAACCCAGATTTTCTTCCTTTGCTTCTTTTCTCTCTCGCCGGAGCTCCTCTTCGTAATCCAACATCACAGCCACGTTGGGGACGACGTGACGAAGCCGTAGCCACCGGTTGGACGCCGGGAGACGGCCGAATGACTGAGAACTCCTCCGAGCTCCTCTACTGCAGAGCAGCTCAAGACTGAGTCGGTTTGGGCTCGAACTGATTGAGTCCAAAGTCCAAACTGATCCACATTCGTATATACTCCAAAATATACGACCTAGATCTTGCGGTCTAATAAATCCAACGGTTAAATTTAGAAATATATTAAATTTAGAACTTTATTTGGTAATGTAATGAACTTATTTCATATTTTAGTATATTTTTTATTTATTAAAAATACAAAAATATATAATTTTGTTTACCGTGTCGGAAACTCAGTTTTTTAGTTTTGCCGTGTCGGCGTGTTGTGTCGCCGTGTCCGTGTCCGTGTCCGTGCAACATAGGTTAGCCCACTACAATTGCCCAACTGATGTTTCATTTGATTTTGTTAAAAAGAGGGATAAATCAACCATGCACATAGATAAGAAGTCTAAAAGTCCATAACTCCTCTCTTTGTTGTCTTCTTCTTCTGGCTTGCAAAGCTGTTGTCACACACAGCGAGTCATTCCGGCAGTCACGGCTTTTGATTTGGCTCGGGAGAAGTTCAGGAAAATGACACTGCCTGATTATTATGGTGAATATAATATAAATCAGTGCGCTGATCTAGGGGTTACTGCAGAAGGTTGCCTGTCTTTTGCGTTTTCAACTGGGCATGCTAGTGACTGTATTTGTGTTTGGGTCATGAAAGAATATGGTGTGCTTGACTCATGGACTAAGCTCTTTAGCTTTAAGTTTCCGTGTCCGCCATAGGAGCAATGGGGTTTCGGTTGTGTAGTGGTTTTGGGAACTAGTATTGCTGCCCACATATGCAATGTGACTGAGGATGAGGATTACGGAAGTTTTTATGCCGACGGGACAGGGTGGATAAAGATTCTTCACAAAGAAGAGGACAAGCGTGGCATGTATTGGATTAAGGGCTCTAATATTAACATGATTCAGTATCAAGAGAGTTTACTTCGGTTAGATGATTAGTCCTCCGTTGCTCTTTGTATCACACTACCGGTTAGTTACTCCTCATTTACTCTGCTTTCTTGTATCTGAAAATTGGTGTCCTGCATTGGTGCGGACTGCCTAGTGCCTACCTCTTGAAGGTTTGGTTTATGCGGCTTCCTTAGTAGATGTAGGTAATGCAAAATGGTTGATTACGATTTCGAATATATATAGCTCTTGTAAGATTGGTTTATCACTTCATTTGAATACTCTTGTAATATTTTGTATATCAACGAATTTGGTCCTTTCATCCTGATTGATCATAGACACATTAGCTTTCATCTAATTGTTTGACAGATGAATAATTATGTTCTTTCTTTGATTTTGTAGGGGCTTTTGATGTACAATCTAGAGCCAGCTTTATGGGAAGGGTTCTTTGATCTAGTGATGATGGAGACCCTCTTTTTTGGAAGCTAGGTAGCTATATATGTGTTTAATGACTGCAGTTGTGTTTATGTATAATGCTCTTAGAAATCTATGTACGTGTTATTGATACTATGATTGTATATATCAAGTCATGTTGAATTTCGTAATGGAACTCTTGTTGACTGTGTTCATGTGTGGTGTTTGACAGTATTGACATGAATCGATATGAAGGGAGTACAAACATGAAGGAATATCGTTCATGAAATTGCTAGCTCATGCATTTGAGAATTATTCCTCAAATTGTTAATGGGTAAAATAAAACCTTGATAGACTTGCATGCTCGTTTTGTGTCGTCTCTCTTCTCTCAAATATATGAAAATCGTAGCTGTATGTCTATCCACAACAATTCCACATTGAAATGGAGGACTATCCCCTCTTGGCCACCGATGAACTCCTTGATCGTTTCAATGCCCTTCAGTATGTTTTGTTACCAAATCTAGCTGGCTGTGATCTGAAATCTCCGACTCACATTCTCCTACTCTTGTCACACACGCCGCCCCAAGTCTCCGATTTCTAGTCTAGACGACGTTTGGGAACTTGGCTAGACAGTTGAGCACACTGCACTCACGTCAAACATCTCCAGAAAAGCTCCCTTTTTGTCTCTCTCACTTGCTTCAAAGCTTCTCTCATACATGCAGCGACTTGTTACCTCACTCGCTTCTCAATAATGCTGACATTGTCCCTCCGCTTCAAATCTTCATTTATGCAAATTTGACCCTTCAACAACCTTCTTCCATCCATTAACACTTCTCCCTTCTTAAATAGCGACCCCAACCACTCGCTCACTGCTCTACTCAAACAATAGTTCGTCCCTTCGTTTCCAAACAGTGATATTGCAATGGCGGAAACGACCCTACCCGTAGAGATGATAGTGCTCATCCTCGAATCCCTAGACTTGGACTCGCAGTCGTTTGATGACTGTTCCTCTCTTAGAAAGCACAAATTGCCCTTGGATCCAGCAGATAGTTATGTCTTGCCGCTGGGCTCCTGCAACGGTATTGTATTTCTTGCTTTTGATGACAATATAATCTATACGTGGAACCCTTCAACTGGTTTTTCCCGAAATGGTAATGAGCTCGTCCTTTATGGCGTCGGCCACCGACGACTACAGAGTTTTCGTTGTCTCCGCTGACTATGAGAATGACAAGAAGGAGGCCGCCATGTTCACGTCCAGAGCTAAAGCTTGGAAAACACTCGAGGTCGATTTCGACGAGTCCTGTTTTTGCTCTAATCAGGGGATTCTTTTGAATGAGGCACTTCATTTACTCTTGGAATTAAATTTGGCACTTTAAAGATTTAAGAAAGATTGGCCAGTGAGCACTGTGTAATCCAGCAACCCCTAAAAGGTATACTACTCACCGTCTTCTACGTACCGGGCCATCTTCTAAGTGGATCTAACGAAGGCCCAAAAATTGGGCTCGGGCTCTGTGGATAAAGCTCACAACATTTCATATAGATAACTCGGTTACTCTCACTGCTCAAACCCTAGTTCATCCCTTCGTTTCCAAGCAGTGACACTGTAATGGCGGACGCAACCCTACCCGAAGATGTCATGGTGCTTATCCTCCGCTTGCTTCCCGTGAAATCCTTAATCCGATTCACCTTCGTTTCCAAACGCTTCCGTTCCATCATTCTCTCCGACCCCAAATTTGCCAAATCCCAACTCGAAGCAGCTCGTGGCCGCAAAACCCTCGATCACAGACTCCTCTACAGCACAACCATCCATCCACTCAATCGCCGAGTCCGCGACTCCACAATTTCCACTCGGCTCGAATCCCTGCTTTTGGAGACGACGTCGTTTGGATACAGTCCCTCCGTTAGAAGGCTGAAGTATCCTTTCCGGCCACCGGCCGGTAATGACCTGCTACTGGGCTCCTGTAACGGTATTGTTTTTCTCGCATTTGATAAGAAGGTATTCTATGCCTGGAACCCATCCACTGGATTCTATAACGAATTACCTGACCCAGGTGATTTATGTGATCAACAATATTGTTTCCGTTCTGGTGTTGGCTATTTGTCGGCCACCAACGAATACAAAGTTTTTATAGCCTCCGATCAGACTCGGTACGGCATTTTCTCGTCGAGAGCTCAAACTTGGAAACGACTTGAGGTGATTCCGGAATCATGTCTTTATTCTCCTCGGGGGACCCTTTTGAATGAGGCACTTCATTGGATTGATCACGACAACGGCCTCATGGTTTTTGATTTGGCACAGGAGAAGTTCAGGAAAATGGCACTGCCTAAGTTCGATGAACGTGGTTTAAATCATTGGGGAAATTTAGGGGTTTCTGCTGATGGTTGCCTGTCTTTTGCTCATTCTACGAAAGCTGCTCCTGACTGTTTGTGTGTATGGGTCATGAAGGAATATGGTGTGCTTGACTCATGGACTAAGCTCTTTAACTTGTTTTCAAATCCGCCAGAGGGGCTTTGGGGTTACGGAAGTGTACTGGTTTTGGAAACTAGTATTGTTTCCCACATATACACTATAACCAAGGTTGACGATTGTAATTATGCCGACGTGAAAGGATGGATAAAGATTCTTCACAAAGAAGAGGACAAGTGTGGCATGTATATGGTTGAGGGCTTTGATCTTAAGATGATTCAGTATCAAGAGACTTTGCTTTGGTTAGATGATTAGTCCCCCATTGCTCTTTGTATCACACTACTGGTTAGTTACTCCTTATTTACTCTGTTTTCCTGCATCTGAAAATTATCCTGCATTGATGTGGATTGCCTACCTCTTGAGGGTTTGGTTTATGCGGCTTCCTTAGTAGATGTAGGTAATTCAGAAAGGTTGATTACAATTTAGAAGACATATATGTACAATTATCTCCTTTGGTCATTGTAGAATCTGTGTTACCATTTCCCTAAGTTTTTATAAGAATTGTGTACAATGAAAAATTGAGCAAGTTTGGTGTTTCCTTTTCTTTCTGGTACTATTACTATTTTTATGTTCTGTTGTATCCTCTTGTTTTCATATGGCAATAAAATGCCTATGAGGATTCTCACAGTAGTGATCGAATACCAGTTCCATTTTGGATGATGTTCACAACAGACTTTGGCGTTGTCAATTCATATTAGTGTGTTTAAGATGAGACACTCATTGAAATGTATAATGAACCATATCATAGCCCTTGTAAGATTAGTTTATCACTTCAAGTCTTCAAGCAGCCACACAACAATGTAAACTCTACTTTCTCCCTAGGCTGTTTGAAGAAACTTTAGTGATATAAAATGATTTCAAAAGCTTTAAACCAAACAGAGAGCTGCCCTCTAGAGTCAATTGATAGCCCTCTATAGATAGGATGTTTGATGCTACATAATTAAAGAGAATAATGGAATAAATAATTGGAGTGTATTACCAAATAATTCATTACTACTTATTTGTATACTTGCTGTTCTAATACTGAAAAAGTTCAAATGAGTACCAGATTTTCTATGCTTAGGTCTTAGATACTCTTAGATCAGTTCAGATGAGTACTGATCTTATACCTGTACCATTTTGTTATGATGTAAACTCAAATTGCTGTAAACTCTACTTTCTACCAAGGAAGTTGTAAAGTTTAAAATGCTGTAAACCAATAGAGGATGACTGCTAGATTTATGTTTGCAAGCAATGATTGTGGAGTTGTTTGACTTTACATCATTACAGAGCGAAATTGAATATGTAATTGGAGTGAATGCATTGGTCCTTTTTTGGATAATTGCTATCGTAATACTGAAGATTGAAATGAGATACTGAGATGCTCGATGCGTTTAGAACTAAAACTAAGAATGTGAGTTCTGAATCTGTAACTTAAAACATGTAATTCTGTACTTGGCTTTATAGTTGGGTCTCAGTTTGCTCTGCCTTGAGACATTTCATTTTGCTGTAAGAGTTTCTGTTAATGCAAAGTCATAGATATCTTAGCTCTGTACTTGGCATGCTAGTTTAATCTCAACTTTCTCTGCTTTAACATTTCTCATTTTGCATACAGAGCTTTTGTTAATGCAAAACTAGTTGGACCATCTTAATTTTTTTGAAAAAAAAAAAAAAAAAAATTTGCCGAACATCTAGTTCTCTCTAGTCAGCTAGTGTTTGTAAAATGTTTTCATTTAGTGCCGCTTTAGCTTTTTTTTTTCTGGTCTTTATCGGGAGTATATGATTTCATGCATCGACGTCCCTCTTGTAATGTGTCTTAAAAAAACCTGTGGAATATCTTAAATTTTTGAATGGTATTCTCCGGGAAAGTCTTGTGTGCTTTTTTGGATGGAATTCTTCAGGAAAGTCTTAAAACTGAATGGCGTTTCAATTTTTGTTTTTTGTTTGTTTGTTTTTGTTTTTACTTTGTAGAATGACATTGAGAATGTATGTTTCAAGATCAGAAGTGTCAATCGTCTAGTGTAGGGAAATTCATATCTGTAGGGAAATTTTGTGGTACCTATCTGTATGTGATACCTACATTTACAAATGTCACAACATATTTGTAGTCGAAGTGGTAATGTTGAGTCGTATTGTTTGTAATCTTGTTCTAATAATTGTAATTACAAAATGTACAACCATTTTACAACTTTTTGAACAAATTGTTCTCATAGCTGTAATTTTGTTTAACTTCATGTAAATAGTGTAAATAAATTTGGTAAATTTGTCCTCAATGTTGTAATTTGATTCATAATATTGTAATTTTGGTTCATGTAATTTTTGATTCATGTAATTTTTGATTCATAATATTGTAATTTTGGTTCATGTAATTTGTCCTCAATGGGTGTGTAGATTACAATTTAAGGAGTACGGATTTTACTTTCCTTGATTATTTGTTCTACGGACCGGGCCGTCTACTGTGTACAAAGTGGACCTAATATTTTCCTTCAAACCGAGGACGAAGTGTCGGCCTCAGTCCCCGTCATAAAGCCCAGTCTGTATATTACTCGGTCACTCATTCTTCAAAGTTGAAACCCTACATGGTTCATCGTCTCGTTTCCAAACAGTGATAGTGCAATGGCGGACTTAACCCTACCCGAACATATGATACTGCTCATCCTCTCTTTCCTTCCTGTGAAATCCTTAATCCGATTCACCTGCGTTTCGAAACGCTTCCATTCCATCATTCTCTCCGACCCCAATTTCGAGCCGCCCATGACCGCAAAACCCACCCTTACTCAGAGACTCCTCTACTCCCCTACCGTCCCTAAACTCGAATCCCTAGACTTGGACTCGCCCTCCTTTAAACACCGTTCCTCTGTTAGAAAGCACAAATTGCCTTCCGCGCCAGCACATGATGATGTCTTGCCGCTGGGCTCATGCAACGGTATTGTATTTCTCGCTTTCGATGACAAAATCATTTATTCGTGGAACCCTTCAACCGGTTTCTTCAAGAAATTACCTGACCCGGGTTTTCCGCCAAACAAAAATGAGCTCTCCGTTTATGGTGTTGGCCATTTGCCTGCCACCGATGACTACAGAGTTTTCGTTGTCTCCACTGGCTATGCCGACGACAGGAAGGAGCTGGCCATGTTCTCATCCAAAGCTAAAGCTTGGAAAAAACTCGAGGTCGATTTCGATGAGTTTTGTTTTTGCTCTAATCAGGGTGTTCTTTTGAAAGAGGCACTTCATTGGCTTGATACTTCAAAAGAAATCGTGGCTTTCGATTTGGGTCAGGAGGAGAAGCACAAGTTCAGGAAAATGTTGCTGCCGCGGGATTTCAATGATGGCGGAGGTGACTACTATGAGAATCATCTTGGAGTTTCTGCCGGAGGATACCTGTCTCTAGCTCGTAATCTATATGTTTGCGGTGATTGCGTTGATATATGGGTGATGGGAGAATATGGTGTGCGTGACTCGTGGACTAAGCGCTTTAACTTGAAGTTTTCGCATCCCCCTCGACAGGATTGGAATTACAATAGTGTTTTGGTTCTGGAAACTATTATGGTTGCCGAGATATTTGTTCACAAGAGGCATGAGATTGGGCGTGGGTTGGTAAAGATTGGGAAAAAAGAAGAAGACACCTGTAGCATGTATAAAGATGAGGGTGATTGGCTTAATATGATTCAATATCAAGAGAGTCTACTCCGGATAGAGGATTAGTCCTTGTTCGTTCCCTGGATAACATAGCTGGTTGGTTAGTTACTTCTGATTTCATGCATCTGAACACTACTTGTATTCTCAGGAAATTTGCCAAGTACTCTGCATTACTCTTCATTATTGTAGAGGGGCAATCTTATGGGATTTTAATCTAATGGTTTGGTTTATTGTTATGGCCATTACTCTTAATCTTGAGTTTTGCTTCGGTTCTTCATTGTTTCCAAACAGGAGAAGGGCAAGACCATTCTTCCTCGTTGACTTTGATATAATTGTTTGGCGGAGATTAATTGTACGTCTTCTTTGATATTGTAGGGCTTTATTGGAGGGTTCTTTGATCGAGTGGTGATTTGGACCGGATTTAATTGGAATCTAGCTATATATTTGTCTAATGGCTGCCAGTGTGTTGATGTATGCTATTTATTTTGTTTTATTGTTTTCTTTCGGAATTTCTAGTATATCCTATAAGAAATTTATGTGTTGGTGAATGATTATCTATATTGAGACATGTAGTGGAATTCTTGTTGACTAGCTTGTCAATTACTCTTTATGATGGATAATGTGTTTTGTTCTTTAGAGTTGATGTGTTGTGTTTGACACTATTGGCATGTTTCATTATCATATGAAGGGAGGGTAGAAACATCGAGGAATGGTTGTGCTTTCAAAGTGCAGAGTCTGTTAATTAGCTCATGCATTTGAGAATTTATTTGTTTATTTATGCTGGATTATACTGTCATGTATCATTGACGGCTCAATTTTGAATCCCTTAATGGACGCAAACATGTAGTCTGACCATGGAACTAAACTCTAGTCATGTGTATCAATATGCCTTATGACCAGGAGACTCAAAATCCATTACAAGTCATCGCAAGGCTGAAATGAAGAGGAATGTTGATTCACTCTCGGCCTTCAAAATCCTTGTTAGGTATTCCTCACTTTCACTTTCAGTCTTCTAAATTGACTTCTGCTCATACCCTTCTCTTCTGCCGTATACGTATGTTATACCTTGACAGGCCTTTGTTGACCAGTGTATAGGGTATAAGCTGTATAGGGTATCATTTTGCTCTTACAAGAGTCTAGTCTGGCATAGAGAATGACTCCTAAAGAGTAAAGACATCGATAAATTGATTTAGCTAGGTAGAGACAATGCATGGACTGTTTCAAGTAGAAGTAGACAGAGAAGTAACTATAACACCTCCAGTGTTCCCCTTTAGAAAATGGGTTGTTCCTGTTTTGGTTCTGATTGTGCTTTGTTGTAGTCTTCCTTGACGTTTGGCTTGTTGTTTACCTATCTTGGAGTGGAAAAGGCAACAGAAAGATGGAGTAGAATTCCAAGTTCTTGCTTTACTCTCAGGCCTCTTAAATGCTTATTTCTTTGACATAATTGTCAATTTGCTACTCTAACTTTCATTTAAGCCAATTTGCTACCATAACTTTTCATAATTAGCCAATTTGCTACCTTAGAGCATCTCCAGTAGTTTAGGTTAGTTTGTTGCTAAATTTAACAATAGTTAGGATATTTAACAATCGAAATAGCAATTGTGCTCCAGCAGTAATTACTAAGTGTAAGTTAAGTAATATTTTTAACGAATCATAAACTGACACGTGGATAAAAAGAGGAGGGAAAACATATGTTTCTTTTTAGCAATTCTTGTCTAGGTTGATAAATTTATCAATTATGTTTAGCAATTTTTTAGGCATTCTGCTGGAGCTCCTAATTATCCTAAAAGTTGACAAATTTTAATTTTTTTTTTGAATTAAGCATTCTGTTGGAGATGCAAATCTGTCAATTTGCTACCCTTCCATCAAATTTGCTACTCCAAGCTTTCAAGATTAACCAATTCATTTATCAAAATTTCAATATCGACCAACTTTAACCTTCGATTTTCAGAATTAATTTATGTTTGGATGAAGAAATGAACAAAATAAAATGACAAAATGGTAGCAAGTTGGTTAATTTTGAAAACATAAGGTAGCAAATTGGTAGAAGTAATAGTTAGGGTAGCAAATTGGCTAATTATGAAAAGTTAGGGTAACAAATTGGCTGAAATAAAAGTTAGAGTAGCAAACTGACACTAAGATGAAAGATAGGGCAGCAATTTAGCTAAAAAGCCTATTTGTTTAGTTTCTTCTATAGGCTTCCGCTGTTTTGTTTTAACATGCACAACACTTGCTTTGTTGGTAAGTTTTTTCTTAAATGCTTATTAAGTTTCCATTTATTTGTTTAGAAAATCAGGCTTTATGATGAAAGATGTATGTAATTAACGTTGCCATTTGGAAACAAGTAGGGGTAGGGGTGGGCACTTCACACCGGAAATGCGGTACCGCACCATACCGCATCGGTTCAAACCATATTTCAAACCGCATCGGTTGTAATGAATCAGATTAGGATTGGGAAAACTCCAACCCGCATGAAGCGGACTAGATTAGGATTGGAAAAACTTCAATTCGATTAAAACCGAGCCGCACCGGTTTTATTTATTTTATTAATTAATTAATATATTTCATTATTTGTAATACATATATGTGATTTAAATCCTAAAAGAGTAAAGAGGTTGTAATCCATAACACCCTAGGGGCTAATACATGTGATTTATTTCAGGTTTGTAATATTGTTTGGTGATTTTAGTCTCTATGAATTGTTTGATGTTGTGTTTCTAATTGTTTTTGTCCATATTTTGATGGTATATGTTTTATTGTTAGGCCTAGTTATTTGGCTAAATAGAATATGGGTCCAATCCGAAAGCGGGTCACCCGGATTTGTGGATTGGGCATTTTGAAATGTGGATATGGTTTGAAGAATTGTCAAACCATTTGAAAATGATTGGATTAAGTTTGAGCCCTAACCCGCATCATATCAACCCGTGTCCAACCCTAGAAACAATGGTCCAGAAGTAGCTGTTGTATCTCTTAAACGGCAGCAACTTTCAGTTTACTACCCTTTGCTATGACTATAACAGTCAACATCACAATGGTCCGTCCCCTTTCAATTTGATCAACACCCGGTGTCTCTAGTTTAAATTTTCGAGCTCAGGTTGTACTCAATCAAATACTTAAATAAATTTCAAGCAAAAAAACCAAATTCGCAAGTACCCGGGCCAATTAGTGTGCAAGAACAACTTGGTGGGCCGACTATTGTGCTCAGCGATACGCATAAAGCCCACGACTCCCACTCATCGGTCACTACTCAGTACTGACTCTCTCAGACTCAAACCCTGGTTCATCGTTTCGTTTCCAAACAGCGATAGTGCAATGGAGGAAGCAACCCTACCCGAAGAGATTATAGTGCATATCCTCACCCGGCTGCCCCTGAAATCCTTACTCCGATTCACCTGTGTTTCCAAACGCTTCCATTCCATCATACTCAGAGACTCCTCTACTCCGCAGACGGTCCTCGGTACTAAAAATCAAATCGTGGCTTTCGATTTGGCTCAGGAAAATGCAGCTGCCGCCCAACCTCCATAATGGAAGAGGAGGTGGCAATTATTCAAACCGTTTTAGCGTTTCTGCTACTGGAGGATGCCTGTCGCTGATACGTTATCAGCGGGCTGCCATTGACTGCATTGATGTATGGGTCATGAAAGAATATGATGCGCATGACTTAGGATGCCTGTATGGACACTCAACACAGAGAGTGATCTTGTACAAGTACCATTTTGCTACGATGTAGGCAACAGACACTGTAATTGTCAGTTCATAGTGATTGCGTTAAGTCATCATGAAAATATTTTTTAATAAACCATATTCTACCCCTTGTGAGTTTTGCTTTATCACTTCTGCTGGTCTGAAGTCCACTTAAACTCTACTTTCTACTGTAATCGAAACTGTAGTGCTTTAAATTGCTGTAAAACAATAGAGGATTAGTGTGTTAGAGTAAATTGATAGCCCAGTATTAGACATATGTTTGCAACTAATGGTTCTGCAGTTGTTTGACTTTACATCAGAGAAAAACAGAACCTGTAGTTGGAGTGGATGAAAAATAATTATTCCGTGTTTGTATAACTGCTATTGTAATACTGTAGATTCAAATGAGATACTGAGTTTCTGTGCTTAGAAGCTTTTAGAACTCAAACTGGGCATGTGAGTTCTGAACCTGTGTCAATAGATATGTAACTCCGTACTTGGCTTGATAGTTCAATCTCATTGTGCACTGCCTTAACACATCTCATTTTGCTTCCATTCTTCCCATTGTTTTCATTAATAGATATGTAATGAAAAGTGTGTCATTGGCCTTCACAAAAATGTTCGATGGTAGGATGATTAATTGTGTTCTTCCTTTGATTTTGTAGGGGCTTTATGGGAGGGTTCTTTGATGCAGTAGTGGTGTGGACCGGTTTTAATTGGAAGCTAGCTATATTTGTAATGTACCAATGGTAGCAACTATGTTGATGTTGTTGTTTGTTGTTCAAGTTTTCACCATGTTATATTTTATCAAAGGAAAAAAATGAGGGAGAATAGCTCTTTTTGTGTGTCTATGGGAGGGTTCTGGGATCTAGTGGTGGTGTAGACCGGCTTTAATTGGAAGCTTTTTTGTCTAATGGTTGCATGTTGATGTATCTATTTTCATCTTGTTTAATTGTATTTGTTGGAATTTCTAGTCTATGCTATAAGAAATATTTGTGTTGGTGAAACTATGATTATATATATTTGTGTGTGGATTTGAAAATTGAGGATTCTGTTACCTTCTTTTTTACACTATTACTAAAGAGGTTTTGAAGGTTTTTTCTTTTTCTTTTTGTTCTTGAGTCCTGTGTTTCCATTGTTTTCATGTAGCAATAGTATCCTGTCAGCACATTCAGCTCAGAAAAGTGATCTTATACCAATACCATTTCGTTTTGATGTAGGAAGCAGAGATTGGAAATGTCAGTTCTTAGCGATTAATTAGGGTCATCATGAAATTTATTTTTATTAGTAAACCATATTCTACCTCTTTTCAGTTTTATTTCAATTTTATTTTATCACTTCCAGTGGCAGCAAATCCACTTAAGCTCTTCTTTCTACACTAAATACTTAACTTTTGTGCTTTAAATTGCTGTGAGACAATAGAGGATTAGTGCTTTAAAGTAAATTGAATTCCTGTATTACATGTATGTTTGCAAGCAATGGTTGTGGAGTGATTTGAATTTACATCATTACAGAGAAAAATTGGAATATGTATTAGAGTGAATTAAAAACAATGCATTAGTTCTTGTATTTATAATTGCTATTGAATACTGAAGATTCAAATGACATACTGAGTTTTTATGCTTACTTCTAGAACTGAAACTGGGAATGTGAGGGTTCTGATTCTGTAACTCAAAATGTAATTCTGTACTTGGCTCGATAGTTTAGTCTCAGTTTGCTGTCTTAAGACATTTCATATTGTGTAAAAAGTTTATGTTAATGCATAGACATTTCATGCTTATTTACATGTCCTACACGTTATTCCTAATCTATATGTAAGTATGTAACCTCATAATTTCCAGAGTATTGTTGATGTTATCACTTATTAAGGAGGGACGAGAAACGATATTGTAACTGGTGTTGCGAAAGAATCAAGGTGTTGTTGGAGAGGCATATATTCTCTTGCGGTAAATATCAAATGCGAAGTAAAATAGGCCACATCTTTAAATAGGGCCTCTGATTACTCAGGACCGGACTTGTATGAGCCACTGTTTGTATTCTTGCTCTGTGCTGCCAATTTGCAGTCTCAGAAACACCATGCAGAAACAAAATTGTCAACTCATTTATAAGCTTAACAGAGCGGCTATCCTCTTTTGGCTATACTAATCTATACACATTGCTTAGTACAATCTGTATATCCTTTATACGTACATATCAATGATATCATAGTATACATGTTTTATGATACTGTGGAGCAAGCAGAATGGAAAGACCGTTCATCCTTTGACAATATCGGAAGGCCTCTTGATATACAACAGGTAGAAATTGAGATGATGCTCACCAAAAAGAAGAAGAATATAGATGGTGGATGGTGTTGCCTACGGAGCGATGTCCATTTCTGCGTCGACTTCACTATCAGAGTGGCTGTCGTTCGGCCGATGTTCACTTTCTGGTTCATGCTGTGAAGACCGAGATGGAAGGCTCAATGAAACATAGATAAGCAGACTAGCTGCAGTCAATGCAGCCAAGGTCCAGTAGTAATTGTCCAAACGACTCCTGTTTAAGGTTTCTTGGAACCAACTGGGTTTTATTTTACCCACTACATAAACAGACAAGACATTGCTTATAATCCCCGCTCCAAAAACACCATGAGCCAAAGCCCTGTACCGATTACCGGGTTGAGGTACTTGATTAAGGAGCAAGAGGCGGAAGGCTAACTCTTTAGTCCCGTTAAGGACTCCAAGGAGAATAAACTGCGGAATCAACCAAGCTCTACTCATCGGAATTACTCTGTTGGCCTCGTTAACCAAACCGTGGCTCTTGACCACAGATAACCTTAGACGCTCCACCGATGCAGCTATAGTGCAACACGAAATTGCCACTGTCATTGACAGTGCAAGCACGGGAGGGTACCTCCTTGTGTTTGAAGGGTCCAAGTATTTGAATGGTTTAGGTAATTTTAAAGGTTCGTCCGAAGGAATTTTAGAGAAAACCCGTCCATACTCCTGAAGAATTAAAAGGCCAAGAAGAGGAAAAGGATGTCCACGACTACGGAATCCAGTCCAGCTCCGTTTATTCAAGTTGTTTGCTTGTTCCACGAAGTAAGTATTTCCAATAGACGATACAACACCGAGTAGAATGAAGTTGACCCATATTGGAAACATGCATAGGATCTTTTTGGTTTCTTCGACTTCTGTCACCGTGCACAGTCTCCACCGATTATTTTGTTGTTGCTCGAAAGATGGTGACGCCGGTAATATAATTGCAGCCTTGTCTAGGCATCTGAATTTCAAAGACAAGGCCATCACTCAATTTCTAGAGTCGGTCAAGTATAATTAAGAAAATACTGAACTAGCTAGTCTTGTTGAGAGAGAGAGAGAGAGAGAGAGAGAGAGAGAGAGAGAGAGAGAGAGAGAGAGAGAGAGAGAGAGAGAGAGAGAGAGAGAGAGAGAGAGAGAGAGAGAGAGAGAGAGAGTCAAAACCTGAGGCGATTAGTATAAGGTATCTGATAGAAACTATCTATCTCATACAAACTATCACACCCTGGATGAGTTATGAATATTTTGGAGAAAGAGGCAACAAAAACTCTTAGGAAAGTGGTGATAGCGCTTTCTTGTGATTTCGGATGTACGTACGAAGTTGTTCCACTCAAGAAAGTGAGTGTTGCTCCCAGGGTACAAATGGCTGCGATCCCAAACAATATCCACCAATGCTTGATATGACCAAGTACCAAACCTATAACTACAGGAGCAAAAATAGTCACTACTAACCCGGCCATAAAGATGAGGCTGCCCGGAGTTCTCATCCACGATGTCCAACTTGGTTTTGAGTTCTGATCGGCGAATGCCTTAACCGATGTTATCTGACCGGCCATTCCTAAAGCTATAAGAGGTAACGCCACATAAAACAGAATCTGTTGTACTTGGCTAAGACATTGGGTTTGGGTCGCACTACTGCAACTGTCTGTTCCACCAGAAAGTACCGATGGTGATGACATTGTCAAAAGACCTAAACCCTGCATATATTGCAAGCTTGATTTATTAAAACTACGCAGTATAATATAAGCTGCATTGAATTCTTTTAGATTATAAATTGGATCAGGAGAAACATACAGCGGTGTAGGCGAGGCTGGAGAGCAAGGTCATCCAGTAGTTGCCCATAAAGGCATCCACTATTAGTTGCATACCTATTGGCATTATGGCCACTGCTCCATAGAACAAATTGACATCTTCTGCTGCCCGTGTGAGGTTGACCTTCCACACATTAGTCAAGTATGTAACGAGCATCCACAGGACATAATAGGGTATTATATCCGCAACCGCCAGGACTACAATTTAAGAAAGATGTCCAGGAAAAGAAAACGAAGAAAGCTTGGTGTTAGTTAGGGAATATCTTTTGGCGATAATAAAAATTTCAGTTCATATGCATCATGATATATTATTTAGTACCGACTCAAACTCTCAAAGCGCAAGTATAAGTAAGGTGCATGCCAGCTAACCTTTGATCTTCAACCAGGCAGATACTTTCATTTCTGGGTAGTATTGTATGCAATAGGGATCCATGAGAGAGAGAGAGAGAGAGAGAGAGAGAGAGAGAGAGAGAGAGAGAGAGAGCTTTTGAGTAATATGATTTATAGGAATTAGAAAATTCCAAAAAAAAAAAAGCATGATGATCCGACTCAACACTCCATGAAAAAGAGACGAGCTTCGTAATGATCGAGCAGTAATAAGCAGATATAGTTGTTATATGGTAAGAGCAATTGCATTGGAAGCTTCGGAACAAGACATGATAGTTACGATTAGTACAAGTAACATTCCTATGAGTTACCAGTTTCCTGCCTACGCAAACGCGCGGAAGTTAGGCAGCAAGAAACCATGCAACGTCTCTCGATCTTATAGTATACTGTGTATATATAACGATTATTTCACTAGGTTGGAAGCTTGTGTATATTTAGTAAATGATGCCTTTGTCCAGGCCAGCTACTCCATCGACGAATTTTTTGATGTATTGAACAAACCCCAAGTCGGGTATATATACAAGCACAGTTTTAACATTAGAAAAAAACTAATTACACGAAAAAATTTATATAATCCTAGTTGATTACAGAATATACATTTTCCCAATATACTAAGATTGAGGCTTACGTTAACACTCCTCCTCAAGTTGGCGCATATAAATCTTGAATGCCCAATTTGTCAAGTGAGTCACTGAACACCCTAGACGACACAGCTTTGGTAAGGATGTCAGCTAACTGCTCCTCCGAAGGCATAAATGGGAATGAGATTATGCGAGCATCTAGCTTTTCCTTGATGAAGTGCCTGTCAAACTCTACATGCTTTGTCCGATCATGCTGAACAAGATTATGTGCAATTTCAACTGCAGCAGTATTGTCACAGTGAAGAGGCATTGACCAATCCTGCTTGAAACCCAAACTCTTTAATAAACTTCTCAACCATAACAACTCACAAACTCCTTGAGTCATACCTCTATACTCAGCTTCTGCACTAGAACGGACCACCACATTTTGTTTCTTGCTTCTCCAAGTGACTAAGTTTCCACCAAAAAAATGTAAAATAGCCAGAAATAGAACGTCTGTCAGTGATGTTCCCTGCCCAGTCCGCATCAGTGTAACCACTAGTCCTCAAATGTCTATGCTTATGAAACACCAGGCCTTTTCTAGGAGCAGACTTTAAGTATCTCAAGATTCTCATCACAACATTCATGTGATCTTCATTAGGATTGTGCATATACTGACTCACCACACTAACTGCATAAGCAAGATCAGGTCTAGTATGCGACAAGTAAATTAATCTTCCAACTAACCTTTGATATCGAGATTTGTTAGTTGGAACTTGATCAGGATACTCTACAATTTGATGGTTTTGTTCTATCGGTGTATCAACTAGTGTACAATCAAGCATACCAGTCTTTGCTAGCAAATCCAAAACATATTTTCTTCGACTCAGCATGATATAGTCCTTGTTCCTGGCTACCTCAATTCCCAAGAAATACTTTAAATTCTTAAGGTCCTTCATCTCGAATTAAGAAGACAACTGATCTTTCAATCTTCTAATTTCACCAATGTCATCACCTGTCACTACCATGTCATCTACATAAATGATCAAGGCAGTAAGCTTGCCTTATTGGTGTTTCAGGAACAAAGTATGATCTGAGTTACTCTGCCTATACCCAATCTTCTTCATGAAAGACGTGAACCTTCCAAATCAAGCTCTTGGAGATTGCTTCAATCTGTATAAGGACTTTTTTAATCTGCACACCACCTTCTTGCTTGTAGAAGTATTATATCCTGGAGGAAGATCCATGTAAATTTATTCATTCAAATCTCTATGAAGAAATGCATTATTCACATCAAACTACTGTAGGGACCAATCCAGATTAGCTGCCAAAGACATGAGGACTCGAATGGTATTGATCTTTGCCACAGGTGCGAACGTCTCATCATAATTCACCCCGTATTTTTGAGTGTATCCTTTTGCAACCAACCTTCCCTTATATCTGTCAACTGAGCCATCTGCACTATGCTTCACAGTATAAACCCATCTACAACCAACGGTCTTCTTTCCAGGTGGTAATGACACAAAATCCCAAATATCATTCTTCTTAAGAGCATCCATCTCAACCTCCATTGTTTTTGCCCACTTTTCCTCCTTGATTGCATTCTGCACTTTACTAAGAAGAGATACAACAAATAATTGATTCACAAATGCTACATAAGGTTTAGCAAATCTATGAGTTGACACGTAGTTGACTATAGGATACTTGGCTTTAGCTGACAAGAGAGGCTCATATTTTTTAGGACGTTGACCACGGGTTGACCTAGTAGGCAAGACTCTACTAGATTCAAGGACATTGGAGGATGACAACGAAATAGTACTACATACCTCAGATGATGACAAGCCAGGAGAGATCGTTGATGTAGGGGGAGAGACTGAACTTGCATGTACATCTTCAACAACTGGCGGCTGATTACTATTCAATTCTCCTCTTTTCGACGTGTCGGACAGTTGTTTGTCATGTCGAACACTTTCAGAACAGGGAACAGACGCCTCAATTTGGGCAGGTTCAACAGATTGAACCACTTTTTGAGGATCCAGAGTATTATCTCTCGGATTCTGGATCTGGTCAGTGACAGGCCGAAGATCCTTTTCAGCAGGGTTACTGTCAACAATTACACAATCTTCTAGTTCTCCAAATTGATATTCATAAAAAACATGCTTCCCCTCCTCACTCGGAGATACCGTTGTTTTGGCCACGATCCTCAGCGCGCGGAGCAGAGGTTTCTAGCGAATAAAGAGATTGGGGGAGTGTTGCGGGCGTGCCACCTCGCGGACGAGGAAAAGGTTGATGGGGGTGCGCTTGACTTCTTGATCAGGCAAAGGGGGGTTACAGATGCCACCTCGGAGGAGGATTTACGAGCACAAGCGAATCGATACTCACGGCGGCGCGAGCAGAGCAACTACAGGGAGTTCAGAGAGAAGTTGAAAGGGGTAGAGTCCGGAGAGCTCTGGGGAAAAAAACCTAGGTTGCGGCGCTTAGGGTTAGAGTTTTGAGTGGCTCGAAGGGAACTAGGATTCAGTTGTATTGTGTTTGTTGTTTGTATTGATTTGAGAGAGAGTTTTTAGAGTTGTCCTTCGAACCCTTTATATAGTGGAGCTCGACTTATGGGAGAAGAGAGAGATAATCATACTTCAAGTTGGATTCGGAAACCCTAATAGCACAAGGACATTGCTCCGTCCATGCGAACCAACCATCTTGTGACACCTGTCTAGTTCGCACACTTCATTCCGCATAGGGCTTTGTTTCCGCGCTGCCAACTGTAGACTCCTATACGAACTGGAATTAGGGGCATCCTCATCTCGCGGGCTGCTACAGGGTGCTATCCCGCGTGCTTCTGTAGCTCGCGTCCATTTCGCGGGCTATTGCAGCTCGCGAGCCTTAAAAGGGCTTTTTGTATTTAATGGGCCACAGGGGTTGGCCCGAAGCATGTCAAAGACTTGTAAAAGTCTTCAACGTTTGTCGTGGTGCGCGCGGACTCCGCATGTTGCTTCCTCGCGAAGTCTTCTACGCGAGCCAGTTCGCCAGCTCGCCTCGCTTCGCCTACGCGGAGAGTCCATCTCGCCTACGCGGAGAGCAATCTCGCCTCGCCTACACGGAGAGCAATCTCGCCTCGCCTACGCAGAGAGTCCATCTCGCCTCGCCTATGCAGACTGGCAAATAGTATTTCCGCGCGAATGCATTCCGCGCGCGAGCTAAGTGTTCCACGCGAACTGCGTAGTCCGCATATGTCCATTCCGCGCGAAGGCTAAGTGAAGTCCAGTTCGCCTCAAGCTAAGTGAAGTCTAACTTGGCTCGCGTGCGTTCATTGCCTACGCGGACTATCACTTGTACACTTTAGAGAAACTCCATTTCGCCGGTATGACATGGTCCAAGAAATAATTAATATTTACATAGACATTTACTGTCCAGTAAAATATTAATTTAGGCGTAAACAACCGTAAGAGAAAAATAGCACAAGTCTTCACTAAATGTGACATTCATGGTGACATAGAATCGTTGAGACGGAGGATGGTAGCACTTATATCATTTCTGATGGGATCCGTATCCAACAAACACACACTTAAGGGAACGAGCCTCCAACTTAGATCTCTGATTTTTGTAAAGATGAACATAGGCCACACAACCAAAAACACAAGCAGGAAGTTTGTTGAGAGATGGAATAGCAACATGTTCAAACAATACCTCAAAGGGAACCCAATTCTGAAGAGCTGCAGATGGTAGACGGTTAATAAGGTGAGATGCACACAACACAGTTTCACCCCATAAATATTTGGGTAGATTGGAACTGAGTAAGAGAGCTTTTCCAATATCCAAGAGGTGTCGATTTTTCCTCTCAGATACCCCATTCTGTTATGGTGTCTGAGGACAAGTAGTCTGATGAACAATTCCATGTTGCTAAAAATAGTCTCGGAAAAAGTGGTTAACAAACTCTCCTCCATTGTCAGATCGAAATATTTTCACACAAGCATCATACTGAGTTCGGATGAGACTATGAAAAGCGGTGAAAGCCGAAAACACAACATCCCTCTTTTTCAATAACACAACCCAAGTTAATCTTGTAAAGTCATCAATAAACAAAACAAAGTACTTCATTCCTGTCAATGTCAAATTCTTCGAAGGCTCCCATACATCAGAATGAATCAACTCGAATGGTGCAGAACTAGAAGAAAAACTAGGAGAATAACTGGACTTATGACTCTTAGCAAAAACACAAGTTTCACAATTGAGACTTGACTCTTTTATTCCAAAAAACAAAGATGACATCGACTTCTTCATGACTCCGAAAGATAGATGACCCATTCGGCGATGTCATAGCCAAATTTCTTTTACTTGATCAGAACTCAATGTCAGGGCAACGGTTGGTGACAGTGTTCTTGCTTCCCCGCTGCACATGTAATCCAAGTGAAACAGTCTCCCCCACATATCCCCATTGCCTATTATCGTCTGAGATGACATGTCTCAGAAGATAACATACATAGGAAAAAAGGTTACAGAGCATTTATTTTGTGAAATCAATTCAGAAACAGACAATAAGTGATGTGATAGAGCGGGAACATAAATGACTTTGTTTAACACAATTGGTGGAGTAACTTGAATTGACCATATACCTAGGACCGGGAAGGACACCCCATTTGCATTAGACAATTCAGATATGGGAGATGGGGACAGACTCGAAAAAAAGGACTTATCAAATGTCATATGATCAGACACATCAGAATCAATTATTCATGTATCACTACCACTAAAGTCAGAAATTTTTAATGCAATACCAATTTTACATCTTTTCTCTTGAGAACACATACCTGTGGTGAGGTCTTGTCCTCCTATTCCATAGAAATCAGGTTCACGGGAAACTTCAGGTTGATCACCAAAGATTGCAAGATCCATTGCAAAGAGGATTTGATGACAGAGGAACATAACAAGTATGATAGAATTTGACGAAATCAAAAGCTTCCTTTGACACGTCGAACAGATCAAATTAGGACAGGTTTAGAACAAATTTGCAGCGGAAAAGAACAGGGTCAGATTACCAAGATTGCCAGGATCAACTTAGGCTCTGATACAAAGTCAAACAGAACACAAAAGTTTGAGAATTTTATGATGTATTGAACAAACCCAAGTCGAGTATATATACAAGCACAATTCTAACCCTAGAAGGAAACTAATTACACGGAAAGATTTACATAATCCTAGTTGATTACAGAATATAAATCTTCCTAATATATTAAGATTATGACTCATGTTAACACGATATTCTATATTAGTTAACATTGGGGTTTTGATATGCAGAGGCGGACGCACGAAGGGGCATCTGGGGTTTTTGGTTTTCAGAGAGAGAGAGAGAGAGAGAGAGAGAGAGAGAGAGAGAGAGAGAGAGAGAGAGAGAGAGAGAGAGAGAGAGAGAGAGGCATTTTCTTAGTGATAATAGCGACTCATTCAATCGTTCCCATCTAACTGTGGACATGTTGATACCAGACAATGAATTGAAAGCAAAAATATATACAAGCTAGAGTTCATTAGGTCTTAGTCAACGAGCATGAATAAGCCTAATAGCATGAAGAGCGGCAAGACTTAAAACACTAATTCACCACAAGATGTGGTATGCGCAGTTGATTAGAACTTGGGTATCTTAACAATACTGGCTGAGGGTGAACAGATCTGCAGATTTGCACATGGCAATGCACATTTGTGGTGTTGTCCAGAACACACAAAGGAAAAAGAAGAAGTCAGAACTCAGTAAAAATCTTGAAGTTTTACCTAAAATTTTATCTACACGTTATATTTGCTAGAAAATGTACCAATAAAGTCTTGTGTCATTCTTTTTTTTTTTTTGGTCAGGAAAGTCTTGTGTCATTCATTAAAGTTTTATTCCGTGCTTCTTTACAATTTTTTTTTTTTGTGTGGCCCCATGTCTAAAAGTTTTTGCATCCGCCACTCCAAGTTTTGAAGGTAAAAAAAAGAGAATCATTAATTGCACAAAAAACGTTTAAATAAATAAATAGAGTTCTTTGATCTAGAGAGGTGTGGACCGGCTTTGATCGGAAGCTAGCAATATTTATAATGGACCAATGGTAGCTAGCAACTAACAACTATGTTAGCAACTATATTGAGATAGTTCTGGTATACAAGTGACTATAGCATACAAATTAGTTAGTGCACAATAGGATAAAAAGAGGTAGTTGTGTGAGTCTCCAAATAACGAAAAAGACCTGTTGACCAAGGACTTTGTCTCTTTTACATAAGAGTTTGTAAGGATTTTAATATCATTGTGAGAGTTTGTACCATGAGCATGAAAATCTGTTCACCAAGCATGAGAGTTTGCATGAGATTGCATGCTGCATCCACGTATACGTAGTGGAATTTGAAAACTCAGCTTCATTTAGTATAAGAAGCAAAGTGAAGAGAAGAGATAAGACGCTTAGAGAAGAAAAAATCTCAGTACCTCTCTCTCTCAGTTTGTAAACTTCATTTCTTAGTTTGTAGTCTCAAGTTGTAACCTTTCCAGTATCAATAAAACTTTCTCAATTCACAACAATCTCTTCGAACAAGAAGATAACAGTAACTGTTTAAGCCTTGTGAGGAACCTACTTGTATGTGCTAGAAGTATTCACTACAGTCTTCTCTTCAAGTTCTTCAAAGGATTAGGAACATGCAAACACAAACTGTTACTAGAACTGCTACCTTCACCAGAATATGAACATGCACAAGGCTTAAACAGTTATTGTCAAGACCCACCCCGAATTTCACCCCGAAACCCGAGGTAAGTCATGCGGGGACCACCTCCAAGGAAAATTTACTGATAAGCAAACCTCCCTTGAAAATGGACAACCCTAACCTAGAAAACTAAAGTGTTACTTTCTTAAATAAAAATGAGCATCCTCCAAATCAACCCACAATTATACGAAAGTGAGTAAATAATTACAAACTTCGTATATTCTAAAATACAACAAAAGTCTAAGCACACCACCAGAAACATTACAATAAAACTCAAAGAGTATTCAGAGCTACTATACACTAGAGGAGTAGGAAAAATACTCTAGTAGGTTAAACAGGTAACCTACTGGTGAAAGGTGGCTGAGAAATAGGTAACTATGCCTCGTCGTCTCCTACTCGTTTTAACTCGAACTCTGCAGACTAGGCATTTAAAAACGAAGAGCCCAGGGAAAAACATTCGCAATAATTAGAGTGAGTGGATAAAAATAAATAAAGAAAATATTTATGTTTTCCCAATTTAATTTCCAAGAAAATGAATGTATGTCTTAAACGATAATTCTTTTATCGTTATAAATATCGAGCCTCTACTGCTCAAAACTATATATATCCAAATACAGCCTCTCAGGCTAATATATATATATATATATATATATATATATATATATTAAAATACAGCATCTCAGGGTAAAATATATACATGTATATATTTACACTCGCCCATACTCCCTATATAAATTAATAATAATCTATATAGGGCTACTACGCTCGCGTCCAACGCTCATGTCACGCCTTAATGCGATGATACACTACGCCATTAGGGTGGACAGACGGGTGTATAAATATATGTCCATACCCCTTATATGAATTAAACACTCATATAAGGCTATTACGCTTGCGTCCAACGCTCACGTCACACCATAATGCAGTTATATACTATGTCATTAAGGTGGACATACACATATCGCTAGCTAGCATTTATATACACACTCTCCTTAAAAATATATTATAATTTACCGAAAATCTCATTTTCGGTAACTCACCACAATGAGTAAAATCGTCAAATAGAAATGATGTCAAATGGTCCAACCAAATAAACAATTGCATGCACATTATTTAAACCAAAAGTCCACTCACAAATTAGGCCTAAGTCTGAAGTCGGTCTGAAGCCTCTTCTGCTCGAGCTTCCTCAAGTCCTGATCCAAGAACATAATTAAATCATCAACTATATACCAACGCTTAAAAAAATAGGCAAAATTAAATATGACCTTATCTACTCTCATTCTTACCCAACTTTGCAAATCTTAAAATTGATACCGTCCAAACTTCACCATAAATATCGACGGCCTTAAATCCACATTCTACGGCCGAAACAACAATAATCTAACGGTCGGATTCTATGCAAAATAATGGCTAAAATACCAAACTTCGAAAAATCCCAAACCTATCCAAAATTCCTCCAAAAATTCCAAAACTCACATCATAAACATCCCCTTAATATTCTACATCAAAAACCACAAAATTTCCTAAAACAGCGGCGGCGCCGCTGGCAGCTCCGGCGACTTGCAAAAGCTACCAAATTTTAACAGCATCTTCCTCTCAATCTCCTCTACAACTTTCCTAACTAGCACAAACACCAATTCCAAGCCTAGATAGGGTAATCGAACGAAAACATCAATTAAAACCCTAGAATTTCAATCTCCGGTTTCTCCTTACCTAGCTCAAGAGGGAGCGAAAACTCTTAGGGGTTTGCTGCACGGGAGGAGGGCTTTCCAACGAGCTAAGCAGCTCCGGCTATGGTGGCCGGAGGAGGGAGTTCCGGCGAAAGTGCAACCACGGCAGCCGTGGCTTTCGGGCTCGGCTGCTCCTTCACGGCGACGTTAGGGACTCGGCCACCTACCCAGAAATGAAGAGGAGAGGATGGTGGTTCGAATGAGACCGGTACGGCAGTCAGGGGCGGCCGGACGGCGGCGTACGGCGGTGGTGAAGCCGGCGGGTCGGGAAGCTCACGGGAGAGAGAGAGAGAATCGGGAGGAAGAGAGAGAGAAGTGAGTGTTTTGGGCTTTTGACCAAAAAAAAGGCCCGGTCCAACTTAATAAATAAAACCCAACTCAAAAATTTAACACCCCAAAATAATACCTCAATAAAACTTACATTTTTAATTGATAACTTTTCCATGCTAACTCCGATTTTAACGCATAGCATGTCTACGAACTCGTAACAACATCCTCTACGACTTTCATGAAGAAAGTTTTTCCAAATTCCATACGGAAGAAAAAGTCAACTTTGGAGTCTTAAATAGTAAACGGTTACTTAAAACGGTAAAAGACCAAAATATTACCAAAGTAAATAACCGTAAAATAATTTAAGAACCGGGGCGTGACAGTTATTGCTATCTTCTTGTTCGAGGAGATTGCTTGAACATCTACTGCTTATCTTCTTGCTCGAGGGACATGCACAAAGTTTGAACAGCTACTGCTATCGTCTTGCTCGAGGAGATTTAAACAGAAAGGTAGATGGAGATTACATAAACATATGCTTGAGTAGATATGTATATAGTTGAAGAGATATGCATATATAATCGAGGGAATATGTTTATGGTTGTAGAGATATGAGAGGAGATATGAACATATGCTTGAAGAAATCTAAACAGAGAGTTGTTGTGAACTGAGAAAGTTTTATTGATACCGGAAATGTTACAACATGAGACTACAAACTAAGAGATGAAGTGATTACTAAGCATAAAGCATCTAGAGGAGATTACTATCACCTAGTGGAGCAGAAAGAGCTAGAGCAGTACCAGGAGATTACTATCACCTAGTAGAGCAGAAGGAGGTGGAGCAGTATCAAAGTTTTCATTTTAAGCTGTTTGTTTGTAGTAGGCAGGAAAAGACAAAACAACATAAGGGCATTATTGTCCACTTAAAGTATAAATAAAATTACTTTACTTAATAAACAGTAGATGAGTAATGGAGGGACTAGATTTATGAGGCATGTCATACAGTTTGGCACAGCAGCCACCCTCTTTGTGTGCGTCGGAGAGTGCGATTTTGCCTCGTTCTCACTTCTGTTCTTGTGTACTTTCTGCTTCAGGCCTGTACTTGTTTCAACATACAGTAGTTTTGTTGGAAAGTTTTCTAAATATCCCTTCTTTTTTCAGAAAAAACAGCCTGGGATTGATTTGATGCCTTTGTTATTGAGTTTCAAGCTGGAGCTTAGATGGTTGATATTTGCAATTATGCTATTTAGAGACGACACAAATTTATGCTGTGATGTCTTGAGGTTGGACATCTTTATCTTCCATGTCTTCCTTCATCTTCGATTTCTTCTTTGTTTTCAACTCAACCAATCGTGCACTGAACTAGATGTTTGGGTTCTTATCGATAATTATCTCAAAGTTTCAGTTTGTAAAGGTGGCTAACATGTTACTCTGAGCTAAGAAATTGATTTTTTCGCTTTGAATTGTGACAATGAATACTCTTCTCATATATTAGGGTCAAATGAAAATGTACCATATCACCAAAAAGAAAGGACTACTAGTTTTCACAAAACAAAAACAGACAATAACTTTCGTAAATGTATTACAACAGAAGTGACCTGAATTTATTGAAGGAACAAAGGCAAGTCCATACCAAAAACAACACTACATATGCATACACAAATTTAATATCTAGACTGGCATTCATTCTCCCCTGCTACTGAACCACTTGCACCATATCTCAACAACTTCTTCTCGCATTCACTGTTGCTCCTGCAAATGACACGTTTTTTTTTTAGAGAGGTCAGAAGCGGTATGATACATCACTGCGATATACAGAACCGTGAACATGATAGCTTGGTTGGCCAAAAAGTATCATACCAAGAACCGCTTCTTGTAGAATCCAACAAGCTCGTTCGGATCAGTTTTGGTTACCTTATAAGCATCAATCTTGTTGATTTCCTGCAGAAGGATATAATCATCAGATTAACCACTGCCAAACCAAAATTTTGATATATAAAATTCGTCTCTCTAATCAATTTCATGTTTGAGATAACAAATGACTGAATATTTTCGCTTAGGAGTTTCTTGCTGGAAAAAGTAAAAAAAATCCTTGATCAGCTGGAAACTAGCTTGGTTTCAAGGGAAATTCCTGCATCTTTGCTGTACTTACACTACAACAAAGGGTCCATTATTGTGTACCTTATTGCAATGTCGTAAGCTAGTTTAAGAAACTACTCAAATTTTTCATATAATGAATGAGAGATTACATCTTGGATGAAATAGATACAAAAGTTCATGATTTTCTATTCATATTATATGTTATAGGTTTTATTGTACCTCCAACCATGCTGCTAGTTTAGGCCTGCCTGCTGTGATGTCATACTTCCACACCGCTGATAAGAAGCTTTGGAATCTCTCAACAAATGGGATATATGCAATGTCAGCCTGAAGAAAACATATTTCTATCATAAGACATTAAGACTAGAACCATAACTTATAAACTTAACCACTTAATTGGTCATCACATTGCTAAAAGGTCATAAAATATTCCTCAGTTTCATATTATTTGGTATTTGAAATCAGCAAAGGGCAAGGTACATAATTGCATATCTAAAACTTACCAAACTGAACTGACCCAGAAGAAATGGCCCATCGTCAAATTTTTTTAGAGCATTTTCCAGGTAATCAAACTGTGCATCTGATCCAGGTAACCAGTTTTGGTCAGTGTACATTCATAAACAAAAGCAGTCCGTAATGGGAGAAACATTAGGATCCTTACCAGCCTGTTTTACTGTGTCGTTTGCTTTGAATGCAGTATACAAAGCCCCGGTGAAGGTATCGACATGTGATATTAATTCTTCACCAAATTTAGCTTTCTCAGGGTCCTAAATATGATTTCACAGCATCAGTTTGGTCACTCTTTTAGAGCCAGATACAGGATATCTAGTTAAATTGGGCATATATCTCTTACTTTGGGGAAAAGTGAAGGCCCTTCAAAGTTGCTATCCACATACTTGATCAGATCAAGACTCTCCCCAATGATCTTCCCATTGTGCTCCAGCGCTGGCACCTGTAAAATTAATCATTCAAGAAACTTAAACAGCTTAACCCAAGTCTGCAACAACATATACTCAATGACCAACAAGATTACAAGAACATAGCTATAATTGTTCAAACTTCAAACACGTTACCTTATTCTCAGGGTAGACCTTTTCCTTGTACCAAGCAGGCCTGTTTGCGAGATTTAAAGGAACTAACTTAATCTGATCTTGTAAACCCTGCACATCATAAATTCAACAAATAATAATAATAATGATAATAATAATAAGCCAAACATAGAATCTGGGTACTTCTGGATACCAAAATATAAAACAAAACTAGGGTCTTTGTCAACATTCCCCCAAATTT
The DNA here is from genome assembly GCA_009720345.1 of Fragaria iinumae. Lineage (NCBI taxonomy): Eukaryota > Viridiplantae > Streptophyta > Magnoliopsida > Rosales > Rosaceae > Fragaria > Fragaria iinumae. The sequence continues at coordinate 9,074,922 of CM019122.1, read as the reverse complement.
AAGACAGTGAAAAAGAGAGATTAAACAACCTTATAATTCCTAGTGATCCAGACCCTCTGTGCAAACGGGCATGAGTAATAGGTATACAGCCTTGTAGTGCCATCAAAGAGAGGAGGTGGGTTGGAGGTGGCATCTAACGGTGTGGGAAGAACCTCCTGACTGTAAAACCCAAAACCCAGAAGCGATGTCAGCAACAAAAGAACACAAATTCATACAAACCCAGAAGCCAAAATGAATCGAAAAGTGAGAAGTCGTACGTAGAAGCCATGAGTGATGGTCTTGCAGAGAGTCGAGTTAAGGTTTCCTTGGAAGTGGGAATTAGGTGCGCAATGTTGTCTATGTTCACAGTGGGTGATCGTTTATATAGGGAGTTAGGTGTGTACTGTGATCGTGTACTGTGAACTGTGAAGTGAGCAGTGACGTAATGTTCCGAATCGGTGCGTTAGTGCCTACGTGTTTCCTGTTCTATGATTCTTATCTTTAGCCGTTATTTGAAAGTTTGGTATAGATCCTACGGTCGCCAAACGGAGAGCGATCAACGACTTTTCTATATCTAAACTATTTACCTGTATAGTAAAACAGGTGCAGCTCACACTATTTATAAACCCTTTTATGAATTTACCAATTTGTTCTGATTTTATTTTTAATCACGAATTTGTCATCGTATCTGTAGAAATAACAATTCTGTCCCTATTTACGTCATAATTACAGTCCTGCCATCACCTCATAATTACACTGTTCATAAGCCCCTTTATGAATTGACCAATTCGTCTTGATTTTGTTTTTAATCATGAATTTGTCATCGTACCTGTAGAAATGACGATTATGCCCTTACTTATGTCATAATTGCAGTCCTGTCATCACCCCTATATAGTAAAGTAGGTGTAGCCGGCACTGTTCATAAGCCCCCATGAATTAACCAATTCGTCCTGATTTTGTTTTTAATCACGAATTTACCATCGTACCTGAAGAAATAACTATTATGTCCTCACATACGTCATAATTACAATCCTGCAATCACCTTCTGAATTATATTTTTGCTCCCGCTTTTCTGCTGATTTATGCTACTACCATCTGGTCTAGGTGACTTTGTAATTACCATTTTGTCCTCAGTTTTTTGGTAATTTACAAACTCTCTCTCTCTCTCTCTCTCTCTCTCTCTCTCTCTCTCTCTCTCTCTCTCTCTCACGCGCGCAGCGGAGCGCGGGTAAGCTACCTAGTGATGTGTGTTCTATAGGTATCGCGTTACTTGCAATGCTAGACTATCAACGGGAACAGAACTAAGACTTCGTCAGTTTTCTTATAATTTCTCTATTATAGGGAAGCAAATGACAAAGTTTAAGCAATTTTTTTCCTCTAGTATAAATAGTTTGTCTATTTAGAGATTTCATGATCATTCCTCAAATCCTTCTATAAAATTATAGAGTTTGATGCAAATGGGGAATTTGGTTTTTTCTTTCATCACATTTCCTATATTAGAAAAAGTTTTAGGTGTTGGAGCAAAACAACCAAAATCCTCCTTAAAATTAAGAAAATTAAGAATATGAGGAAGTTGTTGGAGATGCTCTAAATCTTTATAGACTTATTTCAACATGAGAAAAGACTACTTGAGTACCCACCGAGGCACCCTGCATCCTGCTACTTCATAGGTTGTAAGCCGACCACTTTAGCCCATAGCCCATGCCCAAAACCTAAAGTAACTTGTAAAGATGTGCCCAGATGTTGCGCCAAAGATCCAAACTTAGAAATCCTAGCCCCTTACGACTCCCTCTCGGACGTCCTAGCTTCTTCGGTGACTTACCAGTCTTCTTGATCCATAAGCCACCACCATCTGAGGAAGTAAAACCCACCTTCTCGGGATTCAGACGCAGAGGCACCAAGGCCAATGCATGTCGTGCCCGCTTCCCAGCAAACGACTCATCCTCTTCCCTTTTACGCCACACGTACTCCATCAATTTCGGATGGAGAAGGAAAAGCCAGGACTTCTCTTATTTGTATTGGTCGTTTCTCTTCGGGGAAGAGAGATGACAGAGAAGGTATAGAGGGCGCATTTAGGGTTTGAGATGCATTAAACACCATGGGTGGAGACGCCGCTGCCGTGACGGGTGCCCCAACTAGCCTAGGGTTTTCCTCAATCTCACGAGGGTAGGCCTCATCCCCGTGATTGATCAATGCACAGGAGCACAGCGTCCCAAAAAGCCTTTCATACTTGTAGAACACTTGGATTACGTCCACAGGGGAAACCCTAATGCGACGTTCCAGTCTCACCGGCTAGTGCAGAGGCAAAGTGATGCGGACGAGCACAAGTGCACGCTGGAAACTGCTTTGTTCAACTTGCAAAACAGACCCAATTGTTTCTGCTATCAATCTCGCTGTAGCTGCAGTAGAAAGTGCCGCCGCCAAACCCTTGGATCTTAACCCATATCCAAACGAAATCCAGAGGCACGGCCATGATGTCAGAGAAGTCGTCGTAATCATTGAGGAGAATCATAGCCCTCTGATAAACCCAAAGACCTCTTTGCTTGACCCGGGTGACATCCCTTTCTGATGCGAAGGTGAATAAGAACCGATCCCCCCTTGTTTGAACTTCCATCGGAATTGAAAGCCTCCACATGGAACGTACTACGCTCCGGAAAGCATCAAAGACGAGGTAGAAATGTTGGGCTTCAAAACCGCTCTTGGGACATTAGAGATTTCCCATGTCCACTGGTTCATCTTCATTGCAAAGAGAAAGCTTCGAGATGAGGCTTGCAGTGACGAAGGCAACAAAGGCTGCTGCTATAGTCTTCGTTGCCATGGAATCGATGCCATGGATTTGGAAAAGCGCCGCATAGCCCGAAGAAAAACCCTAACCCTAAAAAGAAAGGGAGCGAAACTTGAACCTATTGTGGATGTAATTTTTTCTCAACTACATGTAAAATAAGGATATAATAAACATCCAACGATTAATTTCAGTTTACACCCCTGATGTTTAAGGTTAACATCATTTCACCCCTTATATTTTTAATTTTAAAAATTTACCCCCTAAAGTTTTCAATTTTTATAAATTATGCTCAATTGTTGAAATTTCATCTAATTTGGACGTTAATTTTGACTTCATAACTCACTAAAAGGGTTAAAACAGTCTTATAACAACATAAATAATCTTTTGTGACATTTTTTCTAAGATTTCATGCTATCATTTAATCTCTAAATTGGATGGAATTTTAGCAATTGTGTCTGATTTATGAAAATTAGAGACTTTAAGGGATAAATTTTCAAAATTAAATGTATGGGGAGTGAAACGATGTTAACCCCAAAACTTAAGGGGGATAAACTGAAATTAATCCAACATCCAAATACCATAGTTTGCCTCAACATTCTCACACTATTTTAATTTGTTATGACTATTGTGAAATTTTAATATTCTAGCTGGCATGTTATTGCTCTTTAAGTCTTTATATTTTTTTTAATTTTATAAATAAAATTTATAAAAATAAAATAAAAAAGTAAAACCCGTTTGTCCAGTACCATTTGGTCTAGTGGTATAGTCTCCTTTTTTTTAAGAAAATTTTCAATAATATATAATTAAACGTTACAACCAGCGATTACAGTGGACAAGAACTGAAAATGATTCAACCATAACCTAACCATATCTAAAAACCTCAATACATCCTCACAGTCAACCTCAAGAAGAAAAAACTCTTTCAAACACTACATGTCAAAACTACCAAAATATATATACAGGTAATCTCCCAATTACATTGACAACAAGAACTAATCGACATTAAAATAGTTCCTGGACACGACACCATAACCATGACACAATGACCAATGACACGAAACCTACCAAAATACTTAACCCTCGCTCAAAGAGGAGAGACCAACGACACTAACCTACCAAAACCCTAAACTCTTGCTCATTGAGGAACCAATGACACCAACCTACCAAGACCCTGAAGACTCGCTCAAAGAGGAGGGACCTAAACCAAACTAGACCAAAAACCTGAAAAATAGAAAGAAAAAAAAGAAAAAAAAAAAAGAAAGGAAAGAGACCGAGCCATAAGATCAACAAGAACCCAGGCCCACCCAAATATAATTGGAGTCTTCCTTTTAGTAAGTGAGAGGTTGTGAGTTCGACCGCGGTTGTGATTTACCTCATCAAGAAAAAAAAGAAAAAAAGTGAAACCCACCGAAGCCAATGTAGGCACTCCATGCCCGCCCTCCAAGCAGCGCCTAACAAGTTTCTAAGTTCTAACACAATAATAGTAGGGATCAAATCCAATGTGTGCAAGTACAGAATTAAGTTTGGACATCATAGTCAGATTTCTTTGAACAAAACATACAGCCCCTAAGATTATTCTGTTGATCCCAGTTTATCATCATCCGCCTCAAAAGCTTTTCTCAGGTTCTCTTCATCTGTATCAAAAGCCTTCCTTGCTTGTTTTAGCTCTTCATTCATAGACAATAATTCTTTACAGCGGTTAAGTTTCGGAGAATCCTTGCGGATTAGGTAGAGAAAATCCTCCACCGATAGCTAGCTTTCCCCTATTTGATCCAGTATCTTGTGCTTTATGTACCAAATCTGTAATGTATTCAACCACTATGTCCTCCATGAGAGACACACTCTCTAGAAGAGGATTGGGATCATCTCCAAAACCATACATCATGTGCTGCAAGTATTTTTGGAAGACCCCGCATTTGTGCTTAAATGACGTTTCTGCTTGTTGTGAGGGTCCAACTTTCCCTTTTGAGGACGAACCTTCCCCTATGGAAGATGTAGGTATATGACAGTCATATTCAATTCATATAAGGAAAAGAAGTCTGTCGAAAAACCAGGAAGTAAAGGATTCCCAGTCTAGCTAGAAGAAGCCAAGTTTTCAAAGAGAAGTCTATGGATTTACCACAGCAACACTGATTTCAGATCATCTGAGGTAAATGCATTTCATGCATATTCATATCATGATTATGGTATTTTGTTTGAGGAAAATATTCAGTCCTTTTATGGTTTTAGATTGACTAAAATATCTTTGAGATGGTTTAGGAAATCTTATGCAAATCTTTTTTGAAAATGATTTGATTAGATCTTATCACTTGGTAACAGATTTGTTTTTGAAATAAGTTTCCCTCTCAGTTTCAATCAGTGATCAATGGGATCCGATTGAGGGGGAGCTGTGACTCTATATATATGTCTCAAAGTAATCTGTTAAGAACTGAGTTTTATTTTTGTTAAGAGCATTGTGATATTGACTACTTGCGCTAAAACTGGTTTTTGAAACTCATTCATTCTTATTCACTGCATCATCTATCATTTGTGTGATTGAGATTAGTGTTGTTGGAAGTCAAACTGAAGAAAGCTGCAAAGGTTCTTCAATCAGAATTCATTATTGTTTTAGGAGAGTTCATCAGTTGTAAAATCAAGTTTGTTATTGAAACTTTTAAAAGTGATAATGATGTATATCACTGCTTGATCTGATTGTAGCTTCATTAAAGTTTTAGTGGATTGTTTGAGTGTGGACTACTATAAAGTCTCACAGTGACGTTTCCGAGATTTACACTGTCGATAGCAAATCTCTCTGTTCTTTGATTCAAATCATTCTATATTCCCTAAAGCTTTATATTCTGGAAACAAGACCAAGTACAAGATTTCATTCTTATACTTTCAGAAGACTTGCTCATCTGATGATACAATCCGGGTTTGGTTCAAGTTGGATCGACGACGACGCAAGGCAAGTTTTGATCTGCGATTTGGGTTTTTAAACTCGCCTAAACAAGTTTTGAACCTTGCCTGAATGGCTGAACCAATATAAATAAATAGAATTTTGTTTCCTGACAAGAGAAGGAAAGCAGCTAGGTTTTGGATACTGTTTCCGAAACCAGAAGGGAAAAGAAATCAGTAGCCAGAACTTTTCCTTTCCACACCACAATTTAAACCATACATAGTTCCCTTCTTCCCATAGCCTCCTCGTAACTGGGTTCTTACAAAATATTGATGCAAACAGTTTCTCACTTTTTTTCAATTAGTTTGATTGATGACGATTTTTACCGTGTGCGGCACTCTCCGGGACTCGTCATGCCGGGCATTCGATTGGTGCTGCCGGTTTCTTCCTTGCCTCTCCGATCCCGCTCGGAGGTCTGCTTTGGGTTTAAAGGTTGCATTGGTGACGCTGCTGCATCTTATATATGCTGGTGTTCTTTTTCTGTTTGATGAAGGTTTGATTGAGAAACTTGAAACAGAACCATGGTATACAGGAACATATTTGACTCTCTTTGTCATTACATTGGTTCAATACTTGGTTACTTCTGGCTCTTCTCCTGGCTATGTCCTTGATGCAATGAGGACAGTGAATGAGGCGAATTCAGCAACAGTATCAAAACAGCCTGCAGCTTCAAGCAAAGGAAGCGTGGTTGTGACAGTGGGAGGCAGTTATGGAACACCTTGGAGAAAACTTGTAATGGACTTGTATCCTCTCGGAACACCGATTAGCATCTGCTCCAAGTGTAATGCTGAGCAGCCACCCAGATCAAAGCATTGCCGTGATTGTGAAACATGTGTTCTTCAGTTTGATCACCATTGTCCTAGTCTTGGAATATGCATCGGTGTGGGTAATCGTTTTAAATACTGGTGCTACATTTGTGAAGAGACTGCATTGTGCCTCTGGACTGGTATCCTATATATCACATACCTGAAGACTCATGACATATCAAGTGCTTGGTGGAAGGATGCAATCATGATTGTGCTGTTGGTTCCCTTGTCGATTACGCTCCTCTTTCTCCTCTTCTTGCTACTCTTTCACAGCTATCTTATTCTCACCAATCAAACTACCGATGAGTATGTAAGACGTAGACGGATCACATATTTCAGGGGAATTCCTGAAAGAGTATATCCTTTCAGTAAAGGAGCATGCAGAAATTTATACGAGTTTTGCTGTCTTCAAAGCAGTAAATACAGAATGGAATCGGTACCAACAGCTCTGGAACTTGAAGACAAAGCAAGACCTTATACATGTATGGATGTGGTAACATGTCGATGTTGCTGACATTGAAACTGTATCACTAGTTTTTATTCTTTTCATTCAAAAAAAAAGTTACTGTATAACTTGCAACTATAAATGAATCTAAGAGATTTTCTTCCATTTCCTCTGTTTCTCATTACAACCAAATGAAAGCCAATCTCTTTTTACAAAACTGAACGACATAATTCAGCCAGATTATGAGTACGATTGATGACACAGCCTTATTGGTTTGTCCTTGTTGGAAGAAGAGGAATTTTCACTCTGCGGCAAATGTATTCCAAGACTTCCTTCCTTCGACCTTCAACCTCACATGTTTCCCTTCTATGTATTCCTTATACTATCACAACAAATCGTTTTGTTAAAATTTCAGAATCTTTGAGACAAACCCCCAACAAAACCCTTTTCTTTCTTGACCAAAACGAGCACCATATGATCAAAGATTACTTGGTACTTTTTGAAAAGGAGATTGCTTAGTACTTTGTAGAATTAGATGTTATAATTCTGGATTCAAACTATCAAGTGCAGTGATTATTAAAAATCAACGACGGCAATTGCAATTGCTAGTCTCAGTAGGCAAATGCAGGCAATTATCAAAAAGTGCATAATACGTTACCTGCTCTGAGCTTGATTTACTTCTTAAGCTAGTCAGATTTCTTCATTAGACTTAATAACACCCCAGCACTAAGACTTGTAGCTACAAAACCAAGAGACACCTCCGTTGATATGTGGAACCCTGTGAAAGAGTTGAGAAACTAAGCTTCAGATATAGTGAAGATTATGTATAAACACAATAGTGCTCGAAAAACCTACCAAAAAAATCCAGGATCATTTTAGACCCAATAAAGCCCAGAACAACACCAATTGCCGGCTGAAATGAAAGAATCAAAAGAGCAACAAACCTTGTGAATTTTCATAGGAGAAAATTAGAATAAATCCAAAATGAGATGCAATTCCATATTAACTTAAGTTGGATTAAATGAAACGACCACGTGTTCATATAGTCTCATTTTAAGTAGGCATATAAGAGAGGAAACATGGTCTGTATTGATTGCCGTCTACAGATAGATGATCATTAGTTGGCAGAAAGCCACATAGGCTAGTGTGCAGAAACTAGAAAGCACAAGAAATGAATGTGTACCTGTAAATACTCCAAGTCTGCCATACCCTCAGAAATGAGTGTGTAAAGTGACCTTAAACCTACATTAGAAGGAAATAGGATCAGTATCATCTTCTGCACACGCACATGCATATGTGGATTGGAATATTCTATGGTTTAACACAAGCTTAGATCTATATTTTTCCAGAAATATGGTTGATTAAACCTACATTTAACAAGAATTACCTACGATGGCAAATAAATTAGAAGAGAAAACTATGAAAGGATCCCGCGTAATGCCAAAAACTGCTGGTATGGAGTCGACCTATAGAAAAGTGAAATATCAATAACATTTACAAAAATAGGTAATTTTTTTTAATATGTGCATTATACACGACTATATTGATAAGTAGAGAACATACAGCGAATGCTATATCACTGAGCTCAATAACTGCTACCGTGAGAAGCAAAGGTGTGGCCTGCCCAAAATGTTTGACACCTGTTAGAGATCAATTACCCATTAATTTAACACATAAACTGATACCAGTAACAGACACAAAAAATGGTGGCATATTTATCCAGTCATCGTATCGGTAGAATATCTAATCAGCTTACCTTACGCACACCCTCTTGAATTGTAAAAAATCGATTGCCATCATAACTAGCTGCAAAAATTCAAACATACATACACATTAACATTTAGGTCACAAAGCACAAAGAGAGATTAGTACAAACTGTGATCATAGTATGCAAAGAAATGTTAACTCTAACCATAATCTACCGAAAAGATAGGAGGCAAAATGTAGACTTGCAGGAGGATTCAATCTGTGAATTCAACTTTCTTAATATCATTTAGCAGAAAAATCAAGCGAGGAAATTCTTAACAAAGAACAGTGTTCACCCTAACCATGACCTCCTAGACAGGCAATATATTATGGTTGTGCTCCTGCTCATTTACTAATATTGAGTTCAAACTAAGCTTGACCAAGACATGAATTATCTCCAAGGGCCCCAATAAACATAGAAAATATCTAATTGGGATATAGTTTTGATTGCGTACACATGATCAGAAAACAACACTTCAACAATAAAAATGAAAGATATACACATTCAAAACTTACCGGTGACGGGGATAAATTTCTGGCATGTCTTCACAACAAAGTTGTCAGATAGATCGGTATCATCTTCTTCACTGGTAAATAACTAGAACAACAAAATAAACATCGTGAGAACCTACATCAACATTTCTTTGATGAAAAACAGACTTGCAATAAATTGAGCACGGATATTACAAAGATACAATCATATAGTGACAGAAAGTATCAGAAGAATCAGTTTCCCATCTCATTGTCCTCATTTTTCTTATGCAAGAACGTGGAGATGATTTTCAAGATAAATAGCTAGGTTTACAGAACCATACATATGGAACCACCTGAGCCAACTAGCACGTTTTTAATTAAATCTTGAAACACACCCTAGTCTCTAAGTGCAAAATTGGATCTTTAACTCAAAAGCTAGTCTCAGATAACAAATACCACCATCTTCAGAGCAAAGAATATATACCTTGAAGGATGAGTAAAGTAGTATTGCAGCGAGGAAAAGATTTACTGCCTCGAATCTCTACAACAACAGCACAACACCAGATCTCAGGAAGAGCAACACAAACAGGAAAGCAGCATAGATGGAAAACACACACACTCGTCGACACGCACATACAGAAAAGAGATATATTTACCTGAAGTGTAACTGTTCCGAGGAGTATCAATGTCAACCGAAAGATGATTGCACCAGCAATACCATATGAAAGAACACGACCCTATAGTTGAACAGTGAAAACTATTCACAATTCATTCAAAACCAATATCAACATAGAAATTTTGAGAACATATGAACCAAAAATTAGAATGTTAAACGGACTACTAAAGACCTGATACATAAGTGGCACTTTGAAGTACTTGAAAATCAGAACAAACACAAAGAGATTGTCCACTGACAAGCTTTGCTCCAATAAATACCTGAAAAGTCCCAATATCAAAAGATGCAGCAAATAGTGTTAACATGTAGAGTCACAAACAAACACAATATGCATTTAGATAAAAAAATATATATCACTAGATAAAGTGCGTGTTCCCTATTTCATTTGAACTAGACACTGGATATATTTTCACCTACTTTGGTAGTCATATGGCTCATGTGGTTTAGAAAATAAAGAGAGCTCAACTTTCTATCAGCTACTAACAAGATCATAAACCACACATTTCTTCATACCCGGCAAAAAACTCGGTCGCCTTGCCAACACCTTCTTTAAAACCCACACCAACTCCAAATGCAACTGCAGCGCACACCTAAAGAGACAAACATTTATCAGCAACCTTCGACACTAACAATTCCAATTAAGCCAAGAGATGCTCACCCAAAAAGCTACAGTTCTTACAGAAGTAACATAAGCTTCGGCTCCCTTCGATTTATCCAGATCAGAACTGTGAGAAGTGTCCACATTACTAATGCCATCATACGACTGAGGTTCAATCCTCTCACCTTCTCAAAAATCAATAAACTTTTCAAATAAACCACATAAAAGATCCATAATTGGAGTGAAATTTCACGATTTTCAGATACATGATCACATAAATTTAGTTGAAAAATGAAGAAGTGATAGAGTTACCTGAGGTGGATACATCATCGTCCTGCTCAGTTGCTCTAGAACACACAATCGGTACGGTCTGCCGACCATGGCCACCACCTGCAGCAATTCAAATTCAACGAATACAGATATGTAAAATCGGCGATGACTATTACACTGTTAGCAAATTGAAGAAGGGGAGAAGCAATGGACCTGTGCGGAGGCGAAGAACGAGGTGGTGAAGAGAGAGAGGTCTGCTCCATTTTGGGGCCGGGGAGCGTGACGAAACCCTAGGAAGGTCGGAGTTGAATTGGAGGGGAATGTGGACGCCGTTGTGGATGACGGAAGCGACGCCCATGGCTGAGAGGGAGGAGGAGAATTCAAATGGGGATGAGGAAGAGGAAGAGGAAGAGGAAGAAGAGGAGTTGCATAATGTTGATGTGAGTGGGTATTATCTTATCTTCTTTGTTTTCTGAATAAACGGCCATGCTGAGAGAGATATTGACATATCCAGAATCTGAGCTACGACAAAGATTAAAGCTGGTAACAATTTATTTCACAGTTGCTTATCAAAGGCCTCAGCGACACACCTGTGGCCTCGCCAAGTTCTTTTGAACATCAATGAGAACAAATTAAACCTTGTTTTTTTTCTTTTTTTTTAATAAAAAGTTTAGGTGAGAGCTTGGTTTGGATACACCATCTTCGTCACGGCATACGTGCAACCTTAATCTTAAATTTAAAATGGTAGACATGTACATGCCACACCAGCTCATAAATCACGAACCAAACAAGGCTTGCCGACAGTAGGGGATCGAACTTGCATACTAATAATTTGATCATTTTTCTTTGTTGGGTATAAAAATGATAATTATGCCATAAAACAATACAAATTGATTAAGCATATCAAACTAGGTGTGACACCCCGTAGCAGAACAAATTGGTTAAGTATATCAAACCGTTTTATACCATAATTTGAGTAAGAGAAAGCCGACTTCTAAATTTAGGTAAGAGAAAACCGATTTCTAGCACATTCAAAACCGGTTATGGTAGCGAACGACCTCGGTTACGATAGCATGTTTTGATAGGATATAATTTTAAAATTTGCAAATTTGAAAAAAAAATAATTCATGTCGATTTTCTTTAACAAAAAAAAAAGAATTTTTTTTATTTTTTTTAACAAAAGACAGAAAATTCTTTAAAAAAAAAAAGAAACCGAAAAAAACCAATCAAACTTGAACAAGGAAAATATCTCCGAATATCATACGGTTAATGCTGGCACTGCCTATAAATACTATCACACCACACCACGACACTTCACCTTCACAACCTAACCCCATTCCAAACGACACCCTCTCTCTCTCTCTCCGTCGTTGCCGCCGGTCTACGCAATCTCCGATTCAACCTAATCCAATGGCCACCACCAATACCCAGAAGCCCACCGACACCACCCCCGCCGTCGAAAACCCTCCCAAAACCGCAGACCCCCCGGCCCCAGCCGCCGCGCCCAAACCAGATCTCCCCGTAGACCCTCCCACCGAGACTCCCGCCGCCGTTGAATCCGCTGAAAACGGGTCCAAGGCGGACTCCGAGGACCCGAAGACCGCTCCAGCAGCTGAGGATGGCGCTGCTCCGGCGGCTTCTGCTATTGAGAAGAAGATGCGCCGCGCCGAGCGGTTTGGAATATCTGTGCAGCTTACTGAAGAGGAGAAGCGCAATTCCCGAGCTGAAAGGTATGGATTGGATTTAAATTTTCGGTGAATTTTAGGGTTAGGGTTTTTGAGATTCTTGAATTGGGTTCTAGATAATTGTTTTCTTTATTTCGTATTTATGTGGGTAGATTAACATGCATAAGGCACTCATAGGCGATCGTAATACTAGTTGCTATAGATCCTAACCGAGTGTGAGCTATATGTAGATTGGAAGAAGGTTAATTAATATTGACTTGTGTGTGAGCTGTGAAGATTAACATAGAAGTAGGTCAATATTGTTATCTTAGAAACTGATTTTGTTAATTGGGTTACAAATAGTTCACGGATGTTTAACTTGGTGCTTCTTTTTTAGCTGATAGTAGATTTTCATGTTCTTGAGATTTTGTGTATAAAATCGGTTTGGGGTCCGTTGTGTGGGAGTCTTGTGACTGTGAAAGGCTGAATCTTTAGTGGTTGGAGTGTAAAAACCTCTTTGTGCCGATCTTTTGGGGTTTGGGGAGGAGTGGAGTGGCATTGTTGAAAGTGCGGGTAGTTTATTTGAAGTTATGAGGATTTGATTTGATGTTACTTTTTTTTCAATTTTTTTTATTTCTACTACTGAGAATTGAGTTTCTGAACACACTGGCTTATGTCATGGCAGATTTGGTACTGTTCCTACATCGCATGGATCAGATGGATCCAAAAAGTCAGAGGAGTTGAAGAGAAAGGCTAGAGCAGAGAGGTGTGTACCTTTTATTAAATCAGTGTTGACACAACATCATAAATTGAATTGTTCAAGTCTGAAATTATATGGTTTATTTGTGTTGCAAGCTTTGCTGACCTCCTTTTTTGCCTCTATTAGGTTTGGTATTGCTGCTCCACCTGCGGCAAGTGATGAGGATGCGAGGAAGAAAGCCCGACTGGCCCGATTCGCACCTGTTTCTAAGACTGCTGCTAAACCTGACCCTCAGGAAGAAGAAAAAAGGAAGGCAAGGTCACTCAGGTACAAGTCAGGGCAAGCCCTCTACATTATTTTGTCAATAGATCATTAATCATTGGCAGTTAATCATTGAAGGCATGATGTGCTTTGTTAAAGTTCTTCTAATTATTGAAATCCTAAATGTTCTATCTTTCCAGGTTTTCAAATGGTTCTGCGGCATCTCTCTCTCAAGTGAACGATAAGGGAAATATTGAGCCGGTAAGACCTCAAGCTCTTTCTTTGTTCTGAATGCCTAACAAATGAGTTAGTTCTTCTCCGATTCTGCTACTTGGTTGCTGATTTCTATTTTGTTTGAAATTAGAAGGCAGCAGTTGCAGGCGAGGCTGTAGGAAAAGCATGAAAGGATGTTTCCTTTCTTAGTAGTAGTAAGTAAATTTTTCTTTGCAAGTTAATCTTGCCTCCCCCCTCTGGAGTTATCATTATGCCTTTCCGTATGCTGTTATTTATACTTTGTCATCTCTTATGCAGGTTTAGGGTTCTAACATTTTATGATTCCCTTGAGGCTTCCTACCTATACCTACTTCTGATTGCATGGATTATTGGCGATGCATTTTCCATCTAGATAGATATCTTCTACAAGTCGGTGAACAAGCTTTGGCGGGAGGAGCTTTATTTTATGCTGGATTTGGTAATGAAGAACTACCTGCTTAGTGTTAGTATACCTTGAAATCTACCAAGAATGTCTTAAATTCAGAATACGACCTAGGGAACATCATTAATCCACCAGGACTGTGGCGACCGTTGGGTGGTTACCCTTCTGATATCTCTATTGACACAAGGACAACTGCTCTTAATCTTTATGGTCACGTACTCATGATGCAGTGTTGAACAGTAGTACCAAGTTGGTATCTGAGTGAGTCTACATAATCTGATGGATGATAATCAACATTATAAACTGGTATGATGAATCATAGAAAACTATAAAACCAAAATTGAGAAGGGTCAAGTAGTGAATAATTGAGAATGTCTGCCAAGGTATGAGTTATTTTGTCTGGGCTGGCTCTTTATCTTTTTTATTTTGCTTGTGGTTTGAAGTATTTAGGTTTCTTATTTGATAATAGGGTAAGAGTAAATGTTTCAGATGGTCAGGTGAGAGGTATAACCAGGTAATGTTGAGTAGTATTGTCCAACACTGTGTCATGAGAAGGATGACCAAGATGGGTTCAATAGTTGAAGGTAATTATCACATGTATTAGATTGTCAGATTTGCTTGACAGAGGATTTAAGAGTTGGAACCATTCCCTAGATTGTATTCCTAGAATTTGTGATATTCTTGGTTGTTGATTCAAGGTAAAGTGATCGTTGAGGGTAGTTGTGGATTTTCTTAAGCTTTGTTGGGTGATTTGTGCAATCTTGAGGTAGGATTTTGGGAAAGGGTGGACTCTAAATCAGTTTTAGCTTTGTAATTTTTATGTTGTATATGAAGCTTTCACTGGAAGAATGTAAGCACATCCACCTTATGCGACTTTTTTTTTTTATGAATGGGAATCCTACAATATTGGTTTACTTCTGTTGTCTATCTTTTATATCCTTTTATTTTTCTTTATTTCGATCATGCTGAGTGCTTGATGGTATATAGAATTGCATTCTGAATCCCTTTATTTACTTCCATGTGGATTGGAGGGCTGACCTTTTGTTACTAGTTGCTAATTCCTTCTTTTTACTTGAAACGAGTTTTTTCCTTTTTGTTTGAAATGGATGTTGCACAGTATTGCAGTTGGGTGGTATTCAAGTCGTACATGTTTTGTATCAAATGAAGGTGGTGCATGGAGTTGGTGACTTGGTGGTGAAATATTTATGTTCCTTTTGGATAACAAACGTAGGTGATGTTCTCATAAAATTTATGACTACCAGGTGAAACCTGACATTTAAATTACAGAAGTTGCAACAAGTAATCATTTTTTACAACTCCCAAGTTCTATGTGCGGTCGCATAAGCCATATGAAGAATGTCGCGTTGAGAGTTGATGCTCTTTGATTACCATTTTTCAGATTTCAGCTGTAGTAGTGGCTATAATGCGGTCGTGCACGACATTCCGCTACATCGACTTCCACACTAGGAGGATGCAGGAGATGAATGAGGCCTGATTTAGAAGTTGGGTGTCACTGAAATATTAGATCTGCGAGGAGAGGTTCCATTTTTCAGCTGACTGTGATCTAGAAACACTACTACTACACTGATGTCGTCGTGAAAATGTCGTCTCACTCCTCGCTCTATCTTTTTCAAGTCTGCAAACCTCACTTCCCTCTTTTTTGCTGCTTCTTGTAGTGCAACTTCTATAAGTTTCCTGGCAATTCCCTGCAGAACAAGTGTGAAATGACTCGTTAGTATTAACATCTCCTTTGAATTTCTAGTTATGTACCATGCCGGTTTTTGTCATTTTGATTCTTACCCTGCGTGGGTTATTGCCAACAATGTCGACAGCCTCCTGGTTGCTAAGATGCTCCCACAGACCATCAGAAGCAAATATGAGAAACTGATCTTGTGGTCGGAGTTTGAGTACTGATATCGATGGATCCGGACTCAGGATTGGTTTGAGGAATTCAGGATCTGGTAACCTAAACTTGGGTAGCAAAGGTTCCCTGTTGAACTCTGGCTTCTTTAGATATGCATCACCAATGGATCTTGAAACCTGCAGAGGACATCTGATGTTTTAGTTCACAAGAAACACTTGTGTTGCAACTCCTACTTTGTTATCCTGGCTAGAAGTTTTCTAACTTGTTCAAAGAAGTTCCTATCTGCCACATATGAAGATTTTATGAATGAGTTGAAGTAGCAGTTCCAATAGAATTTTTCATGAACTGAAAAGCTTGAGATACCAAAGGGGCCTGTTTGCATCGACATCTACAAGTGTTCTCAAAGACATTTTAAAGTGATTTTGAGTTTGATTGATTAGATGCTAGAGATCATATGAAAACATGCAGCCATCATCAATGATTAGAGATGCAGACCATGGCACCATGCCAGTACCTGTATGAGGCCCTTGACGCGCCAAACTTTGTGTCTTAACACCACAATCTGTGGATCATGGGGATGAGTAGTCTTGAGTTCCTGTCTCACTGATTCTATACTTGCATTGTGCTCTGTAGACAACTGAACAGCTATGACTTCCCTGGTGGCCCTTTCTAGTTTCCCTAGAACCAGCCTCGAGTCCCCTACATTCGCTGTGTATAAAAGTCCATTACACACTACTCCGACCAAACAACATGTTCCTGCAGATGCAATCTGCGGCTTAGTTAGCCACTGCTTCTTCACAACAGAGAGGAAGTTCTCTTCCGTCGCCAAAAACGCCTTCCGGATAACATGTTCCGATACGCTTCGATGCTCTGATGCAAATCCTGTCAACACAGAAAAATGATCAATGAACATAGTTTATAGAGATTGCAAATTCATCTAGAGTTCTAGACCATTTGAGCATATATGATATGCTAAACTGTATGCAAATGCTTTATGACTATTACAATCAAAGCATTAAACTAAAGAAACAGTTTGATGGAAGAAAAACCATACTCTGCAGATTGCTGAAAAGATTGTCGTTTACAAATCTTGAAGCCTCGGGGCCTCCATGTCCATCGTAAATTCCAACGAAGGTCCCCTGAGGACCGGACTTATTTGAACTCAGAAACCCAGACTCGAGCTGGCTTTGATCCTCCAAAGTACTATTGGCTTGGATCACAGCCATTGAGAATTGCCCCCAAGCATGGTTGCCCAAGTCCTTGTACCACATCAACCCTTCAACACGTCCACTGGCTTCGCCAACCCGTCGAGCACCATCTTCTTCCAGAGATGGCCTCCAACAGGGTACAATCATTCTAAGCAAACCTTTCTGTATCATCCAAATGACCCGGCAATCAAAAAGCTCATCAAGTCAACATGAATGGGATTAGGACTAGTGCTCAAACCCAGCTCCAGTTTCTTCTGTATTAAACCCACAACTCCATATTCAAGTTTATAGAACAGTCCAGACACCATTAATATGAACAAAAACTCAGAGAGGAACCAAAAGGGTATGGGCTGAAGTCAAGTCACAAAAATGTGTGTATTGATAGGGACCAAAAAACAAGATTTTAAATTGGAGTTCAGAGAATATGGAGGCCTGCTGGTTCTGTGTATCTTGAAATGGGGTTAAATACGTTTGGCTCTTCCATGCTTTGCCATCTCATATAGAAGCAAAGTTAGCTGTAAAAGAACATAGAGACTTAGAAAATGGCAGAGCTTGGTCTGTGATCAGAGTGATCCAGGGAAACACTGAATAAGAAAAGGGTTTGGAGTTTTTGGGGGGCACAAGATCTTCAGAAATTATGTCAGATGAGATCTAGGATAGGAAAAAATATGAAGCTCTGAGCTACAAACTCTGACATTGTTTGTTCTTCTTCTCTCATCTGCTTTCTTTTGGTTTTTGTGGGAGAGAAGATGGTAGTTTTGTTAGAGCTCAACATATTTTCAATGGTTGATATTTTGAGCCTGCATGGCCTTTATTAGCCAAAACCCACCAGTTTAGGCACCGTTTTCTCATCTTAATCTTATTCTTGTTATTATTTTCAGCAACGCGGTAACTCTTTTTTGAGCAACGCGGTAAAAATTTGACGGTTTCACTTTCTCATTTAGTATGAAGTTGGTCTTCAAGTAAAACACTTTTAAACGCGTGAAAGAATAGGTCGTATTTTGACTTCCAGTTAATTTCAGGTTTAGTGGAAGTACCTAACTCCGATGTGTATCTTCCACCCCAGCCATAGTGGATCTTGCATCACTCCCATCAATCACCTAGTTGAGGAGCTGAAATGAAGCAGAAGAACATGTGTTATTTTACAACAAAGCCTGCAAATTATGGTTATTACAAGATCAAGAGGTATACGTATATCGTGATGATCGAGCTGTGACATGCTAGTTATTTGAATTAACTGACATTGTAGACATCACAAGTTTCAAAACATTACGAGATGGATGAGGGGGATATATACACTGTTTTTATGAATTATGATAGATGAACAATCTGATGTTCATGATCATGAAAATGTACTGCACACTGGACTCATGATTTGATCTTTCAAGTAAATAAAAATATGTTCTAGATGACTTTTCAATGATAATTTCATAAGATGACTTATAATATGGTTAACGTTTCAATCGATTGTGATATTGAAGAAAACTAAAAGTTCACATATTATACATTTTCAGAAAATAGAGTTCTTATGTATGTAAAGGCCGTAGAAATATTTGATCTAATTAAATTGTGTTATATCAAAGCAAGAGTAATTATGATTCCAAAATCATTGATCCCTCTTCATCACACCGTATTAGATTTTATGGACAAGATAATGATCTTGCCACACTAACTTACATACTTCACCCCAAGTTTCTAGATGATAAGTGTTCGGATCCTCGTAGGACGAATGAACACCAAACTTTGTGGTCCTCAACCCATGCTCCATAGCTATTAGCTAGGTTGGCACATCAACAATAAACACTTAGTTTTGTGATGTGGGTTGCACAAGTGTTCAAGGTTGGTATCGTACTCAAACCTGAGCTGAAAAAATATAGTAGGTGTTCCCATGTTCCAATTTTTCTTATACAATTAGCATAAATATTAGACGAGAAAAAAAGTTATAAACTCGATAGCAACAATTTCAATAAGAACATTGCCAAACTACTCAATTATTATAATCTACTCCTCATTATAAACCATACCAGTCCTGTTTGACATGTATTGCTGATTGCATTTGGAAAGGAGAGTTTATCTCTGAGTATTTGTGTTACCCTTCACCTCATTTACAAGGTGTCTCAATTTGCATGTAAAGACATATAACCAATATTTACCAAAAAGATTAGATCAAAATTTTATTGCAGCTGGTTCCATTTTCTTGTCATCACGAGAAAGAGGACCGCTGCTCGTGTGTGTGATGCTCACGAGAAAGAGCTACAGTTTTACCACCAATAATGGTACGTAGAGCTAGAAATGCAAGCTTCACCGACTTTTTTAATGGCAGTGTCTCTGCTAATTCACTTCTTGCTTCAAAGAGTCTGATAATGGTGGTTCAACTATATATGGCAAGCATTAGCCCAAAGTTTTATCAGCAGTGACTAGTCACAGCAGTGTGTGCTTTACTTTGTGTGACTCTTCAACACTCCAGTTAGAGCAAAACTCATGGCCATTGATAAGGACTTTCCATGGACTTCTTCCACATGCTGTGAAATTCTTACTGTTAACAAAGAAGTTTGAGATAGAAATAATCGACTTGACGTACTAATCGATTCATGAGCAAGAACTTTTGTGGGCATTGCTTGCCCAGTTTTGTGTATAAGAGGTACATTTCTTTCTTACAAGTGGTGTTAGAGGTGGAGCGCATTGAACTCAACATGACATTTCAAGGGGTGACAAACTGAGCTAAACATAATCATTCACATTAGGTAGCAATTGTGAAATGCGCATGACTTTACTAGGCGTAAGCCTTGAGTGAATTTGTCCAACTTGATTCGCGGTGAATCTATGAATTTTTCTTTGTGGAGGAAGATGATGAAGTTTTTCAAATATTTTAATGTGACTGAGAACATTAAGAAAGAAGATAAAAGCGATGCATACCATCCATTCACTCAAAGTTCATTGTTGCGTCTTTTCTTCTCTAAATTTAGTTTTTGACATTTCAACAAACATTTTGCTCTACATAAACAAGGTCCTGGAAGGAGATTTGTCTTTGCTCACCTCTTTAATCCGGCACTAGTTCTAACTATGTTAAACTTGAAGCATCTAATTGATGATGAACAAAGAGGGAAAATATTATGATTTTGAAGTTTTGATGAAGATTCATACATGCTTAAAATGCTCCATGTGGGAGTGTTATATACTCATGTAGAAGATTTTTTTTTTTTTTTTCCCGATACAAATTGACAAGTTCATATTTTACATTTCCTTTGTGCACCTCTATACATCTTTTAGTGTGAACAACCATCTTTGATTAACAAATTCCAATTGTTTAATTCAGTATTAAGTAGCTCTGAAATTCCAGTTATCATAGTCTTGAGAGAATACTAGACAATATTGCATTTCATGTGTGCACTAGAGCATGTGATGGTCCTTCATGTAAATCCAAATTAAGCACAGACTCAACTGCAAGCCACACCAGAAGGATTCAGTTCTAGTGTTTATCATCCTTGTTTCTTTATATAAGCAAATCTGAACACTAATTAATTAAACCTTATTGCATAGCTTCAAAATGGTACAACTCCAAGGTTTCTGAGGTCAATAAATTAACCTCTAAAGTTAAGAGCCTTAATTAACACAATATATAGCAATTGTAGAACCAATTCTGTCAAGGACCAGATCAGACCAACTTTTTTGGCCAAAAAGAATAAGTAAAGAGCTCCAGCCATAGCCAAATCACAACAATAAAATCTGAGGGTCACAAGGATCAAGCCATAAAATCCACCCACCTCCTAAGAATTCAATTACACTGAAAGCAAGCTACACAGGCAGAGAAAAAAACCAAACAAAGAATATGGCCAAAACTTGGGACCCAAACAAAAGCATCATCTGGGAAACTAACCCCACAGTTCACATGCTCTCTGTGACTGAATTGTGTACTTCCCAGTCAATTTTATTACACACCACAAATATTAATCCATCCAAACACTATGCTCATTCTTATACAGTGTATCATATTCTATAACTAGATCATCTAAAAAAAATTAAATTTGATTATAATCACATTATTATGTACTGCTATATGGATGTTTGAGTTTGATCAGTTGGGCCAGTTACTCTAGTCATGTGCCTTTTCTCCATTGAGCTTTGAAGATTTTCTCTGATATTCCTTAGAACATCAAGAACTTCTCTAACACTTGCACTAACTGGCTTCAGGTTAGTTGTACTGGTGTGAGAGGTAGCAGCATGCATACTCACAGGAACTAATGCAAGTTTGTTATCAACATAATCCAAGTCTCTATTCTCATTCTCAATCTTTTCCACTGAAGACTTTAGATTTGAGTAACTGAAAAATTACAAAATTTGTTAATATATGCCTTGAACCATCCAATCTGTGCTGACGGGTTATACTAGGTTATGGTTACCTATTCGGGTTATACTAGGTTATGGTTACCTATTAGGACTAGTATATCGGATTTAGGGCTGTATATATACAACCTATTGTGTGTTGTGTACATGTCATTCTGTATTGTTGCTCAACATAATAAAACTGTTCTCCTTCTGTCCGTGGACGTAGCTAACACGTTGTTAGTGAACCACGTAAATCTGTGTTCTTTCTTGCACTCGTTATAACAAATTGGTACCAGAGCAAGGTTTATCTGGCCTGGTTGTGATTTCCGCCAAGAAAGATGTCTGGTTTGAATGTGAAGATTGATAAATTCACAGGGAGGAACAGTTTCAGTTTATGGCAGATCAAGATGCGAGCCTTGTTAAAACAACAAGGGATGTGGGCGCCGCTGGTTAAGAAGTCAGGGGATCAAGAAATCGCTGAGATGGCCAGTCTGGAGGAGAAGGCACACTCGACAATTATGTTGTGCCTTGCAGATGATATAATCACCGAGGTCGCAGAGGAGGAAACTGCGGCTGGTCTGTGGTTGAAGCTTGAGAGTCTATACATGACGAAGTCTTTAACCAACAAGTTGCTTCTAAAGCGACGTCTGTTCGGTCTGCGTATGGAAGAAGGTACATCTCTAAGAGATCACTTAGATCAGTTAAACACTGTTCTATTAGAGTTGCGTAATATCGATGTTAAAATTGATGATGAGGATGCTGCTCTAATCCTGTTGGTATCTCTACCTTCGTCGTATGAGAATTTTGTGGATTCTTTTATTGGTGGGAGAGATACTCTGACTCTGGAGGATGTTAGATCATCTTTACATACTAGAGATATGCGCCATAAGGTGACCGGTACTAGTTCAGACAGTCAGGCTGCAGGGTTGGTAGCCAGTGGAAGTTTGGGACAAAAAGGCTCGGGGAAGAAGAAATACAAGAATCCAGTTTCAAAGGGTTCCAAATCCAATGATGTCTGTAACTACTGTAAAGAGAAGGGACATTGGAAAAACGAATGTCCAAAGAAGAAGAAGCAGTCTGAGAAAGCATCAGGTACTGCTGTTGTAGCAGAAGTTGACACCACTTCGGAAGAAGATCTGGCCTTGGTTGCAGATGCACACATACATCACAGGGATGTGTGGATTTTGGATACCGGGGCGTCTTATCATATATGTCCACGCAGAGAGTGGTTTTCAACCTATGAGCAGATAGATGGAGGCAATATTTCTATGGCAAACAGTTCTGCAAGTAAGGTGGTTGGAATTGGCTCAATAAAAATACGGACACATGATGGTAAATTCTGTACATTGAATGATGTTAGGCATGCTCCACACATGACGAAAAACCTGATTTCTTTGGGTCTTCTAGATAGCAAAGGTTTCAAGTACAAAGGCTCATGTGGAATTTTAAATGTCTACAAAGGTGTCAATGTGGTTCTGAAAGGTGTCAAGCGAGGTACTTTATATATTCTGCAAGGTTCAACGCTGTCAGGCTCGGCTGCTGTTGCATCATCAGAGGTTCACAAGGATGATATGACCAAGCTATGGCACATGAGGCTTGGTCATATAAGTGAAAGAGGGATGCAAATTCTGTCAAAGAATGATCTTCTTGGTGGTCACAAGGTCAAGGATTTTAGTTTCTGTGAAAATTGTAGTGTTGAGAAACAGGTGGAGCAACAAGTCACTGAAGATGTGAGTGAACCACAACAAGAAGATCAATACCTACATTCAGAATCAGAACAAATGGCTGCTAATCAGCATAGTTTGACTCATGAGCGATCTAGGAGATCAAACTTTGGGAAACCACCTACAAGGTATGGTTTTGAGGACATGGTGGCTTATGCACTACAGGTTGCTGAAGAGGTGGATCCTCATGAGCCGTCCACCTACAAGGAAGCAGTTACAAGTACAGAGTCAGCTCAATGGCTTGCTGCAATGGGAGATGAAATGGAATCACTTCAGAAAAATCAGACTTGGGAATTGACCAAACGACCTGATCAGGGGAGAAAGGTTATTACTTGCAAATGGGTTTTCAAGAAGAAAGAAGGGTTGTCACCTGCTGAGGGCATCAAGTATAAAGCTCGAGTAGTTGCAAGAGGGTTCCATCAGAAAGAGGGAGTTGACTACAATGAGATTTTCTCACCTGTGGTCAGACATACTTCTATCAGGGTGCTACTAGCCATAGTTGCACATCATAATCTGGAGCTTGAGCAACTAGATGTGAAGACAGCGTTCTTACATGGAGAATTGGAAGAAGAGATTTACATGACTCAGCCAGATGGTTTTCAAGTCCCTGGAAAGGAAGACTATGTTTGCAAGTTGAAGAAGTCCTTGTATGGACTAAAGCAGTCTCCTAGACAGTGGTACAAGAGGTTTGATAGCTATATGATAGAAATCGGCTACATCAGGAGTCCGTATGATTGTTGTGTCTACTACAACAAGTTAACAAATGATTCCCTCATTTATCTGGTCCTGTATGTAGATGATATGCTGATAGCTGCAAAAGACAAGTCTGATATTCAGAAGTTGAAGGGTCTTCTCAGTGCAGAGTTTGAGATGAAGGATTTGGGAGCAGCCCGGAAAATTTTGGGAATGGAGATTTACAGGGATAGAAGTCAGAAGAAGCTTTTCTTATCTCAGAAAGGCTACATCCAGAAAATATTATCCAGGTTTGGTATGTCTACATCTAGATCTTTAGATACTCCAAGTGCTGCAAATATTCATCTGTCTACTGCGTTTGCACCTAAATCTGCTGAGGAGAAGGAATACATGTCTCGAGTCCCTTATGCTAGTGCAGTAGGAAGCTTGATGTATGCTATGGTTTGCACTAGGCCTGATCTTGCACATGCTGTTAGTGTTGTCAGCAGATTTATGGGTGATCCCGGAAAGGAGCATTGGCAGGCTGTGAAGAGAATTTTTCGGTATCTCAAAGGTACGTCTGATGTTGGTCTCATTTATGGAGGTGATACAAACTGTTTGGTAACAGGCTATTCAGATAGCGATTATGCTGGAGATGTTGACACTAGGAGATCTATGACTGGTTATGTCTTTACTCTTGGTGGCTCTGTTGTTAGCTGGAAAGCTACTTTGCAGCCTACAGTGACTTTGTCTACTACTGAAGCAGAGTACATGGCTCTGACAGCCGCTGCAAAGGAAGGCATATGGTTGAGGGGACTGGTCAGTAGTCTTGGTTTGCATCATGATCAGGCTATAGTATATTGCGACAGTTTGAGTGCAATATGTTTAGCTAAGGATCAAGTTCATCATGAGAGGACTAAGCACATTGATGTCAGGTATCATTTTCTGAGAGATGAGAGCAGAATTAAGGTGAAGAAGGTGGGCACTGCTGACAATCCCGCTGATATGTTCACCAAGTCGGTTCCACACAGCAAGTTCCAACATTGTTTGGACTTGCTAAATGTTACAAGCTGTTAGTTGCCCTTTGGGGGCGACATCTGAGGCAGAAGGAGTTATCTGTACATCTGGCATCACTATGGTGCATCTGGTACATCTGTTATTTGTGAGAGGATTCAAGTCAAGGTGGAGATTTGTTAATATATGCCTTGAACCATCCAATCTGTGCTGACGGGTTATACTAGGTTATGGTTACCTATTCGGGTTATACTAGGTTATGGTTACCTATTAGGACTAGTATATCGGATTTAGGGCTGTATATATACAACCTATTGTGTGTTGTGTACATGTCATTCTGTATTGTTGCTCAACATAATAAAACTGTTCTCCTTCTGTCCGTGGACGTAGCTAACACGTTGTTAGTGAACCACGTAAATCTGTGTTCTTTCTTGCACTCGTTATAACAAAATTTTATGTTTATTAGCTATACTAAGCAAACCCATCATGGAAAATGAAGATCTTTTGAATACATGCATTACTCAAAATCCGATAATGCTAGAGGCACCAACTTTTGTCCCAACTTTTCAATCCCAATGGATGTGATTTGAGCTCACTCAGGAGTCAGGACCTTATTTATATATAATGAGTAACAAAATGGTATGTAACACTTCAATTAGTAACTAAGAGCTGGGTTAAAAGTTGGTGCAATGGTGCCCTGATTGGAATTACATACCTAATATGATCAACACTCTTTGAATCTTCAGATTTGTGAATTTGGTATTCTGGGGAAGGAAATTCTAAGCTAGAAGTTGAACTGGAGGCAGGACTAGTACATTGAGCAGTTGAATGTTCTTCAGTGAAAGGATCACTTTCATGGCTTTTCTCAGATATGGTGGACTTTGCTACTTGATTTTGACTTGAATTTCCTGAGAATTCTGAGTCTTTGACTGTGGGCTTGGGCTCATTGTCTTCTGGGTTATGTGAGCTTGAAGTACTTGTGGATTGCCTTCTGGATGTTGCACTATGTTCTGAGGAACATGACTGTTCTGATTCAACTGATACGGAAGAAGGTTTCAAAGATTCAAGCTTTCTCTTCAAGAATTTGAGCTTCTTTTCAGCTTTGTTCTTCAGTTTGATCTCTTCTTTCAGCCTGTTCTGTAGCTCTATCAACTGTCATCAGACCCCAACATTTTTAGAGCATTAAAATAACAATCAATTATATACTCTAGATTCAACTTAGCAAGTAGGATTGAGAAGAATAGCTTCAAACTGAAAGTTACCTTCTTGCCCATGAACTCTGCATCCTCTTTTGCCACTCTTGAAGCTTGTCTCTCTGCCAGTAGTCTTCCTCTTAGGCACTCCAATGTCTTCATACCCTCATCACCTTCCATTTTCCTATCACTGAAACAAAACTTATATCACATTATGAACAATCATCCGAGATATATGTGTATGAGACAATGAGTGAGTGAGTGAGAGAGAAAGAACCAACCTCAAATTCCCATCTTCCTTGCTACTAGCAATCATTGTCATTCTTCTTTGTCTTTCACTGCAGCAAATTCTTGATCTTAACCTTTTCAGATCATCTAAAGCTCACAAATGCAAAAATGGTGCATAGAAGTCTTGAGAGAAAATGGGAAATTTTCCTCTTTCTGGGTGGAGAATGTATACTTGTGCAAAGGTAAAGCTGCTACTGTCAAAAGTTTAGAAAACCAAGAACAGAGGTTGGACAATTTGCTAACCCACCAGGTGGGTGATGAACATTCATTGACAACAAAAACACTGCCTGTCTGTACTTAAAAGTAATGTTGGTAACTGTGATGAGCTTCTTTTTTTGAAAATTAATAAATGTGATCTAGTTTCTTTTTTCACTGAATTTTTTTTTAAGAGACAATCATTAACAAGAAGAGCCTATGTTAGTTTCTACACAATCATTTACTTAGTTTTCTTGGTATCAAGCACTTGACTACTTTAGATAAAGTTTTACCTAAACTATACCCCATTCTTGGTCTTTACTCTTACAATGGGAAATTCCAGTTTGAAATTCCAGATTTGAAAACTGTAAGATTAGTGTTTCACTTTTCAAGTAATTTGATTTGGAACAGTTTATCAAAAATTGACTCTGAGGACTCTTAACTCCTGTGAGGTGAGGACCATTTTGTTTCAGTGCATTTATTAATTTCCAATTTTTTCATGCAAACTTTTAAATTTAATATATAGGAGTGGGATTCAAAATTCGAAATTTGAAATTAAGGGGATCACATCAGAGAACTGAGAAGTATATAGTTTGATGCAGCAGCTACTTCTGGCTGTTACTGTCACGTGATGTTAATTGAATTGTCTTCCTCTACCTTCATTGTTCAGTTTTGTTCATATTATCTGTCATTGTATATAATTTTTCTGTTTCTGACTTAACAATGGCATGAGTGCTAAAAGAGTGTGTGCATGTGGTTTAGAAATAGGTGCTCAAGAATTGGAGCATAGTGGTTAAATATTAAACATTACACAGTTGCTGCATATGAATGTTTCATTGTGTTTGTTTCTCAATTCATTTTGCTCTCTGATCTATATGCCTCATTCTTGAGTATCACACAAGTTATTCAAAAATAATGAAAACATTGCTCCAAATGATGATTAACATATCTTATGCTACTGTCTATATATACTTGAAAGAAAAAGAAAAGGGAACTCTTTAATATTGATTTTCACCGTCGAATATACTATATCAGATAATTTTGAAGCAGATAATCAACAATGACATAATGAGGGCTTAATACTTTAGAAAAATCCATAGAACATCCTAATCTCATTTAATCTGATTTTTAGATAGGATATATTTTTAAGAAGTTAAAAGCAAAATGTTTTTTTTTTGGTTGGTGACTTTACAGATCTACAGTCCCAAAGTATTTTGCTTAATGTAAAAATTGTTGTATTATCAAGCAAAGAAGAACAAAGAAAGTTAATCACTGAATATTAATGCAGCATGTTACTAGTTTAATAATGCAGGAAGCATTCGATCATTTTGGTGCAAGATTAGATATAGCCAGCTTACTAGCTAATAAGGCAGCACCACCCTACAATTCAATCTGTGTGACCAGGCCGGTTGCCATTATATTTCATCTTTAGTTTTGAATGCTTTTGTGTGAAGAAACAAATTATTCTAGCTCCAAAAACCAGTAGATAAAGAACACTGGTACTGTTTTAACTAATGGTTTCAAGATTGGCTTGCTTTGCACTTCAGAGAAATGAGTAAGCGACTCTCATTTGATCATGAGCCATGAATTTTAATACTTACTACCAATCAAGCTCCATGTTCCTTTTGAATATGCAATATGAGCATGCCACAGCTTTAAGCACACTCATCATCATCATCTGGACCCCTTGTGGTATTGTGAGTAGGGTCTGGGTTTGGCACCAAGGTTGTCATGATTCTAAAATCCAATTGGAGAACTAAGAGGGTCAATAATCAAATATATGTTTAAAAACATTCTCCCAAGACAGAAATATTTTGTCCTTTTAGCTTGCTCTATAAGAGTGATAAGAACATGTTACAAAAGACTAATTAAGGCATCCAAATTAGAACATTATTTGAATGAATGTAATCCATAAAATCTATGATTGTTAGTTGAAGAAAAAAAATATTCTTCCATTAATATAAGTAACTTAATGTTTGTTCTACCATGATCTTCCTTCTGTTGTTTGGCTGAGATATGCGTGTTTTTCTTTATTGTTGTAGATCCCAAGTTGAACTTCTTTTTGCGGATGGAATGTACATAATGGAAATTGATGAGTTCTTAGACCTGATGGTTATTGGGTACTTTTTGGTCCTCCTATTAACTGGAGGAACAAATTTGTTGCATGGCAGCGACCTAAAGCTTTCTAGGCCTAAGACTAATCTATGTCAAGAGACAACTCCAACCAGCATCAGCGAGATTCGACTTGTGTACGAGAGTTCCCCACATAAGACCCGACTTCATAAGGTGTGGTTAGAGCAAGTCTGTCCATTGCTGAAAATCCAACACAGGTTAGAAGCTACATCAGCAATCTAACCTAGACCCAAAAACTCCAATCCACCCATAAAATGGGTTATCTCATTTTTTTAGCCCAAGTTAAATTGAGAGGGAGAGAACCAATCCAGGTGAGAGGAGAAAAGAAGCCCAGGTTAGATTGATCCATGTCAGCTCAACCCCACCCACGTGGGATGCGTCAGCCCAAACTCACTCGTATGTTGATCATCGTCGTTCCTTTTACTAAGGTTTTGCAAATCTAATGGTCCACAATTGGTGATCGTTGGGTCCTATATTTATTGGAAAAAAAAATTGTTGACCATTTGGGATTAATCATGGGAGGAAAAAAAGGTTATTTCCTAATAGTAACTAACAACTAAATATTTCAAAAAAAAAAAAAAAAAACTAACAATTAAATAATTTTTTTTTTTAATAAAATCTCCTACCAATTTTACATATCCCACTACAATTTTTTTTTTCCTAATCATTGCATGTCAATTAAATGTCATGAAATAAAAAATTTAGTTTCAATACATTATATTGCTTATTTAATTACTATTTATTTACAACTAAAATCATTATTCATACTTAAAAAGTTTTTTAAAATTCAATAAACAGTCACTGTCACGTATCAATAATCTCATTTTTCAAACGGGTGAAAACTGCTGCCCAGTCAGAGTGACCCAGGTCACTGTGTTCATTTTAACCTAACGGGTGAATTTGCTCTTACTAGATCTGAGTATCTAACTATGGTGATTAGCTTATATAGTAATTTCAAAACTCGCATTTAAGGCTCAACCATACCTTTATTTATTTTTTATTGTTTCAAGGTGTTAGTAAAACAGTACGTTTTTTGGAAGTTTAAACTAACAAGATCTAACAGTACTATAAGAGATGCATATATAGCAACACATAGTCAGGAAGAAAACCCCATTCTGCAAATATAA
This sequence comes from Fragaria iinumae, assembly GCA_009720345.1. NCBI lineage: Eukaryota > Viridiplantae > Streptophyta > Magnoliopsida > Rosales > Rosaceae > Fragaria > Fragaria iinumae. The sequence continues at coordinate 9,045,184 of CM019122.1, read as the reverse complement.
ACTTAATACAAAGAGAATAATTCTGTATTGCTGCTTAAATCTTCCAAAATACATATTGAATAATGGAATCTTACAAACTTAATACAAATTTTATATTGTAACATATAATTTCCTCCAATATCTCGGTTGTAACATTTTAATTTCTTCCAATCCTATCACTGGCACCTTGATTTACTAACCAGTTTAGTATTACAATTCAAAACATGTGAAAGTTTGCGAGTAATCGATCACACGAGCTCTGTGCAAGTGTGCATCATGTGAATTTAAGATTACTTGCAAATCAAGAAGGACTTTAGTTCTTGGTAGTCTGGTTGGCAGGCTTCTACTTGGATCTGGACTTTGGCCAATCTTTTGTGGCGTTCGTTCATGGTGCTCTGTTGAAATAACTGTCGTGCCTTGCTTTCTTTGACCTTTTTTTTTCCCTTATTATCTCTTGCTAAAAAACCTCTGCAAGGTGACATAAAGGTTCTTGGCTTCTTGCGTAGTCGGGTGTGCCTTTTTATATAGATTGGAACCCCGCGATTGTTAGAGTGGTCAGATACTATGCTGCAATACTATTATGAGTTTTCCAATGTTGTCTCTCACTCTCCACCCTCTTGACACTGTCGTATTTCTGCTTCCCACTGGTTGCTTTATTCTTCATCTCTCCATTGTTACCCGATGGAAAGTGAGAAAAAGAGAGAGGAAGGAGCTGGCCATCCTTTTCTCACAATATCCTTACGTCAGCTAAAATTTATATAACGCTCCAAGAAATGACTTTGGGTTCCAAATGAATTGCTTATCTCCCATTCAATTGAGCTACTATGTCTTACCCCTCATGTTAAAATTAATACTGATGGGGCTCTAACCAGTTGGAGATGCTGTCACCTTAAACGATCACGTTATGTTGATAGTTTGTATGAACTAGACGATCAGTTCTTATTGTTTACACCTAAATTAATATTTTACTGGACAGTAAATGTCTAAGTGAATATTAATTAAATTCATAGTCCACGTCACACCGGCGAGCCCAAAATAATTGGATTCACAAGTGATGGCCCGCCAGCGAGATCATTCGAGCTGGATAGCAGAGTTCACATGTGAAAAGGCCTTCACATATAATGACTGAAATTATCAGGCGAGCTGAGGAGTTTGCACATATCAAAACAGTGACATGAGTTGCATGCGAGCTGGATGCATGAGTAGATGTGATACGCGATGTGATATTTTGGTCCAAGACTCGCAATAAGTTTTGGATAGCATTTGGGTCAATACCTGTGGACCGTTTTAATGTAAAGCCCGTTCAAAGTCGCGAGCTTCGGAGGCGCACGGGGCGGTGTGTGACAAGGACTGTAGCACCTAGCGAGATAAGGATGTCCGTGGTTGAGTTAGCGTATGAGTCTACAGTTGGATAGCGCGAAAGCAGTAGCCCAGGCGGAGTCAATGACGCGGCTGGACACGTGCCATGTAGATGGTTGGTTCACGCGGGTGAAGCAGTGTCCTTGTGGTATTCTGTTTCAAAGTCTGAATTGGACTATGATTATCTTTCTTCTAGGAGGATGCGAGTCGCTATATAAAGGGGCTCGAAGGCTTACACAAGAGGACACAACTACTCAAACAACAATACAACAAAACCTTCAACCTAGTTGAACTTCCAGACGCTCCCCGGAGCTTTGCTTTCGCTTCCCTGTTAAAGCTCTCTCTCTATCTCCCTTCGAGCCTTTCGAAAACGAAACCTAAGCGCATCCTCGCCTTAGCTCAGAGCTTTGTCAGACTCTCCCCTGATCCCTATTATTGTTCTGCTCGCGACACTTTGAGTATCGAATCGCTTAGTGTTTATAATTCCTCGTCCGCGAGGTGGCACCTGAAGCCCTCTGTTTGATCAAGAAGTCAAGATCTTACGCATCTTCTTTCCCCGTCCGCGAGGTGGCACGCCCGCATCCCCTCTTTATTTACTTTGGTAGCTAGTTACCTCTTTATTCCTTACTGAGGATCGTGGCCAAAACATTGGCACGCCCAGTGGGACCGGTTTTCAGTAAGGAATAAAGAGGTAACAAGCTACCAAAGTAAATAAAGAGGGGATGCGGGCGTGCCACCTCGCGGACGAGGAAAGAAGATGCGCGATATCTTGACTTCTTGATCAAACGGAGGGCTTTAGTTGCCACCTCGCGGACGAGGAATTACAAGCACTAAGCGATTCGATACTCACGGTGTGTCGTGAGCAGAGCAATAATAGGGATCAGGGGAGAGTTCGACAGGGCTCTGAGCTAAGGCGAGGTCAAGCTTAGGATTCGTTTTCAAAAGACTCGAAGGGAGATTGTAAAGAGAGAGCTTCAACAGGGAAGCGAAAGCAAAGCTCCGGGGAGCGTCTGGAAGTTCAACTGGGTTGAAGGTTCTGTTGTATTGTTGTTTGAGTAGTTGTGTCCTCTTGTGTAAGCCTTCGAGCCCCTTTATATAGCGACTCGCATCCTCCCAAAAGAAAGATAATCATAGTCTAATTCAGACTTTGAAATAGAATACCACAAGGACACTGCTTCACCCGCGTGAACCAACCATATGCAGGACACATGTCCAGCCACGTCATTGACTCTGCCTGGGCTACTGCTTTCGCACTATCCAACTGTAGACTCATACGCGAACTCAACCACGGACATTCTTATCTCGCGAGGTGCTACAATCCTTGTCACACATCACCCCGCGCGCCTCCGAAGCTCGCAACTTTGAACGGGCTTTACATTAAAACGGTCCACAGGTATTGGCCCAAATGCTATCCAAAACTTATTGCGAGTCTTGGACCAAAATATCACCTCGCGTAGCATATCTACTCATGCATCCAGCTCGCATGCAACTCATGTCATTGTTTTGATATGTGCGAACTCCTCAGCTCGCCTGATAATTTCAGTCCTTATATGTGAAGGCCTTTTCGCATGCGAACTCTGTTATCCAGCTCGCATGCTCTCGCTGGCGGGCCATCACTTGTGAATCCAATTATTTTGGGCTCACCGGTGTGACGTGGACTATGAATTTAATTAATATTCACTTATACATTTACTGTCCAGTAAAATATTAATTTGGGTGTAAACATTACCCCCCAGCCTCGAAGTCATGAATGTCAAGAATGACTCAAGAGGTTTATGTTCATGTAGCGGTATGGCTCGGGTCATACATAAAATGAGTGTGAGTAAACAAACCTGTGAATAAACCTTGAAACCCAAGCACCTAGCAGAGCATTATAGCGAAGCTGCTGTACGATTCGCCTAGTACCATATTAAACTGATAATCATGAACTTAACATAACTAGGCACCTTGGACTTGAACTTAACGTGCATTCCGCTTGCACTTCACCTGCTCTACTCAGAAGACATGGTACATTACACATACCTCGAGCGGATGTAGCTTGAGGGGTGTATGAATGGATTCAAAAATTTTCCTTCGCTTGAGCTCTTGGCGACGGCAAACCATCTTCGTGATAATCATGGAGTGACATTGACCATGTACTTCGCTGCCCCCCAGTGCGAACCAATGAGATTTAAATGAAATTTTTAGAGACCACAGGGATTGGCCTAAATAATGACCAAGACACCTCAAGAAGCGTCTAAAGTCTGAAACGAAGAATCTCTTTATTTAGGGCTTCTAGAATAGACCCCAATCTTGTACTTGTCTTTTGGTTAGACTTTGTACGTTTTTCAAGAAATGAAGAGCTAATCAGATTCTTCTCTCTCGGGTTGCCCCCTAGTGTTAGGCGGCGGAGCGCTAGCGCGATGGCGCGTAGCACTATTAACAGTGGTCGCGGGATCATGAGGAGGTGGAAGATCGTCGCCCTTCCAAACACCAGCGATATGACGCTTCAAGAAACGACCATTAATAGGATTGCGGTGGATGGTGCCGTCAAGGTCGCACAAGTGGTATGCCCCCTTGCGTAAGATGCGATGAATGATAAAGGGTCCTTCCCATCGAGCGGACCACTTGCCCCGACCCTCGGTTTTCTCCCCAAGGGGGAGCACAGCGCACCATACTGTTTGGCCCTCTGCATAACTCCGTATGCGGGTAACTCTATCATAGGACCGCGCAACGCGCTGTTTCTCGAGGATGAGATTGTTGAAAGCAGTGATACGGTGTTCATCAAGGTCTTCGAGCTCCTGCCACATTGTCTGAACGTAATCGTCGACGCGAAGCGAGGCGACGTGAATCTTAAGGGGTAGGACGGCGTCATGACCAAACATGAGAGCATATGGGGTGGTATCTGTCGGACCGCGCTTGGAGGTGCGGTAGGCCCACAAAGTATGGTAAAGCTCTAAATGCCAGACGCGGGGGTTTAATTCTAGCATCTTCCGCAAGATACTGAGGATAACCTTATTGCTCGCCTCCGCCTGACCATTGGACTGTGCATAATAGGGGGACGAATGCAGGAGCTTGATACCATAACCGGTGAGGAACGTGACAACAGAATTGGCCATGAAAGCTGCCCCCCGGTCCGTCACGATGCACTCCGGAAGACCAAAGCGGGAGATAATGTTGCAGAAGATAAAGTTGCGGACCGAGGTCGCCGAGGCGATTTTGAGTGGTTCGGCTTCAACCCACTTGGTAAAGAAATCGGTGGCCACGATAATGAACTTGTGGTGTTCGGAGGAATGGGGGTGAATAATGCTGACGAAGTCTATCGCCCATCCTCGACCTGGCCATGGTTTAATAATCGGCTGCAACGGAATGTTGGGGATGTGTTGCACTGGTCCGTGAGCCTGGCAATCCTGACAACCTTTGGCGAAAGCGATACAGTCCCTGAGAATGGTAGGTCAGTAATAGCTGTGGCGACGGATTAACCACCGCATTTTGGGCCCTGCCTGGTGCGAACCACAAACCCCGCAATGAACCTCGCGCATAAGCCGCTTAGCCTCGTTGCCATACATGCAGCGAAAGTCATTATCGTCTTCGCCTCACCTGCGAAGCTCACCATTGCGGAGCGCGGGTTCTTGAGGGCAAGAAACCTCATTTGCCGCGAATGAGTGGCGTCATGAGGGTTCTTGAGGTAGGCGATGAATGGTAGCCGCCAATCCTCGTCGATAGGGACTAAGGCAGCGACGTCAAGAGAGTCTGCCTTATATTGCCCCCTAGCAATAAAAGAAGGAAGAGTGCGTCGTTCGACCTTGAGTAGTCGTTCACGCACTCCGTCTCACAAGCTAAGGCCGGAGGCAATCTGGGCGAGCTCATTCGCCGCAAAGTTGAACTCATGCGGAATGTGCTCGATGTGAACGTCATCGAACCGGTCCAATATGTCAAACGCTTTGCGCAAGTAGGGCTCGATGGACGAACTCAAGCATTTAAACTTCGCCACCAACTGGTTGACGACCAATAAGGAATCGCCGAAGACTTAAACCTCGCGGACCCCTAAGTTCAGCAAAATTTCCAGTCCGATGATGAGCGCCTCGTATTCCGCCTGATTATTTGTACATTTAAAATCCAGCTGGAAGGAATAAGAAAACCGGTCTCCTGCAGGGTTCTCGATGGCGATCCCGGCACCTGCAGCGAGTTCAGTACGTGATCCATCAAAGTAAAGAGTCTATGGGGTGAGTGAAACAGCGGCGAACTCCAACTCGCGGAACGCTGTTAGTTCGGTTGGTGGGTGATGAGCGAGAAAGTCCGCTATGGCTTATCCTTTTACTGCTTTTTGCGGAACATATTGTAGGGAGAACCCAGACAAGGCGACTTCCTAAGATTTCTGGTCCACCAAAGGGGTATCGAGATCCCCAAAGACAAGGCGCATGCAGTAATAACCACCTCGCCTCCTACAACTAAGAAGGAGCTCTAACAATTGATCGGGAGAATCGACGTCCTCCGTCGTTTCATTTCAAACGCGGCAGGGAAGGTTCAGCCCTTTTCACCCTTCCTCAAGCTCCAGGGGGCAACCGAGTTCGTATGGGAGCCACAACACCAAGAAGCCTTCGATCGTATCAAGGACTACCTTACAAACCCTCATGTTTTGGTTCCACCTCGCCCAGGCGTTCCGCTTAACCTTTACATCGCCGCTGCCGATCTGTCCATTAGCGGACTCTTGGCACAAGACGATGAGAACGGGTGGAACACGTCATTTATTACCTTAGCAGGGTGTTAACCGATTGCGAAACGCGCTACTCTCTAATAGAGAAGTTGTGTCTCGCCCTATTCTTTGCAGGTTACAAGCTCCGCCACTACATGTTAGCCTTTACCACGGTGGTGATCGCACAGTCCGATCTCCTCAAATACATGCTTTCCCGCCCTATACTATGGGGACTCATAGGCAAATGGATATTGGTTTTGTCTGGGTTCTCCCTACAATATGTTCCACAAAAAGCAGTAAAAGGATAGGCCATAGCGGACTTTCTCGCTCATCACCCACCAACCGAACTAACAGCGTTCCGCGAGTTAGAGTTCGCCGCTGTTTCACTCACCCCATAGACTCTTTACTTTGATGGATCGCGTACTGAACTCGCTGCAGGTGCCGGGATCACCATCGAGAACCCTGCAGGAGACCGGTTTTCTTATTCCTTCCAGCTGGATTTTAAATGTACAAATAATCAGGCGGAATACGAGGCGCTCATCATCGGACTGGAAATTTTGCTGGACTTAGGGGTCCGCGAGGTTCAAGTCTTCGGCGATTCCTTATTGGTCGGGGCAAGTGGTCCGCTCGATGGGATGGACCCTTTATCATTCATCGCATCTTACGCAAGGGGGCATACCACTTGCGCGACCTTGACGGCACCATCCACCGCAATCTTATTAATGGTCGTTTCTTGAAGCGTCATATCGCTGGTGTTTGGGAGCGCGACGATCTTCCACCTCCTCATGATCCCCGCGACCACTGTTAATAGTGCTAAGCGCCATCGCCCTAGCGCTCCGCCGCCTAACACTAGGGGGCAACCCGAGAGAGAAGAATCTGATTAGCTCTTCATTTCTTGAAAAACGTACAAAGTCTAACCAAAAGACAAGTACAAGATTGTGGCCTATTCCAGAGGCCCTAAATAAAGAGATTCTTCGTTTCAGACTTTAGACGCTTCTTGAGGTGTCTTGGTCATTATTTAGGCCAATCCCTGTGGTCTCTAAAAATTTCATTTAAATCTCATTGGTTCGCACTGGGGGGCAGCGAAGTACATGGTCAATGTCACTCCATGATTATCACGAAGATGGTTTGCCGTCGCCAAGAGCTCAAGCGAAGGGAAATTTTTGAATCCATTCATACACCCCTCAAGCTACATCCGCTCGAGGTATGTGTAATGTACCATGTCTTCTGAGTAGAGCAGGCGAAGTGCAAGCGGAATGCACGTTAAGTTCAAGTCCAAGGTGCCTAGTTATGTTAAGTTCATGATTATCAGTTTAATATGGTACTAGGCGAATCGTACAGCAGCTTCCCTATAATGCTCTGCTAGGTGCTTGGGTTTCAAGGTTTATTCACAGGTTTGTTTACTCACACTCATTTTATGTATGACCCGAGCCATACCGCTACATGAACATAAACCTCTTCAGTCATTCTTGACATTCATGACTTCGAGGCTGGGGGGCAATGTTTACACCCAAATTAATATTTTACTGGACAGTAAATGTATAAGTGAATATTAATTAAATTCATAGTCCACGTCACACCGGTGAGCCCAAAATAATTGGATTCACAAGTGATGGCCCGCCAGCGAGGGCATGCGAGCTGGATAACAGAGTTCGCATGCGAAAAGGCCTTCACATATAAGGACTGAAATTATCAGGCGAGCTGAGGAGTTCGCACATATCAAAACAATGACATGAGTTGCATGCGAGCTGGATGCATGAGTAGATGTGCTACGCGAGGTGATATTTTGGTCAAAGACTCGCAATAAGTTTTGGATAGCATTTGGGCCAATACCTGTGGACCGTTTTAATGTAAAGCCCGTTCAAAGTCGCGAGCTTCGGAGGCGCACGGGGCGGTGTGTGACAAGGACTGTAGCACCTCGCGAGATAAGGATGTCCGTGGTTGAGTTCGCGTATGAGTCTACAGTTGGATAGCGCAAAAGCAATAGCCCAAGCGGAGTCAATGACGCTGCTGGACACGTGTCCTGCATATGGTTAGTTCACACGGGTGAAGCAGTGTCCTTGTGGTATTCTGTTTCAAAGTCTGAATTGGACTATGATTATCTTTCTTTTGGGAGGATGCGAGTCGCTATATAAAGGGGCCCGAAGGCTTACACAAGAGGACACAACTACTCAAACAACAATACAACAAAACCTTCAACCCAGTTGAACTTCCAGACGCTCCCCGGAGCTTTGCTTTCGCTTCCCTGTTGAAGCTCTCTCTCTCTACAATCTCCCTTCGAGCCTTTCAAAAACGAATCCTAAGCGCGTCCTCGCCTTAGCTTAGAGTCATGTCGGACTCTCCCGGATCCTTATTATTGCTCTGCTCGCGACACACCGTGAGTATCGAATCGCTTAGTGCTTGTAATTCCTCGTCCGCGATGTGGCACCTGAAGCCCTACGTTTGATCAAGAAGTCAAGATCTCACGCATCTTTTTTCCTCGTCCACGTGGTGGCACACCCGCATCCCCTCTTTATTTACTTTGGTAGCTAGTTACCTCTTTATTCCTTACTGAGGATCGTGACCAAAACACTTATATCTGCCGAATCTTAACTAAATTTAAGATAATGCTATATCAAATTAATTGAACCAACCTACACTTTAGTTCCATGGTCATGTTTGTATTTGCATCAAAAAAGAGATTCAGAAATTGAGTGATCGATCAATGATCCATAACAGCACATTTCAGCATAAAATCAGCATGCACAACCATGCCTCTATGTCTCTACACTCCCTTCATATTAAATCATGTCAACTCTCCCTTAGAGCTTGATCTTGCAATTGTACATCCAAAAGACCCTACAAAATCAAAGAAATGACACAATCAATCATCCATCAAACAGTTTTATGAAAGCCAACGAGTCGACGATCAGTCAGGATGAATGGTCTTTCCTTCTGCTTTTTGAAAACAATACAAGCAAAGGAGAGTCCAAAGTTCTTAAATATAAAGTTAGCACTCGTTTGATAGGACAAAATATGACCTCCCTCTAAGAATTTAAGATTTTCAACATGTTTAGACACATGACAAGAATACAGTGGGGGTGTTAAGGCACGAAAACACATATCCCTGTAATGACTGGAACAAAAATTATAGGCTGAAGGGGAACTCGTAAGAAACATTTCTCAAACACTAGCTGACCAGAGAAAACGACTGTCCAACAAAGCCATAACATGTTGGGTTACTTGGAAAAAATGAAGATTGTCCAACCTGACTTTGCATTAGCAGTAACTCTTTACACATAATGAGAAGTTTAACACAAGTTGAGATAAAAGTATCAAGCCAAATTACACAGTAAACATATAACTTGCAAATAAATCTACCACACACCCACCCACCCATAATGTTTTCTTCTCTTACAGCATATCCGACTCAAGTAGCAAACAAGGCAGTGAACCAGATTTGATATTTTATATCAAACCTATACAACAAATTTCATGGAGTTCATTAACACATTATTTAATCAATCTAATTCAATCTGGAACATGAAATACTGATTCAGAACTCACATGCTCTGTTCTACTTCTACAATAATTTAAGATCTACACATAGCAACTCAGGATCCCATTTGAACTTTCAGTACTACAATAATTTATTCCATTTTCTTGGTATTGTTGTACCATCAATGCAATTAGAGGGCAATCAACTAACTCTAGAGCACAGATCCTCTGCCTGGTTTATATCATTTTAAAGCACTATGTTAGTAGAAAGTAGAGTTTACATGTACAAACTAAACTTAAAAACATAGGAGGAACTCCGATTAGTCGCTAATAGAAACCAACAACACGAAAGCCTGTTTTGCACATCATCACAAAATGGAACTGGTATTAGATCACTTCTGTGTATCCTCAAAGGCATCCTAATGCTATTTACTATTTAGCCAAATTTCACAATAATACAACTAATATTCAGATGCATGAAAGCAGGGTTAAAAATAGGAGTAACTAACCAGCATTGTATGGAAAGAGCTAAAAGGACTAATCATCTATCCGAAGTAGACTCTCTTGATATTGAATACAGTCAAGCCAAAAGCTCTCAACCTTATACATACTACACTTGTCTTCACTGTGAAGAATCTTTACCAACCGACGACCGTAGTTGTTCCTGTCGTGAACAATTATCCCGGCAACCATACCAGTTTCCACAACCAAGACAGCTCCATGAATGTAATCCCACGGCTCCTTTGGGGGATCAAAAAACTTCAAGTTAAAGAGCTTAGTCCATGAGTCACGCACATCATATTCTCTCATGACCCATAGATGAACGCAGTCAGCCGCATCCGTCGAAAAACAAGCAAGAGACAGGCATCCTCCAGCAGAGACTCCAAGATGGCCATGATTTTGGCCATTGTCATCAACAACACGCAGTGGGGGCAACATTTTCCTGAACTTGTATTCCTCTTGTTGTGTCAAATCGAAAGCAAAGATTTCATTCCGAATATTGAGCCAATGAAGCGCCTCTTTCAAAAGAGTCCCCTCAAAAGAGAAAGAAGAGAAGGCAGCGACCTCATGTGTTTTCCAGGCGTGAGCTCGGGATGAGTAAACGGCGGCCTCGTCCTTGTCATCAATGCAATCAACGGATACTACGAGAACTCTGTAGTCATCGGTGGCTGGCAAATAGCCAACGCCATAAAGGATAAACCGAAGGAGCCGTGGATAAGTGAGAAAGGATCTCCAAACGACGGCGTCACCAGGTCCAGGGATCCGAATCGAGGGCCTTTTACGGAGTAGATAAGTGTGTGATCCAGGGTTTTGCGGTCACGAGCTGCTTGGAATTGGGATTTTGCGAATTTGGGGTCGGAGAGAATGATGGAATGGAAGCGTTTCGAAACGCAGGTGAACCGGATTGAGGATTTCGCGGGCAGCCAAGTGAGAATGAGCACTATCATCTCTTCGGGTAGGTTTGCTTCCTCCATTGCACTATCACTGTTTTTATTCTTCTCGGGTGAAGTATGAACTAGGGTTTCCGAGTGAGTACTGACACAGTGACATGAGCATTCATGGGCTTTATTTACACAGCCTGAGCCCAATATTTCATCCTTTGTACCATAGCGGGCTTTCAGAATTATTAGGTGGTCCCCTAATAATAACTCTTACTAATCAAACTTTTCTGTATCGACCAAAAAAAAGAAATCAAACTTTTCTGTATGATCTTAAGGACAAAAGATCTCAGGCATTAAGCTTCAAGATAAATTTATTAATATATTAATCTCAATGAAAAAACTTCTGCAAGTGACCTAATAGTAAGATTTCCCTAGGTAGGTGTGTTCTCCAACGTAGATTTGAGCCCCGAGATTGTTAAAGTGGTCAGACACTCATGTAATACATAATTGGAGCATTTCACATGCGCTGAGGGATCAACTTCCCGAAGCTTTTGAGGAGCTTTAACATCGTCCAAGAATAAAAATGAAATCAATTTCACAAGGATATATCTAAACTCGTCATTCATTGCATCAATTTCCCATAACTAATGGCAACATAATTTATGGCAGCAATGAAGTGAATTTGATCATTACTCCTGTGACGCTACCTGAAATATCTGCTTTCACATTTCATAGTCCCCGTTAATTTATTTAGCTACATGCTAAATCTAGACCACAGGAGTCAAAATCAAGAACTATGTGTGATTCTCTACAACCCATTCATCACATCCATACAAAGACCCCCTCCTTCACAGCCAGAAAGTCGTCGACTCATCTGATCTTTACACTTCGTATTCATTGTTCATGATTACGATAGACCATAATCCAACCGACCAATTCTGTAATGTGTATTGTTGAAGGCGCTAATTCTCTATACTCGGACAATATATGTAATAGACGTACATAAATTTTCTGATCACGTTCGCCTGACTCCAGACTTTTTAAACATCACCGGAGTAACCTAAACTAAACCCTTGTCGGAACTCACACGCTAACCAAAACCTCCCACAGCCGCTGGATCTCCCCGTAGACGTCATCGGTCGGAAGACCGAACCGGCAGCATGGACACGTGTTCCTCTTGCTCAGCCACTGCAAAATACACACCCAATGAAACAAATGCCGACACGGCAGCTCGCACACATCTCTGCTCTCCGCCATCTCCTCCTTACATATCACGCACTCCTTTGTCCCACCGCTTTTCACCTCCACCGACGGTAGAGCCACCACCACCGCTTTCGACGCCGCCACTTCCCTCCCAGCCTTCCCGCCAAAACTACAACTAACGAACCTCAGACACCTCGTCAGCATTTCCACGTAAGAAACCAACACCGACGCGTTGTGGTCTCCGATGCCGGAAACCGTTAGCATGCTGTCGCAGTAGAACTTTCCGACGACTTCCCGCCATTTTGTAACTGGGGCTTGGAGGGCGTCAGGGTCGTGCTGGTGGGCCTCGCAGAGCAGGAGCAGGAGAAGGACTGTGTCGAGGTCTCTCACTTTGACACGTGGCTTTGGGGCGTTGGCGGCGGGCTGGAAGTGGAGGACGAGAGGGTGGAGGGAGGAGATGACGTGGCGGGCGATGAGGAGGGTCTTGTGGTGGAGGGAGAGTGAGTTGAGGCGGCGGATGGTGAGTGTGAAGAGGATGGGAGAGGAGAGGAGAGAGGAGATGCGGCGGCGGTGGTGGTGGGAGAGGGAGAGGAGGGTGTGGGTGAGATCGGAGAGTTGGGGAGGTGTGAGGGTGGCCAGAGCGGTCATGATGGTTGTGGTGGTGGTTTCTTGTTCCATCATGTATGGGATCGTGTGCTTTTGCTTTGGATCAACTTTCACTTTGCACTTTTTATAGAGTAACTTGGGGGAAAGCTTTGAGGAATGTTGTGGTTTTTTATGTGCATTTTGGCCACCCATTGGATCCTTCCAAATCCTGTTGTATTGTATTACGGGGCCAAATTGTTGACTATATTGCTCACAAATTTGAGATCCATGCGCATTTGAGAACTAGTTACCCCTTACGTTTATGTGATCAAGAATGATATTGTAGATGTGAAACAAGCTACTACAAAAATACTGCTCGTGTGACCTATTGATCGATCGCTAATGTTCTTGTAGATGTTACTGGTAAAATGGATTAATAAATGAATGAAAATTGATGTTTATAACAGTTTAAGATCTATGAAAATAATTGTCAATTGATGTATGTGACAGGTATATATATGTTACATATGTCATCCACAAAAATGGATCAAATGCTTGTAATTATCCTATGAGCATTTATTTATCTGAACCCTTTAGCAATATGCCAATATGTTGGGTCATTCTCCCAGTCAGAACATGTGTTAAATCACCTTTCTTTTCCGATGCACCATGTGTTGATCACTAGTTCTGTCGATTTTGTGTTGAAGTAATTTGTTCCATGTCCATCTCCTCTACAAAATGAAACAAATAAGGTCCTTAGGGAAGTTGTAGTAGGGTAGATTTGACTATTATGGCGAGGTGTGCAGGTTTTTTTGTCCACAAGCTCGTGGCCAGTTCAACCCCATTTGTCATTCCCTCTTCATTATCTCCATAACTACTCTCATTATTGATTTTCCTCACGCAAAACAAGTAGAAGAAGAAAAGAAAACCACAGGCCAATCCATGGCTCATTCCTCTTGTCCCCTATAACACCAATAATGCAGATTGAAGCTGGTGGAACTCTGCAACTACGCCATATATTCTTCACTTATCTCAAGGCTTTGTGCCGCCCTTTACCATTACATTCACCGCCTTCAACTCCATGTAATTTTCTTTGGAACTTGAGCAATGAGCCTCATGTTACCCCTGCTTCATGAAAACTTGAACATTGCTGTGGGTGGTGAATCCCCAAATGGGTACCTTGGTCACCACAACCCATCCTTCAAGGCATAATGCCTTTGCGAAAGGAGGCACAATGATAATCTTGTAGATCAGAATTCAGGGATGACAAGTATCAGTTTCCATAATTCCATTGGACTCTTAGACAGCAAGCAAGGGTTTACAGCTAGCTTTATAAAAGTAATGGGCAGGTACATACCGAAAGCTATTTACAACTATTCGGATCTCAAAAAGCAAGAGAATAGAAATTCTCAGACAAAGTGTAGTACCAGAATAATCATAAAAATGGTGATAAACCTCTTTAGTAAAAGATGTGTGTGATCAGCAAAGCGGGTGTAAAAAGGAACACCCAAGTTTCAATCAATAGACTTACAGTTACTGATTCTAGGTCTCAGCAAAGTGTGATAATACCCTCATAAATTCCTGTGTTGGATCATTCTTCCTCTAAATTTATAATAATTGATCTTGGCTTCAACCAACATTGACACTCTCCTCATCTAATTCCTCCTGCAAAACATACCCTTTCTCTTTCATCAATCCTAGCAATCCTTCAAGTATTTCATAGATAGCTTCAGTTCTTTCATTAGATGCATCCCTTGCTATGAAGCTGTGTAATCCATCACTTGTTTCAATCCAGCTAATACCAGGAATTTTCTGTAATCCAACTTCTTTCATTCTTTCCCTGACTTTATCAGCTTCTTCCCACCTCCCAGCTTGTGAATATAAATTTGCCATAATAACATAGTTCCCGGTATTCTCAGGCTCCATCTGCAATAGACGGTCAAAAACAAACTTCCCCAGTTCAACATCACGAGCAACTGAAGCCCCATTTAGTAATGCACCCCAAACTTTAGTACTTGGCTCGATTGACATGTTTTGTATTAACTCTGCAGCTTCAGTGAGTCTCCCAGCTCGGCTAAGAACACCTACCATGCATGCATAGTGCTCAACCGAAGGGTGAATGCCGTATACCGGAAACATGGCCTTAAAGATTTTCCAAGCTTCGTCTACCACTCCAGAATGAGAACAAGCTGTTAATACTGCTGTAAATGTTACTTCATCTGGCTGTATCCCACTACCGATCATCTTGTTAAACAGACCAATAGAGACATTAGCATCTCCATGGGCAGCATAAGCTGAGATTATTGCTGTCCAAATGACCAAGCTCTTATATTTTGATTGATCAAAAACCTGTTGTGCCCCAGAAAGAAACCCCGACTTTGCATAAGTATCAATAACAGCAGTTGCAACATAAATATTCCAATCAAAATTGTTTCTGACTGTATAATTATGTATTTCTTTCCCTACTTTCAAATTTGAGAAATACGAAATTGCAGGGAGAACACTTGACAATGTCACGGTATTTGGTTTGAAACCACATGCCTGCATTTCACGAACTAAATCTATGGCAGCCTCATGCCGATTGTTCTGAACCATACCCGAAATCATAGCATTCCATGTACTTAAGCTTTGGTTGGTACGTTCTCGGAAAACATCCATGGCTTTATCAACGAATCCATGAAACATGTATCCCGAAACTAATGAGCCATATGTCACTTCATCCTTCTCACTCATCCCATCAAACAATTCTCGAGCGCAATCAAACTTACCACATCTTGCATATAACCCTATAAGAGCATTATAAAGCTTGACATCCATCTCAATTAGACTCTCGTTCAAAAACCGATGAACCTCCATACCAAACTCAAGATCACTAGACTGTACACATGCCTGCAACACACTAACTGCAGTCACATCATCAGGCCTCACCTTCACAGACTCCAACATCTCCCTATACAACTCTTTACACTCTCCATAACACCCAGCCTGAGAATACCCGCCAATCATCGAATTCCACGACACGACATCTCTCTCCGGCAGCCTATCAAACAATGCCCTGGCCATTCCAACCTCATCACACCTCGAATAGAAAGTCATCAAACAATTAGCAACAAACAAATCCGAATCGAACCCATTTCGCAGAACAAAGCAATGCACCTCCTTAGCCAAATCGGTCCCGGAAAACAAACCCCCCAGCGCCTTCATCACACACGTCATAGTGAAATTATCCGGCTTCACTTCCGGCGAGCGCGACGCCATCATGGCCGAAAACAGCCTCAGAGTATCAGTATGCATGTTGCGCATGGAATACCCAATAAGCAGGGCGTTCCAAGCGAAAGTGTTCTGCTGGGGAATTTCGTCGAACACCTTGTGTGCTTGTTTGAGCTGGTTGTTTCTACAGTAGAAGCTGATGAGCTTTGAGGCGAGGAAGTTGCCGGGTTTGACGGAGAAGAGGAGGAGGCGGGCATGGAGCTGCTTGGCCTGACGCGGGAAGCGGCGGTCTGTGAAATGCTGGAAGAGGCGGCCATAGGCGGCGAGGTCGAGGCCGTCGGTGTGAAGGGCGCGTTGGATGTAGCCGTTGGTATGGACTGAGATTCGAGTGCTCAATGGCTTTGTAACCACATTCATTTGTCGTTCTTACGAGTGTGACTGCGGCTTGCACATTTACTGCACGTTTGGTACCCGGATAAGCTCGGCTTGGACTACATAAGCCTAAAAATTAGTCCGTGTCCTGTGTTTGGTGGAGACCGGGACTCAATTAAATGAGTTTACGGAGTCCCCGTGTCTGCGATGTGCTACATAGAAACCCCAATTTTAGGGGGTTTACATAAGCGCTCATTCTCTTCTTCACTTGTCCCTGGTCAGAGCTGCTCGGTCTCTCTCAACTTCGCTATAAAATTTCTCCCTCACACACACAGATCCTTCCGCAACCTCCACACCCCATTCTCCGCCTCTCTCTCTTTCTGACCCGAACCCGGCCTCCTCCTCCTCCTCCTGTCTCACCACCTCCATCACCATTCACATTCCCATTTCGACCATCACTATTCGCTGAAAATTCTACTCCGAGGTGCTGAAATTTCTCACAGAGAACCAACTCGTCGACTGCTTTGAGTACTTTGCTTTGCTTCAATTCGTCAACTACTTCAGGTAAAATCTCTCTTTTCTCTTACTTTCTCTTTCTCTCAGCCTCTCATCTTCAACCCCTCTCTACTATTCTTTTGAAATTGTTTGTGGGTTGTAGTTATTTCATTGATTGATTAGGAATTTGATATCGATCTGCTAAGAATTTATCAATTTGATGATTGGGTCTTGCATTGGAATACAAATGTCTTTGTTTTTTTTCCATTGATTTGGTGTCAATCTGCTAATAAGTTATGATTTTCATGGATGGATCTTCTTGTTCTACAGACATCTTTGTTTTCTTCTTGTGGTTACTTCATTGATTTGAGTGTTTATGTGAATCTTAGATATGGATCGAAGACAAATTTTGTTGCTCTTACTGATGGAGTTGTGGCACCTAGAGACCATGTGTGCTTGCACTATGCTTATTCTCCTGATGTTTAAGTTGAGAAGAAGACGTGCTGAAACATATGCCCGAACTAATCGTTCATTCATTAGACATGAAACTCGTTTGATTAATTTAGATAGTATCATAGACAATAGTGACACTGAGTGTGTAAACGAACTAAGAATGGATAGAAGGTGTTTTGGCTTATTGTGTGAACTACTACGTGTGGATGGTAGAATAAAGAGTGATGGTTTGGTATCTGTGGAGGAGCAAGTATGTATGTTTTTACATATACTTGCACATCATGTGAAAAATCGTACTATTGGAGGTAGATTTTTTTGATCCGGAGAGACTGTGAGTAGATACTTTAATTCTATTCTACAAGGTGTTTTACGATTACAAAGGATTTTTTTTAGGGCACCTAATCCAGTGCTTGCTAATTGCACAGATCGTCGTTGGAAGTGTTTTAAGGTTAGTTTGTTGTAGGATTTTTATTTTTTATTTTTTATTTTTATACATGCTCTATGTATGTGTTGTTAATAAACTTTATATTTTGCTTGTAATAGAATTGCTCGGGGGCACTAGATGGTACTTACATTAGAGTACGTGTGCCGGCAATTGACAAGCCAAGATATCGAACAAGAAAGGGTGAAGTTGATACAAATGTATTAACTGTTTGTTCTCGTGACGTGCAGTTTATATTTGTTTTACCGGGTTGGGAGGGATCGACATCTGACTCTAGAGTTCTTCTGCAGTCACTAGGCCTAATGGGTTAAGGGTTCTCACTGGTAAGGCTATTGGCCATCAATGTTTAGATTAATTGAGGTTGTTTCCTTGCCTTTACACACACTTATATAATTTTTATTTTGGTTTTTAGGTTATTACTACCTTGTAGATGGTGGTTACACGAATGATGAAGGATTTCTAGCACCATATAGAGGAACAAGGTATCACTTATCAGAATGGGGTGAGGGAAATATGCCTAGGGATCGTGTGGAATATTTTAACATGAAGCATGCCCAAGCAAGAAATGTCATAGAACGTTGTTTTGGATTGTTGAAAGGAAGATGAGCAATACTAAAGAGTCCGGCATTTTATCCAATAAAGACACAATGCCGCATAATTACGGCTTGTTGTCTTTTACATAATTTTATTAGGAGAGAGATGTCCATTGATCCAATGGAGTATGCAGTATGTGAATTAGATCCACTAAATGGGGAAAAAGTTGATGTGGTTGGCACTGTTGAATCGTCTGATCAATGGACTGCTTGGAGGACTAACTTAGCTTTACAAATGTTTAATGAATGGAGAGGAAGAAAGGCTGCAAGGGAAACAAGAGCTGCAAGGGAAACAAGAGCTGCAAGGGCTGCAAGGGATGCAAGGGCTGCAAGAAGTTGATGATTAGATTTATGTCTTTGGTTTGATAATTATAAAAATAATTGTACTTCATGTAATTGTTTCTGTATTTATGAAGCTTTGTAAGAACATTTGTGGTTGATGTCATTGTTTGTTTTGATAATTATAACAACATTTGTTATCAATGTCATTGTTTCCAAGATTATTTGGTTTGTCTTTTTTTTTTTTTCAATGTCAAGCTGGTCTTTGATTAACTCATATTACTTATATGTATGGTTTTGCAGAAAATGGAAGGTGGTGATGAAACTTTAGAACAATGGAGACAAAGGCATAAATGGACTAATTTTGAAGAAGGATCTCTATTGAATGTTATTGATAGTATTCTTGCTGGTGGACAGCGTTGTGATACTGGAAGTTTCAAATTTGGTACGTTAATAAAAATAGAGCATGGTTTGAATGATTATGTCCTAATTCCAATCTGAAGGCAAATTCACATATTGAGTCAAAATTGAAGAAACTTAAGAAGGATTATAGCATCATATATGACATGATAAACAAGAGTGGATTTACATGGAATGATGTAAATAAGTGTGTTGAGGTTGACAGTAATGAAGTATGAGACATGTATGTGCAGGTAATAATGGCAATACTTTTGCTTTGTTTTGAGGTTAAAGATTTCATTGTGTAGCATCTTTGAGCTCATTTAAATCTTACTGGTTTCATATTTTTCTTTTTATGTCATAGCACAATCCAAAGGCAAAAGGTTGGAGAAATAAATCTTATCCCATGTTTGAGAGACTAGCTAACATCTTTGGGAATGATCGTGCTAATGGAAATGCAGCTGAGGTCCCTGCTGAGATGGTAGAGGAGCAGAGCAACAATGGAGATGAGGTAGATCTTGAGGATGACACTCCTGCATCAATCACCAAAGAAGGCAGCCTACAATCTCAGGTTAGTCAGAGAAAGAGGAAAAGACATGATGAAGATGGAATCATACTTGCATTGGATAGGATGATTGATGAATATGGGAAAAGAATGCAAATGGTGATTGATGCCATAATGAAAGGTAATGACGATCGATCTGATATTGCTAAGGAACTTAAGAATATGAGACTTTCTGTTCTAGACCAAATTGAGGCATTGAAAATCATTTTGAAAAAACCCTAAAATATCTCTGTGTTCATGTCCTTAGATGATGATGTGAGGAAAGTGTATGTGGAAAATCTGTTTGCTGCTAGGGGTTCTACCTATCTTCTGACTTTATATATGTTTTTTGAGTGACTTGCAGCCACTATACATGTTGGAGAAGCCACCATAGAGCTAGATGGTACTTATTTTGTAATTGCTAGCTTCTGACTTCATTGTTGTATTAATTGGTGGACTTGTCAATGTGTATAAACTATTATGACTATTATTTTGGTTTAATTTGGTGACTTACTAATCTAAATGAAAGTGTAAGTGAACAGTTTCTGAGATGTTCAAATCCATTTTGTTTCTTAGAAAGTCAAGTTATTTTGGTTGTGTATGAATAATTGTTTCAGATCTTTTTGATTCTTAGAAAAATATTACAAGATGTTTTTGAGTCCATAAAATTTAGTCCCAGATATCATCAAACGTGAGATATTACTGTTAGGACTATTCTGCTTTTTAGTCCTGAGCTGCACCAAACATGGGTCAGGTATTAACACAGCATAAGCCATGCATCAGTAGTCCTGGACTGCTTAAGGAATTAGTCTGGGCTAAGACAGTCATGCGTACCAAACGTGCAGTTATAGGTTTTGTGTTACAATTTCGTTCCAAGCAACCTAATGCATCAATCCATAACCCTAGAAATTTAATTGATCGAAATTTTGAAAAGGAAAGTATCTCTTACTAAAAAGTAACAGATATAGCATCTCAATGACAAAGTGCTAGTATAACACTTTCATAAGTTGCCATTTCACCTTCTATCAAGTTTCTTTGTGCTGGCCGTCGACTTATAAAGTATAATCATAAATTATGTCTTTTTATTTTTTGATTAAGAATTTCTTTGTATTAAAGATGATTATCGACTCTTTGTATTGGTTATGTGAGTTCTTTGATATTTAAAAGCATATTTATGTTTATAAGTTTCAATAGCTATAAATCATGAAACCATGTTTATGTTCACTTTTATGATTTCCAATAGCTGTGAAACATGTAATTAACGTTTGTAGGATTCAAATAGCTATTGGAAATTATAAACATAAACATGTTTCATGTCTCATAGTTATTAGAAATCATAAATATAAAGTTATAAACATTCTTTTAAGTATCAAAGAACCCGAAAATAACCAAAAGAAAAACCTAACAAGATAGAGTGATAATCATTCTTAATACAAATAAACATTTATCCGAAAACTAACAAGATAGAGTTTATGGTTACACTCTATGAGTTGACGACAAATAAAAAAGAAACTTCAAGATAATGACATGATTGTAACTTCTCAAGAGTTAATCGGTAAGTTGATCTCAAATCAAATAACTATAAACTAATCCAACTTAAACTCATAGTTGAGAAATTAACCGATAAGTTGATCTTAAATCAAACGACTCTAAACTAATTCAATATGGACTCACAGTTGAGTTAGTTATTTTTATTATTCATCTATCTTGAATTAACTCGCATAGAATTTTCCTTTTTTTTTTTTTTTTTGAGGAAATAGAATTTTCCATGAAAGTCAGCAGTAGAGCGTTGGAAAATGACCTTGGTATCCCCGGGGCAAAGACGAGAAATAGGATAAATCCCATCACAATCATCTGATACAAATACAGACAGCCGGACAGTTAAAAGACCCTGTGCTGTTGCTGTTGGTTTTCCAAACCAAAAGACTTACAGCACCGCTACTTTTCCGATTCCAACCTCCGCCTTCTTCTTCTTCTCTCAACTGTTTTGTTCAAAAGCAAAACCCCACTCTGGTAGAATGTGCTCCTCTCAATAATCTAGCTCTGGGTGACCGAGATTTGGCTCCTTGTCGCCGTCGTCGACACATGTAAGTTGCAAACAAACTAAATTTATGCCGTTAATTTTTCGTTTTCTTTTATGGTTTTCATTATCTCTGGTTTTGTTTTTCGCACCACCTGAGATTGAACTAACTGAAAAAAAAAAAATGAATATTGTCTTGAAGTTTTTATATTTTGGTAGATTTTGAGAGGTGTTTTGGGCCTTGGATGCATTTAGTAGGGGAAGGGATAATTGATGAAATTTGGGTTTAAGACTCTTTATGTTCATAATCTTGTTTAGTTGTCTAAATTGGATTTTGCGTTTATCTCTGTTTAAGTTGTGGAGGTTTTAGGGTGTGTAGGTGTACTATACCATCTGTTTGAAGTATTAATAGTGGGGATTTTGTGTTAGAATTGTAATTCATCTAAATGTGCTTGTCATTGTCGTTTTTGTGTGAGAATTTTAACAATTAAGGGTTTGTTGGTGTTTGGAATTGTCATTTTTATTGAGAGAAGGGAGAGAGATTCGTGATATGAATATGTGAGAGAGTTTTTTGAATTGATAACTGAAGGAAAGGGGAGAACATTATCAAATGCAGCCTAAGTATTTGTATGTTTTGACCTCTTACAAGTGTGAAATGGGACTAGTCTAAATTATGCAATATCTGTCATGATATTTACACTTGGTTTTTGAAACTTTTCTTGGTTACTTTCCCTTGTATATGCTTGCCTGCTCAGTTCTTGGTATCACATTCTGTCTACTATTTGAAGTGCTAGTTCTCTTGCATTGTACCATTGCCATTACAGAATTATGCGTGTCTTGAAGGTCAGATGACGATCTCTTGATCTTAGAAATCATTTCAGCCGTTTGCATTTTTTAGAGAGTCCTAGAAATGGAGAACCACAGCAAAGAACAGGAGGAAAACAGTTGCAAAGAACAGGAGGATAACACCAACAAAGAGCAGGTAGTAGAGCTGTCACCATCATCATCAGCATCGGTTTATGAAATACCAGGGGAGCCTGCTGTTGTCATTGATGGAATGCTTGTGGTTCCCCCAAGTAATGGCTCTCTTGTACTCTCTGAGGCCGTGAACGATGCAGCATCACTCGGAAATACAAGATTTGGTTTATGGTTGGTTGGAAGGGAAGTACGAAAGTTGTTTGGTGAGCAATACTACTCTGGTACAGTGACCGAGTTTGATGAAGAATCAGGCTGGTGGAGGGTTGTGTATGAAGATGGCGACCTTGAAGATCTCGAGTGGAATGAGCTGGAACAGGTGCTTCAGCCCTTGGATATTATGGTCCCATTGAAATCGTTAGCCCTGAAGACTCTCAAGAAAATGAAGAAGCCTGTCCAGAAATCCAAGGGTGCTATGGCTCGACCTCTAAAACAGAAATCCAAACGCTCGGCAAGTAGTGGAAAGAAAGTCTCAGTGCCTGAAGATGTTCCAATGATGACTCCAGAGGTGAAACAGGCTGGAGAAGGTGTGAAACAGTCTGCTAAAAAAAAACAAATGATTTGAAAATTATTGGTTGTGCTACAAGTTCGAAAATGCATATTTCTTATCCTCAAAAGGGTGCTCAACCAAGGTAAAACTTAGACTAGTTAAGGATACTTTGATATGAGTCATTGTAGTGTTGTATTGGTTAGGTACATTACATAGATGAGGTTAACAAGACTCGTAACATTCGTGATGGATATTGTACTGTTTGTATCTGGCAAATGTGACTGCAGAAATAACTTGCTCTTGTAGAACTGTATTTGGAACGATGATTTAAAACTATTGAAGCGGGATTTGATGAACTTGATAATTTGGGTGACCGCAACATTTAGTATTGCACTCGCTTATTGCTCACCGATACTCTGATCTTAACAACGGTGCTCGAAATCATACTATTTCACCAGGACATTTAAATTCGAAGACTAATTAAAGTCATGGGTCTTATCAAAACGTTTTCTTAGTTTTTTGTTTTTTGGATACTCGATTTTAACAACGGTGCCCTCGTAATCATACTATTTCTTCAGCAAATTTAAATGAGTCGAGATTTAACTTCACGAGCGTCACACGAGTCTAGCTTCCACCGTATTCTCGTCACGCTGTTCCACGTCAGCTTCATCTGCCTCGGCGCAACACATAAACCTCCCTCTTTTCATTTTCACGAAATCAAATCCGTCGTTCGTACTCCCTCTCTGTAATTCTCTAGGGCTTCCTGAATGCTCGTGTCCTTCATTTGCTTCAGGCCTCGAGTTTCTGTACTGCTATAGCCGTCCGATTCTTGGAGTAGCTTACAAGGTGCTCTCCAATTTATTCATTTCATTATATATTTTTTTGTATCCCCAATTATGAATCTATGCTGTTATACAATGATCACTGTTCGTTTGGTAGAATCTGAGTTTGAAATTAATTGCAGAGAGAACAGAGTTAGATTGAGAAAGGGAAAATGAACTTTGAGGTTCATTAATAGTGTTTAGGAACTTTAGGAGTTGGTATATATGCCACCTGATTGAGGCTTGGCTTTGATTTGCTGTTGACGAGTTTTTGTGAAATGGTTGTATCATTTTCCCTGTGGCTTTCAATTTCTCGATTACTCGATTTCATGGACTTTTTGGTGGTGACAATGTGACAATGAAAAACAAGTTTAGGTTTAAAATAGGATCAGAATTTTCCGTAAAATCGGTTATGCCTATTCTAGCTGTATGATTTCTTTTAATGATGAACTTCTACATTTTTTGACTTGTTGATTGTTGCTGCAAGCGCTTCGATTTTCTTAGATCAACACAGCCTCTGTATTTTTATTTTTCATGTATGTGCACATAACCAGGGACTTGTCTTCTCGAAGATTGTTTACTGCGGTCATTTACTGTTAGGACGTAGGATATATTTGTCAATGATTGCCTTTGACTCCGAGATTGAAGAACAGGTGAAACTGGAATCTATGGTAGAGAAAAGTAGTTCCCTGGAAAAAGCAATCATGTCAGCGGAGCAAGTGAAGCATGAGGAGAGTTCAATGGAAGCATCTTTGTCTCAAATGGCTACTGAATTGAAATATCATCAGAGAGATATAGTTGCTGCACTTATTTTGCTCCAGATGGCCAATGAAGATTCTGGTTTGCTTTGTCACAGGTCAAGTTCGCATGGAGTGAAGTACAGCATGAAAGGGAACCCGAGGATGAGGCGGGAAACGAAAGGTGATAGGATAGGAGGGGGTGATAGTCATTCTGAAGTGGCTAGGAAAAAGGCCAAGTTTGTCGCAAAGCGCCAGCAAGAGGCGGTTGGAGGTCAGATGAATGCTGCAGATAGTGTAGTCTTAGCTTTATCAGCAATGCCATGTTCTGGAAAGAGAAAACATAAAAAGATGAATGATTTATATGAAGTGGGTGGATTTTTGGATGGTCATGAGCTGGCTAATAGATGGGGAAACAAATCAAACAATCATCAGGAGTCATTTGACGCTTGCATTGTGGATCATCATGGTAGATTAGGCGTGTTAAGAGAAGAAAATGTGCATGTTGCAGGCCCAGTAAACATACCAAGACATATGGAGAATGATGTCAGAGAGGAGAATGGTGACGATGTGCATGAGATGTGGCAGGTTTCGGATAGTCATGAGATTGCTGACAGATGGGGAAACAATGATCAGAAAGCAGTTGGAGCTGGTCTTGAGGATCCTCATGATAAATTAGGCATGTTAAGTATTAGGAAGCGGAAAAGTGTGGCAGGATCCTACCTCAAAAGAGATGCTGAAGATGTTGCAGTACCAGTGAAAATGCCCTTCAAATTGGCAGTTCCTACTGTTGAGAAACTTCATCCAGTTGGAAGCCCTCCTGCACCACCTCTAGTTTTGATGACACCAACATTATACAAAAGCAAAAGGTTTATAGGTGTGGGTTGTAGGAGGAGCATCGCAACTATCAACCCAAGTTCTGAAGAAGTAAGAGCTCACTTTCATAAGGAAGAAGCTTTGAGGTACTTATCCCCGGATAGGGGATTTTGTTACACAGCACTGGATGGTAGAAAGTCTGTTGTTGCTCCTATACGAATAAGGAGCAAGGTATGCCTAGACCATCTTAAGCTTAAAGCTGATAGGCCGTGGGTTGTCTCTATCAACTGTCTTGTGCGAGATGCAGCTGCCAGATTGCCTGGAGGTATGGGTACCAGAGCAGATATATGTACTCTCATGCGGAACTCGCAGTATCTACTGGAAGATGTCACTGATGAACAACTTAGCCATTATGCTAGCAAAGGACTGAACCGGCTCCACTGTGAAGTTGACCCATGCGTTAAGTATGATGGGAAGGTGTGGGTTTATTTACATCGAAATAGGGGGGTGGAAGACTTTGAGGAAGATGCTACCTTTCATACTGACTACTTAACGAGAAAGTCATGAGAATTGTACGTTATTGGAGCATTCATGGATGAAACTTGCACATTATTCATAATAGGAAATGGTAGAAGGCAGCTAGCTAGCTCTTCTGTTTAGGTTCGAAGAAAACTTGAGATTTTGTCATAGGTGCCACGACAGATGCTGATTTTGTACATGAAGCCATTACAAGGTCTTTCATTTTGATCCTCATACTGCAACTAAAGAATGTAGATTGTTGCTCGTGAACTAGGGGCAGTAGATCTTGACCTGGAACAATGAATGAAAACTATGGAAACCGACTGTGATTAGCTAGATACTTTTGGTGGCTGTAACTTCTGGTTAAGCTTTCATAGTTTCATTCAGGTTTCTGTTGCAGGATTGAACTCTCATTTCTGCAGCTTAAAGTTGTGAAGTTGAAGATTGCCTGCAACATAACTTCCAAATTTGGCAATCAGATACCTTGAAGATGTCGATTAGTGATTTACTAACCCTAAATTATAAGTAATATGTCTTAGACTGTGTGTCATCGTATTATGTTATGAGACTAATAACGGAAAAACACACATTACGACTCCATTTCATCAACTATCTCAAAATAACGAGAATTATTGCGTAGTCCAGAACCATCAAGTAGTGCTTGTGATCCCGATTATTATAATGACAAATATACCCCTTTCGTTAGGAGAGCCTATTCGCTGCACAGTGGGACAGCTGCACCAGGACGCCTAAGAGCGCGTGTAAGCTAAACAACGTTACCTTCGAATGGTCTTGTTTTGTCTTCCTTTCTCCTCTCTCATCTCCCTCAACTACATCAACCATCTCTCATTCTCCACAAATCCGACTTATCTGAGGCCCAATCCTTCGCCGAATTCATCGATCGTCCCCAACCCCCCCATCAAAACATCCACCTCAATCTTGATCACAACTCTCTTGCCCAATTCTGGGTTCTGAGTCTTTTCTTCTTTTTCTTTGCAGAAGAAGATCTGGGTTCGTTCATTCTCTGCTCAATTCGCCATCAGGTCTGTGATGGTGGTTCGGCAGAAATTTCCGTCTCGGAGTTGTCCGCCATCGGAGCTACGATTAACTTGGGCCGGCTCAGGTTCGTCCAGTAGTTGTTGGGCGGAGCAGAGAACGTCATCGAGGTTTTCGGGTATGCCCGACGGTTGAGCAGTGAGGCCGTTAGAGATTTGGGTTTGAGGGTGAGGGTTTTGCGAGAAGGGAAGGGTAGATTGGGAAAATTGAAGCAGAGGAGATGATTTACCAGTTCTGGAGTTTGATTTTTTTCTTTTTCCGACGAACACCTGGGAATGGAAGAAGTATGAATGAGAGATCATATGATTACTGTTGCAACACACGTGGACAAGAACATGTTTATTGATTAATTAAATCAATATTCGATTCTGACATTTGGTTAATTAAGGAACGTGGTCTTTGCAATTAAAGCAAAGCCATCAGACCACCCAAATGACCAGCAACCTTGTACTACTAATACTAATACTTATCTAATCATTTTTAATTAAACAATTGTTTCCTTGGAGAATGTGTAATTAAAAGAAAAATAATGTAGTTGTAAAATAGTTATTTTTTAAAAAGTACACTTAATTTGTCATTGTTTCGATACACTGAATCGTATCAAGCAGATGTATATATTTTATAATTTTTACACGGATGGGCAGAGCGCGTCACCATGAATTTTCAGGGAACTTTTCGAGTAATGGGTCTATTTTTTATGATTTTCGGAATTTCAAAAGTTATAAAATTACTATGATTTACTATTAGTTCAAAAATACCTAAAAAATATAACTGTTACTCAAAAAAATCTATGAAAATTACTACATTCTTCCGAAGACCGTCTCTATCCATCCAATAAAGAATTCGAAGAAATACGCATCTGTTTGACATGGTTGCCCTAAAAGAGATAGAAGGATGCATATGGTTGACTGTATTGACCGAGGCCCAAACAATGCCGGAAATAGGTAAATTTTGTACCATAGTCGTGCTTCAATATGTTGATCACATCCTACTAACGGATTTCACAAATTTCATTTCCTTGATACGGTTGGTTTAAAATCACAAAGTCTACTAATATAGTATAACTTGCTTAAAAGGTTTTACCCAAGTGTGTATCTATGTGAACATACTATATTGAGAAAATGAAATTTGTGAAATTCATCCGTAGGATGCGATCAACGTAATGAAACACGGCTATGGTAGAAAATTTACCTATTTTCGTCATCGTTCGGGTCTCGGTCAACTTAGTCCACCTCATGTATGTTTATTCCTCACTGTGAGCGGATGTAAGTATGTTACAAATTTTACACGGATGGGCAAAGCGCGCCACCGTGAGAGCATGTGAATTTGCAGAGAATTTTTCGAGTAACGAATTTATTTTTTATGATTTTTGAAATTTCAAAAGTTATAAAATTATTATTATTTGCTATGATTTTGAAACTTCAAAAATACCTAAAAAATATAACTGTTATTTGAAAAAATCTATACTTCCGAAAACGGGGAAAAATAGAGTCTCGCATGATGCCGGTCAACCACGTTGTGTGTTTAAAACGAGGTATATTTAATGTTGACCAATTCGATAGGGGGCGTAACAAATCCAAAACGGGGTGAATTTTTTGCAATAGACATATTTAATTACAATGTCTACATCGGACGATCGAATTTTTATCTTCACATATTTATGACCTCAGATCGTCACGTGTATACTAAAACGGTATAACTTGTTTAGTAGGTTATATGCAAGTGTACATAATTGTGAACCAACTATACAGAGAAAACAAATTTTTTGAAAATCTTGTGAAATAGGATGTGCTTGAAATAGTGAAATACCGCTAGAGTTGAAAAATTACAAGTTTCCGGTAACGTTTAGGCCCTGATAAAAGCGGTCAATCCTATTACGCTTAGGTGCTCCTAAAGGAGCCTAACCACCGGAGGGACAATTTAACAAAAAAATTCATGGGATCCTAAATCTCATATATACGGGCTTATTTTTCGAAAACGAGAAAAAATAGAATCTCGCATGATGCCGGTGAACTGCGTTTCATGTTAAAAACAAGGTATATTTAAGGTTGACTGATTCGATGGGGGACATAACGAATCCGAAACAGGGTAAATTTTTTTTAGTAGATGTATTTAATTACAATGCCTACATCGGACGGTCAAATTTTTATCTTAATATATTTATGATCTTAGATCGTCACGTGCATATTAAAGCGGTATAACTTGTTTAGTAAGTTATATGCAAGTGTACATAATTGTGAACCAACTATACAGAGAAAACAAAATTTTTGAAAATCTGGTGAAATAGGATGTGTTTGAAATAGTGAAATACGGCTAGAGTTGAAAATTCATAAGCTTCCAGTAACGTTTAGGCCTTGATAAAAGCGGTTAACCCTAATTACGTTTAGGCGCTCTTAAGGAGAGTCTAACCACCAGAGGGACAATTTAACAAAAAATTCATGGGATCCTAAATCTCATATATATATGAGCTTCTTGTTTGAAAACGAGGAAAAATAGGATCTCGCATGATGTCGGTCAACCGCGTTTCGTGTAAAAAACGAGGTATATTTAAAGTTGACCGATTCGATGAGGGGCTTAACAAATCCGAAACGGGGTGGATTTTTTTCAGTAGACCTATTTAATTACCATGCCAACATGCCAACATCAAACGGTGAAATTTTTATTTTCACGTATTTATGACCTTGGATCGTCACGTGTCTACTAAAGCGGTATAACTTGTTTAGTAAGTTATATTCAAATAAATATCATTGTGAACCAACTATACAGAGGAAGCAAAATTTTTGAAAATCTTGTGAAAGAGGATGTGATTGAAATAGTGAAATACATGTAGAGATGAAAAATCACAAATTTCCGGTAACGTTTAGGCCCTGATAAAAGCGGTCAACCCTAGTTACGCTTAGGCGCTCCTAAGGGGGAGCCTAACTACCAGAGGGTCAATTTAACAAAAAAAATTCATGTGATCCTAAATCTCATATATATGAGCTTCTTGTTTGAAAACGAGGAAAAATAGGATCTCGCATGATGTCGGTCAACCGCGTTTCGTGTGAAAAACGAGTTATGTTTAAGGTTGACCGATTTGGTTTATGGTTGACTGATTCGATGGTGGGCGTAACAAATCCGAAACGGAATGAATTTTTTTTAGTAGACCTATTTAATTACCATGCCTACATCAGACGGTGAAATTTTTATTTTCAAGTATTTATGACCTCGGATTATTACGTGTCTACTAAAACAGTATAACTTGTTTAGTAAGTTATATTTAAGTGTATATCATTGTGAACCGACTATATAGAGGAAACAAAATTTTTGAAAATCTTATGAAATAGGATGTGATTGAAATAATGAAATATGGCTAGGGTTGACAAATCACAAACTTTCGGTTGGGGAGGTAGAAGGATGAAAATAGTTGACTGAGTCGTCCAAGACCTAAACGATGACAAAAAATATAAAACTTGTAAGACGCTATGAAAATTTACCAAACTTTCGGCTATCACTGAAGAGTAGTAACTGTTGTCTGAAATTTATAAGAAGTGCCCGATCTTATTTTATTGATTTTACTAAAATGAAAATTATTTGTTTAAAGTCTTGATATTAAAGTACCCTTCGACACGAGTTCCGTAATACTTTCGGATTATTTTTCGGTGGATCGAGTTATTCACTATGAAATTTGGAAATTTTCAGAGAAAAAAAAATGATTTCTAGAAATTAGAATAGGTTGCTGATCTTTAGTTTCATTTAATCTTGGTGTTTTTTATTTACTTTAAGGGAGTGTTGGTCAACTCGGTCAAAACGACAAGGCGAGTCTGAGACGAGCCCAGACTCTGACCGACGCCGTCTTCAGTCTTTCTGGCGTAACTCCGCTGTCCGGCCGCCCCTTCTCGCGCAATCGGTCCCAATCTATTCATCTCCTCGTCGCCAACCTGCCTGCATCAGCAAGTTTTCATGCATGGAACTTGGAGAGAGATCAAAGACGAGGAGGCTCGGCGGTCTTCTGCGTTTTCCGATGGCTCGCCAACACTCCCTTTGCATGCAGTCTACCGATTGCGTCAGTGGCTTCGGATGGGTCCGGCAAGCGGTCTCTGGAGGATTGAGACGAACCGACTCAACTGAGTAGCTTGGCGAAGGAGATTGACATCAAGGGAGTGAAGAAGATGGTGGAGGTGGTTAAATGAATTTCCCAGATCTCTTCAATCCACACTGAGAAACCCTAGATTTGATTTCAGTGAGATCGATTCGACCCAATATATTCGGCCGCTTCCGTGCTTCCTAGTTCTGACTTCTGCAAGGGGATCCGAGTGAGAGAACACATGGAACGGATCCACTTATCCACCCTATTATGCAGTCTGCCGACTCTGTCCTTTATCCCCCATCACTCGCCTACCTAACATACTGCAAATGCCCAACTAACGGCCGAATCTAAAACTGGTCCCCGTGTTCAAACCAACGGTGGAGATGTGTGATGCAGCTATCCCAGGGGTGCAGCGAATAATTTTCGTTTCGTTAGATACTGGAATCCAAGTCTGAAAGAGTATGCTTAGAATCTACATATTCTTGCTTCTTCCTTAATCCTAATCTAATTACCAGGTTAGCCACTAATCAACTTAGTCAATTCCCGTCTTGTCCTTCCACGTCATTTCACAACTGCCAACGTCAGCTTTGTCTTCCTCAGACGTCATATATAAACCCCCACTCTGCTAAGCAAGAAATGTAAAAGAAAGACGTTTCCTCTTCCGCCGGCACTCTCTGTAATTCTCTAGGGTTTTCGTTTCCCGATCAATCAAGTCGGACATAGCCTTTTAAGTTCTTGCACTAAACAAGGTACTGTTAAACTCTATTCTCTTCAAGTATTTCAGTTTTTTAAGAAAATGGAATGTCTTAAAAGAGTTAGGGAAATCAATGAAACATGTACATTTTGCTTAAATCTGAACTCTGAAGCTAGAACCGATAATCCGATTCATATCCTCACATTTTCTCTGCTAGTGCAAACACTTAATTAATTTACGCTTTCTTTGCCACAATCTTGATTTTGCATTTTCTTGATTTTATTTGCTGAGAAAGGAGAGATGAACTTTGGTATATGTGCCACTTCTTTCTTGCTATTTGAGGCTTTTCTTTTTGTTAGATTTTCTGTCTAATGCTCAATGAATCCAAGTGCTTGTATCATTTTCTTTGAATTCTCGGTTTTGTATTAGAAAGTGATTCATGGACTTTTAGGTGAATTAATTGCTGGTTTCCGTTTGACTACCTTAATTTAATACAGGATTTGTGTTTGAATTGGGGGTTGTGCTTTTGGTGGCTGGAGTTCAATGCCTCTGTAAAGCAGTGACGACGATGATGTAATTTCACTCTGTCAGCTAAAACTAGGATTTTTCTCAATGGAGGCCTTTGACTCTGTGATTGAAGAAGCCAAGGAAACTGGAGAGCACGGTTGAGCAAAGTCACGCCCTGGAAGGAGAAAGCATGTTGACTGAGCAATTGAAGCAGAATGAGGAGAGTTCGGTGCATAAAATGTTATGATATTAACGTATTTCTTAACTTATTTAGTTATGTTATTTCTTTAATAATGTTAATTATGACATGTTTTGTGATTGTACAGGCAATAAGAACATATATAGAGAAAAAAAGGCTAAATCGTGAATTTAAGAAAAAAAATGCAAAGAACATAAATCGAGAAAAGAAGGCTAAATCGTGGATTTAAGAAGAAAAATACAAAGAGGCTCTTCTTGACGAGAAATTTTTCAGTACTTCCGTAGAACTATGTGGCATTGTACAGTAGTCGTCCGTACCTATAAGATGCTGACATGTGGAAAATTTGACACGTCTGTTAATTACACGTGTATAATCAATCAAACGTCTAAGACTTTGCCGTTAAGTTACAGTCATAAACTGCAAAAACATCCATCTCATCTGTAATCAATAGAAAAGAGATTTTGCAGCCATAAGTTTGCTTCAATTTATTTCGGGATTTGCAGGTTAATAGTCTTCAATCCAATTGCTTTTCAAATTTGTGAAAAGGAATAAGGGTGATAGTAAATCACAACAAGTTTTTGTATTTGGATAGAAGATGAAGAAATTTCATCTGGGTTGTGTGCGTCCTGTATGGGTCTCCAACCTGGAAGAATGGTGTGTAGGTTTTTCTGTAATCTGAAATTTAAATGGTGGGTGGCATCCTCTGAAATCTGGGTTGTGCGCGTCCAGAATACATCATATGCTCATATTTTTTTTTTTTTTTTTTTCATATTACCAGTACGGGTGATCTCCAACCTTAACAATGGGGATATATGTGTGGGTTTTTGATGACTTTTTGGCAACTGGTTATAACAAATCATACACCTAGCAGATCAATTTCTCTTCTTCGATTCATATCAAAGAATAAAGATTATCGAAGTCATGAAGATGATCGAGGAACAAAAAAGGAGAAAAGAAAAGATGGTTGCAGATCTGGGTATCTATCAACCCCTTAACATTTGCAAATCTGGATATCTATCCGATCTGAAAACTTTATTTTCTCTTACCTTGCTTTCTCAGAAACTGATCAATCTGTGATTCTTTTGTTTATGACGGCAAGAAAAAAAAGAGACGTGGTTAGTTTGTTGTTAACTGACGTGTCAAAATTTCCACATGTCAACGTCTTATATAGGTACGGAGGACCACTGTACAATGTCACATGGTTCTACAAAAACACTGAAAAATTTCTCATTCTTGACGTCAAAAAGGAGAAATTCAAGGAAGAAATTCATCATTAGTTGTCATCCAAGATTTGAGGAATTCAATAGTCTAAGGAGGAAGGAGAAGTAAATTTGGATTCCAAGTCTAAAAAGGAATGAGAAAAGTAAAACATGTTCACCTAGTCCCACAACATTTTAAAAGGAGAAGTAAATTTGGATTCCAAGTATAAAAAGGAAGGAGAAAAGTCAAACATGTGCACCTAGTCTCACATCATTTTCGAAGAGAAGTTTCACCAAGATATTCACTATATGGAGACAGTCTTACATAGCTCTACAGAGCAGTATGCCAAGTTTCTTCCTCCTCTGCCAAAGCCTTGTCAGACGTTCCAAAAGAGCAGCGACAGTGGAGTTTTGAAGCCTTGAAGCCGGAGCACTTTCTAGACGTCTACAAGCTTGTTGAAGACCGATAAAAGTGTAATCATACATTTGCTTTGTTTAGTTTTCCTTTACAATTTACATAAACATGTTTTCGGTTTTCAAATATTGGATTTGGTTGTTGTTTCGATGGTTTTGTTGTTAGTAAATTCAGAATTTTAGTAAAGCATGTTGAAGTTTCGTTCATTATATTTTTAGCAATCTGATCTTGTCAACTCATAGGTTAGAAAGTATGCATGCGTTGTTGTTTGATATACCATATGTTAGAATGCATGCTAACTAATGCCATGATTTATGCTAAGCCTCGTAGGTAAGTGTAGATTTCTAGTGGTGGAAGCTGTGTCATAGATATGGCTGAATACGTATACTATGCAATTCCTTGTTGTGACGTTCATAATATAATTGTGTTCAATCTCATTCTATAGATTCTAAGGACTCATGTTAAATGTATACAAATACTCGTAGTATTGATAGCAACCTTGCATGAGATGTCCTAGTTCTAGACGTTTTGTGCTAGAGATAAGTAAGTAGAACTATAAAATGCATGATCTCGTAGGCTTGTGTTTTGAGATTGTTTCTAGTTCTCTGAATTGACATGTTATCGGATTGCTAAGGTTGAAATGTGATATTTAATGTGTGGTCAGAATCTGAGTTTCTCTCTGATGGATGTGTTGAAAGAATCGATCACTTGTATATATTAGTTTAGCTTTTATTTTTATCTTTTAGTAGGAACGTTAGAATCAAACTCTCAACCCCCCCCCTTTTTTACCTTGTAACATGTGTATAATTGTAAATGAATACTTGTAATTACTTTTAGTTACTGACTCATTAGTATAACGGTGATTGCAAGAGCGCTTTAAGTCCCCGTATTAATCGAATCTTATTTGTCAATACTACATTTTGATAAAAAAGAGTTTTTAAATTGTGCGCCCGGTAACGGGCACGTCAGGCATGGTCATGTCAAATGGCTACTCGATGGAATTGTCATCAGAGGGACATAGTTGCTGCACATATTCTGGTACAGATGGCTAATGAAGATTCTGGTTTGCTTCGTCACGAGTTAAATTTGGATGGGGTGAAGCGTCGAATGGATGGAATGCTGAGAATGAGGTGGGAAACGAGAGGTGATAGAATAGCAGGTGATAGTCCTTTTGAAGTGGATAGGAGAAACACCACGTTTCTTGCAAAGCGCCAGGTAGCTGCCTTGGCAGGTCAGGTGAACGATGGAGATAGTCTAGTCTGGGCTTTGTCAGCAATGCCATGTCCTGGAAGGAGAAAGCATGGAAATATGAACATTGGTGAGGAACTATCTTCTCTTAAACCAAAGTTTATGAACTATAGTGTCAGTGAGGACAATGATGACTATCTGTATGAAGAGGGTTTGGAGTTTCGGATGGTGATGATCTGACTAATAGATGGGGAAACAATGATCAGAAATCCATTAGCTGATCTCGAGGATCCTCATGATAGATTAGGCATGTCAAGGATAAAGAAGCGGAAAAGAGTGGCAATATCCTGCTTTAATTAGTAGAGAAATTGAGGATGTTCAAGATAGTTTTCATCATGTTGGAAGCCTT
The DNA here is from genome assembly GCA_009720345.1 of Fragaria iinumae. Lineage (NCBI taxonomy): Eukaryota > Viridiplantae > Streptophyta > Magnoliopsida > Rosales > Rosaceae > Fragaria > Fragaria iinumae. The sequence continues at coordinate 9,009,623 of CM019122.1, read as the reverse complement.
CCTGCACCACCTCTGGTTTTGATGGAGCTAACATTCAACAAATGGGAAAGGGTCAGGGGTATGAAACCTAGGATGAACATCGCCACTATAAGCCCCGGCCCCAAAGAAGTAAGAGCTTACTTTCGTAAGGAGTAAGCTTTGAGGTATTTAGTCCCAAATAGGGGATTTTGTTACACTGCTCTGGATGGGAGAAAATCTGCAGTCGCACCTCTAACAAACAGGAACATGAACATTTCCAGATATCATGTTATTCTCAAACCTGACAGGCCGCGTCATATTTGCACCCTGTGTCTTGTGTGTGATGCAGCTGCTAGATTGCCTGGAGGTATGGGTACCAGAAGAGACATTTGTACACTCATGCGCGACTCACAATATCTAGCTGAAGACGTCTCTGATGAACAGCTTAACCAAGTTGCTAGCAGAGGACTGGACAGGCTGCACTATGAAGTTGATCCATGTGTTAAATTCAATGGGAAGGTGTGGGTTTATTTACATCGAAATAGAGGGGAGGATGAATTTAAGGACAATGCTACATCATCTACTTATGTAAGAAGAAGGTACAGCGAAGCGTAATGGAGCAAGTTCATGGGAGAAACTTGCATACTATTCAGTGTAGGAAGTGATAGAAAGCAGCTAGCTAGCTCTTTTGTTTTGGTTCAAAGATGACTTGAACTCTCATCAAAGTCGCCGCAATATATGCTAGTTTTGTACATGAAACCAATACAAGGTCTTTCATAATGATTCTATTATTGCAACTGAAGATTGTTGCTTACAATCTGAAACAGTAGCACACATCATTGTTCATATGATTTTTGGATATATAACAGTAACAGGTCTTCATTTTTGTGTGTGTGTGTGTGTGTGTGTGTGTGTGTGTGTGGTGGAAACCTATGTATATAGTGTTTGGGTGTTAAGCTTCACTGGCTTTATTCCAGGAATGAATGGGATTCCCTTTCAGATTGGGGAAGAAGCTTTCTCAGTCTTTTCTACACACACAATCTGGGCACTTGAAGCCCTCATCTTCTCGGAAACTCACACAAATATTACATAAATCCAAGAACCAATCCAATGCTCTAAGAGTTCTTGACCTCATCACCCCAAAACCAACCTTCACTGCATCTCGTCGCCAAGGCCATCTTCGGCTTATTCAGGGCGTTCTACACTCTGATTCTGATAAACTCAACAACCCTTCTTTCCCTGCTTCACATTCATCAATACAATTCTCCAATTTGTTTGATGACCTTTTCGATTCTAGCTCAGTTGACTCTCATTCATACCCAGAAAGCTTTAATTTTGATGCGAGTGTTATATCGCATGCGATAAGTTCATGTGGGTCTAAGCGTGATCTTCATGGCGGGATTCAATATCACTGTGCAGCAATACGAAGTGGGTTTGTGGCGAATGTTTATATAGGAAGCTCTTTGATAAGCTTGTACAGTAAATGCAATGAATTAGAGAATGCATGTAAGGTGTTCGATGAAATGCCTGTTAGAAATGTGGTGTCATGGACATCGATTATTTCGGGGTTTGCACAAGAGTGGCAGGTTGATGTGTGCTTGGAGCTTTTCAGTGAGATGAGAAACTCTGGTTTGAAGCCGAATGATTTTACGTATGCGAGTGTTCTGAGTGCTTGCACGGGCAGTGGAGCTCTTGGGCAAGGGAGATGTGCCCACGGCCAAACGATTCGATTGGGTTTTGATTCGTATGTTCACATTGTGAATGCTTTGATGTCGATGTACTGTAAATGCGGCGCTGTTGAGGATGCCCTTTACATGTTTGAGAATTTGGATGGCAAAGACAATGTGTCTTGGAACACTATGATTGCAGGGTATGCGCAGCATGGGCTTGCTCTGCAGGCCATTGGTCTTTTTGAAGAAATGAAGACACGAGGTGTGGAACCGGACGCAATCACTTTACTTGGGGTGCTTTCTTCCTGTTGCCACGCAGGTCTTGTAAAAGAAGGTCGGCATTACTTCAATTCGATGGTTGAAGAACATGGCATTCAGCCTGAACTAGATCATTATTCGTGCATTGTTGATCTCCTTGGTCGGGCAGGTTTATTGGATGAGGCCCGAGATTTCATTGAAAAGATGCCTATTCGTCCCAACGCAGTTATTTGGGGCTCACTTCTTTCTTCTTGTAGGGTTCATGGGAGCGTTTGGATTGGCATTGAGGCTGCAGAGAGCAGGCTATTGATGGAGCCAAGGTGTGCTTCTACGCATGTGCAGTTGGCAAACCTGTACGCTAGTCTAGGTTGTTGGGATGAAGCGGCAAGAGTAAGAAAACTGATGAAAGACAAGGGAATCAAGACTAGTCCTGGGTTCAGCTGGATTGAGATCAGCAACGAAGTTCACAGATTTAGAGCAGAAGACAGTTCAAACCCCAGAATGGTGCAAATAATTGGAGTCTTGGATAGTTTGGCAGACCACATGGTCCGCCTAAAAACTTCAGGTTGTGAGCTTCAAATGCAAGAGGAAGAGGATGCTTCATGATGCTTTATATATACCAGTTCTAACTTATATACCATCAATTTTTGGAGGTTGAATAGAGATTTCCTACAGATTGTGTCTTTAACATAGTATGGAAATCACCCTGTAATACAGGCAATACAATCAGAATTTCCTGTGATATATTCATGTATTTGACACTTCCCTATGAATTTCAATGTGCAAGATGAGAGCCAAATGAAAATGTAGAAACCATAAGCATAGGGAAAATTTTCAAGCATGCTATAAGAGGGTAGAATATCTAAGGGTCGAATACTGTCACCATCACAATTAGAGAGTAAAACTACATATCCTGTCCTCATCTTATGTCTCCCAGCCAAGCTACACTGACAGAGGGAATGAAGAAACTAAAACACATTACTGGAGAACACGCATCAAGACTTGATCGTTTTGAATGAAGCCCTTGTTCTTTGTGATGTATGCATTCTTCGCCTGGATTTGCGAAGGAAATTGAACAGTTGCCATTCTGATGGAACCTTGTCTGCAACATAATTTTAAATATAAATTTACGTCAAGATCAATTAAAGATACATGTAAGGTATATTATACAAATTATACTAGGCACTAACTTCATAAAGGTTTTAATGGAGGAGGCCTCATATGGAGTCCCAGACAGAAAGCGCTCCACATCTTCCTGAAGCGCAGTTCGAGGGATCCCCTCTATTAACACCTGATAAAAGCATGGAACTGTGTTTAGAGTTCAAAAAAATCTTCAGTATGCCATAAAAAGATCGATGAACATGACTGAACAAATAAAGAAAGATTCATATATTCATGGCATACATTTAACATAGGGGAAACAAAATCTACAAATTTTACATTCAACCAAATCTTTCGGAAAGGTATACTCAAACATAGTAAACCAGAAGATGCCTCTATCAGGCAAGACTACAGCAGTAGAGTTAATTTCTTTTCTATTCTTTTTCTTTGGTTCTTTTAAAGGGGATTCTACAATAGCTCAAGGAAAACGCTAACTCCTCATAAGTAACATAGAGATTCTTCTTTGATCCTGAATAAGCGTTCACTGCCATATGTCCAGATAAAGACCAACATGAATTGTACACAATTATCCAGCTCCCAGTGGCATGTATATGAGTATATATCCCACCAGGCTTTAAAATTATTTAGGCAGTGTTCTCAAAAATCAATATGTCAACAGTTTTCACAGCATTATTGTGTGAAAGACAACTGATTCTATTGTTGCATGAAGTAACACCCAAAAGACCAACTTTACTCTAATTAAAAGGGAAAAGGCAATCAAAAATTTAGCTAAAACCCTTTACTTACAGTTTTTCCATCATAATGAGGTATATCATCCCACAAGTGTCGATCCAACTGTCATCCATAAACAAGCATCACCAGTAAATAACATGTACACAAACACAATATGGGCAACAATTACATATCCGCAAAGTAGCTACGGCAGCATTACCCTTTGCAATCTGAACACCTGGGCCAGGCCCCGGCCTCTAAGCACTCTAACCGCATTCTCAAATTCTCTTTGTGAAGGAAATTGCACCAGCCTAAACACCACAACAAGAAGAAACACTCAACCATCAAACAAATATTACATTGCATCTAAATGCATACATTTTGCCTATTAACAATTTGACAAATGAACACTTACATTCCAGTGGGAATGAAAGGCCCATTGTAGTGGACTTTAACATCTTCCAGAGTCAAATTACAGCCTTCCAGCAAGTTCACAACGTCAGTCCTCAACGTATTCCTCGTAATCCCAACCAATTTCCCATACACCGCTGTACCTAAAGATCCCACATTTTAAACTCTACCAAAATTGAAAAACCCTAAACCCTGAAATCATAAAACCCTCAAATGCCGAAATGGGTCTTTTGTACCTGCGTTTGGGTTTCGAACAATTTGGTCGACTGTTGCATCTAGAGACGGTGGTTGTCCGGGTGCCGAGTTCTGCGGCGGTTGCTCCGCTGCGGTGGAGAAGCGTCGCGGCGGGTCGCGGAGGAGGGAAGGGAGGAGGCGGTGGGTTTGTGATAGGGAAGCACGGGCGGCGAGGGTTGATCTGATTGAGGTTTGGAGAAGACCCAGCTTTGACATGTTGGTTTCAGATTTCAAGGTGTGTTGGTTCAGTGGGAGTGAGGGTGAAGATGGAGCGGCAGAATTGGAAGGAGGCTTTTGGTTTATTTTGAGGACGGTGGCTTTTCGTTTTGGAAATTGAATTTTGGGGAAGACGGCCCATAATGATCGGCCCATTTTCCCCAGATGAAAGGAAACTAAATTTTAGGTTAATGAAATAATGAATCATGCATAACCCACAATTGAAGATTTGGTGTGAACTGTAAGATTAACATGACAATAACTGTTAAATATTATATACTTAATTTGGTGTCAAACATCCTTCAAATGTAAACCAAGAAAAATATATTCACCGTCTAAAACATATACATTTGAGGTATTAGAAGAAACTATAAACATTTATGATTTCAGTTCATATAGATGAATTTGTTGGGACACCTACAACTAAGACAATAAGAAGATCATATATTAGCATATGAATTCATTAGCTGGGGCCAAAATATTTGAAATTCATTCTTACAACATCTTAAAAACCTAGTTTCAAGCTAAAATACCGAAAAATCTTCAAAATAAACACAAATTTATAAACCTCGTAGATGGTAGATGTGACACTTTTAGCGTCATCCAAATAAAATAGCAATCGTTTATATAATAAGGTTGTTAACATGCTTAATGTGATCCCAATCAAGTTTATTTTGGCACCACTCGTCCCCTTGACAAATATCCAGTTTAACTGTTACCCAACAGACACATTCATTTTCTCAATAGGACCCACCACTGGATGGTTGCCACGTCAACCCTCGCAAGGCAAAACACCAAACGCAGTACAAGCCGTTCCCAGTCGAATGAGTCCTTTCGTTACGGTCGTACGTACAAGCCAACCGTAACAACCCTACGGAATCTTAATTAGCTCAATCATTAACTCTAAACCCCTCCCTAATTAATTAGCTCTCTTCCAAAAGCCCGATCCCACGTTAACAACTTCACCAAGTAACTCACTCCGAAGGGGAAGGTCGCTTCTCCTCTCCCTCTTGGTCTCTCTCTAAACTATAATATTCTCAGTGCTCTTCCACATCAACTGTCTCAGAATTAATTTCATTGACCTTTCAACAATGGCATCATCTTCCTCGTCACTCTTCTCCTCCACCACGCAAAACCACACAGCATCATCACTACCCCTACAAGGCCTCAACGCTGACCAGGTTCTTCTTCTTCCGTTTTTTGATGCTCTTGGGAAAATGGACTTCTCATGGATGGTGGACTTTCTCAAGGGGATGGTGAAGCCTTTGGCTGCCACTGTCGTGGTGCTGCTGGCGGTGCTGCTTTCGTATGTACAGAAGCTTGGTTTGGGTGGCGAGATGGTTTACTCTATTGCCAGGGCGTTTGTGCAGCTTTCGATTATTGGGTTCGTTTTGCAGTTCATTTTCACTAGGGATAATGCTATTTGGATCGTCCTTGCTTACATGTTCATGGTAACTCGTCTCTCTGTCTCTCTCTCTCTTCTTGTCTATAGTGTTTTTGATTTCTATGGAACCTCAATACACTTCATGGATTTAGCCTTTCTAGCTTGTAGTATGGTTCAATTTCAATTTTGGGTTTTTAGGTCTCTGTTTTTGCTCTGTTTCTTGGTAAATATCAAAACAGAGAAAGTCGCTCTGTTTCACTATTTACATGTTAATTAACTATCATGAATGTTTCAGCTTTTTTGATTATTATGACCTTTATGTGATTGTTACTCTCCTTAAGGTCTCTGTTGCTGGCTACACAGCTGGTCAGAGGGCTAAACATGTTCCTAGAGGGAAGTATGTAGCAGGGGCATCAATATTGGTTGGAACTTCAATCACAATGTTCCTTCTAATTGTGCTCAATGTCTTCCCCTTCACTCCAAGATATATTATCCCTGTTGCCGGAATGATGGTCGGAAATGCAATGACGGTAACCGGGGTTACAATGAAAAGACTGCGTGATGATATCCGAACACAGATGAACTTGGTAGGTTTTCTGTCACATAAATGTGTGGTCGAATCACTAGAATGGTCAGATTTTAATAGTGTTGGAAAGCTAATACGAATCTACGGATTTTGGTTTACCCAGGTGGAGACAGCATTAGCTCTAGGAGCAACACCACGCCAAGCAACACTTCAGCAGGTGAAGCGAGCTTTGGTCATATCGTTGTCTCCGGTTTTGGACAACGCCAAAACCGTCGGTCTGATCTCACTTCCAGGAGCAATGACCGGCCTCATCATGGGAGGAGCTTCTCCTCTGGAGGCGATTCAGCTTCAGATTGTTGTTATGAACTTTCTAATCGGTGCATCTACAATTAGCAGCATATTGTCAACATATCTGTGTTGGCCTGCCTTCTTTACCAAAGCTTACCAGTTAGAGACCAAGGTCTTCTCCACAGAATAGTATTTTAGTCGCAGAATGCGTATTGAAACCAATATTAGAGGATATAGTGACTACATTTCAAGTGTTAGATTATTGTACAATATTATTGTATCACCATGTAACAGTCACTTTTGAAGTAATAAAAATGTAAGATCGATGAACTACTCTGGAATAACACTAACACTTTCCCAACTATTAGTCATAGTGTATGATTCAGAGTTTAGACTCTGATCTTCGTTAGATATAGGGAGCTTTTAGATATGTGGATGATATATACAGTAAGCAGCAAAAGCGAGGGAAAGAGCAGATTTGTTGCCCTCTGGGATGAAATTGTCTACTTGTCAAGTAGTTATCGTCAAGAATTAGATTTCTCTACAATAGAAATTTTCTTCATGATTATTTGTAAAAATTGTAAAAATGAAGTATAATACACAACCTTTATGTTTTTGTTAATCAAATCAAAATAATTTTATTAATCTCTAACTGTGAATTATTGACATTTCAGCTGCTTTGCGTCCAAAAGAAAAATAAGAAATTAGTGGTATATCAATTTACATAATGAGAGTGTAGTTTATACAATTGAGTGTGTGGATTTCATTATTATAATATGGGCAATAATATTTTTCTTCTTCAATAGAATCATAATCATATCTTAATTTTCCTCAATATCATATCTTAATTTTCTTCAATATCTTAACTTAAACTCGGTGCAAAATATGTACATGCTTAATTATGTTTATATTGACGAAACTTTCTACTGTTTGCTAATCTAGATTTCACTGCCATAGACGTTTAAAACCTTAAATTATGCATGCCCATTCCAACAACATTTTTAGAATAAATGAAATTTGCATTCATAAGAAACTAATTGTCACGTTATTAAGAAGTGCCAAAACACACTATGAACATGGAGAGTGGGTAGTTATGTGTGTGTTTATATGTGGATGCGTATATCAAAATTTTTTTTTTACTAGTTGTGTTTAATTTGTCGTTTGATTCTAGTTGAGATAGATGGACCGTTAAAAGTTACATTTTTGGTTCTCCATATTAATAAAAAAAAATAACTTGAAGTCTACACAAACTCAAACTCAAAGATGAATTTTTTTCATTTGACTTAAAAAATGAATTTTTTTTTAAAACAAAATAATGATTACAAAAAAACAGTTAATTATTTTTGAGCAATTAAATAGCTTCATAACCTACATTAAATACCAGAAGAGTGGTCAACCTGGTAGAATAGCGCGAAGCCTGAACCGGTCCACAGTCAACAACCCAGATTCCTCTTTGTTTTCTCTTCAACCTGGTAGAATTCCGCTTTGTTTTCTCTCTTCAGTTCAGACACGAAACCCAGATTCCTTTCTTCCGAACCACTGCACCCACCGCCACGTCAAAGACCAAATTGCCCCTCTCGCGGTGGTCTCCGAGCACACCCACAGAGGCGATCATCTTCTCCGAAACGTTTTATTCCACACGAGACTCCAGAATTTCGCAAATCGCAATAATAAAATCGGCGATTATGCCGATTCGGAATCAGCTGAATTCCAGGGTTCCGATCACATTCCTCGCCTTATGCGTCTTCCTCAGCTGCTTTCCCGGTAAAATTCCCCGTGAAACCAACAGAATCCACCTGAAACGGCGCCGTTTTGTGCGAAATTGACAGTTTTGTATGTGTTTGCAGGATGCGTGCTATCGGCGACTGTGACGCTTGATTCGATTGAGATATACAGGACGCACGAGCTGCTGAAACAGCCGACGGTTTATTTCAAATGCAAAGGCGATCAGAACAAGACGGTGTTGCCGGACGTCAAGAACAAGAAGGTCTTGTATAAATTCAACGGCCAAGAGTCTTGGCAGGTATTCATATATGTTGTGTTGTTAAATTGTGAATTAGAACTGCGCGTTCCGAGTTTATTAACTTGTTTAGTTGATGAATTTGGCTAGTTTTGTGATTTGATTGTGAATGTTTGTGGTTCCAGCCTTTGACGAAGCTCAAAGGTAAGAAGTGTAAGCGGTGTGGATTTTATGAGGAGGATACCATCAAATCGGATGACGTATTTGAGGAGTGGGAGTTGTGTCCTTCTGATTTCTCCGGTAATGATGGAAAGTTCCGGCGAATCACCGAAGACGAATTCAATGCAACGTTTTTGTGTCCAAAGTGTGACACCACTGGTGAGTGATAGTATGTTCAGTTGATATCTTTGAGCTTATTTCTCTTATGCTCTCATGCCTAGTTTGGATGAATGTTATCCTTCAACCTATCATAGTTTAACTCACTTTGCGATCAGCTCAGTCAAGTTTTTTGAGCTCATCTTCCTCGTGCATGATTTTAGATGACAAAAATTTTGTGCTTTTAAATGATCAGATTTAGATTCACACTTGGAACGAGCTCAGCTGAATTTTCTGAGCTCATCACCCTCATGCCTACAATTAGTTTTGTGCCTAAACTGGGCAGAGTTAAATACACATCTCCACATGCATAGTTCTGGTGATAAGGATGTTTTGTTTATACTGGTTACAGTTTCATATCTGAGATGAACTTTTAATTGAACTTTTTAGCTTATCTCCCTGTTTCTTTTTTTTTGGGATGACAATGAGTTCTATACTTCAACAGAACAGAATCAAATTCACTTTATGAGCTTATTTGGCTCTCTCATACCTTGTTTGGAAAGTTGAGTTAAATTTACTGTTGCTTGTATCTCAGATGGATTACATTTGTAAGTCATAAAATGAATAGCTAGGAAATTCTAGGGGTTGGAGTAAATAGCTTAAGCCAGAGTTGTGCATGATTCTTAATTCTTAATTTTAGGTTATGTATTTCTGTAATTTGGGAATTTCCATCATCTCTGGTTGCTGATAGAGTTGATGTTAACTTAATTACAATTGGGCGCACTTTAACTTCAAAGTTGAACTAAATCAGAACCGTACAAAAGAGTAGAAAACATACATATGTAATTAAACTCAAGCTACTTTTTTTTTTTGGTGAATGAATTCAAGCTACTTTATAGTTTACAACTGATGCCCAAATTTGTTTTTTTTTTGTTTTTTTTTTTGCCACTGTTTGTAGGATCCAAATCCAATAGTAAGTCTCATGAAGAATCAAAGGGAAAGGGAATGCATATTGCTCTAGTGGTATTCATCATTATTGGCGTGATAGCAGTGTGTATGGCTGGAGTAGTAGCTGGATACAAGCACTGGCAAAAGAAGAAGCGACAGCAAGAACAAGCACGGTTCTTAAAGCTGTTTGAAGATGGTGATGATATTGAGGATGAATTAGGGCTTGATCATGTAATTTGATAATGACTAGTACATTAACTTGATTACCTTACAGTAAGTTGATCTTACACAAATTTTGCTGTTGTAAACAGAGAAAAAGAAAAGAACAAATATAAAGTTGCATACATATTGTGAATATTTTTTCGATAAATGAGATGCACCGGTAGTTGTATTGATATAGAAAAATGCAAGTGAAAGAGATTAGCAAAGCTCACAAAGTACTTGGGTTCTCTAAGATTCAAAGAACTTCATATCGATACAAACAAGGCCAGTAACCAAAAATACTTTCACAAACTGCAATCTCCGGCAGATGGTAAGAAATCAAAGTTCTGGATTCTTGCTCATTGTAGCCATGAGAATCAGCTTTCCCCCCACAAGCAAACCAAGAATCAAAAGACCAAGTGCTTAAAGCAGGGTAGTCTTCTTGTGTGACTTCATGCCCAGAACTACTTTCATACTGTTGCTCACATCTCCCGGAGTCTTCTTCCACCTTCCTCAACTCACTGCCATCTTCATTCTTCCGCATTCCATTTCCAAGTGAGAAGTACCCATCTGCCCAACAGTGACCAAAGGAGTGCTCGTATTCGCTAAGCCAATTTCCACAGGTGTAGTATGGCAACTGTTCTTCCCCCTCATAAGCCTCATCAACAGGTTCATTCTCATTGTAGTGACTGCTTGAGAAATCGGCCTCTTCCATCCCACACGATGAAGACAACAAACCACGAAGAAATTCCTCCTGGGAGTAACTGGGGCTGAAGAAAAGACAAGGATGCCATCTCTCATCATATGAAAGATTTTCATCACTGCCAGCAGCGTCATATAGACTGAGTTGGTTGTCCATAACTACAATTTTCTCAACTTCTCTCTACAATTCTGTTATGGGAAGGACGCATTGTAGAGTTGGAGTCATCAAGGGGACCTAATTAAAGCATATTATCTTCTCTGAGAAAAGCTTTGATAAAGACAAGGGAATATGATCATATCAGAGACAAGCCGACACTATCCAGATACTGATCAAAAATTCGATTTCAATCTCTGAAGCCTCTCAGAAAAAGCCCATGGATTTGGTCGCCTACAAATCCTTTCCTGAATCGAATCTCTCTTTGTATGAAAAAGCAAGCACTGAAGTCTGAAGATGACATTATACAGTTAGTGACCTTGGCATCTCTATCGAATTCTCATTCACAGAGAAAGAAAAAAAAGTTCACACGTACACTTCTCCACTTGCATGCTGAGAATAAGGTCACACGTACAATAAGGCGGAGTAGGAGTAGTGCAGAGTATTTAGCAAATCACCTAAGAATAAATTAGAATTGAGATGCATCGAAGCAGAGACAGAGGAGAAACAAACCAGCACTGTTATACAAAGAGCAGTCGAGGACTAATCCTCTATCCGAAGTAGACTCTCATCATAATGAATCATTTTAATCAAATCGCTCTCAGTGATATAGAAGCTACACTTGTCTTCTTCTTTCTGAAGAATCTTTAGCAGTCCTCTTTTATTGACATCGCGCTTCCATAAACTTATACAAACAACCATACCAGTTTCCAGAACCAAATCTCCATTGTAAAACCAACACTCCTTTGGGGGGTCCGAAAACTTTGAATTATACAGCTTAGTCCACGAGTCGCGCACATCATATTCTCTCATGACCCATACATGAATACAGTCAGCGGAAGATTGCCGATAACGAACTAGAGACAGACATCCTCCAGTAGAAGGAGAAACACCCAGACGGTTAAAATAATAGTCAACTCCGTGATCATTATATTGAGAGAGTTAGAGATTAGTTCTAATTGAACTAATCTAGTTGACTTTAGAAACTTGGGCTACGCGCTGTGCTCTCTCTCCTGCTGGTGTGCTATCATGTACTTCTGGTCTCATTCCTTTTTCTGCTGTTCCTTGTTGCAGCGGCTTGTCTCTCTGTTACTGCAACAAGTGGAAGACCTTGGTCTTGGTGCCACAGCTGTGGCTGTGGCTGAGCTCCTTGTATACATTTCTCATGTACTTCTATATATACTTGTCATTAAAACCCTTGTAAAAATTCTATCAAGAAATATTGAAGAAAAGCTTCCGCAATCCTTGTGTTAAGATTTCTTCATGGTATCAGAACATGAACTTTAGTGTTGTTTTGGCCACGATCCTCAGCGCGCGGAGCAGAGGTTTCTAGCAGACAAAGAGATGGGAGAGTTGCGGGCGTGCCACCTCGCGGACGAGGAAAAAGTTGATGGGGGGTGCGCTTGACTTCTTGATCAGGCAGAAAGGGGGATCACAGGTGCCACCTCTGAGGAGGATTTACGAGCACAAGCGAGTCGATACTCACGGCGGCGCGAGCAGAGAAATCACAGGGAGTTCGGAGAGAAGCGGGGATGCAGAGTCCGGAGAGCTCTGGAGAAAGACCTAGGCGGCGGCGCTTAGGGTTAAGGTTTCGAGGAAGGCTCGAAGGGAATTGGGTTTCAGTTTGTGTTTGTTTGAGAGTTGTCTCTGAGTTGTTGTTGTAAAAGTTGTGTCTATTGATTTTGAGAGAGAGCTTTCGAACCCTTTATATAGTGGAGCTTGACTTGCGGCAGAAGAGAGAGATAATCCTACTTCAAGTTGGATTCGGAAAACCTAATAGCACAAGGGCACTGTTTCATCCATGCGAACCAACCATCTTGTGACACATGCCCAGTTCGCACACTTCATTCCGCGCATAGAGCATTGCTTCTGCGCTGCCAACTGTAGACTCCTATGCGAACTGGAATTGGGAGCATCCTCATCTCGCGGGCTGCTACCGGGTGCTATCTCGCGTGCTTCTGTAGCTCGCGTCCATTTCGCGGGCTATTGCAGCTCGCGAGCCTTAGAAGACCTTTTTATATTTAATGGGCCACAGGGGTTGGCCCGAAGCATGTCAAAGACTTGTAAAGGTCTTCAACGTTTGTCGTGGTGCGCGCGGACTCCGCATGTCGCTTCCTCGCGAAATCTTCTACGCGAGCTAGTTCGCCAGCTCGCCTCGCTTCGCCTACGCGGAGAGTCAATCTCGCCTCGCCTATGCGGACTGGCAATCTCGCTTCGCCTCGCGGAGCGTTAAACAATAATTCCGCGCGAAGTCATTCCGCATGCGAGCTAAGTGTTCCACGCGAACTGCGTAGTCCGCCTATGTCCATTCCGCGTGCAAGCTAAGTGAAGTCAAGTCGCATGCAGCTCGTTCCGCGCGAAGTCTAACTTGGCTCGCGTGGTCTCACTGGCGAGCTATCACTTGTAAACTTGGAGAAACTCCATCTCGCCGGTATGACATGGTCCAAGAAATAATTAATATTTACATAGACATTTACTGTCCAGTAAAATATTAATTCAGGCGTAAACAAGTGTCTTGGCTCTGTTGCTCTTATTCTTGTTCTTTCAAGAGACAGTTCTCTTAGATTTCTCAAGCTATAGATGGCTGAGGTTAGTTCTGGTATTAATCCTTTTGGTGATAATATCAATTCAAACACTTCTAGTGTTTCTGACGTTGAGATGAATCCGAATCAACGTCTCAGTTCGGTTTTGTTGAATGAACACAACTATCTAGGTTGGGCTAGAGCAATTACTCTTGCTCTTGGAGGAAAGTCCAAGTTAGGCTATGTTAATGGATCCATACAGAAGCCAGATGTTGGTTCTTCTTCTTATAATTCTTGGCTCTCCAAAGATCAACTGATTATGTCTTGGTTGCTCAATTCTATGGAGAGCAAACTTTCAGAAATTTTCAGTTTCTCTGAGTCTTCTAAGCATCTCTGGGATCAACTTAAAGAGATGTATGGGAATCGAGTGTTTCAACTCAAGCGAGACATTTCAGATTTACAACAAGAGGGTAAATCCTTTGTGCAACATCTTGGTGGTCTCACAAGCATGTGGAATGAGCTTGATGTTTATAGACCTCATACCACAGATGCTGCTATCTTGTTGAAAAGAGCCGAGGAAGACAAGATATTTCAGCTTCTTGCTAGTCTAAGCTCAGACTATGAAGATTTGAGAAGCCATATCCTTATGAATGCGGAGCTGCCGACTTTCACATGTGTATGTGTAATCATTCAAAGAGAAGAGGTCCGAAGAAAAGTGATGAACATAGAGATCAAGCCAACTCTTTCGGAAACTAGAGCCTATGTTTCAGACAGTAGGCAGGTTGAAGAAAAAACTTACAAAGGGAGAAGGTATGTTTCAAAATGTAGTTACTGTGAAGGTATGGGACATGTCAGGGATAGATGTTGGATCCTCCATCCTAAGCTAAAGCCAAAGCATTTAAAAGAGAACAAAGGCGGTCACAAAAGTTGGAATGGTTCATTACACAGACCAAACCTTGCAACCTCTTCCTCTGAGGGTATGCTTGACTTCACTTCCAATCCATCTACCTTGATTAATGAGTTCGTTGCTTTCCTCAACAACAAAAAACATATGCATATTGGAAGGGAAGAAGCCTGTGAATCAGGGATAGGAGACCACACTGCTCTCCTTGGGAAGTTTGCTGGATTCCTTGCAGAAGTTGATTGTGTTTCACCAGAAGATGCTTCAGGTATCTTAAAGTCCTTCTCTACTGCTTTGAATGTTTGTTCTATGAATGATTATTGGATTATAGACTCAGGTGCCACATATCACATGACAAACAAAATTCAAAATTTGCATGATTTCAAAAAATTGTCCATCCCTTCCAAAGTCTCTGTAGCAAATGGCAAAGGGATTTCTGTTTTAGGAAAATGAAAAATCAAAATTTTGTCTGATCACACTGAGTCAGTTGCTCTTTATGTTCCTTCCTTTCCTTTTCAACTTCTTTCTGTTGGAAAGATCATCCATACTCTAAGATGTCTAGTAATCTTCTCTCCTTACAATGTTATATTTCAGGATCTCATCACCAAGAGGACGATTGGTAAAGGTTTCTTTTTAAATGGACTTTACTATCTGCCAAAGGCCTTTTTTGCTCCCAAAGTCTTCCAAGTCAGCTCAAGCTTAGTTCAAGATCAACATCTATGGCATAAGCGTTTGGCTCATCCATCAGAAAAAGTGATGTCTGTTTTGTTTCCAAATATGTGTAAGACAAATGATCAATGTGATGTGTGTTATTTGTCTAAGTCTTCTTGGTTGCCTTTTTCTTCTTCCTTATTTAGGTCTAGTAATCCTTTCGAAATCGTCCATTCAGATATTTGGGGTCCTGTTCTTGAGTCCTACGATGGATTCAAATATTTTGTAACTTTTGTTGATGATTTTACAAGGATTACTTGGTTGTATCTTCTTAAATTCAAAAGTGAAGTTCTTTATGTCTTCAAAGACTTTCATAAACTTGTCAACACCCAATTTTCATCTCATATTCAAATTCTAAGATCTGATAATGGCTCTGAGTATATGTCCAATAACATGTCACAATACTTGAGCACAAATGGAATTTTACATCAGACTAGCTGTGTTGGTACGCCTCAGCAAAATGGAATTGCTGAGAGAAAAATCGAGATCTTTTGGAGAAAACTAGAGCTTTGATGTTTCAAATGAATGTACCTAAGAAGTTTTGGTCTCAAAGTGTGCTCACTGCCACTTACCTCATCAATCGGCTGCCTAGTAGAGTGCTTGGTGGTAAGTCTCCCCTTGAAGTGTTGAAAGAAAGGAAGATCGACATCTCCCACCTGAAAGTGTTTGGCTGTGTGTGCTTTGTTCACATACAAGCTAATAAAAGAGAGAAACTTGATCCTCGGGCTGAAAAGTGTATGTTTTTAGGGTATTCATCCACTCAAAAATGATACAAATGCTACAGCCCCTCCTCTAACAAGATCATTGTTTCCAGGGATGTTAGATTTGATGAGAATAGTCCTTTCTTTGCTGGGAATTCAGATGGCTATAGTTAGGGGGAGTCTCTGTTTGATTTGTTTCCAACTCCCAGCATTCTGGCTTCTGAGGATGGCAATATGTCTTCCAATCCTCGCATTCCAGTTTCTGAGGATGGCAATGTGCCTTCCAATCCTCCTACTGCAGTTCAAGAAGCTCAAGACGCACATACTGATCCTAAGTGTGATCAAGCTGATGTACAACTTGTTGTTGACCAAGTTCAACCTAGTCTAGTAGCTATTCGAAGGAATCCCTCATGAGCAAGAGGACCTCCAGCAAAGCTTAAGGATTATGTCACTTACACAGCAAGGTATCCAATGACAGCCTTTATTTCTTACAAGAAATTTTCTGCTTCTCATGTTGCATTCCTTAGCACTCTTGATGCTGTTCATGAGCCTCAAAGCTTTGATGAAGCAAATCAATATGAGGTGTGGAAACTAGCTATGGCAGATGAAATTCAAGCTTTTGATGAGAACAAAACATGGAATGTGGTTAAGATTCCTCAAGGGAAGAAGGCAGTAGGCAGTAGATGGGTTTATAAGACCAAGTTTCACTCAGATGGTAATGTAGAACGACATAAGGCTCGATTGGTAGCTCGGGGTTTCACTCAAACATATGGAGTTGATTACAAAGAAACCTTCGCTCCTGTTGCAAAAATGAGTACTGTTAGAGTTCTTCTTTCGGTTGCTGTGAATCATGGTTGGCCTCTCTTTCAAATGGATGTAAAGAATGTTTTTCTACATGGTGACCTTGAGGAAGAGGTTTATATGCAATTGCCTCCCGGTCATCCTTAGTTTTCTGATCCTAGTATGGTATGCAAACTTCACAAGGCCATTTATGGCTTGAAACAATCTCCTCGAGCTTGGTATGCCAAGCTCAGTTCTGTGCTTGAAGAAATTGGTTTTCATAGCAGCAATGCAGATTCCTCATTATTTGTTCGAAATTGTTCAACAAGCAAGCTTATGGTGCTTATCTATGTTGATGATTTAATTGTGACAGGTGATAACCTAGAAGAGATTAATGTTCTCAAGCAATCTCTTCGTCGCAAGTTTGCAATTAAGGATTTGGGGCGCCTTAAGTACTTCCTTGGTATAGAAATGGCTACTTCTCATAGAGGGTTGTTTCTAAATCAAAGAAAGTATGTTCTTGATCTGTTGAAAGAGTCAGAGTTTTGGGATAGCAAACCAGCTAGCACTCCCCTGGATAGTAAACTTCAGTTTGAAACTTCAAGTGCTTTTCTCTCTGATGTGACATCTTATCAAAGGCTGGTTGGTAAGTTAATTTATCTTACAATCACTCGTCCAGACATTACCTATGCTGTGAGTATTGTTAGCCAGTTTATGCAAGCTCCTACTCAAGCTCATCTTCACATTGTTAAGAGGATTCTTCGCTATCTTAAAGGCTCTGCTGGTAGAGGTATTTTGTTGAAAAACCATGGCAATACTCGCATCATGGGGTATACTGATGCAGATTGGGCTGGTAACTCTCTTGATCGAAAGTCTACTACTGGTTTTTGCACCTTTGTTGGGGGGAAATCTAGTTACATGGAAGAGTAAGAAGCAAACTGTTGTGGCTCGTTCTAGCGCAGAAGCTGAATATAGAGCAATGACTGCTACTGCTTGTGAACTTATTTGGCTGAAGGGTTTGCTCTCTGATTTGGGATCCCCTTGTAGTCAACCAATCTCTCTCTATTGTGATAATCAAGCCGCCATGCACATTGCTTCTAATCCTGTTTTTCATGAAAGGACCAAGCACATCGAAGTTGATTATCATTACATTCGAGCTCAAGTTCAGTCCAAGCTTATTGTCACTCATTACACTCGCAACTATGATCAGCTCGCCGATATCTTCACCAAGTCTCTTTCAACATCTCATTTCCATCGTATTTTGGGCAAGCTTGGCTCAATGAATCCTCTTGATCCAGCTTGAGGGGGAGTATTGAGAGAGTTAGAGATTAGTTCTAATTGAACTAATCTAGTTGACTTTAGAAGCGTTGGGCTACGCGCTGTGCTATCTCTCCTGCTGGTGTGCTATCATGTACTTCTGGTCTCCTTCCTTTTTCTGCTGTTCCTTGTTGCAGCGGCTTGTCTCTCTGTTGCTGCAACAAGTGGGAGACCTTGGTCTTGGTGCCACAGCTGTGGCTGTGGCTGTGGCTGAGCTCCTTGTATACATTTCTCATGTACTTCTATATATACTTGTCATTAAAACCCTTGTAAAGATTCTATCAAGAAATATTAAAAAAAAGCTTCCGCAATCCTTGTGTTAAGATTTCTTCACATTAAAATCCCGCGGCGGCAGCATTGTCCTGAAAAGAGGAGATCATTTTCATTTTCATTTTCATTTTCATTTGTGGAAAAACCAGGGTCAGGTAATTTCTTGAAGAAACCAGTGGAAGGGTTCCACATGTAAAATATTTTGTAATCAAAAGCGAGAAATACAATACCATTGCAGGAGCCCAGTAATACAATACCATTGTAGGAGCCCACTGTTACAAGACGGGGAAGGAAAGTTGAGCTCTCTGACAGAAGAAACGACGGCGACTCCAAGTCTAGGGATTCGAATTTAGGAGCTCTGAGTTCAAAACAAGAGGAGCAGAGGAGTCGAAATGATGTGCATTATTATCTCTTCGGGTAGGTTTGCTTCTTCCATTGCACTATCTCTGTTTGGAAACGAAACGATGATCTAGGGTTTTAGCAGTGAGCGACTGAGACTGAAGAGTGTGATAGGGACAGTCGTAGTTGTGCTTTTTACACACAGCGTGAGCCCAATCCTTGGGCCTTCGTTTGAAGGAAATAGCCGGTCCACAAAAATAGACAGGAAATCGATGGACGAGAGGGTAGTCAAGAACACAGGTAGTTTGTTATTTACCATAGTTCCATCTTGACCTATGACCAAAGAAAGTTACTGGCTCAACTGAACCATGGAAATGTGTAACGCGAAGCAAACTTTGTTGTTGATGCCCTCGCCAATCTAGGACACAAGCTTTCTAATCCTTGTTGATGTCAACTTTCCTGTTGTTTGTTAGTTTGAATTTCAACAGGTTTTTCTTTGTAATTTAGTCATTTAGCATTAGAAAAAAAAAAACATTGGAAAAAAAATATATATTAATGAACAAAACAGTAGTTTAAGAAAGTTCTTTCTATAGCCAAATTTCAGTTACGAGTTTGGTAGAAATGACTTACAAGCTAGCATGCAGAGTATAAAGCAGGAATTGCCACGGTGGCTTCAACATTATACAAGACAGATGTTGAAGACAAAGAAGCACTTTGTGAAATACATTAGCTTGTCATCTCCAACATTATCAGCCTATTGCTTGTCCAAATATAAAGCCTGCAGCTGCTGAAAATGTCTGGCGCTAAATGCTTCCTCCCCGAGTGAAATGCACAACTGAAGGGGTTAGCGATTATGATGTTGCTGAAGGGGTTACTGATCATTTAAAACCTTTGCGCCTTCACCTTATCTGCTCTAACCAAGCAGCGGAAAATTGCAATGGTACTTTAACTAGTACTGGAGCTCATTACTGTGCTATTGTAGTTAACTAGTTCTTTGGAATAGGGACCATAAACAGACTTGATGGTGTCCGTGCAGCTCCTATACCAAATGGGTAAACAATGAACTGAATAGTACATGAACTAGTTATATCGAATTTTGTATATAATGCATAACTCAAAGGAAAGAGGAGAGTACCTGCAAGCTTCTACATTGAATTTCTTCTTGCTAATCCCATACAATTTATCAAACACGTCTGCCTCCACACGACAAAAATATGGACGCTCTGTAACAACAACTCCAATGGTGTTAAACCAAAACTTCGAAACTAACATGGCAAGACTAACAAGCCACTAGTACCTCACCATTGTAAATGGAGCACTTGCGTGAGCTCTTCTCAAAGTGCACGCACCACCCGTCTGAACCCACCATACTTTTGTATAGCTGAACCATGAAACTAAATCATTCCCAAAACCAACAACAATTTATTGAGGCATTTCGTCGAACACCTTATGGGGCAGTAGCACTGACCTCAACATCAGCAGGGTCAGTGAAGATTTCTTCAGGGGTAGCGAAAGAGGGACCCTTGACGAGTTTGCAGCAAGCTCCGCAACCCTCCACGCATTGCCAGAGCGGGTCCTTCCTCTTGCCCATTCCGAAGCCGACGGTCGTCGGCGGTGGAGCTTGCTTAGTCTTTGCCGTGCGTTTTGGGCGGCGCGCCATGCTGACTATGCCGAGACACGGCAGAGTCAGTGCGTTAGACATTTGTGGATAAGAGTTCAAGTACTAGTTTTGCGTTGCTTTGCTCCCAGGTTCGTTTAAGCAAGTAACACATCACTTGTGCACTTTTTCTGTGTATGTTGGGTAAAAATGCTCATTTTTTTACGATTAGCTCTAACTTTACCTGTCAGGAGGATCTTGACAAAACGACTGTAAAAATTAGATTGAATGAGAAACCCACAGAAGTCTGAGGCAATTGTAGAGTTTCAGTGACCAAAACCTAACTAGACCTCCCAACCATGATTATGAATCATCAATTTCCAATATATATGATCATGTTCTGTTTTGTTCAGCAAACACTAACAATATCCAATTATCCAATTCCAATATATGATCAACAACCTCAATTTTGTAGAAGAATCATTTATTCATGCCCAGCAATGGTTTGAATAAAAATTGATGCTATAAGATAATATAATAACAGATAACAATAAACTTCATAAGTTCTAAAATACGTCACAGAACAAGCAAGTCAAATCTGCTCAGAACAAAGCACAACATAGTACAATCACTACGATGTCTTGCAGACTTAAAAGTTTGTTCAACAGACCAATATTCTTTAAATCATCACTTAAAACCATCAACATCAAGGGGAGCGGCGGTTGTCATCGTCATCCTCACCAACAGGGCTCATATCCTCCCTCGGGCTGGGGTTACGACCATAAGCAGAGGGGCGAACAGGGCTATCAATCTCACGGTCAGGGCTAGGACTTCTGCTCTTAGGGGTAGGGCTTTTGCTACCATCTCTGGGGCCCAAGCTGCCATTTCTAGGAGAAAGGCTACCCCTTCCACGAGGGCTATCATCCTCGGGTGTAAGGCTGCGCTGCCTCCCCTTTGAGGGCACTGGACTCATGCTCAGATCACGGCTTCTATAAGAAGGGCTCCGAGATCTATAATCCCTTTCCAAGCTTCGTTCTCTCCTTGGTGGGGACCTTGATCGGCTAGAAACATAAAGTGATCCAGTTAATTAGTATACATACATATAATCAAAGAAAAACCAAGCATCTGAATCTGAACATATATGTACAACTACATTAAAGGGATCAGGATGCTTGTACAAACCTGTAGCTACGGCTGTAACTTGGGCTACGACTTCTACCACGGCGAGGAGAACGTGAACGACTCCGCTCACGCCTGCAATTATATAATTCAAACAATGTCAGATGAAAATTTGAAAGTAATTCACCTAGGAGAGGCAAAGAAAAATAATCAACGAAACAAGTCTTGGAAGTATGTAACCACCTTAATTCTTTTGGGCTATTTTTGCACTGCCTCTCAATATGGCCTCTTTCTCCACAGCGATAACATTTATTCTTCCAATCACCAGCCTTACAATCACGAGCCCAGTGGCCATCAATACCACAATTAAAGCAGCGCCCAGATCCAGGTGGTGGACCTCTGCCCATGTATTCCCGGGAACCACGTGGAGCCTATTCAAAGTAAAGGAAGCAATTCAAAGTAAAGGAAGCAGGAAGATATAAATTTCACGAATGTAACATAACATCTATACAAGCTAAGAAAACTGAAAACTTACCCCCTTAGCAAACTCCACAATCAGACGACTACCATCAACTTCCCTACCATCTAAGCTATATCTTGCATCATCAGCATCTCGCGGATCATAAAATTCCTGTTAACAAGAGGTGAGAGCACAAACCAACATAGTATCCATGAAATATAGTCAATATCGATGTGAATCCATAACCAAAAAGGTACAATTCCTCAAAACAGTTTAAACAGAAAAAATTGAAAATTTGAGGAAAGAGAAACTTACAACAAATGCAAACTCGCGCTTCATGTCCACATCTCGTACTCTGCGTAAACGGTTGCCAGAAACCAGAAACAGTAAGGCTATCATTACTTAAGAACTTCAAGTGTATGGTACTTCGCCCGTCACAGACGAACAAAACACCAGATTGAGTTTGTTGCCATTTGCATAAAAACACGCAATAAGACTACAGAAAGAATCGCCAAAGTCTCCTATACACTCGGCAAGAATTTCCACCAATTCCACCAAGGCCATCACCCTCTCACCATAGAGTCATAGACCTCCAAGTAAGGCCAAACCCCAGGAAACCTTCAACAAGATCATTCAAGTTAAGAAAACACCAGACCTGGGGCAAAGCGCTCCCACACACAAGATGATGAAAACTCATATTAAACCAAGCACATTATCAAGCTTGGTAAGGAACTGAACCGTTCCCAAACATTTTTGGTGGAAATTTCTAACAGCCCTCATAAACTAATTAATCTTTCATTCTTTTACATCTAAATTCACAACACAGACATTCATAGGATCATTCATATTCCACCCAAATTAATGCTTATATGATGATAATGCTCAAAACACTGAAAAATTATATAAATTTACCTCCCGTATCTGCTGAAAATCCGGTCCAGATCACGCGTCCGGGTGTGTGAAGCCAAGCGACCAACATACAGACGCGAATTCCCATATCGATCATCATGGCGAGGCATCTTCAGTCTGCAGTAAAGCAATTAGCATACATCAACACATCAATACCCAAGCCTTACAGCTTTCTTCAAATTCCGTCTTCCAAAACAAACAAGAACCTTAAATACTTTTAGCTTTACACCCAGTAATCAAATTCCAATAGCATTACAATTCAAAAATTTCAGACCCCAATAACGAAAATCAGCTCAATTACAATTTGGGCACATAAAAATCATTGTTCTTTCAAGAATCATGGCCAGAAACACTAATTACATTCTTTAATTAACAATTAATGAATCAAAGATCTTTAAACCTCTTCGAAGATAGTTAAATGTAATTGAAACCAATTTAAATGAAACAGCAGGTAGAAAGAATCAAAATTCGTAACGGGTTATTGATGCGAAGGAGTAACAGACGAGATAATGGGTTAAAGTTCGTACCTTCGGTCAGGTGAAAAAGAAAAATCCCCAATTCGATTTAGCCCTAGAACTCTTTCAGAACACAATGGATGATTTGGTGTCTCTCTCTCTCTTATTTTATAGGGCGAGCCGACAGGTTGAGCGGCCAGGATTGGTCTAATCCAACGAACAGTAAGACTCCAAAATTGGTGTCACCGCCAATGGTAATAGTCCCGTTTTGGGCTTCAACTTAATGAACGGCCCATGGTCTAAGACGTTTTTGGTAAGTGACGTTTTTGGTCAATCCTATTCAAACACAAGAAATCCTTATGAAGTTGTGGAGTTAGGAAAGACAAGAAGATGGTGATCATAGCAAAAGAGCTTGAAGTCTTGCATGGTCAGCAGCTGCGGTAAGGTAACACAGAATCAAATGTTTGATTAGGTACAAAGGTAACTAGTCTTTATCTCATTTTGCTAAGTTGATAATTGAATGATGAATTTGTGGGACTTTACATTCATAGTTATTACCTCCATGATCATTGGTATTCATTTCATGATTTCCTTAACAATCGATATCTGCTCTTTTATGAGAGAAATATTTTTTTTAGAAATATGTTTCTACTGATATGCAAAGTGCTTAATCAAAGTAAAAGATATGATTGAGGAATATGATTGCTGAGTGCAGGTGCTATGGAAAATACAAAGTGATGATTCACTAATTGTAGTCTATGAATTGAAAAGTTTTAGTTAAGGGGGAGAATTCTATTCTCTATATATATATATATATATATATATATATATATATATATATATATATATATATATATATATATATATATATAGCTCCTGTTATGCTGTGGATATGTGTGCTTGTTGCAACTGTTGTTTAGACTTTGATATCTTAGTCTCTGAGTTAAAACTGTGTTGTACTCTTGCTGCATACTGTGTGTGTATGATCATATGATCTAAAGTTTCTCTCTTACTTGCATTCAGGTTGCACTTAAGTTTGGTGAAGTTGTGAGTGATCCGAGTGGTAGTTGCTGATTGTGTTGGAGAATCAAGCAAGGCCTGGTTGTGTGAAGAACCTATGTGATGGCCATGAGTGAAATAAAACTCTAGATTGTGTGAAAGAATCTGAGTTGTCAATACTGATAGTTTAGATATATCAGTAGGAGAAGTTGTTTAGTTGTTCAGTTGTTCTTGTGTAGAACTAATTGATTAACAGATCATGAGTGTGTAGAGAGAAATGTGTGAAAACTAGAATGACTAATTCCTTGTGTAGTTGTGTTGTAGAACTACCTATCTTTGTATACTCAAATTGAAGATTAGTGAAATAATCTTATCTCGTGTTTTTTCCCTCTTTGAGGTTTTGCATCACATTTTTGATATCACTCTTGTTTTGTTCATTGACAAATCTACAGCATTTCTATATCTTTAATAGGAGATTGCTCACATTCTTTCTTTCCTCTTATTGTAACTCTAATATTGTTTTTACTCACGTGTTTTTTATTTGGTTTGTATTTTTGTGAAAACTTTAACAAACAAAAAAATGAGTGTGAATTGTAAAATTGGAAGTGCAATTTTCACTCCTCATAATATATCATGCCTCAAAGAGAAAAATAGCTATAGAAACAGTCAACAATTAAGCAAAATATGGATTTGTATACGTCTTAGTCATAATTTATTTTTCTGAGAAGTTCCCTTTCCCATCTAATTCAGATGGAAAGCTTCGTTTCAGTCATAATCTTGCTTCTCCATATGGACTTAGAACCTTTCCTTACCCTTTACATAAGTGAATGATAAAGTTAATAATTGAAGAAATTGATTTCTAAGGTTTTTGGTTATTTAGTGTTTTGTTGGTATGGTACCACCAAACAAATGGATAGTTTTGATTCTTGAACCTCCTATTTGCAAATACCGCATACATGATGAAGAAAAACAAACAACCAACAACAACAACAAAAAACGATAATTGTGAAAGTGCTTAGCCTCACTTTACTAATCTACTATGTTCTACCTTTCGTATAATTTTTTACAATTACATAAGAACAATTAATGATGAGATTGAAAATTCTAAACAAGCACTCAAGCAGAAGTAAGGTTGGCATTGATAGGTATACCGACTTTGTTTACCAATACCATGAACCAAAACTAACCGTTGAAGTTGGTATACCGACTTAGTTGGTACGGTTGGTAATAGACATTTATCAAGTTTAGATTGTGACCCAAAAACTGAAGTGATAAATATAATTTTTGCACAAATATAATGCAATGATAAGTTTGGTCTGATGGTCTGGAGTGAGAGTTGTTTGAAAGAGGTTTAAAGTTCGAGTTTCACCTCCGCAACGGATTCTTAACATTTTGTATTATTTATATATGTAGGATGTTATAAATATAACATATGCATGTACCATAATGAAGGCGCCTTATGCTTCAGTGGTTGAGAGCGAATGTTGTTTGTAAGAGGTTGGAGGTTCAATTCTAGTTTCTTACATTGTTGGGTTTGTGGATCCGATTCCACCTAGGATGAGGATTGTGTCATACCTGATCTTACTTGGTAATGGTTTTCTATGTCTATTGGGAATAGGTTTTCAATGTGTTATAGGTTTCAGGTTAGATATCCATAAATAGAGGCATATAGTACAATAGTTGGTATGGTTGTGGTTGAGAGCAATCATTGTGGTTGTGAGAGCAAATGAGATCTTGAGAGTTGGTGAGAACATCTTGTGAGAGATCTTGTACTCGTGTTCTTGTGTTCTTCTTCTATAGTGAAACCCAGCAGTCCGGGGATGTAGGCAAAGTTCTTTGCTGACCCTCGTTACAATCTCGTGTATTCATGTTTGTTATTTCTTGATCGTTTATCTATATTGTTTCGCATTTGTCTACTTCCACAAGAGAAATTCTAGGTTGAATTCCTATCACACATATATGGTTGGTACGGTATACCGTAAGTCAGTTACCGAGTCTTTAGTATACCAACTAGGTTGGTAAGGTTGGCACTCAGTTGTTTGGTTTCGACAAGGCCCAAATTGCCAGCCCTAACCAGAAGTACATAAAATCCACAATGTGATCTCTCAATCTCTCATTCATAAACCATGTGTTATACTAAAAATGTACCTCTTGACAAACAAAAGAACGAGCCCCACGCGCTAAAACCCTAGATCGGGTTGGGAAAATTTTGTTCGCCTGTCCGGCTGCACAAAGGCATTGGGGATGGTCTCTGGCCTCTCCAACGTTGGCTTTGGGTGGCCAGACGGGAGGTGTGTTGTGTGGGCATGTCTGGTTCGTTGAAGCAGAGATCAGGAGGGGGCTTTCGGCGGCTCTTTGGGTTCAAGTTGGTGGCTGCATATGAGGAGGTGGGAGTTCAGTGGTGTTGGATCGGGGTGGTTGTGGAGGCGATGTCCAGCAAGGTGGGGTGGCTTGGTTTCGATCTGGTCACCGGCGTAGGGCCGATTTGTCATGGGGGAGCAGATGGGTAGGTGGTGGTGACCTGAGATCAGGGGTGGGAGATCTGTTTTGGGGTGGCCATGGCGCTGGACTTGATCTTGGGTGGAAGGTGGCCCGGTGTTGTCAACAGATTCGTCATCCTACGGTCTGATTACGTCATTATCGTGGCAGCGGTGATCGGGCATTGGTGGCGCTGGGTCGGTTACGGAGGTGGGGAAGAGATGGTAGGGCAGCTGCTGAGTTGGGCCCATGTAAGTGGACTGATGGGCCTCCTTGTGGTTTTGGGCTTCATGAACTGGATTTGGTATTCTGGCCCATTCTGTGTTTTTACTTCTGTTTTGTTTCTGTTTTTTCCCTTCTTAAGTTTAGTTTGGTTAGTTGTTGAAATAAATCACCATTTTTTAATGGCTACGCCCTAGTATGTGCTCTTTTTGGTTTTTAGTTTATTATGTTTTAGTGATTTTGGATACTGGTGGGTTATGTCCTGGAAAGCGCACGCTGCGTACCATGTTTGTCCTAATGAGGCAACGAGTTCCTTGCTTTGTCAAATGGTCGTTGTCTCCTAGTGGCAAGATGAAACTTGGGGTCACTGGAAAACTGAAAGATATTGTAACTTATGGCTCTGCATGAGCGGTATTTTTCCGGTATGTCGCCAAAATTGTAAAGCAAATAGAATAGTTAATGATACACTCTTTGCTAAATGATGCTTGTTAGAATGTATAGATTTTGTAGACATGTCTAATGTTAATTTAGGGTTTTCTTACAGTATGAGGTTTAGACACAATGTCTCCCCCCCTCTTATATTCTGAGGTTTCATTAATGGTTATGGCGTGAAAGCTGCCGTTTAGTCTTTGTATTCAAAAAATAAATAAAACAAATCCATGTGTTTATCATTAAAACCAAATTAAGTACATGAAATATATAAGTGGTAACTTACAAGTATACAATGAATTACCAAAAGACCAACAAACAACATTGCCATTTGCCAACCATTCTCCCTATTCCATTTACCTCCTTTTATTTTTGCTCCCCAACAACAAAGTAAAATAAAACAAAACTCTAAAGAGGAACCCCCAAGCAATTGTCACCCACAAGCAATTCCATTTGCTAATATCCGTTATACCCTGCCGTTTCAGTATGTCTAATCCGGTGGTCACACAACTAGACCCAGTTACATTCAACCCCAATGTGTTGCTCATGTTCTCCAACAGCTTCAACTTCAATGCAACAGGGACGTCACCCAACGGCGTGTTGTCGAACATTTGAATTCCGGTCACTAAACACTTCATATGGTCACCAAACTCGTTCTGCAAAACAGCTTCATATGGATACTTCACCAGAGATATGTAATGAAACCAAATCCAGTATACCGGAATCCGATCTCTGCTAATGAAGAACCCACTAAAGAGGAGAAAGTAGGCTAGAATGGCCACCACAACCGTATATCCCAACATGACATGGGTGACAACGCCGGATAAAAATGTTACGAACGAAGATCCGGCCCAAAACGCCGAGCATATTGTCAACAAGAAAAAGAGAAACCCTTGAAGGCCACCGGCCAACCCCACGGCCCAAAAGGTGGTGGCGGCGAAGGCCAAGGAGAGGATGAGCAAGGAGGGAATGGAGAGTAACGAGTGAGCTAAGACATAAGATGACCTACGGTAGGCATTGTAGGCGGTTTCTCTCATGAATATGTAACGTTCTTGGAGGAAAACAGGGATTGCTTCCGCGCAAGTGTAGAAGGTTGTGGACATTGCAAAGGCGAAAAATCCAAGACGCTCTTCGACACCCTTGGGGGAGTCGTCGAGGTGCCAAAACATAGTGGCTAATATGATTCCGGTGACGAGTACCGCCCCCAACCGGATGCCGAAGAGTTCCGGCATTCGTGTAGAGTTTTTGATGGAGCGTTTTGAGATGACCAACATTTCTGTCCATATAGGGTTTGCAAAGGTAGGGACTGAAGAGGCTAGGTTAGTGTCACTAGGAGCACCAGAGACTAGCTTTCCTCTTGAAATGCTAGCACTTATTGCGTCTTTGAGCGAGAGCTTTGGCATATTGCTGTCACTGTTGTCCGAACCGTTTGCTTGTTTGTACTTTTGCCTCTTGGTGACTTGCCATTTCTTGTTGAACTCTACCAAGCTCTTGGTTCCACCTATCCAAAATTAATCAAATACGCATTTAATTTAATTATACGTAATTGTACGTGTGGTTTATTTAGCATTATTCTTTACAAATATGTTAGCAGTCAGTTTGGCATGATAAATTACCTGGAGTTTCTTCCAGTTCTCGAATGAGGTCCAAAGCGAACTCAGTCCTGTTCTCGGTTTCGGGTATAGGGTGCCCGAATTCGCGGAAAAAGACCGGAAGATTCGCCGGCGAGCCACTGTACACAGTCTGTCCATGTGACAGAAGTACCAACCTGTCCAACAACCCTAGAATTCTGTAACTCGGTTGATGTACGGACATGACCACAATGCTACCACTATGAGCTATTCTCTGCAAAACCTTCACCACCATGAAAGCACTCGTCGAGTCAAGCCCGGAGGTCGGCTCGTCAAGAAACAAAACAATGGGGTCGTGAATGATGTCAATACCGATAGAAACTCTCCTCCTCTCACCTCCGGAGACGCCGCGGTGGCCCTCATCTCCGATCACCGTCCTCGCGGCGTTTTGGAGGCCTAGTTGGTCGATAAGTGCCTCCACACGAGACTTCTTCTTGGATTTTGATAGAGACCGTGGAAGCCGGAACTCGGCGGAGAACATGAGAGTCTCCTCCACCGTCAGCATCGGAAACAACAGATCGTCCTGCATGACGTAAGCCGATATCACCTTCTGCATCCTCGAGTTGAGAATCTCATCGTTTAACGTGATCGTCCCTTTCAAGCTGTCCTTGGCGATCCGATCAGCCAATGCGTCTATCAGTGTTGACTTGCCTGAGCCACTTGCTCCGAGAACCGCCATGATCTGGCCTTCTCTGGCCTCGCCTGAGACGCCGTTCAGCAAAACCTTGGTGCTGCTTGCGCTGCCACCAAGTTTAGCCTCTGCTTTTATGAAGGAGGGCAGTAACGTCATTTTACGGCGGACCTTGACGCTGTAAGTGAGGTTGTTGAAGGAGAGGACGAAAGGGTAGGTCGACTGAGACAAAGAGGTGGAAGGAAAGCCGAGGTCGAGGACGTGGTGGGCATTGTTGTGGTTTGACGACGTCGTTTTCCGGTCGGGGGTTTGGGACTGCTCGACCCATTGGAGAAGCTCGGCGAGAGTAGGGTTGACGCGGGGTCTTGTGGGGTTGAATTCTCGGAGCTCGAGAGTGGGTGGCGCCGCAGGCGACATGTGGTGGTTTTTGGAGGTGTGGTGCGACATGAGAAGTGTGGCGTCGTTTTATCGGGTTTTAGTAGGAGAAGTGTTCGGGTGTGTGATTTATAGAAAGGTAGTAGTAGTTGGCAGTGATGGTTGTGTTTGGTGAGCTTAACTGTGACTCCAAGGGTTGCGTCATATGGAGTGAAATGGGGCAGCTTTCTGGTTATTTCTGTTCACCAAGTCTAAAGGTCCGAGGGGACTGTTAGAAGGCTTCACTTGCATGTGTGTGGTACAGTTCTTTACATAGGCGCGGTGTGGTATCTGCATATTTTACAGAACTATAAGAGTTATCACAAAAATAACTTTTATACAACAAAACATCTAGTCTTGTGTTATACCTAAAATATAAATGCTCTAACTATTTTTATTTGTACGTATATAAAGCAAAAGAGAAAATGACATAAATAGTTCCGTGAAACAGCGGGGTAATAAATCATCACAATAATATATTAATATCTCTAGACTCTTCTGTTTTGTGAGAAATGTTGAAGCTATTTCGAGAAGAGTCTAAAGAGTGTGAGAGAGACGGAGAAATGTTGGGCAAGAGAGAGCGAGAAGCGGTAGAATTTTTTTTTTACTCCTAGAGTTGAAACGAATGGTAAATACGGAATTACACAGCTCATCAACTAGGTAAAAAGGTTCGCACACTGTTCACATACTTATGAACAGTTAACCAATAGTATATAGGTAAATGGGTCTAGCATGTCTCTAAACCGGACCAATGATTGAAGATGCCATTAGGAATAAGGTATTTACTGTACCACACACATGCAAGTGACCCCATAACAAACACAAGTTCTTTATGGGTAGGTTGATAAGTATTAGAGACATGCTAGACCTATAAAACGATAGTAAAAATTTCAGTTTTCAATAGAGTCCGGATCATCTTAAGACGCAACTGTGGATGCCTGCAGGATTACAAGGTGGAAAACCTTGGACCAGTGGGGTCTGACTGCTCTCACGTGGTAATCAGTTTGGACCCATGTGTTAGCTAGTTTTCTACGGGCCACAATCGGTTCATACTGTTTCTACATTCTAGCTACGTTTCTGGGCTTCCTCCTTCTAATCCAAATACCTTTTACAAGGAAAAAACATACAATTAAAAAAGTTAATAGTGCAATATAGGTAAGATTCTTATTTCCGTTGTTTACAATTGTGTATATTTCTATCGATTCATACACGGTATGTTGATATTATTATATAATTTTATAATAAATTTTATATTGATAATATTGAAACACTAAAATATATCATGATGCATGTGCGTTGATCAAACACTCTTCTCCATGTTTGAACAATTGAACTTCGAATAACATCTCTCATTAATAATCAAAAACGTTGTCAATGAGGGTTGACAGAAATTATAGGGCACAACTTTGAGTGAAACCCTCACAAGTCTCTTATTGGTGTTAGTACTTGAGACTTTTAAAAACCTATATAACTCTAGTCAAAAGTGTCAGCATCTAAAGAGTTTGAGTCATCATGAGACCTGACTATCGAATGCTTACAGAGTCAGAAGATGGAAAACTTTAGACCCAGCGAGATCTAACTACTCATGTGAAAATCGGCTTGGACCTAAATGTCAGTTGGGTTCTTACAAACCATCAACTATTCATAATGTCCTAAATACCATTCACCAAATAACCCGGAAGCGTTGCGCATGAAAGAAATGAACACAATTCGATCATATGAAAAGTTTGGTAGCTTTGATCTAGATATTTATTAGCTAGAAGAGACTCATTTCCCTCCATCCCCAGCTCGACAAACTTTGGTAGGTTGTCAAAATCGAACAAAACCTCGTTTCTTCTAACTATCACCAAATCATTTCTTGGATAGTTTATGGATTTGTTTATTAGTTTATTTGATTCACATTCTATCAAAAAGATTAACTCAGAGGGCAATTCATGAACCTATCTAAAATTGGTCTTCAAAGAGAGATACGTAAAGCAAATATATAGTCCTAGTTGGGTACAACAATTTCAAATAATGATGGCAATTAAACCAAAATCTTTGACGTGAAAATGATTAATCCTATTTGTATATCAACTCGACTTTGCAATCTCTATTATTTTGGATCACGATTTGGTTGTCATCAAGGAAAGGTGACTTATGAGTCAATCTTCTCTTTACACGCCTTCATTTCTTCACGAAACCCCCATTTCTACACATAGCGTGATGCATTTTGTGTAACTTTTTCCTATCTAACTAGTTGATTCATCTCTAACCAAGTTATTTATGAGTTTTAGTAATACATGCATGCATATCAGCATATCTCTACATTAGGTGTGGATGCTATATCTGCTGAGGACTAGTGTCCATCTGCTGTCAGCTGACACTAATTATAGTTGAAAGAGTGTAGTATTCGATCATTTGGCTTTAGAGAGACCTCCATAAAATGCAGGTTAGAATCATTTGTTACTTTTCTTTTATTGATTGTATTTCAATCTTGTAATGTTGTCGATTTCTGTCACTTAGAAGCAAAATCTTAGTAAATTGCTGTTAAAATCACACATGGAAGGTTTTCTTGTCTTTTGATTATGACGAGTAAATTTAACTTTTGCGTGCTTGACTTTAATTGAATTTGGCGTGATCCACCAAAATATTGAAGACTCGTCAAACAAGAAATCCGAATACATACAGAGACCAAATATTCAATCTAAAAACACAAGACCCAACAAAATTACACTAAATCTGTTATGAATCATTGTTGTAAACCATGCTTGTTTCCTTCATCAACATTTAAATTTCTAATCCTGGGTTAGGAATATAGGTAAGCAATAAATTGACAAGAACATGCATGTTTAGTCTTTTGGTGCTGTATCTAACTATCTCGTCCTTGGATAATGGCTTGTTGCAAGAGGATGATAGATGTTCTGGCAAGCACATGAGTAGGGGGAGCAAAAACTTGTAGCAGTTGTTGGTCTTGTCAATTAGGGGATCGCCTTATCAGTTTGGGTTGTATTTTGTTTGGTTCTCTCCTATTCAGTCTCTCACTTGAGTACGAGTGTAGGGCACCTCTTTTTGTCTTAGAGTTCCATTGTCTCTCGACCCCGAACGTTCCCAAATGCAAAAGGAAAGAAGTAGCCGAAGCAAAACAACTTGATTACAAGCAAGAGCATATGCATTTGATGTCTAGTTCACTAATCACATGCAAATTGTTCGCGATGCTTAGCTCTGGATAAGAGATGAAGCACAAGCTATCGATCCGACACTCGCTAAATGCTGGCAACTTTTGAATCTTATGTTATCAGAAGAGATCTTGAATCATTCTAAAAGCTTGCAAGTTGAGATCAATGATGACCTAACTAGGCAGATGTAAAGAATCACAAGGCTCTAGATCGACTTGTCTAAACCTGAAACTGGTTGATTCAACAGCGAAAAGCTTGCTCAGTTAAGAAGCTAATACCATTAGAGGAAAACGCTTCTGCCCATAGAGTAAACTGTATGATGGGGAGCAGTTGGAGAATTGTTGATTTCAACATGCTCCTTAGTCATGCATCTAAAATCATTTCCCTTACGTCTACTTGTGTAGTTTGAGGAAGGCTTTCAATGTGATCCAGCTAAGGTCTTACGTTTAATCTACAAACGAGAGACCTTCCCGGATCGTGTTGATCTGCATATGAGTCCTATAGATGGTTCAATCTTGTCGTAAAGGATGAGTTATTTTTATGGACACTGTATGTAATTCAATTGATAGTAACCGTGGCGTTTCTTATTTTGGCGACTGTAGATCCACGAACCCCTACAACAGGTTCGAGAAAAATGCATTCAGTCATTCCATTTCTTCAACTGTGATGTGATGAGATAGAATGAAGAAGGACAAGATCTAAAAAGCGCAACATCCTCAGTAGTCAGTACATGGTTAGTTGACTTGAAAACAAAGTAGAAATCAAAGGAAGGAGATGTCCGACCTCTTCACAGAACGTATATAATTCTTGCCATGTAAGATATTAGAGGCTTACATAAATTTACGTCGTATCTAAATGATGTCATGGTATCTTAAGTTACACACATCAACCATCTAAGCTCTAGCAAGGCACCAAATCAATCCGAGACCGATTTTCTAAAACTTACCAACAACACAGTTGTCTTGAATATGTTCAAACCAGTGCAAGCCTGAAGCAGAAACTACACAAGTCATTTTTAGAGGCATGAGAGCAGAGTGAGAACAAGGAGGCCAAACCGCACTTGGATGCATGGAAAGAGCTATTCTTCTTCATCTTTCTGCCGGGCCCTTTATTTCCACTCCATGATAGATAATCAACAAGCCAAACTTTGAAAACATATAACTTAAACTAACACAATAACAAAAAATTCTTATAGCATAATAAAGAAATTCCGACATGAAGGTCCTAGAGGGGGGATGAATAGGCCCTTAACAACTTTTTTCGTATAAATTCGTTCTAAGAGATAGCAAGGGTTATAGCTGTCCTGAATAACAAATACACAATGACAATAAATAAAAGTTGCAGTAAAATAACAATGAACACCAAGATGTTTTTTACTCGCAGAAACCCTGCAACTAGGGAGAAAAACTGTGTGCCCCTAACTCTTGAGGGACAAACTTTTCCACTATGTAAAACTCATTTCTTACAAGATTATAGTTTAGGGATACATCAACGATTGGCTCTCCTGCCTAACCTATCCACCAGTCTAGATCTATACTTTCTCTCTTGTTTCTGAGTATCTCACTCCTTACAATATTACAGTATAGGATACAACAACGACTTGCTATCATATCTAGTCCCAAACTAGTCTAGATCTACCTCTCTTATCTCTAAGTGGCTACATATGAAAGTATAAGAAGTTTTAACTCAGAACTCAGTTATCACTTAACTAATTTTTCTTGAACACTTCTCAGAAGTTTCACTCTTAGAAACTCAGCTATCCTAAACTGATTCTTTCATGAACCCAGCTACCTCAGCGGGATACATCAGAACTCAGCTATCCTCAGCTGCGTCTTTCATGAACACTTCCGGGGTTGCTGCACTACCAACTGATCTCATGGTATGCAGAATGCAATGAGTTTATGAGAAAAGGTTTTGTTCAGCTCTAAGGTTTATAATCATAAAAGGAAGACTTAGAGACTAATGAACAATGCAAAGGAAAATCAAAACCCAACAATGCAAATGTAAAAACTACATTTTGACAACCATTGAGCAAAGGCAGCCTTGCTCAATATATATAGACTGATGGAGTGCTCTAATAAGAGAGAGACACAAGCCAAAGGGGTGCCACAAGAGGGCAGGCACGAGGGCCAAAGCAAGTCAGGATTTTGGACTTTTGTCTTTGGCCAAACTCAGAAACTGAGAGAACATATGTAGTTGTCCATGACCAAGCAAAAAGACAAACAAAACTATCCTAAACAATGTTTGATTTAAAAGCAAGAGACAAAAGGTTGCAAACTTTTTCCCAAAAGCATAATACCACATTGGTTTAGCAAATTACTTTTTCTCTGATATCAAACAAAGACAGCTGATATATTGGTTTGTGTATCACAAACACAGCTGTAGCTTTAGAGCTCTAAACCATGAGTCACGAGTTGAGACAAAACCATCAAACCCAAAACTAAATAGAGCACAAAGGCAAGACCATTATATATTCTAGTTGTCAATTTGAAATTCAAATTAGGATCTCCTCCAGACATAAGATTAATGTCATAAGGGTAAAGAAACTTAAACATAAGACAACATAAACTGTCAAGACCCACCCCGAATTTTACCCTGAAACCCGAGGTAAGTCCTGCGGGAACCACCTCCAAGGAAAATTTACCGAAGGACTCGGCAAACCTCCCTTGAAAATGGACAACCCTAACCCGGAAAAATATAGAACACCCTCTTAACCCAAAATATTAATCTTCACTTTAATCCAAATAACTGAATAAAATAATACACAATTATTTTTCCGAAAATATTCAGAGCTACTACAAGAAAGACAACGGAAGCTGATAGAAATCCTAGTGGGTTTAAACCGATGACCTACTGGCGAACAGTAGTGGAAATGTAGGTGACTATGCCTCGGCGCCTCCTTCTAGACCCCACCCGAACTCTGCAGACTGGGCAAATAAAAACGAAGGAAAAGCCCAGGGGAAAATATTTAATCACGTCAGGGTGAGTGAACAAAATAATCTCGAAAAACAATAAATATTTCCCCAAGAAACACTTTCAAGGACACGACTAGATCTGGGTAGTCTCCAAATCTTAAACAAATACAGCCTCTCAGGCTAAAATTATATAATTATATCAGTATGTATTCACACCCGTCTACTCCATGTATGCTATCTATGAATAAGCTTGAAGGTAGATAGTCATACCAGACTAGGACGCTCGCGTCTAACGCGCACGTTACCCTATAGTGGCCTTTTTTCTCAGTATGGGGGGGGGACCGGGTGGTATTTATACGTGTTTACTCCCTGTACGAATTCTATAACCCCCGAGGTGGCACCTGTAACCCCCCTTTGCCTGATCAAGAAGTCAAGCGCACCCCCATCAACCTTTTCCTCGTCCGCGAGGTGGCACGCCCCCAACTCCCCCCATCTCTTTGTCTGCTAGAAACCTCTGCTCCGCGCGCTGAGGATCGTGGCCAAAACATTGGCACGCCCAGTGAGACAGGGAGTACAAGCGAGTACATCATTGGGAAACCGGAGGAAGCGCCGTACCGAAAGCCCCAGCTTTCTTGTCTCAAGCACAGATCGCTACGGTACAAGCCCCATAATAGTGCGGCTTGCCGATCCCTCACTCAAGAACAGGTCCTTGCTCAATTTGGTAATCCAGATTACAGCGAGACGGCCATGGTAGGCTCTCAGCCGACCCGAGATACAGACTCTGCTCCATCTATGGAGCAAGTCGTCCAGATGTTCGCACAACTCACGGGGCAGATCCAGGGTTTAACAACCCAAAGCTCTGCCACTCAACAAAGCCTCACCGACCTTGCTGGTAAGGTCGACGGCCTTGCTGAACAAGTGAAAAGGGACAAAACCCTTTGGGAAGCAGACCAACACAACCTTACCGTACTCATTGAGGACTTGAACCAGTTTGTCAGCGAAACAAGGGAACCAAAGGCTTGGTCGAAGGAAGCCTTCAACAGATCCGCTCGGATCTGGATCAGAACACGGAGATCGTCAAGCAAGGCGCGGAGACCGTCAAGCAACATGCAGAGATCCTGTCGCTCACTAGCGCGACAGTAGATGAGTAGACTCGCCGCTTGGACGAGCATGACACCAAGCTGCATGACCAGCAGAATGCTTCCATTTTTGGAAGTAAGAACATTCTAGAAAAGCTAGACGAGTTCAAAGACAAACAGGACCGGCTGAACCTACGGGTCCTTGAAGTTGAGGACTGGATGAGGGCGCTGGCGCCAAAAACCCCTGCTCTAAACCCTACCGGCCCAAGCGCGAGCGAGGGGACATCCAAGTATATTCCTCCCAATGAACGCACCAGGGGAAACCCTAAGGTCGGGACTCCGAAGTCCCCGCAGTTCGTGCCAGGGGCAGGAACGTCAAAGAGCCCGCTCCCGCACGGCTCGTTTGCCTCCCCTAGGGGGCTGAATAGTTCTCTACGTCAAGGAACCGGGACACCAGATGACCCGCTTCTCGTTCATTCCAGCCTTACTCCCAAGAACGGCGGACAGGTCGTCAGTTTCTCTGCATGGCCAAACCATGGGGAAGGGGCAGAGTCCGCGCCCGTGACCACAGCCGACTGGCGCCAGCTTATCTCCTCCATTGTCAAGGAGCAAACCGGACACGGTGATGCTAACTTGCAGTATCGCGACCCCTATCCAGATAGCGTGGCGCAATACCCCTTCCCGCATGGATTCAAGAACGTAGTGTTCACTACCTTCTCTGGCGAAACAAGGGAGGACGCAGCAACCCACATGGCCCGCTTCAAAGTCCAGTGCGGCCAGTACGGGAACAATGACATCCTCAAGCTCAAGCTCTTTGGGACCTCTCTGTCCGGAGCTGCATTTACTTGGTACTCCAGGTTGAAGCCGGGATCCATTGCGGACTAGCCTGCCATGGAGAAGCTGTTCCGGGAGACCTACGGTACCATTGAGCCAGAGGTCGGCCTTGACTCCCTCACTCAGATGAGTCAGCAGAGCATGGAGTCAGGAGTCTCCTTCCTCCAGCGGTTCAAGATCCAACAAGCCAAGTGCGACTTTCTCCTACCCGAACAGGAAGCCATTAAGTTGGCTGTCCGTGGTCTCGAACACCGCCAGCGGCTGAAGCACCATGGGGAACGCTTCATGTCTATGGGCGACCTCATCAACAAGGTCTGCAGCTATGAACTAATCCTCAACGAGATGGACGAAAAGGCGAATGCCTCCAAAGGGACGTACGTACCGGGGAGGAACAGGATAGTCGGGGCGTTAAACCTCCAATCCTCCACGTTCGACCCTTACTACCAAAGACAAGAGGAGAATGAGGCCGCGCAGGGGTATGTTGACGACGTCGGAGCAGTCGAACTGACCGGGAAGCCTCTGGCTCACAAACTGAAGAATCTCAAGATGACCCGCGAGCCAATCACCATTCAGTCCTTTGTATGGACTAAGCCCGAGTACGAGTCTTACACGTATGATGCGAAAAACGCCCATCTTGTCTTTAATGACTTGATTGAGGCGAGCTACGTGCGCTTGGACCATAAGATCCCGTCCAAGGAAGAGCTAAAGGACAAGAAGTATTGCAGTTTCCACAATGCTTACAATCACGACACCAAGGACTGTGTCAAACTCTGCGACCAACTGCAGACTTGGTTGAATTCGGGCGCCCTGAAAATGAAGACGCCAGGAAGCACAGCCTCTCTGGTGGACGTGGATCCTTTCCCCGCCATGGTTGGTATGGTCGAGG
This sequence comes from Fragaria iinumae, assembly GCA_009720345.1. Lineage (NCBI taxonomy): Eukaryota > Viridiplantae > Streptophyta > Magnoliopsida > Rosales > Rosaceae > Fragaria > Fragaria iinumae. The sequence goes on along the minus strand of CM019122.1, from coordinate 8,970,808 downwards.
TGAATTGGGCCGACCAGCCAAGGGAGAACAGCCGTCACCGCGCACCAAAGCCAGGCGAGCGGCGAATTACCTTAGACCTAGCCGAGCATCCAGAGGATGATAGTCCGCACCGGGTGCTTAAGCGAGACCGAGAGGATGGTAATGATGACACACGTCAGCCATCTCGCCGGTACACTTACAACGTCAACCTCGCGCATGAGGTCCTAGACGATCTTATTGACGGCGGACTCGTCACTGTGTCGAGGGCCTTGCCCTATGTTGAATACAAGGAGGGCCGCGTCCACTGCAAGCTCCATGACAGTTGGGGACACAGAACTCGCGACTGTTACCAGCTCCGCGAGCAAGTCCAAGACTGGTTAGACCTCAAGTATATCCGCTTCGAGGACAAAGGCGACTTCATGATCACAGTTGCTGACATCGCCTGGCCTCGCGTCGGCCAGCGCGCGATAACTTTGGACTTATCTCCAAACGCGGGCCAACGCGACTCGCCAGGTCGAAACCGTAAGAGGCCAGCGAATGACTACACCGTTCTGGCGAACCAAGATGGGAACCACTACCCGGCAAGGGAGGTAGCCGCCAGACCACAGCCCGATCGCCTTTCAAGAAAGGATAAAGGCAAAGCTACCATGCGGGACGATATACCGTCTCCAGCTGACAACTATCAACCCATGAGTCCCAGGACTCGCGAGGAGCTGGAACAGAGGATCAAGCGCCTCGAAACCTTAGTTCAATCACACTGGACGAAAGATGTACCTTCCTCTCCAGCTTCAAGCGAGATGGACATCTCCGACTCCGGCAGCGAACGCCAAGATAGTGAGGCTTCAAGCCCCAGGCGAGGTGTCTTGACTGACCCCTATATTCCTCCGACATCCAAATCAGCGATCAAGGAAGGGATTTGGTACACACAGCAAGGGGGAAAGCCGGTTACCATCAGCAGATCCAAGAAGCGGAAGCTACAAAAGAAGTATGGTAGCATATTGCGTGCCTTGCGAGCGGCCGATGATGGCATCATCCGACCCTCGCAACTCGCGTAGACACCCGAGAGAATGTGGAGAGAAGCTGAGGGCTTGCGCGCTCTACTCCAAAGGCCACCTGTCACGCCTCCACGTGTCTGTGCGCAGGCAGCAGATGACCCCGCTCCAAAGGCGAATGTCTTCTGTCGCCTCACCGTGCCACCAAGACAGGATCTGCGCCCCGCGAGGTACAGATCATCTCCGGAGCCAGCAAGGAGAAGGGAGCCACAGTTCTCCCGGCACAAGCCTTCATCAGAACCTGAGAGAAGAAGGGATGTCTTACCTCCTCCAAGGCGCAAGCAGTCGCCGGAAGCCGAACGACGAAGATGCCCGCCACCTCCACCAAGGCGAAGGCAGTCGCCAGAGGCTGAGAGAAGACGAGAACCGTCTTCCCCAGCGAAGCGAAGGTTGTTCGCCGTATCAAGGCCAGAGCCAAGGCGCGAGCTGCCTCGGTCATCACATCCTCCGAAGCCTATTCGCCAGGAATCTGAGGTTAAAAAGGAGCTATCACGACCGGGTCCGCCCCATCCTCAACCCACACAGGAGCCTCAGGTCTCAGTCCTTCCTCCTAGGGCAGAGGACAATGCCGGAGCCCCACTAGCCGCGGATAAGCTTTCAGCCGCGGACAAACAGCCTTCGACCAAACTCGTGTGGCGACCACGGCAGCCAGAGGGCAACGTCTCGCTAGGGGCCGAAAGTAGCACCTCCAGCCCTAACCTCGCAGAGCTCATGGCCCAATGCTTCCGTGAGAATTCACTGAACGAGGAGACTCATTCCGAGCCTCGAATCGACTTGGGTGACGACCAAGCAGAAGGGCAGGGTGAATCATTCACCTGCAATATGCTCGAGGTCTCTGCATGGCCAGAACATGAAGAAGTCAACCCGGCGAAGAACGCATTTGCTGTGCTCGAAGGAGACAATGGACCCATTGAGACTCCACTAATCCCAGTCCACGAACAATTCTCTTTTCAGGCCGGAATGGTTTTCTTCATATCTGAGAGATACGCTCTCCCGCCAAATACGACATGCAACGCAGTGGATATTCCAGACAATAGTGAGAGTGTCTGCGACATATCGCCCCCTTGCAGCAGCGAGATGGGTCCAGTCCTGGCGGAACCTGTGAACGCTCCACCAGTGGAAGCTATGAGCAGCGTCACACGCATGCCGACTCTGACCTTCTCCACTCCGACTCTGGATATGGCCACTCACATGAGGCCATTGTATATCACGGCTGAAGTTGAAGGGATCATGATAAACAAAATCATGGTCGACACGGGGGCGGCAGTGAATGTCGTCACCACCCGCACTATGGGACTCCTTGGTATCCCACGCTCGATGATCCAGACTACGTCCTTGACAGTCAAGAACTTCACCGGACAAGTCTCCAGGACTTTAGGTTTGTTGTTCTTACGGGTCAAGGTGGGACCGGCTTCAAGGGTCTACACATTCTTCGTCGCCGAGTGTGCTTCATCCTACAGCATGATCCTAGGTCGCGACTGGATACATAGAAGTTTCTGTGTGCCTTCCTCCATGCACCAAAAACTCCTGATTTGGGATATAGAGAAACTCGAGACGGTCCTCATCCAAGCGGACCCGCGTCCCTTCTCCATTTCCGCCAACTTCAATGACGCCCGCTACTACAATACTGATTTGGGCCCATTGGATGTCCAAGGCGTCGATTCTAAGGGCCGCCCATATGGGGTTACTGCCTCCAACTTAACGCGATGGGGACTCACTCAGGCGAGGGACGACTTACAACGTCCCCACACCATTGTGGACCCCCTCCAACCATCTTATGATTAGTACATCCTCAGAAGAAGCACGCGAGGCTGGCGAGTCCTTGTGTGAGAGACTACTCTCATATTGGGCGGAACGCGAAGCCTATGACAGAATCGCCACCATGGAATACGTAGACGAGATAGTGGACTATACCGATACCGAGGAGGAAGTTATTCAGTTAGCTCCCGCCGCCTTGGACGACACACCGCCTCAAGTCCGTGATCCCACCTTACAAGTCGATGTAGGAACTGTAGAGAAACCCTTATTACTTTCCATCAGTGCCAAGTTGGCGGGACAAGAAAATGAAGACCTTCTCGCCTTACTACATGAATATAGGGATTGTTTCGCCGCGTAGTACGAGGACATGCCCGGCCTATCCCCGGACTTAGTTTGTCACCGTCTGCCTACTCACCCCGACAGACGTCCAGTTCGCCAAGACGGCAGATTCATGCGAACTGAGACCCAGATCTTGGTCAAAGAAGAGATTGAGAACATGTACCGATCAGGTATCATTCGCGTGGTCAAATACAATGAGTGGCTGTCCAACATCGTTCCAGTCCGCAAGAAAAACGGCAAAACGCGCGTCTGTGTTGACTACCGTGACCTCAACAATGCAACGCCTAAGGATATATATCCCATGTCTGTTGCAAACCTCCTCATTGACGCGGCCGCGGGGCATGAAGTGCTCTCCTTTATGGATGGAACCGTTGGTTACCATCAGATCCCTATCGCTAAAGAAGATCGCCATAAGACTGCTTTCCGCTGCCCAGAGTTCGCGGGCGCGTTCGAGTATGTTGTCATGCCATTCGGACTCAAGAACGCGGGGGCAACTTATCAACGAGCCATGAACCTCATCTTCCACGACATCTTAGACAAGTTGATCGAAGTCTACATCGACGACGTCGTGGTTAAAACCAAGACGCGGGCGACACACGTTGAAGACCTTCGGCAGGTTTTCACGCGGATGCGGAAACACCACCTGAAGATGAACCCCGCCAAATGTGTTTTCTTCGCGGAGGCAGGCGACTTCCTTGGTTTTCTCATCCATCAAAGAGGTATCGAGATCCCCAAGGACAAGGCGCAGGCGGTAATCAACACCTCGCCTCCTACGACCAAAAAGGAGCTCCAACAATTGATCGGGCGCATCAATTTCCTCCGCCGTTTCATTTCAAACGTGGCAGGGAAGGTTCAGCCTTTTTCGCCTCTTCTAAAGCTCCAGGGGGCAACCGAGTTCGTTTGGGAGCCACAACACCAGGAGGCCTTCGATCGTATTAAGGATTATCTTGCAACCCCACCTGTTTTGGTTCCCCCTCGCCCGGGCGTTCCGCTTAAGCTCTACATCGCCGCTGCTGACTTGTCCATTGGCGGACTCTTGGCACAAGACGATGAGAATAGGGTGGAACACGCCGTTTACTATCTTAGCAGGGTGTTGACCGATTGTGAGACGCGCTACTCCCCAATGGAAAAGTTGTGTCTCGCCCTTTTCTTTACAGGTTGCAAGCTCCGCCACTACATGTTAGCCTTTACCACGGTGGTGATTGCTCAGTCCGACCTAGTCAAATATATGCTTTCCCGCCCTATCCTACGCGGACGCATAGGTAAATGGATATTGGCCTTGTCTGAATTCTCTCTGCAATATGTTCCGCAGAAGGCAGTTAAAGGACAGGTCATAGCAGATTTCCTCGCGCATCACCCGCCCACTGAGTTGACAGCATTCCGCGAGTTGGAAGTCGTTGCAGTCTCCCCTTCTCCATGGACTCTCTACTTCGACGGCTCACGCACTGAATTCGCTGCCGGTGCTGGGATCGCCATTGAGAACCCTGCAGGACACCGTTTTTCTTACTCTTTCCAGCTGGGCTTTAAATGTACCAATAATCAGGCGGAGTACGAGGCGCTCATTATCGGACTGGAAATCTTGCTGGACTTAGGAGTCCGCGAGGTTCAAGTCTTTGGCGACTCCTTACTGGTCGTCAACCAACTTGTGGCGAAGTTCAAGTGTTTAAGCTCGTCCATTGAACCTTACTTGCGAAAAGCTTTTGATGTCTTGGACCGCTTCGACGATGTTCACATTGAACACATCCCACGCGAATTCAACTTCGCGGCGAACGAGCTCGCGCAGATCGCATCTGGTCTTAGCCTGCACGATGGAGTGCGCGAACGACTCCTCAAAGTCGAGCGACGTACACTTCCTTCTTTTCTTGCTAGGGGGCAATATGACACAGAACCTCTCCACGTCGCCGCCTTAGATCCTGTCGATGAGGATTGGCGGTTATCGTTTATTGCCTACCTCGAACACCCTCTTGACGCCACCCATTCCAGGCAAATGCGGTTTCTCGCCCTCAACTTTGTACTTCGCAATGGTGAGCTTCGCCGGCGCGGCGAGGACGGTAACGATTTCCGCTGCGTGTATGGCAATGAGGCTAAGCGGCTTATGCGTGAGGTGCATTCCGGTGTTTGTGGTTCGCATCAGGCTGGACCCAAGATGCGTTGGTTAATCCGCCACCATGGTTACTACTGGCCTACTATTCTCAAAGATTGTATTACTTTTGCCAAAGGATGCCAGGATTGCCAGGCTCACGGACTAGTGCAACACATTCCAAACATTCCGTTACAGCCGATCATCAAACCCTGGCCATGTCGAGGTTGGGCGATAGACTTCATTGGTCTCATTCACCCCCATTCCTCCGAGCAGCACAAGTTCCTTATCGTGGCCACCGATTTCTTTACCAAGTGGGTTGAGGCTGAGCCACTCAAGGTTGCTTCCGCGACCTCGGTCCGTAACTTTATTTTCAGCAACATTATCTCCTGCTTTGGTATTCCAGAATGCATCGTGACGGACCGGGGGGCAGCTTTCATGGCGGATTCTGTAGTCACTTTCCTCACCGGTTATGGCGTCAAACTCCTGCATTCAACCCCTTATTATGCCCAGTCCAATGGTCAGGCGGAGGCGAGCAACAAAGTTATCCTCGGCATCCTGCGCAAGATGCTAGAGTTGAACCCCCGCATTTGGCATCTAGAACTTCACCATACTCTGTGGGCCTACCGTACCTCCAAGCGCGGTACGACCGATACCACCCTTTATGCTCTCATGTTTGGCCATGATGCCGTCCTTCCCCTGGAGGTCCATGTCGCCTCGCTTCGTGTCCAAGAACAGCACCAGTTGCTCGGTGACGATTACGTCCAGGCAATGTGGCAGGAGCTTGAAGACCTTGACGAACATCGCATCATTGCTTTCAACAATCTCATCCTCGAGAAGCAGCGTGTTGCGCGGTCCTATGATAAAATCACTCAAGGTCGGAGCTATGCTGAAGGCCAAACGGTATGGCGTGTTGTGCTCCCCCTTGGGGAGAAAACCGACGGCCGCGGGAAATGGTCCGCGCGGTGGGAGGGACCCTTTATTATTCATCGCATATTACCTAAGGGGGCATACCATTTGCGTGACCTCAACGGTTCGCTCCATCCTAACCCTATTAATGGTCGTTTCTTAAAACGCCCCATTGCTAGTGTTTGGGAGCGCGCAGACCCTCCTCCCACCTCTGATCCCGCGACCACTGTCATTAGTGTAACGCGCCGTCACGCTTATGCTCCATCCCCTCACACTAGGGGGCAACACCAGGAAGAAGCATGCAATTAGTTTTTAAAAACGTGTGTGGTCTAACTAACAGACCAGTACAAGATTTGGGCCTATTCCAGAGGCCCTAAATATTTAGAAATTTTTTAAATTCAAGTGTTTCTCAGTTATCGGTTTCTCCCTTTGTAAACGTGCGTGGTCTAATTAACAGACCAGTACAAGATTGGGGCCTATTCCAAAGGCCCTAAATAAAACAACTTCATTCAAGTATTTCTCAGTTCGCCGACTTTGTTTGGTTGTCTCTCATTGGTTCGCACTGGGGGGGCAGCGAGGTACTTGGCCATTGTCATTCCTTGTTTATCACCAAGTTGATTCGCCATTGCTAAGATTTCGCGAACAGCCTTTTTTGGAATGTAGTCAAGTCAAACGTCCGCTCTAGATACATCCATGCGAGCTACATTCGCTCGCGGTATGAGCAATGTAGAGCAGGCGAATGCGGGTAAAGAGCACGCGAAAGCAAAAGTGGAATAAGCGAATGCGAGCTAAGGGCAGGCGATTACATTCGAAGTTCAAGTCCAAGGTACCGAGGCGAGCCATAGAGCAGTTCGCTACGATTCACACTCCTTTTATGTATGACCCGAGCTAATACTATTGGCTTTGGAGCAACATGAACCTTTGGAGCAACATAAACCTCTTCAGTCATTCTCGACATTTCATAACTTCGAGGCTAGGGGGCAATGTTTACGCCTAAATTAATATTTTACTAGACAGTAAATGTCTATGTAAATATTAATTATTTCTTGGACCATGTCATACCGGCGAGATTGGAGTTTCTCCAAGTTTACAAGTGATAGCTCGCCAGTGAGACCACGCGAGCCAAGTTAGACTTCGCGCGGAACGAACTGCATGAGAACTTGACTTCACTTAGCTTTCGCGCGGAATGGACATAGGCGGACTACGCAGTTCGCGTGGAACACTTAGCTCGCGCGCGGAATGCCTTCGCGCGGAATTACTATTCAACACTCCGCATAGGCGAGGCGAGATTGCCAGTCCGCGTAGGCGAAGCAAGGCGAGCTGGCGAACTAGCTCGCGTAGAAGACTTCGCGAGGAAGCAAACAGGCGGAGTCCGCGCGCACCACAACAGAACGTTGAAGACTTTCACAAGTCTTTGACATGCTTCGGGCCAATCCCTGTGACCCATTAAATATAAAAAGCCCTTTTAAGGCTCGCGAGCTGCAATAGCCCGCGAAATGGACACGAGCTACAGAAGCACGCGAGATAGCACCCTGTAGCAGCCCGCGAGATGAGGATGCTCCTAATTCCAATTCGCATAGGAGTCTACAGTTGGCAGCAATGCCCTATGCGCGGAATGAAGTATGCGAACTGGGCAGGTGTCACCAATTGGTTGGATCGCATGGACGAAGCAGTGTCCTTGTGAATTAGTGTTTCAGAGTCCGATTTGGATTCTAATTACTTTGCTTCAGCCGAACTACTATATAAGGGGGCTCGAACCCTAACAGAAACTCTCTCAAATCAATACAAACAACAAACACAACATAACTGAAACCCAGTTACCCTTCGAGCCTTCCTCGAAACCCTAACCCTAAGCGCCGCCGCCTAGGTCTTTCCCCAGAGCTCTCCGGACTCTGCATCCCCGCTTCTCTCTGAACTCCTTGTGACTGCTCTGCTCGCGCCACCGTGAGTATCGATTCGCTTGTGCTTGTAAATCTTCCTCCGAGGTGGCACCTGTAACCCCCCTTTGCCTGATCAAGAAGTCAAGCGCACCCCCATCAACCTTTTCCTCGTCCGCGAGGTGGCACACCCGCAACTCCCCCCATCTCTTTGTCTGCTAGAAACCTCTGCTCCACGCGCTGAGGATCGTGGCCAAAACACTAACCTCAGTGAAAAACCATGAAATGCATAACATGATTTTACCTGAGTTCCATGAGATCATGTTGGTTCTTCTACTTCTTCAACTTGTTCTTCATATGTGCAAGACCAATCTCCCAATTGCTTTAGGCTTTATAGGTTGTGTTTTGTTCTATATAAGGATTGTCAACAATCTTATACCTTCAATCTCCCCCTTTGGGATTCCTTAACAAAACACACCAAGACAAGGTTGTTCGAACATTCTCCCAACCTGCATAAGCACTTTCAAGAACAAGTGAAGAATAGGGGAAAAATTATGAATATTAAAAACAATCAGGGATAGCATATGCATCATATATCCAGATCACTGACTTATAGGCACAAGACATAATATAAGCACAAATCCCAATATTCATAAATCCCAACTTCCAACAAGCTCTAAGGTATAACCAACAGCTCTTAGGAACAACCATCAACAATCCGAACAACCAGTTCTCCCCCTTTTTGTCAAGAAATGACAAAGGGAAACCATATGTTCAAGGAGACATAAAGAGAGCCGAGAATGATAAAACCAAACTAAACAAGGTCAGAGTTCAATATAATCATATATATGTATCATCCTCAGCATTATCAACATCATTTGCAGCGTCATAATCCTCACCATTAAAGGCGGCAAGAAGCATCTCTTATTTGAGCAAGTTTTGCTCAAGAGACTCGACATACACATTGAATAGTCATAAAGACTTAGCAATGGGTGTCAACAGGGGATAAGTGAGTAGCAAAGACATCATGATGTCACACTCAAACATTAGCTACAAAGCATAGCTTGGTAGGAAGACTTGGAAAGACCAAGAGACAACTCTCGGAGGGTATATATGAGGGATACCAGCAGGTCTTGATATCCTGGAGAAGTATGGTTAAGCACAAAGGAATATATTTAGATCTAAGCTTAACATCTGAACCAATGTTTTAAGAGAAATCTGCATAAAGACCACACACCCATGTATAGTTAACCCTAAAAAAAGACACTAAGCAATTAACCCATCCTAACCCATCAACAAACAAATTCACAGCAAGAGGAACTGTTTTAAGGTCAATGAAATTCTCATAAACAATCAGTCTCGAAAGAGTAACATGAGCTCATAAAAGACAAAGTGAGAACAAGGAGGGAGAGCTAGGGATATCTAAGGGATCATCCTTACGGGAGACAAGGTGAGTTTGACATCTCCTACAGTAGCTGAAGCTTTGCATTTGATAATAGGGATATTGACCTCATATATGAGTTTGGGCATATACTCCAAACAATAACATCAACAACAACCAACACCATGGTCAATGCACCTCAGTATGAACTAAAGTGAATGATGGTGGAAAGGCTATCAAGGGAGAGTGAAGGTGAAAATGATCAAGGGAGAGTGGGGCAGTTAGGATGACAACTAGGCAGCGGAGAAAACGACGTGGTTTGACGTCAGGGTATGCCACTGAAAACTACAACTCACTTGTGCATGCTTGAAACAACTATAGTTCAATCCCTTCAACTCCCATGTCCACATACTTGAGAGAGTCCAACTATCCCGTAGAAAACAAGTCAATGATCAAAGCAAAAGTCAAGATGCTTCATATCACATAAGTACAACCCACATGTAATAGGGCACAACAACAAACAAGCAATCTTGATCTACGCATTTTATGCTTGATTATTAATGTCTTTCTCTCTACATTTTGCTTTGTTATGAGCTTAGTAACTATGTTTCTAACTTGTTTTATGTTTTTAGGTAGAAAATAAAGGAGGCGATTTGGACCAAAATATGTGCAATTACATGGTATTCTCGGCCAAAGAAGAATTGGAGTCAAAAAGGAAGCTTGTGTTGACTAGGAAACAATTTCCTATGTTGACTAGGATATGGAGCAAGTAGTGATGCATGGACATTGATGAAGTCTAGACGGGGAGCTAATATGCATGGCAGTTTTCGAAAAGGAGCTTAATTGCCATGGATGTAACGGTGGTGAGTAAATTGGGTGAAACGGATGTATAATTGAAACGGTTTTGAACGGCTACTTAAATAGCTTAATTGACAATTGCATGGATGGTGTTATGCATGGCTGGATTTGAAACTGTTTTGCATGGCTGTCTTTCATGGCTTAATGGCATGGATGAATGGATATGCTTAATTGCATGATGTAATGGTGGGAGCTTAATAGCTAATGGCTGTAACGGTTTTGTATTGAATGGAGCATAATTGTGCATGGTTGTATTTGAAATGAGGTGAACGGCACCATCATCATCCCCTATATAAAGAGCTTTGGAGGAGGAAGAAAGGATCACACACTCATCGAGCCGAAGCCTTGTCTAAACACTAACCCCTCTCATACTTAGCCAAAATCAGCCTCTCTTAGTCGAAATACCATCTCCACCACCTCATAGACACCCTTCCTCCATCCGTGAGTGTTCTCTCGCTAGATTTGGCTTTGAACACTTGTGTAGCCATCCTCCACCAAAGGGACGTGCGCTCGGAGCTTGCAGAGAGACGAATTCCTCGGAGCAAAAAGTGTAACATGGCCTCTTTGTATTTATTTCGACTTTGTATTGTTTTTTTTTTCAAGGCTTTGTATAGAAAGACTAATGTTTTGGTGTAAAGATGATTATTTCTAATTTGTTTTGAATTCTTCCATGTGTTTATAGGTTGATTGGGACGTGTATGTATGCTTGCCATGTTCTTAATGCTCTGGAATTTGCTTAGGATGACACTAGATGATTTGGTTCACCCTATGCATGTTCCACCGATCTGATCAAGATAAAATTGGGTTAGGGAGTTTGCTAGATGATTTGGCTGCCCTCTAATTCGATGCAAGTGTGTGTATATGTTCTAATTAACATGTGAGTTTCGTAGGATTCAGCCAAGGAGGGAGTAATCGGCCTAAGCAACATGATGTGATGATCACTTGTAAATAATAGACTTAGGAACTTATTTTCGGCTAGATGCATGTTAGGATTATGTGCTCTTGATTGTTTGCTTGTCTATGAGTTTAAACATGTTAGAACTTGTGATTTCTTGATATGTATCTACCCATCTTCTTGTTTTATTTCGTAAGAACTTAGAACAAACAATCTTGCACCCCCCTAAACAACCTTAGCATAGTTATGCAATCACCCTCAATCCCCGGTTAAGAACGATCCCTACTTACCAATGCTACATCTACAAAGAAGGGTTTTAATTGTATTTGTGTTTGATTGAGTGTTTAAATAAGTGCTTGAAAATACACGAATCAATTTTGGCGCCGTTGCCGGGGACTGAAAAGAATTGTGTAATTATGCTTGTACATTATGTTAATAGTTTTCTGTTTTTCGGAACTGTGCACTTCCCGGTTTTGTGCAAATTATTTGACATAGCTAGAGGACTCACAAAAATCGGAAATTTTGCAGGAATGTTTGGTTATGTGTCTAGTTGGTGTCTGAAAAATTTCAGCCCAGTCGACCGAGCCAATAATTCTACAAAATTCGAAAAGCTGCTGTGCTCATGTTTGGCAGAATCTGGAATTGCATGTGTTCTTTGTAAAGTTGTGAAATTTTGTGCATATATACTTGTAAATTTTCGAGATTTATACTAACACTTGTTCATAATGTTGTTTTTGCAGCCATTTAAATGTTAAAGGAAGCTTGGATTTGCATTGAGTACATGAGCTTGGTTGATTAAGTCGCACTCATTGTTGAATAGATGACGCCTCTTTTCCATGTTTATCTCCTAAACCCCTTGTGCTGTATGGATTTCATCACCATACACCATAACCTAAGTGAAGTTATGGACATGAGGTTGAGGGCGGAGTCTACATTGGACTATGAGGGAGTTGTACATTTTCGAGAGATTGGTTGAATGTCGGACATGGTGTCTAGAAACGGGTTATGACTGGTGACAGGTTTTGGATCTAAGAAAGACTTACACCATTGGAGTATATACCATTGGCCCGGTTAGCCTCGGGGTGTATTGTCGAAATTAGTCCTACCTCTCGCGTTATCTCTATCCCTAACTGGCCATGTTTTTCGATTGAACCAAGACCATTCGATTGAAAGTGTACACTTTATCGCGCGGGTCGCACGTCCTTTGAACGACCTAAAGATCAAGCGAATGTACACTCTCCAAATCTAAAGCGCAACACAATGAACCCTACTTGTGCATAAAACCAACGTGTTGTATGTAACCAACGTGTAAAGGACTTAATCACTTGCATTTGTAGCTTGCATAACCCTCTGGCGGCTTTGTGATGCTCATACTTCACCACCGGGTACCCTAACCTAAGTGAAGTTAGGGACATGAGGCCAAGAGAGTGGTCACGTTGCATCATTTGATTTAGCATATAACTCTTGTGTTTTCTGCAGGTTCTAACGTTTTCTCTTATGCATTCACTCCATCTTTCACTTAGGTTCTTGCTTGATGCACTTTGAATGAAAGTTTGAATGAATTCTTGCATGAATTTCATGAACTATGAAATGTTTGCATCGTTTGAGTAACAACTTGTACTTTTGACGTTTTACTTAGTGTATATACAACTGACCCCTGCAGGATACATGTACAAATGTACATAACTTGTCTGTAGTAACTTGCATTCATTTTAGGATGACCTAGAGCCTTTGCATTTCATCTAGTGTACAAAACGTAACATGTGTGTCAAACCACTAATCCAAACGTCACTTGTATGTGTGTATGTAAGTATGGTGTGTTTTAAATTTGTGTGATTTGTTTTTGTGTGTTTTTGGGAAGTCCTTGTGATTTCCAACGGTTTGGCTAGTATCATGCATTCCTTGTGTATTCTTTTGATACTAACACTTGATCTTGGTTGATTTTCATATCGTAAATGACCAAACCTTCTCCACGTGAAGTACAACTCCGTAACCGCACAGTGATCATTTCTACCAACGCAATGGAAGACCTTGACCGACCTATTGTTGAGGACGAAGTTGAGTCACCAAGATCCCATCATTCCGAGCAATATCAAGAAGAGGAATCTAGGATGAATAACAACAACAACAACGTGAACAACAATGTACTTCCTAACAATGGTGGGGGTAACAACGTTGTTAGGCGTACTCTTCGCCAACAAACTTGCTCAACAGACTGGAGTGCTGGCCCTTCATGCATTCGATTTCCTGAACCTCAAGAAGACAAGCAGGACATTGAGCTCAAGAGTGGATTTCTCCATCGCCTTCCAATCTTTCAAGGGATGGCGCATGAAGATCCTAACGTGCATTTGAGGCAGTTTCAGTTTGTATGCTCAAGTATGAAGCCCACTGATGCAGATGATGAGCTTTTGAAGCTGAAGGCATTTCCGTTCACTCTGAAGGATAGAGCTCAGACTTGGCTCATGGAACTTCCACCAAATCACATCACTACATGGAAGCAACTTACGGATGCTTTCTTGAGCAAGTACTTTCCAGCCTCAAAGATCACTGTTTTGAGGAAAAAGATCACTGGAATCACGCAAGCATCAGATGAGTCATTTGGGCAATACTATGATCGTTTCAAGGTTCTATGCGCCACTTGTCATTCTCATGGATTCTCCGAGACAAATCTTATGAACTACTTCTATGATGGACTCAAGCCAATTGATAGAGAGCTTCTCGACGCTGCTGCGAATGGGGCCTTCATGGATTTAGATGAAGTTGGAGCTCGTGCACTCTTGGAGAATAGAGCAAACAATGATGCTCAATATGGGATGGTACCTCGAAAATCAGTGGTGTCCGAGGTGAGTACCAAGCATGCTACGGATGAGAAGTACGACAAACTTTCAGATTTGATGGAGCAAATGCTTGAACTAGAAGTGAAACGAGCCAAGGTTTCTTTGGGACAACTTTATGGCGTTTGCCAGTCTCACGATCATCATGGAAGTCAATGTCCTACCTTGGTGGAGCAAACAAGTGAAGAACAAGTGAATGCCATTGGAGGATATCAAGGAGGTCAGCGGTACAACAATTACAACAACAACTATGTCAACCGTGATCATCCCGGATTCAAGTGGAGTAGTAATGAGGGCTGTTTGAACCCTCCACCTCAACAACAACAAGGCTATCAACGTCCCCAACAACAATATCAAGCAAGGCCACCTTTGCCAACGCCACAAGCACCTTTGCCTCCTCTGGTTCAACAATTCACCAATCCGGATTATGACAAAATGTTTGCTCAACTCTCCACCTCAACGCAAGCCCTTATTGATGGCCAAAATCAGCAAAAGGCGTTGTTGGAGACTCATGGCAATGACATTTCCGAGATAAAGAAGCAAATGGGGCAACTTGTGGATTTTATGGGACATATCAGAACTACCGGACAGCTTCCATCTCAACCAACGCCACCTATTAGGAATGCGAGTGCGGTTACTACAAGGAGTGGGAAGGTTTTGGAGCTACCAAAGCAGAAGGCAACGTCATCACCAGATGAAGTCATTGTGGAGGAAATTTTTGAAGAAGATCCAGCTATTGAAGAGCTCAAAAGAAAGAAGAAGGTGGCGCCACTTTTGCCACTACCAACACCATCACCATCACACCCTACCCCAACAAAAGGTATTAACTCTATCCCTTCAAGTTCTGTTAATACTAATGCTTCGTTTGCTCGTGCACCATTTCCACATAGGTTATCCAAATCAAAGAAAGATGATCAATATGATGAGATCCTAGACATCTTTCGGAAGGTGCAAGTGAATCTGCCCTTGATTGAGTGCATAAAGCAAGTTCCTATTTATGCCAAGTTTCTCAAAGAGCTATGCACCCAAAGGAGGCAAACGAGAGCGAAGGAGGTTGTGAAGGTGAATGCAACCGTTTCAGCGGTGTTGCAACATCGGCTACCTCCCAAATTGAAGGACCCTGGGAGCTTTAGTGTTCCTTGCGTGATTGGTGACACTAGATTCGAAGATGTCATGCTTGACTTGGGTGCATCCATCAACGTTATGCCCTACTATCTATATGCATCCATGGAGCTTGGTGAACTTAAGCACGACAATGTCATCATTCAGTTAGCCGACCGTTCTCACAAGTATCCAAGAGGGTACGTAGAAGATGTTCTTGTGCAAGTCAACAACTTGATATTCCCAGCTGATTTCTACATTGTTGACATGGAGGAGAGTTCATTAAACACCACGCCACTCTTGCTTGGACGTCCCTTCATGAGAACCGCAAGAACAAAGATCGATGTGTTTGAAGGAAAATTCTCCATGGAGATTGATGGAGAGAAGATCGAGTTCAACATCCTTGATGCAATGAAGGTCCCTAATGCTTGTGCCAACGCATGCATTGCTATTGATTCCGTTGAAGACATGGCACAACAACATTTGGACACACTTAGAGAGGATGAGCTTGACACCGTGCTTCAAAATAGTATGGGGCTGACCTACACTAGGAATGACGCCCTAATTGATGTGTTAATTGATAAATTGGAGCCACAGCTTGAAGAAATGGTGATGGCTATGAATGAGGCAGCCTATGTGACGTCTAGACCACCACCAGCTATGGCGAGAACAAGCTGGTTCCCTCCATTATTCAAGCACCCGAAGTGGAACTCAAGGTGTTGCCGGATCATTTGAAGTATGCTTACTTGGGAGACAATGAGACTTTGCCGGTTATCATCTCTTCAATGTTGGAGGAAGAACAAGAAGGTAGATTGGTTCGAATGCTTCAAAGGTACAAGCCAGCCATTGGTTGGACACTTGCAGACATCAAAGGTATAAATCCAGCAACTTGTGTTCATCGCATTTTACTTGAGGAGGGAGCTAAGCCCTCACGTGAAGCACAAAGAAGGCTCCATCCGCCAATGATGGAGGTTGTGAAGAAGGAGGTGATCAAACTCTTGGATTGTGGGGTCATCTATCCAATTCCGGACAGCCGTTGGGTCTCACCGGTACAAGTTGTTCCTAAGAAGTCCGGAATCACCGTTGTCAAGAACGCGGAGAATGAGTTGGTGCCTCAACGAACTATCACTGGACATAGAGTTTGCATCGACTATAGGAAGCTCAACGCAAGCACAAGGAAGGACCATTTCCCTTTGCCATTCATTGATCAAATGCTTGAGAGATTGGCTGGTCATTCCTACTATTGCTTCCTTGATGGATATTCGGGTTACAACCAAATCAGCATCGCGGAGGAGGATCAAGAGAAGACAACGTTCACATGCCCTTTTGGAACGTTTGCATATCGACGGATGCCCTTTGGATTGTGCAATGCCCCTGGTACGTTTCAACGTTGCATGCTTTCTATCTTTTCCGATTACATTGAGAAAATAATTGAAGTATTCATGGATGACTTTAGTGTTTTTGGGAAGGATTTCAATGCATGTCTAGAAAACTTAGAGCTAATCTTGCAAAGATGCGTTGAAACGAACTTAGTACTTAACTGGGAGAAGTGCCATTTCATGGTAACACAAGGGATTGTTCTTGGACATATTGTCTTGAAAAAAGGGTTGGAAGTTGATAAATCAAAAGTAGATCTTGTGAAACACTTACCCTCTCCAACTTCGGTTAGAGAGATTCGTTCTTTTCTTGGACATGCAGGATTTTACAGGAGATTCATCAAGGACTTTTCCCACATCTCACGTCCCTTGTGCAAGCTGCTTCAGAAGGACACTCCCTTTGTGTTTGATGATGAATGTGGCGTTGCCTTTAACAAGCTAAAGGAATTGTTGACAAGTGCTCCTATTCTTCAAGCGCCGGATTGGTCCTTGCCTTTTGAGCTTATGTGTGATGCTTCGGACTATGCCGTTGGAGCTGTGTTAGGACAAAGGAAGGACAAGAAGCCATACGCCATCTATTATGCTTCTAAGACATTTGATGATGCTCAAGCCAACTACACAACAACCGAGAAAGAGATGTTGGCGGTGGTGTTTGGATTGGACAAATTCAGGTCCTATCTACTTCAGAGTAAGGTTATAATTTACACTGATCATGCTGCTTTGAAGTATTTGATGCAGAAAAAGGATGCGAAGCCAAGGCTCATACGTTGGATACTACTTCTACAAGAGTTTGATGTGGAAATCAAGGACAAGAAAGGAGTAGAGAATGTGGTAGCTGACCACCTCTCTAGGATTGAGAGAGAGAGATCCAACGTTGCAATTGAGGAGCATTTTCCGGATGAACAACTCTTCGGACTTCAGGTAAGTACCTCTGAAACTCCATGGTATGCAGATATTGTTAACTACTTAGTTACTGGAGAGTTTCCACCATCAATGCATAAGGCCCAACGTAACAAGCTTAGGAGTAATGCTAGGACTTTTATTTGGGATGAACCTTACTTATGGAAACAATGTGCTGACTTAGTGATTAGAAGGTGTGTTCCGGATAGTGAGTTTGCATCTATTCTTGAGTTTTGTCATAGTGGTGCATGTGGAGGTCACTTTGGTTCGAAAAAGACTACCCTTAAGGTGTTAGATTGTGGTTTCTTTTGGCCTAACCTATTTCGTGATTCTCATGATTTTTATGCTAAGTGTGATAGGTGCCAAAGATCCGGCAATATTGGTGCAAAAGACCAAATGCCACAAAAGTACATGATCAATGTCGAAATTTTTGAAGTTTGGGGCATTGATTTCATGGGACCCTTTCCTTCATCTAATGGTTTCACTTACATCTTACTTGCTGTAGATTATGTGTCGAAATGGGTGGAAGCAAAAGCCACCCGTACTAATGATTCGCGAGTTGTTGCAGATTTCCTCAAAACGAACATCTTTTCAAGGTTTGGGATGCCGCGCATTCTCATAAGCGATGGAGGGAGTCACTTTTGCAACAAAACCGTGGAGGCATTGATGAAGAAGTATGGCGTCACACACAAGGTCTCTACACCATATCATCCACAAACCAATGGAATGGCTGAAGTATCCAATCGCGAAATCAAGAAGATCTTGGAGAGAACTGTCAAACCAAATCGCAAGGATTGGAGTCAATGTTTGGATGATGCATTATGGGCTTATAGGACGGCATACAAGACTCCCATAGGCATGTCACCCTATCGACTTGTTTATGGGAAGGCTTGTCATCTTCCGGTGGAATTAGAGCACAAAGCTTGGTGGGCGATCAAGAAGTTCAACATGGACAAGGATGAGGCTGGTCTACATCGAAAACTTCAACTTTGTGAGCTTGAGGAGATCCGGAATGAAGCATTTGACAACGCATGGATCTACAAGGAGAAGACAAAGTGCATTCATGACAAGCTGATACGTACAAAGAGTTTTGAACCCGGACAGAAAGTGTTGCTCTTCCATTCGAGACTTAGACTCTTTCCGGGCAAGCTACGCTCTAGATGGGTTGGTCCTTACATTGTGGTACAAGTTTATCCCCATGGAGCTGTGGACATCATGACTTTGGACACCGGCAAGTTATACAAGGTGAATGGCCAACGTTTGAAGCACTATTACGATACCTTTGTGGAGCATCACGTTGAAGAAGAGAAGCTCGTGGATCCACCTACTTCAAACACATGAAGATGCATCACGTCTAGGCTGTAAGACGTTAAAAAACAAGCGCTTGTTGGGAGGCAACCCAATGGAGGAGTCTTCAACAGATTTGCATTCTCTTCCCTTACTCTTTTAATTTTCGTTGCTTCTATTTATTTAGTTAGTTTTCGTCAGTCCTAGCTTCCATGCTTGAATTCTATGACTTTACTTTGTTACATTGAGGACAATGTAGAGTTTAAATGTGGGGGAGGGGTTTACAATTTATTTTTTTTGAGTCATAAATCATAAAAACTTGGGCGGATAAGAGTCTAACTCGAGGATGATGCCCTAAAAAAACAACTTTTGAGTCTTTTTGTTTAACTTAGTGTTTTAAAGAGTCTTAGGATGCCCTTAGTTAGTCGATGATGAAAATGGACCGAAAGAACATACATATGGCGTTGGAAATCATTAAGAATGAATTCATGTGCTAATTGAGACATCTTTGAGTGTTATGACATGTAGTAGATATGGTTTGCAAAACTTGGTACAGAAATTCGCATGTTAGAATAAGTTTTGAATCATATAAGCCTTAAAAGTGAGATTTTGAGCCTAAACACTACTTCTTTGAGAGTGAATTTTGTGCATTACATATGATAGGTCTCAGAATCATTCATACACTCACTTGCCATAGATCTTAATGAACTAGAGAATACTAGAACTTACTCATGTCAACTTGCAAAGCTTATAATTGTTACATACCCTGATTTTGGATATGATTAAAGGCACTTAGGTTTTCCACCACTTTGCTAAATTGCCATGTATCCCATATGTGCGCATGAGTTGCGACACCCCTAGATGAGCCCATTTGAGCCTACATTAAGCCTTTCTTTCATTGCCATATGAATCTAAACACTTAAACTTAGTGTAGATTATCCATACCCTTGTTCTAAAGACTTGGTGGGATTTTTGAAGCTAAAACAAAGAAAATGGCGTGAGAATCATGTAAGGGAATGTATGTATGGGGATAGACTTGTTCAAACAGCTTGTTAAAAAAGATGATTGCCGAAAAACAAAAGAAAATTTCGAGAGCAAGAACAAAAGAAAGATCAAAAAGCTCTCCGGCAATAGGTTCTAAGTGTCTAAAGTTTGGATTAATGTCCCCCGTACTTGTGAGTTTGGAGTTTGTTTCGAATAGAAGGCCCAATAATGCAAAATACGGCCTTTGTCCTGTTCACAGAGCTCAAGGGAAGTTTAGAATGAAGATAGGGCCCAACATGATGAAATCCGGCCCTTGTACTTCAAAGTCATACATGGTGACGTTTTTGGCGAGATGGGAGCTTAAATTTGATCAAGTTTTGGTACTTTGGCTAAGTCTTTAGAATGTTCTTAATCACCACATATCTAAATTTCGAATGCCTTAACCTCAGCCCCATTACAACCCTTAAAAGTCCTTTTTGATCCTTAAGATGAGTAGCCTTCAATCTGTGGAGTAAGTTGCATGAGTAAGCATATGGTTTTGGTTCATTTGAGCAAGTAATTCATTCCATTCATTGATTTAAACACTTTGAGTGAACCCTTTGCATGAGTGGAAATATGATGAGAGCATCCATGTGAGTTGATTTGAACTTCATTCGAAGCATGCACAGACTTAAATTCACCATTGTTTTCTCTATGTCTTACTTGTTCATAGCGTGATCATGTCTCTATTATCTATTGAATTCAAAGGTCATTCATGCTTGACACATTGTGATTCCATTGCCATATACATTAAGAGATTTCTGAGACAAATTTTGACTAAGGGCTTAGTGTTGTTTTACTTAGTATCTCTTACGTTTTCAAGCATGATAACATGAAAATTTGCGGCTTTGAAACATTGAGACTTCTAAGTGTTTTTGTGACGTTTTTTTTCCCCATTGTTATTTTTCCCTTTATTGTTTTTCTTTGTTTTTGAGCCCTTGTTTTGTTTTGTATTTGCTAGGGACTAGCAAAGTCTAAGTGTGGGGGAATTTGATCTACGCATTTTATGCTTGATTATTAATGTCTTTCTCTCTACATTTTGCTTTGTTATGAGCTTAGTAACTATGTTTCTAACTTGTTTTATGTTTTTAGGTAGAAAATAAAGGAGGCGATTTGGACCAAAATATGTGCAATTACATGGTATTCTCGGCCAAAGAAGAATTGGAGTCAAAAAGGAAGCTTGTGTTGACTAGGAAACAATTTCCTATGTTGACTAGGATATGGAGCAAGTAGTGATGCATGGACATTGATGAAGTCTAGACGGGGAGCTAATATGCATGGCAGTTTTCGAAAAGGAGCTTAATTGCCATGGATGTAACGGTGGTGAGTAAATTGGGTGAAACGGATGTATAATTGAAACGGTTTTGAACGGCTACTTAAATAGCTTAATTGACAATTGCATGGATGGTGTTATGCATGGCTGGATTTGAAACTGTTTTGCATGGCTGTCTTTCATGGCTTAATGACATGGATGAATGGATATGCTTAATTGCATGATGTAATGGTGGGAGCTTAATAGCTAATGGCTGTAACGGTTTTGTATTGAATGGAGCATAATTGTGCATGGTTGTATTTGAAATGAGGTGAACGGCACCATCATCATCCCCTATATAAAGAGCTTTGGAGGAGGAAGAAAGGATCACACACTCATCGAGCCGAAGCCTTGTCTAAACACTAACCCCTCTCATACTTAGCCAAAATCAGCCTCTCTTAGTCGAAATACCATCTCCACCACCTCATAGACACCCTTCCTCCATCCGTGAGTGTTCTCTCGCTAGATTTGGCTTTGAACACTTGTGTAGCCATCCTCCACCAAAGGGACGTGCGCTCGGAGCTTGCAGAGAGACGAATTCCTCGGAGCAAAAAGTGTAACATGGCCTCTTTGTATTTATTTCGACTTTGTATTGTTTTTTTTTTCAAGGCTTTGTATAGAAAGACTAATGTTTTGGTGTAAAGATGATTATTTCTAATTTGTTTTGAATTCTTCCATGTGTTTATAGGTTGATTGGGACGTGTATGTATGCTTGCCATGTTCTTAATGCTCTGGAATTTGCTTAGGATGACACTAGATGATTTGGTTCACCCTATGCATGTTCCACCGATCTGATCAAGATAAAATTGGGTTAGGGAGTTTGCTAGATGATTTGGCTGCCCTCTAATTCGATGCAAGTGTGTGTATATGTTCTAATTAACATGTGAGTTTCGTAGGATTCAGCCAAGGAGGGAGTAATCGGCCTAAGCAACATGATGTGATGATCACTTGTAAATAATAGACTTAGGAACTTATTTTCGGCTAGATGCATGTTAGGATTATGTGCTCTTGATTGTTTGCTTGTCTATGAGTTTAAACATGTTAGAACTTGTGATTTCTTGATATGTATCTACCCATCTTCTTGTTTTATTTCGTAGGAACTTAGAACAAACAATCTTGCACCCCCCTAAACAACCTTAGCATAGTTATGCAATCACCCTCAATCCCCGGTTAAGAACGATCCCTACTTACCAATGCTACATCTACAAAGAAGGGTTTTAATTGTATTTGTGTTTGATTGAGTGTTTAAATAAGTGCTTGAAAATACGCGAATCAAATCTCACACTCAAAACATGTAAAACATGAGAAGAAGTTCCCTCAATGTTTTGACAACCTAAAAAGAACTAAGATGCAAGTATGTGTATAGCCCACATAATCAAAACTACTCTCCATAAGAGGGTGCATTGCTCCCCCTATGAGTGTGCACAATATAAAAGAAGGAACAACTAGATGCAAGACCTAGGAAATCATCCTATATTCATATCCCAACCAGATCAACATATACTTACAAAATCCTCAATCAACAACCACACACTTATACAAGAGTTTTCAAAAACTTTTGACAACCTTAATTTAATAAAAATAAGGTGCATGTGTATACCACAGATTATCAATTACTCCCCCTGAGAGTATGCATAGAAAACAAATTAAACTTATCTAATTTCAAATAAAATTACACACAAGAAGTAATGACTAAATAATCAACTGAGGATACCAAGGTCCATTCAGATCCCTATATATAGATAGTTTGAGCATAAACTCACAAAGTAAGACACCAAGATTTCAAATGTCTTAATCACTATGATATCCACATGTATATATGACTGTGAAGTATTCTCACCATGGTCCATTAGACTAATCCAAACATCAGAGTGTGTATGTGAGATAGTTTCACTTATGGGCTTTTAGATCAGCATCAACTAAGATGAGAGATGATGTATCATATAGTTCCGGAGAGCAGATCAAGATCATATCCATCTTTATAGCACTAAGAATTGGGCTTGGGCTTTAAATCAGTTCAACATTTTCCCTTTTTCTTTTTTATACGGGCCAGGCGGAGTCTTGCTACGTCTAGGCGAATAGTAGTTTGGTTGGGCCTAGGCAGGTCTCTTGTGCCTCTAAAGGAAAATAGAAAATTATTTTATTTTATTTTTCTTATTTTGGGGGTAGTTTAAACATATTAAATCAGTTTAATATTTTTCTTGTTTATGCGGGCTAGGCAGAGTCTTGGGCCGTCTAGGCGGAACCCATTTGTGATTGGCCTAGGTAGGCTGATTGGTCTGGAAGAGATTAATATTTTCCTTTTTTATGCGGGATTGGCGGATTCTTGGGCCGGCTAGGCGGTTACCAGTTGTACTGGGCCTAGGCACGTTTGTTGGTCATGTCTAAAAAAAAAGTCAAAAACCTGATCCTCCTGGTTCTCTGTGTTTATGGAGCAGTTTTCATATTGGAATTCTTGATTCAATATTTTCCACACCACATGATAGAGAAATTCATACTTCAAAAATTTTCCCTACCTATAAGCCCTTACTATCTCTATTAATTAAGGCAATTTGCCTTATGGAACTGTCAATGGTTAAATTTTTCAAAATCCCTGCAAATGCCCTTACCTAAAATTCAATCTTGCAAATCAGAAATATATAAAAGGGTAAAAATGACAAAATTCGATAAAAAAAAGGGGCTTTCGTTTTTAGAATCCGGTAAAAAAAGATTAAGCAGATAAAATTTAAAATTTCAAAACAGCAGTTGTTGGACTATCACTAACCAACTGAACAAATATCTTCCTCCTCTTAACGTGCACGTTTATACGTCTGCCAAAACTACTCTCCTTCTTTGCCAAAACTGCTCTCACGCATTCCATTCAGGTAAAAAAATTGCATCGCTCCTCTTTTCTCTAATTCTCTATCAATAATTCTCTATGTATTTCGATTGTGTTTCATCTTTTCCTCATGATTGTGTTTTGTCTGTATCAGTGATTTTCTGAAGGTGATTCACTAAAGCTATTAAAAATTTTGGTAGCAATGGAAATAAGATGTTTGGATCAAAACACCAGACAATGAGAACTAAAAACAGGTAAATATGTCCTATTCTCATCATCAAACGTACCCAATTACCATAGCTACATCTCTGGCAAAGCTATATCATTTGTTTTAGTCTATTTCTTTTTTTCTTAATTTCTGACATATTTGATGCTCTATTTGTTTATTTTCTTTTTGGTTTACGATTTTAGTGAAAGTTTTAATCAAACAAAGAATGACTTATTGTTCCTTATTGTTCTTCAGGTCAACGTATTCATTCTAGCTTTTACCTTTTGTTACTTTTCGTTCATTGGAGTTGAGATGCAGGAGTTTCGAATATGAGGTAATTCTATATGTTTAATTTTATGAGGTAATTATATTCTTGAACTGGTGATGTGGTTGTGTTGTTTCCTTTCTACTTGACCAATTTAGAAACCGTTCATGAAACTTACTTGGTAATGTTGTTCAATTTTTCGATGACACTTAAGCTTGACGTTTCTGTTTTTGGGTTCTTCATTTTCAACACCCAAACAACTTCATAATGTTTTATACTTATGCAGATTGCATTGAGGGAAGGTAGTGATAAAGTCACACTAAAATCAATATTAAGTGCATGAAACATGGTTGATCATGATAACAATGGTTCCCTTTCCCTTTCTGCTCTATTCTGTAATGAATTCTGGATTAAACGATGAATGAGGAAAGCTAGAGTTCTAAGAGTTGTGTTAGCACTAAATTGTTTTCCTAGGTATTTTTTGATGATTTACAATGAATACTGTTAGACCATAATTTACATATATTTGTATTCCCCTAAACTTTGACTTTAACTTGTTTTTGAGTTCATTTTAGCTTTCACTAAATCATTTATCTATTTTTCTATGTAAAATGCTAGAGTGAAGGAAACATTGATTTTTGGTATTAATATGAAGAATCGGAGCTAAGACGAATTGCGGTTTAATGTAGAGCGAAACGTAAAATTCTGAATTCCGGCGAATCACCACAAACGGCGGCTCACCACCACTTTTGGTGGTGCCATGGCTTTTCCGGTCATCATGAAGGAGGAGCAAGGATGACAAATGAGATGGAGTAACATCTTTACTTCCATCATATTATTCCTTGGATAATAGACATCATCATGCTTTAAACATCATCATTGTCTATTCTAACATATGTCATCATTTCCCTACCTTTTCTCTTGACTTTTGTGAGCTTTTCACCACTCTCACACTCTTCTTTCTCTCCCTTACGGTTGAATTGGGGAAGAGGGCTGTTTTGGCTCTCTCTTTCCCTCATTTTCACTTATCTTTCTTCTATATAATAAGCATACATCTATCCACTACAACAATCATCCACCCATTCTCTCTCTTTTCCTCCATCTCCACCACAAAACTTCCATCTCCTTCTCCCAAAATCAAAACCCATCCTCTTCCTCTTCCTCCCCTAATCTACTCCATCTCCTCCATCACCACCACCATCTCTAAGCCCAAACCTCCATTAACACCACCACTACTACACCATTTCTCCACTCTCTATCCTATATCACTTTCTCCATCCACTCCATCTATTCACACAAAACATAGATCTAGCTTCACTACATTTCATCATCAAGTATTCAAGAGCAAGAAGGAGAGGGAATCACCACCATCACCACCACCACCCAGACGTGAGCTTGGGGACAAATCGACACACCACTAAGCCAACTCTCTCCCTTAAACTCTAGATCTATTTTGATGTTTGATTTGATTATGGAGTTTGTTTATGTAATTATGAGTGAGTAGTACTTTGTTGGGGTTAGGGTTGAAAGCCCTAACCAATCTTGTATGGATTGATGCAATTTATGATTTGATGCAATTTTGATTAACATTCCTACATGCTAGTTCAAGAGTTGAATGCATATGCTTAGAATTTACCACTTTAAGTATGTGTGTTTGTCATGTCATGATATGATGTTTAGATCTTGGTAACCTTTGAATGTTAAAGCATGAAAGCACACTAGGTGTGCATGTAGGGGTTGTGAATTACAATCACTTAGAGATAAGCTTGGTTGGTTTGTATAGGTTCTTCATCTCCAAACTTTATGCACTTAGAGTAATGCATTAGATGCCTAACCAGATTAAAATGCATGACTTAAGTAGTTAAGTACTACACCCGAGAGGGGTTGCTTGATACCACAAAAGGAGCATGTCCCTTGTCATACCCGAGAGGGATGCAAGGAGAGAAATTGGTTGATTAGCTTAGCATCATTCATAGTGATTTGCATTAATACTTGCAAGAGATGTTAGTGGTAGACAATTCGAATCCTAACACCATTCATTAGATCACTAGTTTAGTTTAGAGTAATTTAGTTTACATTTAAGCATTTAGTTTAGTTTAGTTTAGTTAACTACTTCAAAAACCCAAAATCAAATCACTACTCCATGTTGCACATACTCATCATGAGCCTAGATTTCCTTATGTGTTTAGGTTTGTGATTGTACATTTGCATATTCTAGCTCTCTTAAGGTTAGCACCCTAGCTAGTGAAAGGAATCTAATCCTCGTGGATTCGACAACCTTTCTTAATCCTTATATTATTACTTGTACCCCTTATACTTGAGGGTGGCTTTTTGCTTAATAAATACCATACTGAGTCCTAACTTCTTTTTACATAGTTTAGCTGTTTTTGATGCGAGTGTATTTGCAAAGCAAGTGAATTTGGTTATTTGCCAGAGTTATGTAAAGTGTATTTGCAAAGCAAGTTAATTTGGTTATTTGCCGGATTATGTAGTGTCTACAATGCTTGGTGTTAAGCTACGCTACTATAGCCACTTTTAACATGACATCTGGGTGAAAGGATAGCATTTTCAAAAGTTGATCTGGCCACAAATTGTAGCTAGAGAACATGGGATTTCTGAAGCACATAACAAAAAAATGATGATCTAAAAATCATATGAAATAGAAAACGATAACATGCACGCGCGAGCGGGGCCCTTTCGCACGTGCGCCGCGCGCGGGAATGCTAGTATTATAGTTATGAAATTTAACATTTCAACAATCATATAATGAAGATTTGCACAATAACATGGACGCTCGAGCGGAGCCCTTTCGCACGCGCACTGCATGTGCGGGAAGGCTAGTATTATAGTTATGAAATTTAACATTTCAACAATCATATAATGAAGCTTTGCATTGGATCAATGATTTTATAACTTTCTGTTCTATGGATGAGAAAATATCTAGGGCGGTTTTTCTTACTATGTAACGGTAAGACAGACCATTAAAATTGCAAGAAAAATTATGTCACTATCAAAGTCATCCTTTCTTTTTTAATGTGCAATAGCCACGATAGCCCTTCAAGTGTTTCTATCGACCAGACGTAGAATTTAACAACCACCATGTGGCAACACTATGCTTTTGGTGCTACATCTTTTTGGTCATAAATATATAGCATCAACATAAGGCATCAGAATATAACTTGAATACTTCTTTTGCTGCATTTCCTAATTATGAGAAGAGTTATCAAAGTCTTTACAAAGACCTAAAAAAATAAGATATTTAAGTGAGGACAGCAGGCAAAGAAAGAGTACTGTTTATCCCTCAATAAATCGGGAGGGTCAGATTGAGACCCATGGTAAAAACTAGCACTGTTCGAGTAAAGCCCATATTCAAGGTGTAACAATAAATCCGCACCTCACTCTGCCTTTGGCTTTGATGGTTTTCTCCTTCTGGTCGTTTCGGACTTGTGTATCCATCTGCCAACTAACTTAAGGACCTCATCAATCAGTATCACCGGCAATGCAACAGCCAAAACCAACAGCCATTCGTTTAGGCTCAGGGGCACAATGCCGAATATTTGAGCTAGGAAAGGCACATACAAGATCAAGAAATGAGAGCCGAATGAAACAGACATAGCCACAAGGAGCCATGGGTTGACCCACGGGGGCATTGACAATAAGCTTCCATCCTCAGAAAGGGCATTAAGCGAGTTGAACATTTCGATTGCAACCAACACAGAAAGGGAGAGGGTCATAGCCTTAACTTTGCCGCCATGGAAATAATCACATGGGTTGTCGTCAAAGGAGATAACCTGGCTTCCTGCTGTAAAGGGTGAAGCAGTAAAGTTCTGCCATGTTGAGCACTGTCCCCAGTTGGAAAGTTGGGAGTAAGTAACAAGGGAGTGACCATCCCCACTGAGGTCAATACCCAAGAACGAACCATGAGTATACCAAATGATGAACACACCAACTGTTGCTACTCCAACATACAACCCAATTACCTGTTTAGCATAATCAAGTGAATATCAGTAACAATTATTGCATGTCAAGTCGTGCAAGTTCTCAAAATCAAAATATAGTAGGAAGAGACAATAGACAGATGAAAAGTGACCCACCAAATATCGGAACAATATCCAAGCACTGATAAGTGAATCATCACTTCTGCGCGGGGGTTTCTTCATTATGTCCTTGTCCGGAGGATTAAATCCTAATGCTGTTGCAGGTGGTCCATCAGTGACAAGATTGACCCACAAAAGCTGGACAGGGATGAGCCCTTCAGGAATGCCCAATGCTGCTGTTAGGAATATAGATGCAACCTCACCAATATTGGAAGAGATCATATACCTGAAACAGGGTTTAGACAATAGAACAAAAAGAAAAATTACTAGGTGAATCAACAATGTAGCTGCTTCCAAACTCCAGATAAGGGTGAAGTGAAACCACAAACAGTAAGCACCACCAGGTGTTATAAATTCTTTCCCAGAACTGAGTATGATGAGATTCATAAGATGGCAGCCACTTATATAACTTGAAATTGATTTTATTAATTGGGAATTTGGGACACTACTTTCCAAAACATGGAAAAATGAAGATCTAATACAGACCTGATAAAGGCCTTCATGTTGTTGTAGATTGATCTTCCCTCACCAACAGCAGCAACAATTGTGCTGAAATTATCATCCGCCAAAACCATGTCGGAAGCTTGCTTCGCAACCTGCAAAGAAATAAGAATTGGGAGGTTCATATAATGGAATTGATAACCAGGACTGAAAACAGAGTTAGCAATAACATAGACGAGAAATTGATAATCTATAAGAAAGTTTTTATGAAATATGTAAAAACTAAAGATTAAAGACCATCTTGTTTACAAGACATCACTGTTGTTTACAAGACCTCATACTTCATATTCATTGACTGGTAAAACAGAGGATAGCACAAAAATATATAAAATGAACCCTCACACAATATAAAATGCTACCTATGAACTGCCCAAATGCATGCATATTGTAGTATCATACACTAATGTACCATCCTCGCTGTAATATTAGAGATTTCAATTCAAGCTATTACCAAGCTAACCTATTTAATTAATTGCATATGTCACTAAATGGACTAGAAACTTTATTTCGAGTGTGCCAACACAACAGTACATGACAGTTGCCCTAAAGAGCAGACATCAGAAAATTACTGAACAAACAAACTATAGAATAATTACCTCGGTTCCAGCAATGCCCATTGCAATTCCAATATCAGCAAGTTTCAAAGCAGGAGCATCATTCACTCCATCACCAGTCATGGCAACCACCTCACCGTCCTCTTTCAGCAACCTCACAATCTCTTGTTTGTGTCTTGGCTCAGCCCTTGAAAAAAGTAGCCCACCATCTTGTTTCAGAAAGCCTTTCTGATCAGCATGATTCATAAATTCTCTTCCTGTTATGCTTCTTGACTTGATCTCTTCATGAGTACCAAAAACACCTATTTCACGACATATTGCTTCAGCGGTGTTCTTGTTATCTCCAGTAATTACCATAACACGAATTCCAGCTGCACGGCAATCTTCGATTGCATCAAAAACCTCCTCTCTTGGCGGATCCTTTGATACAAAATAAAAATTTAATTATAATTAGTGAAAGTTCTATGATGAATAATAAGCAACAAGACACAGAGATCGACATGTGACAACTCACCCTCAGTCCAACCAATCCCACAAAA
Organism: Fragaria iinumae; assembly: GCA_009720345.1. Classification (NCBI taxonomy): domain Eukaryota; kingdom Viridiplantae; phylum Streptophyta; class Magnoliopsida; order Rosales; family Rosaceae; genus Fragaria; species Fragaria iinumae. The sequence goes on along the minus strand of CM019122.1, from coordinate 8,940,865 downwards.
ACAAGTTCGCTCTCTATCGATGAATAATTGGATGGATCAAGTAATTGCTTGTGAGCTGGATGTTCATCACCATCATAGGATTCAAAGTCGGCCAAATCATCTTTGTATGCAAAGCCCAGACAACGTAGTGGCTCAGATGACATCTCATTAAGAGCTTGTAAGATGTAGTTCCTTGAGTTATTATCTAGTGGTACAACAGTTCCATCAAGCAACTGAACTTGAGTACTTCTCTCCAACACATTTTCTACAGCACCCTGCCATAATGTAGCACCTCATTTCGAAAGTGAAATCAGGGAAATTGAAAAAGAAAACCGGAGAGTGCAAGAAAATATGAATGCCCATGTTAATGCATCTTTCCATTGTCACCGACCAAAGTACATATTGTGAGGAAATGTAAAAAATATATAAAAAATAAAAAATAAAAACAAGGCACTTCTCTTTGTCATGCTTTCTACCTCCAAGAGAGGCACCAGTCAAAAATTCAAACAAACTATTTTTACCATAAATGCATTGTCATAATAGTCAGGTGATATCAAGCTAGAAAAAGTTGCGGAGAGATAACAGTAGTCTCCCAATATCAAATCTTTCCCAAAACACACAACTAGATAGTTTCTTAAAAGTTAAACTACAAAAATTCATCTCCAAAAAGGGGTTAATGGTGCCATTCCAGATACCTCCAAACAGAAATCATTGCCCATAAGGTTGCACATTGCAAAGTGCAATACGAGCACAATTTCTTTCTTTGACAGATCAATTAACATATATTACTCAAATTCTCAATTTTTATCACTTCACAAAAAAGACTCTTAAAGTTTTGAAATTCAAACACAATCAAATGACATAGGTAGATCCATACACTCATAATACTGGAAATTTATAAAGTGGTTATATCAACTTTTGTACAAGCACATACCTTCACCAGCAAAGAATTTTTCCCTGAACGGGAGGTGGCAATGACACCCATAGATTTCCTATCACGATCAAACTCAAGTGTTGCAACTCGGCGCTCGGATTCATTCCACTGCTGGCAACAACCTTAAGAGCAGAAGTAACCAAAGAAGCGGAAGTCAATACTAAATGTTCAAAAGTTGTGATCACATCGATAAAATGAACCATTTCAAGTCCACAGTTTGGCTTTACCTAATAAGTTGGTTTTACTTGATCCCACACCTCGAGATGCTTCAGGAAGCCCCATCTTCTCAACTAAAACCTGAAAGCCAGAGTTAACAAAATGACTTGCTTTCACAGGATGGAAATACTTGACAAACAGCCTACACCTCATTCACCACAAATCTTGTTTGCTAGGTTTCCAACATAGAACATTTATTCAGAGAAACAAACACAATTAGAAATCAGTATAAACATATAGCATAAGGATATAAACTAACCTTAAGAGCTGCCTCGGTAGGCATTCCATGGGCAACGTACTTCTGTTCTGATTGGGTAATACCAGCATCATTACAGACAGCAGCTACCTTTGCGATGGTCTGAAGATTAGTATCCATCCGTCCAGTTGGCCAGTCATGAATTTTGCCATCTGCTGGATTGTATGTAGTCCCGTCCACCTTAAACTTCCGTAGTATAGAAGGTCTAGGACCCAAAGCTACAAGCCTGGAAACTGCCATTTGGTTCGTAGTCAAGGTCCCTGTTTTGTCGGAACAAATAACTGTGGTACAACCCAGAGTTTCAACACTGGGAAGCTTTCTAACCAAGGCATTCTTCTGAGCCATTTTGCGGGTACCAAGAGCCAAGCAGGTAGTGATGACTGCAGGCAGACCTTCAGGGATAGCAGCCACAGCCAATGCCACTGCAATCTCGAAGTAATAAGTGCACTTCTCAAATGAAAACTTGAAGTTCCTCGGCATCCCATCAACAAATTCCCAAGTGAGGAAGTACTTGACATTGATGAGCCACACCAATGCACAAATCACTCCAATTATCATAGTGAGCATCTCCCCAAACTCATTAAGCTTCTTCTTCAACGGAGTGTCTTCCTCACTCTGCGACGCCACATGAATTTGCATATGCACCTTCCCAATCTCGGTGGCCATCCCCGTCTGCGCAACCAAGCAAATGCAATTCCCATTCACAATTGTCGTCCCCGCAAACACCATAGACCACTTCCCCTGAATATCAGCATCCTCCGAAACCGGCTTGTTAGTCTTATTCACAGCCTCACTCTCCCCAGTCAATGAGCCCTGCTCAACCCTCAAAGTCGAACTAATCAACTCCACTACACGCATATCGGCAGGAACCTTATCCCCAACCTTAAGCTCCACAATATCTCCAGGAACAAGCTCCTTCGCAGGCAAATTCGGAATCTTACTCCCATTCCGAATCACAGTGGCCTGCTCTGACTGAATCTCCTTAAGCGCCTCCAGCGCCTTTTCGGCATTACTCTCCTGCCAAACTCCAACAATCGCGTTCACAATCAAGATCAAAAAAATCACCAACGGCTCCACAAACGCCGTGATCTCCTTCTCGCCGCCTTCCTCGCCGTCCAGCCACGCCAGCACAAATGAGATCACCGCCGCGGCGAGGAGTATCCTCACCAGAGTATCATTGAACTGCTCCAGCACCAGGCTCCAAATCGACTGCCCCTCATGCTTCTCCAGCTCATTCAATCCATACTCCTCCCGCCGCTTCGCCACGTCATCCGAATTCAACCCTACCTTCCTGTTCACACCGAAGTGCTTCTCGCACTCGTGAATCTCCTTGCTCCACGCCGGAAACACATCGCGATCGGACGTCGTCGCCGGGCCCGCCGCCGTCTTCTCCAGCTTTCCGAAATCCTCACCTCCTTTCCCCATTCAGATCTAGCAGAAGGAAAAAAAAAAAAAAACGAAACTTGAAATCTCTATCAAGAAGAAACCGGATTCCGAAGCAATCAGAAACCCTCGAAATCACCGAGAATCGGATTCGGAGGTAGCCGAAACTCCAAGCGAATCCGAAACTTGTACAAATCAAAATCAAACAGGTAAAAATTCCAAGAATTTAAAACCCCTACGGTGTTTGACTGCTCAAATTAATCGAGTACCTCTATAGTCAAATATTTATTTTCTCCTCCGGAAATAATTTTGAGAGATGAAACCAGAGAAAGAAAGCGAAAGCTTTAAAATTTTCTATGGCTGGTTCTTCTTCTTCTAGCCCGCATCGGCTGCTGTGCTCTCTCTCTCTCCTACTCCCACTATCACTAAGCTTCCACTCTTTCTCTCTCTCTCTCTCTCTCTCTCTCTTATTCTCTCTGCGACTATTTTTTTTTAAAAAAAAACTCTCTGCCACAATTATAAGAGAGATTAATGGGTGATTAGCAGGGTGATTAAGTTTGGGATTAGTTGAATTTCGAGGAAGCTGTGTTGGATTAAGGTTTTTGACGTAGGTGGGATGTGACAGCGCGAGGGGTGACGTGGCGGTATTTTATTGGAGAGGTTTACGTTCTGCTTTGTTTTAATTGGCTGGGTATCCTATTCCCGCGGGCGGGGTTTCAGGGATTTATTTATTTCTGTTTTGGTGGATACTTTGGATCCTCTGGATTATTCTCAGTTGTCGTTTTGTGTACGGCTCATCACGGGCGTATAGTCTGTAGATCTTTCTCCTGGTTGACCATCTGATCGTGTTACGTCAATTTTTCCTGCTTTTGTACAAATTAACGTTTGGATACAATAATTTCAATTTTCATAGAAATTTCAAAATTATAAGAATTACAATTTCTTGAATTTAAATTCTATTAATTGAGAATTCTATTGTTTGGATTTCATAATGTAGAGTTTTAAAATGACAACAATTTGTATTTAGACTAATTTCAGTTAAGGGATTTGACAAATGGCATCTATTTTGTGAGGAATTCAGGTCGGGAATTTAAGCTCTCAAATTCCACGACTATTTTCCAGTGGAAATGGTTAATTCTACGGGATAAGAATCCAAACAGAGGAAACAGTCCTAAGAAATTGGGAATTCCTTAGTTTTGATTAAACTCCCGAGAATTCGCCTGCAACCAAACATACTGTGGAGAAATTTTATTCACACATCCCAATTTTTTGAGAAATATGTCTGAATGATATACGAACTTTTGCTTCTTATAAACTTTGGTATATCAAGTTTTGAAAATATCAGAACGGTATCTCATGTTTCCGTCCCAACCTAAGATTGGTATATATAGCTATTAAGATGACCAATTTACTCTTAAGTTCTCTTTTTTTTTTTCATATTCCAGAAATATTAGAAGAGGTTTTAGAATTTTATTATTTGAGTTGGTCTTTATAAACCTGAAGAAGATTGAAGAGGGGAAACATACATAAATTCAATCCTTGTTGTTTCCGTTGACACTCAATGATCTTTTGTTACCATTGACATTCAAGGATGATTGAGATGAAGAACTGATTATTGCAAAGGAGAAAGTAACGATGAATTTTTTCTTTACGTTCCTAAAAATATAAAAAACCAAAAAAAGAAAATTAGAAAATAAAAACAAAGAAGAAAAAAAAGAGAATTTAAGGGTAAATTGGTCCTCTCTTTTTTTGTCTGAGAGTAAATTAGTCATCTTAATCGCTATACATCTTAGGTCGGAATGGAAACATGAGAACCCAATCTGATATTTTTAAAACTTGATATACCAAAGTTTATAATGAGCAAAAGTTCGTATATCATTCAGACGAGTTTCTCCAATTTTTTTGTCCTAATTGTTTTTGATAGACTACCTATTTTGCCCCAAATCCTCCTAAACTATCACCCAAACGCCTAGCTCATTGTCATCTCATCACAGCAAGCCACTTCATGGAATTATGATGTCACTACTAGAAAAAGGTTCTAAGGTGACGAAATATTCCTAATTCGTCACCTAAGAGAACACTTCAGTGACGAAAACAGTTTCGTCACCTTAGTAAAATATTTCGTCATCTAAGACAGGTAAGGTGACGAAATACTATTTCGTCACTCATTTCGTCACTTAAGTAAGCTCTAGCGTGACCAATATTATTTTCGTCATCTAAGTCATGGGGGAAGTGACGAAAAATATTTTTGTCACAAAAGTGTTCCATCTTAGGTGACGAAAATAAAGTTTCGTCATTTAAGTGAAAGGAAAGGTGACGAAAAAATGTTTCGTCAACTAAGTTTGTATCACTGAGGTGACGAAAAAGTGTTTCGTCATGGAAGTGGCAGGATAGGTGACGACAAAAATTTTCGTCACTAAAGTGTTCTTTCTTAGGTGACGAAAAAACAATTCGTCGTCTAACTGGTTACTTTGGTGACGAAATAAATAATTTCGTCACCTTACTGGATTTAACTTTATAACATCTTGCTGCGTTTCCAGATCTGCGTTTTTCATTTCAAAACATTCCATTCTCTCTCTCAAAATTTCCTTCGATTTTCAATACCCGGTGTGAAGCCCTTCAAATCCGGCCGGGCTCTGAAACTTTTGTCTACCACATTGATTTATAGTTTGGTATAATCTCTTTCTCTCTCTTTCTCCACCATATTTTTTCATGTTTTCCGATGAGTTTTCCGATGAGTTTTCCGGCGAGGATTCCGGTCACAAGCATGTTGTTAATATTATGGGTGATGATTAATTAATGCTTGTTGATTGATATGTATATATATGCATGTTGATTCTTAAAGTTAGTTATTCTAATTTGTGTATTAATTGATTAGAGTTAATTAGTTTAATTTATTGATTATATATATATATATATATATATATATATATATATATATGCTTTACTATTATTAGGTTTTGAGAAAATTATTTAAGTATGTTATTAGGGATATATATATATATATATATGTAAATATACTTAATTAATTGTTTGGTTTGAGTAAATTTTTTGTGCATTCAAATGGTTATATATGTTATATATATGTTTATTTTGTGATAATTAAATGTAAGAATATAAGATTATATTCTTTCATTCAGCTAAATTTGAACCTTAAAAATCTCGTTTGAGAATCATTTTGTCACAACTGTGTTTGACAAAATAATTCTTGAATTGTCCCATTTTTGGACAGTTTAGGAGAACATGATTTTGTTCTGTAGTTTGTTGTTCTTGTCTTTTCGTTTTCGGTTGTGGGTATATGTTTCGACACTGTCTCTGTTTACCGTTCCTCGAGTGCATACTAGGTATAATTATTTATGCACTAGAGGGACTGTAGGGAGATGCTGCCGAAATTTTCCCACATCGAAATCGAAAAGACAAGAATTACAAACTTAGAAACAAAATCGTGTTCTCCTGAATAAGATTAGGACCCTAACCGGAGGCATAAGGAGGTGAAGATCAAGTAATCGAATACATGTTTTTATTGTTGTGTTTTTTGAACTACTATTTCTTATTTGTTGTTTATATATATGACAGGATATGGACAAGAGATGGATGCAGTATGACCGGGGGAACCCTGAATACCAACAAGGAATTCTAGATTTTTTATTATTTGTATTTGAACATGCTGATGGCAGAACTGTACACAGGTGTCCGTGTGTTGAATGTCATAATACTCAGTGGAAGACTATTTATGAAATCCACGAACACCTGAATACAAGACGTATTATGCATAGTTATACTACATGGAGTCTACACGGTGAAACATTAGATAATGAACCTACCTTGGAAGAAATCCGAGCGGGACATTTTCAGCATGCTGGCTCATCCAGTGGTAGTTTCGACCCTTATGTGGATCCTTCTATGAACATTATACATGATGCTTTTCCTTCATTTGCTACAAGACATGAGGAAGAGGTTGTTTATGATACCACTGATGCAGACCATGCTTTTTCAAATGTTGACAATGATGATTACGATAAATATAACAAGCTGCTTGCTAAAGCACAAACCCCATTGTACCATGGGTGTAATGTAACTGTCTTGGGTGCCATCATTGAACAGATTAAAACCAAAGTTGACAGCAATTGGTCGAATGTGTCGTTTAACCGTAATTTGGTGAATATCAAGAAATTGCTTCCTCCAGAAAACAACTTTCCCCATAGCTTTGATAAGGTACAGAGTATGTTGAAAGATCTTGGCCTCGGTTATCAAAATATCGACGCATGCAAGAATAATTGTGTTTTGTTTTATGGAGTCGTCAACAAAGACCTGGATTACTATCCAGTGTGCAAAGCGTCGAGGTGGAAGTCATCATCATCTTCTTCCTCTAATAAGAAAAGGATTCCAAAGAAGGTGCTTCGTTATTTCCCATTAATTCCTAGGTTGAAGCGTATGTACATGTCTTCACACACTTCAGAAAAGATGAGATGGCACGGGGTAACGAGGAAAAATGATGACACTCTCAGACACCCCGCAGATGGGGAGGCTTGGAAATCATTTGACAGATCATTTCCTGATTTTGCAGCAGACATTCGAAATGTAAGACTTGGACTTGCAACAGACGGGTTCAATCCTACCGGAAACATGAATTTGTCTTATAGTATTTGGCCTGTTATTGTTGTGGTGTACAACCTACCTCCATGGATGTGTATGAAGAAGGAATTTAGTATGCTGACTTTGTTAATTCCAGGTCGTTATTCTCCAGGAAAATGTCTTGATGTGTACATGAGATCATTGATTGACGAGTTAAAAGAATTATGAGAAAATGGCGTCCCTACTTTTGATTGGTATAGTCAAACTTCATTCAGGATGAAAACAGCAGTGGTTTGGACCATTAGTGATACGGGATGTTGTCGTCTCAAACTACTAAAGGTTACAAGGCTTGTCCAATCTGCTTAGGAGACTTAAATGCTAGTTGGCATGCTGGAAAGGTGTGTTACTTGGGGAGTCGTACAGGGCTTCCGAAAGATCATCCATAGCGATTTGATGCGGCTTCATTCGATGGGAAGCAAGAGTTTGGTTTAAAACCCCAAGAGCAGTCTGGTGAGTGGATTTTGGACATGTTGAACTCTTTTGATTTCGGACGTCTTAGCAGTGATCCTGATGTGTTAGCTCGGAATTCAAAACGTCCTTCTAGATTGGAGAACTAGATGCACAAGAGTATATTTTTTGAATTGCCTTATTGGAAGAAATTGAGAATAAGACACTGCCTTGATGTCATGCATATAGAGAAGAATGTTTGTGACAGTATTGTGGGAACAGTTTTTGGGTTTAAAGATAAGACTAAGGATACTGTGAAGGCGCGCAAAGATCTTCAACTCATGAACATACGCCCTCACTTGTGGTTAACAGCGTCGGGGTCAATGCCTCTTGCACATTACAGGATTAATCTGGCTTATGAGAAGAAAGTTTTCAAATGGTTTGAAGCTATTAAGTATCCTCATGGTTATGCAGGAAATATATCTCGATGTGTAAAAGTGGAGGAGAATAAGCTATTTGGATTAAAGACTCATGACTGTCATATCATGCTACAACGTCTTTTTCCAGTGGTAATTCGATCCTATTTGCGTCCTGATGTGGTAGAGCCGTTAGTAGCAGTGTCTAGATTCTTTCAGAAGTTATGTGCTAGAGAGCTAAAGAAGTCAGATGTCCTTGGATTAAAAGAGGACATTGTCTACATCATGTGCAAGTTGGAGCGGATTTTCCCGCCTGCTTTCTTCGACATCATGATTCACGTCATGATCCACCTACCAGAACAAGCGCTGCTTACTGGTCCAGTACACTATACCTGGATGTTCTCACAAGAAAGGTACATTGCACACTTTTATTGCCAGTTTACATTTACTTTTTATTGTTTGCACAATAATAACAGCGTAAATTTTAGACAACTTGGGGAGTACAAAAAATATGTCGGCAACAGAGGAAAACCAGAAGGGTCAATAGCGAACGCATACCTCTTAAATGAGTGTGTAACTTACTGCGACTTATATCATAGTAACACAACCGAGGCAGAGTCATCCACAAACGTCTTCAATCTTTCAGTTGTTTCAGAAGTTGTACGTTCATTTGGTAACTTACCAAATTCGTACAAGTTAACAAAAGCTGAGCTCCGTGAAGCTCATTGGTGCGTGCTGGACCACTGCTCTGAGGTTGACTACTACAAAAAGAAACATTTGGAAAAAATCATAGCAAGACAACCATATAGAGCGGAAGAGATGCATAAGAAAACTTTTCCTGATTACTTTCTTAATTGGGTAAGTTCAATCTCCGTTTTATTATTTATTGGCGATATTGTTTACATAGTCCCGTCACTTATGAGTTATTCATTATTTCTTTTTCAGATGGAAGAACTCCTACGAGAGAACAACATTGATTACTCACAGGAGTTGCACAATTTGGCATGTAAGTCGCAACATCACAGTGTACATGGGGGGTGTTTTGTTAACGGTGTTAAGTTTGTGATGTTCTACCGGGATGAAGAGCGGGTCACTTAAAACTATGGGGTCATGGTAGAGGGGGATGAAATTTGCTACTATGGGATCATACTCTCTGTTGTCGAATTATTATATGAAGCTGGTATGCCAGTTGTGTTATTCAAGTGTAAATGGTTCAACACTGACCCAAGTTTATCGAGGAGTACGAAGATGGATCATGGATTTTTATCAGTTAATACATCCACAAGCTGGTATGAGAGTGAGCCGTTTATTCTTGCCACCATGGCAAAACAAGTGTTTTATCTTGATGATCCGAAAGATGGTGGGGATTGGAAAGTGGTAAATGTGATGTCTTACCGAAACATATGGAGTGCATCTACGCTTGAAGGGGATGCAGAAGGAGCATGTGATGAAGAAGAGGCGCCAGAACCATATCAAGAAGAGTTAAGCAGTTATATTCCAGATACACAGACTATTCGCATCAACAATGACCCCCACTACGTACACGGGAATGCGTTCATTTCAATTCCTGGATCTCAAGTCCCACATATTGACAATGAGGAGGATGAAGATGAGAACGAAAATGAAGAGCCGCATTATGAGGAGGATGAAGAGGAAGACGAAGAGAACGATGATACGGAGGATGAGGATTATGATGTCAATGGCGTTTGACTTATGTTAATTTTCTAGTTGAATTCAAACTATCAATTTCTTTAAATGAGTGGTTTTTTTTAATATGATATAAATTGTATATGAGTGTGTAATATTTTAATTAAATTTCTCAGACAATCTCAAATTTCTTTAATGACATTTGTATTATCAAAACTATTTCTTTTTAGTGGTCAATAATTATTTTCAAAATTTCTTTAATAACATTTGTAATTATCAAAAAATTTGGAAATTCACTTAGACGACGAAAAATTAATGTATTCGTCACCTAACTACGACTTTGGTTCACTGAGATGACGAAAATTATGTATTCGTCACCTAACTTCTACTTAATATTTGGTGGGTGGAGACTTCCGCCAATTTTTTGGGCCAAATTTCGTAAACCCACTCTCAGACCCACTCTCAGACAGCCCGAGTCCTATACTCCTCTACACCACGACGTCTCCTCCTCCACAATTTGTGTCTCCTCCTCTGATTCCAAGCCGTCTCCTCCACCACATCGCCGTCTCCTCCTCCGATTCCAAGCCGTCTCCTCCACCACATCGCAGTCTCCTCCTCTGATTCCAAGCCGTCTCCTCCTCCGATTCGATGCCGCCAACTAGTGGAAAGAGGAAGAGACAGGCGGAACAGTCTCAGCGATTGTTGCAGGAGGTAGCCCAGCAATATTGACGCCCCACAGAGGTCCCCTCGCGGCCTATGGCGCCTCCGTCAAGTTCGGCACCTCCTCTCCCTCCACCACTGCCCGATGTCGACGAACCTTCCTCAGATGATCATCGGACTGGCCAGTCATCTAGTAAGATCAGCGTTCGGCGTAAACCGCGTCCTGAAAATGGTAATTTTCCTCACCCGTACTCATCTGCCTCTTAATTTTCCTCACCCGTAATTTTCCTCAGATACTAGGTACAATGGTTTCTATTTCCTGATATTGGTTTGGAATGAGTATTGGTTTGGATATTGGTTTCTGGTTTCTTGTAGTTGATGATGATGAAAACAGTGGTTGGTTTCTGAGTCATGAAAACAGTCGTACCGCATCTTAGCTTAAGCTCAGTCATGAAAACACCATTTGGTGAAAACCATTCGCACCTCAATCTAAGGGTCAAAATGATCATGTCCTGCTGCTGAAAATGACTAAGAATTGAAAAGAATGAAACACTCCAAATGAAGCGTGTGAAGTATGAATATATCCACAAAATCAGATCTCCCCTGTGTTAATGAATATGTAGTCCATTTCTGTTGAGACCGCTATTGTATTATTTTCCTTTATTTTCCTGTTTAAGTAATAATAAATTGCTACTTGATTTGTTCTCTTGAAATATATACCATTTCCTATCTGTGTCTCATTTTATTTAGTATACAGTGATATATATACATAGCCCATGTCACAAAGATTGCAAAAGGTAGACTTGCAATCTGTATTGTTATCTGGTACTTTTCTTGTTTTGATTAGAAGGTTTTGCAGTTTATATTTCAATTGCGTTTACAAAATTCCATCTTTTGGGGATTGTGAAGCTACATGTTCATATCTAATTAACCACATGTCTTAGAGAACCGTAAAATCTGCTTTTGGGGGTTGGTGCTGCTTGGAGAACTGCAAATGTAGAGCCAGGATCAACTGTGGCTATATTCGGGATTATGAAAAAAAATTTGAAGTTGGTAAGTGGATCTTATCAGAAGTATCTGATTTTAGTTACCTTACAGGCAGTGAAGAGCTTTATAGTCATGTCTATGTATGGTAGCGATCAATGTCCTTGGTCATAGGAGGAGGAAGCATCTAAATGATATATGTTTGTTTCATTTCGCTAGGATTTGGATGATAAAATTGTATTCTCATTTGGATGATAAAATATGAATATATGCGATCATTTACATTGACTTGAATAATCAAATCTCCATTTTTCCGCAGCACCTCCCCCTAAAACCAAGACAGGGGTGGTAAAAGGCTTAAAAGCGGAGGAGATAGTCAAGAGGACTGGACGAAAAATTAAAGTAACATGGGACGATTTCTGCCATGGTCCGAACAGTAAAGAGTTAAGCAGCATGTTGACACACGATGTCGGCCACATTATACGGGACGAAATTTCCATGGTGGCTGCAACTTGGGGTGACACTACCGAAGATGAGCAGAAGAAGCTGCCCACTAAACTCTTTGTAAGGACTTTTTTTGTTGTTCATGTGTTCACTCAATGCTTAATTAGTTATAGAATTATGAGATAAATAATGTTCATTTTTTAACAGATCTTTTATGAGTTTTATGTTGATGATAAGCTCATGTGGAAGTGGTTGGATGACAAGGCTAAAAATGTTTACAAAAACTGGAAGTGCACTATAAATACAATTAGAAAGGAAAACCCGGGGAAGATCCCAGAAGAGTTTGAACACCGGCTGGACGAGTGGAACTGGTTCCTCAAACACTTCGAGTCTGACGGATTCACGGTAATAACTAACTGTTGCTACTAATGAAAGTTTGTTGGTTTATTCAAAAGGATTAGTTTCTCCTTTATTGATTTATAGTGTTCATTTTGTGTATTTATACATGTATGTGTAGCTGCCAGTGTGGTAGTTGGTGCCTTTGTTGTTCTGCCTCGTTTTGCCTTTGTTGTTCTAACCATGTGATTTTTGGAAAACCAGTTTGCTGGTTCTTTTTTTTTTTTTCTAGGGGTTTTGCAGACTGTTTATATATATATATATATATATGTGTCACCAATTATTGATGATTAAGTTTGATGTTACTAACCAAAGTGTTAATATGATGAAATTACAGAGAAGATCGGCTACAAACAAGAGTAACCGGGACAAGAAGACATTGCACCACGACACCGGGGCAAGGCCTTTCATCTACAATGCCAAGGAATTGAAGGACAAGGGTGAACATCTCTATTTTATTAAAAGTTACTCACAGGCATATGACTCAGCTCACAACCAGAAAGCAGCTGAAAATGAAGTAAGTCGTTTACATCCTGCCTTTAAATTACTTCCTGCTTACTGCATTACTTCCTGCCTTTGAATTACTTCTTGTTTTTTTTTTTTTTTTTGCATGATACTCATTAGTTAACTTGCATTACTTCCTGCCTACTGCATGGGTAACTTGTAATATATAATAATGCATGCCATAAACAAAAACCACAATAAGGAATCTATTTTGGCAGTGCATAGTGCATCTTAGACTAAGTTTCTGGACATGTTGAAATATGTAGGTTGATTAACATGTGGTGGTAATCAATATAGATGGGTTAATAATGCTAGATGAGAGCCTATGATTAATAACTTTCAACAATATAGATATTACTGCCCTCTTAATATATCTCTATTCTCCATATTAATTGTTTTTGTAAAACATATACTTCTTTTGTTAGGCTAAACTGATGGAGAAGGTTGATGAGATCCGTGACAATGTGAGGAAGGAACACCCTGGCACTCCGGAAGAAGATATTGATCTTCATTTTGACCAACAAACTCAGGCGATTGTGTTTGAAAAAGCATTTGGACATAGAAACATGAATGAGATCCGGGGTATGGGACTAGTAGGCAGTTATGGTTTGAGTCAAGGGTCCGATAGGAGCTGCACTTCACGTTCCCAACGAGCTGCACTTGTTGACACTGCCCTGGAGGAAGCCCGAAAGGCCAAGGAGGAAGCCCGGAAAGCCAATGAGGAAGCCCGAAAAGCCAAGGAAGAGAACAAACAAATCATGGCACGTCTTCAACAATGTGAGCAGTTTCTCTTCACCAAATTCGGCGTATGCCAGCCGGCAGTCCCACCGCAGGAGCAGCCCAATGATGATTGTTTCTACAAGAACCCGTAGGCTATGTAGAAACACTGTAGAACATAATCAGTAGACAACACAGGGGCATATAGTGGTTCACCATGCCTCGGAGGACATGGCTACGTCCACTTACGAATTCACTATCATGGCCAATAGGCCTTTGGTGTTACAAGAGTATCTATCCATCCCGCCCGAGAGAGGGAGATGGGGAAGTCAGAGAGACTAAAGGTCCTTTCTACATAGGGGGAGCCTTCCTTTTATAGATAAGGAAGATTCCCTTTTGTTATACATTTCCGATGTGGGACTAACTATGCATTTATCTTATCATGGTGCCTTCTTGTGGAGCTTGGCGGAGCACCTTCCCGATGTGGTACCGATAATCTGTCACCACAGCGAGGTAGCTTGGACGTCGGTCTACAAGTTTCATGACTGGTCTATGGGCGGAGAAGGTAGTTTACTGACTACCGACTACAAGTCCCCCCAAGTTCCCGTTCAAGACACGTCTTGAGTGGGGACTTAGTATACAAAACGCCCATAGACCAGTTATTTATCAATGGGACCCGTCCCAGTCCCCCCAAGTCCGTACTCAAGACGTGTGTTGCACGGGTCTGCCTGGCACAGAAAGGCTGACACTAACAGGCGAGCTGAGGAGTTCGCTCCGCACAGAAGGGTTGACTCTCGGGCGAGCTCACAAGTGTGCTTCGCGCCATAATGACTGAAATTGTTACGCGAGCTGCCAAGTGTGCTCCGCGTGCCCCAACTACCACGCGAGCTGAGGAGTTCGTTCCGCGCGAGCTGAGGATCTCGCGTGCTCATGGACTACCCGCGAGCTGAGGGGTCCGCTCGCGTGTTATTAATTACCGCGCGAGCTGTGGAGTTCGCTCCGCGTGCTATTACTACGCGAGGTGGGTCTTGGTGTTATACTTTCATGGACAAGGGTAGCGAACCCTTTACATATCTGGTGTTACTGCTCGAGCGCGGGGTATTATCCCAGCGTGGGTTATCAGGCCATTATTCTCCGTGTGAAGGGAATGATATGAACTGCCCAACTCCCACTCTACGGGAGCTGTACAAGGGACGTACGGTTCTCATGGCTCTAGTTGTTTCGTCCATGCTGCCCGGTGATACGTTTCCGGGGTTGTATGCATGCCTTCTAGTTCGTGCGCATGCTTCCCGTTGGTTCTTGCTAGGGTATAAGAATCTAATGAAACAGTTGTTGTATGTTTCTTCCCGTTAGTTCTTATCCAGGAATCGAGATTTCCTAAGCAGTTGTTGTATGCTTCCTCCAGGTGACACTTATCCGGACTTACTACTATCATGTTTGCATTTCCAATTATTGGCCATTTAGTTGGAATATACGGCAACCCGGTGCCCTCAATACTCAATTGCAAACTTACCGAGTCCAATCTTCAAGACTTGCGTCGTGTGCCATGACTACCGCGCGACGGTGGAGTCCGCTCCGCGTACATTGCAGACACGCGAGCTGTGGAGTTCGCTCCGCGCACAGTGTTCACGCGAACTGAGGGGTACCCTCGGCGCGAGGTGAGGAGTTCGCCTCGCGCAAAACGACTGAGCAAGTCACGCGAGATGAGTACGTCGCGCCGCGGTCAATACTTACACGCGAGTTCGCTCCGCATGCCAGGACTGCCCCGCGAGCTGCTGAGTTCGCCCCGCGGGCCACGACTTCCCCGCGAGCTGTGGGGTTCGCTCCGCGTGCAATACTTTCATGCGAGCTGGGTTCGCTCCGCGTGCCAGTGACCACGCAAACTGAAGAGTCCGCTCCGCGTACATAGTTTTACACGCGAGCTGTGGTCGCTCCACACGCGGACTGAAGAGTTCGCTCCGCTTGCATAAACTAAGCGCGAGGTGAGTTCTCGGCGGGGTGAGGATTGTTGTACCTTCACAATAAACAAATGATCGACATAATTATGGGGCTAGCCAAGTATGGTCATGGCATAATAATTATCGAAAGGCAAAATGGTTCATGCAATTGTGTAATACTCTCTCGGTGGAATGCCAATCTTGGTCGAATGCCTATCTCTTGGTGGAATACCTCTCTCTCGGTGGAATGCCAAAACATGCTGGTTGACTTGCAAGTAGAATATTATGCATTTTTCACAAACCAATGAGGTTATAACAATCATAAGTTGGACGAGACTTATCTGTGAAAATAGTTGCCGAATGGGTGCACACAGGAGGTGCAGATTCAGGCTCATACTACTCCCGGACGATGAATCCTTGTTGCCAGTATGGTCGGGCTTCCTTGTTCAATTTCTTTTCTGCTCCCGGATGGCTAACTCTTTAAACCTGGGTCATTGGGGTAAGTTGATCGAGACCCGGAGAGATGATGCTACTGCCGAGCCGGGTGTCCATAGCAAGTTTCTTCTGCATTTGAATGATGCCAACAGATCGAGTGACCCAAGTTCCAAGTCGATCGAGGCCGATCGGGTCTGATCCCAACTATGACCGGGTTGAACCCATGTGCTATGTTGATTTGCAGGTGAAGCCAGACGAGCCTTGACCGAGTTGCTCGTGCGGATCCCATCCCGGCCGGGCAACTAACCGACGCTGCCGGTGGATCCCGGGCGCTAGCTGCCAATCGGGAACCCGGGTGGGTCACTCCTTGGACCGAGTGAACAAGGGTCCGGGATGGGCCTTACGGTGCCGGCAGGGAGAGCAACCCTTGGGCCTTGTTGAATCATCTCCGGGAGGCTGGAGGCGTCGGTCGTAGGCCAGTTGGCCTCTTGGTGATGACCCGGTTATAAATGGAACCCAGGGCGGGTAATCTCGCTTCGCCTCCGTGCGAATTCATCTCGCTTTGATCCCCTGCGAGGTCAATGCTAACCTCTCGGTGGAATGCCTCTGAATGCCAATTTCACTTCGCTTCCACGCGAGGTCATCTCGCTTTGCTTCCACGCGAGCTATCTCGCCTCGCTTCCACGCGTGGTGTCTCGCCTCTTCCTACTGCTCATGGATTTGAATGAAATGCCTCTCGGGCGGTAGAGTAACATGACTTTTAGTAATGTTTCCCACAGACGGCGCCAATTGTTTCTACAAGAACCCGTAGGCTATGTAGAAGCACTGTAGAACATAATCAGTAGACAACACAGGGGCATATAGTGGTTCACCATGCCTCGGAGGACATGGCTACGTCCACTTACGAATTCACTATCATGGCCAATAGGCCTTTAGTGTTAAAAGAGTATCTATCCATCCCGCCCGGGAGAGGGAGATGGGGAAGTCAGAGAGACTAAAGGTCCTTTCTACATAGGGGGAGCCTTCCTTTTATAGATAAGGAAGATTCCCTTTTGTTATACATTTCCGATGTGGGACTAACTATGCATTTATCTTATCATGGTGCCTTCTTGTGGAGCTTGGCGGAGCACCTTCCCGATGTGGTACCGATAATCTGCCACCACAGCGAGGTAGCTTGGACGTCGGTCTACAAGTTTCATGACTGGTCTATGGGCGGAGAAGGTAGTTTACTGACTACCGACTACAATGATGATCATGATGATGGAGGCATTGATTCAATTGACACTTCATAGTCATTAGCTAGTTCATTTTACAGTATATATATTTTGTATGATCAAGTACTACTCTTGATGAGTTTGTATATATAAACTTGATTATATATATGTAAATTTTTGTTATTATCCAGATGCTTTGTCCAGGTTTTTTTTCTTTTTTTGTTAATATTAAATGTGATTTTTACTAATTTTTACAGCCTAAATTTAATAAAAATAAATACCACTAAGGTGACGAAACCTACACTTTCGTGGCCCTAGCCCGAGCAAATTGGTCACGAAAGTTTAACTTTCGTCAGTTAGGTAGACGGGTGACGAAAACATTTTTGTCAGCTAAGTAGAAGGGTGACGAAACTATTTATGTCACCTGAGAAGACGAGTGACGAAAATATTTCCGTCAGCTAAATAGACGGGTGACGAAAATATTTTCGTCACCTGAGTAGACGAGTGACGAAAATATTTTCGTCAGCTAAATAGACGGGTGACGAAAATATTTTCGTCAGCTCAATAGAGGGGTGACGAAAATATTTTCGTCAAGTTAGTAGATGGGTGACGAAAATGGTTTCGTCATCTTAGTAAAGACTAAGATGACGAAAATAATATTTTCGTCACCTAAGTGCTCTAATCACCGGTCTTAGATGACGACTCTGAGGTGACGAAATTTTCGTCAGTTAAGTGTTTACATGACGACAGAAGCTTTGAGATGATGAAAAATTTTCGTCAGCTAAGAGCTTTTTTGTAGTAGTGTGTTAATCATCTTGGTTCACCCATGATCATCTTTTTGACGATTTATGTAACGAATATAATCAAATATAAGAAAACTAGATCAATACTTTTCAAAACTACACAAATTTAAGTTCATCCTATGAAATATGTTCGAAACCATGGAAAGGAATCCAAGTGACCGTCTGTATATGTTTTAATTTTCATTCATGAATCATGATTATCCAACTACGTACATGACATGCACAATTTATTGGTTATGCTATGAGATTCACTTTTGTTTGTTGCAATCTCATCACTACGCGCGCATAGATAGATCATGGCTTTTAGGGATTGGATTGTGTTGTCAATTTCATCAAGGGAAGAATAAATGGAAATTTTTAGGGCTCATGATTTGAGAATGTTATTATAATTATGTTTTTTTTTTTTCGACAAGAGTAATTATAATTATGTTGGTGTTTTAAAATGTATCAAAGGGTAAAATTGTATTTAAAAAAAACTTTCAAAAAATAGGGATGTGTATTGAATAATTGGAGATGTGTGAATAAAATTTCTCATTAACCTTTTTTACTTTATCTTTTATAAAAAAAAGGAAGAAATATGATTTTACACATGAAAGATGTGTCTCATAATTCTCATTTGCTTGCCCAACAGATTTATCATGGTATCTTAAACATACAATTGGTAAAACGCCCATTTTACATGATGTTTCAAAAGAACTGAAAACATGAATAATTATTCTCATTTCAAGCCCTTTTTTTTTTCCCTCGTTTTTACATGTTGTTAATAATAAGTAGAAACCGATTGGATTGATAGCATCGTGGTTCCATTATCATCAACTACTAAAGTTTAAAGTAACATTTAGATATACATAATCACTTGAGAATCATCAGGAAACAGAAATAAGTTTTAAATACGCATTCACTTGCAAATCATTTAAAAAGCAAACAAACTCCAAATAATCACTTACAAACTATGCATATGTAGGTAGGTTGGTGGGTTAAGAGGTTGACGAAAAAGATGTCGTCTTGTGCGAATATATACATTTCGAAACTCGTTATATAAATACGAACAAACATGTCACTTCAGAATTAAACATCAAACCCTTACAGAGCATCTATGCTACACTGATACTCCACCCCTATAGAGTGTCAGAGTGCCCGACACTCCCGACACACCGATACCGATACGATACATCAAAATGTGTGTCTGATACGTCATGTGGCTTGTTAAAAAAAATTGACTTTTTGGACACGTTGACCGACACTCCATGTCAGCCTGAGACACGCCACGTCAGCGTGTATTGACTGAAAAAAAAAAAAAACAGAACTAAAAGTCTAAAACCTAATCGAAGAGGAAGTCCACTTTAACGAAGTCGCATAGAAGAGGATCGACGAAAAAGGAAGCCGAGGAACGAGGTCGTCGTTCTCTGTCACTACGAGAACGACGTCGCCTTTCCCTGTCAGTGCGATTGTTCCTCCGTCGACGCCGCTCTGTGAGAACGACGTCGCTTTTCTCTGTCACAACGACTCTTCCTCGGCCTACAGCCGCCAACGGCCTAAATCCTCTCTTTGGTTGTAAGGTCAGTCTTCATACAAGGTTTGAAGAGAAACAAATTGCAACCAAGAAGAGCCCAAGATTTAGTTTATGTCCATACTAATCTGCATCTATTAGCAATAAAGAGCTCTAGCTATTACAAAGACAAGGACTCAATGTGGGATCTTGGAGGAGATGACCATGACTCCATGGAACAAGGCAATATCGATGTGCTTGAGATGACGACTTTGTCGCTTGATGTGCCAGCCTTGGAGAAGATGGTAATTGATGATGAGATGGAGACTTGAGGTAAATTTTCAGTTCGTAACTCATGTTATATTAGTTTAATTGTTGAATGATTATGAAGTTTAGATTAAGTATGGATGTAAATATATTGACTCATCTTCTTGTTTCTTAAGTGGTAAATGCATATAAGTTGTTGGTGTGCCTACTGCCTCCTTTTCAAATAATGCTACTGTCTCATTTTTGACTTTTTCAGAGAATTGCTACTGCTCAAAGTTGATGGATTGCTTCTTTTTAGCTTTTATGTTGTTAATTATGAACTTGAATCATTTTATCTATCAAGGATAAAGGATGATGCCAATGCATGCGTGCCTAGCTCTTCTGTATTTTGAATACCTCAGTTATGGGGTTTTAGGCAGTTGGTGTTGTTATGGGGTTAGGAAAGTCGGATTTTCATTCAGTTTGATGAATGTGTTGAATTATATAGAACTATTTGGTAATCATCCTTTATATTAAATATTGACTCTCTTTTATGTTATTTGTTACAGTTATGCAATTGCTTAAACAATGTTCTAAATTTAAGTAATGTGATGAATTTATTCATATTTGAGCATTTTTTTTATTAATTAGAAATATATAATTAAGTAATTATATTTGCCGTGTCCAAGCTGTGTCGAAAATACAGTTTTTAAGTTTTGTCATATTACCGTGTCAGTACGTATCGTGTCACCGTATCTATATAGTGTCCGTGCAACATAACAAAGCATAATAGCTGACCACAACTTTTGCAGCAAGTAAACTTCTCATCCTCAAACTTGGAATTTTCTCAATCACGAATTTTCAATAATCTTGTTAAATGGAGGGAAGAATCGTTCACGCAATCTAGCTTTTTTCCTAGTCATTGATCATGACTGAGTCGTGACCATGACTAACTTTAGACTCGAGACCTTGACACCTTGATCCCGAGGGCAGCAGATCTTTCCTCTAAAGGCATAAAGTAATGTTGAACTGGAAAACTTAATTGAAAGGTAAACATCGGACTTTGAACTGGAAACTTCCAGGAAGATCACCAAAGTGAAAGAAAAAGAGAAGAAAAGAGGGTTTATGTGTTAGGTCGAGCATGAATATCCCATTGAGGTGGTTAGTTGAAGAGTGATCAAAGTGTTCACCACTGCATCACCAATCGTGGATTAAAAGGGATGGGACCAAGACGCCTCCTTATTTTATTGCAAAGGACCAAGGGCATAGCCGCATAAGCATATATAGCTAATTAGCTGGGCGGCCAAGTTCATATTCTAACATTATGGATGAGTTATACTTCTAATTCTTTTTATGGATGACTCATACATTATTGTAATTCATGATCTAGCATAAAGAAATAAAGAAAGAACCACCATTTTGTTGATAACCATGCAACTTTGACATTTTTATAGGTTTTAACTTTTAACCACGAAGTATAGTAAAGTTAGTCGAGTTGTCTAGTACGAAACCCTCATTTTTAGAGTTTGAGTCTCGACTTCCACCGGTCAATTTGTGACCAGCATGTTCGAGAGATGTATGAGGATGTGCATATGCGGCGGGAGATAATAAGTCTGGTTTTGTTGGAATACTCTCGTGAACCTTAATCCGCATACTACCTAGGTGCATGGTGTGTTACTAATTTGACGCAACCAATTGAATTGGTTTGCAATATATAAAAACAAAAAACATATAGATTTTTGTTCCCATGTAATCTTTACTTGCATGTCATATTTTCATTGTGGAATTGTGGTGATAGTCGCACACTTGAATTGTTCACAAAATCTTGTCCTTTTTTTGAAGAATGCATTACTTTAATTAGTTGGCAAAACAACCATATTATCCATCATTTATCGATTATTCATAACCCATCAATAACGCTACAAGACTTTAGATTTGTCACAACACAAAAGTTGTCAATATTTGCGTTGTAACATATCTAATTAGGATTTTCAAAACAATGATTATTTTACTTAGTGTGAATGTCTATAGATCACATTTTCAATTTTGTCAATTATATTTGTCACCTTTTCATCTTCTATAAGTTTATACACCAAAATTGAATGTTAGTTTGATATACATTGTCAGCTCATTTTTTTTTTCATTTAAACTTTTAGACCGATACAAAGATAGTGCCTACTAAATTACTAATACTATCAGGATGATGACAATTCTAAGCATCTTCATTTCCAAATGCATAAATCGCAAACTCGATAGAGCTAGAGAGTAAACTACATTTTGTACATATTTGATGTACAAGATAGCTAGACCAAGCTACTCGTGAATCTCCAACAAGCTGGCTTCCCAGATTTCACAGCTGTTCCTGTCTTTCTTGGTTTCGCTGATGAGATCGATTGAGAAAACAAGATCCATCTTACAGAAACCATCAGCTACAATTATATACAATACAGATTTGGCAGGATATGTACTCCACGCCCTTCTTCACATGTTCGTTCTTTCTTACTATTCAAAACCTGATTCTCTCTTCGCTAAAAACACTAATCAAATTTCTACTCGTTCTGATTGGATCCATGCAAACCCTAATATATAAAATGATCCCATATCAGTGTTCTCAGGGCTCGATATGAGAAGGGTACCTTCCTGTACTGCTTTCCCTTTCTTTGTTTAATGTTTATAAGTAGAAACTTGAACTGTGACCAGTGCTATTGGAAGTAACCAGGAAGCAAAATATATACTGGATAATTTGGGATGAGTAGGAACACAGCTAAACGAAATAAGATAGATTAATATAGGGATGCTGGTGTCGTTGTAGGTTGTTGTTCTGGAGATGGAGATATATTCCAAAGTTCCAAAGCATATACTATAAGTGCATATTTGGTATACAATACTGCATTACACCTCTTTAATTCTTAAGACTGTCTTATACTAGTATAGACTGCCTTAAATTGTATCAATACTGGGTCATGTTTGGTGTTGCATGGGATTAGGAAAAAAAATATATTAAATTAGAAATGTCTCATGTTTGGTGATGCATTGGACTGGACTAATCTAACTAGTCAATCATTTCTATTTCAATTTCAATTTCTTTGCTTCTTGATTCATAATCCCCTCTTTCATTCACAATGACACCAAACTAATCAATCAATAAGTAACTAGTTCAATTTCTTGGCAGGAAAAGAAAGAAAGAAAGAAAAGGAAGCAAACCTTGAGCTCATTGCTGGAAAGATCAAGGTGTAGCAACCCGGCGATCCTGCCAAACGCCTCCGGCAAGAACCTTAAGCGGCGGCCGGAGAGGTTGACGCGTTCGAGCGCGGTCCCGTTAGCCAGGTGCAGAATGCCGACAACCTCCTCGTGGAGCTGGTCAGAGACCGACGGCTCCTCCTGGACGACGCCGTCCTCGATGGAGCGATAAATCTTGTTGAGCCTCTCCTCGGCGTCCTTGAGAAGCTTTTCGTAGGTGGGGTGGAGCTCGTCGAGATGGAGAATGGCCTTGTAGTCCTACCTGTCTTTGTCGGCGAGTCGCGGCACTCCTGCTCGAGCTCGGCGAGGTGGGCCCGCCACTGGAAGCGGTCGACGTCGGAGGGGCGTGGGGAGAAGACGAGGTCCTCGAGCTTCTTGGAGAGAGAGGAGTCAATGAGGGCGAGCTTGGCCTTGGCGGTGTCAACGGCCTCGTGGTCGGGGCGGGGGCCGAGGGCGTTGCGGACGGAGCGGGTCTGGGAGACGTCGGAGACGACCCGGGTCAGAGAGGAGATGAAGAATGGAATCGTCTATGAAATCGGAGAGGAGAAAAGTTGTGGAGTAGAGATTCTTCGGGGTGGAACAGAGAGGAGCTGAAGAATGAAGAGAGAAGAGTTGTGGAGGCGATGTGAATGAGAGGAGGTTAGTGAGTCTTAGCTAAGGGCCTCTATTCAGAGTACCCAAGCTAAGCCCTCCTAAGGAGGCGAAATCGAAAAACAGGTCCAAGTTAACACCATTAATATTAGTACTGAGAGAGACCAAACATGAGATTAGCCTTGAAAGACTCCTTATTTAACACTGACTTAGGTAATACCAGGTATTAAAAGTACTAAAGGTTTAGGATGAGACCCAAGAAACCAGTGTTGGGTGGAACATATGACACATTGATTAGGATTTCTGTTTTTATATACAGGAATGAGGGGAGAGTCAATTGGAATGGCTTATAATAAACTAGTTGAATTTAGGAAAGGGTTGGAACTGAGGGAGGTGAGGATGGCATGGGCAAAACCCAGCAAAATACCAAAACACTGCAGTGACTTGGAAGTTGGAACTTGGAAAGAAGAAGAGCTAGAGCCTAGAGGGTTGTTGGGTGTGAAGTTGTTGGTGGTGACTTCAAACAGAATCAAAGCCAATACAAACCCATCTCTTTTTTCTGTTTCTATTTTGGCAAAGAAATGGAGACCCATCTAGATATTGTCATAAGAGGTTGGGGCTTGCTTCTTACTCTTGAAAAGTTGAAAGGTTGGTAGTCACCTCTTGAATGGTGAAAACACATATATCATAGTTAATGGGTATTTTGTTGGTAAGTATTTATCACATTCAGAATTATGTTTCTAACTCGAGTCTTTTGTAACATGCAAAAAAGATAAACGAGCTATCGGCTAATGTTATTGATATATGTAAGCATGTACTTGGTCATCCACACACACATCATTTGACAACAAGCTTCAAAAGTTGTGGGACTTGCATATATTAACCGGAGTTCATTTATGTACATTAATTATGTACCAATACATTAAGTACACTAGTTCTAGATAAATGTAAACCAACTCCGTGAATTGGTCGATTAGTTTAGCCTATTCTTTGTCTAGCTTTTTAGTTTTTACCAACAATTAGAATCGTTCACATATTCAAATAAACTTTAACTCTTGACTAAAGAAGTTGTACTGTTAGATCAAATGATATGTGATAAGGGTATTGAAAGCTCAAAAAGGAGTATAGTCACATTTATCCTACAAAAGGGTATATATTCTAGGATCAGAGGACAAAACATGAAACACATTGTATGGTAGATTCGGTGCTAATGGGTTAAAATGAGATGGAATCTAGTTTGGTTGACTAGTACCGCTAGTGGAGGGAGCACCATGGATCGACCTCAGAAATGGAGGGCCATGCACTAAGAACATCGAGATCCGTTTTGATGGTTAAGGCCTAAGGGTTAGTCAAACCAGTGAACCAGACTACCAGAGACTCCAGTACTGTGGCGGAGAGTAGTGAGGGAGAGGCCGAGAGCCATTAAAGCTCACCTTGGACTATTCTATACGGGGGACAATGTGAACCCTTCTGTTCTTCCCCACATTCATGTGTCCTAGTCCTACCATGGCGTCGAGCTGAGTCAGGTATTAGATCATGGATTTGGATTTTGAACTTTTCCATCCATCCCCTGCTGTCTAAAAAGTGGTATGTATGCTTCTGCTTCAGATACATACATTGATTTCAGAAGAGTATTATTCGTTGACCAGTCATTTTTGCAGGCTTGGCCGTTCTTCTGACCACTTCAGGTGTACAAACTGGGTAATAAATCTGGGCCGAACAATGCAGATTGCACTACCGACCAAAATAAACTGCAGATTGGACTTTGTGAACGGTTAACACTAACAGTTTTAAGTACTGATTACGGTTGAACTATTGGGCTTTAGCTCTCCTCCAACAAGAAAATTGGGCTTCGGCTCTATTAGCCTTGTTTTTGGTCACACTAGGAAACAATAGGAACTAGGATTCACCCAAAAAAAGTAATGAGCAATATTGGGAAACTATTGATTTGATTTTTGGCAGTGTCGTGTGTATATAGTAAATTCTTTTTTCAGGAATCACTATGAACCGATTGTGGCCCGCAGGATTCCAATTAACATTTGGGTCTAAGCCGATTTTCACCAATCAGACCCACTGACCTAAAGTTTTCCACCTTATGAAGCCGCAGTCTTCAATAGTCGGCCTCAAGATGACTCAGACTCTCTTGGATGCTGTCACTTTTTACCAACGTCATATGGGTTCTATAGGTCTCAACTACTCAGCAACCTACCAATAAGGGTCTTATGATTGTTAGGGCTTAAACTTGAGTATGAGTTACACTCAAACAAGTGTTTTGTCAATCCTGCTGACCTTTATTGACGCACATAATAAATTCTTAAAAAGTATATATGAGGGGGAAAAAATATATACTCTTCAATTTCTCCTTTTGGTAGAATATCATTAGAATGTACGAGAAAGAAGTTGGTGGCTGACAAAGATTAGGGTTTTCAAGATAGGCATCTAAGCCCATAATTAGTCCACACCAGTGTCAAGCAGGTAGAGATTTTTCTTTAGGCTAGGCCATCTACCTCTCACGCCCAACACCACACACCGTTTCACAATTATACCATTGACACCAATGCCACCAATCCAAAGAATCAGTCATTACCAATTATGCCAAATCATTATATACACCACTCTCATAATAACATGCCTAATTCCCCACTACAAATTAAAACAATTCATCCAAACCTCAAAATCAAACACACACACACACAACCCATCTGTCCCTCTCCTTCTCTTCCTCTTTTGCCTATCATCTATCTTTTCTTGCAATCTAAGTCTAATCGTGTTTTATTTTCCTCTTCTGTTGGTCCAACTCATCATCCCCACAATCTATAACACCACCCTAAAACCCCCCCTCACACAACAACTCTCTGTCTCTCTCGGCCTTAACTGCAGAACACAGAAAATGACCTCAGTTTGTATATCAAACTGTGTCAGCGACGCCCGCGATCCCCGCGTGCCGATCCGGGCCACCTACGTCAACCTGTACAAGTGGCCCGAGTCTGACGCGGAGTTCGTGCGGTCTGTGAGCTCCAAGGGGCGGCGGTACAATACTACGGGGGTGCCGCATTGGCACCACCAACACCCTCAAGTGGTGGACAGCATATCATGCAGGCAAATGTACCTGAGGAGCTACACGTTCACGAGGAAAGAGACCGTGCCGGAGAAGACCCAGAAGTGCTTTGGCAGAGTCAAGGAGAGAATGGTAACTAACAACAACGATGAGAGGAAGGGGAAGAAGAAGAAGGGTAAGAAGAGTAAGTGTTTGGTTCTGAGGAAAGTGAAGGAGTATTCAACTGCTGCTCTGTTTAGAATCTTTCAGAGGCTTCTGTCTTGTTCTGCTAGTGTAGATGTTGTGAATCATGATCAAGACTAAGTCATAAACTCGATTTTTTTTCTTTGGTATTTGGTGCTTCTGTAATTTATAAGCCAGAGATGATGTTGTGTTTGTGTTTAAATTTCTCTAATATGTGTCAAATTTGGTTCTGCAATATTTCTGTACTTGAATGTTCTTGGTCTAGTGTTTTTTTTTTTTTTTT
Source organism: Fragaria iinumae (assembly GCA_009720345.1). Lineage (NCBI taxonomy): Eukaryota > Viridiplantae > Streptophyta > Magnoliopsida > Rosales > Rosaceae > Fragaria > Fragaria iinumae. Next base: position 8,913,828 of record CM019122.1, on the reverse strand, counting down.
TTCTTCTGTTTCTATGCTTTGTAGATGCAGAAAAGAAAAACCCAGATACCAAAAGAACAGTAATTTGGTTATTTGGGTTTTACCTAGGTACTTTTTATTACTTCATCATAGCTTTGGGTTAATTTGCATTTGATTAGAGTGATTTGTCTTTGGCTTTTGGCCTAGTTTGGTTCATGATATAGACTAATAATATAAACTTAGCTTCAGCATATATCGGTAGCTTAACTAATTTTATAGTTGACTCATGAAAGCTGAACTAGCAGGGTTGCTAAATTTTGGTAAAGAATAGCTAAACTGTGCAGGGTTGAAAGTTTCAGTCAGCAAGTAATGTTTCAAACCTTCATGTTCATTGCATAGTAGGACTAGTTTTAGAGGGTCATGCTCATTTGCAGAAAATTATAGCTGGAACTGCCCATTGGTTTATATGAAAGCCTCCAACAGTTGTAGCTTGAAAACTATACATTAACACAGACTTTAGCAGAAAGTATTTGCTAATTCTGGATTTGGATTCGATTGGGAGGGAAGATATGAAAGGGACTGCTAGCTCTTTTGGTCAAAAATAGTAGAATAGCTCTGTGTCTAAAGGAAACGCCTTTAGTTACGGGTGAAAACTCCAAAGATTAGGTGCCAACTACAAGATAGAACAAAAAACAAAGCTACTAAAATGAACAATGGACCATGGTGAATGAAATAATTGGGTTGGCGTTGGATTTAGGAGTGTTCTCATTCTCATCCTCCTACTGCAAATCTTGAAATTTTGCGTTTGAAACAATAGGAAGAGACACACATTAACAACCATGAATTTGCAACATAATATATCGAGTTTTCTTCACATACTTGGTTGATTGACAATCTAACAACATAACATGTCAAACTATCTACAAGAACAGTTCTGAAATTATACAGTTCCGAAATTGTAACAACTAGGGTTTTATCTTGATGACACTCATATGATAGCTAAGAGTGACAACTCCGGGCACTGGGACAGAGAAATGAAAGATGTAATGATAATAGCCACCAAACGCATTGGCTTTTTGCCGATGGAGACTTGCACTCTAAGTCTCCAGGAAGTTAATCAATACGCCTGCTGCTAAAACTTGATTAATCCAATGGGGCTCATCAGTATAATCTGAAACTTGTAATCATTAGCAAAAGCTAGGGGGTTCATTGAGATTTTTACTGAAGCCACAGTTTGCTTGGGGCCTTGTTCTTCCTTTTGATAGCTTTGGAAGAACCCTGGCCCTCTGGAAAACCAAGCACCTGCTGTCAGTTATGTACAGTGTCCTAAAGCCATGTGTTTCTTTGGGGCCGTGTTCTTCCTTTTGCAGCTTTTGCTTAACTAATCTGAATTCAGAACGTGGCCCTTTTAGTTTATATTCAACGACTTGCAAGCCCAACATTGAAGCTTTAATAACCTAACGTCCTAACCACAACTCCACAAGGCTCCAGATCTCACAGTTTATTCAAAGCAAGGAACCCAAAATCCCACAGATTTAATCCCACACACTTAACTATTTGTTTTCCATTTATTTCACAATGTAGTCTTTTAACCATTTTTACTATGAAATCGGAAAGAAAAAAAAAGATCACTTTTACTATCTTCGGTTCTCTTCCTCAACTCTCAAAAAGTCGACATTTGCTGCATTTGTTTAACTGGATATAGGTCCTAGATTGGAGATAAATATCTCATATCCGATAGACAATTGTGCTTGATAACCCAGACAATATACAACCTGATAAAGTTAGCTTGTCAAGGTTGGGATATGTTAGAAATTGTTGTGATTTTGACACTGCTGTTAGAATTTGTAGCTTGTTACCACTATAAGGGAGATGGAAGTATAGAGAAGGGATTATTCCATCATGTTCAACGAGAAGTTAACTTTGTTGCAGATCGGCTTGCTTCACTTGGTTTTTCATCTTCCTCTCTGTTAATATGGTTTTACTGCCTTCCCCTCACATTGTCCCAGCGTTCCATTTGGATAAACTGGGAAGAAGAGTTTCTAGACGTTTTCTGTTTTTAGGGATAGTTTGGTATTGCTGTGACTTTAAAAAAAAAAACGGTTGTTGCTGTACTGTGAAAATAATCAGCTGTGAATTAAAACAGTTTTAAAAGTGTTTGGTAAATATTAGTTTTAAAAATGTTGCCAAGATAAAATTTATTAATTTCTATGTTGTGTTTGGATGCAAGGAAATTCCCTGAAATTTAATTAAAAATAAGGATTTCATAATTCCTAAAAGTCAATTCCCTAATTTGGCATTATCAGATAGATAATTTTAAATTTCGATGGAATTGAAAACGAAGGAATTCATTGATTAAATTCCTCACTTGAATTCCACCAAAAATAGTTGTCATTTACAAATTCATTTGCAGGATTCAATTTTCATTTCCAAATTAAGGCTTTTTAAAATTTTATTTTTTATATTTCTTTTAAATTTTCTTAATCAATCACACACTTCAAATCTCAAATATACATAACCAAACAATAGAAATTACAATTAACGGAATTTCAATTGATAGATATCTAAATTCCATCATTTTAGAATTCGTCAAGAATTAAACAAACTCTCATCCAAACACAGTGCTAGTGTTTTTAGTGATAGCTGCTTTTAAAAGTAACATCCAGATTGCTTCTAAAAGCTATTGCTAGTAACCTGTAATTTAAAAAAAAAAAAAAAAAAAAACTGTTTTTAGTGATTTACTAAATAGCAAATCACATATACATCATCCAAAAGATTTTGAAACACAAATAAATTCACTTGTGTTGTTGTTAAACAAATAAGGATAGTTTTTAACAATTAAGGACAATCTTTTCTCTACATGTCATGTGTCATGCTTTAATTTACCAAACTAACCCTACACTAATTAAATATACTTTTAGAAGAGAAAAGTCTCTCATTTTGAGATTTTTCAGTAAATGGAATACAATAGCAGATTTTCAATAATTTAGTCCAGTAGCAGTTAATTTCAGTAGAAGTAGTAGCAGAGGTTAACATCCCAGTAGTAGTAGCAGTTAATTCCAGTAGAAGTAGTAGCAGAGGTTAACATTCCAGTAGAAAAGTAGTAGCAGAGGTTAACATCTCAGTAAAAGTAGTAGCAGGTTTTCAGTGGCTCAGCTAATGTAGTAGCATGTTTTGTTGGAAAACTACACTTGCTGGAATGTTGTTGTTGCTATACTTCCAATAAATGCAATAGCAGATTTTTAGTAGTTCAATTAGTGTAGTAGCAGCTTCAATAACTACAGTAGCAGGTTTATAGTGGCTCAACTAATGTAGTAGCATGTTTTACTAGAGAGTTAGCTGTTACTACAATTCCAACAAATGTAGTAGCAGAGTTTTAATGGTTCAGCTAGTATAGTAGCAGCTTCAGTAAGTGTAGTAGCAAGTTTTTAGTGGCTCAGCAAATATAGTAGCAGCAACTATTTTCAGTACATGTTGTAGTAGTAGGTTTTTATTGGTTCGGCTAGTGTAGTAGTATGTTCTGTAAATGCAGTATTGACAGAAAAATTCATTTATAACTGCTATTATTGATATGAAAAGTTCATTTATGAATTATGCTACTGTTCGGTTCTAAAAATCACTAGTTTTTTTTTTCTACTACACTTGTTGTAGTTATGCTACTGCACTCATGTTTTTCAAGTTTTTGTTACTACATGAAGATTAATTGAGTCTCATCCAATTCTACGCAGGCACAAGACGTCATCTCCTTTGACCCACAGACCATCAAGCCCTTGGACCAGGCCTAAGAAGAAGCCCATCTCCTCAACTCATCCGCCGCTTCTTCGTCGCTCATCACTCTCCCGCTCCACCCTCGTGAGTCTCTCTACACCTCCAACCACAAGGACTACAAGTCGTTGGTCCTCACCCGACTCGGCCGCGACTCCGTCCGAGTCAACTCGCTTAACTGGCTTTGCAGGGAGTGAACCGGGCGGATCTAGAGCCCATGCAGACGGAGATCCGACCCAAGGACTTGTCAACTCCCGTAACTTCCGGGATCAACTTGGGAAGCGACAAGTACTTCACACGCGTCGGCATCTGTTGCCCGGCGAAGCAGTTCTACATGGTGTTGAATACCGACAGTGACATCAACTAGCTCCAATGCCAGCCTTGCTTCGACTGTTACCAACAATCTGACCTGATTTTCGACCCGACCGGAGTCCATCTAGTAGCGGCGGAGTCGATCGGCGAGGTTGATCTAGCAACGGCGAAGTCGATCGGCGTTGTGTGGTGGGGAGAGAGAGAGAGAGAGAGAGAGAGAGAGAGAGAGAGAGAGAGAGAGAGTATGACATATATCGGAGAGAGAGAGAGATAAGATATTTTTGGTTAAGGTATTTTTGGTTGGCTGTTTAGTAGATATTTTAGAAAATATTGATTTTTTGGGTATTTTGCGTAAAAATTGCTAACTTAGTGTGGTATTATGCACGGTGGGCCTGGGCTTATGTCCTTATTTGTTTAAATATATTGAAAGATGGTTTTTTTGTGTTTTGCAAATGTCTATGGCAGTGAGATGTCATTTTCTCTTTACTAAACACTATAAAATCTAAAAGTTCGGATAGAAGCTGATTTTTTTTAAAAGCAAAACTGTACCAAACTAGACCCTATTTTGTTACAAGAAAGAAACGGCCTTAAGCTTTGCTTCAACCATATTCTTTCATAATTTCCTTCATTCATTTGATTACAAGAGTACATGCCTATGTCTATTTATCGGCCTTTTTTTTTTTTTTTTTTGGGTCAAGTATTTATCGGCCTTGTTAACCGACATACTCACTAGTGATTGCCGCCGATATTGTTTATGGTGGTTAATTACCACCGACCTTGCAGCTTAGTTACATTTGTTTAATTACATGATCCTTGTTCTAAACACTTGCTCACATTTTCAACGTGCATTACATTTCCTGACCCAAAAAAACGTGCATTACATTTCAACAGGATATCCAATCTGGTTGAAATGGTGAGATAAAACTTACCCATCACCGGCAACCACTCTTTTCCTCTCTCTCAACCTTCGACCACGGACCACCATTGTTGTCTTCAACCACCAACCAAACCTCCGTCTCCTACCTCATAACAGGCATCAAATCCTCATCCTCTATCATCGTCTTCAACCTCCGAACCTCCACTTCTTCTACCTCATGGCATGAATTGCTAGTCAGTCCCAGGTGCTCCGATTAGCTTATTTAATCTTACAATTTTTTAATATAGTTATATTCTGTTTGAATGTCAGTTAGCTAATCCATCTCTTATCCGATCTCTTGCCAAAGTACCAAACACAAGATCAGATCTGTGCAATCTGTTCCAGTCTATATATCCTTCTCCAATGTAATCATGTGTCCCAAACACAGCCATTGTTTCTTCTGTAATAATGGGTATCAAAGTTTTGGTAGTATCTCTGATGCTAACTTCAATTCTTTTCTCTTTTCTGTACTTGATTCCAACCAGATTAACAACACCCACTCAGCCCATCATCAATCTGACCAAATCCAATATGAGTATTACTAGTACTAACCCATATCCAGTGACCTTTTCATATCTGATCTCAGCTTCAAAAGGCGATTCCGTTAAACTCAAACGCATGCTCTATGCTCTTTATCATCCTGGAAATTACTATCTGATCCACATGGATTATGAAGCAACGGAAGCAGAGCACAGAGACATAGCGGAGTTTGTGGGTGGAAACCCAGTTTTTGGGCAAGTGGGTAATGTTTGGATTGTGGGAAAACCCAACTTGGTAACCTATAGAGGACCTACCATGCTTGCTACCACTATTCATGCTTTGGCTCTGCTCTTGAGGACTTGCAGCAGGTGGGATTGGTTCGTCAATCTCAGTGCTTCTGACTATCCTCTCATTACTCAAGATGATCTGATCCATGCCTTTTCTGACTTGCCAAGAGATCTCAATTTTATTCAGCACTCCAGTCACTTGGGTTGGAAACTAAACAAGAGAGGCAAGCCTATTACAATAGACCCAGCACTCCACAGCCTCAATAAATCAGAACTATGGTGGGTCATTAAACAAAGGGCTCTCCCAACAGCTTTCAAGCTATACACAGGTTCAGCTTGGACAATGCTATCAAGGTCTTTTGCCGAGTATTGCGTAGTGGGTTGGGACAATCTGCCTAGAACCCTGCTCCTCTACTACACCAACTTTGTCTCATCTCCTGAAGGTTACTTCCAGACTCTCATATGCAACTCAGAAGACTACAAAAACACCACCATCAACCATGACCTCCACTACATTTCATGGGATACACCTCCAAAGCAACATCCCAGGTGTCTCGGACTCCGAGATTTTAGAAGAATGGTTCAAAGCAACCGTCCATTCGCTAGAAAGTTCAAGGAGAATACCCCTGTGCTTAAAAAAATTGATCAACAGCTGCTTAAACGACGCCGCGGACAATTTGCTTATGGGGGATGGTGTTCTGGGAAAGAAAAGACGCAGAGTTTATGCTCAGGCCTGCAGAGTGAAAATTATGGAGTTTTAAGGCCAGGACCCGGTTCTAGGAGGTTGAAGTCATTGTTAACAAAACTTATTTCCACGAGGAATCATCAGAAGCAACAATGCAGATGATTCCTTTGAACTAATATGAATAACTATTTTTTTGAAAGTTAATATGAATGACTACTGCATGCTTGTAATTTGTACATGCCTTCTCTTCTAAATGGTATTAATTCTGTCAGCAAAAAACAGTTTAATGTATGTTTCACTGGCAGTAACACATGTACAAGTAGTTTACTGTATTTCACTTCCTACAATACTGTGTAGTGTTTAGCTTAGGAATTAGGATCTTTCCTAAGCATTATATAGAAACAAAACAAACTGAACAAACTGATTCGATTGTTGTTTCAAGCGACTACCTAAATATTTGTAATATAGTATTGCAATAGCAATTGATATTCCTCTTTGTTCTTAAGCGGATCTTGAATTTTGGAGCTGATATATAACATGCCCAAATGGGTTGTTTGGTGGCATTGCTCATCCTATTGTGCAGACGAACTAAATAAAATACCAGCAAAACACAAAATGAATGTAATACCAAATCTTTGAATCAATTGTATGAGGCATTTATCAATTATGGCGCTAACAAAGATAGAATGTTCAAAACCAGCACTGCTTTTTGTCAAGGTGTTCATGACATGATTCCATTATAGAGTGTGCGTTTTAACGCACCAGCTGAACTCACTCTTATGAACTAGCATTTGTATGAGCTCAAAAAAGGAAACAAACAATGAAGAGCTGATGTTACTTCCAGTGTAGAGGTCAACTATCGATGCTGCCATTTTTATACAAAACAAACAACCACTTCATACACGATTCTTACTCGGCATATAAATCGTCAGATGAATTCAATACAAAGTTTCAACTAAAAGAGCATCATAGACCATCATAGACCATCATCAAGTTTGAATGTGTGATACAGAGGGTGAAAAAAAGTAGGAGCTTTAACAAAAAGAAGTATTCTCTAGCTGGAAAAACAAAGTATTCTCTAGCTTCCACCCAAAAAAAGAATACTTCACCAGCATCCGATTGAGAATAATGAGTCTTTTCAAGGAGAGGACAAGCAACAAGGTGCATAGAAACAGTAATATGTACAGCCATATCAACCTTTCTGAAAAATAAGAAGCAGTTTTGAAAAAAATAAATGAAATAAAAAGAACCCCTGTGAGCAGAGGCCCAAAGAGCAGAACGTCTCCACTCTGATCATAGTATGATCTATGGAACAACTCAATCTGAATAGAGTGCAAAGTTGCATAAAGACGAACACAAAAGAAGCTGGTTACTAACCTCTGAATTATGACTCAGAGGTCCAATGAAGATTAACCCTTTCCTAAATGACCAGTTGTCGCCGGTCTCGATTTATCTTCTTTGAAATGTCATGCTTCCAGATTAGCTCCGGCTGAGCTTGAGGCAAGTCTTAGAGGTCAACAAAATTTGCTACTTTCTCAAACTTCTAAAACAAATGGTAGCAGTAACCTTGTAACCTTATCCTCTGCCTCTGGAAGTTTCCAACTAAGCTTTTATTAACAGTTTTAACTTCTCCTTCATTAACTTCCTAGTGCCTTATGATCCTATTCTGTGCGTCTGCTAGTTAGAACTAAGCATACCGTTACCGGTCTAAAGTACTCATTAATCTTCTTAGTGCTGTATGATCTTACCTTATGCTTTCAACTAAGCTTACTATTAACAGGCTTAGCGACTCTTAATGAGTCCTAATTGGCTTAGGAAAAAGGTAGCTATTTGACTATATCAGAAATGAAAGACTCTTACAAGCCTGCACACTGTTCTGACTAATATAGAACCCCCCAACACATTGTAAGTATCTTCAAAGAGTATAATTACAAAATTTCAGAAGAGATTTGTTCAAAGAACATGGCACTAAGCTTATCACCATCATGAATGAAAGAAATTATCACACCTTGGAACGAATAGCTCAACTCTGACACTATTGTGCTTTCCGTTATCAGCATTACGGTTTATTTTCTATTAGCAGACCTATATGGATGACATAAATTAAGTGTTACATACCACATTCAGGTGGGAAAAGTTAGCACTACATTCAGAATTTAATTGACATGACATTATCGTGCACAAATATTCTCAGAATTATGAATTGAAAATCATTAGCAGTATTTAAAAATGAAAATCCTAACAAATATAAGCTACACAGATGGTATCTTAAAGCATCAAACTTCTTATAACAATTCATTTGAAAAATAATACAATTTGAAAGGTAAACAGATGAGGCAACAGTAGCAGCAGCAGACCTGACCCAGCAACTCTATCCATATGTCCGATAAGCGGAACTCAAAACATCAGCGGCATCATATCAATACAAAGGGGCAGCACAGAACCAATTCTACCCAATTCAAAGCTCGAACTCTTCGTCCCTTAGAGCCATCTCTGCAGCCTCTTCTTCCTCCTCATCAAGAATGAAGTACTCGTTCCTCTCCACCGGCCTGAACATATAGAACATGACCATGTAAAACGCAAGACTTGCAGTCTCCTCTGCGGCATTGCTCACCCACTGGTACTTATAAGCCGCAATGGTCTTGAGCGCAAACACCACAATCCTTGTGAAGTACAAGTACCCAATAACCACAATGTAGAACTGCCTGAAAAGAGTCAACTTGGCCAAGTTCCTAGCGGCCTTCCCGTCGGTCTTGGAAGTCTCCCTTAAAGACCGAATCGACCACACAATGGGGAAAATAATAGCACAGCAGCAGATAATATCAACCAACAAGAACACCTGGTTCCAAGTCACCCAATCTTTAATAAACGGCCCGGTCTCGCCGATCACGACCGAAGCCAAATTGGCCAGAACCTGCAGAGGGATCACAATCATCAATACCTTCTTCTCCTTCTCCTGCAGAAACGGCTTCAAGAAAGACCACCCGGTCCCGATCAACACGATAACCGTAAACAACAGAACCACACGGAGAAACTGGAAAATGTAGAAGAGCACATCCCAGCCGTGCGCCGTGCCGGTGACCTTGACGTAGTGCTTGTCCTCGGCGGCGCAAATGAGATTCAAGGCCTTCATGAGGAGGAGTCCCCCCATGAGGATGTGGATCCGGTGCGTCGAGAGCTTGTGAGAGTAGCAGAGGTAGATCCAGAACCCTAGGAAGGCGAGATACGCGACGGAGAAGACGGAGAAGAGCGAGGGGAGGTGGGTGAGGCCGGCGGAGAGGTAGTCACGTGAGCCGTCGGGGTCGAGGTTGTAGACCTCGGTGCGGACGTCCATGGTGACGGTGGTCTCCGGCGCGCAATTGGCGAAGAAGAGGGAGTACTCGTTGGGGGAGGTGACGGGGTAGGAGTGGTTGAAGGTGGAGGCCGGCGGCGGCGAGAGGTTGCGGAAGTCGAAGAGGCGTGAGATGTAGTGAGAGTCGAGGACGCAGAGCTGAGGGTTCTGCTGGATCTCGACGAGGACCTGGAGGAGGGACTCCTCCGATAGGAGGAAGAAGCCCAGCCGCGAGGGGTCGAGGTCGGCGATCTTGGAGGTCACGGAGACGGAGGACACGCGGATGGTGACGTGGCCGGTGTGTGTGAAGCCGAATTTCTCGAAGAGGATCATGGGGCGGGTGTCGGCGGAGATCGTGAGGGACTTGATCTCCGCCGCCGCCAGGGAGGCGAGGGCGAGGAGGACGGCGAGGAAGAGAGGGGCGAGGAGGGGTAGTTTCGTCATTTTGGGGTCCATCGACGCCGAGGTCAATGGGGGAAAGGAGGAGGAGAGGTGGGGGGATCGAGGAGGATGAGAGGGGGATATTGGGGACGAAGGAAGCAAAGTTTTCTGGCGTGGATTTTAAGATTTGTTTCGGTTTGACGATAATGACCCTGTCTCTGGATCTGGATTGAACCTCAATTGGGCCTCTTTTTGGGCTCGGAGGGACGGCAGGGTCGGAATCTTTTACTTTATTGGGGAATCATTTGCAGAACGTGAACCTATAATTCGGAGGGGATTCTCGTTCCAACTTCCAAGTAAGCGATTGACCAAAAAAAAAAAAAAAAAACTTCCAAGTAAGCGTGGACTCACTGTAGTAGATTTGGTCAACATCGGGTGGACTCACTGCAAATTTTCCCAAATTTGCCACGCTGTAGAATTGTTTCGATCTAGCAAGAAATCGGAAGCGGAAATGTGGAAGCGTGAAAGCGTTTTTTTTTTATAAATATTTAGAAGCGGAAGCGTTTTGGAAGCGTCAAAATAAAATAATATATATTGTTTTTTTAAATAGTATGTAAGTAATTATATATAGGAAATTAGCAACGGTCATTTACCTATTTTTTCTTAGACAAGAGTCATTTACCAAATTGAGGAATACCAATAGAGTTGCAGTGTTGGTAATCTTCCCCAACTCTTGATTTTGTTGAGGATATATAGGTTTATTTAATGGTGTGTGCTTCACCAATAAAAATTAGCTCGTTTATTATTTTATTCTTTACCAAAGCCTTATCTCTTCAGCAACCATATATCATCATATATAGCATATTTGATATATCTCTTCCCGGCCTTGTTTAGAATTTCTTTCTCTCGTTCTCTCCGTCTAAGACCACAAAGTGTTTCAATGAAGAAACAACTCCCCGATTTAATCTTCTAAGACTCCAACAAATCTCACGTATTGATGGCCGAGGCAACTAAGAGTTCGGGTGAGATCCAAATGATCTTTGATCATTTGTGGCAGTACTGTTTGGATCGAGCCTTTGTGTCTCTGCCAGGCCGGCCGCCACACCTATTTGATTCTTGGGTTTCGTCTACTGCTGTCATTGCCTCATTGCATGATTCTCTTTCTCATATATTAGCTCGAAGATCTTGTTTTTGTCAATCTCTCAAGCCTCTTAATCTTTCTGGATCTTTTGAAATAATGGCCATCAATAGCCATTTGAAAACTGCAAGACAAAGATGCCCACGCTTCCTACATGCCACGGTGGCACTTCCAAACAGGAAGCTCGCGCTTCCGTCGCGCTTCGAAAATGATTTTTCCCGAAAGCGTGATTTCGAACGCTTGGACGGCGTGGGCTTATGAAGCTGCCTTCATGTGGGCCTATGCCTGTCTGGTCTCACTGTCACTAGTTCAGTGCCCACATCACTCGCTTCTGCTTCGCTTCCGCTTTGGAAGCGGGAAATGTGGTTGAAGCCACGCTTACGCGCTTCGGTACTTACCTGTAAAATCCAACTTAACACTTCTATAACCAAACATCCATCATCAACACCTGGAGCCTTCCTGCTCCCCAAGTTCATCACATCTCCCAATAAATCAATTACTCAACTAAAATAATCCCACAACCAACAATACTCAAAATTAATTCACTAACTGGCTATTAGAGCATATATAATAATCAAAGAATAACAATGAATAAAGATTAAGCGGAAGCAACCTCTGACTATGCCTCGACTCCATGTACGCTAGACCTCATTTAAACTTAGTCTGCACACTGGGCATTTAAAACCAAAGGGGCCCAGGGGAAAGTAACTTAAAAACGTTAGACTGAGTGGACAAAATAATTTAAAAAATTTAACCAATAAATAACTTGTATACTTTTCCACGTTTCCACTTTTAAAACTTAACAATATGCAACTTGATAATCCAAATTAATTTAAATCCAGAATACCATAAAAATAGACAAACCAGCCCCGCTGGTTAATCAAATAAAGAAATCTCGAAAGAAGAGATAAACCAGCCCCGCTGGTTAATCAATTATATAACTGAGAAAAATATAATAAGGGGAAGAGTTATCACCATGTAAAATGAGCCTCACAGGCTCGGGTCGATGTCTCCCAGGCTATAATAACGTCCCACGCTAAACGCTCTACTCATCTATAGTGAGTAGCCGCTAATAATGGCTAGCTAACAAATAAATATAAATACCGATCGGTTGCCTCCCAGGCTATAATAGCGTCTCATGCTAAGCGCTCTACTCACCTATGGTGAGGACAGCTAATAATGGTTAACTAGCAATAATCAATATAAGCGATCGTATATTATAGTGACTAAAAACATACGAAATCACTTAAATCCATTAAACTTCCCCAAGATCATACGGATGGTACGGTTCCCAACCGTACTTGAAAATCATCATAAGAAAATATATTAAAACTCAATGACGTGTCTCACACATCAATATATTCTCAAATCCATAATTAAAAACGAGATTTAATTAACAATCTGAAAATACTCGCTGAAAATATTCTCAATTTCAAGATCGATAATCCACAATTAAACAAGAAAGTTATAAATAGAGAATTACCGAAAATCCCATTTCGGAAATCTTTATAAATTTCAAAGTCCACAATAAAACAATCATAATGAAATCCGGAATTTATAAAAATATCCAAACTCAAATATCAAATTAATAATCCGAGTCAAATCCATAAATCATGACCAACCATTAATCAATGCTTCAAAGTCAAATAATTTCTAAGATCATCTCATAAGCCGAAATTATAATATAAGCCCGGAAAATAAAATAATAAATTATAAAATCTTGCATGCATATTTAATTAAAACTAAAATGTCAACTCACAAATTTAGGCATAAGCCCGACGATAACCGTATCGCCACTCAAGCGAGGTTCCCTTCGTATCTTGGCACAATAAATATGCTTAGAACCACTCTTCGATTTAAGAAAATAAATGCTTTAACTTAATCATCGAAATCCTCCCAATTAACCCACTAATAAGCTAATTAGATTTTTACCAAGTTTCATCTACAACTTCACTTCATCAATTCTAGCACTTCAGGACCATAACCAAGAAAATCCAATGGTCGGATTTATTCCATCAACCGCCAATTTCTCCAATCTCCGAAAAATTCCAAACCTAACCAAAACTCCTCCAAAAATTTCAAACTTCATACCATTAGACTCCCCTTAATATAACATATTTAAAACCCTGAAAAGTCCCCTTACAGCGGCAGCAGGCGGCAGACTCCGGCGACCCCTAATAACTACCAAATTTTAACAGCATCTTCCTCTCAACATCCCAAACAACTTTCATAACTATCACTAAGTCCAATTTCAAGCTTAAACATGTCAATCGAACAAAAACACAATAAATAACCCCTAGAAATTCAAACATTCGATTCTCCATACCTAGCTCGTGTTAGGATGTATCCTTTTAGGGTTTTGCTGCTGGGAAGGAGAGCTTCAAGTTGAGACCAACAACTCCGGTTATTGTGGCCGGAAAAGAGAATTTCCGGCAAAACACCTCCACGCACAGCCGCTCTTTCTCGGCGTGATACCTCCCTCACGGCGGCGCAACACGGCCAGCCACCTACCTAGACTTGAAGAGGATGTTCCAAGCTTCGATTTGATACCAAGCTTGCCACCTATCTTGGCCGGACAGCGGCGACGAATCCGGCGGGTCGAAACGGGCGTGGGAGAGGGAAGAGAGAGAGAGGGTTGAGCTTCTCTTACCCCGTCCAAACTAAATACCCAACAAAATAAAGCCTACTAGAATTTACCTCCTTTTACCAAAATATTAACTTTCGTTTTTAGACCATAACTTCTTCATACGAACTCCGTTTTATGCGTGTCACATGTCCACGAACTCTGTTTAACGTCCTCTACAACTTTCATGAAGAAAGTTTTCCCAAATTCCAAACGGAAGAAAAAGTCAACTTTTGGAGTCTTAAATAGTAAACGGTTACTCAAAACGGTAAAAGCCAAAGTAATACCAAAAGTAAATAACAGTAAAATAACTTAAGAACCGGGATGTGACATGTAGGCCTCACTTTCGTTAAAGTTCCTAAGCCGATTGATGAAAAATCATCATCAATACAGTCATCTAATACCTTTTCGAGACCGTGTCTCCCCAAGATCTTTTTCATTCTTAACTTCGGATGTTGATACATATTAGCATCTCTTGATCCATCAAGAGTCCATGTAAATCCGGAATGAACACGCAAATACATAATTCACCATATCCCTTCCAAATCAAGTAGTTACTTAGTGTGCATTTCAACCTCTCTTGCAAACGCACGCTCCTGTAGTCTAGAGCCACTTGATTTGGGTGAATAAAGTTCATTTAAGACCTTCATGTATATCTCTGATCTCGTAGAGATGTTATTATGACCACATTCATAAGCTGCATGTTCAGTTATTTGGAAAACTACCAAACTGATAAGGTAGTGGAGTGCAATGACATCCATTACGAGACCATATCTCATCGTAGTCGATCTCAGTGCATGTTAGTGAGAGACCTTGCGCCACAAGGTGAGTCTAAGCTCTTGTTCTCACTACGCTATCTAACAAAGACATAGTTGATAGGGTTTAGCTTGCGGTGTCGGCATCACCTGCCCAAGGACCTATCTCTTTGTTAATGCTGGATCTCATCTTTCCATTAGGGCAATCAACTAAGTTGATATCCATCAACGAAGGGTGGTTCGATAGTAGACTCATTATCCCACGTCCTCATGCATATTAGTGTAATACTTGTAGAGATCTTTATATGGATTGGATTTGATATTGAGGCGTCCCCTAACGATAATCACAATTCAAACTTCATAAGACAAATTTGAGTATCACTGATCAATGGATCAGGTTGTGCCGAGCTCACTTTCTTCCTAGTGCGAGAAAGCATCGAACCTAAGCGCCTCCTTCATTTTGGGGAGCCACACGGCCTTGTGACACCAATTTTGCCACTATATGACGTCACCATATCACCATCCATAATGATGGCGTCAAGACCAACTTCTTTTGGTTGCACTATGTCCTCTTGATAGGACATCAATTCTTGCAGACATATTTGCAGCATGTGATCTCGTCATTTTAACATTTTAAGCATTTGAGATCAAGATGAGACTTAGTGGGGACAAACCACGACAATTCACGTCGTTCTACTTGAATACTTGTGTTCTTATCTCCCCCTAACGGCGAGAATATTGTCTCATCAAAGTGACAATCCGTAATTTAGCGGTGAATGAGATCACTTGACAATGTTTCTACATAAGCTGATTATAGGTGGAGGTTCATATCCAACCTAAACTTATTCATCTCAAATGACCCATCATTGTGTGCAATGACATTGTGATTTGACACCTAGAAATAACATGTAGCCGAGCTCAAGGATTGGAGATCCATTTCAATCCTACCGAGCTGAAGGATTGCAATTTCGTGTCAATCCTCGTACACAGTCACGAGATGAATAGTAAAGCTGCATGCAAATATTGCATAGCCCCAAAACGCAATAGAAAGATGGGGTACATGACACTTCCACTTATATCCTGATAAACTTCTTTAAAGAATGGTTAGTGAGCCCGTAGAAATATAAGCAACATAAGTAGTAGATAATAGTATAACACGTGATCGGTGTGTTAACACTTCAACCAACACCATAAAGCTGCATGCAAATATTGTATAGCCCCAAAACGCATTAGAAAGATGGGGTACATGACACTTCAACTTATATCCCAATAAAAAATTTTAAAGAATGGGTAGTGAGCCTGTAGAAATATAAGCAGCATAAGTAGTAGATAATAGTGTAACACGTGACCGGTGTGTTAACACTTCAACCAACACCATAAAGCTGCATGAAAATATTGCATAGCCCTAAAACACAATAGAAAGATGGGGTACATGACACTTCAACTTATATCCCGATAAACTTCTTTAAACAATGGGTAGTGAGCCCGTAGAAATATAAGCAGTATAAGCAGTAGATAATAGTGTAACACGTGACCGGTGTGTTAACACTTCAACCAACACCATAAAGCTGCATGAAAATATTGCATAGCCCCAAAACGCAATAGAAAGATGGGGTACATGACACTTCAACTTATATCCCGATAAACTTCTTTAAACAATGGGTAGTGAGCCCGTAGAAATATAAGCAGCATAAGCAGTAGATAATAGTGTAACACGTGACCGGTGTGTTAACACTTCAACCAACACCATAAAACATAAAAAGGTATCCGCAAGTTGGTTGTATCTATCTACATAGTTTGATGTAAGAATGGAACGTTCACTTTTGTATCATTTAGTGTAGGATGGTCTCACTCCTTATTTAGCTAAAAAAATAGGCTTTCAAAATGAGCAATGAGCATTGCCGGGGGCCAATGAGACATCGATGGAAGGCCGGTGCACCTCAATTGGTTGAGGAATTGACCGGACGGCCTCCCGAAAGTTAGAGCCGTGTTCGGGTGACATCAATGTCCCCAGGGTGCCACCATTTACAACCATGGTGTCACCATCATACTTCATGGATAAGCTAGATCTCGAATGTCTTCGTTTTGAGCGGAATAATGGATGTCCATGAGAAGTTCTCAAAATTTGGATCATTATGTCTCTTCAAGGATGACTGATTTGGTCAAACCAAAGCCTGTATGAGTTCGTGTCCCAAATATCATGTTTGGCGACGACATGTGATTCGATATTCGAATCATAGTGACATACAGTCCACTAGATTGACTCATAAATTTCTTTAAGATGAATTTCAGTCCGCATTCATGAGAAGGTATACACAAAAAAACTCTTGTCCATTCTCACAATGTGTTTTCAAATAAAAACTATTAGCAGGAATGTCTTTAAAGCTCAACATGGTTCGGTTGCCTCTCAATGCATAGAGGGCATCTGTAACATTGATCATAGTGCCATGAGGCATCAAGATTCAAGCTAAACCAATTCCCTGAATGACTGGTATGATTCAATCATTGTAGTCATTGAAGATTTACAAGGCACAAAATTCAGAGATAGTTACTGATTCCTTAGAATGTTGTAGGTCGTTCCACTATCTACGAAGCACTCAATGTCTCTATGAGACGGATCTACAAAATAGAGTAGATAGGAGAGTAAATAGTTTCACCTGAACCATTTAGAAGGATAGAAATAAGCTACAAAAAGCTGCAATCCCGGGAGTGCATAAAAATTTCCGCGCAGAATGACCTTTGCGCACTAAAACAACCATAACTTTTTCGTTAAAATAGATATGGACGAACCGCAAAAATTTATGAAAACTAGACTCGTAGAGCTTTCCAATGATATAAATCTCACTATCTAGTTCGTCCAGAGCTATTCACAAAGCTCAATCAAAATTGACTGTCAAGAATGGACAGATTGCTGTTTTTCGCAGAATTGACATGTGCGAAGCTGTTAAGCTTGCAAGCGGTGTGTAGGGTTTTGCCTTAGCCAAAAGTGACATGTGTGTGATCAAAACCATGTTCTTTAGGTCATTCGAAGGTCGTAAACTCCATGAATAGTTAGCAAAAGCTCCCTGACATGAACATAAACTAACTTAGAGGACATAGAGGATTCGATCATGATGATGATTGTCCGGTTTTGATAAGTCTTCAACGTCTTTTGCATGACGGAAATTGGTTTAATAGCGTAGGGTGATCCAAAATCTAAAAGCTTTCGGTAACTCCAAGTCAGTATGATCAGACATGTCCGTGGAGGGTCGGTAGTGTGAGGCACACTTGAAACCACTATCTCCTTAATTTTAGACAATTCTAAGGCATCACACTGAGCTTGGATGAGCCTACAGTTGATGATGGAAAATCTGTTATAGGGTAGAAGACTTAACTAGAAAACACGTGGGCGATCCTCCTTGAGGATGCGGTGCCGTGAGTCACCTTTAAAGCAAGGGACCAAAAACGACACAAGATGCCATGTTTCTAAGGACGATGTAAGAATGTACATCTTTTTTGTAAATCAATATGAACCATAAGAGGAGAATAGTTTCATAACTTCGAAAAATTCTCAAAGCATTCATTATTACTAATGTGAGTATATATCGAGGTCTCGAATAAACAAAGGACATTGATACGACGTCTTATTACATATAGCTTGGAAAGAAAATCAATGTCTAGCCAATGAGTAGCTAGAGCAGGATCCGAATCTTTGAAATCCGGGATCATGAGGATGACGTTCTTGTCTTCATATTGATTTTCCATACCTTTTTGTATGCATTCACGATTTGAGGATGAACTTAACAATCTTGAACCAGTGATCCGAAGATTCACAATGGTTGCATTGTCATGAGCTGACATGAGTAATTTTGACAGATTGGTGTCTAGACCGGGAGTGTCGTCATTAGGGCCGGCAACACCTCCCCTTCTTTTTTAGACATCGGCACGACGTTTTCTGTCGTTGTCGTGACCTATATTGTTGTCCCCACATTAGGGGACAATCCCAAATACGTTTATCGCATTAGCGTATATACAATTCCCATTTGCAATTGTATGATCAAAATCAAGTCTCGTTGGTAATTCCAAACGAACTTGGAGGACCTAGAGAACTTGATGATGATCGAATCCACTAAAGATTATGGATCATGATGCCACAGAATATCATCGACGATATGTAGTCAAATAAGGTGGTAAGTAATCCACTTGACTTAGTAACTCAACTTGTTGAGTTAGATGGACGTTTCAGGAAATGCTCCATAAGTGCATTTCACAGTACTTTGTGGTCATTACTTTTTGCACAGATTGCCCTTGAAGGTTTTTGTCGATGTGGTGTGTCAAAGACTTTGAGCGCATGAGATGTCAATCTCAGCATCTAGGGGTGTTAGCATGGGGGTCAAAACATGTGGTTTAATCCTTTCCAATGATAGGTTCCACATATACCAAGCAAAGATTCGCCTTAGGTATCGAGTACGTCAAAACTCAAATGAGTAGAATGTTACGTTGCTCTTGCATACAAAACCAAGCTGTTATGAGACTCGATAAAGGTCACAAATGATGCTTTTTAATGGTTTGTCTTACAGATTGATCACACAAAATCCGAAAAAGCGGTGAATTGATCAAACACAATTCGAAAAAGGCCTCGGATTGATCAAACATAATCCAGAGAAAGGTCAGGGTTGTTCACAATTTACACACAACCCAGACAAGAAAACAAAAGTGATCAAACACACTCTTGACCCACGAATAAAATTCCAGGATTTTTAGTTGCACGCACAAAATCTTAAGCATATAATGGAGATGGACAAGGGAAGAAAAGATTTTATCCTCCCCGAATTATTGAACTTTGAAAAGTTTAGGGTTTTAAAACATACCTTTCGAAACTTTAAACACTTGAAGAAGTCAAAAATTGTAGTCGGAGGAAACCAATAATCGTCGGCGGGTGGCGGCCAAGGGATTGGCAGCCGGTGATGTTGGACGGTGGCCGAGAAAACAGGCGGCTGCGGCGGTCGGATAGAAGAGCCGAAAAAAGCTTTT
This sequence comes from Fragaria iinumae, assembly GCA_009720345.1. NCBI lineage: Eukaryota > Viridiplantae > Streptophyta > Magnoliopsida > Rosales > Rosaceae > Fragaria > Fragaria iinumae. The sequence goes on along the minus strand of CM019122.1, from coordinate 8,894,184 downwards.
TAGGTTTTCGAAAAATAAATGGTGGGCTATTAGCTTTAGGGTTAGAACAAAGTGCATGAAAACGTTATGAAGTATAAACTATAGAGAATGATAGATAACAAGAAAATCATCGTCTTATTCATTGATAGGAGCCCTTTATATAGAGAATCACAAAGTACCAATATGGTAATGATAAAGAATACATAGTCTTATTCTAACTACATATCATGGTGGCATAAGGTCAAGACACATATATAGAATAACCTAGAACATATTTATGATACTTATTTATTTATTTTTTAATAATTTATATATCATAATTTTGTAATTTTTTTTTTCACGTTGTATATGCATGTGACATGTATGACAATATAAATATATAAATGCTTTAATAAGTATGTGGTAAAACTAGAAAATAAAAAATCAATAAGGAAAATAATAAAATGCAATCCATTATTATTGAATTAGAAAGTTTAGAGAGAATAAATGTAATATTACTTATTGTTTAATTAGTGTCCTTAATAGTCATTGTGTAAGAGGATAAATATGTCATTTAATAATTCATAATAGAGTGAGGTCAAGTGAGCAAATTTGGATATCACAATAGCCGCACTCTTTTAGAAATCTTGCAGCAAACAAAATTAAGGAAAAGTGGGCTTGCACATTTTGTGTTGGACGTGATTCGGTGATTGGTCGAGTTAACTGATTTTGGGTTGAGAAGGCCGGAAAGCCCATAATCTGGTCTCTATGACCCTATTGTCTTCTAGCTGAGGGTGTATGACTGTAGGTAGTAGGGAGGAAACGTATATTCGGACATTGGAGAGACCCAATTGTTCGATTTTCCATTAATGTATCGACAATGTCACAAATGCCCTTTGTTCAAAATTGTAGATGTCTACGTATATTTTTTTTTTTGAGGAATTGAAGATGTCAACATTAAACATATTAAAGTTATGAATTGACAAAAAACAAACGAGGTTAACAAGAAACCATTATGATTAATGTGGCTGGGATACAAGTTTCGTAAGCCAACGATGTCACTTTCTGAATATTTTTCTTTTCTTTTTGGCATCTGGTCTAGAGTCCAAGTTATGTGATAGTTGAGTTTTCAAATTCAACTAGGATTTGTACCCGCGTCGAACCGTGGGGTTTCAATCTTTTGGTGTAAGAAGATGGCAAAATTGATATTGGACAACAACCGAAGGATAAATCAATCATTTTATGAAGCTTCTTAATGACAGAGCGGTAATTAAACAAAAAACAGAGACGAAATCGTCATTTTAGCCTCACGGGTAAGTGTTGTAATTAAACAAAAAAAAAAGGAACGAAACTGTCATTTGAGCCTCACGGTACTGTTCCTAACGGAACTGAGAATTAGTATATTTATAAATTTTGTATTTTTTGTTTTTCCTATAGAATATGACAAAAGTTTATTAAAAAATAGTTGGCATACACAATGAGTGAAAACATTTAAAACCGCCATATCCTTTTTGTTTATTTGAAGCGATTAATTGAATATCTGTTACTTCGCTTTCTTGATTTTCAAATGTCACCATCTTATTCAGGTTACGGTTTATTTAATGCTTTAGGTGAATATCTCCAATAAAATTGTGGTTGATCTTTCTTTTGTATTTGATGAGCGAAAAAAGGTAAACCATTTGTTCCAAAACTAAGGTCATAACAATATCCTGTTTGTGTGAGATACTTCAAAGATTAAGAGGAAAGAAAGAAAACAACAAGTTGAGCTCCGAGATAAATATCGAGGCCCTCTTTTTTTTTTCACCTCTCAGTTCATTTGAAGCTAGTATTCGAGAACATGTTTAATACGAGTCACGATGATAAAGTCTTGTGCTCGGTTCCACTACACAAGTTCACAACTTTTTCAGAGACATTTTTTTAGCTGGAGTCTTACTGTACGAGTTCATTATAGTCCGACGCTCTTGAATCTGAGATTCATCAATGTCGGACCACCTAATTTGTATTTAACTAAGAATATTATGGGAAACTTGTATCTAGACCGTATTAATTTTTTGTTCTCTTCGAGACGAACACTCGAGCAGCCGAGGTGGAGAGGTCCGACTCAACCCGTTCAAACATGGCGACACGACATGTAACTAAACGAAGATACTTACATCGATAGTACCATAATACCCTTTCCCAAACCGCCACAATTACACGTCTGTACTGCGAAGCATCCCCGTAATTTCACTCATCTACAGTACCCTTTTGATATTTCCAATCCAGGAGTACCTATTTAATGGTTTTAGCCATGGTGTTTTCTCTCCCTGGTTTATTCCTCTTATTATCCAAATAATCGTCCCACACGAAAATTCCAAAAGCTTAAACTGACTTCAACCCAAGAAGCAGCACAGCATTCCCAATTTCCCAGAAGCCCAAGAAAGATCAACGTTCGAACAAAGTTGGAGTCTTTGAGCTGTTTGATTGCTCACCAAAGTCAAGCTGGTAAGTTCAACATCACAAATCATCAAATTATTTTACGTTTCTTTGATTTTGATGCATAAAGATTGAAGCTTTCAAAGCATTTTCGTTGATAATTACTGGGTTTGATTCTGTTCTTTGATTATTGTATTGGAGAATCATGGTTCTTGCTTCGTTTGATTACCTAGAAACTCTTAAAGTTTGAAACTTTGGTTTCAAAATCAGTGCCTAAATGGGTCTTGATTGCACTTCTGAGTTGGTGAATTAATGTGTGATTTTTTTGGTTCCATTTTCTGTTATGCAGATCATAATAGTAGTTGAAGATTTTGAGTTTAGATGTTAATTGGGGTTTCACTAAATTTGGAGAGGTGGGATAGTCTGACCAGATGAACGTGGTTGGCAAAGTTGGGAGCCTAATTTCCCAAGGTGTTTATTCTGTTGCCACCCCCTTTCATCCGTTCGGTGGGGCAGTTGATGTCATTGTTGTTCAGCAGCAAGATGGGACGTTCCGAAGTACACCTTGGTATGTTCGGTTTGGAAAATTTCAGGGTGTGTTGAAAGGTGCGGAGAAGTTTGTTCGGATAAATGTGAACGGCATCGATGCCAACTTCCATATGTATCTTGATAACTCGGGTGAGGCTTACTTTATAAGGGAGGTTGATACTAGCAAAGGAAGTGAGGTGAATGGGGCTGATCCAGATAATTTAAAACGAGAAGATGGTGATGGCCAGAATGCCGGTAATCTTGACCATCCTAGACTTGAGCATAGTGTCTCTGATTCGGCAGTGTTGCATGCATGTGATTCATTTGGTGCAAATCAGTTAGAGAGGGCTGAATCTGATGTTGATCGGAAGTTTTATGAATTTCAAGATGATCAATCTTCTCTAGAAGGTTCAGCTGAGTTATCAGAGTATGGGTCGTCTCGATATGATAATTTTGATACTGATCTTCTTGGGGAATCACAGACTTTAAGCCCAGAAGTTATATTGGTGAGTGTGGATGGTCATGTATTGACTGCCCCCATCTCAGCATCAGAACAGAATGCAGAGAATTTGCAATTAGACACGCCTCGGTTCAATCTGGGCCCCGGTGAAGAGACTGACTTCTGTGAAGGAAATGAGGAGTTGAGTTCGGGAGAGAATGCTTGGGCCGCTGATTATATTAGTAAGCTGGATGCACCTAGAACTAGTGTTGCAGCCAGTAAAGTTCGCAGCATTCAAAATGATAATAATGATACTGGTCTCCAAATTGAAGTTTGTGAAGGAAAAGAAGAACAGGCCTATCAAGCTCAAGAAACTCAAAAGACTTCAAGCCCGGACAGGGATCTTCAGATGCATAGTGATTCAGAAGATGTAATTGCTAATAAGGCAGAGCTTTCTGGGAGCTGCTTGGAGCTAACAGGGCTGGGCAAACGTGCTGGTAAAAATGATGTTGAAGATGAGGATTCAACAGAACAGTCTCAGCAGACTCTGGATGCTGGTATTGTCGAACTAAAAAAGAACAATGAGTTGTCTGCTTCCTGTGGTTCTGTTTTACCTGACAACAATATGTCTCCAGATTTACAAGTTGGAAATGATTCAGGACTTGCATCTGAGGCTAGTGTTGACAGCACTTCAATGTATTCTGTCAGCAATGATATAGAAAGGAAGGATGAACAAATGGGTGCTGACAGCAGTTCTGTTCAGTCTGTCAGCTTTGATTTTGAAAGGAAGGATGAACAAATTTCCGCACATTCTGTCAGCAATGGTTTAGAACGGAAGGAAGAAGAAATCAGTAATGACAGTGTATCTGAACATTCTGTCAGCAATGCATTGGCAGAAGTTAATGGGACAGAGACTGGGCAAGAAAGAGGTGAAACCGGAGATGAATGCAGTAAAAGTGAGTCGATAGAACCCGGAACAGCATCTACCAGTGAAATAACACAAGATTATTCAAGTACTAGTAAGTACCTTTTACTGGCTTCCATTGTTATCTAACATTTTTGAATCTTTCTATTTCCGCTCGATTCTAGAATCTTATTTTTGTTTATCCATTATGCAATTTTCAGGGTTTGAGATCTCACTGTGTAGGAATGAACTTCGGGCGGGTATGGGCGTGACTGCTGCTGCTGAAGCCTTTGATGCCCATCGTGTTTCTGCAGAGGATTTCAAAGCTTCTGCTTCAGCAATTATAAAAAATGAAAACCTGATCATCAGATTTAAAGATAGATACTTTTCATGGGAGAAAGCAGCTCCTGTTGTTCTCGGAATGGCTGCATTTGGTCTAGATTTACCCCTTGAGAGCAAGGATGCAATTCCTGTAGAACAAGATGATACAGAAAAACCGTCCACTCCTTCTGGACGCAGATGGAGGCTGTGGGCTATTCCATTCCGAAGGGTCAAAACACTTGAGCACACCAGCAGTAATTCTTCAAATGAGGAGGAATTTGTTGATTCTGAATCCAGTTTGCATAACTCTCAAGTTGAAGCAACTCCTGAGTCCCCTCAAAAGCAATTTGTAAGGACAAATATTCCCACCACTGAGCAGATAGCATCTCTAAATCTCAAAGATGGCCAAAATGTGATAACTTTCAGTTTCTCTACCAGAGTTTTAGGAACACAACAGGTTTGTCAATATCTGGTGCTCTTTTAAATCCGAACAGTAGCGTGCATAGTTGGATATTCTTAATAACTGATGCTTCTGTTTACCAGGTCGATGCACATATATACTTGTGGAAATGGAATGCACGCATTGTAATTTCTGATGTTGATGGAACTATCACCAAGTAAGGCTACTGTCTGTTTAATATGTTTTTAATTGTTAATGCAGAATTAGTTTAGCAATCTTCCCCACCCCACCACCATAGGGCAAAACCATAAGATGACCTGGTCTGTTTTGTTAGACTAGTACCCATGGACTATTGTATGATAGTACAAGAAACCAACAAAACCTGTTGGAAATAAAAGAAAAAAAAGTTCAAAAATCCATGAAGGACAAGAATTACACTATTATTATTGCCTAGTTCAATGCAACTTTAACCTTGATACGTCTTTCCAGGTCTGATGTTTTAGGTCAGTTTATGCCATTAGTTGGAAAGGATTGGACACAATCTGGGGTGGCTAGACTGTTCTCTGCAATTAAGGTACATTTCTTGCTTATGTCTTAGCCCGATGATGTTAATGTTTTGTTAAAGACTTGAATCTCAGTGATCCAACTGAATTTAGTGTGACTGCATAATATTTTGGCAATTTGGCCTATAAGAACCTGATCTTAATTGAGCTCTCGTGTTTTATTTGTTGGACCCTTGCAACTAATTGTTTTATACATCATTATGAAATGATCTGGTTTTCTTTTGTAAATTGATATCTAATACTGAGGCCTGCTTTAACAACAGGAAAATGGATATCAGCTACTGTTTCTGAGTGCACGTGCAATTATACAGGCATACCTCACGAGAAGCTTTTTAAATAATCTAAAACAGGTAACCTAGAAACCTGGTCTTTGGTACCCGTCATTCTAATACATCACCAAAGTTTGGTTGCTTTCTTTTATGGTCATAGGGATATAAGGCTTGTAGTGTTGAGTTTGTTAGTTGCTTGTTGATATTCTGTACTTGCAGGATGGAAAAGCTTTACCCAGTGGACCTGTTGTTATCTCACCTGATGGATTATTTCCTTCATTATTTCGCGAAGGTGAGGTTGTCTCTCTTAACATGTTCAGAACTACTTCAGCTTGCACGCACTAACCTTACTACAGAGTTTTTGCATGTACTGTCATCGCTCCTTTTGTTTTCCATTGAGTCTGTGAAAAATTAAAAGCAAAAGGGAAACTGATAGTGGAGAAACATAAATTAGCAAGAATGTTGGTGGTATGTGTTTCTTTAACTGTATGAAGTTTACCACAATAATAAAATAATTTAGAGCTGGTAGTTTACTTTTCGGGTAAATCAGTGAATTTTGACCTTCATAATGGGGTGCCCAGGCTGAAGGAGCCACTTTTTTTTTTTTTTTTTTTTTGGGGGGGGGGGGGGGTGTTTCTCTGGTTCACGATTCTTTTTGATAGCCTATAACATTCCCTATATGTATTCAGTCTCTGGTTCAACTATAAGAAATCCTTTCCTTTATGATTTTTCCTTCGCCTTTTACGGTACTAACTCGACCATTTGTTGTCATCATTGATCCCAAATAAAGAGCATGTGGTATCTAGATTATATGTACATCATAGCGCTGTGACCAGATTCAGCTGGTGTATCATTTGTCTGAATATTGGAATGCTACCTACTTTGAAGTTTTATTTTTATATTTATTAATATTTAAATGAAAGGTTAACTTGCTCTTATTGATTAGTTTGTATTCACCCATTTTCTGATGGCAGTTGTAAGAAGAGCACCGCATGAGTTCAAAATTGCCTGTTTAGAGGTAAATGGCAATAAAATCCAACTCAAGTTCATATTCACACTTTTAATTGGCATTGGACCATGTTCTTATTTTATGTGTTAATCATATACCGCAGGACATAAAAAAACTATTCCCCCAGGATTACAATCCATTTTATGCGGGTTTTGGAAATAGAGATACAGATGAGCTCAGCTACAGAAAAATTGGGATTCCAAAGGGCAAGATTTTTATAATCAATCCCAAGGTTTTTATCTTTTCACTGTTGTCTTCCACAACCAAAGAGGCAATGCTCATATTTTTCTGTGGCTTAACTTTCTCATATCTCATTGATTGGCAGGGTGAGGTGGCCATCAGCCACCATCGTGCTGGTGATGTGAAGTCGTATACATCTTTACATACTCTTGTCAATGACATGTTTCCTCCAACTTCATTGGTTGAGCAGGTAACTTAAAAATCTTCTGCATCCTTTCCTCGCAAAATAAACTTTAAAATGGGTAGAAAGAGATGTGCGACTCTGACGTACTCTTACTTTGCTCTGAGTTTGCCCACATGAGTGACTCAGTAACAATCATTACTATGTGTTATGTTTGATATAAACCTGATTTCCTAAAAAATATGCAGGAAGACTTTAACTCATGGAACTATTGGAAACTGCCATTGCCAGAAGTTGACCTATAGTGATGTTTTTGACCAAGAGAAAACGTACATTTCCCTTTTGGCCAACATTAGTGGCTTCAAGGAGCATATACAACATAAGAGGATCACAGACTTTGCATTCTTCCTGATCTTCAAAATGTCTGCACAGAACTGGCCAGTTGTACTTATTAGCGAGAATTGCAGTCCATTGACGCTGTACTTGTAATAGAAATATGGAATCATTGATAACCAGAAAGCTCTCTTAAAGAATAGACAATTTAGTTATCTTATGTGCAAGGCAAACTGAATGAGTATGACGCATCGAGTGGCTGTGTTCTTTCCGATGTTAACTAGCCACTCAAAAAGTACTCTTCATTTATGTTGAGAAAAACAATACAGTACTACTACCATTAGAGTTCTCTTGAATTTGGAAGGAAACGCAGGTACATATGCTTAAATTCTTCTACTCATGGTCGAGATACTGGAACTTTAGTCCTATCCTCTGTTCTAGCTGAAACTTGTTAAGATAGAGTTCCTCAAAAAAGTCACAAGGAGTTCCTCAAAGAACTCACAAGTATTCATAGAATTTGAAGGCAACAGCTGGGTAAAATGAGAGGTCAACATCTTATGAGTCATGACATGATTGTTTTGAGTTTATTTTGCTTTTTGCCTCATTTTAGTCTTTTTCATGTTTCAATCTTCAGACCCATTCACCCATCCATATCTGATACTGTATACTACAGAATATGATGGAAATACTTCAAGGTTGGCAAAAACCATTATTCATAACTTTCAGATTCCTTGATGCAGTAATTGAAATACAAGTTTACGACCTACCAATGCCTCGTACAATGACAACAGCAAAATAAAACTAGAGTGGAACAGTGAACGGCGAGGCGTATATGCCAGCCTGAGGCAACCATTGTGCTTTTGGTGGCCACAAAGTCCGAATTGCACAACCGGCCATGGGTTCATCCTGGTTAGCTTTAAATCTTTTAGAAGAAGAAGATTGCTCAGTCTGCTGATTCTGCTTCTTCTCAAAGAGCCATTCTTCATCACCAGAATCGTTGAACATCGATTGGATTAGAAGCAGAGGTGGAAGCTGATCAAAGTTCTTGATCAGAGTTTCAGAAGCTTGTGCATCAGCTTGCCTCTGAATCTGGTCGCCAACTGGGGATGAGGTACCCACGTAAACTTTTGGCGACGACCCGATCAATTCGATTTTCTTGGTGTCTTGTGGGGAATCTTGGCCGGTTTGCAAATTTCGTTTCAGCTTCAGTTTCAGTTTCATTGTGGTTCCGAGTTGGGCACTGCAGCTCCAAGCTTCTTCATGTTTCATGATCATCATTATCTGACTGAAGGAAGTGAGACGGGTATGATTTATAAGCAACTTTCCTGGCTAGTTTCCTTGGGTCAAGTGGAAAGCAAATTAGACCAATCAGATTGAACGACAAATAACTTAGAGGCTTTCTTTTCCTTGTCAAGTAGGGAAAACCACACATTTCGTGCTTAGCTCTGTCGAGACCTTTCCCTTTGTGTTCGGGAATAACTATTTCCTATTGAGTTTTGGAAAGATTTTCCATCTTCATTTGAATTTTCTTGTAAAAATAGAACTTGTGCAAACTTTATCAACCGAAGTTGTTTGTCCTTGTGAGAAATAACGTGGTATGTTTCTCTCACATTAAAAATTGAGCAAGAACATTGAGAATTTAAATGTAATTATATTTATTGAATTTAATTAGACGTTTCGAGCTATTGTCAATAAGTTTTGGTACTTAGTAGGGTATATTGACTATATTCAATCAGGATTCTGTGAGATTGTTTTGTATTTAGAAGCCCTTTAAAATTTTATGGTATTTAGTAGGGCTGCGCTTGATACCTCTAGCAATTGGAACATTTTCTTCTTCATAAAAATTTTTTGCAATGCGCAGATCTTCAATGTCATCTGGTTCATTAGATAGAACAAGGTTGCAAGGCTGCAGAGGCTGTTCCATTACAATTAGGTCCAAACGTGGACTAGTGATTAGCTCAGATGAATCAATGTGTTATTAGCTGCAGGCATAATCTCAATATGTCATCAGAGGCATCCTCATGAACAACCATAGCAGTAACTTAATTCTTGCTTGTTGTAGGGTCTGGTTCAAAGAAGAACTTCTCGAGGATTACAAGTTTACGGCTGTTTGGTTCAGATAGAGGAAATCAATGGCGGAAGCAGGTGGGGGCCAGCGGGGTCATTGCCCCACTCAGCTTTTGACGGTCTCTTTTTCTTTTTTTATTTGTTTTCCCCGATATATATATATATATATATATATATATATATATATATATATATATATATATATATATCCAGAGCGAAGTTTTATTTTAAAATTAAAGTGTGAAGTTCTTTATTTGACTCATTTTTCGGTCATATTTCCACATTTTCACCTTTCAGTTTGTACAATCTAATGCATAGATCACTCCTGCCAAGTTTCATTGAATTTGATGATCATTAAGGTACCGAATTAGATTAAATCGACGAACAGACCATAAATCTGTCTATTCAAAACTGTTTGTGTAAATAACGATTATGAAAACTCAAATGATCATCAAATTCAATGAAACTTGGCATGAGTGATCTATGCATTAGGTTCTACAAACTGAACGGTGGAGATGTGGAAATATGACCAAAAAATGAGTCAAATAAGGAACTTCACACTTTAATTTCAGAGTGAAGCTTCGCTCTAGATAGGAACTCTCTGTGTGTGTGTGTGTGTGTGTGTGTGTGTGTATCAATTCCCTTCCAGAGAGGGACACCGCTTTGAAATTAAAGTGGGGTGCTCCTCATTTCGCTCATTTTTAGGTCACAGTTTCACATCTCCACCGTTCAGTGTATAGAACATAGGGTGTAGATCATTCCTGCAAAGTTTTATCCAATTTAGAGATCATTTGAGTACCGAATTAGATTAAATAAATCAACGGAACAAAATCTGTCTAAACGGAACGTTCCTGTAAATCACAATTACGGAAGTTCAAATGATCTTCAAATTGGATAAAACTTTGCAGGAATGATCTACATGCTATGTTCTAGACATTGAATGGTAGAGATGTGAAAATGTGACCTAAAAGTGAGCGAAATGAGAAGCACCACACTTTAATTTCAAAGCGATGTTCCACTCTGGAAGAAAACTATATATATATATATATATTATATTACAGAATTGTAATTGTTATAATTATGAGATCAATCACACCAACAGGCCCAAAATTGGGTGTTTAGATAACAATTGAGCCTAAAATTAATAAGTAAAGTCCCATTTGGACTCTTGTAGAATTGAGTGATCAATTTTTATGTTTTTTCTTTCCTTATCTGGGTTTTTTTTGCTGACGAATTTCAATGATGTTTAAGGAAATTATGTTTCCGTCCTTCTGTTATGTCTCTTGCCCTAATACACGTAGGATTGGTTAATCCGGTTTCCTTATTAGAATAGATTACAGTTGATATAACTTCTAGATCATTCGGGAGACTCTATGTAATGCCTATAAATAGGCCTTTCTATCAATGAATGAGGAGACCGTTATTCTCTTTATCTTTTCTCCTTCAACACGTTATCAGCACTTTGCTCTGACGAAAAACCCTAGAAACCTGGAAAAAAAAAAAAAAACCCTAAACCTAATCGATTTCTGACCTGGGCACCCAGAAAATTGCTTTGGGCACCCACCAGCTCCCTGACGATGCTTGCGCACCCCGACGACCTTCAGCCTCGACGATCTCGCCTGCGCCTCGATGCCTTGTCGCTTCGATCAACGTTTTGCCCAGCCCGGCCACCTCAGACGACTCGAGAACCTACACAGCGGCCTCCTGTCTCCACCTCCGTCCACGAGCCTCCGATCCGGCGAAGCTAGCCCAACGACTTCGACGGCGACCCAGCCCCACGTGCATCGATATTGGAGCTCCACCGGCGCCCACCCTCACCACTCCGAGCGCCGCTACACGCATGGCCGGCAGCCCTGCAGCCACCGGACACCAACCCATCCTAGCTCCGATCGGGTCCTGCTCGACCCGGATTCAAGCATCCAACTTGAAACGAATTTAATATACGAGGGGTAAAACGGTAAATTTGCCCATCTGGGTAATAAGTTTTTACCCATGAGCAAAATCAGTTTATTTACTGAAGTAATTCTTTAATTAGTTTTACTGTTTATATTATATGGTGAATATGACTAACTATATGTTTATATTTTTCATGAAATTTTTCGCGCGACGGATCGCGATGGAATTACGAGAGCAACTTCGATCTGCACGCACGTGGAAGTACGTATGAAAATTAAAAGGGCAACTTCTCTTACATGAGAAACTAGCAAGTAAGCTTTTATAAAAGTTGCCGCTTTTGAATTTTAATTTCATAGTCGGGCTTCGTAGCCTTCTTCTACCCCCACATTTCTTATAACGTGGGTTGATGTGAGGAATTGAGACCCCTCATATCTGTTTACGCCTAGATTAATATTTTACTGGACAGTAAATGTCTATGTGAATATTAATTACATTCTTGGTCCATGTCATACCGGCGAGCCCAAGTTCTTTAAGTTTACAAATGTCGGCCTGCCAGTGAGACCACGCGAGCCGAGTTAGACTTCACGCGGAACGAATTGCATGTGAACTGGACTTCACTTAGCTCGCTCGTGGGATGGACATAGGCGGACTACACAGTTCGCGTGGAACACTTAGCTCGCGCGCGGAATGCCCTCGCGCGGAATTACTATTTGCCAATCCGCATAGGCGAGGCGAGATGGACTCTCCGCGTAGGCGAGGCGAGGTGGGCTGGCGAACCGGCTCGCGTAGGAGACTGCGCGAGGAAGAATCATGCGGAGTCCGCGCGCACCACGTTAAACGTTGGAGACTTTTACAAGTCTTTGATATGCTTCGGGTCAATCCCTGTGGCCCATTTAATATAAAAAGCCCTTTTAAGGCTCGCGAGTTGCAATAGCCCGCGAAATGGAAGCGAGCTTCAGGAGCACGCGAGATAGCATCCTGTGACAGCCCGCGGGATGAGGACATTCCAGTTCACATAGGAGTCTACAGTTGGCAGCGCGGAAGAAATGCCCTATGCGGAATGAAATGTGCGAACTGGACATGTGTCACAAGATGGTTGGTTCGCATGGGCGGAACAGTGCCCTTGTGCTATTAGGGTTTCAGAGTTCGACTTGAACTATGATCGTCTTTCTTCCGCCGCAAGTCAGATTGCTATATAAAGGGCTCGAAGGCTTACAGAAAGGGACAACTCTCAATACAAAACAAACAACTACTCAACAGAAGTATACAAACCCTCGACCTAGTCGAACCTCCAACGCTCCCCGGAGCTCTGCCTTCACTTCCCTGCTGAAGCAACACAGACCCTCTCTCAAACAATACACAAAAACACAAATACAAACTGAAACCAGTTACCCTTCGAGCTCCTCGAAACCCTAACCCTAAGCGCCGCCGCCTAGGTTCTTTCTTCAGAGCCCTCCGGACTCTACACCCCGGCTTCTCTCTGAACTCCCTATAGTTGCTCTGCTCGCGCCGCCGTGAGTATCGATCGCTTGTTCTCGTAAATCCTCGTCTGAGGTGGCACCTGAAACCCCCGTCGCCTGATCAGAAGTCAAGATCTCGCACACCTGCAACCTTTTCCTCGTCCGCGAGGTGGCACGCCCGCAACTCCCCCTTTCTCTTTATTCACTAGAAACCTCTGCTCCGCGCGCTGAGGATCGTGGCCAAAACAATATCAAAGTTGAAATTTGTGACAGTTTGACAAGTCACAGTATTACGACGAAATATTGTCGTGGTTAATAAAGGGAGAAACATCGATTTGCGACGGAAATTGTCGCGGTTAACATCGATTAATGATGAAATATTGTCATGGTTAATAAATGGACAAACATCGATTTGCGACTGAAATTGTCACGGTTAACATCGATTAGTGACGAAAATTATCACAGTTAATATCGATTTGTGACGGAATTTGTCACGGTTTACATTGAATTGAGTTACCATAAATTATGGTCTTGACCTAATTCATACTTGGAATTAATTATCGTATATCGATAATAGTCAATCTTCCATCTTGTTGTTGAAATATTTGACCGAAACATGAGCCTTAAATTTGACATAAAAAAAAGTGATAAATTTCATGTTACGAGTCTGAAAAGAGGGAGAGGCAACGCCTCGAACCCCATATGTCATAAAAAGATTGGGCCAGTAAATGAAAGAAAAATCATGTTATTGATGTGGTTCTACATCGGTTCACTAATTGCAATGAAAGCAATATTATGGTCAATGTATACAAAATATATGGAGTTCTTGCAACAAGAAACTCACTATATGGAAGAAGATGAGAACATTATTCTCACAGTTACGGATTTTAAAAGAAAAAGGTATATTGCGGAATATATGAAGCATATGACTTCGGTTTAATAGTCTAAGTGACTACAAATCAGTTTATTTTTTCAAGTTTTATGAAGGCATACACCTCACATATTTGACTAAAGTTACTTAGTCGTTATGTTTTGAATTAAATTCATGGTGAAGACCTAGTTATCATTGTTGGCATATATATTTAGATTTTGTCTGGCACATATGGTTCGATCTACATAAGCTATATGTTAATGCAATATATCACATTACAACATGACACTACATTGGACTATATTGGACCACCAGTTATTATAAGGTGACGTTTCTAAAGGCTAAAATATCATGATGTTGCGCAATGCACATCAGTTTTGGATCAAAAGAGGATTTGTAATGTCAAGTGTGGCACAATGCACACTTATACAATTGCAAAAGCATTACAAACAATTGTCGTTTTCTACACTCTTTAGCGGATTCATACAATTGCAAAAAGAAAATTGCGTTACTCTAAATGTCATTCAAAATTGGATGTTGAAAAATCCTCCTCTTTCTCTACAAGAACCAACAGTGAGCCGTTGGCGGTGGCGCCGCCCCTATATATAGCGCTCACGACCTGTTTTGCCAACTTTGGCATGTTCTAAGCCTTGTTTTGTCCATCTTTGTAGTATTTTACATGTCATGGAATGCACTCTAAAGGGTTCCAATACCTTTTTTCAATCTCCATCGAAATTGTTAACATATTTCAGTTTCTATGTCTTGACATAAGACTGTTGTCTCTACATTCTGGTATATGAATGTGTTGTAGCGAGATTGAGTGCTTAGCTTATTGTAAGGAATATACAACTATTCATGGATTTAGTGTTTTATAAATCCGTTGTGACTACGATGATTAGATCATCACAAATAATCAAAGAGCGGAGTAATGTTCAAGTTTCAATGCCTAATGACGTTATGATTAAAGTCACACATGCCTTTATGCATAAGGAAGCAATCGAACCGTGCTATGACTTACTGATATTTACGCCAACGTTTATCACCTATAAACACATTGTGAGAATTGATGAGAATTTCTTATGTATCACCATAATGAATGCGCAACATTCATGAGTCACTAAGATTCAGTTAATTGAATCGGTTATTGTCACCAATGATGAGAATGGAGACATCGACTCATGTAGGCTTTAACATAAATCGTCCGGGATAATTTTGGACGTGTTTTGATGATCCGTATACTATAGAGTAAAGACTCTCACGGACATCCTTTCTTTTGAGCAAAGTAACCATTGAGATCAAAGACCACCAAAATACAACTTAGTGGAGCCATGAGTAATGTTCACGGCCTATAAATGGCATTAAAGCCGTCCGCATCATCCTCCTATACAATAGAGGCACTACTCATGCTTTCACAAGCACATATGACGCAAAATAACCCCCATGATCTCTCATTGGCCATGCTTGTTAATCGTTTTGTAAAGCCTATTCTTTAGCAAAGATTAGGAGTGACACCCTCTTACGCTAAAGACAATGTGTATAGACTAGCATATAAATAAGATGCTAAGTCGTTGTTCACTAAGTAAGACATTACAATATCTATAAATGATTCTACAAGAATGATACATAAGATGTTGGCTTAATGACTTCTCATTGTTCACTTTGAGGCATAATGATGCTATGGTGATGTTTACAATGGTTTAACTCAAACCATAACAATTAGATGTTATGGGGAATCTTAACAATGATTGAAAAGTTGAAAAAACCTAGAATTTCAGGTTTTTTTAGCTTCTGGACCAGTCATTGTGAAGACCGGTTCACCAAATTTTAGACCGGTTCTTGAGGTTTTGTTTGCAGCCACGGATTTCTAGCATCTAAGCCTACGGATTTACAAAATTTTGTGGCATTTAAAGATGTGAAAGGTGGTGAACCGCTCAACATAAGTGTTCACGGATGTCCAGCGATTCCGACGAACGGTTCTGCAAGTTTTAGGCCGGTTCCGTCGTTGAGACTGGCGGTTTTGCAATCCTAATGCTCATTTCTACCCTTTTACAAAATTTGGTAGCGTTTGGAGCTCTGTAAAATAGTGAACCGTTAAAGGAAGCGTAAAACAGAGGTCCGGTCATGCTGGCAGTCGATTCAACCGGTTTCTTTTTGACCGGTCCCGGCGGTAAGGCCAGCGGTTTTTTGGACCTGTAAGACTAACGACTACGGGTTGTAGCAGGGTCATAGTTTTACTTATTCATCTTTACCCACCATCATTCAAATCTTTATGTTACGGTTGTAACGGTATGCATATTTGTTAACTGATTGAGTTAACGTTCTGCAATCTATATCGTCCACATGTTGTATGTGTCATATTGCGCCTCCACAAGCACACAATGATGAGTTATTTGATGAATATTATCTTTGAATAAGACATAAGCTTCCGACTATAGTCCGCTTCTATAGAAACCTTGACAGGCGATCTCTTTTATGTCACTTTAATGAGTCAGTCTTCCCGTCGTTAGAGGGAGATAAGAACAAGAATGTTCAAGTAGAACGACTTAGAATTATCGTGGTTTGTCCCTACTGTGTCTCATCAAGTTCCCTAAAGTGACGAGATCACATATACATGCTGCAAACATGCCTGCAAGGATTGATGTCCGGATAAAGACATGTTGATGTCCGAATAAGAGGACATGTTGATGTCCAGATAAGAGGACATATCGTCACCCATAGATGGTGGCATGGTGGCACCAAAAATGTGTAGATGGTATTGCTAGGCCATGGCTCCCACGGTTTAGGGGGAGGCCACTTGGTTCGATACATACTCGCCAAGGAAGAATGCGAGTTTGGCACAACTTGATCATTTGATCAATAATACTCATTCGTCTGTTATTTCTGGATTATGGTCATCATTGGGGGACGCCTCAATGTCAATACCAATCCATATAAATATCTCTAAATTTAGTAATTACACCGATGTACATGATGACGTGTTTTAATGAGTTTGATATCGAACCATACTTCGTTGAGAAAATACCAACGTTGTAGATTGGCCTAAATGGAAAGATGTGATCCAGTTTAAACAAAGAGATAGTGTTTTGGTTAGGTGACGCCAACACCCCAAGTGTAAACTCTATCAGTTATGTCTTTGTTAGAAAGCGTAGTGAGAAAAAGAGTTTAGACTCACCTTCTGGCGCAAGGTCTCTCACAAACGCCCTGGAATCGACTACGATGAGATATACTCTCGTAATGGATGTCATTGCACTCCACTACCTTGTCAGTTAGGTAGTTTCTGAAAAACTGAACAAGCAGCTTGTGGTCACAACTTATCTCTGTTGGGAACTAAGAGATGTACACAAAGATCTTGAATAGATCGGTTTTCACTCAAATCAAGTGGCTCCTGACCACGGAGCTCATTTTCAAGGTATTTGCTTAGTATCTACTTGATGGGGAAGGGATATGATGAAGTTATGCCTATATGTATCCCTTGATCGGTCGAAGTCTTGAGAAGACTTGTTTCGTCCATATGACAAAGAAGTCTTAGGAGAAATTCTCCATCTAAGTATTGTAGCACATTCATGTACTTGTTACAATATGCTTGACTCGACATCTCATTCACTATAAACTTGTAAGACCAAGTTCTCCTTAGTCTTTCAACTCTCTTCCTAACGGTCGAGCATCTTTGCTCCCTCTTAGATGAGTGTGAAGGAACATCAAGGTAATAGCCGGATGCGCCCACGCAACGCCAATGTAATGGCAGTGATTCCTTCTATGAAAGGTTCAGGCTTATTCATCCCTATAGAAAGACACATCAAATGCGAAATCAGAATCTGTCCAGTTTCGTAGGTCAACTTCCACCGGACCTACATGATAGCCCACTCGTTGGAAAATGGTGAAATTGGTACCATTGGAAAGGTCTATGTGTCTACTTTTCAGGAACACCAACCATTTAATCACATCTATCATATTGAGTGAGTTATGGCTATTTTGGTAAAGTAGGACGGACCTATCTGAGAATCTGCTTTGGCAGAACAGTCAACTTTAACAGAGCTTTGTAATCAGCTCAAGATGAACTAGGTTATGGACCTTATATGGTTGGAAAGCTACATGTGTTTAATTTCCAGAACTTTGTACGGTTCATCCATACCTATTGTATCGAAGACGTTATGACTGTTTAAGTACACGAAGGTCATGCCACGCGTGAATCTGATTTTCAACGCAAACTTATGTTTTGAGTTGTTAGGCAACCTTCTCCTTAAATATCAAAGTAATGCTAAGTGTAGCAGGTCTGATCTAAAAATAATGTGGCTGGATTTAATGACTAAATCGTTGCCCAAGTCTACTTTTGAAGTATGTGAAGTGCATTGGCTTGCGTCATTTATCTGTACTCCGAGATTGAGTTACCAATCAGGGGGAGTCATTGTGTAGACATCAGGGGAAGTCTACATGCATCACATGTTATCTTCAATTGTAGTTGGTGCGTTGTGCTCTTTTTTCCTTCGTCCAAGTCTTTTGTTTTACCCACGAGGTTTTTGTTTTACTTGGCAATGTTTTTACCGAGACAACACCATAGCACCATATCCTATTAGGGACGTAACACAAAGGGGAGTGTTTAAGGAAATTATGTTTCCATCTTTTTGTTATGTGTCTTGCCCTAATACACGTAGGATTGGTTAATCTGGTTTCCTTATTAGAATAGAATACAATTGATAGAACTTCTAGATCCTTCAGGAGACTCTATGTAATGCCTATAAATAGACATTTCTATCAATGAATGAGGAGACCGTTATCCTCGTTATCTTTTCTCCTTCAACAAATGAAATATTAATGAATGGTGAATTTATAATCTTTTATTCTCTATTAAAGGAACAATGAGTCTATTTAGATGTGTTCATGTTAGATGTTTGATGAGGAATTAATGTCTGCAATTTTATATTGTTTAATTAGGATTTCATATGATTAGTGAAAAAAACTTCAATATATTCCAGAATAGTATATATATTAACTAGCTTAAGAGCAACAAAAATGGAGATTGGAGAGAAAGAGGAAATGAACAGTGTGCTGTTTCTATAGGTTGCTTAGCCTCAAATTTTTTTCCCCTACTTACGTGACTTTCTGCGTCCACCACTGGAGGAAATAGATGTCGGCTTACATTAAGGTGACTTGATGTGCCCTGAAAATTGGAAGCCCCTTGCAGGAAGGTAGTACTAAAACCCAGAGGAGCTGCCAAGGTTGAAAGGCGCTGCTGTGGCGCTACAGAAGTGGAACCTGCATTGTCGAGTTTTGAACAAATACCATTCTCATGGGAAACCAACAGACATTTGTCACATAACAAATGCAAATGTTCAAAATTAATTAAACTGTATCACGGCTTCAATTCCATTCTCAAAATGCATAGTTTTTTTTTTTTTTTTTTTTCCAGATAAAATGGTGTAGTCAATTCACGCTCAACATGAACCCTAACCTTTCCAGTTGAATTGAACATTTTCTCATCAGGAGCCTTAAAGCTACCAACGACAAATAATGCAACATCCCGGATCCAATCCGGTTCCTCATACTTAGAATGGAATATTTGTGATATTAACCCAGAAAAACAATGAGGTCATTTTTACCTGTTCTATTGGCGTAACACAATCATAAACTTAAAGGACAATTGAAGCTTTTTCATACCACCAAGGTCCACCTTGAAGCACTTTGTTGCGATCGAAACGCTGATTGAAAGACACAAACTTGATGAGCGTTACGTTCAACCTCCAAGCAGTTCCAATCACAAACTTGATCCTCGAAATTGACACAACAAGCCTCAAAACAACAAGATAAATTTTATTAACGTAAAATTCTACAATGTGTTAATGTATGTGAATGATGTGATGCATCAACTTTGTAAATTGAGTCCTCAAACTAGTAATATTATTCATCGAAGTTATAATATGAGTCCTTAAAGTGGTAAAATGTGTGCTTAAAGTGGTAAAATATGTGCTTAAAGTGGTAATTGAGTCATCAAAGTGATTAAAAAAAGTTGTTACAACTTTGAAGACTCGTATTACAATTTTGAGGACTCAATTACCACTTTAAGGACAAATTAGGACTAATATTGTAACTATTTTTTTTTTACAACTTTAACGACTCATGTTACAACTTAAATTAATATTACTACTTTAAGGACTCATTTTACAACTTGAGTACAAATTTCATGCATCACATGCATTAACACACCACATTAACACACTCTAGCCTTACCATTTATTAACTAGGAGAGTTTCTAATGAGGACCAAGTAAGGACTTATAAATGAACGGTTGGATGAATGTTTTAAATTTTAATTGATATTTTCAAATTTTCATTTGCATGTAATCCAACCGTGGTAAAAAAATTTGAGGTAAAAAAATAAAAATAATTTCGATGTCCCACGATTGATGTACCAATCGAATAATATTTCTGACATCGTGGTGATATGTAAGCGCTCAATCTGCCGAGAAGTCCTGCGCGCCCATAATTGCAAAAACCAAAGGGGAAACAAAAGCCCGCAAACCTCTCAATGCTCCAAGAAACCCTTCTCCTTCTTCCTCCGCTGTCCCATCTCTAACATTTTACACAGACCTCATTCTGTAACATCATTCAAATTCCGCAGCGGATGACATGTCGTGGTTAAGAAATGCGGTGAACTTGGCCGTGGAAGCAGGGGCCGGCAAGAGCCTCACTCGCACCGTTCGTAACTACGCCGACACCGTCGTCCTCCATGCAGGCAATGCCGTCGCCGGCGGAGCCAAACTTATCCTCCCTGACCGCATTGTAACATTTCCTAACCATTTTGTCTGACATTTTATGTGCCATTTCAGTTTCATCATTTGCATGTTGGAAACAGGGTCCGCCGAATTTACAGAGCTTTAAGCATACTGTGAAAAGATTGGAGGAAGTGTCGGTTTCGTGTAGAGGGATAGAGAGAGTTCAGCTCTTGCGAAGGTGGTTGGTTGCTCTTAAAGAAATTGAGAGATTGACTGCCATTTACAATTATCAGGAAAGGAACTCTGAAGATGACCTCATTTCCGATGAAAACTCTGATTCCCCGAAAAGACCTACCCTGGTGCGTAAACCCCCTGCACTCTAGACGTTGATAACTTTCAGTCATGTTATATTATGTTATGTATGAGATATATGCATTATTTTTTGGAATAGTTTTGTGGTTAGTGTAGCTCTCTTTGTGATATTTGTGTGTTACTGTTTGGGACAGGTTTATTATGTTGACGCTGATATGGGTGATGAACCGAAAACATTTCGCGATGTCTTTCTCCATAGCCAAGCTCTTGAAGGCATAACATTGTCCATGGTAAGTTTAAAATAATGCTTTCCAGATGCATTATACCATCTTTTGCTATAGATAAATGCTGATAATGGATCATTGTCTGTATCAATTCTTAGTATTTAGCCGTGGTTTAGGTGTTTTGCTGCTTTAACATTTGACCACAAGGCTAGATGCGTAGTGTATAATATGACGATTGAATAGGGCACATGATCATATCATTATAAATGAATGGAACTTCCGCTTGAATAATAGTTGCATGTTAACTTGAGTAGCGAGGAAATCTTCTTGAACTGTAGACAAAAAACTGAAATGAACTGGTTGTTATTGATTAAAGTTATCAGTTAAGTTATAGAATTTGACACGTACATTTTTCTTTCTGCTTTGCCTTCAGTTTTTCTTTCATTCTGCACACATTGGGTAAGCTTTGAATTTGCTGATCCATGGAGTTTAACCGCAGGTTAACTCTTTTGTATGACTCAGATTCTTGAAGAACCAATTGACGAAGAAGTTTCGCTACTTCTGGAGATATATGGGTGATTTTTCTCAGTCCTCTACTTCTCATAATGGTTCATTGCCCCTCCTTTGGGATATGTTTGGTCCCAATTGTGTTCAATTACCAAACAACTATTTAAGAAAGGATATAGTGTATATGCATAAAATTGATGTTCTTGATGATAATATTTAAAATACTAGTGAACTTCCTTATGGTATGGTTATACACAGGCTCTGTCTTACAGGAGGAAGGGAAGTACATGGTGTAGTGATGAGCAGTGTACAGAATTTGGCGAAAGCACTTTCATTCTACCAAGATGAAGTACTGGTAAGGATAGGGTTGTATCAGTTCAGTATGCATTTACATGAGTACAGTTCAAGTTGCCTCTAAATATTAACAATATTAAAGATAAAAAAAGGGCCCTATATTTTCAGCTTTGATCGAGTTGGGGCTCTATAAAGCTCACGACCTGACATGCTGTTTGGACATTTAAGTTTTCCAGTGTGATGCAATTGTGTAGTTCTTTGTGGTTATGGAGCTATAGGGTATTTTGTTGTTGAGATCTTCAAGTCTCAGTTTAAAAGTACATTCTATATATCTATTGAGTTACTTCTTATTCAGACATATATTTATCATTTGAGGCTTAGTTTACCAGCAAATAACTCTGTTTCTTGCTCAGTAAATTGAGATGCATACCATCTCCCATATGGCATAACACTTTCTTTTGCTGCATGTCTGTTATTTAATTATCAGTTTTACATTATAGCTGCTGAAAAATTACTTCATTTCTCCAACCGTTATAGACAACAGCATTACATTTTTTCAATGTTGTTGTGAAATAAAGATTTGAGTTTTTAACAGATTCATCCTTCCTCTTTTCTTTCCTCCTTTTTTGAACTCTTGTTTCCAGATAAAGCGAGAAGAATTGCTCCAGTTGGCTCAAAATGCAATTTCAGGGCTTAAAATAAAGGCTGATCTCACAAGGTGGTCAATGAAACTTGTTTTGTCTTTTTATAAGCTAAATGTTTTGTGCGCTAAATGATATTCTGGATGAAAATAGGTGTCCTGTTATCCTATTTATGGCTACAGAAGTCAAATTTGTGTCTTTTTATGTATATAGAGTGGTAGTTTTTAAATATATCAAAGAGACTGTTTCATGTCTGATGAACTAGAACTGTGCTTTCAAAAGTATGTATATATGCTCTCTCTATGTGTAGGCGTGTGAATTAATCATGCTTTGGACCAATGGAACTCTGAAGTTGTCAAGTATGACTTCACAACTGTCTGGACTTGATTGATGAAACTCCAAGTAGTGTGCACGTCCATGGTTTTGGGAATTCATGATTTTTATTGATGAAATACCAAGTAGTGTTGGTGGGTGAATGTGGGAATTCAGGCTTATGAATATGAAAGTCCAAACTAGTTAAGTATGACTTTCACAATAACTTGGAATTGATTAATGAAATTCCCAGCACTGTGTGTAGGAATGGAACTGATTCATGTTTTAGATTATCAATTCTTAGCATGATAACATAGTTTTCTTTACAGACCTCTAATAGCTTTCTCATTTCTCTATGGTTAGCTATTATGTTCTTCAGTATGGGATATAGTGTATACATATAACTTTGTTTCAATACCTCTATTTGACCTCGTTTTAACGAATTCTTGACAATTCCAGCTACATGTTTTGATTCTTAAACGGTATGCATTGATATTTGAGTGCAGTATATGCTCTGTTCAACTTTCGCCTAATCTTTTGCTTGTGGTTTTATGACCTTATGCTCTCAGAATAGATGCTGAAGCCTGCAGTATAAGGGAAGAACTTGATAAACTGATGGCACTACAGCAGCCTTTAAGTGAAAGTTATAACATTTCATCTGAGACAGAAAGAGATGCAACGGTAGAGGTATACTAAATCTTCATGCATAGGCTAATGCGCATATAAACAGATCCGTACTGCACAAATTTTAGGAACTATTTTATACATGTATCCAACTGAATTTCCATTTTAGCAAGGTACCCGCTTGTTGTCAGTGCATCTTGTTCTAATTTGTCTTTCGATTTTTCTATGCCTCTGTAATAACCATTTAATGTTTGGTTCTTCCATTTATCACATCAAAAAAGACACAACATACATGTTCACTTCCTATATTTTATCTCTTTATTCACAACTAAGCACTTATGTTGGTCCTTCTACTTGAATTGGGATTTGGGACCACGTTCAATCATTTTTCTCAAGAATGGTCTCGGCAAAAAAGTAAACAGAGTCTTTGGGATTAGTTTTTCTCAGCTGTGCTAAACTCCTGTATGCTTCTGGCAGCTAATCGGACCAATAGTGATACTTGTACCTGATAGAGTTGTGTTGATATGAATTTATTTCTTGTTTAACTTTTTAAAGGAGTTGTGATAATTGTATAGGACTCACCAAGCTGAAAGCTCTAATTTCCTTGCAGAATTTAAAAGCAGCGCTCGTAGAAATTCAATTATGTTCCCGGTTAGAGTCACTGTTACTAAAGAAGAAATCCTTGAGCAATGGGGATTCACCTGAGCTGCACACTGAAAAGGTACAATTTGTTGTCATATCAGATCTCCAGTAAAAGGGCATTAGAACAAGCATTCTTGGTTGCAATGGAGAAACATGGTGCTAATTAAATAGAAAGATACAAATTTGAATTAAACTTATAAAGAGTTAATTTAAGCATTGTACTTTTTTCATTTATCTGGAAACTAAGTGATTTCTTCGAGAGGCAAGCATGTGCTTAGTTAACAATGAACAATCTTTTCTTTCTTTTTTTTTCAAATTACTATTGATCTCTCCTTTTAAAATTGCAGGTTGAGAAATTGAAAGTATTATCAGAATCTCTTGCTAATTCTACCTCACAGGCAGAAAAGCGCATCTTGGACCATAGGTTTGAAACAGTCACTTGAAAGTTAAAACATATTGCCAGTTTCTACGTGGCTTTTTTCTCAGAAGATAAATGTGTGTCCAAGAGTGTATTAGAGATTTTTTTTTTTTTTTTTTTCTTTTTCCCAAGAGCAGTAAGTTAAAATAACTATATTTATTACTTTCAAATTTATTTGAAAAAACATATGTGCATATTTTTAGATGAACTTTAAAGGGAAGATTGATTTAATTATAGGGTTCTGCTATCAAATATGGTGTCAAGTACTATTATCAGTTATATTTATGAACTTTTAGGCTAGTTCAGGATTGGTTGCACTTCCAGGACGTGCATCTTCAATAAGATATTTGATTGGCCATACTGATGTTTTCTTAGTCTGGATTTCGTTCGACTTTGATAAATTTGATTTTATTCTTTTCTTCTATACTTCAAGCAGATATCAGAAAGAAGAAGCACTTAACTTTCGTGTAGCTAAAGCTAATGAAGTAAGCCAACTTGAGAAGGTATGCCTCTAAAGATATCTGTCCAATTAAGGATCTCTTTCTCTTACAGATATATTGCAAGTCGATAAGCTACATGAGTTAAAGGAATGGAAAGCTTAAATAATAAATTTGCACCTCATGAGTATACTCTATATTTGTAAATCAAATTTAAAGAGATGCGATTCACTTGCTTTAGCATTTGAAGTATATGCTCCTTTTAAAACTTAATCATGATACTTTTGCATCTTACATAGAAATTTTCCCCCTTATTTTTGATGATTAATCTTAGGTTAATCTTATTGTTGGTGGCATTGTGTCAATCTGTTGATGCGTAAGTAAATACTGCACAGTGCAGTTCCATCTGATGATATCTCAGGAGTTTTCCTAATGCACACAATATATGTTAAAAGCCCCACTATCTTCTGCAATATACTTTACAGACATGATACTTTAATGTTTATTTATTTATTGGCTGTTAAGTTGAATAAGATTATATAAAACCTATATCCCATTTTCTTTACCACTTAGTGCTATTGTGGGGCTGTGTCCATTTTGCTGCTGCGGCACAAATTATAGTACGTTGGCATCTTTCAGGATTTGGTGGCAGAGATTGCTCAAACGGAGAGGCAAAGAGAAGAACTCCAAGAAGCACTGAAGAAGGTTCCCTCTTGATTCCTTCAAGTCCTTGTATGCTATAGTACTGTACATAAATACATTGGAGTCGCTGCAACTTCTGATTAATTGGATTTAATGGAGTTTAGCCTAACTTCTCAGCTTCTATCAACTGTTACGTGAAATCCATATTGATGATCCCCCTTAGTGTGTATTCTTTACATTTTTCTATTATCTGTGCAAGACTTATTTGATCATTGGAGGATCCCCTTGCTGTGACGTTTAAGCAACTACAAGTTCATTGATGTGTGTATGCGTAATGTCGTTTTATATATGGGTCTTTTGTGAACATCAGTAGAGGTTATAACAAATTTTGTTCATGTCAATTCTGTAGTCTGACAATCAGTGATCTGGTTTGTTTTTTACTTATCTTTTGCTGGAACTGCTGAACATTTTATAGGTCATTATCTCATTGAATGTTCTTCGTGGGCGCCTTCACAATGCGAGAGAAGAAAGAGAACAATTTGATGAAGCAAGTAATCAGATTATTGTACACTTAAAATCAAAGGTATTGATTTTATGTTGCCTAGTCTTGAAACAGTGGTGAAGCAAAGTTTTCTACTGCTGTTATTGTTTGCTACAGACACTTTGACTACTGTTTTCTGTGTTTTAAACACAGGAAGATGAACTTTCACGATCCATTGATTCATGCAGAGCAGAAGTTGATGTTGTCAATACCTGGATTTGTTTTTTGGAAGATACCTGGGTTCTCCAGGCATCATACACAGAGAAAAAGGAGAAGCAGGTCAAGTATGTAGTTCTGATTTACACTGATCAGCAAATTACGTACTGTGATGCCAATGTTTCACTTTGGATTTGTATTCTCAAAATTTGGAGCTTAATTAATATTATATAAATTTATTCTATTTTGTCTTCTTTTGTCTAACCATACTGTATATAGTTATTCTAATAAAATGATAATTGGTTATACTTGTTTTAGTGAGGAACTGGAGAAATACGGAGGCTATTTTGTGAATTTGGTAATCCATCTTCTCTATACTTATAAGGTAATAGCTGGTTTTTTTTCATATAGTTCCTCTGTAGTATCACCTCATATACTTTGGTAACTGTAACTATGATCTCCTTTTGACTTTCCTGTCGGTGTGCCTGATACTATTAGGAAAGCTTGCGTTCATCCATCACTTGTATTAGGAATCTTGTGGAGAGATTGCGTTTAACTGAAGGGTATTTTTGTTAATCATTTATTTATTTATTTTTGTTACACATTTATATGAAGCCGCTAATGTTTTGCTTACACCAGTTCAAGTATACCACTCGGTAAAGATGATGGAAGTTCACGCAGAAGTAACCCTAGGAAAAATATTGAAGAGGAATATCTGGATGTGGAAGCCAAGGTGTGCTCAAGTCTTCTTCCCCTTGTTATGCATTATTGTCTTTAGTAGTTTTAGTGTGTTGTAGCTATTTCATCATTTCCTCTATATGCTAGTTTGCATAACCTTGTTTATCTTCAGTGTTTCTGCTTTAAAGTTTTCTACAGAACATTGAAAATCGTTAGAAATATTGTTTTGTCACTCAGAATATGACATTAATATTTTCCCCCCTTTTCCTGCAAGGAACTGGGACTTCTGTTTCTGTTCCTTTTTTTTTCTTGGTAAACAAGGAACTAATAATCCTCAACTTCTTCTTCCTGTCTTTGTCAGTTATTGACCACCTTGAGTGTAGTAGACACCATGAAGAGGCAATTCTATGTTCAAAATGAAGGCATTTACAGGTACTCATATCTGCTACATCCGCTATCATTCCTCTATCTTCATAGTTCATAGCATGAGCATCATATCTCTATCTGCCAAAGTTTATAACATGAACATCACTGCCGTAACATGGACACATGCAGGAAAGATGGCCAGAAGGTCAAAGAGCTCTTCAATGACCTCAAGAACATAAAAGATGAGTTTGAATCCATTGAAAGACCTGTATTGGTAATTGAAGCTTCACCACGAAAACCAGACACACCACCTAGTGATGGGCCGTTTTTAAGTCCAACTCCTACCTCTACCTCAACATTGGGAATCAGGACTCCATTTTTCAAACGGGACGGTTCATCCAAATCTTCGTTGTTTAAGAAGGAAAAGAAAGTAGATCAAAATGAAGAGTCAGTAAAATTAGATCCACCTCTGGCTACTAAGTCTCCTCACTCTTCCTCGGATAAGGAGGAGAAGAAATCAGAGCCAAAGGTAGAAGCCAAGTTATATCGAGGACTTGATATTGAGAGCAGAGAAGGCTCAGCAGAATTTGAGATTACTGATTGGGTGTTTGATGAACTTGAAAAGCCAGTAAACACCCCTTCTCCTGCTAAAGAAATCACCACTGCTTCTGCCAAAGAAAACACCACTACTCCTTCCAAAGATATCATGACTGCTCCTGCTAAGGAAACCACCACAGCTCCCCCTTCCAAAGATATCACCACTCCTCCTTCCAAAGAAAACACCACTGTTGCTCTACCCCAAGAAAATACCACTGCTCCTTCCAAAGAAAACACCCTTGCTCCTGCTAAGGAAAACACCACTGCTACTCCTTCCAAAGAAAGCACCACTGCTCCTGCTAAGGAAATCACCACTGCTTCTCCTTCAAAAGAACTAAACACATCCCATCCTTCAAAAGAACTAACCACTGCTCCGGCTGAAGAAAATATCACTGCTCCTGTTAAGGAGATCACCAAAGTCCAAGCTAAAGAAATCACCACTGCTCCGGCCCAAGAAAACGTCACTGCTGCTGTTAAGGAGATCACCACTGTTCCTCCTCCTAAAGATATCACCACCACTCCGGCCCAAGAAAACACCGCTGCTCATGCCAAAGAAAACACCACTGCTCCCGCTAAGGAAGTCACCACTGCTCCTGCCAACGAAAACGCCACTGCTCATGCAAACGAGAACACCACGGCTCCTTCTCAAATAAACGCTGCTGCTCATGCCAGGGAAAACACCACTGTTGATCCAAACAGGGAAAACACCAATACTGCTCCTTCTCAAGTAAACGCTGCTGCTCATGCCAGCGCAACCACCGCTGCCGCTCCTACTAAGGAAAACACCACTACTGCTCCTGCCAAGGAAAACAGCAATACTTCTCCTGCCAATGAAAACAACACTGCTGCTCCTCCCAAGGACGGCACCCCTGTTAACAAGTACCAAAAATAGGCCTAATGCATAAGATGGCTGCTGCATACGGGTACCTTTTGATTTTAGTACAAGACTGAATGATTGACACTGAAAACAAACTTTGCGAAAATCAGATCACGTCTAGTTAAAAGATGCAATGTTATGAGCAAGACTCGTATAGGTTTGTCATCAGTTACAGAGAGTAAAATACTTGAGCGAGTTAGACATACTGAAAAAACATTGTCCAAAGAAAGAAAATATTGTACTGAATTAGAATTGTAAATTATCTGTAGACACTTTTTGGATGTAAATTCTCAGTGGTATTTTTTTATATCGAATAAACAACTCAAATGTTACGACTAACGTATCGTGAGTCGAAATCACAACATTCCACTAATAAAAATGAGACTGCCACTAATCAAATATTTTGGCCAGTACATTGAAATCTTTTTACGAGACTTTTACAAAGCAATACATTTCTAAAAATCTGGGAATTTACATAAGGTCATTGGCCCAAGCTTAGCCCACTTTGGCCCAGGTCCGGCCCTGACTGCATATCCTATCTTCTTCTTTCTTTCAACTCTTAAACTCTGGACCAATGTTTCAAGCAGCACGCTTCATGAGAAGGTTCTATACGACGGCTGCGCTCGTCGGCCAAACATGTTCAAAGGTGCCGGAGTTCTCAAACGTGATAAGTGAAGTTATGTACCATTTGAGACATGCCTAGCCTACTTGGATATAAAGAGAAGAGGACCTCATAAAAGTGGAAAACCTACTGGGAATTGCCAGGAGCTTACTTTTAACTCTATGCAATGACACACATACATATCAGTTTCATGGAGTCCCAATTATGCAGAGAGCATGGGAGCTATAATGTGATCGATTATGCATGTGTTCAGTATATATAGCACTACTCATTTTCTCCAGCATCTCATCAGAATAGAATCACGTGACCTCTTCCTCCGTCTCGTGTAGGCACGTGGTTGCTACCATTGCCGGCAGTGAGCTTCCACTGCTACTGTTCCTTTTTATGGGCATAGGCTGCAGAGAATGCTCTCCATGACTCCAATTCCACTCCCAAATAAGTATTATTTACAAACCATGTCAACAAGAAAATGAAAACAAATAAAAAGGGGAACTCAAGTAGCCAAGGATGGTAAATGTTAGACACGCGACACACCTAATTAACAGCAAAATAGTACATGTTTTTTTAACACGATACACAAATTTTCTTAGTATTATATAGAGAAATCGATGAGTAAACCTGCTTATTCGATCACCCCATTTTCTGCGATGATAAATTATAACCGTGCATTTTCATGAAT
Organism: Fragaria iinumae; assembly: GCA_009720345.1. NCBI lineage: Eukaryota > Viridiplantae > Streptophyta > Magnoliopsida > Rosales > Rosaceae > Fragaria > Fragaria iinumae. The sequence goes on along the minus strand of CM019122.1, from coordinate 8,864,112 downwards.
AGATCATAGATCATTCTGTTAACAAGCCGAACCACGATTCAAGTCAATTGTACTTGAAGCAGATGAAGTTTTTGTTCTGAAATGTTTCTGCTTAAGAAATGGACATTGTGGATTTGTTCTAGTGAGGTCAACAGTTGAAGCTTTACAATACTTGAAGGTTTGTCATGGAGTCTAAATCTTTCCAACATTTTGACTAGGTCAGACTAAGGACACCAATACACACACCTTAATACAAATGATGGTAGCCCATGTTAGATTTGGAGACATACAATAAATTTTTCTTCTCTTGTTTCTCAAGAAAAAGAAAATGAACTCAAAAGGAAAAGTCTCTGTCTCCCTTCCCATGATTATAGAATACTGAGAGTGCAGAAAACCACATTTCGAGAAGTGGGGTTTTCCCCCAAAACAAAAATAGAAAACTAACAAAAAAAAATGGGTCGGATTTTTGTATATATTTTTCAAATTCAAATCTTTGGTTGCAGGGAGGCTAGTGGAGAGTTGCAGAAATATCACAAAATTACATATGGAATTGGCATATGCTTCTAAACATATGCTGCATTATTTTGAATAGAGGTTTGTTCCTATAATCCAAACCAAGGCATGTTCCATCTTCATCCAAAAAAAAAGGTCAGAAAACCAAATTATACACTCCTACTGAAATTAAAAAATTGAATTCTATTGTTTCCTAGATCTTAGATATAGTAGCATTTGGTCTTTGTCCTAGAACATAAAATATGGGTTCAATCTATTCAGTTAACTGAACAGGAAGCAGTGCATATCATGAACTTCAGATTACCTATGTAATTTCACTTTCTCAACACTGTTCCATAAGATAGGCCAATAGGGTATGTTACTTACATTGAAACTCACAATAAAAACAGCAGCACTGCTCTGTCAACATCTCTTGTAGTTAGTGGAACTGTGGAAGAGAGTGTAAAGCCTTCTGCTCAGACATTCTAAAGATCCAAGTTCATGGTACATGATAGTTGATAAGAGTGGATGTAGAATAAGAGAACACATAGATGGGACTGTTCCACATATGTCACCCATAACTTGATTGGATGGTTTGAGCTTTGAATTCAATGTATGCAACTATAGGACAGGATGAATTGATCAAGGGAACTTAATATGTGCTTCTAATGTGTTGTCCAAAATGATGTTTTATGGATGAAGTTGAGCCTTTTGGGTTAGAATATTCAAGCTAGAATCAATGTGGTTAAGGGTGTTATTGAAACAAATATCAAATAAAAATCTAAAATGATACAATGATACCTTACTTGAAATGAAATAAAGAATCTGAAGCTTAGGTTTTGTAGCTTTTACAGTATGGAAAAAAGTTTTACTTTCTGTATTCTAGTCCTTGGAAGTAGTAGTCACTAGTCAAGACTCAATATATGCAAAGGAAAAAATCAGAGAGATTTTGGTTCTATTATTTAAAAAATTATAATTCAAACTAGAAAACATCTTTGCTTTAAAGGTGCTCTGCCTCACCAAGCTCTTCTCCCCATAAGCATCTCCACCATTATCACAGATACACAAAACACACAAAAAGAAAGAGAGAGAAGAAGAAGAGAGAGCAGGCTTCCCATGAGAATGGCCATAAACCAAGCTTCAAGTGATCATGAAACATCAGATGAAGACTACATTGACATGGAAGTAAGTTCTTCTTCCTCAAACTTCTTCTGTTACTCCATTAGCTCTAGTCCACCACAAACCAGAGAATTTGAGTTCCAAATGTCCTCGGTTCCTGACCATGACAAGCACTCCACTACTTCTCCAGCTGATGAGCTCTTCTACAAAGGAACACTCCTTCCTCTTCATCTCCCACCTCGCTTGCAAATGGTTCAAAATATCCTTCAAACCTCAAACACTACCAAACTTGATAACAAAACCCAACAATCCATTGAACAAAGCTTCAACCTTCCCTTCCTCAAAAGCTCTAGAACTGCTCCAAACACTAACACAAGTACCCCATTGGATAGGTCCTGCAATATCTCACCCTCAGAGTCTCGCAGGGTCAGTAGTGAGCTAAACCCTGATGATTATGTCTCTGGATGGACAGAAGAAATGAGTGTTTTCATTGGTGATGATCCTTCAAAAAAATCTAATTGGTCCAAAAAGCTTAAGCTGATAAAACAGTCCATTCTGAGTCAAAAGCTCAAGGCTTCAAGAGCATATGTTAAGTCCTTGTTTAGTAAGTCCCCTTGGGCAGATCATGAGTACTCCTCAGCCAAGTTAGCAAGCAATGCAGAACCAGAAAATGGCTCAAAAGGTAACAAGGAGTACTTAAACAAGTACATGAAGATGGCAAAGAAGAACCCTTTTGGGAAAATTGACAATGGCAGAAATCAGATTTCAAGTACTACTCTCATGAAGAGCATTGAGAAAGAAATGGCTGAGGAAAATGCCACCACAATCCATAGAAAGTCATTCTCTGGGGCATTTCAACAACACTCAATGTCTTCATCAACAACTTCATCTGTCTCTTCTTCTTCATCTTCTTCCTTTTCATTTAGTTCAAGTGGGTTCTCAGATTCACAGTTGCTCAAGAGGAGTATCAGTGCGAATTCTGAGATAGAGAGCTCAATTGAAGGAGCCATTGCTCACTGCAAACAGTCACAGCAGATTGTGGGTGTGAAGAGACAGTTTGTGGGGATCAAGAGACACCAGGATTTGCCCAATGCCACATCCAAAGCCATGAGAGAGACACACATGATTGCATTATAGGATTGAAGATTTGAGATAGTTCCCACTATCATGTTTCTTGCTTGTGTTTTGAGTTTGGGCTTCATTTAGTGAAATATGATATGTACAGGCAGCACTGTTAGACTAAGATCTTCAATCATTAGAGTATTTACAGTTCAAATCAGAAAGTCTAAATTTTGTAGCTATTTGAGTTTCAATCAAACAGTGTTTGGTTTGATTATTTTTATTGGTTAGTATAGTACATTGTTGTTATTATTCAGTGTGCCAAATAGTTTACAAAGAAGTCTTAAGATTCTCAAAGTTTCTGCCTTTGTTTCCACAGTAACAACTGCTACACTCTAAGATGTCTTAAGTATCTTACTTGAACTTTTGTTAAGAACACATTAAAATTATGTAAGTAGTATGAGTTTCTGCTGACAATCAAAATTATATAAAGATTTTCTGCTTCTTTTGCTAAAGGTAAAAGAGAAAGTGAAGTCTATTATTTCAAAATATAGTACAAAGCACCCAAGTTATGGAAACCTTTTTCTGCAAAGTGAGCAAAAACTTTCTGGTAGAGATTGGCATTGGCTACAAGAAAACTAGCTTGCTCTAGCTAGGTCTTTGTCCACACTAGCTACGTTAATTCTAAGCTTCCTTCCCAAACTAGATTCTCAATGAAGGAACCAGGCTTTATGTCCTCCGTCATCATCATCATCATCATCATCATCATCATCATCCTTTTAGTTTTACATGTCCCCAGAAGAACTGTGGCTGATATTTTTCTGGACTTACAGTCACTGCTCTGCATGAAAGTCATCCATATATCTTTTTCTGCCTTGAAAGTCATGAATTTCCCAAAAACAGATGGACCTCATAATCAACAATGAAAAGTTCCAATCATATGACCCAATTTGCATACCAAAAACAAGTAAAACTGTTCATAGTATAATCTTATAATTTCACTGCAATGAAAAATATAATTTAACTTCAAATTATTGTGGTAAAAAAATGTTCCCTGTCTACCTCTACAGAGCATCCAAAGACTATTCCATGCATTGGAAGGATACACAGCATTAGAAATCAGGAATCAAAACAAAAGAACATGCAACAGCAATGTGACACCAGAATTATTATTAAAGAGATTGAAAATGGTATTTTCCAGACCATGAACAGTACAGCATTCCATTGATGTTCTTTTTGATTGTGACTAAGCATTCATTGTGTGAAAATGTGTCTGCTAGATTTTTGACAGGACTAACTGAGAAGAATGATGTAGATAACTCATTTGTAGAGCACTAGGAGATTCATACCTTTATGTATTTGAAGAATAGATCCCCACCATTGACTACCATTAACATTTTGCCTATTCCAAGAAGAGAATACTCCTTGTGTGTGTCCAGAAAGTTCTGCAAATGAATTTGTACCTTACCTATACCACATGGTATAATGCATAGGCAACACAAATTACCAATACGATCATTTTCCAAGAATGGTTTAAGGGTATGTGAAAAATGATAATAATTTCCAGTTGAGACCAGTATGCCCACTATACCCCAGAGAAAAAAAAAAAAAAGGTTTAATCATAGAAATTAGAGGTCCTCATACAAATGGTCTGATATCATAAATTTGGCCAACTGGAAACTTTAAGACCAATATGTGATGAGTACCAGTAGAGACACAAGACCAAATGTTGGATATGTGATGAGTAGCAGTAATGGAGATTGAAACTTGTTGTGTTCTGGAAAGTACATAATGATTTTTTTTGGAGCAGTTTTAGAAACACAGAAGTAATTTACAGCATTTAGTTATTTACTGGAAAAGTTGTTTTCTTCTACTATGAAGCGATATGCTTCACTAGTAACTTCACTTATCTAACCTTAAGAGAAAAAAGGGTCAATTACCACTTTATTGGGTGAATTTCAATTCAGCTCCCAATCTTCAAAATGCTTTTGAACTTGGGATTCAGAGGATTTAAACTGTAACGATTTCGAAATGAGATACTAAATTGAATTTCACCAGTAGTAAAAAAAAAATATCATAACAAATTTGCATCCAGTCAACACCCATCATTTTCCAATTTAAATGTTACAGGAAATATATAGCGAGTGTTTGGCTGCATAAGAAAAAAATATAAAGAGGTGGAGCATGTATGCATGTGGTAGTGTCAGTAATAGAGATGCAAGGCATCAACATCATCTTCATTACTTGCAGTGATATCTATTTCTAGACTGAATGTTTTCTGCAAGTAAATTGTCATCTTCTTTCACTTATATTCTGATTCATGTCCTCACTAACTTACATGACCACTTATAAAATCAGAAATAGATTACAGAGGGAAAATTGTTTCTCCTTTTTATCTTGTATACCTCTTTTCGGAGAAAGGACCAAACAGACTCCTGTGCAGATCAAACAATTTGTTCCCTTTACTACTTTTAAAGTGGAATGGCATATACTTTTCTCTTCATAGGAGTTTAGCATAGTGGTCCAGATACCAGTTTTGATCTCCCTCTATTACTCACTGTTTCAATTCCACATCTAGACTTTTAAGTGATTATCTTTATAACAAAGGCAGTTTTGTTTTAGTAGTATCAATTAACAACAAGAGGAACGCCTTCATAAATTTTTTGATATTGGTTTCTAAGCAGATGATATCCCAGAAAGAGTTGCTTTCAGAATTTGCATAGAAGAAGAATGTTTGATTTGGGAAACAATTACGGGTCAAAAAATTGATCCAGGAATTTGGGAAGCTACTCAGGAGGGCATGCCATAGTTGCTGATAAGTTGATTCATGTCACAACATATACACGTACTGAGAATCCAAACTAGTTGGGTGACAAGTTTTTCTCCTTCATCAATATACAAATCATTACCAGTCTCTGCTGTTACATGTTTAACTGGCTGTCCTTGTTAGGTACATCGATCAAGTGCTACTTGACTACTTGTAACTGTGCTTAATCGAAGATACTGTGTCTTAATATGAGCTATATCAAATTGCATACACTTTCTTCTTCTTAAACTCAGTGTTGATGAGCTCAGAATCTGACATCACTGAAAAAGACCCAGAATGTGAATGTGACCTAGTGCTCATTGATGATCTTCGAGTGCTGCTACGAAGTTTTGAAGCCTCAAGTCTCTGCACAACCATCCAATAACACATTGTTCCCAATGTCATTCCCATAATCCCTGTACCTATACCTGTTACTCCAACAGCCAACCATTTCTCTTTCTCTCCGACGATCACATAAGACAGTGCAAGAAATGCAACTGAAACCATCACACAAGCCATCCACATTAGCTTGTTTATGATTGACATCAACTGCTCTTTTTGCTTCCTCTCTATAACAACAATAGAAGTCTGAACCACCACTACAGCCAAAGATATGAAGAGTGCAAAAGAATCAAAGATGAAGAAGACTATAAACTCGGCTTTTGGAGCAATGTTCGCTTCTCCAGGAGAGTATTCAGGTGGCAGATTATCCTCGTCTTTGGGGTATTGGCCTGGGACTGTGAAAATTGCAGCAAAGGCAACGGTGGCAATGAGGACAGCCACAACTGTGGTGGAGTTTATTGCGTTGTTAAGTCCATCCGAGTGCATTTTGCTGAGCCGTTTTACCATACCATGCACTTGCTTTCGTGTATGCCGTGTTTGCTTGATCTGGTCATGCACCTCATGTTTTATGTCACTGACAGTTTGTTTGAGCTCCCGGTTTGCCATTATGGTTGGTGGTCTCATGGATTTGGCACTTTGAATGCCTTGCTCTTCTAGAATGGCAGCAATTACAGATTGCCCATTTTTCTGAGCAGTGTCAAGAACAGTTTCACCAGATTTGTTAATGATAGTCGTGGCAATTCCCTTGTAACCCAACAGCTGCTGAACAATCTGCAGAAGTATAATGCTAGAATTTGTTATTTCGATATTATGAGATATGATCATTCATATATATAAAAAACAGTACAAGCTCACTCCATGTCTCTTGAAATATTTGCAAGATGTTCTTTTAGACTAAAATTCAAAAACCAACTATCAGTACCTGAGCTCTACCCTTCCGGATAGCTATATGCAAGGCAGTGTTACCCTTGTTATCCACCATGTTTATCATAGAAGGATCCGCTTTTGCTAGCTCATCCACCAGCTCAACATTCTGTCCCTTAACTGCCATATGGAGAGCTGTCTGCCCCTTCTTATCCTTCCTCGTTGCAGTTTGAGGTTCTTTTCTCAAGAGTGCCTTGATGACATCTAAATGCCCATTTCTTGCTGCAGAATGAAAGGCAGTTTTTGCATTGCTTCGTGCTATGGATACCAAGCAGCAATCATTCTCCAAAAGGAAATTTACTACTTCAATGTGCCCTTGTGCTGCTGCAGTGTGCAGTGCTGTGGTGTTTGTTTGATCAACCGTCATCGAAAGTTCTGGTATTGCCTCCATGAGTACCTTCAATACCTCTGAAACACAGCAACAAAACAATGACTATCAATAAGATTTTCCCCACATATAACATGCTATTTGATCATTTTTCAATTTCAATCATATGGTTTACCAAATTTAATCAGATTTCTACATAAATTACATATGAAAAGATGAGGTAATGAACTTCATGCATTCACCAGAATAGCTTTAACATCATGTTAAGATAAGAAACAAGTTTACATACTATTGCAACAAGGCAACAATCATATCATAGATAAAAGGTAACAAAACCCTGAAACATCCATATAGACTGACCTAAGTGGCCTTGCTTGGAAGCAATGTGAAATGCATCAAACCCATTTCTAGCTTTGATACTAGCTAAACCAGCATCACAGTACTTCATCATTTCCTTCACCACATCAACATAGCCACACTCAGCCGCCACATACAAGGCGGTTTCACCCGAGTGATTCTGCTTCATCAACACTTCATTCAACTCTGCCTCCCCACAATTTGAGATGATCTCTAACACCAATCCCAAATTTCCTGTTCTTGCTGCCAAATGCAAGGGCGCATCTTCCCGCTTCCCTGTCAACTGCTTCGTCATCTTCTTCTCACAGAAGCTTTGCTGCCTCACAGGTGCTTCCATAGTTCAGAGAAAACTCCCAAAGAGCTCCAATCCAAATTCCTCCCTAAAATTCAATCAAGACTTCCCCTTTTCAATATGAAGGCCTCAATCAAAGTCAAGCAAAGAGCACCACCAGAAAATCAATCTGTGAATGATGAGGATAAGATTATTCAGATGATTCCATGAATTTGCACGTGGGAAATCTGGAGGTTTGATTCCTTGATTCCCATTACACACACTCTGACATCTTCTGCACCCAAACAAAACAATTTCCAGTATTAAAATAAAAGCTAAAACTGTCTATAACCCTCTCTCCTTGTCTCTCTTAATATATGTAATCAGCATTGTCATATTCATCTTCAATCAGTGTTGCTACTCATTACAAGAATGCAAAGAGAAAGCAACAAAAGTGGTGTGAGGCTATACAAAGTTGAAACCGCGTTTACTGTTTGAAACTCAAGCATGTGCAGCCATCCAATAAAACCATAGTTGCCCACTAAGAACAAAACTACAAAACCACTACTGTTTAACAAATAAGAAAACGAATTTGCAACATGGCATGAACTACTTACTGATCTTGTGCTTGTGCGTTCAGAAAAGATGGAGCTTCTTGGTTGTCCCCAACTCAGAAACTGAGATGAACAACCCAATCACTTGAAAAAACAGAGAGAAACTAGAATGAAACAGTGTGTGAAAAAGGGTAAAGCCCAAAACTTGAAGTTCAGTGAACCAGTGGAAGACACTTTGCAAAAAGACGATGTTGACGGGGCACTAGAAGAAGAAGATGGAGAGGTCGGTTTACTGCGCTCTCTGTATAACAAACCAGCTTCCTTACAATAATGATTTCACTCGCTTCTATCCTCCTCCTCCTCTTTACAAGTTTTGGACACTGGGTCCTCACGTTTCATCACGTCAGCATCACAATGTGGAAATAATGCACCGGAGTAGTTCTTCCGTGCAAACAAAACAAAACAAATAGAGGGACTTGCTAAACAAGGTGGTCGGCAAATTTGCTTCCTAACGTCACATAGTTCGGTGTGATAAAGACACATATCAACTCTTACACATGATATAACGTAGGATCGGTTCCCATATAGTCTAATAGCCGGAATTTTACAATGGTTTTGACACTTTCTTTTACCTCAACAGAGCCTAAGTAGTATTTCTCGTCTACAATGCTAGACAGGTCCAAACTCTAAATTCTCTCTCTCTCCCTCTCCTAAAATCAACGAAATAATAAGGAAAACTAAGATTGGATTATCCGGCGATGCACTAATTGTGGCCTAGTATCAATAATGAAATTAGTATGAAGACAAATTGTGGGTTGATTAGAATTATAAAAATGAAGCATTGACTCAGGCATAAGATAGGTCAAGACGGCAGATTAGGATTATATATAGTGAAAGATCAAGAAGGAATCTTACGGCCACTTGGGTTCCCAGAAAGCCAAACTACCACACGTTGGCTTTTAGCCTCTAGTACTCTCAACTCCCAAGTCATATATTGTGACAAAAACGATAGCATCATCCTCAAACAGTGTCACACGCCTTTCTCACTCTGATCGGTCAAGAATCAAGATGCTAGGCGGCCCTTATGCTGCTTCTTTATCCAACCATCTAATAGAAGAGACTTAAAAATCTGCACAGGAGAACAAATTTCCTACATTATTATTCGTCGTAATAAAGCATGTACAAGTGTGACAGAAAAATCTACGGTACATTAATGTATGAATGCATTATAAACTAGCTCGAGATCGAACTTGAGCTAGTCTACCGCTGTATAGAGCTGTGCTTAAAGCACTTCTGGATAAATACAGTTGCCTTCTCAAGCACAAATAGGTGAAATCTAAACTTGGAAAATAACCACTCAACATTTTTGAAATGGATAATCATTTTCAAGAGGATCAAGTGGCTCACTTGTTAATTGTTATAGGGAGCACACGGATGGATCTCCTATAGACCACACCATGTGAAGCACCCATAATTGACTTCTGAGAAAATTAACCACAATAATTTTGAGCAGAAAGAACATTGCAGCTAGCAAGGTAGCACCCAATATTCTCTTGCTATCAGCATACCCAACACAATCTTAATCAGATGAAAATGACTTGAAAATATGATGGTTTATGTGTTCCATGAAGTAGGTTAATGGACATTAACAGCTGCATTGTTGTGTTGGTACCTTAGATCCCACAGAAAACATGTGCAACTCGAGAAACTCAATCAAATAATTTCTGCTCATTACTGGAAGAACTGTAACAAAGTCCACTTATGCATTTTGAAAAGCATTAGATAAGTCTAACCTTGAATTCCTCTTTCTGCCAACATATAAGTGGAAGGTGATTATGCAGTAGTGCTTCCATAATGCATATGAGAAAAAATGCCACTTGAGCTACTCGATCACCATCCACCAGATTTGCTGCACCAAAGCAGTCGATCATGATTTATCCTGATATATCCGAAAGGTGAAAACTTAGCAATGTGCAAGCATCCCAATAAGGTCAGTTTCACGAGGAGAAAGTACTATGAAATCATAACTGTGAATTGATATAACTATGGCTCCTAGTAAAATTGAATCCACATTTGAGCATTCATATATAGCTTAAGAGCATGAGGCCTCTTGAACATTGTCCAGGCCAGACACTCTTTACTGTCTTCTCTTTCCCTTTGTTTCTACTGAATATACAAAAGTTAGTAATGTTAAGAGTAATGCAAACTTGGCATATATCTATATATATCAAACCCGTCCTGGTGCGGACGTCCCTCCGTTCTCCACCGGATGACTCTGACGACGGCGCGCCTCCACCCCCAATGGACTCCAGCAGCGTTCCCGATCACCTTCCCTCCCCGACAAGTCCGCCGAATTCCAGTTTTCCGGCGAGATCACCCAAATCCAATCGATCTCGCCGGAAAATTGGAATTCGGCGGACTCGTCGGGGAGGGAAAGTGATCGGGAATGCTGCTGGAATCCGTTGGGGGTGGAGGCGCTGTTTACGCCTGAATTAATATTTTACTGGACAGTAAATGTCTATGTAAATATTAATTATTTCTTGGACCATGTCATACCGGCGAGATGGAATTTCTCCAAGTTTACAAGTGATAGCTCGCTAGTGAGACCACGCGAGCCAAGTTAGACTTCGCGCGGAACGAACTGCATGAGAATTTGACTTTATTTAGCCCGCGCGCGGAATGACTTAGCGCGGAATTATTGTTCAACGCTCCGCGAGGCGAAGCGAGATTGCCAGTCCGCATAGGCGAAGCGAGATTGCCAGTCCGCGAGGCGAGGCGAGATGGACTCTCCGCGTAGGCGAGGCGAGGCGAGCTGGCGGACTAGCTCGCGTAGAAAACTTCGCGAGGAAGCGACATGCGGAATCCGCGCGCACCACGACAAACGTTGAAGACTTCGACAAGTCTTTGACATGCTTAGGGTCAATCCCTGTGGCCCATTAAATATAAAAAGTCTTTTAAGGCTCGCGAGCTGTAATAGCCCGCGAAATGGACGCAAGCTACAGAAGCACGCGAGATAGCATACTATAGGAGCAGGCGAGATAGCATACTATAGCAGCCCGCGAGATGAGGATGCTCCTAATTCCAGTTCGCATAGGAGTTTACAGTTGGCAGCGCGGAATGAAGTGTGCGAACTGGACAGGTGTCACCAATTGGTTGGTTCGCATGGACGAAACAGTGTCCTTGTGAAATAGTGTTTCAGAGTCCGACTTGGATTCTAATCACTTTGCTTCCGCTGAACTACTATATAAGGGGGCTCAAACCCTAACAGAAAGCTCTCTCTCAAAATCAAGACAAACAACAGACAGACAACTTTACAACAAACAACTCAGAGACAACTCTCAGACAAACACAAACTGAAACCCAGTTTCCCTTCGAGCCCTCCTCGAAAACCTAACCCTAAGCGCCGCCGCCTAGGCCTTTCTTCAGAGCTCTCCGGACTCTGCATCCACGCTTCTCTCCGAACTCCCTTTGTTTGCTCTGCTCGCGCCGCCGTGAGTATCGACCCGCTTGTGCTCGTAAATCCTCCTCTGAGGTGGCACCTGTGACCCCCCTTTCTGCCTGATCAAGAAGTCAAGCGCACCCCTCCCCATCAACCTTTTCCTCGTCCGCGAGGTGGCACGCCCGCAACTCTCCCATCTCTTTGTCTGCTAGAAGCCTCTGCTCCACGCGCTGAGGACCGTGGCCAAAACATTGGCACGCCCAGTGGGACAGGGAGTACAAGCAAATACAACATTGGGAAGCCGGAGGAAGCGCCGTACCGAAAGCCCCAGCTTTCTTGTCTCAAGCACAGATCACTACGGTACAAGCCCCATAATAGTGCGGCTTGCCGATCCCTCACCCAAGAGCAGGTTCTTGCTCAGTTCGGTAATCCGGATTACAGCGAGACCGCCATGGTAGGCTCTCAGCCGACCCAGAATACAGACTCTGCTCCATTTATGGAGCAAGTCGTCCACATGTTCGCGCAACTCACGGGGCAAATCCAAGGTTTGACAACCCAAACTCAACAAAGCCTCACCGACCTTGCTACTAAGGTCGACGGCCTCGCTAACCAAGTCAAAAGGGACAAAACCCTTTGAGAAGCGGACCAGCACAACCTTACCGGAAGCTTCAAGGGAAACTTAGATATCCTCAATGAGGAGTTCAGCCCGTTTGCAGATAACATCAAGGATAACAATGACATATTTGAAGGGTCCCTCCAACGAACCCAAAAGGAGTTGGGGCAAACCACGAATGCCTTGAAGACGACCCCTGCTATAACTGATAAGCAACGCCTTGCCAAAAGATTGAGCTGCCTGGCAGCCAATCTACTGGCGAAGGTTCTCCTTTGGACGAGCCGACGTCCAAGGAAGAAGCTACTCTATTAACCAACGACAAGGAGCCTGAGGTTGAGGCCGGCGAGATTATGGATAGTAATCCCATCTCGAAATTGCATGGTGTTCCTCAGAAAGATGAACTGGAAGGGAGGACAGAAAAGTCCACCTTAGAGGAAGAAGTCGGTTCGAACTCTGATGGCGAACTGCAAATCCATAGGAGGTTTGACCAAATACAAAAACACCCTATGCGGGATTTATATGTGGACACAGGTCAAACACGTGGGGGGCAAACCCGTGTCCTCACACGTCCTCACCAAGGGGATGAACTTACGTCCAAGGAAGAGACTGCTTTGTCAGTCAATGACAAAGAATCTGAGGTCAAGGCCGGCGAGACTTTGGATAATGATCTTATCTCAAAAAACGACGTTGTTCCCCAGGAAGATAAGCTTCAAGGTAGGACAGAACAGTCCACCTTAGAAAAAGAGAGCGGGTCAAACACTGGTGGCGAATCACAACTTCGCATGAAAGGTGACCCACGGGCCAGCTTTCCTATGCGAGATGTATATGTGGACACAGGTCAGCCGCATGGGGGGCATGGCGGAGTTCGCCTGCCTTCTTTATCAAGTCAAAGCAAGCGAAATGAAGCTGGCGAACCAGGTGGCAACAAGGCTGAGCTCAACAGCATACGGTATACGAGAATGCAGTTGAAGATCATGATTGATCAACAGAAAAGGATACGTGGGGGGCAACAATATGTACCCTACGAAGTACCTTGCCCAAATTTTCAAGTGGTTGATGCGGAACAACTCTGCCCAACACTTGGAAATTTTCAACAGCAAAAGTCTCATGCCGAGAACACAACGACATCGCGGCTCAGAGTGAAGCGTGGGAGGCCTCCCCCGTGGCCTAACGAAGGGTACCTAATCAAGCTATGATACCCTCTTTTCTTTGTTCCTAGCTTTCCTTCAGTTTTTACTTCCGCTTCTTTCAATTCCTTTCCTTTTTCGCATTGAAAAAGAAAATACCAAAAAAATCAAATAGCAGAAAACCCAAAAAGAGATCATTGGTCTTGCTGAAATGCAAGACAATGTTCTTGCCTCTAACAGGCTTGAACTTTACATCGGAGCCTATCCCTGAGGCTTGACAACAACAGGCATTCCACATGCCTTCGAGTTACTACCAGCGAAGTCAAGTCAGCAAGGCAATACAACTAGTTTGCAATTCTGAAAGTTGCACCAGCCACTACCAGACAGTCAACTTCGCGGACTCCATTCGAATGATCTAGGAGGCACTAGCCGGCTCGCCTTATACCGACCGAAAGCCCTGGATGTCTACTTTCTAGAGGATTTTACGGCTTGTCATTTCGCCATTCTTGGAGAAAGTTATGGCAGTTTGAATGCAGACAGGTCAGGATACGCGCAGATTTGCATTGTGCATTTTCAATGTGTTTTCATGACTTTGAAACATGCTTTCCTCACTGGGGGGCATCGGTACTACAACTCCTTCCCTGGGGGGCATGCTAAAGTTTTGATATCCTTCATTCTTCTCAAGAAACTTCGGCGAACAAACATCAAAACTGGGGGGCACATTGGCAGATCGTGTTCCAGAAATTTCAGATTTTAGACCTTCTTCAAGTGTCTTGGTCATTATTTAGGCCAATCCCTGTGGCCTCTAAATTTTCAAACTTGGCTCGCCAGCTTTGTGTGGACCGTTCGCTGACTCATTTGTGTGCTTCTCCTTGGTTCGCACTAGGGGGCAGCGGAGTATATACTGGGGGGCAGCGAAATGCATGGCCTCTTAAAAATTTTCAACTTTTTGGTTGTCTCTCATTGGTTCGCACTGGGGGGGCAGCGAGGTACTTGGCCATTGTCATTCCTTGCTTATCACCAAGTTGATTCGCCACTGCTAAGATTTCGCGAAGAACCTTTTTTGGAATGTAGTCAAGTCAAACGTCCACTCTAGATACATCCATGCGAGCTACATTTGCTCGCCGTACAAGCAATGTAGAGCGGGCGAATGCGGGCTAGAAGCACGCGAAAGCAAAATTGGAACAGGCGAATGCGAGCTAAGGGCAGGTGATTACGTTCGAAGTGTAAGTCCAAGGTACCGAGGCGAGCCATAGAGCAGTTCGCTACGATTCACACTCCTTTTATGTATGACCCGAGCTAATACTATTACCTTTGGAGCAACATGAACCTTTGGAGCAGCATGAACATAAACCTCTTCAGTCATTCTCGACATTTCATAACTTCGAGGCTAGGGGGCAATGTTTACGCCTGAATTAATATTTTACTGGACAGTAAATGTCTATGTAAATATTAATTATTTCTTGGACCATGTCATACCGGCGAGATGGAATTTCTCCAAGTTTACAAGTGATAGCTCGCCAGTGAGACCACGCGAGCCAAGTTAGACTTCGCGCGGAACGAACTGCATGAGAATTTGACTTTACTTAGCCCGCGCGCGGAATGACTTAGCGCGGAATTATTGTTCAACGCTCCGCGAGGCGAAGCGAGATTGCCAGTCCGCATAGGCGAAGCGAGATTGCCAGTCCGCGAGGCGAGGCGAGATGGACTCTCCGCGTAGGCGAGGCGAGGCGAGCTGGCAGACTAGCTCGCGTAGAAAACTTCGCGAGGAAGCGACATGCGGAATCCGCGCACACCACGACAAACGTTGAAGACTTCGACAAGTCTTTGACATGCTTCGGGCCAATCCCTATGGCCCATTAAATATAAAAAGCCTTTTAAGGCTCGCGAGCTGTAATAGCCCGCGAAATGGACGCAAGCTACAGAAGCACGCGAGATAGCATACTATAGGAGCACGCGAGATAGCATACTATAGCAGCCCGCGAGATGAGGATGCTCCTAATTCCAGTTCGCATAGGAGTTTACAGTTGGCAGCGCGGAATGAAGTGTGCGAACTGGACAGGTGTCACCAATTGGTTGGTTCGCATGGACGAAACAGTGTCCTTGTGAAATAGTGTTTCAGAGTCCGACTTGGATTCTAATCACTTTGCTTCCGCTGAACTACTATATAAGGGGGCTCAAACCCTAACAGAAAGCTCTCTCTCAAAATCAAGACAAACAACAGACAGACAACTTTACAACAAACAACTCAGAGACAACTCTCAGACAAACACAAACTGAAACCCAGTTTCCCTTCGAGCCCTCCTCGAAAACCTAACCCTAAGCGCCGCCGCCTAGGCCTTTCTTCAGAGCTCTCCGGACTCTGCATCCCCGCTTCTCTCCGAACTCCCTTTGTTTGCTCTGCTCGCGCCGCCGTGAGTATCGACCCGCTTGTGCTCGTAAATCCTCCTCTGAGGTGGCACCTGTGACCCCCCTTTCTGCCTGATCAAGAAGTCAAGCGCACCCCTCCCCATCAACCTTTTCCTCGTCCGCGAGGTGGCACGCCCGCAACTCTCCCATCTCTTTGTCTGCTAGAAGCCTCTGCTCCACGCGCTGAGGACCGTGGCCAAAACAGGCGCGCCGTCGTCGGAGCCGTCCGGTGGAGAACGGAGTGACGTCCGCACTTTAAGCCGAGTGTGGACGTCCACACTTTAAGCCGAGTGTGGACGTCCACTTTGAAACGTTTCTGTGTATATATATATATATATATATATACAGTCTTTCTCAGGTGCGGAGGTCCGCACCAATGGTTTTGGTGCGGATTTTCATTTTTGCACCACTTTTTGATCGAATTTCCTCATCTCCACCATGTAATATCTAGATAATATTGTGTAGATCATCTCTGCAAAATTTCAGCCAATTTGGTAATCGTTAAGGCCCTCAAACTCGAAAAACAAATTGACGGACTGAATTTTGTCAAACATGAACCGTTCATGTTTAAAACAGAAAAACGCAATTTTGAGGGCCTTAACGATTACCAAATGGGCTGAAATTTTGCAAAGATGATCTACACAATATTATCTAGATACTAGACAGTGGAGATGGAGAAATTCGATCGAAAAGTGGTGCAAAAATGGAAATCCGCACCAAAACCATTGGTGCGGACCTCCGCAGCTGAGAAGGCATGTATGTGTGTGTGTATATATATATATATATATATATATATATATATATATGTATATGTATATGTATATCATGGCCCTTCCACTAAGGGATCCATTTTTTTGACATATATGAGGGATGGAGGATTACACCAACTTTTCGATCACAAAATCACTTCTCCACCGTTCAATATGTAGTTTTTTTATATGAGTATATCACTTATGCAAATTTTCAGAAATTTTGGTAATCGTTAAGGCATTCAAAACTACGATTTATAATTATAAGCATGAACGGTTCATGTTTGGCAGATTTGGTTCGTTCATTGATTTAATCTTGTTCGACACCTTAACGATCACCAAATTGGCTGAAAATTTGCAGAATTGATCTACATATAAGGACTAACAAACTGAACGGTGGAGATTCAAAAATATAATCGAAAAGTTGGTGTAATCCCCCATCCCTCATATAAACCAAAAAAAATGGATCCCTTAGTGGAAGGAGCCTGTATATACAGGGCTTCTCAGCTGCGGAGGTCCGCACCAATGGTTTTGTTGCGGATTTCCATTTTTGCACCACTTTTCGATCGAATTTCTCCATCTCCACCGTCTAGTATCTAGATAATATTGTGTAGATCATCTCTGCAAAATTTCAGCCAATTTGGTAATCGTTAAGGCCCTCAAAATTGCGTTTTTCTGTTTTAAACATGAACGGTTCATGTTTGACAAAATTCAGTCCGTCAATTTGTTTTTCGAGTTTGAGGGCCTTAACGATTACCAAATTGGCTGAAATTTGGCAAAAATGATCTACACAATATTATCTAGATACTACACGGTGGAGATGAGGAAATTCGATCAAAAAGTGGTGTAAAAATAGAAATCCGCACCAAAATCATTGGTGCGGACCTCCGCACCTGAGAAAAACTGTATATATATACATAGACAGAGAGAGATAACCAGTTATTCACCTGAGCTGCATGAACACACCGTGGAGTTTGTTTTTTTTTTTAACCCAGAAGGAAAGTTCACAGAGGTGACAATCACTAACAGTATAATATAACATCTTTGGGATTTAAAGAATACCAGGGAATAGTAGATAGAGCTGGAAAATGTACCAGTGAGATGCATGGAGCAAAGTCAGTGTAATGCAAAGTGGAGTGTAGTCCACCATAGTATATTCTTTGACTACCATATTGTATACACAAAATACAGTAGCACATCAAAATTGTGATTAACTAACTAACCAACAAGCCACTATCTATTGTCAAATTTGTATAGATATATATCACCAGCAATGAAACCTATAGAGGTTACAAATCAAGTCTGGTACCATGCATATACCATACAATATACAGATGATATTTCACGCTTGCTCCCTTCAAAGATGTGAAATCGCCATCAGTTTCGCTCCAAAATTATAAAACCCTTGAAGCATCCACGAATTCGTTTCGAAACATCTAGCCATTGATGCTGTTAGTATTACAATGGTCACTCATTTGTTACTATAGATCGATATAAGAACCTCAAATGACCCAACTGCAGAACTGCTCCCATTTTTGTTTTGTTTCTTCATGTATAAAAGTCAGACATTGAACCATAGGTTAGTTCTGAAGCACAGTTCCATTATAGGGCGTAAACACGATTCACTTCTGAACCAGAGTCCTCTGTGTACAAGGTGGATCCAGTCCTTGTAAGAAGCTTCTCTCTCTTTCTCACTTTACGAATTTTTTTGGACTTCATCACAAGATATGTCATGACACCAAGAACGGCTGAAATTATACACCCTCCTATAACTGTGACGAGGACTGCAGCCCACCGATTATGTCGACCAACCACTATATATGATGCAGATATAAATGCTATTGTAGTGGTCATAGAGGCCAACCACATTGCCTTATTGATCACTTGAATAACCCTCCTCTCAGTCTTCGTCTCACCCCGAACAAGGGTGATCTGTACCACAACAACAGACAATGCTACGAAGAGTGAAATGGCATTGAAGAAATAAAACATCTTGAACGGTGCAGTTCCAACCGTCACAGCCAACCCACTATCTAAATCACCACCAGGAACAGTAAATATGGCGGCAAATGCTAATGTTGCGATGAGTGACGCAACCACTGTGACTGAGTTAGTTGCAATGTTGATTCCTTCCCTTTGTAGCTTACGGAGCTCATTGGCAATTCCATTAACACTCTTACTGGTTTTGCGGGCTTGTTCAAGCTGAGTGCGGACATCTTTTTTTATAGCTGATACAGTGTTTCTAAGCTCATCCCTTGGCTGGTTAAGTTCTTGGGCTCGGAGACCACCAGCCTGAGTTAAGCTTTCCTTAATCGCTGTGGATTCTTCAGAGAAAGGAAGTGCTTCAGCTATATCAAGGGAAGTTTTTTGTTCTCTTGTTAGAGCATTCACATCTGTGCGGGGATGGGCTAACAGCTCATTCACTATCTGCAAGCGTAATGAGATATAAATTGCTATAGATATTCACCTAGTCTGATACCAGTTACTCAGTGAACAATGCAAGAACTTTTTTTTTAATTTGGTCAAAACACAATACAAAAACTTGCCACACAAAATCTCACACCACATCAACTGATCAACATATGGCGTGGAGGTTTAAGAATACAAACTAAATAGCGAACGAGCCCTTTTTAACAAGAATGCCAAAAAAAAAAAAAAAAAAAAAAAAAACATTGTGAAGATCCAGAAATGGAATTACATACCTCTGTTCGCTTCTTCCTCGTGGCCACATGTAATGCTAAATTGCCATACTTGTCTGGGTGCATGACAAGAGCTGAATCTGCTTTAAGGAGCAACTTCACCACCTCCCAGCTATGACCTTTTACGGCCATATGCAAAGCAGTCTGTCCTTTCTTGTCAACTCTGTTTACTAGTTGTGGATCCTTGTCAAGCAAAGCATTCACAATATCAACATGTCCCTGCCGTGCCGCAAAATGCAATGCATTCTTCCCATTGGATTTAGAAATTTCTAGCAAGCTAGGATCATGAGACAATAACACCTTAATCACTTCTATATGCCCTCTTGTAGCTGCGGACACAAGAGCTGTTGCATTCGATGGGCCAAGTGTTTTGCCAAGTCCTGGTTCATGGTCTAACAGAACCTGTACAATTGCTGCACAAAGGTAGCTAGTATGTATATATTATTATATTTACAATCAGATCACAAACAAAGTTGCTAGAAACTTAACACCAGAAACAAAAGACAAGCAAGTAGCAAGTAGTGATCGACAAGACATGGTTCCAAACAAGCCGAAAACCTACAGTCCATGAATTCATAACCAATCCAGCCATGATTGTCAAGGCCACACAACAACATTCCAAGTCTAGTGTGAATAAATGATGTATATATAGGAAACCCATCTCCAATGTAACATGTAAGGATCACAATAGCAAAGTAAACAATAAGCATTACAATTTACAAGTCTATGATATAAAAGAGAACTGAGGTCTATGGTTACCTTGGTGGCCTTGACTAGCAGCAATATGCAATGGATCATAGCCGATCCTATTCTTCATGTAAATCCCCTCCGTGGTGGTAAAAGGCAAGAGCTCCTTTACCACACCAAGGTGCCCCTTCTCCGCGGCCGCGAAAAGCGGCGTCTCTCCCAACTCATTGACCTCATTAACAACCGCCGACCTAATCTCAGCCACCTCCGCATCAAACTCAGCCCCACTCAGCGTCCCCATCATCTGCGCATCAATCTCGCCGATGATATGCTGCACGGCGGCCACGTCACCCCGCTTCACCGCCAGGTGGAGATCGGTGTCGTTGAAGCGGCCCGTGACCTGCCGCACGTACTTCTTCTTCCCCGCCTGGTCCATCCGCTTGCCGGAATTCGAAATCATTAGAGACTTGCTGGAATTTGAAACCATTAGAGATTTGCTGGACTTCGAAACCAATAGAGACTTGCTGGAATTTGACAGAAGCAGCGCCCTCGATGCGTGGGGTGACATCGGCGGCTCCGATCGAGCTCCCGGCGTTGATGGCTCCAGCAGCCCCTTCTCCAGGTCCCTATCACCTGATCATCATCATCCATTTACACAATGCAATCATCAAAGTTAATATTTATCGAGACGATAATGTGACATTTTACATTTGCTGCGATCAATCTAGAGAGAGAAAAATTGTGTACCTGCATGTCCGGACGACAAACGGACATTCAGCATTTTCGAAAATTCGATCCCTAAATTATTTGTTCATAGGGTGAAATGTGGGAATTGAATTTGTTCGGAGCTGAGGGTGGAAGAAGGGGGTGGGCGGGAGGCCAACGACCGGAAAATTTATTTTTGCGGGGTTATTATTTTGAAAATTAAATTAAAAAAATTGAGGTTGGTAATTTTTTTTTGTTCTTTGTTTTTGTTGGTTTGAGTGAGAGGTCAGGGAGTTGATGCGAGCCGCGCCCTGCTATTTTCCGAAGCCACGAGTCGCCACCGGGCAGGGTTGAACCCGCGAACCACCAGACCAGGTTTGCCCACGTCAGCCTAACTGAAATTTTCCCTCCAAAGCGCGCGCGTCCATTCCACGCTTACAATTTCACTGGTCGATTTTCTAATCCGAGAAAATGATGATCCAATCTCCACAAAAAAAAAATATATATATATATCTTTCTGTTTTGCACATATGCCGGTCAGCAGATAGTCCGACACCCAACTAGCTATACTATCACTGCTCTTCTCTCAGGTGAATGTTGGCAAGGAAAAATTATGTCGAGGAGTTTGTCAATATTTACGTATCGACTGAAGCGAGAACTAACCTCGAATCATCGAGATGTTTTTTGACCGTCGAGGGAGAGGGTACCTATAGGTAACCCTCTGACGCTCAAGTTAGAAACACTCTTAGCTCAGTAGACGGAGCAACCACCATCCATCTAGTCATCCTTAACTCCCGTCCGACGACAGCGTCATCAGACGCGCCGGCGGATGGAGGCGATGAAATAACTTTTGAACCCCTAGATACTCTGGTAGTACAGAGCGCATGGAGGAAAAGAAATGTGAATATGATCTTTTCGATTGTGTTATATGCCCTCGATTGTGTTATATGCCCTAGTAATAACATATAAAGTAAAAAATTGTTTTTTAATAGAATAAAGTAAGATTTTTTTTTAAAAAAGTGGGTGACAAAGAAAATTTATGTTTTTGTTTCATTCACTAGAAATTCTTACTGTATACAAGGTAGCGCAAGTACAAGGGGCTATTTAACAATTCAAAACTATTCATGTGTGAGGACCTCCATGCACCTATATCACTGTTATCTAATTTTACTCATCCACATTATATGTGTAGATACACACCGTTTTACCGAAAACTCTCGTTTCATTCACTCATACACGTATGATTATCAATTTAGAAAAGTTGTGGTGTTATTCACACACCTATTCTTCTTTTTTTTTTCTCTATTCATACACCTCATTTATAGTGAGAACCAATCATGAAGAAAATTCAACGAAATAGTTTGTAAATTATAGATGAGGTGTGAATAGAATATAAGAAGTGTGAATAGCACCATCTAAAGAAATTACTTTCATCAAATATCAATTAAGAAAAAGTAGAAATGTGCAGTACTATTTGGTCTGGTGCAATAGTGTTTTACTCATAATATACTAGACGTAACATTTGAGTTATTTATCCTATAAAAAGTATAGGCTTTTTAGCCAATTTGCTACCATATATTTCACTTTGGTGTCAAGTTGTTACCCTAGCTTTCATTTCAGCCAATTTACTACCCTAGGTTTTCATAATTAGCCAATTTGCTACCCTATGTATTATTTCTGCCGATTTGCTACCTTATGTTTTCAAAATTAGTCAATTTGCTACCTTTTTGTTATTTTAATTTATTCATTTCTTCATCTAAACATGAATTAATTCTGAAAATCGAAGCTTAAAGTTGGTCGATATTGAAATTTCGATAAGTAAATTGGTTAATCTTGAAACTCTAAAGTAGCAAATTTTATGAAATTGTAGCAAATTGGTTGAAATAAAACCTAAGGTAGCAAATTGGCTAATTTAGAAAAACTAAGGTAGCAAATTAGCTGAAATAAAAACTATGGTAGCAAATTGACACTAAAGTAAAAGTTAGAGTAACAAATTGGCAATTATGCCAAAAATATAAGGGAAAATGCCCATTTAATATTAATTTAAACCTCTTATTCTCCATTCCAATGATAATCTTTTTCATGAGCCCATTCCAATATAAGATAACTTTTTTTATGCCCAAATGCACAGATCTTTATTAATGTCATAATAAAAAAATAATTTTTATATATTTTTAAGACAATTTTACCCTCACAACTTCAACATGTATAGAGAGAGAAAGTGGAAGAGAGAGAATACTTGGCCGGAACCTCACTAGACTCCGGTCACCCGCCGTCGGACTCCGGTTGCCGGAAATTTCTTCGGTCGCTGTTATTGACTCCTAGTAACTCATATTTTCTCCGGTCGCCGGATTCCGATCACCGGTAACTCAGTTACTGACTCCCAGTAACTCGGATTTTTTTCAATCGTCGGATTCCAGTCACCAATAACTCGGTTATTGACTCTCAATAACTTGGTTACTGACTCCCAATAATCAGTTACTGGTCCCTAATAATCGAGTTAGAAATGAAGCTTTTACCTTCTTACTAAGGCAAATCCCTACATCTCAACAAAAAATTTATAGAAGCAATATTGGGGTCAATAAATGTTGATAGAAGTTTACTACCCCCAATAAATGTTTATTGACCTCCACTAAATACTTATTACCTTCCAATAATAGACTAATTACTCTAATAATCAGGATACTATCATTTAATAACTATTATATTGAAAAAAAAATAATGAAAAAAAACCACGATCTCTCTGACCAAAACTAAAACTAAAACACAATCTCCGATCAAAAAAGAAGAAGAATGTTATCCATGTTTGCACTAAACACAGACCTCGATCTCTGACTAGATTGGATCAACGGCTGGACAATCTCCGAGTTGTTCAACTAGTAGAGAAACTGGAGCGTGACGCCCCGGATGTGCTCATTAGGGCTCTGGAGATTGTTGCGGAGGTTCTGGCCGATAAGGATCATCTCAGGGAGGTGCTGTTGGAATCGGTGTCGTCGTTGAGGAGGATCACGACGACGAGCGTGGTCTCAGCGACTCAGTAGGAGGCTACGTCTTCAGCCTTGCGTCGTCGTACACTGAGAGAGAGAGAGAGAGAGAGAGAGAGAGAGAGAGAGATATATATATATATATATATATATATATATGAGATCTGTGTTAGTTTAATTTTATAGAGGGTAATAATGTCTTTTTTATAAGAATAATGGAAATGGGCTTAGGGATTAGAATTTCATTGGAATGGGGTTTAGCTTTTTAATTTTTTGGTATTTGGGTATTTTCCCAAAATATAAGAAGTCAAATTTCTGTAGGTTTTACCACATCCAGTAAATGCAGGTCCGTTTTTTCACTCTGAATCTCTCATCCCGTAACTCAACCTTTCTTCAAAAGATCAAAACCGACGCTAAGAACAAAGATAATGTCGGCAAAATCGATCCACTCAAACTATGACTCACCATCTTTCCTCTACACAATGATCACAGTCAGTTTCCACTCCCTCTCTCTCTCCAGAAGGCGACGTTTTTCTGTTTTTAATTGCCATAAATGGGCAACTCCCACGGCCACCGCAAACACCGTAACGGCGCGAACCACCCCGTAACGGCCACCACACCCTTTAAATATCAGTCCTCCGATCATCCCCAAGCTCATATCCCCAGCTCCAGTAAGCCCATCATGGCTGTGTCCTTGCCTTACTCTCATGTTGACTCCTCCCTTCGCGCCCTCGCTGCCCAAGCTGAAGGCTTTGGCCGCTTAGCCATCGGCGGCCTCCATGGTCCTCTTTACCACGTCACCACTCTAGCAGGTAATCTAAATGTGTTTTCTTTAACACCCAGTTTCAATTCCTGCACATTACTTTGTAAAATGTAAAATGTACTTGTGTTGGGTTTTGGTAACTCAAAGAGTGAAAGGCATTGTTGCAACTTGCAACTCTTTCTATTATTTGGGATTAGTTTCTTATGCCAAGTTTGTTGAGGTATACTTGACCATTGAACTTGGTATCTTTAGTTTTGATGTTTATTTGGCATGCCAAATCCAAAGTCAGAATCTTTGTCTTGGAAGCTTACATATATGTGTTTGTGTTGGTTGTGATTGTAGATGATGGTCCAGGGTCACTTAGGGAAGCCTGTCGAAAGAAAGAGCCACTTTGGATTGTGTTTGATATTTCGGGCACTATCAATCTCTCGTCTTACTTGAATGTGTCGTCGCATAAGACAATTGATGGCCGGGGTCAGAGGATTAAGTTTACGGGGAAGGGGTTGAGACTGAAGGAGTGTGAGCATGTGATCATATGCAATTTAGAGTTTGAAGGTGGTAGAGGACCAGATGTTGATGGCATTCAGATAAAACCAAACTCTAAGCACATATGGATAGACCGTTGCAGCCTCCGAGATTATGAAGACGGACTTATAGATATCACCAGATGCAGCACGGATATTACAATTTCAAGGTGAGGTGAATCACAATGTTGGGTATTTACTGTTTTTAGTCTTGTGGAATTTGAAGTTCATGTCTTTAACCATTGTGCAGGTGTCATTTCTCGCAGCATGATAAGACAATGCTAATTGGAGCAGACCCCTCTCATGTTGATGACAGATGCATCCGAGTTACAATTCACCACTGTTTCTTTGATGGGACCCGACAGCGGCATCCTAGAGTTAGATTCGCCAAAGTACATCTATACAACAATTACACTCGAAACTGGGGCATATATGCTGTTTGTGCCAGTGTAGAATCACAGGTCAGAATGCTATTACCAATGCATATTTGATATTAGCTATTATCTGTTTAAAGTATCTAAAGATGTAATCATATGGTGGTAACCTGTTATTTATTTTGTTTTCACTCCAGATATACTCTCAATGCAATATATATGAAGCAGGACAGAAGAAAATAGCCTTTAAATACCTTACAGAGAAGGTATGCCCCTTTTTATTTTTGATTACCAACTACATGTCTTTAAGGTGGCTGTGACTTGTATAATTCTGAAGTTGTATTTTTTGTTCTTATTTTCGTGTGTAGATTCGGCAGTTTTATGTAGTATCTAGATTTAGAAAATGTTCTGGAACTAATCTGCAAATGAGTTATATTACCTTGTACATGGGGGGCGCTTGTTATAGGAGCTTGACTTTTTTTGAACCCTTTCTGATCGTCACACTCCATGATTTGGATATAATTCTGTAAGTCATCTCTTCTGATGTTGCAAGGCTAGAAGTGTTTATCCTCATATAAAATCACTCCTAGAGGCATTTCAAAATCTACCCTAGCTCATAACCATTGGAAACACTAATTTCCAACAGGTTAAAATATATGTTTTTTAATTTGTGGAAACAATACAGGCTGACCTCAAATTGGAAATTTTCTTGGTTAAGTGGATGTTGGACATGTTAAATTAGGATAGGATTTTTTTTTTTTTTTAGAAGAATTAGGATAGGATGATGCTTAACAAGTAAATGAGAATAGGTATATGGTTAATGGGCTAAGGTTTCTGTCAAGGCCACATATGATATGAGAAAAGTCTATATGTATTACAGTATTAGGGAGGAAACTTGGTCTAAATGATGTGCATAAGCCCTTAAGTAATCCCTTGATCAAATTCTCTGAACCTGCTTTTGTTTATGAGATAGGTCCTGAATGTTTGTGGAAACACTAATTTCCAACATGTTAAAATATTTTTTTCATATTTGTGGAAACAATTCATGCTGACCTCAAATTGGGTATTTTCATGGTTTAGTGGATGTTGGACACGTTAATTAGGATAGGATCAATTTTTTTTTTTTTGAGAGGAAATTAGGACAGGAATCATATGATCATGCTTAACAAGTAAATGAGAATAGCTGAATAGGTATATCAGTATATGGTTAAAGAAAAAGAAAAAACGTGAACGGTGATTGGATTGATGATAAAATAGAATCTTGGGTCTTGAACAGTGATTCAATTGGTGATAAAGTCTATATGTAATAAGGGAGGAAACTTGGTCTAAGTGGTTATTGGTGCATAAGCCCTTAAGTAATTCCTTGATCAAATTCTCTGAACCTGCTTTTGTTTATGAGATAGGTCCTGAATGGTTGGGTTGTTTGAAACTGAACACAGACATTTTTTTTTTTAATTCTGGTATTTTACTACAGTTAAAATATTGTTGTTAAATCGCTATGTGCAACTGAAATTACATAGTTCATCCAGCATATATGACTATTGAAATGTATTTTGCCATTACAAGAATGTATTGTTGACTGTCATGGCCCTTCTGTAGGCAGCGGACAAGGAGGCGGCAACAACCGGCTTCATTAAGTCAGAAGGGGACTTATTCATAACTGGAACTAAAGCAGGATTATCCACCGAGGGTGGTGAAGATTGCACGTTTCATCCTAGCAAGCACTACCAGACATGGACAGCAGGACCTCCAGTCGATGATCTGAAACATGTTCTCCAACATTGCACCGGATGGCAGTCCGTTCCTCGACCAGCTGATCAGGCAAGTGTTGCATAGTAGCCTGATCCTGAACGAAACTGACATGCCATAAACTTAATACCTACATTTTACTTAATCTTCAGTTCTCAGTCTTCTCTCATTTTTCTATATAGTCTATAGTTCTATACCTGTATACCTGAAGGATTTCCTGTGTGTTTGCTGTTCTTCTCAATAAAAAAGATGAATATTTGCTGGTGACTGGTGTGTAACAGTATTAGTAAACTAAGCCATGAGCAATCTTTTGAGACAGTAAAATAGTATTAACATGCATTTATGGATCTGGTGTTCGTCAAAGATTGGATCACATAATCTTGGAAATTTGTCTGAATTCAAGGAAATAGTGATGCAATGACTACAACAATGTCAATTGAGGCATGTGAAGTTCTTATCGTATTGGGAAATGTATGGGGCTGTATAAGATTTTATATATACTTTTGTTGACAAAAAAAATAAAAAATAAAACTTTACATATAGTTCTGGAACTATCTGGTTGTGTTTGCAAATGATGACTAGAAACTTCTGTTTTACTTTTACTATATGAGCAGCAGTTCAAAGTTGACTTGGTATTTGTTTTCCAAAACAAATAATAGTTGACTTGGCATTTATAGTTCTAAGGTTTTTCAACTCCATTATGTCATGTTTTTTTCAAACTTAAGAACGCCAAAGAGTGAGAGTGATGACAACCAAACCATAGTTATGAAGAATTAATCATCTTCTTCACAGGATTCTGCCGTTCTGTCATTGAAATAGTCCTAATATTTGGAGTAGTTTCAGTTTTGATGCCACTTAATTATTGGTTAACATAATTATTGAGGTTTCAACAAAATCTATCATCCACCAAAGAACCATGAACTTTTCTCCAAAGAAGAAAAAACAGTAAGAAAACACAAGGCAATCTAAACAAGCCTCTGCCTTCCTTTGACAAAGGTGTTACGTTTCCCTTTCAAAGTGATGCATCCCCCCTTTTTTTCTAACAGAAAAGCCTCATGAAAATGAGGGCACCAAACCTTTTAATGGTCACCATCAAATCTGAATCACAACCAACTTGAACATAACCTGCAGAATTGGTAAACAATAATTTTTAACGGCGTATAACCCTATATCTTGCTGAGTTGCTCATTCAAATGTTGCTAGCTAATGATAGAAATGGTCTTTTATCCAGCATATGGATTTCAATTTGGACTGTTCACTTTGCTCAAAAGACTAATATAAGTTGCAATTTGATCCGTACCTTTTATTATGATCGATAAGAACAAGTAGATTTCAATTCATACTCCTCGGTATGAACAGGTCGAAATATTCGTGTTCATGCTTAGAAATGATGAAGCACAAACCATGTCGTATGATTGTTATGAAAACAATATGAAAGGAAGAGAAATATGAATATGAACACAGGGACTCTGGGAGCAGCACAATGTTTAATGTACACAAACATATGTTTCAAAAAGTCGTTACATAGTTATCTTATTCAAAATGTTCTACACACAACGTATATACACCACCGTGTTAAATCGGGAAAAAGATCCCGGCGATCAACCTCGCCGGAAAATGCAGTTATCAGTGAGAGCGCCTACGAGACGAAGAACTAACAGGTTCCATCGTCCCGGAAAATAGATCCGATAAGTAAGCTTCAACATCTTCAGGGGTTAATCTGACATTCAAGGCCAGATTTCTCGCACTCCCGACAGAAACCCTATGCGTGTCATGAAACTCCTTGTAAACCGAAACCAGCGTCTTTACCAGCAACGCTTTGATTTCTTCCCGGAGTTTCTCGTCCGGTACAACACTGGTCTTCTGTTTCCGGTAAGCTTCCTCCAAGCTGAAGTTGAAGTTCCGGAAAACCAACCTCGCTTCGTCAGGGGAAACCTCCGCTGTTAGACTTTCCGGTAACGTGGAGAACACCTTCCCCCAGGCCAACTGCTGGTAGTTCATGGCGAACTGTCTCACCTTCCCCTCGTACTTAGTTATCCACTGCTCGCCGAGAAGGTACTGCAGATTTGAAGACCGGACTTTCGAGATTACGTGTTGGAGATTATTGGTTAGGAACAGATAAGAGACCGAAACGTCTTTGTAATTCTTGGCTTTGCCGTCAAGCTTGCATATTAGAATGAGGACAATCCAAGCCATAATGTGGCAGATCGGCGGCGCTGATGACTCTTCAGAATTAGGACTGTCGAATTCCGGCAGCAGCCCCTTCGCCGGCGGAGGGCAGTCAACGAAAATGTCAGCCAACACGTTGCTGTAATCGGTGAGGATAGATAGGTAATTCATCACGCGTTGAGTCAGAGGATGCACTCCACCGCCAGCGACGGGTGTTTTTGACGATTCTTTTTGAATTGACGCTTCAAAATCAGACAGTATTGACCGAACAGCCTCACCGATTCTGATCAGGGAGTTGAGAGCTTGAGTTCGGACGGTAGCTGTGGAGTCGAAAGAGAATATGGAGTCTATTTCCGGCCAGTTTTCCGATATAGCGGTGTACATGTCCAGCAGCCGGAATATATTCTCCTCCGAGGAGAAATTCTTGCTCTTTGCGACGAGAGCTTGAGGAAATCCGAAGAGAAGAGTTGCGGCTTCACTGGCGATGTGTGTGAAGCAAGACTCTCTGATTGAGTTCGAGACGGCGAAAACGGTATCGCATAGAATCTTCTCTCCGTTGAAGAGCGAGGTCATGGCCACCTTCACCGCATTCAGCCAGTTCTTGATTCTAATATCGAGCACCTCCTTGTCAATCTTGTGAATCCTAGAAGAGGCGAATCTCTCCACTCCGAGCTTGTACATTCCTTCGTCAATTATGGATTTTCTGATCATTTTGTAAATGTGAACGCACTCCTTGGCGTAGCCGGAGGAGATCATGCACTCAGCTATGGATTTTAGGTCGGTCATGGCAACGGAGGAGACTTGTTCAGCTTCGGAGACGGATTCTCCGGCGAAACGTAAGTCTTCGTCTGTCACGGCTCCGTCGTCGATTTCGTCATCCGAAGTGCTGACAGAAGCGCGGGAAGACCTGGACCGGATCGAGACCGATTCAGGGTCAAGATGAGCCCGGTTCGTGGAGAGAATCATGTAGAACTCCTTCTGTAACCGCTTCATGGCGATCTGCATGAGGCTGTGGCCGTGGACGAGCTTCTCGGAGGTGGGATCCTCGGCGACCAAGAAATGCATGACCTTCTGGAGGTCGTTCACGGACTTTATGAACAGGTGAGCTTCGGTCTTGCTCTCGTAGAACATGGAGGTTACGTTGGCGTATCCGGAGGCCTCCGGGTCCCATTTGATCGCCAAAACGGCGGCGTTTCCAATGATCTCCTCGATCATCGCGTCGGAGAAGCTAAGGCCGGCACTAGGGTTACGGCGAGGAGTGGGGAAGGAAATGGAGGATCTTGAGGGTGAAGAATGTACGGAGAAAGACGGGGCCTTGTGGTGAAAGAGTAGGCTCCTCATTCCTTTGGTCGGCATTTTCAGTTTAATTAGTTTAGTTTACAGACTCTCACTTTCTCACTCTCAGATGAGAGAATATTCGGTGGTTATGGTAGGTTGCTTGGTTGGTAGTGAGATTTGGGGTTTATGAGTTTGAATGTTGGAGATGTGAGGTTGGGGTTATATATAGAGGGAGATGGAAGAACGACGCCGTTGCTTGTGAGATAGAGAAACTTGGCTTGGATTGACTTTTAGAGTTTGGAGTCGTATAAAACGAACCCACAAATTTGACTCTGAACGCGTTTGATTGACAATTGAGACGACAAATTCATACTTTGGGGAAGAGAGGTAAAGAGAGGTAAATTTTAATGTAAATCAATTGGCCAAGAATAAGAAGTAGGAAAAAGCTGCCGTAAAAACTTAGGTGGAAGTTAACAGAGAACATAAGTTTCTTGTGTATTACGTTACGTTATTTGCAATGGCGGTGCCTATAAACCAGATAGGGAATAGTAACATTTACATTTCAACTAGCTTGTATGTGTTTCTACTTCATAGTCGCGTGCAGGGCCGGCCCTGGGTATAGGCCTCGTAGGCCGTCGCCTAGAGACCCAAATTCACAAGGGCCCCCGAAAAAAAAGTCCAATATCAATATATAATTATATATTAAAAAAAAATAGTAGTGTTATATATATACAAGAGAACGACAACAGATGGTTGGTTTTTTGCAAACTAATCCTAAATCCTCGACTCTTTGTGGCTGCATGCGTGTGGGTGACTGGGTGGGTAAGTGGTCCTCTTCTTCGTCTTCTACAATAACTATGTTCCTTATTCGATTATTATTATTGTTATCTTCTTTAGTTCTTTGTCTTCATCTATGTCTTGTTCTCAATTGGATTATTGATGAACATCAATTTCTTTTTCTCTGGCAGATTTGGGAATTGGGCAACATTGAAAGAGCAATTCGATTCAACTATTGAATTTAACTCGTGGGTAATTCTTCATAGCAATTTACAAACTCTTTCCAATAATCTTTATTGTTTTTTCTTAGTTTGAGTGATCACTCATGTTTTAGCAATTGACATAATGATATGCAACTGTGTGTTGTTGTGTTTATATTCAGTTTGTTAATTGCTACTGAACTGATCAGCAATATGCTATGTATCCTGTTTAGTTCTCATGTTTTATTTTATGGAGTATCAATTTGGCGCTGTCTTTTTATCCAATTTTGGTTTCTCCAATCATCAGTTTCTAAAAGTATTGTTGCATTGTTATGTTATTAAAAGTTATATGTTGTTTAAACTTATTGTCTTACAATTGTAGAGAGAAAGAGAAAGAAAAATTACGATTTTATTAAAAGGTAGGGAGCCCAATTTTTGTTCTTTGCCTAGAGCCCCCAAAAACTCAGGGCCGGCCCTGGTCGCGTGGCCTGATATATGTTGAGGATATAGTTCTTTTTTCTTCTTTTTCTTGAGAATTATGTTGAACATATAGACATATAGTTCAGTCCTCGATCATGAATAATATATATATATATATATATATATATATATATATATATATATATATAAAGACACACACACAAAAGTAAGGCATGACGTTTTTACCGAAGTATATATACAAAAGAAGATATATGAAGAAGAGAAATGAAATAAGAATATGTGTGTGTAAGTACTCGTATATACCTTTTAGAATAGGAAAAATAGTATATACTAGCTTGCTGCATGTTTACTCTTAATTTATATTTTGATACAATGAGTTTTTGTCATCACTCATCAGTTTATAATTTTATATCAATGAACTTACAAAATCATGGAGTTGGTATCTAGCTAGGAATTTTATATAAGATTTGATGTTGATTAATGTTCTCAAGTTTATAATAAGTTCCATTCCAATAGCATAATGTTGATAAAGCAGGTTTGGTTAGCCAATAGCCACAATATGATTGAGAAATTTTTCAGCGCTATGGGAGGACCACGTGGCAGTATGACGTGGTCCTACGTTCTAATCAAATATTGATACTTGGATTTTAGTAAGGAAAAATTACATCAGTTATTTTGTCAAAGACAATTTTGGGTTTGTTGTTGCTTTTTTTTAAACCATAACCCCTAAACCCTAAACCCTAACCCCAAACCCTAAACCCTAAACCCTAGTCCAAACTCAACAAAGACCCATAAAGGTCTTTTCATTAAAAATAAAAAACATTAGTTTATATTTTAGTTGTAATAAATCCAAGTGTCAATATTTAATTGAAATGTAGGACCACGTCATACTGCCACGTGGTCCTCCTGTAGCATCTAAAAATCTCTCCAATATGATGACTTTGAGAATTGAATTAGGTACCAATTGATAATTTGACCCTTTAATTGCGAGGCATTTTTCGTCTTCTTAATTTGGTCTTCGAATGTTGCGAGTTTTGAATACAATTTATAAAATTAAAATACATTGGCTCGCTCATAAGCTAATGGACTATTAGCAAGCTAGGGTGATATTCACCGCACGAGTGCTCCTTCTCGAATGCTTGGTAATCCTCCCGAGACTTTAGTCGTGCAAATGTAAAGCGGTAATCTTGTTCTCCAAATTGATGATTAATACGTGCGCTTTTTTAAGATGAAAAGTGAGATATTAGTCTTGATAACTATTAGTTAATAATTCCCAAATCAGTTGCCTGCCGGTTGAATCAGTTGCCTGATCGACATTGGCCTTCTTTGCATCATTATTTAGACCATTTCCACCGGCATTTCCCAAGTTGATGATCGTAAGTATTATAAATTAACTAAGGATTCCACAAAGCAATGATGATTCAGGTTGAATGTGGTGTATCTAAATCAAAGCTATCAAACCCTATTAAGAATACAATATCCACGAACATTTGGATTATACAGACAAGTCTTGTTCCAACTTGTTGCAGAGTTGCAGCTCCCCCAACAATAACTTGACTAGAAATTTGCACAAGAAAGACCTAAAGAATTAAAACAGAAAGAAGCTTCTTCTACGAAGAATTTCTTATAGCACGTTAGTTATGAAATGCACAAAGCTAGCTCGCACTTCGTTTAATTAAGTTGTTTCGATTGCATATCACGTAAGGCTCTTGTCCTATTGATATTGGCATATATTTGACAATCTTCACAATAATGGATGTCAATTATATATCTAAAATTCTAGGGTTTATATATGTAGGATTTTGTCTCGAGTAGTGTCGTTTTAGGGTTTAGTGATCGCTGCATGTCTAATAAAGTTGGAGCATCAGATCACCAAACGCTGTTATCCTTCATTAGTTTTTGAAATGATACCATTCTTCTCATGTGATACAAATTAGGATGATCCAAGCTAGAACGAATGTTTATATTATCATGACCTCGATTATGCGCGGATTCTAGACGATGGGAGCCGCAAATTGGATATAGATCGTTTAAAACACATGTTTTACAAATAACTCATTTGTATGATTGTATGGGGTTGCAGGCATACAAGAGTACGCGGCGTATCAAACGTCTTCGATCTTATTCTCGTTTGACACAAACAAGAACAATTTATGATAGAAGAAGGTATTATATATTGATGACTCCGGGACGAATGAAGTGCTGCTACAAGGTGTCTAGCTAGCTGACTAGCAAGATGAAGTTCTAGAAATCAAAGAAAAGAACAAGCTTATTTGTAATATAATAATTCAAGAAGGTTTTAGTTGTATGTTGCGCGCCATTAGCCATATTTTTCCTATGATTAATAATGGTTTTAGTTCTAAGATCGACAATTAAGAATGGTTGTTATAGGGTTCGATCCCCTTGTTATATTGCTTGGTAAAGAAAGATCAAGAATACAGGTTGAAATACGTAGCAGCTGCTTATTGAATAAGAGCTAAGTAACATAATAAGTACAACGAATTAACTAATTAAGTACGTAATTTCCAATGTTCTAAAACAAGGCCACCCAGTCCGCCTAGCTAAGTGACGCTTAGGCGTTCCAAGCCAACCATTCATCCTAGTAACGTCTAACGATTTTTTGACTATATGAAATGTTCTAAAACAAGGCCGCCAAGCATGCCCTTCACCTTGAGAGCGCCTAGCGTGTTTTCAAACCTTGGCAATTACTATGATATACCCTGAAGCATATCATTATTTTTTCTTTTGTGTTATTTATTTTGGGTTGAAGGTGAAGATTCAGCTAGCTAGCTGCTATATGATAACAAATTGTAGATTAAATTAGAGCAAAGGGTAGTCTTATTGAATGGTCCCCTTTCGCTCCGTAAAACGTACAAAAGAGCCTTAAATTATCTAGAGTTTCAGATCTATTTTTTTTTGTCTTTCACCCGACGACGTCATGTCTAATGACAACATGGTAAATTAGATGGGATTTGCAGGTGGTTATCCGGTGTCTTGGTGTGTAGGTTGGTGGCGGTGGAAGAAGTGAGATATGTTGAGGGCAAATCGAGAGTTGTTGACAGGCTTGGGTGCGGCGAAGACTGTTCCGGCGTGGAGGTCAAGTCGTCGAGAGAAATGACGGTGCGTGTTTAGAGGTGTTTTGGAGCGACGGTGAGGACGTGAGGGTAAAGGTCTGGTCGGATCGATCTGATCTAGCTAGGTTGAGCCTCTATGTTATGTTTTATTGCAGATCTTGGAGGGAGTGCATTGCTTTCACGTGGTGACGAGGATGGTGGAGCTCTTAGGTGACCGACGTTTGGTGGCAGGGCGGAGGTTTGTGGTGCTTTCAGATGTCGGCAGTTCGTCTGAGCCATAAGGTGTGTTGGGCTCTCTTAGGCCTAGGTCTTTTGGTACGTTTTTTCTTTTTTAGGTTTTTGTCGTTGTTTTGTATGTTTTAGGTCGAGTTAATCGTACTTTCTCTTTGAGCGAGGGTTTTGAATCTTGGCCGGGTTAGTGTCATTGGTGTAGTGGGTGTGTCATATAGTTTGGGTGTCAAGTCTATTGTATTATTGGTTTTAATATCGGTGTTTATTGTTATCAGTATAATGGGAAGATGCTTCTACGTACATATATATTAATAATTTTAGTAGAGTTTGTTTATTCTTAAGAATAACTGTCTGAAATGTGTTTGACTGGCCGCAGTTGAGCAAACAGTTGGTTGGATCCAAGTCAGTCAAGAAATCCATTATATATCCATATCATTCGTATTTCAAACTTTCTGGTACGATGGTATATCAAACTGAGGGATCTCATATCAAACATAATCGATTCATGCATGTAAATGAATGAGGTGGCTTGGTTTAACACGTGGGTGGATTTAAATGGGTCATACATATCACCATCATCCCCTACCTGTGGCTTGCTTTGTTGCCGAAAATGCTACACTCCTACGTAATACTGTGGCAGCAGACTGAATAAACCGCTACTCAATATATAACCGCTAATTTCCAATTTCTTGACTGACTTGGAGTCTATACATGGTTGTATTGCCTCAATCCACCTTATTAATTTGCAAACTAGCTTGTTATGTACATATGAACTCAAAGCTGGATATTATGGTTCTTTCTATGAGAATAATTGAGATGCATGTCTCACATGCATTGTTGAATTTCGATGATCGCAAGTGATATAATCTTCTGATATTTAAGCATGCAGGCCTTCCTAGACGGCTTTTGATGCCATAATTAATAAGAAATTTAAGTATGCATGTTGAAATTTGATTGAATATATTTCCTGAATGTAGTCCATTTCACCCTGGTTATACGCAATTTATACATAAACAACAACAGAAAGAACAGTAAACATCAACTAGAAATAATTTCGTATCATCAAAGCAAGAAGAAAAGAAAAAAAAACGAACAGTACGTCGCTAGTACTGAACTGCTCATACAAGATGTTTACGATGAGAAAGTAAATCTCTACGTACACTCTAATTCATCTGGCCGGGACTGCAGAGAGTAAGAAAATCCTACCTAACTAATTAAGGAGTAACATCTGTAGAGCTGATTGATCATTCACTAATTAATCTGCTGGTCTGCACTAGATAGCTAGCAGCCTGATGAGCTTGCAGGTTAATTAATTTAGTGGAAGATCCCACGGACAAACATGCAGCGGAGAAAGCTGGCAGTCGGCGACCGACGTCGCTCCCTTTCTTCAACAATTATAATTAGTTAATGTCGACATTATTGTCTTGATTATAAGTTATTGTATCATTGAAGAAGGGAATTAGCAAGAGATGGAAATGAATTTTCATTAGTTACATCTTGAGATCCTAACTGTTTTGAAAATGCTGTGGTTTGCCTTTCAGCATTTAATTTTTGACAATCCCCACTGATTTCTCTTGACGTACAAAATTAATCATAGGTGGGACAACAAATTGAAGTTTCATGGTGAATACTTCAATCAGATCAAGTATTGATGGCGATGGATGTGATTGAAATTCTTGTGGTGCATCCTTGCATGTAGTGCCAATTCAAAATATTACGACTTTGATTGCTCTCTTCAGTTCCCACCATAATTTACTTCTAGCTCATATATATATATATATATATATATATATATATATATATTCTTGTATATGAAGAATACATGACATACTTTAATTACTGGCGAATGATCGACATTGAACATCAATTAGTAAATCTTAATTCGACGAGGCTATAGTTTAGTGACCAAACGTTATAGCTTCTTCTTCTACTTCATCTTTTCTCTTCAAGCTGAATCAGTAGTAGTATTGAAGGTGATTATCAAACATTTGCATCGACCTAGTTACATGTATGCATCAAAGTCTTAAATTAGATAAATTGAAAATTTCGTGTGTGGACACCTGGCCCAGTCTACCCAACATTGAATTTCGGGGCTCGATCACCAATTATTAACGGGACTAATATTTCATGTAGGTCTTTTCGTGGCCAATATTTTTTTTTGAAATCAAGACAAATTTGTCATTAATATTCAAGCAGAGGTACAATATAAATTGATTTGTTGCCATGCGCACAGAAGACAAATAAGATCATAAGATTCGTATGAGGGTTGTATCCTCATTTATATTTCGGCACACAAGTGAGCCTATAACCTAATAGAAAACAGATTATAGGCTAAAGATCCCACCTAGAAAACTAAAAAAAAAAAAAAACTAAAAAAAAATAGACTCATAACGCCAAGACGTCATGAGGCACAAAAAGTACTTAGAGTCTTAATGAAATGAACTTATTGTACTAGAAAACTATAAACTAAAAAAGCAGCCCAAAACTCAAAAAGAAATTAAACTTAAACCCAAAACAGTTGACCTAGCCCAACTTTCCTTCACAAGTGTAGGAAAGTGTCACGCCCCGACTCTTAAATTTTACCTTAATTACTAGCATTGTGGTAATAAGAATTTTACCGTCTTCGTCATTGATTTTATAGTCCTAAAGTCCCTAGAGGTGTTTTGAGGGAAGAATATTTCGAAAGAATTATTCGAAGGAAGAAAATGTGACGACGGTAAAAATGGTAAATTTTAGCTAGTAAAAGGTAATTTTTATTGGGGTATTATTTTTGGGGGTGTTGAATTTTTGGTTTAGGTGTTGTTTAAGTTGGACCGGTGGGCTTTGGCCCATTTCAGTTTTCCCTCTCCTTTCTCTCTCCTCCCTCCCGTTTTCTTCCTCCCGTTTCCTCTCTTCACTGCCGCCAGTTTCCGGCCGCCCGACCGCCGCTGTCCGGCCGCGCCAGACCGCCGCACCGGTCCCAAACGATCGGTCTCCAACCCAGCTACAATTCTAGACCGGTGGCAACTTCCCTAGCGCCGCCGTGAAGGAGGAATCGACGCCGAAAGCCCCGACTGCCGGAAATTTCTTTTCGCCGGAACTCCTTCCTCCGGCCGCCATATCCGGCGAGCCTTGGCTCAAAAGGAAGCCCTCCTCCCGTGCTTCAATCCCTCCAAAGGGCTCCTTCTATCTCGAGCTAGGTAAGGAGAAATCGGTATTTGAAATTCTAGGGCTTATTGTGTGTTTGTGTTCGATTGACATGGTTAGGCTTAGAATTGGAGTTTGTGGTAGTTAGGAATGTTGTAGAGGAGGTTGAGAGGAAGGTGCTGGTAAATTTTGGTAGCATTTGCAGGTCGCTGGAGTTGGTCGCCGGCCGCCGCCGAGAAAATGTTTTTGGTGGAGAAAATTATGAGGAGTTTAATGGAATGAGTTTTAGAATTTTTGGAGGAGTTTTGGATAGGTTTTGGAATTTGTTAAGTTTGATATTTTGGCGGATTAATAAGTTAAAATCCGGCCATTGGATTATTGTGATGATTAGGACGTTGGAAGGTGATTTTGAGGATGTCGGTATTTATGGAGATTTATGGTTGACAGTGAAGTTAAAATTTAGGACGATAGGCATGGTGAGCGCGGGAAGCTCATATTTATTTATGCCTATTTTTCTTTGAACGTTGGGATTTTATTTAAGGAATTATTTATATATTGGAACAGGACACGAGGAGGCTCGAGCAGAGGAGACCTCCGGCCGACGTCAGGCTTAGGCCTAAGTTGTGAGTGGACCTTTGTTTTTAAATAATGTTTTTTGTTGAATAATTTTCTTTGTTGGAATTTATCCTGAGTTGAGGATTTCCGTGATTTTACTCAATTTATTTAACGTTTATGAGTATAGTATGTATATGAGAGAACGCTAGCTAGCAATACGTGCTCCCCTCATAATGAGGAAAAAATGTCATTATGAGGTGACGTGAGCGTTAGACGCCAGCGTCCTAGCCCTGTACGATTTTCTACTTTCCGAGTTCATTCTATGTTTTTAGATTCATTCATAGAATTCGTACAGGGAGTGAACACGTATAAATACCACCCGGTCCCACCCCCATACTGAGGAAAAATGCCACTATGGGGTGACGTGCGCGTTAGACGCGAGCGTCCTAGCCTGGTATGACTATCTACCTTCAAGCTTATTCATAGATAGCATACATGGAGTAGACGGGTGTGAATACATACTGATACAATTATTTAATTTAGCCTGAGAGGCTGTATTGTTTAAGATTTGGAGACTAGCCATAGCTAGTCGTGTCCTTGATAGTTTTTCTTGGGGAAATATTATTGCTTGTCGGAATTATTTTGTTCACTCACCCTGACGTGATTAAATATTTTCCCCTGGGCTTTTCCTTCGTTTTAATTGCCCAGTCTGCAGAGTTCGGGTGGGGTCTAGAAGGAGGCGCCGAGGCATAGTCACCCACTTTTCCACTACTGTCCGTCAGTAGGTCATCTGTTTAACCCACTAGGATTTTCTTCAGCTTCCGTTGTCTTTCTTGTAGTAGCTCTAAATATTTTCGGAAAAATAATTGTGTATTATTTTATTAAGTATTTGGATTAAAGTGAAGTTTAATATTTTGGTTAAGAGGGTGTTCTATATTTTTCCGGGTTAGGGTTGTCCATTTTCAAGGGAGGTTTGCCGAGTCCTTCGGTAAATTTTCCTTGTAGGTGGTCCCCGCATGACTTACCTCGGGTTTCAGGGTGAAATTCGGGGTGGGTCTTGACAGGAAGGACATGGAAGAAGAACACCGTAGCCATCGCCGCCATGAGATGAAGTTGCCTTCATGAGCAGTCGCCGCTGTAGGATGCCGTAGCCTTGTTCCGCGCAGCCACAAGCACACCCCGGAGAGAAGAAACTCCATCATCACTACGAACTTAGAGGCCAAATAACATCTCCACCAAACCAAAACTCCTCCCATGAATAAACAAGGACGGAGATGGAATCGGAAAGATGAAACCAGATCTGCTCCTCAAGTTCATAGTGTCATACCTCTAACCTGATCTAAAAAGCCACGCTGATGAAAAACTGTTAAGAACCTCTGGTCAATTATCTCTCAAAGCATTTGGTTGCTGACATATCCTTCATCCGACAACAAAGTCATACTGCTTCAGCAGATCTAGAGACTCGCCTAGCGTTAGACCGCTGTCGTATGAGGGTTTTCGTGGCCAATATTTGCTCTAAGAATAATTGAATAAATCATACAAAATGAGTCTCTTGGTCTTTGATAGCAATCTCCTACTTCATCAGTTTCCTGGAAATACATGAGTTCTCTCTGAAACAAAAACTTTGATTTGAAAAGGAACTGAAAATACTCAAAATAGTACGTGTGGTTCGTGAGTCTCGTGAAGACAAGTAGGACTGAAATTGCTTGGCAAATAGCAAACCAAGATTTTTTTTTTTTTTTCTGGACAATGTAGATCTAGCTAGATTTTTTAAAAGGCTTGCATGATCTTGACGTTTCAAAAATAATACTCCAACAAATTCAGCAAAAGATTTAACTTAACGATCTAACATTTGTCATGACACTGGCAAACTATCCCTTTATATATATATATATATATATATATGGATCCAAGGGCCACTTCTACAAATTGATGTTAGTGTTTAGATTGGGTATATGTGTCTATCCATCTCTTAAAAATAACAATTGGAAAGTAATTAGAGATTAAACATGAGTATCTACGTAATATATGCACCATTTTCATAATAAAATAGGTTTCATTCTTGTCGATCCTTGAGGTTAGGCCTTTGCATAATCCTGGTTCCGCTCCTGATTATTTATGTTCTTGATGGAACATATACAATTAAGCTCATCATCACATCGATCGACATGAAGATCATGTGTTGTTTCAACTATTCTTAATGAACCAAATGGTACGCGCGCAACCTAGAGTATTGTCTAAATGATCTTGGCTCATTGCAATGTCAAGTTGGGCATCTTCAGTGTTGAGAAATATTAAGAACAAAGTAACAATTCTCATACAATATTAACGATCACAATGAATCACTTTACAAGTTTCATCCATTTTCAGGTTTTCCCTATACTTCTGTACCGGCGATTAGATACAAAACATCGCCGAAAAAAAAAAACATGATGAAGATCCATCATTCCCTTAATACAAGTTCGATAAATAATGTGCAACATCTTCCGGAGTAAATCTGACATACATCGCCGCATTTCTCACACAACCAACCGAAACCTTATGCATATCGTAAAATTCCTTGTAAACCGAGACAAGCTTCTTCGTTACAGACGCCTTGATTTCTTCTCGGAGTTTCGCATCAGGTACCGCGTTCAACTTCTGTTTCTGATACGTTTCCTCGAGACTGAAATTGAAGTTGCGGAAAAATAACCTCGCTTCCTGCCAAGACATCTCTGCTGATATATTTTCAGGCAACGATGAGAGCACGACCCCCCAAGCTAACCTCTCGTAGTTCGCAGCAAACTGTCTAACCTTCGCTTCG
This sequence comes from Fragaria iinumae, assembly GCA_009720345.1. NCBI lineage: Eukaryota > Viridiplantae > Streptophyta > Magnoliopsida > Rosales > Rosaceae > Fragaria > Fragaria iinumae. Next base: position 8,822,405 of record CM019122.1, on the reverse strand, counting down.
TGCTTTGACATCCACTCCCCGCCGAGAAGGTACTGAAGATTTGAAGTCCGAACTGCAGAGATTACGTGTTGGAGATTGTTTGCGAGGAAGAGGTAAGATAGGGACACTTCCTTGTACTGTTTGGCTTTTTCATCGAGCTTGCAAACAAGGACAAGTATGAGCCAGACCAAACGGAGAGATATAGCCGTCGTCACCAACGTGTCTTCAGACTCCGGCTGGGGCAGCTTCGCCGGTGGTGTCCAGTCAATGAAAATGTCAGCCAGGACGTTGCTGTAATCGGTGAGGAGAGAAAGGTAACTCATCGCACGGAGAGTCAGAGGATGGACTCCGCAGCCGGCGACCGCGGATTTTGACGAGTCTTTCTGAATAGAGATCTCAAATTCGGAAAGCATTGAGCGAACTGACTCGCTGAGTCGGACGAGCGAGTTGATCGCTTCAGACCGAACTGTGGCGGTTGACTCAAAACCGAAGATGGATTCTATCTCCGGCCAGTGTTCGGAGATTGCAGTGTACATGTCGAGAAGACGGAAGATGGTTTCTTCTGGATAGTTCTTCTTGGTCTTGATGAGGAGTACTTGAGGAAAACCGAAGAGAAGAGCGGCGGCTTCTCTTGCTATGTGAGAGAAGCAAGACTCTCTTATGGATTTTGAGATTGCAAAAACGTGATCGCAGAGGATCCGCTCTCCGTTGAAGAGTATTGTCATAGACACCTTCACTGCATTCAGCCAATTCTTGATTTTGAGCTCCAAAATTTCCCTATCCATCTTGTTGATCTGAGAAGAGGAAATTCTCTCAACTCCAAGCTTGTACATGGCTTCGTCAATGATTGATTTTCTGATCATATTGTAGATGTGAACGCACTCCTTTGCGTAACCGGAGGAGATCATGCATTCCGCTATGGATTTGAGGTCAGCCATGGCAATGGAAGAAACATGTTCCACTTCGGAGATGGAATCTCCGGCCAAATCCGCGTCCTCTCCGTCGTCGATGTCGTCATCCGACGTGCTGGAAGCTGCGCGGGAAGACCTGGACCGGGACGAAACTGATTCGGGGTCCAAGTGAGCTCGGTTCATGGACAGAATCTGGTAAAACTCCTTCTGTAAACGCTTCATTGCAATCTGCATGAGGCTATGGGAATGAACGAGCTTCTCAGAGGTGGGATCGTCTGAGACCAAGACATGCATGACTCTCTGAAGGTCGTTCACGCACTTGATGAATTGTCGAGCTTCCGGTTTGCTCTCGTAGAATAAGGAAGTGAGTTTCCCGAATGCAGAAGATTCCGGGTTCCATTTCATGATCAGAACGGCTGCGTTTTCCAAGATCTCCTCCACCATCGTCCCCGAAATGTTAGAAGCAGCGCTGCTGTTGCGCTGTGGGGTTGGAAATGAAATGGAGCTTCTTGATGGGGAAGAGTGAGATGAAAATGAAAAGGATGGTGCTTTTCCGTGAAAGAAAAGGCTTCGCATTCCTTTTGCAGGCATTTTTCAAGCTCTAGGTAATACTGTATGTGATTCACTTCTCAGTTTCTCAGGTCTGAGATGGTGTTTGTTTTGTGGTTTGGGATTTTGGGATTTAGGGATTTGCATTTGGATTTGGGATGTGGGAGGAGGGGGTATATATAGAGAGGGAGATAGAGGAACGACGACGTAGGCTGTGAAAGACCAACATGTTGGAGTCTGACTTTAAAACTGGTATGACTTGGGGAGTCATGTAAAATGAAATCATGTATTTGACTCTGACGCGTTTCATTCATTGATTTGATACGACAATTTCATGTTTATAGTATTTGGTTAGACTTACAGCTGAGAGGACAAATAGTTCGTTTTAAAATAAGAGGTTTTTGGTTTCTTGTATTTAACCTAACTTGCAAGAGAAGGTGTACTTAAGACAAGTAAATAGTAACTCATGGTTTTTCACCTGGCTGACTTAATCTATGTTGGAAATTAGGTCGAGTCTCATGACTAATATTCCAATATTCCTGGCTCCATTTTCCAATTGCATATATTGGTATGGTAGGGACGTAAGCGTACGTATGTTTCACAGTTTGATAGTTTGATGCTTACGAAACTTAATTAAGTTCAAACGAATAACAAATCAGCCATGACGTTTGAACTATACGAAAGGAACCCAGCAAGAAGAAAAATGCAAATCAATAATGGATAAAATATTCAACTGTATCAATCACGAATCTTAAGTTCTTAACCTTTCTTATTACATATTCCAGTTTTCGTTTCATTTTATTTCTTTTAGAATCCTCAGCTATTCACGATGAAATTTTAACATTTCACATTTACACAGTTAGTCAAGCTTGATCAATCGATAGGAAAAAAAAATATAGTTAGCTATTAAGATTTTGTGGTGTGTATAATTAAGGTTATTCGACATTCTTTAACCTTCATTTCAAGACCAGATACGATAATGTTAGATGTCTGTGTGCAAATGCTCCTTCTCTAATGCACTGAAAATTTGTGAATTTCGTTTTCTCTCATTAAGACTCCGGCAAATTATGTGCAATGTTATTAGGGTGAAGAAAAGCGAGATTAGGCTTCGTAATGATTAGATAAAGAGAGTCCAATAATGTTTCAACTCTCAACTTATAAAATCATAGTTAATTCTTTTTCTCTTTTCAAAAGGTCGAAATTAAATAATGGTAGCAAAAGCAAAACTAGTCCTGCAGGTGCCAAAGCACTTGTTCACATTTACCCTGCTAGTCGATATATAATTGTATCATGATCATAGAATTCCACAGAGCAATGATGGCTCACCGCTCACGAATCAAGAATGCTGTTTCAATTCCCACGTACATATAACGCTGCACTTTTTTTCATATACAGTCCAGTCCAGTCCAGTCCAGTCCAGTTCTGTTCCATAATCTCCAAACCAGAAATAGAACCTTCTTCCTAGGAAGCATGGAAGCGCCAGGCCACTCGCGATTCCCGCTTCCGAAGCGGAAGCGAAGCGGAAACGCATTGGAAGCGTTCGGAAGCGCGATTCCGAAAAAAATGTTTTTTGGAAGCGTTATGGAAGCGCGCGCTTCCAAAGTTGGAAGCGCCACTAAGGGTTTAGGAAGCGCGGGCAAATTTGTTATTTTGATTAAAACCTAAATTGATACCTAAACTCACTTTGCCTCTAACTTCAAAGTCTCATTCTGCACAGCCAACATCTCGTTCTACATATCCTCTTAGGCCAAAATCTCCCATAGTCGGGATTAGTCGCGTGAAAACCTTCCTTCCTTCAATCCGCCTCTCCATCTCGACCTCTCCACCAAGTCGACTCCATTTATAGGTTTGTGTTTCTCTCTTTAATTCTTCTTCGATTTCATGTATTGCAGATTTGTGTAAGGTAATTTAATCGAACAAATAGATAGATAAAGCAAAGGGTTTGTGTTTCATGTATTGCAGATTTGCAGTAGTAAGAATGGTTGGGTTGTGGGCATGCTAGAAGCCTAGAACTCTAGCTAGAAGGCTAGCTAAATAGGCAAAAGAGCAACTAAAAGCAAAGTGAAGGTACGGAGCTATAGCATGTGTTTTTACATGTTGGCAATTGACTCTATTTGATGTAGGGATTGAGAGCTTGTTTCATTTTCTCAAAAAGGATATAACTGCTTTTAGATCTTATTCAAGTTAGGTAGGATCTTGTTTTTACTGAGTCCATGGTCACTCTAATATATATCGTAGACCAAAATCCTGTGTTATACTGTGTAGCAAAGGAGAGAATGTTTTTAATCTGATGTAGAAGTATGTTTTCCTCAACCCAGAATGTACTATGATTAAATCATTAAAAGGATGAGAAAGCAAGTCTACTAACATTTCATTCTTTACATCATATTGTCTGGGCATAGTATGAAATAGAATATTGCTTTTTGTAATTATACATTGCTAGCTTAAGCTCAAGGTCTGTTGATCAAATTATTGATGTTAATTTTTTTTTTCTTTAGTAATATGAGTCAGGCACCAAGTAGTATTGGTTCTGGTTTTGCTGCAAGTGTTAATGCCGGGTCACTTCCGGTTGAACCCGGTGATGTGGATGACAAAGCTCCTTTGTGGATTTATACAAATAAGATTGAAAAGATGTCCGGCGGAGGATCTTGGAGGTTTGAATGTAAGTTTTGCAACACCAAATATGTTGGAGCTCATAATAGAGTTGTTTCACATTTGTTGAAGGATGGTGGAAAAGGTGTCAAAGCTTGCCCGAAGGTCACTCCTCAACAACTAGCTAATATGAGCAAGTTACTCAATGATTGCAAAGAAAGAGTCAAAAATGCAGCCCCAAAATCAGTTCCATTGCCTTCATCATCGAGGAATGCAGCAACTTCTTCACTTGATTATGATATGAGTTTTACTTGTAGTAATCCAACATCAAGTGAAGTGGGCCCAAAGAAGAGGAAGGGAACGGGTACGGCTTTGGAAAAAGCATTTTAAAATAATTCTAGGGAGCAATGTGATGGTGAGATAGCTAGAATGTTTTACACAGGTAGCTTGTCTTTCAACCTTGCAAGAAATCCTCATTACCGTAGGTCGTATGTGCGTGCTTCCAACATTCCAGGATATGTTCCACCTGGTTACAATGCATTGAGGACTACACTTCTTCAAAAGGAAAGGAAGAACATTGAACTTCATTTACAGCCGATCAAGGACTCATGGAAAGCTAAAGGGGTGAGTATATGTAGTGATGGTTGGTCTGATCCGCAAAGGAGACCCATCATTAACTTGATTGCTGCAAATACGAATGGTCTGATGATGTTGAGGGCAGTAAATAGTCAAGGTGAAGTGAAAAGTGGTGAGATGATTGCTGAGTTGATTATAGAATGCATAAAGGAGGTTGATCATGAAAATGTGGTTCAAATAATCACCGACAATGCTTCTAATTGTGTGAAGGCCGGTGCACTTATTTCAACCAAGTATCCTACTATCTTCTGGACACCATGTGTAGTACATACCTTGAACCTTGCTGTGAAGAATATATGTGCACCTTCGCTGCAGACAAGAAACAATGATGATGTGTATGATGCTTGTAAATGGATAGGGCCTCTTGCGGATGATGTTTCATTCATCAAGAATTTCATAATGAACCATGGGATGAGGTTGGTGATGTTTACTGAGCACTGCGACCTTAAGCTCCTTACAGTTGCTTCAACTAAGTTTGCCTCCACACTTGTGATGTTCAAGAGATTTAAGAAAATAAAATCTGGTTTGCAACAAATGGTAATCAGTAATAAATGGGATGATTACAAAGAAGATGATATGAGAAGGGCTGCTGCAGTGAAACAAAAGATATTGGATGAGATGTTTTGGGATGAGCTTGATTATGTTTTATCTTTCACTGAGCCCATATATAGTATGATTAGACGTTCAGACACTGATAAGCTGTCTCTTCATTTAGTGTATGAATGGTGGGAAGATATGATTCAGAATGTGAAGAAAGCTATATATAGGAAAGAAAGGAAGCAACTACATGAGGATTCAAGCTTTTGGAATGTCGTGCATAAGGTATTGATGTCTCGTTGGAGCAAGAGTAGCACACCCCTGCATTGTATGGCGCATTCATTAAATCCCAAGTAAGTTTTCCTATGTAAATTGATTATAGTTTTCCCATATGAATGTTATAAGCTAATTTTACTAGACATGTGAATGTGTTGAGCATTGAGTTGATATGTGGATTGAAATCATTAGTAATATAAAGTTACTGCATTAGTAATATGAAATGTCTAGTGATATGTGAATGTTCATCAATTTCATATTACATATATTGTTACTGGACATGCATATTCATTATTAATATATATGGAGTTGATAACTAGTAATATATATGGAGTTGATAACTTATATTTGAGCATTGAAAGCAAATGAAAATTTACAGCAAACATATTTTCGTTACTTTTCAATATGGTATGGATTATCAATGATTTTGTCATGTTAAATAATTAGGTATTACAGTCCGGAATGGCTTGCAGAAGATAATTCCCGAAAAGCTCCTCATCAAGATATTGATATTACTAGAGAAAGAAAAAATTGCATTTTGAAGTATTATGATGATGCAAATCAGCGGAGAGACGTTAATGTGGAGTACTCCAATTTTTCGTTGTGTATGGATGATTTTTGTAATGTTGATGCAATGCATGATAGGTCCATCCTACACCCTTTGAAATGATGGGCAGTTCATGGAGCTTCAGCACCAAGGCTTCAAGCCTTAGCATTCAAGTTGCTTGGGCAACCATCTTCATCCTCAAGTTGCGAAAGGAATTGGAGTACTTATAAGTTCATACATTCCGCAACAAGAAACAAGATTACTCCACAAAGAGCGGAAGATTTGGTATTTGTACATACCAATCTTCGTCTTTTATCTAGAAGTAGCAACTCTTACAAATAAGGTCCGACTCAAATGTGAGATGTTGGAGGTGATCAATTTGATTCATTAGATGAAACTAATCTTGGGAGGCTCGAGTTTGAGGATCTTTCTCTTGATGAACCATCGTTGGAGGCTGTTTTGTTTGATCATGTTCATGAGAATGAGGATGATGTCTTTGTTGATCAAGTAGACTAGTGTTTATTTTTATTTGAGTTATTTGATTGTAGAACAATAACTTGGAATTTGCTATGAATTTGACAATGACTTTGAATTTGCTATTTATTTATTTTTGTATAATCATATATATATATATATTATTTTATTCAGCGCTTCCAAAACGCTTCGCTTCCAACAAATTTTGAAAAAAAACGCTTCCGCGTTTCCAAACGTTTCGCTTCCACGTTTCCGCTTCCAATTCCATGCAACGTAGCCTTCTTCTACGAAGAATTTTTTGAGCACGTGATGATCGAATAGTAGTTGCTTTGATTTGCAATATTATACTCGCATGCAATAAAAATAATATAACTACTACAGCGCGAAAATGAATTAGCATATATGTGCCAATATTCAGAATTATATATAATACCAGTTATATTATATATTTGATTCCCTGATAAATAATTAATGTATATAATTGAGTCTTAATAATTTGTCTCAAACAGTGTCGTTTTAGGCCTAGCTAATGAGGTCGTGTCGGATCATTAGATCATCACTCGCCGTGTTGCTTGTGCTTAATTAAGAAATGTTTTTTTTTTCCCATTAAAAACATGTGATATATCATAAAACAGAAACTAATTAACTTCGATTCAATCGTTGTCTCCATTTCCAGAATTTGATGTACGGATTCTAGACCATACGGAGAGCAGCGTGTTGGATTTGGATTATAGCATTATATATATGGTGTTTTCCAGAGAACGCGTACGTTAATTTGTGTGTTAATTTTAATAGGCATTGGATTGAACACTAGGTCGGAGTTACAACCTGTTGCATTTTTGTTGTTATATATATAATTATGAGATCAGCAGTTGATGAAATGTACGTGATGATCATTCTAGCTAGCTGGTAGCATTATCTCCACATAATCACCCAAAATTAGAGTATGAAATTAAAGTCTAGATTACATACTTAATCAATTCAACAAGTTATTTAGAGTATGAATTGTATGACAAAGATGAATATATTGTGTATATCGAGTCCTTGCCTTGATCCCTCATGAAATGCATTGTAGGTATGAATTGTATGAAGAATATTAATTTCTTCCGATCGATATATATATATATATATATATATATATATATATATATATATGCCCACAGCACGATGAAATTTCAATTATTTCTTGATCCATTTACTTATTGACTATGAATCTAGCTTTCATTTTTCACAAGCAACAAACCACCACAAACGGTAGGGTTTTCACATGTGAGGTTAGGGCAAATTTTGAAATTTCAAAAGAGCTCGAACTGCTTGGTAGCTAGCTAGCTAGGGTTTCACATGTAATCCATGGAAGTCCATGCACGCATGTTTAAGATGGTTTGGATTTAGACGTGTGTGGATAGGAGCGAGGGCATATAAGATAGAGAGCCATCGTTGTCATATCGATCTCTCTCTTTACTGCGCAATGTGGTAGCTTGCTAGCTAGCCAGATCAAACACACCGCTGATCCAGCACCATGACTTTGCTAAGTGCTCTTCATGATTTAACAGTCTTGGCGCCATTTTTTTGACGAATCGAGTTGGGTTTCTATTTGGAACAGTTAAGTTTGCCTCACTTTGATTACGACGCTCAAATTTTCCAGACACATATTTTAACTCAAGCAATAAGAAAACGGCTACTGTCTGATTTTAAATCGACGGAGGACCATGCCTGCAGTTTGGGTCTTCGTATACTATAATTATCACATGCATGATGCATGTATTTGGCTGTGGAATCTGATGACATACGTATCTGCTGAAGTATATAGCCACAGTACGTTGGTCTTGTTTAGACGGCAGCTTAACAAAGTTGACGCCATGCATTGAAAAAATAAATAACTATGTGGAAATTATAACTCGGACCTTAGACGTCTAAGAATGTACGTACACCATATAATCTCAACAGATCGATCAGATATTCAGATATGCCAACTTCGTTGTCGAAAGTCATGAGGTGGCTGTGAGGTTAATTAATTGGAAACGTACGCTTGGCTTCTCCGATCCCCGGAGAAGTCTTAGCTAGGCATGCCCACATTATACATGGCAACGCTTCGTTCACGTACTCTACGTGGATGCTGCTGGAAAACAATTAAAATTGGCTAGCTAGCTTTGAGTGATCAGAAACTGGATCCTTTTCGTTTTCTTAAGATCCTTGCCAAGTGTTTCCCCTTTCTGCCTTCATGATACTTTGTCGTAATATATTGATGTTATATATGTGATTGAAATACTTGAGGTGCAGCTGCGCGCTATATATGTTGTCATAGGCCAATTCAAAATAACAAGACTTTCTGTCTCTCATAGCTAGCTGGCTCTTTTTTTTTTTCTTGGGTTACATAAGGTGCCTAAAAGGCACAAACAAAACAAAGTAAGAAACTAAACATTACAGCAGTTACCAGATCTTCTAACTCTAGTAACAACAGTTAAGTTATCAATAAAAACTTAGACAACATAAATATAAGGCTCTTCAAAAACAATCAAACCAGGCTCATGAATAGGAGGCTCTTCAAAAACAATCAAACCATAGCTAGCTAGCTCTCTGCCCACCTATACTTTTATTTATCCCATTAATTCCATTTTACATATAATACGGGTCATGGTCAACAATGACATATATCTAGCTCTTTTTTATTGGAAAATTATAGATTATATGTCAAAATAACTTAATTAAGTACGATTGGAACCACACAAGGATGGAACCAGGAATGAAAATCGGGATAGGCTACATTTACCTTATGCTATGAACAAAAATTATTTATAAAAAAATAAAAAATTGGCAGAGTGTGTTTAATTTGTTTTCAAGCAATATCTCATAGGTATATCTATGTTAAGCAAACTAATAAGCAACCAATAGATGAATAGCAATAGGGGTTGAGATAAGGACGATATCTCAACCCATTTTGATAAGTGACGTAGCCAGAAACCACAAGTAGAAATGTCAAAAGTTTAAACAATAATACCACATAAAATAAAAATATAATTTTTACGAATAATATAAAAATTTATAAATGATTAGAATATTTCGAAAACAAAATAACAAATCTCAATCACAATAATTGCAAGTAGAATCTTCTAAAGCATCCATAGTTGCAAGTTTTTAATTAATTATGAAGGTTGTCGACGACATGAAAAAATTACTAAAGGACAACAAAAATGAATATGCAAAAATGCGATTAAAACTGTTTATAGAGGTACATGAGATATCAATCACAATAATTTATTGATTAGGAAAACATATTAATTTAAAAGACAAAAAAAAAAGTTAAACTAGGAATTAGTTTTAATTGCTATATTAAAGGGAGAATGAATTAATCATTTATTAGGATTATGAATCTTTAGTAAAAAATAAAGAGACCCACACGTGATAGGAGTTTTTTTCTCGACAAACACACGTGATAGGAGTTGAACACTACTAATTGCTGTAATTAATATTTATTGTCAAACTCTTTCTCTTATTGATTAGATTTTAGAAGAGTCAAATTTAGTATTAGCATCATATATCCATCAAAATAACTGACCAATCATATAACACTATAACCTAATCTAATATCTGAGAGGTGTCAGCTGATTTCTCTCGTCCCCTAGCTATGCCACTGAATTTGATTAAGCCCTCAACAAAAATTGATAAGCAGCCATTAGATGAATAGCGGCAAACTAAAGTTGTGGAGGCGTGCTACGAAAAAGCTATTTCAAAATTGGTCCTCTTGAGCTTCTTGATAGAGGAAGGAAGTCTTGGAGGTGAGGGCTTTGAATAGAGGAGACGAGTTCGGTAAATTGGATGGCTGAAATATTGAAGGTTTGGGGCGTTTTCTTTTCATGTGATTGCCAAGTTTTGATTTTGATAGAGGAAATCTGTGCGGGAAGGAGAGAGATCGATTGATTGATTTTCTGCATTTCATTTAATAAGGAGGAGAGAACATTAACATTAAGGGAATAAGAACAGAAGAGAGAGAAATCGATGAACAGAAGAAAAATGGCAAATTAAGGGAAAAAGGAGAACATGAGAGAAAGAAAAGAAACGTAGTGGATGTGAAGGAAAAAGATCGAGGATAGACCATTAGATTTGAGAAATACAGGTGTCCTCATCTAGTAAGAAAGTCAGGTTGCACAGCCAAAAACATGGCTCTAGAGAGGATCTCTTCTGCCACGTCTCTTCCGCCGTGTAAAGGAAAAATTTTAAGAATAGTACATAATAAATGGTTTATTCCTAATTTTGATGTTTCAAGTTTTAAAACAATCATAAAGATACATAAACTTCTAATTTGAACCAAAAATATGTACATGTCGTTATGTTTTCCGTTATCTGATGTGCTTTCCGTTAAAATTTGAGGGACAAATCCGTCACTCCCTAATTTAGCAGTAATAAATTATTAAAATTAAAAATTACTAAGGAGAGATAAATCAAAAAGATCCAATTCTCATTGCTGAACTAGTAATAATTTTTTTTGAGGAGTAGCAAAGTCTTTTTAGCACAAAAGATCTAATTCTCATTGCTGAACTAGTAACAAAACAACAATTTATGGAACACCAAAATTAAAAAAGAAAATAGAATAGAGTGGTCTACTTACAGGCAACAAAATCATTAAAAGATTCGGGAAAATGCCCATTTGGTACTAATTTAAACCCCTCATTCCCCATGTCAATGACAATCTTTTTCATTAGCCCATTCCAATATAATGTAACATTTTTTATGCCCAAATGCACAAATTTTTACTTAAGTCTTAATAAACTATATTATTTTAAGACTATTTTGCCCTCACCCCTTAAACATGCATAGAGAGAGAGAGAGAGAGAGAGAAAATGGAAGAGAGAATACTTGGTCGGAATCTCACCGGACTCCGGTCACCAGCCGCCAGATTTCTCCGGTCACCGGTGACTCGATTATTGACCCCCAATAATCGGGTACTGACCTTAATAACTTGGTTACTGACCCTCAATAATTAGTTACTGAACCCCGATAATTGGGTTACTGACCCTAATAACTTGGTTACTGACCCCCAATAATCAGTTACTGACCTCCAATAATCGGGTTACTGACCCCCAATAATCGGGTTACCCCTAATAACTTGGTTATTGACCCAATAATGGTTGGCAGGAATTACTGGGGGTAATAAGATATTACTGTGTAGTAAAAAATGTTAGAAAAGAAGTTTTTACAGGTGAAGGTGAAGGCTTCTTCTTCACCTTCGCAAACAAAGCCAGACCATGGCTTAATCACAGAAACAATTATGACCACACAGAGAAACGATTTGACCACACATATTCTACCGTACAAAAGATTAAAGCCCACACAGAGAAAATACTGAAAAGATTAAAGTTTGTGCCACTCTAACCATACAAAAGCCTTCAACAAAGTACACACTATTCCATGGCTTAAGGTCCATGGTTGAGAATCTCTTTCACCTTGAAATCATCATCCATATCAATCAAAAATATACACCACCGCACAAAACGTAACCTTCTGGTTCATCTCTCGTCGAAGCTTTTGGTCACCATCTGCGGAAAATCCTTCAAACACTAGACATGTAGATCTAGACCACGACGAGCTGACAAGCATCAGAAATCTCTACAAAAAGAGAACACCAGCCTACGTCTGAGCACGTCGTCCTTTTTGCCATAATTCTTCTTTCGCCTGAGCACGTCTTCCCCCACCGATGACGTGGTAGAGGCGGCGAAGCCAGGAAGGAACCATGACTCAGGTTTCCTGAGAACCCGATCAGGTCTTTGCAACATGAGAGAGAGAGAGAGATATGAAAACCAGATCGGGAAGAGAACATAAGAGAAGGAGATAGAGATGAGATTTGTGTGGCTTTAATTACACAGGGTAATATCGTTTTTTGTTAAAAATCATTGAAATGGGCAGAAGGAAAAAATTATCATTGAAATAGAGTTTGTTTTAGCTGCTTTTGAGTATTTGGGTATTTTCTCTTAAGATTATGGTTTGAGTTAATAAAATTAAAAAAAAAGGTATATAAATAGAAAAAGAGTAAAACAAATATAAAGAAAATGGAGAACGGAGAAAACCCGAAGTCACCTTTTGAAAATTAAAAAATTACATAGAGTTAACAACATTACTGACGTCATGTACTAAAAATGTGTCGTGATTCTAATGTCATGTACCTTTATGATTGTATAGGAACTTGAAATACCAAAATTATGAGTGGACCATTTGTCGTGATTCCCTAGTATATATGTACTCTTATCTCCGAAAATATGAGGTGGGCTGCAACAAACTCTAACCCACCTCTGGTTTCGTGCCTGGAACCACATGCATAACCATGCGCGCGCGCACACACACTCAAAATAACCATGTTAATTCACCCGGTTACTAACTGACGAAAAGATTCATGTTCAACCACCTTCGCATGTAAATCTAATGATAGAGAGAATTGTTTCAAGTATATTTTGATAGAACCAATCCAATATCCGTTCAAACAATATATATATATATATATATATATATATATATATATATATAACAACGAAATTGAAAAATTACAACGAAATAAGATGAATAACACTAACTTGATTAATCAGATAAAGACCTTCCTTGCAGTGACCTAAGACAGAAATTCGTCCCCGCTTGTGCTGCAGATTCGGACGTCTATCTAGAGGATTCAACTATCTGGTTCAAGTTCTTGCACAAGAACTTGACCCTGACGAATTTACTTTATGCTTCAGAAGAAATAGTTTTTTTGGGAGGAAGAAGAATAATTATTCGATGATAAAACAACGACAGAAGTCGTCTTTATATAAAAGTCAATTCGAACAGGTATAACTGTTCGAACAGACACAACTGCTCGGACAATTATGTCTTTTGATATTTATCCGAATTAATAATTAAATTAAATGATATTAACTTCCAAAAATTAAATTTGGATTTAATCAACAGAGCCCCAAGGCCCAAGGCACAATCTTTGACTTTTATTAAATATATCTATATATATATATATATATATATATTTCTATTGAAAAACCCAATAGAAAGCTCATCAAGTCTATATTAGGCCTATCATCCATTTAATGAGTCACATGGGTGTTTCAATATAAAGACTCACATATTTAATGCTTCTTCAATGTGGGATAAATACCACACAAGTTCCAACATATTTGTTTTTTTTTTAACCATTGAATGTAAATCTAGAGGTGATCGAGCATGAATTTCTTAGTGACCAAGTGAATACTACTGCATACATATATATGGACCGAGAACATCAAACATAATCTAAGCCTAACTCATATTCCTCATCCTTAACTAACCACCTCTGCATGTTTATGAGTTTTCTTTTTGCAGCTTAAATACATGTAACAACGTGTATCCTATATGCGTATTGATCAAAGGAACAATTCAATCGTGAATCGCCATGTATAAAATTACAAGACTTGAATGGTTCCCAAGTCATCGATCTCATGATTTGAGGTTGGTGACTAAGTCACTATATATGAACCTCAATAATCGACCAGTGTTTCAAATCCTAACTAAGGGCGGTGCCTGCTACCCGTTCCCTTCCATTTAATGGCATGAACATTCAAGTGTTCATGAAGTCTTCTGACGTTGATCGACCTGGAGTCCTTGATCCTTATGCATGTCGTAGCGTCTTAGGTCAGAATCTCTTGGTGTCCTGAACACGGAGGCCTAGTCTACCCGACGTTGAATTTTAGAGCTCCCATGACAAGACCAATTCTTCTTCTTCTTCTTCTTCTTCTTCTTCTTGCATTAAAGATCAGCTAGCCCAAATTAAGCACACACAAGCCCACTATGGAAAGCCCACAGAAAAGTCATTATCACCTTAGTGATCAAGATGGATCTACAGAGACAATGCACTTGTGAAGGATGCTGGAGTTAAGCTTGCTGTTGCTTAAGGAAGTTGCTTTATGTGTTGCACCTGTTTGATATCTTCAAACAGGTGATTGAATTTCTGCTCTAAACTATTGTTCTTCACAGCTTCATTTTACTACTAAAAAACTCCTAGTGTATCACTCTACTCATTTTACAAATAAAATAAGCCTCAATTGATTATGTGGTTGTGAATTGAGATACTGCAATTGCACTGATTCAAATATACACTAGTGTTTTCTTGCCTAGGAAAATCCCCAAATACATATACTTTATTTAGTTTATAATAATATACTCATTGTGGCATCAATATGAAAATATATGCATGGCTCATGGGTGATAAGAAAAATTCAAGGTTACGTAGATATATAACAAGAAGCAGAACCATGCCAGAGAGACCGCATAGCGCAGTGGATTAGCGCGTTTGACTTCGGATCAAAAGGTCGTGGGTTCGACTCCCACTGTGGTCGCTATTCATAAACTTTTGTCCTCTGGTTTTTTTCCCTCCATTTACATGGACCTCCTTCTTATCTTTTTTTTTTTTTTTTTCATGTCGATATTTCATGAACACTCGATCATCTTCAACACAAAACCATTCTTTCTTAGTTTTACTAAGAATTGTTCTTTTAGAAATATCACAAGGGGTTAAGATCTCATGCAAAGTATCATCAACGAAGAACATATCACTACGAATAAAACTAGTGAACTAAACACTTTCAATTTTGTTCACCCTCTTTACCCCCATATTCATGTCTCAAGTCAAGCTCTTGCTTACACCATAAGGAGATTTCAATTTCGAATGGTGGTTCTTCTTTGATAACATTCCGAGCGGCTACTATAATACTATTGGTGATTCTTCTTCAATAACATTTTGACCGACTACTATTACGAATTCATTTTTCATTCAAAAATGCTCTGACAATTGGAGTTTAATGTTCCAATTGCATACTTATCATTAACCAACAATGTAGAGTTTTCGCTCAATGTTATATATGATTTCTCAATAATTATAAGTATCGCAATGACATTTGTTTTCATCACTCATTTAAAATTTGTATGATAAGTTTGATACGAGTCTCTCTGTTATCGTTTAAATTTATTATGTTACTATATAATTGCAGTCTTTCAAATTCTGACACATGTCTGCAGTGGCGGATCTAGGATAGAAATGTTACCCGGGCTAAATGTAAGCCACACAAAAACTTCAAAGAATCTCGACAGTGTGAGAAATTTTTGTTAATAAAAAGAATACACACACATAGATACGATATGAGACGTAATAAGCATTACGCTCAAACACTTCGACATAAGGTACGTACAATAAAAACAAGAAATATATGAATAAAAATAAAAACTAACTAATGAGGCCCCAAAGCCTCAAATTCCTAATCAACAAATTAATTTAAAGATTCAACTTAGTGAACTACTTATATTCAATTGTTTTTTTTTTTTTTTTGGTAAAATATTCAATTGTTGGTAAACGAAAGCAAATGATACGAAATTGGATACTAGGATGAGATTTTTCTTCTTTCTTATCCACCAAAATTGGGCAGTGGAAAACGATTTGGGATTAAGAACTTAGGGTTGGGTCTGGGGAAGTGGGAATCGGGGAGGAGGGAGACGGGAGATACTGATAATTGGGAGATTTTGAGATAGAAGATGCAAACAGCTTAATTAAGGGTAGACTAACTAGGCTTTATTGAGGGTTTCCTTCTTTCTTATCCAGCATGCTACACTCTTTTTTTTTACTATGTCAAATCTCACCTAGGCTTAAGCCCAGGTGAGCCTGGAGCTAGATCCGCCACTGCCTGTCTGGATATACAAACTAACATGTCATTCATTTACCTTAGGACACAATGTTTCAAGTAGTGTCTATTGGGAGATGATAGGATTCCAAACAATACATCCAGAGCTCTACTCTTCGACATTGTGAACTTAGGATGCCCTCGCCCTTCGTAGCTCCACATTTATTTTTAATGAATTTCTTATTTTCTTATTTTTGTACCAGAAACACAAGTTTCCCTTTCTTTCACTCTCCCCATATGGTACCATGGCAACTACAAGTGACATGGAAAAATTGTGTACATCGAATTTCAATGATGCAATTCCGTTGTTCACATATTTTTCGAGAAGGAAATCAGGTGGTTGATGCATTGGCCAATTTTGATGCTTCAAGTACACGTTTTACTTGGTTTGATTCATCTTTGAATTTCATTAGTCAATTTTAGGTTAGAGATAAATTGGGTCCTCTCAATTTTCGTTTTCGTTAATTAGAACTTTACTTTGTGACGGAGCAGGGTATGTCATGTTCTCATTCTTGAATTTTTCTTCATTCTTAATAAATCTCTTACTTGGAAAAAAAAAAAAACGAATTTCTTATTTTCCATAAAAAAAAAACATGTCATTCATTTGGTTATACGTTGGATGCACTCGCGGGTGGTGAGCAAAGACAAATAGACGATGACAATCCCTTGCAAATTACTCGAAAAACAAAAAGGCCCCGATCTCATTTTCCTCTCTCTCTCTCTCTCTCTCTCTCTCTCTCTCTCATAATAACTAACTCCTACCTCTCTCCGAAACAGACCCTTCCGTCTCAGAAAAAATAGATCATTAAATTCCCCAGCTGCTTCACTCCGTCACCATCATCAGAAGAAGACGATGATGAAACAGCTACACAAGCAATCGAGCGTGAACCACAGGAGGGACGAAGAGATCCCAACCTCGTACTCCCCCAAAGCCTTGAAGCACCCCAGATCCCTCCCCAGATCCCTCAACTACATCTTCAAAGAGCAACGCCTCCTCTTCATCCTCGTCGGAATCCTCATCGGCTCCACCTTCTTCATCCTCCAGCCCACTCTCTCCCGCCTCTCCCCCTCCGACCCCCGCTCCTTCTCCTCCTCCTCCTCCTCCTCCGTCGTCTCCCACGACCGCATCTCCACCGCCTCCTTCTCCTCCGACCTCCGCAACAACGCCGCACGTGTCCCCGCCGGCCTCGGCAAGCGCCGCCTCAGGATCGTCGTCACCGGTGGCGCCGGGTTCGTCGGGTCTCATCTTGTGGATAAGCTGCTTTCCAGAGGGAACGATGTGATCGTCATTGATAATTTCTTCACCGGGAGGAAGGAGAATGTGGCGCACCATTTCGGTAATCCGAGATTCGAGCTCATTCGACACGACGTCGTTGAGCCGATTCTGTTGGAGGTCGATCAGATCTATCACCTGGCCTGCCCGGCCTCGCCGGTGCACTATAAGTACAATCCGGTCAAGACAATCATATCCTTTTTTGTGTTTGTGTTGTTTAAATTGTTGATTTTTGATTAAATTCTCGGCATTTTTTTTTCCGAAATGGTTAACCTTGACTGTGATTACAAGACCAATGTGATGGGGACGCTTAACATGCTTGGCCTTGCGAAGCGAATTGGGGCGCGGTTTTTGATAACTAGTACCAGTGAGGTGTATGGTGATCCGCTGGAGCATCCTCAGAAGGAGACTTACTGGGGAAATGTCAATCCTATAGGTGTGTTGCTGGCTATTGGTTTTGATATGTTGGATGTTTATATCTGTAATGTACTTGTGCTGTGCTGCTTGATGATGTGTTTATATGTAATGTGCTTGTGCTTTATATTGCGTAGGTGAGAGGAGCTGTTACGATGAAGGAAAGAGGACGGCAGAGACTCTGTCTATGGATTATCATCGAGGTGCAGGTGTTGAGGTAACTGAAGATTTCAATATGATAGTAGTTTTATTACATTGTGAAAGCTATAACTTGGTGTCTGGACTATTAGGCCTAGAATGCAGAGTTCTTTTTGTTGTTGTTGGTCTCCATGGTTGTATCTCAGCATGTCTGATTCATATTTATTTCTCCAGTGTTTGTTCCATGCCATTTTAATCTTCAGATACTGTCCTGTTATTAACTTATGGTACCGTTATGTGTGCTTCCTTGTTTCTCTTGCTCTGAGAGTTCTAAGTCTTCTTACGTAGCCTTGGAGTTACCTATTGGTCGAAAGGGAAATGAATTATAAGTTAAAAAGAAAGACTTGGAGTTGGCTGGTTGGTCCTGCGAATATGTCTACATGTGGTCTATGCCCTGTTTTTTTTTTTTTGGATGTCTATCCAATGTACCTTTTTATTATGGCATGGTTTTGAAGCTGATGCACATTTGTGTTGAGTGAGAATGTGGAAAAAGTTTTAACCTTTTGCATGTTCAGTAAGGTCCTTCTAGAGGTTTGCAAACCATAGGTGAGCCTAGATTTTATTAAATTAGGGGTGAAGGTAGCTCAGTTTGGTCTTTCCTTGTATGATTGCTTGAAGTTTATAATAATACCAATTTTCACCCTGGATTAGTTTCACTTCTAATCTGTCCATGCTCACTCTTATGCAAGTCGTTTTATCTGAATGCTTATGAAATACTTCCAAGTAAGATGTATTTTGTTCATTCACAATAGTTGGCTTGTCAGACTCTCACAAGGCTTTCTGTTTTCAGGTTCGTATTGCTCGAATTTTCAATACATATGGGCCACGTATGTGTTTGGATGATGGGCGTGTTGTCAGCAATTTTGTTGCTCAGGTCAATCACTCACCTATTTTATTATGCATGATTCATGACTAGTACATTGGGTGTTTCTTATTGTGATTATCACTCATATGTTTACTTATCCCTCTGGCTATTTGTGTAGGCTATTCGCAAACAACCATTGACTGTGTATGGTGATGGTAAACAAACACGAAGCTTCCAATACGTCTCTGATTTGGTATGGATGTCCTTTCTCTTTTTCTTTTCTCTTGTGTAGTTATTTCTTGCTTCTTCCTCGGGAGCCTTAGCAGATGCCCACTTTTACATTTTCCCTTGCGGCTTTTACATGTTATGAAAAACTCTTTGAAGAATCTATGTTGTATGCTTGGTGCTATAAATCATATGACCTTCAGCTTCCTGTTGAACTTTAGACCATGAGCCGAAAGCCAGCAGACATTATATATTTCTTTTGTAAAGATATGAACATCATAGTGTTATCAGCTGAAACAGTTCAAGCTGTTGAAATAATTGATGAATGATCTGAAACACTTGCTTTGCAATAATAGGTAAATGGGCTGGTAGCATTGATGGAAGGTGAACATGTGGGGCCTTTCAACCTGGGAAATCCTGGGGAGTTCACCATGCTAGAGCTTGCTGAGGTATCTTTTACTTGACTCATTTTTCATAATCTTAATTTTTTTTATTCATATACTCCATTTACCGTTCCGAAAATACTCTGAAATACTTGGATGCTATTTGTGCTTGAGCTTTTAATGTTGTTCTCCCTTTACTCCTTGCTTATTCTTGGATTCAAAAAGTGTTTGGTATTGTTGAGTAAAAATTTCTTTGTTCCAAATGGCGAGAGATCTACAAAGGAATGCTCTAGTACTTTTCTCATTGTCTTGAATGAACAGGTTGTGAAAGCAACAATTGATTCAAGTGCGACAATTGAATTCAAGCCAAATACTGCTGATGATCCTCATAAGAGGAAACCTGACATCAGCAAAGCAAAGGAACTGTTGAACTGGGAGCCAAAAATATCACTGAGGGAGGGACTGCCTTTAATGGTGAGTGATTTCCAGAACCGCATTTTAAATGAGGATGAAGGAAAAGGCAATTAATTAATAACGAAAGGACAACCAGTATATGTATAGTGTGAAGCATGGCTGTATCTTAATTCATTCGTTCATTTTTGTCATCCTCAACTTACATTACCTGGCAATTCTAGCAAAATGCAATATTAGGAAGATGTATCTCTTGCTTCCCACAGTGCTTGATTAGCACAAAATCTACAATCACTAGAGGTTGATGGCAATTTTGACCACCGTTTCTGGCACAAATTGTGGTGGTGGAATGTAATCCTCAATTGTTTTTGTCTACAATTTTGGTATCTTGAAAGAAAAGTGTTTCTATATGCACAAATATTCTCGATTTTTCACTTTGCACCAGTTCTACATGCTGTCCAGGAAGTTATTCTTTTCAATTGGAATAGTGACAAGTATAACCTTCCACATGATACTTTAACCCAAGCACAGATATATAGTTCATATATACTCCTTTAAGTTCAGCAGCTTTAGCCATTTCTAAAACAGGAAATCGACGACCTAGCTTTACAGACCCCTGCTTAAATTTGTGACCACTGGGACTTTCCTTGAGTTACAAGTTAAGAGTTCTATCCATTCCTCAAGATGAAGGGAATATGTTTTGAGCTGGGGATCTATAAACACAACTACATTCTTACTTATATATATGGGTACTTACAGAAAAGATTTAAACGAATCTAGTGTCGGCTGGGAGTTTGATCTTTCTAGTAGGTGGGTGATTTAACCATTTGGTTTGTACGAAAAAGTTGAAAGTATTTAGGAAGAACGATTAGTCAATTCTATGAATGAATCTGGTCCAAACGGGTTCCCCGAACTAAAAGCTAAGCCAAGAGAATTTTGTTTGTTGTTTCGACCTTTTCTTGTTGATGGGTAAACTGGGATCAAATTCTTTCATGGTTTTTGGATAGGACACATGGTCATATATGTATCCCCCTATTACCTAGAGGAAAAGTACCAAACTCTATCCGAGTGATGAAAGCAAGGATAAAGTTCTGACCAAAATTTTGAAGCAAGAAAACCCACTCCACTATAAGAGAGGGTCGTGAAGAAAGCAAAATTTGGATGTGAAACACTCTATCTTGGTATGAACACAATCCTCAAGAATATGAGCATGTCCAAACTCGGACCTTCTAGGGTTGATCTCTCACCAAAACATTCAATTTACAAAATACGTGACAGTATTACACTTGCAAGATTATGTCGATCATTTTACTTGGGATTATTTCTAATACTATTAGAATCCATTTCTCTTTAGAAGGAGGATTGGGAATCACAAAACCAATGGCCGGCATAAGCAGTATATGATAATCTTAGACAAGAAGCAAAACAGGTAAATACCCCCGTGATATATATTCTTCCACTTAATAAAGTCCCGAAACAAAAACAAAAACAAAACATGAAACGTTTACATTTGGAACTCTCAGTGGTGAAAGTGCAAGGTAGGCAGGGATATAAAGGGAGCAAAAGAAGAGTGTGCATGAATGGTAGAAAGCCAATGATATTAGCATCTGATTCTATGAGCTTGCCAAGTAGAATTTTGATATCCATCAGTGGTTGCTAGAGAAAGAAAAGAAAAAAGAAAATAAAAAGTCGGACCTTCTACAAAAAAGAAAAAAGAAAAAAGAAAAATTCCAAATGGTTTTGTAATCTGCTGGCAGAATTTATTCCCCATGAGGAATCTAAATAATTGCATGATAAATATCATCTGGAAAGCTCTCCTCACAAATCTTTGTTCCATTGCTGATATGCATGGTTGATGGAGCTTCTTAGAAACGTTTGTGGGGGACCTTTTGCTTTAATTCCTTGTAGCTTTGTGTTGCAAGATTGTTTCTATTCTGCGTAAGAATATGTTGTTCGATGAAATGTATAAGATTTAGTTGAGTAGATAACTTACAATTTCATGTGTTTTTTTTCTCAATATTATTTCAGTGTGTTTAGGTTGCAATTTCATGTGTTTAATTTTAAGAGGGCAAATACAGGAGCAACCAACAAGGTTCTTCTTTTCACCTCCCAAAGCTAGAAAGATCTTGAATCCTGATCTCCCAAGACAATGCCGTTGGTGAGGTTCTGACCTATGTTTCCTTTCAGAAACTGAAACTGAACTCAAGGACAAGTTGGGTTTTTGCTGTTAAGCTTGAATATGAATCTGTAGGGCATGCATGCCCAACAAGCAAACAATGAACACAGTACCCACCATTATTTTAGGGCACCCCCTGCAGGATGTGTTCTATATTAAATTCACCTTCCTGTATATACTTAAGGGCAACGCATTCTTCGCAGTTGTCACGGGCACTGGCTCCACTCTTCTCCAAGCTCATACAGAAATATATTCACACAGTTCATGCTATTTTTATTGCATTACATCTCAAATGCTGTATTTGAATACACATTTATCTTGGTGCTAGTGTCCAACATCTGCAATATGATATCTGTTTGAAACCCTTAATTACGTGTACTACGTATGAAAAGATTACCCAGAACTAAGAATTTAAACGTCTTATATATACTTGAACTCTCAATCACAACTCATGATCATGCATAAGTATTAAACATGAACTTGTTTACTGTTTTTATAATATGGACTAATTTCAGTTTACCCCCATCAACTTTAAGTCGATCATCATGTTAGTCCATTTTCTTTCAATTTCATCAAAAACACCCCTCAACTTTTAATTTTCATCAACCGTGTCCAAACAAATATTTTTCATCCAATTCCCTCGTCATGTAATGACTTGCATTAAGAAGAAAACCAAATTTGAAGTCAATGAGCCCACAAAAAAAAGGCAAAATAGACAAATTGCATTCAATCCCACCAAAATCACTTAGGTTAAGGGGTTGTGATGGGTACGGAGATGTGTATCGATATGGGGGGAAAATGGACAGAAATGTTATTTTTTTCAGAATTTGACTTTCTTCTTGATGCCACGTCATCACTTGACGGATGAATTGGATGGAGAACGGAGGTTTGGACACAGCTGATGAAAATTGGGAGTTGAGGGTGTTTTTGATGAAATTGAAAGAAGAAGGACTAACATGATGATCGACTTAAAGTTGATGGGGATAAACTGAAATTAGTCCTATAACATTCGGTTCAAGTATCTGTAGTTGATAATTAGAAGTAGACCTTGAAGGTGTTCTTATAAATTCATGGCCGAAAAAGAAATGTGATTTTCCCCCAAGTGACTGGAGAATATGACTCCATTCCTTGAAAGATACACTTATAGGTGGAACTTAAATTGCAAGTGTCTTCATCAAGAATGAAAGCTAGCTAGGTGAAGATGTTGAAATTGTATCCATAATGCAATTGGTAACCACATTGACATAGAAAAAAGAAACAAGGCACTTACCACACATCATTTTCATCCTTTAAATCCATAGAAAAGTTAGATGCAAATCATAAAGATCACTTTCTGCAATGCTTGGTAGGCTGCTCTTACGAAAGAAAATGTTACCCCACTTTTCTTCTTCAACTGCTTTTGTTTTCTTCCTCCATTTTTACTGTCTTATGATCAGGCTAGACATCTGCCATGAAAACAATAGTCCAGGTTTCCTATACTGTGCTAAGACACAGCTTTCACCTCAATCCCAATGATATGTGGATGACCCTTTCATTGGTGAATTCCAGTTTTTTAGCATTAAAGCTGTTTGTGAACTACTGTCAATACACAAGTGAAGTTCTGCTGGTAAACAGTTACTGATGGAGAGTAAAAATTAAAGGCTTAAGAGTTCACAAATATACTGTATGCAAACTCCGTAATCTACACAATGGTATTAGCTTATACTGTATTCTGTATACTAAAATCACATCCTAATTATACTATATTTTGTATAATCTAATCATTTTCTAATTTGCTTGGAATCTTCAAACCATGTAATGATTCTCGAATTCCCCTTTATCCACTAGAGTAAGCTTCAAGCTCTCTCTCTCTCTCTCTCTCTCTCTCTCTCTCTCTCTCTCACGTACATCTCTTTATGCAGATTCTGCATACCACTACTACTCCCCTATAGTGTCATCATTATCAAAATGAAGCTGAAAGGCATAGATATCTTGTGTGCATCCCAAGCTTCAACAGCCATATGTTTCAGTATGGATCAAGCCTCATCCTCCTCATCAGTTATCCAACTTGGTGGTCGAGCCATCGATCGTCACAATCCTATTATCAAAGATGCAAGAAGATCAAGCACTAGTAGTAATAGTACTAGATTTATCAATCCTCCTTGCTATTCTCAACCACCAATCAATCCCAAAACTTACCAACAACTCCAGAAGAGCAAGAAAAACTCCTCATCTTCAAAGACAAGTAGTGACCAGAGCAAGAAGAAGATTGTGAGCTTCTCAAAAGAAAAGTATGAGCAAAAGAGGAAGAGTACTTCGTCTAACAGTAAGAAGCCGTCTGATGATAATGTTAAGAAGTACTCTTCAGTCCCAAGTGGAAGTGTTGTTAGGAAGAGCTCTGCTGAGCCAGTTGATCTTATCAGTATTACTCCTCCTGGATCATCCAGATACCTTTTGAGTGACAAGGTGTTCTTCGATGGGGTATCGGATTATGAACCGGTTTCAGCATTGGTCCCAGTTGGAGACAAGGAGAACCAAAACACAGTGATGAATAAGCAAGAATATGAATCTGCTTCTTCAGCAAGCTCTTCCTCATCTCTGTCAAAACCACCTCCTCCTTCCAACCAGGTTTTTACAGATCTTTTCCATCATCTTTTTTTCACATATATGAGTAGTAACTTTGTATAGAGGTTTAGTTCTCTTGCCAATTAACAGTGTAGTCTTAACCGCACATTCAGACAAAACCAATCTAATTAATGATCTGATTTCACCTTGTAACGTTTAATTTTCATAATTCGATGATGATTGTCTGCAGGTTGTAGTGTTGAGGGTGTCACTGCACTGCAAAGGCTGTGAAGGAAAACTGAGAAAGCATCTATCAAGAATGGAAGGTACACCAATTATTGTTTGTTTATATCATTGAACATTCAAACTTATACAAGATTGGAGCTAGCTAGTTAGTAGTTACTTCATTAATCTGGAAAATATCACATTTATAGGAGCTACTTAATTATTGTTGATTTATTGAGCAGGAGTGTCATCTTTCAACATAGACTTTGCAGCAAAGAAGGTGACTGTAATGGGAGATGTAACCCCAGTGAGTGTGCTTGCAAGTGTCTCAAAGGTGAAGAATGCTCAGTTTTGGCCTACTGTGTCTGCAACCCCATCTGCCTCACCAGCACCTTGTCCTACCAAACTAAAGGCCAAGAATTAACATAATGCAAGTTGCAAGAGGTAATGCAAGAAAGAGAGAGAAGAGAAAAACAGAAATTTGGGGAATAGTATTGTAATGTTATGGTTTGCATGCATGTGAATTAAAAACTGATTAATCTAGTGTAAATGCACTGTTAGCATGGGTGGAAGAACCAGATTCTATATCATCTTGGTTAGTATAGAAACTAGCTAGGAACTTGAGTGGTAGAAGAGAAAGTTCACTTTGTTTTCAAACTCTGCTATGAGTTTGGGACCTTTCGTTAAGAAAAGGTGGAGTCTTTGAGGAACCATCCAACAAATTAGAAGTCCGCTTAGCCATGAGCTAGCCAATGGCTCCATTCTGTTCAATTCTATCAATTCCCCATGTTTTTTGTTTAATACTGCATGCCATGCCTTTGTGCTTCCTAAAAGCTATTATTTTTTCTTTATGTATTTACCACAGTTTGCTACTCTGAAATGGTGCTTAGAAAACCGTAATATGATCCTGATTTCTGGGTTGCTGGCTCAAGAACCATGTCCTTGGTTCAAAGGGTTTCAGATTTGAATGGGATTGTGCAGCCAGGCCAAACCTACCAGTTTTTGGTTAGGAATAAGAACAAAATGCTCCTTGTGATTCTATAGTATTGATGTTGACACATAAAGAGGTTGCACATGGTATGAAATAAATGGGGTAGAAGGACAACTTGCAAATTCCAACAGTGAAGCAATGCACCATGCAAGGGCACAAGTACACAGTGTAAAAAGGAAAAAAAAATAAAATCACTGATTTAACCTTCATGTTTATCGGCAGTTGCTCCATAAAATTTTGGTCTTCAATATTCTCTGAAGCAGTAGGATAATTAGATGTATAACAAATATCAAAGGGTCTATTTGGCTCAATTTGTTTCAACAATCCTATATAAGTAAGATACAAAACCCGATCTTCAGCACCAGTCTTGTGATTCTTGGTGTGCTTGCAGAAATAGTACTTCAATTGATTGAGTTTGGACATTCCGGGCATTTGACCCAAAAGTAGGAACAACCAATTGATCGACCTCTTATTGTCGATCAGAGGCTTCATACAATTTCTCTATCTTTGCATATGATCGACAATAAGAGTTTCACAATTTCTCAAAGATTGCGCCATGGAAACCAACCATGATTGCGATTTATCAAAGATTCAGTCAGGGTTTCATCTATCTTTGCAGGTAAGGAAAATCAAGCATTCTTCATTCTCTTGTAGCCAATTCTTGTTCTAATGTTCGGGGAGAGGATTAGGGTTCGAGGTAATTAGTGTCTTAATTCAATCACTGTGGTCTGTAGCTAATGCATTATTTGGTGTGATTGTATTAGTTTGATTGTTAGTAGGAGTCTTGTTCTAGTCATATTTATCTATTACATAAAACCACATAAGAGTATAAGACCATAAAGTCTGATGGAACTGATATAATTTGCATAGATTTGCATCATGTACCTATATACATCCCAGAAGTTTACAGTGCATAGATAAGTGTACATATAACTATGTGTCAATGTAGATCTTAACTTCTACAAGTTTTGTACCTGTACTATGTGCAATTAAAAAAGAGATAAATGATTACCCGCACTTACTATGGAAAGAGAAAATAATCATAAACTGATTGCTTCTTCTCAAATCCTACAGCACAAAAGTTAAAGATGCAACACATGAGAAGAAACAATTGCAGTACAAACTTGATTTAAGTAAAAACCACCTCCCAAACAAATGTTTTTTGTTTTAAAGAGACGATACTCTTCTGTTGTCTTAAAATGTCCATATCAATTGTTAATTTTTCTCTTGTTTTTAAGACGACAGTCATATGTCATCTAATGAACACGTTAATTTTAACGGCCTCCGTGTTTCTACATTCAGACAACACATTATTCAATGTCTGTCGTCTAATTGCAAAAATTGGTCTAGTATACGTTGTTTGACGGTTTCCGGTCGTATGATCTATGATCAATGAGAGAAATCCTTTTCACCTAAAAAAAGATATTTGACAGCTGGTTACGCTGATTATTCTCGTAACACAGCTAAAGCTGGTCACTAAACCCGAAACCGATTTCTATTTAAATGTAGGAAGTAGGTAACAGATGACACAAAGCTTGTTAACTTTGTGAGTTGTGAGAAATACCCAGCGAGTTTGAAAAGTATAAACCCCTCGGAGGCGCTCAAAGGCAATAAGATACTTTGAGAGACTGGCAGGGGGCTTCAAATCCATGGATTCCAGCAGCAGCCTTGTTCATCATCAACTGCTCTTCTCTCTCCCCATCATCATCCTTCTCTTGGCCCTTCCTTGGACCTCCGAGCCCAGCCAGGTATTCGTCGCTTTCCGTTTGCTTCCCTTCCCCAGCCAGATTAGATTTTCATTTTTAAAAGACATGAAACCAGTGAACATGACACGTGTCCATTTTAAAAGACTTGGCTGTAATTTAAAGACATAATATGGGGTTTTAGGTATTTGACATGTTTGTTTATAATTATTGTTGACACTTGTCTATCTCTCATTGATGTTTGTTACCCATAAATGACTATAGCCGGTCTACTAAGTTATTTCCGTTTTAACTGCTATTCTGTTATATCGGCATCAACGTTTCGTCTTTGTTATCTAATTTGCTGAGTTGTGCATTTAGCCTTGAAGAGATGGGCTACCTGCTCAAGAGAAGCAAATGAAACATTCTTGCTCAGATTGATGCTATTGCACATTTTATGCTAATCTGTTTATTCCCCTTCTAATGAAATTACCACTTCATTGCCTCATATACATACTTTTCAGCATTCTAGATCGAAATAAAGTTTGATTGAAATCTATGGCTCTGATTTGCACTACATAACCACTACCTCTGCAACTAAATCATCTAACACCGACCTTTCTATTTCCCTACCTATTATGTCAATGTAGTCTCCGAAATGCAACCACAGCGAGTCCCTTTCCAGCAGTTTATCCAAACTCTCCTCATTGGCCTTCTCTTCGCCAGCTAGCAACTTACGGAGACCATCTTGGAGGGCAGTTCTGTTAATCCACTTTGAGCCAACTGTTATCTTCATAGGTCTAACCCATGGGTGAGGATCACTGAATTGCTGAAACATCTCCAGAAGTCCTGAATTTATTCGGTCGAACAGTAATTTTCTCTCAGATTTCGGACAAGAAGTCTTGTCACAGTACTTTTTCTCCAGCTCTTCGAATAGTTGAGGACTCACTGGACACTCAGTAGTGTGCCATGTAGCCAAGAAGGTCTCATGGTCGGCATTGTTTAAACCTGATTCTGTTAACATATCAGCCATGTATGAAGACTCCCAGCTCTCTTCTTCCCTACATATTGCATGCCGAAACCAAGAGGATCCTTCTCCTGCATCCTCGTCACTTGAGATTAGCATGGATCCCTCTGCATATGAATCCGATTCCAACTTGAGTAGCTGAAGCTGCATCCGAAGCCCTAGAAGTAGAATACAAGATGGAATATTAAAGCAAAGAAAAGAAATAAGTAAATCGAGTAAAAGAAAACCGAGTGCAAATTAGTCAACCACAATGTGGAATTATGGTAGAAAATCACAGTTGGTTATCAAACTCCAAATTAGATTGCAGCGTTCCAGATTATCTAACTGAGATGGCAGACATAATTTCAACTCCCAATGATACAAGATGGTGATAAAAGCCCTTCCCTATCATCCTCTATGATAGGATGATGATAATTGCCATCCTATCATAGAGGATGGAAATTATTTTCAATAGAAAGCATTGGAAACCAGTACTTTTATAGTATGTATCATTGTCTACTCTAGAATAGAAGTAACAATATCAAGCAATTTCTGGTATTGTTTAATTTTCTTTTACTTTATTTGTTGAGGCTCCAATCATCATATGAAATAAAAGCACACCTAGATGCAAAACTAGCACCAATATAATGGATATTGATATGAAACAGTTTTAAGTTTGTAACTATCACTAGCAACAGAAAATCAATACAAGTGGTCTTCCAGTTACCTTGCAGGTCAGCGCTGAGAGTCTCAAAGCAGTCGGAAGAAGATGAAACATCATCGTTAAAAGGAACTTCCAGAACTGAAACCGGACTGGGCTGATCAGCCTCTTTAGAGCTTGCAAGAGATTCTATACCCGGTACAGAGTGCTCAAACGGTACTGACTTGTCATCAGATGGTTTAGTTGATGATTCCTGGAATTTAATGAAATGTTAGGGAGAAAAAATTCTTAAAATGCAAAACTAGAACTCCTATGTCAACTGAGCAATAAATCGCAGGATTCAGACATAAAATACGAAGATACGTCAACAAATTTTATGACTGGTATATGATAAATTCTCAAGAATAAAGAATATCTCAGAAGCAGGGGTAAATGCACCAGTTTCTTTTTTCCCTCCGGAATGGCAAATTACCTAAGCAACAGTTTTAAGGATCACTTTAGTTGTTTTTTAGTTGACCGTGTTTTCCAGCAGCAACAAGTTTCCAACAATTTGGTTTTAAGTATAGTAATTGAATCTCAATCAGAATACACAAGCACAAACCTCTGCAATTACTTGGTGACTGCTACAGGAATCGCCTTCCACCGACATACGAGCTGATAAGTCTGGAGGGAATGCGTCGAGTGTTTCAGAAGAAATGGATACATCCAAATCCACCAACTTTACAGAAGCTGGACTAGCATCTATATCATTACCAGATGATGACTCAACAACAGCCATATTCTGCTGGGATCGCTTGTTCTCTTCAGGATCTGTTCTTACTCTGTCAGGAGTATTGGGAGTTTCAGGTGAAATGTCCATACTTTCCCTACTTAAGGAGCGAGAACTATAAGATCTTTTATTCCTGGATCTATAGTTTATGCGCCCACTTTCTCTATGATCAAAATCAACTTCTACTGATTGGTTTCTTTTATGCTTCAACGCCTCCGCTGGTATCAGATACCTGTTATCACGTATGGTTTCCCGGCGCATTGTCTTATAACTCCCAAAAGCACCAGAAGAAGCAGGGAGGGATTTTGATCTTGATAAACTTTTGATGCATTCATCCTTCCAGCCATCCCTACTGCTGATACCAAGAGGTCCACCCCACCCTACAGGTCCATCTTCCCTGGCAAATTTATCTCTGAATCCTGCCTCACCTTTCATGGCATCCAGTTTTGCGGCTTGCATTTCTTTGTCTGGGATAGCAAGCATTTCAGCAAGTGTGTTGCCCCTGCTGGCCACTCCTATTTCCTGAGACTTATGAGTCATTTTCCACCTCTCTGAGAGTCTCTTCTTGGCCTCTCTACTCACAGAAGATTCAGCAGAGCAGGTTGATGAGCGTCTGGAATGGTTATGTCTGTCAGAGAATTGTTTGGAAGCTACTGAAATCACCTCTGATTCATTTCCTGATTCATTCTCAGACATGCTACAAGAACTCTCATCGCCAGCATACCCTTTAAATCCAGATGATGAAATTTGCACAGAACCCATGCTAATGTTCTTTCTCATTTGTCTTGTGATTTCCTTGGCTACTTCTCTAGACTCTCTAGATTTATGCCTTGACTGCCCCTCATTATCTGGGAAGTTTTTCTTTCCCCATGCATCGACCTCCCTATTTCCAATGTTAGGAAAATCTGAGCGGTTCCTGCAAACTGACATAGAAGCTTGAGAAGAACAAGGTGATGAAATAGTTTTGGTAGCATTCAGAATTTTCCCAAGGTTTGGCTTCAGAACAACTATCCTTGTGGGAGTAATGGCAGTTTCATGTTTTGCTTCTGGTCGGTATTGTGACTTGAGAGAATAACGAGTAGCATGTCTACTATCACAGTAGCTGGAAAAAGAATCGCGATGCCTCTGAGGAGATTTACAGTAATTCCTTAGAGGAGTTTCTCTTCCTGATGTCCAGCCAAGGTCAATTTTCTCGTACTTCTGAGCTTCTGATGACTTCATTGATGCTACTCGGCCACAATGGGATTGGGGACCGCTATGCAGATCATGCAGATGCTTTGTGAACAATGAGTCTGGTTGCTGAAGAAATTTCAACAGAAGATCCTTGTTAGAATCCAACACCTCAAGGGCATCGTGGAATTCCTTTGAATCTTGTAGCTTCTCATCAGTTGAAAGTCGTTTAGCATCCATGAACTTCTGTCGAACAAAGGCCATCTCTGCATCACTGAGCTTGGTGTTAGCAGCTGCTCGTGATGAGTAACTACAACTTTCCACCTTGGAAGTCTCTAAAACTTCAAACACATCCTTAAATTCCTGCTGCTCCTTTGAGTTCTTCCTAGATGACCGGTGGTCATAACACACGCCACTTCTGTGCTCTTTCTCTGCTGATCTTGTCCTCTGGTGGCGATTCTCTGGAATGCCTTTTTGTTGTTTATGAGCGATGGGCTGTTGGGGCGGCATCCCATCAAGACCCATCAATTTGGCAATAACACTTGGTGATCTCCTTCTCGATTCAGTTTCTCTCAACATCTCCTCAGCTAATAGTTTCTTTATTGGAGCTCCACCAGCTTGCTTTGAAGATCTCCACCCCAACTCAAACGTCAACTGCAAAGGACAAATACACTTGATCAGGAATGTAAACTGTAATTGCTCTTTCAATACCAATACAAATCAAAATTCAGCAATAGAGAAACTAATGGCCCCTTTCAACATAGCAAAATCGCAACTCTGTTCATGCTACAAAGGAAAGGCAAAAGTAAAATCGAGTCTTACAACTCAATAAACACAACTCGAAATTGAGCTTACCGGATCTTCCCCTGTAGAGCCACTACTGCAAGAGCTCGAATCAGAGCCGAATTTCTTCTGCTTCTGAACTAACCTGTTTCCTGGAATCAAAATCCTCACACAACATCAGGAAATGATGGTTCCAAAGCTGTGGTAAAGATTCAACTTTATCATCAACCGAAATAACTAGAATCCAGCATATAATCGGCTAAACACAAAACAAAGAAAGCATGGCAATGTCTGGATAATAGCAAGCAGAAATCACAGGCCTGCGTTGATTGTTCCTTTTATCACAAATCAAAAAGCAAATAGAATTATAGCTCATCATCCCCCAAAAAATTCATCATGGAAACAAAGGAATCATAGCAAAACCACTACAAAAAAGTCACAAACTTTCCCAAAATTTACGTAAATTCCCAAAAATAACCTGCATTGCAGAAACAGTAAATAATTTAAAGCTACTCACAGAAAGCAAAAGGCAAATTCACCTTTGGTTGATACCTAAAATCAAACCAAAAACCGACGAAATTCAAATTTTCCGAATTTTATTAAATCCGAACAAAGTGAGCTAAACAGAATTCAAAAATGAGAGATGTCAGAGACCTCTAGATGAAGCTCGTTCTTTGGAGGCGAATCTCTCACCGGAGCTCCGCCGTTCAGAACCGCTCGGAAGCTTGGACCTCGTTGGCCGCAACTTCTCCATCTCCGCTCATCAAAAAGAGAACCTCAAAATCAAACAATTCCGAAACGCAGATCGGAAACTCCGCCAAGTCTGGAAGCTTCCTCGAACCTCTACACAGTCCCGGAACCCTAGGCTTCCAGCTCCATTGCCGAAACCAGAACCGCACAGATCGAAGAAGAGAGAGAGAGAGAGAGAGAGAGAGAGAGAGAGAGAGAGGCGGAAGAGAGTAATAAAGAGGAGAGACGGTTAGTGAGAGAGAGAGAGAGGAGGCAAATGGCGAAGAGTGGGTGTGAAAAAGAAGGACGTGGGTAGAGAAAAAAGGAGAGAGAGAGAGGGTTTTTTGAACTTTCAAATACCGATGGGACTGACAGAGAGAGAGAGCTGAAGGGTCTGGGCGGGCAAGTGGTACTGTCTCTGCCTGTGGACTACGGTTAAGGGCGAGAGTGTACACAACTGGACTGTGACCCTGACCCCATTTTCTACGTGGCGGGTTTGGGTGCGGACACGTACTTGTCCTGCTTGGTCCGGCGAGGGAGGTAATGGCATGGGTAGCTCTCATTTGCATAGTATGCTACTATGCTTGGGTTTTTCAGGCAAGTTTTTTGACTTTCGGTGTTTGCCTGATAAGGGAAAGTAATTTTTTACCTCTGCAATGATTCAGGACGGAGCTGAAAGATTTGAGTAGGGAGCTACATTGGGTAGTTTGGTATGTTGAAGTCTAATTGGATCGTTTAGAATCTTATGTTATCCGTTTTGATACGATATCTCTAAATGTCGTTTTGTCTCTAAACGGTATATTTCGAAAGCAAGTCTGCAAAGTTAAAGAGTAAGCTACGTCAGTGCATGAGATGAAATCGATGTAACAACTAATAGTTGTATTCATATCTTGAAGCTAATTGGTTCGTGTTGAGATTTTTTGTGATCAGTTATTGTAGTATGAATATACAATATTTATAACTATCGTTTTGTCTTAAATTATATATTTGAAATAAAATTTGCATAGTTGAGAGTGGAATTACAAATTTGATGTAGTAGCTAATAGTTATAGTCATATGATTATACTCATTAATTATACTCACAATACAATGTGATCTTAGGTGAATTATAAAAATAAAAGAGAAAACGGTCTCCGACAATAGTGTATTACAAACTTACATACAAAATGTCTAACGTATTAGTTGTATCGTTAATCCACATAGATCATATAAATCAAAGGCAAACACTCTCTATTATATTTTCATTGGTTTTTTTCGAATTTAACTAAACTATATGAAGTTCAAACCATGAAAATGTAAAATCACTCAATATATCTTATAACTTTTATCTGTTGTCAAGATGGTTAACAGAGTTTTCCCTTTGCTAAAAACCCTTTAAACTACTTTGGGTAAGATTTCCATAATGAAGATCTTAGAAAATGAGTACTTGGCCAAACTAGTGAAACTACATTAAAACCAATATACATCAGATATAACAAAACATCCATCCTGCCAAGCTTGAAAAGCTTCCTCTATATAACGAATGCATTTTTGCAGCAGATGATGATTCATTGTAGTTAACTTGGGATGCCACTGTCATTTTTAATAGCAAACTATAGTTTTGGAGATGAATGTGGCTATCATCTTTAAGATACCTACAGTGTCACAGACCAAACTAAGAGAGGAATCATTAATTTTGAAAGCATATATTCAGCTAAGAAGATGGGTATAGGTAGGCCTAGAAATAAATTAAGAACATATATGAGAGTTTTGGTAGACTCTTGTGGATGTGGGTTTTGTTTTTGTTTGTGAAAATGTAATTTGACACACCCACCATTTTGTCTTCTTCTTGATATAGGAGCAAACATTTGTCATTTCAATCATGGGACTTGTGTATGTCAATTTATTATTTATATGCCATGAAATATGAAATGGGTACAAATTAATGTGTCTGGACCCATATCTAAAACATGTCAAGTAGAGTGGATAGGTCACACAGTGGGTTATGGAAATCTAAGGGAAACTGTGTTTTTAAGAGTTTGGTAGTCTAGAAGACAACACTTAGCAACTTTTGTGTTCAAGACAAAATTAGGAAGTCTATACGTAGTTGTAAGTGGCCTAATGATCGATCGTCATGTAGGAAATATTCCAATCTATAATGCATAGTTGTGGCTTAGTAATCGAGTGTCAGATTGACATAGTTGAGACATTTCACATGCATCGAAGAATTAAGTACTAGGTCAGTAGTTAGAAACCTTTAAATTACCTTGATACAATTAAAAATAAAATAAATAAGAAGTTTGTATGTAAGCTGCTTGTAGCGTAATTTATTTAGTGTCGATCATTGAATAGTATCAACAACCCATGAGTCTTATATGAGGTTTAGTGAGGGTTGTTGATTGAGTATGTTTTAGTTTTAATGTTGTTGTTTTCCTTCTTCCATTCCATATGCAGTTACAAAGATATGATGTATTAACGTTTCTCAAACATTGGTCGTCGTTCATATAAAATCATAGACCCTCCATTGTTCATATTAAACATTGAAGTGAACAAAGTCATGAAGGCCTTAGCATACACAACACTTGGTACATAACATAACTGTATATAGCTAGGCATGCTGCATGCAAACCCATTAAATAAAGCATGTACATGCAATGTGTGTGTATTACTCCTACATATGAATTATGAAATGATCAGATACCCCACAAGTTTTGGTCCCCCATAAATAATTTGCATGATTTGCTTGGCTCCTTCATTTCAGTGTCCATATATGGAATCCCAAGCCAAAGAAGATCATTGTTGTCCCCAATCTCTAGCATTAGGCTGCTTGCTAGTTGACAAGGCAAGGCTAGCTCTGGCTCTGGTTGTTGATTCATTTCTCTTTCCCCTCCTCACTTTTCTTGTTTCTAATTTGGTTTATACTTTCCCATAGAAGCATGCCAAAGCAACAGGGTTCATACCCCACAATCCCTATATGATCATATCATTCATATGTAGTTATGTACCCAATTCATCAACAAGAAGAAGAAGAAGAGAACAGGGAGATTGGTAGAGTGTTCCTTCTGATTCAGGCTAATTCATAGTTGCTAGTAATTACTAGTTGGTAGAGTGTTCTATAATTATGAAAGCAAAAGTTGAAAGCAAACTAGCTAAGCTACCTTGACTGAGCTAGAGTATGATTTAATTAGGTGGAAATCCACAATTATGGCTTTTTGCCCGCAATTATCTTTAAACTTTTTGACAAACTAGATGCCTAAGTTTACTAACTAGAAGTCTAGAAGACTAGAACTATACATGTTACAAAAGCATTGGTTATGTAACCAAAAGGTTGCAGCCCTAATTAGGCAGCATGCACAAAGCTCAATTAGGACGACATTGTTCTTAACTAACAATCTAGATTCATCTCTTCTCAAACTCTGGTTAATAGTCAATAGAGTCATGTCTGAATTAGTCTCCTTTCTGGTACCTTAAACCTTCAATTATTGTGGCATGCGTATTACGTAGAGAAACCTAGCAAGTTAAGCTAGGAGAAAGAAAGTCATATACTCTAGTCGATTACTCGATGCACAGCTAATGAATTGAAAATGAATAATGCCAAATCGAATCCATGTCCAAAAGATCAGATCCATGGCATGACTTTGGTAGGTCTATATAAGTCTCATCATATCAAGTTGTTTGTAATTTTATGTAGCACAATCGTACGCCATAAAATTTTGCTGACGCGGTACGATTCATTGTTCTATAGTAGTGCATATTTCGCAATTTCATATGTATTTTTTCTTTAATAAAAACAGAATAGCGTACACTACAACAATCAATAATTTAACGTTTATTAGAACATAACCCTATTCTCCAATCCTTCATCACACATTTGGTTCACGAAAAGTAACTATCATAAAATAAAAGTTGCTCATTATCTGCATTTGAGATAGTGAAAAGAAAAACTGAAAGTAAATTAGATGAGAAAATTGTTCATTCCAAACTCCAATGATTCATCTCTTCCCCTTCTTTTTTTCTTACATTTATTACTCATAAAACATTTGATTTCATTGATTATAAATTTTTAACAACTCTCCGAATAACTTACGTTACATTATCAAACATTGAAATTGAAAGTTCTTGTTGGACTTAGTTTCCTTTATCTTTGTATCCTATGAGATAGGAAGTTGTCCATTTTCCTTTCCTCCAACCACTCGGAAATCTCAAGACTCAAGAGGGCAGAGGCGGCGAGGCCTTACCCAAAATCCTCCACGAACAACCCATAAACCCTGCATCTTCTTTTACAAGTTTCACGGCACAGGTAAAACCGTAAAAAGCCTCCTTCCATGGCACCTAGCGTAGCTAGCTAGCTAACCAGCCAAGAGAGAAGATTACAAACACTACCATGGCTAGCTGCAGAAACTCCGAAAAAAGACCTCATATTTCGGACTCTGCCCTCCATGGACGAGACAAACACAGTACACAGTCCGTCCCCTTTAATATTTGAAACCACCACCACACCAGGAGGATTTGATTTCCTTCAATTGCGATCTCCCGGCCGGACGCTCCCCTAGCTTGGAATTATTGGCTGCCATGCTATTCATGTGTCACTTCAAACTGAGAAAGAAGAGAAAATAGTAGTATGACGTGCCAATTACAAGGACGAATCACACGAGTTTCACACTTTCACTCAAATTTGTGCATTATTTCGACCTTTGTCACAAGGAGGATGCCAAAATGGGATATACAAATCGATTGAATCATACGACAAATGCCATAATGTTCATACAGATCGCTCAGGAGTTCCATCCATTCCAGTATAACTGATTTTATGGTTAACTGTAACTAAGCTATGATGGTTCAGCATCTGACAGTTTGATCGATTCCGGTGCAAGAACTGAAAGATTTTGTAAGGGGTAGAAGAATTGGACCACTAAATTGGACTTGCCTAGCATGGCCAAACTGTGCTTTACCCAAAAGTTCATAACCCTATTATCAAGTTTCATCACTAGTCTTCGGTCTTCCTGCCCATTTAAGATTGTCACATTAGTAACCTTATTGCAGAGATTTGATCACCATCTGAAACTTGCCTAGACTGGCAAGGACAACGGCAAGAGATACCTGTACTAAAGGACTCTTTTCAAGCAAACAACCAGCACACAGCAAAGGTAGTGGGAACAAAGCAAGAAGTGTAAGCAACTAAGCATAAACATTGGCACAGGTCCAAGCTTATCACTGAGAAAATGATTCTATGCAACTTGCTTATTTGGGTATCAGAATGTGCGACTTCAGACTTTGTACATTGGAAAACTTCAAAGTACTACACTGCACCACTGACAGCAAAATTGCTACTCATATAACACAATTCATGTTTAACATCTACTTTGATCATTGGACAAAGAACAAGAATCTCCATCTCCATCTGCTATTGTAGTCGACACTGGATACAAGCACACCACCTCCACAATATCTATGTATAATATCTACTACAGCTATTTTATTTACTGCACTATCACCTCCACAGCATCTCTGTATAATATCTACTACAGCTATTTTATTTACTGGTATAAATTATATGCAACGCTATGCAGATTATATGCAAGGTGGCCACCTGTTCACCCATAGTATCAACATCACCAGTACTGTCCATGAATATGTACAGAACACAAAATTAATGATTAATAAAAACAAACTACATGCAAAGTGTATGAGACGTTTTTGGAGTTCATCGGACAGCATTCTTTTCTGACTTATAACTCTGGCACCAGCTTTCACACTTCAAATATCTCTATCTAATGAATTCGCTTGATTCCACATCCACATACCAAGTACAGTGCTAAAACAAGTGAACTGCTTCCTAAATCTTTGAATGATCTCTAAAGAACAAAGGTGAAATTGAATCATTTGACTGTGATCATGACTACAAGTCTTTAATTACGATAGTTACTTATAGTTAGGCAGATAATTTACAAGACTGAAACTTATATGTGTATAGATTAAGATATTGCATAGAAATCAAGAATAATATAGCATCTTATGTGTAGGCACAATATGCAAAAGAGCTTGAATAAGAAGTTGAAATCTGAAATCATAGTATCTTGATAATGTTAATGTTAAAACAAAAACATGTTTATCAAATCTTTGGAACCATTTATGCAACATCGCCACCCATAAAGAACGACGCTGCATGCATATGGATAATCAAAGCATACTCAATAAATACGAACACAAGAAACCATAACATGAAGTTAAACTATTTCAGCATATAATCCAAAATCATTTATCTTAAATATTCAGGCAAAAGAAGGGAAGCAAACATGAAATTTCCCCGACTGATGTGCAACAAAAGCTCTATAGTTGAAGCACTTATACAACCACTACCCTCAGTCAAGCATTAACTGGAAAACAGGGGCAGCAAATATAATGATGATAAATGAAATTGACCCTTTGTCATTCAATTGATTGATGTGCAACATACCTCTGCAGTTTTGAATACTATCCTTCTACTACTACCACTACTATCTAGTAAAGTTACCACTAGTCTTGCTCTATAGTACTAGGTGAAGCCTTAAGCCAAAAACAGAGGTCCATCTCCAAATTCTGCACTTCTCGATAAATTCCCAAGTAGCATTACTTAATATGACAGTGAATAAGCTAAGATTGAAAACCATACCTCATGGTGACAGGCTTAAAAACAACAAAGTTATCCGAAGTGTTTACCATTATGTAGAGATTATCACAACCATTTCTGCAACAAAGAAGCACTGCCCACATTAAATAACTACATGCACCATACAGTTTCATGTACGGGAGGATATAAAAAAACAAGCTCTTTCAGTATAAAGAGCATGAAACCAACACGTCTTGATGAACATCATAAAATAATTCTTTCTATCTATAACTTCAAAATTGACACAGACTAGTTCAACAAAGTACTAAATTTCACTGATAAATCTGCAAGATACCTCTACATTCTGAATACTCATAGCACTACTACTAAGTTACCTACATTTCCAATGATAACACTATAAGCCCAACTGTTAACCGGAAAACCGAGGCATCCACACTAACCATCATCACAATAACCTTAAATCCAGCAACAAATTTCCTCTCACCTCATACATTCGAACCAGCCTCCTCCCTCTCCACCTTTGCCCCAAAAAGCTTGGTCGCAAACATGTTATCATCAAAGTACTCCTTGTAAGGGTGGTTCTTGGGAACAAGCTTCCTGAAGGTCGCAAAATGTTTCTCAGCCTCATTCTTCTTCCTCAACAGAGTGTATATAATTCCCTGACACAGATACGGCCTGAAATCCCTGGGCTCTTCCTTCACAAGCTCTTGATAAAGCTCCAATGCATCCTTGTACTCAGCCTCCATCACCCGAATTTGAGCAATCAACAGCTTAAAGTCCCTCACATCCGAAGTGTTCCCCTGCTTCTTGCACGCCTCCATTGCCTTCTCCACCCTCTTCAACACAAGCTCCAGCTTCTCCTCCGATTGTGACGCAGACATCACCAGCCCATGATAGGCCTCAACTCGAAGAGGGTCTTTAGCCAAAATGTCCTCAAATTCACTAGCAGCTAAATCATTCTCACCCATGTAAGTATGAACATTGGCCTTCAACAACTGCCACTCAAAGTCTTCCGGTTCGACCTCGATCAACCGGTCCAGCACCTGAACCGCCTCGGTCAGCTTGTGGGCTTTGATTTTCACCTCCATCAGAGACCTCAGCGCCTCGACGTCGTTCGGGTCACGGCTCAGTTGCTCCTCGATTTGTCTCTCCTCATCCTCATACGTCACCTTCGCGGGCTCCACCGTGGAGGTTGGGGCGGCGAAGGCGGGTTTGGTGGGGTGGAAGCGCATGCTGAAGAACGCGGCGGCGGCGACGGCGGCGCAGGCGAGAGGGGATAGGGTTTGGAGGAAGGAGGGTTTAGGGTTTTGGGGGGCTTGGTGAGGTGGGTCCGCGGAGGAGGCGCGGATTTTGAGGGAGGAGAAGGAGGAGGAGCGAAGGGGGCGGAAGGAGGAAATGGGGATGGGGGGAGATGGACGGTGGGGATTGATGGAGAGGTGGAGGGGTTGGTGGCCGAGGTTGAGTTTAGAGAGGGACTCCATGGATGGAAGTGAGAAGAGGGTTGGGGAGTGAAGAGGTCTAAAACCCTGGTGAGATGGAATGAGAGATGAAGTGAAGGGAGTTGGAGGAGAAACAAAGGGAGAGTTCAAAACCCTGAGAGAGAGAGAGAGAGGAATATGCTTTGCTTGTTGATCCGATCAATATTGGGAATTGGGCCC
Source organism: Fragaria iinumae (assembly GCA_009720345.1). NCBI lineage: Eukaryota > Viridiplantae > Streptophyta > Magnoliopsida > Rosales > Rosaceae > Fragaria > Fragaria iinumae. Next base: position 8,781,532 of record CM019122.1, on the reverse strand, counting down.
AATGGTGTTATGTTAGAAAATGGGGCGGGGCTGGCTTTGGTGGGCTTTCGTCCAACGTTCGACCTTTTATGGGCCCAAACCATTACTTAGTGCGGTTTTCAACATGGTTTTAAGAAGAAAAAATGAAGCCTTTAGTTGCTCTTGAGAGTGTTGGAATTGTTTCAATCTTCGTGCTCAACGACTTCAAATCATAATTAAACATAAACATGACCGATGAATGTGGAGTTTATTAGGATTATTAGTTCTGTCATTTCATATTTCAACTTAGCTATATATTCTTGTAACCTATATTTTCTACTATTCACGCGATGTTGCCTCCATCTCTTGCATGTGTTTTCTTTAATTTTTCCATCCCGTGTTAGCTTTTTAAAAATGTAGGGTGAGCTTGTGATTCCTACTTGCTAATCTTCGAAAGTTTTGACAACTGATCGAAGTACCAAAAATGTCATATCTAAAGGTGAAGAAGTGTTTGTCCAAAAAAAAAAAGGTGAAGAAGTGAAGCCAATAATGGATCAAATAGTTTCTAATGTGTACAGGTTCGTGTTCTCAAATCTCAACTAATAGAATAAACAAACACAACAAAACTCTTAAATAGTAGGCTTCATTTTAATCTTGATTACGATTATACACTGTTGCACGGAAACAGAAACGAGTTTTGGTTTCCGATAAGATCCGATACACGGAAACGTCAAAATCAAAATATAGTCCGATATGAAACGTGGAGGAAACGTCAAAATTAAAATAAATATAATATTTATTATAATAAATATAATTGAAAAAATAACATTAACAAAATAGTTTCTACGAGTTTTCTATGAGTTACTGAGGAATTCAAATCTACGAGTTTCTACGAGTTTTCTGTAACACCTCGTATCTAACTTTACCAATTTACCAGGTTTTCTACGAGTTACTAAGGAATTTAACCGTGCTCGATAACTTAGTAAGTTAACGTTTAAGTTTATTTTTGAGTTTTTATCAAAATGTTAAACTATTCTTTTAAAGTCTCGATGTCGTAGTTCGCAACGAAACGAGTTCACTGGTGTTTTCGAATGATTTTTCGGAGCATCGAGCTATTTTTTATATTTTATCAAAGTTATGGTAAAACAAATTCATTTTATTTCAGAAATTAGAAAACTCAAATCAAATTAGTTCCTAGCCGTGATATCTCCTTGTTTTAAATCTGGACCATTGGTCTTTTTGTAAAAAAACCCAAGCCCAGGTGAAAGGACCCAGACCTAGTCAATCTCTTCTCTCTCTCCTCTCCCCGACTCTTTCTCTCTTGTCTCTTGTCTGTTCCGCCGTTCGGCCATGACTCGCCGATCAACCACCACCAAAATGTTTCTCTCTTTTCCCACTACAAAACCCATCCTTCAATTCGCACATGCACGAACCCTAGAAGGAGATCGACCGAGAAGAGGCGGCGGTCCTCCGGCGATTCTCGACGGTTCCGGCCACAATTCGACATATCAGAGGTAGGGTTTTCTTCCTCTCTCCCTCCTATTCCATTCTATGTCCTTGAATGTTCGATTCGTGCCCTAATCAGAAATTCCCCTTTTCCTTTTTTTATGGGTTTTTCACGGCGAGACTCCGGTGAGTTGTTCTTGGAGTTCTGGCGAGACTACCGAGCTTCGTCGAGTCTAGAAAAGATTGATTGGAGGCTAGACGCATCTTGGGGAGGAGTTGGACGCAGATACTGTGTGCTGAGGCAGAGATTTTCTGGTGAAACTCGTTTCCATTAAAGACGAAACTCGTTTCGGTGGCGTTTCAGAATGATGCTTTTGTGGGAAACGTGAAACGCCAGTATTTTGGCGTTCCGGTGCAATGTAGATTATACACAAATGAGGCTAGAGTTTAGTCTTCGTGACTTGCACTGTTTGAGGTTTTTTAAGCAAATGGTGGAGATGCAGGTTCTTTTGCTCTCCTCGAAATGTTACACATCGATCTCTGATGAAAGAGGTCTATCAATGTAGACAACGGTGGAGACAAAGAAAAGACCCCTCAAACGCTATGTCATGATGCACATCGTTTTCTATACTTGTCACACTTCAATTATTATAAGCGAGCAGCCAAATGTACTCAATTGAATATTAGATATGAAGAAATTGATCTCTACCGAATGTATAACGATTATTTGTCATTTTACTTGAACAACCATGTATATGTTCTATGTTTGAAACCTTACGATTGATATCGAGCTATATATATATCGAGTACCTAACTGCTAATAGCCTGTACCAACTAGCCATTTGAGAAACACCTGAGAAACTATTGGTAATCCAAAGCAACAATCTGATATATAGGTCAATGTGGCTGTGATTTTCCCTTTCTTTCTTTTGTATACATGCACGTATATGAGGGCTAATTGTTTGGCAAATTGTGGTGCAAATCATGTGGGTGTTCACTTATGGAATTCTTGCCCTCGTACTCTTGCGGCATATTCCAGAGATCTGGCAGACCTTCCTAATTTTAGGTCTGCATAGTACATAGATCTTGGTTGGCTTGAGTTTAGGGTTTCTTGAGTTTCTAGTTTTTGTTGCATGTCCTTTGATAGTACTCTGTCTTCTTCCTTTTAGAGGATTAGAGATAATGAGTTTGTTATCTTTAACGATAAATTGATGATTAATTATGATGCTTAATATGAACCAATTCCGTGTTAAGAGTTTGAATCCTAGCTCACACCGGTTTATGACCAGCTAGCTTAAAATGCACTAGTTTACAGAGGCTTTTGAAATCGTACATATAAAACGTGGGATTAATCTAACTATATATGTTGTGATACATACTCTTGAACATTGGTCCGAATATTAATTAAATAATAAACGTGTTACTAACGCATTTGAGGTGGCTTATTATCTCATCCTGAATTAAGAAAAAAAAAGAAAGAAAGTATGGATTTGAAGAGAAAAACTACAAAAGCTAGCTGCAAATTATGTATTTACAGAAGAATAATGGATGATTAATTCGATGCCATCACAGATATCTGCATGAGAGACACATACACACAATGGAAGCCAATTCAGGCACAGGGGCTTTGCCACGTTAACGCCACGTGTGGTACCCTAGCCACAGAATCACATTTCCCAACTACGCTACTCATCACCACCAGAATATATGACAGCCAAAACAACAAAAGCTACTAAGACTGACTGATAACTACTACGACGTCGTATGTGCCGTCCTCTTGTGGTTTTGCATTCCCTTGCTTCTAAAGCCAAGCTACAGATCTAGTTTACGACCTTTATGCTGATGTTACACATATATAATATCTAGCGGTTCTCGATCTCGCTAGCAAAGCTGAAAAGGTCAGATGACCCTCGATACCGATCGTTTGTCTAGATCAAATATCGAATACATGCAAATTACTAGTCGTCGGATTCGGTTGTAGTGCAGCTGCTTTCGTCTGTGTCTGCTTGAGAAAGATGACCCGAGAGCATCTTCTGGATTCTTTGCTTTCTCTCCGTTTTGGATTCTCTCGCAGCTTCTCTACTGTTTGTGTAGGCCTCGAAGAACTCCTTGTTCTCCTTCTCCAGCTCCTTCCAGACTGAGCCACCCAAATCAATCCCATGCAATCAAACATGTTTCTGTTAGAAGATAGACATTCAAGCACCTGCATATGTAGTGTCAAGGTGATGTTGTACGTACCTGTGGAGGTAATAATGGGTTTTATGTTGGCGTGCTTGGAGAGGGCTTCCATGCACTCTTCTCTGGTCATTTTGAAGATGATGCACTCCTCGATCAAGTGGTGCACCTAACCAAACCATGGATAATCATCGTTTTCATCATCATCACCATCCAATCAAAACTCGAAAGAGATAAAGAAAAAGAATGTACACGATCACATATTGAATCATAAAAACTAGTACAAAACTTAAAGCTATAGCTGCCCACAAGACGTGTACCAAGAACTGCAAGAGTCCCCAGAATAAGTCAGGGGTTCGATGGATCATAGATCAGGGACGACAGAACAAGTCGATCTCTTGCATGCTTGAAGAGTTGGTCGACCCTGAATATGATCATCACCGATGAAGGGAGAGTCACTGCTGCATCTTATACACTAGAAGCAAGCTAGCTTACCATGTGGATGTATGAAGCAGATGAAGAATCGCCCATGTTGCAGAAGAAGCTAGCTCTATCGGCGATCTGTATAGTTCTCTATCAGAGACTTGGTTCAAACTGGGAACAAATTAGGTAGAGCGAGAGAGCTTGAGATGAGGATTGAGGATGGCCGAGGGGACTAGATCATTATAGCTAGGAGGATCGGATCAAGAAAGTTGGAGCACTGTGTTGGGTTATAGGTTAAAATAAGTAAGGGGGGCCATGGAGGAGGAAGATGAATGAATAAAGAAAGTAGTATCCTATGATGTCATGGTTGGAATGCCCACGTGGGAGAGAGGAGATGATTGGTGGAGAGGGGATTAGAGGAGATTCTACAAGCAGCCTTTGATTGTCTCTTATACGTGGCCACTACTAACCCCACTCTCCACATGACACGTGGGGTCCTGTCGCCTTGTACATGTGTTACAAGCCTCCGTATCCCACTTCGTATGTAGGTATACCTTACGCCGCGCAAGGCCACCCACACTTCCTATAGGAGAGGAGGGGTCTTCATGCTCAAAACTCCTTACATATTACTCACGACGTTGATTGAAATTAAAAACTCTGTTGATTAGTCTATAAGTATTTACGGACATCGTGTTTTAGCTTGCTCATACAAGAATAAATATGTTTCTAAGTACTACACGATGAGTAAGTCGAGCATAAGATTTCAGAAACTAGGATCAAGTATGTGACATACAACTTCCTTTCTATGAAAGATTTTGCATTCTGATGACACGAGTTAATATTTTTGTAATCAGATGATTTGTTAGGTCTCTACAATTACTTATCATTTAATCTCAAAATTGTTAGTTAAAATACTTAACTAACTAAGTCACGACTCACCAGATATATGCTCGTCTAAAGTATAGTTAACCTCCGGAGATACTCTACTACAAAGCTGTAGTACATTATTATGTATAGTAAATTTAGTACAATCATGCATACCGAGTTTTGGGACCAGCAAGCAGAAAAAAAATATAACAATTATGAGCTCGCTGGTGCTTATCACGCTCTTCAATCGGTGTCTTTTGTTTGCTTTTACATTTTAGTTCTAGCTTTGTTCGCATCCCAGGCAATCCTCTTTGCATGATTAATGCCATTATGGAAGTTGAAGATATTTTATTTGATCTCACTTATGGGCTTCACTGCGGAAGAGCTGATGAATGGGATGGGAGGCATGTGATTGTGTACAAAGAACTACTGCATATCCAAATGGTGGCCATGGACGAAGATCATTATCTGTGTACTCGTCTTAAAAGAGAATAAACTAATTTACAGTTTCTGTAGTTTCCTCCTGGAAGCTGTGGACTTCACTCCTGCATGCTATTCCATTTGCATTTACGTACCTCTGCAAGTTCAACTCTTTTATTATTAGATGATGACCTACTTTGATGAGTGACGAGACATACTTTACCAAATGCCAGAAACTTCAATCATGCTAGTTTAGGGTGAAATTTCTAATGTCTATGGGGAATGATGAGTTCGTAGATTTTTCTTCCCACATAGGGTAGGATGGAGTTTTTTCTTCCTACGTGCATGGAGAAGGATGAAGAGTGCATGCGTTCATCAATTCTCTTTTCATATTTATTTAAGCACTTAATCGGATACTTCTGTATTTGTTTACTCCACTCGATATGAACTAGAGAGTCGTTAGTTCACATCATATCCGTGTGCGCCTCAATATGAAATCTCCAATTTGTTTATAGTCTCAAGCTACTCTCGTGTGAAAGACGTATCCTAGCACAATTCGACCTAAATAAAAGAAAAAAAAGGGTATGCGTAATGATCATTCTTGTGATCTTGTCCCAAAAGCATTTAGAAATAGGTAAACGAAATTCAAAAGGACCCATCATCCTTGTTAACTGCTGTAGCAGTGTTTCAAATCTTTCAAGTTTTATTTTAGAATATCATCAAATATGGGCAGAGTCACCGGTATGATTGCGTTGGGGACTTTAAGGGAGGATTAAGATAATATAAGCCAACCAATGTAGATTATACAATGTTAGTGCAATTACAGCTCAAGATGATAATGACTTGGTCTGCTCTACTGTTCGTTCACGGCTTGTCACTTGCAGCTAAATATCAAATGCAGCAATGAGCAATCTACAATTCACATTTTCAAAGTGCCACAAGACAATCAGTTCCAATCTATACAAGAACCAAATAATAGTCGAATATTGGACTGTCCTCTTTCAGAAATAGCCCTATTTCGATGCAACTAGCCAAAATGTGTTAATTAAGGTCTGCTTGAATTTCAATTATAGCCGTATGAATCTAACGGTGCGTGAGCAAACGAAGAAAAATGAGGCAATACTGCCTTTACAAATTGCATACGGCAGAAGCTAGAAGTGGACATTCATAACTCTTGAATTAGCGAAATCGAATAAGAGAATTCATGACCTTATTGAAGTCGTGTGGTTTCCTTGAACCGTTTTGCTCTCAACTCTCTCATTTTCTACAATGACTGATGGAAAACTAAGACATAATTAAACAGACAAACAAAAAAACCTACAAAGAGTAGAAGCACAGAAATCTCGTAGTTATTTCAAAGTCCGAGCGAAACATTAATCAAACATCAGGAGTACATTGACAAGTGATTGAAATATTCAAACAGAGATCATATCAAGCAAAATCAACCAGATAATTCCATATGTCAGAGAAAAATAAAAGCTCATAATCAAGCTTGGAGTGAACTGATGAAAAAAGGTTGCCCCCTTTCTTTCATATCTCAATTGGAACAATTGCTTCTGTCACTCGCAATTGTAATCCCTTTCTTCTGGCCAGTGGACTTGTCCTCAGCAGAGACACTTAGGATACCATTCTCATCAATTTCAAAGCAAACATCGAATGGATATCCCTCAGGAGCCGGAGGAATGTCCACAAGCCTAAATTCACCCAAAAGGTTATCATTCAAAGTGCTTTCACTCTCACCCTCAAAAATTGCGAAGGTAACAACACTTTGGTTGTCTTAAAGGGTAAATAGTTATGTATTCTTCTTGACCGGAATTCTGGTGTTTCTTCGAATAACAAAATGCATGACATTATTATTTCGTATTCTTACTCCAAGTGACATAGGTGTGACATCCAAGAGAGTAAAGTCGTGAAGCTTCCCATTCCCATTCCCGCTCAAGATTGCAGCTTGAATGGCTACAACATCATCAATTTGGCTTATGTCCATGTTAGCGTCTCTTATACACTTCTCCACAGGCTCCATACACTTGTTGAAGAAATCCATGTTCAGCTGTTCAAATTTGGCACGGGAAATAGTCATATACAAATCAATGCCCTGTTCCAAACAATCAATTTCAACATCCACTGAAGATGTAAATGAAAGTCTCCTCTTCGCCTTATCACAAGCATTTCTTAGCCTCCTAAGAGCTCTCGAGTTTCCACTCACATCACTTCCTCTTAAATTCCGCAGCACAGAAATCCACCATTCTGTTATCAAAGTCTTCACCACCAAGGTGAGTGTCTCCAGCCGTGGCTTTCACTTCAAAATCACCGGTGCTTATTGTAAGCAGTGACACATCTAAAGTTCCACCTTCCAAATCAAATATCATCACATTTCTCTTGCTATACCAACCAGCCTTTCTATCAAGGCCATAAGCAATTGCTGCAGCCGTTGGTTCATTGATAATCCACATCACCTTTAGACCTGCAAACTCACCTGCATTTCTTGTAGCCTAGCGCTGCGAGTCACTGAAGTAAGCAGGCACTGTGATAACTGCATTTTTGACTGTTGAGTCAAGGAACTCCTCAGCAGTCTCCCGCATCTTTGCCAAAACCATGGAGGAGATTTCTTCAGCAGCAAATTGTTTCTCCTGACCCTCATGGGTGACCACAATCATAGGCTTCCCATCAACACCTTCAATGACCTTGAATGGCCAGAGCTTCATATCATTTTGAACAGAGTCGTCACTGAACCTCCTACCTATTAACCACTTTGCATCTGCAAACCGATGTCATATTCACAAACACATAACCAATAATGAATGATAACTAAAGCAAAACCATCATATGATACTAGCACGAATGCATTCATCAATCATCAATCATATTTACAAGGTCACAAATACACGTCACACAAAAAAATATTGAAACAAGTTACACTTCTTAATTGTTCAAGATATCATTTAAGTAGTCAAGAATTGCTTTTTAACAGAATGGATTGACTTCTTGGGTTAGTTAAGCAGCAGCAGTTTACACATATGTTCTAACAATCTGAACTTACTTCTAATACAAATTTATGAAACTGAAGATCAGAAGAATTTGACTATAACTCTGTTGTGTAAAAAAGCATCTGAAAATTGAAACGTCATACATGAATAAAACTAACATAAGAAACAAACGGCAGTAAGTAGATCAGATTAGGGTTTGGGAAGAAACCTTACCAAATACAGAGTTGATGGGGTTCTTGATGACCTGGTTGAAAGCTGCATCACCAACCAAACGCTCAGTATCATTGAAGGCAACATAGGAATGGAGTTGTCATGTTGCCCTGATCATTCACTATGATTTCCACATGATCGTTCTGCCAAACTGCTACGCAAGAGTACGTCGTCCCTAGATCAATCCCAATCGCATGACCCTTTTCTCCTCCCGCCATTCTGGCTCAGTTCAAAAGCTTAAAGAAAATCTAAAACAAAGAAAAGTGGTTCAGAATTTGGACTCGGTGGTATGTTGGAACAATATAAACGAACCTAATGAAGTTCTCTGCTACTTATCGTGTCCTAAGTTTTCTTTTAGGACACGTAATTGTTTTATATTTATATTTATATTTGGTTCATAGTTGTAGTATCGTTTCTTTTATTGTTTTCTATTAATTTAGGATACTAGAGTTGTAATAGGAGTCTATGTACTTTCTTTTCTTTTGTACTTGTAAAGTTGTAATTGTAATCAAGCCTATTGTTCTCTTACCTGTCTTTTCCCGAATCATCTTGTTCTCAAAGGTCTCATTCCTAGAATGCTAAGGAAAAGAACATGAGAACTGAGAAACACAAAAGATTTTACGAAGAGTGCAGGAGCGCACTATGTTAAGTAACATAAGATTCCCATTATAAAGTTAGACTGTAGAACAGAACTCAAACAGATACTCTTTCCTTGCTTGCGTAGTTGCATCTTTTCTTCTGCTTTTCTGGTCTGAACTGCTTTAATTCCCTCACAGAGTTCTTATATCACTAGTGAATGCAATTCTTTTTTCCTGACCAGTGAACTTCTCCTTAGCTGAGACACTGAGGATTCCATTTTCATCAATATCAAACATGACATCTATTCTGGGAACACCAGTAGGGGCCGGATGAATGCCATCAAGCGTAAATTGACCCAAAAAGTTGTTTTCTAAAGTTATTTCACTCTCACCTTCAAAAATTGTAAGTTCGATGCCAAGTTGGTTGTCGAAACGAGTAGTAAGTTTCCTCTTTTTCGTGACAGGAATTCTGGTGTTCCTTGGAATGACAACACACATGAAATTCTCATCATCACGAATCCGCACTCCAAGTGAAAGAGGTGTGACATCCAAGAGATCGACGTCTTGAAGCTTCTCATTTCCATTTCCACTCAAGATTGCAGCTTGAACAGCAGCACCATATGCCACTGCCTCATCCGTATTAATGCTCTTGCATAGCTGCTTTCCTTTGAAGACATTCTGTAATAATTGCTGCACTTTGGGAATTCTAGAAGAACCACCGGCAAGAACAATATCATGCACAGCAGTTATATCCATGTTAGCATCCTCCAAACACTTCTCCACAGGCTCCATACACTTGTTGAAGAAATCCATGTTCAGTTGTTCAAATTTGGCACGAGTGAAAGTTAGATAGAAGTCAATGCCCTTATCCAAACAGTCGAGTTCAATGTCAACAGAAGATACAAATGAGAGTCTCCTCTTTGCCTTCTCACAAGCACTTCTTAACCTACCAAGAGCCCTGGAGTTACCACTCACGTCCAAGTTATGCTTCTTCTTAAATTCCTCAACACAGTACTTAACCATTCGGTTATCAAAATCTTCACCACCTAGGTGAGTGTCCCCGGCTGTAGCCAAAACTTCAAAAACCCTGGAACAAATGTTCAGCAGCGAGACATCTAAAGTTCCACCACCCAAATCAAATACCATCACATTTCTCTTGCTATACCAGCCAGCCCTCTTTTCAAGGCCATAGGCAATTGCCGCAGCTGTCGGTTCATTGATAATACGTATCACTTTTAGGCCTGCAATTTCACCCGCATTTCTTGTAGCCTGTCACTGGGAGTCACTGAAGTAAGCAGGGACGGTGATAACTGCACCTTTCACAGGTGAGTCAAGGTACTGCTCAGCAATCTCCCGCATCTTTGCCAAAACCATGGAGGAGATCTCTTCGGCAGCAAACAGTTTCTCCTGACCCTCATGAGTAACCACAATCATAGGCTTGTCATCAACACCTTCAATAACCTTGAATGGCCACATCTTCATATCAATCTGAACAATGTTGTCACCGAATCTCCTACCTATCAACCGCTTAGCATCTTCGGATCAATGCCAAATTCACAAACAAAGCAGATGTATCATATGATAGAAACCTCAAAAATGCACATTTTACACAAACAAAAGTGAAACATATCTAATCACACAAAATTGCAAGAAAAAACCAAAGATGAGAAACATTTCATAAATAGAGCAGTTCATGTAACTGCTCTGGGAAGATACAACAAAAATGAACCCCATTCATGGACAAATCTAATATTTCAGAAAGAATTGGCAATAAACTGATGAGGGTTTTAGGAAGCAAACCTACCAAAGATGGAATTGGTTGGGTTTTTTGAGGACCTGGTTAAATGCTGCATCCCCAACCAATCGTTCAGTATCATTGAAGGCAACATAAGAAGGAGTAGTCCTGTTGCCTTGATCGTTCACTATGATTTCCACATGATCATTCTGCCACACTGCCACTCACGAGTAAGTCGTCCCCAGATCGATCCCAATTGCTTGGCCCTTTTCTTCTTCCGTCATTTAGGGTTTTCAGATGAGGAACTGGGATGTGAGTGGTAGCTGTGTTGCTTTTCTAGTTCAACTACTTGGGTTGTGTGAGATCAAATAATAGTCAAGGCTGGTTCATTATACAGACTCGTATAAAAGAACTTTTTGAACATATAAAACATAACAAATTGTTGGTTCAATTTGTTTCAGGCTTCTTGTTGAGCTTGAATGCTTGAACGACTTGATGGAGGGATTTCCCTAGCTTGGTTCTTTAAAAATAGAATAGAATTTCCTTGAATTTCGATTATGATCATATAATCACGTAAACCAAAGAAAAGATGAACTCATAAGTCATAACACTTGAACAGTGCATAAGGAGTTGCAATTAGGGATTGATAAATATGCAATAGTGGCTGAGAGCAAGTGTAAGAAGGGATCCAAATTCTGTGAAGGCTTTCCCCATACAGATATATTTTCAGCACTATGGTGAGAGGGCAGGGAATTGTTCACTTGCCAGTGTTTTCTTCAAACCATTTTGCTCTCTAGTGTCTCATATGCTACAAGGGCTTAGATTAAATTGAAATAACATAAGAGATAGGAAAACTGTAGTAGCACACAAAATCATGAAAGACATACATATATTTCAAACATGTATTGGACATCAGATCCCATTGACAGGCGACTATAAGATGAACTTCAAACAGGTACACTCTTTAAGTCTTTATGAACTACATCAGCCAGATATTTCCAGGTGAGAGAGAAAAAGAGAAGCACATGATCAAACTTGTGGACATTGTTGCGAACAGGATTGCTCCCTTTCTTTCATATCTCAGTTGGAACAATTGCTTCTGTCACTTGCAATTGTAATCCCTTTCTTCTGGTCAGTGGACTTGTCCTCAGCAGAGACACTTAGGATATCATTCTCATCAATTTCAAAGCAAACATCAAATGGATATCCCTCAGGAGCCGGAGGAATGTCCACCAGCCTAAATTCACCCAAAAGGTTATTATTCAAAGTGCTTTCACTCTCACCTTCAAAAATTGCGAAACAACACACTTTCTGGTTGTCACTACTTGTATATAGTGTCGTATTCTTCTTGACCGGAATTCTGGTGTTTCTTCGAATAACAAAATGCATGACATTATCATCTCGTACTTCTACTCCAAGTGACATTGGGGTGACATCCAAGAGAGTAAAGTTGTGAAGCTTCCCATTCCCATTCCCGCTCAAGATTGCAGCTTGAACAGCTGCACCATATGCTATTGCCTCATCTGGATTAATGCTCTTGCATAGCTTTTTTCCCTTGAAGACATCTTGCAACAATTGCTGCACTTTGGGAATTCTAGAAGATCCACCGGCGAGAACAACATCATCTACCTGGCTTATATCCATGTTAGCATCCCTTATACACTTCTCCACAGGCTCCATACACTTGTTGAAGAAATCAATGTTCAGTTGTTCAAATTTGGCACGGGAAATAGTTATATCCAAAGAGTCAATTTCAACATCCACTGAAGATGTAAATGAAAGTCTCCCCTTCGCCTTCTCACAAGCATTTCTTAGCCTCCTAAGAGCTCTCGAGTTTCCACTCACATCACTTCCTCTTAAATTCCGCAGCACAGAAATCCACCATTCTGTTATCAAAGTCTTCACCACCAAGGTGAGTGTCTCCAGCCGTGGCTTTCACTTCAAAATCACCGGTGCTTATTGTAAGCAGTGACACATCTAAAGTTCCACCTTCCAAATCAAATATCATCACATTTCTCTTGCTATACCAACCAGCCTTTCTATCAAGGCCATAAGCAATTGCTGCAGCCGTTGGTTCATTGATAATCCACATCACCTTTAGACCTGCAAACTCACCTGCATTTCTTGTAGCCTAGCGCTGCGAGTCACTGAAGTAAGCAGACACTGTGATAACTGCATTTTTGACTGTCGAGTCAAGGAACATCTCAGCACTCTCTCGCATCTTTGCCAAAACCATGGAGGATATTTGTTCAGCAGCAAACTGTTTCTCTTGACCCTTATGGGTGACCACAATCATGGGTTTGTCATTGGGGCCTTCAATGACCTTGAATGGCCAGAGCTTCATGTCATTTTGAACAGATATGTCACTGAACCTCCTACCTATTAACCGCTTTGCATCTGCAAACCAATGTCATATTCACAAGCACATTTCAAATTTCCAACAAAGGAAAACAAGAGGAAATCGCTGACAGATCACAGATGCACCATCATGTTATGCAAAGTTACAAACTAAGGTGAAATAAATGTTTGACTTCCAATTTGAAGCTATCAAATGCATCATTATATGGATCCTCATTATATTTAAAAGTGCACATGTTATACAAACAACCATGAACAAAGCAACAGTTTCTATATTCAGAAAGAAACAAATCATAATAAAATCAAATAAATTTGTTCAAACAAAACCAACAGCAGTGGACTCTGTTCAAAATTCACAATTTATGTTCTATTCTCTGAAACCCTGAAATAGGAACACAAACCCATTTGAGAAATGAAAGAGTCTGAGGAGAAAGAGAGAGAGAGAGAGAGAGAATACCAAAGATGGAATTGGTAGGGTTCTTGATGACCTGGTTAAATGCTGCATCCCCTACCAAACGCTCGGTTTCGTTGAAGGCAACATACGATGGAGTAGTCCTGTTGCCCTGATCGTTCACTATAATTTCTACATGATCATTTTGCCACACACCCACGCACGAGTAAGTCGTGCCCAAATCGATCCCGATCGCCTCTGCCGCCATTCACACCACTTCAAAATCGGTTCTTCCTAGTTAGGGTGTTCACTTTTCACTGAGACTGAAAACGTATCAATTTCTTCGTAGTTATTCAGCACTGGAGGGCCAGGAGCTACAGCAGTAGCTTGTACTCGTTTAGTGAAAACATGAGTGGGTGAAAATATCTGTCTTTACTTGCTCTTTTTATCCTGCCAGGTCAGATAAGTAAAGGCTTTTTCTTTTTCTTTTTTGAATGGGGAACACACACTAAGAAAAATTAGAGGCAAAACCCTCTTGCACTACCATGATCAAACCAATCAAAACTAGAAACATCAGCCGTGAAAGATGAACTTGTATGTCAAAACAATAACTTCCTCACTAAAAACAGACAATGTAATAAACTTGTTCTTCAACTCTTCAACTTGTTTGAGATGTTAAATCAAGGGGAACAAAGATGAGGGAAAACTATTTTTAAATGCTTAATGACCATGCTTCGACAGTCCTAATAGTTTTGTAGAGCTTGAACCGTACTTACCGGAGGTAAAGCCAAACAGAACACATCCCAATTTACCTCCTCATTGCTCTAATTTATGTTAAGTTAGGTTTAGGGGGCAAATCAGGCAGAAGAACATCATTGTAGTTTGAATTTATTCTTTAAGTCTAGCATTTTCGTCATCAAAATCACAAAACAAACACCAATTTATCAAAATATAGAACAAGACAGGAACAAGAAACCGATGACAAGAAATGAGAGATGGGAGGCTTTACTATACATAAACAATCATACAGTTGAAAAATCACAAGTGGAATTTGACTCATTTAAGCTCTGAAGCTTTTGTGCTCATGACTGATGTAGATGAGTAAGGTTGTTACAGGGGATAGCCACCCCTTCTCACATCTCTAGTGAAAAAGGGATGTCTTAGCGCTTCCCTTGCCTTGAGCCGCTCTGTGGGCTCATATCTTAGGAGCCCTTGCACTAGTTCAATAAGATCACCAGCGGAGTGATCCACATGTTGCATTATTAAGTTCTGCAATGTATTATTAAGACAATAACCAGGTTAATATGCTGCCAATTAGCTAAAGATCCAAGTGAAAATTAAAAAAAAAAAAAAAGTAACTTTTTGTGTATTGAATCAATACCGGTAATCTGGGTAATTTGAATACCGCTCGCATGCTTTCCCTAGATGCGGCACCATCAGGCCAATCCAGTCGTGCTCCCCTCCTAAAATATTTCTCAGCACGACGGCTGCAAAAGTCAGACACAATATAAGCGCTCCATACCTGCCTGCCACATAGAAGACATGGGGACTATGTAGAATGAGAATCTTACTCAGCTCTGAGCACCATATGCTGCGGCAGTGGTCCCAACACCCTCTCCATCATGGCAAGATGCTCCAAGTTCTCATGTGTTTGAAAAAGGGCCTCACCCTGTTCAAAGACAACATAGAAGGAATGACATGTTAAGAGAAATTCACAGTCAAGCATGGAAACTAAATTTCAAAGCAGTTCCAAACATATACTTCTCCTAGCCAAACAATGAGAATGTTAAACTTCTGTCCTTTCTCACAATGTCTCTCATGCAAGTTGCATTCCTTAATGGTCCTTTGAGCAATCAGAAAATCTTAAACTGAGATCCTCAAAATTGTGTGTCCGAAGAGGCAACAAGTTAATGGTCAGCCATAAGAGGAAACCTACTGTCAAAGGGATATTTATAATCCCATGACCATTGACCTCGGAATGCTACAATTAATCCTACTTTAAAGGGAAATAACTCAATTCTAGATGATGGAGCCATATCAACACAAGGTACTTACAGAGCAAAGTTCAACAAGTATGCAGCCCACACTCCATATATCACAAGGATAGTTCCACCCAAGACCTGCAGATAACATCATGTGTTATCAAAAATGCATATCAAGATTGGCCAAAGTATCCAGGATTTGTTTTTGAGCATCCAAAATTTGTTTACCTAAAATAACCTCAGGTGCACGATAATGGCGTGTTGACACCACATAACTATGATCCTGATGTTCAAATGTTGTACTTCCAAAATCAATGAGCTTGATGGCACTTGACTTGGGCAGATTCTTGAAATAAGAACCCTCTTTAGTTGACCGTGCTAGAAACTTGATTGTCATTGAGAAAAAAAACAATGAAGTGTTAGAAGAAATTGTACCGATAACAGGGCACAAGCTTGGGATAGCACATCAAGTCCGAAGTGAACTCGTAAAAAGACACAATCTAAAGCTTCAAAGATCAAATCAGAAAATATGCTTGCTTACCCTAAAATAGCTCAGTATTACTAGAATGATGGACACAGATTAGACAATCCAGAAGATAATGAACTAAATGCACAAAATGCTGTTGTATGCTTGTGCATGCACGCAAGCTCATTTATTATGTTACATATTAACAAAATATAAAGCATGAGTTTGGAAACAATACCCTATAGTCTGGCACTTTGATGTAGTCGGAGGAAACAAGCAGAATATTTTCCGGCTTCAAATCAGTATGAATAAGGCGTAAATCATGCATAACTGCAAAGTAAACCAGAACACAGATCAAAAGAAGTAAATTAAATGCCATTTATTGTACTTTCAACTACATGCTTAAACAAACCAATGTTGTCTTGACAAAAATGGAGAAACTGGTGTGGAATTAAAATATGTATCAATGCAGATCTCAGCTTCACACTAAAACATATTGAGCATCAAGTTGCAAAAACTTAGACAAAAATGGTGCAAAGAATTGCCCACACACATGCTACAGACTCCAAAAGTTGTCTGGCAAGCTCCCGAACAAGATCAATGGGAAATGAACGGTAGCTGTTTTTGCGAAGAAAATCGTATAAGCTAGGTCCAAGCTTCTCAAATACCTGTTGAAACCATTTAAATCCATCCGCAAGTTCTTTTAACTCACAGAAAATTCAGGCATGAAGGATTATATATCGCTCCTCCAAGCTAATGAAATCAGAAGTACCAAAAAATACTTACAATACAAATATGATTACGATAGTCAAACCAATTCCGAATTTGCACACAACTGCAAAGAATGAAACCGCTTATACCAACATCAAACTTCTACAGCCAATAAGTAGACAGAAAATCAAATATCCTTACCGAGTGCCACCAATATCATGCCTTGCAAGCCTTTGTAGGACATCAATTTCAATCATAGCAGCTTCACGATACTTATGTATGGAGCGGATAATTTTAATAGCCACAAATTCTTTCTTTTCATTGTCAAAACACTCCAACACTTGCCCAAAAGTCCCTGGAGAAAGTCAAACCAAATATTAATGTCTGAAGAATAAAAAAAATAGAGATATGTACCCTTTCTGAGAAAGGTGTATTATACTCCCATGAAAGCAATAAAATACGAACCCTCTCCCATTTTGTTGAGAATCCTATCTGCAAAATTGAATGAGAACAACGTATCAGTGAAGATATAACATGTTACATAAATAACCAGCTAAAGCTATCAACAAAAACATCAACATGCTGCAAAACAATTCGACCTCCTTGCACATAAGAACATCTATAGATGCAACAGTTGAAGAGACATACATCGAGGGGTTAGATTATCTCCAATGCCAAACACATAATGACCATCTTTATCATCAGGCCTCCACGGAGGGGAGGCATTCCGAGGCAATCCCCCATAAAACATAGACGTATATGTATAATTGGGAATCGGCCCATTTCCAAACTCCGGCCCGCAGTATATTGGGAGCAGCTGCAGAACATATCAAGCACAATCATACATCACCTTATACATACATATTCCAGGAATCATAAAAATTTCCAGCTTCTGATACACCAACACTGAATTGCATTTCTAATTTCTAATTCATATCATTCAAATTTGAATAATAAAATTCACATAAATTAAATTATAATAAGGGAAATGAGTATTTCACATCGTAGTAATGATCGGAGAATCAATCAGAACACATAAACATAAAAAAATTAAAAAAAATCAAAATTTGAAATTGAAACAAGAACAAACCTGGGGAGGAGGAAGAGGAGGAGGCATATCCCAAGTTAATCGAGGTCTCTTTCTGGGCCGCTTATCCATATTCTGATGAGGAAATTCAATTATCCTCTGCGTCTCCATTTTGCCCCTAATTTTGAGCTCCCACTGAGAACCAAACTCTATCAAGGAGCGACTGGAATTTCAAGGATCAAGAAATTGAGGACCTAATTGTGCTTCTGAGGATTGAAATTAGAAAAATTGAGAAAGGAATTTGGTGAGGGAATTTTGAACCCTTTGGAACCCTAATCTTGGATCTGAAGCTCATAACAATGGGTCTGGAACTAACCCTGGTTAAGAGGGTTGGAACTTTTTTAGATGTAGCTTAACTGGGGTTAGATATATGGGTCCCACAGATTTTGATTGAAAACGCGGGCGCGGGACCGCCCGACCGGTTTGTATGTTCTTGCGCGCTTTTTCATTGTGAATTTATCCGACACGTGTCCAGAGGTGGACCCGTGAGATATTCCACGCGCATATTCGATTTCAAACTTCTTTCTGTAATTCTTTTGAAATATTTTGATGTAAAAGGGAATTTTGGTTGTATTACTGGAGATTTTTCTACTATCAAAAGAAGAACCGTTGACCTGTTGTTTCTATCCAACGAGACGTATCAATTTCACTCATTAAAAATCACGGTGCAAAAATATCTTAGTTGCTACTTGCTCGTGGAGTTGTTTCTGTGAGGATAATAAGATAAATGAGATTCAAACGAAAAACGGATAAAAAAACATCTTACTTGTAAACGAAAAACGGATAAAAAAACATCTTACTTGTAAACGAAAAACGGAAGAATTTTGAATTCTGATCCATGCAGTGACATCTTAATGTATAACCAGCACAAATTTATAATAGAAGATGCCCATTTTGATAGCTATGAGCAGCACAATTAGCTGACACAGAACACCTTGTATGAATGCCATCCTGGCAAATATCAAAATTTGAAAGCAGGTTTTGAACACATGATGTCATGAAGAAAAACCTATTATCAGGTAATATTCTGTTCTATACATCTAATCCAAGAATTTGAAGCTTGAGTTTGGTTAGGCATTCCCTTCCCGGATTATGTATTTGAACTTTTGAAGCTTCCTCAAGTAGTCAAGTTCCTTGCACAGAAGGACTCTTAGGCTGCTGGTCAGCTCCAGCTAAATGTTGGTGCAGTAGAGAATGAGATATCATCATTGCAATTTTTAACTCTTGATTTATTCTCCTTCAAATGCTCTGTACATAATTTCTAACACAGTATAAATTTCATTCATTTGGTGATGATTCTTATCCGCAGTGGTAAAAACATGAACTTTGCTTCTGATTTCTATCCAACTGCAACCTGGAATCCTCTTCATCCCTTTGTCTTTCATTTCTCTCCTTATTGTTGACACATTCTGCCACCTTCCAGCTGCAGAATGTGCATTAGACACCATAACATAAGATGACACATCTCCAGGATCCAAAGCCAGGATTTTTCTTGCCGCAAACTCTCCCAGTTCCATATTCGAGTGGATCTGGCAGCCACCAAGCAATGCCTTCCAAAAACCAATGCCTGGTTCAAAAGGCAAATCACTAATAAATTCCTCAGCTGATCTGAAGCACCCCGAGCGCGAGAGTAGATCAACCATACAAGCATAGTGCTCAGGCTTTAGGATGCAGGGGTCCTCCATTCTTGCCTGGTTAAAATAGGAGTAACCCTTGTCAACAAGACCAGCATGATTACAAGCCCATAGCAACCCAAGAAGTGTAACACTGTTGGGTTTACATTCTGAGACCCTCATCTTTTTGAAAAAGCTTATGGCTTCCTCTCCTTTACCATTTTGAGCGTACCCACAAATCACGGCATTCCAAGAAACAATGTTTCTTCCCCCGAGTCTATCGAAAACCAAGAGACTATCTTCCATGCTCCCACATTTTGCATAGAAACTTATTAGAGAATTGCTAATAAACACATCAAACTTACCCAAAGCCTTGACAGCACAGGCATGAAAGCTTCTGCCAATTCCTAGTGCTGCTATATTAGCAGCTGCAATTATAGCACAAGGAAAAGTAGATTGACTCGGCACCAACCCATTTCGAAGCATCTCGATGAAAAAATTTACAGCCTCTTCATTGTGACCTGTTTGGCTATACCCTCCAATCATTGCATTCCATGAAACTACATTCCTCTCTGGCATCACTTTAAAAAGCTCAAGAGCATCTTCAAGCATCTCCTTTTTCAGGTAAGCACATATCAATGTCGTGTAGGAAACAACATTCGGCTTCTGGGTATCTTCGAAAGCTCTCCGAGCATCCTGGATTACGCTCAGCTTGGCATAAAGATCCAACATTGCACTCCCCACAAACACATTCGAATGCAACCCCATCTTTATTGCAAATGCGTGAAGTTGCTTGCCTATACTCAAATCTCCAAGCGCGGTCGAGGAGGGAATGACAGTGCCGAACGTGTACTCATTGGGTCGAATATTCAAGACAAGCATTCTTGAAAAGAGGTGCACAGCTTCTTCATGATGATGCTGCCGAGCAAAGCTGCCTATTATTGTTGTGGCCGAGACCACGTTTAACTCAGGCGTTTCGTCGAACACTTGGTGGGCGTTCAAGAATGCATCTGAGGTCTTCGAATGCCTCACAAGATAGGCATTAGCTTTCCGGGTTTCAGTAGGAAGGGTACAAGCTGAAGTGTGAACTGTCCTTTGTAGGAATTGAGAGAGGGGGTATCTGCAAAAAACGGGTTTCATGTGGGTTTGTTAAAGGGAAGTAGTAGGTGATAAGCATATTGGGTAGCTTTTGATCCTTGGAATCAAAACTACATAGAATGTAGCTTGGGATTGGAAGTGTGGGTTTTAAGTTGGTTTAACAAAGATGGGATAAACTAACTGAAGGGTTTTAACTTTTAAGTAAGCTATAGTTGTCACCGTTGGGTATTATAAGGGTAACGCTAACGTCAAAGTCTCAAAGATGAGCAAATCCAACAACACAGCATTATTTTTCCTGGAGTTGCACTTCGTCATGCATTGACAAATTTCAAACTCACTCTCTTTGACTAGACATTTCAAACTGTATTTTTGGTTTCATATATCCACAATGGACATAGTTTTGATTTTTTTTTTTTTTTTTCAGAAATGATTGCTAGATCACTTTCATACATATCTTTAATCTCTTTCATGCACGCATTTGTCATATGTGACCAAATTTTAGTTTGTCATGCACCATTTTGTTTTATTTTGATTTTTCTTATTTTTTATATTTTATAATAGATTATACTTATGTAGGGATTCTTTAAACATAATCTAAATTTAATTTTTTTTTAGTAGATAATCTAAATTTTGCCGAGCATGTTTGTGGGATCTTTAGAGAAAGTAAGAAGAACAGAGGAGGAAAAAAACTGCAGGAGGAGGTATCAAAGCGCGTGAGACGCAGACGCGAACTCTCCTTTTTTTTTTTTTCTTTTTTTTTTTTTTTTTCTACATTCAAATAAGCATTTAGCTATTAAAGAAAGTAAGAAGAACAGAGGAGGAAAAAAACTGCAGGAGGAGGTATCAAAGCGCGTGAGTCGCAGAGGTGAACTCTCCTTTTTTTTTTTTTTTTTTTTTTTTTTTTTTCCTACATTCAAATAAGCATTTAGCTATTAAAGAATCCCTATATAAGTATAATCTATTAAAATCCCTTCGGGACATTCGATAAAATCCGATATAATCTATTAAAAAAAAATACAAATAAAATCTAAACAAAACAAAATGACACGTGACAGATTGGGATATTGAATCACGTATAAGACCATCTCCAACAATTGGTATAAAACCTAAACCTATATTTAAATTTTAGGTAACCCAAACCTATAACTATTCATATAGGTTTTGCATTTCCAACCCATGGAGACAAAATCCAAACATGTTTAATCATTATATATCATCATTTAATCACACATGGAGTGAAACTTGCGTTTAATGGAAAAAATTTGAGTTTAAACAAAATTTGTTTGCTTAGCCGATTGCATTAAACAAATTGACAACTCTAGTGAAAGATAATAGTCTCATAATCAGCCGTCCATTTGTTTGATACATTTGACTAACCAAACGAATTTGTTTACATTGATTTTTTGCATGGGTGATCTTTATTGGTTAATTCAACTTTTGAACGGTGTTAATACATAGCCAAAACACTTGCCCATGCCGAGAATGCGACGTCATTACCCACTCGCCGGAGATCATTTCGGCCAAGACTCCACCAACAAGACCTCTGGGGGCACCCAAAGAGTGAAGGCATAACAACAATACACATGCCAGACCCACTCTACAACAGCTAAACACCCCCGAAAGGAGGAAGACTGAACAACACCATGAAACAGTCCCACATCGGGAACTGATGACAAAGTCTCAGATACTAGCCTATAAAACAGACACGAATTCCCAATAGAAGTAAGTTCACTATTCCTCTCATACTCCCGTACTATACAAGTAGCAATCGAACACTGACTTAAGTATCGGAGAGTCGAAGACTGGGCCACCCCAGTCCCGACTCCTGACGCGTTGTTGCTTGTGCAATTACAGGACTCGGAGCCAAGGATTCAACCTCCCGTCCCGTGATCCCGAGACTCCAGGAGAGGTAGAAACAATTGGCGCTAGAATGAGGGTCCCTCTTGTGGAACTCCCATTTGACTTAGAAAGAGGGTGTAAATTGTGGATGACCCAAATGACCCTGGAACTCAGATAGAAAAAGAACTATTCCAATCCGGAGACGCATCCCTTAACCAAGACACCACAACTGCGGCCCCCATTAACCACCCCGATGCCGCCACAACCCTTGAAATTTTGAAAAAAGACTTCCATTCGTTCCGAGAGCAAGCAGCTAAGGAAAAAGCAGAGGCTGAAGCGTACCGAGTACGTATCGCCGAGCTGGAAAAAGAACAATTCTTACTGCGAGCCACGCTGGACTATCGTAACGTCTATAATGACACCTTGGAACGAGCGGCAAGGGTCACTCGCACCCCATACCCCACCTTAACATCTCTTTTTCTTAACCAAGGACAGAGCAATTCCGTGATCCCAGGAGGCCCCAACCAAATCATCTATGTTACTCATCCACTCACCCACCCATCTTTCCCACTCCCAGCCCCACAACCATCCACAGTTGTTAGTGAGCCCAATCATTCTGATCCACCAGTCCCAAACCCCACCTCCACTTGCACTAACACTGCAAACCCACCTCTCGACATCCAAACTTGACTCTTCCTCCAGCTTAGCAATTTTGTCGCTCAGTTGACCTCACGGATTGAAAGCGTTGAGAGTCGCGGGAGTCAACGATCTCTTTTCTCAGGGTATGGACATTGCCCAAGTCCCTTCACAACACGGGTGCAGCTGGAAAAGAGACCACCCGAGGTCAAACCTTTCAAAATGGACAAGTATAAGGGTACGGGGGATCCTCACCTTCACCTTGAAACGTTCATTTCGTTGTGTAGTTCCACTGGATACACAGATGCCATGGCTTGTCATGCCTTCCAGGAAACACTTTCAGATGAAGCACTCAGTTGGTTGCTTAACTTGCCTCCCAACTCCATTGACAATTTTGATAAACTTTCGGAACACTTCCTCAACTGTTTCATCCTCCATGCTAGTATTTACCGAAGTGTAGATGTTTTGTTTCACATCAAGCAAAAAGAAGGCGAAGGACTCCATGAATTGTTGTCCCGGTGGCAATCAGCCACGGCACGCTGTCACAACTTGGAGCCCCGAGTCGCTGAACAAGCTTTTCGCCAAGCCTTGCTCCCCGGCAGCTTCCTAATGGAGATTAATAGGAACCCTCCAGGGTCATACGATGCCTTGATGGACCTTGCTGTCCGATGGGCACGTGCCGAGTTTGCCACATTTGGGCATTCTACTCCCACCACCACATTAGCACTCCTAGCCCTAACCCTAAAGCAACAATCCCAGCAGAAATATGAGCATTATGACAGAGGACAGGACAAGGGAAAACAATATGGCACCTCTCGAGACAACAGCCAGGGACGTGGTTCAGACCGTCGCCACAGTGGGCAGCGGGGAAGGGACCATTCTTATCGGTCGCGAGAGCAGAGCCCCCAGCAGCAGCAGCGTCGCTCCTCCCCGCCACCCCGTTACGAGGTCCACACTACCCTGACCACTACATACAAGGATATATGGGACAAGCACAAAGACCTCATTCCCCCACCACCTAAAAGCAAGTACCCTAAAAAACCCCGGCGGGCCACAGGGAACAAATATTGTGCTTACCATAATGATAATGGCCAAACCACAAAGATGTGCCACGGCCTCCGCAATGCAATAGAGCACTTGATCCGTAACGGGCAACTTCACCAATATTGCACTCCCACAACGGGAGCTAACGCCATCAAAGTTCATGGTCAGATCCTAACCCTGCATGGCGGAGCCCCGCGACCCCCCCTCGTTAACCTTCTGCAAAAAGGCAATGTACGAACCCTTTGGAAGTTCTTGAAATACAAAGAGGTGTCACCACTACCCCATCAGCATGAGACCAAGTGTCATTTTACAAGGGGGAAGACACGATAAGTTTCCATCACAATGAACCCTTCATAATCAATGTCCAGGTGGATCACTACAGGTGCCATAGAGCCCTTGTGGACACAAGGGCTGCAGTCAGTGTAATGTTTGCCGATTACTATGGAGGGCTCCGGCGTGATCGAGCTAAGCTATACAACAACCATGATCCCCTTGTCAGCTTCTCAAGAGAGATTGTACAACCCTTAGGCTCAGACCGCTTGACAGATTCGGTGAGGACCAATCCTTGTCGTTCTTCCATCACGACACGCTTTCTCATAGTCGATTGTTCCTCATCCTATAACCTTATCTTGGGTCGCGACATCATCTGAGGACTGTAATGCTTTATTGCAGGTCACATGCTACTCATGAAAGTGCCCACCTCAGGAGGCATACTTACAATTCAGGGAGATAGGGCAGCCATTGAACATTGCCACCTTAATGCCATCCAGTAGGGGTGTGGCGCTTATGAGATGTTACCACTCAGCCCCTCGAAGCCCATTGATGATCCCCGGGACGACCCTGAAGAGAAAGAAAAGAAGAAGCAAGCCCCGAGACCTAACCCGACAGAGGAAACAGAGTGGGTATCCCTGTCACCCAGTGCTGCTGAGAAGAAAGTCCGTATCGACACAAACCTTGACCCAGAACTCCGCCAAAAGCTCATGACCTTTCTCCAGGATAAACAAGCAGTCTTTGCTTGGTCCTATGCCAACATGCCAGACATCTCCCCTGATGTCATCACACACAAACTTAACATCCTCAAAGACCATCCCCATGTCAAGCAAAAAAGACGTGCCTTTAACCCGGAGAAGTATCGAGCTATCCAAGCCGAGGTCCAGCGGCTAAAATAAATTAAGTTCATACGTGAGGTTTCCTACCCAACATGGGTTTCCAATGTAGTCATGGTCCCCAAGCCTACTGGCAAGTGGCGAATGTGTGTTGACTACACTAAGCTCAACAAAGCATGCCCCATGGATAGCTTCCCCTTGCCGCGGATTGACCAGTTGGTTGATTCCACAGCTGGCTACAAGATGCTTAGCTTTCTGGATGCCTACTCGGGATATAACCAAATCAAAATGCACCCCACAGATCAGGCCCACACTACTTTTGTTACGGACAAGGGACTGTATTGTTACGAGGTCATGCCCTTTGGCCTCAAGAACGCGAGGGCAACCTATCAAAGGCTAGTCAATGCAATGTTTGAAGAAGAAATTGGAGAAGTCATAGAAGTATATGTAGATGACATGCTGGTCAAAAACAAGACAGATGACGACCACATTGCCAACCTAGACAAAGTCTTCATTAAGCTCCTGGCTCACGGGATGCGCCTCAACCCACAAAAGTGTATCTTAGTCGTCGGGGGAGGAAAGATTTTAGGCTTCATGGTCAGTGAAAGAGGAATTGAAGCCAACCCAGAAAAAGTACAAGCCATACTTGACATGACTGTCCCGACTACTCGGAACGAGGTCCAGTGCCTCACAGGACGCTTAGTAGCCTTGGTTCATTTCACCTCCCGCCTCACAGACAAATGCAACCCATTCTTTCACTTGCTAAAAACCTAATATAAGGAGAATGTGGCATGGGGCCTGGAACATGACGATGCCTTCAACAATATCAAAGCTTACCTTGCAGTAGTCCCTCTCCTCTCCAAGTCTGTTTCGGGAGAAGTGTTTTACCTATATTTGGCTGTTTCCGCCACCGCCATTAGCGTTGCTCTCACGCTCCATGAACATGACAATGAGCTCCTAGTATATTACTGTGGCAGAGGATTTGCAGATCCCGAGACCCGCTACCCTGACATCGAGAAACTAGCTCTAGCCCTCATCACTGCAGCAAGAAAACTCGGGCAATATTTCCAAGCTCACACCATTCATGTCCTAACCAATCATCCCTTGCGGCAAATACTCCAAAAACCTGAAACTTCAGGGCGCATGGTGAAATGGGCAATTGAATTGGGGGAGTTGACCTACATTTCAAACCTAGAACAGCCATAAAAGGGCAGGTAGCTGCAGATTTCATTGCTGAGAACTCCACGTTGATGGATCCTCAAACAACATGCTAAGTGGAGCAGGAAAATAATAATCACAGACCTAGCGAGAAATTCATATGAGTATGTTCTCCGGTTTGAATTCAAAGCATCTAACAACATAGCTGAATATGAAGCTCTCATAGCTGGCATTTAGCTCTGTCAGGAACTCGGAGCCTTGCACATCCACATATTCAGTGATTCTCAGCTTGTGGTCAATGAAGTGGCAGGAGACTTCAAGGCCAACCAGAATAACCTGAGATCCTACAAAAGTCTAGCAGGCGTCCTCCTGCAGCACTTCACATCTTACAAACTCACACAAATCCTAAGGGCCAAGAACTCCAAGGCAGATGCTCTTGCGAGACTCGCCACAGCTCCTCCCGAGTTCACGCCACCTGATGTGCACATAGAAATCTTGGACAAACCTAGTATCTCGAAGGCTTATTCAGAAATCTTTGCCCTCGAAGAAACTAGCCAGCCCTCGTGGATGGACCCATAATTGGCCTTCCTTTCTAATGGCACCTTGCCCCGGGACAAAAGAGAAGCACAGCGGTTGCGCCACAAGGCTTCACTCTACCTACGTAGAGGCGGTAAGCTATATCGTCGTGGTCAGTCGTGTCCCTTTCTGAAGTGCTTACCCACAGAAGAAGGGCACAAAGTGTTGAAATCACTTCATAGTGGTGTTTGTGGAAACCATGCGGGAGCTCGGAACCTCATGTTCAAGGCACTCCGAGCTGGGTATTACTGGCCAACATTAGAACAAGATACAAAAACGATTGTCCAAGCATGCCTTCAGTGCCAGAAATTTGCCAATTTTGCTCATCATCCCCCAGTGTCATTGTCTGTTATCATCTCCCTAGTCCCTTTCAGTCAGTGGCGACTCGACTTTAAAGGACGGTCACAACCAGGTCCGGGACAATTCAAATTTGCAATAGTCATTGTAGATTACAACACAAAATGGATAGAGGCAGAACCCCTTGCTACAATCATAACTGAAAAGGTGATAAATTTCCTATGGTGTAACTTATACTGTTGGTTTGGGGTACCACAGGCCATCATCACAGATAATGGAACACAATTTGACAATGACATATTTAGGGAATTCCTGTCCAAACAAGGGACAACAATCTTCTATGCATCCCCGGCACACCCTCAGACCAATGGCCAGGTGGAAGCCATAAACAAGTTCATCAAGCAAAACCTGAAGAAACGCCTGGAAGATGCTAAAGGGTTATGGGCTGCCAAGCTTCCAGAGGTTCTCTAGACGCTTCGTACCACCCCAACAACAGCTACAGGTGAATCCCCATACCTCTTGTCCTATGGCACCGAGGCAGTGATTCTTGTGGAAATGGAGGTCCCGAGTAAGCGTGTCACAACATACGATCTCGAGACAAACGCCACAGGGTTACGACTCAACATGGACCTCCTAGAGGAACGCCGGGACATAGCACATCTCAGGAATGTCAACAACAAGCAAAAGATTGCCCAACACTACAACAAGAAAGTTGTTTCCCGCCCCTAAAAGTAGGTGATTGGGTCATGAAAGAAGTCATTCCCCGCCCCACTAGACTCAAAGCAAAGTGGGAAGGCCCACTGCAGATATTCAATGCCCCGGTACAAGCTACATTCTATCTCTTAGACACTGATGGCCGAGTACTACCCCGCCCCTGGAATGCTCGCCACCTCCACCTCTACCCTGTTTAAATTATCAATGTCAGGACCCACCCCGAATTTCACCCCGAAACCCGAGGTAAGTCTTGCGGGGACCATCTCCAAGGAAAATTTACCGATAAGCAAACCTCCCATGAAAATGGACAACCCTAACCTAGAAAACTAAAATGTTACTTTCTTAAATAATATTGAGCATCCTCCAAATCAAACCCACAATTATACGAATGTGAGAATATAATTACAAACTTCGTATAATCCAAAATAAAGCATAAGTCTTAGCACACCACCAGAAAAACTATACAATAAACTCTAAAGAGTAGTCAGAGCTACTAAACACTAGAAGAGCTGGAAAATACCCTAGTAGGTTAAACAGGTAACCTACTGGTGAAAGGTGGCTGGGAAATGGGTAACTATGCCTCGTCGTCTCCTACTCGTACTAACCCGAACTCTACAGACTGAGCATTTTTAAAACGAAGAGCCCAGGGGAAAAACATTCCCAATAATTAGAGTGAGATGACAAAAATAAATAAATAAAATATTTATTAACAATTATGCTTTCCCAATTTTAATTCAAAGGAAACGAATGCATGTCTCAAACGATAATTCTCTTATCGTTATAAATATCGAGCCTCTATAGTTCAAAACTATATATATCAAAATACAGCCTCTCAGGCTAAAATATATACATGTATATATTTACACTCGCCCATACTCCCTATATAAATTAATAATAATCTATATAGGGCTACTACACTCGCGTCCAACGCTTACGTCACGCCTTAATGCGGTGATACACTACGTCATTAAGGTGGACAGACGGGTGTATAAATATGTGCCCATACCCCTTATATGAATTAAACACTCATATAAGGCTACTACGCTTGCGTCCAACGCTCACGTCACACCATAATGCAGTTAGATACTATGTCATTAAGGTGGACAGACACATATCGCTAGCTAGCATTTATATACATACTCTCCTCATAAATATATTATAATTTACCGAAAATCCCATTTTCGGTAACTCACCACAATGAGTAAAAACGTCAAATAAAAATGACGTCAAATGGTCCAACCAAATAAACAATTGCATGCACATTATTTAAATCAAAAGTCCACTCACAAGTTAGCCTAAGCCTGAAGTCGGTCCGAAGCCTCTTCTGCTCGAGCTTCCTCACGTCCTGTTCCAAGAACATAATTAAATCCTCAACTATATACCAAACTTCGAAAAATCCCAAACCTATCCAAAATTCCTCCAAAAATTCCAAAACTCACATCATAAACATCCCCTTAATATTCCACATTTAAAACTACAAAATTTCCCAAAACAGCGGCGCCGCCGCCTGACTCCGGCGACCTGCAATAGCTACCAAATTTTAACAGCATCTTCCTCTCAATCTCCTCTACAACTTTCCTAACTAGCACAAACATCAATTCCAAGCCTAACTATGCCAATCGAACGAAAACACCTAATAAGCCCTAGAATTTCATTCTCCGATTTCTCCTTACCTAGCTCAAGAGGGAGGGAGTCCTTTGGAGGGATGAACGCACGGGAGTAGAGCTTTCCAACGAGCTAAGCAGCTCCGGCTATGGTGGCCGGAGGAGGAAGCTCCGGCGAGAAAACCATCACGGCAGCCGGGGCTTTCGGGCTCAGCTGCTCCTTCACGGTGGCGTTAGGGGCTCGGCCACCAGCCTAGGAAGGAAGAGGAAGTGGCGGGGGTCCAAACGGGACCGGTCTGGCGGTCGGTGGTAGCCGGACGGCGGCCTGAAAGTTTCGGCAAGGAGGAGGGATATCAGGAGCGGGTGCGGGGAGAGAGAGAGAGAGAGTTTTGGGCCTTTTACCAAAAACAAGGCCCGGTCTAACTTAATAAACAAAACCCAACTCCAAAATTTAACACCCCAAAATAATACCCCAATAAAACTTACATTTTTAATTGATAACTTTTTCATGCTAACTCCGATTTTAACGCATAGCATGTCTACGAACTCGTAATAACATCCTCTACGACTTTCATGAAGAAAGTTTTCCCAAATTCCATACGGAAGAAAAAGTCAACTTTGGAGTCTTAAATAGTAAACGGTTACTGAAAACGGTAAAAGACCAAAATATTACCAAAGTAAATAACCGTAAAATAATTTAAGAACCGGGGCGTGACAATCAACACTCGAAAGCCAACATGGCAGCTAGCACTTCATCACTTTATGTACACCTTGCCCATTAGCGGCCTATCCTAAATGAAGATGCTATGTTTTCCCCCTAATTTTTATAACATACCGTATCAAGAACACAGAATGCCAAAACAAACAATGGTCCACAAACAAACACATTCTTTAAAGTAAACAGGTAACAACTTGGACTCCTAGGAAATCCATAAATAACAAATGGTTCAAATGGTTAACCAAGCCACCAATATTGTTTCACAAAGCAAACAAGAAACTGAAACCTAATAGAAACAACACTTGACTTGTTCAAAATCAAAACAATCATTTCCCCCCGGAAGACACACCACTTGACTTGTTCACACTCCCGCCACTCTTTGAACTGCTACCACGTCCGCGACTCTGGCTAATGTTCACAGAAACCCTCTGCCTATAAGCATGCTTAGAGCGGTCCCGTGACACAGGTGGAGGCCTCATTGACACATTAGGACACACCAGGGAGCTCACCTGTTGCATTTCAGTGACAGGGGACTTGCTCACTGGAATCTTTTACACCTCGGTACGCAGCGGCGCCACAAGTCCAGGTGCTCGAGGGTTAGGGGGTTCAATAACAGAGGATGCAACCTGAGACACTGCCACTTGAGTAGAAGAGGACCCCTTGGGACGCAGAGCCCTTAGGGGAGAAGCAGCAACCACAGCAAGTGGCCGAGGTGTGCCCACAGAAGGAACTTCTTTTGGAACGACAGAGGAGGTGCCACGCCAGACCTCATGCTGCTTAGCCAGCGATCGTGAGACCTCGGCTTGCTTCCTCTGCTCTGGCGTCATCTGCTCCCAAGCTTTCTTCACTGTATCCCTCTTGGCATACCACTTGTGCAAGGCCACCTCATTTATCCAGCCAACGTGGCAACTAGTCTTGCTCAGCTCATCCTGTCCCCAGTTATAAGCACTCCTCAGCTGCTGCTTATACACGTCGCTCTCCCGGAACACCCTCTCCCCAGCCCCGGCAGCCCTTGCACACTTCGACTTCCACGCCCTCTCTTGCTCCGCCAAGGCATGGTTCAATCTCGCCACCTTAGCTTCCAAAGATACCACATTGGCAGCAGCCACCTCCCCAACTTCCACTTGCTTGTCCTTCTCTTGCATTGCCTCTTTCAGCTCAGCAACCTCCTTCCCAGATGCAGCAGCCTGGTCTCGGAAGACAGCAGCATCATGCTCCAACTGCTCCAGACGTTGTGAGAGGGCGCGGTTGTTCTCTTCTGCCTCCCTCAGTTGCTGACATTTAGCCTCAGCATCCTTCTGCAAGTGGGTAACAGCCCTTTCACTTGCAGCATACATAAGCAGCGTCGCCTGCAGACAAAAGCTAGAAGCATAAACAAAAACCCAGGGAACGAAGAGGAGCAAATTGAACATTATGCGTACTTACCCGAGTCAACTTCTCCTTGGCGAGAGCCACGCCAGCCAAAGGATCCACCTCCTCCAAAGCATGGATGTCGCGGGAGCGGTGACGCATGTCGTACGCCATCTTGGCTAGGTAAGGCTGCATCTCCCCGGTCCCCTCTAGCGCTTGAGTGATCTCGGCCAGGCTCCCTGAGCTCCCAGAATGCCCCTCCTTGCGGGATTTCTTTGGTTGGCCTTCACGTGACGACTCGACCCTTTCTTTCCTCTTCCGGGTCCTCGTCACAACAACCTCTTCTGACTCTTGCCCAATGGGTTCCACCTCCTCCACAACAAGGTCCTCACCACCTGTTTGGGGCTCACCCACATTCTCAAAGGACACATCTTCCACTCCTACTGGCTCAGGGACAAGCTCTTCCTCCAGCAGAACCTGCTCAGGATAGTCCTCGTGGTCGCCACCCTTAGTCTTCATTTCCTCGTCATTCACCTCTTGGTTGCCCAAGCCCATTGCTTCCCCCACCAAGGGAGGCACGTAAGCATAGTTCTCGTCTGCCAGATTCAACCTCAAAAAGTCACCCTCACACTCATCAAGCTCCACCTCTTTCCCTTCACCAGTCTCTAAGTCGATGTCGTACCGCTTGGCATGGTCAGCCCCGACACGCAACCCCTCCATTACGTCTTCATCCGACACCTTGTCATACAGACCTTCCTTCTTCCGTGACCCACCGTCCCGAGGCATCGTCACTACACTAAACAAAAGATGTGGGTCAAGCAAAGACCAGAAAGCATAAAAGGGAAAAACATTCAAAACAAAAATACAGACCCAGGACCCGGGCATAACCGAAATGACTATATATGCCAAGGCGGCATATCCGGTATGAGATCCTAGACTCGAATGCCCACAACACCCAGCGTATCTGACGCTCCATCAGCTCGGTTAACTTATACTGTTGGGGCACTACACAAAGTTAGCATTCAGCAGGGGTAGAACAGTACAAACAGTAAGAAAACACGAGACACAAAACACGGTACCTATTTTTTGAAAAGCCCCGGGCACACGGAAGAGGTGTCCATGCCACTCCTGCCATTGCCCCCTGACGAGGAAGCACTTCCGTCACCAGCCTTCATTCGTAGAGGTGGGCAAGTCTTCCACCAAGATCTTGAACTTCCTCCGGGACTTCAACGTCACGCAACCCCGGTTGCCCTTCTTCGCACAATACGCCATGTGCCAACAAGCGTTGAACTTCTCAAAATTAGGGAATTCTTGCCCCAGCAAACGAAATAGTACCTTCGTCCCCAATATTTGCCTCAACATATTCGGGGTGACTTGCCCCGGGGTGACATGTAGACACGCCAAAATGTATTGCACAAAAAGGGGTAGCGGGAACATCAACCCGCATCTCAGCTGGTACTCGTATACCAGAGTGAAGTTGTCCGGAGGATCCCAAAACTTAACGCCCTTGCCAAGAGGCCACAACAAGACCTCATTGGGAGTACCCTAATTCTGCCTAAGTGCTTTTAACTCTGACGACGTCATACTCTCGCCAGGAGGATCCCATAACGAATTGTCAGCCTCTCGAGATCTCGCCATGCTAAACTCTTCCACCTCCTGTAATAGAGGGTCAGACGAGGACACGTGAGACCCTGCATCCGTAACAGGAATGCCCTCCCCTAAGTCAAGTGCAACCTCCGCCATAAGATTATCCAACTCCTCCTCCCACCGGTGCAAGGTGTCCGAATCAGGATCAGGCGAGCTAGAGACAACCACAATCTCCTCGCTGGACACCCACATCGGATCTGTCATACCCTACATCCTCACATGTTAGACTCTCGCAACCTTAACCCTAACTAACCCGACAGCAAACCAACCAATCCCTTACTCTAGACTCTCCCAACAAAATCGCAAATGATACGAAAACCACAGCACAATCCCTACCGATTCGAAACAAAACAAAAGCAAAACCCGGAATAGGAATTGACAAATTCATACCCTGAAAACTTGGATATGTGTAGTGGTAGTGAAGCTGGTTGCGAACAGCCGAACGCTCGCACCTAATCGATCGAGGATGAAATTGGATGTTCCCCAGGTTCGATTTCACAGATCAGCGAAGCACCTCTCCAGAAATATGAGAACCACTCTTTTAGCCCTAGTCTCTATGTTTTCGAAATACAAACTCCCTCCTTCTGTTTCCTCTAGGTTTATTTATAGACATCCCGATTAGCCACGACCGCCCAGATCCTACCAATCTCAATGGTCAGGGAACGGCCACGTCGAACACAATCGTGCGAGGCATTTAAGACGCACCCCCACGATCCCATGCACGCGCGTCAGTTACGCACACATTACAAAAAAAAAAAACGCCCAACCAATGGAACCGTCACGACTTTAAAACTCGGCATACATGACCATGTGTCCCTCATAAATTCGTCATTTATGACACACGTGAGATATGCGCGAAAAGACTAGTATCGAGTTCTCGAAACTTAACCCCAGCCACCTCGCGACCCTCGCATGGGGACTTGGGGACTCGCCTCCAACACCCGGGTAAGACACATTCTCGGCATAACTTGAGAATAACTCCCCACCCAAGAGCTCTCTCAGACTGGGGACTTGTTAATACATAGCTAAAACACTTGGCCATGCCGAGAATGCGACGTCATTACCCACTCGCCAGAGATCATTCCGGTCAATACTCCACCAACAAGACCTCTGAGGGCACCCAAAGAGTGAAGGCATAACAACAATGCACATGCCAGACCCACTCTACAACGGCTAAACACCCCCGAAAGGAGGAAGACTGAACAACACCATGAAACAGTCCCACATCGGGAACTGATGACAAAGCCTCTGATACTAGCCTATAAAACAGACATGAATTCCCAATAGGAGTAAGTTCACTATTCCTCCCATACTCCCGTACTATACAAGTAGCAATGGAACGCTGACTTAAGCATCAGAGAGTCGAAGACTGGGCCACCCCAGTCCCGAATCCTGACGCATTGTTGCTTATGCAGTTACAGTACTCGGAGCCAAGGATTCGACATCCCGTCTCGCGATCCCGGGAGAGGTAGAAACAAACTGTTAAGATTATAATTCATATTGAAAAAAGTATGTAAACAAGAGTGAGGCTGGACGCACATGTACATACTAGTCTGGACACAAGTTTTTTCCTTGTTTAAACATATCATATCATATATAACTATTTTATATTAATAAAATCTGACATTGTCACACACTCATGAGTCAAGTCCACACAAGATATCCAGAGTTTCTTGATGATATGATGATTCTCTACATCATAAAAAATTGTCGATAACATTGATAATGAATATGTGATTGATGAGTTTGAAGTGAGTAGATCTTGTAAGATACATTTTGCTTAGTTTCCCCCTCCCCGAGAGGTTCGAAACCCAAAAAAACAAGGTTCTATGCCCTTATAAAAATAGCCTAGACAACTCTCGGATCCTGGATCCGCCATTGAGCATCACCATGAGTAGCATGAGCCAATAAGACAGAAATGTTAATAAACAACTTTATTGGGTTTTACAGAAAAAAAACAAACAAACTCAAATTCAAACATGCATGCATGAGAGAGAGAGAGCTTATAACTCTTATTTTATGGACACTTGCTTATTCCAACAACCCATCCCTCAAGCTCAAGGTTTAAGGATATTGAGCAGATTAATGCGAGCTAGTGCCGTCAGGCATAGCATGCCTGTTGGAAAACACACAAGATCATGGGCTCTTGGAGTTGTTAGTCCAGACCTTTCATCCATTTCAACAACACAATCATTATTGTTCATCTTCTTGCTTGGAATAACCTTCCAATCAAAGCACTGAATCATTGCTGCCACCAGACTAGGAACCATTTTCATGGTCAAGTTGATACCGGGACATATTCTCCTCCCGGACCCAAATGGAAGAAATTGAAAATGTTGACCTCGATCTAACATCCATTTCGGTTTTCTGGTCACCCCCTTCTAAGAATCTTTCAGGCCAAAAGTCCAAAGGTTTTTCCCAGTTTTTAGGATCTCTTCCGATGGCCCAGTTGTTCACAAAGAGTATGGTATTCGTCGGAATAACATATTCCCCGACCTTACACTCTTCTACTGATATTCTTGTGACCATAGGAACAGGTGGGTGTAGCCTAAATGTTTC
Organism: Fragaria iinumae; assembly: GCA_009720345.1. NCBI lineage: Eukaryota > Viridiplantae > Streptophyta > Magnoliopsida > Rosales > Rosaceae > Fragaria > Fragaria iinumae. Next base: position 8,745,779 of record CM019122.1, on the reverse strand, counting down.
TTTGATGATAGCTTGGATGTATGGAAGATTTGAACCATCAGATTCCTCCACTATTCGTTCATTTCCAACTACACGATCGATCTCCTCCCTTGCTTTCTCGAGCACCGCCTGATGATTGATGAGTTCCGCTAACGCCCACTCCATTGTAATAGATGTTGTGTCAGTACTAGCCGTGAATAAATCCTGAAAAGGAAAAAGAAAATCGTATATAAGTCATCACAAGTATATAAGATAGATGAGTAAAGGGTGCTATATATAAAGAACCCTAGCTAGTATCGAAATGTTAACTATTGGTTTATTACCGTAATTAGAGCCTTGATATGAACTCTTGAAAATCCAACCTCCACACTCTCACCTTCCAACATTTCAAGCAAAATGCTGAGCAAATCCTTGACCTCCTCGTCCTTTTCCTCTCCTCCATTAGTTTTCTTGTTCTTAATTCTCAATTGTTCATGTTCCTTAACAACCTTCTCCACCAATTCATCAAACTTGAGATGCGTGTCCTCAATTCTCTTCCCAAACCCCTGTAAGTCCAGTTTCTTACAAACCATATTAAAATCACACAAGTTCAACTCTCCGAAGATCCTCGTCGCCTCCCGAACCACCAACCTCGCCTCCTCAGCCCGCTCTGTGCTGCTCGAATCTGCAGTGGAGTACTTCCCAAGCATCATCTGGCCTATAATGTTGTGGCAAAGCCTCGGCAGCTCTTTGCTGAGGTTTACAGCCAGACAACTCTCGGCTCTCTTGGCCAAGAGTCTTAGGAGCCGAGAGTACTCGTCCGCCCTAATGGAATGAAACTTGCCGACGCTACGGCTGCTGAGGAGCTCGTTCACCGTCACCTTCTTGATAAACTTCCAGTATGGTCCGTAGGGAGAAAATGCCAAGGAAGAATCGTAGGTTATGAGTTCGATGGCGGCGGACTGAGCGCGAGATACGAAGGAGAGTTCCTGGGTTTTGAGGAACTCTTTTGCGAGCTCGGGCGAGGTCACGACGATGCATGGGACGGAGCCGAGACGGAGAGAAAATATGGGACCAAACCGGAACGAGAGGGCTTGGAAAGAGCGGTGGATGAGAGGGCCAAGGAGATGGAAGTGGCCAATTATGGGCAAAGCTAAGGGGCTTGGAGGGAGGTGTTGAACACGGCGGGTGTGGCTTAGCACTCTCCTAGTGAAGAAAAGGAGAGAGACAATTCCCAAAGCAAAGAGTAGGAGCACCTCAAGTGCCATCGATTCTAGCTCACTAGGCTGTAAAAGGCTTTGGTATATGTTCTTGTTAATTTAATCAAGAACACATGCCAGAGCTATTTGAAGAGCAAAGGCGAGTCTTGAGAAAAAGAAAGAAAATAAATTAATATGTCACTTGCCATCCAAGCTAAACATCAAAGATTATCTATGATACACTCTTTCTCAGGTGCGGAGGTCCGCACCAATAGTTTTGGTGCGGATTTTCATTTTTGCACAACTTTTTAATCGAATTTCCTCATCTCCACCGTGCAGTATCTAGATAATATTGTGTAGATCATCTCTGCAAAATTTCAATCAATTTGGTAATCGTTAAGGCCCTCAAACTCGAAAAACAAATTGACGGACTGAATTTTGTCAAACATGAACTGTTCATGTTTATAACAGAAAAACACAATTTTGAGGGCCTTAAGGATTACTAAATTGGCTGAAATTTTGCAGAGATGATCTACACAATATTATCTAGATACTAGACGGTGGAGATGGAGAAATTCGATCGAAAAGTGGTGCAAAAATGGAAATCCGCACCAAAACCATTGGTGCAGACCTCCGCAGCTGAGAAGGACTGATCTATGATATATATATATATATATATATATATAGTTCTCTTCCAGAGAGGTGTTTCGCTTTGAATTACAGTGTGGACCTCCTTATTTCACTCACTTTCAGGTCGTATTTCCACATCTCAACCGTACAATATCTAGAACACAGTGTGTAGATCATTCCTGCAAAGTTTCATCTAATTTAAAAATCATTTGGGCTAAGGATGTATATATACAGCAAGGATCCAAGAAGGACGTCCGTGAGTTTGCAAATGTGCGGATGTGTTGATCTCAGCCGTTCGTTGTTTTAAATTAAAAGGAATGCTCATGGTTTGTCTATTTTAGAAACAAGCGCGGGTCGAGTAAAAACCCGACTCCTCAGTTTTAGAATCAAGCGGGTTAATGTTCGCTACCTCAAACCTGACTCTTCAGTCTCCAAGCAGTCCAATGTCGATGAAAAATCTGATTTTGGTCTCTTCATCTGAAGTACTCCTCCCAAAATCCATGTCTTCCACAATTGATGCTTGAGCTCATCTCACTTTGTATGATTTTCACCTCGAACCTGACTTTTCACCTCAAGCCCGATTCCTCAGTCCTTACCTCAATCTCAATTGTGAGTGACACAACCAAAACCCCACAGTTGTTATCTCTAATAATCCACAAATTACAGTCGTCATCTCCAAACCTGACTCCTCCCGTTGGTTTCTCAACCAAAATTTTCTTCTTTTCCTATCTCTTTGGATCCCCACTATGTGTGTATATATATTAGAAAGTGATGGCCAAAAGTTGAGAGCTTTGGCGCCAAAAGTTGGATACTTTGAAGCATCGATACTCATCTACATCTTTTCTCAAGTATTGGTTCTCTCCTTCCTATACATTTGATTTCCGATTGCAATATTTAGGGTTTTTTTTCCTTATTTGGGACTTTTCTTCTTCTGCTTCTGTTTGTACTCTTTTTATTTCCATTGTTGATGTCATTGTGTTTTCAAATAGATTAAGCATTGTCTCACCTACAGTTCTAATATATATACTAGACCAATATTAAGCATGAGTGATTTTTTGTTTTTGATTGGTTTGGAATTTTTTCTTTTCATTGATATTGGTTCAGGTGCATATGTGGTTCTCAATCTAGAGATAAATGGAGTTAGAGGATGATCAAGTCTATCTTCCTCAAGTAAAGGTTGAACTGAAGCCTAGATTACATCAAGAGTTTGAAACAGTAGACGACATTGCTAAATTCTACAACAGATATGCAAAACATGCAGGGTTTAGTACTAGGAGCCATACTACTGCCACGAGTAAGGATGGTACCCTACTTCTGAGGAAGGAATATGTTTGTTATAAGCAAGGAAATTCCAAAGTAGAAGGAGAAAAACGTAAGAGAGGGTTGCCAAAAGTGGGTTGTGATGCGAGAATCGCAGTTGTGAGAAAGAATGAGTCTGGAAGATATGTAGTGTCTGTGTTTGTCGAGGGTCACAACCACCCACTGACAAGCCCAAGTAGAGTACATATGTTGAGATCCGACGGTGGTCTTTCAAAAGTTAACAAAGTTCTATCCGAGCAATTAAGCTTGGTAAATGTTCAGAAACACAAACAGTTCGATTTCTTTGGTGTTCAAGCAGGTGGCATTGAAAATATTGGTTGTATCCAATGTGATCTCTATAATTATGGAAGAGCTTGTCGTCAACAGAAGAAAGGGCATGATGGGGATCTATTGTACATGCATTTTCAAAATGAGAAAGAAAAAGATTCTTCTTTTGTTTATACAATAGAATCAGATGAGGAAGATAGAGTAAAACGATGCTTTTGGGCCGACTCTATTTCAAGACGAGCTTACAGCTTTTATGGAGATGTACTTATTTTTGATACTACATACAATACAAATCGGTATGATTTTTGCATCATTCACTGGGGTTAACAATCATGGGTAGTCAATCATATTTGGTTGTGCATTCTTAAACGATGAGACTGTTGATTCCTTTGTTTGGTTATTTAAGGAATTTTTGAATGTTATGCCAGGAAACGCCCCCATGATAATTATTACTGATCAAGATCTTGCCATGACTAAAGCCATTTCAGAAGCACTCCCACAAACATTTCATAGGTATTGCAGTTGGCACATTCCAAACAAGTTTTTAGAGAAGCTAGATGCGATAACATATCAGGATACTACCAAGACTTTCATAGCTGCATATGGAATTCAAGTAGTAAAGAAGAGTTTGATTCAAGATGGATTGAAATTACTGAGAAGAGTGGGTTGAGTGATAACAAATGGCTGCAGTCAATATATGAAATTCGCTCATCATGGATACCATCACATGTCAATCATGTTTTCTCAGCTGGAATGTCAAGTAGTCAAAGAGCAGAAAGTCAGCATTTTTTCTTCAAGAGTTATGTTTCTGAGTCATTGGTGGAATTTATGGTTCAGTTTAAGAAGGGACTTATACACCAACGTCATAATGAGTTAGAGGAAGATCATATGAATATTGATGAGAAGGCAAAAACAATCATGTCCCTTGATGTAGAAGAACATATGGTCAAGGTTTACACATGCAAGAAATTTTATGAAGTTCAAGAACAATTGAGAGAGAGCTTCAAATATAAGTTGGAACTTCTAAGAGAAAATGTCACTCATTGTGTGTTTAAGGTTATAAGAAGAACATTGATACTTGTAAGTTTCATGAAGTCACTTATGAAAAGCATTCTAATTTTGCATCATGCAGCTGTAGAAAGTTTGAGAGTGAAGGGCTCTCATGTCGGCTATGGGTGTAATTTTGAAACCGAAAACCGAAAAAAACTGAGCCGAAAACCAAACCGAAACCGGAAAAAACCAAACCGAAAAAAACCAAACCGAATTAGTTAGGTTTGGTTTTTGGTTTCGGCTCTTGAAAAACCGAACCGAATCGAAAAACCAAATCCCTCTAAAACGACGTCGTTTTTTGTCTTTATTTGTTTATTAAATATTTGATTTAAAGGATATGATTTTTAGTTTTATGTTCTATATAATTATATGTTTATCTTTTTTAATATTTTGCTTTTTATTTTCGTTTTATGTACATATAGAAATGTTGTAGGTGTCGTGTATGCAAAGTGTAGGGAGTGATATATTACATCTAAAATCGAAGACCTCATTCTTGCGAGCTTTAGATGATGGACTATAATATTTAATTTTTTTTTCTTTTTTATTCAAATTTAAGATTTTTAAACTTTAAAATTTAGAATTTATTTGGATGGACTTTAAACTATGAAGTCTATATTTTGTGTTCAAGATGAACTTAGAAGTTTTAAAATTACGGTTTCATAGTGTGCTGGTCAATTCCCAATACTTTCGAAATTATTGAGTATTAAACTTTCAAAGTATCTATTTGGTTTATAGATTATTGGTTTGTTGAAGAATTATTGTTATAAATTTTATTGATATATTATATGTCCTTATCAAAACAAGTAATGGAAGAAAAAAAGACCTAAAGTACGATAATTTTTTACTAAGCTAAAAGCATACAAATTATAAGAAAAATTATTTTAAAAAAGAAGAAAAACCGAAAAAAACCGAAACCAAACCGAACCACGGTTTGGTTTGGTTTCCGGTTTAAGGTCTCAAAAAATGCCAAACCGAACCGAACCAAACCGAATCTTTTATTCAGTTTGGTTTCCGGTGTTAGGTAAAAACTGAACTCACCCCTAATGTTGGCATGTTTTGTCATATTTGATAAAAATCCAAGACATAGATGAATTTCTTGTTCAATACATCTTAAAGAGATGGACTAAATCTGCAAGGCATGGTATCGTGTTCGATTCTCATGGCACAGAGATACATGATAATAAAACTTTACTTGAAAGCAGGACTAAGCTATTACAACATGCTACAGATGCAATTGATAAGGCAATGGTGAGTGATATGGCTAGTCAACTCTTCATGGAATCCATTGATAATTTCTTGGAGAATATTAAAACATTGGCTGGCAATGAAAGTGGAGAAAGTGCGATAGTTTTGGAGACCCAGTCTGGTGATAGTCGCATATTTGTGTGACTTTTATCATGCTAATTATTCCTATTACTTAGTTATTTTGTTATGTTTTCTTGTTTTTAATTAACTTTATTTGTTTTTAGGTATTTTGAAGTCAAACAAAGAAAATGAGATAATTGGGCTTAATAAGGATTCCTAAATCCTAGTTGGATTAGGGGATGAACGGGAGACCTAGGGTTAATTAACCTATTTAAGAAGAGAACGGAGGCAGAGCACCAGGGAAGAAAAGAAAGAGAGGAAGAAAAGAAAAGAGGAACCAGGGAGAATTCAACCAGTCTCTCGGCCAATCAAGTTTATCTTCTCCACCTTTAGTTCATCTTCCATGGATTCTCTAATGTTCTTATTCAAGACTATGTGTAACTAAACTCCTTGATAGTTAGGGGCTGATCAAAGCCCTAGATATGTCTTCGATTTTGAATCCCAATTGATTTATATAATTCTAGATGAGAATTTCTTCACTGATTGTTCATTGATAATTCTATTGCATGTTTCATTGGGTCGACACTTTGATGCATGTTTTAGGGTTTATTATTTTGAATGTGTATATGACCGACATATCGTTGCATATTCTATGAGAGATAACAAGTTCTTTGCAGGTACTTGTGTGAAGTAATTCCTTGGTAATCTAAGGCTACCGACATTGACCTTAGATTCTTTGTTGTTACTCAAACGTTCTTAGAACTTCATGATTTCAGTTATTTTGGTCTAGATACCGACATTTCATAGATCAATTAATTGGTAATATAGTTAAGTCGATAAGACATTTCACTTAATATGGCATGTAAGAGAACGTAATACGGTTAATGACCTAACGACATTGGCTTAACTGTGAGTGCATTCATCTATAATCCTTGACATTGTTTTGGGGTGATTGAAGCATATTTAGTGGTGGAGAGAAGTTCCTAGCTATTGTTTCTCTCATATTTACATCCATATTCATTTTTAGTATTCTGTTTTCAGCAATACTCCTGTATTATTTATGTTTGTTCACCAGTCAAACCAACTCCGAATACCCTAAAAATTTGTGTGGTAGTCCGCCACTGTGTCTAGTTACTGTGTATTTAATTTCATAATTTTTGGTTGAGTCTAGATTAATTAATTAATTCGGTTTCTGCTCCTAAGTCGAATCTGCCAGATTTCTGGTTTACGTGTCTGTTTGTGTTTCTTGTGTCTTTAAGTCTTAGTTTAACCAATCCTCTGCGGGTAATGACCCTTATTTGCCATTTACTACCTCGATACAATTGATTTGATAATAGGGTATCTTTGTAGGTGCTTTTGCGCCCATCAAATTTTGGCGCCGTGTCGCCGGGGATTGTTTAATTCTAAGTCTTAAAAGTGTCTTTTATTTTTAGTTTGCTTTGTTTACTTTATTTTTCTTTTGAGTCTTACATTCTTTAATGTGTGCATGCAGGAGCTTCTTGTATGCAAACTCGTCGCTCTACAAGCTCTGAACCACTGTTATTTGATCCAGAGATTGAGAGAGCAGCAAAACTAAGCAGGAAACAGCAGAGACTACAAGTAAACACGAGCAACAGTGGTGGTGAGGATTATGAGCCTGAACACCATTCTGATTTAGAGACAGAGTTTGAGGAAGAGCAACGTGTTCCAACGTCTCCACCATCACCAGGACCAATGGCTGCAAAACTTAAGGAGTCCCTTATTCCGGGCACAGGTGCAGCAGATTCACCGATTGTGCTACCAGACGATTTGGGGGCTTACTCAATTCCCCCATCTCTGATTTCGAATCTACCACACTTTAGAGGCACTCATTCTGAAGATCCACAAGACCATCTTAATGGGTTTACAGCACTGTGCAGAATACAGAACTCAACGACGGTGGATGAGAATGTTGTGAAACTTATTCTGTTTTCTTTTTCCTTGAAAGAGCAAGCAAATGCATGGTACAACTCACTGGCTTCCCAATCTATTGACTCATGGGACAATATGTGTGCTGCATTCATGAAGGAATTCTATTCAGCCTCTCGCACCAAGAATTTAAAGAAGCAGATCAGTACATTTAGGCAGAGAGATGGAGATGAATTACATGAAGCGTGGAGTCAATTCAAGGGTTTACTACGTCAATGCCCCCATCACAAGTTTGATCTCAACACTCAGATGGAGTACTTCTATGAAGGACTTGATTCACTCAATAGGCAAAAACTTGATTCGGCTTGTGGAGGAAATTGGTGGAATCAGACTGGAGCTGAAGCTAAGGAAATTGTGGAGAATCAAGCAGAGAATTCAAGACAGTTTCAGTCCTTGAATGCCATTTACCATAGATGGAACCATAGAGAGGAGATTGAGTTCTATGGAGAATGACATTGCCTTAATTGCTAGTGCTATGAAGGTGAATAAGAAAGCAACCGTTGCCGCATCTCAAGTGGTGTGTACTATTTGTGCAGCTAAGAACCACCTTGCAGAAGATTGTCCTAAGTGCAGAGCAGTTGAGGAAGCCACCCAAGAGGAGGACGTGAATGTCGTGTATAGGCAGCCCAACACATATAATGGAAGTAGAGATCATCCCTTCCTCAGCTACCGAAGCAACAATGTGCTCAATCCTCATACTAATCCACCTGGATTCCAACAAAGACAATCTGGAGAGGATGGGCAGCAATTTGGCCAAAGACGTGTGCCTCAACAACAACAGGCTCCAGCTCAAACATCAACAGGAACTTTAACTTTGGAAGCTATGATGCAACAAATGATGTTTGATAGCAAAAAGGAAAGAGAGGAAAGCAGTGCCTTTCGTCAAGAGATCAAGTCCACCTCTTAGCAACAAGGGAAGGCAATTGACTTGTTAGAGCGCCAAGTGAGCCAAATCCAACAAACTCTTGCTCAAGTCAACCCAGGACGTCTTCCCAGCAACACTCTTCCTAATCCTAAGGGTCAGCATGAAGTTAATGCAATGGTTTTGAAAAGTGGGAAGGAGGTGGATGCAGTTCCAGTGGTCAAGAAGCCAAGAAGGAAGTGGGAAGAGCCTGTATTAGAACAGATTGTGCCTGAGGAGCCATCACAAGTCAGTCTAGGCGCCCCAACTCAATCCGTTAAGGAACTCTCTCAACCTGTTGAGAATGCACCTGGAACAAAAATTGAGTCAAGACCGAAACCAGCCATGGTATGTCCCTTAACCTCACCTTTGATTATCACTAATGTGCCTTTTCCTGGCAAGTTACAGAAACAAGTGAAGGAGGAAAAGGACAAGGAGATCCTAGACGTCTTCAAGAAGGCTGGGGTGAATATTCCATTGTTGGATGTGATCAAGCAGATTTCTCAGTATGCAAAATTCCTCAAGGACTTATGTACTACAAAGAGAAAATTCAAAGGAACCGAAACTGTTGCCTTGAGTGAGAGGGTGTCCGCTGTGCTGCAAAGAAAGCTGCCACCAAAGTTAGGTGATCCGGGATGTTTCACTATTCCATGCATTATTGGTGATCACAGGTTTGTTGGTGCTCTTCTTGATTTAGGTGCTTCCATAAATTTAATGCCATATGCTGTGTATGATAGAATGAATATGGGAGAACTTTTACCTACTGGAATAACCATTAAACTTGCTGATCGATCTAACTGTTACCCTAGGGGTATTATAGAAGATGTCTTAGTGCAAGTTGGGGATTTGATTTTTCCAGCAGATTTCTTTGTATTAGAGATGGAAGGCGAACATGTGCCCTCTGAGATACCATTGATTCTTGGTAGACCATTCTTAAGAACAGCTCGTACCAAAATTGATTGTTATGAAGGTGCACTTAGCATGGAAGTAGCTGGAGAAAAGATCCAGTTCAACATCTTTGAATCCCTCAAGCACCCAAATATAGATGATATGTACTCTTGTTGTTCTATTGATGCTTTTGAGAGTTTTATGCAGGAGTTCATTCAGTACTCATTGAGGGACGATCCCATGCGAAAAGTCATCGAAATGGCTGGTAAAAAGAAGGTTCCAGCACAACCGGTTAAATCCGTTGAGGAAATTCCTCAACCTGTCAAATTTGAGCATGTATTTGAGATTGCTTCAGCTAAAGACCTTGAGATGGAAGAGGAGTATTATGCAATGGAGGAGGCGTTTGAATCTTTGCTGTACATGACAGGTAAGTCTCCTAAACTCATTCCTCTTCCGGTTTCAACTAATGTGCTTACTCCATCTATTCAGAAAGTGCCCGAGTTAGAGCTCAAACCTCTTCCTGAGCATTTGAAGTATGCTTTTCTTGGAAACGGTGAAACTTTACCGGTTATAATTTCTTCAAAGCTCTCACAGTTGCAAGAGGAGAAGCTCTTGATTGTTCTTAGGGAGTACAAGCAAGCAATTGGATGGACAGTAGCAGATATCAAGGGAATCTGTCCCACTCTGTGTACTCACAGGATACATTTGGAGGAGGGAGTTAAGCCAACAAGAGAAGCTCAACGTCGACTAAACCCCCCCATGTTGGAAGTTGTCAAGAAAGAAGTGATTAAACTCCGCGATGCAGGTATAATTTATGCTATTTCTGACAGTAAGTGGGTTAGTCCGGTGCAGGTAGTTCCCAAACGTTCAGGAATTACAGTGGTAAAGAATGATGAGAACGTATTAGTGCCTCAACGTGTGCAAACGGGATGGAGAGTGTGTATTGACTATCGCAAGCTTAATGCCACCACACGCAAAGACCACTTTCCCCTCCCGTTCCTTGATCAGATGTTGGAAAGGTTGGCAGGTCATGCATATTATTGTTTTTTGGATGGTTATTCAGGGTACAACCAGATAGCCATACACAAGGATGATCAAGAGATGACAACCTTTACATGCCCCTACGGCACTTTTGCTTATCAGCGGATGCCTTTTGGCCTATGCAACGCGCCTGCAACATTTCAAAGATGCATGATGAGTATTTTTTCAGACATGGTTGAAAAAATCATTGAGGTATTTATGGACAATTTTTTGGTATTTGGTGATTCTTTTGACATGTGTTTGCATCATTTATCCATGGTTTTGAAACGTTGTGTTGAGACTAACCTTGTTTTGAATTGGGAAAAGTGTCATTTTATGGTAGAACAAGGAATAGTTTTGGGTCATGTGATATCTGCCAAGGGCATTGAGGTTGATAAATCTAAGGTTGATTTTGTGCGTACTTTACCCCCTCCTTCAACTGTGAAGGAGGTGAGATCTTTTCTTGGACATGCAGGATTTTATCGCAGGTTTATCAAGGACTTTTCCAAGATAGCTCGACCATTATGTGCACTGCTCCATAAAGATGTAGCTTTCAACTTCACGGATGAGTGCTTGAAGGCATTCAACAAGCTCAAAGAGCTTCTGACAACCGCACCCATCATACAGGCACCTGATTGGAACTTACCTTTTGAATTAATGTGTGATGCTTCTGATCATGCGGTTGGTGCTGTTTTGGGTCAACGTCCAGCTAAGTTTCCCCATGTCATCTATTATGCTTCTAGGACTTTAAATGATGCACAGTTAAATTACTCAACTACAGAAAATGAACTCTTAGTTGTGGTTTTTGCTTTAGAGAAGTTTAGATCTTACTTGTTAGGAACCAAAGTTATTGTTTTCTCTGACCATGCTGCTTTGAGATACTTGATGACTAAACAGGATGCAAAACCCAGGTTGATTAGATAGATGTTACTACTTCAGGAGTTTGATGTTGAGATCCTGGACAAGAAAGGCACTAAAAATGTGGTGGCAGATCACTTAAGCAGGATCACACATGGATCTAACACAGAGGATGACTCATTGCCTCTGCGGGATAGCTTCCCGGATGAGCAACTTTTTGCTCTCAACATTTCTGAGCCTTGGTATGCAGATATTGTTAACTATCTTGTGTCAGGAAAAGTACCAAGCGACTACAGTAGAGCCCAGAAGGACAAGTTAGTGAAGACAGCTAAGCATTATGTGTGGGATGAGCCTTATCTATGGAAACATTGTCCAGATTTGTTGATAAGAAGGTGCGTCCCTGAAACTGAATTTCAATCTATACTCACTTTTTGTCATTCACATGTAGAGGGAGGTCACTTTGCTGGAAAGAAGACTGCAATAAAGGTTCTTGACAGTGGCTTCTTCTGGCCAACCTTGTTCAAAGATGCGCATGAGTTCTATAAATCATGTGCAAGATGTCAGCTCACAGGTAACTTAGGTCCTAGAAATCAGATGCCCCAACACCCAATTTTTGTTGTTGAGATTTTTGATGTGTGGGGTATTGACTTTATGGGTCCTTTTCCTAGCTCTCAGCAAAATATTTACATTCTACTTGCAGTTGATTATGTTTCAAAGTGGGTGGAGGCAGTGGCCACTCGTACTAACGATGTTGCTGTTGTTTTGAAATTTTTGAAATCATTGTTTGTTAGATTTGGCACTCCTAGGTACATCATCAGTGATGGAGGTTCCCACTTTTATAACAAGTCTTTTGTAGCTTTACTCAGGAAATTCAATGTTCATCATAAGGTGGCAACACCTTATCACCCTCAGACGAGCGGGCTGGTAGAAGTATCCAACAGGGAGATAAAACAAATTTTGGAGAAGACTGTTGGACCAACCAGGAAAGATTGGAGTCAACGCTTAGATGAGGCGTTGTGGGCATACAGGACGACATACAAGACACCGATTGGGATGTCTCCTTATCGGATGGTTTATGGAAAAGGCTGTCATCTTCCCGTAGAGCTTGAACACAAGGCATATTGGGCTATTAAGCAGTTTAACTTTGATATTGATGATGCAGGTGTTCATAGGAAGTTACAACTGAATGAGCTAGATGAGATTTGCAACAATGCCTATGAGTCCAGTCGAATCTACAAGGAGAAAACCAAGATGTTTCATGATAAGATGATTACAAGCAAATCTTTTGTTGTTGGACAAAAAGTCTTGCTTTTCAATTCGCGTCTACGATTATTCCCAGGTAAACTTCGTTCTAGGTGGAGTGGGCCTTTTGTTATACTTAATGTGTTTGCTCATGGTGCAGTAGAGGTAAACAATCCGAAGAATGGGAACACGTTCAAAGTGAACGGGCATAGACTCAAACCGTTTTATGAGCCTGCAGAGGTGAGCGATGTGGAGGTAGTACATCTCTGTGATCCAGTACCGGTGGAGCAATGATTAGGAGTACCGTCTGGCTGACGACATTAAACTTAGCGCTACTTGGGAGGCAACCCATATTGATGGAGAAGCTTCGATTCCAGATTTGCATTCTTCATTCTTTCTCCTTTCTTCATGTTTAGTGTGTTTTTACGATGTCATATGTATTATGCTTCATACTAGCTTGTTTGATGTATTGCATGCTTTAGTTTTGTTTTACATTGAGGACAATGCAAATTTCAAGTGTGGGGTGGGGTTTATATGATATCTTTAGAGTCTATGTTTAGATTTGTGTCTCGTTTGAGTCTTAGGGCTCTTGACTCGTCTATGATGTGCTTATATCTTCTGAAATTGTGACTAAGAGTGAAACATGTGGCGGAATCATTTGAGTTTCTTTGGTTAATCTTGATATATGGTGCATGTGTTAATGTGTAGTGGATGTAGAAACGAGTTAATATGGTACAGATTCATCAGCATGCTTAAACTTAGTTGAGATTCATTAACCTGTGAGCGATTGAGCCTAAATGTGATAATACATATTTTCTTTGTTGTGTGTCAATTGCTTGCCGCAGATTAAGTTAATGGACTCTAGATATTACTAGAACTTGCTCTTGTGCTTTTCAAAACTTATAGTCAATACATGTCTTGATTGGGGAAGTGATAAAGGCACTTAAGATTTGCCACCATTGCCATATGTAGCCTGTGACCCATATTTTGTGTACACAAGGTGTGCACCCATTAGTTAACCACTTTGAGCTTACATTATAGTCTTTTTGTCATCACCCGCATAACCTTAACCTTGAACTATAGAATAGTTATATTTCTACCTTTGTTCTAGAACTTAGTAGAGCTGTACATGAGACATATACATGAAGACCAAGGTGGAAGATGGTATGGCGATAATGACGCAAAGGAATGAGTATGGGTTATCAAGCTCGTTGTTCTTCAAAAAAAAAAAAAAAAAAAAAAAAAAAAAAAAATATATATATATATATATATATATATATATATATATAAAATTTATGATTCTTTTGTGACGTCTAGCTTGATACCCCAGGTAAACAGTGGATGAAAAGAATGAAGTGAAGGCCCAATACGATGAAATTCGGCCACAATTAATGGTGATATATTTGAATTCAATGGTGAAAATGCGTCAATGGTTGTAAAGTTCGAAGCAGTCTCTTCATTGGTGCTCTACTAGGTTTTAGAACTTGTTTGAATTCCATATCCTTTTGTTCTTTAAACCTATGAGCTTAACCGCATTACAACCTTATAAAGACCTTTTTGATCCCCAAGATAGGCAGCCTTTGATCTGTGGAGATAAGTCACAAGAGTTAAGCATATGGTTCGGTCCAATTGGCAAGGAATTGAGTCGAGTGAAAACCTTAGACATATATATGTTGAGAGAAACACTTGTAGTATACCATGTGAGGTTGAATCTTGACTTGTTTACTGCATGCTACAGCTTTATATTCACCATGATTATGTCTTCGTCCTACATGTTACGTATGTGTCATGTATTGACATTAACCTTCGAAATTTCGTGGATTGAACTGAATTATCATGTGATCTTGGTGTTGCAATGTTAGGGAGATTGCTGAGACAAAGCGTTAAGGGCATTAGAGTTTTGTAGTCTGTGTTTTTGTTGAGTCTTTTCAAAGTATTAATTTAGTGTTTTGCTCGAGGACTAGCAAAAGCTAAGTGTGGGGTATTTTGATAGTCGCATATTTGTGTGACTTTTATCATGCTAATTATTCCTATTACTCAGTTATTTTGTTATGTTTTCTTGTTTTTAATTAACTTTATTTGTTTTTAGGTATTTTGAAGTCAAACAAAGAAAAGGAGATAATTGGGCTTAATAAGGATTCTTAAATCCTAGTTGGATTAGGGGATGGACAAGAGACCTAGGGTTAATTAACCTATTTAAGAAGAGAACGGAGGCAGAGCACCAGGGAAGAAAAGAAAAGAGGAACCAGGGAGAATTCAACCAGTCTCTCGGCCAATCAAGTTTATCTTCTCCACCTTTAGTTCATCTTCCATGGATTCTCTAATGTTTTTATTCAAGACTATGTGTAACTAAACTCCTTGATAGTTAGGGGCTGATCAAAGCCCTAGATATGTCTTCGATTTTGAATCCCAATTGATTTATATAATTCTAGATGAGAATTTCTTCACTGATTGTTCATTGATAATTCTATTGCATGTTTCATTGGGTCGACACTTTGATTCATGTTTTAGGGTTTATTATTTTGAATGTGTATATGACCAACATATCGTTGCATATTCTATGAGAGATAACAAGTTCTTTGCAGGTACTTGTGTGAAGTAATTCCTTGGTAATCTAAGGCTACCGACATTGACCTTAGATTCTTTGTTGTTACTCAAACGTTCTTAGAACTTCATGATTTCAGTTATTTTGGTCTAGATACCGACATTTCATAGATCAATTAATTGGTAATATGTTAAGTCGATAAGACATTTCACTTAATATGGCATGTAAGAGAACGTAATACGGTTAATGACCTAACGACATTGGCTTAACTGTGAGTGCATTCATCTATAATCCTTGACATTGTTTTGGGGTGATTGAAGCATATTTAGTGGTGGAGAGAAGTTCCTAGCTATTGTTTCTCTCATATTTACATCCATATTCACTTTTAGTATTCTGTTTTCAGCAATACTCCTGTATTATTTATTTTTGTTCACCAGTCAAACCAACTCCGAATACCCTAAAAATTTGTGTGGTAGTCCGCCACTGTGTCTAGTTACTGTGTATTTAATTTCATAATTTTTGGTTGAGTCTAGATTAGTTAATTAATTCGGTTTCTGCTCCTAAGTCGAATCTGCCAGATTTCTAGTTTACGTGTCTGTTTGTGTTTCTTGTGTCTTTAAGTCTTAGTTTCACCAATCCTCTGTGGGTAATGACCCCTATTTGTCATTTACTACCTCGATACAATTGATTTGATAATATGGTATCTTTGTAGGTGCTTTTGCGCCCATCATCTGGTAGTATTCAACATACTTTTAATGAACCAAATCAAGTGAGGGCAAAAGGGTGTGGGAGAAGGTTGAAGAAAGGTAAAGAGAAGAAAAAAGTTAAGGTAAAGGACAACCAAGGCAGGCAATGTCATGGATGCGGACTGTTTGGTCAGTCACATGACAAAAGGAATTGTCCAACACTTCATGGAAAGTAAGAATCTATTATTCATTGTGTTTGAGATTGCTGTTTATATCTGAAAAGTTTATTAATTGAAACTTATGACTTTTTTTTCTTATCTTTGTGGAGCTGTTGTTCGCAAAGATGGAGATTCAAGTTCCACTAGTATGCAGGATGATGATGGTTGTTCATCATCAGGTAAATTCAGATGCACAGAATAATTGTTTTATTGGTTGTGTTATTATTATAGCTGAGCAATTTCACATTAATTTATCTTTGGTTTGAGATTAAGATAGTATTAGTGTATAGTTTATAAAGACATGGTGTTTGATTTTAGCTGAGCACAAACGAAAATGTTTTTGAGTTAAATTATCATTGATTGAATTAAGCTAGACTAGAAAGACTTGACTGGTCTTTGCCTTAAAACTGAAGCTTACTAGAATAAAAAGAAGAGAACTTCAAATTCTTTTGTTACAACGACCCCAGTGAATGTTAGTGTTAAACTGACCAATTTGTTGATGCTATGCTTTCCTGGAATTCATTTAGATTACTACGATGCTATGGTTAGTCAAAGTGATGGAATTCATTTGAAATAGTGTTATAACTGATCAATTTGTTGATATCTGCAGGATAGAAATTTTTTTGCATCACACTGGTCAACTATCAACAAACTCTCTATGTGAATGAGCTTCAATTTGAGCAAAGCAAAGTATTTTTTTTATTCAGAGGAAATCTCTCTTATGTTGTGATACCAGCACACAATTTTGTTGGCCTTATTTATAGATCTGTAATCCATTCTTTTGGAATGTTCATTTTGGAGAAAGGCTTCTTTTGCTTTAGACTTTGTAGTACTGTGATGAGGGGTTTGCATTTTAATGTTATTCCTTAATTGCATGAGTATAGGTACGTGCACATCTAGGATTACACATCCAGAAGGTTTCCAAGTCTCCATCAAGTATTCGCGGACTATCCTATAGTCTAGAATATGATCATATCTAGAGGCAACGATCATGTTGCCTACAATGTCTCAACGTTGAAGACTTCTACAAGTCTTTGACTTGCTTTGGGCCAATACCTGTGGCCCTAAAATAATTTTATATAAGGGAGTTCGAGGATACTCTTTACACACACTCAACAACTCAATAAAAATACAATACAACTTTCAACACAGTTGAACCTCCAGACGCTAAAGCATCACGCCTTATCCCTTTTCTTTTACAGGCTCCCCAGAGCTTTGCTTTCATTCCCTTGTTTGCTCCCCGGAGTTTTGTCTTTTTTCCTTTCCTTCCCAGTTGAAGCTCTGCTCGACCTTACGTCGAGTATCGATATTGTGATACTCAGGCGGACTACTGTAAGTCCTTGCCCAATACGCAAGACGAATCTGAAGAACCCTGCGGTGGAGTTGGTGCTCTCTCCATCCTCAGTCGCTTGATTAGAAGCAAAAGGCTGAACGCGCCCCGCTACTACAATCATTACATTCTGCGTCCGTGTGGTGGCACACCCGCAACGACTAAAAGAGACTTTGTATACCCAGACTTACTGGTGTGGCCAAAACAAACTTAACGATGGAGATGTGAAAATATGACAGAAAAGTTAGTTAGATAAGGAACTTCACACTTTAATTTCAAAACGAAGCTTCGTTTTTGATATGAACTGTGTGTGTCTATATATATATATATATAGTTCTTATCCAGAGCGAAGCTTCGCTCTGAAATTAAAGTGTGAAGTTCTGTTGGGGTAGAAATTGAATGAGGATCTAGGAGCTTGCCGTTGTTGGGCTTGATGATATGATCTTCCCCTTTAAGGTTGCAGGACTAGGCCCAAAGTCTCCCTAAGATAGACTTTGTTGTGATGGAGCGGCTCCGAGCGTGTAATATCAATACTGAGAGGACTTAGTAGTGTGCATGGTGTGGGAGCTAGGATCTTGCAAGTGTAACAGAATGCATGCTCATTGTGAAAAAGGTCTAATGTGGATGAGGGGTTGTACAATATGGTGGTGGTGTTTAGAGGTATCTGGAAGGTGTTTGGAAGGATGGGTATGGTGGTGGTGGTGATCTAGGGTTGGTTGAGCATGAGGAGCTTGGTAGTGGTTTTCTGCATGTAGGTGTTGTCTCTCAAGCCCACTGTAGTTCCCCTTAAATAAAACTGTAGCTGAAGACTGAGGGTAAAAAATAACCCGTGACTCTCTATTTTAGCAAATGTCAGAACCCTCTTTCTCACTGTCATCGTTTGAGCCTTAAGCAAAAAAAACGTAAAGGTCGCAGTGGTTCAGAAGCACCCTCTTTCTATTTCTTACCAAGCTACTTTTGGTTAAGGGGTTCGGACGAAACATGGCCTTGAGTTTGCTTTAAACTTATAAGGTGAAAGTTGTGGAGACAGGCGCTCAGGTCTGAGGTGACTTGTGATGCTAGTATCCTATGTCTAAAGGCATTGGGTGATGAGATGAGGTATTCATTACATGCCTATGCGCGGGAAACTCAAATTCAAGTTTGATCCTCGACTCCCAAGACGTCTCGGACACTTGACATTTGGCCTCCATAGGCCCTTGCAAAATCATGTATCATTGTACACCACAACCCACTAATAAGCCCCATTTGGCCTAGTGTCTTGAGTCCACATTACTGGCTGGCCGCGTTGCATGTTGTGATAGATGGGTTTGGGTATGCCATCCAGGATGCTTGTGCACAACTGTGCTTGGCGTGTGTTGGCACATGTATGAAATGGGCAGGCATGTGATCATTGAAGTGTTTCCATGAGAAACCACGTGCTATAGAGGGAGTAGGGTTGGGCATGAACGAGCATGGCATGGCCTGCCTTGACTCCCAAATGGGCCTTGTGTAGTTTTATCTAAGGAGGGGCTTGGCATGGCTTTCGTGACCTCCTTCTGTAATTTGGGAATGTCATGGCGTGGCTTGTCTCCCTCATCTAAGATAGAGATTTTTGTACCAAGCCCCAATTCACTTGAGTCAGACCAAACGACCTGGACGTGGGTGATACAGGCCTCATATCAGATCTAAGTCTGATCATTGACCTTAGGTCTCTAAGACCACTACGTCAATTTTGTAATTAGACGACAGAGATCAGACGACATAAGTCGTTTTTACTGTCGTTTGATAAATTTTAACGATGGACATTTAAATATCTGTCGTCTGAATGTAACAAACGCGCAACAATTAGAATTCGTCTGTTGTTGAGATATCAGATGACTGTCGTCTGAAAAACCATATTTTTTTTGTTTTTTTTTGGCATAACTGTAAGATCATTTTTTGACACTTAAACCAACTCTCACATCCCAATTCTTATTTCTCCCCTATTCATATCACTCTCACAATAACTCTCTTGCTCATTCTCTCCACTCATATATCCTCACACCTTCATTCTTGCCCAAATCCCGTCTCTCTCCATCTCCATCTCCGATCTCTCTTCGACAGACACAACACATCTCTCCCTCTCACAGCTGTTGGTAAGCCCTTCGATTCACTATTATTCGATTTACAGTTCTTAATGGAGTCGTTTTGGGTTTTGAGGTTCATCTGAAATTCAATTTGGGGGTTTCGAAAATTTCCTTTCAATTTCGAATTAGCTTTGCTGGGGCTCGTTCGAATTAGGGATTCTCAAACAGACATAGGTTCGATCAAATTTAGTTTTATTACTAAATCCAATTCTGATTTGCTCTAATCGAACGATTTTTTGTTTGTTTTAGGGTTTCATTATGGTGATTAGATCTAGGGATATGCTGGGTTGATTCCAAAATTTAACTCGTATATTGTTTTCTTTGATCCATGTCCATGAATAATAAATTCCTGTTTGTGGTGGTTTGGTCATTTTTTCTAGATTTCAATTTGGTGGTTTGGTCATTTTCATTTGAAATTCGATTTGGGTTGGCTAATTTTTAATCGAATTGGGTGTGGGGTTTATTAGACTTGGGTGTGTATGACTTGCAGAAATTTTGAAGTTAGCATCTCGAATGAGGTCGAGCCATTACGGGTTACAGTTTCGTGTTTTTAAACATGCGCTATTGTTAATCGTTTGAGGCCTTTACTCCATAATTCAGATGATCTAGGTGCCTTTGTTGCTGGTCATTTTATTTTTGATAATATATACTAATTGCTCATGAATTATTTTCTGGGTTTCGAAAAACTAAGAACCGAGCTGGGACCATGGCCAGTAAATTAGATCTTGAAAAAGCTTATGATCTTATCCACTAGGATGATGTTAGACAATGTCTTTTTGCATCTGGTTCAACTCTCATTGGATTAATCTTATTCTCAATTGTCTCACTTATGTTTCTTTTTCATTGTTAGTTAGTGGCTCTCCTTCTCTTTCTTTCACTGTAAAACGAGGTCTTTGCCAATGTGACTCTCCCCTTGTTTTTCTTATGCAGTGAACTTCTTACTCGTCACTTGAATATGTTAAGCAGTCGGACTAAAAATCAAATTGGGATCTGTAGTTCCATTGCAGCATCTTCGATCGAGAGTCTGTACTCTCTAATCTATTTCTTACAGATGATTTCCTCATATTTGCTAGAGCTACTTCCAAGGCAGCTAATCTTTTAATCTTTTACTCTCAAGTCTGAATTTATTTAGTTCTGCCAGTGCACAACAGATTAACTATCATAAGTCCACTATTCATTTTACTGCTAATGTTCCTAGTTCTACTAGGAATAGACTGAGCTCTCTGTTAGGAATTCAACATAAGACCACCCTTAGTAGATACCTTGGCACGCATTAATAATATGATTAATATCATCTTTCATTCATTTAAAAGGATCCTATTAACTCTAAGGATCTTAGTCATTCTAAAACTTCGAAAGAGCTTGTTGGTCTGAAAAGTAGCACGTCGAGGTGGTAAACTCACTTCTTAAGGCCAATCTTACTACCAAACCATGTTTTTTCCTGCTCTAATGTCCTTATATTGCATTGATAGTTGCAGTTATGTTCTAAATGCAGAATTGGTGAAGTTGATGATTACCCAGATAGTAGTAATGTCTGTTTAAATTCAGGGATTGGGTGACTTTTATTGGGGAATTTATATTGAATGAAAACCAGTTATGCATGTGTATTCCCATATTAGTTCTTTGAATGAACAAGATTCTTGAACAATAAAGGTCTAGTTGTAGCTGAACTCCGAAGCAGCTAAAAGAATGGAATTATGGGATTCTTTTGATATGAATTTGGTGTTAAAAATTTGACATCTTTTTAGTTGCTCTATATCTTTTCTTGTTGTTGATGTAGCTGTTGCTTTGGTTCATGAGTGATGATGAATTGATGATGATGGTTGCTGCAAAGAGGCATGGAAGAAAAATTTGAAAATAGATATTGCGCTCATTCTTTTTCTTTTTTCCTTTGCTCTTTTGATAAATGCTTTTCTATGCTCTCATTTGATTTTCTTTTTTGACAACAGAACCATTATATAGAAACCAAAACATCTGTGGCTGGTGATGAATTGATGATGATGGTTGCTGCAAAGAGGCATGGAAGAAAAATTTGAAAATAGATATTGCGCTCATTCTTTTTCTTTTTTCCTTTGCTCTTTTGATAAATGCTTTTCTATGCTCTCATTTGATTTTCTTTTTTGACAACAGAACCATTATATAGAAACCAAAACATCTGTGGCTGGTTTGGTCAGTATTGGTTTTGGGACCATTTATGTTGCAAGTAAAGGTCAGCCCATTACTTACATATAATGTCTAAGTTTACAATGTGATATTTTACATTATATGAAAGGAGTTTACTTAGGATATTCAGAAAAATTATGCAGCAGACCTGCAACTTTGAAAATTCATAACTAATTGTAGAAAACTTATTTTGAATAGATTCCAGTTCTGAAATGATCATTAACATGTCTAATCTAACTTTCATGAAGACACAAAGTTCGAACAACCATCCAGTTTGTACAGTTGTTAGAAAGAAGGTAACTGGTATAAAATCTCAGAAAATACTGATATGCAGAATTTCCTGATGCAGATCCTAGACTTTGAAAAATCATAACTTAATCTGGAAAAATCTTTTTCAAGTGATTCAAATTCTGGAATGAACCTTAAGATGTCTACTACAATTATTATGAAGAAACCAACTTCAAATTCTAAATAAAATTTTACTGTTTTCAGACGAAAACTAACTGATGCAGAATCTCAGAATTCTAAATATTAAAGCTGAAAAATAATGAACCAATTTTAAGAACTTGGAACCAATAAAAGGGCCTAAACAATTCAATAAAGATGTCATAGATTTCAGACTTTTCAGTATATACATGGTTTTCTTTTATGGATGAAAAGATTGTATATATGGATTCTTTGATAGAGTTTGCATTCATTGATATGTTAATATCATTGCATTTGCTAGATGTATCTCATATCATTGCAAACTCTTATGTACGTACAATACAATTTCGGTAGGAACTTATATTTCATTTTCTGCTAATGAACATGATATTATGTTCTTTCTTTATGGTATTTGATTGTATTTAGTTTCTGAATATGTTTGGTTTCCAATGAATGATGGTACAATATCTTGCAAACTCTTTCTCTGTATATTTTTTTTTCTTGTTTACGTTACAATGTTCAGAGAATAGTTTTAGTGTTTACAATTCTAAACACGAATTTACACGGGTCGATCATGTTTACTTAAATTACTTTCTTAATGTCATTATGTTCTGCTTTATAATAGTTGAACTAAGTATCAATGCTAAAAGAATTTTCATGCTTCGTTTACATATGTGCTTGTAGGAAACGAGAGATCAAGGCTTTCCAGTAGTTGTTGATTAGAGACTTAGAGCCTTGAAGGTCTCTCTCTCTCTCTCAATAATCAAATTTGTGTTGTTTATCAGTAGATTCATGAAAGTCCTTACAGGTCTTCCTATGTTTGTTATTAATTTAAATAGACTACTTAGATTCCTCATGCTTGAATGGTTTCATTAATTAAGTTACGGTTCTCTTTTCTTCTATTATACACAATGATTCTTACTCTCTCTTTTTTCTTAGTCAATGGCATGAGTAGTGTTTCTACTTTAGTTAAGAGCATGCTTCTGCTACCAAAATGCAACAAAGAGATGTTTGACAACCAATTGGGGATGTAAATGGGTAACTGTCTCTCCTTCTCGATTTTGTATATGGTTTTTTTTTTCTTGCATGTCCGATTTGTATGCTTTGAGTTCCATCAATAACGGACCAGATTTCTCATTTTGATTTCATGTTTTCAGGGAAACTAGGTCTTACAGTGACCGACGACGCAAGACCATTCGCTAAGTTATTATAATTTGGCTTACTTGATGGGAAGTACTGATTTTACATGTTATGTAAATTAACAAATTGAGTTTGTTTGGTTTTGACATTGAGTACAATGGTTTCAGGGACATGGAAAGTGACCTAATATTAGGAGGATTTTCTGCACTATAGAGTACACCACTATTGCAGTTGCTAATATTTGGTTTGATGTCTTTTTATGTTATAGCTTATAGGTCTATTTAGAACAAGTAACTCTATGTAAAATATGTTGGTTTTTGGCAATTAGAATGAATTTGAGATTTCTGAATCATGTTGTGCAAATGTTTTTGTTGAGACATTAAATTCCCATAAAATTGATATCCAAATCAAAATCAGACAACAGATAGTCTCATGGACTCTGATGTCTCTACATCTTTCAAACAACATTTATATGTCGTCTTAAAGTAAAAGATCATATTGTATGTCATTTGAGATATATATCAAACGACAGATATGTGACGTTTGAATTGGTGTGAGACGACATACATTATATCTCATACGACAGATAAGTGACGTTTGAATTGGTGTGAGACGACATACAATTGCTCACTTTTAGTATAAAAGTAATTTCAACGATACTTTTATGTCGTTATAGCCAATGTCTAACAACAGAAAGTTAGAGTTTGTTACAAATCTATATGCATACAGACGACAGATGAGTTTATATTGTCTGTCGTACAATATCTATCAGACGACGGACATTGCCTGTCGTCTGAGAGCTTATCAGATGACAGCTCGATAGACGACACGCAAAAAAATGATCAGACGATGGGCATTGCCGCTCGTCTGAAGGCAAAATTGACGTAGTGGACTTTCATACATTTTTTTTTTTGGGTATCAACAAATTCTTTTTTTGGCTCACTTTTCAGTCACGTATCCACATTTCCGCCGTTCAGTTTTTAGAACCTAATGTATAGATCACTTATGCCAAGTTTCATCCAATTTAACGATCATTTGAGGTTTCATAATCGTGATTTACACAAACAGTTGAAAAATAAACAAATGAGTGGAACCCTAAATCTTAATTTTTACTTTTTAGAATACCACATGAGCTATACGTAAACATCAATCGAACTACAGTTGACTATTTGCAACTTGCAAATAGATTTGTTAATATCGTACAATATATCCAATTGTACAAAGGGCGCTGTTATAAACTAATCTAGCTAAGGTATAATTGCATACAACATGATCCTACTATCACTCCTAAATTGGACAGTAAAGATTCTTGATCCACCATTCTCTCGTATTTCTCCAAAACTAGATCGATCACTGCAAAAACATTGACTCTTTTTTTTTTATTCCTTTATCACGTTCATGAATCAAGAGTCGAATTCATAATATATGGTGGTGCAAGATCCGGCTTATATAAGGTAAGGCAACTGAACTCCTGCCTCAAAAGCAAACTAACATGGAAAGCCATGGAAGTTTATCAAATCATACTTCAGCTTGGGGTTTGGCAAATTCTATCACCGTTCAAATGACACTGAGAGCTGCAATCGAGCTCAATGTCTTTAACATCATTGCCAAATCAGGTCCGGGAGCTCATCTTACATCAAAAGAAATTGTTTCACAAATCCCCAACACAAATCCAACTTTAGCATCCGAGAATTTGGAGCGAATGCTCAAACTTCTAAGTGTTCACTCTCTTTTATCCCCTTCACTAAAACCAAACCCTATTGATAAGACAAAGCAAGAAGCTACTTATGGACTAACAAAGGAAGCACTTTGCCTAGTGCCGAATGAAGATGGAGTTTCTTTTGCTCCGGTTGTTCTGTGGGGCTCTGAAATGCTCGTTATGAACAGCTACTCCATGCTCAAGTACACGGTGCTCGAACCGGGGAGCTCGCCATTTCTCAAAGCGTATGGAGAGTCCATGTATGAATACATGTCTAAGAAACCTGAGCTGTGCCAATTGTTTGACAAGGTAATGGGAGTAAATTCTTACCTATATTTCGATCATAAGGTGTTTGAGGTTTACAAAGGTTTCGAAGAGGTCAAGGAACTGATGGATGTAGGAGGTGGTGATGGAACTGCGATAGCAAAGATAGTTTCTATGTATCCTCATATCCGTGGGATCAACTTCAATTTGCCAAGTGTTATATCTCAAGCTCCTAATAACTTGCAAGGTCAGTATATCAACATATATATAGGTGATTACAGATGCATCTCCACGACTCCATCAGAAGGTTTCTATCTATATATTTAATCACGCGCGATATCAGTAGAATAGTTTTTCATACATATTTATGAAGCTAGTGCATGTCCTTTAATCGTCAACAATATTTCGTATGCTGAAGCATTGGTGAATCTATTTTAATACACAGGTGTGGAGCATCTGAGTGGAGATATGTTTGAGCTAATACCGAATACACAGTCAGTCATGTTGATGGTTAGTTTTCATATTTAGGATCGAACATCATGTAATATCTGATTAATTATTAACGTTTGGATATTTTTGTTTGTAGTTGATACTCCATAACTGGGATGATGACCACTGTAAGAAGATATTGAGAAACTGTTGGGAGGCAATACCGGATTACGGGAAGGTAATAGTTGTTGAGCATTATGTAATGCCTGAACTAGTTGAGAATACCCCAGACATAAAGCGCGTACTCTACATTGACATAGCCATGATGGCCTTGTTTCATGGAGCTAAGGAGCGAACAACAGCTGAGTATGATACTCTAGCCAAATCCGTAGGTTTCGTTGAGACAAAAATCTTCCCACTTCCTCATGGGAGTTATATTCTCGAGTTTCTTAAAGGTGGGAGCGTGGAATCAATCGTTGGATAAATATCGAATACGATATAGTACTGTCGATCTATCTCATTCCTTAGGATCCTTTTTGCCTTTTCTCTGGCTTTTGTCTTCTGTTTTCAGTCTGCTCTTTGATTTGTGTTTTTTTTTTTTTTTTCCGTCGTTAATTTGTTTTGTGGGGGGTTTGCCTTCGGTTATCTTGTACCTGATCTGCTTTTTGAATCATTGATAGTTTAATCCAAATTCGGATCCAATTGGTTAACAAGTACCTGATCTATTAGTCTAATCCGCTTATAATAACGAATATTCTAAATTTTTAAATAATAATTTTAGAATTTTATCATAATACCTCATAAAACGGTAATAAACTATTTATAACAAAGACAAAATATCACAAATGGTTATTAAGTTTTGACCTATTAATCACTTTATCATTTTATTCACTCAAATTTCAAAAATATCACTTAACTGAGTTAACTCACTCAGTTTTGATTTCGTCTTTCACTGAACTCATTGTAGTTAACTCGACTGTTAGGACTTTAGAGACGTTAACAACGAGGGTATATTTGTCTAGACACCAAAAAAGAATTCCAATTACTCTTTTTTTTATTTGTGAGAAAAAAATTTGTTTTTTTCCTCATCAGTTTTTAATTCTAAAACATTTGTTTTGTATTAAAACTTTTTTTTTTAAAAGTGGAAATATGACCGAAAAGTGTGTCAAATAAAGAACTTCACACTTTCATTTCAAAGCGAAGCTTCGCTCTGGATAAGAACTGTATATATAGGGTTTAGGGTGAAGTTTCTTATTTGACACATTTTTCTAATTTCCATATCTTCACCATTCAGTTTGTAAAACCTAATGCATAGATCAGTTTTGTAAAGTTTCATCAAATTTGATGATTGTTTAAGTCTTCGTAATCGTTATTTACACAAACAGTTATGATAAGACAGATTTATGGTTCGTTCGTTGATTTAAACTAATTCGGTACCTTAACGATTATGAATTTGGATGAAATTTTATAAGAATAATTTATACATTAGTTTCAATAAACTTTGTTTACACCCAAATTAATATTTTAGTGGACAATAATTGTCTAAGTGAATATTAATTAAAGTCATGGTCTACGTCACACCGGCGAGCCCAAAATAATTGGGTTTACGAGTGATGACCCGCCAGCAAAGTCATGCGAGCTAGACAAAGTCTACCATGCGGTAGTACTTCGCGTTGAAAAAGGATTTCGAGTGGTATAGAAGGATTAGGAGACGCGAGGTATTCAAGTTGACTTGGTCCAATGTTTTATTGATGGCGAAGTCTATATACATGCAAAGAGAGGAGTTCGCCTAAGAAAGGGAGACCAAAAGGGCGCGAGCTGATTTAATGTTTAATTAAAGAAGGGAGCCAACACTTATCCCTAATTCCTCTGTGCATGTTAAGGAGTTTGCATTTTAATGTTATTCCTTAATTGCATGAGTATAGGTACGTGCACATCTAAGATTACACATCTAGAAGGTTTCCAAGTCTCCATCAAGTATTCGCGGACTATCCTATAGTCTAGAATATGATCATATCTAGAGGCAACGATCATGTTGCCTATAATGTCTCAACGTTGAAGACTTCTACAAGTCTTTGACTTGCTTTGGGCCAATACCTGTGGCCCTAAAATAATTTTATATAAGGGAGTTCGAGGATACTCTTTACACACACTCAACAACTCAACAAAAATACAATACAACTTTCAACACAGTTGAACCTCCAGACGCTAAAGCATCACGCCTTATCTCTTTTCTTTTACAGGCTCCCCAGAGCTTTGCTTTCATTCCCTTGTTCGCTCCCCGGAGCTTTGTCTTTTTTCCTTTCCTTCCCAGTTGAAGTTCTGCTCGACCTTATGTCGAGTATCGATATTGTGATACTCAGGCGAACTACTGTAAGTTCTTGCCCAATACGCAAGACGAATCTGAAGAACCCTGCGGTGGAGTTGGTGCTCTCTCCATCCTCAGTCGCTTGATTAGAAGCAAAAGGCTGAGCGCACCCCGCTACTACAATCATTACATTCTGCGTCCGTGCGGTGGCACACCCGCAACGACTAAAAGAGACTTTGTATACCCAGACTTACTGGTGTGGCCAAAACAAACTTAACGATGGAGATGTGGAAATATGACAGAAAAGTTAGTTAGATAAGGAACTTCACACTTTAATTTCAAAACGAAGCTTCGTTTTTGATATGAACTGTGTGTGTGTCTATATATATATATATATATAGTTCCTATCCAGAGCGAAGCTTCGCTCTGAAATTAAAGTGTGAAGTTCTGTTGGGGTAGAAATTGAATGAGGATCTAGGAGCTTGCCGTTGTTGGGCTTGATGATCTGATCTTCCCCTTTAAGGTTGCAGGACTAGGCCCAAAGTCTCCCTAAGATAGACTTTGTTGTGATGGAGAGGCTCCGAGCATGTAATATCAATACTGAGAGGACTTAGTAGTGTGCATGGTGTGGGAGCTAGGATCTTGCAAGTGTAACAGAATGCATGCTCATCGTGAAAAAGATCTAATATGGGTGAGGGATTATACAGTATGGTGGTGGTGTTTAGAGGTGTTTACGCCTAGATTAATATTTTACTGGACAGTAAATGTCTATGTGAATATTAATTACATTCTTGGTCTACGTCATACAGGCGAGTCCAAAATTCTCTAAGTTTACAAATGTCGGCCCGCCAGTGAGATCACGCGAGCCGAGTTAGACTTCACGCAGAAATAACTGCATGCGAACTGGAACACTTAGCTCGCGCGCGGAATTACTATTTAACACTCCGCTTAGGCGAGGCGAGGTTGACAATCCGCATAGGCGAGGTGAGATTGACTCTCCGCGTAGGCGAGGCGAGCTGGCGAACTGGCTCGCGTAGAAGACTTCGCGAGACAGCGACATGCGGACTCCGCGCGCACCACGACAAACGTTGAGGACTTTTGCAAGTCTTTGACATGCTTCGGGCCAATCCATGTGGCCCATTAAATATAAAAAGCCCTTTTAAGGCTCGCGAGCTGCAATAGCCCGCGAAATGAAAGCGAGCTTCAGTAGCACGCGAGATAGCTTCTTGTGACAGCCCGCGGGATGAATTCCAGTTCGCATAGGAGTCTACAGTTGGCAGCGCGGAAGCAATGCCCTATGCGGAATGAAGTGTGCGAACTGGATATGGGTCACAAGATGGTTGGTTCGCATGGACGGAGCAGTATCCTTGTGCGAATAGGGTTTCAGAGTCCGACTTGGATTCTAATTACTTTTCTTCTGCCGCAAGTCGAACTACTATATAAGGGGGCTCGAACCCTAACAGAAAGGACAACTCTCAATACAATACAAACAACTACTCAACAGAAGTATACAAACCCTCGACCTAGTCGAACCTCCAACTCTCCCCGGAGCTCTGCCTTCGCTTCCCCGCTGAAGCAACACAGTTGGGCTCAAACAAATACAAAACACAACACAAACTGAAACCCAGTTTCCCTTCGAGCTCCTCGAAACCCTAACCCTAAGCGCCGCCGCCTAGGTTCCCCTCTTCAGAGCCCTCCGGACTCTACATCCCCGCTTCTCTCTGAACTCCCTATAGTTGCTCTGCTCGCGCCGCCGTGAGTATCGATCGCTTGTGCTCGTAAATCCTCGTCTGAGGTGGCACCTGTAACCCCCTTCGCCTGATCAAGAAGTCAGGCGCACCCCTGCAACCTTTTCCTCGTCCGCGAGGTGGCACGCCCGCAACTCCCCCATTCTCTTTGTTCGCTAGAAACTTCTGCTCCACGCGCTGAGGATCGTGGCCAAAACAAGAGGTATCTGGAAGGTGTTTGGAAGGATGGGTATGGTGGTGGTGGTGATCTAGGGTTGGTTAAGCATGAGGAGCTTGGTAGTGGTTTTCTGCATGTAGGTGTTGTCTCTCAAGCCCACTGTAGTTCCCCTTAAATAAAACTGTAGCTGAAGACTGAGGGTAAAAAATAACCCGTGACTCTCTATTTTAGCAAAGGTCAGAACCCTCCTTCTCACTGTCATCGTTCGAGCCTTCAGCAAAAAAAACGTAAAGGTCGCAGTGGTTTGGAAGCACCCTCTCTCGATTTCTTACCAAGCTACTTTTGGTTAAGGGGTTCGGACGAAACATGGCATTGGGTTTGCCTTAAACTTATAAGGTGAAAGTTGTGGAGACAGGCGCTCAGGTCTGAGGTGACTTGTGATGCTAGTATCCTATGTCTAAAGGCATTGGGTGATGAGATGAGGTATTCATTACATGCCTATGCGCGGGAAACTCAAATTCAAGTTTGATCCTCGACTCCCAAGACGTCTTGGACACTTGACATTTGGCCTCCATAGGCCCTTGCAAAATCATGTATCATTCTACACCACAACCCACTAATAAGCCCCATTTGGCCTAGTGTCTTGGGTCCACATTACTGGCTGGCCGCGTGGCATGATGTGATAGATGGGTTTGGGTATGCCATCCAGGATGCTTGTGAACACTGTGCTTGGCGTGTGTTGGCACATGTATGAAATGGGCAGGCATGTGGTCATTGAAGCGTTTCCATGAGAAACCACGTGCTATAGAGGGAGTAGGCTTGGGCATGAACGAGCATGGCATGGCCTGCCTTGACTCCCAAATGGGCCTTGTGTAGTTTTATCTAAGGAGGGGCTTGATATGGCTTTCGTGACCTCCTTCTGTAATTTGGGCATGTCATGGCGTGGCTTGTCAAATGGGTCTTGTGTAGTTTTATCTAAGGAGGGGCTTGGCATGGCTTTCGTGACCTCCTTCTGTAATTTGGGAATGTCATGGCGTGGCTTGTCTCCCTCATCTAAGATAGAGATTTTTGTACCAAGCCCCAATTCACTTGAGTCAGACCAAACGACCTGGACGTTGGTGATACAGGCCTCATATCAGATCTAAGTATGATCATTGACCTTAGGTCTCTAAGACTTTCATACATTTTTTTTTTGGGTATCAACAAATTCTTTTTTTGGCTCACTTTTCGGTCACGTATCCACATTTCTGCCGTTCAGTTTTTAGAACCTAATGTATAGATCACTTATGCCACGTTTCATCCAATTTGACGATCATTTGAGGTTTCATAATCGTGATTTACACAGACAGTTGAAAAATAAACAAATGAGTGGAAGCCTAAATCTTAATTTTTACTTTTTAGAATACCACATGAGCTATACGTAAACATCAATCGAACTACAGTTGACTATTTGCAACTTGCAAATAGATTTGTTAATATCGTACAATATATCCAATTGTACAAAGGGCGCTGTTATAAACTAATCTAGCTAAGGTATAATTGCATACAACATGATCCTACTATCACTCCTAAATTGGACAGTAAAGATTCTTGATCCACCATTCTCTCGTATTTCTCCAAAACTAGATCGATCACTGCAAAAACATTGACTCTTTTTTTTTTATTCCTTTATCACGTTCATGAATCAAGAGTCGAATTCATAATATATGGTGGTGCAAGATCCGGCTTATATAAGGTAAGGCAACTGAACTCCTGCCTCAAAAGCAAACTAACATGGAAAGCCATGGAAGTTTATCAAATCATACTTCAGCTTGGGGTTTGGCAAATTCTATCACCGTTCAAATGACACTGAGAGCTGCAATCGAGCTCAATGTCTTTAACATCATTGCCAAATCAGGTCCGGGAGCTCATCTTACATCAAAAGAAATTGTTTCACAAATCCCCAACACAAATCCAACTTTAGCATCCGAGAATTTGGAGCGAATGCTCAAACTTCTAAGTGTTCACTCTCTTTTATCCCCTTCACTAAAACCAAACCCTATTGATAAGACAAAGCAAGAAGCTACTTATGGACTAACAAAGGAAGCACTTTGCCTAGTGCCGAATGAAGATGGAGTTTCTTTTGCTCCGGTTGTTCTGTGGGGCTCTGAAATGCTCGTTATGAACAGCTACTCCATGCTCAAGTACACGGTGCTCGAACCAGGGAGCTCGCCGTTTCTCAAAGCGCATGGAGAGTCCATGTATGAATACATGTCTAAGAAACCTGAGCTTTGCCAATTGTTTGACAAGTTAATGGGAGTAAATTCTTACCTATATTTCGATCATAAGGTGTTTGAGGTTTACAAAGGTTTCGAAGAGGTCAAGGAACTGATGGATGTAGGAGGTGGTGATGGATCTGCAATTGCCAAGATAGTTTCTATGTATCCTCACGTCCATGGGATCAACTTCAATCTGCCAAGTGTTATATCTCGAGCTCCTAGTTTAGAAGGTTAGTATATCAACCTAGGTGACTACTTCGATCGATCATCATATATCTCACATTTTGCTGTTCCATACGTATCGGTATATAATACACTTTTATACATATAAGGTACATGCTTATAATCCAAGTGAGTTTTTCTCAATCATAATTCAACCATATATTGTATGTCGATCAATCTACATTGATTATCTGTAGTTCTGTACATTGATCAACCATACATTGATTATGTGTATTTTATAAATATACAGGTGTGGAGCATAGAAGTGGAGATATGTTTGAGTCAATACCAAATGCACAGTCAATCATGTTGAAGGTTAGTTTTCTTTGATCTAGGTTTCACATCCTTCATATACAATGGAAAAACCATCATATAGATTTCGAACTTTAGATCGAACATCAACTATCTGATCATTAACGTAGGAATATTGATGTTTGTAGTGGGTACTCCATAATTGGGATGATGAACATTGTAAGAAGATATTGAAAAATTGTTGGGAGGCAATACCAGATGATGGGAAGGTAATAGTTGTTGAGTATTTCGTAGTTCCTGGAATAGTTGAGAATGCGACAGAAATGAAGAACGTGTTCTACCTCGACATATTCATGATGGCCATGTGTTCTGGTGGTAAGGAGCGAACGATCGCTGAATTTGAGTATCTAGCCAAATCAGTAGGTTTTGTTGAAACAAAGATCTTCCCACTTCCTCATGGGAGCTATGTTATTGAGTTTCTTAAGGGTTGAAGCGTGGGATTGATCGTTGGATAATGTAGTAGTAGAAAGGACATTACTGTTGATCTATATATCTCATTCCTTTTGATCCATTTCTGTGTGGCTTTGGTCTTATATTTTAAGTCTGCTCGCTCTTTGATTTGGTTCTTTTCTTGAGAACGATTTGGTTCTTTTCATATTTGTACGTTTTGTGAGAGTGGCTGTTGAGGCCTGCCAACCGTTCTTTCCGTTGTTAGTTTGTGCCAGTGTTTGTATGATTGCATGTATCTACCAAAAATAAATATGATCACAGTTTTTTCTTTGCAGAATTTTCCTAAATTCAAATAAAGGACAACTTATATATGGAGCTTTTTTTAGCCTTGTTGAAACATACAGAAATTGATCAAGTGCATCCTTCTAAATGACTGTCTCCTGGTAGTCCGAACTAAGGAAAGAAACATAAATAAGTGATATGATATTGAAAAACAAACGAATTGCCAAGTACCTTGTGTGACAACAGGTGAAGTTAGCATAGAACCTCATGTGAGTCATGTCTAGCGTTTAAGTCTCAACTCCCACCAATTAATTTGTGATCGTCAAGTTTGAGGTCTTCAGGCTAGTACTCCTGTTGCGGGGGGAATCTGACTTCGTTTGCTGGGAGATCTCGCTCTCTCATGAGTAGAATACTACAAAGTGTTTATTCTATTCATAAATGATATAAACCATGATTTCTTTACTACAACTCACCAAACCCTATTTGTACTAATGTTTAGACACAAGTAAATTAAAAGGATTTACTGCTCTCATCAGAACCATTTATTCCTTCTCTTAGAGGTTCCAATCTGACTCTGCATGAGATCACTTCAGTCTTCATACTTGCAGAACCATGTGCAAAGTTCAACACAGATGAAGATGGTATAGGAGAAAGTCCGGGTGAGCTGGATTCTTGTATTGCACGAATCGGACTGACTGCTTCAATCTGTTCTTCTGTGCGCAAGTCACATCCATAAATGAGATTGGATGAACTTTTTGAAGGAGGAATAGGTGGAGGGTTTTTCCACTTGGGAAGAGGAGCAACAAGAAGTGTCTGAAGTAAAGGCTCATTTTCAATTACAGCCTGGAACAATCTTCCTTTCTTAGGCAGTGGTCTGACCCTAACAATATTATCAATCAAAACATCAGCGCGATCAGTTATCTTTGAGTTCGTTGAAGACATTGTAGCCACCGGAATGGACTCATCACATTCTTGGACAGAAGCATTCTTGGGAAATCCTGAGTTACTTGAATCAACAGCAAAGTTGCATATAGTGGGATATGAACTAGTTTTGGATATAACATGTGGTTCTTTAACTGCTGAGAATTCTGAGGCGTTTTGCAGAATCTGATTATTTTCATTGTTTTTTTTTAAATCAGAGAATATAGGGCTTGTTTCATTTTCAGCTGGTATGGGCAAGAACATTTTGAGTAGGTTTTGCAACTGGTCTTTCGCTTCGTCTCTTTCTCGACAAGCTGCCTTCAAGAGATGAAACAACTGCTTTGTAATCTCCTCATTTTTGCTTATCTCGTGGCTCGCCCATATTTTCGCTGATTCTAGTTCATAATTGATGGAGAAAAGCTTGTATTTCAGCTCATCAACAGTCTGCAGTCAGAAAATAGATTAAATTTAGAGACACATTACAGAAAGACATTTGCAAAGCCTACATAGGCACAATTTATAAAATGCCATATACAAGTAGTTCAAACAAAAGCAAAACAGCTCATCTGAAATAGAATGACCATCATAGTTCAATGGCTGAAAATATCATTCACTACAAATGTTTATTCAAGGAATTAATCT
Organism: Fragaria iinumae; assembly: GCA_009720345.1. Taxonomy (NCBI): domain Eukaryota; kingdom Viridiplantae; phylum Streptophyta; class Magnoliopsida; order Rosales; family Rosaceae; genus Fragaria; species Fragaria iinumae. Next base: position 8,710,949 of record CM019122.1, on the reverse strand, counting down.
AGAAAAAATTTAGTTCCCACCATTTCTTTGTAATAAGAAAAGAAGCTTTTCTGTTTGGTACCTGCATATATAATTAGAAGATGAGCAAGCAACAGATATGTATTTTGATTTTACATATGAGACCTACTTTGTCTCATCACCACCTTCAGGGGATAAGCAAGTACAGAAGAGTTTCAATAGCCACTTTCAGCATTGTCATATTTACTTATATGACAAAATTATTTTGCAAACACAAGAAAATGAGAACTTTCAGAACCATCTGTAATAATCACTATGCAATCATATATAGGATATGGGGATTCCGATCATACAAATTGAGTTATAAAGTAGATGAAATCTAAGAATATGCAAAGGAATCCGAAGATTTTGAATTGAAGAAATCACTCACCTCTTGATCACTCCAAATGTAAACCATTTTCTCTCTATCAATCTCTCTGTAATTACAAAGCAAAAGAGATGTGGAACAACAAGGACTAACCGACTTTTAAATTGAAGACGAGGTGCCCAGTGCTACAATTTAGCAAGCTTCCATTTCCACAGACGTAATCTTAAATGGTGGGAGGAGTATGTATAAGGTATGATTGAAACCTTCTTAAAATTACTGGCAGGATTGTTATACTGACGTCCACATATTTAGGTCACAAATTAATTCGCCCATAAATAGTGGGATTTGGTCTCTAGTTTTCATATTTCTGTCAATGTCTCAATCTAATGGTTGCTACAGGTATGATTAGTAATTGCACACGGTTAGACAGAGACTCACTCTAAAATAGGCATAGCTAATTAACTCTTTTATATATATATATATATATATATATATATATATATATATATATATATATATATATATTTAATCGAAAGTACACGGTTTCCTCAAATGCTTTAACTAATAGCTAATGAACCTTGATTAGTGGGTTTAGTGGCTTTGAATACCATTAGATCAAAGGCATATATAGCTAGTGCCATTTTGAATTTTGGACAATATTTGGTAGCTCTATCAAAAATGCATGTCAAGACAAAAAGTATATTGTTTTCACCTTAGAGCATCTCCAATTGCTCATGTAAAACTAAATTATCTCTATTTTAGAGGAAAAACACCATTTTTTTTGCTCTAACAATTCATGTAAAACATATTTTATAACACGAAAAGTGGGAAGAAAGAGAAACATATCTTCTGTATAAAATTCTCAAAATTGTATATTCATGAAGAAATCTCTGAACATTCTAAAAAATATATATATATATTTCTCAAAAAAAATGAAGAAATCTCTAAACTTTATTGTTTGCCTTATAGAATTCATTCTCTTTTCTAAAAAAAAAAAGGAAAATTTTTGGTAACAGTACATGAATTTATGCCCACTATGAGTCAGACATCAAGTTTGATGTACCAAAATATATTTTGAAACTTAATGTACAAATATTCATAGTGGACCTTACTTGAGGTACTATTCATGAATTTTTCCCATGACGAAATAAGGAATAGCATATCCCACCATGTCATACTAGTTAGAATAAGGCAAACCATGATTTGCAAGTCCTTCCTAGTAAATTTGAACATAGCGGAATTTAATATGAGATATGCGATCGATGTATATGGGGTATTTTCCTCACTCTACACAAAACAATGTCTAAAACTCTATATGTATCCCAGCGGTTATTTTTGTTGTTGTTGCTGAATCACCAATACACTAGCTTTGCTCTGCGAGTCGGTGGAAGATAGCAGGTCTCCGATAATCCCTAACTCTAGGAACTCACACCATTGTTCCAGTCCTGAAGTCTGGGGACTGTTCACCTTGTGTCGTCTCCCAACAATGAACATGTCGTATTCATCTTCATCCAACAATGACCTTATTTTCATCGTCGTTTGCGCTGCGTCTTCCACCACCACCTCCACATAACTCACGTACCTGTTCCCGCTACTCATGTTCATATTCCTCAACATCTCCCTCTCTTGTAGCCTCTCCCATTTGGCTTTGTCCAGCTTGACTTCGTTGTTGTCGTCCTCCTCGTATTCAACTGAATCAAGTAAATGTATCACCGTGAGGCTTATGCACGAGTCCTTGGCCATGCGTCTAGCGAAGACGAGTGCTTCCCTGTCGTCGTTTCCTCCCAAGAAAAGCATTGCCACTCGAAATGTCTCTGATATCGTTGCGGTTGCGGCCTCTATGCTTTGAATGCGTCCGCGGTTCACAAGAATACCAACCGAACACGGCGCTGTTTCAAGCACGCTCATGTTCACTTCTCGGATTTTCTCGTTCTCTGATTCAATTGTAGTATTTGAGCCAAGGATTGACCACTTTCGATGGAAGGGGAGGATTATAAGGGATGTGAGCTTGTCAAGCGCGAGGGTGCAGATGCCGTCGTGCATGTACTGCGCCGGAGTAATAGATGTGAACACGTTCACGTTCATTGCTCCAGCGTTGTCTCTTTGGAAGTGATCAAATGAGAGGATCACATTTTCCGACGAGGTGAAGCTGGAGACAGTTCTTTTTTGTTTGTTGTGAGAAATGAAGATCGGAGTGGTCCGGCCGACTAGCTCGATGAGGTGGAGGACGTACACAGAAATTGGGCTCTCTTGTGTCGGACACATGGCGTCGATGAGGTTAATGATCGCCGGAGTGTTGTCGGATCTAGAGACACATGCTAGAATTCGAAGCTCGGAATTTGGTTTGCAATTGGAGATGTTTCTTTTCTCATAGCCTGTGTACTTCCTTTTAGGGTCGTACAATCGTTTTACCAAGGGTGGAATGATGATTGCATTAATAACCACGCCGCAAAGTAGAGCGTTATACATTGATAAAGTTATGACCTGCACCATGTATCTCGTAAATCTTCAATCTTGTACAACAATATCGATCAAATATATATATATGACAATAATAAATCACATTTTAGAGAATCATTTAAAACCCACTGATGTGTTAGTTTATAAAGTGAGCTTTATATGGTTTTCTAAAATGTGGTTTACCTAACATTGCTCCGAAGATATTATATGTAACCAAAAAATGTAAAGGTAAATGTTAAGCACTAGCAAGAGTATATACGTACCCAAGTGTCTCGAGCCAAAGAGTAGACAGCCATCTCAAGAACGCCTTGACTGCTCAATATGAGAGAAAGTGCCAGTGCATCACTCACAGGCATCTTGCAACACAAGGCAGGCACCAAAGATGCTAGAAATTTGCTGAGAAATACTATAACGATGATAACTCCGGTTGCGACAACTACCCAATGGTGAGCCCGAGGCACTTCTGGCAGTAGTGTAACCCTCATCATGCATGTTATTACAAACACCGGCATGAACACCGAGTTGGTGATAAAGTCGAGCTTCTTTACCAATGTAGATCCCAACGGCGGTCCGCTAGGCACAGCCAAACCTAGGATAAAAGGTCCGGCCGTAACAGTCATACCACACCAGTGTGTAATCACCCCGGAGAACAAAAATGCTATCATGATGCACATTACATAGCTGTTCTTCACCACTCTTCCCTTAGGGGTTTGTCTAATCATCCAAAACATAATTGGGCGACCGACGTAGAAAACAATCAAAACAAATGCCACTAATATGCCTAAGTTGAGCGCACCTGTTAACAAATCATAGTCCATGCTTTTAGCAGCGGATCCGATGACGACGACGAACACATAAAGTAGGTCACTGATGAGTACAGAAGATAATCCAAGTCGGCCAAGTTCCGAGTTTAAAATCTTAAGCTGATTAAGGAGAGAAGCAACGACTGGAAGCGTAGTCGCACACTGGATAGCTGTAGCAAATAAAAGCTGAACAGCTTGTCCGTTCCCTAATGGCCAGTTACGGTGAAAGTAAAGAACAGCTCCCATGCCAACCATCATAGGAACAAGAAAATTTGAAACACCAACATACACGGCCTTTCTTCCAGTTTTGCAGATTAGGCTCAAATCGATTTGGACTCCGATTAAGAATAAGAAGAGCGTATATCCAATCAAAGCTATTACATTGAGTATTTCTTGATTGGTGAAGGTAAACATGGGATTTTGCATATCTTTTTTTTCGGTAATTCTGTGAAATCCTACATCACCTAGGAGTATTCCAGCCTGCAGAAGCAGAAGGAACAATGTACAGTTCATCAATATATACAGTCAATAACCAAAACAAGCTTGTGTTATTACACTAAATTATATGAAAGTTAAAGAATTGACAGAAAATGACATTAAAAATAATAATTAAGTAGGCATTCTTATTTATTAGAACATTATGCATGCATGTAGGTGCGTGATCACCTTCTCAACTATTGATGCAAGTATACGTACCACAATTTGAGCGATAAAGCCAGAGAGGCCAAACATCTTGAGAAAGAAATACGAGAACTGCGTGAGGATGTACATGAAAGTCATTTCTAATTCCAGCAATGGCATTGAACGATTTGGAAGTGGAAAAGAGTGCTTCCCAAATTGAGCTGTCATATTTAGGACTGTATGCTCAGATCTATTCCATAAGCCAACCGAATTAACGCGAGGTGGAAAATTTACACATAATTCACTTGCAGGAATCTCAGTAGTGAATGTTCCGAACACATTGTGCGACATGATCGAATCGATTTGTTCATCCACCAGAAGTAATTAGTGTCGTTTGGATCCAAATTAAGTTGTCTAAGTTACATATGCTTAATAATTTGTAGAGGTACAAAGCGATTTATACCATGTTTTACCGATGTTGTTATAACCGTACCAGCGTAATTAGCAAGAAAATTAACTAACCAACCATAGTTGCTAGCAATTCCTATGAATTGAAGTCGTTTGGCCTGTGGTTGTTATTGGGAGAGTTGAAACAGTTCAATTTTGACCTGACCAAAAAGAATACTAGCTCATTGATCTTTGACTCGAATTGAAGATCAAACTTGAAAAGAAGCTTCCATCTTAACAAAAGAGCTATAGTTTTTTTTTTTCTTTATGCACAAGACTACATTTGTTAAATTACTTTGCTTAGGTTTCTTCGTTAATTTTAAGGGAAAATTATTCAAACAGTATCTCACCTTTTAGAAAAGCTAACTTTTAGTATCTCAACTTTTAAAAACTTCAAAACAGTATCTCACGTTGCTACTCCAACCGAAGAATGGTACTTGCAACCGTTAATTCCGTTAAAACAACTGACGTCATAACCATTATTATCATAAAATGACCTATTTACCCTTTAATTAACTGTTTTGATTTTTTTTTTTTGAGAATCAAGTTTTTGACAAGCAGAAAAGAATAACTGGTTCTTCTATTAAGAAGAATCTCAATCCGGAAAACTCGTCCACCCCCTGCGGCCAAGTTTCGCGGTGTTTGAGACGGCGTCGCTTTAATCTTTGGGTCATGCGGGTGATGGGCGATGAGAAGTCGTCTTCAATTGTAATTGGCAAGCAGAGACAGAGAGCCGTGAGATCGAGAGCTCCTCATTCTGGTCGCCGACTCCGATGATGAAGACCTTTCTTCCAAGCCCTCGTCCTCTTCGTCACTGGCCGGGAGACTTTCTACAAGATTTTCAGAAGTTGGGCGTCAAAGAAATATATGACTGGATGCATGTGTGATCCTATTTCCAACAGCCATCACTTTCTACATAACTGGTGGTTTATTCACTTTGTGGATGGCTTCTTCTCTCCAATATATGCTCAGCTAGGAATCAACATTTTCGGCCAGGGATTTATAACTTCCATTACATCCATATTTTTGGTTGGGGTGTTCATGGCTGGGTGCATCTGTTTTGGGTCTTGGAGAGTGGTTTATCAAAAAAAAATGTCATTAGTCATTCGTCATATCTATAAGAATTAATTACAAAATAGCACTCGAACTATGATGTTATTTTTATTTTCATATCTAACTATCAAAAACTTGTATTTTCATACCCGAAGTTTCATTCAGTTAACATTTTGGTACTCTGACCGCTAACGCCGTTAAATTTTGAGGACATTTTCGTCATTTTAATAAATATATCATTTTTTACATTTACTTTAACAAAATAATTTATTTTTTAAGGTTATCAAATACAAATAAAACAATTTACTTTCGCAAAAATATTATAAAAAAAAACCTCTAAAATTAAATATTTATTTTTACAATAATAGTGGTAAAGGTTAGTAGAACTCTTGTATGTATATATATTTTTGGAGTTACATGTTAAGTAAAACAAAATAAAATAAATTATATCAAGAAAATATCGAATATAAACATGTTTAATCTATCAAATTTTATCAAATTTTATATAAACATGTTTAATCTATTTTTGGTTAAATATACCATGTTTATATAAAATATGAAATGATAAAAATGCCCTTAAAATTTAACGGTGTTAGTGGTCAGAGTATCAAAATGCTAACGGGATAAAATTTTGGGTATGAAAATGCAAGTTTTTGATAATTAGGTATGAAAATGAAAATAATATCATAGTTCGGGTGGTGTTTTATAATTAATCTTATCTATAACACCTCCAAGCAGATGAGTTCTACCGGCCATATCCCCAAATCAAAACATGAAAGCCTTCAAGGAAGTGGCCATCATATGGCATCCACGTATCGGAGAATATGCATTTGGGTTCATTACTTGATCACTTACCCTTCAAAACTGGGATGGGGGTAAGGAAGTGTTCATTACTTTATGTTCCCAACAACCAAATTGATCTCAAAACCCACATTTCACCACATAACCATGAACCTGACACCCAACATTCAATCCTCTTAAACCCACCACCCACAAAGAACACTGCCTAATATGAACTCATCCGGCGAAAACCCAATGCTCACGCATCTTTGAAAACAACCCAGATGTAATTATCAAAGAGTTGAGTCGCGCAAAATATCTGTGGTCTTCGGCGGACTCGGGTTTAGGGAACAGATTGGTTATTGGTTTTCGGGTATGTTTGAGTGAAGAAAGAAATGGATGATTGGGAAGTGGGAGTTTGTGATGAATTAAATTGTTGAGTGAGGGACGAGAGAGAGAATTCTGGGGCTGGGTTTCAACGGAGAGAGAGAGAGAGTATCCTTAAAAAAAAAAAGATGAAAAAATAAAGAGAGAGTTGAAAAATAGGAAAAAAATGTTAAAATATTAAAAGGACGAAAGTATCTTTAATCTGGCAGTTGTTTTAACGGAACTAACGGTTACAGATACCATTATTAGGTCGGGATAAAAACGTGAGATACCATTTTGAAGTTTTATAAAAGTTAAGGTATCAAAAGTTAGCTTCTCTAAAAAGTAGGACATTGTTTAGACAATTTTCCCTAATTTTAAATTCAATTCATGGATCAACTCGACAGTAAACCAACACCATTAGTTTGTACATTAATCTTCTTGAGGAATTTCCAACTGAATTTATTGTTAAAGGCATCATCATAAACAAAATTATTTGGGCAAGCATTTCAACATAGGCGTATGTAGCGAAAATTAAAATTTCTAAAAAAATTGGTCTAAACAGAGGATGGAATGTCGCGAAACCTAGGGTTTCGTCATGGCGGATGCTCTCCTTCTTGGGGAAGAGGGTTGATCGTGATGTTATGAGGAAGATAGCGGCAACAGAGAGTAATCTCAACATTGATCGTGTGTTAGTGGTAAGAAATCATCCCGATGGTGACTTGATGCGGCTGGAGGAGATTTCTTTAATCGTGTTTGTCATTGCGGGTTCTTCTCGTGAATGGATCGACTCATCTATGAAGAAGTTGATCTTGAAGATCTGGTTGCCGGTGGTGAATTCATGGTCATCACCGACATCGGGTGTGGGTGTGAACTGGGTGAGGGCGAAGATTTCTTCTGGGGATGCATCGGCCTCATCTGTTTGTATGCTCGGAGTCGATGAGCGAACATTATCGCCGGACAAGGGTGGCGTTATGCGGAGCTTAGAGGAGGATGCAGCAAGGACTGAGTCTACAACTAGGGTTGCGATCTGGACTCTGGTTTGTGGGCCTCGCTCGTATGGCGGGCTCAAATTGGTTCTGGACTTAGGTCTTTAGGCTTGGGCTGGGGCTTTTTCAATTTAATGTTTTTATTTCCAGCATTAGCCTATTTTTATGCTATATTCAATAGAAGTAGGCAACATAATAAGTGAGTGAATATGATTAATGAGTAGTCCAACATATGTACTGGTGTGAGTCTCAACTCACGACTACTTGACTATTTGACTATTTGTAGATGGTAAAGGTAGAGTATGTAATGACTGCTTCTGACCTTAGATTTTACCTTAATCTATCAAGTCGTGATTGATTTTAAAAAAAAAAAAACAAACAAAAAGACGTATGTAGCGAGATGCAACCCAACCTAGAGTTCTAATTATGCTACAACGAATTAAGTAGGTTTATTATTATTATTATTATTATTATTTTAAATCAAACCGGTAAATGAGTAGGAGATATTAGCTCTATGGAGGCAGACAATGTAGGAAGCAAGTCACACCCTCTGTTAGTACATCGTAGAATATCGGTCATACTCGCCTAAGAAGACACGTATTGCCGCATATAATGGGCTTGGGCTTTAACTAAGCCCAAGAAACATACACTATCCCTTGAGGGCATAATGGTAATACACTCTCTAATAAGGGCAAAATGGTATTTTTATGGTGCATACACCCTAGAGATGGTGCATACACCCTATCTCTATAAATAACACTCTCCACCCCTCATTCAGGGACACTCCATCTCCACCCCATTCACACATCATTTCTACTCACATATGGCTGACTTAGGCATTGGAGGGTCGAAGGCCGGCGAACCCGGTCTTCCCTCTGACGCCCTTTATTCATGATTGACAGGTTATGGGTCTTAAAGATGATGGTTCCCGCATTCCGTGTGATTCAGCCCCTCAGCAACCACACTGAAACAATTGGCGCTAGAAGGAGGGTGTCTCAAGTGGTAACCCACGCATGGCTCACCATGAGCATATTCATGATCTGGCTGGAATTCCTTTTTCTGGAAATCAGTTTTTCAAGCTTTTGGGTTTCGAACACTGAAAAATGAGGAGAGAGAAAGTATATATGGATTACTTTTCAGCTTTTCAACCACCGCAAGGTAGCTCACCTTCCCAGCCATCATACCCACCGTCTTCCAATGAATCCAGCGTGGCCTCCCTGACCTCCGGCCAAGGCCCACACGCCGGTGAGCAGCACCCATACAGGGACACCCAGAACTGCTGACCCATGAGCCCTCCCCGGTCTCCCGAGCACCCGGCCACCCCCTCCACGGCCTCCCGAGCTCCCGGCGCCCCCCCTCCCCGGGTCTCAATCGCGTCCAGACTACACAGCCTTCCATCCCCACCTCCCGGGACTCCTCTCTCGCGACCCCAATCTTGGCACCCTCACTGCCAGTTACCCTCGCAGACTCCCCTGGCAGACTCCCCTGGCAGACTCCCTTCGCGGACTACCTCGCGGACTCCCCTGCCAGACTCCCCTCTCGGACTCCCTTCGCGGACTTCCTCTCGGACTCCCCTGCCAGACTCCCCTGGCGGACTCCCCTCGCGGACTCCCCTGGCAGACTCCCTTCGCGGACTACCTCGCGGACTCCCCTGGCGGACTCCCTTCACGGACTACCTCGCGGACTCCCCTCGCGGACCCCCATTGTGGACTCCCCTCGCGGACTCCCCTAGCGGACTCCCATACATACACAGCTCTCCATCCCGACCTCCCGGGACTCCTCTCTCCCGGCAGTAAGATACAAAAAACTGATCTGGACACCCATTCCAGTAGCGAGACCAGCCACGCCAGTCACGGCGGCAACACAATGTCTCGGCAGGGATATGCTCCCGGTCTCGCGACCTCAATCTCGGAACCTCCTGGCGGACTCCCCTCGTCTCGCGAGCGGACTCCCTTGGTCTCGCGACCTCAATCTCGCCAGTCCCCGCGGACTCCCTTGGTCTCGTGACCTCAATCTCGCCAGTCCCTGCGGACTCCCTTGATCTCGCGACCTCAATCTCGCCAGTCCCTGCGGACTCCCTTGGTCTCGCGACCTCAATCTCGCCAGTCCCTGCGGACTCCCCTGGTCTCGCGACCTCGATCTCGCCAGTCCCCGCGGACTCCCCTAGCCTCAATCTCGGAACCTCCTGGCGGACTCACCTCGTCTAGCGAGCGGACTCCCCTGGTCTAGTGACCTTAATCTCGGTAGATGGTCTCGGGACCCAGTAGCTTGCTCTCGGCACCTCCCCTTCCTGGTTCCCGCCACAACAACTCAAACAGACAGTTGTGGTCTCGACACCTAGCAGCCCGCTCCGGCACCTCCCATTCACAAGCAGACACCTCACACTATACTTCCATTATTTCTTTGAAGGTTAATCGATAGTCACATATATTTTATGCTACATGCATTGACACATACATAATGCATCTATCCCACTTTGTGATTACAATCTATGCCTCTGGATGAATACTCCTCTCCGAGACCACGTGACTATAGGCGCTGTCCATTATTTGGTTCGTAAGTTCGTATCCAATCCACCTCGCTACCTTGATAGTGATTAATTGCCACTTTACCATGCCCCCTCGGCACTATATAAATCATATCAAGCCAAGCTCCAACAACGAGTTGTCAACAACACTTCACCTACAATGCTACATACTTCTCTATGATTTATCAATGGGCAACATGACAATAAATTTTCATGAGTCATGCCCCTATCAATGGCCACGCCTCGTCTACCTATCTACTTGTCAAATATGACAGGCACAGGCTACAGACTATCATACTTGGGCCACCATGGCTTCTCTTCCCTACGTCGGTACACATACATTACTTCTTGGTCAAGCAATATTATCTTCAATGATGCACTCCAATATTATCTTCTTGGCCATCATGACTACTCCATTGAGATTCTTATACCGAGCTCTTTTGTTGACATCGAGACTTATATCGACAACTCCAATTTTTCTACATTATCTATAGCGGCTCTACACGGTTCCAGATAAGTCCTACTTTACACTATTTAATTGAGTTATTATCATACAAATAACATGCCTCATACATCATCATATCCTTGAGCATGCTTATTACATGGCATAGAGAGTTACCTAAAACAATCTTTTTTATACGCGCTACATGCTACATACACATGTTACATACACATGCTACATACTCATGCTACATACTCAGGCTACACACACAACATGTGTAAACAACCAGCACCCAAAGGTGCAATCTCAGGCTACACACACAACATGTGTAAACAGCTAGCACCCAAAGGTTCAATCTCAGGCTACACACACAACATGTGTAAACAGCCAGCACCCTAGGTGCAGTCTCACGCTACACACACCACGAGTGTACGCCACCAGTGCAAACCATTCCGCCCGCTAGCGCGAATCGTCATGCCACTAGCGCGGACAGTTACGCCACCAGCGCGAATTATTCCACCCGCTAGCGAGAATGGTTACGCCATTAGCGCGAACCGTCACGCCACCAGCGCGGACCGTTACACCACCAGCGCGAACCATTCCGCCCGCTAGCGCGAACGGTTAGCGTGAACGGTTACCCCATTAGCGCGTACCGTCATGCCACTAGCGCGGACCGTTATGCCACCAGCGCGAACTATTCCGCCCGCTAGCGAGAATGGTTACGCCATGAGCGCAAACCGTCACGCCACCAGCGCGAACCGTCACGCTACCAGCGCGAACCGTCACGCTACCAGCGCGAACCGTCACGCCCCGCCACCATGTTCTCTCCCGGCACTGGGGGACTTGGACAACAGCCTTATATGCCGGCATTTACCGCACCTCATGACACCCGCCTTGCCCCATCAGCACCTTGGCTACGCTCCCTAGGTGCAATCTCAAGCTACACACAACATGTGTAAACAGCCAGCACCCAAAGGTGCAACCTCAGGCTACACACACCACGAGTGTACACAACCGACGTACAAACATGAAATCTCTCCCGGCAATGGGGGACTTGGGCAACAGCCTTATATGCCGACATTTATCGCACCTCATGACGTGCTCTCGGTACACTTTGGCACCACCCGCCTTGCCCTGTCGGCATCTTGGCTACGCTCCCTAGCGTGCTCTCGCTACGACACATCGATTGTCACCTTTTGACAGCTCTACACATGCCCTATCGGCAACATCATTATGCCCTAGCGGCACCCATCGTCATGCCTCAGTGGTACTCCTCGCCACACCTTGATGGCACACTTGCCTCGATGGCGAAATGATGAACTATGTTTGGTTTGATCCCATAAACGGGTACGTAGGCACTTTAGCACTCACCTAGAGGCAACCACAAAATATATCACCACAATCTCCCCTTGGAACGCATGCTGGAATAGTTCAGCTAGCTAGAACATATAGCTGGTACAAATCAAAGGCTACTAAAACGCCTAAGGCATACAAACATGCTGGTACCCGTTACCCACACGAGATACTCGCTAGCGGTACCTCAACTTCGACCCCCGATCGCCCTGCAACGACCCCAGTGTCTCAGTCATATATAGCAACGCACGACATACCCCACTTAGAGGAAGCCGGTCCATCCCCTCCCTTGCATAGGGACTTAGGGGACTGGGGACTGGTTATGTCGCCACTAGTAAGACTCGTACTCCCGATATCCTATCAGATAAAGTCCCCACCCAAGAGAGTCTCTTGACTGCGGACTTGGGGACTTGTTAGTACATCGTAGAATATCGGTCATACTCGCCTAAGAAGACACGTATTGCCCCATATAATGGGCTTGAGCCTTAACTAAGCCCAAAAAACATACACTATCACTTGAGGGCATAATGGTAATACACTCTCTAATAAGGGCAAAATGGTATTTTTAGGGTGCATCCACCCTATCTCTATAAATAGCATTCTCCACCCCTCATTCGGGGACACTCCATCTCCACCCCATCTCTATAAATAGCATTCTCCACCCCTCATTCGGGGACACTCCATCTCCACCCCATTCACACCTCATTTCTACTCACATATGGCTGACTTAGGCATCGGAGGGTCGAAGATCGGCGAACCCGATCTTCCCTCTGACGCTCTTTATTCATGATTGACAGGTTATGAGTCTTGAAAATGATAGTTCCCGCATTCCGTGTGATTCAGCCTCTCAGCAACCACACTGAAACACCCTCAATACTGAAAGAAAGTCACATTCTGAGAACCCACCGCACAGGAGAAATTTTAATGAAAAATAAAAGATGGAAAACCTAAGATGGAAACCTAAATTCCCATATGCTAGAAGAGTTACACCAGAACCATAAATGAGCATAAGCCTCGATGAACCCCCATTTGCTCCCGTAAAGATTATATATTCATATATACGTTTCTTTATATAATCATCATGTACTAATTGCACACGACCTGGCATGCCCTGGACAAAAGTTTACCTTACCAGCCAAGAAGACGAGCCTGGTTTATGTGCTAAACCTTAAAGATGAATTCGACGTGGCTTTCCTTTAAAGACAGGTACACTCAGTAGGTGAATGGGGAAACCCCTAATTTAATACCAAGAATCTGCTTCACTATCTTACGTTTATGGGAATAAGACTACTCCATATAGAAAGAACACTTTTATCTTTGTTCACAATTTGCCTCGAAGCAACACCATATGTTACTAGAAACTTTTGTGCTTGTTTAAGAGTAGTGTCATCCCCACGACAATAAGTAAACAGATCATCAGCGTTGAGCACATGAGTGAGAGCACAACCTCTTGGCTGTGAAATAGGCTTCACACGCCGAGAAGTAAAAAGTAGAGAGAGTCTCCCACTTAAAGCTTATTCTACAAGACAAATTAAAATAGGGGATATATAAGGGGTCACTTTACCGCCCCCCCCCCCCCCCCCCCCCGGCGGTGTACAAGTGAAGCAACCATGAGAGACCCATTTATTAAAATTGAGAGCTTTGTTGACTTTAGAATTGTAGCCACCGAATCTCTGGATCCAGTAGAAAAACCAAATTGCGTTAAAACCTAGAATAAAAATGGCCAATTCTAACCGGGTGAATTCTGGAATGCACCCAAGGGTTACAACACCCAGATGTCCCCCTACAGTTTTGTATTGTCCCCTTGGTATTCTGTTAAGTAGTTGGTTTGTAGTTGTTAATTACGTATATACGGTATCCCATGTTTTACCGTGTATATGGAGCACTGAAACTTAGAACTAAGAAGTCGCAACTAAGAGGTGCATTTCCTCCTGGTCCGACTGCACCCTGAACTAAGAGGTGCCTTTCCTCCTGGTCTGACTGCACCGCGACGCCAGTGCCGGCTTCAGGCCGTGCTAGCGTCTGCAAGGTGTGGTCGAACGGGACTCCCTGGTCGATGCAAGGTGGCGGAAGATCTTAGGTGATGTCGTTGAGGCGATGTTGTATTTTGGACGGTGGGGCAGCCACGAACCGGCTCAGGAGGGTGATCATGAACCGGTTCAGGAGGGTGATCTCAGGGCTGGGTCCTCGATGGTTTCTGTCGGCGGCCTGTGGCGGCCGGAGGGTGTTCATGCTCACCGAGTAACAAGGCTCGTTTGTTCGGTTTGACGGGTTGAAGACAAAGACGATCTTGGTGGCTTCCGGTATCGCTTATGGTCTAGGGTTTGTGGGTGTTCGTTCGGTGGTTGGCAAGGAGCAGACGGAGGCTGTCGAGGTCTGGTACGGTGCCGGTGGAGCTGTGGTGGCCGGGTGGTGGAGCGTAAAGCAGCGGCGGCTTGGTGAGGTCGAGCCCTAAACTTAAATACATCTGCGTATTTACCAACACAGTTTTACCCTCATCCCCAAATACTAACCCGTATTTATCCAAGCCCTAAACTTAACGGATACTCTCTCCGTTTACACGTGTTGCCTTTGTCTCGCCGACACGTGTCCAGACATGTGGGTGTTGGACCCCGTGGGTACATTCTAGACGTCTCCAACTAACTATCAAAAGTTTTTGCGATATCAACTTTAATGTCTACGTTACGGCCTGAGATTCTCTGATCCAACAAATTAAATCCTTATGAAACCAGAGCAATGCAATCAGAATTCCTTCCTTCGGTCTTTGAGAAAAGCAGTTTGCTGAGGTGATATGATCCGAGAGGCAATGTGCCCCAATCTACTAGCCATGATCTTTAAAAATAATTTTAAATAATTTTGAATAGAAAGTAAGCAAGTGCAATGTGACTAAATTGGACTATAGCAATTGAGGCAAGAGTTAATCGCTCATAGTTGTTGTAATCTCATGTTTAGATGTTGTGATTGTTTTGTAATTACACTTTATTAAATGAATTTTCCATTTGTTTAATCAAAACAATATTAAGATAAATAGCGAAAGAACCAATCTCACGTGTCACGTTTGTCTTTTCCAATACCTCATGATGGTCGGTCCATTCAAACACTATGACCTCGTTTGGTTTGCGAAAAGGAAAGTAGTTCATTCCTCTCTCCCATGTGAAGAGAAAGTGAACGGGAATGAAATTTCAAGAAAAGTTTTCATTCCGATATTTGGAAATACAAGGAAAGTCATTAGGAAAGTTCCTAAAAAATATAATAAAATATTATGATGTAAGTAATAAATGCAGAGAAAGAAGGAAGAAAAGTGGTTCAATTGGATTTTAAAGAAATGGCCACTTTCCCCCATATTTTCTCTTCAATCATGAAAGTCATTCATTTCCTTTGGTTTTCCTAAATGCAGGAAATGAATAATTTCTGCGAAACAAACGAGGCCTATAAGTCAAGCCTCATATGTCAATCTCGGTGATGTCATTTTCATTTGCGGTTCCTTTTTTCTTGCTTTGATTGAACTCAACATTTTCCTAATTAATAGGACAACTAAAATAAGAAGAAATCGACCCTGCCGTTGGTTCCTACGTCAGATCGTTACTCATGGATTGAATAATTCAAAAATCAACATCGTGGGCATGGGCCGCATGCCTAGCCTCTTCGGTCAAAATCTACCTCTACCATTGCATCCCATCATTTGAATATTCTTGAAGATTATCTGTATTATAACTTTATAAGTCGACATAAATATCATATTCATAGATGATATGGAACATCAATCTTTATATATACAAAGCTCAAAGGTCTTTGTCCTGTCATTGGCATTCACATTTGAAACTAAGCTAGCAAACTCACACTTTCTGGTTTTTTTTTGTTCAGGAAACACAGAAGCACAAGCACCGATACTTATTTCTGTCTTGATAATTTCTTTTCTTTGAAGGTGGGTTTATAGAGAATTGAAGTCATGGAGGAGGGAAAGATAGATGATTTGATCAGTAGCTTACCCTTTGAAATACAGAAAAGAGTTGTTTCCTTGCTGCCATTGAAGGAAGCAGTAAGAACAAGCAGTCTTTCTACATTTTGGAGAAGCCTCTGGTCTCCAATTCAGCTAAGCTTGGATTTTGATCCAGACCCACTAAACCATGAAGAGGCTGGTCAAGATATCGAACAGGTTATGGGCATGTTCTTGAGGTCTTTTGCTTGTCCGGAGAAATTGGAGCTCAATCTCAAAGTACCTATTAACAATAAAAATGAAGAATTGGTTGTCAAAGCTACCAAGGGGGTTAAGCAAGAGCTTCATGTTGAGTTCTCTGAAACTCAGAATGTTCCAGCAAAAACTTGTTTGTGCCTTCACAGCACTCCTACCCAAAGAGCTAGTTTCTTTGGGGTCAAGCTTCTTCACCTCAGATCAGTCACCATTCTTTCCAAGCCTTTGGTTTCTATGATGTTTTCAAATTGTAATGTTCTTGAAAGTTTGAGACTTGAGAAATGTAGAGGGTTGGAGAGCCTTGAAGTAGAGACCTTGAGTCTTCAGAGCTTGGTGGTGGAAGACTGTTCAGACATGGCTGCTATTATGGTTTCTGCTCCAAATCTAATATTTTTCGAGTATCATGGTGCTCTTCTTCAGATTGAGATAAAGAAAACAGTGACCCTGGTTGATGTTGTGCTCGATTTGAGAGACGGACCAGGAAGAAATGAGTTTGATTGTGAGGATGTCTTGCCCATCCTAGCTTCTTTCAAGGATGTTGAGGTTCTCACGATAAGTGGCTGGCTTCTTGAGGTATGTATGATTGTATATTATGTTCCATCATAAGAGTTTTCACTTCCTGCAGGTTGTTATGTCATCGAATTGTCAATTGTTTAGGGTAATGAAGTGATAACTGGGGTTGATATGTGACATAGTTATTACATAATATGTCACATTATATGAGTACAAATTTTTATGCTTCTGACGAATGGTGCAATATTCATCTAGTGGTTGTGTTCGGCGGGAGTGATTTTTGGAAAGCTTGAGTTCAATTTCAACAAACTGAAGGAGTTAAGTTGCATTGATTTTGTTATCAGCAAGGACAAAAGGGATTCTCTTGCCTGCTTCCTAAACTCATGTCCTTCCTTAGTGAAGTTATCCGTCGAAGTAAGCATTTTAAATGTGTTACTTTGTAGCATATGAGTAATGTTATATAAATCACATTTTCTCACCATGACATCATTATCGGCTCATCATGATCATGATGAGAAAATGTTGGTCCATTTAGTATGTCACTAACTATTTTCTCATGGTTGTGTGAAATAAGCAGATTGAGAGCAAGCTGAACATCATCCCATGTCCGTGCTTCCATCAATTTTGGCATGAACCTCACCTCTGGATGGACTTCACGACCGTAAGGTCGAATACTTCGAATCTTGAGCAGCTCAAAAGTGTCAATCTGGTTGGCTTTGTCGGCAAAGAAGACGAATTGCTTCTGATGGATCTCTTACTTGAAAAGGCAACGAGGCTCAACTCGTTGATTCTTGTGTAACCAACATGTCTCTCATTCTCTGTAAATCATGGCATGTAAAGAATCCCCCGAGTTATCATTTTCCTCTGGTGGAAGAGACACCTTCGTGAATATAAATTTGTAGATTACAAGTCTCATTTCGCAATTTAAAGTGTCAATAATGGTATTATGGTTATATAAAAAATTTCTGTGTTGTTCAAGAATAGCACGCTGAGCACAATGAAGGTGGGTGATAGAGGACTTGTACTTGCTGAAGATTAAACCCGAAGATATACCAAACGTGCAATGCGTGGTCTGAAGACTAAACCCGATTATATATACCAGCGTGCAAAGCATGGGCAACATAGACCGAGCCGAGTATGAACATCTGATTTATATAGCATGATTTCATCTTGGGTATCTTAGATTTTTTTTGGAAGGACAAATGATGCTGGAAGAAGTGCAAAGTTTTTTCTTTCATTTTGCATCTTCAAACGCAAGAAACAAACAACTTTTATTTTCTTATGATCAATTGTTGAGGTAAACACGGAGAGCCTATTCAGCGCACCCTATAATTTTCGGTAAACACGTCTATTTTTACAGCAACGGCACAGTAGCTCTTCGACAAATAAACACTAGCCGCCGAGGTTTGTTTTAGAGAGGGAAACTCTCACACACACTGCTACCGTCAAAGTCATCATGGCCATAGCCGCCGCCATTACGGTTCCTCTCACCTCCCCAACTCGCCGATCACTCACCTCCTCCCTACCTCATCAATCATCTCCTTCTCCCATCCTCAAATTCACCTCTCTCACAAAAACCGTCTCCTCTCGTTTACGCCTAGCGGCGGCGGCGTCTTCAATGACCGTCGGAGCAGCCGAGAAGGCGTCTCCGGCTTCCTTTCTGGACCGGAAAGAGGCCGGAATCCTTCACTTCGTCAAGTACCACGGCCTCGGCAACGACTTCATCCTGGTATTTGATTGATTTCTCTGTAGATTTTGGTAAATGTTGAAATTGAATGTGACAGGGAAAAGCTAGGGTTAGTTCGTTTGGTTTTGATTCTTGGTTTTTGTGTGTGATAGGTTGATAATAGGGATTCTTCGGAGCCTAAGGTTACTCCGGAGCAAGCAGTGAGGCTATGTGATCGGAACTTCGGGATTGGCGCCGATGGAGTCATCTTCGCGCTTCCTGGCATCAACGGCACTGATTATACCATGAGGATTTTCAATTCCGATGGAAGCGAGCCCGAGGTGAATCACATTTTACAGTAAATATTGATGCTTTCAACTGTGTGTACATATGATATAGTTGCATTGCGTTAGATGTGCTCAAGTCTGTGTATGAGTAGTATTTCTAGATATCGGAGAGTTTGATGTTGAGTCTTTATTGTCTAGATGTGTGGTAATGGAGTCCGGTGCTTTGCGAGATTCATCACAGAGCTTGAAAATCTACATGGCAACCAGCGGTATGGTTTTGAGATGAAATTAAATCCTGTTTTTAATCTTTGGTTTACTGTACATGCTTTTAAACTCATATACTGCATCGGTTTTCATTTGCATATGCTAATGAATGTAATTCCATGTGTGAATCATTGCAGCTTTACAGTACATACCGGTGCTGGTCTAATTGTTCCCGAAATTGTAGATGATGGGAAGGTATGTTTTTTACCCTTTTATTTTAGTTGAAGTAAACTAATTGATGATAGGAGTTAAGACGCCATGAATGCATCAAACATCAAATCACAAAGAATGACACTTTGAGAAGTATTAATGCAATGCACAGACTCCTGCTCCAGATGCCTTGTGGTGCTTCAACTGTTGCTTGTTCATATTCACTTTAGATGATATTGTGTATTTTTATTACAGGTTAGAGTTGATATGGGGGAGCCAATTCTTAAAGCATCAGATGTACCCACTAAATTAGCTCCAAACAAAGACCATTCTGTTGTTAAGGCAGGTTTGGATGTTGATGGAGTAACCTGGAATGTAACTTGTGTCAGTATGGGAAATCCTCACTGTATAACTTTTGGTACAGAAGGAGGCCAGGTAACTATTAGTAGAATAACTTAAGACACAGTTCACTTCTATGATCTACTTGCTGAGTTTTCTCTTATCATACCTTCTGATAATTTTCTCTTAAATTGATTTGGTAGTAGTAAAGATATTATCCGAGAGAGTACTTCTGTTTAATTAGGTTTCGATTAGTTCCAATGAAGCTTTAAAGATGGATAAAAAAAGGTTATAAGCAGCTTTTATGCTTCTTCACCTTGACGTGTATTTTTCTCGTTTTCTTTGTCTTTTAGCAATTTCTTAAAGCTCAACTTGCATAATCTCAATACCTTTATAGCAATGTCTTAAAGATTGATTATTTTGCCATTACTGACTGTAACTTCTGTAATTTGGATGTAATGGAACAGGATTTGCAGGTTGATGAATTGAATTTAGCTGAAATTGGTCCAAAATTTGAGCACCATGAGGTGTTTCCAGCAAGAACTAACACAGGTCAGAGTTTATTTACTCTGTGGATACGGAATCAAATATTGTTAACTTTATTATTATGATGCTACAGATTGTTATATATGTATATGTATTTCATTATTAATGCCTTATAATAGTGATAGAAGATTGAGAATGCGTCAATTCAAACGTTTGAACCATACAAAACTCCTGGTCTCACTGTGACTTGTTGGATTGTGCTATGATTTTGAGAAATAAGTCGAGGAATGTAGTATTGTTTCAACTGTGAAGAACCCTTACTTTCAGTTTACAAGGTTGGTTTTTGGCAAATGCTAAAAAAAAATGCTACTGAGCACTTGTATGTTCTGATTAAAATGTCTCAAGTTGTAAAACTAACTTATGGCATGTTGTTATTCATATATGATACATATCTCCAGGCTCTCCACTCTTTCTTTAGCAGGGTTGGAAACACACCTACTTATCTGATCATATGTCACTATATATTCTAGTGCACTCTAGATGTTTGTTTCTTATTTGCTCTTATAGATTCTCTATTCCTTCCTTCACTAAAATGGATTTGTATTCACAAGTTCGACTTGATTGTGATTGGCAGAATTTGTGCAAGTTTTCTCTCCTTCACACGTCAAAATGCGAGTTTGGGAGCGTGGTGCAGGTAGGTTCTTTTGCAAGCAAAAGAAAATTTAAGTGGAGTGCATTCTGATTCAAAGTCTTTTGTTTTTAGTGGGAAGCCTAATCACTTTCAATTGTAGGAGCAACACTGGCTTGTGGAACTGGTGCTTGTGCTGTAGTTGTAGCAGCAGTTCTTGAGGGTCGTGCTGCGAAGGTAAGTTTTGGGCTTTTCTGTAGAAGAGTAATCTTATAATACTGAAATATTTTACATGGAAATGAATTTCTTCCATTTGCTCTAGTATATTTTAGCATTATCACCTCATAATTGAGTAATGTAACTATAGTCTGTAGTACCCGTTTTCTTACAAATATTTCTGTGAGCTTGATATCCCTTCCATGATCCCCAGCATGCCAAGAAGGGCAGGGCCGGATAGTGTGGTATCTGTAGCCTTCAAATTAATTTGTTATAATAGCCCAAGAATGCTTCATCGTAATGTTCATCATGTATCATTTTCATTTCTAAAGACCACAGAAAACACAGAAACACCTTCTCATCAACGTCCAGTTTGGGTATAAGTTGTAGAGAAGTGTGCGGTCTATTGTAAAACTCATCTTTTGATCTCTGTTCTGCCGTTGAATGCTATAAATGGTGTCCTAATTGATCTCATTTCACTGTCGATTTTGTTTCATGCATTTCTGTATGCTCATCTGTTTATGCTTCTGTTTTGGTAACAGAATTGCACGGTAGATTTACCGGGAGGACCATTGCAGATCGAGTGGAGAGAGGAGGACAATCATATATACATGACTGGCCCAGCCGAAGCAGTTTTTTACGGATCTGTTCCCCTGTAATTACCTTAAACTAAATTGTTGTATTTCTATGATCGATTCAGGATAGATCCTTGTTATTTAACTTCAGTTGAGTTTTTGTAGAATTGCAAATCAGAAGGTTTGACACACATACATTGAATAAAAAAAAACATCTTGTTTCTCCTGCTTTCTGAAACTCGCAACATCTTATGATTTTATTTCTTTCCCTTGCTACGATTTTCTTCTAGCCAAGATAAACTCACCATGAATGTAGCCAAACAAACAAAAAATTGCCAGAAAACCATAACAGAATAAAGACAGTGCATTGAAAAAAGCTTATATTACATTCAAAATTCATCTAACCTTGCTTACATTACATTCAATATTCAACAAAACCTTACAGTACAAGTCACAAGATAAAGATCAGGTTTCTTGGTCTGAAAACCAAGCACCAAAGCGCTTCAACGCACAACAGTCCTCTTGGTCTTCTTGGACGAGACCCATTTCCCATTGCGCCAATCTTGATGAACCCTTAGCTTCAAAACTGGGTACTCCAGCTCTTGCCCAGTATACTCAAAAAACACAGACTGATACCCAGACCCATTATCCTCCGACGAAACCGTACCGACCCACCACCCATCAAGATCGTAAGCATCGATCCTATCACCCACATGAAACCCAGCACCATTATTATTAGCCTCCCTGATTTCAGGCGGCAAAGGGCGGACCTCGGCGGCCTTGACGGTCTCTTTCAGCGGCACAGCGTCGTTAAACTCCTCGACCAAGTTGTTGTACTGGATGACGTAGTTGGTGCCCATGTTTGCCACGACGGTGGCCTCGTAATAAGAGCCAAGAAAGCCTTCGAGTTTGCTGCAGACTTCGACCTGGTCGCCTCTTTGGAACGATGAGTGTGCCATTTGCGGAATGGGAAGGAATTGAAGTTGGAGAGAGTGAAATTGGAATTCTTTGCTCTCTGTTTAGGGGAAACCCAATTTTTATAGAGTCAATCTTTCCCAATCCAATCGGGTTTTACGTTCTTTAATTTTAGGCATTTTCTGCATTTGGGCCTTTGGGTCTCGATTTTCTTTTAGTAGGGTCTCGATTCTTTTCCAATTTGGGCCTCGGGCCTCGTTTTGATTATATAATAATAAAAATTATTATTATAATATAAAAAGAATATGATGAGCAAAAAAATTATGTTTATACTGTCAACTGGTTCATATCTATACCTTTTTGTCTAGGATCCTAATTACCTTTATGTGCAATATTATCTGATTTGATTTCTATTTAGAAGTGGCAGATCAGGTATCATTTTAAATCATTTTTGTCTTTGTAATTATTATTCCCTATATATATGAGAAAATTAATATTTGTGCAATTGTGCAGGTTATCTTCAAGTCTTCAACTCATGCATGGAAATCAAGGAAAATGAAAAAGAGCCAAACTAAGCAAAGAAGCAGGTTAATAGAAAGCAACTTATAAACAACTGATATCAGACAGCTCATAAAATGATGAAGATTCTTGATTAAAATGGGGTAGCTAAACTGCTACTATAGCAAATCAAAATAAAGCACACATTTATTGAACAAAATCAACATTATTATGGCCAATACCAACATTTACCAGACAAAACGAGCTTGAAATCACACAACTGGTGAAGGATACTAGGGCGTGAGAGCAACCGTCAAAATTTGAAAGACTTTCGTGCAATTCTTGAGAAACCTGAAGGAGGAGGAGTGTCGGTGCCAGGGTCCGGTGCTGATGGTGGAACTGGCACTCCCTTTGGTAAAATACCAAAGTTTAAGCTGTTATGAGGAGGAGGAGGAGGAGGAGGGTAGCCACCAGGTGCAGACGGTGGAACTGGAACTCCTTTTGGTAGCATACCAAAGTTTAAGCTGTTATGAGGAGGAGGAGGAGAGTTCGATTTATGGACAGGTTCAGACGGTGGAATCTGCTCTCTCTTTTGTAGTCTTACGTCGTTTAATTTGTGTGATGATGGAAGAACATGACCACCTGATTTGTTACTTGGTGCAGATGATGGAATTGGTCCTTTTGGTAGACTACCAAACCTTATAGGATTATAGCAGGAGGCAAAACCTAGAAGCAACGAAAGCACAAATAAGGCCACAGGCCAATATTTGTCATAAGTAGCTGCCATGGTTTTGTGAAAGCATGATGGAAAACCATGCATTATCATACTACCTTTATATAAGAATTAGGGTATACTCCATTAGGAAATACTTGGTTTTTTTTTGTTGAAAGATTAGGAAATACTTTTCTTGACATAGAAAGTATGTATTAAATTAGTAGAGAATATACATTTTAATTTCAATAGGGATATATGGATCCATGATACCTTTTGAGAATTTGAGTTGCTATATGTTTTGATTCTTGTCCAACTTGAGAATTTGATTTTTGTGGGATTGTCAAATAATTTGCATTAATTAGCAATTATCATCCAATTCCCTGGTGGTATTCAATTGATTGAGAGTCTAAGGCTCCGTTTGGTTGACATGAATGTAAAAATAGGGAAATGATTTATTTTCCTTTCCAAACAGATATGAAATGGAATATGTTTTGGTATTTCTATATGGGTGTTTGGTAGATATTTTTTTTAGGAGAAAATGGAGTCAAGCTCCGTTGATATATTTCAATCATACGATCTTACTAAGTCAAGCTAGGAGAATGACCAAGGACAAACTCCATATTACATGACGATGCACAAATAATCGACCAATGGGATGTGCAGGAGTTAAA
Source organism: Fragaria iinumae (assembly GCA_009720345.1). NCBI lineage: Eukaryota > Viridiplantae > Streptophyta > Magnoliopsida > Rosales > Rosaceae > Fragaria > Fragaria iinumae. Next base: position 8,686,668 of record CM019122.1, on the reverse strand, counting down.
CTCCAATACAAATACAAATGGCCTTGTTAACTTAGAGCAGAGCTCCAAAACCACTCAAAGGGTCTACAAAAACTACAAATAAATACTAACTCAAAAACTAATGTCCACAAGATGACTTTATTTTGGCCTATAAAGCAATAACCTACCTAACCAACCAAAGTACCCCAACTCAATGAATTGAGGCCAAAGACCCTTCTATCAAAAAGAGGGTAGATTCCTCAAGAAGGTTATGTAGGGATTTTTCGATTCATCCACAAAACCCGACTCAAGTCCAAACCAAATTGAAAGGAGGAAAAAAAAAGGGTGGAGGTCCAAAGGCTCAGCCCACAAGGGTGCAAGTTGTAGCCCAGCAAACTAAGGCCCAGACCCACCTCACTCATTCTCTCTCCCGTTCAGTTTAGACCGGCACCGAAGCTCGCCGGAGAAGACTTCTGCCGCTGGTTCAGTTTGGTGGTTTTGCCGCCTTGAAACCCATGACGACTACTACCGGCTGCCACTGCAACAAACACCGCCTTTGAGAAAACAAGGTCGAATACCTCCTTCTTGTTTAGAGACAAGAGAAGCCTCCGCCCCTTCTCAACGGACAACAACCAAGAGTCGCTGCCGATCCACTACTTTCTAATTGCCTCCGCCGCGTGCGTCGTTACACCTCCGGAGATCCTCGCCACCTTCGTTGGGAGACGAAGCACCCTTCCTCACATGATCGATATTGATTATTGTTTTAGCTCTTATGAACTATATATATGCTTTAATAAAAAGAAATTGGAAAACAAAAATATATAAGGAAAATAATAAAGAATGAAATCAATTATTATTGAATTGGAAAGTTTAGAGAGAGAGTAAATATAGAATTTCCTTTTGTATATATAATTATTGTCTTTAATAGTCATTGTGTATGAGGATGTATATGTCATTTAATAATAGTGAGTAAATTTGGAGGTCTCAATAACCGCACTCTTCTCAATAATGTTGCTTTATAATTTTCAAATACAACATTAAAATTTATTAGAGTGATAATTTATGTAATTATGGCTTTGACAGTGACAATGAAATTAGAATGCCACCCCTGACATGAGGGAGTCAATTTTCAATCACATCTCTTTTTTTGTTTCATTTCCAGTCTCTATATACAACCATTCAACCCAATGGAATGAAAAACCATATTAATTCATTTTCCATACCATGGTTCCTGCCAAACAAACGGGGCCTAAAAAGATTGATGTATTTAAAAAGTTCATCGGCATCCTTAAAAAATAGTTTTTTTTATCAAATAATATAAATTTAGTTAATATGTATGATGTCATGTATTATGAATGATGATAGTTTAGGAAGTTTGTGATTGTGTATCTAATAAAATGTTAATATAAAAAATTGGATACATGTTGTATTAAGTAAGATATGTGTATCTAGTATTTTATAACGTGTTAATAAAATTTCTCATCAAATAATAATATTTCATTTTAATAGGCATACAACATACATGAGCCAAGATGACCCTTACATATCCACCTGCTACCACTATATGGATAGACAAGGTTTCGTAACGATAAGACCGTACAATAATAAGTAGGATAGACCACCTATTTTTGAAGACTTTGACTCACTTATTGAAAAGCAAGTCTACCCCTGTTAACAATAGCGTAGATCGTAGACTGAAATTAAAAATTAAAAACCACCTAATTTTTGGGCCAAGCCCATAGCCAAAACCTTTAGTTGATGAGCCCAAGCCCATCACTTCATCTTGCATCTCATCACCAGATATGTCCGGAGCCAGATCGCCGGCGAGCGTCAGCAATTCCCGGCTAAGAGCAGCATGTGGCACCAGGATGGATACCAGATCCAGAGAACTCGCATCGCTGTACTTTGCCAATACATCGACACACTCCACTGCTAGCTTAATACCTCTCTTATGAGTCTTCTCATATAGAAAAGAAAGCCAATCCACCCTCATGATCATTCTCAATGGCATAGCTTCAACAACAAGCGGCGTTTGCGCCTTATTGCACCCACGATGGCGACTAAACAACCATCAAATTTGGTTGTCAAGTGAAACATCATGGATGACAAAATCTGATGTGTCTCTTCTGTAAAGAGAGGTCTTGATTGGAAATTCAGTGACCCGATCAGGTCTTTTCTTGCCGTCATGAGACGATTGGAGGCCAGCAGAACGTTGCTTGGTACCGGCAGAGAGTGTCGTGAAGAAATCCCCATGCCATGGCGGCTAGGGTTCAGGAGGAGAAGAGGTATGAGGCTAGCCCTTAAAAAAAGTATTGAATTGCCTAAAATATCTTTTAGTATGTTTAGGTTGATTTTTACCCTTTTACCGACCATTTTCTTTAAAAGTGTGTGGTTGTTAGTAGCAGTTGTTTTTATTCTTATTATTATTATTATTATTTATTGGCTTTTTATAATGATGAAAACTCTGCTCGAACTAGTATTTTTAACTAAATCAAAATGAGTATACATTCGTATACCATACCACTTTATTTAATTAAATAACCATTTGGCCCTCAATATCACATTTTTCAGACAAAATGAGCTTGAAATCACAACAGGCGAAGGATTTATACGAGGGCGTGAGAGCAGCCCTCAAAATTTCAACGACCTTGGTGCACCTCTTGAGAAACTTGTAGGAGGAGGAGGCTTCCTGCTAGGGCCAGATGGTGGAATTGGCACTCCCTTTGGTAGCATACCAAAGTTTATAGGAGGAGGAGGAGGCTTCCTGCTAGGGCCAGATGGTGGAATTGGCACTCCCTTTTGTAGAATACCAAAGTTTATAGGAGGAGGAGGCTTTCTGCTAGGGCCAGATGATGGAATTGGCACTCCCTTTGGTAGAATACCAAAGTTTATTTTGTTTGATGAACTTGGATGTGGAGGAGGGTTGGGAGAAGGAGCAGGAGCGTCGTGTCCGCGACTTGATCCGGATGGTGGAGCTTGTCGTTGAAAATCAGAGTTTCTAGGATTATAGCAGGAGGCAAAACCTAGAAGTAACAAAAGCACAAACGCCATAGACCAAAATTTGTCATAAGCAACTGCCATTTTCTTCACAAGGATAGTTACTTATACTTTCGTTTCTGATGGAAAACCATGCTCCATCACATTAGCTTTATATATATGAATATGAACTAGAGGATACTCTATCAGGAAGATTGTTAGTCAACTTGGTATTAAAAGTCATCAAAATTCTGTAATAAATTTTGTGGAAACGTTATACATAGAGACATAGATCCATCCAGGATAGAGTTTGTGAATTTGATGAGCTGGATTTGATTTCTGCGTGAAACTGGTCAAACAGTTAGTATATGTGTAATTCAACTATTTAATTAATTTGCGAAGTTGACTATATTAATTAGTTTGTGACACAAACTTTTTGTATATATATTTTTTGGATTAATTTTAGTTTACCCTTCTGAGGTTTGGGGTTAACATCATTCGACTCCATATACTTTTAATTTTGAAAATTTACCCCATAAGTTCTCCAATTTTCATAAATCAAACACAATTGCTAAAATTTCGTCCAATTTGAAAGTTAAATGATAACATGAAATCTTAAAAAAAAAATGTCCTAAAAGACAATTTATGTTGTTATAAGACTATTTTAGCATTTTTAATGAATTATGAAGTCAAAATTAATGTCCGAATTAGACGAAATTTCACCAATTAAGCATGATTTATGAAAACTGAAAACTTTAGGGGATAAATTTTCAAAATTAAAAGTATGAGGAGTGAAATAATGTTAACCCTAAACCTCATGGTGTAAACTAAAATTAATTTTTTTTTTAATTAATGAAATGGGTAGACCCATCAAGGATCGCCCAAACAGGCCCAATTACAATTAAACTAAGGTAAATTACCACTCAGCCCAATCCACATGAAAAAGGTAAAAGAGAGTAACCCTAAAAAGAAAATGTTTACATCAAACCCTAAACTATTAACACAGCCATCGACGATGCCGCCGCCGCCGCGTCTAGTAACCAAGAGGTCGTGAGATGTACCAAAATGAAGGGAAGATGACCGATAATCTGCTGCCAAGAAATTCTAACAACACAAATCCTGTCAAACCCGAAGGAAATGGAGATGAAAGAGAGAAACCCACACCACACAATATGTTTCTCTTCTCTACAGAAGAAGCTTGATCCGAAAGGAAATCGAGGCCACCGAGTCGGAACAGTAACAATAACCAAAGAACATAACCGACAGTGAATGAGGGGTGGAATACCCATGCGTGAGCACCCATAAACCACTTGGTAAGTGATCAATCTCACTTTGAATAGGTGGTTTTCTATGGTAGACGGAGGGGAACTCATGTGAGGTTGTGGGTGAGGGGGATGATGGAGGTTTTCGTATTTGAAAAAGTTGTTTGAAGATCGGCAGAAAAAGGAGGAACAATGTCCTCTAAGGCTGAACATAAGTCAAAAATTGACCACAAAACGGGTAAAATACTACAGCGAGAAGGAGATCGAATCAATTGATAACAAAAGAGTAATAAAAGAAGAGGCCGAGAGAACCCACCCCCAACTCTCAAGCCTTTGATCCAGATCCGGAGGGATCTAAATCAAGACAAGAAAGAAGGGGAAGGGTGAATTGCATATCTACTTTCTCTCTCTCTAAGTTTGAGAGAGAGAGGCTCTCGTCTGTTTTCTAAACTATGGATGTTACTCATAAACCATGTATAAACTTTGTGTACATACAACTACAAATGAATTATGAATTTTATCTTGAGTGAAATAAGATTGTATCGCTTCATATCAATGGTTAAAATACATGTTACACTACGGAGTTGTGAAGAAGTCAAGCATGTTACTGTTCATTGACTTCTCTCAAGATTGTTTTGAAACTTTCTTTTATCGAAAAAGGGTTTTTGGTTTTTTGGTTTGTATCTCCTTTGTTTTTTGAATAATCAAAGGTTATTAGCTCGAGGGATGCTTGTTTTGTTATTCTACCATTAAACACTACCTTTTTTTTTTTTAAGGTTGTGTTTGGATAAAATAATTTCAATTTTTATAGAAATTTCAAAATCATAGAAATTACAATTCCATGAATTTAAATTTCATTAATTGAGAATTCCATTATTTGGATTTCATAATGTAGAGTTTTAAAATGATAAGAATTTATATTAGACTAACCTCAGTCAAGGGAATTGTTAAATGATGTCTATTTTATGAGAAATTCAAGTATGTTGTGAAATAAAGAAAAGATAGAGAGAAAAGAGAAGACACAAACAGAATAGTTGGGAGGAGGTAGCAGTATTCTCATTCATTCTCATTAGCCTCCTTATATATAAGTAGAGTTTACATCAGAGTACATAACTAATGAGTAATTAGGTAGATAGCCACATAGATAATAATATTTATAACATTCCCCCTTGGATGTCCACAAATGAATGATGAAATTGGATGCTCTTAATATTGTCTCATTAAAAACCTTGTCAGGTAAGAAAAACCCAGTAAGAGAAAAATAACCATGGTCAAAGGAGAAAAAGAGTACAACGCGCATATGTCTTAGGTAGCATACTTCTGGATGCTCCCCCTGATGAGAATCTCCTCTTGAACGTTGCAAGCTTCATGCGCCGTAAATAACAGTTTGATTTGTCCATCACTAAAGTGAGACCATGCGTGCTTTGCATATAAGGGCTCATCATGAAATTGTGTACTTGCAAAGTTAAAACAATACCAACAAATCTAAACGATTATAAATAGGTCTTACCTCATTGAGTCATATGACCAAATTCATACACTAAGTAATAGCTAAACAAGATAATCAAATTGGCATTAAAACATTGAAATATCTCATGGTGTATCTAGTCATACACATTAATATCTTTGTGTAGTGATACGTCTCATATAACCTCTTCAAGAGCTGTGAGTAATTCATAACTTCCCAAGAGTTAGAATATGTAGCAACATAATGATCATAATTCGAATTCGATTGTGTAGTCCGATCACAGTACTCATTGAGGCAATTTCGATCACGTTAGCTATAACGGAATGAGTATATATGAGCTAACTTTAGACTATTTGATTTCACGAAGTAGCTTCAGGCTCTCTCAAGTATTCATGGATCGAATTACATTAGAATCATTCATGTAAGGATTTGACAAGCGATACGCTTGTAATGACACTTCATTTTTGGGAATTTGTTTCTAGCAACGTGTCTTTTACGATCCTCATAATATACAATGACAAATGTCGTAAGTATCTTGTTAATAACAACTATATTTATTATGTAACATTGTACTTACAGAAAATTGTCACGTATAAGGAAATATATTCATAACACCCATGTCTCTTGTAGACATTATGTCATAGTGATTTATTTTCACTATAATTAATACCGTTTTGTATCATATAGGGTTAAAGGTCAAAGTATCTCATAACATTTCAAATATTTAGTTTTATTGGAATTGCCTCTTTCCAATTTGGCCAATAATATGTTTTGTCGACATGCATAATGAAACGTGGTATAGCATCAATTAGTACAGTTCTTAATGGTCTTTGATAGCTACCATTGCAAATTTTCATAGATGATCATCATTCATAGATCTCACACATTCTTATATGCATGCATTTTTGATATTGGGTACCCATGCCACTTCTAGGGCAAATATTGTCACTTTTAGGACAAATATTATCTAGCGAATGTGGATCTTTTACTTGTAATATCATGTAGACCATTAGAGGACCTGTATAATCTTCCATTTTTAAGAGCGTAAAATTTTAGACCTAGTGGATACATTCCACTCAAATTCACGCCGTTATTCAAATGACAGTAGTCTTATTCTCCCCCTAACGGCGGGAAGACTGTCTTATTTTGACCATGAACATATATTGCGTCTAAAGATCTATCACTTTCTTTCGAGTGAGATGTTCATTGGCTAGTGGTGAACCTAAACCAAGTATGAGGTCAAAAACATTATATTCATTAATATCAACCAAGATATCATTCTCTAATGGCGTACATACAACCTTTGTATGTGTAGCCGTATTATGAACTCTAGCATTGTATCATGACATTCTCTTTAGGAGAACCATGTCACTTGGATACATGTGCATCCCACAAACCGAATGTGTTAATATGGTTTGTCACTAGGACTTTAACCCAACCAGATGCCTTAGCATTTGGTATATAATTTTATCAAGATTTTTTATCAACTCATTTGCTGAGATATTTCTGAAAACCAAAATGAGACGGTGGATACACAACTCACACCAATTTGCATTGTTCTTCAGGAACAATCTTTCTCCCCCTCATGACAAGAGAAGTGTCTCATTGAGGTGACAATTCGAAAATATGCGGCATATAGATTAGTGGTCATCAAAACTTGTAACTCATTCAAGACAACACTCTAGGTAAATTATGACTTAGCAAGTCAAGCCTGGTTTCAATGAAAATGAACTTCTAGTTCATGATATTATATGCCTCGAGTTATTGTAGAAATTTAACACTGTATGTGCAAGGAGCCATCAATAATAGGTGCAATCAAAGGTTTAGGTTTGAAATTTACTATTAGAACTTTGGGTTCTACAGTACAATATTTTGAAACTTCTGGTCCAAAAATATTACACTCAAAATTCATATGATCGAGATGTAGGGCTGTTGGCCCGGATGAATAATGATAAAATTTAAATGAACGTACTGAAATGAAAGTGCATAACAAAATGAGAAAATTGTAATGAACATAAATAAATAAACTTCGCATTGGAAACTTCTGGTTCTATAGAACTTCTTGGTCTGATTAACTTCACCAAATATGATAATCTTGATGTATCGATCTCCATTGCATAATATCATATAAGGTGGGGAACTTCAGACCCTCATATGATTCACAATATGTGGTTTCAATCATTATATAACTGTGAGGAACTTCTGCCCTTGTTAGTCGCATAAGCTTTGAGAGACTTCATGTCACAATTTTGATTATTATTCTCATGAGGAAGTTCAGGCCCTCTATTGTTCGATTAAGAGACTTCAGATCTCGATCTATGATCAACAAAAACAAAAAACAAAGCAGTAATACCAATGACATATCAGTTGTCATGTTTGACGAAAAACTTATCACCAACTGGAACTTGTAAATATAGTAATTGAGTCTCATGCAACTGCTACAAGATAACCAAGGGGATCAAATCAGAAAAAAAAATGAGATAGCTAGTGTTTCCAAGATATAAGTACTAATCATATCATCATGTTGATAAGACGCTTATCTCGTCAAACATGCAATTAGTATTGACAACTAAAAAACATTTCTGATCATATATGTGCAAGGATAAGGACATATATACATATGAATAAGAATCTTGGTTCCGTCAATGAAGGACAATTTATGGTCAGAAACTTAAATATGTACAAGGAAACAGTAATAAAAATCAAAATAGAGAATCTTGCAAATCAAATCATTCCGTATAATAGAACATGATAACATAGAAGCCATGTACGCATATAAAGCAATATAACAATCAACATGATCTGAATTAAAAAGCAATAAGCAAATCAAACTCATAGATCAAGACTATCGGTGAGAATAAACAACATTGAGTTGCACTGTATGACTTTTTCGATCATCATTAAGTTTATAAACAAAACACTGATATTCTAGGGTTTGATCGTTATCAACTCAAAACGTAGAGTCGTGTCGATAACGTGTTGTGAAATAAAGAAAAGATAGAGAAAGAAGAGAAGACACAAAGAGAACAGTTGGGAGTAGGTAGCAGTATTCTCATTCATTCTTATTAGCCTCCTTATATATAAGTATGGTTTACATCAGAGTACATAACTAATGAGTAATTACGTGGACAGCTACATAGATAATAATATTTATAACAAAGTCGACAATTTAAGCTCCCAAATTCCACGATTATTTTCCCATAGAAATTACTAATTTCATGAGATAAGAATCTAAACGCTGGAAAGAGACCTAAGAAATTGAGAAATCCCTATTTTTATTTAAATTCCTTCGCTTTTTCCCTCATCCAAACACATTGAATCTTTCTTGTCACTATCTCATTAGGTACTTCGGTACTTCCCATTACTACGATCGCTGCCATGGAGGGGGCAACATTAGGCATGCGATTTTCGGATATGTGGTACTTCCATTTCAAACACACTTGGTGGGTAGGTAGTTATTTTTCAAGGTATTGTTAGTTTCTTTAGCTCTTTCAATTTATAGTTCAAAGGAGGAACATTTGAAGGAAATAGAAGTATTGCGTTCTCAAGTTGATCAAATCCAAGAAGTAACATTTAGTAATAGTTTTTAGGCCCAGTTTGGGACAGCTATGCTGTGAGAAGAATCTCTTCTGGAATAGTTGTAAGAAGAATCACTTCTGATATTGTTGTGAGATGACTTAACTGAGATATTTGGTGAACTGTTTTTAAAAGTGCTATGAAAACTAAAAAACTATTTTGAGTGTTTGAGATAAAAGTAGAAACTCTTTTAGATAGCTATGATGACCAAAATGGGCATACATGTTATCTCCTCTTCTTTTTTTATTTCCCCCCCCCCCCCCCTATTTTCGCTCTTCTAGCTTCCATCCCACCATTGATCATCACGTCCAAAAAAAATGAGCTCTTACAACCAGCAACAACCCCATAAGATGTGATCCCCTTTTCAGATCCATGAGCTTACATGTATGGTAAATGTTCAATAAAGTTAGAAATTCCGTCTCATTCAGATTGATAGTTTGATACCCAATTTTCTCACCTTCCTCATTACCAGAGCTATTGCTTAACCTGGAACCAAAACAAAAAATATTTCATAATTTTTCATTAAAACTCAGATTTGGTGGTCTCATCTCCTACTCACCCAAACCACCCTCTCACTTTTCTTTGATCCCTAACAGGAGCTTCACCTCCATGAACAATGATTTTCATTTTGTAGACCAATTATAGGAACTATGAAGGACAAAGGAAAGGATGAGGGACGTACCCATGAAATTTTTTGGGTTTATATCGGTAGAACATAGAGTTTCTGTTGGTGAGGAAGAGTAAAGTGAGAATCAAAGAGGCTGGGTTGTTTAGCCAATGACTTAAAAGAGGATGGTACTTAATATGAACGAGTGTTCTTTTAAGGAATAATGGCAGAATATGATTTAGGAAATATTCATTTAACCCTTCTGTGTTTCTGAGATTGATTCCTACAAAAGCATCGTTTACCCTGCTTCTCCAAAACCCGCTTTTAAGAGAATCTATTCTTTTAAAATCAGTTCTATGGGTGGTTACCAAACACCTCAGGTTGGCCCCAAAATCACTTTTGACCCCAAAAACAGTTTCAAAATCGTTCCCAAACTGGGCCTTAGTCTCTTTTCCCATGTCTCCATTGTTAATAATTTGTTGATGTTTCTTGTCTATACTTTGTAAGTATGCCACATTGCTATTCTATCTCATTCAAGGGACCAGACCCTTTCAGACCAAAGTTGAATCAAAGCTACTGTCCAGATGGTCAGGGAAGAGCTTGAAGGTGAAAGGAAGTTGAAGAAGAGCATTGTGGGACTGATGGTATGTCGTCTGAAGCCTTTTGTGACGTATATCTTCATGGTAACAATCTCGGTGGACATTGATGGCACCACACATCCATATACCATCATGTCCACTTCTTCTAATGGTGAACAGGCTACTCGAATTTCAAATCCGGCCTATGTTAAATGGTTTTTGAAAGGATTAAATTCAATGTGTTACATTGAAATGTAGGTCACTTATCAGGTGTGTTACTGTTTTTTTTTTTTTTCAATTACGTGTACTCTTAAACTCTGAAAATCTATCAAACTCGGACAAAATACAAAATTACACACAAAAGTGACATTATGATTTGGTGTGGAAGAGACAAACATGACCCACTTATCAGTTTTTAACCCCCTCACAGAGGGTAGAGATGTCATTTTAATTCATTTTACTGATTTTTTTTTATTGAAACTGATTTTTTTTGCTTTCTCATCCTTTTTTTTTTCTTTCAGTTTTCTTCTCTTCTCCTCTCCTTCCTCTCTCTCGATCTCTCTCTGCAACTCTCATCTTCCCTAAATTTCTTTTCAAACCCTAACCCTCCTTGAATCTTTCTACCAGACCATGATTCAGACGGCGGCGGCGTCGCGTTGGTGTTAGTGTTGGTGTCGGAACCGACGGAGGCGAGCTGGCAGGAGGCGCAGCGGCTGTCGATGTTCTTCTTAGGCTCCCTTAGGGCTTTGAGAGCGGCATGGCGGGTCTTGAAGAGGACGAAGCCGTAGCCTTTGGCTTTTCCGGTGAGTTTGTCCATGACGAGATTGGAGTCCTCGACCTCGCCGGAAGGCTCGAAGGCGGAGACGAAGACTTCGCGAGTGGTGTCCTAGCCAAGGTCGTGGACGAAGATCATGCGGTGGGAGAAGTCGGCGTCGGCTGTGCGGCGGATGCGTTTGCGGAGGGAGGAGTCGGTGGAGGTTATGAGGGAGATGAGCTACTCTTTTGGAGTAAGGCTCCAGGAGCTGGGAGAGGGACTCAGACGGGTCAGACTGACCCGGATCCGGACCTGGACCCGATTTGGGGCTGTTTATGGCAGAGGTCTACTTCTTCTTCGTCATCGTTTGGTTCGGGTTGTTGTGGTTGTGGAAGATGAGAGTTGCAGAGACAGATCGAGAGAGAGGAAGGAGAGGAGAAGAAAACAGAAAAAAAAAAAAAAAAAAAAAAAAAAAAAAAAGGATGGTAAAGTAAAAAAATCAGTTTCAATCAAAAAGGAAAAAACCGGTAAAATAGGAAAAATGACATTTCTACCCTCTTTGGGGGGTTAGAAACTGATAAGTGGGTCATCCTTGTCTCTTCCACGTCAGATCACAACGTCACTTTTGGGTGTAATTTTGAATTTTGTCCGAGTTTGATAGATTTTCAGAGTATAGGGGTACACATGATTGAAAAAAAAAACAGGGACACACCTGATGAGTGACCTAAAGTTCAGGGTAACACACTGAATTTAATCATTTATGAAATATCAACTCACCATAAGTATCCTCACTACCAGTCTACCACCCTACTCCCTCGTTAAGAGCAAATGCACCCATTTTAGGTGGGTTAGACCGATTTTTCACCCGGGTTAATATACTATTTATCTAAATCAGTCTTTAACCTTCGGCTCGACAATACAACAATTAGATCAAATCCAAAGACCAATTGCTATGTACATTGTAGAAAAAATATTTTTATATTGACATTTGTATTGTTTTGGACCAACACCATGTGCAAAATGATGTGTGTATCCACATTTATATTGGTCCGGACTAATCTGTGGGTTGAGGATTACTCCATGCATTAGTCGTGTTAGGTGGGCTCCACATAGAACCCACGTCTAACCCAGACTAATTCCTTATCGGTGGATGGTGTTTTTCGATCCAATCTTCGATCCAACCTCTAAATTGCACCATTGCTACATTTGCTCAAGAACATTGCTCACCTCACCATTAGTTATGACAATGCCAAGGAAATTCTCAATGATCCGGGGGCTAGCATTGCCAATCTTAAGATGTAGCTTCTTGATCTTCAGATTTGCAACCAATCAATTGATGATACACTGCACCGATCCTCCTCTACCAGCCAGAATTTCCAGTCTGGTGGTTGGAACACTTACAACAACTGAAGCAGACGTGGTGGTCACTTCCGTTCTTCGGTTCTCAGCATGCGCTACATCAGTCTGATACTTTGATTTGCGACCTGCTCGGTTTTAGTTTTTACCTCCCATGCCTGGGCTACATGTACGTCCTTCTCGGTCCTGCTTAGGCTACACATAGATCCTTGAGACCTTAATATCTAGATGATAAAGAAAACCAAAACCAAACCAAAAGTTCTTAACTAAAATTATCAACCTTTCTTTAAAAATTAAAATAAATAAAAGTATCAATTTTTAGAAAAAAAAAAAAAAAAAACAAACAAACAAACTAAAGATATCAATCAGAAAAATTAAACATTTAAACCTCTCTACACCACCCTATTAATCGCTACTTCGAGGATGAGACTATGAGTGGCAGGAGTGGCAAAAGAAACCAAATATGAGCCCAGATAAAGATGGTTGGAGAGGTAATTAGTTTTAACCTTTGCCATAATTCCGACGTAATAAAGATGAAATCCAACCTTTGCCATATAAGTTATTTGGATCCGGTTCTTGGGACATTACATTTAACATTAATTTTGACACCGTTTCCTGACCATTAGATTTAAAAAAAAATTGATGGACTAAATCAATTGTAGATATGATGTCAACCTATAAAAACGGACGTGACATTATTTATTTTATAACAAATCAAATCAAATTAAAATAAAAAAGAAAACAAAATCAAAACCTGAAATCTAAAAATCAAAATCGATTAGTGCGATTAAAAAAAAAACGACAGAACGCAGAAGACCCCAGAAGAACACAGATCAAGAGAAAGAAGAGAAATACGGACGAGCAAAGAACGATTCTGTATTAGGACAACATTGATGAAACTCCAGCAAGACATAGCCTGATATACATGGGTGATTCCTTTAGGGGATGACTTTGGTTTCGGGTTTCTCTTACACCAAGTTCAATATTTCTAGATTATTAGTACTCTTGAATCTTGCTGCAACAAACTAATGAAGTACCAAAATCTCGTTAATCCAAGCCATGATTGACATGGTTTGTCTGCTAGGTTCTCATGTTCCAATAGTATTGAGTTCATGAATCAAGTGAATGATGCAATCGTTGCCTCTCATGGTTCACTTAATTACCTTTAATCAGCTATGACAATTGAAGCACTGCTTTTACAAAGGGATATTTACAAAGACAACGTACCGGCAACAAGTTGAATTTTATTATTGTACATTGTTGCAATGGTTTCAGTTTTTGCTTGAAAATTCGTCCACTACATAAGCAAAGCAACGTCTGAAGTCATCAGTTTTTGATTTTCAGATTTTAGGTTTTAGGTTTTGATTTTGTTTTCTTTTTTATTTTAATTTGATTTGATTTATTATAAAATAAGTAATGTCATGTCAATTGTCACGTCATTTTTTATAGGTTGACATCATATCTATAATTGATTTAGTCCCTTGATTTTTTTAAAATCTAATGGCCAGAAATGGTATCAAAATTAGTGTCAAATGTAATGTCCGAGGAACCGGACCCAAGTTATTTATTTATTTTGTTGGTAAAAAGTAAAAACGGCGCTTCCGGTTTTAAGTTCTTTTAACCAAACGTCTGAGCGCCTGATTTGAAATTCTATAAGCTACCGACCCTACCATTTTGAAAAACGCCTGGAATCAATCTGGGTCCCACCCGCTCCACTTCTTTTCTCCATTACAAATCGCATAGTAGCCGTTTGCACAAACACCTTCCTCATTTCAAATCCACTCTTCTCCATTCTGTCCCCAAAATCCCCCAAACATCTCAATTCCTCTCCACCCCAAATCTTCGAAACCCTAATTCTCTGTCCCCCCAACGATTTCGAGGCTCAGATTCTTAATTGCGTTGCACAGGTAATCTCAGCTCCAAAATTTAATTCCTCCGATTTTGGTTCCCTTTGCTGATGTCAGGGTTTAATTATCGCAGTTAATTAATCAGCTGGAAAGAGTATTTTGAATTGGAACTGTGTTGGTGTTTCGTGTTAGGTTTTGGGAGGACTAAAAGATGACGTCAGTGACGCCTGATGCTAGGAAAGCTGGGACTGGGATGGCTGCATCCCCGTCTCCTTTCCTCACGCCTCGCCCCGAAAAGCGGCGTGGAACTCTTGATTTGAATTCGAATCACAAGGATAAGGATAAGGAAGTTAATGTGCAAGTTGTGCTCAGATGCAGGTCAGTTGATTTTTATCTCTTTCTTGTTACCATTTGACACTGACTTGAAATCTCAATTGAATTTGAATGGTGTTTATTTGTCGGGTTAGATTCATATTTGAGCTGGGAGCTGGATGTGAACTAGAGGGTTTGGTTTGTTTGCTATTTGAATTGGATTATAGTTATAACCAATTTGCTTACTATCTTTGTTGGTTGCTAATTTATTTTCAACTTTCCTTTCTGTGTTGTTAATGAAGTAGGAAGGTACTTTCAGTTCATTGTCACGAATGAAGTTGTAGTGTGTGATCATTGGATTAGTTTTTCGACTTGTGGACCATTTGTTTGTTTGTACTCGTCTTGGCATTGAAGTATTGTAGCTTCAATTTACGTTTTAAGCTGATATGTGAAATATGCTTAAATGGTTGATTGAGATGAGTGTTGAGTTATCTAAACAAAAAGTTCAGAAATATCTTGTTAGATTATTGTTGTTATTAATTTCAGGCCTCTAAGTGATGATGAGCAAAAGTCGAATGTTCAGACGGTGGTATCGTGTAATGAACAAAAAAGAGAAGTCATTGTTGTGCACAGTCTAAATAACAAGCCAGTAGATAAAGTTTTCACTTTTGACAAGGTATATACCCCTAAACGCTTCTGCAGTGAATCTCTAATGTCGTCTTGGATCCATGTGGTGATTATCAGCTCATTTACTCTTACTCTTAAATATTTTTCAGGTTTTCGGGCCAAAAGCACAGCAAAAATCAATATATGAACAAGCCATTTCTCCCATTGTGAATGAAGTTCTTGATGGTTTCAACTGCACTGTATTTGCATATGGGCAGACAGGCACCGGTAAAACTTATACAATGGAAGGTGGGATGAGAAATAAGGTATGGATCAGTAACGCTCAACTTATTTAAATGATAACATGAGTAAGGTCTTCCCTCTCACAGCTATTATAATGTGTACATAACATATCTTGTAGAATGGCAATTTACCTGCTGAGGCTGGTGTTATTCCACGGGCTGTTCGTCAGATATTTGATACACTTGAAGCACAAAAGGCTGACTACAGCCTGAGAGTTACATTCTTGGAACTATATAACGAAGAAATAACTGATTTACTAGCTCCCGATGACTACTCAAGAAATTCTGAAGACAGGCAAAAGAAACCTATTTCTTTGATGGAGGATGGAAAGGGTTGTGTGATTGTGAGAGGCCTAGAAGAAGAACCTGTGTATACTGTAAATGAAATTTACTCTCTGTTGGAAAGGGGGGCTGCCAAAAGGCGTACAGCAGACACTCTTCTGAACAAGCGCAGCAGGTCTGTTTTTTTCATTTACAAAAAGATGTTGACTCTTGAAGATATGGTGTCTTATCAATTTTTTATCCTCTTTTGCAGTCGCTCCCATTCTGTCTTTTCCATTACTGTCCATGTAAAAGAAGCGACAGTTGGTGATGAGGAGCTAATTAAATGTGGCAAACTTAATCTTGTTGATCTGGCCGGATCAGAAAACATATCTCGTTCAGGAGCACGTGAGGTATTATATTAAATTCTTTTTTTATTTCTGGTTTGGCAAAGTTATCTTCTTGGTGACTGAAATTGCACCCAGTGACAATCCCAAATAGTAACATATGATTGTTACTTTGACATAGCTAAGCTCTTCATGATTGTAATGATTGACTAATTCCTATCTTATGTTATGTAAAGGCATGCGAAAGTCTATGAGTTTGAAACAGTTTCTTAAGTTTAGCATTGCTGTGTATATCAAGTTTACATAAGACATTTGTGTATAAATTGTAGGCTCGTGCAAGAGAAGCAGGGGAGATAAATAAGAGCTTACTCACCTTAGGCCGTGTCATAAATGCACTAGTGGAGCATTCCACTCATATACCTTATAGGTACTTAAAATATCTAAAATCTTTTTCTTTTCTTATTTGAATAGTCTTACCCAATACCTGGATTTTGTCTGCAGGGATAGTAAGCTTACAAGACTTCTAAGAGAATCACTTGGAGGCAAAACAAAAACTTGCATCATTGCCACAATTTCTCCATGTTATCATTTCGTGGATGAGACACTAAGCACACTAGATTATGCCCATCGTGCCAAGAACATTAAAAACAAACCCGAGGTTTGTTTGGATGATGCTATGCCTCCACATTGTTCTTCCAAGTGTTGCTTCATGATGATCAATGTTTCATTTTCTTTTGGCAGGCAAACCAGAAAATGTCAAAAACTGTGCTGCTCAAGGATTTGTATACTGAGATTGAGAGAATGAAAGAAGGTTAGATGATGACACTTGCATACTTGGATTAAATCCGTAAGGAAGAGGTCTAAATTATGTGTATTCTTTCATACCAATGCAGATATTCGGGCAGCACGTGAAAAGAATGGTGTTTATATTCCACGTGAAAGATATGTCCAGGAAGAAGCTGAAAAGAAGGTGAATCACTATTGTTTTCCCCATAGGATTTAAACATAGGATTAATTACAAAATACCACCCGAACTATGATGATGTTATTTTCATTTTCATACCTAACTATCAAAAACTTGCATTTTCATACCCGAAGTTTCATTCCGTTAGCATTTTGATACCCTGACCGCTAACACCGTTAAATTTTGAGGGCATTTTCGTCATTTCAATAAATATATCATTTTTTACATTTACTTTAACAAATTAATTTATGTTTTGAGGTTATCAAATACAAATAAAACAATTTACTTAAGCAAAAATATTCAAAAAAAAAAAACCTCCAAAATTAAATATTTATTTTTGCAATAATAGTGATAAAGGTTAGTAGAACTCTTGAATGTATATATATTTTTGGAGTTACATGTTAAGCAAAACAAAATAAAATGGAATAAAATATATAATTAAAATAAATTATATCAAGAAAATATCGAATATAAACATGTTTAATCTATCAAATTTTATCAAATTTTATATAAACATGTTTAATCTATTTTTGGTTAAATATACCATGTTTATATAAAATATGAAATGACAAAAATGCCCTCAAAATTTAACAGTGTTAGTGGTCAGAGTATCAAAATGCTAACGGAATAAAACTTCGGGTATGAAAATGCAAGTTTTTGATAGTTAGGTATGAAAATGAAAATAGTATCATAGTTCGGGTGGTGTTTTGTAATTAATCCTTAAACATATTAACCATAGCTTGGTCAGAGATTTCTTTAAATTAGGTTGTTTACTAATCACACTGAACTCTTGATTTCATATTTACTGAAGGAAAATTGAAACTTGAAGCCTTAAAATTAATAGATTAGTTGACTATCCGGTATATATAAAATCCAGGGGGTGCTCAACTTATTTGCATCATGTATATAGTTCTTTTTTTGCTTTTATATAATGTGGTTTCATCTGTTTAAAATTTGGAAACCCTGCAGGCTAACGTTGAGAGAATAGATAAATTGGAGAATGACCTCAACCTCACAAGAAAGGTTCATTTTCTTTCCCCTTGTTTAAAATCTAAAATATCTTCTACATTATTTATGTCATCAAAGTCATTTCTTCTTACAGCAAGTGGACAAGTTTCGAGAGCTCTATCTCTGCGAGCAAGAACAGAAATTGGATTTCCAAAGTGAGCTCAAGGACTGTATGGTATGTATCATGGACATGAATTTATTGTTTATTTTCTTGTCTTTTAAGTTCATGCATCTGATAAAGAATTGAAATGCGTTTGTTCAGATAAATCTGGAGAGTCGTAACAAGGCATTGCTTGAACTTCAAGAGAATCACCTAGTAGCCATCTCAGCCCTAAAACAGAAGGAGCATATCATCTCTAAACTGCTATACTCAGGCAAGGCATTGAGATATTGTCGAGGAGATTGTGTTTGTTGTTGTTATTTGTTTATTAAATATATCTTTTCGTATGTTTGATAATGAAACAGTTGTGACAAATATCTTTGTTCTTATGAAAACAGAAAATCTTTTAATTGGACGAGCAAAGGAGTTACGCGGTGATCTACAGACGGCATCAGAGGATATAGATTCACTACATGAAAAATTAGGTGAAAACTTCAGTATTCAAGCTTATAAGCAACTCTCGTATAGAAACGTAAATACCCTCTTGTATACTTAATGATTTGAAAATGCTTAGTGGTTGTTGTGATTGCTGGCTAGATCTTAAGCATGCTACATGAGCTATTGCATTATTATATCTGGGCACAAGTAACTAGTCTTTGCTTTCTATAGATCAGAAAGACAGAATGGAAGAAGAAAATCAAAGCTTGGTTTTGACATTTGGTTCTCAGCTTGACCGGAGTCTGAAAGATCTGCATAAGACCATCTTAGGGTCTGTTTCTCAACAGCAGAACCAACTAAGATGCTTGGAGGAACATGTTCATTCATCCCTTGCAAGTAAATGTGATGTAAGGGAGATTTTGTTTCTCATCTACTTTAGTAACGCTTGGCTTGGCTTTATTATTAACCTGATGAACACAATTAAAATTACCAGGCAACGAAGGTTCTGGAATCAAGGATTAAGAAAATATCAGAGACATACAGTTCTGGAGTATCAGCCTTGAAGGAGCTAACCAACATGCTGCAGATGAAGGCATCATCTGACCTGGAGCAGATAAATAGTAAAACGTTATCACAGACGGAGGTTGTTGAGAAGGTATTGTGTCAATAATGTTATATATACATACATCATCCATATTACTATTTATAGGATGTTTTTAATTTATAGCTGAGTATTGAATGATGATGTCTTCTAGTTTCTCGGAACTGCGGTTACGGAGGCCAATGAGGTCATCCAGGATATACAGCAGTCTCTTGTTGAGCAGAAACAGCTATTGGCTTTCTCCACCCAACAACACGAGCTGGTAAGTTTATTCTTGTTATAATCTAAACTTGAAAAGGATAAACATATATCCTAACCTTACTGTTAAACTGTAGGGACTACAACGAAGTTTGCATTCAGCACATGTTATTTCAAAGGCCACTGTTAATTTTTTCGATGACCTCCATGACCGTGCTTCAGAAGTTATGAAAGTTCTTGAATCTAGTCAAGTCAGACGATTCCAACAGTTAGTGAACTTTGAGAAGATGTTTAAGGTAAGGCCACCAAGCAGATGGATGTTAACAACGAGTAGAATAATGGCTGATGATTGTTGCTGCCTTGAAACAGGATGAGGCTGCTCGAGAGGAAAAACAGGCTTTTGATAAAATTGCATCAATATTAGAAACTTTGACGTCTAAGAAAGTTTCTATGGTAAGTATTCTTACTATAGTCAGTTGAGTTAAAATGTGTTATTTGGTAATTTGTGATTGACATTAAGAAATAATATTTAGGTATCGGAGGCATCAACCAACATCAAACACACAGATACACAAGAGCATAGCATATTGCAAAAAAAGGTGTTAACCATGAAACAAGTGGCAACAGCTGCTAGGAAGGAGTTGAGTGAACATTTGGAAAAGGTGGACAGTCATTTTATGGAAGACATGTTCTCAGTAGCTGAATCTCAAACAATCATGGAAAACTGCCTTCAAGAGTGGTATGTTGATTCATAGGTAAAGCAATTATATCCTAATAGAATTGGTTATTTCGATTCATAACGTTCTTCTTTCTATGGGTATATGCAGCTCAGAGAGAGTTGGTTATTCTAGTAGACAGTGGGAAAATACCAAGTCAACCGTAAAGCGAATCAATAAGAACAGTGTTTCAAAGATTGAGTCCACTGTGAAGTGAGTTTTCATTCCTTGGCTTGTCAAGTTTTGCAGTATTCTTGGTATGTACTGCTTATAAAAATTTCATTCCATGCTCAAACAGGGAAAACATCTCTGCAAATCGCTTGGCACATGAAGAGTTTGTGTCTACATCATCCCATGTCGATGCAGATTTTGATGCTATAACATCTGACACGCTAGCATGCATTAATGGTAAACTGAATTTACTTATGCTGAACTAAATACTTCACTCCTGTGTGGTAATGACAGTTCCCCCTTTCATCCCTTGTAATTAGTTCTTTCTAATTGACAGCTTCACTAATGCAAGACCATGAAAAGACAAAGGAGATGGATTCCTTCACTACCCTGTGCTTGGATCAACTCAAATCAGTACAAGACAATCACAGTGAAAGCGTATCAACCATACGTAACAAAGCAGAAAAGTGTCTCGTGCAAGATTATGTGGTATGTTCCATTTAGGGTTAAATGATGTTTAAAATAGTCAATGATGGTTTCAATTGGGTGGCATTATTGCGTGAAGATTAGTATTTTTCTAATTCATATGCATTCTGGTACTAAAAAAATAGGTGGATAATGCTGGAACTTTAAAGAAACGAGTGATAGAAGTCCCCAGCTTGGCATCTATTGAGGAAATGAGAAGCTCCCTTGATGTCAAAGAAGAGAATGTGAATGTTCTTGATAACAAATTGAAGCGGAGCCTAACCGAAAGCAAGATCCCGTGTGCTAGAACTCCCTTCTCAGATGTCAATTGATTTGCAAGTCAAGAATTTACACTACAAGTTGTATGCTAGCTGTTCCATTTGTCAAAACAAGCTCATCAACTGATGAGTTATGAGAACTAGTCCATCTATTCTGTGCTGCTCATTTAGACAGCAATCGATGACCGGGCATCTTGTTCCCATTGATTCCTTAGAAGTTCAGAGCACAGTATTATCATATTTTCTAGTTTAATGTCAATCCATAAATTGAATAACATTTCACAAGTTTATCCATCTCTTCTTCTCCAACTGATTAAGCTACAACAATTTCGAAAAGCACCGGGAAGTTGCTCAACCGTAGTAATCGACACTAGTATGGGGACAAAGAATGAGACCCCATTTTAAAACAGAGAAACTTATTAGGTGCACCAACACTTCAGCTGCCTATTCTTTTCTGGGACTATTCATTCTTCATTGTTAAGACTTGAGAGCTTTCAGACTGCACTTTTGGAACTCCTTCTGGAAAAAGCTTCGAAGCTGCGGAGGAGCTTCCTTAGCTCAGTCGCCACCCACGACTGGCCACAGCTGCTTTACAGGTCCCCCTTCGTTTAGAATCAAAGATGGGCCAACTCCTCACACGGTCTAAATTCTTATCTCTATATAAATATTACTATTAAGACTCGTAATAAGCTAGTGAAATTTATCACGTGGAGAAAGAATATCCAATCCGTTATTCCATTCATCGTTACAGAAAGAGGGACATCATCCTTCGCCAAGTCAAGTCAAAGAAGAAGGGTCAAACTCTTTGATTCCCCTTAAACCCCCAATTTTGCACTTACCTTTTATGTTCCTAAACGTTGACAAGAAGGGCCATACGGTAATTTCGATAAAAAGTCAAACTGTGTGACTTCCAATTCCTATAAATAGCTCCATTGAGGGTTCATTTCTGTCATATCGATCGCCTTCATTCTTCACTACAACACATAAACCTTCCTCTTCTTCATCACTATACTCATCTCTTTGCTTTGTTAACTTAGCCATGAAGACAATGAGAAATCAAGAGGTTATGGGATTGGACATGGCGAAATGTCTGATGCTACTCTCTTGTAGGTTAGAGACCAAGTTCAAGAAGTGTTCATCGTCGCCAAACCATGTCTACGAGTGCAAAACCTGCAACCGCCAATTCTCATCGTTCCAAGCTCTTGGTGGCCACAGAGCGAGTCACAAGAAGCCGAGAACGTTACTGGGCGGCGATGATGACCTGAAAAGTGACGCCAAATTGGCGCAAGGAAAGCCGAAAAAGCACCAGTGCTCCATATGTGGGCTGGAGTTTAGTTTGGGGCAAGCTCTTGGGGGTCATATGAGAAGGCACAGGATGATGAACGCCGGGTTTTCTTCTTCAGCTCCTTCTGCGGTTGATGTTGCTTCGAAGATTCCTGTGCTGATGAGGTCGAATAGTAAGAGGGTGATGTGTTTGGACATGGACTTGAACTTGACGCCTCTGGAAAATGACCTCAAGGTCTTGTTTGGGAACATGGCTCCAAAAGTTGATACTTTGGTTTCTTAATTCTTTTCATCCGATCGCTGTTGTAATCATTCTTTTATTAGGTCTAAGATTATTTTCTGTAACATACCATTTGATGTACTAACCGATTCTTTTTAATTAACTTTATTATTCTTTTGTACAACTTCTCGATATATCGTATATCATACTTCATTTATTTATCAATTGTTTACAGGCACTCCTTGTCTCCTTGTTTACCTTATTCATTTGAATCCAGAAACATGATCAATTCATCATAATCACTATCTATCACGCCTTTTGCACTTTGTAATTGGCTTTGTGTATACTGTATTTGATGAAGCCAGAACCGAAACGTGAGTGCAAAACTGAACAATTAATCGAGTTTCTTTAATTTTTTAAATGATTAAGTATGTTCTTAACGTACTCGATTCAAGTAATTTGAAAAGCGGCGACAAGTGACAGTCAAATAGAACACAACTTTAGGAAGTATTGAGAAAATGAATTTTATTTTTATGATCTGTTCATCTCAAATGAAGTGAATAAAGAGAATACAAGAGCTTCAATTGTACTACAAATCTAAGCATTATGTACTACCCTACACAGAGGTAAGTACTAACTACAATATATTCTTACTAATTACATTCATAATGTAACACCATGAAGGCATGTCACCTTAAAACTATCCTTCAAGTTTAAGCATACAAATCAATCATGCTTAACTTTCTTAGAACATCTCCAACAGTGGAGTCAAAATCCACCGTGGAGCTCCAACGTTAACAAAAGACCACACCCAACTAGCCTCTCCAACCCACCGTGGATGACCACTCCAGTCTCACCCTTGTCAAATCTTTTTTTTATTGTTTTTCTTTTTCCATTTTCCCTTCTCTTCTCACCGTCATTCTGCCCAGACAACAGATGTTCATGGCAGGCATTCAAATCTTCCTCTAGTCCATGTATTTCTTCCTACAATACCCAAATGTTCGCACCTAGACCTTCATTCAAACCCAAACAAAAATATTTTTCATTCAGATTTGGGGAAATAAAGAAAATATATTGTGGGTCGAGAGTTCAAAATGAAAAACTCACGGATTGGATTTAAGGCGTGATTGTCATGCATGTCTCATCTTGAGGTCGGAATGGGACTGTGTTCATGATATTGATGCTTCTTTAATCTCACATATAAACTAAAAGAGGAAGAAGGGAAAGATAACAAAAGAGATCGAAGAAAACAAAGAGAGAAATAGAGAGAGGGCGGATGAAGGAGAAGAGTAGTGGGTGCGATAGTGGAGCCCCAAAGTAATGAAATGGATCAGTGAAAATAAGATTTTTTGTGTTTGATCAATGAGAAAGAGATAAGAGCAGTTGATTTTGATATGTGAGAGACTAAGAGAGATAGAACAGTTGAGGATTCATAATAATAATCTAACAATAAAATATTCAACTCTTTTGACAGAATGGTTAGATGAAAATTTGTTAAATTGTCAAAATCCACCTCATATGTCAAAATTTAAATTTGACCAAAAACTTTGACACTCTTGCTGGAGTTACTCTTAGCAAGTCATAAAACAGCTTACAGCTGGAAACTCATTGTGTGTATATATATATATATATATATATATATAGGCTTTCTCATGTAATTAAGGATGTCTTTATTTATTCTTACGGTGCTGATTTTCACTTTAGAGCAACTTTTCATTCAAAATTTCACATCTCCACCATCTAGTCTTTAGATACTAATGTATAAATCATCTATACAAAATTTCAGTCAATTTAGTTATCATTAAGGCACTCAAAACTGCGTTTTTATGTTATAAACATGAACGGTTCAAGTTCGACAGAATTATGTTCATCCATTAGTTTAATCGAGTTTGAGTGCCTTAATGATAACCAAATTGGCTAAAATTTTACAGAGATGATTTATACATTAGTATCTAAAGACTAGACGGTGGAGATGTGAAAATTCGATTAAAAAATAAGTCTAAAATGAAAATCTGCACCGTAAGAATAAATAAGGACGCGTGTAGCAGTGTGTGTGTGTGTTATATATATATATATATATATATATATATATATATATATATATATGCAAGTTCCTCTTCATTAGGAACAAAAGAAAAACCAACGATTTTGAAATCTAGCTAGCTTCTTTATTTATTTATTTTTTTTGTATAAAATGAAGATCAACCTCCATATGCTTAACAAGAATTTTTTACCAAATTCTATGATATATCAATGTATAGCTGTCTTATTGTCAAAATTCTACAACTAACAAAGCACTTGAGTTTGAAATCCAAATCCCATAAAAGATTTCTTAGCACCATGTCACAACAATGCACACGCTCCATGTGTCATACGTATTTTTATACTCAACCTTAATACTAGACTGTGTCACAACTTTCTGTTTCTAACTCTTTTATGTAACCAAATTACCTGTCAAAAAGGTAAAGTTATCAGATGTGGACCTCATGTCTGTGATATCCCCAGCCCAATCTACGTATGTAAAATCACTAACCTCAAGAATTAATGTTGTTGTGTTAAGAATACATCACACTTTCTGGACCTGACTTCAAGTACCTTAAAATTCTCATAACAACATCTACATATGATTCTCACTTTGGTGGTGCATGGATTTAACTCACCACACTCATTGTATACGTAACATCCGGTCTGGTATGAGCCAAATAGATCAAGCGTCCAACCAACCTAGTTCAAACAGAGTGATAATTGATTTTCACCATGTTCTTGGCGTTTCCGAACTAATTTAACACTTAAACACCCAAAGTTCATTGAAAATTTGAAATAGCAATAGAAACAGCAGATAATTACACAATTCAAACACCCTAATTCGTACTCTTTAGGAAAACAATAACTACTTTAAAAATCAATGTTTAGCATTAGAAACGGATCCATATATTTAGATCATCTTCCTATGTTTTGGTTCCTGAATTTACACAGAGAGAGTGAATTAATACTTGGTTTTGTTTAGCCGTATGAACTGCATGCACAAACTTACCGCATGTGTTTAAGGGTTTAAGCTGCAGGTGATTCAAAACTAGAGGAACTTGCTTTGCTATTACATAGATTAACTTAGGGCTGGGCATAAAGCCCGTAGCAAGAAAAAAGAAAAAGAAAAAGGGCAAACCGACCCGAATCGGTCGGGCCGGGCTAGGCTTTTTCCCAGTATCTGTGTGAGAAATGTCTTATCCGGTCCGGTCCTGGGCACTGTAAATAATATTTCGGCCTGAAAGCCTGAAATCTTGAGGTGTATTGCCCTTAAGTGGATTTAAGCCCATTATAGGCTAGTATTTTGAGCCTACCGGTCATCAATGCAGCACAGCCAACAACAATGGTGGCTCTACTCTCGGCTGAGAACCCAGGCTTGCAATTTCAACCGGGCAGAAACGACAGCGTCGTCTCAAGGTCCGATTAGGCAAGATCGATGACTAACTCGTTGCCACCGTCTCAATCGACTCGCACATGCGTCAGGCTGAGTAAATCTGTCAAGGCCAGGTCGATCACAAACCTCGGCCACGACTCGACGGAGCTCAAGAAGGTCTCGTGGAGGCAATCCGCTGAGTCGTCGTCGATGTTGCGCTTCATCAGACTCTGATGGTTGATATTGGGAAGCGAAGACTGATTGGATTATTGAAGGCTTGAAGCTCAATAATTGAAGTCTGATGTTGATATCTATATGAAATCTGCATGTCTATAGTTTGTTCATTTATGTGATCTCTCTCTCTCTCTCTCTCTCATCTTTTTTCCTGGTTTTGATATTTGGTTGGTCGTATTGTGGATTTGTGGTCTGTGTGATTAGTTTACTGAAAACAACTTAATAGATGGGAGAAACTGAGAAATGATCCAAGTATTGAGATAGGATCCGAGTATTGAGAAAGCAAGAAGGGATTTGAGCAAATTGAGAAAGGTTTTGTGTGATTCGTCTGCATCTAACAAACACGGAAAGCAAGCCCGAAGGCCCGGCAGGACCGGCCAATTTCTTGTCGGTCCGGACTTTCACTGATCCTGAAAAATTTTCAGAGGAGAGACCGGCCCGGTTGATTAGTGACCGGTCCGGGCCCGTTCTTCTAAAATAGGTAGCGGTCCCAGACCGTGTCTAGCCCTAGAACAACTTGCATTGCGCTACGACAAGAATGGCTGCTGATCGAAGGCGACACTCTCCCTGCACGTTTATCCAACGTATGGACCAATTCGAGATCAAACAATTGATTCCCCAAAAGCGCAATACTTCATTACTGTTCAACATTGCTGCGAGTAAGGATAATATAATAGTCAATTTGGTTTAGTCAAAGTAAAACCCAGCTTGAATCCCCTATAAATAAGACAACTGAAGACTTCATTTCTTGTATATCTTCGATCATTCTGCATATCATTTCTTTGCTTAATCTGCTCATATATAGCCATGAAGAGAACGAGAGAAGATGTTGTTGGTGTAGACATGGATAAAGTTCTTGTGCTGCTATCATATAGGTTAGAAACTAAGTTCGAAAGATGTTCGTCTTCCCCAAATGATGTGTTCGAGTGCAAAACTTGCAACCGGAAATTCCCATCGTTCCAAGCTCTTGGTGGCCACAGAGCAAGCCACAAGAAGCCAAGGTCGACGATAATGGACACCGATCAAGACCCGAAAAGTGAGACCAAATTGATGCAAAGCAAGCTGAAAAAGCACGAGTGCTCCATATGTGGGCTGGTGTTCAGTTCAGGACAAGCTTTGGGGGGTCATATGAGAAGGCATAGCATGGTGAATTCTCGGTTTTCTGCTACCATTCCGGCTAGCAGTGCTTCAAAGATGAAGACTCCGGTACTAATGAGGTCGAATATTAAGAGGGTAAAGTGTTTGGACATGGACCTGAACTTGACGCCTTTAGAGAATGACTTGAAGCTGTTGTTTGGGAATAGGGCTCCAAAAGTTGATACTTTGTTTTCATAGATTAATTGCTGTAATTGTCACTAACGTGCTGTTCATCGTTGTAATCATTCATTCTTTCATCTATTTATTTGATGTAAATTATCATTAGATTAATGTACTTACCAGTTTTTCTTCCTTTTTGGTAATTATTCACGTACAATTAAGCCCTGCACGTCAGCATGTTCTGTAAAGTTTTGCTGATCTAGCTACTTGATCCTAACTACTACAGTAAACTAATGCCCGCATGTTTCCCATAATTGATATGTTTGATGTAGCTAGGTACAGTTTGTGTTTGATATGTTTGACTCTCAAGATGATTCAGGTCAGAGGGTCCATTTCAAATATAAGAACATCTTAAACCTTCTTGATCAGTGTTCTCCCGATCAGTGGTGTTCTCACCAACTAAGCTTTTTTTTTTTTTTTTTTGGTAAGCGTAGAGGGACTAACTCATCGTTCCCCCACGAAAATTTATTGATAAAAAAAAAAGGTACGAGAAGCTGGAGGACTAGGTCAATGTCAGCTATAAAGAACAAATAACCTCTTTTGTAAATGAACAAGTAATCACATAAAAAACATCAATGAACACATGACAAAGACATTAACAAATACGAAAATTCGGGAGACCAAGTGCATCTCGCCGGCAATGATCAACGATGGAAGGAGGAACATCCCACCATGACATGTCAGTCAATGATAACCCAATATTAGCAAGCGCATCCGTCACTTGATTACCTTCTCTGAAAATATGAGAGGACCGAAAATCTATCTGTGAGATATGGGGCAAGAAATTACTCTAGGCCACCCGTAACCGCCAAGAAACAAGATGAGGATCCCGAAGATATTGAAGGACAAGAGTCGAATCCACCTCAAGTCATATATGTTTCCATTCTCTAACCCAAGCTAACTCAATAGCTTGGATTACTGCCATGACGTCAGCCTCAACGGAGCTAGGAATATTAAGATTAGACGCAAAAGCACCAAGAAAAGAACCACGAAAGTCACAAAAAATACCACCGTAGCCGGCTCGTCCTGTTACACGTTGCCATGCACCATCAGTATTAATTTTCACCCACCCAAGGAGTGGAGGATGCCAATTAACCTCAATAATACAAGGAGCTCTACGTGGATGACATGAAATATTATAATTCTTCAGGACCCGCAACTCCTCCAAAGAGTTGAACATACAACTTGTAGCTAGCAGTTTGTATGTGCCCCAAAAGAAGCCTACGTAAAGCATCCACACCAATGAAACGACCATCATGCTTCATTATGTTCCTTGCCTTCCAAATAAACCATAGAGTAGTAGTAAAACAAAGCAGCCACAATTCTCTAAGTTGTTGGCTACAGCCATTCAAACCATAGAATAACAAATCCATAATAGTCGATGACATAGCACCCAACTCAAACAAAGATACCCAGCATCCCCACAAGGAATAAGCATAAGAGCATGAGAAAAAAATATGAAGCAATGATTCCCCCTCCAAGCCACAAAGGACATAACGAGAAGCCAAGGATAATCCTCGTCGTTGCAACACATCTTCTGATAATACCTTACCTCGTAACACTTTCCATGAATGAATAGAGATACGAGGAATAATATATTTAAACCATATAAGCTTACCCCAATTTTTCTGAGGAAGTCGCGGACATAAAAAGTGAAAAACATCATTTGCAGTTAACTCACCAGAAGCAGATAGAACCCATATCAATTTATCAGGCATATTTGGGGACATAGCAATAGGAACACCACTAATTAAATCACAGAGGCATGGATAATGTAGTTGAAGCAATGAGGGAAAATTCCAAGCACCATTAAGAATGTAATCAGCTACCAACCCATCCATGAGAGCAGCCAAACCTGCATTATCATTCCCAAAAAATTCGAGAAGTGGCCTACCCAAGAAATTATCTCTCCAAAAACGTACTGATCTCCCACAGCCAATGAGCCACCTTGAGTTCTCTTGAACTTGAGCCCAAAAACGTTTCACTCCTGGCCAAATAGAAGAGCTTGCATGCGAACGACGCAAGACCCCATTACGCCAAAAGCGAGCTAGAAGGAAAGAGCTACCAACTAAAGAAGAAAAAAAAAAACTTCCCAGCTCCTCTTTAGAAGAAGAGACTTATTCTGGAGAGTAAGTTGCTTTAAGCCGAGCCCACCCTCCTCCAATGAAGTACAACAATTCTTCCATGCTACCAAAGGAACACATCTCTTATCAATGGAGCCAGACCACAAGTAATTCCTACACCAGACCTCCAAACGCCGTAGCTGTGAAATAGGCCATTCATAAACTTGAAAACTATATATCAGTATGCTATTAAAAACATACTTGAGCAATTGAAGCCTGCTAGCCATGGAAAGAATAGAACCCATCCAACTAGATAGACAAACTCGAATTTTATCAACAATCGGCTGTAAGTAAGATGCTCGAGGCCTCCCACGAAAAATTGGCACACCCAAGTAAGTAAATGGAATTTTTCCAATGGGAATACCCAAAGAGTTTGCAATTGACTGCCGACGGTAATAAATATGTTTACTGACAAATACCTGTGACTTGGCCTTGTTAATTATTTGCCCTGAATTCTACCCATACTCATCAAATAAAGACATAACCAAAGCCAAGTTACGTTGATCCCCTCGACAGAAAACAGTCACATCATCTGCAAATAAAACATGTGAAGGTGCCACAACTCCCCGCGGGGAAGAGATATGTTTCAGTCTGCCATTATTTAAAAGCTCAGAAATACCTCGGCTTAGAACTTCCTCCGCTAAGCAGAATAGAAGAGGAGACAAAGGGTCCCCTTGACGCACACCCCTGCCACAAGAAAAATACCCCACTGCTCTTCCGTTAACCAATAGAGAGAGTTTTGCTGAATGAAGAATAGCTCGTACCCATGAAACAAAAGTCGGATGAAAACCGAAAGCTTCCAAAACATGAAGAATGAAGTCCCATGAGAGAGTATCAAAGCCCTTCGTAATATCCATTTTGATGGCTACATTTCCACCATGGCACTTGGAATCTAGTAAATTAATACACTCTGAAGCTGTAATAATACAATCTGCAATGTTTCTTCCAGGAACAAAAGCATGTTGTTGGGGTGAGATTATTCTCGAAGCAATAGACGCAAGCCGAAGAGGCAGAATCTTTGGAATAATCTTGAAGACAAAATTAGATAATGCAATAGGCCTATACTCCTTGATAGTTACGGCATGATCAACTTTGGGAATAAGAATAATCATACTTGAATTGAAAGATGCCGGAAGGGATCCATGTTGGAAAAAGAATTGGGTCTTGGCCAACCACAATTATATCTAGATTAAAAACAACAACAAAACAATCCACCCTTGCCTAATATAGAAGACCTCGGCTTGTTTCATATAGGAATTTTGACGAGAATGATTTCGTGCTCGATATCACGATATGTATTCATGCGAACCCCCATCAAATATACTAAATATACTAGATATACAATTGAAATTGATATCAAACTATAAAACACAAATAGAGTACATGGTTAAACACCATGCATTTTTAAATTGTAAAATCGATGAGTCCTAAGTTTATTGGTTACGTAGCTTAATAACTAACGTGTTACGTAGCTTAATTAACTAACGCCGTGAAGGTTATGAGTTCACATGAGTATGGTTTTAGTAAACTAAATGATATGTTCGATCTAAATTGTGGTAGTGGCTAGTACATAAATCACTATTGGTGCATGAGTTGTGATATATCAATTAATTAAGGATGTTGCTATTAACACATTTATTTTTGCAATTAACACACCCTATATATTTTCCTATCCACACATTGCAAATTTATTTACAAACTTGTCACTTGTATTTGTTTCATGATTGACTATCATCATAGATGAGGTGTGTTAATATCAAAAAGGGATGTGTTAATAGCACGACCCTTAATTAATTAGTTAGTTATATAGGTTTATATTTTGAAGTTTATAAATCTACATTTTCCTAGTATTATATACTGATACTAGTAAATTTAAATATTACTAGCTAGTATCAGTATGTTTAACATGATGTCTGCCTCACGTATGAGCTTTTTCCATAAGCAAGTTCACGATATTGATGGTATTAGACCATATGAGAACAAGTGACATGGTGATATCAAATGGTATGAAACATGCATGGAACTTTGAAATCTTGCAAAAAGCACATAGAAAACGTACGAGTTGTTAAGGAATCCTATTCTAGGTTGGATATAATATACGAAAAAGGAGCTTATACTTGCTCTCTCTCTCTCTCTCTCTCTCTATATATATATATATATATATATATATATATATATATTGAATCCTGAGCTAATATTCAACAGCTTAGAGTCGGGTCCTTCCATGCATGCGGTTATGAATTGTACCTGGATGAAAGTTGAGGCTGCTGATCATGATCGGGGGGCAACAAGCAATCTGAACGAGATTAGAGAAAGCCAGTGCAGTAGTGTTTTGATTATTCGCACGTGTAATCCAACATATATATATGACCAAGTCATTTCGTGGACTTAAGGTCAAACCTTTTGTCACCCAAAAACCACTTTCGTGGATACAGCCACTTACTCGAAAACCCTCTATATATAAGACACTTGAAGCCTTTCATTTCTTGTATATCTCCATTCTGCAAACTACTCCTTAGTTTGCTTAATCTGCTTATATATATATAACCGTGAAGAGAACTAGAGAAGAGGTTGTTGGTAGTGTTAACATGGAGAAAGTTCTTATGCTACTATCGTGTAGGTTAGAGACCAAGTTCAAAAGAAGCTCATCTTCCCCGAACGATGTGTTCAAGTGCAAAACCTGCAACCGCGAGTTCTCATCGTTCCAGGCTCTTGGTGGCCACAGAGCAAGCCACAAGAAGCCAAGAACCTTAACAGAGAGCGATCAAGACTCCAAAAGTGAGACCAAATCGCCGCAGACCAAGCCGAAAAAGCACGAGTGCTCCGTATGTGGGCTAGTTTTCAGTTCTGGACAAGCTTTGGGGGGTCATATGAGAAGACACAGGATAATTGACGCCGGATTTGTGTCGTCTGCTCCTCCGGCTGTTGTTTCGAAGATTCCGGTGCTGATGAGGTCGAATAGTAAGAGGGTGATGTGTTTGGACATGGACCTGAACTTGACACCTTTAGAGAACGACTTGAAGCTGCTGTTTGGGAATATGGCGCCAAAAATTGATACTTTGATTTCTTAGTTTGCTTCAAGTCAAGTTCTTTAACCAACTGATCATCGTTGTATTCATTCATTTTTTGTTCACTTGGTGTAAATTTTGATTATATTAATGTACTTACGATTTCTTTCTTTAATTACCACAAAGATACATACATACAGTTGATTAAGCTTTTGTTTGCCATAGAACTGTGGCATATTATATGCAGTTTGAAGTACATAAGTGCAGTGTGTGTTTGATTGTTCTAGATGTTTCAGGTAAGAAGTCCATTCAAATAAATACAGGACACCTAAAACCTTTTTAATCAGCCTTCTTCCAACGTTTTCAGATCTAGATCTACAAAGATACAAAAAAAACAACTCCAGCTACTTAATTATATTTGATATTTCAGAATAAAATTATGTATGTGAAGTTGTGAACCATCTTTTTGTTTCTCAATTTATGTGGTAACTCATATGACAAGAAATCATCATATACAACCCTCATATTTCATTCATCGATCACTTCCTTTCAAATTATTAGATTTCACATATTCACACTAGCTCGATGCACAGCATGATCGATCACCCATGCAGTAATCAAAATATCAAGTCAAAATAACATGCCCGAGTGCCCGACCTATCTTTCATGATCATATATAAACAACGTACTTACTTATGATCACAATCAAATTGGGTAGAATTAATTCTGAAAATAAATTAATTAACATGCATGGTAGTATAACTGGCTGGTAGGCATTATAGTATTATATATCAAAATATGTGAACACAGTAGTGGAACCAGTCTATCAACATTGTAATGGTCTATAAAATTGATTTGGTTGCATAATTTTTTCATGAATTCCAAAGCTTTTAGTGTTTTTAGTTGGGGGATTAGATCCAAATTAAATAGCCCTTTTGGTAGATAACTGCGCCCCTGTGTGAACAATATAATCTTAGAAGTTTGAACTTTGAAATCACATTAGGGCACACAGAAAACACGTTATAAGAACTTTGATTGGATTACTTAAATCTTATATTAAGAAAGAGATAAAGCCTAATACTTGCTTAATTACCTCTTTGAATCCTAGCTAATAAGCTAAAATCCAACGTATATACAACTTCCTTGCTTCCGGTTACTTGCCAGGATGAAATGTAAAGGCTAGCTAGCTGCTGATCGAGGACTGGACAAGAGAAGAGAAATAAGATAAAACAGTAGTCATTTGATTATCTGCACTAATCCAACGTATGATCCACCTAGTCAATTATTGGACTAAAGTTCAAACCTTTGATCACCCAAAAATC
This sequence comes from Fragaria iinumae, assembly GCA_009720345.1. Taxonomy (NCBI): domain Eukaryota; kingdom Viridiplantae; phylum Streptophyta; class Magnoliopsida; order Rosales; family Rosaceae; genus Fragaria; species Fragaria iinumae. Next base: position 8,652,614 of record CM019122.1, on the reverse strand, counting down.
CTAATAGATCGAACCTGAAGGCCGGCTTTCATTCTGCATATTATTTCTTTGCTCAATCTGCAGTCTATTAATCATGAAGAGAATGAAAGAAGAGGTTGTTGGCATAGACATGGCAAAAACTCTTATGCTGCTATATATCATGCAGGTTTGAGACCAACTGCAAGAGATGCTGATGATCATCCTCCCCAAACCACCTGTTCGAGTGTAAAACCTGCACACGCCAATTGACGTCGTTTCAAGCTCTTCGAGGGGCACAGAGCAAGCTGCAAGCGACAAGCTAGCGGCCGAGAAAGTTAAATCGTTAACGAGTAGTGATCGATCAAGACCCTCAAAGTGAGACCGAACTAAATTTGGCTTGTAATAGTTTTGCTTATACTTTCACCTTGAGTTCCTCTAACTCATTAATTAATACCTCCAAATAAACCTAATTAATACCTCTAACTCGAGATGTACGTGCCACAAAACCCTTGAAGTATTTCACAATTTTCATTCTTTCTTCACATTGTGGTTGCGGTGGAGTTCGTATGAGAAAAAAAAAAAAGAAAAAAAAAAAAGGGAAACTATTAATGACTTTTTCTATAACTTTTCCAGGCTATGTACAAAGTTTAGGGTGTTTCTTTGGCCTTTGCATACCATTTATATTGATTGATACATTTATAACCTTATTGCAAAAACTCTTTACAATCTCTTAAGTTACTTTTTGCCCAATACTATGGGAAATCTACAGTAATCCCTTCAAGATAGATTAATATTTTCTCAACAATGAACATAGTGATTCGTGTTTTAAATCTTTACTTTGCGGTCTATATCTTCTTATTAACAGTCTGAAAACACAGATCTATAAGAACTGGAACTCTGGAAGTATGCGAAAACAACTAAACTAAAGTTCCTATGAAATCTTCAGAGTACAAAAAAGTAGTATATAGAGATGACCAAATGTTTATCTAAGGATTTGTTTACAGAAATATAACATGAGAAGTCCCATTTTTCCAAATGACCAAAAGAAATTAGACATTTTCGAAAAGAATGTATCATTCAAGCAGCCTTTCGAAGTAGCTTAGCTAACTAAGCTAGGAGCTTGTGTTTGGCGTGTTGATTTGACTACACAAGTCTCATTGTCTCAAACTTTTAACTACTAAACTGTGTGTTTATGTTCCAAAAAAAACAATAGAAACTGTGAGTTTGTGTGGGCAAGTCCGTCTTTGAATATTGTTGTTGTTTTTTTTTTTTCAAATATAAGGCTATTCAAATTTGTACAATGAAACAGAAACCCCTTCCCGCCTTCCACGAAATTCCTTTTATCAAGCGGAGGTGAGTCCAATCTCACCTATTCCTTTGGTACATTACTCGCTACGTACCCAAAATTCATTGAGATCGACTTGAGTTAGGTTGCTTATATAGTATCTCACCGTGGTTTAAATTGAGCATTTTCCACTTTTCAGTAAAGTGAAAAGTAAAGAAATGATACAGTAAAGAAACTATATGCAGTAAAGAAATGAGACTTAAATATTACCAAACAGAAATGATCAGAATTGTGAAAGGAACCTGTATAGTTGGTCGGCCCTCTTCCAATCTCAGATTAGCAAAGGCAAACTAAAAATAAACTAGACGCCCAAGGCCCAAAACATCAAGACCCAAAGCCTGCTGCCATGACTTGCTGTCTGCGCAGCATCATCGATCAAGTGCACTGGCTCAAAAGAGTCGGTTTCAATGATTAAAGGCCTAAATCTTCCATCAATGGTAAAGTTAATACCATCATAGCTAGGTAACCTTAAGGTCACTCTCTAGATGAATGAGGATTTCCCCTTTCTATATTCCCAAGTTCTAAAACTCGATCCCATCTCCTTTCTATATTCCCAAGTTCTCACTCTCTATACCTCATTAGTTCACCTTTAAAATTCCAAACCTCAATGCTAATATCATCAGTGGCAGCATCAGTATTCTTTTTGAAAGTATAGTTTTCCTCCTGCAGGGTGGATGGGATCCATTTTACTTGTTGTTATATAATTCTCTGCTTAATAACCACCACATTTGCCTCTAATTTGGAACTCTTCAAGCATTCTCAAAACTTTCTCAGCTAAACTAATAACCATAATAGGGTTACACCGGCAGATTGCCAAAGTGAACCTTTTTTGTTTTTTGAATTTTGAGAATCACCAAGTGAACCTCGTTGGTGAGTGGAGGAGAAATTCTCAGCTACACTAACAAGTTACAACAGGAATTCAGCATCCGTTGTGACCAGAACTCGGATATACGGAATGACTTAATAAGCATTTCTGTGAGCTCGATAACGAGAATCATAAGCAAGTTTCTATTCGAATGACATATCTCGACTACAAAATTAAAACGATAAGGAGGTCCAAACCAATGAGAAATCAGTATTCTATGGATGATCGATAGAAGACGTTACTATTAAGATCGATGCAACAGGTTTACTATAGTTGAGGTTGGTCAGCGATGACTTCACAACTGCATGCAGTCCAAATATATTTGAATGCAAAATCATTGGGGGCTCTTTATCAATATTGCTCATGATACATAGGAAGTTTCTATCATTCTGAGATCGATCGAGTTACTCAATCGTCGATTAAAAACATGATCTGACTTAACTTAATCTTCTTCTGCTTATAGAATACTGGCAGGAGTGAGCGCAGGACCACTGAATCTGAAGTGATAATCAATTTATGAGAACTACTTTAATCAGTGGTCGAATTTACTAATGCATTGCCTCCAAGTTCTTAATTAGTCATATTGCGACTACGTGAATCATGTTTTTGCTGTCCGTTCTCTTCTGAACACCAACAAAAAAGTAACCAGAGAATCAATAGAGAATAGGTCTGTTATTGTGTTTGATTGCAACACAGATGTTTACAAATGGAAGGGACATATCAGTTTCTTCGTAAAGTACTGGTCGGTGATGCTACAGAAAATTCCTTTATGAGATTATAAGAGATCGTAGGAAGCCACAATCCTGATTAATTAACATGCTTAAACCAATTGTTTACGCTAATGCGCTTGTTGTTGAATGAAGTTCCAAAGAAAACGATCCATTTCAGCTTACAAACCACGTGAAATTAACGTTCATTAGAGCAGGCCTTGTATAAATTATAATGGATCTTCACTTTGAATACCTTATATATTAATCTCCATTACAGTACGTACATAATAAAAACAGAAAACTTTTGCAGCTTCACGACAGTGTTATGGAGTAGTTTAAATCGGGGATGAGAGTTGTCAATTCAAACCGTGGCCAAATGAAATGAACAACGTACGCGATTTGAAGTTGTTTATGGACTCCATGTTCTTGGGAGGTATATATATATATATATATATATATATATATATATATATAAAACCTAATTCAAAAAGCTAGCAAAATGCTGTGATGCACTTCAACCACGCACTGAAATATCACCAAATTCTTTTTAAAAATGGTTTGAAAAACGAGCAATATTTTTCTCTATTATTAAGACCATCAGTCTATGAAAATATGTTATTGAAGGAGAAATTATCAAACATCAGCACTGATTCTAATAATGAACAAATATATATTACTCATGATCGTACAATGACTTCATATGTTTTCTTTTATAATCAGTACTTATTAGGTCTCATTTCAAATGACATGATCTCTGAGAAACGAATAGCTTGACCAGAACAATAATATTCACTACTCTGTTCAATGGCCCAATATCTGAATCTTTCATGCATGAGAGAATCATTGCTCATGATATGCATAAATTAAACTTTCTAGTGCTTCCAGAGTTGCTTATACAGTCGTCAACTAAATAATATGAACCGACTAACTTAATCGTCTTCTTCTTTCTTCTTCTAGCATATTGGCAGGAGGCGCAGGACCCTTGAATTTGAAGTGATGATTAATTCATGAGAGCTACTTTAATTAGTGGTCTAAATTACTAATGCATGCCTCCAAGTTATGAATCGTATTGCGACGACGTGAATCATGTTTTTGCTGTCCATTCTAGCTTCAACAGCAACCAAAAGCAACCAGCTGAGAAAAAAGAAATGAGGAAGAAGAAGAAGAAGAAGAAGAAGAAGAGGCTAGGCTAGCTGTATCAGAGCAAGAGATCGACGTTAACAAATGGAAGGGACTTTGGAATTTCATCGTAAAGTGGTCGGCGCAATTAATCTTTATATGAATATAAGAGATCGTACGAAACAATAATCCTGATTAGTTAAGTTGCTTAAGGGACAATTATTTAGGCTAATGCGATAGTTGTTGAAAGTAGCTAGTTTCAAATGGAATGATCTGTTGATTTCAGCTTACAAACCATGTGATTATAATAAAGCTACCTGCTTAAGCATTCCCAGCATAATTAAAATTTGAAGCCAGCAGATATATCCGCCATTGTACGTACGTATATATCTGGTATACAAAGAACTTTTGCGTATATATTTGAGTCTGTTTATGGAGTAGTTTAAGTCAGAAGGGTGGGTGGGATGAAGAACACCGCGGTTTGAAGACTAAACTCAAAACGATAATTAAATTCTTAAAAGACCAAAAGGACGTGTTTTGAACACAATAAGTACAAGCGTAAGAAATGAATGAATTCTCTATTTATACTATCACAATTAAGTAGTTGTATTCAGATTCTAGGTCTACTAACTACTACATACGTACTGAATCTGTGATATACAATAATACAAGAGTAATGAACTTGTTGATGAGAGTAATGATATTCTTGTGTAAAGTCAATCAATAATGCATCCGGCTTCTATATTATTTGTAATTTGCTACTAATAATCTCTATTACGAACATCTAATGAGCCCCATATGAACATTTAATTGTTATATACACACACACATACAGGGAGGATCTAAAGATCGAGGACCTCCTTACTTTAAGAATTTGAAGATTTCTAGTATTTTATATTAGTAGATGACTTCTTTTAATGATCTCAACCGTTGTCCTCTAGATTCATATGCAAGAAACATGTCTATAAAATTTCAACTAATTCCATAATCATTTGGTCATTCAAATTGATGTAAACAATTGTACGCCGTTAGCTAAATTAAAACGAATATTGTGCTAATCAAATAGTTAAAAGTTTTTCATTTTGGCTAATTTTTTGTATGATTCATATGTGGATAAGTAACTATGGAATATGTGGCTTTGATTGTTAAAATACATGTTAGAACTAAAAACATTCTTACTTTATGAATTTAAGGATGTCAGATCCAGACTCACATTTGTATATATATGAATGAATCATGACGGGGATCCGGATTTACATGTTATGATAGTGCCCCATACATGGTAATCGAGCTCAAAATACACTAATTTAGACGTGACTAGCTAGTTGAGACTGATATAAACTACATGCATGTTAGTTAGCTGACCCCGAATGTGTATAATTAGCTCGTGAGGCTAATGATTAGAGCACTTGACTCTAATAATGAGAGCACTGAACCATTATGTTAATTTGGTGGGCTTATTATTTCTAGTTGTTCTGATTATTAACTAATCCACTTTCCGTTGCATTGTGATCGATACGATCCTCTCCAAGGCCAAGAAGCTTCACCAAAACTAATTGTGCCCACTTTTCTCGATTTGTCTTTAAATAATTAACCTAATTAACCATCAAAATTATGGGTACGAGCTGTTACTAGAACTTTATGTACGATCGTTCATGAGGGGTTGATATTATGTCATCTTTAATCTATCATTGTAGCTAGTTAAACATCTATGTTTAGGAATGTCTTTTTGACAAGTCAATCGGACACAAGGTGTTCGGGTACTCCAATTCCAATTTTCGATCAAATATTCAATGGATCATATCTCGACTACAAAATCTAGCTAGTCGATCATTGTCATCCATTTTCTGATTTCACCTCTTTCTTTGTACGTTAGAACCCAAAATGGGAAACAAAAAGGGTACTACTCGTACATATCAACGTACGTAAGCATGCAGATCGATAGTAGTAAAGCTTTGAAGTTTCCTATAAAAAAATTAAAAAAAATAAAAAAGCTTTGAAGTTTTCCTCATCCATCCAATTATTTCGAGTCCCCAACTAGGAGAGACGCAATAGAAACTTGGGACATCTAGAAAACTCTAGACCCTTGTGATTCATCCATTAAGAAAGCAAAACCCTAATAAACTAACGTCTTGACCATTTGGGATTTTGGGTACCCTCAATTGATCGACACCACTTTTTTGGCTACTGCAAGTCTCAACTTAATTAGAACCTTCTAATCATCAGATTAATTCTATTAAACATACACTTAGTGGTACCACGTCGGCTTAAACCTTTGGCTTCTTTCGGTAATTCTTCTTATCATGTTTAGGCGCGCGTAAGCTAACAAAGCGACCCATTGATCGTTCGTTTTTCTCTTTCTACTTGTAATTTTAGTGATTCATTTCTTAAGTTCTTCAAAAAAAAAAAAATCGTGAATTAGTTAATGTACACTAATTTTTCATAGTTCTGGTATAAACCAAAATTCATAGTAATGTGTATAGTAATTTTTCTATTGTCTCCAATTTCAGCCTGAAGATACTTAAACCAGCTGGCTGAGTGTAATAACGTAAGCATACATATATAACTAAGCTATATATATATATATATATACCAGCTAGTTACCAATAGAAATAAAAGCAATAAATTAAAATAAAATGTAAACCTCATGACCTAAACTTTCTTATCATCACGCATGCTTATCTTGGTAATTATTGTTTGTTAACATCACGTAATTTGGAGGCATTTGTCCCCAAATCCCCGAAAGTTGCTTCATACAATCACAACAGAGATCGATCATATGGAAGGTTCTAATTAGGGATAAACACGGGGACTAACTAATTGGCTGTACTCGATCTCCATCTCAGATTATATATGACTCTGCCTGCTCTTCTGAATAATGCTGAGGGCTTTGCTGCTATTGCGCTCGTCAAAAAGGTGTTCTTCGTGTGTAAAATTTAGACTACGTGTCCAGTAAATCAAGTGTATATATATACAGAGGCCCTCAGTATTATATTTAATTTCCTCTTTTTCGGTTGAAATATTGTATTTTTAGATCTCAAAGATTTCTTCACATCAGAAATGGATGGCGACGTATAGGACTACTGTTTATCAAGTTGAAATACAGATTTAAGTTACTGTCATGCACAAGAAAATCTCGTTAATAAGACAATACAAAGGTCAGCATTTACAAAGATCAATTCGATTCATATATATATATATATATATAGAGAGAGAGAGATATCATCATGTCCAAATATCCTAAATTGACCTACTTTTAGATCATATTTTCTCATCTTAACCATTCACATTATAGGTATATATGAGTAGATCATCTCTATAAATTTTCAGCCAAATTAATAATCGTTAAGGTATCGAAACTATATGATTACAATGAACGAACCAAATATGTTCAACAGGAACAGTTCGTGTAATTCACAATTTTGAATACCTTAATGATTATCAATTTGGTTAAAATTTTGTAGAGATGATCTGCTCATATGTACCTAAAAGATGAATGGTTGAGATGAGAAAATATAATCAAAAAGTATGTCAATTAAGGAAATCCGTACATTTTGAATAAATATGGAGGTCCGTATCTGAAAAGACATATATATATATATGAGACTTAGATGGATTGAGATACACGTATTCTTTGTCACAATACACAATGTATATGCTTGTAATTAGGTCGTCAAATTATATGTCCGATCACAATATAATAAAGAGTATATATATGTGTTTCGGGAGGTGAATTTCTTCGATATATAGCGGCCTTGATATAATTAACTCTTATTATTGATGTTGATGACAATAGTTTCACAAATGTGGTGGTAGTAATATTTGTCCCAGAATTAACAAATACGTATGACGGTGAAGTATGTATCTATCATATGATTTCTTTAACAATATGATATGTACATACGTACGTACAATTTGATCTTTATTGAAAACATGATATCTTCGATCTATTAACAAATTATGATTAACCATAAGGATTGTCCAATAAGTTACGGGAAACAAACTAAACTGGCTAGCTAGCTTCATTCATTCTCTTCCAATTCGGATCAGATTATTCTTCCTGAAAAAAACAAGTTCCAAAAGAAAAACTATGTAATGTAGAAGAAAAAAGTTCAACCTGACGCCATCAAGAGTACACTCATCCCCTTTCGAATCACTTATTCTTTCAGTGTAATAACCAAATGAAAAATGTTCTAAACAGTGTCAAACCTTTTAGAGAAGTTAATTTTCGGTATCTCATATTTTAAAAACTTTAAAATCGTATCTCAAGCTTTTAGTCCGACTAAATAATGGTATCCAAAACCGTTAACTCCGTTAAAAATATTAACGGTAAACGATTTTTTTTCATACAATTATTACTTTACCCTTTGTTCTTTTTTCTCCCTTCGTTTTTCTTCCTCAAATAATTTAAAAAGAAAAAAAAATGTTTCGTATCTGTCTTCACTCTACAGTACAAGAATTTCAAAAATGCAGATTGGTTCGGTGGCTACTGTTGTCTCTCACATATATGCTAAAGTAAACTAACATTAACAAAGTCATCCATCATCCAGATTTCCAAACCAAATATCATTACTGAGAGCAATTTCAAATTCTATAATCCGTAAACAACCCAGAATTTTTTTTCTCCAATTACTTCAGCCCAGACAATTTGATAGATGGATATGAGCTTTCCATGGTGTTTGAAACTAAGAATTTGACGAAAATTAATAATTGAAGCCCCCCATTATCAGATGGGTAAGAGGCTTTCTTCAAATCAAATTTGATTTCTGACGGCGACGTTCTTCAAACCCAGAAATATTCTTATCCCTTCTCATATGAACTCTCTCAAATTCTCCATCAAGTCCAGAATTAATCTCATCCATTCGTGATCATCATCATCCCCAATTCAAACATGGAATCCCCAAATTAAAGATAAAGGATTGGGTTCAGAATTCCAATACCCATCTGGATGCAGATGTAGAGGCTCCTCTAGCATTGTTCTGAGATAACTTTTCTACCCACATAGAGTTCATATCTCCATCACGAAAGTTTGTGGTTAAAGAAAAGAAATCAGGTTTAGAATTGCCAATTCTTTGGCTCATCTCTCTTCTTTCGTATCCTTCAGACAAATCTACTACCTTAAACAATTCAAAAGAAGAACAATGTGGGTTTCATGCAATTCTCAAGAAACTAGCACATAGCAATTCAACCTCGTCTAAACAAACCCCAGCATACCCAACTAGAAATTAGTTCCCTCAATTTCAAGAAAAGCCCAATTTCTTCTTGGGGCAAAATTCAAACAGAAACTAGAGGCAGCTAGAAGCCTAAAAATGCATCAAGAACTGAAGAGAGAGTGAAATCGAAAAAAGAACTGAAGTGAGAGACAAAGAGAGAACACATGCGAATGGGAGAGAGAGAGAGAGAGAGAGAGAGAGAGGGGGGGGAGAGAGAGAGAGGAAAACATATTTAGAGAAATAAAAAATGAATTAAAGTACGGTAAGATGAAAATACCTTGTAAATTATGCCACCTTACTGTTTCCGTAACGGAACTAACGGTTATAAATATCAATATTCGATCGAGATAAGAACGTGAGATAATGTTTTGAAATTTTTAAAAAATCAGATAACGAAGATAGCTTACCTAAGAGGTAGGACAATAATTGGACAATTTTCCCGTGACCAAATCATGCCACCGTGAGAGCACCCATCTATGCCTCCCTTAAGGTGAACTTGACCAAGCCAATATCATTTTAAAACTAAATTCCATTCCAGCAGCATATTGGGTTAGGTTTCTAGGCTTGATTTATCGATTATCGAATCTCTTCTCAGCCACTGTGTGAAGGCCACAGAAGCCCAACTTTTAACTCTTCCAGGACACCTTGCTCAAAGGCATTGGCTACAAAGTTAATTATAATTATAGAGCTTAGACTATTCCATACACGGTACGTATTAGCTTCTGTTTGTTTATATCCGGGGCACAAGCTAGATTAGGGCCCCTTAATCCACCTCTAATTATATAATTTTCATTTGGATTACCACGGATTTTTGCCTAATCTTGGATGATCAATGTTGTCAAGCTAACCTTGACTTGTGCATTAAGGCACCGGCACGTGTTTAAACACAAATTAATTTGCTCTTGTCATTGTGGGTAATTAGTAGTAAGCCCCAAAGGTGCACTAATTCATATCGACGGGAGAATGATGTACGTACGTTGAAGTATATATATAGGTTGGTAAGCTTGTTGGTGTTGCCTAACTTATTATCATGTTAACCAGTAAGCCTAACGAAGAAAGTTAAGAATACTCGAAGAGAAAGATTCGAACTCAAAACGCAGGGTATTAAGAATACTAACCAGTAACCAAGTGTACTAATACAGTAATACAGTTGGATATGTCCTCTCCATATTTACTGCAAATTAAGAAGTTCGAAGATGACGCCTCTCCATTAACAAACACCAGCAACCAAAATGTGATTCATTTATGCCTGGACTTGTGTCGAACCAAGAATCCAAGATAAAAAGTTTAACGCATATTTACTTGTACGTAACTGAAGTGCGTAGCTGTTTTGCTTGCGTTGTGCTCCTTAATATTGTTGCTGCAGGTGTATGTATGTTTCAGAAAACGAACAAATTAAGACCAGGTTGGTGGACTACCATGAAACCTGGCAACGTTACACTTCTTCTACTAACAAACAAGATTAGTTGTTAGAATTGGCGTAGCTGCTGCACCTCTTTATGAAATGGAAGTACTTCTTATCACTATCAGGTTTCACTGCTCTCTGGTTCTTACTGTATATTTTTGTCACATCGATCAGCTAGATATTAGACTTTTACCACTTGTAGTTGTAGCCACCATTTTATTTATTGGATGTCAGTCTGTAATCATTCTACATTTCTACTCCCTCTCGGTTCTTGAGCTGCAAGTTACATATTACTGTTGTTGTTTTTCCTTCTTTGGAATCAAATTACCAAAAATTTCTTTTCATTTAGGAAACAATTTGATTCCTCTTTCTTTTCTTATATGGATTTAATTACCTCAAACTGCTAATTAATCAGTTGCTCGAGCCTCTGTTCTTGCAGATTGATGCTTCCATCATCCAACTGTCTACATGCATAAAAAGATTAGAAACCAGAAAGTGAATGAGAAAGAAGAACATCGAGTGCTTGATCCGTGCTGTATTGTGTCCGTGTACGTGTGTATATATACATGTATTATTGTTTAAAGGTTGTTGGACTTCCTGGTTGTAGAAAACCACTCGATTTCCGGCCACTCATGCATCCGTAAATCTATTATTAATAGGAAAAAATTTGCGTCCGACTTAGTCTGGACTCCGGACGCACTTGTCGGACTTTCTTTTATTTGCATATTTTTGCTAATTGGTAATGTAAATCATAATCTTAACCGTTCAAAAGTTAAATTAACCAATAAAGATCACTTCTGTAAAAAATCAATTTAAAAAAAAATTCATGTGCTCAACTGATTGTATTAAACAAATCGAGGTGAAAGTAAGCAATCTCATGATAAGCCGTCCATTAGTTTGATACATTTGGCTTAGCAAACGATTTTTGTTTACATATTGATTTTTTGCAGATGTGATTTTTTTATTGGGTAATTCAACTTTTGAACGGTTAAGATTATTATTTACATTAGTAAAAGTATACAAATAAGAGAGAGTTCGAACGAGTGCGTCTAGACTGGGTCGGACGTAAGTATTTTTCTTATTAACATAGAAAACGACGTCATATGCTTATAAAAGTAAACTCTAATAGGAGGAAATGTGTTTACCTTCTCTAACAAAAGAACTCATGTAAAACGTACATTATGTGCATTTTGAATCTTCAATGAAATTGTTAGAAGTTAAAGAATGCAACAGAACTAAAAGCTTATCCGCTCAAACTCCATATATGAGAATTCAGTACATAAAACGTCTCTCTTGATTGTTCTACCAGATGGTGCTCCTAGTCTGAGTTTGTATATCATGACATAGAGTTACGAGTGGACCCAGAAAAGGATACGAAGGTCTCTACTGGAGCAGGGTTAATAGTTGCAAGCAACCCAAAGTCCCAAACAAAGCGCACAAGACTGAGCTCTGGGAAGAGGTACACAGACCCTTAACCGATTTGACCATTCTTTTCATTGTTTATGCATCTTGCTCAATATGAACTCTGCTGTATCTGATGCAGTTTTTTACCCCCATCAATTACAAATTTACATAAGCATTGAATGTGAATATTGAATCTAAATTATGGATCTCTTGGGCAGAACTGAGATGGAGTGCTCAACATACTTTGGCCAATGCCTTCATCAAACTCTTTTTTATTTAGTATTTTATATTTTTTATTACAGTTATACACTTTTTTTTAGAATGATTTACATATACACTTAAAATATTAACTTACCAGAAAAAGAAAACTTTTATTAAGATAATCAGACCGGTAGTGGATATAAACTCCCCACGCTTGACGCTCTCTTTTAATTCTAAAATCAGTTACGAGTCTGTCATTATAAATGACTCCTGTCAGCTAACAAGGCTTAACCCCTAACCACCTATAATGTCTGTTTTCTTGAGCTACAAAGAGACACGAGAATTTAAAAGTATTCTTGACCTGAAACGATTGATCATGGACTAAATTTTGACATACTAGCACCGACAATGTAACGACGTCTTTAGACAAAAGGATCATCGAAGTGGGAATCGACGGAACTCTCTCCGCCCAACGACATTACTAAACACACTTGAAGCTATATGTTTAAAAATAAAATATGAATCTCCCCCGTAAACTTCTTCTTATTTCCTTTCCTTTAACAAAGAAATCTGAAAATTTCCTTGATGACAACTCTCCGGTGCAAATTGGGTTGACTTTTCATCTTGAAAAAATGTCAAATCTAAGAAAAATCATGGATTAATTGGCACCCCACATGATATTACCAAAGATTCCCTAGTTTCATGTACCAAAGTGACCATATGCCATATATATATTGAACACAAGATGACAAAGGTAATAATTAAGATGGAAAAACCCAAATTTCCATCTTAACTTAAAAAGACCCCATGTGGCAATGGACACAAACTAAGCAGAATTTTGATTACAACTTCATCCCCAAAAAATAGCAAAAACAGATTCAAATTAAGTAAATCCCTGGATGGTAAACACTAAACAGAGTCAAATTCTCCATTACTGGAATTTAGTTACACAAATCTCACCAAGCATGGTAATTCCATTCCTCTAATTTTGACACAATGAATAAAGTGTGCCCGTAAAGTTGGACTTCAAAGTTCAACACCCCTCCCCCCTCTCTTTCTCTTTCTCTCACTATAATCTCAGTGACTTGCCTTTTTCTCTCTCTAAATGTTTATAAGTTTGAGAAGCAAACTGGATCCTTTTTGCTTTTCCTAGGAACGCCCCCAAAATTTCCTCTGCATTCTCTCCTCAAACATCTTCTCCAGCCAACCAAAAGAGGCAAAGAAGACCACATCGAGCTTGCTTCCTTGTCTCTTTTACCTGAACGAAAACGAAAGCACAAAAAGAGAAGCACAAGATTTTGAGCCTCCTCTTTCTTTTCAGTCCCTTCACTCCCTTGTCGATTCTGGTGAGTGCCCTCACTCTATTGTTTTACCGTACAAAACCAAATTTGTTATACTTCATGTATCTATTGGTTTTGGTGACCAGAGGAGTCCATTCCATTTCCAATCTGCAATGTCATACAGTGTTTATGATTCCCTCTGTTTCATTGCCTCGCTATGTCTGTGAGGCCCTGTCTTTTTCTGTTTCTGATCTGTTTCACAATTTGCTCAGTTGGGTTTTCTCACATGATCAAGAGCTTGAGACCCTTTTACCTCAATTTCAGAACTCAAATCCTCAGTTTCTGAAACCAGGACCATTCTGGGTTTGGTTCTTCAAGCTTCAATCTTCATTTTTACAGGTAGAATATATCCCTGAAACTCAAAAAGGAGCCCTTTTCACATAGTTAATTAGATTTTGATCTCTGGCTAAAGATCTGATAAAAAAGATCAAGTCTTTTTTGCTTGCCATTGTTCTTTGTTTAATTCATGGTCTTCCACTCTGTCTTCCCTTCTGTAAAGGCTATAACAGCGTTGCCTTGTAAAGAAAATATTCCTCACTAAAAAGGATGAACCTGGCCTATTCAGTTTTCTCCCATTAATTATATCTTTAGCACAAAATAAGACATTTTCAGTTTTAATTTTCCCATTTTCAGCTCGATTACGTTGATTCCTAAGCTGTCTCCACTTCCCCTGCAACTGGGTCTTTTATATTGCCGTTGAATGATGCATTTTAACACTTGTTTAAGCCCCTCTCTTAGATGTTTCGTTTTCTCTTGCCCGAACAAAAATCTGTTAACAAATACTGCTTCTTTAACCCCCTCTTGGTATTTGATTTGCACCCCAATTTGTTTTTCGACGACTTTCACTTCCACAAATCATCTTCTTCTCAGTTTCATAGACAAAATACTCATTATTCTGTAATAGATTCGGATAACCTTGAACACTTGTTAAACTCTCTTCCATCCCATTCAGATTACAGAGCCCACAAAATTGTGATCACTAAAAGCAATGCGGACTAACAGAGGAAAGATCCCAAAGGTGAGAAATTTATCTCCATTAAAGCTTTTGTTTTGTCGAGAATATCGAGCTGCCTGAAAGCCTGAAACGGAAAACCCGAAACGTTTCGTCGCAGAGTTCGTGGCCGCGAGCAGTAGTGAGGAAATGGCTCAACATACCAACCGGAGGCGACGAGTTTCATTCCGATTACTCCGTGAAAAGTAAGTATTCCGGTCCCCGGTTTTTTTGTTTGGAATGTTTTCGGTTGTTTTTTGTCTGGCATAACTGGTTTGCTGAACTTGGTGTTTGTTGTGAACTGTGTCAGATGCAACTGAGAGTAGGAGGAAGAGTTGCTCGGACGAGGACCACTACGTCGTCGTACCGGACGATGTTGCAGGTACGAATTCTTCTGTGTAGCGAGTGTGTAGGGTCACTGTAAAACTTCACGGTACATCCACGTGGCACATGCCCAGTAATTTCACTGCCCCGCCGGCGATGATCCAGTTGGACTGAAGATGAGTCCGTCTGGGTGTGAGTTGCGTCCAGTTGGGTCTTTGGCTCCGAGAGGTTGTGGGTGTGTCCCACGTGTACGGTGGAGTGTGCGTGGGTTGTGTTTCTTTTTCTTTCTTGAGAACTGTCCCAACTCGAACCCAGAATGGTTGTGGGTCTGCCACGTGGACGGTGGAGGAACTGTGGGTATGAGTTTCATGTGGTGCAGTAACATGGACTCTAACTAGGAGTCACTTGCCCCTTCCTTTCTCTGAAAGTTCAGCTTCGAGTGTTGCTAGGGTATTGATCAAATTTTATTTTGTTTAATGTTTTTCAAGATGGGTGGTTGATGGAGGAAACTTACGGCCCAAGTTTTGCACCGGAGGCAGCAGCTGTCACCGACAATCTCAACCTCAGGTAACCAAACCCTAACGTTTCATAGATGGAGTATATATACTGATTGAGTATATACTCGGTATATGCTCGTATACTCGATGTGGCTTTATTGTTGATGTGTGTTGTGATTGTTCCGAAAACACTTTCCGAAATTGGAGATTGAGTTGTATGACTTGTATCTATCTATGTTCTAGTTTTCCACGGTTTTGCTTTGAAATTGGTTCTTTTGACAAGTTTTTAGTTTTTGGAGTTTAACTAACAAAATGGTGTTTTTTTGGATCTGTGTGTTTGGTTTTAGGATGTTCGTGGGGACATGGAATGTTGGAGGCAAGTCACCACACAAGGACTTGAATTTGAGGGAATGGCTTAGGTCCCCAACTCCTGCTGATATCTATGTTCTAGGGTAATGATCTTTCCTCATTTGTATCCCAAATTAGACTGCTTTCTTGTTTTTTACTTCGTCTGTTTAATAGTCTCTACTAATAGTGGTCCAGCCTATAATGACACTATTAGATCCAATCTAACATTCCTTATATGTTTGGGCACCGGTTATTCTGCGTATTTTCTAGTAACGCGACATCAACGTTTTAAAAACATAACGTATCTGACTGTTTGATTTGTAATTTGCCGTATCGTTCTTAATAGGTTCCAAGAAATTGTTCCTTTAAACGCGGGTAATGTATTGGGTGCGGAGGACAAGGGGCCGGCTGACAAGTGGCTTTCCCTTATTCGAGATGCTCTTAACAAGAATGACCCTGGACTTCCTAATTCCAACAATGCCAACCATAATGATCATCTTGATCAGCAAGGCAACATGATGCCAAGGCTCAGCTTCTCGGACTTGCTTTCCTTAGAAGACGAGCTCAGCACTGCAGATTTCGAGAGACTGCTGAATTTGAATCCCACATCAACTAGTGGAGAAAGCTCACCGAGCTCCCCATTGGGGCAGGGGATGCAGGATAGTAGTCCAATGCAAAGACATCGTTATTGTTTAGCAGCGAGCAAGCAGATGGTGGGAATTTTCTTGTGTGTGTGGGTTCGTACTGATCTTTGCAGACACATTAGCAACATGAAGGTCTCGTGTGTTGGTCGAGGCATAATGGGATATCTTGGAAATAAGGTTAGCTACTGGCTACATTGTGTTGGACTCTTGGTGCATGGCTACATTGAGATTAAGCTTTATAATGTTGTAATATATATATTTTTTTTTCACAGGGTTCCATATCGATAAGCATGACATTGCATAAAACAACGTTTTGCTTTGTCTGTGCTCACTTAACTTCTGGTGAGAAAGAAGGGGATGAGATGAGAAGGAATTCAGATGTCATTGAAATTTTAAAGAAAACAAAGTTTTCTCACTCGTGTAGAACACGACCACTTCCTCCTGATAGCATATTAGACCATGAGTAAGTCTTTCCTCTCCTGTATAACTAAATATATTTTATTGAAAATCAGACCATTAGACACATATAACTGGCAAAACAGAATTAGCGTTTCTGAATATTATGGATTTTTCTTCATCTCACAACAAAAGTTTATTGTTATGCGTCAATTATCTTACAAATCTACTTTCCTGTTCAGCAAGATTATTTGGCTTGGGGATTTAAATTACCGGCTAGCAGCTGCTTGCGCCGACACACATGAGCTTCTGCAGAAGCAAAATTGGCAAGCACTTTTAAAGAAAGATCAGGTAAGATCGTAATTACTGAAAGATTTTTTTTTTTTTTTTAACTTCATGTATAGAGGAAGGCAGTTTCAATCTTATGCTTGGATTTGATTGTTTTTTGCAGCTAAGAATAGAGCGACAAGCTGGTAGAGTATTTAAGGGGTGGGAAGAAGGGAGAATATATTTTGCTCCAACTTACAAATACCTTGCAAATTCTAATCATTTTGTTGCCCAAACTTCGAATTCTAGAGAGAAGAGACGCACTCCTGCCTGGTAAGAATTCCAATAAGTTTCCTGTTTCCCCATTATTTGAGCTGTACATGAATTATTGCATACAATGTAGAATATTCCATTCATTTAGTTTATTGAAATGAGGACCAAGTAGTGATCACCATCATCACACACACAAACACATATGTAATCTTATGTCTCATAATGTTTTAGAATGATTTGTTAATTATATACACATTTCACCAGTGAGTTTCATCTCTCTTTGAGTGAGATCCGCACCACAATGTGGTCGAAAAATGCGGTACATGTAGCAATACTTCATTCATATTCTTTTTAAAACTACGCCTCAACCTAAACCTTTGCTGCATAGTTCCATACATATATGTGTGTATTATACATACTTGAATACACACCAATTTATGTTATTGGCATGGTTAGCTTAATGTAATTGAGCACCTCCAGAATCTTTCTGGACCAGTTCTATCACTTTTGTTGAACATGTATCGACTCCAGGCTGCAGGTTCTTGATTTGTTGAAAAGATGTTTCAATTGTTTTTCTGCTACTCACTCTTCACATTTCTGTTAAGCTGATTTCACTTAAAGCATTAATCTTTAAAATAAGCACAGAGGGTGGGGATTAAGATATCACTTTCCAATTAGTGTTTCTGCTGTAGACCACATGAAATCAAGATTCTTATTCAACATCATCATCATTTGCATTGCACATTAATTGAAGCATTGTGACAAGTACAGTTTAATACAAGTGCTAAAAAAAATAATACAAGTGACATGTACAGACCGGCCATGTCTGCAATATATCTTATTTCAACAGCATCATTATCTTCTATGAAACATTGTCACTCTCAAAACAACTTGCCTTATTTTATAGTCTCGTGGTACTATTTTTCTATAAACCAACCCAAACCAAGTAGGAATACCTAATAGTATTCATAAAATTTGCATTCATCGAGACTTCAAGTTTCTATCAAACCGGATCACATATGGATTGGGCGCACGCAATCCACTCTTTCCAAAACCGTATTACATTTACACTTGGATGTAAATGTGTTACAGATAGTTCTAAGTATATAACATTGTTGGGAAGCTAATGTGGGTCTTGATGCATATTGCAGGTGTGACAGGATTCTATGGAAAGGAGAAGGACTTGAACAGATGTGGTATTTAAGAGGGGAATCAAAGTTCTCGGACCACAGACCGGTCTATTCTTTGTTTGCAGTCCAAATAGACTTGGCCAGCAAGAAAAAACCCAAACCTGCTGTTCCCACAAACACAGCAAGTAACAGAGTTGGTCCGAATTCTCGGTTGCCAGTGACATGCGTGGCCAAAGTGCAAGCCGAAGAGCTTTTGGTACTCACAAGAGCAAAAAGCTGCTTAAACACAGGCTCCACCAGGTTCTGAATCACACAAGCTAAGCTTACCTTTTGAAGACCAATGCAGAACTTAGAGAGTGCAGCACATTGTGTAATGGATCTCTGAAACTGTTAAGACAGACAGAAGCAGCAGTTGGGTTTCTGACGGGTGTTCCCGACATTTTCAACAGTTTGGGACGGTGGCTGATTATATATAGATATATATATATATATATATATATATATATATAGAGTAGTGAATCACAAGCAAATTAAAAGCTTCTTAAGACTACTGAGAAGTTGGTATGGAGAGTAAAGTGGCTGCAGCTCTGGGCATATTGGACATGCGTGGAAGCGTGAGTTTATAAGCTATTTTTGAAAACCTGCTTTTGATACAAGTTGATTTTGGTGCTGGTGATTAACTGTAAATGGTTCAGCTTTTGGCAGAGGAGTTCTGATCTCTTCCCTTTGAATTAAATAGAGGAAGGGATAGGACAGTATTAACTATGAAGTGAAGGCCGGGTTTAAGAGGAACTCGGATGATTTGATCTCCTTGTTCGTCATTTTGGTTGTCTTTACAAATTTTTAATGAAATTGAAATTATTTCAATCCCTGGTGTTCTTCATTGTCTATGTATGCTATCTGTATCGGATAAAGTTGAGCTCATGGCAAGTGTCACTAATTTTGTAAAGATGCGACCCGTCACTCATAAGGATAATCCGACCTTAAACACCCTTAAGTTCCAGTTCAAAAAAAAAACAAACACCCTTAAGCCGTCAATATATTATTTTTTTTTGTTACACTTAAGCCGTCAAATTATGATACACGAAAATTATTTTAACAGCAAAGAGTGATACTCAATATGGTTTTACAAAAAGGTAATACACGAGAAACATAATTTTTTCTAGAAGAAGCGTCATTACAAATAGTTCAGTTTTCTCAATAAGTTGTCGTCCAAAATTAAATTTAACGACACTTTGTTTCATCATTCCGGTGGAGGTTGCGTTTATTTGATCTGACAAATAGCTTGCCTCTTCGTTAGGACAGTCAAGTACACTGGGTGTGCATACCGGGGCAAAGACAACGTCGTAATACCACATATGGGTAAGGAATTATTATCGGCTAAAGCCGTAATTAGTCAAAATTGAAAACCAAAAAGCAACATGGGTTCAAGCCCAAAGCCCAGGCCTAAAAACGAACCAGTCGAATCCCTCCCACCTTTAATCTGCACCACTTGCCGCTCGCTCGCTCCTCTCCAAATTGAAGTCCAACCTCCCAAACCATATCAGATCTCCTTGATCCAACTGGCTACCATCCATTTCCGAGATGGGGTGACCCAAACCCTGAGTTATGTCACTCAATCGCCGCTGCTCAAACTTGTCAAGCCTTCCTAGATCCCCAGAGGGACACCGTCACCGTGCATCCTCTCCTCTAGCTGGGGCGTGTCGTCGTACAGGGCATTACTTCCACTTTTACGGTTTCTTTGTCAGTTGAAATCCTTTCTCTTGTTGTGTTGGACGAAAAGACGCGTTCAATTTACTTCTCCCTTCTTGGTTGGCGACTTTGTTATCCTTTGGAACATGTAAACATGGTTTGTGAGTAATGTGGTCTTTGAACTACGGTCTTACATTGGTATTTTTTTTTTTTTTTTTGGAATTCGTGAAGTATGCTTTTGGACTTAATGAAAAAATTGTGTGCTATAACAAATAATATTTTTTGAAATCCTGATTTCTTGAATTTTTTTTGCCCGTAATGAAAGAATAAGTCTAAATCCTCATAGGATCCAATTCACTTGTGATTTTTCCGCATAATAATGACAAGTTTAATCGATTATTTACTCAATTGTACTTTATTGCCTATGGATTCAAATTTAGTTGTGGAGAAGACGTATTATTTCTCCAATTTATGAGTCTAGGCCAAGGACTGCTAAATCGATTTTATCGCTGATATTATCTTCTTCTTTTTTTCAAGTGTGAAAACTTATAGCATGTACTAGCAACTTATCGTGCGACATTTTGAAAATTTCACGATATTTTGCTATTTTTTTGACTTATTCTTGAAATTCTCGATAATTTATCTAGAAGTGGACCGATCAAGGCCCAAATTCAAAATTTTTGAGTAAAACAAAAAGTAAAGAAATTGGCATTTGAACCGTGGTCCCCTAAAATGAAGGGAAACACCTTAACCATCACTGCCAACATGCACATATGTCACAAATCAACATTTAAACATATTAATGAACTCAATAAATGTAACTATCTTTTCATTATTTTTTTTCAAAACTTCAATGATAACAATACTTTCCGAAATTTCCATCAAAATCTCCATTTTTCAGAGTGTCGATATTTCCAAATCATCGAAATTTTAGTCCTTGGTCTAGGCTAAAGACTCATCTATTGGCTAGTATACTATCCCTTGCAGAATTCTTTGTTACTCATCATACCACATTTCTGTGCTTGGCATAGGGTATATTTTCTATCCAAGTTAACTGTTTTGCTTAGCTATAGACTTAGACTACCATGGCCTCAAAATGAATCAGGTTGAGCGGTCTTTGACTCCTTGTGCTACTCCAACATTTTGATTAGAGTCAAATTGAGACTTCTTCAAACACCTATTTATGACATATTTGCAAGTTAAGAACTGAAAGATTGAACAATGGACTAATATGGATTTATAACTGACTAGCTACTTACCAAGAACACAAATGAAGATGGACACAAATGAAGATGGACACGAACAAAAATGCCAACAAATGGAAAAGCTCCGTAGTCAATTTTCAGGTGCTTTGCTGATAGCCCTACCACTACTACTCCTCACCATTTCCCTCCCTCCTGGTTTTTGCCAATAAAGATGAGACTTGGTAGCCCATTTCAATCCGTCTTGCCCACCAACTCGCGCCACGTGTCCCATGACGCGAGCCACCTTCGCCGCTACGTTAGCCTCGACGTCCCTGACGCACCGCACGCTAGAACCGAAGCTCCGGCGCCACGTGTACGGCCTCAAGCGACCCTTCAGGCCTTGTGATCGTGCAACCCACTTCCCATCTCTCTCTCTCTCCTTTCCACACTAAAACACAACCCCAAACAAAACAAAACTAAACAAAACCAAAGTGCTCACTGTGTTACATAGATCTCTCCCACGATCTCCATTTACACTCGCCGGCGCGTTTTCCGGTGATTCTTACGCCTGGAAGTTCATCAGTTCCTACTTACAGATCCCCTGCGATCGCCGCCGAGAGCTTCTGCTTCAGGTTCGCATTAAGCAACGTTGTTTCGATTCGTTACACAGTGTGAACTAGTTAACAGTATCTTCACGTTGATACATGAGATGGTTTGGGTTCTGAGAAATCGAGAAGTGAACAAGTAAAGAAGTGATCTTTTTTGCTAATATAATTAAATTTTGGATCTTTTTTTGTTTGTTTTCGTTTTCGTGCTTTACTCATTTACACTTGGATGCATGGTTGCATTGAGTTTATCTCTGTGGTTTTCGATTGTGAGGGTTCAAATTTGACATTAATGTACTACATTTTCTCGGTTGTCAAAGAGATCATGATGATAGGTTTATGGTGGATGGTTGTTACCGGTTTGCAGGTGACATCAATGTGCATTGTTGGTGGAAAGATATTTGCATCGGAGGGTGTTGAGAGTAGAGTAATCGGAGTGCTGGACCGGATAAGGAAGTGTGATAGCTTTTTCAGCGGTGAGGAGTTTGAAGTGAACCAACAAGAATGGTATGTTTTGCTTTCGCTTTCATTGCATGCATCATTTAGCACTAAAAAGTAATGACATTGTGTGTATCTTGAAATTTTGGGCTCTCATGTATGGAAATGTTTTAATTTGTGCATTTACTTCCGTGTACTATATGTCTGCTGATGCATTTCAGTCAGTTGTGATTAGTATTGAAATCTTTGTGATGAAAGCTCTTAGTGAAAGTATAATGTAGTGCACTCATAGCAAAAATCAGCAAGCAGTGGGGCATTTTGTATAATTATTATCTTAGTTTTAATGAACAGTAGTTATAACTGGTTAAGACATTTGGGTATACTCAAACTGAGTTATTTACACATTGACTTTAGTTTGGTAATTTACTCAACTGGGATATGAAACTTCCTTATTTCTGTAAAAAGGCTAAAGATCTGGTGAAGACATGTTATTGAAATGTCATTTGTAACAGTCTTTTCAGAATCAGGGCTTTTGGATGGCAAAGGGTACCAGCGGTGTTAATGATGGTGAGACGCTTTATGATAATTCTTCTACAACTGAGCCCAAGCGTTCTCATCAATGGTTCATGGATGGTCCTGTGGTAGAGTCATTCCCCAATAAGAGACAAGCTCTTGAAGTTCCAAGCACCAATCTATTTTCAGGCTTGTTAAATGCAAATGTTTCTCCATGGGGAAATGTTCCCAGTTTTCAGTCGTTCTCTGGCCAGTTCACTGAAAGGTTATTTGATTCTGAAGCAGACAGAGCAGTGAATTTTGAGGACAGAAACATGTCATCAGTTGGCTCTGAAAAATTGAGAAAAGTTAATGAGGATCTATATGGGAATGATTCCTCATTTGGTTTATCTATTTCTCATTCACTGGAAGATCCTAGATCGAGTCCTAACTATGGTGGTTTTAGAAAAGTCAAAGTTAGTGAGGTCAAGGACTGTGAGAATGTCACGCGTGTTTCTGCCAGACATGCTTATAATCAGGGAGATAACGATGCCATGTTGGCACCTCATGTTTACAAGACGGATGACAACTCAGGATCAATGGGTGTCTCTTATAAGAAAGAGGATGAGAACTTCATATCTATGAGTGATTCCTATAACAGGGCACATAACAATTTCAGATCAATGGGACAACCCTTTACTAAAGGGGATGAGTACATAGGAATTGGTCAGACATACAAGGAGAATAACAATACTCTACTGACGGGTCGAACACTGAACAAGGGTGACAGTACTATCATCTCGATCGGTGAGACCTACAACAAGGCAGATGAAAGCACCATGTCAACCAGTCATATATATAATAAAGGGGAAGACATCTCAATGGGTCATGACTATAGTAAGGTCAACAATAGTATGTTGTCAATTGGTCACTCTTACAATAAGGGAGAGAGTACTATCATATCCTTTGGCGGGCGTGATGATGATGATGATGTAAATACCTCAACACTTTCTGGTTATGAACTTCTTATGGGTCAACCTTTTCCAAAAACTGAAGCTATGAATGAGACAGACTTTGGGAAATTAAAAGCTGGTGCATTTGTAAATCAACCTCATATAGTGTCTGGAGCTGGAACTGTTTCCAGAAAGAAAGATGACCAGAAGACGTCTAAGAAGGCTCCTTCAAACAACTTCCCTTCAAATGTGCGGAGTTTGCTATCAACTGGTATGCTGGATGGAGTTCCTGTGAAGTATATTGCCTGGTCCCGGGAGGTAAATTCTAGTTCTCATGCATTCATATTCCAGATTACATCATCTTTGGTGACCTGTATATTTCATGTGCATGTTAGAAGGAGCTGCAGGCTGTAATTAAAGGTTCTGGTTATCTATGTGGCTGTCCATCATGTAACTTCTCTAAGGTGAGGCTTTCACCACTGCTTCTAACATGTAAAGTTGACGACTAATTGGACTCAAATTTTCTTATTAGGTAATCAATGCATATGAATTTGAGCGTCATGCTAGTTGCAAAACAAAACACCCCAATAACCATATATATTTTGAGAATGGGAAGACCATCTATGGGATTGTGCAAGAGCTCAGGAGCACCCCTCAGAGTATGCTGTTTGACGTTATTCAGACTATTACTGGTTCACAAATCAATCAGAAATCTTACCGTCTTTGGAAAGGTGAAGTTGTCTCCTTATTACTGCTGCCTCGCTTGCCCATAGATATTGGCACTCGAGCATTTGATGCATTTCCTGTTCCTTTTCTTTTGTTCTTTCCTGATACATGATATGGATGTCTTCTTTTACTCTCCAGAATCATTTTTGGCAGCAACACGTGAACTTCAGCGTATATACGGGAAGGATGAGGTGAAACAATTGTCATGAAGCAAGCACCTCAATGTTAAGGCAGGGTCTCTTTCATTTTGTGCATACAAGTAACCTTTTTTTGGCTCTAACATGTACTCGTTGATGGTGAGTACACCACCTTCGCAAGGGTTCGGGGTTATCATGTGAATGGACAAACTATTATCATTAATCTGTATAATGTACCCCCTGTTGCTGGTCCTTCGATTCCTGATGCAATGGTGTAGTTTGTAGCATAACTCTTGAACAAATTAAATTTAAGAATTTTGTTACTTTCTGGAATGATGGAATGACTTTCTTTATTCTTAAGGTTATTGAATTCAGTGCTGCAGTTAATCCATTAATGCTCATTATTTCTGATCATGAATTATGAGTTTGACACTAGTATCATGGATACCAAGTCATGAAGTGTAACGTAGTAATCGGTCCTTGACCAAAAAAAACGTAGTAATCGGTCATACTACTCCTCATTCAGTTTCCTATGCAGTTTTTGTGGGGAAATTTAGTCTCTCAGTTCATGTTTAACCAACTAGACCACAACTGGGTATTTCATTATTGTTGGTTTCTTTCAGATTGTGAATGATGCTTTCTGAAAGCATTGAAGAACGTTAAAAAGTTATATAGATATTAGATTCATTCAGTCAGGTTACGCCTCTTCTCTCGCTACAAATTCACTTGCAAGATGATGCAATTGTGATGACCTGAAGATTGGACCTATCCTTTTCCTCTCCTACTTGTTTAGTTGTTGCTAGTTCCTCTTCTGGGGACTTCTCTTTGCTCTTACCCCAAACAACAAGATACAGGCCGATGATTATGACAAAAGCACCAAGTAACCTGTAAAAGGATCGAGTTAGCTTCCAGTAACCTGTATACATGTTTGTTTTTGTTATAGATTCCACATCTTATAGAATTACCTTCCAAGAAACAATTGTTCTCGCAAAATGAAGGAGCTCATGACAGCAACAATAACCATGCTTAGGGGACTAAATGCTGTCACAAACACAGGGCCTCTGTGTTTCATTACCACTCCCTGAATGTAATAAGCTAGTCCTGAACAGAATATGCCCTGTACAGAGTTCATGTGTGAGTATAGGGCATTGTTATTCACACTTCGATTTAGCTTTGCACGCTAATGATTCGATATTCTTACACTGTAAACTGCTGCCAATAATTTTCCATCCCAATGTATGGCCCAAACTGCGGCGTTTCCCCTTTCCATGACTAAGGCTACAGCAGTTCCTTCCAATGTGCCCATCAGGCATATCCAAGCTGAAAGGGAGAGCTCAGCAGGGTATGTTCTTAGTGTCATCGACTACAAAAGCATACCAAATGGATTAGTTATGATTAGGACCATCGATTTACAACCCCTTAACCACACAGATAGCATGCAGACATAAACTTATGACATAATCACCTGCAGAATCATGAAACAAGCCCAGCAGAAGCAACCAGCTGTGATCATTAGGGCACCCTTAATTGAACTATGAATATCTACCCCATTTGTTTGCTGTTGGTTACTTGTAGTTGCTCTGGTCCAAAACAGCTTCAAAAGTGGTCCTTTAACCAGTGTCATGATCATGGCACCTGCGACTGTTGCTGCAGTTCCGAGCAGCTTACACTGGCTTCGGATGCATGTCAATTTTACTTTCTCGAGCCTGAAGACAAACATAGGCATGATAACTAACAGGGCAGAGAAATGAGAGTTGGGAGGTTTCGATCTAACATGTTGGAAGTTGGAACCAAAATTTTAATACCATGTTAAACAAGCACTAAACTTGAAAAACTTAAAACGATCAGAAAATGAGTTGATAACATTTATCAAAGCTAGCAGAAGCTCTAAGCACCTTGAAAACATGTCAGCCTTGGGGGATAATCAGCAAAAAGAAAGAGGAAAATTGAAAGACATTAAGAAATTGGGTTATTGTTTCTTTTCAAATATTTGTTGGCATAATTAGTGTGTCCTTCTTGTTCAGAAAGAAGCATGTTGTTACCTAAGAATCCAAGCCATTACAAAAGTAAGGGCAGGAAGAATATTGGACATAGCTGCTGCAAAGGTTGCTGTTGTGTACTTCATTCCCGAGTAATATAAATTTTGGTCAAGCACTGGCCTGCAAGGAGATCATAGAAGAAGAAATTAAGAAAGATGATTACACATTATCTTGAACTATTGAAAGTAAGAGAAACCTTGTACAGCAAGTTAAATTCAGAAAATTACTCTAGCAAGCCGAGCACCATTATCTTGGTGAAGATTGCAAGTGTCATCTTTGGCCTTACTTTTCTGCACAACAAAATCAAACACCAGTTTAGTCTCTATCGCTCTACCTGATATGTGTTTGGGTGTGTGCATAAATTTAAGAGTTCCAGTCACAGACTTGTCCAGAACCACTGCAAAAGGAGCAACAACTAGAGTGGCAACTGCGTGGCGGTAGACGACGAGCACATAGTTGCTCACCCCTTCGTTAAGTGCAGCCTTGCAAAGAATATCCATCCCTGCAAGCCCAAATTGCAAGAAAACAACAGCAAAGAAAGGCTTTGCAGCCTTGAATCTCTCAACCAATTCATGGCTGCTCATCTTGTACAGGAAACTAAAAAGGCTCTTTAAAGCCTTTACTTGAACTATTAAAAATGCAAACACTTCCCAAACATATATAAGGAAGCAAATGCCCTAGTGAGAATGTCTATAGCTATAACCCTTTTATAGAAGTTTGCTACTCACAAACTGTAACATCACCAGACAATTGAGCATACATGCAAATCAGTACTTAAAATTAGAACGAAACCACTAGCCGAAAATGCTTTTCACCAAACATTCGATTAATGAAATTAGAACTACTAAATGGTCCTAATAAACCATGGTTTAAAGTCTGTCAGTGCCTCTAATTAAGTATAGGGTATCCTCTGCATGGGGTTGTTGGTGCCTTTAGGCTTTTGTTGATTTCTCCCAAAGCTGTTTTAGATAATTCCATGAACTTCTTTCCTTTTAGACTCGTGTACGCAATCCCCCTATCTGCACAAGAATTATTAGATCAGAAAAGAGAGAAGAGTAACATATTGTTGCCCACTTGAAGCACTACTGTGCTGCTTTTGCTTTTGAATTAAAATGACACAATAGTATAACACATTTCATTTGAAGATTCCCCTACAAGGCCTAAACAAAGAGATCGATTCTCATATGCATATGCATTCCCAGAATTTGATTAGAGGGTTTATTCACTAATAGAATCCTATACCATAATGCATTTGTTGAATGTGACACATAACACTCAACAGCATTGCAGCAATGCTTTCCTAGTTGAATACATGTATTGATTCTGGTAAATGTAGTAAAAGCCAGTTTTGCAGTCAAAATTATGAGCACCCAATATCCACTATTAGTAGTCTTAGGCTTTAATGGTTTGTTTCCTTGTGCTTTAAACATGATTATAGGCACTACTCTTAGGTTAAATTGGATAATCAGAATCTGATCTGGAACCCATTAGAGTGATTAGATGTTAGTTTTTGGCTAAATGGCACCCACTGAAGAACTATGGGGAATACTGTGGATGATGGTAGATTATGCAGTTTGGACTCTGGACAGCATTCTGAGCTCAAATCTTCTGCTTACGTTGGTCTACACTATATGAGGGAATTTAAAGATTTTTCAGAACATTGGAAGAGATATTAATCGTCCGTGGTAGGTTCAATAATATAAAATACGAATAAATAAAAGTAATAACTAAAAAAAACAATATGACACTGCAAATTCAAAAGTTCAAAAGCTTAGAAAATACAAAGGCTATTATCATGAGATGTTAACATATCTCATACATAAGCTGTTTCTACCACTTTAAGAACTCATTTTATTATTTTAAATATTTGTAATAATTAAGACCATTTACCATTTTAGGGACGTAACCATTTTAAGCACTAATATTACTATTTTGGATATTCATTTTACCACTTTAAGGTTATTGTTTGCGGGGCTTTGCACGTAATACACCAAGACATTGTAGAATTTCTTACATACCAACTTGTTTTTGCTGGTCTCCTAGCACAAACCTTATTCTCATTGGGGCCTTTTGCTTCACCGAACCCTTTTTGCATGCTCCTCACTATTGATTTGAGCATTAACACATTGTAAATTTTTCCCGCCCGCCCATTCTTAAACTTACGCATTTCATTTCAACACACACTTAACTTGTGCATTTTAACATACATTTGGCTCTCCCACCCTTAAGGGAACTAGATCAGCAGTATAGCAGTAGGCGACAGCTTATACTGCCTGGTAACATAAATTTTGACATAGATTCACCCCTACTTGAGCAGATCCAGGGTTCGTATACTTTTAACTATGCACACTCTTTGCCTACCCACATGGGGATTCTCAAACAAGTGATTTACATATTTTGTTCCAAATGAGAAAGTTGCTGGTTTAGATTTGGTGCTGCAGTTATGGATTCCACATCACAGGTTCCACCACACACTCAAAGCCTGGGGAAATCATCGTTGTCTTTGACTAGTCTTGGCAATCAAAACTTATGAATTTCATTGAAGCAAAAGCATTGCTCTCCTTCATTACACTTTTTCCTCAAAACATACACAGTTACACACACGCAAGGCGCACGTAGCTAATCTATGTTGTATCTATGTGCATGAAACTCTTGCCAAACTAACGTGTGCAGAAAATCGACACAAGGAGACATGAGCAAAGCAAACAACGAATTGGTATTCGATGCATAACCTTCTCGGGCAACACGGCTCCTTAACTGTGTAGGCATATAGTTCGTGGCTTTGATAATTTCGAAAGCAATTTCATCATGATGGTATGTTTGAAGTTGCAAAATAGAGATGAGCTTGATGGCAGTGGCATCTGAGTAAGCAACAAGAACTGGGAGGAAGCACTAGACATCCATCCCCAGGTGCTTGTGAGACCAGACCAGGAAACAGCTTTAATTAATCAGAATTGCCACTATGGTAACATTCAGAATCATATATTGGCAAAAGGGGAAATGACAGCAGTGGCAGTGGAGTCTGAGTAAGAGTAAGAAACCACAAACTTGAAATCTGGCTCATATCATTGCCCAAAATGAATCTCCCACTGAAGAAAAACAATAAAAGGTTCAGTGATTTCAGTCCTGCAGAGTTAACACTAATATCAGATAGGAATGAGTGAGGTGTAGTCCAGTTTCAACTCGTGATGTGAGTAAAATATAGCATCAACTAGGGTTTAAATAAACTTTGATCATGGCTTTTGTTGTTAAATATGCAATTTTAATATCCAATATTGGTAATGGACTTTGACATTTTCAGTCACCGTTTTTCCAAACACTTCCAAACCTTCAGTCCTTCACCATAGGGAACAATATTACGATAAAGATTGTTCCAATTTTAGGATAAAGTACTTGTCCCACTGCTCCTACATATTCAAATTCCGGTGCAACATTTAACGACGATTTGACAGAATTTGGTCTCAGACCGATCACCACGATTGGGAACATTAGAAAACTAACGCAGCAAGAATGATGTTAACCCTAGAACAAAAGCTCGTGTTCTGCAGTCCCGTTCAACCGCTCACAGCTGTCATTAGATCAAGGCTCAGCTAGTGACCGATGAACAAGATCAAGGCTCAGCTAGTGACCGATGAACAAGATCAAGGCTCAGCTAGTGACCGGATGAACAAGACTGCATGTCCTGAACGAATATGAAGTTCCCAATATCATACCAATATGATTATATGAAGTACTCAACAGATGATATTGGTGGGGATCGTACCATCGATTTTTTATCAACCATAATCACCAACTTTCATGAAAGCAACGAGTCTCAAAACTTTCACCAATCATTTTCTCTCGGAGCAATCACTGAATCAATAATATGAGGTATTGTCCCCTTTAGCTTTGTTCTTCTCTTTGTTTTTTCTTCTTTTCAATAGCTCTGGCCCCATGAATTATCGTAAGCTTTTGGTTAGTGGAGGGTCGATTAGCTGATTTAGCTCTATTGGGCTACAGAGGAGCCCCCACGTCCTACAATCCTCCATATCCAGAAAGTTAATATATGATACCAGTTTTCTGGACAAGAATTTTAGCCGAAACAGTCAAAAGAGAATACAATTATATCATCAAAACCCATTGCAAAAGGAAAAAGGAGCATCATGGCTTTGCTGTGGCATAAGATTCATGCCAAACCCACCAAGCCAAGACCACAAGCAACAGTAAGGCTATCGCATTACACCAGTCTCTCTGAGCATTTCGAGACAAGAAAGCATAGATGCAGACACAAGGGATAGGATAAGCCAATTAGGCGATGCAACAGCTTTAGATTTTCAGAAACTTTACAAAATGATGTACCTCGTTTACAGATCAAGCAACTCTCAGTCAATCGCTATGTTACTGTAACAGTGGAGCGCATGATTCAGACTTGGTCGAGCATGAGCGACTGATGTTAGCAACTTTATCCATCACATACATGATCTGTACAGAAAACAGTCATTTCCTGGGTTTCTCGCCTCATCACACATAGAGGAGCCCATGAGGGTTGAGATAGCCTATTTCAAGTCTCATCCATATATAAACGACCATAGAAATAAGCTTATCAGCTATTTCATGAAAATCAACTAATATATAATCGACTTCCCAAAGTATAAACTACCATTCACACCCAAATCAGTATTTATAAAATAATGATAAAGGAAACAATACAAGCACCAGTTACACAGTTGTAACAAATCAGTTTTTTCCTAGCAGAGTGATTGCTTTGCCTTTAAAATTTACCCATCATATCAAGTTCAACCAGATTTGTTTAAGAACCACAGCAGGCTGATTTTTGGGCAGCTTGAGCAGCCCCGGCTCCCTGGTCTGGTTGGTTAATCCTGATTGTCTGAGGCTGCATAAATTCAACAAAGGTAAATTTAGCTCCATTAATATCACAAGGCATTGAACTGCATTTAATCAAACAACCAACTGAAGTTGACATGTAAAGACTAACAATTTGATAACTTCCAAATAAACATCATTTCATCTTCCATTTAAATTACAACATTGCTATCAACTGATGTTGACATGTAAAGACTAACTATTCAATAACTTCCAAATAAATATCATCTCATCTTCTATTTAAATTACAGCATTGCTATCAGCTGGGCTATGCCCCCACCAAATACTTTGATGTACCAATTGAACAACAGCCAATAAACAACAGTATCACCCTTTCTCATCTAAGAGAGGCAATTAGTGCATATCAAGGAACTCAACAAAAGAGAAATAACCGACACTGTATTATGGTAACTCAAAAGGATCAGATCAATGTTAATTTATAAATACACAGGAGACCAAGTTGCATATGTACAATTCAGGCGGATTAGGCAGCAATCATACCTCAGCCTTTGAGTCAGTATCAGCAAGTCTTTGCTTAATATCCCGAGCTATTGAAAAGAAGACCTCCTCCACATTCAGATTTGTCTTTGCACTCTGTAAACACAGTATCTTCAGCAAATGCCCAAAAAGCCAACCAAGTTGTAAGGTAGAATATACCATCAGAAACTTACTGTCTCAAAGAATTTGATGCCATATTCATCAGCAAGTGCTTGACCCTTTGAAGTCGGTACAGCCTGAAAGAAGTTACTAGTCAAGACCCAATTGAAAATCACCAAGTCACTTGACTCCACAGAACAGAAACAACCACACTCAACAAAACAAATACACGGAGAAGAGATGCGGAACAAACCCTTTTGCTTTCATCCATGTCAGCCTTGTTACCAACAAGGATCTTGTTGACATTATCAGAAGCATGTTGTTCTATGTTACGAATCCAATTCCTAATGTCTGGATGCAGATAGGAAATTAGCCTATGTATGTAAGAACCAAAAGAAACTAGTAAACAGATTCTACATGAGGAATAAAACCCTGTGTTTAGATCCTCCAAAAATATAACAAACTAATGGTGGAAAGAAATATTAAGTAATAGAAGTGATTAAGAAGT
Source organism: Fragaria iinumae (assembly GCA_009720345.1). NCBI lineage: Eukaryota > Viridiplantae > Streptophyta > Magnoliopsida > Rosales > Rosaceae > Fragaria > Fragaria iinumae. The sequence goes on along the minus strand of CM019122.1, from coordinate 8,619,950 downwards.
TACTGTTAAATGATGACTCATCAGTGACATCATACACGAGCAAAATACCCATGGCTCCACGATAGTAAGCTGCACAGTCAAGAGGGAGTTAAGAAAGTTTTGAAATTAAAAAAAGGACATCAAGGGCAGACTCCAAACACTATTGAATCTATGAGGTGATATAAAAAGTTAACTTGATCGTTTAACCAAGATTGTAATATCGTAAAGTTACAGCAGAAATGAGAATCATTTAAGAACCAAGACCAATTAGACAAAGTGGACGCTACTGCAAAGCTGAAAAATGGGTCTATTCTGGCAAGTAAATGAGCCCATACACAATAAAACTAAAAACTTAAACAATGGCTAGTAACCAAAAAAGATATAAGAGAGGTTTTAACTGTAAGGTCTACACAAGCGATAACGTAACAGAGAAACCCTGGGATCATATGAGACCCACCACATCCGAGAAAGGCCATAAGCCAGCCATATGAAATTTTGCATTACTATGAGTTAGACACTTGGACTAGACAACTGCTTTAACAGAGTACTACATTTTTATTTTTATTTTTGCACAAGGTGTTACTGGTAGATTGATGTAGGGAAAAAACTGATCCCATCATAGAAAAGCCAAACATAGTGACACTGACAAGGTAAAGCACCCTCAAAAAAGATGTTAACATGACCTGGTGGGACCTGTTCCCCAATCTTTAACAGGAGACAGACATTAGCAAATGCTTCAGCCTGCTCTTAAAAACTCCAATTCATAACATCTACAGAGGACCCATCCAATTTGAATTTTCAAACTATTTACACAGATCCAATTTTAGCTTGAAGATAACAGGTTTCTGTAAATTAAAAAAGCTTAGACATGTTTGGCTAATACATGCTCATAGCTGAGCATATTATCAAACTTGCATTTAAGAGAAAGTAGGGACATGCACTCCACTTTAACTAAAACACTTTAATGCCACAGAACTAACCAGTTGTAATTGTTCGAAACCGTTCTTGACCAGCAGTATCCCAAATTTGCAATTTAATTCTTTTTCCATCAAGCTCTATAGTCCTTATCTTGAAATCAATACTGTCAAACAAATGGTACCCTAGAGAGATTCAGAAGCAGTTGTAGAAGGAAGAGAAAACAACACCCCAATATGTTCATGCCTAGAAAATATACCCGATGGTTGTAATAAAACTAGTTGTAAAGGACCCATCAGAGAAACGCAGAAGAAGGCAACTCTTACCAACACCTGCAGAGTCACATAACAAAGGAGTAAAAGGAATCAACTCAATGCCAATGGCTGTAATACACACAAGCAGTTAAAGCAGCATAAGAAAAAATTCAACATGCTTAACACAACCAACAAAGAACTTAACTCGACACCTATAACACTTGAAAGAAGGAATTCAGTAAAATGATGTTACTAGTAGCCTGATGATAGCAAGTACAATTACATGAACGGAATAAATGGCATAGTACAATTATTTACAATACAAAAAATAAGTACGTGGAATATATATCCAAGGATACCAAAATATACTTGTTTAACACACAATGGTGCACCCTCCTGCTCACATGTGATATGCGACAATCTTCCGCCATTTTAGTGTAAGAGTCTACCCCCCCAAATGAAATAGCAGTTGAAATCAAACAACAATTTATGTATTACAATGAAATGGTGTCTCAGTATGCTGGCCCCTTGGGGACTTCCCAAGGGGCTGTCCTCTATATAATTCACTGATTGGTGAAGTGGAAACAGCATAAGAAATTGTTCTAACTTAAAATCGGCATACAGATTTAATGCAGGTAGTATGTTATATTAAGCTGAGTCCTAGAAAGAAAGCAATTTGTTGTAGCTCAAACATAGGGTTCAAACTTCGATACTGAACAGAAGGGGATTATATTGAAAATGCATATGACACCTGAACTAAAGTCATCACACAGAAAGAGTTGCTGACATAAGTCAATAATCAGTAAACAGCAACCCAGCAACACTAGCTAAAAACTGTTACTACAAAAAATTGGCTCACAGAATTAAAACCAAACATTACGAAACGTTATGCCAAGACCTTGAAAAGCAGCATTCCCCTGTAGCTCAATACTTCAGTACTGAACAGAAGAAAATTATTTCGAAAATGCACAGGATATAAACCTGAACTACAGATAACACCACAAACTGCTACTTCTTCAAACTAATTGGAACGAAGCTTCACTTAACTCATCTTATACCAAACCAGCAATTCTACCCCGAATCACAGCTCATAACTTCCATTTTTACTTTACGCATAAAAATCACATCCAGAATTTACAGCAATCGAAACAGATTAATCAACGAGTAAGAGAACTGAAACCCTAATTAGAGCCCCAAATTCGCAAACAATACGATCCAACAATGTCAACACATGACGTACGAGTGCGTCAGATCACAAATTTCAGGGACTGGGGGCAGAAACGTAAAAACGTACCGCTGTCGCCGATGAGGAGGAGCTTAATGAGGTAATCGTAATCAGCTCGAGCTCGGGCAGGTGGTGCAGCCATGGCGACAAGAATCCCAAAGCCACCGAAATAGGAAAAATAACTGATCGAAATAAACCCTAGGAGAGAAACGATTTCAAATAGAGGGAGGTGTAATTTAAATAAAAAATCTATAAAAAAAAAAGAGAGAGAGAAAATAAGGAAAATGGAGGGAGGAGAAATACCAGATCAGGGAGGAGGAAGAGGAGGAGAGTGAGATCTAGGAGCAGATGAGAGAAAAGAGGAGGGAAGCAGAATAGTCTCTCCTACGTCAGCACGACTCACCACCAGTCGGCCTTTCATTAATTTTTTTTTTTGGGGGTTTAATAGAGAGGAAGGTGTTGGGTGTAGTCTAGCATACCGTGTGTCCGAGTATTGATATTATGGGAGATGAGTTTCCAACCGTAGGATTGTTATAGAGCTGCAATAGTGTGGAATCAAAAAAGGTTGTAAAATTTTATTTATAAAGAAAAAAGAGCGTTTGGTTTAGCAATATAGTCCCTCTTAATAAATGAGAGGTTATGAGTTCGACTCAAGAAATACAAATTGTAGTATTTGGTATAGCGGGGCAAACATTTCCCGTTATGGTAAAGTTGGTTGAGCAACTTAACATGCAACGTTCACATCTTATCAATTTGTGGTCAGCAAGTTTGAGAGGTCTTTAGTAATCTAAAATTATTGAACGCAATTATGGATAGAATTAGGTGTAATCTAAGCATTTTATTCGATTAGCAAACATGAACAAGGGATGATGAGATTGCTTCGTTTAAAAAAATAAAAAAAAAAACTTTTTAAAAAATGCAAATGTTTAGTAAATTTTATAAGTAATTTATTTTAAAATTATGGTTAATGCCAGCAGATTATAGAAGCAATCTGAAAGTATGATCACCTGGTTGATTTCGACTCCATTGCTATGAACTCACTCTTCTTCTTGGTTTGAATTGAAAGGATTCTCCCAAAATTGGAGGTGCCTAAAACAATCGAAGATTTTGTTATTGTTGTTGGAGATAACCCCTTCGAGGGGATCTGCTGCTTCTCAATTCTATCGGTTAAATGCGAGTTCGGGTATCTCGCACACTAGATCGACTGTTCATCTTTGAGAAGGTACTTAAACTTACTCCTGGTATAGTGAAGAATGTTCTCTTTAACTATGAAAATTTGGTTGCTATGTGTTTGTGAGGGTTCTTTTTGAATTAAGCATGACTAGGCCAAGATTAACCTAATAATCCAATTAATGAGAAATCTTGTATGTGATTCAAACAACAAAACAAGCTTGTAGTGTGAGCCTGGTGTGAGAGCTAAAAACACATCGCAGTGATGATAATTGGATTGGTTTTCTGGAAAAGGCTGGGTTTTTAGAACAAGATTGGGGAAAGGATAATGAGGCTTCTTGCTTAAGGGCATGAAAGCAGGGCTTGAGGGCATGAAAGCAGGACTTGAGTGTTTATGGGGGGATTTCTGGGTTATTGCTAGATGGAATTCTCAGCCCCCCAAGCCCCTCTTTTTATAGGGCTCAATTTGTAGGTTTTTACGGTGGCTTACAAGGTCCAATCTGCTGGGTAAAGGATTTTCCTCCCTCAGACACGTGATTCTGGCTTTGGAACTTTGGGAAGGAGAAGCTTACTTTAGAAGATGAGGGGAAAACAGGGAACAATGTTGACAAAGCGACTTTGAAACTTACAATCTCGTCATTTGAGGATGAAGGGGCTGTTTTGGAATCAGTCATAGACCTTCTTCTTCTTCGGATTAGAAGTGAAAGGGACTCCTCCGTTGTGTAAAGCTGCCACCGTACTGCTGCGGGGAGAAAAAAGGGAAGTGGTATCTAGTTCGGCAATGGGAATGCAAAAGGAGATTGGGCTTTTCCTAAAAGAAGAGGGTTTGAGCTTTTCTAAAAGAAAAGGTGTTGGGCTTTAGATTCAAAGGCATTTCGAGTTTTGAGAATGGGTAGTCCAATTATCCTGTTATCACCAATTCGTCATCGATTTAAGCCGTTGGGCTTGAGTTTCGGACCCAAGACCGAAACTATTAACGACATTAAACCGATGGACGAGCGTCATGTGTCTCCGTAACCTTCCACACCACACCCACTTCTACAAGTCCCAAGGATGAGTGGATGCGGCTTGGGTCCACATCGATGGGCATGTTTGCTTGGCGGGTTAAAATTATGGATTTAACCCAAGACTATGAGTTCTTTTGCATGAATCGCTTAACAAATTGTTGCGTGACAAAGTGTATGATTTTTCGGGTATCAACAGTGTTCTGCCTACAAATTGTTGGTTCATAGTAAGGGAAGTTGTAAGCTTCAAGCTGCTAGCTCCAAGCCGATCTCAGCGTAAAAGGAGAACAGAGTCGAGTCCTTGACAAATCTGGCAAACCCAAATTTCTCACAGGGCTCGCTGAAATTCACATGAACTCCTCTTGGAGAGGCATTGTCTTCGTTCCTGAAATCTTTGCTACCTTTAGCTGCTCCCAAACTAGCCCCGAAGAGCAAGCCAGTTGTCCTAAAAAAAGCTTCTCTTGATTCAGTAACAAATGATTATGCAAAGACAAGAATTGTGCTACAGGAAATTGATAGAAATGGGAACTCAAAGCAAGTGCCGAGAAGGTCCAAAGTTGAAGGGCTAAAGACAGCCACCTCCACTGGTACTGCAGCTGTACCAGATATTGAAAACACTACTGGTGCGGATGCGAATCTGGATGTCAATATGTCAGAACCCTCAATTGGAAAATCAAACTCAACTCCTGCAGCTAGTTTGCCAATTATGATTGAACAATCTCTAGTGAACATATCCTCTATTGAAGCTAGCCCTAAAGAACCAATCCTGAGCTCGAAACTTGTGGTTCTCCCAGAACCGGCAACAGTTGAAAATATGGGAAAGGTGGAGCAAAAGAATTCGATGCTTGCGACTAGCAACTCAGTTTTAGTTGAGGATGTGGTCAAGCGCCCTCGCTTTCCTCTAAATGAGCAATCTGAAAATGTTGTGTCTATTATGGCCAGTGGGAAGAAATCTAGAGCCAATTTTCGTTTTCCACCTAGTGTGATAGGACTGATTCAAGGTCCAAATGGTAGTCTGATCACGAAACCGGTTTCTCTTATAAAGCCAAAGAAGAAGAGGGGTCGCTCTATTGGATCCAAAAACAAAACACCATCTCAGAGGTCGAGTGATGCTGGTAAGGATGTGTTGATCATTCTCCCTGCTGACACCCATCCAAGTCCTCATCCTAAGGGCAAAGCTAAAATGTAGTGATGGTATTATAGAACTCTTGTGGTTGGTTCATGTATGTTGTCATTCTGGCCTTCGTTTAATGAAATAATTTCAGTTTGTAAAAAAAATAAAATAATCAATGATTAAAATGTTATCGGTCATCCGATCGCCGTAGTCAGTGGACAATATAAATACATAATACATCGCATATATATAGTATGTGACGCATTTAGTATTGAGATGGTCTCTTGCTGCATAATTCATTAGGCTGCATATGTGGGAGGACTACCTATTATTAGATGATTCATTAGGCATTCTCACTCGGAGTAGAGCATTTCGCAAAAACATTGGGTAGAACTTTAGAAATTACCTCAATGTTGATATTAAATGGAGGGAGTTGCATAAAATTTTGGATTTTTGACACCAACAGTATCTGAAGACTTGAATGACTGACAATATGGCCCCCGAACTTACAAAAAAATGATACCCATACTCAATTTTTAATACATGTGTAGTACATGCGGTTGATTTTCGGCACATTAACGTTAATGTTGACCATCTGTGACGCATGTTAGTTAAAAAAATGGAGGGCACAAGAGATTTTTTTTCATTCTATCAAACCCTAAAATGGAGAGAAATTTTAAATACACAACTCTAATCTCTTAATACACATCCCTATTATTTTATATTTCACATCAGATTTTATAGGTATGTTTAATTACAAAAATATCTATCAATTATTAGGGAAAAAAAAGAAGAAAAACAAATGAAACTTCTTCTTCCGTAAAATCTAACTTTTCTCCACTATTACTACGTATCAAAAGAAAAGAAATAAAAACATTTTCTCCAAAATTCATCACTTGAATTTCGATTATTGTTGTAATCACATGTAATATTTACCGATTCATTTGGTTTTTTTTATCAACTTTAGTTTCTATCTTGTAGACTAAAAACTAGTTTTTATGCTATTGTATTTCTACTAGTTTCTTAACTTTGAAAAAATTATGTATGTTCAATATTTTATTTTTCGTCAAATTCTAGCTTATTGATGTCATATTGAAGATCTGGAGTTTGAATATAATATTACTCTTTTGATTATAAATTGAAAAATATCAAGAAAAAATTTCTAACCCAATCAAAAAAAATCTAACAGAAATAAAAGAGAATACGTAAAAAGAGTTGTGAAATAGTAAATATATAATAATTATATTAAATAACATATTATTATTAGTTTTAGATATTGAGGGTATTTTAGGCAGTTTAGGATGTGTATTAAGTATAATATTGAAATAAAAAACTAGATGAGTAGTGTATTAAGTAAGGGTGTGTATTAAGAGATTAGGGGTGTGTATTTAAAATTACTCTAAAATGGACACATTCAGAATTAAAAAAACAAAACGGTATAATACGTTCTTAAAACTCATAATATCCAAAAATCTATCTCACAATTCAATTCAAAGAACTCTAATCAGATTCATCATTTTCGATCTAGGTTCTCTAGAATTAAATATCTTAGGCTTAGTTTGGTATAGCTTCGCTTTTAAAAATATCAGCTTTTATCTTAACTTTTAGATTTGATTGTGTTTGGCAAATTGAAGAAAATCAACTCTCTTTTTTTTTCCAAAATTACAAGTCAATGGAAGCATATTTTAAAAGCAGCCTTGAAGTTGCTTTTAGAAGCTGTTGTCGATAAAAACACTGAAAAATAATATTTATGTCTTGACAGCAGTTTTAAAAGTAATATTTATCAAACGAAAAATTGTTTTAATTCACAGCTGATTATATTAACAGTACAGCTGTTTCTGCTAGATCTCGTAGACCTTGAAGAAACTCGTTCTGGATCCGTCTTCTTGCCTGCAAAAGGATACTGACCGGGACTTTCCGGTCTTTATCTCTCCGATGGTAAAGTTAGTTTATCGGTAGGAGTGTATTTAAGTGTAAGGAGATGTTTTCTTACCCTTTTGGTTGACTTCACCATTATACTTATAGCCCCGGGTCGTCTTGTATTTCAAACATTCTTCGATGTGGGACAAGTGTGACTCCCGTATAGTCGTCCTCCCTCCCGGGCGGGACCGTTACAACTGTTTCTGCTTCGTAGCATCACGGGCCGGGGGAGGTATTTGTCGACTACCGACTACAAGTCCCCCCAAGTTCCCGTTCAAGACACGTCTTGAGTGGGGACTTGAAGAAATGGTCCGTGATGCCGAATTGTTAACGGGTACCCGATCATAGTCCCCCCAAGTTCGTACTCAGGACATGTTTGAACGGGTTGCCGTTGGGATGGAAGGTAGCGAACCATTCCACGTTAGTTGTTGCTCGAGCGCGGGGTATGATCCCCGTGTGGGTTATCAGGCCACTATTCTCCGTGTGAAGGGAATGATACAGGCATGCCCAACTCCCGTGTTCCTGGAGTCGTACAAGGGGCTTACAGCTCTCAAGGTTTGGTTGTTTCAACCTTGCATTCAACCGGTGGTACGCGCGGGGCGACCACAGCTCGCGTGTCAGTTATGTACGCGGCGCGAACTTTTCAGCCCGCGTGAAAGTGTTGCCTACGGAGTGAACGTAGCTCGCGTGTAAGTTAGGTACGCGGAGCGAACTCCAGCCGGTGGTTCGCGCGGGGCGACCACAACGCGCGTGTCAGTTATGTACGCGGCGCGAACTTTTCAGCCCGCGTGAAAGTGTTGCCTACGGAGTGAACGCAGCTCGCGTGTAAGTTAGGTACACGGAGCGAACTCCAGCCGGTGGTTCGCGTAGGGCGACCACAACGCGCGTGTCAATTATGTACGCGGCGCGAACTCTTCAGTTTGCGTGGTCACTGGCACGCGGAGCGAACCCAGCTCGCGTAAAAGTATTGCACGCGGAGCGAATCCCACAACTCGCGTGGTAGTCATGGCACGCGGAGCGAAGTCAACAGCTCGCGGGGAAGTCATGGCACGCTGAGCGAACTCGCGTGTAAATATTGAACGCGGAGCGACGTACTCAGCTCGCGTGACTTGTTCAGTCGTTTTGCGCGGGGTGAACTCCTCACCTTACGTGGAGGGGACCCTGGTGGCTTGATTGACGGGTCTATGTAATCCCCGGGAGCTCGGTGACCACTGGCGAGTGCTACCGGGTAGTGTTGTTGTGCAATAATGGTATGTCCGCCAGGTGGCGCTGTGGGGAGGGTGAAGGGATATGCATTTAATGCGAGGCGTGTCACGCCTGTCGTGTTGGAGAAGCTACTCGGTAGTGGGGCACGTGTCTGGATCCTACGGAGGGCGCGACCGGTTGGATTGCTTCGATGGGAGGGGGAAAAACGAGGCGTCCCTTCCCCAGCTTCGTATATAAGGAAGCGCTGCCTTATCTCCATTCCCGTCTTGCCGTTGAAGCGTGGAGGAAGAAAAGGAAATTCGTACGCCTGGGGGAGTGTTGATGTTCTGCTACAGTCGATCTTTCGATTGCGAGGTGCTATCCGTTTGCTGCTCTTGTGTGTCGTCGGCCTTCGCTATCTGGTTAGTTTCCCTTCTCTAGCGTGTAGTTGTGTGGCTGTGAGTATCTAGTAGGGTGTGGATTGGTAGATGTTTCTGGGTTTCTAGGTGTCGTCGGGTGGCGGAAACGGGTGGTGTCAAAACTTCCCGGCGGCGGTACGCGGTGTAGGTATCTGATAGGGGTTTTTTTTTATAGGGTTAAAATGGAGTCAAGGGGTTCCGATGCGAGCAAATCTGATTCGTTTCGGCTGGCCCGTGCGGATGAGGACGAGAGGATGGAGGGGTATCTGCGCCGGGAGACTAATAGGGATGCCGAGCGGGCGAAATCAAATTCTGGAGTCTCCAGCTCGAGCACCGAGTACCCGGTGATGGAAGCCATCCCGATCCCTTGCGTCCTTCACCGTTTGGAGGACGGGAGGGTGTGTGAAGAGCCCATATGCAGTTACACGCCTGAGGAGATCGAACAGTTGAGGGAAGAGTGGAACATTCCTCCCGAGATCCCTATGCGTGGCTTGTACCCGGGAGAGCTTGCGTGCGCTCCGAGAGATAAGTATGTAGCGGTGCATGACAACATGTTCAGGAATGGGTTCTCCGTACCGCTACCCCAATATGTGCAGTACATACTGAGTATGCTGCAGCTCGCTCCCGGCCAGGTTCCGCCGAACCAGTGGCGTCAATTGCTGGGACTAGGATGTCTGTATTTCCTTTCGAACTTGGGCTGGCCGACAATCAATGAATTTCGCGCGCTCTACAGGCTATCATACTCGAAGAAGGTGGGAAGCTCCAGGTGTGTAGGCTTTACCGCGCGGGACTATGAGTCAGTGATCATCGATCTCCCTTCTTCGATAAACAAGGAGTGGAGGGCGAAGGTAGTTCTGGTGGGGGGGTCCTGGCAAAGAAAGACGAGGCGGCACACGGTTCCCAACTACTTCCGGGCTATTGGGGATTAGAGCTACTCGTTGACAGCGATCGAGAGGGAGCGGATTGCCCGTATATTCGCTGCGTGGCCCCACGACGAGGATCGTAGCTCGTATCACTTGACGCAATGGGCCGTTCTCGCATACTGTGAGATGGGTAGAGTGCCCGGTGGGTTCATCTTGATTTCCGCTTTATATCTGAAGTCTTTAGTATGCCCAGTGTAATTAATGTCGTCCTTTGGTGTGCAGGAAAGATCCCTAGGCGTGTTCCGCGCCCGAATCATCCTCTTGACATGGAGAAAGATCAAGCTCTCTTGAAGAGGCTCCTGACCAAAGGGGATCTGGCGTCGCGCACTGAGGTGTACGTGGACACGCATACGGTACGTGTCTTGAATAAACAGAAGGTGCTGGATGTTCCCGAAGAAGTATACGGGTCAACGGAGACTCCGCCGGTACCTCTTCCTGCAGGCTCGCTGATCTCTTTGGGTGAAAGGAAAAGGTGCCATCATCACTCGAGGAGAACTCAAGGTGTCGAGCCCCTGGTGACCGACACCGGGAGGGTCGTGTCCGGGAGTCACGTACCAAAGCCGAAGAAGCATAAGGTGGCTCCCGGGGCATCTACGTCGACTCCCACGTTGTCCATACTTGCCTCTGCGGTTCCGAAGATTTCGAAAACTCCGATCAGGCAGGTGGTTGATGAGTATGGGTATGCGGACGAGAAGTTCGTCCGGGCGATGGTTGGTGACCTGAAGGGGATTGATCTGGACCGAGTGAGATTCAAGGAGAGCTCTCCCTCCGGGTCCCGAAGGATAGCACGGGAGCACTTGATGAAGGTAAGCGTACAGGACGCTTGTGTTTTGTTGTGAATTGTGTTTGGGGACTGATATTTGTAGGCTCATTTTTTTGTACTTGTAGGCTTTGTTCGCGGTGTATTCCATTGACGCCAGCGAGGACACTGCTGTACTGAAAGAGCAGGTGGCGAAGCTCAGCGGGCACGTAAGCTACCTTCAGACTGAGAAGGGGTCTCTCGAAAGGGAGAAACAAGCTTTGGTCGAGAAGCTGGCCATGACTCAACAGCATGTCCGGGAGGCGGAAAGCAAAGCGGATCGGGTCCCGGAACTCGAAGCCGAATTGCAGTCCTTGAGGGCGGAGGTGGAAAAATATCGCCCGCTGGAGGATAGGCTTCGTGAGAAAGAGGCCGAGATAGCGGAGTGGGAGAGCTTGGTGCCCGCGCGTTGTGAGCAAGCTGTTGCGGCGTTCAAGGAGTCGCAGGAGTTCAAAGGTCTGCTCCAGTCTGCTCGGGATGAGGCCATCACGGAGAAGTTCACAGAGTGGAGTGTGCACGGGTACCTCGACAAACCTCGGATGCTCGCGGATCTGCTGGTTGCGCAGGAGAAGGACGAAGCACAGGGCTCCCAGGCTATCCACCCGGAGGGTCTTGTCGAGGCTGATCCTGAATGCGCTGAGGCTGAGGTGCATGTGTCCGAGAGTGAGGGCGAAGAAGATACACCCGACTCGGTCGAGAATGACATGGTATAGGGTGTTGAGCTGAGCGCAACTGGACTAATTTTTTGATTTTGCTGTGGAATGGCTGTGTCGGCCCGTGGTCCGGTTGGTATATTTGTAATGTGTTTCAAGTGTCCATGTTGAATTCTCATTGTTATGCCTTTGAATTGTGTGTTGCCTCTTTGTTTTGCCCGTTGGAATCCGGGGTACCACACCCACAGTTTTACTCAAGTGTTACGAGTTTAACTGTACAAATGTTGTGAATTTAACTTCTTCATTTCTGTAAGTTGTTAACAAAACAAATGAAGGCATCTTCCCGGGTCGACTTAACCAGACCCGGTAGGCATGATTTACAATTTCTGACCTCGATTAAACGGGGTAGAATTTAAGGTGTTCGGTGTTCCACGGGTGCCCGGTGATGATGCCGTCCCTGTCTCTTAGAAAGAATGTTGCAGGGCCGACTTCCTCCACGATCTCGTAAGGGCCCTCCCAGGTCGGATCAAGGGCCATTGGTTGGGCCATCACCCGCTTCATTACCCAGTCTCCGAGACCCAAGGTGCGTGGTCTGACCTTGGAGTTGTAATGCCGGGCGACGCGCTGCTTGTAAACTTGGTTGTGTATGTCGGCCCTGTCCCTTCTCTCCTCAATGAGATCCATGTTTAACTGTAGCCCCTCTGTGTTGGTTTGTTCATCGTATCCCTCGACTCTTCCAGTCGGTATCGTCACTTCGATGGGAATGACAGCCTCCGTGCCGAAAGCCAAGCTGAAGGGTGTCTCTCCCGTTGATGCCGTAGCAGTAGTTCGGATGGCCCACAGAACCTCCGGGAGGGTTTCCGCCCACAAGCCTTTAGCGGCGTCTAACTTCTTCTTCAGCAGTTTCTTGATAATCTTGTTGACCGCCTCCACCTGCCCATTGGTCTTTGGGTGTGCTACCGATGCGAACACCATCCGGGTTCCCATGTCCTTGGTGAACTCAATGAGCCTTGGGTTGTTGAACTGCGTGCCATTGTCGGTTATGATAGTCTCCGGGACACCGAATCTGCAGTAGACATTTTTCATGAGGAACCCCATCACGCTGTCGGTGGTTATCCGACGAAGCGGTTCTGCTTCGACCCACTTTGTGTAGTAATCCACCGCTACGATGGCATACTTGTACTGTCCGGGAGCGGTAGGAAACGGCCCGATCAAGTCCAAGCCCCACTGTGCGAAGGGCCACGGAGACAGCAGGATTGAGAGTGCAATGGGCGGGGAATGGACCGCGTTAGCGTGTTGGTGGCATTTATGGCATCTTGCTGCTACTTGGTCCGCCATCTTCCCCATGTTGGGCCAAAAATACCCCGTTCTAAGTGCCTTGAACGACAGGGATCTCGATCCGGAATGATTGCCACAAACGCCCTCGTGGATGTCCCGGAGGATTGTTTCACCGTTTTGTACTGATACACATTTTAAGTTGGGAAAGCAGTAACCCCTGCGGTACAGTGTATCGTTGATGAGCGTGTATCTGGCGCATCTTGATTGTAACTTCCTTGCCTGTTGCCGATTCTCCGGGCGGACACCCTCTTTTAGGAACTCAATGATGGGGTCCATCCACGTTGGTTCTGCGGGACCGGTAGTGATGGCGAAGATTTCCGAGATCATCTTGTCGATACTCGGCCGGTTCAGGATCTCCACTTTCATTTCTTCGTGTCTTTGCTGACGGGTGCCGGTGGCAAGCCGGGCTAAAGCATCGGCATGGCTGTTTTCCTCCCTAGGGATCTGGGCCATAGTTGCCGACTCGAATTCGCACATGAGAGTTTTTGCGAGTGCCCGATAAGAGTTGAGGTGCGGCTCTTTAACTTCAAATGTCCCGTCTACTTGGTTCACCACAAGCTGTGAGTCGCTGAACACCTCGACTCTTTTGACCCCAATCCCTAATGCCAGCTGTAATCCTCCGATCAATGCCTCGTATTCGGCTGTATTATTGGACGCAGGGAAATTAAACTCCTGGGCGTGTGTGTATGCGAACCCGTCCGGGCTAACCAGGATGATTCCCGCTCCGCTCTTCTCTTTAGTGACGGAGCCGTCTACGAACAACTTCCAACACGGCTGGACTTCATGGGGAGCCTCCGTGTCCTCTTGCTCTGCCGCTGAGCACTCCACGACTCTTTTCATGGGGGTCAATTCGGAGATAAAATCCGCCGCTGCTTGCCCCTTGATGGCCACTCTCGGCACGTAGTGGATGTCGAACTCTCCCAGTTCTATCGCCCATTTGGCCAGTCTCCCGCTGGTCTCTGGCTTCTGGAGGACTTGCCTGAGGGGGTAGTTGGTGAACAGGGTGATGGAATGAGCTTGGAAGTAATGCCGCAGCTTCCGGGCGGTCACGATGAGTGCTAGGGCCAACTTTTCTAAGTCCGGGTATCTGCTTTCAGCCAGTGTGTAGCCCTTGCCAGCATAATACACCGGAAGCTCCACGGTGTCCTCTTTTCTGATCAGAGCTGAGCTTACTGCCGTATTAGATGCTGCAAGATAAAGATACAGCATCTCCCCGGGAGTTGGTTTGGAAAGCTTCGGTACGGATGCCAAATATTCCTTGATATTCCGAAAAGCCTCGTCTTGCTCCGGCCCCCAATTGATCAGCTTGCAATGCTGGCTCTTGAGGAGTTTGAAAAACGGTGCACACTTGTCCGTGAGTCTGGAGACAAACCTAGCGAGAGCTGCGATCTTACCCGTTAGGGACTGTACATCGCTTCGGACCTTCGGGACCACCATATCCATGATGGCTTGGACCTTCTCCGGGTTCGCTTCAATTCCCTGCCGGCTAATCACGTGGCCCAGGAACTTCCCTTTGACAACTCCGAACACGCATTTTTCCGGGTTCAGCCTCATACCGTACGCGAGTATAATATCGAAAGTTGTTTGCAAGTCATTGACGTGCTCGACCGCAGTGAGACTCTTGACTAGCATGTCATCCACGTACACTTCCATGGTGATCCCCAGCTGCTTAGCGAACATCTTGTTCATCAGGCGCTGGTAGGTCGCTCCCGCGTTCTTTAGTCCGAATGGCATCCTTTTGTAGTAGTAGACTCCCTTGTCGGTCGTGAAGGCAGTATGTTCCTCGTCCGCGGGGTCCATCATGATTTGGTTGTAGCCTGCATAAGCGTCCATAAAGCTCAGCATTTCGAACCCGGAGGTGGAATCGACAAGCTGGTCGATTCGAGGCAACGGGAAGCTATCTTTAGGGCACGCCCTATTAAGACTGGTGTAGTCCACACACATCCTCCATTGCCCTACCGCCTTCTTGGGGACCATGACCACGTTGGCCAACCATTGCGGGTATTTTGCTTCCTTGATAAATTGGATATCCAGCAGCCTCTGCACCTCTCCCTTGATGATGTCATACTTGGCCACGTCGAATGACCTCCGCTTCTACCGTATGGGGGGTACGCCTTTACGGACTCCCAACTTGTGCGTGACTATATCACTCGAGATACCGGGCACGTCAGCGTACGACCAGGCAAACGCTTTGCTGTTTGCCTTCAGAAAACGCACGAGTTCCTCCCGCACGGCGACAGGTAAACCGGTCCCAATCTTCGTGGTTCGGGCTGGGAACTGGTCCGAGATGCAAATGAGCTCTGTTTCCTCAACCGACCCTGGTCTCTCGGATTCAGTCCCTTCCATTGCAGCATTAATTCTGGGATCCTCATAAACATCCGACATGAGTCTATTCGTACTTCCGGATGTTAACACCTCTGCTCTTTTCCTGCCAGTATCCCGGTCGATAACGTAACATCCTCGTGCAACCACCTGATCGCCGCGGATGGTAACGATGCCCGTGGGGGATGGTAGTTTCATCATCAGCATGTGACCGGCAATGAACGCCTTGAGTTTCCACAAGGCCGGTCTCCCAAGTATCCCGTTGTATGATGATTTACAGTCGACTATGATGAAGTCTACCGTTGATCGCAGTGTGCTCCCCTCTGAACCTCTGAGGAGCATAGGTATGTAGTCAGATCCGAGAGGTTGCACCACGTCTCCGGAGAAGCTTATTAGCGGTTCATTATCCTGTGTGAGCTTGCTGCTCCCCCTCTTTAGTGCCTGCCAAGCATTTCTGACCAGTACATTCACGGACGCCCCGGTGTCGATCATAATTTTCTTACAGAGATAATGATCCAACTGTGCAGTGATCAAGAACGGATCCTCGTGAGGCAGCCTGGTCCCTTGCTCCTCTTCTTCTTCGAACCTCACGGATTTCTACCTCAAGTTGACATTCTGTGCGCTACAGCTCCTGAAGGCGTATACCTCCCGCCCATCTCTGATCCCGGGGCATTGTTTCTTGGCCCTGTTACTTCTCTGGTCGATCGGCTCTCCCCCGCGGATCGTGTTGATCGTCCCGTACACGGATTCCGCAGGCGCTTGCCGTTGTCCTGACACGTACTGCTGAAGCTTTCCTGCTTTTAGCTGGCTTTCGATCGTCTTTTTTAGCTCAATGCAGTTATTTATCGCGTGTGTCGCTTCCCCGTGGTATTCGCAGTACTTTCCGGTATCTTCCCTCGTTAATCGGGACGGCGGAAACTTTCTAGTCGCCGGTCCCGGGATTGTTTCCTTGTTCTCGTTCCATACTACCTCAGGGGTTGCTGTTAATGTGGTGAAGCGTTCCCTGGCTACAGGAATTGTCGCTCCCAGTCCGCCGTCCCGAGAGCTCCCTCTGCGTGGACCCCCCAATGGCTTGGTTTGTTTCCCGCCCCCGTCCTTGAACCTCTTGCTCGGGGTGCATGCTTGTCCCTCTGGGTCCCCTTGCCAGGTTCTTACTTCTTGGATCGATTGCCCTCGGGATTCGGCCCTCCTACCTTCCTTTCTTTTGTTCGCATGCCGATCCCTATACGTGTCGTGGTCTGCTTGGGCGTGTCTGATCGCCATTTCCATTAGCTCATCATACCCCCGTGGGTTTTCAATCCGTACTGCGTATAAGAACTTCCCAGGCAGTAGGGCCTGGACGAAGGCTTCCTCCGCCACCTTCTTGTCGAAACTCCTAACCTTGGCCGTGGCCCCCTGCCAACGATTCACAAAGGTCTTTAACCCCTCGGCGTGCCCTTGTTTTACCTTGAAGAGTTGGGTGGTATTCTGCCCGTCCGTTCGCAGTATGAATCGGTTCACGAATCTGTCCGCGAGCTTCCTAAAGCAATCTATTGAGCCGGCCGGGAGCTTATAGAACCAGCTCAGCGCCTCACCCGATAGCATCTCCTGAAACATGTTGCAGCACGCGGCATCCGAATAACCCTTTGCGTTTGTATGGGATTTAAAACTGTCGAGGAAGAGATGCGGGTCCCCTTCCCCCCCGTAGCTCAACTTCAGAGGCTTTGCTGCGTGAGAACGTACGGTCTGCGTAATGGTCCGCGTGAACGGTCCCCTTCTTTCTTCGAATCCCACACCGGGCGGGTTGTGGGCCGCCCGTCTCTCTGCCTCGTCTACCCTCATGGTCAGGTTCACCACACTGTCCCGCATTGCCATTAGGGCCGTCTCTATGCCTGTCGTTTCCGATCTCCCATCCTCGATAGGCGTTGGGGGCGGTGGTGGGTCCTCTCTCTCCATAACTTCTGGGAACAGGTTTGCCCCGACAACGACTGTCCTGCGGGCAATCATCGGCGGCGTCATCGGCGAACCCGACCCTTCGCCTTGCGCCTCGCGTGATATGGCGGCAGCCCGCTCGATTGCCTCGTCTCTCTCCAGTCTTCTTGATAACGCGCCCATTATCGTCGCGTTATCTTTCTCTAGCTTTTTCTCCCGCGCGGTTGCTTCTAAGCGGTCCCGCGCTCTCTCCCTTTCCATACGTGCCACGTCCGCTCTTAACCTCCCTACCATGTCCTCCATTTCTTCCTGCGTGGGATCGCGCATCACCCCGTCCGGGGTCCTTTGCAGATCGTTTATCGCCAGCCTCTCATCCGTTCCTCCCGTCCTCGTATTGCTTCCTGGTGTCCCATCTCTACTGAGGCCACTGTGGTCTCCTGTCGTCATCCTGCTCCCGACTTCTGCTTCATTTGTCTCGGTCATCATGACACTGGCTTTTCGTAAAGACTTCCCACAGACGGCGCCAATTGTTTCTGCTAGATCCCGTAGACCTTGAAGAAACTTGTCCTGGATCCGTCTTCTTGCCTGCAAAAGGATACTGACCGGGACTTTCCGGTCTTTATCTCTCCGATGGTAAAGTTAGTTTATCGGTAGGAGTGTATTTAAGTGTAAGGAGATGTTTTCTTACCCTTTTGGTTGACTTCACCATTATACTTATAGCCCCGGGTCGTCTTGTATTTCAAACATTCTTCGATGTGGGACAAGTGTGACTCCCGTATAGTCGTCCTCCCTCCCGGGCGGGACCGTTACAACTGTTTCTGCTTCGTAGCATCACGGGCCGGGGGAGGTATTTGTCGACTACCGACTACAACAGCAGAAACTGTTTTTACAAAAAAAATCACAGCAATCCCAAACTAGCCCTTAGGCACTTTCAGGTGCGCCTTGAACCCAACAAACAAACAACAAGAAAATAGAACCATAGAATGAATTCCTAGAAATCGTTCAAGTCTACTATGATTCCAATAAAGGTTGATGCTACATCGACAACAAATAACCCATTTGAAAGGAAGCCATTTGAGAGGAGAGAGAGGGATTGGTGATGGAATTGAGTTTCAATTGGGAAGAAACCAATTTGAAGGAAAACCATTTTAGCCATTAATCATAAATTGAACCAAATGCAATTTGATCAAAGGTGTTCGCCTTTTGATTATCGGACTCTATAACCAACCTCATCTAGTTATGGCTCTCTTTCCCTTTCTCAAATCACACAGGCACTGATTAGTTATGGGCGTAGGCATTGAGGCGTCACCCTCGTCCACTACAGGAAATTTCATCTTCGTCGACAGAAAAACAACAGTCGTATAGGACACCACAACTGTTGCCTAAGATCTATTTAGGCGACAAAAAATGACTATGGAGGACGTCCGTCGACTGAGATATTCCTAAACTAGGAAACAGCTTTCGTCGTCAAAGTTTCGTCGACATAGTAAATCATAGGCGACGAATATTTTCCGTCGGCAAATTTTTGTCGGCTTAGTAACTCTAAGGCGACGGAAACTGACTGTCGACACCCTCTGTCGATTAAGATCTTCCTAAGCGATGAAATAGTTCTGTCGGTAAGGCTAGTCTTAGGTGACGAACCATTTTCCGTCGGCTTAGTAACTCTTGAGCGACGGAAAATGACTATCGACAACCTCCGTCGACTAAGAGTTTCCTAACCGACGAAAATGTCTCGTCGTCTAAGTTCCGTCGATAAAGCTGGTTTTGGGCGACGAACCTTTGTCCGTCGGTTAAGTGAGACCTAGGCGACGAACCCTGTGCTGTCGGCTAAGTAATTCTTGGGCGACGAATATGTCTTTCTTAGCCGACGCCATGTTCCGTCGTCTAAGAAATGCCTTTATTCCCTAACACAACGCAGAACGAATATAATTCTTTGCCGACGGCTTTTGTCTTAGGCGACGGAAGATTCTGTCGGCTAAGTAAACCACATCATTTATTAAACCTCTGCTCAGAAGAGAACACATATTCAACCTCCCCCCTCCCTCACAGATTTCATCCGATCCAAATGGAGTTTGGAAAGCTTTTCTTCATGATTTTGATCGATCTTCAAGAGCTGTTTCTCTCCTAATTGGTATGTAACTATTTTAGTTCATCTACTTTCTTCATTTAGCCATATTTTCCGGCGAACTTTCCTGCGACTTTGCCGGTCCAATTTTGATGGAATGTTGCTTACTTGTGACGATAATATAATTACTGGATTGCTTGCATTGATGCATGATCGATCGATATATGTAACTTTGACAGTGTATATATATGTTGAAATAATTACAAAATTTTTACAGTATATATATATATACATATATATATATATATATCTTAGGTTTGGGTTTAAAATTACGATTTAAAATTATAAGCATGAACGGTTCAGGTTTGGCAGATTTGGTTCGTTCATTGATTTAATCTTATTCGACACCTTAAAGATCACCAAATTGGCTGAAAATTTGCATAGTTGATCTATATATAAAGACTAACAAACTGAACGGTGGAGATTCAATAATATAATTGAAAAGTTGGTGTAATCCTTCATCCCTCATATATGTCAAAAAAGGGATCTCTTAGTGGAAGGACCATATATATATATATATATATATAGCTTTTATGTGTATGATTAATAATTATGTAAATAATATGTTTATCAAATTTTCGTTTTCATGCAAATCATTTGTGTATTCAAATGATAATATTGCCGTGATGAATCATATAATTAAGAATTATAATATTCTTATACATTCATCAATATATTATTACCCTTAGAAATCCCGTTCAAAAACCATTATGTTACGACTGTGTCTAACAAAATGGTTTTCAAATTGTCTCATATTTGGACAGTTTGAGAGCATATGACATTGAGATTTTGTTTGTTGTTGGTGCGTTTCGTTTTCGGTTGTGGGTATATATATTTCGACATGATCTTCTTTTATTGTTCCTCGAGTTCATACTAGGTATAAATATTTGTGCACTTGGGGAATTGTAGGAATCAGCTGCCGAAATTTTCTCACACATGCGAATTCGAAACGCCCCAACAACAAACAAAATCACAATGTCATGTGCTCTCAAACGGGATTAGGGCCCTCACCGGAGGCATAAGGTGAAGATTAATTTATATGAACAACGTACATTAATATATCTTATATATATAATAAGTATATATATATATATATATTTCCCGTTTATTATTGACGATTTTTTTATTATATATTTTTTTTTCCTGTTATTGTTTTGGCCACGATCCTCAGCGCGCGGAGCAGAGGTAACTAGCAGACAAAGAGGGAGGATGAGTGTTGCGGGCGTGCTACCTCGCGGACGAGGAAAGAGGTTGTAGGGGGTGCGCTTGACTTCTTGATCAGGCAAAGGGGGGTTACAAGTGCCACCTCAGAGGAGGATTTACGAGCACAAGCGAATCGATACTCACGGCGGCGCGAGCAGAGCAGTTACAGGGAGTTCAGAGAGAAGATGAAGGGGATGCAGAGTCCGGAGAGCTCTGGGGAAAGACCTAGGCGGCGGCGCTTAGGGTTAGGGTTTCGAGGAAGGCTCGAAGGGTAACTGGGTTTCAGTTGTATTGTGTTTGTTGTTTTTGTATTGATTTGAGAGAGTTGTTTAGAGCTTTCTATTAGGGTTCGAGCCCCCTTATATAGTAGTTCGACTTGCGGCAGAAAAAAGGTAATTAGAATCCAAGTCGGACTATGAAACCCTATTCGCACAAGGACACTGTTTTGTCCATGCGAACCAACCAATTGGTGACACCTGCCCAGTTCGCACACTCCATTCCGCATAGGGCATTGCTTCCGCGCTGCCAACTGTAGACACCTATGCGAACTGGAATTAGGAGCATCCTCATCTCGCGGGCTGCTACAGGGTGCTATCTCGCGTGCTTATGTAGCTCGCGTCCATTTCGCGGGCTATTAATTGCAGCTCGCGAGCCTTAAAAGAGCTCTTTATATTTAATGGGCCACAGCGGTTGGCCCGAAGCATGTCAAAGACTTGTAAAAGTCTTCAACGTTTGTCGTGGTGCGCGCGGAGTCCGCATGTCGCTTCCTCGCGAAGCCTTCTACGCGAGGCAGTTCGCCAGCTCGCCTCGCTTCGCCTACGCGGAGAGTCTATCTCGCCTCGCCTATGCCGACTGTCAACCTCGCCTCGCGGAGAGTCCATCTCGGTTCGCCTATGCGGACTGTTAACCTCGCCTCGCGGAGAGTCCATCTCGCTTCGCCTATGCGGACTGTCAACCTCGCCTCGCCTCGCGGAGAGTCAATCTCGCTTCGCCTCGCGGAGTATTGAATAGTAATTCCGCGCGAATGCATTCCGCGCGCGTGTTAAGTGCTCCACGCGAACTGCGTAGTCCGCCTATGTCCATTACGCACGAAGGCTAAGTGAAGTCCAGTTCGCCTCGAGCTAAGTGAAGTCTAAATTGGCTCGCGTGCGTTCATTGACTACGCAGACTATCACTTGTAAACTTAGAGAAACTCTATCTCGCCGGTATGACATGGTCCAAGAAATAATTAATATTTACATAGACATTTACTGTCCAGTAAAATATTAATTTAGGCGTAAACATTGCCCCCTAGCTTCGAAGTTATGAAATGTCGAGAATGACTGAAGAGGTTTATGCTCATGTTGCTCCAAAGCCAATAGTATTGGCTCGGGTCATACATAAAAGGAGTGTGACGAAAACAAGCCTGTGAATAAGCCTTGAAACTCAAGCAACCAGTAAGGCATCGTAGCGAACTGCTGCACGGCTCGCCTAGGCAATTTGGACTTGAACTTGAAAATGCCTGCATTCGCCTGCTCCACTTTTGCATTCGTGTGCTCTTAGTCCGCATTCGCCTGCTCCACTTAGAAGACATAGTACATTGCATATACCGCGAACGAATGTAGCTCGCATGGTTGTATCTTGAGCAAACGTTTGACTTGACTAGATTCCAAAAAAGGCTCTTCGCGAAATCTTAGCAATGGCGAATCAACTTGGTGATAAACAAGGAATGACAGAGGCCAAGTACTTCGCTGCCCCCCAGTGTGAACCGATGAGAGACAACCAAATAGAGTCGGCGAACTGAGAAATACTTGAATGAAGTTGTTTTTTATTTAGGGCCTCTGGAATAGGCCCCAATCTTGTACTGGTCTGTTAGTTAGACCACGCACGTTTTAAAAACTAATTGCATGCTTCTCCCTGGTGTTGCCCCTATGTGAGGTGATGGAGCGTAAGCGCGACGGCGCGTTACACTAATGACAGTGGTTGCGGGATCAGAGGGGGAAGGAGGGTCTGCGCGCTCCCAAACACTAGCGATGTGGCGTTTTAAGAAATGACCATTAATAGGGTTAGGATGGAGCGGACCGTCGAGGTCACGCAAATGGTATGCCCCCTTAGGTAATATGCGATGAATAATAAAGGGTCCCTCCCACCGCGCGGACCATTTTCCGTGGCCGTCGGTTTTCTCCCCAAGGGGGAGCACAGCACGCCATACCGTTTGGCCTTCGGCATAGCTCCGACCTTGAGTGACTTTATCATAGGACCGCGCAACACGCTGCTTCTCGAGGATGAGATTGTTGAAAGCAGTGATGCGATGTTCGTCAAGGTCTTCAAGCTCCTGCCACATTGCCTGGACGTAGTCGTCACCAAGCAACTGGTGCTGTTCCTGGACACGAAGCGAGGCGACGTGAACCTCCAGGGGGAGGACGGCATCATGGCCAAACATGAGAGCATAAGGGGTGGTATCGGTTGGACCGCGCTTGGAGGTACGGTAGGCCCACAGAGTATGGTGAAGTTCTAGATGCCAAACGTGGGGGTTCAACTCTAGCATCTTGCGCAGGATACCGAGGATAACTTTGTTGCTCGCCTCCGCCTGACCATTGGACTGGGCATAATAAGGGGTTAAATGCAGGAGTTTGACGCCATAACCAGTGAGGAAAGTGACTACAGAATCCGCCATGAAAGCTGCCCCCCGGTCCGTCACGATGCATTCTGGAATACCAAAGCGGGAGATAATGTTGCTGAAAATAAAGTTACGGACCGAGGTCGCGGAAGCAACCTTGAGTGGCTCAGCCTCAACCCACTTGGTAAAGAAATCGGTGGCCATGATAAGGAACTTGTGCTGCTCGGAGGAATGGGGGTGAATGAGACCGATGAAGTCTATTGCCCAACCTCGACATGGCCAAGGTTTGATGATCGGCTGTAACGGAATGTTTGGAATGTGTTGCACTGGTCCGTGAGCCTGGCAATCCTGACATCTTTTGACAAAAGTAATACAATCTTTGAGAATAGAAGGCCAGTAGTAACCGTGGCGGCGGATTAACCAACGCATCTTGGGTCCAGCCTAATGCAAACCACAAACACCGGAATGCACCTCACGCATAAGCCACTTAGCCTCATTGCCATACACGCAACGGAAGTCGTTACCGTCCTCGCCGCGCCGGTGAAGCTCACCATTGCGAAGCACAAAGTTGAGGTCGAGAAACCGAATTTGCCTAGAATGGGTGGCGTCATGAGGGTGTTCGAGGTAGGCAATAAACGGTAGCCGCCAATCTTCATCGATAGGATCTAAGGCGGCGACGTGGAGAGGTTCTGTGTCATATTGCCCCCTAGCAAGAAAAGAAGGAAGTGTACGTCGCTCGACTTTGAGGAGTCGTTCGCGCACTCCATCGCGCAGGCTAAGACCGGATGCGATCTGCGCAAGCTCGTTCGCCGCGAAGTTGAATTCGCGTGGGATGTGTTCAATGTGAACATCGTCGAAGCGGTCCAAGACATCAAAAGCTTTTCGCAAGTAAGGTTCAATGGACGAGCTTAAACACTTGAACTTCGCCACAAGTTGGTTGACGACCAGTAAGGAGTCGCCAAAGACTTGAACCTCGCGGACTCCTAAGTCCAGCAAGATTTCCAGTCCGATAATGAGCGCCTCGTATTCCGCCTGATTATTGGTACATTTAAAGTCCAGCTGGAAAGAGTAAGAAAAACGGTCTCCTGCAGGGTTCTCGATGGCGATCCCAGCACCGGCAGCGAGTTCAGTGCGTGAGCCGTCGAAGTAGAGAGTCCATGGAGAAGGGGAGACTGCAACGACTTCCAACTCGCAGAATGCTGTCAGCTCAGTGGGCGGGTGATGCGCGAGGAAGTCCGCTATGGCCTGTCCTTTAACTGCCTTTTGGGGAACATATTGCAACGAGAATTCAGACAAGGCCAATATCCATTTACCTATGCGTCCGCGTAGGATAGGGCGGGAAATCATATATTTGACTAGGTCGGACTGAGCGATCACCACCGTGGTAAAGACCAACATGTAGTGGCGTAACTTGCAAGCTGCAAAGAAAAGGGCGAGACACAACTTTTCCATTGGGGAGTAGCGCGTCTCGCAATCAGTCAACACCCTGCTAAGATAGTAAACAGCGTGTTCCACCCCATTCTCATCGTCTTGTGCCAAGAGTCCGCCAATGGACAAGTCAGCAGCTGCGATGTAGAGCTTAAGCGGAACGCCCGGGCGAGGGGGAACCAAAACAGGTGGAGTTGCAAGATAGTCCTTAATACGATCGAAGGCCTCCTGGTGTTGTGGCTCCCAAACGAACTCGGTTGCCCCCTGGAGCTTTAGAAGAGGCGAAAAAGGCTGAACCTTCCCTGCCGCGTTTGAAATGAAGCGGCGGAGGAAATTGATTCGCCCGATCAATTTTTGGAGCTCCTTTTTGGTCGTAGGAGGCGAGGCATTGATTACTGCCTGCGCCTTGTCCTTGGGGATCTCGACACCCCTTTGATGGATGAGAAAACCAAGGAAGTCGCCTGCCTCCGCGAAGAAAACACATTTGGCGGGGTTCATCTTCAGGTGGTGTTTCCGCATCCGCGTGAAAACCTGTCGAAGGTCTTCAACGTGTGTCGCCCGCGTCTTGGTTTTAACCACGACGTCGTCGATGTAGACTTCGATCAACTTGCCTAAGATGTCGTGAAAGATAAGGTTCATGGCGCGTTGATAAGTTGCCCCTGCGTTCTTGAGGCCGAATAGCATGACAACATACTCGAACGCGCCCGCGAGCCCTGGGCAGCGAAAAGCAGTCTTGTGGCGATCTTCTTCAGTGACAGAGATCTGATGGTACCCAGCGGTTCCATCCATAAAGGAGAGCACTTCATGCCCTGCGGCCGCGTCAATGAGGAGGTCAGCAACAGGCATGGGATATATATCTTTAGGCGTTGCATTGTTGAGGTCACGGTAGTCAACACAGACCCGCGTTTTGCCGTTCTTCTTGCGGACTGGAACGATGTTGGACAACCACTCATTGTATTTGGCCATGCGAATGATACCTGATCGGTGCATGTCGGGGTGAGTAGGCAGACGGTGACAAACTAAGTCTGGGGAGAGGCCAGGCATGTCTTCGTACTGCGCGGCGAAACAATCCCTATATTCATGTAGTAAGGCAAGAAGGTCTTCCTTTTCTTGTCCCGCCAACTTGGCACTGATGGAAAGTAATAAGGGTTTCTCTGCAGTTCCCACGTCGACTTTTAAGGTAGGATCGCGGACTTGAGGCGGTGTGTCGTCCAAGGCAGCGGGAGCTAACTGAATAATTTCCTCCTCGGCATCGGTATAGTCCACTATCTCGTCTACGTACTCCATAGTGGCGACTCTGTCATAGGCTTCGCATTCCGTCCAATATGAGAGTAGTCTCTCACACAAGGACTCGCCAGCCTCGCGTGCTTCTTCTGAGGATGTACTAATCATAAGACGGTTGGAGGGGGTCCGCAATGGTGTAAGGACATTGTAAGTCGTCCTTCGCCTGAGTGAGTCCCCATCATGTTAAGTTGGAGGCAGTAACTCCATATGGGCGGCCTTTAGAATCGACGCCTTGGACATCCAATTGACCCAAATCAGTATTGTAGTAGCGGGCGTCATTGAAGTTGGCAGAAATGGAGAAGGGACGCGGGTCCGCTTGGATGAGGACCGTCTCGCGTTTCTCTGTATCCCAAATCAGGAGTTCTTGGTGCATGGAGGAAGGCACACAGAAACTTCTATGTATCCAGTCGCGGCCTAGGATCATGCTGTAGGAGGAAGCACACTCGGTGACGAAGAATGTGTAGACCCTTGAAGCCGGTCCCACCTTGACCCGTAAGAACAACAAGCCTAGAGTCCTGGAGACTTGTCCGGTGAAGTTCTTGACTGTCAAGGACGTAGTTTGGATCATCGAGCGTGGGATACCAAGGAGTCCCATAGTGCGGGTGGTGACGACATTCACTGCCGCCCCCGTGTCGACCATGATTTTGTTTATCATGATCCCTTCAACTTCAGCCGTGATATATAATGGCCTCATGTGAATGGCCATATCCAGAGTCGGAGTGGAGAAGGTCAGAGTCGGCATGTGTGTGACGCTGCTCATAGCTTCCACTGGTGGAGCGTTCACAGGTTCCGCCAGGACTGGACCCATCTCGCTGCTGCAAGGGGGCGATATGTCGCAGACATTCTCGCTATTGTCTGGAATATCCGCCGCGTTGCATGTTGTATTTGGCGGGAGAGCGTATCTTTCAGATATGAAGAAAACCATTCTGACCTGAAAAGAAAATTGTTCGTGGACGGGGATTAGTGGAGTCTCAACGGGTCCATTGTCTCCTTCGAGCACAGCAAATGCGCTCTCCGCCGGGTTGACTTCTTCATGTTCTGGCCATGCAGAGACCTCGAGCATATTGCAGGTGAATGATTCACCCTGCCCTTCTGCTTGGTCGTCGCCCAAGTCGATTCGAGGCTCGGAATGAGTCTCCTCGTTTAGTGAATTTTCACGGAAGCATTGGGCCATGAGCTCCGCGAGGTTAGGGCTGGAGGTGCTACTCTCGACCCCTGGCAAGACGTTACCTTCTGGCTGCCGTGGTCGCCACACGAGTTTGGTCGAAGGCTGTTTGTCCTCAGCTGAAAGCTTGTCCGCGGCTAGGGGGGCTCTGGCATTGTCCTCTGCCCTAGGTGGAGGAAGGACTGAGACCTGAGGCTCCTGTGTGGGTTGAGGTTGGGGCGGACCCGGTCGTGATAGGTCCTTTTCAGCCTTAGGTTCCTGGCGAATAGGCTTTTGAGGATGTGATGACCGAGGCAGCTCGCGCCTTGGCTCTGGCCTTGATGCGGCGGACAGTCTTCGCTTCGCTGGGGAAGACGGTTCTCGTCTTTTCTCAGCCTCTGGCGACTGCCTTCGCCTTGGTGGAGGTGGCGGGTCTCTTCGTCGTTCGGCTTCCGGCGACTGCTTGCGCCTTGGAGGAGGTAAAACATCCCTTCTTCTCTCAGGTTCCGATGAAGGCTTGTGCCGGGAGAACTGTGGCTCCCTTCTCCTTGCTGGTTCCGGCGATGATCTGTACCTCGCGAGGCGCGGATCCTGTCTTGGTGGCACGGTGAGGCGACAGAAGACATTCGCCTTTGGAGCGGGGTCGTCTGCTGCCTGCTCACAGACACGTGGAGGCATGACAGGTGGCCTTTGGAGTAGAGCGCGCAAGCCCTCAGCTTCTCTCCACATTCTCTCGGGTGTCTGCGCGTGCTGCGAGGGTCGGATGATGCCATCATCGGCCGCTCGCAAGGCACGCAGTATCCTGCCATACTTCTTTTGCAGCTTCCGCTTCTTGGATCTGCTGATGGTAACCGGCTTTCCCCCTTGCTGTGTGTACCAAATCCCTTCCTTGATCGCTGATTTGGATGTCGGAGGAATATAGGGGTCACTCAAGACACCTCGCCTGGGGCTTGAAGCCTCGCTATCTTGGCGTTTGCTGCCGGAATCGGAGATGTCCATCTCGCTTGAAGCTGGAGAGGAAGGTACATCTTTAGTCCAGTGTGATTGAACAAAGGTTTCGAGGCGCTTGATCCTCTGTTCCAGCTCCGCGCGAGTCCTGGGACTCATGGGTTGATAGTTGTCAGCTGGAGATGGTATATCGTCCCGCATGGTAGGTTTGCCTTTATCCTTTCTTGGAAGGCGATCGGGCTGTGGTCTGGCGGCTACCTCCCTTGCCGGGTAGTGGATCCCATCATGGTTCACCAGAACGGTGTAGTCATTCGCCGGCCTCTTACGGTTTCGACCTGGCGGGTCGCGTTGGCCCGCGTTTGGAGATAAGTTCAAAGTTATCGCGCACTGGCCGACGCGAGGCCAGGCGATGTCAGCAACTGTGATCATGAAGCCGCCTTTGTCCTCGAAGCGAATATACTTGAGGTCTAACCAGTCCTGGACTTGCTCGCGGAGCTGGTAACAGTCGCGAGTTCTGTGTCCCCAACTGTCATGGAGCTTGCAGTGGACGCGGCCCTCCTTGTATTCAACATAGGGCAAGGCCCTCGACACAGTGACGAGTTCGTCGTCAATAAGATCGTCTAGGACCTCGTGCGCGAGGTTGACGTTGTAAGTGTATCGGCAAGATGGCTGACGTGTGTCATCATTACCATCCTCTCGGTCTCGCTTAAGCACCCGGTGCGGACTATCATCCTCTGGACGCTCGGCTAGGTCTAAGGTAATTCGCCGCTCGCCTGGCTTTGGTGCGCGGTGCCGGCTTTTCTCCCTTGGCTGATCGGCCCAATTCACCTCGACCATACCAACCATGGCGGGGAAAGGATCCACGTCCACCAGAGAAGCTGTGCTTCCCGGCGTCTTCATTTTCAGGGCGCCCGAATTCAACCAAGTCTGCAGTTGGTCGCGGAGTTTGACACAGTCCTTGGTGTCGTGATTGTAAGCATTGTGGAAACTGCAATACTTCTTGTCCTTTAGCTCTTCTTTGGACGGGATCTTATGGTCCAAGCGCACGTAGCTCGCCTCAATCAAGTCATTAAAGACAAGATGGGCGTTTTTCGCATCATACGTGTAAGACTCGTACTCGGGCTTAGTCCATGCAAAGGACTAAATGGTGATTGGCTCGCGGGTCATCTTGAGATTCTTCAGTTTGTGAGCCAGAGGCTTCCCGGTCAGTTCGACTGCTCCGACGTCGTCAACATACCCCTGCGCGGCCTCATTCTCCTCCTGCCTTTGGTAGTAAGGGTCGAACGTGGAGGGTTGGAGGTTTAACGCCCCGACTATCCTGTTCCTCCCCGGTACGTACGTCCCTTTGGAGGCATTCGCCTTTTCGTCCATCTCGTTGAGGATTATTTCATAGCCGCCGACCTTGTTGATGAGGTCGCCCAAAGACATGAAGCGTTCCCCATGGTGCTTTAGCCGCTGGCGGTGTTCGAGACCACGGACAACCAACTTAATGGCTTCTTGTTCGGGTAGGAGAAAGTCGCACTTGGCTTGTTGGATCTTGAACCGCTGGAGGAAGGAGACTCCTGACTCTATGCTCTGCTGACTCATCTGAGTGAGGGAGTCAAGGCCGACCTCCAGCTCAATGGTACCGTAAGTCTCCCGGAACAGCTTCTCCATGGTAGGCCAGTCCGCAATGGATCCCGGCTTCAACCTGGAGTACCAAGTAAATGCAGCTCCGGACAAAGAGGTCCCGAAGAGCTTGAGCTTGAGGATGTCATTGTTCCCGTACTGGCCGCACTGGACTTTGAAGCGGGCCATGTGGGTTGTTGCGTCCTCCCTTGTTTCGCCAGAGAAGGTAGTGAACACTACGTTCTTGAACCCATGCGGGAAGGGGTATTGCGCCACGCTATCTGGATAGGGGTCGCGATACGGCAAGTTAGCATCACCGTGTCCGGTTTGCTCCTTGACAATGGAGGAGATAAGCTGGCGCCAGTCGGCCGTGGTCACGGGCGCAGACTCTGCCCCTTCCCCATGGTTTGGTCATGCAGAGAAACTGACGACCTGTCTGCCGTTCTTGGGAGTAAGGCTGGAATGAATGAGAAGCGGGTCATCTGATGTCCCGGTTCTTTGACGTAGAGAACTATTCAACCCCCTGGGGGAGGCAAACGAGCCATGCGGGAGCGGGCTCTTTGACGTTCCTGCCCCTGGCACGAACTGCGGGGACTTCGGAGTCCCGACCTTAGGGTTTCCCCTGGTGCGTTCATTGGGAGGAATATACTTGGCTGTCCCCTCGCTCGCGCTTGGACCGGTAGGGTTTAGAGCAGGGTTTTTTGGCGCCTGCGCCCTCATCCAGTCCTCAACTTTAAGGACCCGTAGGTTCAACCGGTCTTGTTTGTCTTTGAACTCGTCTACCTTTTCTAGACTGTTCTTACTTCCAAAGAAGGAAGCATTCTGCTGGTCATGCAGCTTGGTGTCGTGCTCGTCCAAGCGGCGAGTCTGCTCGTCTACTGTCGCGCGAGTGAGCGACAGGACCTCTGCATGTTGCTTCACGGTCTTCGCGCCTTGCTTCACGGTCTCCGTGTTCTAATCCAAATCCGAGCGGATCTGTTGAAGGCTTTCTTCGACCAAGCCTTTGGTTTCCCTTGTTTCGCTGACAAACTGGTTGAAGTCTTCAGTGAGTACGGTAAGGTTGTGTTGGTCTGCTTCCCAAAGGGTTTTGTCCCTTTTCACTTGTTCAGCAAGGCCGTCGACCTTACCAGCAAGGTCGGTGAGAATTTGTTGAGTGGCAGAGCTTTGGGTTGTCAAACCCTGGATCTGCCCCATGAGTTGTGCGAACATCTGGACGACTTGCTCCATGGATGGAGCAGAGTCTGTATCTCGGGTCGGCTGAGAGCCTACCATGGCGGTCTCGCTGTAATCTGGATTACCAAACTGAGTAAGGACCTGCTCTTGAGTGAGGGATCGGCAAGCCGCACTATTATGGGGCTTGTACCGTAGCGATCTATGCTTGAGACAAGAAAGCTAGGGCTTTCGGTACGGCGCTTCCTCCGGTTTCCCAATGATGTATTCGCTTGTACTCCCTGTCCCACTGGGCATGCCAATGTTTTGGCCACGATCCTCAGCGCGCGGAGCAGAGGTAACTAGCAAACAAAGAGGGAGGATGAGTGTTGCGGGCGTGCCACCTCGCGGACGAGGAAAGAGGTTGTAGGGGGTGCGCTTGACTTCTTGATCAGGCAAAGGGGGGTTACAGGTGCCACCTCAGAGGAGGATTTACGAGCACAAGCGAATCGATACTCACGGCGGCGCGAGCAGAGCAGTTACAGGGAGTTCAGAGAGAAGCTGAAGGGGATGCAGAGTCCGGAGAGCTCTGGGGAAAGACCTAGGCGACGGCGCTTAGGGTTAGGGTTTCGAGGAAGGCTCGAAGGGTAACTGGGTTTCAGTTGTATTGTGTTTGTTGTTTTTGTATTAATTTGAGAGAGTTGTTCAGAGCTTTCTGTTAGGGTTCGAGCCCCCTTATATAGTAGTTCGACTTGCGGCAGAAGAAAGGTAATTAGAATTCAAGTCGGACTCTGAAACCTTATTCGCACAAGGACACTGTTTCGTCCATGCGAACCAACCAATTGGTGACACCTGCCCAGTTCGCACACTCCATTCCGCATAGGGCATTGCTTCCGCGCTGCCAACTGTATACACCTATGCGAACTGGAATTAGGAGCATCCTCATCTCGCGGGCTGCTACAGGGTGCTGTCTCGCGTGCTTATGTAGCTCGCGTCCATTTCGCGGGCTATTGCAGCTCGCAAGCCTTAAAAGGGCTCTTTATATTTAATGGGCCACAACGGTTGGCCCGAAGCATGTCAAAGACTTGTAAAAGTCTTCAATGTTTGTCGTGGTGCGTGCGGAGTCCGCATGTCGCTTCCTCGCGAAGTCTTCTACGCGAGGCAGTTCGCTAGCTCGCCTCGCTTTGCCTACACGGAGAGTCCATATCGCCTCGCCTATGCGGACTGTCAACCTCGCCTCGCGGAGAGTCCATCTCGCTAAGCCTATGCGGACTGTCAACCTCGCCTCGCGGAGAGTCCATCTCGCTTCGCCTCGCAGAGTATTGAATAGTAATTCCGCGCGAAGGCATTCCGCGCGCGAGGTAAGTGTTCCACGCGAACTGCGTAGTCCGCCTATGTCCATTCCGCGCGAAGGCTAAGTGAAGTCCAGTTCGCCTCGAGCTAAGTGAAGTCTAACTTGGCTCGCGTGCGTTCATTGACTACGCAGACTATCACTTGTAAACTTAGAGAAACTTCATCTCGCTGGTATGACATGGTCCAAGAAATAATTAATATTTACATAGAAATTTACTGTTCAGTAAAATATTAATTTAGGCGTAAACAGTTATTATAGTGTACAACATGGACAAGAGCTGGATGCAATTAGGGAGGAGGTCCCCTCTTTATATGAGAGGCATTTTTGATTTTCTTGAGTTCGTGCGTCTACATAGTCCTCCAGACAAAATTATTCACATATGTCTGTGCAACAAATGTCTCAATCGGAAACTAGTAACATATGAAGACATGTATTCTCACTTAGCACTAAACGGTATTTGTCATAGTTATACCACATGGACATGGCACGGCGAAAATCAAGTTCAAATGCCTACACTTGCAGAAATTCAAGCACAACATAATCAGCAGGCAGGATCTTCCAATGCTAGTTACGGGGACCCTGCTATGATTAACATCTTAAACGATGCGTTCTCGTTCGCCGCCTCAGGATATCAAGAAAATGTTGTTTATGACAACGCCCCTGACACCCTCCATAATGTCTCCCACGTTGACTACAGCAGTGATTATGATAAGTACAACAAGCTTGTACGGCAAGTACAATTCCCATTGTATCCTGGTAGTGAGCATACTATGTTAGGTACCATCATGAAGCAAATGAAGATAAAAAACAAGCAGGGAAAGACTAACAAATGTTTTGATGAGGATATTACACTTATGATGATTGCACTTATGAAGGAAGTGCTTCCCAAAGGTAACAGTTGTCTGGAAGATTTCGACCAGGTAAAAAGCATGTTGGCTGACCTCGGTCTTGATCACCAGAAGATACACGCTTGCGTTAATAACTACATCTTGTATTACGAAGATTACAAAGATGAACTTGAGTGCCCACACTGCTACAAGCCAAGGTATAAAGCTTCCACTTCATCTAAGCAGAAAAACCCGCCCATTCTTAGGAAGGTTCTTCGTTACTTCTCGTTGGGTCCTCGTCTGTAGCGTCTGTACATGTCTTCACATACGGCCAAGCATATGAGATGGCACCAAGGAGAGGAGAGGATAGACCTGGATAATCTCACACACCCCGCAGACAAGGAGGCTTGGAAGCACTTTAACCGTCATTTTCCCGAATTTGCTGGAGATTGACGAAATGTCAAACTCGGACTTGCACAGACGGATTCAATCCTACTAGAAACATGAATTTGTCTTATAACATTTGGCGTGTGATAGTATTTTCGTACAATCTATGTCAAGACCCACCCCGAATTTCACCCTGAAACCCGAAGTAAATCATGCGGGGACCACCTCCAAAGAAGATATTACCGAAAATTCGGCATAACCTCCCTTGAAAATGGACAACCCTTTCTAATAATACATGTATACACTTCTAAAAATTCATATACAACCTTCTACTCCTAAAGCCTTCGTGCTCCCCAAATTACAACATCTCCCAAGTTATTTACTAACTTTAATAAGAATAATCTCACAACCCACAATCACAGTTCGGAGCAACTCTATTTGAGAGGAAAGGAACTAGAAATATAAAAATGAGCGGAAACTATACTATTAACTATGCCTCTTCTCCATGTACGTCCGATCTCAACTATGCTAACCTGCATACTGGGTATTTTTAAAACGAATGGTCCAAGGGAAAACATTTACAAACGTTAGAGTGAGTGGACAAAAATGAATTCAATAAAAATATTTATGCATTCCCAATTTAATTTTCATAGAAATTATGCCGCATGCAACAGCTCAAAAGCTCTCAACTCATAAACTGGCAAATACATGACTAGCTCCGGCTAGTCTCCAAAACTTTATAAAATACAGCCTCTCAGGCTAAAATATAAATATATATGTATGTATTTACACTCGTCATATTCCTTTTATGAATTCTATGAAAATAAATAAAAAAAATAGAAATTCATACAAGGCTACGACGCTTGCGTCTAACGCTCACGTCGCGTCATAATGAAATTTTACCTCATTACGCGGAAAAGACGGTGTATATATACGTGCATATTCCCTATATAAATTCTTATATTTATATAGGGTTACGACGCTTGCATCTAACGCTCACGTCGCGCCATAACGGAATTTTACCTCATTATGACGGAAAAGCACGTATGGCTAGCTAGCATTTATATACATACTATTCTCATAAATATCCATATACATATCCACTGGAAATCTCATTTTCGGTAACTCTCCAAAATAATAAAAATTGCCAATTATCGGAAAAGTAATATATTCCAATAAAAGAAATAAACTAATCATCAAAATAATGCATTGCATGCTTTCGATTTAAAACAAAAGTTCACTCACAA
Organism: Fragaria iinumae; assembly: GCA_009720345.1. Taxonomy (NCBI): domain Eukaryota; kingdom Viridiplantae; phylum Streptophyta; class Magnoliopsida; order Rosales; family Rosaceae; genus Fragaria; species Fragaria iinumae. The sequence goes on along the minus strand of CM019122.1, from coordinate 8,585,516 downwards.
CTTTAGGTATAAGCCCGACGAAATCCAATTCGCCACTCAAGTGAGGTCTCCTCGAATCCTGGCACAATAACCATGCTTAGGACCAAACTTCAATTTCAGAAAAAAAAAAAATACTTAAATATATATCCCAAAACTTTTCCGCCTAGCCCACTACCCTTTCTAGGGTTAAAATTATTGGATTCATACCAAACTCTAACCACAGCCTCATTTCATTTATTTCAACATTCTAAAACAATAATAAGGGAAATCCAACGGTCAGATTCTACCCCATTAACCGCCAAATTCACCAATCTTTAAAAAATTCCAAACCTAATCAAAACTCCTCCAAAAATTCCAAACTTTACAACAATAGACTCCCCTTAATACAACAAATTAAAAACCCTGGAAAACCACTTCACAGTGGCGGCGCCGCCGTCTGCTCCGCCAGTAGCGACGGCCGACTCTAGCGACCTCCGATGCCTACTAAAATTTAACAGCATCTTCCTCTCAACCCGCTCTACAACTTTCCTAACTAGCACAAAGTCCAATTTCAAGCTTAACTAGGTCAATCGAACCAAAACACACAATAAACCCCTAGAAATTCAACTCGACAATTCACCTTACCTAGTCCAAGAGAGAGTGAATCCTTTCAAGGGATTGAAGCATGGGAGCAGAGCTTCCTATTGAGCCAAGCAGCTCCGGCTATGGCGGCCGGAGGAGGGAGTTCCGGCGACTGAGCACTACGGGGCAGTCGGAGCTTCAGGGTGTGATTTCTCTCTCACGGCGGCGCTAGAGAGGATGCCACTGGTCCAAGAGGGAAGCTGGGTCGATGGCCGACTGATTGTGACTGGTGCAGCGGTGGCCGGACGGCGGCGGACTGAGCTCGGGAAATTCCGGCAGAGAGAGGGCTCGGGGAGAAGAGAGAGAGAAGAAGAAGAAGTTGGGCTTTTTGACTTCAAATTGACCATGTCCACACCTATAAACCCACTCCAACAAATAAAACACCCCAAAAATATACTCTAATAAAAATTACATTTTTTACTTAAAATTTACCTTTTTTACCGTCGTCAAATATTTCTCCTACGAATAATTTCTCCCAAATAATCTTCCCTCAAAACACCTCTAGGGACCTTTGAAACTATAAACTCATTGACGAAAACGGTAAAACTCTTATTAATACCAAGCTAGTAAATAAGGTAAAAATTTAAGAATCGGGATGTAACAATTTACCTCCTAACATGTGTTTGAGGAAGGAGTATAATTTTCTTACGCTTATGGTTCTGGACCCGAATTCTCTAAGAAAGTGCTTGGATGTGTACATGAGACGATTAATTGACGAACTGTAGGAGTTACTCCCTACTTTTGACAGGCATGGTCAGACTTTATTCATGATGATAACAGTTGTTATTTGGACCATCAGTGATTTTCCAGCTTACGGGATGTTGTCTGGCCAACAAACTAAGGGGTATAAGGCTTGCCCGATATGCTTAGATGACATCAATTCTAGTCGTCACGCCGAAAAAAATTTGTTACTTGGGATCTCGTAGATGGCTTGACGAGGATCACGAGTGGCGGTGGGATGCTGAGGCATTTGATGGGACTGAGGAGCATAATCCGAAACCCCCAAGGAGGTCTGGTGAGTGGATTTTAGAGAGGCTTAACGAGCACTAGTTCAGATATCTGAGTATCAGTAAAGAAGTAAACGACTTGAATCCTCCCATGCCTGATGAGTTTAAGTATTGGACGTACAAAAGTGTATTCTTTGAATTGCCTTACAGGTCAACGTTGAAAATCATACACAACTTGGACGTCATGCACATAGAGAAGAATGTTTATGACAGCGTTCTTGGAACAATTCTGAATCTCAAATATAAGAACAAGGACACCCCCAAAGCCCGTGTTGATCTTAAGAAAATGGGTATACGCCCTAAGCTATGGCTAGTAGAGAACAAAAAAACAAAAAAAGCCATAATGCCTCAAGCAGGTTACACAATCCATCCTCAGAAGAAGACAGAAGTGTTTCAGTGGCTTCATGACGTTAAGTATCCTGATGGGTATGCAAGAAATATCGCTCGATGTGTAAAGAAGGGGGAAAATAAGATTACTGGGTTGAAGACTCATGACTGTCATGTTTTGTTGCAACGTCTTCTTCCCGTGGTCGTTAGACCATATTTGCAGAGTGATGTGGTAGAAACGTTACTGGCTTTGTCCAAGTTCTTTCAGAGAATATGCGCTAAAGAGCTTAAAACGTCTAATGTTCGGTCATTGCAAGAAGACATTGTGTACATTATGTGCAAGTTGGAGAGGATCTTTCCCCCAACTTTCTTTAACATCATGATTCACCTCATGATCTACCTTCCCAAACAAGTGTTGCTTACTGGTCCGGTACAATATACCTGGTGCTATCCAAATGAGAGGTATGCACTCATTTTCTAATTAATCATCCTTTCAAATTAAGATAATTTTTTTAAATATTTATTGTAAGAGAATAAATATTTGTTTTGTAGGCAACTGGGGGATTTCAAGAAGTCGAGCAGAAACAAACGTTTCCCTGAAGGGTCGATCACGGCGGCATACATTCAAGCTTAGTGCGTAACTTACTGCAACACATATCTCAATGATGAAGACACAAAGGGGGAATCATCTGGAGCGGGTGATCAATTCAATCTATCAATTGTTTCTAACGATGTTCAACCGTATGGCAGGTTAAGTAATTCTGAAAGATTAAGTAATTCTAAGATCAAAGAGGCTCATTGGTCGGTCCTTCAACATTGCGACGAAGCCGAGCGGTACTTGAAGTCCCATTTGGAAAGGCAGGATGGTAACGAAGCCATTCACAAGAGAGATTTTCCTGATTACTTCCCTATTTGGGTACCTTATATCTCTATGATGTTACATAAATTAAATATATGTTGTTTTTTTATGTTACAGAATGTAACAACGTTGCTCTTAAAATTATTACAGATGATGCACATTCAACAACATTTTCCTGCTTCTTACGACCCGGAGTTGCACTTGTTGGCTAGAGGACCCCAAAGCCATAGAGTTCGTGCTTGATGTTTTGTGAACGGTTTTAAGTTTGTAACGTCAGAACGAGATGAAGGCCATGTCACCCAAAACAATGGAGTCATGGTTAAGGGTGTGGATTTCAACTACTACTGGGTTCTTGTCAGTGTCATCGAACTAATCTACGGCAAGGGTATGTCAGTCGTGTTGTTCAAATGCAAATGGTTCAATGCTGACCCAACCAGATGAAGGAGTACGAATATGTATCGTGGCTTGTTATCAATGGACTCAAACAGTGTATGGTATGAGAATGAGCCGTTTATTCTTGCCACCATGGCGAAACAAGTGTTTTATCTTGATGATCCGGCTATGGGTGAGGGTTGGAAAGTGGTGCAGGTGATGTCACATAGGAATATATGGAGTGCAGCTACATTGGGAGGCGATGATGAGAGGAATCTCCATATGTAGTCCCCGATACTGAGGATATTCGTGTCAACAACCAACACGTTTCAGCTATCATAGGTTACATTCCAATTACACCATCTGAAGTGAACTCGCTACAACGCAACCCCAATCATGATGACGACGACTTCATAGATGACGAATACATAGAGGATGATGTGTATTATGACCAAATTGAGGAGGATGATGATTCGGACGACTCGGATTATGATGAGTACGATTAACCATTATTATGGATTTCGATCGGTCTAATCTACTTGTATTAATTTGGCATAACTTCGGATATATATTTTTAAATTTGTAACCACGTCCAACCATTTATTATTCATGCAAATTTGAATTTTTCTACATGTAATTTTCGGTTGCAAATTAAGTGTTTTTTGTTTTTCGATGCGTATTTGGAGTTATGGTTGAAATTTCAGTTGGGTTTACATTGAAAATCTACAGGAAAATGCTTGGATGTAACTTTAATAAATAAAAAAACCCTAAATTTTTAAACATCTACTTAGGCGACGGAAATTGAAGTAGTCGTCGCCTAGGGTCCTGAAATATTAGGCGGGTGAATTTTGAGCGTTATTATTTGCCCAAAATTTTATGTTACTTAGGCGACGGAATTTGAAGGAGTCGTTGGATTAGTACTACCAAGGCGACGGAAAGTGGACTTTTCGTCGCTTAGGATCCTGAAATATTAGACGGGTGAATTTTGCGTCTTTTTTTAGGCCAAAATTTAATTTTTTTTAGGCGACAGAACATTTCTGTCGGCTAAGATAAAATCAATAGAAACTACGATGGACTCACTCTTAGTCTGATACACACTACTCCGATCCCTAAAACCAAATCGTCGACCTTCTCCCAGAGCTGCGCCACCGCCTCCACCCATCGGAGACCCCATCCACCGTTCGGCAACCGCCTCGACCCTTCAAGAGCAGTCATCGCAACCGCATCGACACCACCCACCTCCTCCACTCATCGCCACCGCATCCACCGCCGTTAGTCGCCGTGTTCTCGCAGCGCGCACGATTCTCACTGAAAGGCCAGGATTCGAATCTAGAGTTTCTCTGACGGTAATTTTTCAACCTTGATTCGAGTTTCAATAGAGTAAAGTTTATATATAGAAGATGATTTGTTTTCGTTTTGTGATTTTTGAATCGAGATTGAGTTTGTTTTCGATGTTGAGATTTCATATGCATCGCTTCAAAATCTGTAGAACAAAAAAATTAACCACATCACTGGTATCGTGAAAGAATGAAATTCTTGAATCGTATATGAATTCGTTTGTGGTTAAATCTCATACATTAGGATTAGGAATATAAGAGGAGTGAAGCTCAAGGTTTTGGATTAGAAGAATGGTATCTGTAGTTTGTTCTTACAGTTTGAACAGTGTAGTAATCATAAAACTAAGGAAATATACTAGTGTTGGTAAACAGGTTAGCTGCGAGGATTAGTGGATCTATCTTGTTCAAAGATTCTTAAGAAGCATGGTTTATGAATGTGGAGATTGATATTCTTATATGTCATATTTTTCCTTTTCGCTTTGTGGAACTGAAAAGGATTGATCCGTGTATTGTAGTTTAGAGGGGAGGTAGGACATAGTCTCAGATATTTGTAGGTTCGCTGCTTTAATTAGGGATTTAGCAACCTGATCATGTCAATCCCTTTTCTCTAGCTGTGAGCATGCCATGATTTCAAATACCAAATAAAAACTAACACGCAAAGAAGAAACTTGAACTTATTTAAATCCTTTGTCTTGGCACACCTTATGTTACCATCTCAGTTATTGTTCAACTATTTCATTTTGTGATAAAAATACCATCTTTTCCTATCTTGCACTTGTTTGGAGATGTCAACACTTGTTTCTCCATTATGTTAGATTTGGACACAAACTATGCATGTATTAATTGTTACATATTAGGCTCATCTTCAATTCTTTTGTTGTGCCACCCATTTGGGTTTTTAATTTTTTTTAATTTTTTTTGTTTTGTTTTGTATAAAAATAAGTGGGGATAAGAATGAATCCTATAGATGATTATGAGGTAGCTGCTTTCCTTTGCAGGATAGCCATGGTATGGGTTTCAAACCCAGGTTCAGGGAGCATCCCCACTTGTGAATCATCCTGAAATTATTTACCAAAATTGATACATAAAACTATGTATATATCCGTAATGCAATATGTCATTGTTCTTTTGTTAGTACAAACCAAAACCTTTAGCTTATATTGGTTATTGCTTATACGCTCGCTACCTAATCTAGATTCAACATAACAGATGATTAGAATTTTATTATTGATGGTGTAAGAGTATTAGTATTTCTTCTGTATGATTAAATGTAATTCTACTTTTAACTTGTTGTGACTAATGTAAGGATGATCTTCAGGTTTCTTTCTGTTTAAATGTTGTGTAGATTTTATTTGTTTCAAATAGTATTAGTTGTTTTTGTTACCTCCAAGGAATGCTTCTCAGTAAGAGACCTCCTTAGATTGAATTTTATACTGCTAATGTCGTTGAATTTTCAGACTATTGGTAATTGCCTTTTGTTGAAGTGAAGTGTGTTAGAAGTGGATAAGTATATCTGATGTTTTTATAAGGTTGAGATTTCAACTTGATTTCGAAAGTATAACTTTTCTGATTCTTCCTTTTTTGGTTGAGTTTCTTCTGAATTGTTTATTTGGTATGTAGTATTCATGCTTCATGTCTTTCATGAGTTGATGAGTTTTGAGTTCTAAGATAGTACATAACCTGAATTGTCGAAGCTACCCTCCTCTCTCTCATAATCAATGCTACTTGTATTTTTTTTTCATTAAGTTATTTATTTGTGTTGTTTATTTTCTCAATTGTGTGTTATTCATGTGCAAGATGGTGATCATGGGGAAGAGGAAGGACCGAGTCACTAAGGCCACGCTTTTGAAAGAGTCAATACAGTAGAGCGTCGGCTCAGCTAGCAGTACAAGTCAACCTACCCCCATGACGGCTGGGACAGTACCACCAGGGGCTCCCCCCCTTGATCGTTCGGCCCCCTGTAGTTGACAGTAGTTTAACGGGATCTCCATCGGCGTCTGCAAATGCGTCCGAATCTGCAAGACGCATCGTCAAAAGCGCTCAAATCAAAATTAGAAGCCCAACATGTTACTTATTTTTTCATATACTTGTATTAATTTATTAGAATCCTCTTGTACATTAAGTATCCTAACATATTTTCACATGTTAATTGTAGCTCTGGCCCCGAAAAAGAAGCGGGGTTTATGTTCTGGAAAGAAGGCGGATGATATCGTTCAACAAACGGGGTAGAAGATCAAGCTGGAGTATTGCCCCCATTTGAAAGGTCCTAGCGTCATGGGGATAAACAGCTTGGTGGCACATGATATCGGTTCCGCCATACGGAGTCTTGTGGGAATGAGAGCAAGTACGTTCTACGAGCTTGATCAAACCGAGAAGTGGAAGGTGTAGAATGCAATGTCGGTAAGTAAATGAAAAGTATATGAAAAGTAAATTTACTTAATTAAATTTGTTTGATAAAAGTATATGAAAAGTAAAATTTCATGTCTAAGGATAACTTAAGCATAAGATGGACTGAGTTTTCTTATGATTGAATGTGTGTAAACTATTGTGTGTTGATATGAATTTAAAGATTGGTGTTACAAAACTAAAACTGAAACTGAAAGTGAAACAGAAAACTGAAACTGAAAACTGATTGGTATTACAAATCTGAAACTGAAAGTCTGAAACTGAAAACTGAAAATTGATTGGTGTTGATATTATGTGTATTGTATTAAACTGAAACTGGAACAATTATTTTTCTTTTTTTAGAGACTCTCCTTGGCAAACAAGCGGAACCGTGGGGACAAGACTATGCACCACCACACGGGGTCTTCTCCTATCATCTACACAATGGAGAAACTCATAATACAAGGCGAGCAGCTTCCAATAATTAAAGGTTTTGAGAAGAGCTATGTCAGGGCCGGTGATGAAGTTACGACAAAGCATTATGTAAGTGTCTTTCCTTTTACTATTTTATTGTTATTTAGATAATCATTACAACATATAATGTGTGTTGCTACATTAAGACATCTTTGCAGCAGATTTATTAGAAATTTGCCATTTCTGTGTGAAGTGGTAACACATCTTTATGATTTTGTTCTTTGTACAACTTGTGATTGTGTAAATCCTAGTTGGTATATATATATATATATATATGATCATAGGAATCGATTTGCTACTGCCATTAGAAAATAATCAAAACTTAATCATGTTTGATTCCAATCTTTTTTGAATCTAGAATGCATGCAATTGGGAGGACTAACTAGGCATTTGCAAGCATATGATCGAAATATTGAAATGTAACATGTTGTGATCGATGTAGGCTTAGCCTTACTCAAAGTGGATAATGAAACGAGTATTTAACATGTTGTGATCGATATAGCCGTTTTGTTTAATAATTGATGTATTTTAAATGTAGAATGACATAGTTGATGAGGTCAATAAACGAAAGGATGCATTTAAGGAACAACATCCTGACGCGACGAATGAGCAGATTATGGAAAGTGTTCAGTCACAACAAATTGAGGTGTTGGGTACGGTGCTCAAAACTCAGAAAGAAAAGGAGATTAGAGGGATGGGACGAGGAGGCGAGCTTTAGCCATTCTTCAAATGGTTCGACTTCACGTAGTCGTCCTCCTAGAGTTGATGAGCAGCAACTCCAAGAGGTGCAAGAGTGCTATGAGCAGAAACTAAAGGAATCAGAGGAGCGTGCCCAGCAGCAAATATAAGAGGTCCAACAGCGTGGCCAGCGTGCCTAGTCTATGTATAATGTTGTGTAGTCCCAAGTTGCAGCCATATATGAGCACCTAGGTATGCAACCTCCTTCTCCTCCACAATTTTATCCTCCTTTATAAGTTTCCCCATAGAACAATGATGATAGAGACGACAACAGCGGATTCGACGAGAATAACAATTGGCATTTTTGATTTTGTAGTACTTCATTCATAGTTTAGCTAGATTGTATGAACAATTTTCTAGCTAGTTCATTATTTGGCACTAAACATGCATGATTAATAGACATGCAAGTTAATTTGTATATATGAACAATAGTTGTCCATCTAGTTATCATGATCAATATATGAATATGTTTTCCAAATCTAGTGCTTCCTGCCTGTTGTATCTGTATGTGTTTCATTATTGTTACTGATTTGTAATTTTTAGAAACAGTAAATAAAGTAAAAAAAAAAAATATTACAATTTTTTAACCCTAAATAAAATCTCTTACGCGACGGAAACAGTAACATTCGTCGCCTAAGATAAACCACCTATCTGACGAATACAAAGATTGATCGTCGACTAAGGACTGTTATGAATTTGTCGGTTTAAAACTCTGCCGACGAATATTTCGTCGCTTAAGAACGATGCAATATTCGTCGGTACACATACATACCGAAGACAATTTCGTCGGCTAAGAATAATTTCAAATTCGTCGGCTAAGAATCCTACCGACACAAACATTCCGTCGATAGAGGTTCTTATCGACGAACCTGTTTTTCGATAAGGCAGGAAAAGGTCTGTCGATTAGGATCCCTCTTAGTCGACGACTAACTTTAGTTCCATCGCCTAAGTGTCTACCTCACCACACTTAGGCAACGAAACTTAGTCGACGGATAATTCGTCTGCCAAGATTCTAGACGACAAATTGTTTGTCTTAGGCGACGAGTTGTTTCTGTCGGCTAGGACGCGATTTCCTGTAGTGGTCCTACACTTGGAGATGGAGGATTCAATCTTCTGAAAGAGATACCTCGTCGTCACCTTCTTCGTTTTTGACAACTAGCATCAACAAGGTAGATTGACAGCATAGAGAGATAGTTTAAATGAATGAAGGGCAAATCAGTCTTTTTGCCTCATTTAACGAGTGGAGATTAACCACATCATGGCCTCATCATTTGGCCCTTCGGCCCTACCCGGCCCTCCATTAGGGCGGGACGACCCTAGCCCTTTCAAATAAGGTAGGGCAAGGGTCAAGCAAATGAAACCCGGCCCTACCCTACAGTCCTACCCTATTGAGCCATTGCCCGGCCCGAACCTAAAAGCCTTTAGGCCCTAAAAATTTCTTATTTTTTCTATTGTTTTAATGTCTCTTATTTTTTAGATATAATACAACTAATCTTCTTTTTTTTTGTAATTGATTTTCTAGCTTTATTTCTTTGAATTTCTTTTGCTTTGTTGAATAACAATTGTATTTTGATGATTTAGATTTTAAAGAGATAGTTCATGAGATATATGAGTATAACCTCTTAGATTAATATTTATATATAGATGTCCTAAGTTAAGTATAATGTATATGCATGTATATTAAATATGACTACAAAATATGGTGTATTACATATAAGTAATATAATCATTGAGGATTGAGCTAAGTTGTAAGAAAAAGAAAAAAAAATGAACTAGCTCATCTCGGCCCTATTTAGCCATATTTAAACCCGGCTCTTTTAACCTTAACAAAATGGGCCGCTAGGGCGGGCTTGCATATTCAAGCCTCGGTCCTACCCTACCCGGCCCTAAATTTTGTTGACTTTGACCGAGCCATAACCGACCATACCCTAAGTCCTAAATTTTAGGGTAGGGCCGGCCCTAGCCCGGCCCATGATGACCCCTCCACATGTACCACATTAATACTAAAAATTGAGTCTGTGTACAATTTTGATAACTTTATAAGTTTTAGTATCATATTGTCAGTCACCCAAGCCTTCGTATATACACCATCGGGCAAAAAATCCTAAAACTTTCCCGCATCTCTTCCCAACACTCACACCCACCAAACCAAAGAGTAAAAGACTTGGGTCAGATCATTTGTTCCATATCATTAGCGGAGGGCGACCGTAACATACATGGGCGTACACTTGGAGCAAAAAATGTATGTTTTACTCACAAAGTCGCAATTAACTAGGCTCCATTTCAATCCAAACTTGATAATTAGTTTTATTAAGCTATCGGGCTCAACATGCAGGCTCTTACTATAATAATACATGCTTTTCTAATTCGGCTCATTAAAACTTAACACATCATCCACAAAATTAGTAAACAAAATATCCCTCAACCGTACAAATATTAATGGAAATTCTCATTAAATCGCATTCACTGCCCAACAAATGATAGAATCACCTTTAAATGAAAAGTGCAATAATCAGCATGCACTAGATTACTGCTTTATGAAGTCATCATGAATAATAACTTATAACAGCAACTTTGGCCAAGACTAGAATCAGCCAAAACAAACACCAAACCTTCCCTTTAATATATGATTTTATTCTTCAACAAATCAACTTTTCTGATTGTATATATCAATTTAATGTTTAATTTACTCCAATATCTTGTTAATAAATATAGTTATAGTATACGTTTCACTTAAGATTAAGTACAATAATAGTTGACTAACTATGAGGATGCCGAGTACCTACATACAGGTTTTCGATAATGTTTACAGGTATCCACACCTCGTAGATGATCTTATGTATAGAATTCACGCAAAATAGATGTGGCACATAATACATGACATTTGGCAACATGTATGTGGCATTGGCCTTGTGTACTCATTTATTTGATGAGGTGTGTATAGATTTGTTGGTCTATTTTTTTTTTTTTTTCCTAAAGTGGACACTGTAGCTTCGCCGGATACTGTTGAAGCTCTAGCAGGAAGAGCAACATGTGAACTCGCTGCTCAGTTTAACTTTTCTCCTATTGTTTTCGAATCTGGTTGTTTGAAGCTGGTCAAGACTTGTTCATCTAGAGTGGAGGATGACTCGACCTTTGGTCAGGTAGTAGCTGATATTAAGGATGAGCTTTTTATCATGCCTTGTTCTTTCTTTTTGCATATTTTTAGGGAAACCAACACTGCTGCTATTAAGCTAGCAAAACTGGCTCTTAGTTTGGGGTTTTCTTTTCGTTGGTTTGGTTTTGTTCCAACTGAGTTAGGAGGCTTAGTTGCTTCTCTTTGTGATCCTTAGTTGTTGAGCAATAAAATTTCGTCTTTGATTAAAAAAAAAAACGTAAGTTACATTGATTTTGGAACTCAGTTACTCAGAGTAATTCGACTATTTCAGATTAGACTCAATTCATCGAATACTTCAACAAGAAAAACAAAATACCGACTCTAAGTGAAAGTAAAGACACGACAAAATTCCTGCTTCGAACCACAACAAGTAGTAGTTCAAGTCACACAAACATGATTGTTCCGCTTAAACTTCTAAATTATGCACATCCATACTAAGCAAAGGAAACAACCACTGCTAGCCCAAGAACCATAACCACAAGGAAGACCCACAATGGCCCGAACACATAGCCTACAACAAACTAGCACAACCCACACACTCTAGAGCAGCTTTTGCTTAAAGTGGGTTGGATTTTTTTTTTTTGGGAGAATAATTCCTTCTTTATCAAAATTCAAAATAACAAGAAAACTCCTCAAAAAAAAAAATTAAAAAATAACAAGAAAAAATCATTGTGCATGTTGAAGAAGGACTCAGTAACAATGTTGGTGAACATATTTTTACGAGGTCACAACTACAATACAAATTTTAATTTCAATTCTCCTCCCTGGATGATAAGTTGGGTAATGTCATTTTCTCTCCTACGTCGAAACCTAATATAAACACCCATGACTGCAAGTAGTGAAAAAACACGTTTTGCTGTCTTTGCAAATTGATGAAGATCTCAAATCAAACACTCAGCATTATATAATATGCACCAACCAACTAGAAATATAAAAGAACAGGCCAGAAATCAAACTCATATAAGTTGGCTATTATACTTGTAATCAAAGACTTGTCCAAGATCTCCGATACAACATTCAAGGTCCCCAATCTTCCATTGCTTCAACAGAAAATAATTGGACAAATTATCACAATCATTTTTTGAATAATGATGTTTGGTACCCACCAAAATATATTTAAACTCGGCGGTTGCACATGCCCGGAGCGTTACTAAATATCAAAGCTACTAAGGCAATTCCATCTGGACCATTTTGGGTTTTCTTGTATATTTCTTAGTTTCTTACCAGTCTATTTATTTGATATGTCGGCCAGCCAATACAGTAGTTGCTCGAGGGAGGAGAGGGATTTGCTAGTAGTTTTGAGTCGCCCATTTGGGCATTGAAAGTGCACCACACGAGAATATGAACTAACATTCTTTCTTCTTTCACTTTCTTTTTGAGGATTTGATTGATGTTACGTTACGTTTTGGTTCTATCCTGCACGTAGTTACATAGTATATCTATTCCCTACTTATATATGTTCGAATGTTGCTACTTTTCCTAGAGGAAGTTGAGTACATTAATTTATTGTCCGATTAAGTTTCAGTTAAAAAACCATGGAAATATTATTAAGAGGTCTACTTGCATCGACTAGCATCTGTGTTAGAATATTGTACGATATGAATGAAGAGGGAATTTGTGCCTCTAAGACATGTCGAAGAAGACATTGTTTGCTCAACTATTAAGTGTGTAAAATGAGATAATAAGACATGTCTATAAAATACAATGAAGACTAGCACAATATCGTGTTGCTGGTTAATGTTTTGCACACATGAAAACCAAGATCAACCTCTATCAAATGTGCACGACTCTGAACCAAAGTGGCGCATATTTTTTTTAATAAGATCAGTATTGATGTGGACTAGATTGAATTGACAACTAAAATGTTATTTAACTAAGAGGATTACTCCAATAGTTGCTAATTTTTATTTTTAGTGCTTTGAAGAGTATTGTTCATCTTTCCTTCATTAGACAAGTGCCTTGAGCGCTTCTAGCCCTTGAATTTTCTCTTTCTCTTTCGACCTTGACAAAGTGTGCAACTTTATTTTTCTTTATCAAGGAGCTTCGATCATAAGCAGAATTTCTTTTGATAATAAATTAATAACAACAAAAAACATGTAAAATTCAACCCTCCAATATAGACAACAGTTTTAACACGAACGAATCAGTTTATATTTGATTTGTAAATGCGAAATAAAGTTATAGTATTTATTTAAATTTTAAATGATTTTTTACATATACGGTTGCTACTTAGATACCTGCCAAGAGGAATCTTGTCGATCGCGAGCAAAGAAACTTCAGAATTGGTATGCATCTTTAAAGCCAAAAGAATAAGAATCAAGCAAACAAGTTCTAAAAAGGAAAAACTGGCGTATGAATCCCCAAGTACCGTATCGATTCTTGAAGATAAGGTAAAGTCGAATTGAAATTGTGTAACTAAGATTCTTATGCCAAATTTTTAATTGCATCGGACGAATCGATGAAGATACCGCACATATCTTTCTCTTTAGCCATTGGTGACTACCTAGTAAGCAAAGCAGAGGACACGTTCAAGTTACACTACTAAACACTAATAGGTTTGCTCTTATTCTTCGGGTTTCAAAAGCCAAATGCAAGATATTTGTAAAATTGTTCGAAGAACAAAATTTGCGACACGACCATTAAATAGGCAATGTCATTTGTCCAAAAAAAAAAAGGCAATGTCAAATGAGATCGTTTCATTGAGTCGACACGACGGACAACACGCGCCGTTAGTTCAAGACGGATGTTAATTAGTGGGACCTTAATATAGACCCTAACCTAACGATGTCAATATTGTATATAGTTAATAAAATAAGGTTTATTATATTATTTGACAAAAGATAAAGTGAAATTTTCCATCACCATGCTTTGATTCTACTCAAGCGAACAAGTGTAGTGACTAGACATGTACCTAATATCGATTATCTCGTATCGAGCATTTATAATTAACGAATCCACATTTTACTCTCTATGCGAAGATTGATTACCTATAAATATGATTATTTCATCACAAAAATCTTCAATTGATGTGACATATGAAATTTGTTAATTGAGATACGATATATATCAATATGAGAACGTAAAGTAAAGACTCGTTAATTACAAGTATCCTAAACGACCTAAAACTAAATTGTCATCCAATTCATCGAATCGTTAAATCCATTAACTGAAATACAATATTGATATGAAATCCTAAAGAAAAATTCCATTATTACAATTACGAACTAAATTTTAATTGTTATCTAATCCATCAATTTGTTGCTCATATTACGTACTTTGGCTGCCATGAAGAACAAGTCCTCGAAACATTGACGAGGTCATTATGCTTTCTAGAAAATCCACCACCTTGTCCACGTCAAATATCCAAAGAAGACCGATGCTGAATGCAGTATGAACGGTAATAAATAATTGCCATAAAAAAAAAAAATCAAAAGTTACCCAAAGACCGGTAGGTAAAAAAGTCAAACTTTTATTTCGTTGGAGTAATGGATAGGCATTCCTACACACACCCCTCTCCCGCACAATCCACATGCCCAGGATAAAGGAAACCATCCCCTCTTAATCGTCCACGTCGCTTCTACGACACTCTTCCTCCTGCAATCCCCACCCACCTCCCGGGCCCACACATGACACGGCGACATTTAATTCGAAACAAACTGCGGACCACCCGAGATCTGCGTGCTCCGTCGGGTAGGCGATTGGGGCTCAGCACCACTCACCGTCGGACTCGCGAAATCGCTGGGAGCGAAGAAAAAGAGATGCGCCACACGACCGTTAGGAACACCGTCATTTTCCGCGGGTGGGGTCCAGTACGGGCGAATGAGGTGGTGACACGTCAAGGGGGAGAGTCCAGCTGGATACACGTTATATTCGGTTGGCCGGAATATCCGCATAATTTCTTTTCACAGTGAAACAAAACTCCTTGTTTAATTTTTTGGGCCTTTAAAAGGGAGGAAAGAAAGAGAGCGGGAACACACGTACATCTCTTCCTTATTGCTTTCCTCCTCTACTTGAGCGCCTCCCATAACTCCATTCCCATTCTTCTCTCTCTCTTTTTCTCTCGTTTTTTGAGATCTGTGCCTTCTCTTCTCCGTCATCTCCGGCGAGCTTTGGTGTTTGCTCCGATCGTTTTGCAGGTGCGTTTTTCTTTGCTTGCTTCTTTTCTGAGGCTTGATTAAATCGGTTTTTACAGAATCTCTGATTGATTTTAGCGTCGTTTTGTT
This sequence comes from Fragaria iinumae, assembly GCA_009720345.1. NCBI lineage: Eukaryota > Viridiplantae > Streptophyta > Magnoliopsida > Rosales > Rosaceae > Fragaria > Fragaria iinumae. The sequence continues at coordinate 8,570,037 of CM019122.1, read as the reverse complement.
GATTTTGTGGCGCATTTTGAGCTGATTCTAGCGTCGTTTTATTGTGCTTTTTTGGATCTGATATTTTTTTTTTGTTGAGTGCGTTTTTCCTGTACACGGTTTGTCTCTTAGTTGGCGTCTTTAGTCATTTATGTGTATTGGAGATGATTTGTGAGATCACAGTTTCTAGGCGGTGAGAGAGGTGGCAGTGCTTTTTGTGTGAGGACTGTTCATGGAGACTTTGTGTTAGTGTGGATTAGAAGCTGTTTTCGTAATTTTAGAGCTGAGTTCTGGCAGATCTGGCTCGGTTTCGCTGGATATTTAGATTGAATAGGTATCGGGGCAGTTTCGGTTGCTCGGAGACTCGGTTTAGTGTTGAATAAACGCTTTTGCTGGAAACGTTTTGGCCTTAATTTTTGTTGATTATTATTTTGGAATTTGGATTTTGGAAGTGAAAACAGTGGTTTGACAAAATTTGGAGCTGTTGGAATTTGTGGTTTTCGGTACGTGATGTTGATTATTCTCCTTATTGAGTCATTTGGATCTGATAGCTTAGGTCCTTCATATTTAGTCTTTGTTTTAGGAGATCTTCAGATTTTAGTTCTTTAACCGTGCATCATGATAGGTGTATATATATTGCTGTATATATGAGGTGCTCAATGCATATGAGAATTTTGTTGCGATGTTTTAATACATAACTGTACGTAATTTGTGTGCCGGCTGTCTGAAGAGAGGGAAAAACACTAAAGAAAATAGAGACAATGCCTTGTCGTTGACATACTTGCTTGTCAATTGCAGCTTGTATAACATGCCATTTAGTTATTTTTGAGATAGACTAATACAGTACGCATTTGTGTCCTTATTTCCTTTAGTTAACTGTTAACATTTGGGAATTGTATGAAATGTTTGCAGGGCATGATCCTTGTTAAACATATTCACAAACTTTGCTTTGTCAAATAGCCGAATAACAGCTGATGTAGTTTGGATTTTGATAACTTCATGTGTTCGATCTTGTAGTGATGGCTCCACCCATTGAGGCTACTCAGACAGTTACTGAGATTCCCCAAAAAGTTACTGAAATTCCTCAAAAGGTTGTTGAAGCTCCTAAGAAAGTTACCGAGACTCCCAATAAGGGTGCCAACCATTATTCGTCACATCCACCTCTTAATGAGAGGATCCTTTCTTCCATGACCAGGAGGTCTATTGCTGCACACCCTTGGCATGATCTTGAAATAGGTAAGAATAACGTTTGCAACCTTTTTCAATCTGTTTAGACTTTTTTTATTTAATTGTTGTTAACTTATGTGTACACTTCTTTTATTATTTAAATGCAGGCCCCGGAGCTCCAAAGATCTTCAACTGTGTAAGCACTCTAAACATGAAGAATTATATGTTATTATATATGTGCTGTTATGCTTTCTCAATATTTTCACTTCCCAGGCCTAAATTAAATTCATGTCAATTAAATAATTCACGGATTGCCAGCCAGTTGAAATAAGTAACTTTGGAAGTCATTTAGTTTGAATTGACCATCCAGAATCTAGTTGCATGCTTAATATTTTCCTCATATTCATGTAATTTGTTCCAGAAGACACTACTATCTTTCTTAACAGTATTTTCTCTAAATGCTCAGTTTTCTAAATTGCAACCTAACAGATTGCATCTAGCAATTACTTGTTCAGTAAATTAACCAGATTAAGAATTACATTATTTTTGGATTCTACTCACCATTGTGCTGGAAAACAAAATATATGCAGGTTGTCGAAATCGGAAAAGGAAGCAAGGTGAAATATGAACTCGACAAAAAAACTGGACTTATCAAGGTGAGTATTTGTGCCACTTATCTTTTGGTACCTCTAGTATAAGCAAAGTATGATTGTGAACTGGTGATTGTATACACAGGTTGACCGTATTCTGTACTCGTCTGTTGTCTACCCCCACAACTATGGCTTCATCCCCCGTACACTTTGTGAGGACAATGATCCCTTGGATTGCTTGATTATTATGCAGGTAATTTAGGTTTTATCTCCTGATGCTTTTGGAATTTTTGTTTGTGCATCACACCATGGCGGACATGGTCTAGAGCATTTAGAAATGAACTTCGATAAGTTGGGAACATGCTTACCATTCATGTCCAATGTATTCCCTCCAATAAAATCATAATTTTTTTGTCACATAAATTTACATTCATAGCAAAAAGTTTGACATACCTTTCACCCATGCGTAAGCGGTAACTCATGTTTTCTGAATCCATCGTGTTTTCTTTAAGCTTTTGTTTGTATCTAATCTATTTTGAATCTGCAAAAACTGACAGGAGCCGGTTCTTCCTGGATGCTTTCTTCGGGCTAAAGCTATTGGCCTGATGCCCATGATTGATCAGGTACATATTCAGACAGAAATTATTGTTTTCTTATACTTTTCACATGCTTCTAATTTCTTATAAAAACAGGGTGAGAAAGATGACAAGATCATTGCTGTCTGTGCTGATGATCCTGAATACCGTCACTACAGTGACATCAAGGATCTGCCACCACATCGTTTGGCTGAGATCCGTCGCTTCTTTGAGGACTGTATCCTTCTTAACATTTCTATAAATGTATATTTCTATGGTTTATATTCAAAGCTCTACGAATATAAATGTTTCCTTAACAAAATTAAAAACAGACAAGAAAAATGAGAACAAGGAGGTTGCAGTTGACGACTTTCTCCCTGCATCTGCTGCCTTTGAAAGTATCCAGCAGTCAATGTAAGTGTTAATGACTTGATGCTCTCCGCCCCTCACATGCACTCTTACTGTAGGATTGCAAAGATTTATTTCCATTACATCTGCATCCTAAAGAACTTTTCGTGTTTCAAGTTTTGGTTCTTATAGTTCAAATTGCATGCATCATAAGTTAGACTCCATGTGCACATCACTCATCCTTAGAAAGAGTCACAGTTAGATGCTTAATTGGAATCAATTTACATTCATGGGTATGGTCTTAATCTCAAATCTCTCAAAATCTTTGCTGTGATGTATAGGGATCTTTATGCAGACTACATTGTGGAGAGCCTCAGGCGGTAGTTGTTCGTGCGAGCAATGAATCTCAGTGGTATCCTACTATAGACAGATTATATATAATGTCCGTATCTTTGTAATGATGATGATGATGATGAAAATAACTCTACAAACTAGTCGTTTTTGCATACATACATTGTCTTCCCAATGTATATGCTTATATTACGACTTCTAGATGGAAATTTTCCTATATGACAAGTATCAAGTCTTTTTATACGGTGATGAATGTTGGAAAGCATACATCTGTGTCCCATTTTTTGTATCCTATCATGGGTTTCAAACAATTATTTTTGATATGTGTTAATCCCTTGTGAATGTATTCTTTTATTTCTTCTATGTAACGAAGCAACTCTTGTTTGACTGTTACTATTCTTGTAAAATGCTCAAAGTAGGAGATTATAAAAATGTCACAGAACTCAAGTTTCAAGATTTTATAAACATGTCAGCTTCAAGTAAGCTTTCTGCACTAAAATAGGTGACGTTTCTTACAATTGTTTTTCTCAATACTCGTTTACCTCCTTTCGTGCTTTTTTGAAGTGGAGGTGGCCAATAACTAGGTCTCTCAACCAGGTTTGGATCGTTTGACGTCTTGCCCTGCGTTCATAAGATCGATCATGTTGGATCACAATTTGCTAATAGGACTTGAACACTTTCAATCTGTTTAAAGAACCCAAGACTCAACTCAAAACTCGTTTCAACAAGTCTGATAACATATGTATTTGCTCTACCAGACCAGCTTGAGTGTTTTTTGTGCTGATAATGAAATCACTCTTCGTTAAAGTACTACAGTACGTAGCAAATGCACTCCTAAATCGCTTTTAGTAGAAACACTAGTAACAAACCCTAAACACTTTGTGACACCCTATATTTCTCATTCAAAAGCAGTTTCGTCCCAAGTTTATTAGTTGCATAATATAGGATACCACAAGCATTTAATCCAACATTCTTACAAAAAAGAGCCTGAAGTGTTGACTGTCGAGCTATGTTGTACGAACACGGACATTGACACGGCGACATGACAAATCCAAAAAATCTAAGATCTAACATGGTTTGGACACGACAAATAATTAATATATTTATATGTTTTGACATAAAAAAAACACTAAAAACATGAGCTTGAAACCATATGCGGCTATCAGCGTAGAGATGCTGTAATTAAATAGAGATTAGGAAACCCGATGACTAATTTGAAGCGGAAAAGAGAGATTAAGGAATATGGGAAGACTGGAAAAGGGAGATTAAGTTACAGTCTACAAACTGAATCAGACTATCATTGTTTAAACATTGGTTGAGAGGGATACATCAACACTCTTATTTATTCTTCTTCTTTTTTTGATTTAGAGGCTGTGATAGTTTTTTCTTTTGGGTTTATGTTTTTTTTTTTTTAAATTGAAATTGTTGATGTGACGTGTCAGATGATGACATGGCGTGTCGGTCAAAGTGTCGGGCCGTGTCGAAAAAGTCAACATTTTCCGACACGCCACGTGGAGTGTCAAACACTATGTCGAGACGTATCGCGTCGTGTCGGTATGTCGGACACTCGGACACTCCACTCTCAGAAGTGTCCATGTAACATGGTTATCGAGTGTCGACTAGTTGCTCTAGGCCGGACACCAATCCAAATGCTTGGGCCTTGAACCAGCCCACAATCCAACACCTCGACGTCACTAAAACTGTAGTGTAACACTTATCGTCTAAATCAACACATCCATCCTCTTGACCAAAAAAAAAAAAAAAAAACTTATCCATCCTCAAGTCTCACTACACCAAAAACTCCAAATCACAATATTCCAAAAAACCGAAAGAGCATAAATTCCATAAACCCTTCACCCACCAAAAACCCTTTATACTCCTCGGCGATGTCCTCCAAAGCCTAAAACCCAAAAACCCGATATCATGAGCTCCTTCACCAGCACCACCAACTTCGACAACCTCATGCTCCAAACCCTCATGGGTCGCCTCCAAATCCGACCCCCAACCACCACCAACTCCTCCTTCCTCTCCCAAACCCTCGAAGACCTGCTCTTCGACGCCGCCAACCTCTCCTCCTCCGACGACGACGAGAACAAAACCCAGCTCGCCAAAGAAGAGTCCAAGCTCGAGAGGGAGATCATCCGGGTCATCCTCACCGGCAACACCGAATCCCTCAAACCCAATTCGGGCCAGGCCGTCACGATCGGCGAGCACCACATTTGCGTCGGGTTTCACGAGGAAACGGGTTCGGATTATCGGGTCTGGGAGTGGCACGGTCATATTATGCTGTTTGATGAAGAGAATGGGTACACGCCGGAGTATATATATGGGAATTACTTTGAGAGGTTGGTTGGGAAGGCGCGTGGCGGAAGCAGCGGCGGTGTTCGTGGCAGTGAGGAGGTGAAAGAGGAAGAGGAGGAGGAGAAAGAGGTGGCGGGGAATATGGGGTTGAGGGAGTTGATTGATGGTGTGGAGGAGGATTCGGGTCAGGCTCGGATTGTTCATCGGAATATCAATGCCAGTGCCGGTTCTACAACTACTACAAGGTTTGCGTGATCATCCGTTTCGGTACTTATCTAATGTTTATGTTTCTTGTATTGCTTTTGAGTTTCGCATTTGAAGTAAGTTTCAAGATGATTAGATTATTTAGAAATGCCTAACTGCAATGTTATGATGCTAGTAGTGTGTATTTGGGACCAAAAGTCACTTGAATTGCATATTGTTGAAGGAAGCATGTAGTTTCTAGTTTCTAGTTTCTAGTTGTATTTAGGTAGGTAGGTTTTCTGTTTGATTAAAGGTTTATTATGATTGACCAACTCTCCTCGTTTTCCTTGTGGTACTTGATTTAACCTCAAAGTCAGAGGGCCAACTTTGATGTCCTTGCAAACATAAGATTATTGTAACTGTTGTAGATCAGATTGACACCTCGGAAATAGGTCATGATTGGAGTAGAAGTTTAATGAAGAGATATGCAGCTGGGATTAGAATATAACCATTCTTGACTTAGCTTGCTCAGGGATTTTTTTTTTTTTTTTTTTTTTTAAACTTTTAAGGACAAAGCTAAAAGGATGCCAAATATCGGTGTTTTAGTTTACGAGATAGGCTTAGCAAAACAAAGTGAACTACTTTCTTAGCTTGTTAGACCTGTTATCATGAGTTGACAATATATTGTGAGCACAGAAGTATCACCAAGTTCTGTCAATAGGCTGAGCAAAAGAAGTATGACCACTTACTGTCATTAGACCCGTTATCATGATTGACAATTTGACAGTACATAAAGCCGTGATGATTCTGCTACTACTTGTACCTTGAATTTCTCACATTCATTTGCAGTCTTACCATCATTTTGTTCACATTGTTTGTGTCTTAAATCATTCTGGCACCATTTTTCTATTTTAAGCATGGGATCTTGCTACAATGTGGTCATATTATTTTCCCTTAGTGGATTTGTGAAGTGTTATGGGACATCAGATGTGAAAATACTGAAGGCTGTAGTTGTGAGTTTTATTCATCTTTTAAGTAAATATTATGCGATCCTTCTGAAGACCCCCTGCTGTCCTCACCAAGTTTTTAGACCTTCATGTAGTTTTTCCCTCATAAAGTTGTACTAACCTGCATGTTCCCCTCATGCCATTGGGTGTTTTGATTCAAATTCTGAAAAGTGGGGATGCAGTCCCCAGAGAAATTGATTAGGAATCTTTAGTTATGTCATTAACTTTGCATGATATCTATTCAATCTTTAAGCGCCAATATTGTGAACTTCAATGAAGCAATTGTATCTGGTGTACTTGTGCTATACCGTCATGCAAATCATGCCATTCTGCACTAAGCTAATATTCTTTGCATGTTTTCGGCTGTTTTTTTTTTTTTTTTTTTTTTTTCTCTTACAGGATATAGGTGAGACAAAAAGTTGAGGTTTCTCTAAGCAGTTTGGGGTGTTAAAGAGCGAGCTGCATTGAGCTTCTTGTTGGTTTTGTTACTGGGGGTTTGGGATCAAGAATGTTTATCATTTTACATGGTGCCTGTATGCTGCTTTCTCTAGTTTTTCTTGGGATTTCCAATACTTATGGACAGTACAGAAGACCGAAAAGGAATGTATTGTGAAACATATATCTCTTTTAATGTAGTTTCATAGCAGTTGTGACTAATGAGTGCATCAAACTCTTGTATCTTTTATACTACCCATCAATAGATACAAGTACCTGCCACAGTTGCTATTTTGCTAAAGCCTGCTCTATCTTTCAGATGGAAATAGTTCAAGCCTCTTAAACAAAACCGAAAACTAATCGGAAACTAATCGCCGGCATGCTACATCACAGGTTTCCGAGAAATGGCCACAGTTGCTATTTTGCTGAAGCCTGCTCTACCTTCAATAGTCCCTTCCCTCTCCCAGTCGCCTTGCTCTTCCATTTGACCATGCCAATGTTTGTTTTGGAGCATTGCCTTTCAGCTTCTCTTGGAACAGTAAATACGTTTGTTACCAAAGCATCGGTCCAGTTACCGCACTATCATTTATCTCTAACGTACGGCTCAGAGTTAATACCGTATATATAACCAAATCAACCTCGCGTCATCAATCCCTTCCCTATATAAACATTCCATGCACTCCCCTCCCCACCCTGAAATCACTCACTCTCTCTCTCTCGATCATCATCAAATCATCATCGACAATGGCTCCGACGAAGGCCGAGAAGAAGCCGGTGGCAGAGAAGTCCCCGGCGGCGGAGAAGAAGCCGAAGATCCCCAAGGAGGGCGGCGTGGAGGTTAAGAAGAAGAAGAAGGTGAAGAAGAGCACGGAGACGTATAAGATCTACATATTCAAGGTCTTGAAGCAGGTGCATCCGGACATTGGGATCTCAAGCAAGGCCATGGGGATCATGAACAGTTTTATCAATGATATATTCGAGAAGCTGGCGCAGGAGGCGTCGAGGTTGGCTAGGTATAACAAGAAGCCGACGATTACGTCGAGGGAGATCCAGACTGCTGTTAGGTTGGTGCTGCCGGGAGAGCTGGCCAAGCATGCAGTCTCTGAGGGAACCAAGGCCGTCACCAAGTTTACGAGTTGTTGATCGGTTAATGTTTGTTTTCTGTTTTCGTGTTTGGATTTGGGAAGGACGGTTGATGATCCGGAGTTTTCTGTCTAGGATGGAGTTTTCTAGATTGGGATTGACGTCTGGGATCGGAACATTATGAAATGGAACAGTTCTGGTTCTGGTTCTGGTTCTGGTTTTTCGGATATGATGAATGCAATAAAAATTAATGAAATGAATAATTTGCGTTCTGATTGATTTTTCGAGATGAAGAATGCAAGCGAATAGTGAGGAATTGTTTATGGTTGTCAAAAACTCAAATGTTGGCTACAATCAAATTTGATTCAGAATAGGTTAGTCACATTTCTAATTGTTGAAGCTGAAACTATGTTTGAAATAGACTTTTATAGATTGAATTTTTCTCGGGGTTACGTATATAGAAGAAAATGCATAATTCTTAGCCTTATAATTTCCGAGGAATGTAAGCAAAGGCACTTTCAAACTGGCTGAAATGGGAAGAAGAGTATCAACATGTTGGATATGTGTTTAAGAATCTGTGTTCTGTCCCGTTGACACTGCTACACATTGTGTTCCGCACAATATGTTGTACTGCGTGAGTGTGGAATGCTTTGAGGTTATGCCAAGAACATCTTTGATCGGAATACTGCAATGCACCCTTTCACTTGAGCATTGAAATCTTATGGATTGAGAAAAAATTTGCATGTCAAAAGCACCTCTCCTCTCACCTGAATTCTGATCAGCTAATAGCTTGACAGATCCCCTCAATAGTTTCTATTTTCTAAGACCAACTGCGGTCCTTGGAAGACTCCTGAACCCCCAAAAGTTGATACTGATGCAACTTATAGTTTGAATATGTTCTAGCTCTTCACTAGATCCAAAACTTGGGAACACTAGCTAGTAAATCGGAAGGCAAGGCCTTACGTGATGGTCATGCGCGCTGCTGCTCTAATTCTCAAGGTCAGGAGACTCCATCAGTGATTCTTCTTGATTACATTAATCATTAATGCTGCACTCCTTGGAGGTTAAAGTGATTGTAAGAGAAAGTCATTTGTGTGTCTTGTACACAAATTCCTTCATACATGTTCTCCGTGAAGCTAACTTTACAGCGGCCACTCTTCGCCAAATTGGTCATGATTTGGAAGAGTAGATGCGGGAAGAATGGGATTCTCCGAATCTCCGCTCTGTTGTTCCAGTTTAATTTCTTCAGAGCTCGTGTCCCAGAGGCTTCTCATTGTAGCTCTTTTCTGATCCGGATTCTCTGCTTGGATTTAAGTTGCTTAGATTTGTTTGAATGTCTTATAACCATTAGATGAAGTAAGGATGACATGGTGGTCTTAGATTGTACTAAATCCAATGGTTACAAGTCATCCAAGCAAATCCAAATAGAGAAGCCAAATTCTTGTTCCAAACATATAATCTTAGTTTTCAAACAATATGAGTTTGTAGTTATGTATCTTTTTATCAAGGACTAAAATATCCATTATATTCTCGATATTTCCTCAAAATTTCAGTTTTTTACAAATACCGATATTAATTTTCATATCTTTCCGATATTATATATTTAGTCTATTTCGATATTATATATTTAGTCTATGTTTGATCGAATATACAATTTTTATATATATTTTGGTAAAATTTTCATTGATGTTCGATATTTTCTCGATACATCCATCGAGATTTCATTTTTCTGAACCAACGATAATTTTGTAATCGTCGATATTTTAGTCCTTGCTTTTCATAATCAAGAATGTGATCTGTGAAGTTGATTGAAGAGCTTGAAGTTTAATTGAAAACTTGCTCTCTTCATTTGTTATCACTTATCAGCAGTTACTTTCCAGCAAGACAATATGAACAAAAATGAAGGAATGCAACCCAAACAACAACCTAAAAGAACATTAGTTATATAATATTCCAACTGCAAATTTCACAGGCAATAGTCGGGCAAATTTCATTTCATCTGAAATGAAAGATTGAGGTTCTAAAGGAAAGGGAAATAACGATTGTACAATAATATGAAATCCTAAGGGCATGATGAGCAACCCTAGAAATGAAATACAGACAGGGAGATTCCATACAGAGAGATACATGGCTACCACATACACTATTGATCAGATCAGAGTACTGAGAGAAGTTAAGCCTAAGCCGCCTTCTTAGGGGACTTGGTGGCTTTGGATGGAGACTTGGGCTCCTTAGCAGCCGTCTTCCCAGAGTTCTTTGGCAGAAGCACAGGGTTGATGTTGGGAAGCACACCACCATGAGCAATTGTCACACCAGCAAGCAGCTTTCCGAGTTCTTCATCATTCCTCACAGCCAATAACACATGCCTTGGGATAATGCGATTTTTCTTGTTGTCTCTTGCAGCATTTCCAGCCAATTCCAGAACCTAAGCAAAACAGTCTCATCAGTCATTACCAACTTACAGTACTTGCTTCATGCTATATACAGTTATACAAAGATGTACTTGAAGTTTAATCCCATTTAGAACCCAAGTCGAAAACATTTAGGCAAACATAAACCATACGATATAGAACCCCCAGAATGATCAGAAATAAAGCAACTTACTCATCAATCACGTCTTAAATTCACATTCTCGAATTGCAGGGATATCCTTTCGAGAAAAGTTAGAAACGGATACATGTGGGCCCAACTTTGAATGCGGTTCAATGATATGAATCATTCATCCATTTGTGAGGTCGCTATTCGCGGATCATCGTTACAAAAAGATCTACCTAATCTGCCATCATCTAACTATGTCCCCATACGTAGATGAACACAAGGTTTCCAAAAATACGGATACCAACCACGATAACGACCAAATGGATAAACAATTTCCAATTGAGCATACTATTCAAATGAATGATTCTTAAATGGGGATATCCATAACAACAGGAAGCTCAGATCCTTTACTCACATTGCGGCGTGGCCCCGACTATGCCAACCCTATAAATTCCTACGAACAAGTAACCCAGCTAACAACTCATTATTTTCAAAAATCAAGGGAATGCAAGCATGCAACACAATAATCTTAAATTCTACATGCAGGGTTCCAGCTCTCAACTCAAACCTAAGATATAAGCTCAGCTGCATACTAAACACCTCAGTCTGATGTCAAATTCAAAATCATTCATATACTTCACTCCCTAAAAACCTAACCAACATGTTCACAGTAAAATTAAGCTAACCACAGCTCTTATTAATCTTGATTAGCTCCACAATCACAAACCCCTACCTTTCCCTCTCCAATTCTCCCACATTTCACAGATCTCAACTTCTAATCAAAAACGCAGAAACCCTAAGATTCACAAAACCACAGAAGGAGCTGAAAGAGTGAAATTACCTCAGCAGCAAGGTACTCAAGCACAGCAGCAAGGTAAACAGGAGCTCCGGATCCGACCCGCTGAGCATACCGGCCGTTCTTCAAGTACCGGCCGATTCTTCCGACAGGGAACTGCAGACCGGCCTTGGTGGACCGGGTCACCGGCTTCTTCTTGGGACCGCCGGCCTTCCTCCCTCCGGCGCCCTTCTTGAACTTGCCTCCGGTCTCCATAGCTCAACCTTGGCCTGGAATTTGACAGAGAGAAAAAGTAAAAATGTGAGGGGAGTGAAGTGGAGCATATATATATATATATATATACTGGGTGTGGTTTAGAGCATCAACCATGGTTTGGAGGTCGGGGGCGGGTGGGCCGTTGGATCGGGGGAGATCGACGGCTGTGGGAGAAACTGAGTTGGCGATGCAAGGGGGAGTGGAATAGTGACAAAGACGCTGGTCGTGCTTCCTTCATTACTGGGTCCCACTGTTCATCCATTTCCAGTTTGGATCGTTTCATTCACAACGTGCTGTCGTTTTTACAGGTGCTTTTAGAGTATTTTACTTTTCTTTTTTGTAATAAATGAAATTACTAATAAGAAAATATTACCGGTGCTGAACAAGTAAAAAGTGACAAAAAAGGGAAGAAATCATTCTTGAAATCAAATTAAATTAATTTGATTCAGATACAGGAAAAAATTTTCAACGCTACCACGTGGTCCTACATTCCAATCAAATATTGACACCTGGATTTTACTAAGAAAAAATTACATCAGCTATTTTATGAAAGACAATTTTAGGTTTGTTGTTGTTTTTTAAACCCTAAACTATAAACTCTAAACTCTAAACCTTAAACCCTAACCCCTAAACCTGACTCCAAACTCAACAAAGACCCATAAAAGTCTTTTCATAAAAAATAGAAAACTTTAGTTTATATTTTAGTTGTAATAAATTCAAGTGTCAATGTTTAATTGGAATGTAGGACCACGTCATACTGCCACGTGGTCCTCCTGTAACATCTAAAATTTTCTCCTCAGACTGTTGCATTCATTGTACAGACATATTTTTAAGTTTTACATCATTTAAATTAAAATCGGTGATAACAACGAACAAGTATCACACAAAAAAACAAAAAAAATGATGGAACATGGACTCATTTACCTTACATTCATCCCTCTAATTTTCACCCAGATTGTGCAAAACATGACAGGTACGGTTCAGTTGCTCTCAAGATCAAAAATAACCTTTTTAAGTCTCTTAATCATCTGTGGAAACTGAAAACACTAATGGAACCTGGAAAACAACAATTCTGGTTCCAGAAGAACCTAAGCAACCAAAGTTTATACACATTTAATCATAGGTAAAAATACCACGGCATATGCCAACTAGCCAAGACAACAAGATTCAGTTCAACAACATAAGCAATATACATTATACATAAATATAATAAACACCACACTGAGTCAGGATTCCACGCACACATCCTGAGTTGCGGAGTGTTACAAGTCTTTCAATCACCAAAACCTGTTCGCGAAAATTATTTATGTACAATGCAGGAAGATGAGAAATGCTCCGGAAAATCTATCGCTCACAAGGCTTCTGCAACAGGGTAATGCATGTTGGTGAGCGAATTTTTCAAAAAGGAACTCCCACAATAAGAATGTGGTTCTCGGCTACCAACAAGAAATTCATCATTAGTGTCTGTTATCATTTCGCGGGGATCCAGAGATCTGTGACCCCTCTCAGAAGCCCCACCTTTACGATATTGCTTCTTGTCCTTTCCACGTGAAGAGTTGCTCCTTTGCCCCTTCTTTCCATCTCTCTTCCAGTTTTTCTTGTTTCTAGACTTCTGCTGTTTGTTGCCTTTAACTGTGTGCGACATCAACGTAACCGGAGGATCATACACATCAGGGGCCCATTTGACAGTGAGTTTCTCAGTAGATAAACCCTCTTTCTCTCTACTGCCTTTCATAGCAGAAAGAAGCTTCAAAGGAGACTGCACAAACCATAAAAACAATCAATCAATTAGCCAACGACCTGAGGAAGCTCTTCCCTTATTGTATATTGCATTGCATGAGAGATGGGACAATCGATGTATCCCAATCTAATACCCAAGTTTCTCTCAGTTCAAGCCATCCAAAACTACATGAAGACAGCATAATGGTTCCTACCCATATCAAAGTTACTGATTACAAATGTGTTATCTATTTAAAGATTTAGGATACTAATTCTAGTTTCTACATTCCTATAGGTATTTTAATCAAAGAATCATTCATCTTGTAACTTTTCTGGATAACTTAATACAGGAAACTCGCTTTTTAAACAATCATGATATTCGATTACCACTTCTAAAGAAAACGGGGAAAAGCTAGTGCATATGACAAGAAAACCAATAAAATAGAGCAAATTCACGTAAACAAAAAACACAAAAATGAACACATAGGGAATGTAGAATGTGAAATGTATGAAGCCAGGTAGCATTTACTATTAGCTCATAGATCAAAACTCAAATCAGAATCCCAGTCATTAATCAAAGCATGAAAATATAGTATCGAGGAAACAAAGCTATTGTAGCAGATCAAGAGATATAAGAAACAATATTTTAAGCTATGGATCGATAACATACGGGCAAAGACACCGAGCGTGAATAGCCTTGGTTATAATGTTCCTCCCCAAATAGCCACCGCAGAGCTGTTTCAGGTTCCTCCTCTTCCGTATCTGAGGAACCATCAGGTGGCAGCACCAGATTAGTACATGGAAAGGTCGCACACTTGTTCAGGCACTTCGGCTTGCATTTTCCATCATGTCCTTCAGAACCTGCACATGTGTTTCCCTTTTCCACGCCGCTAATGTCACCCCTTTTAGACGCACGTCCCACATCTCTGTCAACGTTAACATCCAAGGAGGACTCTTTTCCAACATCTTTGCCATTCAAAGACTCTTCTCCAACTTCTTTGGTATTCAAGGACTCGTCAAGAGCAGTTTCAAGGTTAGTTACCAAATCCCGGCAGAGAGAACTGCTAGGACGTTGCGTTTGGTTCGCAGAGCACTGCAAACCTAGAGAGCAGCCTACATTTCCCAACACTGACTTAACAGACAGAGAGCTAATGTCCATCTACAATACCAAATTCTGCATAATTCCAAAAACCGCCCAAATGAGCTCAATTGATACACAAATCAGCATAAATAACTTCATATAACTTAATCAATGATAAATTTCACAAATTAATACAAGCTCATGAGCTCATAACAATTCTAAACATGAAATTTCGCGATTCAGTTACATAAATTCATAAAAGTTAAGACCTTTACCTCTTAAAACTTACAGCTACAAATATCTCGACAACTCAAAAACCGAAACGGAAGCTTCCAGAGAGCTTAGAAATTCTTCGATCCCGAAACCTCCAACGAGATCTCTACAAACTTGTCAAAAATCCAAGGAAGAACCCTAAAAACCGAATCGAAAACCTAATGTTAACTAAGATTCCCACGCCGATCACCTTTTTCGAGACGTTTCAGACGATGAGAGCATGAACCGCCGTGTAAAGAAGTCAAAGAAGAGACCGAGGGTCGAAGAAGAAGGAGTTGACTGGGCACCGAAGGCATTTCGTAATGCTCTCCGAAACCCTAAACCCGTTCGTTATCCAGATCGCCAAGCAATGGCGAACGAGATTTGGTACTGAAAAAAGCTGGCTTTGTTTCGTGGAATCGGAAAGGGGTTCAGCTCAGAGCATCACAGACGGGTCGGGTTTCCGAGCCAAAGATTTCATAATCGGATTAGATCGGAGAAGAGGAGATGGGGGATTTTGGGGGTTTTGGTTTGGCTTGTGCTATATAGGGAGGAGAAGGGGTATTTGGGTCAACGGGTCAAGAATTATGACAATTGGCGGTTTGCGGGAACGTATCGGATACGTCCACGTTGCCAGCTCGGATTCCTATCCGTCGGTCTGTCGCGAGGGAAGATTTTTAGGTGGGTTGGGCCGGGTCAACGTCCGACTCAGACTCGCACTAGATTTTTGTTTTAGACAAAATTTACGGATAATGTCCAAAGCGCTCGTGTTTATTACCACTTTTTTTGTCGTTTTACCTTTATTTTCTTTATTTAGGCCGGATAAATATCCGTGACAGATAAGATAGAGAAGATAAAACGAAATTTTACCTTGTGAAATAGTCACGTTTTACTTTACCTTTCCTTTTTTACGCCGGATAAAGATCCGAGAAAAACGGATGGGAAAAGATAAGAGGTTATTAACTTGTCAAAGCGTCACGTTTTTTATTTTTACACCGGATAAATCTCCCATAAAAATGAATGAGATAAGATAAAGGCGTTTTTACCTTGTCAAAGAGTATGGAAGAGCTAGAGATCAAGTCCAGTGTGCACTACTATTAAAAGTACGGCTAAAATCCAAGATTATTATTACTAAATTTTGTGACTTCAAATATAGGTTTTGTATTTATGGCACAGGATTGAATTAGTAACTAGAGGTAAAATCCTTAATCATAAATTCTTACAGACTGGGTACTATATGGCTACGTTAAAAGGCTGTGAGTGTTCTGCATTCAACTCGATATGAAAGTGCATTTGGATTGAAAGTGAAAATGAGACTGAAAACTGTGTCAAGGGTCGCAGAAGGAGAAGATGAGTAAATCTATGTTGTGTACTCGGCATTTATTTTGACGTAATCATAGCTCAGGTCACAGCCCCAGGCTTGACCACACCCCGGTCCATCACCTGCCGGAGAGGAACATGCATATCAGAAACGATAGAGTAGTGATAGATGAAAGGTCTACAAAGGGAGTTAAGAATTTGAGGTTTCCTGTCAAAGTAGTCCTCAGGCACTTGTAAGATGTATCGCGTTTATATTGATAGGTCACAATCAGACAAATTAACTTTGCATATGCTAAACGCTGATCAGAAACTTACCTACAGCGACATTGATTACGACTGTGCCATGGATCTCACCGGCTTTCCTGAGGTAGTCACTAGCAGCATTCCTGTAAAGAAATCCAAATACACAATCACTAGAATTCGGATATGAGGAAATAGGAGAAGGTGACTTGCTGTAAAATGTGCTTCAACACTTGAAATCAAACAACTTTTAGCAAACTTTGAATGTGTTAGTTGTCACAAATGGAGAGCACAACAGAACAGTAAAACAATTCCAATGACATGTGAAACAAACTAGTGGGAAATTCATCACACAAGTTCTTGAGGTAAAAGAAAATAAATGATTTTTTTTTTTTTGTAAAGGGGAAGAAAATTCATGATTTGTTCCACACAAAAAAAGAAAGAAAAAAATTCTCTGATTGGAATGGTACACATATTCTCCTTCCAAAACACCCTAAGTGGTATGTAGGTAGTGTGAAGGAGTTATACAAGTAAAATACAGGAGTAACTAAAGTCTAAAAAAAACCCAATTCTCTGTCTAGTCCAAACATTTTATAGAAAAAAGTAAAGGGTGATCCGTTCTGTTACCTGTCGAAGGATTGTGGTTCCCCACCATCCATGAGCAGAGTATCACCTAGCAATACTCGAAGTTTAGTTTGATCAAAAGAAATGCCCGCATAGCCTGCTGCAGCGGCGATGCGTCCCCAGTTTGGATCTCTTCCATATACTGCAGCCTGTTGACATTTCCAAAGTCAGTAAAACCTTCAATACAGAAACATCAAAAGATAGAGTTGGGATTTCATGCCTTGACAAGCGAAGAAGATGCCACAGACCGCGCTATCTTTGCTGCTTCAGCCTCACTGCCTGCACCAGTCACTGTGACCTGCAAATCCAAGTCTGGGTTAGCAAAGTTATGAAGTCATATATGGAAGATCTCAACAAAAGAGAGAACAGATAATTGCATATCTATCATTGAGCATTTTACATGACAAGTTGAGGATTTGAGATACAAACTCCAAATTCCCAATTTGGAAGAACGGGGAAACTACAGCTAGATGGATAATTTGTAACGTGGAAAACATCTTAAAGATTAAGTTTAAGTTGCAGATGAAAAGGGTTAAAGCGTAGAGCATCACAAAATTTAAGTCTCAATAAAATTTAAAATCACACTGATTAACTTCATATTTCTAGATTTACGCACTTTTGTTCTCATTGCTAAGCTTTTAGTTATACTCGGATTATTACAGTATTGATTGAGGTTCCGTTCCTAAAAATATCCTTTGAAAGATTGCTCACCTCAATTAGGCATGTTGCTCCTTCTCCATCCCAAGCTATTGATTTGGCAAGACCTTGCATTACCTGGAAAATGAATACATTACGATTTACATAAATTGGATCCGAAGAATTGGCATTGAAGAATAAATGTCAGGCATAGCCTCACTACCATCCACTAGCTAAGGCAATGACAGTATTATTGGTACAGTCAAATGAAGCAGAGCTCACCACATCAAGACATGCTTGAAGTTGTACTGCCTCATTACTGTTAAAGGTTGATATCTTGGTTGATCCAGACAATCCACTAGCTAAGGCAATGACAGTATCATTGGTACTGGTATCTCCGTCTACCTGCAAACCATACCTGAAGTGGGTTATCATACTACGAAACAAAGTGCAACAAGATGGGAAATAGTTCCACCATTTTAGGCGTAGCCTCACTAAGTTATGATGTTAATCAATCGAGTTAAGAGCACTTTTTACATACTGTTATCTGGTTGAAGCTTCTATTTACAGCAATTTGAACCATTTTTCTCCAAACATCACTGCTAACCACGGCATCAGTTGTTACTACCTGTTCCAGGTCATATTGTTAATATACGGAGTTGATCTTTTAAGCTACTCAACAACATCTAGAAAGAAGCATCAGAAGACACATACACCAAGCATGGTAGCCATATTTGGGTGGATCATCCCGGAACCTTTTGCCATTCCCCCGACTCTAATGCTTGTCCCTCCAACCTGATGAATTCATGAGTTTCTGTTATGACTGACTGGTGTCTAGAATGGTCAAAACTAAACTGAAATAGGATACTGACATAGGTGCTTATAAATCTTCTCAAGACACAGCTTTTACAGCTAATCAGTAATTAATTTAATTTCAATAATGCAGATATATGTAAGAGATACAAGATCTTCACACCTGAGACTGAATTGCTACACTCTTGCTAACAAGGTCAGTAGTTGTGATTGCCACTGCTGCATTATCTGCTCTACAGACCGAGAAAGAAGAAGAAATCACGTTAAATGGAGTAAACAGAATATATACCGGGAAAAATAGAAACAAACAGGTATCTAATGCAAGAAAATATGTCAATTATCTGGTTTAAGGTGACAAGTATATAAGTATAAAATTTACCCCTTAGTTGCAGGCGATAGTGATTTCACCAGGTTTGGTAGAGACTTTAAAAGTGCTTCCTGCATATGAGGCCTAGAGAATGAATCATATTGTACACAACAGGTCATTTAATATGTCTACAAAAATTTGCATGCACTTTATTAGCTGATCTGTTTACTCTTCCAAGAAATGTTGTTGACATCAGTTTGATTAGCATAATAAGAAAACAAGCATAGAGTAGCGATACTTTACCTTTTTTATTCTTTGCCCAATCACGCCAGTGGATTCAATCAGCACTTCATCTGGTCTTATGTGAAGTAGCTGAAGGACCAAGATTCATAAATACAACATCCCAAACCAACCTATGCAGAAATATCTATGGATTGACATATCTGTCACCCTAAATGTCACATACCTTTGCAAGGCCGCTGGCACTTTCTATTACATCTTGATAACCTGCATCACCCTGGACAAGATTGGAAGGTTTCTTAGCCATGTACAAACAATAGTAACAGCAGATTTGACAGTGACTCAAATTCCAAATACATGGAGGACAAAATAAACGATTAGACTGACCACATGTATCAACCTACTGCATTGATAATGAAAACATAATACAGAAAAAAATGCAGAGCATCTTGTTGTTCGGGAAGCTTACCGTTGCTGCATTGGCTTGGCCAGCATTTATCAAAACTGCCCGTGCCTAACAAGTTGTAAAGATTTGTCAGATATATGAAAAAAATGCATGAGCAGTATTATTAAACACATTACGAATATATATACTGACTAACGTATAAGTAGGTTGCCAGACAAAGCTAATACGCAGCTGATAAGTATAAGGTTTCAAGGTGGACCCTGGAGAGTAGTGTTCCTAATTATCACATAATAAAGTACCCTTATCAGGGAGTTGCAATTCAAGGTAGTGAATGTTATAACCCCTACTAAAGGTTAAAATCTCAACACTCAACCTAGTTAGTATAAGCAAAAGGTGCACCAATATTCTTAAACCCATACCGTGAAAGAACTTGATGGATGCTATCTTTCCATGAATAGTTCAAAGTCAAGACTTTTGACCAGCTTGATCAAGAAACATCTGTGGTCTTATTTAGGGAAAAAATATTGATGACTAACACAACTATCCGATCATGATAATAAATCACCAGAGATTGCCCCCAAACAAGTCGATCACTCTCATCATCATCGAATAATAGATAAAATAAGCATTCAAAAAACACAATACTCTGGCATACCGTTTTCAAAGTGTCTAATATACTTTTGCAGTATAACACCGGTGCAGCTGCTACCACATTTGTAGTAAATGATCCTAGAAGTAACCAAAAACAAAGATACGACGACTCTCAATATATTAATCAGCTTAAAAGGAGCTTAATTTGAACTTAGATTATACAATATAGAAAATGCATAGCTCACCAGCAGAAATGGCATCAACGTCACAAGTGACAAGTGCAAGATCAGGCTTGTCTCCTTTGGCGCGCAATCCGCCGTATAAACCAGCCGCTTTAAACCCCTCCGCCGCCGTAACTCCGCCGGGAATCTGCAAAATCGTAATATAGTACAACAAAATCGACTAGCTAGCAAAACGACAGTGAATCCAAAACGGCGTCGTTTGCAAGACTCACCTGCTTCCAAGGCCCATGAGGAAGCGAAATCGGAGCCGGCGGAACGTGATTGGCGACTTCAGTTGCGGACATTGAGACCGCGCGATGCTTAAAGTCCCTCTGCGACGAACCAGAACCAAAACCAAAACGAGCTGAGAATGAAGAAGAGGGATAGATGATTAGATAGTAAAGTTTGGAAGCCAAAAGTGAAATTTGACCTGTGGAGAGTGAAATGCAGGCAATTTGATGGAGACGTAGTGAGGAAGACAGAGATACATCTCTGCACCGGAATCGGAAAATCACTGTTGAATTTGAAAAACAGTGTATTGCGGTTTCTGTGTTTAAAGTCAGTAGGGTTTTAAGCACGAGCGACTATATACTATAGTGGAAACATCACGTGATTCTCACGCCACCCGTATCCAAGTCCCATTACCTGATATTATGCCATCATCCTGCTCTCCTAGTCACAAAGGAAAAACTAACCAGTGCAGTTGGCAATTTGGCATAGTGATTGAGGTCAGGTAGGAACCCTCGACCTAGAATCGATTCATAAAGCTGTCCGAATGGTCAGGCACTCTTCTCCAATGCATAATCGGAGCATTTCACTTGTCAAGCCACGGGCGTTTTTTCACTCCCGTTTACGTTTGTAATACAAATGATTAATTACAAAACACCACCTGAATTATAATGTTATTTTTATTTTCATACTTAATTATCAAAAAATTGCATTTTCATACCCGAAGTTTCATTCCGTTAGTATTTTCTTGATAAAAAAATGATGCATTTATTGAAATGACAAAAATACCCTCAAAATTTAACGATGTTTGTGGTCAGGGTATCAAAATGCTAACGGAATGAAACTTCAGGTATGAAAATGCAAGTTTTTGATAGTTAAGTATGAAAATAAAAATAGCATCATAATTCGGGTGGTGTTTTGTAATTAATCATAATACAAAAGAACAAAGAAGATGACAGACAAACCAGAAACTATCTGCATATTCGATCTGTCCAACAACAAAGAAATGATTCGGTTTTGTTCTTTCAATTGGAAGAATGAAGGCACAAAAAAGAAGAGAGTCCTACATGGGCATATAAATTAAAACATTACAGTAGTCCGACAGAGGCCAAAATGTACCCATACAGAACAAGGTTAACGAGGTTTCCCTGTTCAAAATAATCCACCTAAAACGTTTTTCATACAAATACAAACAGCAATGAGTTGCCCTGTTTAAATTGCATTTTCATCACAATGAGTTCGAACAAGTAACCTATGCAATCATCCACACCATCCAATAGTCTTGTTTACTTTGAAACCACTATCAGAAGACTCTTGCTGTGCTGGAGGTGGGGGTCTATACTCCCTAGGCTTGGCAGGGTCAACAAAAATAACCCACCCATCCAAGAACTTGCCGTTCATTCCTTCTTTAGCCTTCTCAGCTTCTTCAATTGATGAGTATGTGACGAAAGCAAACCCCTTTGATCTTCCGGTTTGCCTATCGGTTATCACTTTTGCTGCAGATTCATAAGTGCAAATGCAATACTTTAACAAAGGATGCAATACAAGAAAGGGAGAGGCTGTAGGAGAAAAGAAACAAGTTGCTTCAGCTCTTACCGTGTTCAATCTGACCAAATTCAGAAAACGTCTGTTTAAGTTTTTCATCAGTTGTTAATCTCGAAAGTCCTGTTCATTGCAAAAATAACAGTTATGCCTCAAGATACTTCCTATGTAATACAAAAGTCATGTAACTAAGTGCAATCTTCAGTAGACTTCTAGAAATATTACTAGAAGCACCAACAAAGCTCTCACATTTTAGTAAAGATGATATGACAATATCTTTGTATTGCATTGAAAGTTCAAAAGCCGTGGTTAACAACTTGGGTTGAGTGCTCTAACTTTTGACAACCTCAAATCCTCAAGTGTTAAAATGCTAGTTGGTATGACCAAATAACACTACCAGATTGATAAGTACTCAATTTGGGGGAATAAAAACAGCTTTAAAACCCAGAAACACTATACTCCGAAAGTTCTTCCAGTAAACCGATGACATATGACAAAAGATTAAGTTGGAACCTAAAAGCTTCTAACCAAGAATTCCGGATTTTCTGCTTGGATTTAAGTTGTTTGTATTTACTTGGATGTCTTATAACCATTAGATGGAGTAAGAATGACATAAGGATGACATGGTGGTCCCAGATTGTACTCAATCCAATGGCTAGAAGTCACATCCAAGCAAATCCAAGCAACATAAATCCAAATAGAGAAGCCAAATTCAATTAGGACACCATAAATGAACACAGAATTGCAAATTTGGACTTAAACAGGCACATGAATGCACATTACAAACAGGCCTAATGTATCATAAACCACAGACAAGGCTAATAGAGCTCGGATAATCTGGGAGGCAATCATATACTGAAAAGAAAGAAACCCATCAAAACAATAACCCAAATCACACAATATCCAATGAATTACCACACAGAAAAAATGCGTTGCAGCAAACTCAATCTAATTTCTTAATGGGCAACCATAAGAAGATGAATCAGATACAAAAGAGTTGAGAGTGGAGAACGAAATGTACCGCTGATGAATAGCTTAGGCGATGTGAGGGTTGTATTGTGACGAATGGCGGCGAAATGAGATGGAAGAGCAGAGGCCGATACGCCAAGAACGCGACGGAAGCTAGACATGAACGCCATCCCAACTCGGTGGGTGGAAAATGATGGGGATTTTCGGGGTTTAGGGTTTATTGATGCTCAGACTTCTTTAATGTTTCGATCCACGCAGTGAAAGCTGCAAAATCCACTCGCTGAAAAAAAAAAAAAAAAATAGAAAGAAAAAAATGTTTATGTGGGCTAGGCGGACACGGGCTGCGGCTAGGCGGTTTAGCCCATCGTGGGCCTTAACAGGCTGGGGGTCCATTATTAAAAAACAAGAAATAGAGAGTAAAAAAAATATAAAATAAACATGTGGGACCTTTTATACTAGGCAAAAGAAGAATTTTCAATTTGAGGGCCGGAGTTTTGTTCGATGTGGAATTTTTTTTTTTTTTCAGTTTTTTTTTTGCAAGTCAAGAAAATGAAGCCAAGGCTATTTCTTTTTATTTTATTTCATTTATCAAAACCTTTTCAAAGTTATGAAAATTAGCATATTATTCGACATTTGAAGAGGAAGAATTTAATACATTATTAATAGGAAACCCCCCGTGGATTTACACGGTAGTATTGATTTAGTAATTTTCCTTATCCACTCGGAACTAAGACAATTAAATCCACAGCAACAAGAACGCCCATGTAAACAAGACTGAACAATGCAACCAAATGAAGCAATTTAGCATACCACAAAAAAAAATGGATATTTCTTTTCTTTCCATCTTCAAAAAAAGGAACATTTCGTGATACAATATCCTGAAACGTGAAAAACAATAAAACAGAGAAAAAAAATGCTGGATGCATGCATAATAAAAGGTCAGCATGCACTACTTATCTTTTCTTTTTACACATTTATCTTCAACTCATTTCCCTACCCTTCAGATGCTTCAAAGGAGGGGTGAAACACAACCAGAAGGCCACACCGGCCGGATACATCAAAAATAAATAAATCAAAAGCCAACATGTTCCTAAATCTAACATTCAGAACTTAAGAAGAGATCGACAAGTTATCAATCCATCGACTGCACCATCTTTTCTAACATTGATGTCCCCCTGAAAACCGTCAGCTGAACCTCCCTCATATATTTTGATAACTGAGAGACAAAACAATATGCAACGGTTAGGGAGTACATTCAACATTTGAAACACCAACAAAAGATTCCAAGGAGGCAACCATGTAAACAGGTCTAGCAATTCACTTACTTGCTCGTCCCTCATCTTGCGAAACCCTAATTTCTTTGTCCAGATTGACTCGGCTTCCTCAGCAGCAGGGAGAACCAATTTTTCCACTTTCAGGGAAAGGAGTAACATCTCTATACAGGAAAATAACGCTTGGAAATAACCCTATAAAAAGAACAGACATGTGAGGTCCGACACAAACAAGCATTCTCAAATAGTAACATCAACTGAAAACGTGAGGGTTTCAGATCCGGAATCCATGCTTACTTTTCCTTGATGTTCTCTACTTGTAGCCACAATCGGAAGCTCTGCAACTTCCCTCCCAAAAATCCTAAGAAGACCGGCAGATACAACAACAGACCTATCCAAACAAAAGATATCAGAAAACAAGATAATTATCAATTTGCAAGACTAAATAGAGTTGCAGTAGAGAAAACAGAAGAAACATACCTCACTGTTAAAACAACACAATACATTCCTCCAAACTCTTGACCTGAAATATTCCTCCTGAAAAATGCCATAAATAAAAATTGTTTTGTTAGCAGAAATCTAACTTTGAGCTACCAAAGACAATGATAGTACACAAGAACGACCAACATCAAGGTATATGGCCTTGTAAATTTGTCACCTATATTGGGACTATTGAAGTACTTGGACCAACAATAATATTCTACATCAATTTTGAATTTTTTGGATGTGTCGTGCTAACAAAATATGTGCTGGAAATCAAGATTTAACATAATGTTCACAAATGATCTTAACCGCGACAGTTACTGTTCTATCCGGGCTCAAATAAATATATGCCTATACAAGCTTTGCAAACTAAGAAACATGTCACCAGACAAAAATGAATTACTTACCCATATACCATGACAGGAATCAAATCACGACCAGATTTGGCAACAATGGGGTCAAAGCACTCCTGGCAATAACGAACCCAACATATCATTAGGCAAAATGCAGTGACAATATTGACTGTTTAGAGTAGATTTTCTCAGGCAAATTAAAGTGACAATATTGACTATTTATTTACAATACACGATACTGAATTAGGAAGCAAAAAATCAATCAAAGAGTAGCATCTGAGAGCATGAAAGAAAAGATAGGAATCATCAACTAACAGACCCGTACACAGGTGGATCTCTCGTTAGGGAATTGCAAAAAACATTTGGGAAAGAAAAAGAAAAAACACGTCCCAATTCAGAAAAAGGCGTCAATTTTAAGAGTGCTTTAGATACTGGAAAAAGAGGAGAATAATGACGGCAAAGATCATCATGGAATCACATATACGTACTCGAAAAATTGCAGCAGCACTTGATAAAAATGGTAGGTGTTCTGGACAGCGACTTTTTCCACTGAAAATTCTCCATTGAACTTCATCCGCCACTCCGTCAATAAATATACCTCTATCTGCATGCTTCCTGATTATTGGATCTGACAATGGAGCTGGAACCCGTTCTGCTTCCTTGAATACTATATTCTGTAAAGCCTCAAAAATCCTATTACAATCATCACAGCAAAACCACTTATCCTTGGGGAGTTCCTGCAGTAGTGTGAAAGAAAACTAATTATTACCAAAACAACCAAAAAATATAAACCATTGCATGATTAAAAACTCACTTTTAAGTCGCATAATCCATTGTCCCGTAAGCAACCAACATGAAACTCCTTCTCACACTGAATAAAAATCAATGGTGAGATTAACAATGACATAGGTGGTAAGGATAATTTTGACATAATAACAGGTGTATATGAACAGAAGAATGGAAAGGCAGGTCATACTTGGTCACAGATTATAACTGTTCGCTCATCGAATATAGCTGCACTGAAGTCGTTGCTCCTAATAAAGATAGTATAAGCAGTTAGCAGTTATAAATAACTGATAACAAACCAAAAATGAGTTAATCAATCAAAGAAATCACTTCTCCAGTGCACGCCTACAATCTACATTCTTCACTTTGAGTTAACAAACCATATAACCAAAATAGAAAGTGGCATTCCCATGAAACTGTTTGAAGCCATGGCAGTGAGAGAAGTGATGCGGTCAGACTAATTAATTTGATCAAGTTAATGCACACCTTTATACCCCATTCGACCCAGACTACATAGAAAAACTTGCACTTCCCAGAAAAGAAAAAATAAAAAAATAAAATAAATAAATCGTCACTTGATAACATCCTAACATGGTGCAGAGGAATGAATGAAATATAAAAGCTAGAGCAACACACCTGCAGAGGACACAACCACCAATTTCAATTTCAGGTGCTTTGAATTCCCTTGTCAAGCGTATGACAATTGGTCTTGCAATACTTGAAGATCCTCCAGCAGCAGCTTTACTAACATGTTGAAAATTATCTCTACAATTTGGACAATGCCAATCGCTTTCAGGAATCCACTCTGAATCCAAACAAGCTGCAATATGAAACTGATTAGACTCATGAAAGAATAGAGAGCGAGAGAGTAGTAAGAGAACGAGGAAAAAGTGCTTCATGAGTGAGAAAACAAAATGATGCCATGTGTAACAAAAACCACCCATATCAACCTGAGGGCAAAAAAAAAAAGTTCCACTGAAACACTAAAACATGGGAGTGATAGAAGGGATCAAGGAAAGTATGGAAGACATAGTAGCCCAGAAAACATTGTTGGATAAAAAAGGACCTTTAGCATACCACATCGTTTACTTGTGACAGAGGATGTCAAGATAAAATTATGAAACTTGATGTTGTACCAAAAGCCCAAAACTAATAAACAAAATGTGCAATTTTCAACAAAAATGGAACTAAATGTCTAACAATATAATTCAAAAATGAATACAACCTTCATGAAAAGCACGAGGGCATCCATCACAAAGAATCATCTTCCCAGTATCATGTCCACATACTGCACACATATCATCACTTCCATCACTGGCACCAGTTGTAAGGTTATGTCCATTTGCCAATGACGTGGCTATATCATGAAGCGTCAATCCATTGGATATATAGATATGACGGTAACTGCAAAAGGACATGGGTTTTCCCTACATGAGACATTATACAGACAACAAAAAACTACAACAGTTAGTTAGAAAGTACTCACGGTTGGCGCCTAGCAGACATTCCGGCATGTGCTTCGAACTGTGAAGGGCTTACCTGTTCAAAAACACATAGCACAGAAATGATGTTGGAGAGAATAGGGGGAGAGGGACTAGCATAAAATGCTTAACTCATATTCAATGTGGTCTGTGCAGCTTGAATTTTACCTCTTTATTACAGCAATTACATACTATACCATTTCCGTGCTTGTAGCCTCCAAGTATTCTCTGAGAATTGAGAGTCATCAGATCACTAATTTTGAAATTGGCATATATCAAAAATCTGAAGACAGCTTTAACACAAAATATATCCAACAAGATACCTGTCCTTTCATATAGTATGCCAATTTGGCCCCATCTGGAAGCCCATTTGGCATGAACAGTAGCCGGTGAAGATCATGATCCCTACTGAAAGCACAAACTTCCCGATCAGTAAGAATATTCGCAAATTATTGAAAAGCTACTGATAGAAATCCCAAGTACAAAATGAAAAGAAGAAGGGGAGATGATACGTTTTCTTATTGCCACGTCCAGCAGTTTTCTTCTGGTGCATAACAGAGTAAGGAGTATGGAAGCTTGATCTGCACAACAGATACAGTCTCAGCTTACCCATGCAAAATAAAGCATATTATCTACTGTTAAGATGTCAAACATGCACTGTATGGATAAGAACATCCTAATGGGTAAGGCTTATACCTGGGAAGTGAATGAGGGAATTTAGGAAGCTTGGGCTTCTTAGGAAGCCGAGGCACTTTAGGAAGTTTCACAGAATGTCTCTTATACACCTCATCCCCCTCAAATCGGTAAAGGGATTCTGCAGAAATAAATAAATAAATATATATTAGATCCTCATAGCACCAAAGTTATGAGCAAGTCAATTGGTTATCTATAATGCAGGGAGTAGTATCTTGCTAAAGATATTTATCACCTTTCCAGATCCTGAAGAACCCTTCATTGACAGCAGAACCAGCAACTGCCTCTATTACTTCATCCAGCTTGTTGAGTGGAGCAGTCTTCAATTCTTGGAGGATATTATAAACCGGTCTCCCATTCTCCAAGAATATGTGGTTATTGGGATGGCGAGTTTTGACACCAGCATGCTGCTCAAACTCAAACGCACTGAGTACCTGTTAATATCATGGAACCAGTCAGCTAAAACTCATATCACAATTAAACTAGAACAAAATTGGACGGTGATTAAAACTTACATTGGTGTAGTTGCAGGATGAACAGCCACATAAATAACCACCACCACTTATAATTCCATCTAGCTTTACCTGCCAAACATACAATTCTATTAGTTGTCTCAACAAAGAAAAGCTCAAACTGCAGCATATCAGAAAAATTATAAACAATTTTATTATATCATCTAGTCATCTACCTGTGACCCAGTGGAAATATACTTCACTCGAGCTCCATCAAGAATACCAGTAGCTAATAGCTTTTTGACATTACTAGGGTAGCACTCCGGAACCTTGTTAGATTCCACCTCCCTAACAGGAGCATATGACCTTTCTCGGAACCCCCAGCTCCTACTAGCCATTTCTCCAAAGTCAGTTCTAGGCTCCCCTCCAAAGGGAAAGTCACAATCAAACCCATTATGTACAGTCTGACTCGGTGAAGCAAATGACTGGTTCTCATAATCTTCCTTTCTTTTGCTGAACTTAAACGTGATCTTGCGAATCCCAGATGAACTAGACGGCTTATCTATCTCAACTACAACACGAGTAGTATCCGTGGTCTTCGTCTCAATCTGACCATTATCATTCTCGGCAGGCTGTCCAACACTCAAACTCTCCTCCTCCTCCGAGCTCGAACTCCTCAAACTCGAAGAAGTAACCTCTCCACACTCTACTTGGTTACTATTCGCTAACTCCGCCCGTTGGCTAGTAATGTCCTGAAAACTCGAGCCATTCTCATTCTCTTTTGGAGACACAACAGGATTCGAAACTTCGGAGCGTATATCATCATTAGAAACCTCTTTGGCTTGCCTCTTGTTCGGAAACGAATCCGGCTCAGTATCACCTACGAGACACTGATGTTCTCGCTTCAATTCAGTTCTTGGAGAGCTCTCGATTTCCACTCCCCCATTTTCCAATCTATCCTCTTCTCCCATACAACTCCACTCGAAATCCAACCCCACTGCCAAACAATCCACTCTCCTTCACAACACCAAGCTTCCAATACAGCATTCAATAACAAACACCAAACGTCCAAAATCAAAGCTGAATTCGCATGCACTACTCAACCTGTCCAGAAATGAATCAAACCTCATAAATCCGACATCAGTCTGATCCTAAAATCAAGAACTATAACCAAAACCACAAAAATAAAAAATAAAAACCGCAATTCAGCGACGAAAATAGAAAAGAAAAGGTGTCGTAGAACCTTACTGATCCAAATCTGAGAAAATCAAATCGATCCAAAGAAGGTCTGAGCGATCCAAAAGGAATTCGAGAAGAATCCAAAGAAATCAGAGAGATCTGGAAGTTTTGAGAGAGAGAGAAAAAAAGAGGGAGTGAGATCGGAGGGAGTGAAAATTTAACGCGGGATGAGAGAAGGGTTAGGGTTTTTCAATTCGGTTTCAGAGAGAGTAACGTGCAGAGCGGCAAAATAGCGAAACGAAAAGCTTGGCTCGCGCTCGAGATTCAACTTTTGAGGGAAGATAGAGTCCGTTCTTTCTTTATTTGTTTTATTTATTTCTAAATTGGATTGAGAAACTTTGGAGGAAACGAGAAGGCAGGTGGATAAAAGTCGATGGGCCCGATGAGTTGGCCTATTGGATTGGGACACGTGGCGTGGCGGTTCGGGTGGACTGTAACGTCAGGGACACGTGTGATGGTGGCGTAGTTGATGAAGTTTGTGCACTCCCGCTGCTTTTATTGTTTTGGCGATTATGCTTTGGTTGCGTCATGAGGGGATCCTGGGCCGTTGGATGGTCCAGGTGGCGGAATCCCAGGGAGTGTGGAGAAGATATCGGTGGGGTTTGAATTTTATAACTGATGGGTGAGTCCAACTGTCATTCGCCAGGAAAGTACGGGAGATATGGATAACGGGCGTTTATGTTTTCCGTCAGTTTTGTTTCGATTATTGACGGAGTGAGAAGATATTGAACGAATACGACGGTATGTCACCATCGATGATGTCCGTAGGCCAGTGAGTCCCAACCCCGATCAAGATAAATGTCCTCCGACCGAGTTACATACCATTAGCATGTCTTGGATATGAACAATACCAAATGAACCAGCTACACCCAACAGCAGCCTAACCTTCTCCATTAAGACACCTTATGTTGCAAAACACTCATCACTATTGTTCACAAGCCTTATAGTCTCCAAATAAGCAGTCTCAACTCCATCCAATTGCAAGCCATATGCCCCTTGTACAGTTTCTAACCTATAATTATTTCTTTAAGTTCAACAAGCCCAGATGCGGATCCTCCCTTTGATCGCTCACTCATAGCTGCAACGCCGCAGCCATGGTTGTCCCTCACCACCGCTATCTCGCATGACTCTCGTCACTAGAAACATATGCATCAAATTTTATTTGCAACAATCCCGACAACTGCAGCTACTAACGAATTTCTCTGATTCTGCACCCCACTAACATAGTCTTAACTGTACAACTAACAACCCTTTCCAGATCGAAACACATTGTGCAAACATAACCTTATAATGTATAGGTTGTTCACCATGCACGACTTTGTTTCTTTTCACTCTGATTACTTCACAACAACATAACCAAAAGCTTCATCTTATCCATTATATTAAGATCTGAATAGCATGATCCAAGAAATCAGAAATGTTTACAAACACACCCGAGTTGAGTTTATAATAAAAGCTCACATTCTTCAACACTGCAATACGTACATAAAAGACAATACCAAGTTGTGTACAAAGGTGCTTCGTTTGTTAGTTGGCACCTCGAGCATATGGAGTGATGTGAAACATGACGCTAATACCACATACACGAAATAAACCTTGGCTGGTCGAACATCCCCACAAAAAGTGTCTCGTCTTTGGTAGAACCTTGAGTTTCCAAATGTGCTTCCAATGCTTTGAAACTCCAAACAAATACACACTTTGAAACTCTGAAAATTACCCCATATATCACATATATGTTCCAATTGATTAACCAAGGCCTTCCAACTCAGCTGATAAAGGACATGACACATACTTATAGGTCGATACACTGTTACTTACTTCATATTAAGAAAATCTTCGGTGCGGCCAACACACCACGTGGCTGGTGCAACTAGCCACTCACAGACGGACATGTGGCTTTTTTTTTTCATGTCAACTCTGCTGCTGAAAAAAGGAAGAAGAAGAAATCTAATTCCTATCTCCGATCAAATCACCAAGTCGTCTCCGATCAAAACCAAACCATGTCTTCTCCCTTTGCGCGTCCACTGCCGTCAAACTAGTCACCCTAAACCGGCAACCACCTTCGCCGGTGAGCACTACAACCCGCTGCCATCTTGCCTTGCAGAAACCCACCGCCTTAGAGCCCTACAAATCAAACATTCATTAAGCCGTGCAAAACCCACTGCCATGAAACCAGTCGATCCCGTCGCAGACAAACCAATTGGAACAAAAACCCCCACATCAATTCTCAGAGTAGTCCTTTGTTTCAATTCATTGATCACATTTGGGTATTATAGAATTTCAGAGAGGAAGAAGAAATTTTCTGTGTTGGGTTTGATTCTGATTTGGAGTAAACCCAGATCGAACCGACGACGGGGCAGAGGGAGACTGAGAGAGGACCTGGTTTAATTGATCGGGGACATAGTCAAAACCTTGTGTTATTGTTGGTTTGGTTTTAATCGGAGAACACAAATCCGATTTTTTTTTCTTTCTCCGAAGAGAGTTGAGGTGGTAAAAAGGGACAGATGTTAATATGTGAACGGAGGGTCGCACCAGCCACGTGGTGTGTATGCCGCATGTAAGAATTCCTCCTTCATATTAGGCACCATACTGACCATAGGGATCAAAGCAATCAAAGTATGATTTATGACATTCAAGTGATTCAACTTTTCCTAACAATTAAGAACCTTCGAACACTGATCTTTAACATTATCCCAACCATTGGCCAGTAACATTGATAAAATATTAGGTGCATTCCATATGTCCTAGAGCCTTTTGCTGGACCGACATCTTTCAAATTAAGCCGCTTCAATTTCACCTTTATAAAAAGTACGAGTAAGTTTATTTGATTGTTTAACATAAAATCTTATAGTAACCTCCTATAAACACTAACATTCAGTTTACATCATTCCGTGGTAAATAATTGTTCAAAATAGGTAACAAAAACACACCCCCACATCCACATGACCAGGGGCGGAACTACAGTCCAGCCTGACGGGGTCCGGACCCCTGTTAGCTTTTCTGCAGATACGGTGATAGTAGGTGATCTTGAATCAACTAATGGTATATATAGGTGTGTTTGCATAGTGAACCCCCCTCGGATCCTTTCGAAAACAAAGAAACCCACCGGACTCCACGTTACAGAAACAATAAGATAATGAATCTCTAGCTATCCACGTGATTATCATCCTCTTTAATAAAAAATAATATAAATAATGATAAATTTAGAAAAAAAGTACTATAATATTTATTAGAAATTAGAAAGTCAAAGTAAAATTTAACAATAATATTTGATGTCATCAAGTCATTACTCTCGTAATAAATTACAGCGTTCTACTTTTATTTGCTGGGATTTGCAATCCCTACTAGAGTATCTCCATACAAATGACTATTTATAAGTGGTTTACGGCTAAATAAAAAATGAAAAATGTCTGAAAATTCTGAACTCGGTGAATTTTATTTTTAATTGATTCTATTGATTAATATATTGGTGTTATATATTATTGTGTTTTTAGAATTTAATTCATGATATAATAATTCAGTTATACGACCGAATGATCGGTTTGGGTTTTTTTTTAATTTATTTTTTTATAATGATCGATACTCTATATATGAACCCCCCTTAAGTTTAATTCCTGGCTCCGCCACTGCACATGATATGTCTTCCACCTATTGTCCTCTCATATTATACCAACAACACTGTTTGTGCTACCCCCTTTAACGTGGATAGTTGTGAAAAAACTTTTTTTTACGATCAATGTACTTCAATCAGTTAACAAGCGATCGTTGGAACCGCATAATTTCCTCTCTTGCAAGCACTTTTATCTATGCTACATTTCAATCTCCTTATACTGATTCATTTCTTTTCTCTTTCTCTTCTCTCGAGAGACATCAATGAACTACTTTACTTCACTTTACTTCTCTCAATTATTCAAACTTCTCAATTTATTGGTCGGACAAAAATATCCTTATATTCGCGGACAACAAATTCATATAAAAGTGAATAAACATAGCTAAAGTCGTGTTAATATTTAGGGTATAATGAGTTTTTAAAGTAATAATATTAGTCCTTAAAGTTGTTACATGAGTCCTTAAAGTTGTACAAAATTTAATTACAATATTAGTTCTAAAGTGGTAAAATGTGTTATTAAAATGGTAATCGAGTCCTCAGAGTGATAAAATATCAATAAACTAAGGAGAATAAACACTCTATCCCCCAACCCTAGCCGCCTTGGGCTAGATTTCAATGGCGGCTTCACCGCAACAATTTACTCCAAGAATCGCCAACAATTAAACTCTTCCAGGTTAACCCTTGGTGGCGAAAACAACAACGGTGGCTCTGGTCGCTCAAGCACTAGACGCTTTTGTCTACCCTCATTCTCCAACCTTCCTCGTCGATTTCTTTCACATGTTCCTCTACATCGATATGAGATGAAGCTTTCATCATTGACCATGAGCGACTTGGCCTCCTTTTCATTATGATCGTAGAGGAATTCTAGCGGTGGTATGCGATTCAGACGAATCAATCATTTGGGATTACATCGCTAAACACAAGATGCAAGTCGAGTTTTGTAAACCTGAATATGGTGGCAATAGCTTTGGAGGCAATCTGGTATCAACCACTTACGGAGGAATTTGTGGTTTGTTGACGAGGCAATGCAATTGCCTATGATATTGAAGATGATGCGGGTCTAAAATAGTTGTGTCGGAGTGCCCTGGTCGACATGCATATGATGGATATGTAGAGGTATGAAGCTATAAGTCAGGTGCGACGTTACATCATCGATGAACACATGAGCAAGTTTTCGAGTTTCGGTTACCACAAATGGTGAGTGTGGGCTTGGATCAAATATGTAGGGCTTTCGGCTTGGGTTTTATGTGCTCGGCCCTAAAACTTAGTAGTTTTTTATTTCCATTTTCCGCATACAAACTAAGATATTGATCATAGGAGTAGTCTTGCTTTAATAAGTGTCATAGTCTTTAAATATAGATGGTCTATCTTGCATATCATTGTAATGTTACATTGCAAATATTAGTTTTTAATGAAAACATATGTCAGTGACCTGTAATTTTTTTTTTTTAATTTACCAAACATTATAAAATTTAAAAGTTCAGATAAAAGCTGATTTAAAAAAAAAAAAAATTGAAGCTATACCAAACAGGGCGTAATGACTATCTTAAGATGAGTATCTCTAAATTCAAAAATTAAGACAAATCACTTTATTTATCTAGTTTTAACAACTCAATTAAAACAACAAATTATTACGGTTTTTTAGCTAAATTGCTACCCTAACTTTTCATAATTAGCCAATTTGCTACCCTAACTATTATTTCTGCCAATTTGCTACCTTATGTTTTCAAAATTAGCCAACTTGCTACCTTTTTGTCAATTTATTTTGTTCATTTCTTCATCCAAACATGAATTAATTCTGAAAATCGAAGGTTAAAGTTGGTCGATATTGAAATTTTGAAAAGTAAATCGGTTAATCTTGAAAGCCAAAAGTAGCAAATTTAATGGAATTGTAGCAAATTGGCAGATTTAATAGTTAAGGTAGCAAATTGGCTAATTATGAAAAGCTAGGGTAGGAAATTGACTGAAATGAAAATTAGGGTAACAAATTGACATCAAGATGAAAATTAGGGTAGCAAATTCGCAATTATGCCAATTATTACAGGGCAATTATTTAGTGTTCAAAATTAACAGGTTCATCGAACTTACTCGTGAGAAAATAGAAACGTGAATAAACTAAAATAAAATGTCTACCACTTCAAGTCTATCCACAAGATTCGTGTGGATCTGAAACAGAGTACGAAGGTTCCAAGCGGAGTTCCAAGTACCATATGCACGTACACCCACCCACGACTCATACCCTCATTAATGTTTTTCCATCAAATCACATGGATTTCTTACCAAATATTTATCTATTAATTACAGATTTTAATGTAAATACACAATTAATTTTATATCTTTTTCTTTCACAATTAATAAAATTATTTCCATATCCCCTAGATTCGTAATAATCTTCTCGCAATAACTTTTGTAGGATGGAGTTTTACATTTTGAATTTACATAAAAAACCTTCCTCTCTTTTAGTCATTTCTCAAAGAGTTTAACACTCAAAATTTTCATTTGTCACGTTCGATTGTAAGCAACTTCTCGCAATAATTTTTGTAGGATGAAGATTTAAATTTTGAATTTACATAAAAATCCTTCCTCACGTTTAATCATTTCCCAAAGACTTTTACACAAAAATTTCTATTTGACACGTGTGTGGTTGTAAGTAACGAGACAATAAGATGCTTTTTACATAATGTTATAAATCCAAATTATCAATTTATTAGGTGAATAGAATAGAACGAGACGAGAACACTTGAATCGAAATAAAAACAAATACAATTTTTTGATGTGAAAACTAATTACCGTTACCGATTCCCTATTGACACAATGAGATTACATGTATTGTGATTGTCCTTACAAATGTCATTTATAAACAAACGTGAGTAACACGTACAGAGAAAATTTGAATTGAAATAAAAACAATTACAATTCTTTGATATGAAAATTAATTACCGTTACCAACCCCTTGTTGACACAATTAAATTACATGTATTATGATGGTCCTTACAAATGTCATTTATAAACAAACGTGAGTAACACGTAACGAGTAGATCTGAATCGAAACAAAGACAAATACACTCCCACATTAAGAGAATTTTACTACTATCAACCTCATGCTCACGTAATGAGATCAAATGCACTGCAACGCTCCTTACAAATGTCATTTATAAACAAACGTGAGTAACACGTAACGAGTATATCTGAATCGAAACATAAGCAGATATACAATCCCCTAATAATATAACTAATTTACTGCTACCGACCATTTACTCTGCCAATAAGACTACTGCAATGAAATGATCTTTACACCTTTACACACGTCGTTTTTTTTTTCTCAATGTTATAATTCTATTACGTAAGCAACACATAAAGAGTTAATGTAAATCGTTACAAAGACAAATACAACCCTTCGAGATATGAATCAATTAATGCTATTGTCATTCATACCAAACCCTCAGATTGAGAGGAGGGGGGTAATAATGGGATTGCAAGTCTAACTTTCACATTTAACCCAACCTAACAGCTTTTAACCCATTCCCTCACTATAAAAACTAGTCAACACCTTGTGCTCTCTCCCTACACCTAACTACCTCAGACAACACCACTATCACTACAAACACACTCCTCCTCCTCCATTACCCTCTGCTTCTTATCCCAAACAAACCCAGAACCATGTCTCAGAGGCCAAATCGCCACCAGAGAAGGCCATCTCAGAGCATATTCATGTCCCCGGACTTCCTCCTATCCGAAGATGTTGTGGCCGGAGACAAGGTGGCCGCTGCTGCAGGAGGTGCACCAACCAACCAGGCTCCGCCGAACCTGATCTCTCCTCCTCTCCCGCCGTCGTCGGAGGCAGCGAAAACCGGCGCGGAGAATGCCAAGGAGAACAAGACAACAACCACAGACGCAGCTAATAACTAGAGAACCAAATGCTGTAATCTCGTCATGGAAAAATCTTATGTGTTTTCGTTTTATGTCAATCGGTGTTGGTTATGTGTTTGTTATGGAAATGTGAATGTCTCAGATACTGAGCATTTTCATGATCCTGGAAACTGAGGAAAAAAAAAATCGTTAATGGGATAATATTTTCTTTGATCTTAATCAACGCGTTCTTGTGGTTCTTGCTCTTGCGTATATATTTTTG
The DNA here is from genome assembly GCA_009720345.1 of Fragaria iinumae. Lineage (NCBI taxonomy): Eukaryota > Viridiplantae > Streptophyta > Magnoliopsida > Rosales > Rosaceae > Fragaria > Fragaria iinumae. The sequence goes on along the minus strand of CM019122.1, from coordinate 8,532,740 downwards.
TTTCATCAAATTTAATGCTTTGTTTTTTGAGAAAACGGATCCTTGCATCCATGTATGCCATAAATTGTTGCTTAAAACCATTGTACGGCTTGGGATCCGATGCTTGAGAGATGCAAACAACAATGGTATGTAAGAATTTCCGTTTGAGCAGTAATTTTTCGAAATACAAATTAGTCATGCTCGATTACCTTTAGATAAAAATTACAATCTTCAGTTAATTCTGATAGAATATTAATTTTTGACTTTATATATTTTCTTATTGCATAATGGTCTAATCAATCTGAATCTTAGTATTCGCGTGGAACAACAGTGTTGTAAAAGTTTCATGTGTATGAATTACTTACATATATAGACACACACATGTTTATTGTGTGAATTTTTCAACTATGTTGAACCACATAATGACCGATTTATAATTGTCAACGGACTAATATCAAATAATATTGTATGTTTTTCGTAGTTATATAATAATGAAAATACGAGATTTATGAGGGGAAATTTAAATGGTGAGGGCTCTAAAAAGTGTGGGGAGGTTTGAATCGGGGGAAGGGAGTGATGGAAGAATGGAGAGGATCGAAGACTTTGCTGCAAATGAAAATGAAAAGAGAGTTGGTGAGTTGTAATTAACTACCTAGTTATTGTTAGCAGAGTGTTTGACTGTTTTGGTTTAAGAATGGGGATGGGAACGTGGTAGTGATCTCTGTGTTGGTGATGGTTGATTCTACAGTCTATAGCAGTAGATGATGGGGTTTGGAATACCTAATTATTAGTGCTTGTTTCTTGGATTATGTTCGTCCTTTTATTTGGAACTTTGAACATTTTTTTTTTTCTGTTAACATAGAGTTTCAACCCTAATATATTGGGAAGATGTATATTTTGTAATCAACTAGGATTATGTAAATCTTTCGGTGTAATTAGTTTCCTTATACGGTTAGAACTGTGCTTGTATATATACCCGACTTGAGATTATGTAAATCTGACAATGGAGGAGAGTTTGTTAACCACTATTTCCGAGACTATTTTCAGCAACATGAAATTGTTCATCAGATTACTTGTCCTCAAACGCCAGAACAAAATTGGGTATCTGAGAGGAAAAATCGACACCTCTTGGATATTGGAAGAGCCCTCTTACTCAGTGTCAATCTTCCCAAATATCTCTGGGGTGAAGCTGTGTTGTGTGCTTCTCACCTTATCAACCGTCAACCGTCTGCAGCTCTTCAGAATCGGGTTCCCTTTGAGGTATTGTCTGAACATGTTACTATTCCATCTCTCAACAAACTTCCTGCTTGTGTCTTTGGTTGTGTGGCCTATGTTCATCTTTACAAAAATCAGAGATCTAACTTAGAGGCTCGTTCCCTTAAATGTGTGTTTGTTGGATACGGATCCCATCAGAAAAGATACAAGTGCTACCATCCTCTGTCTCAACGATTCTATGTCACCATGGATGTCATATTTAGTGAAGACCTGTGCATTTTTCTTCTACGGTATCTCCGAGTGAGGAGGAGAAGCATGCTTTTTATGAAGATCAGTTTGGAGAACTAGAAAATTGTGTAATTGTTGACAGTAACCCCGCTGAAAAGGATCTTCGGCCTGTCACCGACCAGATCCAGAATCCGAGAGATAATACTCTGGAACCTCAAAAAGTAGTTCAATTTGTTGAACCTGCCCAAGTTGAGGCGTTTGTTTCGTGTTCTGAAAGTGTTCGACATGACGAACAACTGTCTGATATGTCGAAAGGAGGAGAATTGAATAGTAATCAGTCCTCAGTTGTTGAAGATGTACATGCAAGTTCAGTCTCTCCCCCTACATCAATGATCTCTCATGGCTTGTCATCACCTGAGGTATGTAGTACTATTCCGTTGTCATCCTCCAATGTCCCTGAATCTAGTAGAGTCTTGCCTGCTAGGTCAACCTGTGGCCAACCTCCTAAAAAATATAAGCCTCTCTTGTCAGCTAAAGCCAAGTATCATGTAGCCAACTACGTGTCAACTCATAGATTGTCTAAATCTTATGTAGCATTTGTGAATCAATTATCTGTTGTGTCTCTTCCTAGTAAAGTGCAGGATGCAATCAAGGAAGAGAAGTGAGCCAAAACAATGGAGGTTGAGATGGATGCTCTTAAGAAGAATGATACTTGGGATTTGGTGCCATTACCATATGGAAAGAATATCATTGGTTGTAGATGGGTTTATACTGTGAAACATAATGCAGATGACTCAGTTGACAGATATAAGACAATGTTGGTTGCAAAAGAATACACTCAAAAATATGAGATGGATTATGATGAGACGTTCGCACCTGTGGCAAAAATCAATACCATTCGAGTCCTCATGTCTTTGGCAGCTAATCTGGATTGGCCCCTGCAACAGTTTGATGTGAAGAATGTATTTCTTCATGGAGATTTGAATGAAGAAATTTACATGGATCTTCATCCAGGATATAATAATTCTACGGGCGAGAAGGTAGTGTGCAGATTGAAAAAGTCCATGTACGGATTGAAGCAATCTCCAAGAGCTTGGTTTGGAAAGTTGACGTCTTTCACGAAGAAGATTGGGTATAGGCAGAGTAAGCTTACTGCCTTGATCATTTATGTAGATGACATGGTAGTGACAGGTGATGACACTAGTGAAATTGGAAGATTAAAAGATCAGTTGTCTTCTGAATTCGAGATGAAGGACCTTGGGAATTTAAAGTATTTCTTGGGAATTGAGGTAGCCAGGAACAAGGATTGTATCATGCTGAGTCAAAGAAAATATGTTCTGGATTTGCTAGCAGTGACTGGTATGCTTGATTGTCAACCAGTTGATACACCAATAGAACAGAACCATCAAATTGCAGAGTATCCTGATCAAGTTCCGACTGACAAATCTCGATATCAAAGGTTAGTTGGAAGATTAATTTACTTGTCGCATACTAGACCTGACCTTGCTTATGCGGTTAGTGTGTTGATTCAGTATATGCACAATCCTAGTGAAGATCACATGAATGTTGTGATGAGAATCTTGAGATACTTAAAGTCTGCTCCTGAAAAATGCCTGGTGTTTCGTAAGCATGGACATTTGAGAACTAGTGGTTACACTGATGCGGACTGGGCAGGGAACATCACTGACAAGCGTTCTACTTTTGGCTATTTTACATTTGTTGGTGGAAACTTAGTCACTTAGTGAAGCAAGAAACCGAATGTGGTGGCCCGTTCTAGTGCAGAAGTTGAGTACAGAGGTATGGCTCAAGGAGTCTGTGAGTTGTTATGGTTGAGAAGTTTGTTAAAGAGTTTGGGTTTCAAGCAGGAATGGTCAATGCCTCTTCACTGTGACAAAACTGCTGCGGTTGAAATTGCACATAATCGGAGTCTGTGAGTTGTTATGGTTGAGAAGTTTGTTAAAGAGTTTGGGTTTCAAGCAGGAATGGTCAATGCCTCTTCACTGTGACAATACTGCTGCGGTTGAAATTGCACATAATCTTGTTCAGCATGATCGGATAAAGCTTGTAGAGATTGACAGACACTTCATCAAGGAAAAGCTAGATGCTCGCATAATCTCGTTCTCATTTGTTCCTTCAGAGGAGCAACTAGCTGACATCCTTACCAAAGCTGTGTCGTCCGGGGCGTTCAGTGACTCGCTTAGCAAGTTGGGCATTCAAGATTTGTATGCGCCAACTTGAGGAGGAGTGTTAACGTGAGTCTCAATCCTAGTATATTGGGAAAATGTATATTCTGTAATCAACTAGGATTATGTAAATCTTTCGGTGTAATTAGTTTCCTTCTAGGGTTAGAACTGTGCTTGTATATATACCCGACTTGGGGTTTGTTCAATATATTAAAAAATTCTCAACATTTTGTGTTCTGTTTGACTTTTTCAACTATCAATTTTGATATATTGATATTAAAAAATTTATAACGTTTAAATATATATTGGTTTGTCAAATGGTCGTTGCCGTTTAGTGGTAGGCTGAAGCTAAGCGCCGTGAGATCTATCGTCCGGTAGTAACATAGATGAAAAACTGAATTATTAGACATTAAGATGAATTTTAATTGAATGAAACGTTTTTTATTTCTTAATTTATCTATAGCACAATCAAATGTTCCTTTCACGTCGATGTATACTAAAACCACTACTAAAAAGAGGGTTTTTTTTCTTGAAGAAAAATACAATTACAACAAGAATCTCATCATACAACCTATTTGAGTATAATCGAAACACACCGCATTTAGAGCCGGAAGAGGAATGATGCCTAACCAAACCTTAGTATTAGGAAGAGAATGACCAATAGAATTTACTTCTCTAAAAATATGACACTAAAAATAGAGTTATTTACTACAAAAAATTACGAGGTGTGTCAAAATATCTTTCTTCTTTTACTTCTGTTGACCGTTGGGCATTCTTCGACTTGACCCATTTGAGGGATGGCCCCCATATATTGGATAAGTATGGAGTACGTGGTCCATTTCAGAGACACCCAATAACTCGTACCTGGGTTTTTCACTCCCTGCTATTCCTAAAATACATAAGCAAAGCTTTCCAGTTCCCCGGAGCATCTTGGACAATCTGGGTCTTCCTTACAGGGTACTCTTTTGGAATATAGTGCTTGGACATACTCGTTTCTTATCTTCTCTCTCACCACAGTACTCTGATGTCTTGATCGACCTGTGTTTTTTTTACTCAAATTATATGATCTACTGCTAAAAATCAAATAATTGGACACACATCAATGTGACATTACCAAATGGTCGCAGAAGTGTTATGGGTTATCACTCTCGTCAGATATGAAATGATTGAATGACATTGTTGTTTTCATGTACATACTTCGTTTTTTTCGTGCCTTGACTTGTAGCAATTCAAAATATCAATACACCAAAAGGTAACAAATAAACTAAAACTTAAAATTGAATGTAATCAATGAACTAAGTATAGGTATCATTCCGTTGGTGCCAATTCAACAGAACCCGGGATAAAGTACAACAAAGGCACCATACCGGAAAAATTGACGACAAGAGAAATCCATTACTCTAGATTTCCGGCCACCGTGATAACCCCATCATCCCCCATCAAACAATGTTGCTTTGTTAATGAGACTGACATCTTCTGTAACAAAGGATAGAAGCTGCAGCAGTTGCATATTCAAGCCCAACCTTGATGGCAAGCGAATTTGTGGCATTAATAGAAATGTCACAAGCTTCTAGCCTCGCCACACCACCCTTCAACACGTCATAATGATTAGGAACCACCAAACTGTCAGCATTTAGTCCATAGTCATTAATAGTTTTTTTTTTTTTGAGAAGTCATAGTCATTAATAGTTGGGAGACCTCAAAATTTATGATCGGTAAATATAATAGGTATGACTTATGAGATGCTCAAAACAATACATTTACAGTCAAGCGTTGATGATCAAACCCATAAAATCATAACACCCAATATGCGCATGTTGATCGTGTAGTACTTGACAGAGCATATTCAACAATATAAGGTAAAAAAAATAATTTAACTTAAATATCAAAAGGACAAAGAAACCAAAAGAAAAACGGAAGATTCAGACTAAGCGGAATGAAATCAATAATTGAAAACACTTGTGCGTCTCAGTAAAAGGACCTCGAGAACGAGCGGATCATGTGGAAGAATGTGATTATGTGCGGGTCCATATTTCTGCCTCTTTTTTTTTCTTTTTCTGAAATTTCTTTTTCAAAAGGTTGCCGATTAATAATTCAAATTATATCTTGAAAAAGTGGTAGCGTTGCATCAACGCATAAACGAATCTCAGTGGACCACACGCCTTTTTCTTTTTTTCTTCTCAATTCGTGTTAGCAAAAAAATTACAATTTGTCCGAAAATATCAGTGTGAAGCGCATTGTTACAGTGGGTGAACGACCAAAATTTCTAATTAACTTGGTACTGAGCTTAGCCTAGCCTCTAAACCAGCCATTAGCTTATTTTTCTGTTTGGTCCGGAAGAAAAGTATACACATTCATTTTCTATTTGGTCACTCGTATGTCCGTTCATTTTCTATTTGATAAGCCATTTGTGTAGGTAATAGATTATCAGGCAACCTCAAGTTTTACAATATTATATTACAATCAATATGAATAATATTCATCCTCTCATATATCATGTTTCAAAACAACCAAATAACTATATATATAACAGTTTATAAAGTCTGGTGGTTAGTTAAAAAAGAATCATAAATTCATACTAAAAAAGGGCAAACTTACTATACCAAAATTAATATAAAAACAAAGTCCTAAAAGTAAAAAGATACTACAGAGAGCTACTCAAGAAGTAATTATCGGTCTCTAATAACTCACACTACTTGAAAAGTAGTGAATTGTTAGCTTTCACGCACCAGTTTCAAGTTTTACTATAATACCCCTTAGAATAAAAAGGGAGGATCATGGGAAGAGCTAAGTGAGTAAGGGTATAGAGTTGTAAATGCATCTCCAGTAGTCTAGGTTAATTTGTTTCTAAATTTAACAATAGTTCGGATATTTAACAATTGAAATAACAATTGTGTTCCGGCAGTAATTGCTAAGTGTAAGTTAAGTAATATTTTTAACGAATCATAAACTTAAACGTGGATAAAAAATAGAGGGAAAACATATGTTTCTCTTTATCAATTCTTGTCTAGGTTGATAAATTTGTCAATTTAGTTTAGCAATGTTAGGATTTAGCAATTTTGTAGGCATTCTACTGGAGCTCTTATTCATCCTAAAAGTTGACAAATTTCAAAAAAAAAAAAAAAATTTAGCAATACTGCTGGAGATGCTCTAAGCAGTTGGAAAACTCACCAAACTAATGAACTCTACCACCATCCCACCCAACCCACAAACCTCTACACCATCATCACCTAGGGAACCAAAAGACTAGTTATGCTCCCATCACAATGACTCTGTATTAACAACATCGATATATAATGGGAGCATCGGAGCTTAAAAGAATAATATTATCAAAATAACAATTTTATGAAAACATTATATTTTCATTAAAAAATAAACATTTAACCAAATCGCTCTTGAAATCGTAATCCTTAATCAGAAAAAATAAAGTAAAGATCATGATTTTTTCTCACATGCCCGAGCAGTTCACTCATTATCTACACTATTTTCTTTTTAAATTTTATTTATTTGGTTACAAAAAAAAAAAAAAAAGAAAGAAAAAGAAAAAGTATGTGGTGTGGAGCGGCGCGAGCCGTGATGAAACAATGAGAGTGAATCAGCTGGCTCTAGCCATTCACGGACATGTTGCCGCAAGAGTCGTGGCCGCACGCCATTGGTCCAATTATCTATTACACGCTCCTCTGTCATACGACCACCTCCACGTTATAATTCCCTGTGGCACTCACATAGCCATCGTATATAAACCCCTCTTCTTACATTTTTCTTCTCTGCAAGTCGTCGTCGTCGTCGGAGAACACACCTCCTATATCTCCTCCTCCTACTCCGTCGCTCCTCACCTGAACCGCGAAAATGGTGAGTCCTATTATTTTCTCCGATCGATTTACGCGTTTGACTCTTTACCTATTTCACTGCTGAGAAAATCTGAGAGTGAAGATTCTTTGAATTATGTTTACCGATTGCGATTGCTTTGCTTCGAAATGGATGATCGGATTCGATTTATGAACGGTGTAGGTTGATCTGTGGTCGATCTGATGGTTGTAACGGAGTTGGATGGAATTGATAGCTGGTTTAGCTTTCCAGATCTGATTTGCTTGATTTGATTGTGGTTTTGTTTTTGATGATGAACGTTTTGATCGCGATTTGTTGTGGACTGATGAGGTTTATGTATCTTTTTGCTTACAATATGTGTTAGTATTTTGGGAGCGAAGTTTCGAATACTTAGTGGTTGGTAATATTGTGGATCTAGTGTGTATAGCACAAGTGTTGAGATGGTTAGTGCTAGCTTTGATTGTATATGTGTTACTCGGTAGGGATTCTATAAGCATGGAGATGATAACTTTTTTTTCGTGGATCTGTTATTTTAGGTGATTAATGTATAATCGTATACGATACGTAGTTTGAGCGCAGAGGTTTGATCACAGCATAAGTCGGGGATCCAAAATGAATCACATACACCATGTTTTTGTTTTTTGTTTTTTAAATGTTGATTTGTGTGTATATAATACATATTGGGAGGAGGTTTGTCTAACAAATTTAAATTATTCATTGTTTCTCCTTTATTGCTTTAGGGTAGGGCGTTGTAGGGAACAAAGAGTGGGGAGTTTTGATTTTCATGTCTTGGCGTAATATCTTACCAATGAATAATGCAGTTGGACAATGACAATGTTGTTTTGTTTCCTCTCTGGTGTATTGATTATTATTGAAACATCCTTCACTTGTTTCATGTTTTGTTTTTTGTCCACATATGGTTTTTATTTAAATATGGTGCTGCCGTAAAATGTGGTCTTACTAAGTTAATTTCTTGCAATTCACAGGCCAATGCAGCATCTGGTATGGCTGTGCACGATGAGTGCAAATTGAAGTTTCTGGAACTCAAGACAAAGAGGACCTACCGATCGATTGTGTTCAAGATTGAGGAGAAGCAAAAGCAAGTCATTGTTGAAGCAACCGGTGATCCTGCACAAACCTATGAGGCTTTCACAGATAGCCTTCCTACTGATGAATGCCGTTATGCGGTTTTTGATTTTGATTTTCTTACACCAGAGGGTGTCCCTAAAAGTCGGATATTCTTCATTGCATGGTAATTCTCATTTTCTTTGATCACTTCCAGTTATGTTTAGTACTTTGTTATCTAATCAGGTCTTTTGTATCATTTATATCATGAAAGGTCTCCTGATACATCAAGGGTGAGAAACAAGATGATCTACGCAAGCTCGAAGGACAGATTCAAGAGAGAGCTTGATGGAATTCAGATTGAGTTGCAGGCAACTGATTCATCTGAGATTGGCCTTGATGTCATTAAGAGCCGTGCCAGCTAAATATGAAACATAGGATATCTGGTGGGAAGTTATTCCTTTCAGCCTTTGTTACTTGAGTGGAATGTTTATACATTGTGGGATGACGACTTGGCTAATGATGACATCAATTTCCAAGTTCTGTCATTGTTTCTTATTCGTTTTAAACAAGTGTCCCTGGTTTGTCGTATATCATATGATATGTTATCTTATAGAACCTATATGTTTGAGTGGCTGCTTTGGTAGTTCTATCACTTCTATGTCAACAAACTAATATGTAGTTGTTTGTGGGGGGTTTAGACGACACCTTACCTCTTTCCGAGTGTTGTATATGACCCTTGTCATTTTACTTTGGAGCATTATAAAGGATCATGCTTTTATGACCCCTCTCTTGTTGCTGATTAATTTGGCTTGTTTTGTATGACCATGACCTTGCTTTTATTGGATATTGATCTTTCTTGTAGAAGACTTGTAGTTGGCAGTTCCTTACATGTTGATTATTGCAATTGCTCTTTTATGTGAACGCTGAGTCTTTTCATCTAGTATATGTATGCCAGCTTCGATTATCAATTTTTCACCTTTATCATTCCATATTTCCCTTCATGGTCGAGTTCTCACTAAGGCAGGATATTTATCTTGGCAGCGACACTCTTAAACAATTGATACTGTGGCACTCAAAGAACCCACTCTTTTTGGGGCAAACATTCATGTTGCATTTCTTCCCATCAGGTCCTGACTTCTAGTTTGCAGATGTCCCATGCTCAAAATTATACCTTCCGGTGAATCCCACAACGTGGATACTTGAATAGTTGAATTGATGATAGATTCAGTCTTTGCCACACATCCACCTTGCCAATACGCATGATTTATTCATATCCAAACCCCGAAATAGAAAATTACTAGTACCCATGATGTTTCTCCTTAGCATCTGTCATCTATGCCTCAATTGCTGAACTGCCTAGACATCGGTTAACTAGTAAAGTAAACTCAGTAAAAGAGTTCGAACTTGGCTCAATTGCTCCACCAGGCTATTCGGATGATTGACCTTGTCTCATTTTTGGTCAGTTCAACTTGGTCGAGTTCTTTGTTTGAGTGGACGAGTACTACTATACTTTGAGTAGCGTGCACGTTATACAGCAGTATTTCGCTATTTGTATATATAAATTAACCTGTAGTTTAATTTTTTTGAGATAGTATTTGATATAGACGGTATATGTATAAGAAATTTTATTAACACATCCGTAAATGTTAGATACACATCACTTTTTTATACAAATTAGATAAGACTTTGTAGTTACATAAAATTACCAAAATAGATATTTATATCAAAAGTAACGAAACCTAGTTGAAAAAAAAAATATCCCGCTTAAGACTATTATTCTTCTCTACGAGAACAACGTATGTGAATATACCAAGCCCTAATCAGAAATAGCTAGCGACAACCATAGTTTCAAGCAAAAACTAAAGACAACGTAATGAATTCCAGTAGTATTTCTCAACCCTTAAGCAAGGTATGACTTCTCTATCTTTGATTAAAATTGTTCTACTACAAAATTTAGATTTTAGGGTTTGTTGTTTGATTAGATAATACAAATTGAAGTTGAAAAATTTATTTTTTTACTGTTCACACATGCTAGGTCGTTCAAAAACATTTACGTTTGAAGATGGTGCTATATATATATATATAGACACACACACTCTTATAGTTTGCTTCTCATTGATCTAACTCATCAATAAGAGAGATATCAAGCAAAATCGGTGCCATCGTGACGCAAGAGATCTCACTAATGTGAAATTTCTTTTAATAAATTAAGTAGAAGATCTAGAAAATATGTGTATTTAGTGAATGAGTTGTGTATTTAGTGAATAAATTGTGTATTTTAAATGAGGGTATTGTAAGAAATTTGGATATGTGTATTTAGTAAAATGTTAAAACAATAAAGTTAATAGGTGGTGTATTAAGTATGGTATGTGTATCTAGTAATTAGGGATGTGTTAATAAAATTTCTCATACTGTATTAATAAATTGCTAGGATAACGTCAGCAGAACGACGTCGTTAGAAATGCTGTGACACAATTATCCGTCCACCTCTTTCTGGCTTTTCACCAAATTCAAACACTCTTTCTGAGCTTCAAAAGGCTCCTCATCTCTCATGGCTTAACTCCCTTCGTCTTTCTCCAATGGCCTTCTCTTTCTGCACCCAATGCTCTTCCTGGTCTCTCACCCCCACCCCCACCCTAACCCTAACCCCAACACCTCCACCTCACAGACCCTCCACTTCTCTCTCCTTCCCACTCCATAAACGACTCGTCGTTCATTCGTCCCTCTCCTATTCCACCACCCACCCCCTCCCTCACGACTTCACTCCCCAGCAGCTCCTCGACTCCCTCCGCCGCCAAAACGACGAGTCGTCCGCCCTCCGCCTCTTCGACTGGGCCTCCAAGCAGCCCGGCTTCTCCCCCAGCTCCGCCGTCTACGAGGAGGTCCTCACCAAGCTCGGAAAGGTCGGGTCTTTCGAGTCGATGAGGGACGTATTGGATGAAATGAGTCGCCATCAGTGTTTGAGTAAAGGTAGCTTCTTGATTTTGATTGAGAGCTACGCTGCGTTTGATTTGTATGATGAGATTTTGGGCGTTGTGGATGCGATGGAGAGTGAGTTCGGGTTGGAACCCGACACCCGTTTCTTTAATTTCTTGCTTAATGTGTTGGTTGATGGGAATAAGCTTAAACTAGTCGAAACTGCGAATTCCAAGATGAATAGTAGGAGGATTAAGCCGGATATTTCTACATTTAACATTTTGATTAAGGCTTTGTGTAGAGCTCATCAGATTAGGCCGGCACTTTTGTTGATGGAGGAGATGGGAAGCTATGGTTTGAAGCCGGATGAGAAGACATTTACTACTATAATGCAGGGTTATATCGAGGAGGGTGAGATGAAAGGCGCGTTGAGAATTAGGGACCAGATGGTGGAGTATGGTTGTCATTGTACTAATGTGACTGTTAATGTGTTGGTTAATGGGTTTTGCAAGGAGGGTAGGGTTGATGAAGCGTTTGGTTTCATTGACAAGATGGCGAAGGAGGGGTTTTCTCCTGATCAGTACACGTTTAATACGTTGGTGAAGGGCTTGTGTAGGGTGGGACATGTTAAGCATGCTTTGGAGATTATGGATGTGATGTTGCAGGAGGGGTTTGATCTGGATATCTATACGTATAATGCTTTGGTTTCGGGGTTGTGTAAGTTGGGTGAGATTGAAGAGGCGGTGGACATTCTTGATCAGATGGTTTCGAGGGACTGTTCCCCAAATACCGTCACGTATAATACTCTGATTAGCACATTGTGCAAGGAGAACCGGGTGGAGGAGGCAACTAAGCTAGCGCGTGTTCTTACTAGCAAGGGAATTATACCTGATGTTTGTACTGTCAATTCACTGATTCAGGGTCTATGCTCGAACAGTAATCATAAAGTTGCTATGGAGCTGTTTGAGGAGATGAAGATGAAAGGGTGTCAGCCTGATGGGTTTACTTACAGTTTGCTGATCGATAGCTACTGTTCGAGAGGGAAGCTGGAAGAGGCTTTGAGCTTGCTGAAAGATATGGAGTCAAGTGGCTGTGCACGAAATGCTGTAATATACAATACTCTGATTGATGGGTTCTGCAAAAACAAGAGGATTGAAGATGCAGAGGAGATTTTTGATCAGATGGAACTCCAGGGCATTTCAAGAAATTCAGTGACATACAATACCCTTATTGATGGCCTCTGCCAGAGTAGGAGGGTGGAGGAAGCTTCTCAACTGATGGACCAGATGATAATGGAAGGTTTGAAGCCTGACAAGTTCACGTACAATTCGCTGCTCACGTATTTCTGTAGGTCTGGGGATATTAAGAAGGCAGCAGATATTGTTCAAAACATGACTTCGAATGGGTGTGAACCAGACATTGTCACGTATGGGACCCTTATTCAGGGGTTATGTAAGGCGGGTAGGACTGAGGTTGCGAGTAGACTCCTAAGAAGTTTGCCGATGAAAGGGTTGGTTCCGACTCCACATGCTTATAACCCTGTAATACAAGCACTGTTTAAACGAAAGAGAACAACAGAAGCTATGAGGCTTGTTCGAGAAATGATGGAGAAGGGTGATCCTCCAGATGCAATAACATTTAGGATTGTCTTTCGTGGGCTTTGTAATGGTGGAGGACCAATTGGGGAAGCAGTTGACTTTGCGATTGAAATGATGGAGAAAGGGTACCTACCAGAATTTTCATCATTTTCTATGCTGGCCGAAGGACTATATGCTTTATCCATGGAGGATACCCTGATTAAGCTTGTAGATATGATCATGGAGAAAGCAAGAGTTTCAGACAGTGAAGCGTCCATGATTAGGGGTTTCCTCAAAATCCGTAAATTTAAAGATGCATTGGCCACTCTTGGTGGTATTTTGAATAGCCAAAGACCCAGAAAATCTTACTGGACCAGAAATTAGTTTCAATCAGTTTTGGTTATCATCATAGACCTTGGAATCAATATATTAGTGCTGCTGGATTTCTTTGGTTGGCTTTGGGGAAACCATCTCTTCTAACTTCCCAAACTGTGCAAACGGAAAGGCCAGGTACTTTTGTTACCATAAGTCTTTGGATGCTTTCATATACCACTACCAAAAATGATTTCAGGTTTTCTTTTGATACTGAAGTTTATAAAATGTTGAGGATATAGAAGTGTCTCAGCTCTTTTTGAAGTGTACTAGCTACCTATGCCTCCCTTAGGTTGCTTGTGTAAAAGGTTGTTGAAACAACAGTTTGCTCATCTTGTAAGAACATAAGTTTGTAGAAATATGTAATCCCATAGGGTTTATTATGATATATTTGAGTGTCTGATTTTGAAGATCAAATATACACATCTGCAACGACTCAATACATATTTAATAGCGAGTGTTGGGTAACTTGGGTCTTACAGTGATTAGAAAGGTCCATAAAAAGTCATAAGATACGAAAAGCAGTAGTTAGGCCATGCTTTACCTGCTTAAGCGGTTGGAAATGAATATATAGACCAGTGTAACACTGTAACCCAACATCGTGTATATATAATTCTCATTGGCTAAACCTTTCTTAACAAGGCAAACATTTCTTATAAGACTGCAATTCACAAATACAGAGACATTAATCCCCTTTCCATTCTGATGCATGACTTATTATCTACAAGTTATTGCTTTACTGTCCGCTGTTGTAGTCTAGCATACATAAGAGTTGTGCCCGACACAGGCTTTGTAGGGGTACAGGTGCTGTGCAGGTACATGAACAACACGACCTAGTTTCAGTGTAAAATTTTCAAAGTAAACCTTCATAGAAGAAAATCAGGTTTCAACTTGTACTGGGGAGGTTTTGGAGGGATAATCACTTGGCTAAAAGAGTGGGATGATTAATCCATCCTATTAGTATCAAATCCTTGTGCTCAGTGTCGGACTCTCGGGTGAAGCTCATGCTAATGGTATATTCTTTCTCTTGTCACCTATGATTGGACTTGGTTCAACACACATCCTCACTGGAACTTATTTGATTCCCTCCTCAGGGTGATTTAGATTTGAAAATCCTACAACACTAGTTAAGACACAAAATTAAGTGTTCAGACTTCAGAGTTCACCTCACCAAGTCGAGTCACCATCTGATGTCCGCAGTTAATGATTTGTTAACACAGCCAGCTCTTCCAAATTTTAGAAAATATGTTTGAACCATTTATAGGAAATTGTTCTTACCTCTTATGCTGGTGCCGAGTTAAGAGGCTAGAACAAAAGTTGAGAAGAAAAAAAAGACAGATTCTGCTGTTGCTAGTAACAGGAACAATTTGGTGGAGCTGACGCTGTTTCCTTCTGGAAGGGAAGGTATAACTGAATAATTTGGATAGAATAGACACTGTACAGGTGAAATGTATTGCAATATCGATCATGGGTGATGAAGAAATCTAGGATCTTTCTGATATACCATAATCTTCCAAGTTCTCTAGAAAATATTTCACTTCAAATTTGGCCGTTAAGTTAGAATTATATAAAGTAGATTTGGAAGATGTGCATGCTACGCAAACATTGAGGTTCATTCATTCACTTCATCCATGCCTTAGCTTCTGCATCTTTTTCAGACCCAAACACAAAATGCTCTTCATCTTTTCAATGATTCTCCATTTGTTGAAAATCTTGTCAAGTGGGCATTTGTTCTGTTTTTGATCAATAGTAACACTCAAACTTTCGACTCACTAGCTTAGCCATTGGTACATATATTCTTTCCCTAATAAGTGGATGCATTATACCCGTTGTGGAACAAAACAGTTTTAGGTGCATTTGAACTCTGGCCTTTGGGTAAATACTCCTCTACCACTGGATTCAGAGGCATCAGGAAAACATTATACCAGTATTGTGCTAAAGCAAATATATATGCCTGTAATGTCCAGTGCAATCTAGTTGCAGTACTATGCTTGCTAGGTCTGTACTTGGAATAAGTCCACTGAGTTAGGAAGATGGGATTCCACCAACTTACCAACTTGGAAAAATTATCAGGATCATGATCTCAATTGTACCTGTGAACTTTGGAGAGTAGTTACTCTTTTCCAGAACACAGTATACTTCTGATCAATTAATGAGTCCGGGCAGTGGTACTACTGGCTGGACATGTATGTTGTGGCGTGTAAGGCTACACTCAGCCTTCCGAACCATCTTAGCCTGCACATTAATCTACCTCACCACCCTCTATGCCCCCGAAACTCTCAAACAACTAGTAGCATACCCAGCCTATTCTTACCTGACAACAATCTTAATAGTCTCAGCAGACGCAACTCTTGGTGATGCCTTGAAGGGCTTCTGGCATGCCCTGTATGCTTGTGTTCAGGTTCTAAGTCTCTCAATTTTTAGCCTCCAGCTGATTGGGCCCGCGCACTTCACCTCTCATGTGATTGCAGCCTTGGCAGTGGCTGTGTCTGCGTTTGTTGTGGCATTACCGAAGGAACAAATTTGATGTGTAAGCGGATTGTGTTTGGGCAGATTGTGATAGTCTATGTAGGCACTGCTATTCATAGTAGTGCTGCACAGCCTGATCATGATCAGGATGATATGGTACTCATGCACCCAATTCAAGTGGCTTCAAGTACTATGCTCGGAGCATTGGCATCTGTTCTGGCTATGTTGTTTCCTAACCTGGTCTGCTATTATGAAGTTTCTTTTGTGGCTATGTTGTCTCCTCACCTTGGCTCTCACCAGGTATATCTTTTTACATATATGTATACTACTTATATATACATGCTTGTTTTCATTTCTCTTATTTTTGCATTTTCTTTTTTGGTATGGATATCAATATCTTATATGCTGCAAATTTTCATATTCTAGTCATGTGGGCCATAAGTCCATAATCTCTTTGCTTTTATTTTTCTTCGGTTATAGAAGGCATGCTTAATTAGTAAGAAGTTGTGCTAAACTATAGATGGCATCATGCAGAAGCATAGCTCATACTTTCAGTTAACTTCCAGTCTTTCCCAGATTCCTTCATGGCTTCATCACTCTTGGACTCTTATCTGTTTTTATCCATCTCTTATGTCCACCCCAAATCCATTGTTCTTAGCCACAAACTTGTTTCACCATCATACTCATCAATAATTCAGTAAAATTTAAAATAGGTATAATGTGTGCATCAAATCCTTATCTGAGAAACTTTTAAAGGAATGTCAAGTTGGTAGTGTCATATTCTTTTAACTGCATGCACATACCCAAGAATGGGGATTACCTCAATTTGTGCTTGAATGTATTGTTTATGCCCCTAATGGAGATGATTGTGACATATACAGATAGGACAAATGTGTCGAACATATACTGACAATGCTAGGAAAAGGTTGAGCCTCTACTAAGATGCCATGGCGTCTCAAGACAGCTTGGCTGCCCTTGACATTATTTCACAAGCACAACACTTGGCTAAAGTAGGAGAAAAGCTTCTTCACAGTATCAAACAGAAACAGGTAACCTACCATATTATCCAACAGTTCACACATCTATACTTACACTTTCTGAGTTTCTGTATCGATATTTTGATGTAGCCCAAGTGTTGGTGATGACAAAGTGTTTCCTCTAATGTTAACAGGAAGCCTTTGTGTGGGAGAGACCGGATATCAGAATCCTTAGACCAAGTTGCACTGATTTGGAAAAGAAATTGCAGGATATAGAAGAACCCTTGCGAGGAATGGAAGTAGCTCTAATTTGTTGCCCTTCATTTCCTGTTGCCATGATTGAGAAAGTGCACAAAGATGCTTTCACCGACCTAAAGAGTCTCATATGCCACAAGCTGGAGCAACTTGAGCACATTTCACCATTATACATGACAAAGAAGGGGGGAAATTCCTTAGGCAGGTCTTTTTGGACTCTCGAAACCCTTTGTCATGAAGATTTGTCGGCTTTCTTTTTTCTTGATTGTCTGAAACTTCTCCAACAAAATACAGAGGCTATTGAAGAATGCAAGCTGGACACTAAGATTGAAAGTTTCAGTGGTCCACAAAACCAAAGCAATATCAGTATCAAAAGGAGCCGGAGCACTCTAGATCACATTATACCAAGCAGAGCAAGTTTACTTTTTGCAATCAAGTGCTCGCTTTCTCTAGGTCTTGCAGTGCTATTGGGTTTGATTTACAATGAAAAAGAAGCGTATTGGGCAGGACTCACAATTGCAATAAGTTTTGTCACAGGAAGACAAGCGACATTTACACTTGCTAATGCTCGAGCACAATCAACAGCAATGGGATCAATCTACGGAGTCTTGTGCTGTTTTCTTTTCCAAAAATTTGAGGATCTAAGCTTCTTGCCTCTGCTTCCTTGGTTACTATTCACAAGTTTTTTAAGGCACAGTAGGATGTATGGTCAAGCTGGCGGGATATCAGCTGCTGTTGGGGCATTACTAATACTTGGTAGGAAAAATTATGGCTCTCCCATCGATTTTGCTATTGCTAGAATCACAGAGGCTGTAATTGGATTGATCTGTTTTGCCACCATAGAGATTCTCTAATGTCCTGTAAGAGCAGCAACTCTAGCAAAACTTGAACTTTCACATTGCTTGGGAGCTCTTCAAGAATGCATCAAAGAAATAGTTCCCTTTGACAATAACCAAAGCAACCGGCAAGCTTCAATCTTTCCAGCACCGAAACTGAAACAGGACAAGTTGAAATCCAATCTCGATCAATTTGAGAAGTTTGTTGTCGAAGCTGAGTTGGAGCCAAATTTCTGGTTCATCCCTTTCAATGGCACTTATTATCGGAAGCTCCTCAGGTCTGTATCAAAAATGAGGTACCTTTCACTTTTTATGTCCAACAAAGTAGAATCTCTATCTGTGGCATTAAAAAGATTTGAAGTTGCTTCAGAGGACCTCCAAAGCCAAATCAAGGGCATGAAGAATGATCTAGATCTTTTCAAGAAGAAAGGCTGCTCCTCACTTTTGTGCCTTCAAGAGTTGTCTTCCAAGAAGTCAGTATGTGACAAGCATGACATTGAATTAGGAACATCACAGAAGGCAAGTGAGTGTAGGGGTTCGGGTACATATGAGGAAGATGTTGAGTGTTCCATTTTAGGTTCTTTTCTTCAACATTCCAACGATTTATCGGATGGAATTGGTACCGGTGAAGGGGAGGAAGATGAGAAGCTTAAAAGCCAGGTGATTCTTTGTTTGGGTGGCCTCGGATTCTGCATGTTGAACTGAAAACCACACAAATACATAAACACATTGCATCATGTTTCAGCAAAAACAAGATCATATAAACATGTATAAGAATTAGAAGTACCAACCTTGGTTGTTCATGTTCAATGCCATCAAGCTAATGCAGAGGGAGTCTTCTGTGTAATTCTCCAGATTACCTTTTCACAGTGAGTATGAAAAACTTATAGGCGTAGAATGAGCTTACACAGAGACCCCTTTATATATTGACAAGTTCACTTAGAGTCCCATCTCACAAGGCAACTCTAATAAACCAATCAATTACCTTATGTGATAACTATAACATATATTCTGTTTTATCTCAAACTCCTTGTATTTATCTAATCAGACTACTAAGATAAATATCCAAGTTAAGTATTATTGATTAACCTCATTTACTTATTTCACAAGATGTTTATATATGTTGGACTTTTATGTGTTAATCTTGAGTCCACATTAGATATAACTCTAACATTCTCCCACTTGGACCAAGTATAACTCATACAACAAGATATAAACTTAGTTAGAATATAGTAAATCTTTAGAGCTCATTGAGATTAAAAAACAACACAAAAGTTCGCAACTTTGATCTGTAAAATCTGCAGTGTAGTACTGAACCAAGAAACGAATTGCATTTGAAACACAACCACTCCAAAGCCACAGTAGTTCCAACCACAAAACACATCAATCAAACAAAAGTTATCAACCTGTAATCATTTGTAGACTACCTGATGTGTCTGACACAGTCTAAAACAATTTTGATCCTCTTTATGGTTCCGTATGCAAAAAACCTGACATCATCTTCAAAAGAAAATTATAACAGATGCCCTTTAAATTCTGAAGAACATTGTCTCAACAGACAATACAATATTGATATAGCTATATCATGATTCAAACTAATCATAGAAAGAATGCAATGCAACATCACTGAACTTTTATTTCTCAATCAGAAAATTTATAAGTTGCATAAAATAAACATAAGGTTCAAACTAAAACCAAAATGAGAATTATACAAGAAAAGTCTTTAACTGCTAGCAAAAAACTACTGAAGCTATAAATAAAGCTCCCAATGATCCCATCATTCAAGTTTAGGCAAAATGCCTATACCAGCTGCATGTTCTTCAAATGCAGCAACAGTCATGGGTTTAGTAAAGGGATCTGCTAGCTGAGCTTCAGTGCCAATCTTCAACACATCAAGCTCCTTATGCTTAAATCTTTCTCTAACACTGAAATACTTAAGGTCTATGTGCTTGGAATTAGCAGACCTCTTGTTATTCTTGCTAAAGTACACTGCTGCAGAGTTGTCACAGTAAATCTTCATAGGTATTGAAAAAATGCTGTCAACTGCATTAGTTTGTATCAAGAAATTCTTCAGCCATAAACCCTCACAAGCTCCATCATAAATTGCAATATATTCTGCTTGCATAGTCGAAGTAGCAATGAGAGTTTGCTTCACTGTTCTCCAAGCAATAGCACCTCTAGCCATTGTAAAAACATAACCAGTAGTCGACTTGTTTGAGTGTGGATATCCAGATGCAAAATCTGCATCTGCATAACCAATAACCTCAAGCTCTTTCACTCTTCTATAAACCAACGAATAACCCTTAGTACCTTGTAGATACCTGAGAACCTTTTTCCTTGCAGTCCAATGCTTAATTCCTGGATTGGACTGAAATCTTGACAAGATGCCAACTGCATATGACAAGTCTGGTCTTGTGCACACTTGTGCATACATAAGGCTCCCAATAAGCTCTGCATATGGTTTGTTCATCATTTGTTCTCTCTGCAACGCATTTCTTGGACCTTGGTTTTTATGCAGTTTGTCACTTTTTGACATTGGAATTGCACCAGCTGCACAATTATGCATATCAAACCTCTTCAAAACTGTGTTGTTGTAGCTCTGCTGTGACAAACCAAGTAGAAACCTTGATCTATCTCTCTTTATCTCTATCCCCAGAACATACTTAGCCTCACCTAAATCCTTCATGTCGAATTTCTTTGATAAGAAGGACTTAGTCTCTTTCAGCAAGTCCAAATTTGTACTAGCCAACAAGATGTCATCTACATATAAAATCAAGAAAATAAAATCTTTACCTTCTGATTTCATGTAAACACACTCATCAACTTGATTCTCCTTAAATCCAAAACCACTGATGACTGAATCAAACTTCAAATACCACTGTTTTGAAGCTTGTTTCAATCCATATATGGACCTGTTAAGCTTGCAAACTAGATGCTCCTTCCCAGTTTCAATAAATCCCTCGGGTTGTTTCATAAAGATCTCTTCACTCAACTCTCCATTCAGAAAAGCTGTCTTTACATCCATTTGGTGCAGCTCCATGTCATAATGAGCAACCATAGCCATGATAGCTTTGAAAGCATCTTTGGTTGAGACTGGAGAAAATGTCTCAGTGTAGTCCACACCTTCTTTCTGTGTAAAACCCTTAGCTACTAGCCTTGCTTTGTACCTCTCTATGCTTCCATCTGCATGTAGCTTAGTCTTGTACACCCACTTGCAGCCAATTGCTTTCTGCGACTTTGAAGGCTCAACCAGCTCCCAGACATCATTCACATGCATAGATTTCATTTCTGAAATCATAGCTTTCTCCCACTCATGTGAATGATCTCCAGCAATGGCTTCTTTTAAAGTTTTGGGGTCTTCAATCTCACCAGCATCATAATCTACCTCAACATCATACACTTGAAAATCAGTGGACAATGCTTCAAGTCTTGATCTTCTTTCTCTCTGTGATCTTCTAATAACTGGTGGTGGTGGAGGATTTGGGATAGTGGTAGGTGCATCAATCCCACTAAAAACAGCTGGTGTAGTTTCTAAAATTACAGGTTGAGGTTGTGGTGAAGTGACAGCAATAGAAACATTTTCAGTAAGCTCCTCAAAAATAAAATCCTCAAAAGAATGAGAGTAATTTGTTTCATTTAGGAACACTGCCTTATTTGTCTCTATGATTCTATGAGAGTGTGTGGGACAGTAGAACTTGTAGCCTTTTGAATGTTCACAGTAGCCAATGAAGGACGCAGATACTGTTTTAGGATCTAGCTTGCTTTCGTTTGGATTATAAGGCCTAGCTTCAGCCTTACAACCCCATACATGTGTGTGATAGATGCTAGGCTTTCTATTCTTCCATAACTCAAATGGGGTTTTAGTTGCGGACACAGATTTGGATGGAGTTCTATTAGTCAAATAATTGGTTGTTTTAAGAGCCTCACCCCAAAGAAAATGTGGGAGACCTGAGGTGCACATCATGCTCCTCACCATGTTCATAAAGGTTCTATTTCTTCTCTCTGCAACTCCATTTTGCTCAGGGGTTCCAGGTGTGGTATATTGTGCTATAATCCCATTCTCTTCTAAAAACAAAGCAAATGGTCCCTTATGCTGACCAGTTTCAGTATATTTCCCATAATACTCACCACCCCTATCACTTCTCACACACTTCACAACTACATTCAACTCCTTTTCTGCTTCTAACTTAAAGATTTTGAACTTCTCTAAGGCTTGAGACTTTTCAGACATAAGGTATACATGGCAATATCTGGAAAAATCGTCAATAAAAGTGATATAATAGCTATTTCCACAAATAGTTTGAATCGCAAATGGTCCACAAACATCAGTGTGAACCAAATCCAAAAGGCCTGTACTTCTAGTTGCTCCTTTCTTAGTCTGTTTAGCTAATTTACCCTTAACACATTCAATACAATCCACCAAATCAGAGAAGTCTAGCTCAGGTAAAATTCCCTGCTTCACCATTAATTTCAATCTCTCTTTTGAGACATGTCCAAGTCTCCTAAGCCAAAGGAAAGCAGACTTTTCACTAAATTTTCTTTTATTTCCATTAACTGAATCAATAACATTATTCTCAATCAACAAAACTTCTATGTGGCAAGTATTAGGCAAAGACCAATAATCATCAATAAACTTTGCAGTAGCAAGATAATGAGAAGCACGACTTATTTTCATTCCATCAAAATCAATCAAAAACTGACAATTGTCTTTAACCAAAACATCAACTGAAATCAAGTTCCTAGACATGGAAGGAACATAATACACTTGCTCTAAAACTAGAAAAACTCCTGGCCTCAAAACTAATTTAACAAAACCAACTGCCTCAATTCCTACTCTCGTGCCTTCTCCAACATGGATCCTGATCTCATTTTCCCTTAGCCTCCTCTGGCTTTGCAGCCCCTGTAGAGAATTGGTGATATGCACAGGTGAGCCAGTGTCAAAACTCCAAGTATCAGTATGAATGTTAACTAAATTCACGTCAATATAAAAATTAAACAGTGATTCATTACCTCTCTTTGCCTTCCAAGTCTTATACTTGCCACAATCCTTCTTCATGTGGCCCTTAACCTTACAAAAGAAGCATTTGATGCCTCCCTTGTTGCCACTGACTTTCATGGCCTTCTTGCTAACTCCTAGGTTCTTAGAGGGGCTGGGTTTCTGCTCAGTTTTCTTCCACTGTGGTTTAGTGGTGATTAGGTGAATGGTTACTTTCTTGATCCTCTCATGTTCCTGGACACATATAGCAATTAGCTCGTTCAGTGTCCATTTGTCCTTTTGAGTGTTGTAAGTGGTCTTAAGATGATCAAATTCAACAGGGAGAGATTTCAGAACTAGCATTACAACCATGTCTTCCTCTATGGTCATATTGAGGGCAGTGAGTTTAGCTCCAATATCAATCATCTTCAGAATATATTCCCTGATGTTCATCTTCATATCATATTTCATACCATGTAGCTGGTCTAACAACATAGCAGTCTCAGCCTTGTCACTAACCGTGAACCTCTCAGCTATGACAGTAAGGTAATCACTAGCTATCTCTTTCTCAGGAACACCACATTTCACAACATCAAACATTGTCCTCAGAATAGTAAGCTTACAGATCTTATTGGCTCTTACCCAGTTATCTCTAGCTACACCATTTTCAGTAGGCATTGGGACACTCAGACACCAATCTACATTCTGTTGAGTTAGGTTCAGGTCTATATCATCTCTCCACGTCCTATAGTTGCTACCATTCAAAGGCATCACACTCTCTATGTTCACAGGAGTCAAAACTGAAAATGAACATAAAAAAAAAAAAAAAATTAGTACTTATGGTTATCTATATCCATATAGATATCAATATATATGTAAAATTTTCAAAAAACATGAAAATCAGACCAGAAACATACCAAAAAACAGGCATTTCTCAGACAACACCTCAAGTGTCAAACCAAAACAAGGTAATTCCATACAACACAAAGTGTAAGAAACTAAAATAAATTTTAGTTTAAATATTTTCAGAATATATACATATAGAAGCATACTTTTAAACTAAAATCACTGTTTCCGTCTAAATCAATAACCAGTCTACCTGTGGGCAAAGCACAAGTTATTCTTTAGTTTTCTGAACTACAACACATTTTAATTCCTACAACATGATCAGTCAACACCTGTGGGCAAGAAGAAAAGACCATACTGCACTTTAAGAACTAAATCATCTCATATTCAGAACCATATTTGTTATCAAAGATAGGTAAAGTTTAAAACCATCTGTGGATGATACAGTTCCTATTTTAATAAAAAAATATGCAATTTTCAGGTATATGTCTAGTTACAAGAACCATTTAAAATAGTTTGCTGTGACAACATGTATTCTAAAAATCTATTAACTAAATACCTGTGATTGTTACTTTACGTTTTCCCAATTCTAATTTCATAAAACTGTTAGAAAACCAATCATGCTCAATCTTGATATTTCAACAAAACATATATAGATTTGGGAGTAAAAATATACATATCTGTCAATTTCAATCTTAAGCTATGCGTGATCATACAATCAAGTACTCAGAATCACCACAATTTCATCAAATCATCCATAAGCATACAATCACAGTAATTCACATTCCATATCATGCATGCCATCTTTCAAACAATTCGAAATTTAAGTTTCATTTGGGCACCTCAACCTACTCCCCAGGCGAGTTCTAAGGTTCATATGCATGATTCAATCGCATAAAACAATAAAATCTCAAATCTAATTGAGATTGAAAACGTACCAGGATGCTCCCGCGCTTGCAAAACAAAATTAGTAACAACAATATGTATTTCAAAATCAATATCGCGCACTAACCATGTATGGCAAACCATCATGCAACGGAAAAAATCATCCCAGAATTTTATTTTCGCAGAAGAACCCTAATCCCAATTCTGGGTTTGTAAAAAGAGACGTTGTCTCTTAACGACCAGTTGGGTCAAAAACGAAACGGGTCGGGTCAAAAAGAAAATCCGCGTTCTTTTAAAACGGGTATGGGTTCATGCTTGTGCTGGGTTTGTGTATTGGGCTTCGACAAAATTCTTGGCCCAAATGTGTTTATCAGCGTTCATAGCAGAGAAAAAAAAAATTTCAGAAATTTTTTTTTATCGATCATGCATAACACAACAAAGGTTTATGAAAAAAATGTGGTTGGCTCTGATACCAACTGTTGAACTGAAAACCACACAAATACATAAACACATTGCATCATGTTTCAGCAAAAACAAGATCATATAAACATGTATAAGAATTAGAAGTACCAACCTTGGTTGTTCATGTTCAATGCCATCAAGCTAATGCAGAGGGAGTCTTCTGTGTAATTCTCCAGATTACCTTTTCACAGTGAGTATGAAAAACTTATAGGCGTAGAATGAGCTTACACATGAACTCCTTTATATATTGACAAGTTCACTTAGAGTCCCATCTCACAAGGCAACTCTAATAAACCAATCAATTACCTTATGTGATAACTATAACATATATTATGTTTTATCTCAAACTCCTTGTATTTATCTAATCAGACTACTAAGATAAATATCCAAGTTAAGTATTATTGATTAGAGAAATTCGTTTGAATGGTATACAAACTTTTGCTCCTTATAAATTTTGGTACATCAAGTTTTAAAAATATCAGATTGGTATCTCATGTTTCCATCCTGATTTAAGATTGGTATATATAAATATTAAGATTACTAGTTTACCCTCAGATAAAAAAAGATGACAAATTTACCCTTAAATTCTTTTTTTTTTCTTCGTTTTTCTTCTTTGTTTTCATATTCCAATTTTCTTTTTTTGGCTTTTTATATTTTTAGGAATTTAGAAAAAAATTAATCTCAATCATCCTTGAATGTCAACGACAACAACAAGATCCTTGAGTGTCAGCGGAAACAACAAGGATTAAACTTCTGTATGTTTCCCCTCTTCAATCTTCTTCAAGTTTATAAAGACCAATTCAAATCATCAAATTCTAAAACCTCTTCTAATTAATATTTCTTAAATATGAAAACAAATAAAAAAAACTAAGAAAAAAAGAGAACTTAAGGGTAAATTGGTCATCTTAATGGCTATATATACCAATCTTAGGTCGGGATAGAAACATGAGATACCGTTATGATATTTTCAAAACTTGATATACCAAAGTTTATAAGTAGCAAAAGTTCGTATACCATTCACACGAATTTCCCTATTGATTAACCTCTTTTACTTATTTCACAAGATGTTTATATATGTTGGACTTTTATGTGTTAATCTTGAGTCCACATTAGATATAACTCTAACACTGCATCACTAGTCTGCTGAGGGAAGTACTAGAGATGGAGAAAGAGTTTCAAGAACTAGCCAAATGGGAGAACCCTTCAATCCATGTTGTTGTATAAAGCTAGACATGTCTAATTTTCTTGTAATTGAGCTTATTCTCTTCGCATATCGGATCTCATAGATATGCTATGCAGTGTTGGTATAACAGTAAACTTCTGATGCAAGCAAATTTTCTTACATATATAGTATCATAACCTCGGTTAGGGAACAGCAACTTAAGATGACACAACTTGAGACGTGAGAAAAGTTAAGAATTTTGCATGCTGATCCTATTACTCTGATATATGTAAATTGATCCAAGGTTAGAGTTTTTACTTTTTACTGTATTGTTAAGAAATGTGTTACTTTGATCAAAATTTAGCTAATCAAACAATTAGCAAATACTATCACGCAAACCAGATTGGATTAACTTGTCCAAACTCTCAAAATTATAATTATAATTGTGTTTGTACTCGTGGGATTTATAGTTCACTCTTTCAATGCACATTATCTTTACCCAAAAACAAAAGTGATATGATTTAGAACGAAATTGTACCAACTAGTGAGTGTGATTGTCCACATCCAATAATTCATGATCAAAGTTCAGAACCCCCACATGAAATTCTATCGAATCAAATAAGCTTTGCTAGGTGTCATCCATGGTGCTTTGATCTGATCCAAACAAAAGCATTTTTGGAATGGTCTACCAAGTTAACTTGGTGCCAAAAACATGTCAAACGACCAAACTGGTAACGAGTCGTAAAGCCAAGACCTAACTGTGAAGGTTCTAAAATGCCCATGTCTGAGAGCAACAGTCCAACAAAACAGCTTGAACTGCGGAGGGCGAAATAGTAAAACAAAGCTGCTGCATGCATATTCACGAGGTCGAGACACCGCATATAACAGGTAGTCAGGTAATGAAGACGACTGGAAATGCATGCACTGAGCCCAATTCTTCATAGTTATTCATCATTCGTATCTGTCATGCCACAGCCACAGTCCACATTATTACGTAAAAATATATTTTCCATTTTCAACTGTGACTGCCACAGTGCCACTGCATGGCGCTTCTGGGGTTTAATAATAATCAAAGCTCAGATAAGAAGCTCAGAATCATTACAATACTCTCATGCATCCTTTTATGAACTAACAAACAGAGTTTAGAGTTTATCTAACTATCCTTTATTCTATTTCCAAAGCAAGTTATCTTAATCTCTTTGGTGACTCACCCATACCTTTCTAGAATCACTCTACCATGTAATGGTATATATATACTTATATATAGCATTATATGTGTTGCGAGGATAGAGATAGAAATGACTCAAAGTTGAAGCTTTTGCTGGCTGTAGCTATGGAGTCTCTGGATTCACGTAATGATATAGAGAAGCCACTGCTCCCCGGCGATGATGACTCGCCGCCGGTACTGGTGATACAGAAGAAGAGCAGTCATGCCAGAGATGTGCATATTCTGAGCTTTTCTTTCTTGCTGATATTTCTTGCTTTTGGCGCCGCCCAGAATCTGGAGAGCTCTGTCAACACTGTGAGTGTGTTTGTTGGGTTACTTGAGTGTTCTGTAATATAATAAAACGTTTATATTGTTCTGATTTGATTTTGGGTTGATTGATTGTGCAGGACAAGGGTTTGGGGACAACTTCGCTTGGGATTGTGTACTTGTCTTTTGCACTCTTCTCTTTGGTGGCGTCTCCTGTGGTTCGAGCTCTTGGATCAAAGACTGCTTTGATGCTTGGGACTACTGGCTACTGGTTGTTCATAGCTGTACATTTGATCAAACAAACTTGGTATTGCTACTCAATCTAATCTGATCTGATCTCTCTTAATTTTCCATTAACTGTCAATGAAAACCCATGTTCACCATGTTGTTTGACTAAAGTCCTATGCTTAGAAGGCAACATTTTTTTATGGGATTTGAAGCAAATGTTTATATTTTGATCCCCCATGAAAATTTTCATGATCAAATTTAAAACAATATTATTCACAATGCATATAACATTAATTTTAGCTTCTGAATTGAACTATTTCCATATATGTAGGTACATTATGTATCCAATTTCTTTATACCTTGGGTTTGCCTCTTCTATAATATGGGTCGAACAGGTATAAACTAGTAATACTCCTCATATTTGCTTCAATTACTTAAGAATCTTAGTATTTGGTACCAAATTGAAGCTGTAAATTTTAGTTCTGGCTTAATTGTGGGTTCATCAGGGGACGTATCTAACTTCTGCCGCGCGTAGTCACGCAAGAGATAATAACTTACATGAAGGAACAACTATTGGCAACTTCAATGGAGAATTCTGGATGATGTTTGCTTGTCGCCAGGTGAACCGATCTGTTGCATCTTTCTCAATAAATAATTGCTTATCCTTGTATATTGATGAGATTGTGTTTGTTAATCAATTTACTCAGCTGCCTCATAATCTTTGCTCTACACTTTCTGCAGTTTGTCGGAAATCTTTTGTCACTTGCTATCCTAAGAGATGGAAGCGTATGTGCTAATAATCCTTGTAGTTTAAAATTTTCGTGTTTTGCATGTCCTTTGTGTATGGAACAAAGTTATGCCTTTGAAATATGATCTAATCTTTATCTTTCTTATCACCCCAGGAGGGAACTCCTGGGCAGACAAAGTTCTTGTACGTCGTGTTTCTCTGCAGTATGACTTTAGGGATCATACTTCTGTGCTTCTTAAGTAGCAGGGATAATGTAGAAAAGGAATATCAGGACTCTTCTCTCAGCTTCTTTGCTTCTCTAATATCTTTTTTGAAGTCTGTCATCACTCCGTTGTTTGATGTACGAATGCTATTGATCATCCCCCTTATGGCATATACAGGGTTACAACAAGCATTTGTATGGTAATGTATTACCGGAATAAGTATGTCTGCTTGTTTTCTTACGGTCAAACCATTACCACTTGTTTTACGTTTCTTATTCTTGTCATTTTAGGGCTGAATTTACCAAGTATGTCGTTACTCCAACGCTCGGTATGTCTGGTGTGGGTGGTGTGATGGCAGTTTATGGCTTTTTTGATGCAATAGTAAGTATCCAGAAACAGCTTGACATAAATTTTGAAGTAGCAGTTGCAGTTTTGGTAGAGATAGCATTTGGTGAAATGGCATTAAATCTTGGTTAGATGAATAGAATTTGCAATAATCATCTTGGCATTTGCTTTAGATCGAGAAGCAACAAACCTTCTTTTCTTGTTAAAGCTTTTTCTCTGCAGATGATGATGAAGGCATGAAGCTATTTTTATATCACACACTAAAATCTATAGATTCTGTGCTTGATAGACAGGATATGATTCTGTTTTATGCAGATGTGTTGATTATGTGTTATGTGATTTCTGTTTCGTAATTTTGTGACCTCATACTTGTGTAAAACTTCTGTCAGTGCTCACTTGTTGCTGGTCGACTAACGTCTGGTCTCAAGTCAATCAGTCTTATAGTTTCTGGTGGAGCTCTCCTTCAGGCTATTGTATTTGTCTGGCTTCTTCTAAATTACAGGTTAGCGAGTGTCACATACAACAGTTTCAAGAGTCTGAAGTTGTTATTGTAATATTTAATTTGTCACCTCTAAATCCTGACTTTACCTTGATGTTACAATGAAGCCAAGCAAGCGGACTACTTAGCATTGTTATAATGGCAGCTCTGTTGGGAATCGGTGATGGAGTCTTTAACACACAGATCAGTGCTTTGCTAGGGATATTCTTCAAGTGTGATACTGTATTTGACTAACCTGTTCCTCTGTTGTTTCACTTTTAAGTTCTTCTCAGTTTTATGAAGTTAAAAGTTAGTTATATATGTTCTTTCTTAAAGCGAAATGTGTTTGTTACTACTTAATTTCCAGGAAGGAGCCTTTGCACAGCTCAAGGTGTGGCAGAGCGGTGCTGTTGCAGTCGTCTTCTTTATTAGTCCTTGCATATCGCTAGAAGCAATGGTGGTGGTTATGCTTACTGCAGTTTGTATCGCATATGGCGCCTTCGTGTATCTATTTCTTCACGGAGAGGAAGCAATGTCATCTTTGAGGTTGTGATTTGCACGCACGAAAGCATCGTCTTCCAAGAAAGAAGAATCAAGAGCCAAGAGGATGTATACTATGTTACTGTATGTAGAATTCTAATCCATCCACTGTCTTAAGCTCAATACTACCTTTTGAATGTAAGAGGTTAAATTTTGACCAAATTTTGAATGGAAAGGACCAACGTTTAGAAGGATGGAAGATTTTTAAGCACCAACTCATTTATAAGCTACTCCGGGACCCTGTTTTTACCGATGAAACATACTTCTGAAGTAGGCTTACCAAAAAATTCATAGAGACTACAAATTCACTACATCTCTTGCACACTATTCCCTGCTGCAGCCCAACTCCTTAGTCCCGAGTCCTGATGCACATCACGACGTAAGAAAGAAAGAACTTTCTTCAAATGAATGTAATTCGTGATTCGAACTTACAACTTTTCACCTTCTAAAAAAGAAAAAAAAACTTAGCCACTAGATCAAATAATACCAGACATTCTCACTCACCTAATCACATAAAATTTTTGTATGGACGATGTGTAAATACCCTCCTCCGTATGGGTGTATTAAGCTGAACACTAATGGGGCATGGAAAAGTAGTTCGAACAAAGCCGGTTATGACGGGGTATTTCGTGATTACAGTGGCAAAGTTTTAGATGTTTTTTTGCTCTAACTTGGACATTCCAAGCTCTGTTGCTGCTGAAGTTATGACTGTTATCAAGGCTATTGAATTAGCTAGGGTACGAGAGATGAAACATATCTGGTTGGAAGTAGACTCAGAGCTAATTCTTAGTTTCCTTCGCTCTCCTACTTTAGTGCCTTGACAACTAAGTGTAGTGCGGAACAATTGCTTGTACCGAATTTCTTGGATGAAGTCTCACTCTTCTCCTATTTTTATCCATCTTTTTCGTTTTTATATTTGATCATTTTCTTCACGTTTGTATGCATTTGTCAAGCTTGGGTACACCACCTAGTGTCCTCTAATGTTGATTATTTACACAAGCAATTAAATATTGGCGGCAACAGTAATCGCCCAATTCAGTCGTATTCCCCAACCACCGCTCGTCATTTCCTCTGATTCTGAATCAATTCAAATTCTGAATCTTTTCAATTTTTCCGACTAAATTATTCCAATAATTCAACCCCCTCCGTTTGTCTTGTACCTCCTCCAATTTTGTTCTTCTTCTTCGCCGGCGTTTTGGCCTCGCTCCCTTGTCACTCATGTCTAGGGTTTTATAGCGACACCTCAATCCACTGGAATCAGAACTCCAGACTATGGCCCCTCCTCGCGACGAAGAGACCCCTCTGGTCGCCGCCGCCGCCGCCGACGACTCGCCGGCCGAGAAGGGGAGGAGTCACACCAGAGATGTCCATGTTATCAGCTCGGCGTTTCTGCTGGTCTTCCTCGCTTACGGTGCAGCTCAGAATCTGGAGAGCACTGTCAATAACGTGAGTCAATTTTCGAGTTGGAAAAAATATTGTGGAAAAATTTTGATGTGGATTTTGGTGTCAGGTGGGGGATTTGGGAACGACGTCGCTTGGGATATTGTATTTGTCGTTCACGTTTTTCTCTCTGGTGGCGTCTCCGGTGGTTAGGAAGCTGGGATCAAAGAATGCTTTGATTCTTGGGACGAGTGGATATTGGTTGTTTATTGCTGCTAATTTGAAGCCTACTTGGTAATCTTACTGACTGACCCACTTTTGTGTACAAGTTTATACACATTTTCGTATCCAAACGCATTTGATTCTGTGTAGGTATACTATGGTTCCAGCTGCATTGTACATGGGTTTTTCTGCTTCCATAATATGGGTTGGGCAGGTAGAATACTAGACCATGATTTGGGGTTTTGCTTCAGCTTTGACTTCTGTTATTATTTGTATACGATGACAAGAGGTAGAGGTTGTTTCTGACGATGGTTATTGTGGATCCATTAGGGGACATATTTGACTTCTACTGCGCGTAGTCATGCCAAAGATAATAGCTTACATGAAGGAACTGTTATTGGCCAGTTCAATGGAGAATTTTGGGGGATGTTTGCTTGTCACCAGGTGAATATGTTGGTTCTTTCATAGGAAGTCTATTTTCTTTTTTACACAGCAGTTTGTATATCATTTTCGATCAATCTTGTTATATCAAATAGTCCAATAATCCTGCTGTCATGTTTTGCAGTTTGTGGGAAATCTTATATCGCTCGCTTTGCTAAGTGATGGAACTGTGAGTGTCAAGTAAACTTGTGTTTGCCTGTTCTTTCTGGTTGTTTTGTTGTCTTATTATCCCACAGATCTGATAACCCTATTATAGAAGAGTTGGTCTTTGGGCGTCTAATCTTATATCTGAACTAATTGCATTTGGTACAAACAGAACCTGATTTGTTTAAATGATACTGAATGTCCTCACAGTCTAGACAAGTACCAGCAGTGTCAGGGAGGTGCAAGCATGGGTTGTGGTTTCATACCCCCTCTTTGGACATCTGAGTCATAAATCTTTGACTCATGATCAAAAATGATTTGAACTCATGTTATTATATCCGTAAAAGAAACTGGTGTCATAGTATCTTCTAATTTTGGGATTCAGAATGGTGATCGGCACATAATGCATTAAGTTTGATTGTACTCTTTGATTCTTCACCGTAGTTCTGCACATACACATACATTTATTGTATAATTTCAGGGTTAGAATTATTTTGGCGGGATATGATGTGTGCTGAGTTCGTTTTTCTTCTGATCATGACAGGGAGGGAGTACTAATGGCACAACCTTATTATTCAGTGTGTTTCTTGTCAGTATGACCTTAGGTACCATACTGATGTGCTTCTTGAATAAAAGGGGTATTAAAGAAGAGGAGGACTCCCAGGGTCCTTCTCTCACCTTTTATGCTTCTGTGGTATCTTTGTTGAAGACAGTCATTAGACCTTTGTATGATGTACGGATGCTATTGATCATCCCCCTTATGGCGTATTCAGGATTGCAACAAGCATTTGTATGGTAATTACTTAACCAAGTATTGCCGCATACTTTTAAAGCCACACACGATCACTTTTTTTTCTTCTTCTTTTGCTTCCCTTATTAACTATGGCACAATTTCTTCAACTCCCAGGGCCGATTATACTGCGTATATTGTTAGTCCAACACTTGGTGTGTCTGGTGTTGGTGGTGCTATGGCAGTTTATGGGGCATGTGATGCAATAGTAAGTATGCAGAAACATTGAGTTTGTACAATTATTCGTTCAGTGGAGAGACCATTGAACTCAATTCTTTCCTTGGTTTATATGAGTTGTATTTGCTTTAAGCGTCTTTTTCTTGTCTTTCTTATTTCTTATTTTTCCTTTTGGGAGGGGGGTGGTTTGGAACCTTAAGTATAAGAACTTTTTTTCTTTCTCAGAATCAATACTTTGGTTCTTGCTGTCATAACCTAATTTCTTCTATTAGTCATGGGTTATTTCACCAATAGTTACATATAAATTCCTAAAGGGATACCGATATGGAAGTCTTGGAACTTTCTGGGTTCATAAAAAATATGCTTGATATTTAGTGATAATGTAAACTGAAAAGTGAAATTGAAAACTCCATGCTTGCTGGACAGCATAAATTCTTCTTTGGCAGACTTGATTTATATATGGTCTCTTGCATTCTGATCTCACTTTTGGGTGGAACATATGACAGTGTTCACTGGCTGCTGGTCGATTTACATCTGGTCTCAAGTCCATCACTATTATAGTTTCTGCTGGAGTTTTGATCCAAACCATTATATTCCTCTGGCTTCTTCTAATATACAGGTTAGCAGTATTTACAAGTTCTGTAAAGCATCTTTGTATAGTGAAACTGTTGTTGTAATTGACTTATTTGTAATTTCAAGCTATTGTTATCTTTACTTCTTGCCAAACTTTGTTATGATATAGTCCAGTGAGCGGGGTACTTGGCACTGTATACCCTCTTATAATGGCAGCTGCCTTGGGCATTGGTGATGGAGTCTTAAATACACAGCTCAGTGCTTTGCTTGCGATATACTTCAAGCATGATACTGTATTTATCTAACCTTTTCCTACTGTGTTTCTTTAAGTTCTTGTTATATTATGAGAATTGGACCTTAATAAAATCTATAACTGCAACTTCTTTTGGACTTTTTTTTTTCACAGGAAGGAGCATTTGCACAGCTCAAGGTCTGGCAGAGTGGTACAATTTCAGCTGTATTCTTTTGTAGTGCATACATCTCATTACAGGCAATGCTGGTGGTTATGCTTGTTACAATCTCCATTGCATATGGTGGCTTTATTTTTCTCTCTCTTAGAGAGAAAGCCCTCTCCCATTCAAGTTCATAATGTGTAGAGTGAAAAGTAGTGCAAGAAAAACAGCTTGTGCATGCAAGCAGGTATTGTTGTTGATTGTTGCCGTCCCTATATTTGGAAATCTATTGTGTGCAACGTTTTCCATCTGCTTCAACACATAATCGAAAAGTTTGAAGATTGCTTGTCCCCAAAAGCTTGCTCTCAAATTGTGAACTTTCATAGTTACTTTAATGAGCCAACTAAAACGAATAAAAACAAATGTTATTATAGTAGGTAACAAAATAAATAAACAAAATCAAATAGAATATCAAATAATGGGAAGTGTATGGTTGAGTGTGTTTATAGATTAAAATTTCTACTTGGTAGCTTAGTAACATTTGCTCTAGTGACATAGTCTACTCTTATTAAGTAACAAATTATTAGTTCGACTTCTGAAAAATTAGTTGTAGCATCGGGTAGTGATAAAAAAAATTTCTACTAGATGAACTAAAATTAACATGAGAGCCAATGCACTGCTAAAAGACTGGTAAAATGATAAAATGGGGCATAGATATCCGCCCCGAATTGAGATCAGGACCCAAAAGGCCAAAATCCAAGTCCAACCCGAAAACAAATCAAACCCAGAATAAAGCCATCGCCGGAATCCTAATTACCCACTCCCACACTCATCGGAGGCTCTCGGCCCCCAAAACTCACCGCTCCGAAGGTACCTAACACACCCCTCCCACTAATACGTCGTCGTTTTCCTGTCACGATTTCGCAGAGCTAGGGTTTCGAAACTTTCGGAATCTCAGTATTTTCAATTCGGATTCTGTGAAATTTACGGGAGAATGAGCCTTGAGGCGGAGCACTGATGTCACTTTTCTTGTCGTCTACGATTGATCAGGCTCATCGTCAGCTCCGAGAAATTCAAGCACAACTTCAAGCAGCAATGGTAAAATTTCCAGACTCTGATTCTCCTTTGAACTCGTTTGAGTTGATTTGAGTAGTTTCGGTTTCGATCAGGGCAATGAGATTTGGTTTGTGATTAGGCTGGATCGAAGAAAGTGATAACTAGGGAGGAGTGGGAGAAGAAGCTTAATGATGTTAAAATCAAGAAAGAGGACATGAATAAGTTGGTGATGAATTTTCTTGTGACTGAGGGCTATGTGGATGCGGCGGAGAAGTTCCGAAAGGAGTCTGGAACTGAACGTATCCTTTTTTGTTTTGTTATTGATGTCATGTTGTTTGTGTAGTTGGTTCGATTTGAATTGCTATGCTTGGTGGTGTTGTAGTATGTGTTTGTCCTTATGAGTGTTTAGCAGATATTGATCTTGCAACAATCACAGAACGCATGGCGGTCAAGAAGGCAGTACAATGTGGTAACGTGGAGGATGCAATCGATAAAGTGAACGACTTAAACCCGGAGGTAAGATTCGCTAATTAGTGAGCCCTTAATGGTAGCATATAGTTATGATTCAGTGCTGTCTCACTATTCTCATTTAGTTAACCTGTCATCTTGATGCAAATAATCCCTAGTCATGGATATGGTACAAATTTGATATGAAGGTTAACCACCTTTTATGAAGTTGCTTAGAATTGAGGCAGGAACAATATCAAACAGTTATCCCTTATGTTGTGAATCAAACCAATTAACCATTCATGTATCTTGAATATTGAAATTTGAATTTGTTATTTTTCTCTTACGTGGTTACTTGGCCTTTTTCGGATATGAGTTCACCTGACATTATTAGAGTAACAGGTGCTAGGATGTTACTTCATATCTGCAACCATGACATGATTAGTTTTCTTGTGGTTATGTTGCTGTGATTCCATACCTTTTCCTTTCTGGGACTGAAGCACCAGAGAGACATTAAGTGCATGTGTTTTGAGTTTAGAGTGACAGAGTTCATCTTGTACTCGTCAGTTAGGCCAACCAATGTTTGAAAAGAAATAAACTAAACAAAGAGAAAGGCAGGGTGCTATGTCAAAACCATGGGTGAAAGAATTCACTCCTTCTCCTGACTTTAGTAGTAGTGTTTGGTTTTATTCAGAATGCTCTAGATAGAAATCTTCTTGACTACACATTATCAATGTTGTGAGTAACCATAGCACTCATCACAGTGGTATTTCTTGGCAGAATTTGCTGTGTGTGCCTTGGACAAAATATTTAGGACCAACTCTTGGATTCCAAGAATAGACATGAATTATCTATACTAGTATGATTCTGTTGCTGGGTTCATTGTCAATCTGTCCATCATTGCTTCGATAAAGAAAGTGTTTCTGTTGAGATCTTTACATGTAGTTTTTTGCCTTATAATATTTTTTTGATTTAGCGTATTATATTAGAAAATATATCTCCGTCTATTTCAATTTATATGATTATCTGTGAAAATTCTGTCTGCAGATTCTGGACACAAATCCCCAATTATTTTTCCATCTCCAACAGCAAAGGTTGATAGAACTAATTAGGAATGGAAAGGTTGAAGAGGCTCTTGACTTTGCTCAGGAAGAGCTAGCACCAAGAGGAGAAGAAAATGTAAGATTCAGCTATTGTATCTTTGCTTTGGTTGACTATGATGTGTGTAATTGTTGCTCCTTGTAACTTTGTTGTGTGACGTATAGTTGAATGTTTATTTACTCGTTAGGTGGTACTAAGCAACTTTTATTAATGTCATCATTATATGCAGCAAAGCTTTTTGGAAGAGTTGGAGAGGACTGTTGCCCTTCTAGCTTTTGAAGATGTGTCCAACTGTCCTGTTGGAGAGCTTCTGGACATATCACAGCGCCTAAAGACAGCTAGTGAAGTGAATGCTGCCATCCTCTCCAGCCAGAGTCATGAAAAAGGTTAGTTTCCCAAGTTATATTTTTCCTAGATCTAACATGAAAACGTCTGTATTGTGAAGTAGATCAGGAAATATATTTGGAACCAGGGTGGGTGAAAAGATGGCCAAACTGGATGCCCACCTTCTTATTGTGTACTATTAGCATTGTTCATCTTAAAGAGAAGTCGTGTCATACGGACACAAGGTTGGTTAGCAGAATAAATAGGGTTAAACCCCTTAAATAACTGGTGAACTGCACTATTGGCCAGTCGAGATATTGAATGATAGCAGTAAATTGGGTGATAATTAATGGATGTCTTCAAGAGGAGATATCGTTTGGGAGATTTTCATAACCAATTTTATCTAGTTAGTGCTTATCCTTTGTTCTTGAAAGGGGTTGATAATTTTGTATCATATGTTCTCCTCCTGCAGACCCGAAGCTTCCAAGCTTGTTGAAGATGCTGATATGGGCCCAGAACCAGCTCGATGAGAAAGCTCACTATCCTCGGATAAATGATCTATCCACTGCCAAGCTAGAAGACCCTAGCTAGTGTCTGTCTAATGTTCCAGGTCCTCCTTTTGTGGAGGTTTTGGGTTCCCATATAGGCTTTCCATGGAATGATTAATGATGTATGTATGCTTATTGCCAAATGACTGCATTCCTGTTGAATATTGCCTCTGTTCGGATCTTCATTCCCAATTACCTTTGTACAAATGCTTGTCTATAACATCTCTTTACTCATATTGTTTGAGATTGTGGCATATAATATTACGTTTGAAGTTTTAGTATACCGAAACCCACACCATTGTTGTTAGTTGTTACTATCGCAGCCATTGAACTGCGATTTTGCATAAAAGTAGTTGCGATCCTGCCAAGTTTTTGAGAAGTACTTGCAAGTTATATCCAGGTTTATAACATTCATGAATTGCTCTCTACCGTTTTGGAAAATTGAAATCACATAATCTTACTGAACAGGAACGAGACAATTTGTAAAGATCGACAATTTATACAAACTAGTAACAAAATAGGAAGAACTTGGAAAGCAATGAAGTGAAATCATAATCTCTACCTTCTCAAGCATTCATCTCTTTTCACAGTGACCAAACTCTCACGCACAAGCAAAGCCTAAACAATACCACATCCTTCAGACTTGACCAAAAGAACACAAACCCAGAGAGTGTTGTTGATATCTGGATGCTCTTGAAGCTCTGAAGGTCGTCTCAAAGCACAAGCTCCTCCCTCCCCATATTTCCAAAGCCCATCATCAAAATTCAGAGCATAGCTTGAAGGATCATACTGGAACGTGAACCTCCTCTGCTTCCCAGAATTCTTCATAGCCTTCTTCAATGCAGCTCTCATCCTCCAGAACAAGTTCCTACACTTCTTCCTCCCAATGGCGTTCACCCAACTCAAGCTTCCCACAGAACCCATGTTCATAAACCTCATAGTGCTCTCAGACCCCAAAACCCAATTGGCAAGTGGCTAATGGCTGTGCTTTCTCTATTTATAAGCAGATTCTGATGATGGGTTTGTGAGACTGAAAACAGAGCTTCACGGACTTGGAATAGTGAAGCCTAAGTCTCTGCTTGAAAATGGGTTCTTGAAATTGAAAGCTATGAAAAGAAAGCAAGAACCTTTTCGAGAAATGGTTGGGGCAGCTTCGGCTGCAATCCAACAGTGCTTTTTATTTCCTTTCCTTGGAAAATCACATTGGGATGCTCAAATTCGAAAGAGAGGAGAGAGAGCGAGAGTGAGCAGATACAGAACAGAATGAGAACAGTGGGCAGTGAGCCAACTAAGGTCGTTGCACTATAGAATGTGGTTGTGGCATAAGTGTGTACTATTTCCTTGGTCTGTAGCTTTTGGCTATTTCAAATCTCAACAGTTAGCTGTTTCCTAAACCCTAATACCCTATTGCCTCTGAAATTAGAGATTTAGAGGAGGTTTAGGCCTTTAGGGACTACTATCTTGTTAACCAAGACTCAATTTTTACTGTTTGGTTACAACGGTTGAAACCAAATCAGTATGTGTATGAATCAGTAAGGTAGAGGGTTAAAAGTTCTTATCTAGTTTGTTCATCCTGACTTATCTGTAACTAATTAAACCATCATGGTGAAACTCAAACTCTATATTTACACAGAATGGTAAACCATAATTTACTCAAGGGCAGACAACTCTCATGAGTTCCAATGGTAGACAACTCAAATAATCAAGGGTAGAAAATGTGTGCCAATGCTATGCTATGCCAAGGTTTTCTGGTTTTTGGATATCTTTACCATCACTGTAAAATTCAAATTCGATCTGGGTTAGCAGTGTGGGTGTCACAAATAGTACCAAGGTTCATAAGTGAAACCATAAGAGTCAATGCATGGATCCAAAGAGGAACTGGGCAATTGAGGTGTTCATTGGCATGTCAAAATCAAGGGTTTTCTTTTTCCTTCTGAACCGGTTTGTCTCCAGTGGAGGCAATGTGGGAGGTCCTTTCCCAGTTCTCTTTTATTTTGTCTTCATCTTCAATGCCATTTTGCTTTTTTGCATATGCTTATTCAATCTCCTCCACGTTCGTCATCTTCAATGCCATTGTGTCTGTCTTCACAGTAAAACCTAGTGGCCCTAATTTCTAGTGTGTGCTGCAGTGACTATTACCGGTCACTGTTCTGCAACTACTACCCCGAGGTCCCCAATTACATATGACCTGTCATTCTAACCGACATAGCAAAGCCTTGTCTTTGGCCTTGGCAGTCTTCTGCTCAGTAGCTTTCTGTGTCTTTTTTTTTTTTTTGAACAGGAGTAGCTTTCTGTGTCTGAATCCGTGCTTTTCTAGTTTTTTGATGTTTGGTATTAACACCGTGGCATTTTCATTTTTTTCTTCAATTGGGTCCTCTCTTTTTTCTGGTTATTTCATCTAGCTTCTGTTCAATTTGATGCATACCTAAATCAATGGTCCTGGCTGATGCATACCTATGAGATTGGAGATTTATCTTGATTAAAGTTGCTTTTTCATATTCAAACTTGGCTCAAGTATAAAGTGGATATGAGCTCTAAAATAATGTGCAATCCAGGATGAAACTCCATTTGGTTGCATCACATCATGTACTTGCTTCTCATGTGTCTTTGCTTTCTTATTTTCTTGATGATGCTTGATCATGTGCTGCATGTCCTGAGTCCTAGACAATATTGGCCCTTGTATATTCCTGTCCTTGGGTCTTAGTTTTCTATTTTTGGGCTTATATAGTCTCCCATTTCATTTGGGCTTGTGACTATGAGTCTGGTTCTGGCCTTTGCTGTAGGCTTGCTGTTTGTGCCCTTTGGGCTTTGTTCGTCCAAATTCATGATGCTTGATCATGAAATGATAGAAAATTTATTCTCAAAAAATAAATAAATAAATAAAATGATAGAAAATTTTCATGTAAAACTAACATGCATCCGTCACACTATACCTTTGATTATTTCAAGATGATATGAGACTGGGTACTACTGAGAAAAAAAAAAAATAGAAACTTTGGTCCTTAGTTAGAGGCATTCCAACTTCAGCTAGGTAAAATAATTTGAGGTAACCTAATGAATTGGGGATTTAATTCTTCCGCTTTGTTTTAGGAAAGTTATCCTTTCCTCACCAAAGAGGGAAACAGTGGGAAATGGATGCCTATATAACCCTCTCGAAGTTGTTTCTACTTTCATTCTTCTCTGTTCGTCTTACCCTGTGAATAAGCCACCCAGAGCAAAACTCATTCGGTTTCCTGACCCAGAGAAGTTATGAGGAGCAAGAATACTCAACCTAAACCGGGTCGGTTTCTGACCCTAAAAAGAAAAGCAGAGGAGCTTGGCTCACCGGAATTGAAGAAACAAAAAGTACATGGTAATGCTGGAGAAGAGGTACATGGTAATAATTGCCCTGGTTTTCCCAGTGGTATTGGGACTAGTACTACCTGGGATCTTGGTACTGATATTTTCAGTATTATGGGTCAAAGTGATGTTGAACGTGAGATGATGAGGATGACAATGTTAGAGGAACATCTAAGAGATGCTGCAGGGACCTTCGGTTGTACTAGTACTCCATTTCCTTGTGAATCCGGGAAAGGCCAGACAGATCCAATAGGTTTCGAGGCGGAGTATACTAGCAATCTTCATAATCAGCAATTCATGGTGGATCCTCATACATTCACTGAAGTATTGCAGATTGATTCATTGGGGCCAAGGCAATATGAATTGCACGAAAACCACGAGCTTATTATCATTGACTAGTTCCAGTCCACCTCTAGTTTCTTTCTTTCTTGTTCTTGTGTAGTAGTTTTAGCTGTAATCTTGTAGTTTGATTCTGACATATATATATGGAGAATAGTTTTGTCTGAAATTCTTTTTTGTTTATATATTTTTTTGAGGCCCTGAAAACATTATCATTGTCCGAAAAAAAAAACACAGGCTAAATATTCTGGACATCATGATTACCAATACGAATGATCCTTATGTCAAATCAAATCAGTTATATATTGGAAAGAAAAAATGCATACCTATATGAATGCTGAACTCTGTCCTCAGAATTCTATCAGTAAAAAAATGCAAATGTCAAAAGTTCAATGATATTCCTGTGGATATCTAATTTGAAAAGAAAAAAAAATGACTCATGTGGATATCTGACAATTGGACCAATACCTTTTATGCTTTTTTCTAAGTTCTAAATGCGTCTAACCTAGGGTCTTTTGAAAATAGAGATATCATATATATCTTGGATATATCGAGAAAATTCGGGAAAAAATATCGGGATTTTGAGAAGAAATTTTTTTTTTTAAAATATTTAATTTATTGAATTTACATATAAATATTACAAACATCAACTTCATCTACATCCAGAATGAGAATCTAGGTCGTTGATAAGACGCACGCTTAGATCGATCTGTATCCAGATATCTCTCAAAATGAATCATGCTCTTCTCGAGACCACCACTCTTCATTAGGATACACCTCAAGGGAATTACTTCTCTGCTGAAAATCACTCAAGACCCTTACTCTTCATTGGGATATACCTTGAAAGAATTATTTATATCATAGATATCATTCCAGACCCACACTCTTCATTAAGATATACCTTGAGGGAATTACTTCTATTCTAGATATACCTCGAGGGAATTTCTCTTCCGGAAATCACTCAAGAGTCAAGACCTTCACTCTTCATTGGGATATACCTCGAGTGAATTACTTCTATCCTAGATATTACTCGAGACTCACACTCTTCATTGAGATATACCTCGAGAGAATTACTTATTTTCTGGATATCATTTCAATTTTTTTTACAAATATTTTTTTAATATATCGGTGATATATCGAAAATATCATAAATATCGGAGATATTTGACGGTATCAGAGAAATATCGTAGATACAGTGGAAGATAAAATATTGATCCCTATAGATATATCGGTCCTTCGAAAATAAAAGATATCAAAGGATATATCGCAGAGATTTTTAATCTTTGCGTCTAACCATGCATGCACGACAATCTTTAATATGTTTATTGAGTTTGAGCGCAAGCTTAGTTCTGCTTAGCTTAAATGTGGAATAAAGACCGAGTGCCTGACAAATTATCACACACACAAAAAAAAACAAAAAAAGTAAATAACAACGAAGAGATCACCAAATCTAGGGTACCCTTGACGTATACCGTTAGATATTTTATATTTATACCAACTCACGCATGATCATAGTTTACGTACTTCTTAGATGAATGAGTTATCAAGGTACAAGCCCAGATGATTCATGAAAATGTGTGGTTTTATCACATTTTGAAAGTGATTATATCGAGCTGATTTCCTATTCAAAGTCTGTTTAATCTAAAGTTGAATTCTACAAAGGTAATTTTCCACTATAAGAAGTAGACCTAAAAAATTCATTGAGACGCTTTAGTCAAGATGCATGAGTCACAAGTTTGCCATCTTCCCCCCACCTAAACTCCAAATATGTGAAGTCGTTGAAATTAGGTCCTCTCCCTCCATCCCACCCTTGACTTTCGACTCCCTCACATTCCCTATAAAACTCCACACACCTCCCAAACCCTCACAACACCCCCATCATGCTCCCCTCCCTCTTCACCTCCACCCTCACGCGCCTCACGCCCCGCCTGCCGGTCCTAGTCTTCGCCGCCACGTGGACCGCATGCCTCACTCTCACGGTGGCTCTGGCCTCCTTCTCCCCCGAGGTTGCGTTTGTCTCGGCCATTTCTTCGTCGTCTTCATGCGGCTCGGAAGCGTCTATTAGGGTGCTGGCTGACGTGCCGGGAGATATTCTCTGCTTGCCGGCTAACCTGTTCAGCAAGTCCAAGATTGATCTCATCGTTCCTCCCGTCTTCGCGGCGGTTGTGGTGGCCGGCTCGGCGTTTCTGGTCCGAGCCCTGGGGTTGTGGGAGGCAGACGAAGCCCATTGAAGGGTTTGGGGTTCCCGCCATTTTTATAGGTCGGGTTTTGTTGGTGTCGGCATCTCATAGGTTGTGTAGAATGAATGCTGGACTTGATGTATCCAATTTTAAGCTAGGTTTACAAATACATGCAGTGTAAGATCGATATGTATAGTACATGTCATAAATTTAAGCTCTTCAAAAGCGTTATGATACAAACCTCAACCAAACTATTTAACTCCTGGTCAGCAGTTTGTATCTCAGTATATGCTGCCCTTGTTATAACGAGTGCAAGAAAGAACACAGATTTACGTGGTTCACTAACAACGTGTTATAACGAGTGCAAGAAAGAACACAGATTTACGTGGTTCACTAACAACGTGTTAGCTACGTCCACGGACAGAAGGAGAACAGTTTTATTATGTTGAGCAACAATACAGAATGACATGTACACAACACACAATAGGTTGTATATATACAGCCCTAAATCCGATATACTAGTCCTAATAGGTAACCATAACCTAGTATAACCCGAATAGGTAACCATAACCTAGTATAACCCGTCAGCACAGATTGGATGGTTCAAGGCATATATTAACAAATCTCCACCTTGACTTGAATCCTCTCACAAATAACAGATGTACCAGATGCACCATAGTGATGCCAGATGTACAGATAACTCCTTCTGCCTCAGATGTCGCCCCCAAAGGGCAACTAACAGCTTGTAACATTTAGCAAGTCCAAACAATGTTGGAACTTGCTGTGTGGAACCGACTTGGTGAACATATCAGCGGGATTGTCAGCAGTGCCCACCTTCTTCACCTTAATTCTGCTCTCATCTCTCAGAAAATGATACCTGACATCAATGTGCTTAGTCCTCTCATGATGAACTTGATCCTTAGCTAAACATATTGCACTCAAACTGTCGCAATATACTATAGCCTGATCATGATGCAAACCAAGACTACTGACCAGTCCCCTCAACCATATGCCTTCCTTTGCAGCGGCTGTCAGAGCCATGTACTCTGCTTCAGTAGTAGACAAAGTCACTGTAGGCTGCAAAGTAGCTTTCCAGCTAACAACAGAGCCACCAAGAGT
This sequence comes from Fragaria iinumae, assembly GCA_009720345.1. NCBI lineage: Eukaryota > Viridiplantae > Streptophyta > Magnoliopsida > Rosales > Rosaceae > Fragaria > Fragaria iinumae. The sequence goes on along the minus strand of CM019122.1, from coordinate 8,487,919 downwards.
AAAGACATAACCAGTCATAGATCTCCTAGTGTCAACATCTCCAGCATAATCGCTATCTGAATAGCCTGTTACCAAACAGTTTGTATCACCTCCATAAATGAGACCAACATCAGACGTACCTTTGAGATACCGAAAAATTCTCTTCACAGCCTGCCAATGCTCCTTTCCGGGATCACCCATAAATCTGCTGACAACACTAACAGCATGTGCAAGATCAGGCCTAGTGCAAACCATAGCATACATCAAGCTTCCTACTGCACTAGCATAAGGAACTCGAGACATGTATTCCTTCTCCTCAGCAGATTTAGGTGCAAACGCAGTAGACAGATGAATATTTGCAGCACTTGGAGTATCTAAAGATCTAGATGTAGACATACCAAACCTGGATAATATTTTCTGGATGTAGCCTTTCTGAGATAAGAAAAGCTTCTTCTGACTTCTATCCCTGTAAATCTCCATTCCTAAAATTTTCCGGGCTGCTCCCAAATCCTTCATCTCAAACTCTGCACTGAGAAGACCCTTCAACTTCTGAATATCAGACTTGTCTTTTGCAGCTATCAGCATATCATCTACATACAGGACCAGATAAATGAGGGAATCATTTGTTAACTTGTTGTAGTAGACACAACAATCATACGGACTCCTGATGTAGCCGATTTCTATCATATAGCTATCAAACCTCTTGTACCACTGTCTAGGAGACTGCTTTAGTCCATACAAGGACTTCTTCAACTTGCAAACATAGTCTTCCTTTCCAGGGACTTGAAAACCATCTGGCTGAGTCATGTAAATCTCTTCTTCCAATTCTCCATGTAAGAACGCTGTCTTCACATCTAGTTGCTCAAGCTCCAGATTATGATGTGCAACTATGGCTAGTAGCACCCTGATAGAAGTATGTCTGACCACAGGTGAGAAAATCTCATTGTAGTCAACTCCCTCTTTCTGATGGAACCCTCTTGCAACTACTCGAGCTTTATACTTGATGCCCTCAGCAGGTGACAACCCTTCTTTCTTCTTGAAAACCCATTTGCAAGTAATAACCTTTCTCCCCTGATCAGGTCGTTTGGTCAATTCCCAAGTCTGATTTTTCTGAAGTGATTCCATTTCATCTCCCATTGCAGCAAGCCATTGAGCTGACTCTGTACTTGTAACTGCTTCCTTGTAGGTGGACGGCTCATGAGGATCCACCTCTTCAGCAACCTGTAGTGCATAAGCCACCATGTCCTCAAAACCATACCTTGTAGGTGGTTTCCCAAAGTTTGATCTCCTAGATCGCTCATGAGTCAAACTATGCTGATTAGCAGCCATTTGTTCTGATTCTGAATGTAGGTATTGATCTTCTTGTTGTGGTTCACTCACATCTTCAGTGACTTGTTGCTCCACCTGTTTCTCAACACTACAATTTTCTGATACAACCACAGACTTCACAGTAGGGTTAAACATAGAATTTTCATCAAATACTACGTTCCTACTCAGTATAACCCTCCTTTCAGATGGAGACCAGATTCTGAAACCTTTAACCCCATCTCCATAGCCTACAAACACTCCTTTTTTAGCTCTTGGTTCTAACTTACCCTCACTTACATGATAGTAAGCAGAACACCCAAAAACCCTCAGATTGGAGTAATCAGCAGACTTACCAGACCACATCTCATAAGGTGTTTTGAGATGTATACCTGTGTGTGGTCCACGATTTATCAAATAGCAAGCAATATTCACCGCTTCTGCCCAGAACCTTCTTTCTAATCCAGCATTAGAGAGCATGCATCTAGCTCTCTCCAGAAGTGTCTGATTCATACGTTCTGCTACACCATTTTGCTGTGGTGTATTCCGGACTGTATGATGCCTTGCAATACCTTCAGTCTTGCAGAAATCATCAAATTCAGCAGAACAGAATTCCAGACCATTATCAGTTCGCAGCCTCTTGATCTTCTTCCCTGTTTGATTTTCAACTAATGCCTTCCACTGCTTGAATTTCTTGAAGGCGTCACTTTTATGCTTCATCATGAACACCCAAGTCATTCTTGAGTAGTCATCAATCATAGACACAAAATATCTGTGACCTCCCAAAGAGTCAACGCGAGAGGGGCCCCAACAATCAGAATGGATATAATCAAGCGTGCCTTTAGTTCTATGAATTACTTTAGGAAATTTTCTGCGATGTAGCTTCCCAAAGATACAATGTTCACAGAAACTAAAATCCTTGACCTTGTGACCACCAAGAAGATCATTCTTTGACAGAATTTGCATCCCTCTTTCACTTATATGACCAAGCCTCATGTGCCATAGCTTGGTCATATCATCCTTGTGAACCTCTGATGATGCAACAGCAGCCGAGCCTGACAGCGTTGAACCTTGCAGAATATATAAAGTACCTCGCTTGACACCTTTCAGAACCACATTGACACCTTTGTAGACATTTAAAATTCCACATGAGCCTTTGTACTTGAAACCTTTGCTATCTAGAAGACCCAAAGAAATCAGGTTTTTCGTCATGTGTGGAGCATGCCTAACATCATTCAATGTACAGAATTTACCATCATGTGTCCGTATTTTTATTGAGCCAATTCCAACCACCTTACTTGCAGAACTGTTTGCCATAGAAATATTGCCTCCATCTATCTGCTCATAGGTTGAAAACCACTCTCTGCGTGGACATATATGATAAGACGCCCCGGTATCCAAAATCCACACATCCCTGTGATGTATGTGTGCATCTGCAACCAAGGCCAGATCTTCTTCCGAAGTGGTGTCAACTTCTGCTACAACAGCAGTACCTGATGCTTTCTCAGACTGCTTCTTCTTCTTTGGACATTCGTTTTTCCAATGTCCCTTCTCTTTACAGTAGTTACAGACATCATTGGATTTGGAACCCTTTGAAACTGGATTCTTGTATTTCTTCTTCCCCGAGCCTTTTTGTCCCAAACTTCCACTGGCTACCAACCCTGCAGCCTGACTGTCTGAACTAGTACCGGTCACCTTATGGCGCATATCTCTAGTATGTAAAGATGATCTAACATCCTCCAGAGTCAGAGTATCTCTCCCACCAATAAAAGAATCCACAAAATTCTCATACGACGAAGGTAGAGATACCAACAGGATTAGAGCAGCATCCTCATCATCAATTTTAACATCGATATTACGCAACTCTAATAGAACAGTGTTTAACTGATCTAAGTGATCTCTTAGAGATGTACCTTCTTCCATACGCAGACCGAACAGACGTCGCTTTAGAAGCAACTTGTTGGTTAAAGACTTCGTCATGTATAGACTCTCAAGCTTCAACCACAGACCAGCCGCAGTTTCCTCCTCTGCGACCTCGGTGATTATATCATCTGCAAGGCACAACATAATTGTCGAGTGTGCCTTCTCCTCCAGACTGGCCATCTCAGCGATTTCTTGATCCCCTGACTTCTTAACCAGCGGCGCCCACATCCCTTGTTGTTTTAACAAGGCTCGCATCTTGATCTGCCATAAACTGAAACTGTTCCTCCCTGTGAATTTATCAATCTTCACATTCAAACCAGACATCTTTCTTGGCGGAAATCACAACCAGGCCAGATAAACCTTGCTCTTGATACCAATTTGTTATAACGAGTGCAAGAAAGAACACAGATTTACGTGGTTCACTAACAACGTGTTAGCTACGTCCACGGACAGAAGGAGAACAGTTTTATTATGTTGAGCAACAATACAGAATGACATGTACACAACACACAATAGGTTGTATATATACAGCCCTAAATCCGATATACTAGTCCTAATAGGTAACCATAACCTAGTATAACCCGAATAGGTAACCATAACCTAGTATAACCCGTCAGCACAGATTGGATGGTTCAAGGCATATATTAACAGCCCTCAATCTTTTCATCGAAACAAAAGACAGGTGACATATATGCTCAGACGTCAGTGCGCATGCATGACACAATCAGGTGGTGCATTTGTGGGTAGATGGAGCAGTACGTGGTTTAAGCCTCTAAGGCTCATGTACTCGAATTTCTATCCACTTCCGGCACACGATAAGAGGCCGGCGAGATAAACATTAACAATTAACAGGCTCATATTCGAGCCACCCAACACAATTCTCACACCCTAATGCATATTTGATTATTTACCATCATCACTAGCAGCAGAGATGTATTTAGAAAACCGAGTGCTAAAGATGAACTTATCAACCATTATGTTAACTGAAAACCAAGGAGGTCCAGTATCATTATGATAAACAGCACACAATAAAAGAAACAATACAACAACTATCAACAAACAGTAACCAAACAACGACGTCCTATAGCATGGACCATTGCAATTGCACACTCACATTAATCCCACAACTCACTCCAGCATTGCGGGGTCATATATGATACTAGTACTACTTGATATATCACAGATTTTCCCAGAGTGTTTCTCATCAACGTACTTATAGAAGAAGCTGTTTCTGATCATCAACCTTTAGCAGAAGCTCCATCAATCAATTTGTTGCTGAAGTCCCACAGTCTTTTCGCCAACTTCTCATTTCTAGCATAGGAGCTCGGCTTCATCTCGTTGCAGTCCACATAGTATTTTCCGGTCACACCCTTCATTTTTGGATGCAGTGCTACAAAGCATGTTGTGGCTGCTCCCTGGTTAAGATCATTAAGCAGTATATGCAAATTTAGTTACTGCCTCCAACAGTATGTGCTTAATTAGGTAATTAATCGATCGGTAGAAAATCATCTGTATATTAATGTGAGAAAGAAGTTATGTGTGAAAGTGTAAGTATAAGAAGCATTTGATGGGGATTAATCACCTGAGGAACATTCTTCCAAATGCAGAAGGTGAAAAACCTCAAAGTTTCTGCAAATAACATAGCGAATTAAAATCAATCAAACACTGTAAATATTCATTTGTAGTTTGGATTATGCATCTGAATGGAACATACTCATTAGAAAAGCAGAGTGCCTCATGAGAGGTGTCATTATTATTCCTGGGTGGACTGAGTTGACTGTGATGTTCACACCTTCTTCCTGCAAGGCAAGGCAAGCAATTTGATATAAAATTTAACCACAGACACTTACGTACTGATCACAATCTAAAAGTCACATGAAAAGTCTAGCTTAACACGACGAGTTGCATCATATCTTTCAGGTTCCAATAGGGTATTCCAAATGCTTGTTAAGCGCATGCAAAATGCTCATACTGTGTATTGCAGCACCGTGTATGACCACTTTGACAGCTTTGTGATACGAAATATGATCATAATTGACAAATCTAACAAACACAATGTGTTGATTAAGTCATTAGGACGTCTAACTATTAGAAGTTCTAAGAAAGAGTCATCATCATTTCATTAATTAATACTTAGACGACAGACTAACACTAGATTTGATTTGTGATTATGGCTTGCATTACACATGTCTCTGTTGACACTTAACCCACTTTAAGACAGTGATGAACTTCAAATCAAATTCTCTAAATGTGACCACTTATTCCGTGATCCATTCATTTGTTCTTTAAGTCATTCTTGATGGGGCACATGTCTATGGGACATGATTGATGAACTACGAAACATTATATATCTACCACAACCACCAGTGATCAAATTTGTGGCAGAAAATTGAGAACAATATAATGCTCTTAACTCTAATGTCACAGCACAACAGTACTTTCAACATTTTTAACAAGTTTGATGTTTTCGGCAGAGTACTACAAGAGGTGAAAACTTTGAAAAAATGAAAGAAATGAAGGTAAAACAATTTACCTGCAACCTACGAGAGAGCTCATTAGCATGGAGTATGTTGGCTAGTTTGGATTGGCCATATGCTCTTTTGTCCGAGTAACTGAGGACACAGACATTGATTTGAAGAATTACTATGAGCTAGATAAGATGGTTAATTATAATGATGAAAGAGATGGATTGGTTTTACGTTAAATCACTAATTACGTACCCACTTCGATCATTGATCCTTTCAAATCGAATCCCATTGTTGTAGGTGTGTACGTGAGCAATCGATGACAGGTTCACAATTCTGCCTTCAATGCCAGTGGTTTTAGCCGTGTTCTTCATTTTCTCCAGGAGGAGGTTGGTCAAGAGAAAATGACCTGTAAGTTAATTAGGACATGCACTGTTTAAACTGATTCAGTTTTCTATATAGAAGAAAAGAGTAGAGCCATATTGTTGACAACGATTTCCACATATTTGCGCGCGAGTGGATCTAGCGATATTAACTCCTCTAACTGTGACAGCTGAATTGTGGTGACCAACATCCACCCACAACCTCGAACGAAAGTGAACTATCGCAACCGGATACCCACCGTCCGTCCATCTCTGTTCTGTACTTTCGTTTTTCTTTTATTAATAGCATAAGTGGAGTTGATTGCAATATCGATCAAATTACGACAAGACTCACAAGAGTACCCCATTATAGTAAATTTCGACACAAGAAAATAGTGAATGTGGCACAAATGATTTGTCTGAGGAAAGTTATAGTTACCAAGATGATTGGTAGCAAACTGCAGCTCTATCTCATCTTCTGAAAGCTGGTGAGGGCAGAACATAACACCAGCGTTGTTTCTGCAACAACAACAATAGACCAACTTAACGAAAATGAAGGGACATGAATTTCAAAAAGAGGGAAACTAAGAGAGTAAGAGATCATGATGATCACATTAAGAGGTTGAGAGGAAGATCAAGTGCAATGAAGCTATCAACAAATGCTCTAACAGACTTGACTGAGCAGAGGTCAAGCTGTAGAACATCCACTCGTGCTTTCTCATTCTCTTCAAGAATGAGCTGTTTCGCTTTGTTTGCAACCTCGAGGTTTCTAGCAGCAATGATGACATGGGCTCTTCGAAGAGCCAAGATCTTTGCCGTCTCCAGTCCAATCCCACTCGCCCCGCCTGCATTTCACAACCAAGATCAGCAATCTTTCAACTAATTCGAACAAATTAATTTTCATTCCAAAATAACCCATATTATATTCATTGAGTAGCTAGTATCTGTTTTTGAAGTCCATGACACATCAGACTTTGAATTTAAGGTTTACGAAGACAAAAAACAGAGCAACATTCACTACTGTTCCTACTTTCTTGGAGAAGGAGAGACTTCGAGAACAGTCAAAAATGATATAAGTAGAAAATGAGAACGTACAAATTTTTTTTTAACCCCACAAATCAAATGCAAGCCAGGTGGTGGGTTCTGGCCTGCCTATTTTTGGCCGGAGTTGAGATTGCAAATTCTCATTCGTGTCTATACTCTATACCAATAATAAGCAAATTTATATGTTGTAGGAAACTAGGAATTACTATATCTCTACATCTGAGACAAACACCGTGTTCCACAGATTGGCGGGTTCTCGACTTCACAAACATAATTTCTAACATGTGTTTCGCACAATAAATTAATCTAACGAAGAAATTTCCGAAACAACGACAAGTAGAGGGAAAAAACACAAAGAACATTGTTCAAAGAGACGAAAATGAAAATTAATGAAGCTACCAGTGACAATGGCGGTGAGGTTTCTTGCATCAATCCCATTAGTGACTTGCTCAGCAGTTGAAGCTGATCCAAACCCACTTGCACCAGGCCTTCCTGTCACCAATGAGAAGAACCCCATTTCCTTAAAACACACAGAAATGACCAATCAAATCCCGCAGAAGGTTCGGTGGCTATGTCAATGACCTATCCCAAATTTCTTTATATACAGAGCATTGAGAAAAGAGAAAGAGGGTGAGAGGAAGAGAAGGAGAGGATAGCGTAGGAATGAGAAAACGGGAAAGAAATGCATGAGAATAAATATGAGTGTGGTGGGTTGAATGTAGGTAACAATTATGGGATTCAATTCTGAGCTATTACCCAAATGGACTATGGAGAGAAATAAATGCTCGCCGGTGAAGAGCTGTTAATAGCTCCAACCAACCTTTCAACCGTGAACTTTTTATTTACTCACCGCGGATGAATGCTTTGAGAACCTCATCATTTATAATGTATCCGCACGTTGCTTGCTTGTAATAAAAAAAGCTCAACAAGAATGAAAGAAGAGGAGGACTTGCAGAGAAGGATTAATGGGTATGGAATCATTTATACTCCGGGCCCTCTTGACTATCAAGTTAATAGTTATTCAATAATCCAGCTACGCCCATCCTAATTAGCATACAGGTAAGTAAACGCATGAAAACACAAGCCAAAATCAGTCACATATCTAAATGTGTTGGTAAACGCAGGAAAACTCGTACACCATAAGCGGTACCTTAATTCTCATTCGCATTTCATGTAATTAACCGGTCATATAATTAGTTCGTGAGTCGGAGTCAAAATTAACTTATGATGTTATCATTATCAATACTACTTGATCGTAGTAGATTTTAAAAAAAAAAATAAAAAAATATTCCAGTGATATTCAAGATACCTTCAAATTTAGTTTTTGTGTGTCAATATTTACCGATATTTATCAATAGTATTTTAATCTCTACACCTATTTATTTCAATTTATGTTAGAAAACTGATTAGATTGGAACAAGTAAATTGATCTTCTCCTTTCTTTTTTTTTTCTTTTTTGAATTTGTGTTTTGATCGAGCTTTAATCCACATTTCTTAAACTATATTTAAACAGTGCCTGAATGATTTACAAAATAGATATGCCCAGAGAATTGCTGGCAGGGTACCACTCGAATGTTTCATGATATTAGGCCGAATATAACTGAAACACTGTCATGTTAGTTTTTGTGTGTACTTGCTCGAAATACTCTAGCCCATGATTTCTCAATTAAATTAAGTTGTATTGAACCATTACTGGACGAAGCTAGCATTCAACTACCTACGGAGAGACTCTGGAGCAATTCGATCACAACAGATCGATAGTCAGAAACATGTACTGTATTTTCTTTCTAATTTTCACCATCACATGTCACGTACATTTCAATCATTTTGGATAAAAAGGGGATGAATGAAAGTTCATTCAGACCCAGAAAATGGTCCAGATATACCAAACGATCACTTGTGTCATCGAGTAATGGAGGTGGATGAGCATAGTTATTACTCCGAGTGGACGAGACAGGTATGGTCATGTGATCACATGAACCCAGCAAACCCCTAATACGAGTGGTTCTCTCTCCAAGCTTGCTCCAGTTGATCCAGCTTGCAGTAGCTAATTAACTCATCAGCTCTCTTATACGTTCATCTTAACTTTTCCCTCCGATCTGTGGCTTCTGATGTCTACCGATCACTTTTAATGCGATTTAATTTTGTTGCATGGACCATACTGAGAAAATAAGTGAACCAGATAAATAATACAGAGATCGAGTAAGCAAACAGTTTTAGGGGGCGGCTCCAATAGCTGTTAATTCTATAATAAAATCAGAAAATGCTTCGTTAATTTGAATAATCAAATCAGACAAATGAAATGAAGAAAAATATACGTCTCATCATCAGGCTAGATCGGTATATATGTCATAAATCTTTGTCTTCCAATTATTTCACATCTTGCCATTTGTCATTTCACTTGATTACTATTGATATGATAGTTTTAGAATATCAGCTAGCTATTCGTTTTCAATACCCAAGTTTCAATCCTTTGAAAACACAGCCAGACGCAGACGTCGTCATCGTCCGACTATTGCCTGCGTTCATGGCGTCGATGAGTTGCTTGTTCATATCGATGATCTCCACATGCAGTACAGCTCCCACATCCAATTATAACGAGCCGACACCATGTACAGCTGCTCTCTGTTACCCGACGGCGATCGATCGAAGGGACGGGACTACTTACCGACTGCGCTCTCTGGGTTAATATTATTAGTATCCAATTGATCATATTACTCTCCAAGACGTCTTTAACAGATCGAGGTTAATTAAGAAACTTAACCCGTCAGGTTTTCATTAATAAGTGGGTTCTACTGAGTCTACTTCTTCGACTCTGGTGATCATGAATCTAACTAGAAACAAACCTTTGCAAACTAACGATGGAGCCCCTACTTCTGATGATCATTAATTTTCTGGAGATCGACTCGCCATATATATATCTTGACCTTTCTGAGTTTCGATCTACACAGATCAACCCAAATACGTACATCCTCGATCGTAAGCTATATATATATATATATCCACATTGGAATGATTGGATACATACCAAGATGATCGAGTGCCGAGTGGAGACATAACAGCGTATATACTATTATCCTGACTTTATAATACCTTTTTTTGCATACGAATACGTATGATGGCCGGGCAGATCGATCTGATCGTACTATAGGCTAGCTAGCAAGAGGAGTTGAAAATAATTTACGTACGAGGCATGCAATCTAGCTAGAGCAAATTATTGATGATGGGTATCACTCCTATGTACCTAAGAACAGGTTTACAATAACTGATACATATACATACTGTGTGTGTGTGTGTAACTAGATTTGCTAGCTACATTCATGCACGGCATACATGCCCATGCCTAAAAGAGAGTTGACTCTCTCTATGAAAACTTCATGATATTTTTTTTTTTGATACAAACTCTTGAATCTTCGATGTCTGCATCCATAATTAGGACCATAATTAAACACAAGCATGGTGAGTATTTATTGAATCCATAATATTAATATTGTTTCTGTCAATTTCTCCATTCATGAGCAGTTTGCACTACTGTTCGGCTGGGGGCAAAGCTTGCTAGCTGGTCTGATGAGTTACACACAAGTTACTATACGTGCAAATCATGGACATTCTAGATTGATCTATATGGCTGTTTCCATGTCGATCCCAGACTCCCAGTATCTCTATGTTTCGAGATTTGGTTGTTAGAAACCCTATCTGTCGGGACCTGTGGTCTAGTGGAGGAGAAATTGTTCAATATAGTCTTTCTCAGGTGCGAAGGTCCGCACCAATGGTTTTGGTGCGGATTTCCATTTTTACACAACTTTTTGATCGAATTTCCTCATCTCCACCGTGTAGTATCTAGATAATATTGTGTAGATCATCTCTGCAAAATTTCAGCCAATTTGGTAATCGTTAAGGCCCTCAAACTCGAAAAACAAAGTGACGGACTGAATTTTGTCAAATATGAACCATTCATGTTTAAAACAGAAAAACGCAATTTTGAGGGCCTTAACGATTACCAAATTGGCTGAAATTTTGCAAAGATGATCTACACAATATTATCTAGATACTAGACGGTGAAGATGGAGAAATTCGATCGAAAAGTGGTGTAAAAATGAAAATCCGCACCAAAACCATTGGTGCGGACATCCACATCTGAGAAGCCTATATATATATATATATGAGATCGAACGTCAAATTAACCAGCCCGGCCAGCATTTATATATTGTGAGGTGGTTTGCTTCCCAACCTTGGCTTATATAATAGCTTATTTCTTGTCTTGGTCCAGCGGAGCACTCCAACTCAAAGCTCCATCCCACTCGTTCTCCAAACTCTTGATGAGTTAGAATAATGCACGTATTTTCATATTTCGAAGCTTTCATTTTCTAACTCACACTTGAATTACTATAGTTCAATTGTCATTCTACAATGTATGCACTCCAATATTTGGAAACTTTAATTGATGAATTGAAGTATTGAACACTCCATTTCTATATATATATATATATATATATATATATTTACTATAGTCGAATGACATATGAAAATACGTATATTATATTGTCGAATAAAAAGTTAATATGTCTCGTACATGATTGTATAAAGAGGCTCGCCAAATGTTTTGAAAGAAATGTACATAGATTCTGTATAAAAGGCTTCTATGGCATACAAAGGCTTCTATGGCTTATGGAAGTAGTTGTCACAAACAAAGCCTATAGTCTAAATTTAGAGGTGGAAAATCAAATGAGTGAAACAACATGAGTTGGCTATAAGTCGAAACATTATAGACGATAATTTATAGAGAAAAAAGTAAAGGCACGTTTACAAACTTGGAATGAAAATTATCATGAATCGGTATCAACAAGAATCGGTTTGAGAATATTTCATTCAATTCTATTGTTTACTTACCATAAAGAATCCAAATATGAATGAAACTAATTACGATTGATGTTGTTTACTTACAATATAGAATTAAAATTAAAACTAGTTTGATTACTAAAATAGCCCTAAAACATGAAGTCAAACCAAATGAACAGAGAGGAAACGAAAAGCAAAAACAATAACAAAACAAGAATGCTTATCGATCACCATGGAAGAGAGACACTAACCTTCGAGTCGGTCGTCTTCTTTGTTGTCGTTGTTGTTATATGATGGTAACAATACAATATATATTTATAGGATTTGGTAATTTAGAAAAATATTACAATTATATGAGGATATTTTGGGAAGAAAAAGTTAATTCTATAAGTTTGATTATGATAAGGGGGTTCATAAGGAATCAATTCATGATAAGCAAGTGGGACCCACACCCATTCCAATACATAGACATGTTAGTAAACGCCGGAATTCACCTATCCCAAAATCAATTCCACCACTCTCAATTCTATTCTATGTTAGTAAATATGCCCTAAGAACGTATTATATATATATATATGATGAATGAGTTTAAATGTAAAGTCAAATACATTGCTTGCATTTTAAGACTCTATATCAAATTTCTGACAACCAACCAATAGTATCTCATAATTAGGGTAGCTGTGAGTCCTTAAGTTTTGAATATGACAGCATTTGAGTTTGTACTTATTTCATAGACTTCATTTGTGCTTTGTAAAACATATTTACTTCTTCCCTTTAAAAACAAAACATATTTATTTCTTTTGGTTTTGGTCACTTTCAAAACACTGCATGTATATATGCTCATGCACATGGATTTGTTTTAATTGTGAAGAATTAATTGTAGGGTCACAAAAGAGTAATTGCGGTAATTTTCGATTGTTGATTTACAAGACTGGTCGAGTAGGTATTATGGTCACTCTTACAAAAATTGTCATTCGTTTTTCTTAGCATACATCGTCTTAATACATGTGCTAATCACATGGGCATGAATGTATTTGTGTCATTCTAGTATGCGTTTGAATTAACTCATGATATTGTTTTTGACTTGGAAATATTTTGATGCCAATCGAACCCACGAGCCATCAGATGATGCATATAGCACGATCCACTGTGCTACAAGGGGGACCGGCTGTTTTTGAGTTCAATTGAAGTTCAAGATTGATTACCGAATCAAAACTGAAGTTCAAGGTTAAGTACATAGAATATATATATATATATATATATATATATTTAGGATGAAGTACGTTGGAATTTAAATATATGGTAGAAGGAAAAAAACTATAATATAAGAATTTAGGCATCTTCAAAAACGGACCATGTTGATGCCCAAACCGTACATAGCCCAAGTAAGAGAGAATGGAGAGGAAAAGGCCCAATCCACTAGTCTTTATACGAAGCCCAGTAAACCAGAAGCCTAAACAGCCCACTGCCCAAACCCATCAAAGTTCCCCATCCAAGCCAGCCGTCCCATCTGAGAGAGCTCTGCCGTCCGTAATCATCACCGGTCAACTCCCGACGGGAGAACACTGTCCTTCCACCATAGAAGCAGAAATCGCTGCCTTTAAGGTTACATTAAATGGTATCAATGGAGGAGATTAAAACAACCCAACTCAACAATTATTTTCTGTACCCTTAGATGTCTAAGAGTGATTATACATAATTTGTTTGGTCAGTTGTTGATTATGTGAAAATACAAATGCTTTGCATGACATTGAAACTGTACATCTCTAGCTTGGGAGATCGCTTTGGGCCGGTTCCCTTAGCTCTAAGAGCATGTGCAGCAATAGACTAATTTGTTGGGTTGGATGAAAGAATGGATCAAAAACAACATCCACCGGTAAAAGATTAGTCCTGGTTAGAGATGGGTCTCATGTGGGACCCACATAATTGGGATAGCACCTAGGTTAATCCTTACTCCATGTATTGGTCTGGGGTAATTGAGATACGGAGCCACTTTTTTTTTTTTTTTTTTTCTGCAAAAGGAGAGACATCCACTTGTTTCAATTAAAAAACATTTTTATAAACTGTTAAATAATAATTGGTCGTGACATTGATCATGTTGTTGTATTGTCGAACCAAAGGCTAAAGATTGATTTTGATTAATAGTATATTAACCCGGGTTGAAAATTGGTCTAACTCATTCAAAATGTGTGTATTTGCTCTAATGCTCTCTGCAAATTGTTTAGGCATGGTGTGGATGGACTTTCAATTTTACTTGGGCTTGAGCTCTTCTTGGTGGGTTTTTTTAATCTCTTATTTTTTTATTTTTTGTTGAGAATCATGGGTTTTTTTACTCTTAGATAAATTATTACTTGGGCTTGAGGCTCTTCTTTCAATTTTACTTGGGCTTGAGCTCTTCTTGGTGGATGACAATTGTGGATTGCTATTATTAGAGCATCTTCACTACCTCATCCATAACAGTACCTGATGGATCTCCCTTCTTGAGGCCCGAATCGTCCTCATCATAGTCCTTTATTCTTTTTTTTTTGGAGAGACATCTTATGTGATGGTTAATTGGATGGGGTTCCAATTGGATTTCTCAGGAGACTTTCCCTATTTAAAAAGATTTTATGAATATTTTCCCTTCGTACCGAGTGAACTTGTATAGGTTGTAATTCATGCTTACATATTTAATTCTTACAAGGACCTTCTTATAATATGTCATCAATAATCAAATGAGATGAAATATGTGTCCAATCGAGTTTTACATTCAAAATCCTCACCTCCCCTCGAGTGCAAAGATCCCCATCGTCATTCCGTCTAAACTCTCAACTTCATTTCAAACAACGATATTTGATCCAGCTAGCTCATGTAGTCTTGCTTAGCAATATTCTTAACGCGAGCATGTCCATCTGATGCGTTATGTATGAGTAGACTCGTTTCTTCAATCCTTACTTCACGATCCCTTCTCTCTCTAAATCGAAAATGATCACTTTAAACGCTCCATTTCTTTTCTTCCCCAAAATGTATGTTGGATCCATTCATCAAAACCTTAAACACAAAAAGGAAACATTAACTCCCCAAAAATACCTCAAAAAGTCAAAATTAATCGGTTCACATTTCATTGGGGCAGAAAATGAAACCGCAACTAAAAAGAACGTCACGTGCCGCCCACGTGCGCGAGTTGCATAGTTGAGGATCAGTGTAGTCCATCTGTTTCAATTTTCAAACCCACCATCCATATAAAAAAATACAAAAAAAATAAAAAATAAAGCCTCGGCCGAATTGACGGTGTCGGTGATCCCCTCCCCAATTTCCACTCTCTCTCCCCGAAAACCCAAACACACATCGCTCAGAGAGAGAGAGAGAGAGAGAGACTAGAAATTTCATTCTTCCTTCAATTTATTCAAACATTTCAATTTTCTTTATTTGTCTTATTTGAGAGTTTGGTTGGGGATCGTTGATCCGATTCAGATCGGAGCTGAAACAGAAATGGCGGCATCGAGGAGGCTCCGGGACCTGCAATCGCAGCCGGGAAACAAGATCTGCGTGGACTGCTCGCAGAAGAATCCGCAATGGGCTTCGGTCTCCTACGGCGTCTTCATGTGCCTAGAGTGCTCCGGCAAGCACCGCGGCCTCGGCGTCCACATCTCCTTCGTCCGATCCGTGACTATGGACTCCTGGTCCGAGATCCAGATCAAGAAGATGGAGTCCGGCGGCAACGAGCGCCTCAACGCCTTCCTCGCCGGCTACGGCGTTTCAAAAGAGACCGATATCGTCTCCAAGTACAACACCAACGCTGCCAGCGTGTACCGGGATCGGATTCAAGCCTTAGCCGAGGGCCGGCCCTGGCGGGACCCGCCGGTCGTGAAGGAGAGCGGCGGGTTCGGGAAGACGAAGCCGCCTCTGGCTCACGGAGGTGGAGGTAGCAGGGGAGGCGGCGGTGGAGGCGGCTGGGATAATTGGGACGACGACGGGTTCAGATCGAATGATATTAGGCGGAATCAGTCCACCGGCGATGTTAGAGGGTATGGAAACGGCGGAGGGATGCCGTCCAGGTCGAGATCGACGGAGGACATCACGCGGTCGCAATTCGAGGCTTCCGCGGCGAACAAGGAGAGCTTTTTCGCCAGGAAGATGGCGGAGAATGAGTCCAGGCCCGACGGGCTCCCGCCATCGAAAGGTGGCAAGTATGTCGGGTTCGGGTCAAGCCCGGCACCGTCGCAGAAAAGTTATAATAACAATTCGCAAGGAGATGTGTTATCTGTTGTGTCTCAGGTTGCATTATTTGTATTTTTATCTCATTATCTGTGTTTACTATAATGTGTGAGTTTCAATGTAAATCGACGATATTGATACATGCAGGCATACATTTTCTGTTTTCTGTAGGGAATCGGTAGGCTTTCTTTGGTTGCTGCCTCTGCAGCTCAATCAGCTGCAACTGTTGTACAGGCAGGCACTAAAGAGATCACCTCTAAGGTACTTCAACTGTAACTCTTAGATGATCGTATGCTCGATATTAGATGATCATTCTGCTAGTGATTTTATTTGTCTGTTTGAAATGATTCAACCACCGTGCACTAATAACATATTCATGATTAATGCGATAAATGAGAGGAATGTGGAAGCAAATAATCACTTGCTCTTATTCATCAGTGCTTCTAGTTTTGTTCCTCTCATATGTTGACAGAATGTGGCACTGGATTATGACATTATAGTAAATTTAATGAAACTGCATACGATAGTAAAATGGATTATTGAAACTAATTCTTTTATTTCTTCTGTTTCTTTTGAATGTCCCAATGAAGCAATTAACATTGTCATACATTTATTACCAGTCCATTTCCTCATCATTGTTGCTCTCCTTCCTTTCCATCTTTCCTAGACTGGGAAACTTATGATAAATGGTTGACAGTTGAAGCTAGTGTATGACTAGGCGAGGTGTCTGATACACCATGAAGTAATCTGAGGTGTGAACTTATTTAGTTTGGATGGTTAGAAAAGTATAGGTTAATTTTGATGAGACATTCCACAAATCACGCAATATTTATAAACCGTAGCTAGGTAGCTTTAACACATATTGCATGGAAAAGATGATTGACAACTTATAGTGGAAATATCTCGTTTAGCATACTCAACACCTCATCGCTTTCATTGTCATTTACTGATTTCTATATTTTCACTTTAGTTCTTATATTCTGTATTATGGACCTAAAGGTTATCATTTCTAGATCTTGATAAACAAATTGTTCAAATAAACCCTTGTACCAGGTGAAAGAGGGTGGCTATGACTACAAGGTGAATGAAACTGTTAATGTCGTTACTGCAAAGACTTCAGAGATAGGACAAAGAACTTGGGGGATTATGAAAGGTGTCATGGCAATGGCATCCCAGAAGGTTGAAGAGTTATCTAAAGAAGGAAACTGGAAGACTGACAACTGGCAACGAGATGATAGCGAGCAAAATGGATATTATCAAGACTTCAATAAACAAGAGACAGGATGGAATTCTTCTTCTGGAGGGGGACAGTCCTCGTCAAGCGGACATATTAACTCTTATAACTCAAATTCATGGGATGATTGGGACACCAAAGACAATAGGAAGGAAGTCTCTACAAAGGGTACAGGTTCCAATAGTAGTGATGGTTGGGCTGGCTGGGATGATGGCAAAGATGATGGATTTGATAGTGGCTACCAGAGTGCACCTACGAAAGGTGTCGGTCACAATGGGAAATCTGATTCAACGTGGACTGGTGGAGGCTTTGACTAAGGTTAGTTTTTCTTAAATATACAATTGTTAATCTAAATTTGTTTGGATGTCCTTCATTGGTTTAGTTTACTTTTTTCCATCGGCGAAACTAAAAGGATTCATGGCAAGGATATAAAACTGAAAACTCAAGTTTTTGGGATATGTTTTGGTTTCTTCAAACTTCAAAATTTGGACTTTAAAAGGGGCTGTCGGTGTATGTCTTGGGAACTGACCTGGGATGGGGGAGCCAGAAATGTTACTGGTGTCCCGAAAATTATGATTTTGGTTTCTATGTATGAGAAAGAGTCCCGTTTCTGATTTCTTTTTGGTTCGTTTTTGTATGTCGAGGCAGAATTGACATGGTCTCAGCAAATTCCTGATTTACCCGTAATCAGAGACAATGAGCGATTAAAGATGGCTGCCGATGGTGATGCTAAAGATGATGGATGTGAAATCTGTTAGCAGGCTGACTGATTAGTTGGTGATCGAAACTGAAATTGGGATCCACTATAGAAAAGACATTTTTCTTGAGGTTAGTATATTTTGATCAACTGTTATTTTTCTTTTCTTCCAAAGATTTTATGTAACTTTATTGGGGATATTTGTTGTTTCCAAGTTGTTTATACTATGTACAATTGTGCACAAGAAGGGTTGATTACCCGATTCAAATGAGGATCCAAAATATTTGTGAAGTTTGAGAAATGGAATTTCTTTTGATTTGTAATGGTACTAGTTTATTGAATAAATTTGTTTCATTACGTCTTTCCTCTTTCTTTGTCAACTTTAACTATATTAATTTAGGGCCTTGTGAAATTTTCTCTTTTGTGGAAAGTTTTGGTTTACATTTGGGTAATCAGCTGCTACGGAAATCTCCTTCTTACTCTCGTGAATACCTTAACTTATAATATTGAAACAGGGTGTGCTACTTCTTTAGTTAGCAAGGTTGTCAGCACAGAAATATGTAGTAGTATAGTTTCTTCTTCTTGCCCTCCATTCTTTTCATTATTTTTTCCTTACCATTGGTAGATGTACATGGCAAATTCAGTTTGAATGGTCCAATCTCCCGGAATCTGAAATTAGCCAACATAAGAGCATTTTATTCTGACAAGCCTGAACTTGCATATAATCTACTGCGAAACTAATTTACATAAGAGCACTGCTACAGCCTACAGCATTATCAACCCCGGATTTCATTTGCTAGTCTTTGGTGTTTGTATCACAAGCACGGAGCACAAAATCCCGTGGGAGGAGGAAGCTAATGTGTCCCCAATTGATCCCAGTTCATTATGCTCCAGCTGATTGTGATCCAATTCTGCAATGGTGGTTGAAGGGTGGTGCTCCTTCCCCACAATCACCAGGTCGTATTCCCTGCTCTGACCTATGCCCACCACCGTGTCTATAATGTTGTCGACCATCACCTCTATGTATTCCGCTGACCCATTCCGCCTTCGGAACTCTGCCATTGCAGCCTCATCCAGTTCCCTCTCTGGGTTTGTAGTGGGGCTTAAACGAGTAGCGTTCTGTTCCAAACACCTCACGACAGTAACTACGACACTTTGATTTGCCATTCCGCCAACATACTCCAGAGCCTTGCGGTCATCAGGTCCACCCAGGAATAAAATGCATACCCTCTTCAGATTGGTAGTGCTTGAAGTCTTTGCACCCTTATGAGCTCCAACACCATATCCACGATCCACGAACAATGCTACTGAGCAACTAGCACATTTTAAAACTCTCTCATTGACTCCCTTCCAGTGATGCCCTAAATTTTCCATCTTCTCTTCACCCTGTTTGTTCCACTGTTTGTTGAAAGGTAAGATAACGATGGACACCCTCTTAGCTTCGACAACATGGAGAATATCCTCGTGCATTGTAGACAAACCGGAGATCGCTGTTGTGTGACGGATTGTGACTTGACCGACTTGACTATAAGCTTCAAATGCGGAGGCGATATGGCCTTGTGCCACCCCTAGACAAAAGCGGTTGATGAAGGGCAAGCCATTCTTCCGAACTTTGTGTACCATCATAATGGAAGAACGATCAGTGAGCTCGACAAGATGCATCACGTAGACTTTGAGAACAGAGTTCTCAGAGAAGGTTCCGGTCGACTCGATGAGGTTGATAAGGGAGGGTACACTTCCCGGTCCATGGATACAAGCAAGGACTCGAAGTTCCTTCTGTTTTTTCGAGTTCTTGCTTGGAGAATTCTGTCTCTCTAAAGTACTCTCAGATTGGGAAGCAACGACATACGGTTTGTAAATGGCCATCACTGTTGGTGTTGTCATGAAGGTGGTAAAAAGTGCCATCAACACTAAAATAGCAAACATCTCGTCGTTTAGAATCTGTAATTTAGGCAAATTTCAAACCCAGAGATTCATGTTAGAATGGAAAATAGATACCAAGAAGATTAGCATGCATTACTCAAAGTAAGATTAGAATGGAATATATAATATCCTTTTAATCGTTTATGATCCATTCAAAAGCTGTGTTCTAATAGAATGTACTATTTCCGCCATATCTCTATATAATTATCTACTCATGGATGGTGGAGGCACGGTGGCACTAATATACTAAGACAATTCTTTGGGGGAAGGTGAGCCACAAGTGAAGATAACACTTTGATAATAAAATTTAGAGCAGATTCATGATATACAATATTATAATCAAAAAATTTTAATTTCTTTAAAGAAGAGAGGTAGATGATGACGGTTATCTAGTAAATGGGTTTCATCTAATATTTTTTTTTTTTTCTGTTTTTATCTAGTAAATGAGTTTCAATAGGAAACCATTAACTTCCTCTTAATTGTATTCCAAAATTAGAGTACGTAATCATCAATTTTCATTATGTTTTTAATAGATATATTTATTTAATTGATTTTAAAAAAAGAAAAGAAAAGAAAAAGATCTAGTTTTTATGATTAATCTCAACCGTTAGTACGTTGTCATTAGATCTAATGGATAATAGTCTGGTTATAATTTTAATTATAATTTTGTATGTCATGGATCCGCCCCTTTATAATTAATATAATTCTAAAATTTATTGATTAAAATATTCTAAAGATAATATATATGAAACGGTATCATGAGTAAATTTGTATATTACATGGTGGAAATTGTTTTCGAAATAATTAAAAAAACGTTATTTTTCAGATGACAAGTCCTTAACGATTTCCTAAAAAGTCTATTTCTGTTGTTGTAATTTAAGAATTTTTTTGAGTTTATGCAAATTTTATATGGTCTCCAAAGAAACAGGCATTAAGTGGTGAAATTGGAGAAATTTTTAGATGCTACGGGAGGACCACGTGGCAGTATGACGTGGTCCTACATTTCAATCAAATATTGACACATGAATTTATTACAACTAAAATATAAATTAAGGTTTTTTATTTTTTGTGAAATGACCTTCATGGGTCTTTGTTGAGTTTGGACTAGGATTTAGGGTTTAGGGTTTAGGGGTTAGGGTTTTGGGTCTAAGGTTTAGAGTTTAGGGTTTAAGGTTTAGAGTTTAAGGTTTAAGGTTTAAAAAGCAACAACAAACTCAAAATTGTCTTTGACAAAATAGCTGATGTAATTTTTTCTTAACAAAATCCATGTGTCAATATTTGATTGGAATGTAGGACCACGTCATATTGCCACGTAGTCCTCTAATAACATTGAAAAATTTCTCATGAAATTGATGCATGTGAAATACCTTTTTCTCCTTGCCAATATTCAGAACAATAAGCTCCACCAACCCTTTGGTATTCATCAGCACGCCTAGAGCTAATGACTCCCTCACTGGTATCATACACAACATTGCAACTAAAAACGTTCCCAAAATTTTACCAGTGCAAGAAACTGATATAATCAGAGCCAGAAGACCCCATGCCTTGATCCCACGTATTTTAGTAACGTCAGTCTTCAAACCACTTGAAGCAAAGTAGAGAGGGAGAAGTAAACCGGACACAAAATCCTCAATCCTCTTAGTCAGTTTGGCTGCAAATTCACCTCCTTTCGGAATGATTAACCCGAAAATAAATGCCCCGAAGATGGCATGGACACCGTTTAGGTCAGTCATGAACCCGGAAAGCATGACCCCGGCTAGGGTTAAGCATATATAAGCTTCTTCCTCCATTTGAGATGAGCAGCGGTTAGCAACCCAAGTCATCATAGGACGGACCAGAATGAACATAAAAGCAACAAAAGCCACACCTGAAATGAGAACCCAAATGGATACTAGAGGGCCTTCATGGTTCCCACCGGCTAAGGCCACGGCCAAGGCCAGCAGGATCCATGCAGCCACGTCGTTGAAGGCTGCCGCAGCCATTGCCGTCTCACCTATGCGTGTGGTGAGCAATTTGAGCTCTGCTAAGATGCGTGCGAGGACAGGGAAGGCGGTGATGGAGAGGGCTACCCCTATGAACATGAGGAACTGAGGGTACCCTACTTTGTTCTCACCGTTGATGGCCTTGCGCATGAGGAATGTGACTCCTACGGCGATAAGGAAAGGGAGGGAAATGCCTGCGAGTGCTATGGTGATGGCGCTTTTGCCACTGCGGCGGATGGAGCTCAAGTCAAGTTCGAGGCCTACGAGGAATAGGTAGAAGAGGAGGCCGATGCTTGCTACTGATTCGAGTATGGGAGTGCTCCATGAAGGGAAGATAATGTGGGAGAAATCTTTGATCCGGCCAAGTGCAGAAGGTCCTAGCAAAATCCCACCCTGATCAAATTACACAAGAATGAAAAGCATTAATGTCAAATATGCATGCATGTCTTGTACATAGTGTTTTTGACAACTACTAAACGAAAATAATATGAGGCCAAACTGCCTAGTGTATATAAGTTGTTTTGCTAAGTAGCATTTTTGCTGGGAGCACACTGTTAGAAGCACATATAAACGTTCGTCCAAAATATGATCGAGAATGTTCTCTATGATTTAATTACTAGCTAGACAGTGCTACTGGAATCAGAGATTTAGTTTTTCTTCCAAAAACTCAATGATGTATATCAAGACTCCGCAAATTTTCCTTTTTATGTGCAATTTCGATCATCCCGATTATGAAGGTTAATATGATAAGAGTTGGGGAGATAGAGATGTGTCTCAAAATCAAGACTTCCCAGAATTAAACCCGTGAGACCATGCATATTAGTAGTCTAACTTTCATAAGTTGAAGCCAAATAAGCTAGCTAGACATGGTTATGTGCAAGCAACAAGTTGAAGTTTGAAGTATGATGACTTGATGAGGAAGAAGATATTGACGATCAAGCTAGTCAGCAGCAAGGATTGATGGTACGTACTATGATCTCGGCAATGACCTTAGGTTGGCGGAATGGTTTGAGAAGGAAGGCCAAGAAGCGACTGATGAAGAGGACAAGGGTGGTTTGAACTATCAATAATGGGAAGGCATGGTTCAGAGGATTATCACCCTGCCAAGCTCCATCTGAAGAAGTTCTCATGCTGGTTAGGTTCAGAACCATAGGTTCCATGGTTGATACTTGATAGTAACTGAAAGCTCAACTTTGATGACTATATATGTATGTCTTTGTTCTTCAAATGGTGAAATGGTGAAGACCTGTGTTGTTAGTTGTTACTAACGGATTTATATATAGAAGGATAAGAAGGTAGAAAGTAGTCTAAGTCAATCACCCAGCACACTATTTGCGCATAAACATAAACAAGTCTCCAACGGGAAGGAAGATCATTGCTTTCCCCACCATTTTCGTTTGTTTAGTGCAAGTAATGATTATTGGTTCCAATATGTAGTTTAATTATTTTATTGTTTACCGTTAAGGATTCTTTAAGCCTCGTTTGATTCGTGAAAAGTAAGCATTATGAAATAAAAATTGTTCTATTCTTGCATTTGGTGATGTCAAATGAAAAGAAACATTTTCCAGATTAAAGAAAAAGGAAAATGATCGTTGGCCTTAATAAGGCCTAAAAATTTTGGCCTTAATTCTAGGTGGCATGCTATGTCATCTAGCACTTCACTAGTTAAAAAGATTTTGTTATATCATTCTTAAATAAAAATACAATCTTATCCTTTCAAATCCAATGACTCTAGATTATGTTGTCTTTTCCAAAGTCCAAATGAACAACTTATTTTTTTGCGTTTATTATTCACAAATTAACACAACATGTCGTTACGATAATCACAAAATTTTAAACTACTTTTATGATCGATGACTTTCATTATGTTACGTACTAACCATCAGAATCGAAAGTTTTGAAAAATTTTATTTAATTTCTTTTTCCCTTCTCATGTGAAAGAGACTCTCACTTTCAACAAACCGCACGAGGCCTTAATGTTGATTTGAGCCTCATCAAGGAATAGAGAGAGACAAGATCACAAGACGACGAGTTCTTGGTTAATGGATTCTATTTTTCAACAGGTAAACCTTCTCAATTGGGATGTCCATTTGCATATAGTGCTACTTTAGATGCTCACATTAATCTCTACGTCAATTGGAGTATCATTTTTAAAATGATCCATATTCCAGAATCACAGAATTGCAATCCTTTTCGTGATTTATCTAAGCGCAACACCTTTCTTCTCTAATTGGTCGCTGAAATTAAACTTAAACTAATCCTAATCAGAAAATGGTGTTTCTGTTCACATGTTCACACCTAGAACTTATTCCAAGGACTAGATACTCAAAGGTGTCGGCCGCTTCAGGCTCGTAGCTTTGTGCAGAGTTTCTTACGAAATCTTTCCATGAGTGCTTGAGAATCAAATGAAAGCTATTTATGCTTTCATATCTCATTGTCCTAATATGCTAGAGGCATTTGTACCTTGATCTGCAAATCCAAGATTACATTCTACTTGGCAAGACTCGATCGACATGAATGTTGTTATGCGCTTATGTCTTACCGCATTGACTGCGATTATGTTCAGGTGCTTATATTAGCAATAGTATCTATCATACAGGACCTCTTCCCCTTGTCGAGGAGACAATGTCATTGAACTTTAGAGCTAGTGATGATCTATGCAATGTCATGGATGATGGATTGACATTAGGCATAGGCCAGTCTTGAGGCAGATGATCCAATCGCTATTTTCAAGAAGCTATTATGAGAAATTAGAGCAATTATAGTTAGATTTCAGCGAGCCAATCATTTTTAGCATGTGTCAGAATGCAAGTAATAGGTCTTAGCTTCATCAGGTGATCCAAATTTATTTATTTTTTATCGATATCACACGGTTTTTTTAAAAGTTTTTTAGACCCAAAGACTAATCTATGTCAGTACGCTTCCTCCTTCGTGGCTACCAAAAATAAATTAGGATTTAACTTCAATCAGCGTCAGCAGGTTTTACACTTTGCTAGACTCTTACCAACTCAACCACTTGTGATGGTTAGGTGATTGGAATTTAAACATCATTTGGAGTTTTGTTTTGTTCTTTTGTTTCTTATAAGTTTGAAGTACATTGTACCGATATGGAAAACCAATACCATATTTTTGGAGGAAACTTGGAACAATATTTATACATGGAGACATTACACATGTATATGGCTTCATTAATATTGATATTCCTTGCAAATATTCTCAGCAGCCTTGTTATAGACGGGGAGGATTCATCTGCAGAGGTGAACTTTCGCACTCACCATGCACTATCTTGGACACCGAAGCTTCCTCTAGCATGAGCTACATCGTGCTGTTGAATCACAAGGACTGATGAAACAACACCATGGCCGGAAGAGGCCAATATGTCACCAACAGGCCCCAGCTCGGAGTGCTCGGCTTGCCGGTCTGGCAATTCCACCACCATGCTTGATGGGAACCGTCCTTTTCCTACAATTATTAGGTCCTGATCTCCACCTCGTCCTATTGCCAGCACCCCCTCCATAATATTCCTAGCCACCGCTTGCTCAGTGTACTCAGCTTTCCCATCCTCCACTAGTTTGCTCCTGAACTCAGCCACTGCAGCCTCATCTAGTTCCTGAAAACAACATCATTTGGTTACTAAAGTGATACATGCATACAATGTGATCAAATTATAGCACACTAGCATACCTTCTCTTTCCCTCAGACCAAAAAAAAAACATACCTTTTCTTTCCCTCGGTACATTTTGGTTGTGGAGAAGCTATAACTGTTCTCGGTGGACTTGGTGGGTGGGGGCTTTGACATAGGCCCATGAGGCCCATTACTCTCCAAACCTTCTTTCTCAACGAGTCTCACAACCTTCACTTTAACCGATGGGTGGTCAGCCATCCGACCACCCAATTCCAAGGCCTCTCGATCATCTGGCCCACCGAAAAATAGAATACAGATTAGTCGGGCCACAACTTTATCCGGCTCGGGAGTTTGGGCTTCAAAATTTCCGAATCCACGATCCACAAGCACCGCAACTGAGCACGGCGCATTTTGAAGCATCCTTTGGTTGACCCCTCTCCAAGCATTCCCCAAATTGGTCTCTTTTTTCTCATGATCTTCACCATCACATCTCCATTGCTTGTGGAATGGTAAGACGATCATCGTCGCCCTCTTATCTTCCGCCACATGGCAAATATCCTTGTACATTGTGGAAAAGGGTGAAATTGCAGTTGTGGGCCGGACCGAGACTCGGCCCAATTGACTATAGGCTTGGAATGCCCCATTAACCCTATCATACAACTCACCTCGAGGCCTTCGATTAAAGAAGGGATACCCATTTTTTCGAGCCCGTTGGACCATAACGATTGAAGAAGAGCGCTCGGTGAGTTCAACAAGGTGCATTAGGAAGAGTTTGAGTTGGGAATTTTTGGTGCTTCGAATGGAATCTATGAAGCTTATGAGTGAAGGTGCATTGTTTGGACCATGAACACACGCAAGTATCCGGAGCTCGTCTTTGGAAGCTTGATCAACTGTGGAGAGATCACATAGTTTACGGTGAGTGCGAATCGAGATTCCACGTGCCGGTTTGTAAATGGCCATCACGATCGGACTTGTGATGAAGGTGGTGAAGAGTGCCATGAGGACTAGAATTGTAAATGACTCATCATTCAGTACCTGTAATTGAATTAGTAACTAATAAGAAAATGTTCTGTTTATAATTTGTAATAAATCAGTCATTCAGTGTGTATATACCTGTAATTGAATTAGTCTAGCTAGTTCAAGAACAACAACAAAATTATTTCTTGGGTGACAAATATAGATTCATAAATTTATAATGAATTTTTGATCTGGCAGCAATAATATACTTGCCATGCAATCCTACTTTAATTCATGGATTGATCAACCATAAAGCAATAGAAAACTTGGCCCAAATTTCTTGCTTTGTAAACTTGGTGCATGTCCTTAAGAAAAATGGCTTTACATATCATGCTTTCTGTGGCTGCATTTCTTTTCCTAGACATCTAAACAGATTTGTCTTAATATTGCAGAGGGAAAAAATGTTTTAACCCACCTAAGAGTTCAAGGATTGGCCATAAGCCTAAAGAAAAGAGGGAGCAATGCACCAATGTTTATGACCAAAGCAAAGAGTGACATAAAGCTAGTAATTATTGGAGTTAGATGATAGACAACAACGTAAGGGATAGATTATAAAGTGATCGAGCAAGATAAAAGTTGATCGAGCTGTTGTTTTCAAAATGCATGATATGTGCGATTGATTCTCTTAACATTTTTTTCTTTGATTGTTCTTGTATTGCTTCTTTTCCATGGTCCTCATGAACCAACACTTCCCATCCTGAATAGGATTTAACTCAATAATGACAGCTCGTTTGCATTTGATTAATGATTACAGTCATACGATGAATTCTTGGATCTATGTGGAAGGCTGTCTGGGCTGTAGCCTAGACAGATTTCCACCAGTAAATAGATAACTTATAAATACCCACATGTGATCATCACAGCTTTGGTTCAGTTGGCAAGATGTGCCCATCTTATTTTTTTGGCTCCTTGTCAAAGTTCGACTGGTGTTATAAGCAGATTTGGGATGATTTTATTTGTTTTTCCTATATTTTCTTCTTCCCTTGTTCTTACTTCCTTCAGTTCCTTGTTGTAAGTTTTTTTTTTCTTCCTTCCCATTTTTTTTCTCCTATAGTTCCACACTTATGTTAGTGTTTCTTTAAACGAAATTTCATTTGATGAGTCTCCCATTGTGATCCAAACCTCAATAAAAGAAAAATATGTACGGAGAAATTCTAATTTCTTTTTGCACTTCTAATTAGCCTAGGTAGGTTTCGGATCCTGGATCCGCCAACTAGTTGTGGATATTAGTTTTGTGCATGAATGTCTAAAACTTCGTCTTTTAGTAAGCTTAATTTCACATATCTTTGATAGGATCTGATGTTTTGCTAATACTTATTAGTACGATGGCATGGCTGAAGGCCTGAAGTCCAACTAGCTAGTGATCATGTGAATTGAAATTAAAATAACATTGTTTTGGTCCATTCACATCAAAACTATTATCCTTGCAAATGATCTTTAACGTCTCTAAATTTTTGTTAATTAACTTGGACAGTGTTAGAGTAAACTATGAAGTATAAACACTATATCAAATGTCTATACGTATGCAAGAGTACGTCTTACAAAATGATCCCATGTTTAGGTGACATACTGAAAACGATGGACAGAATTATTAGTAATGTGATTTTAATCTAAATACAAAGGTTTCTAGGCTAAGACAGTTCAGCATCGATTCGTTTAACAATCAGACAGGACAGTTTTGTTTAGGACTCTATATCGGTTTCTGGGAAATGACATGATTCTTTGGCTGTGACTTTGCTAAATGACATGTTTTTCTGGCAGTACCTATCTTACATATTCTCTAATTTCTGTCATTATCACTAATCAAAATCTCCTAAAAATGACATTTTATGATGAACATGCAAGTCGATTAGCTAATATTAGGGGTAAACATATAAACATAGTGATAGATTAATGTGCAAGAAATGAACTGACCTTCTTCTCCTAGCCAATGTTTAGGACGATGAGCTCCACCAAGCCTTTGGTGTTCATGAGCACACCAAGCGTCAAGGACTCTCTTACCGGAATCATAAACATCATCGCCACCACAAACGTCCCCAGAATCTTCCCGGCGCACGCCGTGGTGATAACCAGAGCCAACAACCCCCATGCCCCGCCGCCACGTATTTTAGCCACATCCGTCTTCAACCCACTTGACGCAAAGTAAAGAGGAAGCATCAAGCCGGACACAAAGTCTTCAATCCTCGATATTAATCTATCTGCAAACTGTCCTTTCGGAATTGTGAGTCCGAAGATGAAAGCTCCAAATATGGAATGAATTCCAATAAGGTCAGTAATGAACCCGGCCACCATTACTCCGGCTAAGGTTAAGCAAATATAGGCTTCGTCCACGACGTCTTGCTCCGGTGTGCACCGACTGGCGACCCATTTCATGGCCGGTCGGATCACGACCATCATGAAGGCAACAAATGCAACACCTGTTAATCCAATAGAAATATACGTACCCTATAAATCATATGAAAAATGAGAGAAATATACGTACGTACTACAAGAAAACATTAAGAAACAATGAAAAATGAAAGAAGATTATTTATGTACATGTTAAATATTATATGAAATAGTCAAATAGAAATCACCTGAAAGGAGGACCCAAATGGATATCAAGGGGCTCTTGTTGTGGCCACCAGCACCGTCACCTGCCAAGGCGACCGCCAAGGCTAACAAGATCCATGCACCAACGTCGTTGAAGGCAGCAGCGGCCATGGCGGTCTCCCCAATCTGAGTCGTTAAGAGTTTGAGCTCCGCTAAGATGCGGGCAAGCACAGGGAAGGCGGTGATGGAGAGTGCCACTCCCATGAAGACAAGGAACTGAGTGAACCCTGCTTTGTCAGCTCCATCAATTGTTTTGCGGAAGACCAAAGCGACGCCGATGCCGCAGAGGAAAGGGAGCGTTATGCCGGCGATGGCTATTCCGAAAGCCTTAGTGCCACTTCGGCGAGTGGAGCTCAGGTCGAGCTCTAGGCCTACAAGGAACAAGTAAAATAGTAGACCAATACTTGCTACTGTTTCTAGTATTGGGGTGCTCCATGACGGAAAGATTGTGTGCAAGTAATCTTTGTTTCGTCCAAAAGCTGAAGGACCAAGCAGAACTCCACCCTAATCCAAATTCATATATATAAGAAAGAACTAATACGACATAACATGTAAATTAAGTTATATTCTAATAGAATACTTACGACAATTTCTGCAATGACTTTGGGTTGGCGGAGGGGTTTGAGGAGGAAAGCAAGGAAGCGGCTAACCACAATGATCAAGGTGGTCTGAACTATTAGGAGCGGGAAGGCGAAGTTTAGAGGATTGTCGCCTTGCCACAGGCCATTAGATGCTGTTTTGATGGAAGTTATATTCACCATAGCTACGTCTGGCTAAAGCTAGCTTGCAAGTTAAAGGGAGTAGTTCAGTGTTATCAAGCCTGTGGTTGAGAAGGTTTCAGCTGGCCAGGGAAAAGCATGGACTGATTAGGAAGAGAAGTAGAGCGTTATATATAGAGGGAGGGGATGAGCAGGTAAAGTCATATCAGTTCACGTATCTTCCCCAAATAAGTTAGGGTTAACTTTGGTCAATCAAAATGAACTATTTGTGGTTTTAATCAAGTGATGAATATAGGTCAATGAATAATGGCATTCCATTAGGTTTCTTAATCGCTTTCTTAAAAACCAGGTGGATTGATTTAGCGTAGGACATGCCAAGTGGATAATTATAGAAGAATTAACATGATTATATCACACTATCATCATCTTTAGAATGTTGGGATCATACAAATGACATGATTTTGTTTGTTCTTTGGATTTTGTTTGTGAATGAAAACTACAAAGCAAATACAGATTAAAATTAAGTAGGTACAAGTTAAACTCAATCACAGTTGTTAACTATTACTTAACAAGCTGTGTTCCCAGTATACGTGTTACGTGTAAGTGGCAATATATCCAACTG
The DNA here is from genome assembly GCA_009720345.1 of Fragaria iinumae. Taxonomy (NCBI): domain Eukaryota; kingdom Viridiplantae; phylum Streptophyta; class Magnoliopsida; order Rosales; family Rosaceae; genus Fragaria; species Fragaria iinumae. Next base: position 8,457,394 of record CM019122.1, on the reverse strand, counting down.
TGTTTGTCCTTTCAGTCAGAGTTTGGGATCAAAAGACAAACACTTAACCCTAACACTAACAGTGACTACAAGCCAACCATCAATTTATAAGATACGATACGTCATACACTCATACGTATATTATCTCAGAAATGCTCTAATGGTAGTCATAAGGTTTAATAACTTCAAATCTTACATCCAGGTAACGAATTTTAGGAATGCATCTTAATAAGCGAAAATTATACAGCGCACCCGCGTGCGCCGTGCATCCGGCCATCTCACCGTCCATCTCACCGGGCCCGGCCGCACCCGGGTGAGATGGACGGTGAGATGGCCGGGTGCGCTGAATAGGCTCTCCTTAATAAGAAGGTTGCTTATTAGTGCAAGCATAAATCTCAACGGCCATGATGCAGCGGGGCTTAGTTAAGAAAACAAACAAAACTTTTAGAAACTTAGCGGGATTATTAGGCAATGTTTTAAAAGACGCAAGGCGGTATAGGCGGGCGGTGACCCGCAGCCTAGCGCCTAGATAACCTAGGAGGGGACTAGACGATTTGTTTTTTTAACTTTATTTTATTAAATATATATATATATATATATATATATTTTATATATTATAATATTTGAAAACAGTCAAATATAGATAAATTATTCAACATAAATCTTATATGTCTTATTTATAAAATAAGTTATATCCAAAATTTAGCATAGTTTCATATAAAAATAAACAACGTCAACAATAAACATATGCGGTTCTAATTCAAAACACACACTTAACTTTTATATTCTCATGCTCCCCACAAATACAACAACCCCACCACAAAAAGAAACAAATAAGGCGGAGAGTCTGGCCGCCTAGGCGGGCAAGGCGGCCTAATTGCCCATAGCCTGGCGCAAAGGCCTAGATGAAAAGCGAAGCGGTTTGTTGCAGCCTAGAGCCTAGGCGGGGACTTTTAGAACACTGTTATTAGGTTCCAATATTATTCAACAAACTGGCGACGCCAGAAATCCGTGAATCTCCGAACTAATACGTAAACACCAAAAAGCCAAACTAATCCCACTGCAGCAGTGTGACGAGTATCGATCATCTCGTATTCTCGTACAACTATGGCCTGTGTAGACTGTCCAGTTTACCAAAATTCTTAAAAGCAAATTTCTGTTTACTTTCTTCCGCTCGTTTATAGATAAAAGGGTGATAAAGATCTTAGACCTACCGGAGATCTTTCATTGTTCTTTTATGTTTGATTGTCTACGCACTCATCTTCAAAATGTCGATTTAGGGTTTACCAGTGTGTTTGCAAATTAATAATTTGTATGATGCTATATGATCCACATTTAACCTCTCTTCTTTTTGGTAAACCAAGTTTATATATGAGAAAACTAACACCACAAAAATCAAATCAAAATGATAACAACGCTTGCCTAAATTTATGGATAAACTAATCACGAGACTCTTGCAAAGGGATTACCATTTTTGTTCACCAAATCTAATTGATGAACTCGTGGCGCAGCTCTATCTACCTCAAGGATCACAAGCAGGAGAATCAAACCAAATTAATTTCCACCATAAGATTGGACAGATCGACTACGAGTTAACCAAATTAATCCATATATACCAAAACTCATGGCTCTAAACTACATTTTCCTACTAAAGTACTCATCACCGTGTACACATGCCAACTATCGCGACGACTAGCTGATTGGTGATGCTAGCTCCATATATATTCACAGACTCCAGTACGTACTTCAATTCACATGCATATATTGACGCCAAGGTACTCAAAGACTCGTATACTATGTCCTTTAAATGGTGAAGTTAAGTGCAGATGTTCCCAGCTGAGATGTGCAGCATGTGATCCGAAAGTGATACCTGTTTGTTTGGCACCAAGAGAAAAGCCGATCGAGGATAATTGTAATGCATATACAAAAGCTTTGTATCCGTGATTCAAAGTATCAAAGTACAATCATCTTTCAATAAACGAACCGCATGGGAATGAGATATACTGATCGTAATTCAACTGCCTAGCTCTGTACGTTGTTTTCTTGTATATGCTCTAAAATGAAATTGAGTAAAGGTAGGGTCGATGATATTGTTTCAAGAGAATTAGAGGACGCAACTAGCTAACTTGTGCATATATAAAGACAATTTTCTCTTTAACAAAGTGGTGACTTGGCGATCTAAAAGAAAAAAAGGGGGGAAAATGGTGATTAATATTTGCTAGCTTGACCTTGAACATGGCTTTATATACTAATGTGGATTAAGACACAAGCTTAATCTTTGGCATGCAAACGCCAATCAAATTCCCAGATCCTTTCCAAAAGCTAAAGAACAAGCAGCTGACCGTGCTGCTAGCCCCGAAGCCACTCTGATCAGCACAAAAACAAACTGAGAATCTTTGCCGGCGGTTATAAACCATTTCAGTTTCACGTTGATTGTATCGTCTTCTTGGTTACTAGATTTCATTTCAGATGTATATCGAGTCTCCTCACCCTTTCAAGTTTGTGTTTAAAGCGAAAGTGACAAACCTCATTTCTTCTAGTTCACACTAATTGAAATGGACTCGTAAACGGAATCATCATATGCCTGATATGCGTCGGTATGTAGTTCTGTTTGATATGTGAATCTTCCCCGATTAGCTTTGTACGTTTAAGAATACCTTCAATCATGACTCGCATTTCCAGCTAAAATGTAACTAAAATTACTAGAATGTCGGTTCATTACTTGGGGAGCAAAGAGTAATGCTGATGACCGAGCTAGCGGTAGAGAAGTCGAAATGGTTCTCTTGAATTAATTTGTTTTGTTTTGTGGAAAACACCAACTTAGTAAACATGATTGGCCTACCTCGAAATGGAAAGAATCATAAGTAAATAAATATCAATTCAGGAGGATTATTGATGGAAAGGTTTTCACATTACGACGAGTGAATCAGAAATAGCATTGCAAAGCTTTAATCATTGTCCTAATCAATCATATATTCATAATGAACAGGCGGAATGAAAGCTACAAGGAAAATTAAGAAAGGACAATCTAAGATTTAATCAGGATATACCCACACCAACATAGATTCGGGTTTCAATTGTATATAGGAATGAAAGTAATCGTAAATTACGTGCATAGGGTTCTTCATCTTATTGATGTGTGTAGGCTTCTGTTCGATGGGCCAACCAAAAAGAATCCATTAGAATCATAGAATGATATATTCAAAGTGCCCTGGTTAGCTAGGTTTGTAATTTTGCGTCACGTCATGTCAATTAGGAATAGTTATAAAGTTATAATAGATATCGACTCGAAATGGAAATATTCGTAAGCTTAATTGATAGATTGATAGAGTAATTTTGTTTTGGGGACCCGGACAAAGTAATATAATTGAAGTTCATACTAGAAGATTCAGTGGATTTCGAACAATGGAAGTTTTGTCTTTCTTTCTTGTTTCGATCGGAGAGATTTGATCATTGTCGTAGCGAGTCACCATGAACCATTATATTAACTTGGATTGGTGTGTTAGAATTGAAAGGCTTAAATGAACACCATTGTGCAAACGTTGGATATCATGATCAGCGTCTTGATTGGTTAAATAAAATAGATAACTCATTCAACAAAAAGAAACGGACAATAATGTTTTGTCAATTATGGTCGTGTGGTGAAATTTTGATGTGTTATAAAAAAAAATTAAATTACAACTTTAGAAGGTTAAATAATGAAAATGAAAATAAAAAACAAAACTTTTAAAATTCAAAAGATTCGAAGAATCGATAGGACACACTTTCATGGTTTATGTTCATACTGAAAATCAAACGAGCATTTACTTTTTTGTTACACACGTACGTTAGCTTTTAACCGAACTCGTCACCTGACAATATTTTATGTCTGGATCAGCACACCAAAGTAAACTTTGTATCTAAAAGAGGGCAGTGCCTCGCCTCTTATTATTCACTAAATAAATAATAGCCCACACTAGAGGCTCCAAGCTTTTCACCGCCCTAATGGCTTCTAGCGAGTTGACTCGTGAATCACCCCCAAATTGAGGCCGTCCCATAATACATTTACATTAATTATATTTTCAAAATGGACATGTCACTGAGTTAAGGCCCGAACTTTGGATTATTAAGGGGCCCAAAAGTTTAAAACCACACGAAATCAAAATCCTAAAAAAGGCCCGATACTTTCACTGTAGCTATCGGCCCAAAACACAAGCTCCTTAAGAGTTCAGACGCAACAGTAGTATCCTGAAACTCTAGGAACCCAGAAAAGAATGCCCGGAATTGTGATTTTCATGCCAAAAAGTATAGGAGCAATTACCTCCAGATCAAATGCAAACCATTCAGGTAAAAGAAGCAAGTAGATTCTTCATTCAAAATAAACCTAACAACAACTTCAAAGCCCAAGAAAAACCATAAATCCAACCACCGCCGAAACCACAACCCAAAAGCCCCTTTACAATTTTCCCCAAATCCCAAACCATAACCCTAGCCGCCGAAGCCGTAGAGAGTCCTGCCTTGCCTCTTGAGCGCGTAGACGACGTCCATGGCCGTCACCGTCTTCCTCCTGGCGTGCTCGGTGTACGTCACGGCGTCGCGGATCACATTCTCCAGGAAGATCTTGAGGACGCCACGTGTCTCCTCGTAGATGAGGCCGCTGATCCTCTTGACTCCGCCACGGCGAGCGAGACGGCGTATGGCCGGCTTCGTGATGCCCTGGATGTTGTCGCGGAGGACCTTCCTGTGCCGCTTGGCTCCGCCTTTGCCCAAACCCTTGCCGCCCTTGCCCCGACCCGACATTTTTGATTCGGTTTTCGAATTCGGATATATTGGAATGCTTTGTGTGGAGTGGGTGGCCTTATATAGTCGGAGGGTTTGTGTTTTCTCGCTCTCAGGATTTGGGAGGGAGAGTGTAGGCCGTTGGATTAGTGTTTTAATAGACGGGTGAGATTCGTGATCCGCGGCGTGGGTTTAATTTGCCGCTCATTGGTTGCTTCTGTGCTTTGGGGTTTCACGAGGATTGGTGACGTGGTGAATTTTCTGTTTGGAGCCACGTAACAACATCCTGCAAAAGATAATCCCACAGAATTTTAGGCATAAACAAAGGCACGAAATCAAACATTTAATTATTTAAATACTCAAACTAAAATCTATCTCACAATCATTTTTCCGAATTTAAATCAAAACTCTTCTCATTCTCAATTTCAAGTTCTCAACTATGAAATTGCAAAAATTATAGGATTTGACTCATTGGAGAAGGAGAACAGACTTACCTGACTTTCGTCGGAGAGAACTCAGACTCAAAGAAATCAAGGGTTGCTATCCTGCTGCAAGGAGACCTTGATATGAGAAACCGAGAAAGACGGCAAGACGCGTGCCGGCATGCGGCAGTCGAATGAGTCGATCAAAGAGAAAGAAAGTTGCAGAAGACAAAAATATGCGTAGATTTAGAATATATGTTTATTATGCCATTTTTTTTTTTGTTTATATATATGCTTGGAATTTGTTTTTGGGGCCCTTGAGTTTGGGGCCCAAAGCATAGGCTTGTTGGGTTTTAGCCCAGGGCTGGTTCTGTTACTAGGCCACATTTTCAATCAAAATTGCACGATTGGTTATATGATTACTGAACTCCAATGATACTTCAAGGTATGAAAATGATTGTATACATACAAGTGCACGCAATCTTATATCAATCATGCCTATGCGTGAGCGTGACATGATTGATATAAGATAGCGTCCTACGTTACAAATGTCATTCTAAATTTAGGCCTAAATTTTAACCATCAATATTGTGACATTGTATAAATTTGCCCTGAAGACAGCTCTATTTAAGAGTTTAAACTTTAAAGTTCAAACTTTTACGAGAAAGATCAAGCATTCAAGTTGCACAACTGGAGAAACTATGAGCTTTTGAAATAACAAGTTGCACACTTTGGTGCAATTTGCCAAACCGCCTAGCAAAAACCTATTCAAGAACTAAAGAATATACAAAAGAAGATTCAAGGCTGCTTGGTTATCTCAGTTAACAAACTTCAGCTTTTCCTACTGTTATTTTTTATTTTTTCTACTTTGGAAATGAGCTTTCCTATTGTACTTGCACAAATATACATCCTATATCTCCATCTGTTGTAACTTGTTAACATCCCCTAAAGAGTGGCGCTATGTGCTCTGAGCTTTCATTATATACATGTGCTCTGAGCTTTCATTATATACAAATCCTAGAAATTCTTTTGCCGCCCGCAAATTGTGTGGAAGTCTATTGGTGATGCTGGTCAGGGTAATTTGAACTCTGACTGATACTGCATTCAGCTCACGTTGATTAATACACTTACTCGAGGTAACAAACAAGCTATAGCTTTGCCAAGAAATCAACCTCTATTGCCTTTTCTTTTCCGCGGCTCAGAAACACTGCCTATGAACAGGTAAACATATCATCATCAGCTGATATTGCCAGAAACAACAAAAAATACATAGAGAACACGAGTATTCAACAGAAGTTAAGATCATAAGCATTAAGTTACAATGGGTTTACTATCCCTATTTTGCGGTGAAGCAGATCATGTAGTATATATCTACTAAGCACATTCACATTCATATAAAGGTGTAAAGAGAAGCAACCAGTTCAATACAGTTTATAAGAAACAAACCTCTTGAAGGTGTTACTCTAGGTACCTCTTCTTGAATCCCAATGACTCCATGATCCTGAATATACCAATAGAGATACCAAGTCAATGTGTCACAAAGGGTGAAGCTCAAGAGTTAATAGTCATCAAACCACACACACACGAAGGTAAAAAATAGATCGGAAAGGCACCTTGTCATAAACTGCTGACTGATTGCGCCAGAACTCTAAGGGCCGTAGCCGTAGTCTCCCTGCAACATAAGCAATTAATTGAGCACCTAAAACTCAATCAAACAGAACAGCACATATTGCAGGTTGATGTTTCAATTTCTGTCAAATCATACAATGTCAATTTGTTTAATCCCATTTAAATAGTGTACAACAAACAGAAATACATGTTTGAAATGCTATAAACCATCCTATTAACATCCAGATGTCCCCTCATATATCGAGTTATTGACTGATTGAAAATATGTCTGCCATGTTGGGCTCACTTACACCCCATTTTCATTATTCTAAACTATTAGCCAAACCAACACAAAACAGAAAGGAAAACAAAGTAGACCACATGTGTGTCTGTATGTAAGAGATCATATTGGGTGTGTGAAGCCCACTCACCTGATCTTGACCGTCCGGCACTCAAAGATTCTGGAGAAATAATAGACGTGTACGTGGTCACCTTCGGAGAGGAAAGAGTAGCCTCTTTTTTATTATTCATCTCCAGAGTTAAAGGACTCGACTTATTTTTCTTGCTCACATCCGACGTAGAAGGAGATACCTTTCTTTTCCTTGTGTATAACTTCGAAGTGGAAAGAGATACCTTTTCTTTATTGTTCACCTCCAGAGTCGAAGGAGTTGATGTTCTCTTCTTGCTCCCATCCAAAGAAGCAGATACTTGTCTCTTCTTTGTGTTCGCCTTTGGAGTTCCATCTTTTTTCTTCTTCACCTCCAGAGTGGAAGGAGTTCTGTTTTTTTTCTTGTTCACCTCCGGAATAGAATGAATTGCCTAAAAAAAACACCAAATGAGACGGTCACAAGACAGATGAACAGTTACTTTGAATGGACAGCCAAAGGAGTTGAAAAACAATCAGCTCGGATTTACTATAACGAGCTTACTTGTGTATCAACGGTTACTTGTCTCATGTTTCTCTTCCTGGATTTAATTTCTCCTTTAGCACCACTTTTTCCTTCTCTAACTGCAACATACAACTCATCAATTCGATTTCTCAGGCAACGTTTAGATGAACAAGTATAAATGTGACCCAGAATGCACAGTACCTTGAGCTTTAACATTTCCAAAATCCTGTCCCTCTTCTGCATTGGAAGTATGCTGCATATCATCCTCTACATAATCAAAATCCAGTTTCCTCACCACATTCACATCCACTGGTTCTTGAAGTTCAGAATCTGAAGGATGGGACATCCAATTTCCTGCTGTTTCAAAACTATCATTTTCTAATGGGTTGCTCACACTACCAGAAACTACTGGAACATAATCGATTGTTTTTGTTTCAGAGTTCAGTCCATTGCCAACTTTTTGCTTCTTCTTCTCTTTTCTCCGAATAATTCCTGAGAACAGTAGGGACACTCTACCTGCAAACTGGCTTGAGGATCCAACCGATATATCTCTTTTTTCACCTGACTGGGCATTGGCATCGAGTGCTTCATCTAGGATCTCAAGAGTTTCAGCCGCAGGCTCAGATGATAGATTCTTCTCACTTTCATCTCTTGTCTGTGGTCTCCCAAAAGACTGAAACTCAGTTAATCCAATATTCTCCGCGTCCAATTCCACTTCAGCCGTATGGTTCATTAAATTATCAACTTTTGAGTCATCAATGGTGCTATCTGAGTACAGGTTTGTAGTAATCTGTGTTGGATCTTCAACATCAAGCCTATCTTCACAATGGACCTTCTTGTTAGGAGTTTCATGAGCAAAATGCACAGAAGTTTGACTGGAGTTTATTAGACCTTCAGCCCTATCACAACAAGAGATAAACAATTCAAACATCTGTCTCCCTCCAACTTCATAATCCACATTTTCTGAAGTATTGCTCACTGATTCAACTGCCGGTACAGAGTCCACTGTGTTTTGTTCTGAGTTCAATCCACTGCCAACAATTTGCTTTGTCTTACCTTTGTTTCTTGTAATTATTGACAAATCTCCAAATACTCTGCCTCCAGGATTTCTCGGACTTATTTTTGATATATTAGTTTCACCCGCCACCGGAACGGTTACACCTGACACTACGACACCTACATCTACTGAGGGACTAAAATTTGTACTATTATGCTTGATTGAGCATCCAGATTCTGGGTTCTTCTCATTTTCTTCTAGAGTCTTTGGTATACCAATAGACTGCAAAGCAGTTGATACGAAATCATCTGTGCCTGTTTCCTCCTCAACAGCATGGTTAGCCATGTCATCTGTGCCTGTTTCCTCCTCAACAGCATGGTTAACCATGTCATTAATTGAGTTATTCAAGGACAGCCTTGAAGACAACTGTTTCGAAAATTCAGAATCATGTATCTCCTCACAAGACACTTGCTCATGTGAACCTTCTTCTAGAGAAAGATGCAAAGATGTAGAACTAGAACTTTCCATGCCTGCAACCACTCCACAGAAAGAAAATAATAATCAAAATGACATTTCAGATAGCTAGTTCTACGAAGTCTTAGGCAGGATTTGAGGGATGGTACATACCTTTCTCTCCTACTTCAGATTCATCAGTTTGTGAAGAATTGATTACAGTTTTTGATACTGTTAGAACAGAGTTCATTGTCTTCTTTTCGGAGTTCAAACTATTGCCAACCATTTGCTGGTTCGTCCATTTGCTCCAAAACTCTGACAAAAATCTGGTCACCCGGCGTGCAGAATTGCTTGGACATCTCTCTGCCTCACTCATTTTCCCTCCTGACTGAACAGCTGCACCTGACGCTTCTCCTACATTCTCAAAGGCATCTGATGAAGGAAGCAACTTAGAACTTTTATGCTTCATAGAGCATCCGGACATTGGGTTCCTCTGATTGCCTTCCAGATTCTTTGATGTACCATTCCACTGAAAATAAGTTGATCCAACATGCTCGTAAGGAGTTCGAGTTTCTTCTTGAGAAAAATGCACAGACGTAGGACTGGAGTCCTTTTTACCTTCACCTACTCCACAGAAAGAGAAAGAATTCAAAATGATGATAATTAGTTAGTGTACAAAATTCTAGGCATGAACTACAATATTACACATTAAAAGTAACATAAATATGTAAACCTTCTGAACCCGAATCAGATATTCTTCCAGAAACAACAGTAGTGTTACAATCTCCTGCCAAAAACTCTGCAACACCTTTTTCCCAGCCTGGATAAAAGCCCAATTGAAAACGCTTGGCAATCTGTTTAAGATCAAAGGCAATCAATTTGCAAAGGTCAACATATTACATAAAACAGGAAGCAAGTTCAAATTTGTAAATCAGGAAAACATGCAGCAAGAATGACTAGACACTGTGCTCACTTATACTTGTTAGATGCCTTTGCTTTGCTTTTGGATAACCCCCAGAATGTTTGACAACTAATTAGCTAGTCACACTCACTATACAGTTTACCATTGCTCATAGTCAGTTAACTCAACTGAAACTTCTTCACTACCAAACCTCAAAAGCCACAATTTCCGCAAACAATTTGATTACAACACTCAACACCTAAACAGACCCAAGTTCGAAACTTGGACTAGGAATGCCAACCAGAAACAGTAAAGCAAAATTAAAAAAGAAGGGCGTTCTTTAGTACCTCATCAGAAAACCCATTTGCAATAGTCTGCTGCTTGTTGATAATCCCATCAAGAATAACGGTTACTCCATCGGTTGTCTCTAAAGTGAAAACATCGTGTTTTTTACTTATTGGCGCAGAGTTAAAAACTCTCCTGGGAATCTCTTGCCTATCATTGAACGGCGAAATTCGCAATCAAAATCCCTAAAATTGACAATCACAAACAAACAGTTGAAACCCTAGAACAGAAATTAGGGGAATTTAACTCACGCGGCGGAAGAAACGCCGGCGACGGCGAGATTTCTTTTTCCGTCGTTGTCTTCGGATTTGACCAGCCACCAATCGTAGAGAGATACCTTCCGAAATTGAAAGCAAGATCAAAATTGATGATGTAAAGATGAAAAAGACGTGAAATTGATAGAGAAGGTGCTTACGGTTGGCTTAAAATGCGATCTGTCGTCGAGGGTTTGGATATAGGAAGGAGGAGAAGCCATGGAAGTGAAGCTCTGGACTGGCCCACTACTGCAACATTAGGTACCCGCGGGAAAACGAAGAGGAACTCCAGCTGTAATCATGGTGAAGTTATGATTTTGTTAATTAATTCTTGATTTCTCTTTTAATTTTGGAAGGATGTTATTACGGCGCGGGAAACGAGGCATTTGTGAAAATTTTATTTTTATTGTCGTGGTAAAATTCTGTGTGTGAAAATTGGTCATTTTGTTTTGAAATGTTGTGAGGTAGTTCTCTGTCATCTGTTTGAAAATTATAGTCGGTAGGAGTGTCCATATGCGCTTATTTCGTTATTAAGAAAATCATAACCAATTATTTTTAGATGTAAATTTAAAAATAAAAAATGTTATTTTAAAATTAAATTATTTTGTTTTCCACCCATAAATTTACATCCAACAGATTGACTACGTTTTCCTTGTAAACACTGTTGTATAAAGAGTATCCGGATATCATGGTATCACTCGAGAGATCGAATTAAACCGCGGAATGAAAGCAGGATACCTCAGCAAGCTCAAATCGGTCCAAACAAGGTTAAAAGATAAGGAGCAAAAAGCCCAATTCAATGGGCTGCAATAGATAATCCAAGCCCACTGCCCCCTCACCGTTCATGCGGCCTCTAGCGCTCCTCCACCATGGTGGGATTTTCCTGCAGTTCGATTCGACGACTCTTGAAACCGGCTAACAACATCCCTAAAAACTATGATGCCGCCTGAAACCTATAATTGCAGTCGACGCCTCAACCTGGCAACCCCGTGGTTGACAAAACACATCGTCGCCCTCTGCTAAGAGCACAACCAAAAGCTAGCACAACACCTCGTACGAATCACATATTGATTCGCATGCCAGACCTAACAACTGTAGTCAAAGAACCATATTCGATCCCCGATAGTACAATATATGTCACGCCCTGGTTCTTAAGTTATTTCACGGTTATTTACTTTGATATTATTTTGGTCTTTTACCTTTTGAAGTAACCGTTTACTATTTAAGACTCCAAAAGTTGACTTTTGCTTCTGTTTGGAATTTGGTAAAACTTTCTTCATGAAAATCGTAGAGGATGTTGTTACGAGTTCGTAGACATGCTATGCGTTAAAATCAGAGTTAGCATGAAAAAGTTATCAATTAAAAAGGTAAGTTTTATTGGGGTATTATTTTAGGGTGTTAAATTTTAGAGTTAAGTTATGTTTAAGTTGGACCAGGCCCTTGTTGTTGGTCAAAGCCCAAGATCATCTCTCTCTCTCTCTCTCTCTCTCTCTCTCTCTCTCTCTCCCGCTCCCGCTCCCGATTCCTCCTCCATGCCGGAATTTCTTTATGTCCGCCCGCCGCCGTCCGGCCACCGTTCGCCGCCGCACCGGTTCCAAATGTCGGCCTCTGACCCAGCTTCCATTCTAGACTGGTGGCAGCCACCCTAGCGCCGCCATGAAGGAGAAATCAACCCCGGAAAGTCCGACTGCCGTGGTGGTTTTCTCGCCGGAACTTCCTCCTCCGGCCACCATAGCCGGAGCCACTTTGGCTCGTTGGAAAGCTCTCCTCCCGTGCAGCAACCCCTCCAAAGGACTCCCTCCCTCTTGAGCTAGGTAAGGAGAAATCGGTAAATGAAATTATAAGGCTTATTAGATGTTTTCGTTCGATTGGCATAGTTAGGCTTGGAATTGATGTTTGTGCTAGTTAGGAAAGTTGTAGAAGAGATTGAGAGGAAGATGTTGTTAAAATTTAGTAGCTATTGGAGGTCGCCGGAGTCGGCCGCCGGCAACTGCTGCTGTTTTGGGAAATTATATGGTTTTAAATGTAGAATATTAAGGGGAGGTTAATGATGTGAATTTAGGAATTTTGGATAGGTTTGAGATTTTTCAAAGTTTGGTATTTTGGCCGTTAATTGGGATAGAATCCGGCCATTAGATTATTGTTGTTTCGGCCGTAGAAGGTGGATTTAAGGCCGCCGGTATTTGTGGTGAAGTTTGGACGGTATCAATTTTAAGATTTGCAAAGTTGGGCAAGAATGAGAGTAGATAAGATCATCTTTAATTTTGCCTATTTTTATATAAGCGTTGGTATATAGTTGATGATTTAATTATGTTCTTCGATCAAGACGTGAGGAAGCTCGAGCAGAAGAGGCTTCAGACCGACTTCAGGCTTAGGCCTAATTTGTGAGTGGACTTTTGGTTTAATTAATGTGCATGCAATTGTTTATTTGGTTGGACCATTGGACGTCATTTTTATTTGACAATTTTACTCATTGTGGTGAGTTACCGAAAATGAGATTTTCGGTAAGTTATAATATATTTTTAAGGAGAGTATGTATATAAATGCTAGCTAGCAATATGTGTTTATTCACCTTAATGACATAGTATATAACTGTATTATGGTGTGATGTGAGCGTTGGACGCAAACGTAGTAGCCCTATATGAGTGTTTAATTCATATAGGGGGTATGAGCACATATTTATACACCCGTCTGTCCACCTTAATGGCGTAGTGTATCACCGCATTAAGGCGTGACGTGAACGTAGTAGCTATATATAGATTATTATTAATTTATATAGAGAGTATGAACGAGTGTAAATACATACATATTTTAATATATAGTTTTGAGCTGTAGAGGCTCAATATTTATGAAATAAGAGAATTATCGTTTGAGACATGCATTCGTTTTCTTTGAATTAAAAATTGGGAAAGCATAAATGTTGAAAAATATTTTCTTTATTTATTTTTGTCCACTCACTCTAATTTTTGCGAATGTTTTTCCCATGGGCTCTTCGTTTTAAAAATGTCCAGTCTGCAGAGTTCGGGTTAGTACGAGTAGGAGACGACGAGGCATAGTTACCAATTTCTCAACCACATTTCACCAGTAGGTTACATGTTTAACCTACTAGGGTATTTTCCGGCTCCTCTAGTATTTAGTAGCTGTGAATACTCTTTGGGGTTCATCTTATAATTTTTCTGGTGGTGTGCTAAGACTTATGTTTTATTTTAGAATATACGAAGTTTGTAATTGTTATATTCTCACTTTCGTATAATTGTGGGTTGATTTGGAGGATGCTCAATAATATTTAGGAAAGTAACACTTTAGTTTTCTAGGTTAGGGTTGTCCATTTTCAAGGGAGGTTTACCTAGTTTATCGGTAAATTTTCCTTAAAGGTAGTCTCCGCAAGACTTACTTCGGGTTTCAGGGTGAAATTCGGGGTGGGTCTTGACAATATATGCTAAAGTTGATAAAATATAATTATGGCCGGCCTAATTATTCGTTCATGTGATCTTTTGTATGAGTTTGTTTGTGTTCCATCTCGTGTAATTAGGTTAAGTCCCATATTGTATGTAGATATAACATATGTAATGTCATTTCTTAATTTTTTTTATTTTTTATTAATTGACGTACCTCAAATCAATTCAAGAATGTTATTGGAAATTACAATTTTATATTCCTTTTCTTATGACTTATCAAACAATACATAATGGTCTGGTCCAGGTTGTGTTTGCGCCTACAAGGATTGTTTCATGTATAAAAATGATGAGTATGTTAAGAAATCACAGAATCACGGGGCTAAACACACACGCTATAAGGGATTGATTTTGTTACCCATTGTTGGAGAGAATGGAGCTATTCTGATGGAAATGTGTGAAATGAAAAGCATGTTGATGAGTAGATCCTGATGAGCGTTAAACACTTCTCAAATTTTGTTACTGGAGATTTGTTTAGTTTCTTCTAATACCTCATACCTAGCTTAGATCCAACCAACACTTTTGTATCACACAATTATCAAATAATCATTAACCAACTACCTAGCAAAGGATATAATAGATTCATATTTGCGCCCATTCATCTCTTTAAAGGATTATTTCATGGCAATATTAAATTTATGTGTACCGCTATGCATATTGTTATCATGTTCTCATAAAAGTGCATATTGTTATCATGTTCTCATAAAAGTGGCATCATCACGCAACATGATCATGTACATGATTTTGACTGGTTATATCTCTATTAATAAAATCAGAAGAATTTTTTGACTTTGTCAACGGTTAAATTTTTAAACTACCTATAATGTCCTTTAAAACTTTAAAATCCGTCTTCTAAGAGATGAATAACAAATTAGAAATTGTAAATGTTAGAAACAAGAAAAAAAAGAAAAACAGAAAAAAATGAAGCTTAAAACGTGGGAGGTGGGAGAGAAAAGTGGGGAGGGACATAAGACTTTGAGCATAACTGTAATAGTAAAAAAAAAAAATCACACACGCACATAGTGCGGGTCAAGATGCTAGTCCAAAAGAATAAGAAAGACAATTGAGAACAAACTTCCACCTATAGAAACAAACTAGAAATAGTCCCCGCGCTTTGCTGCGGGATTTGTTAGGTTCACTGATAAGAAATGATAAATTATGATATAAGTTTGAAACAAACAAATATAGTTTGAAGCTTAACATAATAAGATTGATGAGGTAAAAAAAAAAAGATTCGAGTAAAGTATAAATAACAAATTATAAAAGATTATAGTTTCTGGGTCGACAAACTTTACAATCGGAGTAAAATCCCAGTTCACATTATCATTGCCTTCATTGAGTACTCTTGTTTCCCTTAACAGTCAAATATCACGTGGTTCTTCTGATTACTTAAACTGTGGGTCTGCCGAATAACTTTGCAAAGGTTGAGCAACTACTGCATCCAAGACATAAAAAATTCTGTCATGCATGTAGCAAGTTCACAAATTCCCTCTCAAAAATCTAATCCAGTCAATATGGTTTGGCATTGCCATTATTACTAAATGTCATGAAAACCAGTTATATTCATTTTAAGCTACTATGTATTATTTTCTTACATATCTTGAAATATGTAAGAAACGAATATCAAAATATGTAAAATGCCATAAGATCCTAGATTCTACTAAGAAGAACAAAAAATCAACTTGTTGCCTTTTGATTAACTAAAATCAGAACTCATAAGCTACAATGGAGTAAAAGGAATTATTATTATTTTAAATAAAGAATACATTGTTAGTTTCATGAAGTTAAGAAAACTACATGTTTATGTCATGAAACTCTTATCCATATTCTTCAACTTGTCAATTATTTGGTTTGTGCTTTGCAAGCTATCATGTGTGTATCCAGAAAGTAGTGCCTAAACATTAATACTCACCTGACTCGAGCAATTGCATTACAGATCACTTCCTTGCTGGCATTTTCATTACCAAGAACCTTAATAAATGCAGTTGCTCAATCCTGCAAGACATATGACCAAATGAGGGTCCAATAATGCCACATATATGCTCAAAAATATATACGAAATTTTTTACATCATTTTTACTTTAACATGACTGAGATGTGTTATATGTATTCCTGAGTTTGCAACTGGGAATGGGCGGCCAGCTTTCAAGCGGTGGAAGAACCACTCTTTAACAGGTTTGTAGTTCAGTGGTCCATAGATGTAGACTGGCCTTATTGAAGTCCAACTGGCACACCTTGATTCAAGTAAGCTCTGTGTCTCAAGCTTTCCCTTGTGCCTGCTCTTTGGATCAACTGCATCAGTCTACCACCAAAAATAGGAAAACATCAATATATAAAAGACAGTGCCAATGTATTGAGCTGGAAGAATGTCATCAAAATCTACAGAGAAAATAATACATCATAACTGAAAAGTAAGAAATTTTGTAACATCAGGCATACCTTTCAGTGAGGTAATCGATCAGTTTGATATCGACACCAGCTGAACAGCAGTATATGCACTTGCGAATCAGTGGAATTGTTTAATGAGCTTAAAATTGGCTATCTTACACTGGTGGAATTAACATTTTAGCATCAAAACATCAGTTCCACCACTTTAGTATTTGAGCAAATCTAAGAACTCTCTATTTAATCAAAGCACCAATAATTCACATTTCCAAAATTCATGGTTCATTTCTTTAGTTCCATTTTGACTCACAACCAACACCTATACCTATAGAGTTACCTGATCTTCTCTAAAATAACAAATGTGTCAGCTAACTTCAAGGGCTGGCATTTCATTTACTCCTCTGCGTGATCCATGATAGCAGTCTTCATCCTGTAAATACATATCATCAGTTCAAAATTCTCAAATGTAAGTAGGAAAAAAAAACAATTTCACTACTCTCAGAGGTTTCCTAACACCAAAAACATGCGGCCAACATAAAGTACTTGATTTTAAATCCTCAATTCGCTAAAAACTTAAAGCAATTCAGATTAATCATGTGTTCTCAGATATAAGCCAACAATTTTTCATTCTTCAAACATAGTATTATATCAGGAAATGACTAAATAAGAACACTATCAAGCAACATTATCTCTTTCAAATAGCACAATGAATTCAACTATTCAAATTTTCAGCATACTATCTAAGCAATTGAGCTGATACTTACATCCACCATCTCTAGTATAGCAAGCAATCCTAGGAAATTACTAACTGAGTCAAATAAATTACTAACCGGGTCAAAGAAATTGAATTAATCTCTGCAAGACAGTGATCAAAGAAATTTGTTCACTTGATAACTGGAATTTAAAACTATCAAATACAATAACCAAAACTATCTCATATCCCATATCTGCAATACATGATTCCAATTGATCGATCACCCTACTTGTCGCAATTTAAAATTTGATTAGAGTTCCTAATTACTAACTGAGTGTTTCGGTAGTTGATTTTTTAATGGCACATATCCATATCAACTCTGAGTCTTCAGGCTTCTCAGGGTTCCTAATAGAACATGTTTCTGCACTCTAAATTTAAATTATTCCCCTCAGAAAGCATTGAAGCTACCATGTTTTACATATCCTAAATGCAAAACAAACAATTTCTACTCAACTATATGTTTCTTCAATCTAACAACAACCTTCGCAGTTTCACCTACATAACTATTCTGATTTTTCTATAGGCAGATTGATTTGCAGAGGTGCATGATAAGTGCTGACTAAAAGCAAAGAGAAGGATAGTAATACTGAAAGAGATTCAATCTATTCAGAGCAAAGGAATAAAAATTGTGAATTTGCCAAATAGTTACATACAACAGTATCATACTTATTAAGTGGATAATAAACCATCTGATCTATATTCTGGTGAACATGAGATTCTAAATGCAAGTTTTGAGGACTGATATTAATGTGGAAGAGGAACAAAGATAAACCAATGTATGAAAAAAGATACATAGAATATCATGGATAAAGGAAGCAGCAAACACATAGATTCTCACCTTAATTGACATCACTGTGTGAGATGAATTTCCTGGAATGGATTGTCAATCTCATATCTTCAACTTAGAAAGAAAACAAAAATTACTTAAGCTTCTGTATTGACTTCACAAAACAGATTAACACATAAGACATTGTCTCTTACCCTAATGTGAGCGACTTGATTCATGTTGAAGAACTTAAACCCTTGTTTTAGATAGAAAATACAACAAAGGCCAAGGTTGTCATAAGTTCATCAATAAACAGAAATCATAAATGTTCCAGAAGTAAATAAGAAAAGTTGCAAGAATGTATCTGAAAATATACCTGCAGAGTTGAATGGTTGTCAATAATCTCCCTTTTCTGTATCAACTTTCTTCTCTCTTTTTTCTCACCTCTTACCTGCACCAATAAGCATCAACGACCAATCAATAAGCAAATCCATAAGCAACCCAAAAGGATTCGGGTTCCTGAGCAGAAAAGAAACAAAAATATATATGAAACCCATACAAAGAAAAATCAAAATCAAGAGCTATATGTAATAAAAATGAAACACCTTCCTCGATACAAGATTCCGAACAAACTTTAGGAACTGTCTTACACCCAATTGTTTTTGAACTGCTATTCACTCTCACTCCCCATGAACCCAGAATCACTTCCCTTCTACTTACAGATGACAAACCCAATATCAGAACCCTAAACCCCAAGTCAGATGCGGTGCCAATCTCGATGAAGAAATTTGGAACAAAGAGAAAGAGCAGATTGATAACAGAGGAAATCTGGAAGCTTCAGGGGGTTGCTGATGTCATCTCAAACAATAGATATAGGTTAAATTACGAAAAATCGAGAGAAAAGAGTGAAAAGAAGAAATTATTAAAATACCGTAATGTGTTTAATTTAGAAACATATATTTTAATGTTGACAATTTATCATCATGTGGCTGTAGTTTAGTGGTAAGAATTCCACGTTGTGGCCGTGGAGACCTGGGCTCGAATCCCAGCAGCCACACGGTTGATTTTTTTCTCTTCCTTTTCTGAATTCATAAGTGCAGCCAACAGGTGATACGGCGCCGTTTGCTCGTCAGTCAGTGACTCCAGATTTATAAACGTAGACCCCATTTTACACTTTCATTACTCTGTTTTCGACACACAATTTTCACAGAGCTTCTGCCATTGACTGAGACTACTCCTCGTCTCCCAAACTGTAAGATTCTCTCCCTCTCTTCTTCAACTTATGATTTCGTTTCACTTTGATCCTTTAGATCCCATCATTCACTATGCCTATTCTTGTTCATATTCTTCTTGGTGTTGATTTTGAAGATCTGAATTGTGTATAAAGTGTTGATTGCAATGGATTTCATCTTGAATTTGTACATGGGTTTGTAGTATAATGCTTGATTTCGTAGAAAGGATCCATCTTTAGTCAGTTGGTCGTTGTTGGGTTTTGCAAATTGAATTGAATCAATGGTTTCTGGAGGGAAGCATAAGAAATTAACAGAATTAGGAATAGTTATATTGATTAAGAGATTGGTGTTGCTAGAACTGTTTAGTGTCGTTGGTTTTAGGTGGTGTGAGTTGAGCAGTGTTAATGTTTAGTTGGGTTTAGAACAAGATTGGTGTGGCTCGAGCTCTTAGGGCCTTGATCTCGGTACATCACCACAATTGCATTGTGTGCTGCCATCGTCACTTCTGCTGCAACCTGTGGTTAACATCTCGGCCAAACAAGTCCAGTGTTAACTTTATAGAAATCAACACTTGTTTGGTCAACACTATGAGAACTCTTGCCATGTAGGAGAAAGATGAGTATGTCAAGACTTGCTGTGTGTAGAACTGTTGCCATGGGGACTGTGCAATTTCCATTTTACTAACTGGTGATTGATGAACGGTGGGAAGCCTCTCCGCAAAGTCTTAGCATGCCATCTATCTCTTTCATCGGAACAGTTGGAAGCTTTTGGCAGGTGTTCTATGGCACTGTTGATTCGTTCTCTATTTGATTTTGAACTTGTTGGGCCGATAAGGTTTACCAAGGGACTGGCGTATGAGGTAGCGATGGTGGCGCTTCTCACATAATTCTATACACCCTCCTCCTTTTTGTGGTAGAGCTTCCGGGATTGACTCCCGTGATGTCCCCTCATGTAGCATATAATATGGCACATAGAGCTTTGGCTTCGGGTTTCAATTTAAAAAGTAAAAACCAATTTCTTCCATGTGTTGATTTCTTGATGTTATGGGTTTATTGATTTTGTGTTTCGATAGCTGCTCAACATCCTCTTACTTTTAGCACTTATCTCAGATTTTTATTGATTATATTCTCTGAATAATTTTCTGTTTGCTTAATGCACATATCTTTTGGAGTTTAAACTCCATGTGATTTTTGTTTGGGTCTGTTACAAAGTTACTTTCAAAGTTACATCCCTATTTATAAGTTTTTTAAATAATATTGTGGTACAACCGTACAATTCATTCTTCTAAAGTTTTGAATTTTATTTGATGTCCCAGATGTTTGACGATCAGGACCTGGGCTTCTTTGCCAATTTCCTTGGCATCTTCATCTTTGTTTTGGTAATCGCATATCATTATGTGATGGCTGACCCAAAATATGAATAGACATGCCATTTTTGCTATTGATAGAGATGTCCTGTTACTTTTGTAGTATGACTGGTTTCACAATGGATGAAACTTAATTTAGTTAAAGGGTTATTATGCAATATGAATGTTTTCTGTTATAGACATGTGATTTTTGTTCACTTTTAATTTCTGCTTCATATCAAGTTTGCAGCACTTTTGCGTTGATTGGCTGTGTTTATATTTAAATTTGGGTACACTGTTTGATGAGATGTTGGTTCTGCTACGTCTTGCCATTGTGATTTGTCGGGTGTTAGAAATTGCAAAAGAACATATAGTAAGGAGTTTCAAAGTTGGGATAGATGAACTGGAAGGATTAGATGTGACTTCAGCAGAACAAAAAAAAAATGCTTGTAGAAGAGAAAATCTATTGGTGCATATTCAGAAGGACAAGAATATTTTTGTTATTTTATATATGAATATTTCAAATTACAACTTGTGCTGGGGATGGTATATACTACATGATAGAACAAATCTGATCGATGAAAAGAAAGATTTGACAAATTTATGAATATCTATCTGCTATTGGGTTAGATACTGAGATGTAATGTCAACGAAGCACATCTCGTAGGGGGACTCTCTCATTTGACTAGTTTTCTTACTTCTTCCTTGATCTTCATCGTTTCTTCGCTCAAACTACGGATGCAGAATGCCAGGCTGCTCAAACAAAGAACCATTTGGGTCACATCCTTAACTTCGTCATCACCATTACGTACTCTGACAACTGCTTCTTGGATATGTTGAACTAAAGTACTTACAGTAGCCTCAGCATGATCATCATATGTACCCAAAATCATGAACGGGTTTGGTGAAACGCCCATTTCGCTATCGTATACGCTCTGCGCCTCTGTATCAAATGCTGCAACGGATTTCATCGAAGTCAGCTGCTCAAGGCACTTTAGTGAATTCCCGATTTTCTCTTTTAGATGCTGCAGATCGGTATTCGAATGTTGTTTTAGCTCCAGTGAAGCACCTCCAGATTTCTGTGAGATGAAGTCTGCATTGTGTGCCACAAAGGGTAGAAGATCCGCCATTTTCAACATGGATTCTAGGATCCTACCGTAACAATCACCTTCAAAAGGCAAGAACCAGAAATTAGGCTCTGTTTTAGCTTCCCCAATGAAGTTCTCTAACTTATTGACATGAGATTTTAGCTTCTTGTGCTTTTCTCTCAGTCCAGTAGAAGCTGGTACACATAGGTTTATGTCTTGGACACAGTCTCTGAGTGCCCCCAAGCTTTGCGCAAATTGATTTTTGGCTAGGGTCGCTGCTCTCATAGGATAAAAGAGAACCTCTACTACAGTAAAACAGATCAATCCAATGCAAGCCTCCGCAAGTCTTGCAATTGCAAAGCCACTTGGTTGACCATAATGTTCTCTACCCAAGATTAGCAACGCCCCAATTGCCGCGGAGATCCCACCAGCTTGGCCATACATCTTGCTATGCCTAAGAAAATGAGTGAAGACAACCCAAGGTAAGATGGCTAAGAGCCTCAGCTCGCTAACGCTGTGAAAAAGATAGAAGCATATGATTCCATAGACTGATCCCATTGCTGTTCCTTGTGCTCTAGCATTCGCAACTGTAAATGTCGCTTGTCGTCCTGTTACGAAGCTAATGGCGATGGTGAGGCCTGACCAGTATCCTTGCGTCTTGTTGTAAATCAAACCAAGTAACACAGCAAACCCTAATGCGATTGAGCACTTGAGGGCAAAAATAAAATTGGGGAGGCTTGGACTTATGCTTCTCCATACCCTTTTACAGATACACTGCGCTTGAGTTTGTGAATCACCTGTTTTTCCTTTGCAATTTGGGTTGTTCCCGGGACTCCGAGCAATAGGGAGGTCACCTAAGAGAAGCTCCATGCAGTACAAGAAGAACAAAGCTGGGAGATCTTGATGGGTTGTTGTGGTGGTTTTGTTAGTTAAAAGGGGCTTGTCCAAGACTTCTCTCTCACCTTCTGGAACTGTTGTTGCCTCAGAAGGCACGGAGTACTTAGATTGCAGTTTTAGGCTTATCTGTAGTTGTGAGTTACGTAAATGATCTCTCAGCCCTTCGTCGATCATACCAGGAGGAAAGGAAGAAGAAGAAGAAGATAAAGCCATCTCCATCCCCCTAATTGGAATCTCCATTTCTTGCAACCTAAGTCCCAAGTCTCTATGGTTTGGTCTTAGAAATTTGATATCTGGTCTCTCCCACAACATACCTTCCTGCTGAAGATGAAATAAACGAGTTTAGTGAACTGAACTAATAAAGCTGATGGCATCTTTGGACTTAATTTTCATGAATGAATATTACTTACCAGATTATGATTGATACTTTGAAGAAGCTTAGCTGCTGCTTTGGAAAGAGATTTTCCTTGAGAAATGGAGTCAATTGCTACTCTATTGTCTTCGGCACATATCGCTTCAACGAAAAGACTTAACCTCTTGGAGGCATTTTCAGCATAGAGTCGCCATGATTTCTTAACCTGTGAAATTTAACACCAACAGCAATTAACTACTGCACGCAACTAAAGATCGAAATGCAGACATGAAAGAAAGAGGAACATACAATTTAGGATATGATCTATGATTATCAAGGTTAACATATCAAAGTTGTCAATATGTATTATGTGTCCAGAGATTTATGGATCCCATATATAGTTCTTTTTTGTCCTCCAATCTAGCTACAACCCCCGTACGTGTCGATCTGAATACAGAATCACTAACAAGCTGGATGCTTAGACTAACAGAGACAAGGAATGCTTCGATGGGGTTGATTTGTAGTCAGGTAAGTAAAAACTAGCTAGCTAGCAGGGTCGGGCAACAAATTGGTTAATCAAATGCATGATGCATTTTGTAAATTAAGAATAAGGAGGAGATCGATCGAGAAAGAAAGTAGCTAGGAGGGGAAGACGTCGATGATCATATTATAGTTTTAGTTGAGGGTTCGTTCTTATACTTGGCCAAGTAGGAAGCACCATGCATAATTCTCATGCCCTATCTTATTCAGTCTCATGCGCACCGAGTTATTTCACCCTTAATCCTGAGGTAGATATATAGGTCATGCTTTTTCCTATTCATGCACCTGATTTTGTGATATTCATACAACAAATTTTTCAGACCTTGCATGCGTATGTTGCATCGATCATTTTGTTGTTCGGTAAAAGAGACAATCAGACAAGACCAAATCACTCTACGTATTGCTTGCAATATATTGGACCACGAATCCCATTGTTTTGGATCGAGCAAGTCATTATCTCTCTACACAATTTTATAACTATATGATTATGTAATGAAATAATTTTATACTTATATAGGAATGAATGAATGATTATGTATAATAAGAATTAAAGGGCTTAAACATAAGTTAATTATTTCATGCATTCTGGCAATTAACCTCATCAAGCTGCCATTTGCCGGAGGAGTTGAAGAAACAAAATGCTTCTGTTTGATTTGTCAACTTTGATGACATAAATAGAAATTTCATTAGCCGATTTCGAAGATGGAATGTATTATAGTTGGCTTCACTCTGGTTGGTTCATCTGTCAACCCTCTTAGACTTGGACGAGTTCAACTTGCCTTAATATACAACTCAGAATTGTAAAACGTTAATAATTAGCTGTTGGTTGATAGTATCTTCAAGAATGGTTCTGTACGCTACGTCGGTTCGTGTTCCCCAAACACCTCCGGCAAACTTAATTTGTTCCGAGAGTGGATAACACTGTCGTTATAACGACAGTGTTAATCTGCGGTTGCAGTTTTGCACTCCCGGGAGTGCAAATTAAGAGTGAAAGATTAAAGCTAATTAATTATATATTGTCTATTTCTTAATTACTTGCTTTGTTTAGTAAGCTCTTGAAACCATCAACTCCATTCCTTATTTCTTTGTTGGTCTGCAAAACGATGGCCGGGGAGTGAGGCTACATTTTATGTTTCTCCATATGTATTTCTCCGTCCCAGCTAACACCTTTAATTTCACAATAATTAACATCTTAATTTGTCGTTTAGAATCTGAAAAACTCTATCCGAGTATCTTACTAAACTAAATAGGCTCGGGCTTAGTTGGGTAATTTTCTAACACGAACACGATGATATCGGGGTGTACGTAGAACTGTAGAAGAATATCGTGAACAGCTTACACTCAACAGCTTAAGCTTTTGGTGTGTGGTATGAGTAGTATCAGAATTCAGAATCCTTGATTCTCCCAGCGCAAACAGCTAGTTCTCATTCTCATGTGTTTCTTGGTTTGCGAGGTTACCCTCTCTGGAGCTGGTTAGTGTGAATGTGTGATATATACAAAGTTCCGGTTACTTCTTTACAAAAATTTTAGGTCTAAGCTTCTGAGATTTAGTGATTTTCTGATTTAATTGGGATGCAAATAAGAACAACAAATGCATATTAACTACTTAATTATATATAGTACCTCATTGTAAGCTAGCCGAGGATATGGAAACATCATAGCAAGAACAGAAGCCAAAGCTCCAAGAGCTGTACTTGCCGCCACCTCAGTTGGGTGCAAGACAATGTTAGTATCAGCACCTTGAACAACAGTACCCACGTAAACATTCACAAACTGCCCAAACGCGATCCTTTTGGTCATCAAGTGCGTCGACCCCGGCAACGCCACCATAAACACGCTGACAGCCACCGCCGCTGCCGCCACCTCGTTAGTGAACCGTGCTGGTCCAATCAGCCACAGGGCCGGCACGGAAGTAGCCATCACCTGGCATGTAGCGTAGAGCACGTGCCAACAGCTCATAAGGGTCTGGCCTAGGGTTGCGTCCGAGACTATAAGGATTGTTGTCATGTAAGAAAACGATGGGTAGGTTAAGAAATTGCGGATAGGTTTCGGGCTGTAGAAGGTGGTACAGCCGACTATGGTGCAGGCAAAGGCGGTTCGGAGAGCAGCGGCTAAGCGCACCCGCCATAAGGGATGGATTTGGTTCCCCATTGTTGGAGAGGATGGAGTCATTTTGATGGAAATGTGTGAAATGAGAAGCACGTTGATGAGTAGCGTTAAGTGCTTCTTTAATTGATTTGTAGGAGAGGGAAGATACACATTTGCTCTTTGAGCTGAGGATGCACGTCTGCTGACGGAGAAGGCTACGTACCTATCATATATATAGAAGAAGCTTGTCAAACAATAAAACAAATATCGACATGGAACTCTGGGGGTTTACCATTTTTTTGGGATACAAGTGAAATAAGAGTGAGAGAAAATAAGATGGATAAAATACGACAATCATATGTTCTCTACTTTAGTTAACTTTGTGTTTTTTATATTAATCTAAGGTTTGACACTTTGACTTCTGATATAAGAGAGGGAGGAAAATCTACCAGGAAAGAAATAGCATATCACTAAAGCAGATGTTAGTGGTAAAACAAAGCAAAAAAATCCAGGGAGGAGTTAAATATTTATGAAAGAATATTGATCGAGGTCGTGATTTTATTGATATATAATTAATTCTCTATAAAATTAAAGGAAAACTTTGGACAATTTTGAAAACGTTTGCATTTCATGCCTTGTATTGAAGAAAACAAGAGAGAAAAGTAAGAAAGAGACCTTTGTATTATTAAGAACAAAAAGTTTCGCAGAGGAAGCCACCCTGCATTGGCTTATATGTCAGTAGCAGCTGATACAAGGTTCTACTATATATGATCAAGTACTGTAGCATAAACAATTAATCAATTTGCTAAACAAACTCGAAGCTACGTACGTACTAGTATCTTTTATGTCAATTTTGATTAAGAATTTGGGTTCTGCATGTTGTCCTATAGCATCTGTAAGCATCGATCATGGGTACTTAGATTTGAAATTGTTCTTTTTGTTTGAGCTTCACTAAAACCCCATAATTGAGGAACAGCTTCTGTTTATAAATACTATCGCATGAGAGTGACTTAAAACTTGATGGGAATTGATTAAACAAATTCTCAAACAATTAGCACTCAAAACAAAAATAGTCTTTAATTTCTTTCAGATTTTCAGTTAAGTTAACACTTGATGCTGATTAACAAAAACATCACTCTCTTTAACAAAATAGGAATCCTTGGTTAAAACTCCCCTCTGAATAAGACTCCAAGGGGTTTCGAATACGAATTTGAAAGGTATTTCGTCCATGCCATAATCTTGATTAAACCTAACTTATTAATCAAAAAAAGGGCTATTTTGAATTTATTCACGAAAAAGAAAAATGAAATCTAAAATGAACATTTTTCCAGGAATGAGAAGTTTCATCAGAAACGTTATGTGTCTACCGAACCCACTATGTCAGTCGGCAGGAGTTGAGGTCTTAGATCATTGGAGTCTTGAATCAGTTTTTTTTTTTTTTTTTTCCTTCCAGGAAAATTGCTGAGGATACGTCAACTGTCAAAGCCTTAAAATGCAAAGGAATGGGTGAACCACAAGCTACCAAGTTGGTAATAGCTAGTATTTAGTGTAAGTGTGCAACTTTGGTCCGCAGTATAAGACTGAGTGACTACTCATAGTCATTAACTATTGATAGGTCTATTAGCAGAAATTGGCATGTCATCTTATCTGGGTCATAACAAAATTGTTCCTAGTTCAGGCAGGTTAATCATGAATGGCTAATCGCGATCGGCTGCCGACTCGTTGATCTAAGTAGATGATATGATGAGCTGTTATTAGCATAAGCAACCGAAATGATGAACATTTTGGTAGCAAATGGCGTACGAGACAGGCAACATAGCAAGAAAACCCAGCTTGATAAGAATAAAATGCTCGTCCGGTTACTAACTGACTAAAAGATTCATGCTCAACCACTCTTGGATGTAAATCCAGTGGAAAGGATAATTACTTTTCAGTAAAGTTGTTTTATTTCCAACCATTTTATGTAAATCTAAGATGATTGAGCATGAATGTACTTGTTGATAGGGTAAGTATCATTTACTGTTAAAACAATAAACCCTAGCGTGTTATACAAGAATCACAATGGCATATCTAAGACCACGATCAGGCATGGGTATAACCGTATACGTATTCAAAAGAAAGCAACCATTTGTCACAGTAGTGAATTCTAAATATTATCATATGGCTCGAATCTTCTAAGTTTTTACTTCAATCTTCACATCCATCACCTTCGTCTTAGGAATTGTACACTTGATAAGGAGATACGATGGTGAAGCAACTAATAATGTGATTTACTGCTATAAATCCAATCAATTTAATAAACAAACTGTCTTACAGAGGTTCACCCACATTCTGTATGAAAAGGACCTGCAATCATGTTACAAGGTAACTATGTCACGACTACTGATAGTGAAGGAAAAACACTAAAACATAGTATACATAGATGCATATATACAAAACTACTTCAATATGTACCTATATCTTGCCCGATATCCGGTATGTTATGTTATCAAACTATCAATCGCAACCACATGTGAAGTTACGTTATCAAACTATCAATTGCGACTTCACGGACTTCACGCCTAACTATACTTAATGAGCAGTATATCAAGAGAACCTTACCCATGACCTACCCTGCTTATGTAAGATCTTTGCTTGGTAGTAGCAGTTTGCTTGTTTATATTTAGTAAGAGGAGTTATCAGGTTTCTCTAACATTTGACAAAGGCTTGCTTGCTGCTCAAAGGGAGCTTCTATATACACAACAAAATGCAAGCTTATATCATCCTGCTCGCTGGTGGCAAAGAAGCCTAATTTAGGATACATGTCCTATTTGATCGAGTCTGATAACTGATACGATGGGGATATATACGGACCAAAATTAGTAAATCGTATTCGTTATGGTACGAGCAACTGATACGACTTGTCCTACAGCTGTTGAGCTCATCAGGAATAGTGTACAGGAAGGTCTAAACGAAGATGTGGACTTGATGCATTTATGGTTAGAATATGCAGAAAGAACACAGAAAGGTGTCACAAATTCTCTAGTACATGAATGTCGTGAGGAAAGGGAAAACTTAGACATGTAAAAAACCTAACTGCATAATTTGAAATTACATATATGTATAATAATAATCAAGAAAAAAATCAAGAAAAGTGACATAGTGAAGGTCACAAAGGCGGTTTTCGAAGGAGATAGGTGCATTTTCTTCACTATCAGCCTATCTTTCATCAGCCTTATCACCTAGTTTTCCAATGACAACATGTTCTACACCCCAACATGACCTAAGCTCAAGCTAATCAATAAGTACATAAGAGAATCAGAGAGAACGTATATATTTCCCTGGTAGAAAAACTTTTCCATGTCCAAGAACCCATAGTTGTTCAAGGAATCTATATTATGAGATAAGGTCAGTGCTTTAATAACACTTGTACAAGGGATGGGCACTTGTACATCAGTATCCAATAGGTAGTAGGCTCAGGACAATCAAAATGAGGATCAACATAGAATGCCCAATATGCAGTGCATATCCTTATGATGCATGGGCTCAGAAGTGGTGTTTAATCTTTTCCACCAAAAGTTTGCACACCAAATTGCAATCAGGTGTTAAACTGAGATCCTAATGTTGTCACTATCTTGTATCGACTCACGAATTTGACCAGTTCCCACTTGTACATATCTTGCATTTGCTCACCATTTCACGCTTTTCAACTGTAAGTTGTGTAGCGTGGCTGGTTTGAGCCAAATGCCTAGGCCAAAAACATGGCACTATAAGTGATTCATTCAAAAATGAAAAAATGAAACAACTATAAACTCTTCACGAGTTAACTAGACAGATCACAGATGTATAATCTTATAAACAAATATAAAAACAACAAAATGCCTGGACAGATTTAATATGATACTGCAACTGACTATCACAATTCTGCTATCTCGAATGTTATTCTACCACGTTGTCTATTCCATCAGTGAATCTAAAATAGTGCTAAGTTCACTCATGCATCCACCTAAAGTAGGTAACATCTCAAATACAAAGAAGTATACCTTCTTACCTCAAAAAATAAAAAAGCATACCTTCTAATAGCTTCCTAATCTCGTACTCAGACATAGGCAACACAAGATATAGAGTTTTACCTCTTACCAGTCCCCCAAAAAGTTGCCTGTTCTTCATGTAAGTAATGCTGATGAAGAAGGAATAGCTTACGACTTGTTCTGTGAACGAGTCCGAGGGAGAAACCTTAACCGTGGAGAAAACCGTTGCTCTTGCCTACTCGAAGAATTAGACTTCCTCTTCTGGCCTTGACTATTGTCACCACTGCCTGACATTTTTCCTGCAGTTGACACAGTAAACACCGAAATTTAGAAAGAAGAAACGAGGGCATGCAACAAGAATACAAAAGGGAAACCACAAGGGACAATATGATCAGCTTAAATATGGACCTGGCCGCATATAAATTAGTCTAAGATTCAAACAAGTCAGTTTCCAAAACTATGAATGGTGATGAAAGTACAGTGAGATTTCCGAGATATATTGTCTGCGATGAGTGACAAAACACAAATAATTATACATAGACAAGATATGTATAAATGCACTATAAACATATTTAACCTTCAGTTTGTCGACTGTTTCTGACAACCCCAGAGTTGTGCTGTCTATTACCATCTTCACCTGACGTACTGTCATTCTGAGATGATGCAGAGCCAGCTTTCTTCTTTTTTGATTCACGATTTTCCTTTTCTACTGCATGGCATTCAGGAACTATCAAATTGTCTTGACAAGAGACCCTGGAACGAGTCAACCTCCTCAAGTTGGTTGAAACGCTTGAGTTGGTGTCTTTAGCACAAGTCTTTGTCTGAACATATGCATCTTGAATGACCCCAAGATCACCAGATGTCAGATTTTCCTTATGGCCATTACTCTCTGAATGAAGTGGTGAAGAGACTGCTTTCTTTGATATACCATTCTTCTTTGTCAATACTTTGTTTCCATGAACAGTGTCAGTTCCATCAGAAGAATATGATTCTGTACTCTGAGCAGACTCACTCTCTTCTGACCCATGTTTACTTGCCACAGATGACATATCTTTTTCTTCTTTGACTGCTGAACGAGTCAACCTTCCTCGATTTGTTAAGGCCCTTAACTTGATGGCTTCAGCAGAATCATGCAAATCACTGTTCTGTTTTTCAAAACCTTTAAGACCTCTGGAGCGAGTGGTTCTAGCACCTGAGCCCAAGTTTGCATTTCCATTCTTTGGAGATTCGGTTCTATCAGAAGATACCTTAATAGACAAATCAGTACTGTCACTGGACTTGAAAAGTTCAGTCCCACTTATAGCAATATGCTTGTGAGTAAGTGATACTAGGGAGGCCAGAGCTGCACGGGCAGCAAGAGGACTAATGTGACACCTGTGTTCTGAATGCTCTTCCTGTTTGGATAAGAAAGGGGGATGTGGGTCCTCATCTTCTTTGTTTACTTCCAGGTTACCAGATCTGTTAGCAACAGATTTCAATTGATCCTGGTCATGAGAAACCTGAGCTTTTGAAGTGCCTATTTTGGACTCAGTAACATGTCCACTGCTATCAGCTGCATGCACAACCAGGAAGTATCTAAACCATGCCATACGCATATGTAATTAAAAGGGTCATTCTATTTCAAACAGAAACTACAAATAAACCTAATCAGTTGGTGCCCCTTAATTTTGTATGCCTCCTGAAATTTCTAGTCCCTCATTAGTTTTTTCTACTTAACCATAATGACCATATGTAATTAAAAGGGTCATTCTATTTCAAACAGAAACTACAAATAAACCTAATCAGTTGGTGCCCCTTAATTTTGTATGCCTCCTGAAATTTCTAATCCCTCATTAGTTTTTTGTACTTAACCATAATGACCCCCATGCTGGCTGGGTGGGGGGCTGTGGAAGAAGACAGGTAACAACTAAAAACTGAAGGGAAGAAAGATTTAGGGGATAACTGAACAAAATGTTATGTAGATATACATTTCCAAATGAATATAACACTAAAGTCATAACTATATGTAGCACCATATGAGAGCAGTCAACAGAAATTCTTGCACACACAACTTTCATTACCACAAAGAGAAAAGTGTACCTAATAAAAAAGACGTTTTTGTAATTGGTACATTTTTATTAAACCGCCCATAAGTGCCTATCAAGCTTCAGCATTAATTTTCATTTTATTGAGAGGAGGAGGAAGAGAAGGGGAGTAGAAAGTATTTAGATTTTGGACTAGCAAAGTATCCATTTATTTACCTTAGGCTGGCCACTTGGGGAAAAAAAATTGAAATGTCAAAACTCATGTAAGATATAAGAGCTATTCTTTTACCTCAACAGCAGGATTAAGAGAACAGCATGAAACTAGGATATGCATCTATTCTATTAGGTTATGCACAAGGGATGTATCATACAGTTCATTAATCGAGGAGCATTTACTACTGCATCAATTTGCAAACACCAGATTAAGAGACTATATCTGTTTATAACAGAAATTTGTCTCCATAGTCCACGCACTCCGTTATTTGTTATAAACTGATATTGGAGTACCTATGGGTGAGAAATGTATTGCAACGACAAACCAGAGTACATTTATAAAAAATAAATAAATAAATAAATAAGTAGTGAGTACCTTTAACCCCTCTAGTATGTCTACTGTAATTCCATTAATGACTATTTGTTTTAAACAGATAACGGAGTGCCTACGGACGGAAGACATATTGCAACAACAAACCAGAGTTCATTAAACAGATAAAGTAGTGAGTAAGGCTAGTTACCTTTAACCCCCTCTATTATGTCTACTGCAATTTCATTTGTAACTCTATTAGCTGAAATGTTGATCTCTTCTATTTGCTTTCCCAATAATTTATTGAGGTCGAATTCAACATCAATGTCTTCATGCATGATTGGAAGGAGAGGTGCAGTATATAAACCCATTTGCTTAACTGATTTGAATAATGCAGCAACAGTAGGATGGGATTTGATGCTTTTGCTTGCTAGTTTCATGATTGAACTGGATGTGATAGTGACCATCTGTCCTTTGAAGTCTGGGTGAAGCCACAAAATCATAAAACTGCATCTGCAATAGACCCTTGTAGAGTGTCTCACTCTGATTACCTAGTCATCATGTGTTCAGAAATGAACTGAATCAACAAGCATACGAAGTATTTTTCATCAAAATGTCACTTAAGATGAAAATAGCAACATCATATATAACCACCCGCTGAAACATGAAAGAGGTAATAAAATATCTCATTTCTTTTTTCTTATAGCCGTTAACAGCAGATGCAAAGAAGAAAAGAAATTTCTCAATTTGTAAGACCCAGGGTCATTCCCATTAGCCCTTGAAAAAGAAACAACAATTACTTCAAGAAGATACAAAGTTCGTGATGAGATGAAATCCCCTATTCCCAGTGAGATTTAAGTAATTTAGAGCATCTTTAACAGACTCTCTACTTTAACTCCTTAGCTATTTTAGAGAGCGTGTTTAACTTTTTTGGATGTTTTAGGAGCTCCAGCAGACTAGCCAAACTTGAGCTATTATGACTTTTAGCTATCTCGCTAGCTATATTTAGCTAGCAAGATGACTCATATGAGGCTAGCTATAATTTAATGCATTCCTTGTAAGATATTTTATGTGATATATAAATATATGTAAATTATTTAATTTCTATTTGAAGAATAATGTTGATGTAATGCTAGCTAAAATAGAGAGCATTGATGCAGCCACATTTCTCTAAAGTGGCTAGCCAAAATGACATTTTAGCTAATTTGACTAAAATTTAACTTAAAAATGGCTAGCATTGCTAAAGATGCTCTTAGGATGCAGATAGATACCTTTTCCACCTTAGCATCATATAAGTAGCTCTTAAATGGTGATTTATGTATCGCAAGAACATGCTCTCCTTCAATGTGAGAGCAGTCATCACCCTGAAGAGGACCAGAACGAAAGCGGAGACGCATAAGTGCTTCATCCTTGTTCAACAACATATCTTCTAACTCCTGCCTCCCAAAGTCGACAATTAGGCTGTCTTCAGTAGAGCTGTGGACCATAATCAGGAGGCACCTCAATACATTTGCAATAATGCATGCCCAAAACTTGGAAATTTAAAAGCAAATGTTGAAGGCGAGTGCCTTGAGAAAATTAGTTCATGATGACTCACAACACGAAAACATTCTTATTTATTGTTAACACTGAATCTGTCACAATGTAGCAGCAAATTCAGAATGCAGTTAAGTAATACTCATCAAGTCACCCCCATACGCAGTCCTCAACTATAGGTCTATGGCACTCTTTCAAACAAGGGTAATAGGAAAAGATAAAATCAGCTAGTTTGCAACTAGCTCGGAAATAACGGAACTGTGAAAACTAAAAAGGAAACTGAGTAAGTGCACAGCTAAGCCACACAAATCAAACAACTTGCATAATTTTCAATGTACAAACAACATCACTAAGTACTCATTTAGTTGCCTAAGAATAATAACAGATAGTGGAGCCACTAATCAGCAAATAGAAGCTAAAATGCCTGAGGATTCTTGTGAGAGGTTCCCAAATCCCATATACTCTTTCATGATCGAAACCCAAACTGATTTTCACACTTAAATGAAACCCGGTTTGCAATCAGAGAAAAAACCCATTACTCAATTATCTGATAAAACACAGTGTGGGAAGTGGGAACAGGAGTGAATTAGGGTGATTGACCTGAGAGAGACATGGCAGGGGTACCATGAAGAATCTTGCTTGCACAGAGCTTCAAGTTCAGTGGCATTCTCGGCTTCATTGATAGAGCCCATATCATTCGCTTAGGTTATGAGCTTCTGCTTGGGTGAACAATGATGGAAATGGGAAAGCTGTGGAAGATTGTTTGGTGCTCTTCTCTAGCATTCAAGGAATTAACCAGTGGGAGCTCACTTTCAACATTCCCAATTTCTTTCTTTTTTTTCTTGAAGGATGTCAGAGCATTTATTTGAGAAAAAATTACAGGGTATGACCGTTCCTAAATGCAAAAAACTTCATGTAAATTACTAGTGTTTCTATTCGTTTGACGTAGCGTCATGTGGTACGCCTGATTTATAGTGAAATGTAAGTAATTGCATTACGACTCGACTATATCAATATTAAGTCACCTTACTCATGTACACAACGAAGTAATGTCACAATACTTATGATGTTATCTTTTATCATGAGGTTAGACTTTATGTGTCTTTTTGTATTTTACTGGTTCAGCTAAACCTGACAAATGGTGGTCACGGTCGAGTTACGGACCGTTTTAACGGGTTCGCGGTCTGAACATGCTCAATTTGTTGTAACCCGTTAAGATTAACATGTTATACAAGGTTGAATATGTTGGGTTCGCTCATATCTAGTCATGACTAGCCACTAAAACTCGTATCAAGAAATCCAGGTCCGAATTCGAAAGCTTTGCGCCTCGTCGTAGTTAGCAGTCCCGTGGCTACCACCGATTCTACATCCATCGAGCTCGTCTCCGACTTGAACTCCTTCAAGGCCGGCGACACCACCAAGCTCAATTCCTCTAGCCACACGGACGGGGTCATGGCCAACCACCTGGCGTGAGTGTTTTTACTGGAGGTGATTCTTTTTCCTTTTTATTTTCTTAAAGAACAATCTCTAGCGGGCTTAATGATGGTTTTTTTTTCCTTTTAGCGGGTTAGATGTGTTTCATTGGGTAACCCGTTTCCGCTTGTTAGTGTAGGACTTTAACATGGTGAAAATGGACGGGTTTCTTATTGGGCGGTTAACACGTGTTGGGCTAAAATTTCATGCCTAGTTTAAGTAATGACAAATTAAGGACAACCGTGCCCTGCAAATAGGATATCCTCGAAGGTGCCTACCAACTGCATCACCGTCGGCCCTAATGAGCCAAAGCAAGGCTAACTCGTGTGCCCTACTCACGAGTCATTAGGTATGAATCGAGCCATATGGACACACTTGGAGAAGTTCTCTTTATGATAGTTTAAGCTCATTCACCGTTATAGAGCTTAAGAGGGCATTCATAATATCTTAAGAGAATACCAAAAGCCTACCTTTCATTGTGCAGTCACACCTGATACATCAAAATCTATGAAATCAGAATATAATAATAACTTCCTTTTAAAGAACCTAATCGTCATACTATCAATCTAAATAATTCTTAATCCTATTCAGGATTTACATACATGGAAAACTTCATTGATCTTTTTTTGAATAAATTGTATGTTTTCACCGCACGAATTGAGGTGATCATGATTCAAATCATCATTGCAATAACCCAACTACTATCTATAATATCCCAAGAACTTTCATTTATTCACAGGTTTTACATTTACGAAAAAGCAAAGAACGCAACATTATTGCCGTTATTTTTCCTCTTTTTTTTTAAATCTAGGAAAAACAAAAACGCATGCAAACCTTTTGGATTGTTTGTTAGACATTTAACACTAAACTACCATTTGAAGGTACAAATGATAAAATAGTCTTCAAATGTTCCACATGATAAAAAGATCACCATTAAAACATGTTACAAGATAAGATAGTCACCTCAAAACTGTCACGCCCCGACTCTTAAATTTTACCTTAATTACTAGCACTGTGGTAATAAGAATTTTACCGTCTTCGTCATTGAATTTATAGTCCTAAAGTCCCTAGAGGTGTGTTGAGGGACGAATATTTCGAAAGAATTATTAGAAGGAAGAAAATGTGACGACGGTAAAAATGGTAAATTTTAGCTAGTAAAAGGTAATTTTTATTGGGGTATTATTTTGGGGTGTTGAATTTTTGGATTGGGTATAAGTGGTGTTGGACCGGGCCTTTATTTTGGGTCCAAGCCCGTTTTTCTTTTTTTTCTCTCTTTTCTCTCTCTCTCTCCCGCACCCGAGCTTCACTCCCTGCCGAACTTCCGACCGCCGGTCCGCCGCCGTCCGGCCGCCCCAGACCGCCGCACCGGTTCCAAACGATCGGTCTCCAACCCAGCTACAGTTCTAGACCGGTGGCAGCCTCCCTAGCGCCGCCGTGAAGGAGGAATCGACGCCGAAAGCCCCGACTGCCGAAAGCTTCTTTTCGCCAGAACTCCTTCCTCCGGCCGCCATATCCGGCGAGCCTTGGCTCAAAAGAAAGCCCTCCTCCCGTGCTTCAATCCATCCAAAGGGCTCCCTCCATCTTGAGCTAGGTAAGGAGAAATCGGTATTTGAAATTCTAGGGCTTTATTGTGTGTTTGTGTTCGATTGACATGGTTAGGCTTAGAATTGGAGTTTGTGGTAGTTAGGAATGTTGTAGAGGAGGTTGAGAGGAATGTGCTGTCAAATTTTGGTGAGCATCGGAGGTCGCCGGAGTTGGTCGCCGGCCGCCGCCGAGAAAATGTTTTTGGTGGAGATTATTATGAGGAGTTTAATGGAATGAGTTTTAGAATTTTTGGAGGAGTTTTGGATAGGTTTTGGAATTTGTTAAGTTTGGTATTTTGGCGGATTAATAAGTTAAAATCCGGCCATTGGATTAATTTTATGATTAGGACGTTGGAAGGTGATTTTGAGGATGTCGGTATTTTTGGAGATTTATGGTCGGCAGTGAAGTTAAGTTTTAGGATAATAGGCATGGTTGAGCGCGGGAAACTCATATTTAATTATGCCTATTTTCTTTGAACGTTGGGGTTTTATTTGAGGAATTATTTATGTTTTGGAACAGGACGCGAGGAGGCTCGAGCAGAGGAGACCTCCGACCGACGTCAGGCTTAGGCCTAAGTTGTGAGTGGACCTTTGTTTTTAAATAATGTTTTATTGTTGAATAATTTCCTTTGTTGGAATTTATCCTGAATTGAGAATTTCAGTGATTTTACTTATTTTATTTAACGTTTATGAGTATAGTATGTATATGAGAGAACGCTAGCTAGCCATACGTGTTCCCCTCATAATGAGGAAAAATGCCATTATGAGGTGACGTGAGCGTTAGACGCCAGCGTCGTAGCACTGTACGACTTTCTACTTTCCGAGTTCATTCTATGTTTTTAGATTCATTCATAGAATTCGTACAGGGAGTAAGCACGTATAAATACCACCCGGTCCCCCCCCCATACTGAGGAAAAATGCCACTATGGGGTGACGTGCGCGTTAGACGCGAGCGTCGTAGCCTGGTATGACTATCTACTTTCAAGCTTATTCATAGATAGCA
Source organism: Fragaria iinumae (assembly GCA_009720345.1). Taxonomy (NCBI): domain Eukaryota; kingdom Viridiplantae; phylum Streptophyta; class Magnoliopsida; order Rosales; family Rosaceae; genus Fragaria; species Fragaria iinumae. The sequence goes on along the minus strand of CM019122.1, from coordinate 8,419,733 downwards.
TACATGGAGTAGATGGGTGTGAATACATACTGATATAATTATATAATTTTAGCCTGAGAGGCTGTATTGTTTAAGATTTGGAGACTAGCCAGAACTAGTCGTGTCCTTGATAGTTTTTCTTGGGGAAATATTATTGTTGTCGAGATTATTTTGTCCACTCACCCTAACGTGATTAAATATTTTCCCCTGGGCTTTTTCTTCGTTTTTAATTGCCCAGTCTGCAGAGTTCGGGTGGGGTCTAAAAGGAGGCGCCGAGGCATAGTCACCCACATTTCCACTACTGTTCGCCAGTAGGTCATTTGTTTAAACCCACTAGGATTTCTATCAGCTTCCGTTGTCTTTCTTGTAGTAGCTCTGAATATTTTTCGGAAAAATAATTGTGTATTATTTTATTCAGTTATTTGGATTAAAGTGAAGATTAATATTTTGGGTTAAGAGGGTGTTCTATATTTTTCCGGGTTAGGGTTGTCCATTTTCAAGGGAGGTTTGCCGAGTCCTTTGGTAAATTTTTCCTTGGAGGTGGTCCCCGCATGACTTACCTCGGGTTTCAGGGTGAAATTCGGGGTGGGTCTTGACATCTTAAATGATAAAAAAATCTATTTTCACTCTTTTTACATGACCATTCTACCATCCTCTCTAATTTAACCCTAAACCTGTTTTAGTGTAGTATCTCAGTTTCGTCGTCCTCTCTCTCTCTCTCTCTCTCTCTCTCTCTCTCTCTCTCTCTCTCTCTCTCTCTCTCTCTCTCTCTCTCTCTCTCCCCCCTATTGCCGACGATCGTCGACATGGATCGTGAACAAAGCTCCGGTCTCCGATTGCAAATACATGCATTCCATCGGAGCTCCGGCGAACACCGCTCCCCCTCAACTGATACCTCCTCTTCGGTGCGCTTAGCCGCCGCATCTCTCTCTCCATCTCCGGCTTGGTCCTTCTTCTTCATCGCCGTCCAAGTCTTCGATCGCCTTCTTCTTTTCAAGGTAATCGGAGAGGATCTAATAGCTTCTTTTTTGTTTAACCATCTTTTCTGTTGTAGAATTCTACTAGAGATTGAAGTTTTTGGTTTGAATTTGAGAGCGATTGAAGTATATGTGTTTGATCTGGAAGATTTTGTGATGATTCTGCTGTATGTGTGGCGCTTGGAGTTAGATCTGGAATTAGCTTTGAATTTTATTGATCGATCGGTCTTCCATTCATTTATGTAAGATTTTAGGAGGTATTTTGGAGTTGTGATTGGTTAGGTTCTGATCAAGATGTAAAGTGATCATTTTGAGTTCTATCTGTGCTTGATCATAGTTTTAGTATTAGCCCGAAAATAGAGATGTGGTGAACTTGTTGCTCTTAAGAGATTTTGTATCACAGATAACAAGAAAGTAATCATACCCTGAGCCTCTCAAAATTATCGTTTTGATGTCTTTCACTGAATGGAGATTAAATTTCTGATAACTAGCATACAAGCTGGGTAATGGAACTTCTTATATTGTTGTTGAACACATGGTTACTTTTAGAGTAATAAAACTATGCAGACGATGAAAGCACTGGCTGGGAAGGAAGCTGCCCTCTCAAATTGATGCTCTTGATTTCTTTCGCCTATTGGAATTGTAGAGTGGAGGACTGAGGCTTGAAGACTCATCATGGGCTTGTGAGTTTTTTAATGTTTTAAGTAATTTGCATTTGTAATTCTTGCTTATAGAAGCATTATCTCTATAATCTTGCTGAGTGATAATGATCAATGCATTTGTAAGCTTGCTGATCTGTTTCATTTTTTGATGGTTTCCAGCTTCACTTTGATTCTTATGGCATTATGAAGCTGAGTTCAATCTATAAAACTGAAGAACAAAAGGATTTGATAATGATCAATGCATTTGTAAGCTTGCTGATCTGTTTCATTTTTTGATGGTTTCTAGCTTCACTTTGATTCTGATGGCATTATGAAGCTGAGTTCAACCCATAAAACTGAAGAACAAAAGGATTTGATTTTTATGGTATTATGTGAACTGGGTTCACTCCATAAAGCTTAAGAACCTGAAGGCTTTGACAATGAAGCTTATATAGTTAAGCACACATATGGAACTTCTTAAGCAACTTGTCATCATGATGTTATAACTGATTCACAAATCTCATTGTACTTGTCAGCCATGTTGTTGCAGCTCTACTTAAACAGAGAGGTTTGACAAAATCAGCAAGAAAGAGCTTAAATCAAATATGATGCTGTCATGGGTTGTTTTGATATGATGCAGAGAAAGTGGGGTTGGCAACTCTTTAGTCTAGAATGTACTTCTTTTTTGGTTTGGTAAACTACTGTTATTGTATTGAGTATCTACTGAAATCATATGAATGAAGGTGGAAATGTCTTATTTCTTTATTACGTTTTCCAGATTACACTCTTAATTGAGTAATAACATCGTAGTTACATGGCAAGTTACTTAAATAGTTACATAACGAATCACATAACCAGTTACTTAAGTAGTTACATATGGTAGTTACTTACCTAAGTAGGTAGTTACATAGTCAGTCTATTGCTGCGGTGCAGCGGCACGCTGCAAATATTTAGTTACTTGAGTAGTTACACGGTCAGTTATATGACTAGTTACTCATGTAATTACATGATCATTTATATGAAAATTTACATGACTGCTTAGTTACATTGCCAGTTACTTCAGTTGCCACTAACTAAACAAGTTACATAAATAGTTACTTAATTAGTCAGTTACAAGACCGCTTTGTTTCATTGATAATTGCATTGCCGGTTACATAGATAGTTGCATTGCCGGTTACATAGATAATTACATTATCGGTAACTATTAATGTAAATATTCATGTAACTATCCATGTAACTGCAGATTGATAGTTACCTGAGTAGTTACATACATGATGGGCACAAGAAGGTATCTATGCATGTAACTATCCATCTATGTAACTATGCATGTAACTATCTATGTAACTATCCATCTATGTAACTATGCATGTAACTATCTATTTATATAACTATGCATGTAACTATCTATCTATGTAACTATGCATGTAACTATCCATGTAACTATTCATCTATGTAATACATGTAACTATCCATCTATGTAGCTATCCATGTAACTATACATGTAACTATCCATGTAAGTATGCATGTAATTATTCATGTAACTATGCATGTAACTATCCATCTATGTAACTATACATCTATATAACTACGCATGTAACTATCCATCTATGTAACTATCCATGTAACTATCTATCTATGTAACTAGAGGTGGCAAACGAATTGCTAAGCATGAGCATGGCACGTTTAAAAGCGGCCCGGCACGGTCCGGCCCGGCCCAAACACGTTATTCTAATGGGTCGGGCTGGGTCTAGAAAAATGAGCTCATGGGTCCAGCCCGGCCCGAGAACGATAATTTGAGGCCCACTATGAAATATAATTTTTTTCCATTTCTAATATGAAGATAACATATTTATAAATAATAAACTTAGTTTTTTGTGTGAACAATATACTTATATACTAATAATTATTTATTTGAGTATGAATTTGGATTCCCCTAGACTCATAAAAAGTTTTTGCCTAAAAATTTATTAATTGTGAACAATAAGCATTTATCACTTATTTCTTTAGTTTGTTGACAAAGAAAAAAAATGATCGATAGATTGTCTGAATTAGTTTTGGTTTGTAATCGTATCATGTATAATTAAAAGTTAAGATTATGAGAGTAGAAGCGGTGGTATAGGACATTCATCTCCACTATTTTCAATTTTCGGCATGAAACGGGCCCGACACGGCCCATCACGTTATGGGCTTGGGTCGTGGGCCGGGCCGGGCCTTACATTTGAATAAATGGGCCGGCCCAAGCACGGCCCGAAACCCGATTAACCGGCCCGTTTGCCACCTCTATAGGTAACTATCCATGTAAATATTCATCTATGTAACTATCAATGTAACTATCCATCTATGTTACTATACGTTTTAACAGTTAATGAAGATGTCAATTAAATGGTAGTTACTTTGCCAGTTACATAGCACTTGCTTGGTAAGTTCATTACTTGCTTGTTAAGTTCATTACTTTGCAGTGAAACGCTGTCGTCGCAGTGTAGCGGCATGCTACAATTATTGTGTACCTAACTTATGTAACTACATTAAGCTACCTATGTAACTATCCATGTAACTATCGACTATAGATGAATAGTTACATGGGTAGTTACATACATGCTACGTAACCGGTTACATTTATTGACATACACAGAATTAATGCAAAAAAAAAGCAAAGCAATGTCTATTAATTGCAATCTGTTCAAAACAAAGAATCTTTCATGTAGCTATTCAAAAAGAATAGATTACATTGCTCTCAACTTCGTGAACCTACTACTCCTTATGTATTGAAAAACTAGCTCAATGTATGATCTGTCATGTAGCTATTCATCAACTGTCTTCTTATTTTTCTTTGCCTCTTCATCAACTGTTTTTTTTTTTAATTAAATTCAGTTTACCCCCCAAATCTTTGGTGTCAAAATCAGTTCAGTCCTGCAACTTTTTTTTAAATCAGTTCGCCCGTTCAACTTTCGTAAACACATCAGTCGGTCCAATTTTTAAATTCCCCTCGAAATGTGACGTCACTTACCGAAGCCGTTGGAACTGATAAAAGGAACCATAATTCAGCTTTATCTCCTTATTTTCAACAAAATGTCTGAAATACCCTAATTGTTTTTTATTCATTTTGTCAGATAAATGCATTTTTTTTTATCTTCTTTAATAATATTTTGTCAAATTGGCTATTTTATTCTTCTGAAGAGGGATAAAACTGAATTATGGGTCCCCATGTAAGTTCCAACAGCTTTGGTGACGTCATATTTCGAGAGGAATTCAAAAATTGGACCCGACTGAAGTATTTATGAAAGTTGAAGGGACGAACTGATTTAAAAAAAAAGTTGCAGGACTGAACTAATTTTGGCACCAAAGATTTTTGGGATAAACTGAATTTAATTCTTTTTTTTTCTTTGCCTCTTCATAAACTATCTTTTTTTTCCGTTGCTTGTTGTATGTCAGCATCTCTATCATTTGTATCCCTTTCTCTATTATTTTTTCCCTTCATGTTCTTCTGCACAAAATTGTCTAATATGTTAGCTTCTCACACCTCGAAACAGTTATTCTAACTACATATGTATCTAACAAAGTAACTACCCATGTAACTAGAAGATTGACGGTTACATGAGTAGTTACATTTCAGATTTCAAAACAGTGCAAACATAAACAAAGACCACCAATCATCACAATAAACACAAATTTCATTTTATGTGAGCCAAACATCTTATTGCCTCAGACTTTACTATCCTCTCCCAAGTTCTTGTCACATTTTCAACACTAAACAATGAATCCAGATGCAAACATTCGTAAAATGAATAACACTAACGCATACCCAGAGATCACAAAACAAACACAAACTCCAAAACCAAACAGTTAACCATAAACCCGTACTCTCACCCCTTGACGTAGATATACAACTACCTATGTAACTATATTAAGATACCTATGTAACTACTAATGTAACTAGAGACTGACAGTTACATGGATAGTTACATGTATGCTACATAACTAGTTACATTTATTTTCCCACACAATGCATAAAAACTACAATCATATCAACCTTCATCACATAAACAGCATATAACATTATGTTTGATCACAGAAAACCCTATTTAACTATTCATGTAAAGCATATAAACAACATAATACACCATACATAAATCTGTTTAGATCCATAGCATTGAGCCAAACTCAACAAGGGTATATGGAACTGATACACTTGTCCAGATTAACTAAACCCATGTCCATAGCTTGTTTTTTCATGGTTGTTTACATTAAAACTACCACATGTCCAGTTTAACTACCTATGCAACTACATAGGTATCTACCAACGTAACTACCAATGTAATTACACATTGAGAGTTATGGTTATGAACCCAACAACAAAATCCCAAAACCAATCCCTGTAAATAAATCGCATATCAAAATTCAATCCAAAATTCTAAAGAAAACACTCACTCTCCAGCATTCCAAGCAAACAATTTCCCAAAGTTATTACCCAAGCCATAAACCCGATTTCAAGTAAAGAGCAAGAGAACTCGCCGACGTCACTCATTGTCGGCTTCGAGCAAAACCAGGATTTCAAATCACTCTGACACACGAAGAGGCTAAAGCTTCGAAGAAGTTACCTGAAGAATAACGCATGTCAACTATTTCATAAAGCTTATGAAAACACCAACATTCACAATTATATGCATTGAACTATCTTATAGTCTCAAATCCAACAAATGACACTGAAATAAAATCACTTGTGCATACACAAACGATGCAACAAATGGAAAGTTTGACTTGACACTACCAGTTATCCTACCAAACCAAAAAGTATTCAACTTCTATAATCTACAAATGTAAAAATTAGATTATAAATCTTAACGGTATACGATTATTGTCCTAAAGTAGGTAACTTTAGAATCAAAAACCCCAATCCAAATTACTCATCTAATCGGTTTGGTTTGGAAATCGTAAGGATTCAAGCTCAGCCTAGCTGGTTAAGCAGAAACAAAGTCTGCAATTCTACTAAAACAAGTTGAAACACCAAATTCACACACCAAGTTTCCATTTTTACCTATCAATTCCCCCAAAAATAACCCCAATTTCAATAGCCCTAGCTCCCCCAAAAGCCCTAATCCCAATTCCCCGATCCAACAACCACCGCTCACACCAAAAACAACGCCGAAATCACAGAAACTCACACCACACCAATAGATTCAAAATTAGGGTTTCCGAAACGCACCTGTGCCTTATCGGTGAGCTGAACGACGAGTCGTCCGACGGGGAGAGGCGACTCATAAGTGTAGTTGTAATTGATGCACTCGGATCGCATGTAGTGCGACAGAGCACGACCGTTGGCGGTGAGTCCGGCAATGGCGACGCCGATGTGGTCGTCGACCTTGAAAATCTTCTTCTGGTGAGAAGAGAGCTCGGAGTTGGCCTTGTTGACGCATGCCATGACCACGTGGGTCTTAGATCGAAGGCCAATCGCCGACGTGCCTTGCTTCACGTTCTCCATGGCCTAGTCGACCTAGAATAGTTGACGGCAGGGCTCATTGAAGGTGGAGTCAACTAGACCTGGATCCAGATATGAGAGAGAGAGAGAGAGAGAGAGAGAGAGAGAGAGAGAGAGAGAGAGAGAGAGAGAGAGAGAGAGAGAGAGAGAGAGAGAGAGAGAGAGAGAGAGAGAGTTTTGCTCAGTGGCAGTGTTTGTAATTCTTTTCATTATTAGAGACAACGTTTTAAAAGATTTAAATGGGTGTACTGTTTTATCATCAGTGAACATTTATTAATAATTTTATCATTTGTTACCTTTAAATGTACCTTTTTATCATTCGCTTTGTTTGTTCCTAATTGTACTGAAGTTTATTTCTCTACCTTTTTTTTTTTTTTTTTTTTTTTTGAATAACGAAGCTTCTTTCTCTAATTGGAAAAGATCTCAAAGTTTTGAATTTGAAAACATGTAAATATCGAAAGAGTCACATCACCACGAGTCAGACCACAGAAGCAGAGTGGGCCTCTCTCAACGCGGCGGGAAAGTGCCGAGAAAGAAAAGCCCACTAGGTCATTGACGCCAGCGCGGACTGGAGGAGGAGGAATCAAACTCAACAACGAGTCTCCTCAAGAAACGTGGACACCATCCAAACCGTCCGCTAAATCCAAGGATCCCACAGCCTCCGCCCCTATAGGGTTCGAACATTCTGGAATTCCAAAGCCCCCACTGACCCCTATATAAACCCCACCCACAATCTCCTCTCTCCTCTCTTAAACCAAACCTAGCAGCCTCCACTCTCTCTTTAACCGCCGCTCCCTTTTTTCCTTTGTCAATTTCTTCATCGACTTAAAATGGCCGGCAAAGGAGAAGGACCGGCCATCGGAATCGATCTCGGAACCACCTACTCTTGCGTCGGCGTCTGGCAACACGACCGTGTTGAGATCATCGCCAATGACCAGGGGAACAGGACCACGCCGTCGTATGTGGCTTTCACCGACACCGAGAGGTTGATCGGAGACGCCGCTAAGAACCAGGTGGCCATGAACCCAATCAACACTGTTTTCGGTAAGATCTCAGATCCGTTTAGTGTTTTTGTTTCAGTAGCTTAGTAGATCTGTATGCTTGTTCTTGGTAGATCTTGGATCTTGTATTGAAAGTTTGTATGCAGGAAATTTGGCTGTGGTATACTGTATGATGTAGTAGTTTTGTAGCTGCTTGCTTTGTAGATCTGTGCTGTTATATTTTTGAAGTTTTAGTGCTGTTTTGGACTATTGAAACCTGATTGAATCTATAGCTCTGATGTTGATTTGGATTTTGAATTTGAAATTAGTTTAGATCTACTGTACTTGTTTACTCTGAATTTTGAAATTTCTTTAGCAGAGCAGAAAATCGATTGGTTCTTTGTTCAATATACGGATTGAAATTAAATTGGAATGGTCAATTGATTTTTGTTCTTTGTTGAATTGATGCTCAATGGCTAAATTGTGAAATCAGGTTAATGTTGTACTTGCAGTCTTGATTAAGAACAGAGTACTCTGCGGATAGCTAATTGTGATTGCCATGAATGTTTGTATAATCAGTTGCTGAAGTAGATGTTAATTTGATTTTGATTAGTGTTTTTACTATAAGTAAAATCAACCAATTTAGAATCATTAGGCTTAAAAGTGAGTTTGAGTATTCTGGTTTCAGATCTAATCTTGCTACTGCTTTATGTAACTTGTAATTGTTATATCATGGCCATATGCTTATTGATTCTCTATTGTTGCAGATGCCAAGCGTTTGATTGGTCGCAGATTCACCGATGCCTCAGTTCAGGGTGACATGAAGTTGTGGCCATTCAAGGTCACCTCTGGCCCAGCTGAGAAGCCCATGATTGGAGTTTCATACAAGGGAGAGGAAAAGCAGTTTGCTGCTGAGGAGATCTCCTCCATGGTCCTCATCAAGATGCGTGAGATTGCCGAGGCTTACCTTGGTGCCACCATCAAGAACGCAGTGGTCACAGTGCCTGCTTACTTCAACGATTCTCAGCGTCAGGCCACCAAGGATGCCGGAGTCATTGCTGGTATCAATGTCTTGCGTATTATCAATGAGCCTACAGCAGCTGCCATTGCCTATGGTCTTGACAAGAAGGCCACCAGTGTTGGTGAGAAGAATGTGTTGATCTTTGACCTTGGAGGTGGTACCTTTGATGTGTCTCTTCTTACAATTGAAGAGGGTATCTTTGAGGTTAAGGCCACAGCTGGTGACACCCATCTTGGTGGTGAGGACTTTGACAACAGAATGGTGAACCACTTTGTTCAGGAATTCAAGAGAAAGAACAAGAAGGATATCAGCGGCAACCCCAGGGCTCTTAGGAGATTGAGGACGTCATGTGAAAGGGCGAAGAGGACCCTCTCATCCACTGCCCAGACCACCATTGAAATTGACTCCTTGTATGAGGGTATTGACTTCTACTCAACCATCACCCGTGCCAGATTTGAGGAGCTCAACATGGACTTGTTCAGAAAGTGTATGGAGCCAGTAGAGAAGTGTTTGAGGGATGCCAAGATGGACAAGAGCACAGTCCACGATGTTGTGCTTGTTGGTGGATCCACCCGTATCCCCAAGGTTCAACAACTCCTCCAGGATTTCTTCAATGGCAAGGAGCTCTGCAAGAGCATCAACCCTGACGAGGCCGTTGCCTATGGTGCTGCAGTCCAGGCTGCAATTCTCAGTGGTGAGGGCAATGAGAAGGTTCAGGACCTTCTTCTGTTGGATGTTACCCCTCTATCTCTTGGTTTGGAAACTGCCGGAGGTGTCATGACCGTCTTGATCCCCAGAAATACAACCATCCCAACAAAGAAGGAACAAGTCTTCTCTACCTACTCCGACAACCAGCCTGGTGTGCTCATCCAGGTCTATGAAGGAGAAAGAACCAGAACCAGGGACAACAACTTGCTCGGAAAGTTTGAGCTCTCTGGAATCCCCCCAGCCCCCAGAGGTGTGCCCCAGATCACAGTGTGCTTTGACATCGACGCCAATGGTATCTTGAATGTGTCAGCAGAGGACAAGACCACCGGTCAAAAGAACAAGATCACCATCACCAACGACAAGGGCAGGCTCTCAAAGGAGGAGATTGAAAAGATGGTTCAAGAGGCAGAGAAGTACAAGTCTGAGGATGAAGAGCACAAGAAGAAGGTTGAGGCCAAGAACGCTTTGGAGAACTACGCCTACAACATGAGGAACACCATCAAGGATGAGAAAATCGGCGAGAAGCTCCCAGGGGCCGACAAGAAGAAGATCGAGGATGCCATTGAGGCTGCCATCCAGTGGCTAGACAGCAACCAACTCGCAGAGGCTGATGAGTTTGAAGACAAGATGAAGGAGTTGGAGAGCATCTGCAACCCAATCATTGCCAAGATGTACCAGGGTGCTGGGCCTGATGGTGCCGGCCCAGTTGATGATGATGTTCCAGCTGGAAGTGGCGGTGCAGGGCCCAAGATTGAGGAGGTCGACTAAGCGAAATGATGATTGAAGCCCGTGGGTGGCTGTTTTGGTTTTTGGTTTATTAAGTAGGCGGTCTGGTGAACAATTTTTATTGCTTTTATTTTGGATTTTGCTCTGATCTTTTACCAGAGCTTTCGGTTTTAATTTTGCGGAACTTATAGGCCCTTTGTTATTTTCCCCTGGCAATATGCTTGGGGCCTTTATTATAATATTTTTCAACTATTCGGTAATTTTTACTCTTCCTTTTATTCTTTGGTTGATCATTTTCTCCTTCTGGTACAGAAATGAGGTTTGATCGTTTTCTCTTTCTGGTACACAAATGGAGTTTAATCATTTTCGTGAAGACAATTTTGTTTTTGTTGAGATCTGGCGTCTGTGTATGTATATATACTGTTATCAAATCTTTCCATAAGAGCAGACTTGGCATCGTATTTCTTGTTATTGTGTTTTTTTTTTCGATGAAGAGTGCTTTGAACATGAGTTGTTTTGGGTGCTCAGTATCCGACTTTGATTTGGTCAGTTGTTCTGGAATCCATTCACCAGCTTGAATAGTTTTCTTGTTCTGGTTGGATCAAGTTTGAAAATACACCTATAAATACTAAATCTTTCATGCACAAATCACAACAAATTTAAAGATTCAGTCATGAGTGCAAGATAATTTTCGTCCGTATCTCTTTATTCTTTTTGCTAACAATAGCCTCATCTATTTCTCAAGCAGAAGGTCTTTCACTTGTGGTTTTGAACACCATGAAATTCCAGTACCAGTAGTTGGCCCAGAGAGTGTGGCTTTTGATTGTACCGGAGCAGTCTATGCAGGGGTTGCCGATGGAAGGATCTTCAATTGGCTACGGAGCCAGTATGGACGGAGCGAGTTTGCCACAACTTCCCCATCTAGGCCGAGAGGATTGTGTGACGGCTCTACCAATAAAGACAATGAACCAATTTGTGGGAGACCTCTAGGCCTCAGGTTTGACATAAAAACATGCGAGCTTTATATAGCCGATACCTATTTCGGCCTCTTAAAGACGGGACCTAACGGCGGCGTTGCACAAACGCTTGCAACTGAAGTAAATGGAACCCCCTTCAGGTTTACAAATGATGTGGATATTAATCCACAAACCGGAATGGTGTATTTCACAGATTCCAATTTATCAAAGACGGCAATGGGTGTCGATATTCAACACCGGCAATAGCACCGGAAGACTAATGCAATATAATCCAGACTTCAGGACAGTTGAATAGTGGTTTACCTTTTGCAAATGGTGTAGCTGCAAGTCTAGATGGTAATTTCGTCCTTGTATCCGAAACTACAAGCAAAAACATTCTAAGGTATTGGGTTCGAGGACCTAGAGTTGGTCAAAGCGAGATATTTGCAACAACGCAAGGCTATCCTGAAAATATTAGGAGAAACATAACGGAGAGTTTTGGGTTGCAGAGAATAGCAGCGGAAGAGGTAAAGCAGTCAAATTCGACGCCAACGGGAACTTCACGGAGGCCATAGATGGGCTTAATCTAGGGCTGCCACTCGGTCGGTTCGAATCGGTAATGGGTGTTACCAACTTCAAAACCAAAGCTTTCGGTAATTAAATATGACTTTCAATTACCAAACCAAAAACTTCGGTATGAGATAAATCTTACCAACTTCGGATGTCGGTTTTTCGGTATTACCAAACTTCACAACAAATATATTTTCAAAATATAACAAAACAATACAAAACTATAAAATTTAAATATCACTTGAGTTTCTAGAGTCTGATAATACATATACAAAAGATAGTCATTTCAGTACACATTATCGAGTATGGTTTAATTTTCTACCGAAATAGTCAGGATGTAAATGTTTCCAAATTTTTATATGAACAAGTTATGTGTCATCTATGTGAAAATATGTGTGTGGAAGAGTCGACCAAAATAAGTCACATAAGGGCAGTAAAAGCTTTTTCGTGTAATAAGTGACGTTAAATTATGGTTGACCGCTTTGATCAAGACCCGAGCATTATTGAGTACAATTGAATTTTCTATCATAATTGTATTATACTATAATGATCACATTAGACAGTCGAATTTTAATTTTATGAATTGTAATCATTGGAACCACAACATGCCTGGTAATGTGGTATAACTTATTTAGTAAGTTATATGCATATGTACATCTTTGTGAACCAACTACAAAGAGGAAGCAAAATTTTCAAAAACCTTGTGAACTATGATGTGATCAATATAGTGAAATACGACTATGGTAGAAAAATTAGGTATTTTTGATAATGTTTTGGCCTTGATCAAGGCGGCTAACCCTATTTACGCTTGTGCTTCCTATGGGGAGCCCTATCATCAAGAGAGGTAAAAACATTCCTAAATTTTTACATGGGCGGTTACATGTCATCTAAGTGGGTTTGTCTATATGTGTGTGTGATGAATCGACTAAGATGGGTAGGCAAGAGCGTTTTTATATAACAAGTAACAATGAATTAAAGTTGATCGCTTTAATTGAGACCTGAATGCTACCAAGTATAGTTGAATTTTTCTATTCATTGTCTTGTTTTTTACTAAATGGTATATACAATTGAAAACGTGAGATAAGATTATTAATCTGTGTGTTTTTAGAAATATAAGTCTTTAAATAATTAGAATTTCGGTAAATTCGGTATTTACCAAAAACCAAACCAACTTTTTCGGTATTTCTCGGTTTCGGTTTTTTTGATTTCGATTACCAAAATTCAGTTTTCCAAATCATAAATTTTCGGTCGGTTTTCGATCGGTTTGGTATTTACCAAACCAAGTGGCAGCCCTAGCTTAATCCAATTAGTCAAGCTCAACAATTTCGTGGCAGTCTTTGGATAGGCTCGATTGTAAACAATTTTGTGGGCATTGTTCACCACATTCCTTAAGTTTTAGATTTGTAGGTAGGTAGTTTTTAAATCTTTCATGTTTAATTAAAATTTATATTTTCTCATTCTTCTTCGTAGTTAAACTAAAGAGAAATTTTATTCACACACCCTTATATACTTAATACACACCTCTGAATTTTTTTATCTAATTTTCTTTCCTCAAACTTCCTCTTATACCCTCTTTATTTTACTGAATACATACTCTTTTAACCCATCATCTTCTTCCTTCAGCCAAAACCGATTCCACACAAGACTCGATCTATTTTCTCAGCTCTATGATTAATACTACCAATTCTTCTACTAAAATCAAATCGAATTGGTAAACAAATACACACTCTTTTAACCCATCATCTTCTTCCTTCAGCCAAAACCGATTCCACACAAGACTCGATCTATTTTCTCAGCTCTATGATTAATACTATTAATTCTTCTACTAAAATCAAATCGAATTGGTAAACAAATGAAGCTTAACAAACAATCAAGGGAGACAAAATGATTGAAGACTTTTTTCCTCTTTTTTTATATTAATTTTCTCACTCAAATAACATTTAAAATTTTCAATCAGTCGAAATAGTATGAAAATTTGATATCACTAGAAAACTTGCAGACTACCGATTCTTAGAGTAGTAAATATGTATAGAAATTTAAAAGTCTAGCATCCAAACTAAAATAAGTTTGTTTGTTTAATTCTCTTATGGTTCATCTTTATGATAGGGGTATAATTGTATAAAAAAAATATTCTAAAAAATAAGAGTGCATTAAAGAATTTAGTATGTGTGAATAAAAATTTTCTAAATTAAAATGTTGTTGAAAAAGAAAAAACAGTATTTGTGCTTTTGTTATCAACTATGTTCTGCCAACAATTACGTAGATTTTTTTCCTTGTGGAATATCCACACGCACACTTAGAATTCCACACGCACACTTAGAATCATGAAGGCAAAAACAAAAAGAAACAATAGAAGAGAGTATTAGACCTCAGTTTGCGTTTGAGCGCAGAAACATGAAGTTGTTTGACGCACACTGTCATCTTCAAGACCCAAGAATCTTCCACAAGGCACCCCAACTGATTGCTTCAGCCATCGATTCCGGCGTGGTTCGATTCGCCGTTAACGGGGTCTCCGAGCAAGACTGGCCTTTGGTGAAGGAGATGGGCGAGTCTCATCATCCTCATATAATTCCCTGCTTCGGTCTCCACCCTTGGTATGTTGCGGACAGAACACCCAATTGGCTCAACACCCTCAAACAAAGCTTTGCTTCCACACCCTCTGCCGCAGTCGGAGAGATTGGATTGGACAAAGGGAAGAAGACGGGTGATTTCGCCGATCAGGTTCATGTGTTCCGGCAACAACTCGAACTGGCCAAGGAGTTAAAGAGGCCGGCGTCCATCCACTGCGTTCAAGCTTTCGGCGATCTTCTTGAGATAATGAAATCATTGGGGCCGTTTCCTGAGGGGTTTTTACTTCATTCTTACCTTGGCTCTGCTGAGATGGTTCCTGAGTTTGCCAATCTGGGTGGTTACTTTTCGTTTTCGGGGTTTCTTATGTCCATGAAAACGAGCAAGGCCAAGAGGATGGTGAAGGCAGTGCCACTTGATAGGATTTTACTGGAGACGGATGCGCCTGATGCGTTGCCCAAGTCTCAAGGAGAATCGGAGCCGCCTCTGCAGCCGGTTGAAGGTGATGCATCGCTGAACCATCCGGCAAATATTCACAATGTGCTGCTTTATGTTGCGTCTTTGTTGGAGATGGACAAGGAAGAAGTTGCCGAAGCAAGTTACCACAATACTGTGCGTTTGTTCTCTTATTAGGTCTTTGAATCAGGTTTCTTGTAAAACAAATGTCGTACTTCTTTGCTCAACTCATGTTTGAATAAGAATCACGTTATCATATCTTCACCTGTATCGATATATGTTTTTGTTAACACTTCAGAAACAATCACCTTCTTGTTCTAGTGAAGAAAGCGCAGCAGGCCACAGAGATGATATACTAGTAAATCTAATCTTTCTGCACCAAGGAATCTGCTAAACTATGGTTGTCAAGTTTGCTATGAATCAAAATCTTTGACCTGATAGGAAATAGTCTTCGAATATTGGATGCAGATCAAGAGTATGACAATGCCACATTTTGCCTACCAAGTTTCATTGCCAACTACTTGACATGTCATACACCTAACAATAGGGAAAGTATCATCTCTGATATGATGCTATATCAATGGATGGCAGAACCTACATCTTCTGAGAATATCCAATGCATCAAACACTTGTCCTGTCACATTCCTTAAATATCCATGTCATCTGACATTTACCATCCAGATTATGACTACCACAATATATATTCTAATTATTAGATGATAAGTCATTGGCCATACACAGGAGTGAAGAGGTGTGTGGCCTTTTCAATCTTCAGAATCCCACCACAGTCCCAAAGACCTTCCACTTAAAGATACAACTGATCAAAAGCTGGGTGGTGATGACAACAGGCAACCACAACTTATAGTCGTATTTGATGCAGATATGCTCCAAACATAGAAGACTTTATAGACATAATTCATCCACAATTATAGCAAAAAATAAAATGTACCCCTATACCATGTGTGAGTACCGCAGGAATGCAAGTCTTAATCAGCTGCATTATTCAATCGGCCAACCACTCTATTTGTACGATGACTTCAAAGAATTCTTTACAAAAAGGACCAACAACTATACGCTAATAACATAGTTTATACAGTTTATAACTTTATCTCAATGTTGACTAATTCTATACTACTGTACTTGTAGATTAGTTGCCTGTTGCTAATCATCTGGTGTATTTTTATTACCTTAATTGCATACGCCATTTCCCTTGCTTGCAAAACTTAAATCTAGGACAAAACGAATAAGTTGACTGCTCCCACCACTCTAGGAAATGCAAGCTGAGCTATACAACTTGGATGATGGAGTAAGAAGAATGAATTAGTTCTGTGCTGATAAGCAAAACCAACAAACAAGAATAAAACTAAGACATTTCAATATTAGAGTTCAACTAAAAGGAGCAGAAATATAAGCTAGCAAAAGTCCTCACATTCAAGGTATATTCAAGAAACAAATCTGAACAATAATTTATATAAGCCAAGAACAGACTGTCAACTACAGATGCATAGAAAAGGGAGCAAAAACTGCAATGACAAATAAGAGAAGCAGCATTCTTTTCCCTTCATGAAAAACTAAAATACACTTATACTATATGGTACACAGTTAGTAGGACAGTGAAGCACCACCATAGCAAGAAACCTTATAATCTCTATCATTGCCTATCTCAAGTCAACATAAGATCGTTGCCCCCAAGGTGAGGGCGAAGGCATACACGAACTTCATGTTCTTCTGGGCCAACGCGGAGTTTTGGAACCATAATCTCAAGCACTGATCCTGGCCCGTCATAATAAGCTTCTATGTTAGCATCTTCAGGAATGCGGGTGGAGAGAGGGATTTCTCTAACAAACTCTCCAGGAGGACAGTGCTCAGAGGCAGGATCTGTAAGCCTGAAAGTACGATCATGTCTCTTGATGAATGGCATGCGAGATGTGCTTATACAAGAGACTTTGATGATACCACGAGTGAGAGTGTTCCTCCAAGAAACTTTTACCCTCTGAAGATCCACAAATGGTAGGCTGATAATGATCAAATAACCTACATCATCCTCATAGATTGTCTTTGCAGCTGTAACAGGCCCATAAACGTTCTTCATTACACCACTGAACTGATGTAGCCACTGCGACTCAATTGGGTTGACTTCCATATCCGGGACCCGATCAGGAGGATTAACACCCAAGTAGCAGTCATCATCATTCCCAGTTGGGAAAAACTCCTTCCTCCTCTTGCTACTGACAGGAGATAGGTCCATTCCATTACCATTACCGTTTCCATTACCATTTCCATTTGCCTCGCAATGGTTGTTGTTAGATGGCTGGGTAGACAAGTTTAATCCAGATCCATTCAGCAGTTTCTTTGAGTGGTTGTTCGTCACAGTCTTTATCGGAGGTGGTGGCCTCTCCAGCTCAAAATCTGTATTTGGAAGGTTTCTCCATGAGCTAAAATCACCTGCTTCAATAGGGATCGTGAAGTTCATGTCCCTTCCAGTAAGCTCCATCCACCTCTTGCGCTCATCATCATCAAGAACCATGAGATTAGGTGCCCGGACAAGCTCAATCCCATGCACACACTGCGGATTTGAAAGGCCCCTATAATGTTTCCGCTGCATCCTGTGGGATCGAACAAAACCCTTGTCAACACTAAATGGAAATGGTCGCTCCCCTTGGCGGGAATGCCCATTCATGTAACTCCTCAGCTGCATCTTCCCCAACGCATTCTCCGGCCTCTCCTTGAAAACCCACATGTACATATTCTCCATGTCGTGCTGAACTATGAAAACATCAAGCTTGAGATCACTTTTCTCAAACCCTGACACGCCATTACTGTCCCGGACAATCTTCGCCTTCGACTTCTCATTCAATGCAGGCTTGAAGTAGAAACTGAAGAAAAACCAGGCACCCCATATGCTGTCTATCCGCTTGGCACATTTCCTCCCAACCTTGGGGATGGCAAGCAAGCTCTCCGTCTCGTAAACCTGCGGACCAAGCCCCACATCCAGAATATCACAGGGCTCCGAATTCCATGATGGGGGAGGCGGGCTGCGCTCGGCCGACAGGGGCAAGTTGATGTCGGGTGGACGGGAAAGTATGATCTGCCGATTCATTTCCAAATCCAATTCGTCGTGAGAGGAGGCACTGGAATCCATTGACAAGAGCGTTGAAGGGTGATGATTATTCTCCATTGACAGGGCAGTGAGCAGAGAATCAACCATTTCAGCTCAACAACAACTCCAACTCCTGGATGATGATCACTACTGTTGTTGCTGGTGGATTGAATATTGCCATTTTTTTTTCCGAAAACGAATTCAACAAAGTAACCTTATAAACACCTTCATCATCATATCAATCCCCACTGTATCTCCCCTCCATCAAAACCCTAATTTTATCAATCAAAATAACAAATTCCACTCACACTCCAATCGAAATATTCAATAAAATAAAAACAAGATTCAACAACCCCAGTAAATAAAAATTCCAAGAAACAACAAACTAAATTTTATATCGAAATGAAAAGACTGAAAGATCTCTTCAATCTCTACCTATGGCGAGAGAGAAAGAGATTCCGAAAACGCTATAGAAACACTACATGCAACCGGAGCTCAAGAATCTCAAGAATTCGTCCAAACCCAAGTGGGAGACAATGAATCAAAACCATCAAATCCATAAAACCAATTTTAAACCCAACAAGATTTATATAAATAAAATTAAAAAAGAACAAAAATTTATCCGAAAAGAGGGAAAAAATCGAAGACCCAGGAAGGGAGGATCTTGAAAGAGATTACCTTTTGGGATAAGCATCGGGGAAGCGGAAGCAAGAGGGACCTCCATAGCAGACCATGATGCCCATCTGCAGCATATCATCAACTACCATATTTCTTTTTCACCTATTCCAGCTTTTTATTTTTATTATTTTCTCTAAAAATTAATTTTTGGATTTATGCCAGTCCTAAAAAAATGAAGGATTGGGAATTATTTGGGAGACAGATGAGATTAGGGGGAAGTAGTAAGAAGGAGAGAAATTTCAGAGTCGTGTGGGGCGTCTCATTTATAAAGAGAGAAGAGAAGAGAAGAGGTGGTGGGTTGAAGCCTGCACTGGGTCTCACCCATTTGGCCTCTCTACCGTTACTTACCGCCGTGACGGTGCCCGCTTCTTTTTTTGGCGGTCGAATTTTTTTTGTCCCGTCGGTTTGATGTATTATGTTTTTTTTATCTTTTAACAAATGGTTACTGACTTTTGACACGTTCATCACTTAACTTACTGACATTTTGAAAACTCACATGAGTCATAAACAAATAAAATTTCATGAATGAGTTTGGCCATTCAAAAGGAAGAGTTGTTCAACTTTCTTCCTTGCAAAAGAGGTCTTAGCTCTCGACTTGGAAATTTTCTGGCTCTTTATATTCATGTGAGGATTTAGCGGGATCAAACATGGTTAGAGCATGACGAATTAGCTTCCCACGAGAACAGTAAAATGAGTCGTTCAGTTATGGCATTATGTTCATTTTGGTATTTTATAGAGTCAAAGTTAATGTTATGCGTTATAATTAGAATGCAAGAGGTTTCATGTGACATGACCATGTCATTCAAACTTTCTCTTTAATTAGCTGACGACTTGCAACGATAAGATATATATCAGTGTCCATATGTGATTGTTGTTCACGAGGTGGCAATATTGGCCTTCAGCGATCGACACATTCACGAAGACTTGACATGCGTCATATGCATGCAAAACCTGTCGTGTTAAGTCGACTGAATCCTTATATGTATAAATGATCAACCGACTCTTTGATCTATTAATAACAGAGTAACATGAAAGTTACATGTTACTGTGTTGTTTTCTTTATATGTAAGTGCAGCGGCGTAGCCAATTTTGCCCATTAGGGTGAATAGACATACTCTATCGAGTAAAGCTTCACTCATCCGTCGTTCATTTTAATAACGTATGTGTTAACGACTATACGTGCTCAACTATCACATTTCATAATCCTAAATATAAAACCATTAAAACAGGCAACAAACACTACATCGAGCAATTCACTTATGATTGGAGACATGTATATCGACCTTTATTATTATTATTTGTTGACAAGAAGAATAGTAACTAACTCATCCTCCTAACCCTTATTATCATACATATATACAATTACGTACTAGTCCCTATTGTCGTCCAGAAAAGCGACCTTCATTCATCATGATCACCTTTTACATCACTACAAATTCCATGACGAAACTTGAAAAATTCGTCTGAATGATATACAAACTTTTACTCCTTATAAATTTTGATATATCAAGATTTGAAAATATCAAAACGGTATCTCATGTATATCAAAAAGTTCGACGACAAGAATCCGGTGACCGGAAAAAGTCCGGCGACCGAATACCGGAATCCGGTGACCAGTGAGGTTCCGGCCAAGTTTTCTCTCTCTATGCATCTTTAAAGGGTGAGGGTAAAATAGTCATAAATTGATAATGTTTGTTAAGATTTGAAATAAAGATTTGTTCATTTGGGCATAAAATAAGTTACCTTGTATTGAAATGAGTTCTTAAAAAAAATATTCATTGAAATGGGCAACGTTAAATGAGCATTTTCCAAAAAAAAAAAAAAAAAAATTATGGGTAAATTGGTCTCTCTTTTTTTTAGAGAAAATTAGTAATTTTAATGACTATATATATATATATATATATATATATATATCAATCTTAGGTCATGATGGAAACATGAGATACCAATCTAATATTTTTAAAACTTAATATACCAAAATTTATAAATAACAAAAGTTCGTATATCATCAATTGAATTTCTCATAAAACTTTGTAAAGAAACAAAACAAACACTGCTGTATATCGGCGTTAATAAGCTAGCTAGGGAGATCTAAACTAACAACTGAATTAAAAGCTCAAAAGGATCCAGCATAAATACGCGGCATACAGACCAACTTGCATATATACTACAGGCAAAGAAGAACAGAAGTTGCTTGATCGGAATTGAATCAACTTTAAAGATTCCCGAAACATATTTTACTTCCAGCCACTTTATTGTTCTGAAAAATGGCCCGATCAAAATCCATCATCATCATGTTGCTGAAAGAAAAGTGGGCTGAAGTGAAGCCTGGTTAATGAGATCCTGCATTATTAAAGCTAGGTAGTTAAGCTTGAAGAAGAAAGTGTCGTCCACTCTTCTTGTAGTCACTAATAATATAAGGTGGCTGTGGCTATCAGTCGTATCATAAGGGACCTATAGCTCCCTTCTCCACTGTTTTGGAACCCTAAATAACAATCCAATCCCACCAATGAGAAAAAGTGGAACTGCTTTTTAAATAATGTTGATTGTTGTGGTGGATATCTAAGATTTTGAGAGCTTTTCTGTTAGGGTTCATGTAACAAAAGATATGATTTAGATATGCGACATCTATCTTATTAATTTGTTAAACATTGAGAGGCAACCTATGAGCAAAGCTACGTGGGACAAGCTTCTGGTTCAATTATTAGCATATAAAACTACCAATTAACTTATATGCTATAGTTTACCCTATAATTAATCAACACCAATAGCTAAGCCTTCCCTGCTTAGCCTTAATGGGGGTTCAAATCTAGTAAGATTAGGCCATTTATAATTAGTTGCCTTTTGTGTCTCACATGTGCAATAACGTCATGCTCCATTCAGTGTAAAGGGCGCTAATGCAGACAACACAGTTTCCCCATATTGCATGCTTACCCCAAATTATACAACATTACAAACACCGAGACTTTTAACATATATTGTTCAAATTTGGAGATACATGGCCGTTCCAATGAGAAATCTTTTATTTTTATTTTTTTTTATTTTTAAGAATAACAACTCACCATTAGATATGTTTCTTAAAGATCTTAGATGACTGAGATTAAATAATAAATTTAACACTTTCTGAAAAACCTGAACTGTTCAACTTTATTAAAAATAAATCAAAGTTTTAGATGACTTAACGATCACCAAATCTTTTGAAAACTTGTATAAGTGATCTACTTATATAGACCTACAAATTGAATGGTGGATATGTGATTTTGTGATTGGGAAGTTTGTCAAGTACCCTATTCCTATAAATGAACAAAAAAAATGATCCCTCATTAGAAGGCTCTGGATGATCTATTTATATATACTTAAAAGTTAGACGGTCGAGATGGAGAGATGTGCATTTGTGATTGAAAAAGGATGAAACAACGAGATCAAGTACCCTTTAAAAACAAAAAAACAAAAAGAGATCAATTAAGTAGTCTTCAACATTATGAAAAATAATGATCCTCGTTACTCGTTACTCATTAGAAAGGCTCCCTCCCTGGCACCTAGCACCAAGTGTGTAAAAAATTTGGAGTATATATTGAAAACCTAACCAATTGAACTCATATTTGGATCGAGTAATATTGACTTGGAGAATATGCATGTGTGCACACAAGGTTTGAAGAGAATAAACTTATAGATCGAAGTGCAACCGTACGTGTTTCAGTATATCATCATAGTTTTACCTAGTTTATCTTTTTCGATCTGTAACTCTCAACTCCATGCCATTAACATGTTGCTGAGAAATTAGAGGGCAAAGTAAAGTGCAGCCTCTTAGGATAAACACCTTCCGGCTGACTGGGTTTTTTAACTTTAAAGCAGATCGAAACATGAAACCCTAAGCCAGCAAACGCATATATTTTATAATAGTATTCACTGCGGTAATGAAACTGAAGCGAGCTGAGGAATCTTCCGTTTCTTTTTCCACTTACACATAATGACATAAACAAATCAAAATTAGAATACTGGGTTTCCAAGACTGAATGATTAAAGCGCAGATTTTATATATATAAGAGTCACTGCAGATATATATGCCTCAGATATCACCTGTGTATTTTGTTCTGTGTATCTGAAGCCTTAGATCGATCTGAACTTACCCGGTAGCAGCATGATACAGTTCCTTTTGGGACACGTACGAGGAAGATGTCGGAGATGGATGCACGTGGCACTATGAATATTGTTGGCAGGCCTCTCTTGCTTATCATAATCGATCGCTAGCTATATGGATTCATCTGACCTGGTCTCTTGCTCCACGTCTTGATCCACTGGGGAAAGAGACCAAGAAAAACCAGAAGCTAGCATCCCTAGCTGGCCAACATGGTGGGTTTTGTTTTCTGTTTCTTTGATCGAGGTCATCACTGTAAACTCCACATTACTGGCGATTTGCAATATTCGTCGACCTATTATTTTCTGATTAGTCTGTTTGATCCTGTTTATTTTTCGCGTTGTTTTTATAATACTTTCATACATTATCTTTTCAAAGACAACACGAAGAATAAACACGATTTAATTAATTTGTAAGTTGTACTAAGATTGTACTTAGAAAAAATGAATTTATCCTGTCGAAAAAGGACGCATTATCATTTCTGAAACATGTATCATGTGAATGAGAAACTGGAATATAGCATATGATGTGGGTTAGAGAGAAAGCTCATATAGTGATGCAGTGCGTAAGCAATGTCGCCAGCATTTTGTTGTAATCAGGCTGCTAATCAAAATAGTGAATTAGTAATGATAACATATGAATTGCCTATAATCCTTTACAATTTAGACACGTACGTCTTGCAGGCTAGGATTAACACTAAACAAATGAAGAAAAAGACACCCAGAAGCATATCTTTTCCACAGAACAAAAATGGCTAGCTAGGCAGTGAATTTGGAATTGTATAGTGAATTAGTGATGATAATAAGAAGGAAATAAACAAATACAATAATTGAGACAAACTGTACAAGACAGCTAGGGTGAGATCTTGAAGTGAGACAGTGAGTTGAATGAAAATGGTATAAGAATATAAGAATGGGGTCTCGAAGAAGGAATTGATTGGTGGCATTTGGGATCCTACTCGACTCCACAGAACCAAAAGAACAAACCTTTTTACACATGGAAAAGCAACAAGTTCAACCATCTCATATATTGAGAGACTTCGATTCTTTGAGTTGGTTGGAATCAAATCTCGGAAGACCATAGTGCTTAAAATTGGAAAGTTATTGGGGGTACAAACTACAAAATAAGAGCTAATTAGTTGGACCAACTGATCACTTAAATTTGATGCTTCGAGAGTGGGAGTGACTAGTGCAGTACTAGTGCAAAAAAAAAAATGTCAAACATCTTTTTATTACTGCGTCTCTTTTCCAATGTGCTTAGGAGAGATTCACATGTGAGGGAATAGGGATTATACAAGTACTTTTTCTATATCATGAAGAAGGTATAGAAGTTGGTATCCTTTATGTTGATAAGTGATAGTTTTGTTTTCTTTTTAGTGGAAATAAATGGAGGGTCTAAGTGAGAATTCAACGTTTTTGCCAAATTAGATTGATGATAGGGAATTTTCGGAAGTAATTAGCACCATTAAGTTGAGGACTTCTGAAATGGTCCTCTTTCTAAAAACTGCAACTTATTTGTACGCTGATCAGTAGAGTTCAACATGAATTTCATTTTCCTTGGTTGTTCTGATTTTGATTGTTATACAACCTAGCTAATGGGTTGGCTTAGTCACACTCTGGCTTATTACTTCTGTACCCCATTGGTTTTGTGGTTTGTCTCTAATCCCTCCAATATAGTGATTATGCATGGCTTAAAGGGGGCCATAAACAACTTTAAAAACTCTAATTTAAATGTAGTTAATCATCAGTGTTTTCAGATGATACCCTATCCAAAATATCTGGGGAAATAAGTGTAGCAGGTAGCAGGAAACCATGAAAATGCATCTCTGTGGACCCAAATGGAATTTGTATTTAGAGATGTGGATGATTGCTCATGATCTTAAGGAATCTCCCTTGGCCCATAGTACAATTTTGATGTTTCTATGCATTTAGATTTTTTTTTTGGGATCAAAGTGTCACTTAGTTGGGGTGAAGAATCATTTCTCCACAAGAAATTACGACTAATTTTATCAATATCATTAGCAAGTTTAGAAAACATTTAAAATAAGACCAGTACATGATTAGAGATACATATCTAGAACGAATACTTCATGATTATGCATATGCCTGAAGTAGTCATTTAGTTGGTAGGCAATTTCAAAGAACGAATATATAAGAATTGAGATAATTGTGCCACTTATAGTTATTTGATATGTCCTAGAACAACCTAGCTTATAAAGAACAAAATAAATTGGAGAAAAAACTAAAAAAAGAAGCAAGAAAATATAGATAACAATTTGATCAAAACCTTGTACAAACATGACTATAGGAAAATTCTTTTAAGAATTGTGGAGGGCATTTTGATTAGGGGTTATACGGCAGTGAGGCAAGCATGGCCGTGCCCAAAAATGTCGTCTCATTCGTCTGAGTTAGCAGAAACTATGCCCAGAAAGCTTCGAAGGATTGAGAATCTTAGGAAGCTTGTTGTTGTGTTCTTCCCGACGACACTTTCTT
This sequence comes from Fragaria iinumae, assembly GCA_009720345.1. NCBI lineage: Eukaryota > Viridiplantae > Streptophyta > Magnoliopsida > Rosales > Rosaceae > Fragaria > Fragaria iinumae. The sequence continues at coordinate 8,394,267 of CM019122.1, read as the reverse complement.
CATTAACGGCGGTAATCTGCAACTGCGTTTCTTTCAATGAAGGACTTAGCAAGATGTGTATGGCGTGGGAGCTAGAAAAACATGAGTTTTAGAAAAAGAAAACACAGTTGTGTTTCTAAGGTAAGGATTGAGGTATATGAGATAAGAGATTTGGGATAGATATTGGTGGATTGCTTGGGCTTGCTGTTTGGTTTGCATATATGTTTTTGAGGTTGTATTTGGATCTAGGAATAATAAGGATATGAGATTGGATAAGGGCTTGAGAGAGAAGCATGGTGGGAGAGATGGCAGAAGAGGAGTACTAGAGAGCTTGCTAGCCTCCTCTCCTTCTGGTTGTTTCGTTTGCCTAATAACGACAGCTATTTATAGTAGCTAGAGGGAATCTTGGATGAACCTCTAAAATACCCACTTGGTTAAATATGTGTATTGGATATTGTAAATTATTTTGGTTTGTCAAGCTGTGTCTAAAGTTGGCTTTGAAATGTGTGATTGTGAGATATGCTTTAATTTGACAGATTTGCTGCTGGGATTATGATGTTGTTTTGCCTTTTGCGTGGTTTCTGGTTAAGGAATGTGTGACTCGAAAAAATGTTTTATTATGTGGCTGGGATTAAGAATCCTATGCTAAAGTGGGTTTTAAAGGGATTGAGTTTGGCTTTTAGGCCTCTCTTCTTCGAATGATAAATTTTCAAAAACTGAGGCATGATAAATCTTAAAAATATCCCTAAAACTCTAACATTAAATCCCAAATACCAAACCCAATTACTGGATAAATGAATATCAATATAAGCCCGAAATGAAGTCAAATATTTCCTATCTATTGTTTACATCAAACTTGAAATGTCAAGTAAAATGAACCGCTCACTTGGAGCTTAATACAACCCAACAATTAAAAATAAACAAAAGAGTCTAACTCTAAGGAGGCACCTCAAACTTCTACATCTCAACCATGTTTAGTCCCCACCTGCAAGATCAAACCCTTACACCATGAAATGGTGCACCGGGTTGAAAAAAACAAACCCGGTAAGCTTTTGCAAGCCTGTATGAGTAACCTTAAACTCCACATGCACACTTAACAAACTATAACTAGAACCCTTGCATTGATTTAATCCAGTGAAGGGTACATAAACAATCAATGAAATTAAGGACATATGAAATAAATCATGAAATTACTTTATAACAAACAATTGAAAGTATAATAATCACTGCGCATAGCTTAGTTCAGGTAATTACATTGAGACCAAACAAATATAAAAATAGTGATCCCTGCATGAAACTTAGTTCAGGAGATCACTAGAAACACTAAGAAAATCAATTTAGAATCACAATAATTAAATACGAAACACACCATTAACAAAAGACCATTAGCAATACCAATTGCTTGACCACAAATCTCAACATCTACTCAAGATCATCACAAGATCACCTACACATATTCATCACACAAATCACCTACACCGATTCATCACACAGATCACCTACACAGATTTGTCACACAGATTCATCACACAGATCACCACACAGGTTCATCACACAGATCACCTACACCGATTCATCACACAGATCACCTACACCGATTCATCACATAGATCACCACACATGTCACCACAAACAACGATTACTCTTCTTCAAATAAACTTAAGGTCTTGATCACAAACATTCCCAAATTACGTGTTCTAACCACCCACCGATTCTCAACAAAAGACACACACTAAAATCAAGCCTATAGCCATGTATCCTCCCCAAATCAATTCTTAAAATGATCAAAACAATTTACGACAAATGTGAACATGTCACATAATTTCACCAAGCACAACAACCTCCAAGAACATGTATATAAACTACTAACATCAATATAGCTACAATCGGGAATGACTCAAGAAAACAAGTAATTATTAAAAGAACCCTTTTTACTTACCTGTGAACCGTGGACGAACAAGTTCACATGATTTTAAAACAAAACATTTCACTTTCAAGAGCACAATTCCACAATTTAGCAAATCAACAAAATATGTAAGGAAATCGATTCCTACTTGAACCCAAGAAATGTTACTCACCTTAAACAAAAACTCCCACTGCGTCTTCTCTTAGTAATAGGCGAGATTCGAACACGTATCGTCAACCACCTAGAATAGAATCTCCACTTAGTAACAACAAAAACAACATAATCCGACTCGAACCAAAACTCAAGTTCTAACCTACAAACTTATCACTCGAGACAAAACTTCTCCCTATACCATGAAAAGGTCGCCTAAACATCCTACACAACCTACAAAACAACTAACCAGATTTTTTAAAACCTGATATACTTAAAATGGAAACCGAACAAAGCCTACTACCGAGGGGAACCCTAGCATGCATTATCGGTAACCAAAACTTACAAACCACAAATCAACAAGTTCGTATCAACAAGTACTACCTAACCAGCACACCAAACACCAACGACACCACTGAACGCGCCGCCACGCGCCACCGTAGGCGGCGGTGAGTGGCCCCACACGCCACCCTTCCAACCATAGAATCTGAACAAACCCCCAACATCAAACTTGTAGAATGAAGAGAGAGAAGCATCTTTTATACCTGAGGTAACCGCCAATTCGGTCGGAGCACGCTGGGAAAACTCGCTGGAACTTTGAAATCCACCACTGCAACTCTACACCGTGAGTTGAGCTTCAAGACCACCGCAAGTCGAACCAGGACGCCAAAAAGCTTCTATCCTGACCGGTTGCAGGCTACGTCGCCGCCGCCGGAGGTGAGAATTCCGGTCGGGTTGCAAATCGAGTCGTCACCCTCATTGTGGCACTCGATTAGCGCCGATCCGCCCTTGTCGTCGTCACTTACCAACACAGGGAGGATTGCGCCAGGGAGAGGAAGATTTTTCCGACCAGTGCCGTCATCTGGGTCGGCCGGGTCGGCTGGAGGACTTTGATACCGAAGGTATCGCGAGAGAGAGAAGGAAGAGAGAAGGAAAAATGGGTTCCGGAGAAAATGGAACCCTAAACTTCAATTTAACCAAAAATTCTCAAAAAGCCAAGAACTTCCGTTGACCATAACTTTCTCAAACGAAGTCCGTTTTACGCGTGCCACATGTCTACGAACTTGTATCGTCGTGCTCTACAACTTTTATGAAGGAAGTTTCTCAAGAAACACAACGAATAAAAAGTCAAATCTATGACCCTTAAAGAAAGTAAAACTGCTTTGGTAAATTATATATGCGTCCGAACACTTCCACTCTTCCTTCGAACCTCAAAACCACACTAACATCTAACTCAAAAAAAAAACAAACAAAATTAGAAACCAATATCTAATTTCCGGGGTATTACAATCCGTATTAGGAGTTAGGTCGTTAGGCATGAATTTCGGTCTCAAGTCCAAAATTACCAACAATCATAAAACTAATAGCAGACCTCATGCTTTTCCGTTACCTTCCACACCACACCCATTCTTGAAAGCCTCAAAATGCATGAATGTGGCTTGGGTCCACGTGCATGGCATGATGTTTGCGAGTAGAATTTGGCTTAAATAATGAATCGAGCTTGACGAATTAATTGGGCCTGCTAGCTGGATTTTTAGGCCTCAACATTAGCCCCTTTGATTATATGGGCCATGAAAACATGACAATGGGCCAGATAATCAACACCAAATTTGAAGGCCTGAATTATTGATTGCAGCATGAGAACGTCATCTCCTCCCAACGCTTTATTGGCTACTGTGAATCTAATAAAAGTACAACTTCAATTCGCTTGGCTTGGCTTTTGCTTCTCAAGTCTCTGTGCAACTTTGTCTAGTTTATTGAACCACCTGTTTGCAATATCAAATTTAAACTCTTTAGAATTAAAGAATGCATCGTCAGCTATTCCCAAATTGTGGGTTATTGCTGTTTTGACTGTTTCTGGGAAGTGGGTTGTTGTTGTTTTGGTTGCTGCTGGGAAGTGGGTATCGTAGACGTTGCTTTGATTGCTGTTGGGATTAGCATTATGGGTTGAATTGCAGCAGTGTGTTGTTCATCATGATATCCAGGTGAGTTCCAATACAAACTCTTCTTGTGAGATCTGTTTGCTTTTGCTTCTTTGAAATTGTAGTCTTGTATATGATTGATCGATTGGTCTTTTCTTCTGTAAACCCTTTGCTGATGTGATTTGGAATTTACCCAATAAATAATCACAATGCTTGTTATAATCGCTACAGTTACCACATAACATAACATAGCTTATTTATTGCTGGGATTGATGTATCTCACCTTCTTGAGCTGTTTTTCTTTTTTCTTTCCTATGGCCTCATAAATTTACTGTTGTAATTGTGAAAAGGATAATATGGCATTGCTCGGCTTGGATGTGAATTTTAGTTTCTTGGCTTGGATTGTATTGATTTGCACGACTTGGCATTGCTTGATTCGATTTACTATTGTCAAATACATTTGCTTGGCTTGTCTTTTGGCTCAATTGAACTTGCTACAATCAGACTTGAGTATGTTGTAGGCATGAGCTTTGCAAGAGATGGCTTTATATGATTGGCATGGTTATCATAGTTGTGATCGTCTTGGTTGATAGGCATAAGTGCATTGTATGGTTAATGACAATGATTTTGGTATGAAGCTAGGCTTGAGGAAGTAGTGTTCAAGGGCTATAAGTATTTGTTGCTTGGTAAGAACTAGGAAAGTGCTTTTAGTCATTGAATTTGGATTGATCTGACAATTTGAAAAAGAATTAAGGTTTGGTTTGGCTAGCATGATAAGTGGTTGCTTTGAAATATTTGATAGGGTTAAGCTTGGAAATAGGACAACATATTGGCTAAAGAAAAATGATCACATCATGATAAGGAAGAAGTCATTGATTTGAGTTATAAGGCCTGGCAGTGGCTTATGTTGCTTTTTACAGCAACTTTTGGCTTATCTCGTACTTTGCATTGTTTTTCTTGATTGTTCTTTTAGCGATTTTTTTTGGTAAGGGAATGAGCTTGCATGATGTATGTTTGCTTGTTTCGGCAGGAAATCACTCAATTAGCTAGGCATGTGCTTTGATATCAAGAGCTTGTGACTTCTCCGAGTGTCTTTAATTGCTTAATATGAGTACGTCAGTATTGACATAGAAAGCATGTGCTTAAATAAATTTGCTTGGCGTGAGTATAACTTGAGTTTTTGATGCATGTAGAGTCGCGCTAGATAAGAGCTTGAAGTGACTTAGCCATTTGTATGATTCTTGTTAGTTCTTTGTTGGATGCACGACCTTGGAGGAGGCTTGGCTTGGATTGGTGTTTGCATGTATGCTCAATGCTTATAATTTTTGCTTGGCATATGCTTGTTTAAGTATATAATTTTTTACTTGGCATAAGCTTGTTTTAGTATTGGCTTATTATTCTTGGTTGTGGATTTGCTTGGCTTGAGCATGAGCTTAGCATGAGCATGACTGCATGAGCATATGCTTAGCATGATAACCTGATCATCATAAGAACTTATTTCATTTTTCTGTTTCCAACTTGTGAGTTGTCTTGAATGAGTAGAACAACGGTCTTTTGTAGCTTGGTAGTGCGTTGCAAGGATTATTTAGCATCTAGTGGACCATAATGCAGTGATTACACATAGTAATTAGAACCGAATTGAACCAGCAGTAGCGTGTTTGATCATCTGAAATCAACACCAGCATATGGAGTCTTGAGTCTTGAATAAATGCTTCTTGATATTTGAGTTTTATATAATGTTTGCTTGCTCAACTTCTTCTGAATTATTAAGCTTCTTCTATAGTCGAATATCATTGAAACTTATTTCAATGATAGGAACTTACCATCATAGGAACTTATTTCATTTTTCTGTTTCAAACTTGTACGAGTTGCCTTGAATGAGTAGAACAATGGTTTTTTGTAGCTTGGTAGTGTTTTGCAAGGATTATTTAGCATCTAGTGGACCATAAGGCAGTGATTACACATAGTAATTAGAACCGAATTGAACCAACAGTAGTAGGTTTGATCATCTGAAATCAACACCAACATATGGAGTCTTGAGTCTTGAATAAATGCTTCTTGATATTTGAGTTTCATATAATGTTTGCTTGCTCAACTTCTCTGAATTATTAAGCTTCTTCTATAGTTGAATATCATCGAGATGTCTAAGCTTCAGTGTCTTTGTGGATGCATGTATTTGAATGTCGACATTATTCTCAGCAGTAATGACTTTAATTGTTGTTGCCAGAACTTCTGCAGCAGAAGTGAATAAGCTGGTGTTGAACAATAACATCATTAACCATGTAGCCAATTGCATAGACATGATTGAATTGAGACTTATGCTTGGCAATTTAAGGGACTTCTTCTCAAGTGTAAATGCTTCATGGACTTTGCAACATCCTATCAAGCATTTTGAATTCTCAGATCCATTGAATGCTTTGTTATTAACGGCAACATCATGGGTCTGCCCTCTGTCTTTTCTTCTTCGCATGTTGTGATAGCAATAAGACAACTCCTTGGCATAAATGATTGCTTTCCTGAGCTCCTTTTTGCTAGCATGGTGGTGAGCGGTTACTTGCATGATTTCTGGCAACTTGGTGATGAACAAGGCTTGGATTTGGTGGTGAATTTAAAAAAAAAAAAAAAAAAAACTGTGAAGGCATTTAAGCGACTTGAATTGCTTAAATCGCTTGGGACATTGCTTGAGTTGCATGCTTAAAACATTTTGCTTGGATGCTTCAGTCTTTATTGCAAGGACTAGATCTAATCTATTTTGTTTTCCTGACGCAAAGAAGCAGTCCCCTTTTTTCTTTTTCTTTTTTCAACATGGTGAGAGCTGTGCTTGAGGCTTCATTTTTTACTTCTTCGGTATGCTTGAAAGACTTGTTTTTAGATTAGGCTTGTAAATTCGGCATGTTATGCCTGATGTTGATATGCTTGAGATTTGTTGGTGATCTAGCAATTGTTATATCCTTCAAAATTGCTTGTTGTTGGTTGACTTTGATTAATGTATTTGGAATGGTTGTATGAAGTGATGCAATAGGTATGATAACATTTGTAAAGAAGAGACACTAAATTTGGTGATAAATTGGATATGAAGATGCTTGATTGGAGTAATAAAAGGCTTGAAATATGGTTGTAGATGCTTGTATAGAGTGATCAAGCTTTAAAAATGGTTGTAGATACTTGTGTCGAAGGCTCAAAGTATGGTTGTAGGTGATTGTGCAGATTAATGAGCCTCAAAGCATGACTTTGGTTGTTGAATTTGGTATAGATAACAATGTTTGGATATGTTTGTGTAATGATGTTGGAGCGAAAAGAAAAAGTCTATATGCCTAGTTGGGTTTTGAGTCAAAAGTAGGTATATGCTTGATGTTGAAGTTTGGAATTATAGCATGTAAAACTTGTAGACTGCTTGTTGAATTCTAAATGCATGCGTTGGTAAAAGTTTGCATGGTGCTGGTTGGATTATATATGTCTGCATTTGTAAAAGCTTTTATAATGCTTGTTGAATTATAAGTGTCTGCATTTGTGTCTTCTCCACCTATTTTCTTTGCTTTAGACGACCATTTTCGTTGTTTGGTTTTGCATTCGAATATTGCATGGCTTGAGTTCATTTTGAGGAGTACCTTATTATTTTCATAGCAACTGAGCATGTGTTTTGAATGGCCATGACACATTTGTTTGGTTTTTTTCTTTACAGGAGCATTAGTAATTTGAAAACCTGGAAGCAAGGTTACTTCCAGGAAGCAAATCCCGGTAGCAAAACTCAGCGGCTCTGCCCCCCATGTATGAACATATAGCACAAATGCTAATTTTCTTTGGTTCATATCAATCACCCAAAAAAAGAAGCTTGCATGCTTTTTTTCATTATCGAGTCATTTAGATTGGCATGAGAATGATATGATTGTTTGCTTGATGTGTGATGTGGTATTGACTAGGCATGATACTGATTTGACTCATTGGAACACAACCTACTTTTTTCTTTTCTTTTTTTTGGGTGGGAGCATGGGACTTCATGAATTTAGGCTGCTTACATTAAACTATAATGGCTTGAAGATTGATTTTCGAAGTATGCTTGAGTTGTGCAATAGGCCAAATGTATGGTGTATTTGATATATATAGGTAGAGTTGTTTGAAGTATTGTTGGGATTTGGGTTTTAGATTGATATAGGTGCTGGTTATGATGTGTAAAAGCAATGGTACATGACTTGAATTTTCCTTTGCTTTCAGATGAGAAAAGTTTGATGCACGAGTATGAGTATTAGGCTATAAATGTTGGGATGGATGAGCTGCTCTTCATGTGATGTAAAAGCCTGATTTGATTCTCCTTATTTCTTTCAAATTGGAAAAACTTGACGCATGAGTATATGGCTCCAGAGTTTGAGGTGGATGAGCTGCTGTTACAGGTAATTTACATAACCGAAACCATAAGCCCCCAAGTGCAGTAGCTTGATTAAAAGTACAAGATTTGACTTTACTAGGACGTTTTCCAACGATGAATATCACTTAAAAATTCTAAGGAGTCTGTGTTTAGAACCATTGTGTTATGCTTGCAGGAATGTAAAATTGCTTCCAGCAACAAATGTAAATATGAAGAATAGACTATGGCTTAATATGTGTTTGGAGCATCAGAGAAGCCAGCTGCTGGGATTATACTATAGTCCTCAGGTAAAAGACTTAAACCTTTGAGGACATGATTTGAGTAAAAAGACATATTTTTAGGAAATAAAAGGAAGAGGGGAATTGAGACTTCTTCATTTTCGAATAGCTGGGTTTTAGCTTTTGAGGAGAAACAAAAACAATTGGTTTCACTGACATCTTTTTTCTTACGTAAGTTAGAGGTTCACAAGGGACTGGTAAGCATGAAATCGAATTCGGGTTTTTCAAAATGAAGAACAAAAAAGTTTGTCCTTACTGGGTTTGTTTGCATCACTTCGACTTTGTTGTTGTTCTGCTTGATTGTGTTTGATGTTGTTGTGACAGCAAAAGCATAGCTGATTTAAGAAAAGTTGTCATGCATCCATGGAATAAGAGCATGAAAAATTTTGTATGTGCATGTATAGAACGTTGCTGTGAAAATGAGCGGGTCATGACTAAACCATAGCATGCTTTCGCATTTCATAAAGCAAAGCCACCAAGTTTGCATGATGCTTGAATATAGGCTTGACTAAATGTTGCTTGTTGTTTGATTAAGCATTGATTGCTTTCTGTAATGATTTTGGTGTGACTGAGTATTTGCTTGATTGGGTTTCGTTTACATGTTCCAATGATTTCCTTCAAAACGTGTCTAGTATTTGAAATCAGCATATGGTTAAGTTTCGGGAAAGAACATGAATATTGGATTGACCGTCTTTCTTTAGATGAGGATTTTTTTTTTATTTTACTGGAAGGTTTTGAATAGATAAACATGTGATGCAGTAAGAAATAGTTCACTGCAGCTCATAATGAGCTAATGAAAGTACCAGCCTGATTTGATGAATAACTGGATACAAATACACATATGAAAAGTTAGGTTAGAGAATGGCTTTGGAACTTTGTGCTTAGCTAAAATTTTGGCCTGAAGTTCCAGGATAATGAGATATAGCATGATATGTGGCTCTTGCCTACTGAACCATTGCCTTTATTGTGTTGTAGTGTATATTTTTTTGGGGTCATATATATGACTGTTGTGTAAAAGAATACTTTTTCTAGCAGTGCATATATATTTTTATTTTTTTTTGAAATAGGCATGTCAGCGGCAAGAACATTGAAATGCCTGATTGCTTGGTTTGGAAAGGGCTTTAAGTGCATGATGCTCATGTCTCTGAATTTTATTGTCTACTGCAGTGATCCATGAAGCTGATTATTTTCATAGATCATAATCCACTCGATAACAACATAAACTTGACGATCTCAAGCATGAAACACAACTTCTTTGGTTGCAAGCATCAAAGACAAGTGAAGTTTCTAAAAGTAAAAAGGCTCAAGTTTAGTGTCGATCGATGAGGTTAATGAAGAAAAGGAACTGAGGTGAACAATGTATATTTGTGGATTAAGTTGCTCTCAAAATATAAAATGCTTGGACATAGCTTGATAATGCTTGGTTTTTTTTTTTTTTTTGTAAAGTGTTTGTTTCCTTTGGTTTGGATTTGGAAGAGCAACATATTAGTGACAGGGAGAGGTTTATTTTGCCTGACTATAGGTGACTCACTGTTTAGGATGGGGCATATGTGGTTGGCCTGATTGGATTTGCATTATATATCTATTTGAGAAGATAAAGAGAAGCTTGCTGACATTTTAGACACAAGATTCAACCAAACCAAATTTGGGACAAAAGCATGAACCGGCAATGAAGTTGATTGTTGTGGTTTGCCTGGTTTCGTTAAAGCCTCAAGGTGAGATAGACTTTCATATCGAAGCTTGAACATTGAGTGAACAAATTTGATTATGATAGCTTGCATGATTCCTGTACAGGAACTCAGGGATTGAAGCCTCATAGTTAAACAATCAACAATAAGCTTATGTTGCAATGAGTTTTATGCATGTTCATAGAGAGAACCCTTCTGGACTGCGTCTGATAAGTATCATCAGAGGTAAAGCATGAGTCTGAAGTGAGCATGGAAAATTTATGGAGTAAAGAGTGTTGCTATTAAGGAAGTTTAGGTAGAAACACAGCCTAGTCCCCAGTGGAGTCACCAAAATGTGGAGGGCACTTTTTTTTATTAAGGGTTATACGACAGTGAGGCAAGCATGGCCGAGCCCAAAAATGTTGTCCCCTTCGTCTGAGTTAGCGAAAACTAGGCCCAGAAAGCTTCGAAAGATTGAGAATCCTAGGAAGCTTGTTGTTGTGTTCTTCCCGGCAACACTTTCTTCATTAACGACGGTAATCTGCAACTGTGTTTCTTTCAATGAAGGGCTTAGCAAGATGTACATGGCGTGGGAGCTAGAAAAGCACGAGTTTCAAAAAAAAAGAACCCAGTTGTGTTTCTAAGGTAAGGATTGAGGTATATGAGATAAGAGATTTGGGATAGATATTGGTGGATTGTTTGGGCTTGCTGTTTGGTTTACATATATGCTTTTGGGGGTTGTATTTGGATCTAGGAATAGTATGGATATGGGATTGGATAAGGGCTTGAGAGAGAAGCATGGTGGGAGAGATGGCAGAAGAGGAGTACTAGAGAGCTTGCTAGCCTCCTCTCCTTCTGGTTGTTTCGTTTGCCTAATAACGACAGCTATTTATAGTAGCTAGAGGAAATCTTGGATGAACCTTTAAAATACCCACTTGGTTAAATATGTGTATTGGATATTGTAAACTATTTTGGTTTGTCAGGCTGTGTCTAAAGTTGGCTTTGATATACTTTAATTTGACAGATTTGCTATAGGAAAATATGCTGCTAAGATTATGCTGTTGTTTTTCCTTTTGCGTGGTTTCTGGTTAGGGAATGTGTGACTGGAAAAAATGTTTTATTATGTGGCTGGGATTAAGAATCCTATGCTAAAGTGGGTCTTAAAGGGTTTGGGCTTGGCTTTTGGGTCTCTCTTCTTCATTTATCCGTATTAGGAGTTAGGTCATTAGGCATGAATTTCGGTCCCAAGTCCAAAATTACCAACGATCCTAAAATTAATAACAGACCTTATGTTTTTCCGTTACCTTCCACGCCACACTCATTCTTGAAAGCCCCAAAATGCATGAATGTGGCTTGGGTCCACGTGCATGGCGTGATGTTTGCGAGTAGAATTTGGCTTAAAAAATGAATCAGGCTTGACGAATTAATTAGGCCTGCTAGCTGGATTTTTAGGCTTCAACAAGAATTAAATTCATTTTAACCCCTTAAGGTGTAGGGTTAACTTTATTTCAGTTCTCGTTCTCTCAATTTTGAAAATTTACCCCCTAAAGTTTATAATTTTCATAAATCATGCCCAATTGTTGAAATTCCGTCTAATTTGAACGTTAATTTTCACTTTATAACTCACTTTAAAGGCTTTTAACAACAAAAATCTCTTTTTGGGACCCTTTTCTAAGAATCCATACTAGCATTTAACGTCTAAATTGGACGGAATTTCATCAATTTGGCATAATTTATGAAAATTAAAAACTTTAGGGGTAATTTTTCAAAATTAAGAATATATGGATGAAAATGATGTTAACCTCAAACCTTGGAGGATAAATTAAATTTAATCTGTTTTTTAATATGGTATCAGAAGATGGTTGTATAAAGATCTTATGCAAAACGGGACGATAACGACCTCAAACTTGCACTTTCACAAGCTAACACAAGCTGCACGTTACAGTCAAAGTGTTAGCTGATTCCATACCTTATTTCTAATTTAATTTGAATTAGGGCTCTTGTACAAATTAGAAGACCTCACTCATCTTCCAACACTGACTTTCTACACAGCTGACTGCTACCTTGATCATACTGATCCAAACACACTTCCACCAAAATTCTAATTAACAACGTCAATTTCTTTCTGCGTCTACGTTAAGTAAAAGCCTTTGTTTTGTCAACTTTGTCAAAGACAAACAGTGTAATCAATCAAACACAATTTAACCTCTCCTATTTCTTCACAGCCACAACCTCCAACTCTTTGATCTTCTCGATCTCTACAATGGAAGAACCACACCGGCAGTTCCTCCACAGCCCATTAATCATCGGCCTTCTTGGCGTTGCAGCCGGAGCCATCATCGTTGCAACATACCACTGCCTAGTTAACAACTGTTGCTTCATCCAAAGCCGCATATCAAGTGCACTAAGCGAACAAACAGTACAAGTGCTTCCGACTACCAACCACAACAGGACTAGGTCGACCATTTCTACCAACACTACTTTCCCTTCACATTTGATCCCGGTTTATACATACACTAAGGAATGCAGGGAGGGAATGTGTGCCGTGTGCTTGTGTGACTTCGCCGACGGTGAGGCGATTCGGGTGCTGCCGGAATGCATGCACTTGTTTCATGTGGGCTGCATTGATATGTGGTTGAACTCGCACACTAATTGCCCCTTATGTCGCACTGACATTATTCCCCGGCGGCAACATGTTACAGAGGAGAGGATTGAACCTGTGACCTATCCAGCTCCAAACTCAATTTCTCAGCCTCCTCTGCAACACGTTGTGCTAGTAGCCTGATACTAAATTTTGGTGGGATTAGTTATTTAGGAGCGAGACAGATGGTTTTTTGCTCTCGTGTGAAGTTGAAGTTGCAATCATGGACATGGATATATGGCTTCACTTTCAAGTTAAGCTGTTCAATGAGTGGGCCTTTGGTTAAAGGAAAAAATGGGCCTTATTGTGTAAATGTTTTGTTCAAATATTGTGTCTATATATATATATATACACTTTTGGTCTTTTTGTTTTCCTTGTACTCCTTACTCCTTTATGTTTCTTTTTCTTAATTTGGTCCAAAATACAAATTTTCAAATGCATTCCATCTTATATTGGTTCAACTTAATATATGATATAATTTTCTATATGAGAGCAGGTGTACACTTTCATTTTATATCATGTCACTAAATAAATATTATGATTATTCTCGATATGGATTGGCTTTATTAAATATTTAATATCATTTAAATCAAGATATACATACCACAAACACCATACAATTTAAACTAGCATTTCACTCGTGCAGATGCATGGAGGCTCAAAAAATTTCACTTTAGTAGGATAAATCAGATAATCATATATTTTGTAGATAACTGCTTCATGAAAGATGGGATGAAACTACAACGTCCTTTGTTTCTCCATATAATTATAGTGGTTTTTTACGGTAAAGCCTATAGTAAATATTATTTTTAGTTCTTTAAGAAATTTCTTTCTAATAGTAAAGATAAGTGGTGCCACACATTCAGCACCGCTTCATGTGAAACGTAAACTGATGACCTCGTCTCGAGCTGCAACCCACCAAAATCCCAACCGAGGGGACATGTTCTCTTTATGTCTATCTCTTTTTTCTTTTCTTTCTTTCACTTGAGCAGCGGCAACATTCTCACTTCCATGGGCTCCTCCAACCCTAGTAGCTAAATTGACATCCTGTCTTTTTACCACATTGGAGGATCTTTTTAACGTTATAATGATCAAAACAACTATGATTCCAACCTGTGGTAATTTACCAACACACATTCTATCATCGTCTTCTTCATCATCATCGTGATCGATTACAACTGCAGTAAAACATGGAGCCATCACAACATTAATCTACTCTTGTGTTCAAAACCCCACATACCAATGGCAATAATTTGGCTTTCCAAAACTTCCAAACAAAACACCACCACAACACAAGCCCACACCAGAAACTTAAATAAGACTCCAAAAAACCTCCCTTCACCCACTTCTATTCACACACACTCTTTCGCTTTCTCTCTTTCTCTTTCCTATCATGGAGAGCTCACCGGCCATCCTAAACAAACCACCCCCGCCCTTCCCTGCGCCACCGCGCAGCGTCGACTTCTCCGCCCTCGAGTTCATCCTCGGCCTCCTCGCCGTCATCACCGTCCCCGCCTTAATATACGCTGTCTTCTTCGCCATCAAGTGCCCTCCCAGCCTCTTCCGCTATCGACCCCGCCGGAGCTCCACCAACTCCCACGGCGACCCTTCACACGCTCTTCCGGAGGTGATGTCCGACCTCAAGTACCAGAAGGACGCACACGTCAAGGAAATCGGGACCGAGTGCCCGGTTTGCTTATCGGCCTTTGACGACGGCGAAGAGGTGAGGCAGCTCAGTATGTGTAAGCACTCGTTTCATGGTACGTGCATCAACATGTGGCTCAAGGACCACTCTAACTGCCCGATTTGCCGTGCGAACATCGCCGTCGATCGGAGTAGAACGGCGGCGTCCGGTAGAGAACATCGGGATGATCTGCAACAAGGTTTGCCGGATGCTTCTGCCATGGTTTGACACTTAAACCTACCTTCGTCTTTCTTTCTCTCTTGTCTTGTTTTGGTTTTGTTGGGTTTGGTGGATGGAGATGATGGCAACATGTGAAGCTGGAAATATTGTTTTTTCATTTTTTTCTTTCTTTCTTTTACTTTGTAGTTTCAGAAACTTACCGACAGAGTTGTAGCTAGCTAGTGAACGTGATTAGGTTTTACATGAACGAGAACTGGGTATGTGAAATGATGCAAGTTAGTAGTAATTATCTCTTGGTTTCCCTAACTTGAAGAAAGGTATACTCTTCCATTATCATAGATTCCAAGTTGGGTCTGTGAAGTGATATATATATTATATATATACACACATGTAGGGAGCTTGCTAGGTCTTTTTGGCGTTTTGTCTCTGGTTTTCATTCTATTTGGTAACTAACAAGGGGGATGAGAAATTAAAGAGTGTTGCTTCTTGAATGGTTTTGATCATATTCTTCATGGAGAAGGAGGAGATTGAACATAGGTTATGTAAATTTGATAAATCCAGATGGATGGGAAAAGTAGTGAGAGTGTGTGTGTCATTTTTAGAGTTTCTTAATTCGGTGAGAAAGACTTTAGTGGAGTTGGTAAGTCGTCATTTTTCTGTAAAATGTTCGACCTCACACTACACGCAATGATCTTGTTCTCAGTGATTTATGTTGGTTAAAAAGGGAACAACATGTAGTTTCTTGCGGGTGTTTAAGTTCGAGCAATGGTGCCACATCCCTCCAATTTGTGCTGAAATGAATGAGGACTTGACGATTGATTAAGGTTTGATGAGCTGTCCGAACCATTAATTAATTATGAAAATGGGAATCTCACCAACTTTATTTCTCAATTATCGATAATCTCCGCCAACTTTCTTCATTTTCAATCTTCTTTGCGGTTTAATTATGATTGAAACTGTTATTTCGTAAATTCTCCGTTTACATAGTTTTTTTCTTTTCAAAGTAACTAAAAATGTGCAATATCATTTAGTTTGCCAACGTATGAGATTGTAGTTCGATTTGCAAAAGAGTCGTCATTGTAATATGATCGAGTTTGGTGATATAACATTAATACACGATGAAGAAAGTAAAAACAGTGAAAAATTCATCAATTCATGATCATACAAACAACTGTTATTTTTTTAATTTTGTTTGGATCATACAAACAACTGAAATGGTACAACAAATCTATCGTGAGTCGAGCTCACGACCTCTCACTTACAGAGGGGAGATTGATGTCACTAGACCAAATGGTACTAGGCCGAAACTATTATTAAATCATTTTGATAAGCTTTTTTTGGTTATTTATTTTTAAATAATGATACAAATACGTACAAGCGGTGAGTCGGTTTATATTTGATCAAGGAGTCGGTTAATATTGATCTTTATATTGAAATGCACGATTATCTCACGCTATTTATTTATGCCTAATTAGCTTATTTTTTTTAAATAATAATAATAAAAATATGAAATGTAGTCGATGAGTGTTCTTAACATTAAGATGGATTGTAATATCCTTGCTACGTTTTTCCGTTTATTTTCTTTTAACAATTATGAAGGAATGAGGAGTGATTCGTTGAATTTCTTCACATTAAAAATACATGATTGATTATCAATCTATTTTTCTCTGTTAAAAAATTCAGAACAATGATGAAAACACAAACCATGAGTTGGTAGATTTATCTACATTAAAGTGCATGCATTGAATACCCCATGCTACTAGTGAACAATATGCAAGGAGGAAGAAAAAAAGATCATCGATCAAGTCCGTGGGAGGTCACAATTGTTGGTTTGCTTAAATCATTGTAAGCACTTTAGTGATAGTTCGTGCATAGGATATTGCAACTATCTAACTTTAGTAGACAGGGGAAGCAATAGTCAAGCAACGTGACATATTCTGTTTTTACTACGGGGAGGAAATTTCCATTGTCGTCGATCAATCAACACGAATCATCATATCCGGCCGGCGGGTCCATTATTTTGTACAAATCCAACCTTTTCTCCCATGTCCTCCTCCCGGAATTCAGATATACTGTCATGAATTGCTTCTTTAATTAGTGACCTCAAAGTGTAGCAGTGTTTTGAAACCAAGTACTTTGTATGCAAAACAGACCCTTAATGAATAGTTGCAGCCAAATTTGGGATGGTGGTTTTTTTCACGCCCTTAATGAATAATAGCAGCCAAATGCCAAATTGGGGATGTTTTTTTTTTTCACGCTCTTGATTGTTGAGGAGATATGATACCACTACACCAGATGGGGATCTAGAACAGACAAAAAAAAAATGTAAAAAAAAATGCGCATCCAGGGAATCGAACCCTGGTCAGTACCGTGGGAGGGTACTATGATACCACTACACCAGATGCGCTTGCTTGTTGCATTCTACGGATTATAAACCTATATATGGATATTATGTTTTTTTTTCCTTTAATTATTGTGAATTTACATAACAAATATTAAAAAAAAAAACAAGAAAAAAAGCAAAATGCATGCTGGGAATGCTAATAAAAACTCCCTACATTTTTGTGAGTTTTAAGAAATCTTACTCGTCCAGCGGCGCATACGCGTCCGAGATGGCATATGGCCTTCGGCCTCGCCACTGATTTGGGGTATGTTACCTGACGGGTAATTGAAAGCATGTCGTTGTTTTCTTGAATTTCGGGGACTCGACAATTAGTAGGAGGCTTTGACAATCTTCGGTACAACGTTTCTGATACAATGGTCAGAATAACCTAATCCAAGGTGAGACGCGACTTCTAGTGGAATGCTTTTACATGGTTTCAAGTATTTTCAAGCTGGGAGTTTGGTTTGCTTGGATTTTCCAGATTAGGGCTACGAAAATTCGAAAAAGGCTTCATTGATGGTGGAGCTGGATCGTCGACGATTTACGTCATGTCAATGCTAGATCATCAGTATATGAGGCTACTTTACGAAAGGATAAAGTTTGAGTTTGGCTTTGACCTGTTTGATTTTGTTCACCTAGTTAGTAAGTAATTAAAGCAATATGTTATCATGTAAAGCAAATCCGATAATAAATATAGTTTTCTCACTTTTAGATTTTACATTTAACGGTGACTAAACGTTACTGTTTACACTTGCCTTGTTTACAGTAGAAAGTTTAGGTCGTACGATAGTGGAAAACCCCGACGGTAGCATATCCTAACCAGCAATTCATTCAAATAAAAATTTCAACAAGGTAGCCTTTCCCTCTCCATTTGGGCAATTTCCCACCTGTAAATAAAAACGACCAACCTTCACGCCGACACCACCACCTCCAACCGCCACACTCACCTAACCCTAATCCCCCACCTCCATGAAACGAACCACCAACAACCAGTCCCAATGGCTCGTCATCCTAACCGCAACCTCCGCCCTCCTCCTCCTCGCCCTCCTCGCCTTAACCATAACCCACGCCAAGTACTCCTCCTCTGCCGCCGACTACGATCCTAATCCCGACCACAATTTCATCGACGGCGACGACAGCTACGGCCTCGAGCTCCCGCGCCTCCCGAGATTCGCGTACCTGCTCACCGGTTCCAAAGGCGAAGGCCCGCAGCTGAAGCGGCTGCTCCAGGCGGCGTACCACCCGAGGAATCACTACTTGCTCCACCTCGATCTGGAAGCTTCCGACGCCGAGAGGCTCGAGCTGGCTAAGTATGTGAAGTCGGAGAGTGTGATGCACGCGTTTCGGAACGCGATGGTGGTTGGAGCAGCGGATTTGGTGACCGTCAAAGGCCCGACGGTGATGGCGGCGACGCTGCACGCGGTTGCGATTCTGCTGAAGCGGGCTGGGGATTGGGATTGGTTTATTAATCTCAGTGCTTCGGATTATCCACTCATGTCCCAAGATGGTAAGTTTTGCTAATTATGTAATTAATTTTTGAAATTTACAGATTGGTTATGTTTGCTAATTGTGGTTAATTTTGGGGATGTTAGATTTGTTGCATATCTTTTCATACTTGCCGAGGGATCTTAACTTCCTGGAGCACACTAGCGATATTGGGTGGAAAGAGTGAGCATCCTCTATCTTACAGTGTTTATTGTTTACGTATAGTGTTGGAGTTGGTGTTTATAATTTTTGTATGTGCGTAAATGTTGCAGAAATCAAAGAGCGAGGCCGATTATAATTGATCCTGGTTTGTACCACAATAAGAAATCCGGTGTGTTTTGGGCTAAAGAGAGAAGGTCAATGCCAGCTTCTTTCAAGTTATTCATGGGTACTGCACTTATCTGCATTGTGTTTATTTTCGAATTCCAGCTAGTTTAGTAGTTTTTGCATATCCTTTACCGTTGAGGTTATGAAATTGTGTAAGATAATAGCTAGTGGATCCTGGCTTGTGCTAATCAATTATATACTTGAGAGTACTAGATTCTTAGCTAAATCGGGAATTGATCATGGAGATAGTTCAATAATTTCTGTACACTAGGTTTTGAGCGAGTGCTTATTATGCTTTAAAAACCAAACAAATTGTGTGCCTCGTTTTTGAGCTTTCTGAACAGCTTCCTTTTAAATTTGCATCATTTAGGTCAATAAGATAAGCTTTAAGCAGCTGGAATTTCTTTGAACTATGCGTTAGGTTAGTTTCTTTAAAGAATTAATGTAATATAGCATTGAGCACTGTTTCTCATGAAGCTAGTAATTTCCAAGTTCTTAAGCCATAGGTCCTCTAATTTCATTACTGACATGTCACAGTGATTTCCCTAATACGAGGATATTAGATAGTGTTGTTGGTTGTCATCCTGACTATTTTTTTGGACTTGTAACCAGTGTATTGTTGCAATAGTCCTGTCAAGGCTTCAGTTTTGTCATGTGGACCATAGCGTAGTCCTTACATCTACTAAACAGAAATGTAGACTAGATTTTGCTACTCTAATTTGAAACCTGAAATTTGCCATTTTAACTTGATGCAATGAAGCATACTGTACTAGTTGGAGACTTGTATTGAAACTGCGGTTTACTCTGCATAGTTTTCCTCTTTGTGGCTGATTTTGTAGTCATTTTACTTAGCATATCTAAAATGTATTCTACTTTCAGGGTCTACAGGGGTGGTGCTGACAAGATCATTTCTTGAATTCTGTATTTTGGGATGGGACAATCTTCCCCGCACTCTTCT
The DNA here is from genome assembly GCA_009720345.1 of Fragaria iinumae. Taxonomy (NCBI): domain Eukaryota; kingdom Viridiplantae; phylum Streptophyta; class Magnoliopsida; order Rosales; family Rosaceae; genus Fragaria; species Fragaria iinumae. Next base: position 8,374,344 of record CM019122.1, on the reverse strand, counting down.
CATGTACTATACCAATTTCCTTCAGTCACCAGAAGGCTACTTCCACACTGTTATCTGCAACCATAAGGATTACCAGAACACAACTGTAAATCATGACTTGCATTACATAAGGTGGGATAGCCCTCCAAAGCTAAATCCAGTAAATCTAACACTGGAACATTACAATGACATCATCCAAGCGGGAGCTCCTTTTGCCGGTCCATTTACAAGGGATGATCCAGTTCTTGACAAAATTGATAAGGAGCTCTTGGGGAGACCAAGCGGGCATCTGACACCCGGTGGTTGGTGTTTAGGAAGAGTTGGTAAAGATAGATGTTTAGTTTATGGGAATCCAGTGGCTGTAAAACCTAGTGTAGTTTCAAAGAGGCTAGAGAAACTCATTGTGAAACTTCTTGATTCTGAAAATTTCAGGTCTAAGCAGTGTAAATAGTCTTTGCTATGTCTTGTTGTATCCCTCTGATATCTCGGTTTCTTCATTTTTTTCATGTCATCCTATACCGTGGGAGTGTGGGTTATGTTTTTGAACCCGGTTTTCGTCTAATATGTGTGCTGATAAGAACCATAAGATGGTGTAACGCCCGTGCGTATATTAGGCCTAAATAAGCTAATCGATAGGAAGTCAGTAAAAGCTCGTCTATAGCCCAAGGTACACTCATGTTTAAGCATCATGTGATATGTGCAAGAACTCGTTTTTCAGGTGTATTTGCTATAGAAACCTGGCAACAGCCATGAGCTTCTAATGTAATGACTAGGAAAATGGCTTTGCTAGCATCAGCAAATCGGCTCGATTTCTATTCAAAACAACAAGCACCGAGACCTGCAAGACACAACAAGCTACCCAAATTCTACAGTTGATGTGAAAGTGTAAAAAATTAAAAACAAGCTACCCCAAATTCTACAGTTGATGTGAAAGTGTAAAAAATTAAAAACAGATGGCTTCGCCCGGGTTCGAACCGGAGACCTTCAGTGTGTTAGACTGACGTGATAACCAACTACACCACGAAACCTTGTTAGTTATTCCGTACCTCATTATTCAATTTAAAGACTATATTTGGTCAGGGACAGAAAATATTCACAGTCACCATTTTTAATTTGTTGACGATCTTTCATATTCGCGAAAGCGGGGGAACTCGAAGTCCGTTATGTGCTGTAATTCTCTAGGGTTTTCTTCGTCGCCATTGAAACACCTCCCTCTCTTCAGGTCTGATTCTTCACTCTCTCTCTCTACTTAAATTTACCGCCTCCATTTCGCTTTTACACGCCAATCTTTACCCAACATGTTCATCGCTCTAATTCAATCCCCCCTCAACAAAATCAGGATTCTAATTGCTCTAGTCAATTGGGAATTATCTTGAATTTATATGACTTCTTAAGCTCACTGTTAGTTTAATGTTACTATTGTATTGGGTCCTCAGATCCTGACTTTGAAATCAAATCGATTCGCTCAAATTTTGCTTTGGAGCTGTGATCGATTTGTGATTATGCGCAAACTGTATATGATGATTTGTTTTATCATTTGTCAATTATTTAAGAACAAAATCATTTCTCATCAAGTTTAGTCTCGCCAAATGTTATGCTTCATGATCTTTTGTAAATTCCCACAGAGTTTTTTGTTTACTTGCAGTTTAATTATTTCAGTGCCGAGATTAGTAGCTTCTAGAAGACACTAATGGAGGTTGAGTATTTCACGGATTCTTTTGGTGAGCTCTCTGGGGGACATTCTAGCCCAAAAACTCCCAGGTCAGCTTCGGTGAGCAATGCAGACAGTATGACTTTCTGTTGCGACAATACAAGTACACCGGATGTTGACAAGTGAGCACATAAGTTTGGTTTGTCTTTCATATTCTTGCAATTGAACAAGTATCATTGCATTAGCTTTGTTGGCCATAGCATCCTTTCAGGACTTGCTTAGTTAAGTTAACTTCACCGGTATGCTGTATCAAGCGGTACCTAAGGCGTTTTTGGCTCTTCTTTCTCATTGAGTTATGTATTGTCTGAAATGCTTTCATTTCTGTATCAGAAGTGCGGGAAAGAAGAGAAGGGGTTCAAGATATACAGCTGGAGGTCTACGTCAGTTCAGTGCCATAGGTCAGCTTATTATACACAAGTCAAGACATTTCCTTATAATACGAATAAGAGAGAAAGGTCTTGCTGCATTTGATCATCCAGTATATGCTTATATAAACTGTCTATCACTGAAACTAAGTGTAGATGTATAAAGAGTACTATTTTAAAAAAACTGTGGTTAAGTGACCATATACTTCTTTCTTTATTTTCAGTTTGTAGCAAGTTGAAGAGCAAGGGAAGAGCAACATATGATGAGGTATGGTTGCTTTAATTTGTTGAGTAATAATGTAGTTTCTTTGGTAGAGGATTATGGAAGTAACTGAAGATCCATTATGTAGCAGTTGTTTCTTTGCTTAAGTTATTAATCCTTGTCTTTCCTGGTATTGCATACAGCTTTTACCGGAATCAGTTTGGGGTTTACTTGTTTGTATCATTGTATGAAAGTAATGCTGATTCAAATTAGAACTCATTGTTCACAATCAGATTCAGTATATTCTTTTTGAAAAACAACCACCGTCCCAAAATAGCTTCACATTATTTCTTCCTTCTTTGACCATTGAATTTTTTAGCTTATTTTAATAAATAATAGTAATGATGTTCAGGTTGCAAATGAGATCATTGCAGAGTTACCTGGAACTTATGGTGAAACAGAAGCTTTGAGTGAGGTTCAACTAGTATATTTAACTATCTACATTGTCATAGTCTTGCTATTATTTTTCAAATTCATTCAATTGTTCTAAAAATGATATTTCAACTTTTCAGTATGATATGAAAAACATACGACGACGGGTGTATGATGCACTAAATGTTCTTATGGCAATGGATATTATCACCAAAGAGAAAAAACAAATCTGGTGGAAGGGACTTCGAGATACAAATGCTATTGATCGGGAAGGTATTAAGGTTGGTAGATGTCATTATTATTATTTTTTTATCCACATGACACACAAACATGTTTTGATATATGGGGGTGCTTTGATGTTGACATTATTTCTAATCCTTTCAGGCTCAGCGTGCTAAATTGATGGGTAGGATTAGTGCAAAGGAGGCTTACTTGAAAGACTTGGAAGAACAAGTACTGACTTCTGAAATCCTTGCAATCATATAACTGTCACAAACTTAGTGGATGGTTTTTTCGATCCTAGTATTTAATTGTTGTGGTCTTGACTCTTGAGGAGTGTCGTTGGTGGTTTTAATCTTATTCAAACATTTTAGGAAATCTTTGCTAACATGATTACTTGTCAAATTGCAATAGCGAACCGCTAATAATGTCATTGCTCATATAAAGGCTTAAAAAAAACTTAGCATACATAGGCGCTTTCTTATACATGCTGTGTTCTCAACGCACTTACAATGTAGTGATGAGTTTCACGTGCTCTAAGCATATATTTAAGCATGTATGTATGGACACACACACACACACATATTCTGTACCGCGCATTGAATGAAGAATTTGAAATTAGATCGTATGTGGTCAAAGTATCTCTGTTTTTCAGTTGCATTTGACAGGTAGATTTTGTGTGATTATTCAATTGACATTGTTTTTTATATTCAGCCTAATCAAATAGTTCTATTGGCTTATTCTCATAAGTGTTTATGTTTTTTTTTTATGGGATAAAAAGTTGGCAGATCTCCGGAATTTGATGTTGCGTAATAAGCAGTTGCTCAAGAGTGGAAACAGTAGCCACAAAGGATTTTCTTTTCCTTTTATACTAGCTCAGGTAGATACATCTTCTTGTTGGTTGTTTTCTGGCATTACGATGGTTAGAAAGCAATTTTGTGGTTCTAGTTGATTCCATACAATCAAACGTTTGAAGCATGCATGTATCTTTTGTTTGTGTTATTGATACTAAGTTCAAGACTCATCTCCCCTTTCTACTCGTTACCAACTAAGCCAGTGCACAATGGCCAAGAGCTATAATCCACATTATCTTTTTCGTGGGGTAAGGGAAAATTACGAACTAGGTTGATAGAGATTTCATGAGGCATAGTATATATTATGTTCATCAGATACTGCAGACCTATATAAACTTCCTTCATGAAAATGCTAATACTGACAGAATGTTATTAGGCTTTCCACTATCAAACAATGAAATCTGGTAGAAATTTATATTAATCCTGCTAACAATGATTACTAAGGAGAGTATGCTGCATGAACTTGCTAGAGTTGAACTGAACAACCCAAGCGTAGGCTGTTGGTTCATTTAAATTTGTTAGGTGGAAGGTGTAGGAAGGAAGATATGGAATCTACTTACTGACAGGAGGCTGGATTTTTTTAGTTTCTTTTGCTAAAAGGAATTCTGTGTCACTGTGTATTAGAAACATTTGGCTGTTGAAAGATTTGCAAGAGCAAGTTACTAACAATTAGTCATATGATAGAACAGTTCAGTTTCCTGCACTTAGATATTAAACTCAAGTGGGTGGACTAATAGTTTTTCAAAATTATATTTTCTTGATTATATGAAACTAATTCAACAGCCTGTTCTCTCTCTCTCAATTTTTCTGATGTGCATAGCCTCACTTTTCACATTTTGGTCTTTACTCTAGACAAGCAATAATGCTACGGTTGAGATTGAGATTTCTGAAGACATGCAGTTGGTGCACTGCGACTTCAATAGGTACGAGCACTTTGCCTTACTATGGAAATTTGGAGAAACTCTAATGTTCTGCACAATAAATTTCTGACTAGAAATTTTTTTTTCAGTACTCCTTTCTCCTTGCACGATGATACTTCCATTCTAAAGATGTTGCGGTGCCGCCAATTGCCAGAAAGTAGAAATGTGTCTCAAAGTTCTTCAGTTTACTCTTCTTCAAGCTCTGGCATGGCTTCTACCAGACCCTTCCTTTGGAACTCGGAAACACAAACTCCAAAATGAACAGATTCTGATCGAGATGTACAAGGAGGCCACATATGGTACGCAAACTACAAAGAAAAGGAAATTATGATATATTTGTACAAATTATCTGAGTGCTATCTTTTTAAGTTTTTAGCAAAAGGTTGGTTATTTAACATGACCAATTATTTGAAATTCGTTTTGTCAAAAAAAAAACAGAGATTTTAAAATTCGTCTTGTGAGATCCGCAACTTTCAGAACCTATATAGGTAGCATGTATTGAAAATTTAGTTTTACTTGAATCTTGTTGCTTTAGAATCGTTATATATCGAGAATGGTAATTTGAAATAAGATGAAGAATAACTACATGTAGAATATTATCACTTTAAAGTGAGGTAAAACACAATGTTTATTCCCTTTGCTGATCTGAAATGGGTGTGGAGAGGGAATTGAGAGGAAGAACGGAAGCGATCAAAGTGTTGTGGCAAGTCAAGAATGATTTCAAATTATAAACGTGGTCAGAGGAGGGGCTATAATGCCTTGTTGGCTGACAGGGTTTTAGCGGATTAGTCTTTGGGCCTAGAAAGCCTTAAGGATACTGTGAACAATCCGAAAATGGGGTGTAAAAAAAAGTCAGACTGATTTCAAACTTTTGATTAGTTCTAAATTAATAGCGTAGTTTTTGATTTTGTTGCGCATTCTACATCTATCGATTATCGATTTCGGTGGGAATTATGCATCAAACACAAATGTTATATTCATGTATGCAGATCTTTTAAATTTGGCATGTTTATAAACACAAAGAGAACATATGGAATGGGAATGATTTTCATCTGACATGCAAGTCAGTAAACTGCAAAAGCCCTTTGGAAGATTTTCACCTTTTGACCGTGAGTTTCATATCAAGCGAGTGTCACCACACTGGATTGCGACTGCGCGTGGGACTGAGCACATAGATACAGAGAGGTGCAACAAAAAAAAAAGAAAAAAAAAAAAAAAAAGCCGAGTGGGGAAGGTAACAGACAGCGGACCGGGCTTAAAGGGTTGGTCCGGTCGGACACTTCGACTGTGCCACTCTTTCCACCACCATCACCAAAGCTTCAACCTCCGCATACCCATACATACAAGAACCACCTTTTCTTTTTCATTATCGTAATATTCATTTCCAACTATTTACTTCAACATAATCCCATGCATTTCTTTTCCTTAATCTATCACCCATTAAGTATTTTCCACCTTATTATATGATCCTAAATCACGAAATGGGGGTTTGGTCATGTACTACAAAAATGATTCTGCTCCATAATACTAAACTAAACACCAAGTATGGTCTACACCAACTTTTTCCATGCAAAAATGAGGGCCACTAATCTCTTTTTCTCAAGCATAAAGCACCCACAATGTCAGATAGACACAAAGAGAGAGAGAGAGAGAGAGAGAGAGAGAGAGAGAGAGAGAGAGAGAGAGAGAGAGAGAGGCTTATGAATTAAGAAAGAAAGAACATCCTCTTCTCAAAACCCTAAAAAGCAATAAAACAAAAAGAGCAGTAAGTCTCTTAGTGAGGAGGTAACAAGAGTAACAACACCAAACATCATCAGCAACCAAGTTATTAGTATATAAATACACAAAAGCCCCCTCCTTTATTTTTGCTCCTTCTCCTCTCTTCTTCTTCCTCCTCCTCATCTTTCCCCTTTCTCTTTCTCTTTCTCCCTCACTCACTCTGTGTCTGCAAATTGTTGATGTGATTCTCTCCACTACCAGCTAGCTAAGTATTATCTCCAAAAAAAAACCCCATCAACCTTTACAAAAGAGATAAAAGAATTAAAGGGCGCCACAAGACTACAAGATATAGATCATCACCATGGTTTTTTCCTCCATTCCGGCTTATCTTGATCCGGCCAACTGGCAGCAGGTAATGAATAATCCAGTGCTCGCATAATTCTCTTCTTCTTCTTCGATCTTTTTTTCTCAAAAGCCAAATATTCCTCTTGCTTTTGTTTTTCATCATCTAGCTTCATGAATATACCACAGATATTTGATTTCTGCTTTCTAACGATCTTTGAATATGTTCCTCTTTAATTGCAGCAACCAACTCCTCATCATCATCACCATCACTTATTATCCGGAAGCAACAGCAATAACAACAACAACAACATCAACAACAACTCTCAGCTTCATCCTCTTCCACCTCCCCCGCCACCACCGCCTGGCGGGGGTGGCAGTGGGCCTGGAGGTGCTGGCTCGATCAGGCCAGGTTCCATGGCTGATCGAGCCCGTATGGCTAACATCCCCATGCCTGAGCCGGCACTCAAATGCCCGCGCTGCGACTCCACCAACACTAAGTTCTGCTACTTCAACAACTACAGCCTCACGCAGCCTCGCCATTTCTGCAAAACCTGCCGACGCTACTGGACACGTGGTGGGGCGCTGAGAAACGTTCCGGTCGGAGGCGGCTGCAGGAGAAACAAAAGGAGCAGCAAAGGAGGAAGTAGCCGGTCTAAATCTCCGGTTAGCAGCTCTGACCGCCCCACCGGTTCGGCAAGCTCATCTGGTCAAGCAATTCCATCCAATAGTTCAGCTGGAACTGTCGATATGATGGCAGCTGGGTTAAGCCCTCAAATCCCACCACTGCGTTTCATCAACCCTTTCACTGACCACCACTTCGGCGCCAGCGAGAATCTCGGCATGAACTACGGCCTGAGCTACGGCGGCGGAGTAGGGGACTCGGGTTTTCAGATAGGGAGCGGTTTAGGTGGAGGAATTACTAGCACTCCTAGCGGGTCGCTTTTCGAGCAGCAGTGGAGGTTTCAACAGCAAACGCCCTCGTTTCCTTTCTTGAGTGGAGGTTTGGATTCTGCTCCTGGTTTATTTGAGGGTAGTGGAGTTGAGTTTCTAGGTTATAATCCGGTGCGGCCGAGGCTACTATCATCCGGTAGTAGTGTTGGGGTTTCTTCGCAAATGGCTTCGGTGAAGACGGAAGATCCTCACAATCAGAATCATCAGCAACAAGAGATAAACCTGTCGAGGCAGCTTTTGGGGATCCAAGGAGGGAATGATAGTCAGTACTGGATTAACGGCGCCGGTGGGAATGCGAATGGTACTTCAACAACTGCGTGGACTGATCTTTCTGGGTTTAGCTCTACTTCCACCGCCACCAATCATCCTCTATAAATTTTAGTTTGAGGTTTTTTCCTTGTGTGTTGCAGCTTCATTTAGCTCTAGGAATTAACTCTAAACAAATTACTGGTACTTCCACATCCGACTCGTTGAAAGAGTACGAAGAAATGTGAGAATGGGGGATATGGGTTTAATTTGTTCATCTTCATGATCAAGTAGAAACCCTAGAAATGGTAGGTTTTTCAATGATTTTAATTTGCTTCTTCGCTACTAGTGAACTTAGTGTACTTTTCTTTCAAAATTTAATTTTAGAAAGGCCTTGTATGAGCTTAGCTAGCATGTTTGCAATACTAGTGAGTGTATGCGTGTATGGAATTCGATTTGAATGAGAATATCATATCAAATGTTTAACAAAAGTAGTACTATTCTATGCGTTTGATCATGTGCTAGCTGATTCTGCTGGAACTAATAAAGTTCTTGACTAACATTATCATCTCATCCTCGAGTTAATAATATGCTTCAATTATTGCATTTCAATAGAATATTCCATTCGAAAATCTTATACAAGCAAATGACGATCAATTTCTTTCCGGTGTGTTATCGAATTTGCAGGGACGTGCAGGATATTCAAAATCATGGTTCTGTTGCTAGAAATTAATCAATAATTTGTTTGGGAACGTTGCTAATTGTTTTTCCTAGCTTTTATGTTTGTTGGAGAATTATCAAACCGCAGTAAAGGATAATTAACATGACTTGCTAATTGATCATCATCTCTAGTAGCAAATGTGCACGTCTGTGAAATTTTTAAGTGAGTCTTGCTCTATTTTTGGCCAGTTAAGGGTCATATATACTTCATATAGCAGCAGCTACCTGAAGAGTAAAGTATCCAAGCGAGGCGATTTCCTTTCTTGACTTTAATTGATGCCACAGTTTAATACTTGAAAAGCTCACTAGCTAACTTAACTGGTATGCATTTAGCTTGCAATTGCATATACTATTATATTCTCAAAGCAAAAAGGCCAACTTTGTTTGAGCAACAATAACTAATAAAAGGATGCTACTAAACTTCCAGTCTAAGCAAGCTTAATTAGTGACTACATATAATCTTTGTGAGCTAGCTAGTTCTGATCTGTGTCGACCATTCGTTGGAAAACTTTGAAGTACTGTCGTCGTTCTGGCTTACATTGTCTATGACGAACAAAAGGATCAAGCTAGAAAGACCTGGTAGGGCATATCCAATTGTGTTTGCCCTAGTTCTCATTTTAAGGGCTAGCAGGGAACATAAAGAACGAGCTAGCTAGAATATTGACTGGGCATCAGGTATGATCGAGATGCAAAGAAAAGCCATAGATCTTGGCAAAATCACCGTCGTAAATTCGTTTCGATCTGTTTTCCCATTTGCAAACTTCAATGAACCACATGGCCTTAGGGAATTGGGATATACCCGGTTAAGAAACTGCTTTAGTATCTGTTGGACAAAGCGCCATAGATTTCAGTACGTTCTTCTCGATCAGACTATATATTCTGATTTAGTTTCCTTTGGTACGTAGCTTCAAATGGAAGACATAGATATTCTATCAGATCAGTTTCCACCGGCCTTTTTTTTTTTTCTTTTTTTCTTTTTGTCTGAAAAATAATGGAGACATAAATATACACATCCACCCTGAGTTGAGTGACATCCAACTCTCCAACAAAACCAAATCTTAGCATGCAATAATTATAATTAACTATAATGCGCATGCATGAGGAGGCATGTATTACTTAAATGATTGATATCCCAATAATTGGAATGAACGCAAATCAGTAATTGGGTTAGGGTGCCATCTGCATGAGACTAAGATATTGTTCCAAATCATTTTGTAATAATAGTAAATGCAGTTAAGCAAACAGAATCGAATATGTCGAGGCTCTATTCGATGAGGATGATGAGATCATGTAAGAATCAAGAAGATGATGAATATTTTGGACAAGTCTCTCAAAAGACGCCAAAACGACACTCAATTCCACACCCACAAAAAATTCTATTCCATTCCATTTTTCATTCCCAAATCATAGAAGGAATAGAGACACAGAGCTAGATTGCTTTCCTTTGCTTTGCATTGGTCTTCTACTTTCATACTCGCCCACATTTAACAATACTAGCTAACCAGACTTTTCTTGCTCTCTTGTTAATTGGTTGCGTTTTCTATATATCTCGAACACGTAAATTACTACTGCTGCTGCTGCTACTCATTTTGTCATAGATTGAAGATCAGTCAAACAGAGAATATATGTCTCTCTGACCAGTACTACTACTTGGCTAGCAGACAAATGACTGTTTTGTCAGGTCACCCAAATCTGACATGGCAGAGAGAGAGACTGATTCGATGTATCGTTAGCACGCGCCTCAGAGCTGCGTGCAACTTTCTATCTCTCCTGACCCAGCTGCTGCCCTAGTAATTAAGCCCTAGCTTTGCTGCTTCTGGGTTCCGAGTTCTCACTTTGTTCTTTGTTGTGCTACAGTTTCTGACATGAACACTGTGCGTTGGTCTAAGCTCATTCACAGTGACCCTAACTTTTAAGCTGAGCTCCTCCTTTGTGTTAGGTTATTCTGGAAAGCAAATTTGGCAATGATAGTTTGGATTATATTGCATGCATTTTTGTCTGTGATCAGTATAGAATAAATGGTTCGTCAAGAATAGTATTGGCTGGTGTTGCTTGCAGGTTAAGTATTTAGTGCGCCAGCCTAGACATTGCATTTGTCATTCTAATTGCTACCTTCCTATCATTAGTTTACATGCAGAATCTAGGATATTATGCCTGGTTTTATATTTATTTGAAATCAAAGAATCTATAACCTCATTGATAAGTAAGAGGAAATCAATGAAGTATATATTGTGACGCAAAATTTGACATTCGGACATAAAGATATGCTCTAAGTTGCAAATACATATATTTGAGTAGAATTAGTTGACAAACATTACGAATATGTCTAAAGTAATGTTATTATAGGGTGATTAGGAATCAATGAATTACATGTGTATACATATGGCTAGACTATACAGTTGTATTCCAAGTGGTTTAGTTAGTCACATAATGAAAGAAATGAATCTATGTAGGGATCGAGAGCGAATTCGGATTTGCTTTTGCAAGAACCAATAAAGCATATTCAAAACCACCGTGAAAATAAAAAGAGCAAACTAAATCTCTCTCTCTCTCTCTCTCTCTCTCTCTCTCTCTCTCTGGGACAGTACGAGTAGTACTCATAGAATAATGATAGCGCAGCCTGTTTAGCTAGCCTCACCATCTTTCTTGGGTGTGTAGCAATCAGAGATTTGATTAAAGGAATTAGACTAGCTACCTGAATATTATGATCCCGAAATTGAAGATACATTGGAAATTTGGGCATCTTCTTCTCAATGAGCTGTGAGAAACGTACATATATGAAAAAAGCCGCACCGTGACTGGTCCAGTAATTAAGCTGTTGTACGAAACAGGTGGTAGCATATCAGAAGGAATTACAGAGGCTCAGAAATCCAAGCCGGCAAATATTTGCCTCTTTTTACTTGTGCCTCGATCATATTGATGATGCCCACATGGGTCTGTGTGATCAGTCAGTCATGACATGCGCGCGCCCTTCTTTCTTCCTTTCTTTCTCTCGAGCTCTCTATCTCTCTCACACAAATATTACACAGAACTAGTCCGCAGAAGCAGAATTTGCAGCTTTCGCTTTTAACGTGTTTCTGTAGCTTGATTGGATATAAAACATGCATTGTCACTGAATCCTGATCGATTATAAACATCCCCTTCGAATTTTGTCCAAGTTGAAGGAAGTAAATTGATAGTTGTAACAAGTTGACAACTAACTATTTTGGAATAGATCGATAAGTTTGTTTTGTAAATATATCCATCTCCCACCATCCTTCAAACTTGCACATGAATAATAAGAAAATCTCCATTTTCGATTTTCCTTCAACGTATCAACAATCTTGCGCCCCAAATGGTCCTGTAGCTTGAAGTTTATATTCAAATGATATAGGTGAAAACCGTGAAATGATCTATCTGAAGTCACTTTCCCAACTTGGGAGGTCTAGCCATACAAATCGTGTTCATAAGAATCACGATTTGGTTTAACTCAAAGTATGTTTTGGAAATAATTGTTTTGCTGGAAAGTTCAAACAACTTGAGGGTTTGGCTAACAAGTAACAACTAGGTTTGGGTACGTAGCAAAACGCATGTTTGCTTTCTTATAGAAAATGTTGTCCGAGGGATGATCAGATTGTTCAGATTCTTATTCCTTGGTAGTAAATTAGTATGTCTTTATAAGCTAATGGACTAATTGATTTTGTATAATCTTTTGTAAAGTGGCTTGTCCTATACGTGCCTAACAAAATTAGTTTTTGCCCTTCAATTAGTGTACGTAGAAATGGTAGAATAGGAAAGGTTGTCCTTCAATATCATAATTTGCGTTGCCATACATGGTGGTGAGGTGTTGACATGATTAACACAACGAGAAATATAAAATCATAAAGACATATTTTTTTTTGAAATAATGATAAGACATATATATGCATGGAATGGATGCTTATGTAAGAGAGCACTCACCCTGTTTATCAATTTATAGCCACAGCAAACAAGGGTTTCCTCTTCGTTCACTCATATTTTATATAGAAGCTAAAAGCCTAAAGCAAAATTCTTATGTTGGTCCAAGCTAGGGCGCGCGGGGAAACCGCTCTGTATATGTTACAGAGACTAATCGAACGTCTCATCGAAATCAATTGGCTAGTTATGTTAAACAACAACCGGCGGTGGATCATCATTGTTACGATATTGTTTAAACTTAACAAGAGGATTCGCCGCTTTGGTATATGGTTGTACATAATGACACAACACCAGTGTTGTAATTTAGAATCTAATCAGCTAATTTAGATTCTTGTCTCTAACGAATTTATTCGAATGAGAAAAAAAATATAAAAATTTGTTCTTGCCACACTGCATGCTTTGTCTTCTTCATTGAGGTGTTAGACTGTTGGTTGAAATTTCGGTTGCTTTTGCTAGCTTGTTCTTGTGGTCCTGGGCCTTTTTTTTTTTTCAGGCCATGGATAGTACTTTAGGTCCAATAATTTTGGAGGGAAATGATTTGTCATGGTTTCATTTATCCTATATTTGGATCAATTGTTTTCTTGCAAAGCAAGCACTACTTTAGAAAGAGAATAGGTAGAATGGTAGATGATTCATGGTGGCGACTGGAAGGTGTTCAATCTTTCGATCAGTTACGTCGACGAGACGGCAAATGCTGTTAATGTATTTGGATTAGATTCATGATCAATTGAGGCTCAGATATATATTCCTGGGTTTCTGTAGTGCCAATCTCTTTCCGTGTGATATTGATCAGCACCCTTGTAACATCATTTGTTTTTAAAGCAATGAACTTACCTGTCCGAGCCAAACCAGCAAGCTTTTGGTAAAATAATGACCATATCCTATGATTTGTGTTCTTACCATGTCTCTCTTCTTTATTTAGTACGAAGAACCAAGGATCCCTTCAGAGAGATAGACAAACTAGTTGCTATTTGACTCTTTCTCGATACAAATTGTCTGAGGCACTCAGGAAAATACCAAGAAGATTACTAGTACTCTTCACTAAATTGCACTCCTTTTTTGCTTGTCCAAACTGGGTTTTCGACTTCTTAATTTCTAATTTACATATTGATAAAAGCATGCAAATTATACTGTCATAAGTTCAATAATGTGGGTGATAAGGATGAGTTTACAATCCTTTGAAAACAAGTAGCATGATGGTTCAAGAAGGGGAATCGGGCTAAAGAGTCTAAAAAAACAGTCCAATCTTTCCTTACGGTGCTACAGTGGGAGGTTTTCGCCTTCGGTTATGCTGTACTGATGTGTATCCCATACATACAAACCCTATTTGTAAGCAAAAATCTCCAACCCCACCCACCTCATGCTAGCACATGTCCCCCTTTCTTGGTTGCCTCCTTGACCTCACCTGGTCCGGGAGTGTATGTAGTCTACTCCAAAATGCACTAGAAAGAGATGACTTGCATACTGAGACGAGCTACATGACGATTTGTACTCGTCATCGTCATACACCATATCTCACTGCTCTTGTGATCTAAACATCCATTTTAACCGGTCCTTCAGCTAAAGACCATATTTATCTACCATGTCACCCCAATCAGAAACTCTTGCCGGAGAAGTTGGACCATAATGTCCTGGGGAGCCAGCAGAAACTTGACCCTAGGAACTTCGTGGAGCAAATTATGAAGGACTAGTGCCTAGGGACAGCGGAGCAAAACTGCCTGCTGAAGGCCTGATTTCTTTTGTTATTATTTTAAAAAAAATAGGCTGACTAGAAACTTGTTACAAATAAGATGATAGGAGATGATCCGGATCCGTAATTGAAAGTGCACAACACTCAACCTTTTGATACACCCACTACCAGAATGCTCAGATAACAGTCAGCTATACAACGTTTGATTTCCACATCTTCTCCAATTCACAGGTTGGAGAATGTAGACCTTTCTCTCTGATAGCCTTCTTCCCTCACCTCCCTTAGATTCCCGCTGTCAAATCTCTCCAGCAATTCCACCAAATCCTTATGATGTGGAAGAGCATACTACGAAGCTAGGTTCTGAATCAAATCCTAGTGATCCAATGCTGTTTTTTTGCCTAAAGAAACAGATGAACAACTGTATTCTAGGAATCAAAACAGGGGGACTAAATGGGTAACGCAAATCCAGAACAAGTCCTTCTCCAGCTTAATAAGGTATACACATAGGGATATTTGTTCTGTGGGTGACAGGAGAGTTAAAGCTCCGGTCGGTAGAAGTACATGGAAAGAGAGCTTCATTCCATGAGAGGAAAACTTGGGTCTGGAGCATTTACATATACTGCAGTACTATAGGTAAGCACAAAAGACAGCATTGTTCATTGGCTTCTTAAATACAATCTGTCAAACTATAGTGTCAGTCCATTCCATTGCATATCCTCTCTCGTCTCTACCATGTCTCTACTTAATAGACAAATTTTTTTGGGTATATAAAATTCTAAATTCTTTGTTAAAGACCAAGTCTATTCACTGGAATGCACTGCTAGTTTCATAAAATAAAGCCACTGCTAGTTTCATAAAATAAAGCCGTCAGGTACTACGCCAGTAATTCAGTGACTCACAGATTAATATGACTAAACCAAATATCCTCTGCTTAGAAAAACCAAATGGTCTTAAAATGGCAATAAAAATTACACTCCCCTTACAATGGTATAACAGTTCTTCACCAAATATCCACTGCAAGAAAACTACAGTTCAAAATTAAAATTTCCATGACCATAACAGATAGCTTACTTCTTCTTCTCGGTGGTACCACCAGACCTGCAAAAGAACCAACAACAAAGAAACCACGTCAAGATTGTTCCTTGGGACTCAAAGTCACAACAGAAGAAAACTGTTTGCTCTTAGATATCAGAATGACAAGCTTCCAAATATCAAAACACAACTTGATAGAAAAATGATCTCAATGCCGATGAATAGTTATCTTAAGGAAATATCAAAACAGAAACTTGGAAAAGGGAAGATTGACTCAGTGGTGGCGATAAGTTTTTAGGTTCGATTCTGCCAACCAATTTCCTCAACACAAAATCAGAAGAGGGAGCTTTGTATCCTCATGGCAACTTCCCATTTCCGACACATTACCAACAAAAAAAGAAGCAATACAAAAACAATTGCATGTAACATTAAAAACGAAAGAATGAGAATTTCTGGGTGATAAAATAAGAGCAAGAGAAATATGGCTCAGTTCAGCGGGGTTGTCGACACGCAAGTTTCTCTACATAGAAAAGCCTGCATTCCGGTCTGTTGAGCTTGAATTTATTGGGTCATCACTGCCATTTTCTCTTTCCCTATTCTACTTTCCAAAACAAAACTCACAAAAGGGGGTGGCAATGTCTTAGCCTCCAAGGACCCTAAACTACTAATGCTCTATAAACTTGGTCTATGTACTATCAAAATGGCGCAAGACAGCAGCAACCAACTCATTTACACATAATCAGCAAAACATTGGCAAGTCCAATAACAAAATAAAACTATCAATATTAAGCAATCCTATACAGAACGAAACACGAACAACCTTAGAAATGACCAACAGCAGATAACACAGATTATAAAGCGCATATCATTCTAAAGTGGACAAATATCTGACCTCATCTTGCGGAGAACGTTAGACATCTCCTCTCTCTTCTTCTTGGCCCTCTTGTGGGTACCCAACTTCCTCTTGGCGACCTTAAGAGCACGCTTGTCCTTTCCGACCTTCAAAAGCTCAGTGATCCTCTTCTCATATGGAGCAAACCCAGCAACTTCCCTGATCAGGTTCCTCACAAAGTGAACCCTCTTGCTCGTTTTCTACAATACCCAAAACCCACACAACATCACAATCCCATTCACACAAAACATAGATCTATATGAGCAATGAAATTTACGTACCCCTTTGCGATCAGAAGGGCGAGGAGCCAATTCCTTCTTGGTGGTGACGTGTCCCTTGTTCAGTCCGACGAAGAGCCCGGTCTTGGGCTGCGGCGGCGCCATTTCCTGAGAACAAACCCTAGTAGATCTTGGCGGAATAGAGAGGGCGGCTCCTCGAGTGTAGACTGAAACTAGAACCCTACTGCTTGTGCGTCTTTATATATACACTGCGTTTTGGAAGGGTTTGTCCACTACGACGTCGTATGGGCGGAATTTTTATTTAGGTTTTGCTGGATCAGTGTTTTGGGCTTGGGCTTTTCGTTTGTGTGATTTAAGGAGTCCGTAATGTTGGTGTGTTGGTCCGAGGGAAGTAATGATTGTGGTTTACTGGATTTAAATTGGTAAGCAGGTCCATGGTCACAACTAACATCTCGAAAGTCCATGTGGTTACTGAAAATTTCACAAATTGTAGCGAGCACATCATGTACTTGTGTCGTCGTGTATATAAGAAGTTTTTGAACAAATTCACCCTTTAACCGTAACATAAGTCATAGATGGTAACACGAATCAAGTAGAATGACTATATTTGGCTGTGCGTTTCTCATCGGACTTGCTTCGGTGCTTCAACCAGAGCAATTGGCTTGAAGGCGAATGGTGTTTGTAGGCTTGTGGCGATCATTCTCAACGTCTCAACATCACCACAGGTGGCCGAGTTGGTAAGTGTTTTGGTGTGGAACTCTTATATCCAGGTTTGAATCTCGCCGACATTAATTGAAGTTAAATCCTAATTTATTTTTGGTGACTAAAGGGAAGAAACGTTCTGACATAATTACTCGGTGCAGATTAGTCTATAGGCTCAGAAAGTCTATAAGAGCAATTACACTAGTGAGTTGATTGGGTGACCAATTGATGGGACCCACCAGCATTCAATCAAAACACTAATGCACCGGCAATAAATTGTTTCACAAATTCGTGGGCCCTAGGTGAATAGTAATTGCTTGGGTAGTTCCTTTGTTGATTCTTGCCCATCAATTTGCCCGACTAATTTATGGGTTTCACATCTGCTTTCACATGCTTTTCAACATACAAGTTTTACGATTGACTGATTATAGCTGTTGGATCGAGATCTAACAGCTATAATTAAATACCAATGGTTAACAATTTTTGGGGGTTAAAAAAATCTGAATTTTTTTCTTTCTAACAATCATATAACTGAATACGTTACTCACTCCATATAAGTTTTACCTTCCCATCTTCTTCTTTCATCAATTTATTCTCCATTTCTTCCCAATCTTCTTCCAACCATGGGGGTATCTCATTACAATTGGCATGACAATGAGCAAATTCAATAATGCGATTCATGGGCCCATTTAATCATGTGTCCGATCAATCTTATTATTAATTAACAAATTATAATTTAACCTTTCGAATTAATGATTTATTTAAATTTCAAAAGTGAATAGTTGATTAGCAGACAAATTGTCTTCAATTGGTGCATTGACAAAAAAAAGACAAATGTCAATTTTAGATGAATAGTGAATTAGGAGTACCAATTTGATTGACAAATCAACAATTATATTCGATTCATGAGTGCACTTGCTTTAAAGATACCGTCGTCGTTGATACTTAAAAAAAAAATAAAAAATAAAAAATAAAAAATAAAACTTTTCAACCATCTATCACTCAACACTCCGTTTGGTAATCAAAAGTACTACACCAAAGTTCGTTAGATTGTTCACCGCACAGAGACAAGAGTGCAAGTATTAGGATAGCTAGACGTAGAAGGCAAGCTAAGCTCTACTACGATCAAGAAGATCGAGTTGATACCAAATCTTAATTCCTCGCACCATTACGCTTCTCAAGTTCCAATACACCTTTCTTCTCCGGGAAGAATAATTAACCCTCGGTTGTAGTTTAACTCTAAGCTTTCGGCGAAAATGAATTTTTACCCTTTCAGAAAATGCAGAAGCTTTCGGCCAAAAACAGAGGCCCCCAATTAAGGATCAATTTGGTTAAGGCTTGGAGTTTACATAATAAAAAATTTAAAAACCTTTCCCTCCCTCTTTGATTGTTGTTAATTTCTTTGTTGGCTTATCAATTCAGCTAGAGCCGTAGATAATTGACCAAACATCCAATAATACCTAAAAGCAGAGACTGGGTAGCAGCAAGTTGGCAACCAGAATGGAAGCAACTAGAAGTCTAGAACGAAGAGGTCAAAAAGGAAGAAAAAGCAGGTCCATGGCATCCTAAAAAAGAAAAAGAAAAAAAAAAACCCAAACACTGATCATCAATCATTCAGCTCATCCCCTTTTTAGTTACTCATGTAATATATACTACAGAAACACAATCGACGCGTTATTTAAATAGTAAAACAACAACATTCAAAACTGACTCATTATAACCTATGATGATCCAGAAATCCATATATATATATATATATATACACTGTTTAAATCATTAAAAAACAAAACTATAAACCCGTAACGATTTCTTTATTTCTTATTGTGATTTAAAAATGTCGATTGCTTCTTATTTTTTTAATATTCTCAAATGTGTAACCGCTAAAATTTTGTATTTTGTATTTTTATCCCCGGCTGCTTTGAGCTTTCAGTTTTATACTCATTGACCAAATATTTCAATTACAGTCATTTTTGTACCAAACCTGCTTCTCCAAAACGGAAAGTGACCCAACAACTAGACCAGGTCTCAAATAATTCTACAAAAATATCCGATCCGACGGATAATATAAAAAACGGTGACAAATCAGCGGCGGCGATTCAGTAAACGCGTTGTAATTGTAAAAACCATGTGTGAAACCAAGACCAAATCTAGAAGAAGAAAAAAACGAGGAAAGGAAAAAGACGTATAAAATCTAAAAATGTGCGGGAACAAATATCTGACAGCTGCTGCCCGAACTCTGACAATGGCAAAGAGCCCTCGCAAGCCCGGTCAGCTGCCCGAAATCTCGGCGGTCAGGGACCGAACTCCGAGACAAGACTAAGCAGCCCATCCATTACTACTACTCTACTCCTCGCCACTTTTTCGGATTGCGTATTCCCATTTCCACCAATCGCCGCTGGGAGTGGTGGCGCGTGAGGAACACGCGACTCGAGTGGCGCCACCAAACGGGAAATGGGTCAGGGGCTGAGTTGCGGAGAGGCACGGGAGAGTAGCGGTGGTCTGTTTGGGGCGGTGGAGAATGGGGAGCTGGAGTTGGTTGAGGATATGGTGGAAGCTGACCCAAGTGTTTTGGAGCTGAGAAGAGGCCATGGGAAGCTCTCTGCTTTGCATGTGGCTGCTGCTAGTGGTCGGATCGAGGTGGGTTTTGTTTGGTTTTGATGATGGATGTTCAAAGATTTGATCGATATTGATAACTGAGGTTTGTTTTTGTGGGTGGTTTTGGTGATGATGAATAGGTGCTTTCGATGCTTTTGGATCGGTCTGTTAGTCCTGATATAGTGAATCGCCATAAGCAGGTGAATATGTGGTTTTGTTTAGAACATTTGTGATTGGATTTGGATATTCTGGTTTGTATCTGATCGATTGGAACTTGTGATTGGTTCAGACTCCGCTGATGTTGGCTGCAATGCATGGCAATATTGCTTGCGTCAGAAAGCTTATCCAAGCAGGAGCAAATGTATGTTCTGTTTTGTTTCTGTGAAAATTGTGGATGTTTACTTGGTGTAGTTTGTACTTGAGTTAGTGATCAGATGCTGATCGTGGGTTTTGTGTGTGATTATTAGATATTGATGTTTGACTCATTAAATGGAAGAACTTGCCTGCATTATGCTGCTTACTATGGCCATTCAGATTGCCTCCAAGCCTTTCTTTCCGCCGCGCAATCCACCACGGTCGCAAATTCTTGGTTCGTTTTATTACTCACTCTCTTTCTCTTCATTTCTCTGATGATTGGTGTTTGATTTACATACTTTGGCATTCGCAGGGGATTTGCGAGATTTGTGAATATTAGAGATGGAGGTGGTGCAACCCCATTGCACTTGGCTGCCCGACAAAGCCGGGCAGAGTGTGTGCATGTTCTTCTGGATAGTGGGGCGCTTGTTTGTGCTTCAACTGGTGGATACAGGTGATTAAAGTTGCTTATTTTCTACTTTATCTGCAGCTACCATATCAGTTCTACCATGTTGTGGATAATTGGTGAAAATTTTGCAATGAGATTGATGGATCTACCATATCTGCAGCTACCCTGGAAGCACTCCACTTCATTTAGCAGCTCGTGCTGGTTCTTTAGATTCTATTCGAGAGTTGCTTGCTTGGGGAGCAGATCGGCTTCATTTAGATTCATCAGGGTAATCATTTTTATATAGAAGGTTAATTATTTGCTTCTACATTAACTTATTGGATCTTTCCAAGTTGAAATACTATAAAATCCATATAAGTCAATAGGATGGAGTTCCCTTTGTGTGTCATCAAGTTTAATGAATTGTGATACTACTAAGAGCCAATACATCAATAGATTCCTGATTAGGAATGGCTAATTTTTTTATTTACTTAATTGTTAGAGCAGTCAGCTAGTTTCTTAACTATTTCATATCACAAGTTAGAAGATCTGGTTTGTTGATTTGATATATGAATGCAAACCTCCTGGAAAAGCCTTTTTCTACACCTGATTTTCTACATTTTAAGTTACTTTGAGCCAGTGTATGTACGTAGTCTCTTCATTTTACTGTTAGTATTTTTGTTAATCTTATCTTGTAGATTTGTATCCTCTATACCCTTGCAAGTATCATTCTTATGGATATGTTGTATAACTAAAAGAAATTATCTCTGCAGGAGAATACCTTACCTGGTTGCTCTGAAGCACAAGCATCAAGCATGTGCAGCGATACTGAACCCTTCATCAGCAGAGCCTCTTGTCTGGCCATCACCATTGAAGTTCATCAGCGAACTCAATCCAGAAGCTAAAGCTTTGTTGGAGAGGGCGTTAATGGAATCAAACATGGAGAGGGAGAAAGCTATCTTGAAGGAGATAGTCTCCATTCCATCTCCTTTGCATTCAGATGTAGAGGCTGATGATTATGCCTCTGAGGTGAATGTGCTTTCTCTTCCTGCTTAATTCTTTATTTTACTTTTTTGTGGACAATATTTTCTATAATTGGCTCAATATGAAGAATAATTTTTTCTTTTTGCTGGTAATATATTTGCTTGACATAATTTGAGGATTGCAAAGTATATGTCACCAGAAAAGCAATGACTGAGAACACTTTCCCATTTTATGCACTATTTTCTAATATTGTTAGTTAGAAAAGGCTTGCAATATTTATTCTGTTACATTTGTTTGTCCTGCCTGAAAGGGAATATAGTGTCAGATTGTGTTCATTCATAGTCTTTGAGTAAAACGATACTACTGCTTAGTTGTGGAGAATGCATATACCCATCTTATTCACTGGTGAATCATATCAAACAGGCCAGCGATGTGGACCTATGCTGCATATGCTTTGATCAGTTATGCACAATTGAGGTCGGGCCATGCGGCCATCAGATGTGTGCTCATTGCACCCTTGCTCTATGCTGTCACAAGAAGCCCGACCCTTCATCTATATCTTGCCCTACAGTCCCTGTTTGCCCCTTTTGTCGAACCAGCATCACCCAACTAGTTGTTGCCAATATCAAGGCCAACAATGATGTGGAGGTGGAAATGAGTCCCTCGAAACCGAGGAAATCAAGAAAGTCTAATGTTAGTGAAGGCAGCAGTAGCTTCAAGGGCTTGTCGCCTTTGGGATCATTTGGAAGATTGGGTGGTCGCAGTTCAGCAAGGGTATCTGCTGAATGCAATGAAGACATCAAGCCTTGACAAGTGCAGCTATGGAGAATGGACTTGTCCTTTCTCTGAACCAGTTTGATAATCAAGCAGATGGAACTAGCTTTTTTGAGTTTGCTTGAGGAGCTAGACCATCACCGGTATGAACATCTTACTTACCTTTTTGAGGTCTTAAGTGCTATGAGCATACGATAATATATATGTCCTTCGGCGCACCGAGTCTGCAGTTTTTTGCTTTCTTGAGTCTGGACTAGTCTGCTTTTCTTTACATTAAAGAAGCAGCAAAACTCAAGGGTTTGTCACCCAATTATAAATATAATTCTATATCATATAAATAAAGTGTCATTTATCTTCCCCTCAAAGAGTTCTTATTATGTTATGTTCATTCTAGTTCTGCTTTGCCTCATTCACTTGACCTGCAATTATAATTGCATGCTGTTATGAACTTATGATAATGAATCACTGATTCCAAAATGAAAAAACAATTTGAAACAGGTTTAAGGTGCAATTTCTTTATCTAAGAGCACGTGAAAGTGTGGAACTGACAATTAGCACCAAATGGAATTGAGCAGCATTTACTAATCAAGAATCATTTTGTTGAGACACCCTTAATCAGAGAGCTTGCTCAGAGCTTAATACTATAATGGGCCTCAAAAGACTATGATGCTCAATGGCAAAGTTTTTTAACTTATATCAGATCCTCAAAGAACTAAAAGTCTTCTCTTTAAACAATTTGATCTAAATTTCAATACATGAAATGAGAAATCCAGAGGGAAAAAACAATACCCAAAAAGAGGGGTCTTCATTTAACTAGTTGTCCACACATACATGAAACCAGCAATGGGGTTCTGAATCCGTTTCCATATTCTATTAACTCATCATTGTTAGATATTGTTCCACCATTATCTGCACTCTCTGAAGCCCTCGGAGGCTGAGCAGCTGCAACTACACCATCCACAAATAGCCCGTTTGCTTCTGAAACCGGCACAGCAGGTGAGAAATCGTCAGGTCCGTATTCGGTTGGTCTTGGATTTCTTCTGTTAGTGTTGGTACTTCCTCTTCTTTCTGCCTCAAGAAAGTGACCTAGAGAAGGAGTATTACTCACATCCACATCTTCAGGGGTCAGCTTGGAGCAGAGTGAAAGCAACCAATGCTTGGTTTTGCAATTCTTCTTGCCTTTCGAGGCTTCTATTGTCCTTCTTCCCATGCTTGATCTTCGAGAGAGGTCGAAAATGCTAGACACTCCAATGAGGCTCCCAAGTGTGATGCCATTGTCATGGAATAGAGACCCAGTTGACTGAAACCAGTTACATGAAGGAATCAACAAAACCATACCAAGAACAGAAACTCTTTGTTTGACTTACAATGAAGTCATAGTGACAATGCTCATAAACATTTTCCAGCCAAAAGTAACATGTAGCAAGATGCTGACCTCTGTATCAAGATCTGAAGAAGCAGTAGAAGTAGGAGAGCCAGTAATCAAAGTACTAAACGAAGCCGAACCAGCAGAGAACTCTCTTCTCATCAACCCAACTCTTGCATTAAGCGGTCTCAGTCCCAAAGGCCACCCTTCATCCTATTCTCAAAAACCAGTTACAAGAGTTAGCTCACTTCGTACTAATTCAACCAAAGCAAAGTAATGACAGACATACTTAGCATTACCTGATTAGCCATAACTTTATTTCCCCCCCCCCCCCCCCCCCCTACTCTTTATCTGGGAAAATAAGGCAGACTGAACAATGTACTATAATCGAAACTCCGGCGATCACTTCACATAAACAACCGTCATCTCCACCAACATTGCTCTTTATTGTACCTGCAGAATATATATAGAGATGAAGAGAATATGAAAAAGATAAAAAGATAGAGACAGAGAGATGAACAAGAAAAAGACAGTGGTGTGTACTTCTGAAACACTTTGGCCAACGGCATTGGTCACTTTAAGCACAAAAGATGAACATAAACACAGATTGGGATAGAGATGCTGAGATAGGGTGAGACTGACGTCTTACCTGCTAGTGGTTAAAGCATCCACTGGTTTTGGAGACAGAGAAGATGAAGACCCTCTCTTTTATTGATGACTTCCAAATGACCGCACTACCCCCACCATTGAAAGGTTCCTTGCTTCCATGATCAGAGTTCGCACATGCCTCATTAGGACCATAACCATCACTCCATTATATTAGTATAGTTGATGTTCTGCAAAGGTTTTTGTGCGTCACTTTGAATAGTTTATATGTAATAGAGGATATATATAGCACTTGGGATTTCAATGGGACTAAAAAAACAAACAAGGGATGTATGATCTTTTAGTGTAAGAAAAAGAAACAATATCTCATTGTGATCAAGTTAATTTCGAGTGTTCTAATATCTCTCTAATATAAAAATCGTGAAGAATATGTAACAAAATAGTGAGGGGAGGTTGATAAAAGTATTAGGGGGAGAGAAAAGAGAGAAACAAAAGGGCATGAAGGCCAATGGCCTCAGAGGTCTGTTAGATTAATCATGAAGGGGAAGAAGATACCAGTTCTGGGCACTCTTTTGGTGAACATAAACTGTGTCATCCTGTCTTTTGAGGACCCTTTTTCTTTTTGGTCCACAGGTTCTCTGTGTCAAGTTCAGTCGAATCTGAACCACGGCCTAACACTGCACTTGTGTAACAATAATCATAAGTATGAAGGATATCTGTCATCCAGGTATGGTGCTTCGTATATAAACAGTACCAGACCAAACAATACAAAGAAAGAGTAATTAAATACGAAATCCTAAGCGGACATTAATCTTTTCCCAGATATATCACTAGAATTATACCCGCGCCTTGATGCGGTATACATTTACGATGTGTTTGGATGCAGGTGAATTCCTGAAAATTTAATCAAAAATAAGGAATTCCCAATTTCTTAGCACGGTTTTCCTCGTTTGGATACTTATCCTGTAGAATTAGCAATTGTCACAAGAAAATATTTGTGGAATTTGGGAGCTTAAATTCCCGACTTGAATTCCTCACAAAATAAGCATTATTTGTCAATTCCCTTAACTAAGGTTAGTCTGAATACAAATTCTTGTCATTTTAAAATTCTACATCATGAAATCCAAACAATGAAATTCTCAATTATATGATTTAAATTTATAGAATTGTAATTCCCATGATTTTGAAATTTCTATGGACATTAAAATTACTTTATCTAAAAACAACGTTATGAAACTGGTCAATGAGTTAATTGATTGATGAAAATGTTTCTGATATGTATTTCATAGAATGTTATACATGTAAATTATACCCAGCCGTTAATGACAATATTATGGTTTCTTTAAAATAACAGGGGCAAAATGGTCAGTATACCCGCGTCTTGGCGCGGTGTAGTATCAACGTTATGCATATTCCACAACAACTTTTATACAACAAAACATCTAGTCTTGTGTTCTACCCAAAATATAAATGCACAATTATTTTGATTTGTACGCATACAAAGCAGAAGAGTAGGGCCGCGCATTGTTCACAGTGTTTATGAACAGTTAACCAAGCAATAGTATATAGGCACAAAACGGAACAATAGTGAAAAAGATGAAACAAAGCGGCAATATTCTCTAAGATGCAAAGACAGAGAGACATGCGAAATAAAAATAAAAGAGGTCTGAAGAGAGAAGATGGATCCGAAAGATTTAAGAGGCAGAAGAAAAGTCAGAAATAGAGGGCAAAAAAATCTTTACCGAGAGGGAGCCTATATAGAAAAATCTAAATTACATGTTTCATAAAAAAAAATTAAAAAAAACACTGTTCATAAGATTATGAACAGTAGACCATCCTTTAGTATATAGGTAAATTTTACCCTAGTGTTAAGAATGGTGTGAAGGAGTCAAGTCAATAAGCAAATACAAAATTTACTTGGAAATATTGTCACATAAGTAAAGATTTTGCTGTGTAGCTATAGCTATCTGTATTCAAGGTACTTATAATTGGCTTTCTGATTTAATCTGGACAAAGGTTTTTTTTTCAAAATTAGCATGAACTCTTCAGTAGAAAGTAGAAACAAAGTATCTACTGTAACCATCGCAGTGGATAAGGAAATCTTAAGTATATTCGAGCATCGTATAACTTCCACAATCCACACAGAAGAAATGTAGCACTAGTACCCAATTAGTAAAAATCAGACCTCCAAACATCATAACATTTTTGAGTAAATCAGCTTTATAAATTGTATCATTCTCCAACCATGTGAGCAGGACTAGGACCAAACAGCCACATTCCATTGATTCCAATGTTCTATTACATCAAATCTTATCTGTTGTGTACCAGCAAGATCAGAAAGCAGTAAATCTAGCTACAGTAGTATGATTAGCATCGCTACCCACAAGTATAGAGGTTATACTTTTCGGAAGCTCCAAGTGAGGTTTCAGCTTTCCTAGTTGTGTATATGATTCCTTGCATAATCTATCAGCTAATAGTTTTATACAGTACAGACTACAGACCATAAAATCCAATCGAGGAATCATTGTTGATCATGGATATGGGTGGTCTTGAGTTGCACCAGGTCTGTAATCACCAATTCCTAGCAAGTCCTGCAAATGCGAAGGTACTCAATAATGGAACTTTCAGCACATAGCCTCCAAAAAGTAGAAAACAAACGCATATTATGGACCATGCATCATATGTCTGTTCATTTATTGGCACAAGGAGAAGAGGAAAAAGAAGAAGAAGAAGAAAGAAACATAGATTTAAATCATGCAAGAGCCTGTCCTATTATAAATTATTAAGTCTTCCATGTATGGGTTAGCAAATAAAGCAGACAAGAAACAGATAGCACATGCATGGTTCTGACATTTATAAACTAGATTATCTAATGCTGGTGTTATGTATCTTGAATTTTACTCCAAAGCAGACAAGAAACCTGTGTGTTTGGCCCAATGGGAAGCTCTAATATAAACCTCACAAGTTATCGAAATCAGAAATAGAAGAAAATCATATCATAACTCAGAAAAGGGAGATGAAACTTGATAATGCATATTACATTTGTCCTTGATAGAAAACAAGCTTCAAGACATACAAATAAACGATTCAAAGAAAGCACACGTTAAGGGCATACTTTTAGCAAGGCTATTAATTTTGACCATATAACAGAACTTTTATGGGCTTTAGCATAACTATTATATTTGTGACCTGTACTATACAAATTGTGAATCAAAATCAAATAGTTCACATGGTTGAACACTATGTTATGAAGCTGACCCTAAAGATTACAGGTTTGTCATTTGTAGTAAGCAAAAAATTCATTTCTTAGATTGCCCCATTTTTGCCACCATAAAGATTTTTTCATGGAGCAAATTAAGGAAGGTGTCTTCCTTCCTGCTGTCTTGGAAGTCTTTAAACAAGGGTGGGCTCAGTGATCATCAGCTAGGTTTCTTTCCTGCAGACTCTTTAGCAAATGCAAGATGCTCAATGAGCTCCTACATCCCAATCACAGAGCCTCACAGATCACTACCCACAGCAGCAATCATATAATGAGCTATGATTTAGCACTGAATTAAAATCAAACAGACCAATCAAAACAGAGAATAAAGAATGTGATCAAACCCAAAAGTCACTCAACGATTTAATTGGAGACTCCAGTCTCCACCACAGACACCTGTCTTGATCTTGCCCCCCCCCCCATTCAGACTTCACAATGGTGATAGTTTAATCTTGTGTCAAAATTTTCTTTACTCACTTTAATTAGAGTTGTGAAATCTTACTTCATGGTTCAGAAGGTTGAAGAAGTCTATGACTCTCAATTATTGGTACTTCGATCGAGGCCAAAAGAGTACTAGGTGGTGGGTCATTTGCTTTTCTTACATGAATTGGTTGGCTAGGGGGAGGCTTTCTTTTGCTAAAGCTGAAAGAAGGATCTTCTGTCTCTTTCTGTTATAAATGTGTTAAACAAGAATAAAAAAAACAACTACATCTCCAAGGTTGAACAGCAGGTAGGTAAGTAATCGGATTTGACAGCTTTTCCCATACTCTCATATACGTGAAATATGACGGGGACCTTAATCAACTGAGTTGATAGAAACTACCCTATATTTGCAAACACTAGATTACCATCCAGTAAGGTTTGAGCTCTACACGAACAATGCATACAATGAGCACTTGTGCAGCAGTGACATCTAAAGAGAGAAGCTAGAATGCGATAATGAAATTCATAACGAACACACACCAATATCAGTTCTCCACAATAACAATCAAAGCAATATAAATAAGAAACAAAGGCCTACCGAGGATGCTTTATTTTTCGCCCTGGTCTCTGCTGTACTTGGAATATCATGATTTGGTTTGTTGAATCTCTTCTCCCGCCGATCACAGGAGCCCCATCCATCTGAGAATCTACCACCCCTATTAGCAAGGGAAGAAGCATATTATCAAAAACAATGATCCTAAATCATAATGAGATAAAACATAATCATGAATCAGATTGCTATCTAATGCTTAGTTCCCAAAATCCTTACTGCATGTGTGCCCGAACCACAAACTCTGCACGCAGAACATTCCGACCCTCATCAAACTCAATGTTCTTGTCTTTGATCTCGAAAGAGAGATTGAAGTAAAACGATATCTTCCTCCAACCTGTACAACACACAATACACCTCTCATGTTCAATCTAACATTTCCATTCCACCTCGCAAAAAATACAAGAACCTCTCTTCAAATCCTTTACCTGACTTTTTGATATAAGTATTCCCATGAATCTTAACGTAATCAGTTTTCTCCAAGATCTGGTAAATTGACACAAACTAATTAGGCATAAACTATCTAGGCAATTAAAATTTCCAAATTAATTAGCTCGAAAAGCCTAAATTTCCTAAAAGGCCAAGCAATCATATTATCAAAATTAACTGAAATTGAGCTGAGAGCACTAATCAAATAGCAACACTCACCGCCATAGCTGCATCTTGATACTCCTTGAACAACGAAACCGAAGGAAACATTCCAGCCAAGCTATGCTGCGCCGTCTGCACCGGATTATTATTCTCCCTCTCTTCTCTCTGCGGATAGCTACCAGGACTGTTAAACCTCCCGATTCCCGGCGACAGACGCGACTCCGGCGAAGCGTACACCGGCGTGGTAGGTGTGCGCGGCACATTTCTGACGACGGCGAGAGAATTGCCGTCGTTTGCTGACCTGGCGATCTTCCTCGGCGGTTGGAAGGCCCAAGGCTCCTCGACGACCTCGCCCTCCGATTTGGAGTCGGAGTCGGCGGAGTAGGAGATCCGAGCGGTCTTGAAGAGCTTCGGCGGCGGCGAGGGGCGGTGGTGGTATTGGATCGCGAGGGGTTGGAATTTGGATTTGGAGGTGTGGGAGGCGGCGGCGGAGTCGATCACGGCCCAGAGAGCCGCGTCGTCTAGGTCTTTGTCGTCCATGGTTTTGGGAGCTTAGAGTTTGGAGGAGAAGCTTGGGCGTTTCTGAAGGAGGAAGATTTGGTTGGGCATTCTGAGGTTGAAGAAGTGTAGAGAGGAAGCTACATAAGGCGCGAAATTTTCGAATTCAATTTGGGGAAGAACCACAGAAGGATAGGATCGTCTTCAGACGACTTCCGGAGGAAGATGACTCCATCGGGCCTTGCGTAAACGGCCAATTTATACGGCCCACCTGAATATACTTGCATAATGAGCTAGTTTATTTTATGTCAAAAAGAAAAATGAACTAGTTTATTTCAAGTGACATAAGTCTATCATTTGTAAATGAGAAGTTTTATCTTGACTGTAAATTTTTATGGCAATGGAACAACAAAGATTATGTGCGACGACGACGAGGTTAAACAGAAGCAAGCAAAGGTTACTTTTTCTTGTCTTATGTCATATTCATTGTGCATGTAAGAATCAAAGTGTATTCTATGCTTTTCAATTTTGATATTGGTAGATTAGCTCAATGAGCAGGTGAGTGCTCAAAAAAATAGTACATCATATTTTCTAATGAAGACTCTTAAATTGAGGACTAGTTGAGGACTTTTCAGCTTATCTCACTTTTCGATCTTATATCCATATTTTGACCGTTCAATTTATAAATATTTATGAGTAAATTATATCTGCAAATTTTCAGCCACATTGAAAATTAGCTGAAAATTTGAGTTCGCGAAATCAAATTTCTTGTTGTGGAAAAAGTTTTTCTTTTAATTTTAAGAAGAAGAAGCGATCACATTTGAAAATCTAACAACACCAAAAATGAACTTAATTTAAAGCTAATTTACCAAAAAGCTAGAAAGGTGGGTTTTTCTCTCCAAATAATATGATAATGAGCCTGATGCCCAAAAGAAGTATCTGCATCCGCGTGCTACAAAATTGGTCGCTCGAGTGACATATGCAAAAAAAATTCACAAAAACAAATCTGCGATTTCTTATTAAGAATCAAATCCCCGGTAGGATATCACAAAATTTTTTAATGCACTCCATGACCAACTTGGAGTGACCTTCGAGAACCTATTTAATCAGATTGTTCTCAACTCCATTTAATCAAATGAACAAAAATGAAAATGAAAATCCATTTAATCAAATGAAACAAAAATGAAAATCCCATGCACAATTACGAACAGTAACTAACAGTTTGTTTTTGAATCCCAACTCCCTTTCCTCACAGTAACTATGCACAATTACTCATCACACAAGCCACGCGTGATTGTGATCCTCACCTTCTGAAACGCCGCAAGGCACTTCGCTCGAAACGCCCAAACGCCGTGCACGATTCTACGTCTCCGTCCCCGAATTCCTCGCTCAGATCCACATCGTCGTTGAGACTCACAGCTCCCTTGTCCGACTCCACCACCAGCACCTTCAATTCGTTGATCGGCCACTCGAAATCTCCGACCTCCCTCTTCAACGACGTCGTTTCTCCCTTCTTCCGGCGGCCGATTTTCGAAGACGCCTCGGCGAGCAGATTCAGATCTAAGTAATCTTCCAGCTTAAAATTCGTCGTTCTCAGCTTCGATTCCGACGAGTGCTTCTGGATCTGAGCACGGCGATCTTCCCTGCAGTCAAATTGAGACCGAAATTAGTAAGAATTAGTTACGAATTTCAAATCGGAGAGCGTGAGGGAGTTAGGGATCGTACGGCGGGGATGAGAAGGTGGAGATCGGCGGTGGAGAGGAGGCGGAGGAAGGCCGACGGAGGCGTCTCTGAATGTCGTCGACGGTGGCGAGTGGGCCCGAAGGCGAACAAGCTCTGGCTCTTTTCCTCTCTGACATTTTTGGCGGGTGATTTTGGAATTCAAAGTAAATGTAATAAACGCAAGTGCTCTTGCCTTTTATAGAGACTTGGCCCCAGTAAAAACATCAGGTTATCCGAGTATAAAGCTAAAGTGGATTAAACCGTGGAGATTCTTCAGTAACATTTTTCGCAAAACTATATAAAACACTAAATTGTAATTCACAAATACTTCTGATGATGAACAGCTTTGACACAATGACATGACATTTACAGCAAAATACAACTCTGGCCTGATACAACAAAAATAAGTATACAAGCATCCATTTTGGGGAAAATGGATTTGGTTGTTGTAATTCTCAAGACTTGTTGATGATGGTGATGAGTAGTTTTGACATCTACAACAGAAATCCCACTTGATCTCACTGCACCAGGGGGAACTGACTTGGTTTTTGATTGATTTGATGAGACTAACCACAAAGTTGAAACGGAACTAGGTAGGACCTCCAAAAATATTGCTCTGCACCCTTCTTGGTATCCCAAAATTTTGATATGCTCTGATTTCACCTTCCAGAGTGGCTGTGACAATGACCAAGCCCCAAGCTTGGGTTGTTTGGCTAGATTCATGTCCAAACAAAGAGGACCAAGAGGAAGACCAAGATGATGATGATGCATTGCCAGAAAATATAGAAGATGAGTCGCCACTGTACCTAATAGAGGAAGGGTCTGAGCTGCTGCCGAATGACTCGCCAATGCCAGAATCCGTTCGAGATATTTCGGATGGATCTTGATCTTCCGTAGGGGGAGTTGAAGGTCTCTCCGCTGCCGCAGCCGTAGGAGGAGTGCTAGGATTAGTGTGTTTCTTTGGGAGAGGTGGCAACACTCTCTTGCTCTCTTCTTTAGTAGGCGATGCAGTTCCTGAAACTGGCTGTACAGAGGAACGTTTTGAGTGCCTCTTAGAAGAATGCACAGGTATAGACGGGGGAGGGTCACCCTTTATGGTGCCAGGCCATGGGATTGCTACCGATACATCTTTACACTGAAAATATTCATGAGAAGTGGTGGTGATTGTGCTCTTTTTTCCTGCGGCTGACACTCGAGGCTCTTCACGCTTCCATACATACACATTAGAGTCTTCACTAGCACAAATAATGTACTTTCCATTGGGAGTGAATGACGCTCCAATTTGACTACTTGTGTTTCGAAAACCTCTAAACTTATGAGTGACATCTTTATCACCATCTACAATCCGAATCCGGGAATCAGCAGATGTGACAAGCATTTCGGATGGATTGATTGGAGAAAACTGTTTAGAAGAGAAGAACAATGAAGGTAACAATCATTCCAGAGGATTTATGCAGAACCTGTTTATTGGCAAGGAATCAAAGGGAGGACAATTACATTACCTGGAAACCAGTAATTTTCTTTGCTTGACTCTTCTTCTTGTTTTTGATATCAATCTGGCCTTCTTGACTTAATTTACAGTCTGTATTACAAAAGAAGATGAGCCTTATCATACACTGTCTGTTTGAATATGTTAAAAACTTACAACTATGACAAAGTAGTTCTTCAGGGTCCGTGACCAATGAATATAGTGTGTATGAAACACTAGTACCTTCTGCATTGTACATACGACAGTTCCCTTTATGTGAGCCGGTGATGGCAGCCTGCAGTTAAAAAAATTGAACCATGATTAGTAGAGGTCAGAGGAAGTTTTATAAGTTGATTCGACTTCATCTGAAGATCCTAAGCATGATGAAGAGCACATGAAACCAGAAAAGTAACATTGTGAAAAAACAAAATTGAGCTGGACCTGGCCATCTGGAGTATAGCATGCAGCAGTGACCATTTCATGAAGATCTGTCCAGTCTACCACTTTTCGAGCAGGTATGTCCCATAATCGAAGCTTTGCATCAAGGGAGCCGCTGAGAAAAACATTGTCGTCCAAAGGATTGAACTGTATGCAAGTTACTGCCAGACCGGTTTCCATGTTATACTCAAGAAACCAAAGGATATTAAAATAATCAAACACCATATATGCATCTATGCTGCATAATATTTAGGGTCAAACAACAAATGCAGACAACAGATGAGCAGGGGTTTATAGATGCTTCTTACCATAATCATTGTGGGCAAACATCTTCAAACAACTCTTGGTCTCCATATCCCATAATCTAACAGTTTTGTCCATTGAAGATGAAAGCAACAGCTGCATTTCAGATCAAAATTAGCCCAAATAATCTTTGTTATTTCAAATGAACATGCATATATCATAATTGAAATTCTCATAAGCCACTACAAAGTCTACAATTCAGCTTTAAATGAAGATCGTTAGATGGCAAGGAGTAGCTAAAACTGACCTGAGATCTGGACCATGACAGGTCCAGT
Source organism: Fragaria iinumae (assembly GCA_009720345.1). Classification (NCBI taxonomy): domain Eukaryota; kingdom Viridiplantae; phylum Streptophyta; class Magnoliopsida; order Rosales; family Rosaceae; genus Fragaria; species Fragaria iinumae. Next base: position 8,340,536 of record CM019122.1, on the reverse strand, counting down.
ACAGCGTCCAAATGACCTTCGAAAGAGCACACAGGTTTCTCCGAGAGGGCAAACACGAATTCAGGCACATGGACATAGTCAGGAATGGGATTTGTTTTCCTAGAAGAGCCCCCTTTCCCCTTCTTCTTCTTCTTCTCGGAGGAAATTGCAGCTTCAGAGCTAAGAGGCCCCGATCGATCCTGAGACAATGAGGGATGCAGTGGGGTCGCATTGCTATCCATGGACATAATCTCACATTCTTGAACCTCCCACACATGAATGACCCTGTCCTCTCCAGCACTAGCAAGAAACCTGGCATCCAAGCTAAACTTAATAGTCCAAATTGAGCCCTCATGTGCTTGAATCTCCTGGCACAAATGCAATGCTGATAGCTCCTTATACGACTTCCCATTCTGCCTAACTTTGATCCACTCATTAGACTTGCTCGGTTTCTGGTCCTGCGGCAGCGGCGGTGGCGGTGGCGGGTGTTGATCCTTATCCCCAATTAGCACACTCACAGCACTCCCTACACCTTTTATGCTATTCTTCAACAGCGCCACTTTTCTCTTGCTCATCCTCAAACTTTTCGACACAAACGAATTGGCTCCAGGAGAACCAACTTTCCTCTCACTCGCGGCGTCGCCGGTCACATTCTGCCGCCGCATCACCTCCTTCACCACCGGCGAGTATCCCACCGACTTTTCGAACTCGTCCATGGTCAACTTCTTCCCCGTTTGAAGATCACTGAACTTGTTCCAACACCCGTTCTGATCATACTCGTTCACAATGAACTCGGTCCCGGTGTCCAGATTTTTAATCAAGAAGAAAGCTCCTAGATTGTTAGTGAACTCCGTCGACAACGCCGTGCTGTTTTGTCTAGATCGGACGGCCCTGGCTCCTCCGTCTCTTTGCGGCGTCGTCGCCACCACCTCCGGGTACGAAAACATTCTCGTGCTCGGCGCCGCGATCGTCGACGACGTCCGAGTCAGGCGTTGCTTCGAGATTGCGCCGATCACCTCCTCTTTCCTCCATTTATCCGCCGAGAAAGCCTCGATTTCTCCGTCCGATCTCGACCGTACAAGCACCGCCTGCAGCGGCGAATTCGACGCCTCCGCTTCCGCTTCCGCCTCCGCCTCCGGATTATGCGGCGCCGGTTCAGGAGCATGTATTTTCTCCACACAGAGAGTTGGCGATTTCGTAACGGCCGGAACGACGCCGTTTGGAGGTTTACTCGAAACGATGCGTTTAAAGCTGACGATGTCTCTGCCGCCGTTGGCCAATCCCATCCCCTGCATCAACCGCCTGCGGCGCTCGGAGATCGACCCCGGCGCGGCCATCCAGATGTTATAGTCCGGCGTCAACGGAGGCGACGAAAACGAAGGCTCGGCGGAGGCGCCGGACAAGGCGCGGACCTCGACCTCGAGGTCGTTTCGGAGGGAGGAGGCGCAGGAGGCGAAGGACATGCGGCTGTCGTCGAAGTCGTCATCGTCGGAGGAGGAGGCTTCGAGGTCGATAGGGACGGCGGAGGACATACGCTCCCGGGATTCGAAGAAGGAGTCGTCTTCTTGGTCGTGGAGGCCGTCCCAGTTCATAGTGAAAGTCCTCTTCCGCTCCATTTTCCTGTCCATGATCATGTTTGTGTTGCATTTAGGGTTTCGAATCGCGGCGAGTTTTCTGTAATTAAATGTTCGAAAGGGGAAAGAGAAAGTTGGATTGGAGTGTTTTGGAGCGAAAAGAAAGAAAAATGGATTGTGTGATTGGAGGGGAAAGAGAAAGAGGGAAGAGAGAAAAATGAGGGGGCGGGTGTTAGGTGGTTAATTACCGTTATGTTATGGAGGCAAAGAGGAAAGAGTCAAGGGAGAATCTTTATTTAATCGTGGATTTCGCGCGTTATTACATTACATTCCGTCACGTCCTTTGCCACTCGCTTCTTGCCACGTCACTGTTCCTGCAATTGGTTGGTGGGTCAGGTCTTAGTGAAGGCCCAAAAACGCACTGGACTGTGGGAGGACAGGAGGTGAAGGCCCAAATAAATTAAAGCAAAGTGACAAAAGATTTGCATCTTTGTTTCATGGGACTAAATTAGACTATGTTAAATAAAGAATCTAGTTTAGTTAGTACTTTGTTTGGTGTTACTGGGTACTAAAATAAATGAGCTTACGTAACACCTTATTTTCATTTTGGCATCTTTAGATGATGTTATTATGGGTACTCAAATAGGTCATCCTTAAATAGCATCATCGTTCTAAACCATAAACCAAACAAATTACCATATAATCTCATGCAACACCAAATATGAGTTAATATTAGTACAACTTAAGACACCCCACATAAGTACAAGACAATCTTAAAAAATAAAGAGGTCTACGTAGTCCTGAGTACCAAACGTGCAAAATGTTGTGAAAGTTCCCCTTAAGTTACTGGATTAGTGGGTTCAATTTTTTTTTTTTGGGTAATAGTGAGTTCAACATAAGTAAAGGGAGAGACATTCTTTCCCTTTTCAAAACAGAATAAGATATTTGTTTGAGTAATGTAGCCGAGACTCTGTTTCCCGTGGTTCTAATAAGGCTCCCTTACGTGGTAGTACCGAGCAGCTATTGTATATGTTCCTTCAGTTGATGACTTTAGTTGTTGATGCGAGTTAGTATTTGAGTGATTCCTAGCTGGTTTCTCGATGGGTTTAATAGAGTTACTATTGCTCCTCGATGTAGTTTCTTACTTGAGTACATGCATATTCATATATGACTAAAACAACTTGCAACTAATGCAATTTTACCGTCATAATTGTGCAAAAAAAAAAAATATATCAAGAACCAATAACGAAATCTTTTGATGAACACAATTAACAGGGATTGTATCTAAGTGAGATCTTAATTAATTTTTATTATCGCGAGATGGCTCGAGTATCGAGTTAGGTGAAGCATGTCATAATCAACAGATAATTAAGGTATACCTTTAATGTCACCTTTAAAGTTTATACAATATCCATTTGGAGTTACTCCATTTTTTTTTTTCTCATATATTTGTTTAAATCAATAATTAATCATAAAAAAATATTATATAAATATATTCGATATGAGGCTCATATGAAAGATATATCTCGTCGAGATCTTCGCAATAGTTGTTAGTAACGAATTTTTAATTTTGATGATAGTGTAAATTAAAAGGAGAAATGTAAAGTTGAATAAAATAACATTTAATTTTAGCTTACAAACTTCATAAGCCAAATTTAGCTTATAACCAAATAGCTCAAGCCAAATTTTTTATCTTGAAAAATGTAATTTGGCTTATGGTGGGAGTAAACATAGGCTAAATTTGGTTTTTTAGCCTATAATGGGATATCAGTCTTCAAAAGATTCATTCCTAGGCAAAGTGGCGAGGGATCCTATACCATGGCATTTAAAGACAAGGATGATTATGTAATCGGGGTTTAGTTAGTTCAACTAATCACAAAGTCAATAGGTTTGTTAATTTAAGATGTCAAAAATACGACAAGTGGTGTTGCCATGTTACTACAATTTTAACATATGATCACCATCATATGCTTACTGAAAATTTCTATTCTATTCAAGCGTGCCTTCACCAAATTAAAGTTCCAACTATCGTAGAGACTTAACCTCTTCTTGATTGGTGTTTACACTTACACTCATGCTTATAAAAATGAGATTGACAAAATTGGAAATAGTAAAAAAAATTCTTACGTCATAGGAGAATGTCCCCTCTTTATTCTCCTCGTAGATCAGATCTATGATGCCAATTAATAAAATAAAGGCAACATAGAATTGAAGTAGTCGATCCCATGTCTCTTTAGTAGTTGAGGAGCTTGGTGACCTGATCATGGAGCATGTTTGCCAAGCTTTATTGGAGAACTAAGTCTGCAATATTATACAAACCTAACAAGGATTCTATGAGCTATGCTAAAGGGGTTTGAGGCCTCCCAAACCTTGTATAATAAATCGAAACTTGATATTAATCAATTATTGTCCATGTAAATGTCAAAGTTTTGTTTATAAGCCCGTAAACAAATCTTTATTGCTTTTTGTTTGACGAGCACATTCCACAAGTTATTTTTTGGTCTATATAGAGATACTTGTAATGCATTTCATAAAATAGAAAATTTTTGAAGAATTTTACTATCGAAAAACAATGTGTCCATCGTTAATAAACCACTATTAGCCATTAATTTGATATCAAATATCATTAAATAGTGAACATATAAACTTGTTAGGATGGACGATTGTCAAAAATAAGTGGGTTTTTAAGCATAAGTGGGTCTTACATTACACGCACAAGCACGTAGTTTTTATTCTAATTTCAAAAATACATCTCCGGCGGAATTTAGGCCCATAAGAACGATTGCCGCCATAAGAATCGATTGAAAAGGAAAACGAAAGGGTAACTAAAGATGTTACTGGTCTTTTTAACTGATGGGTTAATATTAACTCTAGAGGAGCTGTAAGCCTGTAACAGCTATTAACGGTGAATGATAAATAATGCTCCAGTTAATTACCAAGAATATTAACTATTCTAACGTTAACATTGGCTTCTTCTTCTCCATGGGGGCCGGCCAAGATCATATAGAATCCAAAGAGACTCGTTCTACGCGACATGAAAGAGCAGAAGAATCTTATATCCAAACATAAAAAACATGAAGGAGGAATCTATTCACACCAGAATACAATGAAAACGTAAAATTCTTCAGAAACTTTATTTGCCTTTTATTTTCTTCATCACAATCATCATCATCATATCTCAGTAGTCTCTGAGAATCCTTTCCCTTTTCTCTTTTAGAACACAGAGAATAACACCTCGAGCACAAAAGAACACACATTTATCTCTATCATCACTCTTTCTTGTTCTGTACTTCATCTCTCGCAAACTTTACACCCACCATGAATTAACAAAGCTCTCAAGCAAGAACGTACACCCAGAAATTAACAAGAAAAGAGAGAGAAGATTTAATTAATTGGGTTAATCGCAGAGTTGCGTATATAATTAACTACATTGTTTACCGGAAGACCGGAAAAGTAGTCAGAATAATCGAACGGTTCAGACGGCGCCTTTCTTGATCTCCCCGCGAAAATCGTACGGGAACAGAGCGTCGAATTCTTCTTCCGAGAGATTAACCTGGATTCTCTTCCTTGAACTCATCGGAGAATTAAGCGCTTTTCGTTTCCGCAGGGGCATTATCGTCTTTCGCGGTGCAGGCGGGCATTCAGTGATCACGGGGATTCTTTGGTTCACCGGCGTCCTGAAACCGTCGTCGTCGTCGTCGTCCACGGCGTTGTTTTCAGTGCCGGATTCCTCTGTGAGTGACGAAGACGGCGACGTGTCGGGTGGTCCTGCTCGTTCTTTCTTGGAAATTTCGAACGTGATCTTGTCGTCTTCGGGAAGAAGACGATCCGGGCTGACGGATTTCGGGTCGGGTCGAACGGAATCCATCAATGAAAGAAAGACAGAAAGAAAAGAAGTCTGGTCTGAAATTGGAAGAAGAAGACGGAAGGGTTATTAATAGGGGAAAAGAAGAGAGCGAACCCAGACAAGAATAGGAGTGTAAAAGATCAAGGTGGATTTGGTTTCCTAATTCAGAGAGAAGAGGAAAGATTGAGAGAGAGGGAGAGATGGGTTATGTGCAAATGGGTTTTGTTCATGGTGAACTGAGAAGAAGGCAAGAAGGAGAGTCTGTATATTTAGTAGTAGAGATCGACATGATAGCATATAACGTCTCTGATATGGTTGTTTGAGGACTACGCTTTCTCTTTCTTTGTTTTTTTTTTGGGTAATTTTTGTGAGGTATGATGTAATGTGAAACTTTTTGGTGCATCTATGCACGTGGCATGTTATTTGGGGACCATGGAGAGAAGAGAGAGAGAGAGAGAGATGTTCTCGTGATATTTTGGACATGAAATATCGAGATGCTTTGTTTACCTAGCAAGCAAGGCCAAACCCTACTAATTAAATACGACTTTTTACTCCAACAGTGTTCAAGTTAAACCCTAGGTGAGATCCCATATGAACTCTACCTCTGTAAAAATCATGTTTTTCTGAACGTACTACAGCTTGGGTGAGTTGTTTTACCTATGTGTGTTGAAGTATGATTCCTTTAAGATCAGAGAGAGTTGTATACGAATTTTTCATGAACTTTTGTTAAAGCAGATGATTAAATGTATGTGATACATAACTCGATCGGATATGATATACATAACAGTAACCTTACATATTATATGATTTTCCGTATTATTTTGGATTTGAGTTTAGCTCACCTTGAAGACTCCTTAAAAGCTTTTAAACAGAGCTTTATAACTGTGAAAATATTAGGTAATCTTGTCTATTAAAGCTTGAAGCTATAGTCTCTTTTAGCCACTAAAGCAAGCTAGAGTGAACATCCACAATCTTTCCCACAATAAGGGGGTGGTTGGAACCACCGACTTACCAGGTAGGTTATAACAAATAATAAATAAAATTAACAACATATCATGGCATGATTTCCACTATTAAACTTACCTACATGAATAACATTATGATTCAATTGCCGTCTACTGCAATCTGCATGTAGATCATGACCTCTCACAAAAGGTTGTCACCCTTATATTGACCTGAGTAATACTTACTAGTATGGTATGCTTCATGACCTGAGTTTGAAAAAAGAAAGTAAAACTTGCCAGAAAGAAAAGTAAAACTTACCAAAATTACGGTTCATGAAGCACCAAATATCACTTACCATCCAAAGCTATACGAGGACTTCGATTAGATTTGTGCAAGACTCGCTGCCAAAACGGCATGAGGTAGCTAATATCATCCAGAGTGGGAATAGATAAGGTACGTAGTAGGTCGCCTTAATTAGTACCTAACCGGCCAAATTATCTCAATTATTTAAGTCTTTCACAAATGACATAATGCTCTTGTACTTTGATTGAAAGCATCAAATTCAAATTCAAATCTTTGTGTCCATAATGGTATTAGATCAAGCTACTAAGTATCATTAATCAGTCGCGCGTCATCGAGTATATAAGAAAGAAGAGATGATGTTAATTTGGTGGTGTGTGGGTGGCAAAAAATAGTAAAACTAAAAACTTGTGATTCACAACATCGAACATGACATGATGACGTTTTTTTTAATAGGGTTTGGAACCCAATCTAGCTGCGAACTCAAACCCACGTCCAGATTTTATTTAAATTAAAAACAAGAAAAAAAATACATAGTTCGAATAAGAATAAGAAACCCTAATACCACTACTGAAAAATAGCACTTAGGAGACGGAATTTTTTAATTTCGTCTCCTAAGTGGTAGTTAAGAGACAAAATTTTCTACTTAGGAGACATAACAGTTTCCGTCTCCTAAGTAGTACTTAGGAGACTGAATCAAAATATTTCATCTCCTAAGAACAACGTAGAAGACGTAATTTCTATCTGTCGCTTAAGTACTACTTAGGAGACAGAATATTTTTACTTAGACGACGACATTTTGAAAAATTAAAAATTAAAAAATTTATATGAATCACTTAAGAGACGGAACTACATTCTGTAGCCTAAGTAGAACTTAGGAGACATAAATGTGTACTTAGGAGACGGAATGTTTTAAAAAAAAAAAATTATGAATCACTTAGAACACTCCGTCGTCTAAGTAGAACTTAGGAGATGAAAATGTTTACTTAGAAGACGGAATGTTTTTTTTAAAAAAAAAAAATATATGAATCACTTAGACGACGAAAATAAAACATTTCGTCGTCCAAGTTCTAAAAATTTGAGCGCAGCTGTTTCCGCGTAAAATTTCATGAAAATTCAAACCAAAATTTTTCAAAACATATCAATTCTTATAAATCACACACTCATCAGTCTCATGTCTCTCACTTATCTTCTTCATGATTACCAACCCTATCAATAGAAGGAAACCTATCTTTTCCCAAAGCTCTCTACGTCCCTGAGGTTTCTCATCTCTCTCAGTCTCTCTCACTATTTCTCTCTCTCTCTCTCTCTCTCTCTCTCTCTCTCTCTCTCTCTCTCTCTCTCTCTCTCTCCAAACCATCACTCTCCTGTCGGCCTCTCTTCTCTTCTTCGCTGTGACAACCCTTCTTTCTCTCTCTACCAAGCCTTCCCGCTGACCCACCACCGTCCCTCGAAATTTCAAAGGGGTAAGAAATCAATGTAAGTTCTTCAATTTTTCTAGTTTAGATTTGGTGATAGATTTCTGTGTTTTTGTTTAATTTAATTTTGGTGTCTAATTTGATTTTAATTTTAGTTTTGGTTAGGATGTGATTGGTATGATGGTGGTGGTGTAAACACGAACATATCTGCAACAAATAACAGAACAACACGTGTACAAAGAATAATTTAATTTAATCAAATGCGAATGCGGGTTACAATCTTTGTGAACTCCTCTGATTCTATCTCCGAAATATATGTTTAACTCAAGGGTGACAAAGACTTGTTCTTGAGGGTTACGCGGGGTTAATCACGTAACAGGTATTTGGGATTTGGATTTAGGTTTAGTGAAGAACTGGCTATCTGGGGAGCTTGATAGTTCTTCAAGGATCTAGAGAAGAACTAGCTGTTTAAGGAGCTTGATAGTTCTTCAAGGGTTTAGGGGAGACTTCTGAGCTCGCGGAGGGATTTCTCTCTCTCTAGTTCGCTGCTTCTCTTCTATGCTCTTCTTGGTTTTTGCTCCCCTTCCTCTTGGTATGAGAGGGGGTATTTATAGTGTTAACATGCCTCCACTTAAGGCAAGTAATCAAGATTCTGAATCAATAATATTTCCTTAATCGAATCAATGAATCTTGACTGATTGATCTACTTGCCGATTTTAACATAATCAAATCAATCAAATCTTGAGATTTAGATATGCCCATATCACTTTTGGATTGAATGCCCCGTTTTGGACAAGATCTTTAGTAAGGGGCGAGCTATCTCACGGACATGGAAAGTATCCCGCGAGGAGGCTTGATCTCCAAGCGAACCGTGATTTCCAATCCTTGCATGCATGTGAACTCTGTCGTCTAGCTACTTCGCGAATTTTCCAACGCGGAGCCAACTCGCCTCGCCTTCGCGTGAAACTACACGCGCGGAGTCAATCCACCTCGCCTTCATGTGCGCGGAGTCAATCCACCTTGCCTTCATGCGCGCGGAGTCATTCCGTCTCACCACTGTTTAAGTCTACGCGAAGTGAAGTCTAGTTCGCCTCGCCTTCATTTATCTCTACACGAAGTCATTTCACCTCGCCACTGTTTACGTCTAGGCGAAGTGAAGTCGAGTTCGCCTCGCCTTCATTTATCTCTACACGAAGTCATTTCACCTCGCCACTGTTTAGGTCTACGCGAAGTGAAGTCCAGTTCGCCTCGCCTTCATTTATCTCTACACGAAGTCATTTCACCTCGCCACTGTTTACGTCTAGGCGAAGTGAAGTCTAGTTCGCCTCGCCTTCATTTATCTCTACACGAAGTCATTTCACCTCGCCACTGTTTACGTCTAGGCGAAGTGAAGTCGAGTTCGCCTCGCCTTCATTTATCTCTACACGAAGTCATTTCACCTCGCCACTATTTAGGTCTACGCGAAGTGAAGTCCAGTTCGCCTCGCCTTCATTTATCTCTACACGAAGTCATTTCACCTCGCCACTGTTTACGTCTAGGCGAAGTGAAGTCGAGTTCGCCTCGCCTTCATTTATCTCTACACGAAGTCATTTCACCTCGCCACTGTTTACGTCTAGGCGAAGTGAAGTCGAGTTCACCTCGCCTTCATTTATCTCTACACGAAGTCATTTCACCTCGCCACTGTTTAGGTCTACGCGAAGTGAAATCCAGTTCGCCTCGCCTTCATTTATCTCTACACGAAGTCATTTCACCTCGCCACTGTTTAAGTCTACGCGAAGTGAAGTCTACTTCGCCTGGCGGAGTCTATTTCGCCTCACGAAGTCTAGTTCGCCTGGCAAAGTTTAGTTCGCCTCAGGAAATTCAGCGTGCCTCGCGAAGTCTACTCTCTAGCTCGCCTGACCGCTGGCGAACCATCACCAGTTATTTTTGGGGATGTCCGATTAATTGATATATGATCATCAATCGACACTTGATAATTGATTTCAATCGGGATTTAAGGTTTTGTTGTCGGCCGACCATTTCCACGTTGCCACGTGTTATTTCTGGCGGCTTTCCAATGTTGTTGACTCACATGCCACATATTTACTTGGATTATTCAACGACTATTATTATCGTTAAATTTTATATGTCTACAAATGCCCCCACTTCAAGGTGTGTCGTAGCCATGGTGTCGTCATGTGCCAGAGGCGTGACTTGAAGTCTATGTTTAATGGGTTTGTGGTAATTCCCGAATTGATAGGGATTCCTAATTTTGTAAGGATTCCCTATTTTCTTGTGGAAATTCCTTGAATTTATAGGATACCCAATTTTGTAGGGATTCCTTAATTCGCAAGGATTCCTACGAATTTGATTTGGTAAAGTTTCCAAGCAGTGGGCGGAAACCTTTGATGTATTCCTTTCTTGATTTGCTTGATTTTCCATACTTTTCCAGTTTCAATGAGGAAAGATTGCACTATAAATTAGAGCTTCCGGTTGAACATTATTCATCACAAAGTTACAACCATCTCGCTGTAAGATCAACAGTATACTCTCTCTCTCCTTTTAATTTGATTGCTCTGGTGCGGAGTTATATGATTCGCTGATCCGTCCTTTTTTTTTTTTTAGGTCGCGAGGTACTTCTGAGTTATCCATCTTTAGTGCCAGCAGGATCCTTACTCGGCGAGGCGCGGCAGAAGTTCAAGGCAGCGAGGCGCAACAGAATCTTAAGGCAGCGAAGCGCAATTTTCCAACAAGTAGACGTGCACCACCTCGCATGGCTTTTTTCAAAAGTTTCAAGAAAGGCACAATCACCATCCTTGAAGATATTAACGACGTTCAAAGTGATGGCACCACTTTATATACCTATCCTTCATTGACTGGGCCGCACTCTCTTGAGGCTCCCCAATATGATGGTTCGGGTCATATTCCTCGTTGGACTTTCCAACAATCGCGTCAGCTAGCCACCTTTCAATCAGTCAAATCCACCAGCGAGAAGCGAAGCGCAGACGTATTAATGTTGAAGTCCGCCCATCATGACCATAGCGTTCCTTAAACACCGTTCGTGCTTCTTAGCGACCGTATGTGCAATGGTTCAGTGCAATGGAGAGGATTTCGTGCTAACGGAGCCTTCTCTTACACAGAACGTTACTGGGAGTGGTTAGAAGACATCCTGAGCCGAAGCGGAGATCTTATCCACAAAACTGGTCTCTACCGAGCGGTGTTTGCATTGCTCTTCAGCTATGATCGTGTTGCGCCTGTGATGCGGGCCTTCTGTGAGTTTTAGTGCCCTGGCACAAATACTCTTCATACCTCGTGTGGAGAGATGTCTATCTCTTTGAGGGACTTGACATATATTTGTGGCTTGCCCATAACTGGAAGGTTCTACGACGAAGTTGTTCCATCTATTGAAGAATTTGTAGCCAAGGGTAAGGGCGGTGAGCCAATCCTTCCCAAGAGTTGCAAATTCTTATTTCTCGCGTACCACAAGCTTTGCGATAAAGGGCAAAAAGTGAAGATTGCATCATGGATCCAGTACTAGTACAAAGGAAGTTTGAGATACAAGAGGCCGCCCACCAAGAGTGTACGGAACAAGAAAGGTGCACCTCAGAATACGTACAACCCGTCTGGCGAAATCCGTGAGGTTCAAGCTCGAACTGATGATGACTCCGCACCGTTTGATGATTTGGGCATGGATGACGAAGACATAGAGTCTACTTACTTGGCGGCATTTTACGCGTGCTGGTTGTGTCTATTTGTCTTTCCTGTGGACGATACAGGCTTGATCCGACTAGCGTGTTTAAAATTGCCAGCAAAATGTCCCAAGGCTATCAATTCTGTCTAGCTGTACCTGTGTTGGCCAATATTTACCAAGGCTTGAACGAGATTTTTGCTTCTAAAGACCCAGGAAACTGTTCGGCTACATTGCCCTTTCACTATGTATATACGTGGTTGGCAGAGTATTTCGGCACCCATTTTTATTCTCCTCTTTCTGACGACTTTAAACCACGCATGGTTCACTTTTCAGGGGCATTTTCGGCCAAGCATTTTGGAGACGCACAAGCTCGTTCTTTATTCAATGCATGTGGCAATGTAGAGATGGACATCTTAGCAAGAGTCTCTAAAGAACGCAAAATGATTGTTGATCGTGCAAATGTTAACCGTTCAGACATTGTCTATCTTACCTGCCTTCGATCCGGATTTCTTACCCTTAGGCAGGGCAACTGGCGAGTCATTCAACCTTACAGCCCTTACCGCTTCAGCCGTCAGTTCAGCTATGTTCAAGATGTGCCAGGAAGCCTTCAAGAGGACACTCGGACAGGCGCATTGTCCTTGACGTACTGGCATTGGGAAAGTTTTACTAAACGTGAGACAGGGAGCACACTGATGTTGCCGCCTGAGAACGCTCTAAAAGAGTACATGGTGACTCGTGATTATGTTGAATGGTGGTCCAAAGTATATTGTTCCGTGCCCAAGATGACTATAGCGACAATGCCTATTGTTGGGTCACTGCACAAGCTTCTAAAAGCGCAGGAAGACAAGATCGTTGCTCACGCGGTACTGCCCTGCCAGAAAGTGATTCCCCGCGAAATACCGTCTGAACAGAAGGTTGTTCCCCGCGAGATGCCATCTCGCCAGAGAGTGGTACGTTGCGAGATGCTGTCTCGACAGAGAGTGGTGTCTTGCGAGATGCTGTCTCGCCAAAGAGTAGTTTTCCGCGAGGCGCCATCTTGCCAGAGAGTGGTTCCTCGCGAGATTGAACCTGACAATAATCCTCACGCATCGTCTGTCAAGGCGTTGCCCCCAAGCAGAAATTCTTTGAATGAACCGCACCAAGCTTTAGAAGGTCATGGGGATTCATCTGATCATCAACTCGCCAGGAGTCACCTTAAATTAAATGGGACCAACATGCAAGCAAAAAGACTTAGTGGAAGTAGCAACAGTTCTAAAGATGTGAACTTTAAGCGTCAAAGGATTGAACCCGACCTTGGCTCTGTTTATTTCAATCTTGACGATGAGTTTCTCCTTAACCGCAATTTTCTTGGCGAAGTCTCGGGTCCCTCGCAACAAACTCCCAATCGTGTTGAGGTATGTTCGCCACCATCGCCACACATCTTTTTTTTTCTTAACATTATATGCATGATCTGAACTCATTTTCTTTACCTTCAGATAGAAAGACTCCCACCTTTTGAAGATGAAGCTTGTTCGAGGGAGGTTTGCGTCCTCTCAACAGAACCAATGAAGACTGACTCATTTCACGAAGATGATGCATGCGAACCAAATGAATCGCAACAAGTTAATCGTGAAGATATTTTGGTGAATCCTCCGAGGCTTTTAAGCAATATGGCACTCTCTGATGTCACCCGCGGTGAAGTTGATGTCATGGACACTAACCAAGGGCTCCGACAGATTCGTGTGCAGGCCGCCACTCTAATTTGTGGACAAATTGAAGACATCATCACGAAGCACTCATCAAGAACCATTCTTTCTAAAAAGAAAGACCTTGGCGAGATGGTGGCCGAACTTCAGTGTTATGGGTTTGATCCTTCGCCAGTGAAAGACAAGGTAGAAAACTTGATGACTTGTGCTACTCAATACAATGCGGCGAGACTTGTATGCACGCATAAAGCTACTCCAGGCACATGTGATCAACGTTTGCCTCATATGGAGGTTGAAATTGCCAAGTCGATCGAGTTTCGTCAAACTGATCTTGGTCAACGTCAAGCTGTGATTGACTCCTTGGAGAATTTGAAGGAGAAGCAGCAGAGGTTGGAGCAGGAGATAGCCTCCCTAGATGTGAGTCTTCTACTTCATGACAAAAGGCTTGCCGATTTAGAGAAGCAGAAAGTCCAAATCAAGGAAACTCCTGAGTTGACTGTTGAAGAACTTGAGGAAGCAAAGAGGTTCCGAGATGACTTTGAAAAGCAACGCAACAGCTTCCAAGGCCTATCTTGGATGTGAGGGGCTCATTATCTTTAGTAACTTATGATTTATTCTCCATTTTTTTTTGCGCATGTAATAAGTCATTTTGACAATAGAACTCATTATGCAATAAAAAAAAAAGATTTTTTTTTTGATGTGACTGAACTTAAGAATATAATTCTCAAGCTGCCTACGTATCCTTCCAAAGAAAGAATCAAGTCATAACGTAGTTCAAGGATGAGGATTTAGAACTCTCCTTTTTTTTTTAGATTGTACCTTGTGCAGTTTAGGCTCATGCAGGCTAAGAGCATTTTTGTCATTTGCAGTTTAAGCTCATGCAGACAAGGAGCCTTTATTTGTCATTCGCAGTTTATGCTCGTGCGGACAAGGAGCAATCTTTACTTGTTTCAGGCATAGTATTTCTTCAAGAACTTGTCGTTGATTGGGCCAATTCTCAAACCGTCTTCAACCACGATTTTATAAGCTCCATTGGTGTAGACTTCGCTGATGACATAAGGGCCATCCCACTTTGACTTGAACTTGGGACCGGTCTTGTGTGGCATGATGATGGGTTTGCGCATGGCAAGGACCAAATCACCAATTTGAAAGGATCGAGGGCGAACTCCTTTGTTGAAGGCACGCGACATCCGGGCTTGGTAGCATTCTAGATGTTGTTGCGCATCAAGCCTCTTCTCGTCTAAAGCTTCCAACTCTTGAAGTCGTAGCTTGATATTTTCTTCATTTGTGAGGCCTTCTTGCAAAGCAATCCTTAATGAGGGAATTTGCTTCTCTAATGGCAAGACGGCCTCAACACCATACACAAGAGAATAAGGTGTGGCATTTGTGGCAGTTCGATATGTCGTTCTATATGCCCACAATGCTTCACCCATCTTCTCATGCCAGTCTCTTTGTGACTTGCTGACGGTCTTCTTCAAGATGTTGCAGAGCGTCTTGTTAAATGCCTCCGCCAGACCATTAGCTGGTGCATTGTACATCGACGAAAAGTGTAGCTTGAAGTGATACTTTTCGCTAAGTTTTTGCATAGCACTATTTGAGAAGTACTTGGCATTGTCCGTGATGATGCAACGTGGCACACCATATCGCTGGATGATGCATGTCTTGATGAAGTCTACAACGGTTTCTTTCTTTATCTCTTTAAGCGGTACTGCCTCCGACCACTTTGAGAAGGAATCCGTGGCTGCCAAAATGTACATGTGGCCTCTGGAAGATTTCGGATTTATAGGTCCCACAGCGTCTATCCCCCAAACATCAAACGGGTGTGAAGCGATTGTAGGATGCAATAGCTCAGGCGGTTGATGGATAAAGTTTGCGTGGAATTGACAAGCTTGACATTTCTGTGCGTACTCCATGCAATCCTTGACCATTGTGGGCCAGTAGTAACCCATTCGCCTTACTTGAAAATGTAATTTAGGGCCTGATTGATGAGCTCCACATATTCCGGAATGGACCTCTTCCATGGCTTTCGACGCCTCTTCTTTTCCCAAACACCTGAGGAGTAACCCGTCAAATGATCGTCGATAAAGAGTCTCCTTGTAGTAGAAAAAGCGCGGGGCTCTTCGTTTGATATCCGTCCGCTGTTTTAGATCGTCAGGCAATTTGTGATGCTCAATGTAGTCGATCAACGGATGTCTCCAATCTTCGACGTCAATAACATAGACAAAGACCACATTAGAATTTTCGCACAATGGGACGATCCCTGTTGAGACAACCCATCATTGGCAAATTGAAAGGTCCACAATCTCATCATTTGATAATGCCAAAGTTGCTGCTAGGTTAGCCAAGGCATCCGCCATCTGGTTTTCTTTCCTTGGCACATGTTCTAGTGTAACAGCATCGAAACCCGTTAAGAGTTGTGTAGCGAGACGGAAATAAGGAACTAAATCCTCCTTCCTGACTTCGTAATTAGTTAGTAGTTGATCAATTACTAACTTTGAATCCCCGTACACTTCTAGATTTGCAACTTGCATTTTTAAGGCCGTTTGCAATCCCATGATGAGAGCTTGGTATTCCGCAACATTGTTGGAACACAATTCACCGAGAGTGAAGGCATATGGCAATATTTGCTTTTGTGGGGTGACGAAGACAACGCCGGCCCCTGCTCCATCTATTCTTGAAGATCCATTAAAGAACATCTTCCAAGTGGGGAGAATTTCTGCAAGAAAGACTTCTTCATCTGGCAAGTCATCTAAAATTTCCCAATCTGCGGGGATTGGGTGATCTGCTAGAAAGTCAGCCACAGCTTGGCCTTTGACCGCCTTGGCAGGTACATAGACGATGTCATGTTGATTGAGGAGCAGAGCCCATTTTGCCATTCGTCCTGATAGGACCGGTTTAGACATGACAAATTTGACTGGGTCAGCTCGGGCTACCAAATGCACCGTGTAAGCTTGCATATAATGCCTCAACTTTTGGATGGAAAAGATGAGAGCGAGACATGTCTTCTCTATTGGAGAATAATTTAATTCTGCTCCTGTGAGAGTTCGACTTAAATAATATAAGGCCATCTCCCTTTTTTCCTCATTTTCTTGGGCTAGAAGCGCTCCAAGTGATCTTTCTTGAGCTGCGATGTAAAGAGTAAGAGGTTTCCCAGGAATGGGTGCACCCAACACCGGAGCGTTAGCCAGGTACTTTTTAATGCTTTCGAAAGCATTGTGACATGCTTCATCCCACACGAAAGGCACATTCTTCTTCATGAGTCGACTAAAAGGTTGACATCGACCTGCGAGGTTGGAGATGAACCGCCTGATAAATGCGAGTTTTCCTTGAAGGCTTCTCAATTCTTTTAAACTTGTTGGCTCCGGCATTTCTTGAATGGCCTTAATCTTCGATTGATCTACTTCAATGCCCCGATGCTTCACAATGAATCCAAGGAACTTGCCTGAACTCACACCAAAAGCGCACTTCAATGGGTTCATTTTGAGTTGGTACTCGCGTAACCTATCGAACACTTTTCGTAAGTCTTGCAAGTGATCACTCCTTTTTCTTGACTTGACAACCAAATCATCAACATAGCATTCAACGTACTTGTGAAGCATGTCTCCAAAAACTTTTTGCATGGCACGTTGGTATGTTGCACCGGCATTCTTTAATCCAAACGGCATGACTTTGTAACAGTAAATGTCTTTGGGAGTGCGAA
This sequence comes from Fragaria iinumae, assembly GCA_009720345.1. NCBI lineage: Eukaryota > Viridiplantae > Streptophyta > Magnoliopsida > Rosales > Rosaceae > Fragaria > Fragaria iinumae. Next base: position 8,323,418 of record CM019122.1, on the reverse strand, counting down.
ATGCAGTTAACTCCTCGTCTTCTTGCGCCATCTTTATTTGGTTGTAGCCAGACGATCCATCCATGAAAGACAAAGCTTCATGACCTGTGGTTGCATCTACCATGAGTTCGATGATAGGCAAAGGAAAATCATCTTTCGGACATGCATCATTCAAGTCGCGAAAGTCTACACACACACGCATTTGTCCATTCTTCTTTTCAACTGGGACAATGTTTGCGATCCACTTGGGATATTGGACTTCTCTGATGAAGCCTGCAGCGATCAACTTGTCAACCTCTTCTTCAATTTGAGTTTGAACCTCCGTTCGAAAACGTCGTGTCAGCTGTTTGATGGGTCGAGCCTCCGGTTTAACAGCTAATCGATGAACTGCTACTTTAGGGTCAAGACCGGGCATTTCTGTGTAGGTCCAAGCGAAGACATCCCTGTATTCAAGCAACAAGTCATAGTACTCTTTCTCCTCTTGGGGACTTAGTGATGCACTTACAAATATGGGTCTTGGGTCTTCCTCCGTCCCCAGATTGATTTTCTTAAGTTCATCGACCGTAGATTTCACCCCATCTTCAAGTTCTGGAGGAGCTGCCTCTACTTCATATTCGAAGCCTTCATGGTCATCCTCTTCATAAGCTTCTACCTCTGCTACGGTGATGTGATAAGCACATTGAATAACATCATCCTCATCGCCGCTAGCCTCGTTGCCTTCTTTATCTTGACCAGTGAGTATGAAGGTATGTTGCCTCACTTTAAGTTGGTCAGTTGAATTCACCTCTAGCACACAACGTCTTTTCATGCGTGATGGGATGAGACTTTGGATTTCTTTATTTTCCGATTGGCCAACTTCTTTTCTTTTTCTATCTTGTTGGTCTTTAGGAGCTTGGATCCTTTCAAGTGCCGACTTTCGAGGAGTTGGCTTTATTTGTTTATTTTCTTCATTTGGCGATGACAACCTTTTGAACACAGAAGTTCGTGTAGCTGCGGTGTCAAGACGACTGAAGATGGAGCTTCGACTTATTGACTTTTCAACACGTTCAAACACCGAAACTCTGCCTGTTGATTTAGTACAAGTACTTTGAGAACTTGGGCAGATGCGATCGAACGCTGAAGTGCGAGGAACAGATTGGATTTGTGGAATCTCATCTTCTATTTATTCGATGCTTATGTACTGCATGCTTGCCTTCTCCGCCTTTCTTCTGCCTGAGATTTTGACTGGCTTGCTTGGGACAAAACCAAGACCCGTTTTAACCGAATCACTTGTTTTTCCCTGTTCTCTCAACTTCTTTTGAGACTCATTGAGCTCATGTGCTTTCTTGCTGACAACTTGATCATCCTCTTTACTTGACGAACCGAAGTCGAATCCAGCCTTTGCCAACAATTTGTAAGCATTGGGGTCAAACCCTTCATTTGTTCTTTTCTCGGGTAAAGGTCCGTGCTCTACCCTTCCTCGGATTGGTTTGACAAATCCCTTCAATGGTTGCTTGGTAGGAGTTTGGTCGTTTAAATTTGTAAATGGCAATATTGATGCTTCCTTCAATAATTTTATGTCCTCTTCACTTAACTTCCGGGGACTCACTTGCCGCTTTGTTCCCGCAAACGGAGACTCTCCTTCCTTGCGCTTGGACTTTGGCACATATCGAAGAATTGGGACAATTGGACTAGACTTGTCTGATGTCGCAGTTTTGGATGGAAGCTTATGTGACTCTTCATTTCCCTTGCCTTTTGCTTCAACTTCTTTCCTTGTTGCCGTTGTAGCCTTCCCTGTTGAGGGTACTTTGACTGGAAGAACTTCTATTACCGATTCCTCATCTGAATAGAACTTGGAATCTGCGTAGTAAGACTCAGCTTCGGTGAATGGCTTGGTATCACCTATCACTGTATTCACGCCTCCGTGGTAGAATTTGAAGCATTGATGTAAAGTTGAAGGTACGACATCATTTTCATGAATCCATGGTCACCCAAACAATATGTTGTACGAAGTCTTTGCATCAATCACGTGGAACAAAGTGTGTGACTCCAATTCACCAATAACCATGTCTAGTCGAATCATGCCTATCGCTCTTTGCTCTCCTTGGTTAAAATCTTGGATCATGAGACGACTTTTAGATAACTCGTCGATGTTGATGCCGAGTCGAGACATTGTTGATTTTGGCATAATGTTCACAGCAGACCCTCCATCTACAAGCATGCGGTTTAACTTTTGCTCTCGCATGTAACATGTCACAAAAAGAGGTCGATTGTGTGGTTTTGAACCCAATTGCAGATCTTCATCCGTGAAATGAATGACGTCACAACATGCTACGCATGCCGCACACTCATTGATGTTTGAAGAATGCTGGTCCTCATCAAGCAACAATTGGATTAACGCACGTCTTGCCGATTTGGAAAGCCGTGACAGATTAGGGAGGCAAGATTTCGAAGGTAAGTCTTGCGATTGTCTTAGCACCTTAGTTTCTTCAACCTTCTCAGCATCTTTGGAATCACCTTCAAAGCTTGTCGTCATTGAGCTAACTTTTAGACTCGGTCGCGCTTTAGACATGCACTTTGTTGGCGGATTTTGATTGAGGGACCTTTGTACGCAGGGAGCGAATTTCTCTTTTATACACCTTGTCTCATTCCTTACGAGGCATTGACGACTCCCATGTGGTCGTTTATGATCTGGCTGCGAGAGTGGTGGACTTGACAACACACCTTTGCGAGCTTTTCGTCGAGTGACAAGTATCCATCCCTCGCCATCATCGCATGGAGCGGCTTTAGGAGCGAGGTCTATTTGCTGGATTGGCTTTACTCCTTCTAACTTTTTATCATTGCCCGTCTCGTTCGAGTAATGGCATGGCGCTTTTACTGGCATGGAAGGTACTTGAACCAGCTCAAAAGACCCAAACGAAATGGTAGTGCAATTGACCGCAGCAACCTCGTCGACATCTGACTCGATTCTTCCTTGTTTGGCAAGCTTCATGATCAAATCCTTCAAAACAAAGCACTTCTCAACTGGGTGGCTGACGAGGCGATGAAACTTGCAATACTTCGGATCATTGACCCGATGCATTTCTTCTGGACGTTTGCACTCTGGAAGTTCTATCACTTTGTTCTCAAGCAAATCCTCCAACATGCCTGCCACGTCGGAATCTGGGAATGGATAAGTCTTTCGTTCCCACTCAGTCAATGGATGCTTCCTCCTCCCGTAGGCTTGAGTCGGTTCTACTCTCTTAATCTCCTTCTTGTCTCGTGTGGAGATTTTGATTGGAGCAACACTTACAGTCATCGACTCTTTTGTAGATCTTTTCATGACCTTGTCAACTTTGCTGCTGAAAGCTTTATTTTTTCGTTGATCATTGACAAACTCCTTCTTACCCTTGTGGCTAGCTATGCTTAACTCCATATCATGGGCTCGCGTAGCTAGTTCTTCAAAGGATCGAGGCTTGATACCTTGGAGAATGTACAACAAATCAAAATGCATGCCTTGGATGCACATCTCTACCGCAGACGTCTCCGACAAGCGGTCTTTACAATCGAGGCTGAGCGAGCGCCACCTGTTGATGAAGTCAATGGCTGGTTCGTCTCTCCATTGTTTTGTGTTGGTGAGTTCCATCAAGCCCACAGTTCGCCTTGTACTGTAGAAGCGGTTTAAGAATTCACGTTCCATTTGGTCCCAACTGTCGATGGATTAAGGCTCTAAGTCCGTGTACCATTCAAAGGCATTGCCTTTCAACGAGTGAACGAATTGCTTGACAAGGTGGTCACCTTCTGTCCCAGCGTTATTGCAGGTTTCGATGAAGTGAGCAACATATTGCTTTGGATTGCCCTTCCCTTCGAATTGCTGGAACTTTGGCGGCTGGTATCACAACGGCATCCTTAGTCCATTAATTCTTTTGGTGTAGGGTTTGGAGTAGGTGAGAGAATCACGAGAAGGACCTCCATATTGAGCTCTGATGGAGTTGGTGATGATGTCTTGCAATTGCTGAAAGGACATAGATCCAAGCGAGCCATCATCGTCTTTGTCAACGTTCTTGGAGCTCTCGCCTACTTTGTACTTCTTTTCTTCATCTTGACTTTCAAGCCTGCTGTAGAGCTCGGCGATCTGCATGTCTTTTTCTTCCACCGTTTTGGTGAGCTTCTCAACCGCTCTCATCAGATTGGCTATTTGCTCTTCAATGGTGGATGCGCCTGTCACCATGACTTGCATAGGGATAGGTTGTGATGAATAGTCCGTTGGCAGGCCATACGTGTTGTCTTCATCACCATTTGGACTTCCATCATATGAAGCCGTGCTTGATTCATCATCCGTGGCAGGTGAGAATGATCGCTCCCTTGATTTGTTTGGAGTTTCCTTCTCTTCACTTCGCGAGGCGCGCTTGTCTTCACCTCGCGAGGCATGCTTGCTCGCAAGATTCGCCAAGGTGATGACTGGTTCGCGAGGGTTGGAAGGCAAAGCCACAAATATTGTGGGTTGATTCCTCGCTATGCTACGGGTGACATGACCAGATGGCTCGCTGTTTGACCTCACGGTCATTGGTTTAGACTTCTTCGTCGAGATGGCTTGAGTGCTCTTGGAGGCCATTACTTCGAGCGGATTTGGGAATCTTGCGGAGAAGGAGATGAGAGGCAAAGTTGTCCCACTGGGCGTGCCAATTTTGTAAACACGAAAATATCTGCAACAAATAACAGAACAACACGTGTACAAAGAATAATTTAATTTAATCAAATGCGAATGCGGGTTACAATCTTTGTGAACTCCTCTGATTCTATCTCTGAAATATATGTTTAACTCAAGGGTGACAAACACTTGTTCTTGAGGGTTACGCGAGGTTAATCACGTAACAAGTATTTGGGATTTGGATTTAGGTTTAGTGAAGAACTGGCTATCTGGGGAGCTTGATAGTTCTTCAAGGATCTAGCGAAGAACTAGCTGTTTAAGGAGCTTGATAGTTCTTCAAGGGTTTAGGGGAGACTTCTGAGCTCGCGGAAGGATTTCTCTCTCTCTAGTTCGCTGCTTCTCTTCTATGCTCTTCTTGGTTTTTGCTCCCCTTCCTCTTGGTATGAAAGGGGGTATTTATAGTGTTAACATGCCTCCACTTAAGGCAAGTAATCAAGATTCTGAATCAATAATATTTCCTTAATCGAATCAATGAATCTTGACTGATTGATCTACTTGCCGATTTTAACATAATCAAATCAATCAAATCTTGAGATTTAGATATGCCCATATCACTTTTGGATTGAATGTCCCGTTTTGGACAAGATCTTTAGTAAGGGGCGAGCTATCTCACGGACATGGAAAGTATCCCGCGAGGAGGCTTGATCTCCAAGCGAACCGTGATTTCCAATCCCTGCATGCATGCGAACTCTGTCGTCTAGCTACTTCGCAAATTTCCCAACGCGGAGCCAACTCGCCTCGCCTCGCCTTCGTGTGAAACTACACGCGCGGAGTCAATCCACCTCGCCTTCATGCGCGCGGAGTCATTCCGCCTCACCACTGTTTAAGTCTACGCGAAGTGAAGTCTACACGAAGTCATTTCACCTCGCCACTGTTACGTCTAGGCGAAGTGAAGTCGAGTTCGCCTCGCCTTCATTTATCTCTACACGAAGTCATTTCACCTCGCCACTGTTTAGGTCTACGCGAAGTGAAGTCCAGTTCGCCTCGCCTTCATTTATCTCTACACGAAGTCATTTCACCTCGCCACTGTTTACGTCTAGGCGAAGTGAAGTCGAGTTCGCCTCGCCTTCGTTTATCTCTACACGAAGTCATTTTACCTCGCCACTGTTTACGTCTAGGCGAAGTGAAGTCGAGTTCGCCTCGCCTTCATTTATCTCTACACGAAATCATTTCACCTCGCCACTGTTTAGGTCTACGTGAAGTGAAGTCCAGTTCGCCTCGCCTTCATTTATCTCTAGACGAAGTCATTTCACCTCGCCACTGTTTAAGTCTACGCGAAGTGAAGTCTACTTCGCCTGGCGGAGTCTATTTCGCCTCACGAAGTCTAGTTCGCCTGGCAAAGTTTAGTTCGCCTCAGGAAATTCAGCGTGCCTCGCGAAGTCTACTCTCTAGCTCGCCTGACCGCTGGCGAACCATCACCATTTATTTTTGGGGATGTCCGATTAATTGATATATGATCATCAATCGACACTTGATAATTGATTTCAATCGGGATTTAAGGTTTTGTTGTCGGCCGACCATTTCCACGTTGTCACGTGTTATTTCTGGCGGCTTTCCAATGTTGTTGACTCACATGCCACATATTTACTTGGATTATTCAACGACTATTATTATCGTTAAATTTTATATGTCTACATGTGGCATAGTGGTTTTTTGGTACGGTGGTGGTGGTGGTGGTGGTATATTTGGGGCAGATTGGTATGATGGTGATTGTGATGGCATGGTGGTTATTTGGTACGGTGGTGGTGGTGGTGGTATATTTGGGGCAGATTGGTATGGTGGTGGTAGTGGCATATTTGGGGCAAATTAGTGTGGTGGTGGCATATTTGGGGCAAATTAGTGTGGTGGTGGTATTTGGGGTGGCCGGAGTGAGTGGATAAAAAACTTGCGGTGACGTTTTTATTTTTTTTTAAAATTTTTGTTTCAGTCTTTAGCGACGGAATTCAACAATTCCGTCTCCTAAATGGATAATTTTTTATTATAAAATAAAATCTGTTGCCTGAGTACTTAGGAGACAAAAGTATTCCGTCTCCTAAGAACCACTTAAGAGACGAAATTTTAGGTTTCGTCTCCTAAGTACTTACCTGACGGCTCTTCCTCGACGAATTTTAGCCGACGAATATTCCGTCTCCGAAATCTGTCACTTAGGAGACGAAATAATTCCGTCTCCTAAGTGCTTTTTTCCAGTAGTGCACGAGATGGAAACTAAGAAAAGAGAATAATGTATTCTCATCTCTTGTACAAACCAAAAGAAAAGGGTAGATATAACATACAAGTAGTCCATATAATTTGGAGCATCAAGACATGATGACATATGATTATTTGAGTTTAGATCATAACTCATTACTCGTAAATTTCTTGAAGGGTCAACTTGAGCTCGTAAGGGTAGTACATGGATTCAGGCTTCTACGTGCTTCACACCTTGAAAACAATTTTTGTTAGCTACTTAACAAATTAGTATTAGGATTGCTAGGATCTAAGGCAAGCATAAGTAGTTATATTGGATTTGGATGTTTTGCCTGCCCTCTTTATTTTCACGAGTTCATCTTTTAATGTCGGTTCCATTACATGCACAGACACCTTTTAGTTTTCTCACTATGCTAATGTCGGATAAGAATCGAAATTACGTAGTGTATGTAATGTCGTATACATGATGCATGTCTCATATTGCACGAAAGATTACGGGCTAGATGCACGAAAGTATGTATATGTGATTACACTCATAATAAAGGATCGATCTATGCATGAGTGCATCGTATGCTTCATTAGTTCGATCATTATATTGGATTCCTTATGAGATTTCTTGAACATTCGTAACCTAGGATTCTTCCAAAAATTTGCAGCTCAAAGATAGAGAGGTTAGGATTTGGTAAACCTTCAGCGGTTTAGGGAAAAAGAAAAGTGATTCGGTAACCCTTCTGGTTCAAGTTTTAATCAGCTCCGCTCGATCGCGATATGATATTTTGACGAGAAAACGCTAATCGCGGCATAACGCGCGCTTTGAGTGTAAAGCAAGGATCTGGTATGGTTTTCACCATCAAATGAGTTCTTCTACTCACGCTCCTTCGGGCACGTGAAGATGACGCTCCTCGTAATTTTTGCTTCTGCAATTTGGTCTATAAAAATTCAGAATAACTTATCCCACGACCTATTTGTTCCTCTTGAGTATGTGGTTGAAGAGATGAACACAATTACACAGAACATGTTGCCCTTGCATTGGTGTACTACATACATATTGGATGAACAGATTGCTTGCTTGATCGAGCTCTATGAAGTGTTAACCTTGCAGAATTGTGCTAAAATTTTATAAATGGTGTTGGATTGGAGCGACGATTCTCCGTACTCTATAGTTATCTATACCATCGATCGCAAGTCTAAGAGTTTCATATAACTAAACTTTTCAGTTTGCACTATTTGCACATTTCAGAAGTAATATTTTTATGTTGTAAATTGTTTGTTGAATCTTTTAGTATAGATGAATTTTGTACAGGTCCCGTCCGTAATAGATATAATATATAACGTAAGTAATATATATACTCATTATATAAGGAATTAAGGATGAAAGCATGGTTAACATTCTTAAACGACTCTTGTCAGCCAGCGTTGGAATTTTGAGTACTTGATCGAGTAAGAGGGAAGATATATCGATCACCATGGGAGGTAATAATGAGAGAGGTAGAGTAACGTACAAAGCAAAAGATAAATAAAATTAGAACAGTGGTGCTGAGGACACAAACTCGCATGGAATGAGGAATATTGTAAAGACTGCTATAGCTGCTTTGAATGATTCGGCCAACCATCATATCTCGTGTAACACAATCAATCAATCATCTTCCTTCATTCGACTTGATCCAGATTCAACGCACAACATGCACCCCTTGTCTAAAACCAAACCCCACGAATCTTCATTGGACTCTGCACGTTTTTATTCAATCATCCCTGCCTGCACATACATATTAAGAAGGCTGCTGATGATCACAGTGAGGACATAAGAACCCTACCCAGAACACACCTAGCCGGAGAAATCGAGCCATCGAGGACACAACTTTTCTTGCTCCGATAATAAAGCGTCTCGGAGAAGTGGATTAACAGTCATGTATAGGCCGGATTGATCGCAATAACAGATCGAATACTTTGTTCTTGTGGAGCACATTAATCTTCTAATGGCTCCCAAGGCATTTCAAGAAGGAAAGCAGAAAAAAGATATGCATATATGGCTCTTCTTTTGCAGAGAAATTGGTACAAACTTGCATCACTGCTAGCTGATTGAGTAAGGACATGAATTAGGTTGGTGGGGATAATGATCCAAGCTTACAAGAGTTGCGTACTAATTTACTAACCTAATCGAAGACTCTTATCTATCATTTAGTTTCGTAGCTCAACTTATGACATTGCTTAATTTACGTTCAAATTCATGTGAACGGATATAAAATATTTGATGAAATGTCTCAAATAAGCTTTGAAGGAAAACTTCTAAACCTATAAACGCGCAATACATGCGTGTTAATTTTGTAGGCATGAATGTATTATCAAATGATCACGTACTATTCGATATTTCGAGAACCTGCATATCAACATTGATGAGCCTCACATTTTGATGTTTACATGGGTTGCATATCGATCAGTACTATAGTCTTTCACCTTCCAACGTGAGAACTCTACCTATATCAGTTAGTTCAGTACAAGCTTGTAGCCAATCACTTGCCTAAGCTAATTCTCAATCATGAACCAACCACGTGATGGATCTAGTAGCAAGAAGAAATCCGGGACCATTGTTTACATTACACCTCCAATTGATTCATCCATTGCCAACTTTTTCAAGATGCCCTGTACTCAGCTGCAGAAAAAAAAAAAAAAAAAAAAAAAAAAAAAAGCTTTTCTTTCTTTGAGTACAATGGAAGCCTATTGGCATTGCCCACTATCTTATGTCTCACTTCTTCAGTGACTCGAGCCAAGCCTACACGAGACTTTCATAATATGTAGTTCATGATTTTCATACAGTTTTTGGATCTAGATCTCAAACAAACAAATGTAACCGAATGCAGATCTCACACCTTTTATCCTTAAACTCGCCCTCGTATAGATTTTGTTTTGTTTTGATGATGAATCGGTGATGTAGACTATATAGAGCTAATTTATCGTAAAACTTGTCATCAAATACACCACTACTAATGATGTCGGTGATGTAAAACCAATATGAATGAAATGATTGTGGTTAATGAATTGAAAAAAAATCTGACATGCATGATCACCATTCACTATCCTAAGCGCAAATGAAGATAAATTCTATTGATTTATGGCTTATCTCTACTAGGTCGTTGTGAGCTGATCACAATCTTCAGTCGAAAATGATTGATAATTTAATGTGTACGCCTTATCACATATTCAAAAACAAGATATGTATGTCATTTTTGATTTTAGGGTTGACATTAATAATAAAACGCGAAGAGGCACCTTACAACTTCTCTATTCCGAACCCAATTTAAATAAGAACGTGTCGAGACATAGGCACATCAATATAACAAGACTTGAACAAAGAAACTAAATTTTACCTGCCACACCTTTTTTTTTTTTGAATGTAAGAGGTCAACACTTTATTATAACCAAAAGATTACATAGAGACGATATAAAAATACATCGAGAGAAATACGAAAACATCTGAAAGTAAAATTGTGAAAGTAAAATTGCAATAACGAGTGTCAACGCTAAACAAAATCTTAGACTCGGTGTTACGCTCACGAATTGCAGCCGTTGAGCGAAATGAGTAGTCGGTGATTTGACTACCCATGCAAATCCAATGCCCAAAATGATAAAAATCACTTCGGCACAGGCCTGAGGGTAATCTTCCACGTGAGGAATCGAAGCCGGCCAAGGGTGATTCCATACATGGCAGTGATGATAGACGATCCTTAACGAACAAGTACCAAAGCTGTGGGTCCGTCAACCAATAGCAAAACCAGTGTAGAGGCCAAAACCAAAGACACTTGCAGTATTTCCAGAAGCAAAAAGAAATTGAATTCCAAGCCCAAGGCCCCCAAAACCAACCTGGGTCCCAAACCCAAACCTTGCCCCATTCCTGGATCCATATCCGACCCAGCATACACAGCTGAGCCTAGATCCGCCCCGACCTAGTTTCCAGTTGAATTGCCGCCGTCTGATGGAGTTGGAATGCTGCATCATCGCTTGGGCAACTTCCCGACCTTTGTCGAATTTCTTGTCAACTTGCACATGTAATTTCTTTTTGAACAAAAAAGAACAATAGTGAAACAAAATAATCACTATTTTTTTTAGCTAATGTAAGGTCTAATTTTCTTTCGAAAGGAACGTAAGGACTTACTTTTATCAAACGTCACTTGAGGTAACGTAAAGATTATCTTTCCTCAAATCATTTCCACATAGTTTTGTTTTCTTTTCCCCCTTATTCCCCATCATATATTCAAACACGAACAAAATTCATTAATTCCCCAAAAAGAAAAACAACAAAAATTCATAACTAAGGAAAGGGATACACTCGTAAATTTGTGTATAAGAATCGGGGGGTTGTCAAAGCAACAACTGGATCCACTAGAGGCCCAAAATCGTACTGACGCGTCGTGTGGACCGTAATCCAGTACCCATACCCATACTTGGCGAGCAGACCGAATTTACAGCGCATTTAAGGCGCATTTCATTTCGGGCACACACTTCCCATTCAATTTCATTCCAATTTCTTTCTCTTGGTTTTTCGCGTCCGTTTTAATTTATTCTGTTTCCATTTTGAACCAACACACCCAAGCCTCTCTCTCTCTCTCAGCTCAGCCTGAAACGCTCGTTCTAGGGTTTCGGAAAGGTGAGTCTCTTTGCCGTCGCGATCTGATTTTGTTCATATAATGTGCTCGGAATTTATAAGTGTTCCTTGATTTGAGTGTTCGCCGTTTGGATTTTGTTGTTTTCTGGATGATTTTCGCTGCATTCGGTTTGATTGCTTTGATTTTGGTAGATTTGTTTTCTGATCTGGTTGTTCATAGCTGATGAGGATTTGGATTCTTGATTTTCTTTTTTCGGGAGTAAAAATCTACGGATTAGAGGCGTATTTTGCTTTTGCTTTGTGATTTTGGCTTGAGATTATGTTAGGCTGGATTTGTTGTGTGCTATTTGTTAACTACAGTTTCTGTTTTATAATGCATCAGTAGTGATAGGTAGCATTCGCTACGCGACGTTGTGTGGTTTTAGGAGAGAAGTGGCCTATTGATATGTGATGAATGACTGTTAGAAGTTTGTTCTGGTTTGTAATGGAATGATTGTTTTCTTTTCAGGTATAGAAGATGGCCGAGACCGAGGATATTCAGCCTCTTGTTTGCGATAATGGGACTGGAATGGTCAAGGTATGCTAACATAATTCTGTATCGGCATTTAGGAATGGGTGTAGTACATTTATTTGTTTATATGTTTAATCGTGTGGTTCTATGATGTTAGCAAATGCGGACTAAATTTTGATCAAAATCGTGTTTTCTTGTTTAGGCTGGATTTGCTGGAGATGATGCTCCAAGAGCCGTGTTCCCAAGTATTGTTGGTCGCCCGCGTCATACTGGGGTTATGGTTGGCATGGGCCAGAAAGATGCGTATGTTGGAGATGAGGCTCAGTCCAAGCGTGGTATCTTAACTCTGAAGTACCCAATTGAGCATGGAATTGTGAGCAATTGGGATGACATGGAGAAGATCTGGCATCATACCTTTTACAATGAACTTCGTGTTGCTCCAGAGGAGCACCCTATTCTTCTTACTGAAGCGCCTCTTAATCCTAAGGCAAATCGTGAGAAAATGACCCAGATCATGTTTGAGACCTTCAATGCTCCCGCCATGTATGTTGCCATCCAGGCTGTTCTTTCCCTCTATGCTAGTGGTCGTACTACTGGTAAGTTCTTCAGTCCGTTTAGATACTGCGCTAGCTTTAATACCTTGCTAGTAATGTACTCTGGAATTGAATCCTACATGTATGTTTTCCTTTTAATAACTTGGCCATATCTGTGTATTCAGTTGCGTATTGGAATTATTTCATTTGGGTTATTTGAAGGTTCAGCTTAAAATGTATAAAAGAAAAAAAATTTGTATGTGACTGCCTTTATATGGGAATGTCTAATAGATTAGTAGAGCATGTTTATCCATTTGGAGGTATTATGAATTTCCGTTGAATGTAAACAATTCGGGGTAAGTTTTGATCTTTGAAAATGATTCCGTGGCAAGAGAATCATTTTGGTTATGTTAATCTGTAAGTTAATGACATCAGTTTAGAACATGAATATGTTAATGGGTTCAAACTTTTGAATGCGTCTAACTTACCAGTGCATGTTTGATATCTAATTCTGTGTGATATAATGTCTGATCTAATTCGATCTCTCTATGTGTTTGTGTGCAGGTATTGTTCTTGACTCTGGGGATGGTGTCAGTCACACGGTCCCCATTTACGAGGGGTATGCCCTTCCACATGCCATTCTGCGTCTTGACCTGGCTGGTCGTGACCTGACTGATGCTCTGATGAAAATCTTGACTGAGCGCGGTTACTCATTTACCACCACAGCTGAACGTGAAATTGTGAGGGACATGAAGGAGAAGTTGGCTTATATTGCTCTTGACTATGAACAAGAATTGGAAACTGCCAAAACCAGCTCTTCTGTTGAGAAAAGCTATGAGTTGCCTGATGGTCAGGTGATCACCATTGGAGCTGAGCGTTTCAGATGCCCGGAAGTCCTCTTCCAGCCATCCATGATAGGAATGGAAGCTGCTGGTATCCATGAGACCACATACAATTCGATAATGAAATGTGACGTTGATATCAGGAAGGACTTGTATGGAAACATTGTACTCAGTGGTGGTTCCACCATGTTCCCGGGAATTGCTGACAGAATGAGCAAGGAAATTACTGCCTTGGCCCCTAGCAGCATGAAGATCAAGGTCGTTGCCCCACCAGAAAGAAAGTACAGTGTGTGGATCGGAGGCTCCATCTTAGCATCCCTCAGTACCTTCCAACAGGTTTGTTTGTTGTTTTGGTGACATGACTGATTTTGTACAATCTGCCCTTGATAGGGATTGTTAATGAAACATCTAATGTGAGTAATTTCATTTGTGTAGATGTGGATCGCCAAAGCTGAGTACGATGAATCAGGCCCTTCAATTGTGCACAGAAAATGCTTCTGATTACAATCAAGGATTGGTGGACTTCACTATCTCTATTGGAAAGAAAAATGCTGCTTGCATTCTTGTTCTCTGGTTTTGTTGTCCGTTTTCCTTTGCTTTGTATCGTCTTCTTGTCTGGGACTATTATGACCTTGTAGGCTTACTGCTGGATTATTTTGTAATTCTATTTAAGATGCATCTTTTCCCAGTGGTCATTCAGTAGCAAGCTTTTCATTGTCGCGTTACTTTTTCTTGCCTAGTTTTCTCTTTGATTGGTCCTGCTTTGATCTTTGAGTGATTGATTTAACCAGCGTTTTGACAGGAAATGGCAAATTATTAGGATGAAGAATTTGGTAGATATTGTCAAATTATAATTTTCAGCAGAAGCATGTTGCTCTTTGATGGTACTTTTACCTGATACTGCTATGTGCATGTTGAATTAACCTGCGCTTGTTGCATGGTAAGTAGATTTACTTCATATCTTGATCTGCCAGACCGGTTTTTTTGTTCTTGCTTCTTTTGAATGATGAATAATTTTAACAAAAGAAAGATGAAGCTGGGTTGTTTAAAACAAGAAATAGTATTATACAGTATCATCTCTGTGGCCTGCTGCGCTTTCTTCACTAGAACAAGAAGGTGCTTGTGTTCTGTAGTGTTAACAAAAACATATATCAATACAGGTGAAGATATGATAACGTGATTCTTATTCAAACATTTCTACATGAGTTGAGCAAAGAAGTACAACATTTGTTTTACAAGAAACCTGATTCAAAGACCTAATAAGAGAACAAACGCACAGTATTGTGGTAACTTGCTTCGGCAACTTCTTCCTTGTCCATCTCCAACAAAGACGCAACATAAAGCAGCACATTGTGAATATTTGCCGGATGGTTCAGCGATGCATCACCTTCAACCGGCTGCAGAGGCGGCTCCGATTCTCCTTGAGACTTGGGCAACGCATCAGGCGCATCCGTCTCCAGTAAAATCCTATCAAGTGGCACTGCCTTCACCATCCTCTTGGCCTTGCTCGTTTTCATGGACATAAGAAACCCCGAAAACGAAAAGTAACCACCCAGATTGGCAAACTCAGGAACCATCTCAGCAGAGCCAAGGTAAGAATGAAGTAAAAACCCCTCAGGAAACGGCCCCAATGATTTCATTATCTCAAGAAGATCGCCGAAAGCTTGAACGCAGTGGATGGACGCCGGCCTCTTTAACTCCTTGGCCAGTTCGAGTTGTTGCCGGAACACATGAACCTGATCGGCGAAATCACCCGTCTTCTTCCCTTTGTCCAATCCAATCTCTCCGACTGCGGCAGAGGGTGTGGAAGCAAAGCTTTGTTTGAGGGTGTTGAGCCAATTGGGTGTTCTGTCCGCAACATACCAAGGGTGGAGACCGAAGCAGGGAATTATATGAGGATGATGAGACTCGCCCATCTCCTTCACCAAAGGCCAGTCTTGCTCGGAGACCCCGTTAACGGCGAATCGAACCACGCCGGAATCGATGGCTGAAGCAATCAGTTGGGGTGCCTTGTGGAAGATTCTTGGGTCTTGAAGATGACAGTGCGCGTCAAACAACTTCATGTTTCTGCGCTCAAACGCAAACTGAGGTCTAATACTCTCTTCTATTGTTTCTTTTTGTTTTTGCCTTCATGATTCTAAGTGTGCGTGTGGATATTCCACAAGGAAAAAAATCTACGTAATTGTTGGCAGAACATAGTTGATAACAAAAGCACAAATACTGTTTTTTCTTTTTCCAGGATGTAACAACATTTTAATTTAGAAAATTTTTATTCACACATACTAAATTCTTTAATGCACTCTTATTTTTTAGAATATTTTTTTATACAATTATACCCCTATCATAAAGATGAACCATAAGAGAATTAAACAAACAAACTTAATTTAGTTTGGATGCTAGGCTTTTAAATTTCTATACATATTTACTACTCTAAGAATCGGTAGTCTGCAAGTTTTCTAGTGATATCAAATTTTCATACTATTTCGACTGATTGAAAATTGCAAAGAAAGAAAGAAATAATAAAAGCTGATATATTTTCGATACCAAAAACAGTACAAGCATTCCAGCTAAATAGCTAGTGCGTGGTCATGACTGACACGTGTCATACCAACATCGGTAAAGACATCACACTGGCGTGCTGATTTGGCCTGGACAGCTGTCACCACAAACGGTGAAGCAAGACAAACAAAATGCAGCGTTTTTACAAGAGGAAGAAATATCCAAAAGAAACTAAGAGCTAAATTGTAACGCCCCGGACCTTATTTGACCATTTACCGTCACTTGGACCGTAAATAAGCATCACGTTTTTACTTTTACCTTCGTATTCAAGCTTTTAGTAGCTCTAAAATTTGACTTTTTTCGTCGTTTTAAATTTGAGAAAACTTTCTTCATGAAAATCATAGAGGACGTTAAACCGAGTTCGTGGATATGTGGCACATTTTAATCAGAGTTTGTACGAAAAAGTTACAAGGGTTTAAAGTCAAGGGCAGATTGGTAATTTTGCAGGAAACTCAAGTTCTATAAATAGCAAATCAGACCCCCCATTTCGGGATAATTCCAGAAATTACCCAGAATTTTCAGAATTGCTGCCGTAACTTCATGGCCGCCGTCCAGCCGAGTTAGGGGGCGAGCTAGGTATCAAATCGAAGCTTGGAACATCTTTTTCAAGTCTAGGTAGGTGGCTGGTTGTGTTGCGCCGCCGTGAGGGAGGAATCACGCCGAGAAGGAGCGGCTATGCGTGGTGGAGTTTCACCGGAAACTCTCTTTCCGGCCACAATAGCCGAAGCTGTTGGTATCATTTGGAAGCTCTCACTTCCAGCAGAAAACTCTTAAAATGATTCGACCTAACTCGAGCTAGGTAAGGAGAATCGAAGGTTTGAAATTCTAGGGTTTTAAATTTGAGATTTTTAATGTTTGGCTTCGATTGCCCTAGTTAGGCTTGAAATTGGACTTTGCGGTAGTTATGAAAGTTGTTTGGAATGTTGAGAGGAAGATTGTGTAAAAATTTGGTAGCCAATGGAGGTCGCCGGAATTGGGCTGGCCGGCCGCCGGTTAGGGGTAGTTTTTCATGTTTTTGAGTTTGTTTTAATGAGAGGAGTTTAATGATGTGAAGTTTGAAATTTTTGGTTAGGTTAGGTTTGAGATTTTTTAAAGATTGAGAATTTTGGAGGTTGTTAGAATGAAAATCCGGCCGTTGGATTTCCTTGGTATTTATTCTAGAATGTTAGAACTCATGAATTAAGGTTGTGGTGGAGTTTGGGGGAATCCGGTGAGCTTAACCCTAGTAAGGGTAGTGAGTTAAGCGGAAGAGTTTTGGTGTTTATATTTTAGTATTTATTTTTTTAGAATTGAAGTTTTGTTCTAAGCATGGTTATTGTGTCAGGATACGAAGGGAATCTCGCTTGAGTGGCGATGCGGATATCGTCGTGCTTATGCCTAAATTTGTGAGTGGACATTTTGGTTTTAAATAAATATGCATGCAAGATTTTATAATTTATTATTTTATTTTCCGAGCTTATATTATAATTTCGGTTTATGAGAGGATCTTGGAAATTATATGAGTTTGAAGCATTGATTAATAGTTGGTCATGATTTATGGATTTGAGCTCGGGTTATAAAGTTGGTATTTGAGTTTTGATATTCTTTATGACTCCGGATTTAATTATTATCGGTGTTATTTTGATGATTTTGAGATTTTTAAAAGATTACCGAAAATGAGATTTCAGTAGTTCTCTATTCATATCTTTCTCATTTACTTGTAGATTATTGAAATTGATATTGAGAATATTTTTTAGCGAGTATTTTCGGATTATGAAATTATTTACAATTTATACTTGATAATTAAATCTCGCTTATAATTATGGACTTGAGAATATTTTTGACGTGTGGGACACGTCATTGAGTTTATTTTAATTTCTTATGATAATTTTCAAGTACGGTTGGGAACCGTACCATTCGTATGATCTTGGGGAAGTTTATTGGATTTAAGTGATTTCGTATGTTTTTAGTCACCATAATATATGGTCGCTTATAATTATGGACTTGAGAATATTTTTGACGTGTGGGACACGTCATTGAGTTTATTTTAATTTCTTATGATAATTTTCAAGTATGGTTGGGAACCGTACCATTCGTATGATCTTGGTGAAGTTTATTGGATTTAAGTGATTTCGTATGTTTTTAGTCACCATAATATAGGGTCGCTTATATTGATTATTGCTAGCTAACTATTATTAGCGGTCCTCACCATAGGTGAGTAGAGCGCTTAGCGTGAGACGTTATTATAGTCTGGGAGGCAACCGATCGGTATTTATATTTATTTGTTAGCTAGCCATTATTAGCAGTCATCACTATAGGTGAGTAGAGCGCTTAGCGTGAGACGCTATTATAGCTTGGGAGGCACCGACCTGAGCCTGGGAGACTCATTTTACATGGTGATAATTCTTCCCTTTATTTTATTCTTCTCAGTTATGTATTTGATTAACCACCGGGGCTGTTTTATCTCTTCTTACGAGATTTCTTTATTTGATTAATCATCGGGGCTGGTTTGTCCATTCTACTGGGTTTCTAGAATTTAAGTTATATGATTTACGAAAGTTGCGTGCAGCTAAGTTTTTAAAACTAAACATGGGAAAGTATATAAATTACGTATTTTGTTAAATTGTTTAATTTATTTTGTCCACTCACTCTAACGTTTTTAAATTACTTTCCCCTGGGCCTTTTGGTTTTAAATGCCCAATATGCAAGATAAGTTTAAATGAGGTCGAGCGTACATGGAGTTGAGGCATAGTCAGAGGTTGCTTCCGCTTATTCTTTATTCATTGTTTTTATTTCATTATAGATATGCTCTGATAACCATTTGAGATAGTTATTAGTTGATTAAGGCTTGTTGTATTTTGGAAGATGTGTTGAGCTTGGGGAGCAGGAAGGCTCCAAGTGTTGAGGTTGGTTTGTTTTGTTATAGAAGTGTAAGTTGAATTTTTCAGGTAAGGGTTGTCCATTTTCAAGGTAAATTATACCGAATTTTTGATAAATTTTCCTTGGAGGTGGACCCCGCATGACTTACCTCGGATTTTAGGGTGAAATTCAGGGTGGGTCTTGACATAAATATTATTGTTGTAACAGTTTCTGCGCTGAAACACAAACTGAGGTTCAATTCTCTCTTCTATTGTTTTTGTTTTTGCCTTTATGATCCGTGCGTGTGGATATTCCACAACAAAAACACAAATGCTGCCTTTTTCTTTGAGATATGAATTTCACGCTTCCTAAAATTGTAATCAACAGTCTCATTTTCTATTTTTAGTTATTATTTTTATAAAAAAAACAAAAATTAAGTATGACAAAATTTAAGTTATCAAAAATAGAAAGTGAGTGTAGATTACAATTTAAGAAGTGTAGATTTCATTTCCCTTTCTTTTTCGAGAATGTAAAAACATTTTAGTTTAATTATGAAGAACAACGAGTAAATTATAATATAAAATAAAACATGAAAGATTAACTACGTACCCAACAAGTTTAAAACTTAAGGAATGTGACGAATAATGCCCACAATAAGGTTTACAGTCGATCATATCCAAAGATTACCACGACATTGTTGAGCTTGGGTGATAGGATTTAACCCATCTATGGCTTCCAAGAAATTTCCATTAGCGTCGAATTTGGCTGCTTTACCTCTTCCGCCACTATTTGCTACAACCCAGAACTCTCCATTTATGTTTCTCCTAATATTATAAGGATAACCTTGTGTTGTTGCAAAAATCTCGCTTTGACCGGCTCTAGGTCCCCGATTCCAAATATCTTAGAATGTTTTTGCTTGTAGTTTGGGATACAAGCACAAAATTACCATCTAGACTTGCAGCTACACCATTTGCAAAAGGTAAACCACTTCACATCAATTCAACTGTCCCGAGGTCTGGATTATATCGCATTAGTCTTCCGGTGCTATCGCCGGTGTTGAATATTGACACCCATTGCCGTCTTTGATAAATTGTGCTTCAATTTGTGAAATACACCATTCCAGTTTGTGGATTAATATCCACATCATTTGTAAACCGGAAAGGAATTCCATACACTGTAGTTGCAAGAGTTTGTGCAACGCCGCCGTTAGGTCCCACCTTTAAGAGGCTGAAATAGGCATCGGCGATATAAAGCTCGCATGTTTTTAGGTCGAACTTGAGGCCGAGAGGTCTCCCGCAAGTTGGTTCATTGTCTTTATTGGTGGAGCCATCGCACAATTCTCTTGGCCTAGATATGGAGGTTGTGGCAAACTCGCTCCATCCATATTGACTCCCTAGCCATTTGAAGATCCTTCCATCTGCAACCCCTACATAGACTGCTCCGCTACAATTAAACGCCACACTCTCTGGGCCAACTACTGGTACTGGAATCTCATGGTGTTCAAAACCACCAAGTGAAAGACCTTCTGCTTGAGAAACAAACGAGGTTATTGTGAGCAAAAAGAAAAAAGAGAAAATCACGAAAGTTGATTTTGCACTCATGACTGAATACTTTGCTTGATCATGAATTTGCTGTTGTGATTTGTGTTATAAGGGTGTATATTTTGGAAACTTGATCCAATCGGAACAAGTAAACATTTTCAGATTGGTGATTGGATTGCAGAACATAAAATGGCATTCTATGTGGGACTTGGATAAGCGACCAAGTAGCAATTTTTAGTTGGCTTCTAAATAGGCTGAGGTACACATAGATCAAAGGGTGCTATGGCACCTCTCAAAACTTTGGCTTTACATGTATTTGACTTTTGATATCTAACTGAATTGGAGAATTTGTTAATGATGACACCCCTTTGTTAATGATGACATACCCCATTTCAGTTTATCTCATGTAACTTTTGTAAAATAAAATTTACCCTCTGTAAAGATTTTAATGGGATTTTAGGACCTTCCATTCCAATTACCAAAAAAGAAAAAAAAAAGAAAAAAACTTGGAGAGAGCCAAACCGGAAGGTTACGACTTGCAGTCAAAGCAGGATAAGTAAACTTTACTTCTTCCAATAAACTCACAAATTCGCGGCCGGAGATGTTGGGGCACTTTTGTTGCCGAATCCGCGGAGCCAAACACAGCCTTAGGATTTGATTCGGGGATTACAGTTTACAGAGAAAGATGGGTAGGATAGCCGTGGCAATCATTGTTAGTTTGTGGGTTGTTCCCATCTCCATCCTTGTCAATCACATCGTTCCTCAACCTTACATGGTAAGAAAGCCTCTCTTATTGATTTTCAATGTGAATGTTCATAGTTTTGGGATGTGTGATTTTGTTGACAAGTTTATGTAATGTGTAGGATGAGATATTCCATGTGCCTCAGGCTCAACAGTACTGTAGAGGCAATTTCAGAAGCTGGGATCCCATGATCACTACTCCTCCTGGCCTGTATGTTATTCTCTAGCATTTCTTGATTCTTTTGAAATTAGTATTGTTGTAATTGGAAGACAAGAAATGGGTGTTGATTAGTTTTAGAAAATATTTGTAAAGATTTTGATAAAATGTGAGTTGAAACTATTGCAGGTACTATCTTTCATTAGCCCATGTTGCTTGTTTGTTTCCAGGCATGTCTTTAGTAAAAGCAACCTCTTCGTTTTCTGAAGGCTGCTCCACTGCGATTCTTCGCTCCACGAATGGTATTTTGGCGGTGATCTGCAGTGTTCTTGTGTATGAGATAATCAGACATTTGAGACCAAATCTTGATGAGAGAAAAGCAAGTCTTTTTGCGGTGGTTCTAGCTATGTACCCTCTCCATTGGTTCTTCACGTTTCTCTATTATACAGATGTTGCATCACTTGCTGCAGTGCTTGCTATGTATCTTGCGTGTTTGAAGAAGAAGTACTGGTTCAGTGCATTGGTAAGCTGTTATCTCAAACCTCTTGGATTAGTCAATGTATAATTGTTTTAACATGATGATATGACTCTGAGCAACTAAGTGTACCTATATGGACTTACTATGTTACATCCATATGTTTTTTTCTGTTTGAATGGTGACTTTAGTTTGTAAGTTGTTTATGCAGCTTGGCGCCTTGGCAGTTGTTATTCGGCAAACGAATATTGTATGGATACTTTTTGTGTGTTGCTGCGAGGTTATAAATATTACTTTGGTTGGTCAAAGAGATAAGATAGATGTAGATGACACTGACTACTCAGTTAGGAAAAATAGTCGGCCAACTCCTAAAAACAGTGTTTCAAACTTGAGAAAGCGGAAGGTCAGTACTGCAGCAGATACTGAGATACGTTCAATGGCGGCTTCAAGTGTTTCTTCTCAAAACTACACATCAGGTTTTATCTGCACATGTCTAGTTGAACTTTTATTAAGTTTCATGTCATGAGTTTATGTTAATTGGTGATCACAGTTGTTATAATAGACCAACTCCATTTGTTGCTTTCCAAACCAGTTGCTCATTCCCTGCCATGGATGTTCCCTTTCCTCAGTGCTTATCCCAGTGGTATTATGTTGCAGGTATTATCCATGAAACTAAGGCGATCTTTCAGAAACTGTGGCACATGAAGTTGGAGTTTGTAGTTTCTTTCAGTCCATTTATTATGGTATTTGCAGCCTTTGTTGCTTTTGTTTGTTGGAATGGGAGTATTGTTCTAGGTATGCTTCCTTCCTTTTGTTTCATTTTCTTGTTTTCAACTACGTAGCAAGTGAATGTATCTTTATTGCTGCTGTTCCTTAATGTGTCCACATCAGGTGCGAAAGAAGCTCATGCAGTTTCTCCACATTTTGCACAGATCATGTATTTTGGTTTGTTTTCTGTTCTTGCTATGGCTCCAACATACTGTAGTTTCAGTCAAACTGCAGAGTTATTCCAGTCAATTTGGAAGAACAAATCCGTTGGTTTCTTTCGAATTTCCTTGGCACTTGTCGCTGGCTTCATCTCCATTCATTTTTTCAGGTTAGGCCTGTTTATATTGTTAGCTCAATTCTTATTGAGATTATTGAGAAACAATAGCTCAAACTTTGTTACTACTGGCATTCAGTAATCCTGCTGGTTTGATAAAGCAGTATTTATCTGTTTATTTCTATGTTTACAAGAAACTTGTCCATTTTCTCCCTTGTCAAGAGCTTTCCTGTTATGTTCCACTTCCTTCAATGCGTTTTATGTTACTATTTCATATGTAGTTCATTTTCTGTTGCAGCATAGCTCATCCCTATCTTCTAGCGGATAATCGGCATTATCCCTTTTATCTTTGGCGGAAGGTCATCAAAGCTCATTGGTCGATGAAGTACTTTCAAGTCCCACTTTATGTTTATTCATGGCTTTCCATCATCACTAGATTGGGTTAGTATACATATTTTAGTCATTATATTTCACCAAAGCATTATTATTTTTCTTCACTAAGGAATCATTTTTATTGCACTATGGCAGGGAAGGTTCAGAGGAAGATCTGGGTGCTGGCATTTTCCTTGGCCTCTGCTGCAGTTTTGTTCCCAGCACCACTGATTGAGTTCAGATACTATACTATTCCATTCTTTTTCTTGATACTACATTCTCATATTGATGATTACCAAAGTTGGCTCATCATGGGGTTTCTGTATACAGCTGTCAACGCCTTCACAATGGTAATGTTCTTGTATTGTCCATTCCATTGGTCCCATGAACCTGGGACACAGAGGTTTATATGGTAGTTAGATATACCAAGCGATATGCTAAAAGCTTCTTCAGGTCTGTAGAAACGGTTTTGAACACAAACCAGCTTTATGAAATGGACCATTTGTTACTAATCACATCTGGCACAGTTGCCACTTTAGAGTCGCATTGTTGTTGATATTCCCGGTGCTGGTTTAGCAGAAATGACTAGTTATTTTACCCTTGTTCAAGTCAGAATTTGAATCTTCTTCGGCATTATGCTGTTGCACTTGTAAACGTTGTTGAAAGGAACCTAGCGACTCATTAAAAGATTAAGAAATGTTTTAGATTCTAGGAGTCAGAAAAAGACTACATATCTTCTGCTGTTGGTTCATTTGGAAATGGCGCTGCAAGGGGATTTTCTAAGGTACCTGAATTAGTACAGGAACACAACGTGGATTACATTGAGTACCAAAACGTTTCAGTTTGACAACTCGAAAGTCTTAGAGGAATAGAGTTTGAGCAAAGGAACGAGCATTTCAGATAGAATTCGAGAGAAGATGACAGAAACCATATAACCAGAAACAACTCACCATGTTATCTGAATAATGAATATGGCCCCCCTAGGGAAATGGAATCAAAAGTGAAGCGAGTGGTAAAAGCTAAGACTTGAAAATGGCTTAAAATTACGCCCTCTCTTGGATGCAAATTTGCCGACCATTCTACGTGTTAAATTCAAACAGAATATAAAAATTGAGTGTGAATATATTGTACCTTTTGGTATGCCGTTGTTCCTTCACAAAAGAAAAATTATGGCAAAATAATTGATGCAAACTTTAATCATAGCCTTACCAAAAGAAACATAAAGGCAAAAACAAAAAGAAACAATAGAAACAAACTTTGATCAACTTCATGAATTGATGCAAACTTTACCAAAAGAATTGCCTTCATCTTTATCAACGTCAAGAATTGATTCAAACTTTAATCATCGCCTTACCAAAAGAACCGGTAAAATATTTAGTCGTACGTACCTCCTTGCCAAACAAGGTAAATCATGCAGCTAGCATGTTTATTCTTTCCTTGATCAACCTGCCAATGCCATTACGCTTTGCTTGATACACCCACTTGATGAACTTTTGAATTATATGTGTGTGTGTGTCATACCAACCATGCATATATAGCTACTTGATCAGCTTGAACTTTAGTAGTTCTATCCCAGAGCTTGTTCGAAAGGATTTGCTGCATCTTCGTTTGCCAATTTCCCCTCCTTTGAGTCAAATCATCTGATCGACTAAGCCATCCAGGTATGACTTACTAGCGTGAATGTAGTTAGTTAATTACTATCTCTCCTTGTAATCTTGTATACCTCTTTGTTTTCTGACTTTTCCCTATGTGAAAAATGAAATCACAGTTTTCTTTCTGAGCATATATATCTGGAATAATTCGTAGTCGACATTGAGAACTTTGTGGTATAAGCTAGGAAGCATCCAAGTTATGGCCGGAAGAGACCGTGATGAAAAACAGGAACAAAGAGAACGTGAAAGGTAATTGGTTCCTTCAGTGATCCACTACTAACGGAAGTTTCTTTTTCTTATCTTGATCATACTTCCCCATATGACATTAGATCACGTTTGTTGTTTCTTAATTGGTCAGAGAATTATCAAAGCACCATGTTTCAGTTGGGTTACATCTAAGAGTCTGTGCAGTAATAATTCCACCCTTACAAATACTACTGGATAAGTCCAGTCGTGATGGAATATTTTTCCTATCATCTATGTTGTATCTGTTACTGGATGTTCTGTTTCTGTATGTTCCTCTTGTCAACGAGGAGACCAAGTGTCTTACATTGGACAAGAGAATGAAGATAGCAGCTCTGGTTTTCCGATCAGTGGGAGATTCTCGTTACCTAATCAGAATATATGTTCGCATCAAAGATGGCTGGGGGAAGTCCCCTGCCCTTGGGAAACTACTGGGGCTAGCGGTGTGTGTTCTTCCTGTTCCACAAGTAAGATCGAGAAGCCTTCAGCTGGAATAAATTCAATAATTTTCACTTTTATGTATTTACCCCATAACCTTGTTCGTTGATTTACCTAACTAACCAAACCACAACTCATCGACATATTTCTTGCTAAAACGTTAAGAATTGCTATTGCGTGTGCAGGTTGCAATTTTACTTGTTCTTCCAAACACGAGTGGCTCCAACTCTTTGAAGACATTGACGGTTCTCAACTGCCTTGTTGCATCGCAGTATTTTCCACGAGCTTACCCCCTGTATGAAATGTACAAGGCAATTAACTTTGTGAACGTTGGCGATATGAGAAGCAGGAAGCCTAATTTGTTGTCATTTGTCCACATTCATGCAAAATGGATGCTCAATATCTTTGGATACCTTGTGGCCAGCCATGTACGTTTTTTCTATTCATACTTATTTAACTCCCCATTATAATATGTTGAGTTACAATTAGGATAGACACATAATTTTTTACCTTTCTCAAAAAATTAGGATAGACACATAGATCGGAAAAGAAATGTTAGATGAAGTATGTTTTTACTAACTGCTTCGACCATACCGGCCATATTTTATGCGGAAACTTATGTGGCCACAACCACGTCTTTTATTGAAGTTCTATTTTTAAGACTTTATTATAGTAATTGCCAAACTGTTACAGTACTACACTAGGCTTCATCTTGGTGTCAATTCACTCTCTTAGGTTTTATCTCAGCCAATTTACTAGCGTAAGTTCTCTAAATTAGTTAGTTTGCTATCCACGGTTTTATTTTAGCCAATTTGCTATCATTTCATGCAATTTGTCACTTTATGCTCTTAAAATTAACCGATTTACTTATTAAAATTTCAAAACTGACCATTTTCAGTATTAGATTTTCATTTTATTAGTTAAGAAATGAACAAATTAAAATGACCAAAAGGTCGCAAATTGACTAATTGTTAAAACCTAAGGGAAAAAATTGACGGAAAATAAATGTAAGGTAGCAAATTGACACCACAATCAAAACTAGAGTAGCAGTTTGTCACATAAAATAGCATGCATATGTTATCTAAAAATGTGGTTCATTTATCATTACTCTTAGATTATGCTGTTTAATTACGAAAAAATATCTTAGTAAATTATTTTAAAATAGCATGCATATGTATAATTCCTCTCAATTATCTTAATTATTTCTGACTTTTTTATTTATTTCGAACTTCATCTTAAGACTATAATCTCAGTACTATAGTATAACTTAAAACTGTGCTTTTAATTTTGGCATTCAAATTTATTTTTTCCTTGACAATTTCTAAAAAAGAGGAATTTGGCTTCTCTACTTGGATTTATGTTGCTTGTATTTGCTTGGATGACTTCTAACCATTGGATTGAGTACAATCTAAGACCACCATGTCATCTTTATGTCATCCTTACTCCATCTAATGGTTATAAGACATCCAAGCAAATCCAAGCAACTTAAATCCAAGCAGAGAATCCGGATCCAAAAAAGAGTGCTCGATTGATATTTTGCACATATGAGTATAATAAATGTATTCATTTTCATGTTATTTTAACTAGATATTCGGAGCATTTTGGTATTATTTCTCAATCCAACAAGAGATAGTGTGTTGGGTATATGCTTGCAAAAGTGAAAATGGATGTGACTTCAGCACTTCATGTGTTCAAAGTACACACACAAGTATCACACTCTTAAAGAACTTGTGCCCCACGAATCCCCCTGATACACAAGTATTCGACTTTGGCATATTTCATGATGCTTTAGAATCCGGCATGCAAAGATCAACAAATTTTTCACACAAGTACTTGCAATGTTTATCATGGGCCATAAGAAATCTCAGGTTTGCACGTACTTATTTTACGCTCTAATTATTATTATTATTATTGAAATTTGTTTAGTCTATGGGTTAGAGTTGACATATATTAAATCCCTCTAGTTTCATTTTAATCTGAATGGTCCTTAAAGTCAATATTTTTCTTTTAAATGGTCATTCCATCAATTTTTTCCGTTAAAATACTAACGTGATCGTTAAAGACATTGTAATTTTTAACAGCCACGTCAGCAATCTAACTGAGAAAGTTGACGGAATAACTATTTAGAAGAAAAATTGTGACTTTAAGAACCATTCAGATTAAAATAAAACTATAAAACTATAAGGATTAAACAGATGTCGACTTCAAACCATAAGGACTATACAATATTTAACCCTTATTTATTTTTGGTGAGAAATGAATAATTCATTAATCGAGGGACAAGCCCAATTACAAAGCCTGCAAAACGCAAGGCCGAAAAGAAACTAATAACAAAGAGCATGAGTCTCCAACTCGATCAAACTAGAAAGAGTAAGAGGAGACCAACAACTTGCTAAACTATAGACCAGTGGCCCTACAACCGAAAACATAAATGCAACAATACTAACAAATCTACCACACTTACAACCCATACTCGCTAACATTGTCGTCGCCATCGCTGCCAGCAACTGTGAGGTAGTGAGGAGCGCTAAATCAGAGCGTTGATGTCTGAGTAACTAATGTCAATCAAATCCCAATACACAAATCCTATGGAAACCCTTAACCCAGGGGAGTAGCTCCCTCAAAACAACACCATACAATCCACCATCGGAAAACATACCACGAAGGAGTTGTGGCTAATGAAAGAGGACCAAAAACCGAATCCCAGAACCAGAACCAAAGACAATGAGGGGTAATGAACCCACGCGTGAGCACCTATAATCTAATAGGTAAGTGCCAAATTGCACTTTAAGCGTGCAGACATACAAGCTCTCATATAGGTTTACAATGATAATTGCGTTTACTCCCAAATTAATATTTTACTGGACAGTAAATATCTATGTGAATATTAATTAAATTCTTGGTCCATGTCATACCGGCGAGCCCAAGTTCTCTAAGTTTACAAGTAATGGCCACCAGTGAGACCACGCGAGATGAATTGCAAAGACTTCGCGCGGAACACTTAGCTCGCGGGCGAAATAGACCACGCAAGCTAACTTATAGAGTTCGCGTGTGGAATGACTTCGCGCGGAGTAGAGAGTTCACGCGCTTCGCACAAAATACAGGGCTCGCACACTTAATGATCTCGCGCGCGGAATGACTTCGAGCGTAGGCGAGGCGCAATAGTACTTCGCGTAAAAGTCCTAGGCGAGGCGGAATATATCAAGGCGAGCTGACGAGCTGGCTCGCGTAGGAGACTTCGTGAGGAAGCAACAGGCGGAGTTCGCGCACACCACATTAATCGTTGAAGACTTTTACAAGTCTTTGACATGCTTCGGGCCAATCCATGTGGCCCTTTTAATATGAAAAGCCCTTCTATAGCCCGCGAGCTATAAAGGCCCGCGAAATGGAGACAAACTTTTTGACCCCGAGGGATGAGGATATTCTAATTCCAGTTCGCATAGGAGTCTATAATTGAGCGGCATTGTCCTATGTGAAGTGTGCGAACTGGACTTGTGTCACAAGTTGGTTGGTTCGCGCGGACGGAACAGTGCCCTTATGCTATTAGAGTTTCAGAGTCCGACTTAAACACTAAGCTATCTTTCTTCTACCGCAAGTCGAACCACTATATAAAGGGCTCGAATGTTTACAGAAAACAACTCTCAATACATCTCAACAAACAAAAACAATACAAACCTTCGACCCAGTCGAACTTCCAACGTTCCCCGGAGCTCTGCCTTCGCTTCCCTGTTGAAGCAACACACACACAAAAACTTTACTCAGAGACAATCTCTAAACAGAACCTTTCAACCTAGTTGAAACCCCTTTCGAGCCTCTCGAAAACCCTAACCCTAAGCGCACCGACACCTAGGTTTTTCTTCAGAGCCCTCCTAGACTCTTTCCCGATTTCCCTGATTCCCTATTATTGCTCTACTCGCGTCCCGCCGTGAGTATCGATCGCTTTGTGCTCATAAATTCCTCCTCTGAGGTGGCACCTGGAAACCCCCTTCGCCTGATCAGAAGTCAAGCCCCCGCTACAATCACCCTTTCCTCATCCGCGAGGTGGCACGCCCGCAACACTCCCCCCTCTCTTTGTTCGTTATTTACCTCTACTCCGCGCGCTGAGGATCGTGACCAAAACAAATTGTTGGGTTGTTTTGGTGTTGGATGACTACAAACTTGGTAAAATTTGGGATATTGTTTGACAACAGTATGAGGAAACAAGTCCTCTCGGTCTGGACATAGCCAGTCAAATCCACAAAAGGATGAAAATGCACCACATGGGTGATATGGGCCCATAAACATGGAGTTCGGGTAAACTGAAAACTGAACTAAACAAAAAGATAAAGGTTGATACCTCACATGGGCCCAAAACCCGAGCCCAGGCTAAGACCCAAGCCCAAACCAGTGAGGCATTATCCATGTCCAAGAAGCCCTGGTAGCAGCTCCGGCCACTGCCTCCCCAGTCACTGTTAACCACTGCGCGCATACTCATTCTCGCGCCGTCGGGGTAGGGTTCCCACAACTAGCGTGAGCGTACTATGCAAACCACTCACCCACTAGCCTTCCAAATCGGAGTCAAAATCAAAATCTGAGGACGAAACAACCTTTCCTTCACGCCGACGAACCAACCCGTCGAACCACCGACCTCAGCCAGACCACCTACCACCGTGAGGCTTCACATCGATCCCCCAGCAGTTGAAACTCCGATATGTCCTCCTACCTTGCCATAGTCTCCGACGTAGCAACCACCATACACTATATAGGACGAGACCAAAGTTTGCTTGAACCCATCCTCCGAGCAATAAAATACCCACATCACCAAAATCCCGTCTGGCCGCTCACCTTGTACGTCGGCTTGGCCAACTGCCGCTGCCAGCGCCATGGCCTAGCTAGACGAGAGAAAGAGTAGATAAAAGGGAATTTAGGGTTATGCGCGTGGAGGCGCGTTCTGGAAAGTTGGGAGAAAGTGTAATTTTTATGGTATTGCAGTGTTCACTATTTTACATTCTAATTAGCCGATAAAGATTTGTCATCATTTGAACAATCATGCAGAAGATTCAGTCTCTCTTTCTCTCTCTCTCATACTGCACAGAGGCCTTTGCTTCAACTGTAGATCTAAGTTTGTTGTTGATAAAGGGACGTCATTTCATTAAAACCCTCAAAGTAGAAGTACAACATAAACATATTAATCCACTCATTGTGAGCTACGAAAAAATTGAATCATGCAAAACTATCTAGAAAACTTACGAACCTTAAAACTTAGAACCCTAAGCAGAACTAAATAACTTTAATACTGAAAACTGTAATTATGCAGCTCAAAAAGTTTGACTTGTCGAGAATAGCTCAACTTATTCAAGCCTCCCAAAACCGCCCTACATAGAGGGAGGTTCCCTAGACACACCACCCTCAGAAGGAGAGCGAGCCTCATTAGTGGAAACCTCAGTCTCCGACGTACCACTCTCTTAAAACTCCACATGTTCCTCCAAAACCAGTGCTTTGCGAGCGCCAAAAGTCTTCTTCTTAGCCTTCAGAGGACCTCTCATAGGAATGGAACCCTCCACCATTCTTCTCTTATTTTTAGAACCTTTAGGACGACAAACCTTACGTTTCTTAGCTGGTGACACCGTGATTTGCCCTCTAGAGTCAGCCAACACCATCTCAAGGTTAAAAGAGAGTTCATAAGGTACTAAAGCTTTCTGCATTTCTATCCCATTATCTTCACCGCGTTCCCTCTTTCCAAAAATACACAGTTCCATATTAGGACCCCTCTTGGTCCCAACAAGAGTCGGTTGGATCGCAACCTCAACATAACTCGCCGGAATAACACTCGGCAGAGGGAAAACCAGGCGATGCAGTCGGAGCTGCCCAAAAGCGCGCCAGTTGTGCCGCTATCTTGGCTGCTGAAACACCAGGCATCGTGAAAGTCACTGCTGCATTCATAGCACCTACAGTCACCACAAATGAGTTCGGCACAAGTGAAGTCACTACCGGAACCCTAGAAGATGCCAAAACACCTCCTGTTTACGCCTAAATTAATATTTTACTGGACAGTAAATGTCTATGTAAATATTAATTATTTCTTGGACCATGTCATACCGGCGAGGTGGAGTTTCTCTAAGTTTACAAGTGATAGTCCGCGTAGGCAATGAACGCACGCGAGCCAAGTTAGACTTCACTTAGCTTGAGGCGAACTGGACTTCACTTAGCTCACGCGTGGAATGAACAATAGGCGGACTATACAGTTCGCGTGGAACACTTAGCTTGCGCGCGGAATGCCTT
This sequence comes from Fragaria iinumae, assembly GCA_009720345.1. Lineage (NCBI taxonomy): Eukaryota > Viridiplantae > Streptophyta > Magnoliopsida > Rosales > Rosaceae > Fragaria > Fragaria iinumae. Next base: position 8,291,778 of record CM019122.1, on the reverse strand, counting down.
CGCGCGGAATTACTATTTGCCAGTCCGCATATGCAAGGCGAGATGGACTCTCCGCGTAGGCGAGGCGGGATGGACTTTCTGCGTAGGCGAGGCGAGGCGAGCTGGCGAACTGGCTCGCGTAGAAGACTTTGCGAGGAAGAAACATGCGGAGTCCGCGCGCACCACGACAAACGTTGAAGACTTTTACAAGTCTTTGATATGCTTCGGGCCAATCCCTGTGGCCCATTAAATATAAAAAGCCATTTTAAGGCTCGCGAGCTGCAATAGCCCGCGAAATGGAAGTGAGCTTCAAGAGCACGCGAGATAGCATCCTGTGACAGCCCGCGGGATGAATTCCAGTTCGCATAGGAGTCTACAGTTGGCAGCACGGAAACAAAGCCCTATGCGGAATGAAGTGTGTGAACTGGACATGTGTCACAAGATGGTTGGTTCGCATGGACGGAACAGTGCTCTTGTGCTATTAGGGTTTCGGAATCCAACTTGAAATATGATTATCTCTCTCTTCTGCCGCAAGTCAAGCTCCATTATATAAAGGGCTTTAGGGTTTGCAGAAGCTCTCACACTTAAACAATACACAAAAACACAAATACAACTTAAACCAGTTACCCTTTGAGCTCCTCGAAACCCTAACCCTAAGCGCCGCCGCCTAGGTTTCTTCTCCAGAGCCGTTCGGACTCTACATCCCCGCTTCTCTCTGAACTCCCTATAGTTGCTCTGCTCGCGCCGCTGTGAGTATCGATTGCTTGTGCTCGTAAATCCTCCTCCGAGGTGGCACCTGTAACCCCCTTCGCCTGATCAAGAAGTCAAGCGCACCCCTACTATTCTTTCCTCGTCCGCGAGGTGGCATGCCCGCAACACTCCCCCCTTCTCTTTGTTCGCTAGAAACCTATGTTCTGCGCGCTGAGGATCGTGGCCAAAACACGTCCCCCTGGCCATATGTTCTCACTCACAGCCCTAGGTATAAATCTAGGGTTTTCAGAAGCCTTAGCCGGAAACCTAGCAAATCCTCCAAAACCAAATGGCATTCTCATCGAGACAATGTCAATGAACCTTGGAATTATAGTGGGTATTCCACCACATCCCATCGCCGTATGCTCGAGCAAACCACATGATCGGCAAAAGCCTACTGTCCGATCATACTTGAAACGAAGCTTCACCAGAAACCTTGCCTCCCCGAACTCAAACAGTACCTCACCAAAAGCCTGTTGAATTGGATCACAGATCTTATGAAGAATTCATGCCCTGGTGCGAGTTCCTCTCTCAATACCAAACTTTTCCACACGATCCACAAACCCTAGCGTGTCTCCGACTTTCTCCGTAGCCTCGTCAGTCCACAGAGTAGAAGGAAGGCCCAAGATCTCAACCCACACCGGAAAGGATTCAATCGGCACAGATGCAACATCCTAGAGTCCATCATATTCAGCCATGACAAAGAGAGAGCCCCAAAAGAACCTAGGGCCGCCCTCTATAAGCTAACTCCGACCCTTCGCCTTCGTGAAGCGAACGATGAACAAATCGGCTTGTGCTCTCATTAGGAGTATGTTCTGGAGATCCCATACCTGTGAAAGAGTCCTAGTCATAGCCCTAGGATCTTGGATACGACGCTTCAGAGAAAGAAGTCTTTCAACAACGAAAAACTGTTGTGGTGCGACGGCGGCCCGACCGAGACCAGAAGAAGGTCTACCGGCCTTCTGGATAGTGAGGGTAGAGGCAAAGCGACGGGAAACCTCGTCCAACATGATGTCGAAAAGAAGAGAAAGGGGTGCTAAGCGACGGGATAGAAAACCCTAGCAGAGGAAGTTCTCTCGACGCTCTCTTGTTTTGTATTGTTTTCTGTCTCAAAAGTTCTAACTATAGATCTAAGTTATTAAATTTCCCTAATTTTTTTTTTAATTAATGTGGTTTTCTTCAAAATATTTGGACATCGATTCTAGCCTCTTCACACATAACCTTTTCCAATATTATCATCATATATTCTTTTTTATTTTTTTTCGTTTGCATAGACCGAGAGAGACAGAGAGCAACATGTACTGATCTTTTTCAATTTTCACATCCAACTTTAACTCAACGTAGATATATTTAGGGCTACTTTGAGATTGATGTGACTTTAAAAAAAAACTGTTGTTGTTGTGATGTGAAAAAATAAGCTGTTAATGAAAACTGTTTTGTATTTGGTAAATATGGGGTCGTCTATGGTACCTACATGTATACCATACCCTTATTTACCACAAGGCCTGTAAAATGGGCAGGGCTGGGTCAACCCGACCCTAAGATATGATGACCCATATATTATCCGGCCCTGGGTTTTTGAAGAAACGAGAGCAAAGTAGAGTTATTTTTTGTAGTGTAAATGAAATTGTAATACATTTATCACACTAATCTAATATTTCTTAACTAATTCATTAATGTAAAAACATATTTTTACCTTATTGGGGAGGACTGGGCCTAACCGACCCTAAATTATACCAAATGGGCAAGGCCATGAGCCGGCCTAGGGTTTTAGAAGTGTTGCTCATACCCTACCTGTTTTAAAATGGGTCTAGCAAAGCCCGCTTGTTGGCTTGGGCTGGGCCAACCCATGGAGATGCATTGGGCTAAGTTTAGGTGTGCCCATCAGCCCTAGGCTGAGATTACAGGCCTATTTAGAACTATATGGACACAAATGACTATTTATTTCAACTAAATTTACAACATTGATAATAAATTTACCACATTGGTTTTACACATTTACATATAATTAAACCAAGTTACTATATCCACAAAAATTTGTTCATAAACTTGTAAAAAGTCATAGATTGAGTAATTACCGCTAATAGAGTAAATTACCTAAGTTATGACTCAATTTACCTCATTGAAAACAAAATTGTTGTCATATTAGTAAATGTGGGTATCACATACATGTAGGTTCCTATAAAAATTCCTGGTAAATAATACTTTTAAAATGTTGTCAAGGCATTTTAATGACAATAACTTCTAAAAAACAACCTCGAATCTGCTACAAGTAACCTGTAATTTTTTATTTTTAAAAGAAAGAAACTATTTTTCTCTAATTATTAACCAAACACTACAAAATCTAAAAATTAAGATAGAAGCTGATTTTTTAAAGCTCGATCTTGTAAGGTTGTTCGTAGCTAAGTTTAGGTTGCTTATACCGCATTGATAGGCAACAAAACGAATGTTGTCGATCATACATGTCGAAGTTGATTGTTTATCATTATTAAGGATAGTAATGGAATATTATTATGTAATTAAGGTTTAGTGTGAACTAATATAACTGCTAAGGTCTTAACGATTCACCGATAAAATGTATGGAATCATTGTCACTTTCTATACATATATTGTACTTTTTAATATATTATTGTACGTTTTTTTTTCTCTTCAGTTCTTTTACACAGTATCTTTTACATGTATTACTCTCTGTTTCTTTCTCTTCAGTTCTTTCGGTTCAAATCTCAATACCAGTGCAAGTGGCTCAGAAAACTTGCTCGTGGTTGTCTTTTCGATATGTGGCTTGGTGTTGTTTATGTATCTCTTAGGACATATGCAGGTTAGTGATATATGAATAAGAAATTATAATCATGAAAGTTATGATGTCGTTTATTCTAAACACTTAACAAGTTACGACTTACTAAGTGCTCTTTGCCTCTGTGGCTTAATGAAGTTTTTCTCATTGACAAAAAAAAAAAGAAAAAAAAGTGCTCTTTCAATCCAATGGTTGACATTGAATAAGGTAATGTGTTGACAGCACAATCGCCTTTCATTACTGCATTGGCGAACTGAATGAGTAGTGGGAATTGACATCAAAACATGGGTGCATTTGCTCTGTTAACATCATAAATATTGAGACTTTTTAAGACAAAATTGATTCTCCCGTTAGGAAATGCTAAGTGATAACAACTGAGATTAGGCTTAATATAACCTCTCATTTTGTTACGACAACACTTACAGTTACCTGAATTATGCTATTTGAATTTTTCTGTCTGTTAATCATATGTGCACCCACATTGATTTTAGATTATTGAACTGAACCTACTCTCTCTTGTTTTTGGAATAGACATTTATGCAGAAAGTTGGCAAAGATGATATTATCCGAGAGAGGATGAAAATGATTAATTTTCGATTGATATTACATGAATATCGTTTGATCGATGAGAATCATGAGATGGAGAGGAAAATTAAGCTTGCGGTAAAAGATAAACTTGAAGATGATCAAAATTATATAGTAGAGAATATGTTTTCAATTCTTTCCTTAGAAGAAGCCAGAAGTTTTGTCGATGAGATCAAGTGCGCTCTATTTTTTGATAAGCTCAAAAAAGTAAGATCCGTTGTCTGTTAAACTATTTTTGTAATATATCATATAATATCTTATCTTTTTTGAGATTGTGGGAGTTCCATCTCTAGTTTGATTTAAAGTCACACTCTAGTAAAATGCCATATTTAACTGAATTTTTTTACAAAATTCTTCTTTATAATTTTGTTCTTCCTCAATTTATGTAAATCCCAGGTTGATGGACTTCAACATAAAGACGATTGGGTATTGAAGAACATCTGTAAACATCTTAAGCCGGTGCTCTATAATGAGAGTAGTTATATGATTCGGGAAGGGGAGCCACTTGATAGGATGTTCTTCCTCACACATGGGATTTTACTCATCTACGATTCATCTGGTTTCTCAAGAACTGTCGAAGTTAAGGAGAAAAGTGGTTTGTACGGAGAAGAGCTTATAAACTGGGTGGAAACAGCTTCTACCCAAGAGTCTAACTTACCCTTCTCGACCAGAACTATTAAATCCCATAGTTTGGTTGAAATCTTTGCTATCAAGGTCACCGATTTACAACGTGAAGTTCCGTTAGATCGTCACAATGTGAATAATATTCTCAATGACATAGAAAGTAGCTGATAGTAGTTATATATAGTGATCTGGTACAAGGATTGCAAGGTGAAGCTGAATTTATGGTATCATGTTAATGTTTGTTTTTGTACATAGCAAATTTCATAAAACAATTTGATTTTTCATACCCATTTATATATGGTAAATTAAATTTGCCAATATATTCATTTACCATGGAGTGAATCTTGTTGTTGGTGGAACCATGCATTTGACCCAGAATTCTACCAAATAAAAATTGGATCAGTTGAGGAGGATAAAACTAGGGTTGGGTTTGGTACGAAACCGACCCAAAAATGCCCAAACCGCCAACCGTACCGACTGACGGGCGGTAGGAGAATTCTGATGCCGTTATCGGCCAATTACGGCGGTATCCTGAGTGTTCGGTATACCAAACTTTCGGTCAGTATCGTCGCGGTTGACCCTCCAACCGAGACCTATTCAGGCCTCCTAATATGCAAAAAAAAAAAAAAAAAAAAAAAAAAGGAAGATCAGCAAGACAACAATGACATAACTACAGAAGCATAAAGTAGGGACTAGGGAGTGCAATAACAGACCAGTCAGACCTTGCCTAGGCAGCCTAGCTTGCATTCCTTGGCGGCCTTGCTGCCTCTGCCTAACATTGCGAGCAGTCCGACCCATCGAGATGAGAGAGTAGAGATCAGCAGGTGAGGGTTTGGGATTTGCGAAATGATGAGCAGAAAATGGTTATGGTTATAGATTAAGTTCTTCTTCAGATCTTCTTCATAATTCAGATCTTCTTCTTCATTGACAAAGAGTGAGAGAGAGTTTCTGAGTTTGGAATTGGGAAACTGAGAGAGATGTGATCGCATTTGGGAATTGGTAGACATGTGGTAGATCTAGCAAGGAGGTCCTCATAAAGGCAGTAGCACAATCCATCCCTACATACGTCATGAGTTTCTTCGAGCTCCCTAAGCACATGTGCTATGAGATGCACAGACTAATGGCTCGCTTTTGGTGGGGGGACAAGGGTGATGATCGTAAAATACATTAGGTTGCATGGGAGAAGCTTTGCACATCGAAGATTACTAGGGTGTCGAGATATGAGTCTGTTCAATGTGGCACTGCTGGCGAAACAAGGTTGGCGACTGATTCGACAACCTAATTCTCTTCTAACACGGGTTTTGAAGGCACGCTACTACCCCTCAAAGAGTTTCACGGAGGTGGAGGTAGTGAAGGGCTGCTCGTTCACGTGGAGAAGTATCCTGAAAGGCAGAGAGCTTTTGAAGAAGGGCCTTCGTTTTCAGGTTGGTAATGGGGAGAGTATTTCGGTTTGGGATGATCCTTGGATATCGGTGCTGTATAGTTTCAGACCGTATTCTCTTCCCATGGAGAGTACTGAGGAGCTTAGAGTTTGTGCCTTATTGATCCGGACACAGTTGACTGGAACGTGTGGTGGTTGAATGAGTTGTTTATGTGGGGGGGGGGTAGACAACATCGCTCGTATTGCTCTTAGCACTTTGATAACAAAGGATTATACAGTGTGAAGAATGGATATCATGTAGCTCGGATGACCAACCAGCTCGGGAACATAGCGTCTACTTCGGATTCGAACAACGGTACTAAGGCTCTCTACATGAAGATATGGGGGTCTAATGCTCCTCCTAAAGTTAGGATGCATGCTTGGTGGTTGGTCAGAGGCATTTTGCTGCACGATGTGCCCTAAATAAGAGAGTTCAGCTTCCAGACGTGAGAGGTGTCTTTTGTGGGTTTAATGGGGAAGATGACAAGCGTGTGTTTATGAGGTGTAGGTTCATACAATGTTTTTGGGAACAAGGGCCCTTATATTGTAAAGTCAGAGAAAGTTGGAATGTTGAAGAGGTGATTGAGTGGGTAGCTGTGATGTTGGACAAGTTAACTAAGGAGTAAGCGGTGAGATTTTTGATAGCTTTGGGGGTCATTTGGGATACCCGAAATGATGTTCTTTGGAATGAGGGTTCGTATGATCTTGGGCGTATGCAAAGTAGGGCCCAAGATTTGTTGGTGGAATACCAGAAAGTCCATGGCAGCAAGAAGAAGAAGGGTAAGCGCAAGGTCACGAAATGGAAGCTTTCAGGAGAGTTACAAGCGTGGTGGAATTGGTGTAGTGGTCTGGAATGAACATGGGGTATGCATGGCAGCTCTTGCTCAACCATTGGAGTATGCTCACACAACTTTGCAGGTGGAGGCGGAGGCTCTTCGAGCTGGAATATTAATAGCTATCCACGAAGGCTGGGAGATGGATATATATTGGCTAAAATTTTGAAGGTGTTGGGCCCTTAACGCCCTGAGCCGGCCTGCTAGTTACACATCGACTCAACCCGACCCGAACAAGACAATCAGATAACCCGCCTTTAATAATAAACATAGCCGTCCGTTTTGAACTCTCAACCGTCTCTTTGACTACGATGGCCGGGTCGACGGCGAACCTCAGACTCCGCAGCAGCCTTGTTTGGTGGAGAAAGTGGGCCAGGAAGGACTGGGCAATCGCCACCGTGGCCTTCACCGTCATTCTCTTCCTCTTTGTCACTCTCATCTCCAACTCCTCTGACTCCGGCGTCATCAACCCCTCCCATCCAATCACCTCCGCCGATTTGGTGGACCTGACTCTGCTGCACGACGCCGAACGCAGAGGCGCCCGTACTCAATCTCCCCCCAGCTCAATTTCGATTCTCTCCGCTCAAATTGTAACCTCCTGATTTGATTTGCTCTCTTGTTTGATTGCAGTTTGCTTAGATGGGAGTGCTCCGGGATATCATTTCCGAAAGGGATTTGGATCCGGAGCGGAGAATTGGCTGCTTCACATTGAGGTTTTCGATTCAATCTTTCTTTGGCTTCAATTTTTACATGTTATAGTAGTAATTTTGAGTAGTAAGAATTGGTGAATGCGTTGTTGTATAGGGTGGAGGTTGGTGCAATACAATGAAATCATGTTCTTTGCGGAAATGGACTCCGTTAGGGTCTTCCAAGTACATGGATCATAGAGTTCCGTTTTCAGGGATTTTGAGCTCTCATCCTTCGGAAAATCCTGGTAATTTTAGCTTAATTTTGTGACGTGAGTCATTGTTGAAGTTGGTATCCGGCTGATTAGTGTGTTTTGATTCTATTTTTGGAGCATTCTGTAGACTTCTTTAACTGGAACAAAGTGAAGATACGGTACTGTGATGGCGCCTCTTTTGCTGGCCACCCGGCAAATGAGCCCAAGGTAGATTTATGTTTGGAGACTTTGTGACCCTTGTTTCTGAACTGGTTATTGTTTCTATAAATGGAAGGATTCTCTTTGTTGGAGGAAGTTGACATTGCCTGTTCTTTTGTTTCGTAGAATGGATCAAAGCTTTTCTTTAGGGGACAGCTTATCTGGGAAGCACTTATGGATGAATTCTCGTCCATTGGCTTGTCAAAGGCGAAACAGGTATGTTTCTATGCATGTCTACAAAACTCTATGCATGTGTATGGACCAGTGGTAACAAATCGGTGTTTCACTCACGTTACACGAGCTGATTCTTTCACAATTTTATTCCACTATATATATATAATTTTCAGGCATTCATGTTTAATTGAATAATGGTCCATTTTTGCTCATATGTATAACTAAAAATCTTACAGGCGCTTCTTTCTGGATGCTCTGCTGGTGGGTTGGCAACTCTTATACACTGCGATGACTTTCGAGGTCTTCTACCTAGGGATTCAACTGTCAAGTGTCTTGCTGATGCAGGTTTTTTTCTTGATGAGTATGTTTTTTGTGTACTACTGCCTTGCACCAACATCTTTTAGCTAAACATTTCAGTATTAAGTAGTTCTATGATAATACATTTGTCTGAACTCATGTAGAGTCATATGTGGCTTTTCATCTAATATCCCTCTAATCGTAAGTTTCAAAAGATGGTGATGAAGTTGCTCCATTTTCTTTTTAAGTTCAGTCTTCAGGAACCTATCATTCTTTGAATACTTCTCACATACCATCTTCTTTTTTAACCAATTTGAAATGCTTTACTATCAGGCCACAGTTGGAATTTTCAAAGTCCTACAGGCTTTTATAAACTAATTGTTAGCATGTTTCTTTTCTTTTTCCCAGTCTGCATCCTCTGTGCTCGGGATATTTATTGTGTAAGATAACTAAATAGATATATATTGAGTTCTTTTCTGTTTCCAACATTTCAGGAAAGATGTTAACCAAAACCGGACCATGAGAAATTTTTATCGTGATGTTGTGGTCCTTCAGGTTATGCTCTAATCTTAGTCCCTTGTCTAATCTTTACGTGCTCCGTTGTGTAATCTTTTGCTAGGAGTAGTTGGAGCTAATATGGGATGCCCATCACTTTTCAAATTATATTTGAACATTTGAGAGGTGCATGTACTTGCTTTTATTTTAGAATGACATATAATACATTTCATCCGCTTTAATTTAATGTAGAAGAGCCACATGAAGGTCAACTCTTTTGTTGTGCTAGATAATGTTTTGACAGTATCTTCGCCGGATCTGAGGTTTAGCTCAAGATTGAATAGTGATATCTCTTGATTGTTTTGTCATGCTGTCAGGATGTAGCAAAAAGTTTGCACAAGGATTGTGTTGCAAATAAGGAACCAGCTAAGGTTGGTGTATGTTTCACCAATTAAATATGAGAGGTCGCTAGTTTTCTGCTCATTATGATACTAATATACTAAGATGCGTAGCAGTAATCTCCTATTATTTTTGTGCAGTGCCTCTTTCCTGAAGAAATTATCAAACACGTTAGCACTCCTCTGTTCCTTGTCAACCCAGCTTATGATTTTTGGCAGGTATTTTTCCTCTGAATCCAATTTTTATTTGCTTGATCAGAATTTGTCTGATTCCTTTATTCTATTATCATTAGATTCAACATATCTTGATACCTGAAGCATCAGACCCGTATGGCTACTGGAAAAGGTGCAAGCTGAACATCCATAATTGCAATCCTAGCCAGATTGAGATACTGCAAGGTAACTGGATATGCGTATCATGATCAACACATATTGACTGACGGTCCTTTGTTTGAGCCTATTTAGCTAAGGCAGGTCATATGACACTTTAAATGACACTAGCTCTTTATCTATTAATTTTAAACTGTAGCGGCTCATTGCAACCACTCATTCCTAGAATTATTTTGAATTAAACAAACTAGCAACTATCAGCCCTGCAAATTGTAATCAGCAGGTAATTTATTGACTGTTCTGGAACCCATGTAACACATGCACTTTAAAGTTTAAACTGACAAATAGGATTTATGCGTTGGGAACTTGTTTGATGTAGGATCATTATAAACAAAATATTGTGACAAACTAACTCATCGACTTGATTCATACAGGTTTCCGTCGTTCTATGCTAAATGCACTGAGTGAATTCCAGAAAAATAAGGAGGGAGGAATGTTTATAAATTCATGTTTTATTCATTGCCAGACATGGTTTACCGAGACATGGCATTCACCCAGTTCTCCGCGAATAAACAATAAGGTGAGGATCTAGGTGAAGGTTATTTTTGTTAAGTTGAATCTTCCCCCAGGAACTGGAAGTACTCTATCCCTGATTCCCTGTAGTGTGTTCCTTATAATTAAGTGAGAGAATCCTGTTTCCTCCTTCCATTTATGTTTGTTCAGTCCACTGAGGTTACTGTTGGATGCTTAGGTCATAAAGCTTTTCATAGATTTATTCTTCCATGCTTTTGCTCGTAGTTATGATATGTTAGTAGTCAGTTCCGTTCAGCAACTTGAAGCTGACGGTGAAACATTATGACTGAAAAAATTGCAGCTGGTCAGCAGTTTAGCTACAACTGTTGTTGGTTTTACGCCTTTTACCTAATGTATACATGTTTTGATGTTCAGCAGCACTGAAAGCCGAGACCCCCTATTTCAGTAGTATAGTGTGAAATACGGCTCTTAAATTGTTATTCTGTTTTGCCAAAGAGTATTGATATTCTGTTATTTTTATTTATGCAAAGTTATCCGACTCATTTGAACTTTGATAGACAATTGCAGAGTCTGTGGGTGATTGGTACTTTAATAGAAATGTTGCAAAGCAAATTGACTGCCCATTTCCATGCAATCCCACCTGTTATCATATGAATTTCACTCAATTTTCACGAGGTTGAACCGACTCGAGAATACATCCCACTTATGAGTGGTCATTCCCAAGTTTAGACCTCTACAATCTCATTAGATTCTGGTGGAAATATTCCCTCGTTGCCGAGAGGCTGTAGATAACTAGAAATTGATACCAAAGGTGGGTAGAACAGTAAAGTTTATTTATATTTGATGTAAACTCTTTAGACCGAGGAGAAAACATTTCTGTATTTTTTACATTGCAGAGTCATTGTTAACCAGATGAAAATCCTTTGCTCTGAAGCTCTTTTGTACCTTTGATTACCTGCACAGAAATTATTCTTATTCTTATGTTGGATTTGTAGCAACTTTTCTGTTTCAACTGATCAGCGCTCTTCATACATCGTTCTTCCCGCACCAGAGGACCTCATGAAAATAACCAATTTGGTCAAAGGAAAATGAGACAGTATGAGAATTTCAATTCAAAAATAAAACCTTCTTTAGTGATGCGTTTATATCCTTTATTTATTCAGTCATTATTACTGACGTTATCGTATTTTATTTTGTTAATACTCAGCTAGTCTAGCCGTATAGTCAATGTAAAATACTAGTAAATAAAAAGTTGTGAGTTTGATTCACGAAATATTAGTCGTGTCATTTGAGTTATTTTAAAAAAAAAAAAAAAAAAAAAAATAATTCGTGGTTGGTAGTAATACTCAGATATATAAGAGGGTTGATCCACTTGGGAGGAAATGATATGATAAGGTCATATTCAGATGCCAATTTGCATGTTACGTTTGGATTAATTTTCCCCCACTTGTTATCTATTTTTGAAGGTCTTTGTCGATTATGATAAAATAAAGGTCTTTGTACTTTGTCTGACTGAGACGACTTGGTGTGCTGCAGGGGCTGCGTTCTCACAGAGTCGCCTTTTATAACTAGGCAACTGGGAATTGAATACCTATTTGGTTTGTCTTTAGTTTCTCTGTTTTGCTCGTATATCAGACGACTTGGCCAGTATCAACTTGTCTTGTTCACAGAGCGAATAAACTAATTAAAGAGCTGCCTAATATGTGACCTGTTCCCAGATGAGTATTATTAGAAAAATAAAAAAGACTTGGATTGGTAAGAGAAGACCGGTCATGGCGTTAGTAGTTCTCCCTCTTCAGTATTTCATGTCATTCTTGTGATAATATATATAGTGCTGAACGTAGCTGAACTCAGTGGTTTTGAAGAATCCATCTTCTCATTCTTGCTTTTCCCAAATTTGGCCTCCATGCCCAGTAGAAAACAGCTTACTGAATTGAGCCATCGATCAATCAGGTACGTGTGTGAAATTGCAGCTGAAATCTCTCTCTCTATAGTCTCTATATCTGCCTCGAGCGCTCTGAATTAAATTCGATCATTCACATTTTTTGTCTTTGCAACTCTATCAGTTTTGCAGCATGCAGTTCACAAATGGAAGCTGCTCCATGATTAGATATTGATGCGATCAGCGATCCTCTAATAATCGGACTTGTGCCTATTTGGATTTACAGGAGTTAACGTGCATTCAGAATTTTGTGGTAGTATTCTTAGTTAACCATATATCGGCACGTAAATAATTGAGTTATGGAGAAAGCTGATCAATCAGCGGAGACCTCTAACAATCCAATGTGCGTTAGTTTCTTCAACTCGGTTGTATGATATGAAACTAATTAGCCTCGATCGATCTGCGTAATAAAATAGAAATTTTTTGAATGAGATAAATACAAATTTTCTGCCGTAGTAGCTTCGAATATCAGTATAGAGTTCAGTGGCTTCTTAATTTAACATTTCTCTTAGTTTCTATGTTTCTTTCTAGCTAATTCAGATCATCATATACCTACGGAGGTAATTTAAATTAACCAATTTTAATACTTCTTTACATTCAGTGTGCCAGAAAATTCTACTTCAGAGAACATTCGTCCAAGCAGTATCACGGGGGATACTTGGGCTCTGTTTGGTTTCCTTGTAGTATGGATTTTGCCATTGGAACCATTGGATCCAATCATTCATGGAGGTGCAAGTATTATGTATATGTTGCTAGATCCCTTATTTCTGTATGTTCCTCTAATCAACGAGAATATCAAGTGTGTTACGGTGGACAACAGATTGAAGATAGCAGCTCTAGTGTTGCGATCATTTTCAGATCTTCGTTACCTAGTCAGAATAATTGCTCGTATTATGGATGCAAGGCGGAAACCCCAGTCCCTTAAGAAGATAGCTATGAGCACAGCAGTTGACACCTTCTCTCTCCTTCCTATTCCACAAGTAAGCTAGACCAAACCTTACCTGACCAATCTCTCTAATTCACATCGGGTATTCGATTTAACATACGTATTGCAGCTTAAAGCTTTCTTTAAATTATAACTTAATCGAACATGCATGTATGCAGGTAGTAGTTTTAATTTTCCTTCCAAATATGAGGAGTTCCAGCTCTTTGAAGACGATGAGGTTTTTCAACTCACTTATTGTATTGCAATATCTTGCACGAGCTTATCCCATGTTCGTATTTTATAAGACCGCAAATGGTATCCGTAATGACCCAACCAGATTGTACATGAAAAGGTCAATGATTGTATTGAATATCTTGGCGTTCCTTCTTGCTAGTCATGTAAGTTACTATCTTTCCACTTCTTTTTTGAATCGCTCAATCAATTGCTTCTATCCGGTAACCTCCACACAGTTTGCATGACCACTGTTAGAATATACTCACAACAGACTTGTTATGGTATTTGAGATGTTTAACTGATAAAAAAAATAAAATTAATTGATACAATGACTTTATAGAAGATGCATGTTTTTCACTTCTTCTTGTGTAACTAGAAATTTATTTAAAGCAATCGAATTAAATGTGGATCTCTCGTAATTGAGTAATAAATAAGTTCTTTTTGAAAATTTAATCACAGTATAATGTTGATCTATTCATTTAGGTACTTGGAGCATTTTGGTATCTTTTCTCTATCCAACGAGAAATAGATTGTTGGGGATATGCTGGTAGATCTGAAAATGGAAATAAATTTAGTACATCTTGTGATGAAAGTGGCTTAACAAATGTCACACTTATACATAATCTCTGCCCTATAAATCCACCAGATGCTACAATATTTGATTTTGGCATATTTCTGTATGCTTTACAATCCGGCATGCAAGGATCGACAAACTTTCCACAAAAGTTCTTTCAATGTTTCTCTTGGGGCTTACGAAATCTGAGGTTTGCACATTACCCCTTTACTAAATATTTGAAATGATCATACCATTTAGGTAAAATCTAACAATAGTTCTAAATTTCTTTCTTTGCATAAAATAGTATATACTTATTTATAGCAGAACTACGTCTGCTAGTTGAAGTTAGCAACTGGAATTTTACTCAGTCAAGACTATTTTTTTTAAGCTAGTTGATAAGTTTTAAGAATAAACTTCTTTGCAGTTAAATTATAAATACAAGTAAAACTTACAAAATTAAAGTAATAATAAAGAGTTCTAAACGGGGAGCCACCGAGTTGGCTTGATGAATAAGAATAAACTTCTTTACAGTTAAATCGTAAATACAAGTAAAACTTACAAAATTCAAGTTAAAATAAGGGTAAAATATTGTATAGTCTTTGTGGTTTGAAGTCGACATTTGTGTAGTCCTTATGGTTTTATTTTAATCTGAATAGTCCTTAAAGTCACGATTTTCCATCTAAATAGTCCTTATAGTTTTATTTTAATCTGAGTAGTCCTTAAAGTCATGATTTTTCATCCAAATAGTCTTTATGGCCTTTAACTGAGAAAATGAATCGGAATGACTATTTAGATTAAAAATCATAACTTTAAGGACTATTCAGATTAAAATAAAACCATAAGTACTATTTTGATGAAAAATTGTAACTTTAAGGACAATTCACATTAAAATAAAACCACAAGGACTAAACAGATGTCGACTTCAAACCACAAAGACTAAACAAATTTCAATTCTAAAAATAAAGAGTTCTAAACGGGGAGCCACCGACTTGGTTTGATGAATAGCTGGGGTAGAAGAACCAGTAATCTGTAAAAGATAACTGATAATGTTGGCATTCTTTGTATAAAATAGTATATACGGTTATAAACTAAAGAATGAGATAGAGAGAAAAGAGAAGAGCAAAATGTAGGAGGAGGAAGAAGTGCGTATTTCATTCTTATTAGACATGTTTATATATGAGTGATGTTTACATTGTAAGGATGTAACTAATAAGTATTTAATGTTGGCATTCTTTGTATAAAATAGTATATACGGTTATAAACTAAAGAATGAGATAGAGAGAAAAGAGAAGAACAAAATGTAAGAGGAGGAAGAAGTGCGTATTTCATTCTTATTAGACATTTTTATATATGAGTGATGTTTACATTATAAAGACGTAACTAATAAGTATTTGCGTGGACAACCGCTTACATTATAATATTTACAACATATACTTATGTATAACAGAATCAAATATGTTAGTTGAAGTTAGCAACTGAAATTTCACTCAGTCAAGATTTTATTTTATTTTATTTTTATTTTTTATTTTTTTAAGATAGCTGATAAGCTTTATTAAATAAGAATAAACTTCTTTGGAGTTACATCATAAATACAAATAAACAAGAAAAACACATAGAGGCAAAAGTTCACAATACGTTTAAGAGCAGTGGCCTCCAACCTCAAACTCCCACTCATCTAGTAGCCAATCTTGGCTGTGGCCGGCTTCTGGGCTTTGGCGACGCTGAGCTTTGGCTACCGGATGAGATCTGCAACTTGCTAAACAACTTTTTGATTATGGCTTTGGTTTGAGATTCTAGCAATGGGATCTGGGCTTCTAGGCATGTGCAGAATTTCAAGGTTTGGTCGTTGTTTTCTCCTCTGAGTCTTGCGGCGGCGCGATTGTCGTATGAGGTTTTGCATGTTTCTGGCATCGGGGACAAATTGGTCGGATCGAGAGCATGTCGATGATGGCGGTTTGGTTCATGTAGTCAAGCATAACTATGGTGGATCTGTCTCGGTAAGATGGTGACAACGTAGATAGTGGACTTTGCAATGCTTCACAGTGGTTGAGGCTAGTGGCGGATCCAAAATGAAATTGTTACCTGGGCTAATTGTAACACACACACAAAAATAAAAAAATTCAACTCATCTCGACAATGAAAGAAATGTTTGTTAATTTGAGGGTCGCAAACGAGACAATAGAGGTCGAGTAAGTCGCCGATTGAGAAGGTCAAGTAGCCCGCTAAAACAACTGAAATTGGGCAGTGATGAGAATTTGAGGGTAGCGAATTAACAATCAAGGTTGGGGAGGTGGGGAAACGGGCAGGTAGACGACGTTTATGAAATTGGGAATTGAGATTCAAGAGTTGTTAATGTCTAGCCAAAAAGACATCAACTTGATTAATAGTAACATGCCTAAGATGTCGTAATTCACATAGACATATTCTGATATTAGATTCTTTCTACTATTCAATACCTCAACAAAGATCTAAATATTCTTTAACCTTCTTGAACTTTCATATCCCCATATCAAATCTTAACCTCTGATTAACCGTAGCTATAGAAATACGACTAAAACCCCAAACTCCTAAAGCTTGCATAAGTCACTTATATCACTGATTAGAGATGAATATAACAATTAAGTCCTATCATTCAACATCATATTCAATTTAGATGCACTAGATAAAGATTGTGTGTGTGTGTGTGTACATATATATGTTTTCAAATATGAAGTAAGTTTTTTTTTTACCTGAAATTCTTACCTGGGCTTAAGCCTAGGTGAGCCTTGAAATTGGATCCGCCAGTGGTTGAGGCGGTGGCATGCTTGGTGGTGTCCTTCGACAACGTTGAAGGTGAAGGTACGTTGTTGGTGGAGGCACAGTCACCCATTGTTATGGGCCTTGGGCTAGGTCCAATTGAGGTTGTTTGGACCTAAATTTGAGCTACGGTTTTCTCTCGGCCCATTTCCAAGTATTTAGTTTTATCTACTTACGCTAAATCCTTTAATATGAACCTAAGCATAATTGCTAGGATCCTAGTTGCTATGCTTTGTTTCATAGCTTGATTAGGTTCACTTTTTCTTTCTGTTTAGAAATAAGTGATCGCTGAATGTAGAATGACTGGTGCTAGCATGTCAAGTCCTTAACCTGTCCAATATATGACGAGGGAATGTATGTATCCGTGTCATTCTGGTTTGCATTATATGAAATGGCCTTTTGGCTTTCCATCAAAAAAAAAAAAAAAAGTAAATACAAGTAAACATTACAAAATTAAAGTAAATAAAGAGTTCTAAATGGGGAGCCACCGAGTTGGCTTGATGAATAGCTGGGGTAGAAGAACCAGTAATATGTAAAAGATAACTGATAATGTCGGCATGCACACTGCATTTAAGAGTATGTGGAATGATGCCATGCTGTGGAAAAGTGCCGAGATCTAACATGTGAAAATAAATTGAAATTAAAATGAGGCGAAAATTAAGGAGACACCAAAGCTGCTCCAGGCCCAGGCCCAAAAACTATTCTGGCCCAATTGCCAGCCCAAAACCAACTCCCAGATAAGATGAGTGCTCGAACCGAGTCCCAAATCTGGATCGGGGCTCGGATCCCGGGCCCAGGCCTAGTTACCCAACATAGTCCTTTCACCTCCCAGTGATTTTTCAACTCCAAACAGCTCCAAAGAATGTGCAAGTGTGTAACCGTTTCAAATCCCCAAGCACGTGTAACGTCTCAGATCACAAAGGCGTAACGTCAGCCGCCGACCCGTGGACAGTCACCAAACCTTTCGCCTGCCAAGGAGCGTCACCGCCGCCAGCCGACCATCTAAAAAGCAATGGCCGAGGCCCCCGAGAACTCTGACTCCACCGCGGATCACGAACCCCACACATGAACCTTGTCGACTCATGTGTTTCAACCCTATCGAACAACCCGACCTCCGCCTGCAACTTTCAAGCCCGCTCTAACAACCCGGATTCGTCTCCTTGTGTCGTCCTTCAATGCCGAGGTGCCGACAAGGGTCCATGCCGCCCAATTCGACCCGTCATGCCGACACACATACTTCACCGGCGTCATATTTCTCAATGCTACAAAGAAAAGAAAAATACAAAACCCTAGCGCAGTCATTGAGGCCCAAGTACAGGAAACAAACCCTAGCCTTAAGGACGGCCCAACATGACCCTCGGGCACCGAAATCACTATGGGCACTCGAGGAGTCCCTCCGCCTTCACTGCCGCCCCAGCACTGGTCCAGCAGCCATCGCCGCCGCAAACCCAGCGTCGCCGGCCATTGGCCAGGCACCCTTCGACGAAGAAGGAGAGGGGCGAGACGAAGCAGAGTGGATCCCGTACGGTCGTCCACTTCACCACCATCTCGTTATTCCCACCCCGACAACTAGAACCGCCGCCTGCCACCACCTTGCACCACCCATCCTCTGAATCGAGCCACAGTAGCCCAGACCAGAAAGGATCTAGATTCGGATCGGGGACTCAGGCCCGAAATCTAGTCTGGGTAGGAGGAGCCACCGCCGCCTTTGAGGAGAAGTGGAGAACCCATCGAACATCGCTACCCCACGCCGAAACTCCACCCATGCCGAGTTCAAGTCGCCATCATCGGGTGCGATGCACCAACTGCCAACCTCCTGGGTCAAAATCGGAGGCCCAGACGCAACCTCAGCCACCCACCACATCCAGCGTTCTCCCTGTTTCGGATATGATGTAAGTTAGAATTATATATATTAAAAGTGGGTGTGTCACACACAATTGTGACGATATATGTATGATTTTCGGTTTATCCTACCTTTCGATCTTATATTCACATCTTAACCGTTCAGTTTATAGGTATTTATAAGTAAATTATTTCTTCAAATTTTCAACTATATTGAAAATTGTTAAGACATTCATAAGTGTGATTTATTAATTATGAACTTGAATAGTTCATATTTGACAGATTTGGTTCATCCATTAATTTGATCTAGTTTGTTATCTTAACGAACACCAATTTGGTTGAAAATTTGTAAAAATGATCTACTCATATAAACCTAAAATCTGAACGGATGAAATGTCAAAATGTGATCGAAAAATAGGTTTTTTAAACCATAAACAGAAAAGTCCTTAACTAGTTTTCAACTAGTTTTCAACTTAAGAGTCCTCATTAGAAGGGCTCCTATAATAGCTGGTTACAGCTTATTGCTATATAACATGATATCAGAATGGATCCTTGTCCAATCAAGTCATCATGTACCTGTTTGGGTTATCCCCAACAGAAAATTCATATCAGGTCCATGCTAATGTGATTGGAAAATAAAAATGATACCAATACATATATTCATATTAAGAAGCGCTCTAGATCTAACCAATTAGTTTTGTATCAACGCTATTATTTAGACTAACCATTCGGTCACATATAAATATATCTAAAGTTCAAATTCTAGGTCCTTAAAAGCTGATCACTTGTGTAAATTTTCAGTAAGTTGATAAATGTTTGGATACCTAACTAGATCAAATTAGTAGATTAGCCAATTAAATGGTAGGTAGTTTTTATTTTTTATTTTTTTTTATAGTTTTACGTTGTTGGGGGGGCACTTCTGGTTTTTGGACATAATAACGTCCAATATGAGTTTTAACCTCAATTGATAAAAATGTTGTCCTTTTTCATATTTATAAACCATTGGCATAACAAAAAATTCAAAAACTTAACCAATCAATTGGCTCAATTGTATTAAGTTATTGTTTGTTTCGCAGTTCTTTTGCTTCAAACCTTAACAGCAGTACTTATGGATGGGAAAACATGTTTGTGGTCGTTATTTCTATATGTGGCTTGGTACTATTTATGTATCTCCTTGGACATGTGCAGGTTAGTAATGGCATTTAAGAAACTTATATCACTCCCTTATAATCAAGATTTATTATTATTATTATTATTATTATTATTATTATTATTATTATTATTATTATTATTATTATTATTTTGACAACAGACAGAAGATTTTATTAAGCCAGGAACAAATTACCCTGTTCAAAAAAAAAAAGAAAAAAAAAAAGCCAAGAACAAATTACACATGCTGGCCAAGAAAGCCAGTAAGGTCTACCGGCAAAGAGCCCGACCATCCTCCTGAAAATTCTGAACCAAGAGCTAGCTTAGCAATCTTGTGAGCTAAGGAGTTAGCCTTCCTAAAAACATGAACAAAGAAAGATGGGGGAAGTAGCTGCGGCAAACAGTGTTGAATATCACTTGTCCCAGATCATAATCATCCAAGTCTTCATTCTTTGAAGCTTGTACCCGTTGCTGACAATCCGTCTCAATGATTAATGGAGACATCTGATGCTCCACCACCCCACTATTGGACCTGAAGAGTCACGTACAATGGCACCCGGACCCTAATGTCAGGACCACTAGGGATTTCAACTTGAAATCTGAAATACACCCAAGCATGGATCATCTTCAGTGGAAATTTTTCCAAAAATTTGGCAGACCTTGATCCTTTGAAAGTGAATTACCCTTACCTAGTACAAATCTAAAAAACACTTGTAAAACTCAAATCATCCTCAACTGCTAGAGCCTTAATGCTCCCTAAATTCTCAACACCTCCCAAATCAAAAGATCTCAACTAATTAACAATAAAGGTTATCAGAGCAATTTAAATACATCTAATAAAACCAGAACTACAATCATGCGAAAACGAAGAATAAGATTATGTCATGACTCTATGTACGCCCGACTTTAACTAAGCTATCATGCAAACTGGGCATTTGAAACCGAAGGATCCAGGGGATAAACATTTGAAAACGTTAGAGTGAGTGAACAAGAATAGAATTCAAGAAAAAGGATACGATATGATAATTTTATGTTTTCCCAATTAATTATTTTAGAAAAGTATGATGCATGTGACAAGTCGTAATCTCAGAAATTGGCAAATAGAGAAAATACGCGACTAGCCCTGCTAGCCTTCAATACTATACGATATTGAGCCTCTCAGGCTTTAGTATATATGTATTAACACACGTCTCATTACCCTATGTATGAATTACTACACTCATACAGAGCTACTACGCTCGTGCCTCACACTCACGTCACACCATAATGGTGACGACTATTCGTTACACCATTATGGCGGAAAGACGGGTGTACATGTGCCCCATTACCCCTGTATGAACTCCTACATTCATACAGGGTTACTACGTTCGCGTCCCATGTTATTTGTTACACCATTCGCTACACCATTATGATGGAAATGCACGTATAGCTAGCTAGCAATTATATATATATTATCCTTATATATGTAAAAAAAAAAAAAAGGATCCCTTACTGGAAGGGCTCTGTGTGTGTGTGTGTGTATATATATATATATACACACAGAGCCCTTCCACTAAGGGATTCTTTTTATTGACATATATGAGGGATGAGGGATTACACCAACTTTTCGATTATATTTTTGAATATCCACTGTTCAATATGTACTTTTATATGAGTAGATCACTTCTGTAAATTTTCAGAAATTTTGGTGATCGTTAAGGCATTCAAACTATGATTTATAATTATAAGCATGAACGGTTCAGGTTTGGCAGATTTGGTTCGTTCATTGATTTAATCTTGTTCGACACCTTAATGATTATTAAATTGGCTGAAAATTTGTAGAATTGATCTATATATAAGGACTAACAAACTGAACGGTGGAGATTTAAAAATATAATCGAAAAGTTTGTGTAATCCTTCATCCCTCATATATGTCAAATAAAGGGATCCCTTAGTGGAAGGGTTATATATATATATATGCCCGTTCGAGAGTGAACGTCTACAAACCCGTAAAAGTGCGGACGTCTCTGCTTTTTTAGCCATCAAGCACCAACGACGTCCCTTCTTTTGCTGGACGGGCACCAGAGGCATGAGGCATCATGGATGACTTTACCATGAAGATGAAGGCCATGGAGATCGGCGTTGAAGGTCTGGGTAGCAACCTCCACCCAAAACTTCAGACAAGATCAATCTTGGCTGCAAACTGGTATTCGGCGAGTCCATCGGCAAGAGAAAGCTCACGATCAAGGTCTGGTGTCTTCCCAGTAAGAGGAGCGTTGTTGTCGATGTTTGATCGTGGCAAAAACAGGGACGTCAGTACTTTAAGGGCGCTGCAGACATATATATATATATATATATATATATATATATATATATATATCAACTGAAATGGTACCTTAACTATTGCACAGTTACCAGATATGGTAACTCTGTTAGTTTTTCCGTTAAACTAATGACGTGACATGTATTTAAAGGGGCAAAATAATCTATATACAATGTTTCCCCTTTAAAATGATAGATTTTTTCTCAAAATTCTTACAACTTTTTATTTTATCTCCAAAATTCTTCTCAACTATTGTACACAACACTTCAAATAAGAGATAATTTGTAAGTTAGTACATCTTCACCTACTTACATATTCATAAACATTTTTTGTTTGTATAAAAAATAAGTTACAAAACATATGATAAATATATATTAGTAACAAACTTAGGGTTGCAGCTATTGAGACCTCCAAATTTGCTCAGTATACCTTTTATTCTCTCTACACCTCCATTTTACTTTTAAATACAAGCATTTGCTCATTAGACTTCATTTCAATTTCCTAAAATAGCATTTTTTATGTAATTCATATATATATTAAAATTATTACTCATTACACCTCTTATTCACTCACTATATCTCCAATTCTTTTTTTTTCTTTTTTCTTTTTGCATGCGAACATCCATTCCTGACTTCCATTCTTTAATTGTTTTTTTTTTTTCATTTTAACGCAAACCTCCATTCCCGACCTTGGTTTCTTGATTTTCTTGATTTTTTTGTTTTTTTTATTTTTTGCATAAAATGTCACTAGACATTCATTTTTTGATCAAATTGTAAGAAATAATTTTCAATGACATCAATTTTCAAGAAAAGTTAATTCGAATCATGAAGAATACTATTTTCTTAAAAATAAAAATAAAAACAAGGATTGTGTCTAAAGTTTTATTTATTGATCATCAAAAGAATGTTCTTACATGAACTATTCTATATTTTTGTTTTGTAAGTTTATATTTTTTATTTTTATACCTCATGATGATAAATTATTTTTGATAGATCATAATTTTTGTAAAAATATTTTTTCATTTTGTATATGCATGTGACATGTATGATAATATAAACATATAAATGCTTTAATAAGTACGTGGTAAAACTAGAAAATAAAAATCAATAAGGAAAATAATAAAATGCAATCCATTATTATATATTGAATTAGAAAGTTTAGAGAGAATAAATGTAATAGTATTTTTTGTTTAATTAGTGTCTTTAATAGTCATTGTGTAAGAGGATAAATATGTCATTTAATAATTCATAATAGAGTGAGATCAAGTGAGCAAATTTGGAGGTCTCAATAGCCGCACTCCAAACTTAATATCAAAACTAAAGTATATATTGTAATAAAAAAAACCTAAAGCATATATTTTGAGAAAAAAAAAGATATAAAATATATAGTCTTTTGAGCAATAATGACAAAATTAATTTTTAAAATTACATTTTTGCCCACGGCTTATTGAGAAAAAAGAGTCTAAACACGTGCCACATCATCGATTTAACGGAAAAACTAACGGTATGTATCATATTTGGTAACGGGGCAATAGTTGAGGTACCATTTTAGGTAATAAAAATTCATAGGTACAAAAAAATACCTTTCGCAATAGTTGGGGTATCATTTTAGGTTTTTACCCTATTATTTAACACATTTCTTTTAAGATATTTTATATGATATATAATTACATTTAAACCATTTAATCTTCTTATTAATTTAATACTATTTAAAATAAAGAGAATTGCGTACGTATTTCTAAAATGACTAGT
The DNA here is from genome assembly GCA_009720345.1 of Fragaria iinumae. Classification (NCBI taxonomy): domain Eukaryota; kingdom Viridiplantae; phylum Streptophyta; class Magnoliopsida; order Rosales; family Rosaceae; genus Fragaria; species Fragaria iinumae. The sequence goes on along the minus strand of CM019122.1, from coordinate 8,267,969 downwards.
CAAAATGATATTTTAACTAATTTAACTGAAATTTAACTTAAAAATGACTAGCGTTACTAAATATGCTCTGATAAGTTGAATCTACTTGTTGGGAAATAGACATATATGCAGAGAAAGAGCATTTCAGATAGTATTCGAGAGAAGATGACAGAAACCATAGAACCAAAAATACAACTCATGTTATCTGAATATGGCCTCCCTAAGGAAATGGAGTCAAATGTAAAGCGAGTGGTAGAAGAAAAACTTGAATACGAGGAAGATCTTGTCGTAGAGAATTTGTTTTCGATTCTGTCCTCACACTTTACTGAAGCTGCTACAGAGATCAAATCAAGTATCTTCATGGATAAGCTTAAGAAAGTAAGTTCTTTCTCTCTCTTTCCCTCCCTTGATTTTCTCAAAATCTCTTATTACAAGATTTGTGTAAAACGTATAAGATTTTATCCTCTACATGTAAACTTAACCTCAGGTCGATGGGCTTAAAGATAAAAGGGAAGAAGTTTACAGAAAAATCTGCGGGTTTCTTGAGCCAATGATGTACAGTAAGGGACGCTACATTATTCGAGAGGGGGAGCCACTTGACATGATGTTCTTCATCACACTGGGCAGTGTACTGACCTATGCAACTGCTAATGGCGGATCAAATGGTTCTTCAGGTACTATTCAATTTGAGAAAGAGGAAGATGAATTTTACGGAGAAGAGCTCCTAACTTGGGCAGAACGGTCTTCTTGCAAATTATCCAACTTACCAATCTCTGACATAACTGTGAAGTGCCACAACAAAGTTGAAATCTTTGCTCTCCAAGCCACCGTTTTGAAGTTTATTGTCTCTGAATTCCCGAGTGAATTCAACATGGACAGGACTCTCACCATAGCTGTCGATAATGAAATTGTGAATTAATTTACTTATCTCATTCATGTAAATGGTTTGTATTATATTAAATTTTTGGATGGACGCAAGTTTTGCTACATGCATGGCAGGACGTTTCAATAGCTCAAGGCTATGTATCCAGTTCAAAATAAAAGTACTTGAAGGTGTCAATCTCTGTTAATTAACTTTGGCAGTAGCACTCTTCAATGTCCTTGGAATGACTGAGAGAGGGTGTTAATTTTGATATGCATATAACAGGTACATAATTCATTAAAGTTCATCAATTGTAGGGGAAAGAATTTAATTAGCAGACAGCTTTAGTTTGCTAGATTTGGTAGAAAAGCAGAGGTAAGAGGGTGACTTCAAATTGAAACCTAAATTAGGTTGGAAACTGAACATAACATAACGTACTGCTCCATTGTTTAACATTATGATTCTAAAGGTTTAATTTTCTTCTTGTATGACTGTGTCTGACGCCCATTTACATTATAAAGTGCAAGTGAGCTCAGATTATGAGGTTTTGATTCCCATGAGAACTCCATCCTCAACTTGTACGTCTTAACCACCGTACCCCGGCCCAGAGTTTCTTTCCCTTGTCATGGAAGAAAGAAACGAAGATTTGGAGAAATCTTGGTCTGGACTCGGGACATCTGAATGTCACAGTTTGCATCATGCTCATTCATTAACAAGGAACCACTTTCGGTTAGGCTAGGGTTACGTCTTGCTCATTTTGTATTACATTTTTCACCAGACCATGCCAGGAAACTCTGTTTAACACTTTATGTTCTCCAAACCTTTACATACTAATTAATCAGCAGCTATATGCAGCGTAATATGTTACAAGAATAATAAGGGATAAAAGGTACAAATCAAACAATAAATGTCAAAACCAGATGTTGAAGCACTACTTCAATCAGATGTTGCATGTGCAGGATCACCAGGCCATTCACCAGGCCATCAGGGGAAAGGAAGAGATGAACAGCTCTACTTATTCAGAAGTACTGGTATAGCCATAGAGGCCATCATATATGAGAGAGTCTGTTTCTTGTTCGTGGTGATAGGGTGTCGATATACCTGTGATGTAGGGGCTGGGGCATCACAGTGCATCCTATATTCACACTCACTTTATTAGCACATAAATAACGATTTTAGCGGCGGAAACGTGAATATCACCTCCCTTCTAGCTAGTTATTTCTTTTAAAAAACAAAAGACGTACTGATGCCTTACTTGAAGAAGTGATTTAGTTATACCTTGCCAAAAGAACTAACTGATAGAACAAAGGTGTTCGTTTAATATGTTTGTTCTTTCCTTAATTGGTCTTCCTTCCCATACAACTCACTAAGTGAGCTTCAACCATACTCGATGAACTTTCAGATTATATATATGTGCGCGCGCAACAATCATAAAATAACATATAATATAAGTGATCAACATCCAGAACTTTGTGGTACAAGCAAGTTTCCAAGTTATGGGTAGGCTGATTTTCTATAGAGAAACATTGGCCGTCCCCAAAAGAGGAAGGCAAAGAGTCGAAATTGTTGAAAACTATATCAGGTTAGTCGGCTTTATCCTTTAACTAAAATTCTTTCTTTCTGGTTTCCCATCCTACATGCAATCAGAAATTTTGTCATAGTCGAGAGTCGAGACTTTGGTACAGACTTTCGTCTTTTCTAGCTTTCAAGAGCAAATGCACCCACCAATTTTGGCAATTGCTGATAATTTACCTACTGATTAATTTAGCCACTTTCATTCCACTATTGACATTAATTATTATTTATTCGATTTATCTTTTTAGGAAAAATGTCAATTTAGTACTAATTTAAACCCCTCATTCCTCATTCTAATGATAATCTTTTTCACTAGCCCATTTCAATATAAGGTAACATTTTTTATGCCTAAATGTACAAATCTTTACTAAAGTCTTAACAAACCATATTATTTTAAGACTATTTTGCCCTCGTCCCTTAAACATGCATACAAAGATAAAATGGAAGAGAAAATACTTAGCCGGAATCTCACCGGACTCCGGTCACCGGCCGATGGATTTCTCCGGTCGTTGGATTCCGGTCGCGGGATTCCGGTCGTCGGATTCCGGTCGCGGGATTCCGGTCGTCGGATTCCAGTCGCCGGATTCCAGTCACCGGTAATCGGTTACTGACCCCCAATAATCAATTACTGACTCCCAGTAACTCAAATTTTCTCCGGTCGCGGATTCCAGTCACTTGTAACTCGGTTACTGACCCCCAATAATCAGTTACTGACCCCTAATAACTTAGTTACTGACCCCCAATAACCAGAAATTGACCCCCAATAACCAGTTACTAACCCTCAATAATCAGTTACTGACCCCCAATAACTGGGTTACTGACCTCCAATAATCACTTACTGACCCCAATAATCAACTTATTTCAGCTTAATGTAATAGAAAAGAAGATTTACCAGCAAATAATCAAATTACTGACCCTAAAAGTGCAACATACCATACTTAATTTCAAAAGACACCAGAACAATGCAACCTAGCTATTATCTTCAACCCCTAACCTTAGTCAACATACCATACTTAATTGATATGTTAATTCACATATCAATGATATCATACACAACCTCCTCTTCCGAGACGACGTTGTCATTGGAGCTCGACTTCTTTCCGTCGTCACTGGATCGTAAAGGTGAGTCTTGTTGATGCGAAATTTCGTCGTCAACATATCAAAGAGGAGTTCGTTGAAACCCGATGTGAAACTTGATGGAGTTGACGCTGAAGTGTGGAACTTCATCTCTGGGTTTTGGGATTCACCTGCTCTGCTGGGTGGTGAGGGCTGTGAGGTTGAAGAAGTTGAACGGCTGGGAACCTATCACAATGATTAGGTAGACACTTATTCCGGCTGGTGCCTGCATATTAACCTCCGATGATAATGTCAGAACAAAGTTGATCAAAGCCTTAGATGTTTCTCTCAAGAGAGTGAATGTGCCCTTGAATGAAGGGGTGCTCCCCTTTTTATAGAGTTTTGAGGAGGTGGTTCCCTTCCCTTCTTCAGAGAACGGGCCATCTCCTTAAGACATGTCCATGAACCTACTTTATGGTTTAGCCATGCTCCTTCTTTGACGCTTGATCTGTCTTAAGCATAAGACTGTCAAGTTTGGCTACGTGTCTTAAGGTCTTGCTTCTCTTTACTCTAATCATGCCATCCCTCGTCCCTGTTCATGAAGAGACTAGCCACAATCGTGATATACGTATCACACATTAGGTAAGATTTGATCTTGATAAAAGATAGGTGTATATACATGTTTATCGTTTGTGAATGTGACTCACTTTATATCGTCCTAACTGAACCATGGATGTCTACTGAGGTGTGGTGGCATGGCGAGCTAGATTACATTGATGTTCCTCGACTCTGGGCTAGCTCACACTTGAGGAGTGCCAGTTAGAAGTTGAGGAAGCCAAAGTGGGAGCCTCGTTCCCACATGAACATTTCGCTTGATGTTGGGCCTTTATATATGTTGACGAGTCAACGTTGCTTACACCTAAATTAATACTTTATAGGATAGTAGAATTCGCTTGCAAAAGGACTTCGCATGGAAGTGGAGTCCTAAAGCATGGACGCGAGGCGAGGTGGCCCCGCGTAGGAGGGGAGGCCCTAAAACATGAAGGCGAGGTGAGATGGCCTCGCGTGGGAATAGAGTCCTAAAACATGAACGCGAGGCGAGGTGGCCTGGCATAGGAGTGGAGTCCTAAAGCATGAACGCGAAGCGAGGTGGCCTGGCGTAGGAGTGGATTCCTAAAACATGAACGCGAGCCGAGGTGACCTCACGTAGGAGTGGAGTCCTAAAACATGAACGCGAGGCGAAGTGGCCTCGCGTAGGAGTGGAGTCCCTAAAACATGAAGGCGAGGCGAGTTGGCCTCGTGTAGGGGACTTCACGAAGAAGCGAGAGAGGGAGTCCAGCGCCAACGTACCCTCACTCTGCGTTCGCGCGGCAGCACGCCCCGCGCCTTTTTACTCTTGGTACGCTAAAATACCACTTTACCCTCTGCTAGGGACCGTTGTCAAAACAAGCAGATCCCTCATGGAAACTTAGACTTTTCAACGTGTCCTACCTAGATACTTGGACTTTTCAACGTGTCCTACCTGGATACTTGGACTTTTCAACGTGTCCTACGTGTGCATGGTTGAAAAGTCATAACGGTTAGTGCATCTAAATTCCAACACGAACAAGTCTCGACTTCGATGTTTGGAGAGGCGGTGGTGAGGTGGCGGAACTTGGTTAAGAGAGAGACGATGATGGCGTTGCAGACGAGGAAAACAAAGAGGGGACTGGAGACGATGCCGGAGAAGAGGCGGAGGTAGTCGACGGAGACGCGGAGGGTGAAGGGGAGGTGGGAGAAGGTCCAAGAGAGGAGGACGGCGGCGAGGCACAGCTCGGCGAGGCGGAAGAGCCTGGCGATGGTGTGGAGGCGGTTGTACCTCCGCATGGTGTCAAGACCCACCCCGAATTTCACCCCGAAACCCGAGGTAAGTCCTGCGGGGACCACCTCCAAGGAAAATTTACTAAAAAGCAAACCTCCCTTGAAAATGGACAACCCTAACCTAGAAAACTAAAGTGTTACTTTCTTAAATAAATTTGAGCATCCTCCAAATCAACCCACAATTATACGAAAGTGAGTAAATAATTACAAACTTCGTATATTCAAAAATACAATAAAAGTCCAAGCACACCACCAGAAACATTACAATAAATCCCAAAGAGTATTCAGAGCTACTATACACTAGAGGAGTAGGAAAAATACTCTAGTAGGTTAAACAGGTAACCTACTGGTGAATGGTGGCTGAGAAATGGATAACAATGCCTCGTCGTCTCCTACTCGTTCTAACTCGAACTCTGCAGACTGGGCATTTTAAAAACGAAGAGCCCAAGGGAAAAACATTCGCAATAATTAGAGTGAGTGGACAAAAATAAATAAAAAGAATATTTATGTTTTCCCAATTTAATTTCCAAGAAAACGAATGCATGTCTTAAACGATAATTCTCTTATCGTTATAAATATCGAGCCTCTACTGCTCAAAACTATATATATATCCAAATACAGCCTCTCAGGCTAAAATATATACATGTATATATTTACACTCGCCCAGACTCCCTATATAAATTAATAATAATCTATACAGGGCTACTACGCTCGCGTCCAACGCTCACGTCACGCCTTAATGCGGTGATACACTATGTCATTAAGGTGGACAGACGGGTGTATAAATATGTGCCCAGACCCCTTATATGAATTAAACACTCATATAAGGCTACTACGCTTGCGTCCAACGCTCACGTCACACCATAATGCAGTTATATATTATGTCATTAAGGTGGACAGACACATATCGCTAGCTAGCATTTATATACATACTCTCCTTAAAAATATATTATAATTTACCGAAAATCCCATTTTCGGTAACTCATCACAATGAGTAAAATCGTCAAATAAAAATGACGTCAAATGGTCTAACCAAATAAACAACTGCATGCACATTATTTAAAACAAAAGTCCACTCACAAGTTAGGCCTAAGCCTGAAGTCAGTCGGAGGTCTCCTCTGCTCGAGCCTCCTCGCGTCCTGTTCCAAAACATAAATAAATCCTTAAATAAAATCCCAACGTTTAAAGAAAATAGGCATAATTAAATATGAGCTTCTCGTACTCAACCTTGCCTATCGTCCTAAATCTTAACTTCACTGCCAACCAAAAATCTCCATAAATACCGACATCCTCAAAAATCACCTTCCAACGTCCTAATCATAAAAATAATCCAATGGCCGGATTTTAACTTATTAATCCGCCAAAAATACCAAACTTTACAAATTCCAAAACCTAACCAAAAATCCTCCAAAAATTCCTAAATTCACATCAATAATATCCCCTTAATATTCTACATCAAAAACCACAAAATTTCCCAAAACAGCGGCGGCGCCGCCGGCAGCTCCGCCGGCAACCTGCAAATGCTACCAAATTTTAACAGAATCTTCCCCTCAATCTCCTCTACAACTTTCCTAACTAGCACAAACACCAATTCCAAGCCTAACTATGGTAATCGAATCAAAACATCCATAAATCCCTAAAACTTTCAATTATACAAACCACCCTAACGAAATCGAATTTAGCCGAATCCTTTTGAGGGATTACTCACCTAGATGAGGGCTACAAGTTGAGCCAAAAATCACGACCTATGGTGGCCGGAAGACGGAGCTCCGGCGAAGGTGCAACCACGGCAACCGTGGCTTTCGGGCTCGGCTGCTCCTTCACGGCGGCGTTAGGGGATCGGCCACCTACCCAGAAATGAAGAGGAGATGTCGGGGGTCCGAACGGGACCGGTCTGGCGGTCGGTGGTGGCCGGACGGCGGCGGACGGCGGTGGTGAAATTTCCGGGCGGAGGGAAACTCACGGGGGAGAAAGAGAGAGAGAGAAACGGGAGGAAGAGAGGGAGAGAGTGTTTTGGGCTTTGACCAAAAACAAGGCCCGGTTCAACTTAATAAACAAAACCCAACTCCAAAATTTAACACCCCAAAATAATACCCCAATAAAACTTATATTTTTAAGGATAACTTTTACATGCTAACTCCGATTTTAACGTGTAGCATGTCTACGAACTCGTAATAACATCCTCTACGACTTTCATGAAGAAAGTTTTCCCAAATTCCATGCGGAAGAAAAAGTCAACTTTGGAGTCTTAAATAGTAAACGGTTACTTAAAACGGTAAAAGACCAAAATATTACCAAAGTAAATAACCGTAAAATAACTTAAGAACCGGGGCGTGACACATGGTGCTGGCTTTCTCGGCCTTGACGTTGTCGACGGTGCTCCAAGAATCCATTTTAGAGATTAAGAAATCGAAACAGAAATGGAGGAAGCTAGAGATGAAGGAGGGATTGGAGTGAAGAAATGGAGAAGAGGAGTGTGGAGTAGACCATACAGAAGAGAGAGCAGTGAGTGCGTGGGAGTCTGGGGGAGGGAGAGAGAGAGAGAGAGAGAGAGAGAGAGAGAGAGAGAGAGAGAGAGAGAGAGAGAGAGAGAGAGAGAGAGAGAGAGAGAGAGAGAGATAAGATATATGTGGATTTAATCACACAAATGGTAATAACGTCCGAGAGAGAGAGAGAGAGAGAGAGAGAGAGAGAGAGAGAGAGAGAGAGAAGATATATGTGGATTTAATTACACAAATGGTAATAACGTCTTTTTTATAAGAATCATTAAAATGAGTTAAAGGATAATAATTTCATTGGAATAGGATTTAGTTTTCTTGTTTTTGTGCATTTCAGCATTTTCCCATCTTTTTATGAATGGAATCAAACTTATACTTCAATTTATTAATGGAACCAACTTCAAACAGCTGCCTCCAATATAAGAGGAGACAAATGAAATTCCACACCCAATTCACACGCTGCTCTACCAGCAGCAGCATTTGAGTATTTAAGCATTTTCCCATCTTTTTATGACCGTACAAATGATGCCATATGGTCTATGCGATAGCGAACACCTCCAACAATAGTTCCAGTCGAATCACGGACTACAACCCCTATTCCTCCTCTTCTAGTAGCTTGATCAAAAGTCCCGTCTAAATTAGCTTCTAACCATCCTGCCGGCAGCGGAGTCCAAGGGGCTGGGGTACGCCTCCCATTCAGTTTTTTTTGGTCTGACCGAGTTGAAAAACTCCATAAAATTTCCCGTTTGATACACAAGTTGGTGAAGTGTACGTACCTTATCAACCCACAGATGTTGGTTGTGCTCTTTCCATCCAAACAGTCCATAAGGCAACCAGCAGCTGAGAGAACACATTTTTTCATAGCTCCCTTGCATATTTGTCCAGCCATTCCATAGACGTCTGACATAGACAAAGTATGCCATGATAGACTCTTGATAATTCTGGAAATGTTTGATAAACTCCTTAACAAACCAACAGTTTCTGCTAACATGCTTTATGGTCTCATCCCCCATATTGGAGAATAAGCATCCAATTTATAAGAATATTCTCTTAGAATCGTAATTAAGAGATGGATGGTAAAATTGAGGAACACACCAAGTATGAATTCTTACCATCCTTGGGACAGCAGCAAACCAAATTTTCGTCCAAAGCTGAGCAGATTCGTTACCACTAGAAGCTGACACATGTTCATGCAGTAGTTGTCTTGCCAATTGACAATTACTCTTAGTATATAACCTTCTCTTTGCATCATAATGCCAAATTAACCTGTCTTGCATAACACGGTGACTAAGAGGGATAGAACTAACAAAGTGCATAATTCCACATCGACCTGAGCAAAGTGCTCCCTTAATAAGTCTATATCCTAGCTTTTATAGTCACTGATGAACTCACTAACAAAAGTGAGTGGAGAACTCCTCCTGACTATATATGGGACTAAAATCACGAGGTCTAGGCAGCCAAGGGCTCTCCCACGCATTGATAAGCTGCCCATCCCCAATTTGCCATCGAGTACTATTTACTAGTAAATCTCTAGCTTTAAAAATTCCTTCCAACAAGCTGAAGGAGCAACCGGATTCGGAGCAGACAAGTAAAACCTTGATAATTTAAAACTCGATTAATTAATAACCTCGCTAAAATAATAATTTTTATCAGTCTCGAGTTAGAAATAACGTGCTAAATTGAGAATTCATTAAATTTTTAAGATAATACAAATACGAGAATTTACATAGACTGTATCTTTATCATAAGTTTTTAAACAAAGTTAAGGCAAAAAAAATAAAAAATAGAAAAACAGTTTTTTTTTTTTCTATACTAAAAAGGTAGGTGAATATATTTTTTCTTTTGATGTTTTTTCATCCCGATTCATATTTTTCCATGAAATTAACCGGTATTTGTTATGCCTTGGTCAGATTCCTTTCAGAACATCCTATTCCGGGCTGGGCAACTTTCATACTCCATGCAATATTAGTGTTTTTGGATCCACGCGCATCCTATGTCGTCGACGATCTTGTCGGTGATAATATTCCCCTAGTTGCCATATCATCCTCCATATATCTGTTACTGGATCCTCTTTTTCTATATGCTTCTCTTATCAACGAGGACACCAAGTGTCTCGTGTTGGACAACAAATTGAAGATAATTGCTCTTGTTTTTCGATCATGGGGAGATCTTCGTTACATATTCAGAATAGTTGAAGGCCTTAGGGATTGCTGGTTGAAGGGCTCTATATCTGAGAACATACAGGAGCTAGCAAGTAACACGGTGTCTGTTCTTCCCATTCCACAAGTAAGATCGAGAAACCTTCTAGGCAGGCAGAGTACATATCAAATACTAACTAGATCAATTCAAAGTATTATTGCTTACTTAAGCTTCTGGAAATTCTATTGTGTGTGCAGGTTGCAATTTTCTATTATCTTCCAAAGATGAGGGGCTCCAACTCTTTGAAGATAATGAAGTTCCTTAACTCCCTTATTGTATTGCAATATGTAGTGCGAGTTTACCCCCTCTTTCTACTGTGCAAGAACTGGAACACGTGGAACATTGGCGATAAGGGTTACAAGCTTCCAAATTGGTCTTTAATTTTGGTCAATACCTATGGGTACCTTCTTGCCGCATATGTAAGCAATTTTTTTCCTCTATTAGAGATGTTCTAACATGTTGACGAGTTGCAATTCGAATAGACATCGACTGGGTGGACAATCTTTTTGGATGCCTCTTATTATCTAACTTTTTATGTTGTAGGCTTGCAACTGATGTGGCATAACAACATCCTATTTTATTTGATTGGTTTCTACCACATGTTTAAAGCTTTCATAGTTCACATAAAAGAGGCCTAATCAGTTAGTTCATCTCACATTACTCTTAAATAATACCTTATTACTTTAATAAATCATGGGGTGGTAGTCACTAGTCACATATTTTTATAGTTAAAGTTATGCTCTAAACACTATCCAGTGAATTAGCGGCTGAGATTAAAGACAGTTTATTAGTTTGTTCATATATAAGTTTTCTCTGTAGCATGATCGATAAACGAGATTGTTAAATCTTACCTGATCATTTAGAGATGAATCTCACGCATAAGAGTACTTATTATGGTATATTTAGTCATTTAATTTTACCAAACAAATAAAATGTAATCTTGTACAGTTTAACCATTAGATAAAATGTAAAGACAAGTGGATCCCAATCACATGTATTAAACTCATATACAAAAAAATTATAATAATTTAAAAAGGGTAAATCCTTCTTATGGTACCGGATGTATGACCAATTAGACAATTAGGTACCCAATGCTTAAAAAATGACACTTTGGTACCTAAAGTTATACCCAGTTAGACAGTTTGGTAATTCCGTTAACTTTTCCGTTAAATATGAGGGTAAAATTGTCATTTAGGTCCTATTTATAAATATAGACATAAAAAAAATATTTGTTTTGTGGGTTAATGACCATTAGTCTTAGATCTTTATTATTTTCTAGGTCTTTTGGGAGCACACGAACATGAATTAATGATTTGGTTAGGTTGATAAAATATGACATAATTTAATTTTAGGTTAAGCAATATGTATTTGTGATTTGAGCACCTATTACACTACTTTCAATTAATTAATTAGACATACCTCAATGGAGTAGTCTCGTCAGTGTTTAGGTCACACCGATTAAATTTCTCAAATATAAAATTCAATCATGTTCTGAACAAGATATTAATTCATGCAAATATAGATAAATATTAATTCAATTTTTTGATATATATTCGGACCTAATACACATGAAACCACAAAACAAATATTTTTTATGTTTATATTAATAAATAGTACCTAAATGTCTATTTTACCTTTATCTTTAACGGAAAATTTAACAGAAGTACCAAACTGTCTAACTGAGCATAACTTTAGGTATCAAAGTGTCATCTTTTATACATTGGGTACCTAATTGTCCAATTGGTTATACATCAGGTACCATAGGAGGAATTTAAAATTATGAAATCTTAGATGGCGTTCGGTAACGTTTTCATACTTGTATTTTCATTTTTGAGAATCAAAATGTGTTCGGTGAGACATTTCTAAAAACAAACAAAAAATGAAAATGAAATTTTTTTCAACTTTTACAAAGAAACACTCAAAACATCAATTTGACGTTTTCACTTTTTCATTTTCTTATGTTAGAAAATATGAAAAATACTTTGCACAATATACTTTACCGAATACATTTTCAAAGTAGAAAATACAATATCATTTTCTCATTTTTATTTTTTAAAATCATTTTTGAAAATCATTTACAAAAATGTTATTAGACAGGCCCTTAGCTTTTAAAGTTACTTGACTATTATAAATCTCTCAAATACCATGCATTTGATTGTGTTTTGGACAAATGATATGATTATAATGAACTTAACTATTATTTTTTCTTTGAATTAGACAATTGGAGCATTTTGGTATTTCTTCTCCATTATGCGAGAGATTGAGTGTTGGGAACATGCTTGCAGAAGTGACAATGGATGTGAGTTTAGTACTTCATGTGCTAAAAATAAATACCGAAATATCACACTTTTAGAGAACTTGTGCCCTATAAATCCGCCAAATAAACAAGTATTCGATTTTGGCATATTTCATGATGCTTTACAATCCAGGATGCAAAGATCAACAAATTTTTCAGAAAAATGCTTGCGATGTTTTGCGTGGGGCATTAGAAATCTGAGGTATGCACATATTTCACGATTTGTTTACTTAAATGTGCATGTTTTAAGTTCCAGCATTTTTCTCTAAAGAGTTTTGTTGTCATTTGAACAATGATGCAAAATGTAAAAAAGGAAAGCTTTTGCTCTTTTCTTGTTTTATGGGCCTAAATACTTTTGCTTGATTGAACTATAGATCCAAGTTATTGTTTTCTCATTCAAGTTAATTGAAATCCCTCGAAAGTCAGGAACCAATTTCCCCATATGTAAGATATTCCCTTCTTTCAGGATAGTGCTTCATTTTCTTTTGCATCCCAAATGAAATAAATGAACATTATTCATTTATAGAGGTTTTACTGTATTACATAGACCACACCTACCAACACACCCCCTCACCAACTATAAGTAGATAGTTAAGAGTAGGCATGCAATCTCAGTCTAGGGCCGACAGGTACGCCCAAACTTAGACCTACTTTTGGGGTTATGGGCTAGCCCAGCCAAAGCTAATAGACGGGCTTTACTCGGCCCATTTTAAAACGGGCAGGGCATGTGCAACACTTTTGAAGTCATGGGCCGACCCATGGCCCAGCCCATATGGTATAGGGTCAGCCCTGCCATGCCTATTTTACATGTATGGATGAAAAAGCCCAAGACTGGGTAGTATATGGGTCATCGTACCTTTCCGATATTTTCATCATTCTATCCTTTTTTTTTTCTTCACCTTGCATCACATGTTGGAGGGAGGGAGGGAGAGACCCTGCCTATGTGTCTTGGATAGTAGTAAGTTGATATGAGTGCTTTGATTAGTGGTTGTTCCCTCTTCCTACTCTACTGGTGTTCGATCAGCTTGGTGTGTAAAGATTTTGAACTTAAAGGTTAAGGCACTCAGTTTGGGTGATGAACCCAAAAATCTAGAACTATTTCTTTTGTCAAAGAAAATTGTATTAGAAAAACTAAAAGATCTATCACAATATATGAATACAATCACAAGAGGTACAGAAGACTCCAATAAAAAAAGACACAAATAAGAGGCACTTAAGTCCAACGATATGAGCACATAAACCCATCATAAGAAAACTAAACTCATAGTGGGCTTGGTTAAAATACAAACCCCTCCCCCCCCCCCCTTTGAAACTCCTAGCAGCCTCTATAGTATCTTCTCTAGCTGTCGAGAACTTTTGTCGGAATATTCAAGTCGTCGCTTGATGTAAATTCATCGTCGAAGCACTAAGTCGTGCCACATGCTCCACGAATTGAGATACAAACCAGGCTCAAGAACACCCAAAAGAAACCAAGATCAGATGAGAAATTTAAACAAAATGAACAACACTAAGAATAATGAAAAGGGTAAAATAAACAATTCACAAGCTTGATACATGCTTATCACAGTCTCCGCATATTGAACATACATATCAAAGCTTATTGTTTATCACTGATATTTTTTTAAATCTTTTTTTTTTTCGACAATAATGGAATATAGTATATAACTTTCAATTCCATATGTAAGATGATAAGCAATTTTAAGGTCTTAACAGCATTATGTATATTTCTTATTTGTATTTCTCTATGTTTCCTTCTTTGCTATTCAGTTCTTTTGGTTCGAACCTCAACGATACCAGTACATATGGATGGGAAAGTTTGTTTGTGGTTTTCATTTCGATACTTGGCTTGGTACTATTCTTGTATCTCTTGGGCCATGTGGAGGTTAGTGACGAGTACGAGTTTATAATTTTATATTTATGGTACTGAGTTATTTAGCATATTCAACAGGTTATAGTTCACTAAGTAGTTTTAAAAATAGTTGGTTGGATTGCATTTGTCACATTATTTGGTTATTTAAATAATAGTTAGTCATAAATATCAATGGTTCAGATTACATAATAAATGTTAGGTCACTGTATTTTAGTGCATATCTTTTTCGAGCAGTATAAAAATAACTTTCCCGTAAAACTTCGATAAATTAATAACCTCTATTATATAATAAAATTTCTCCGGTCCCGACTCAAGACCAGTGTATATTACTAGAAACCTCGCTAAATGCATAAGATAACATTTTTTTAGACTCCATTTAGGTCCCAACGAATATATAAAGTAATAATTGATTAGATAAATATATAAAAATATCACAAGAAAATATTAATAATTGATAAAATACATAAAGAAATAGTAAATAATGTTCACAATTCAAATTAAGGAAACTCTTAACAATTTTAATTTCTCAATTTAGTTATTTCCAAAGTACCCGTATATAACCCTTCGCTTTTTTCTTGTATTATAAGGAAACTTTTAACAAATTAATGAAACTCAAATCCTCTGTAAAGTAATAAATATTCATTTATCGATAATATAATAACCCTACTAAAGTATCTATATATAAAGTAATAATTTATCGTTCCAACATTATTCATTTATAGAGGCTTTACTGTATTACATAAACCACACCTACCAACACACCCCCTCACTAACTATAAGTAGATAGTTAAGAGTAGGCATGTAATCTCAGTCTAGGGCCGACGGGTACGCCCAAACTTAGGCCTACTTTTGAGGTTATGGGCTAGCCTAGCCCAAGCCAATGGACGGGCTTTACTCGGCCCATTTTAAAACGGGCAGGGCAGGGCATGTGCAACACTTTTGAAGCATTGGGCCAACCCATGGCCCAGCCCATATGGTATAGGGTCAGCCCTGCCATGCCTATTTTACATGTATGGATGAAAAAGCCCAAGACCGGGTAGTATATGGGTCATCATAGCTTAGGACCGGGTCGGCCTAGCCCTGCCCATTTTACAGGCCTAGTTGAGAGTGATTTTATACATATAGTGTTGTTTTTTTGTTCTTATTTTAATATTTAACATAGTACCCGGTAGATTAATTAATTGAAAACTAGTACATACTCTCTTTTTTATAAAAAGATGTCACTTTGTTAATAATCTGAAAGTAAGAAAATAACATAAACATAATCCACCCACGCGGACTACGTCAGAATTAAATCATGTAAAACTATCTAGATGCCTAGAAAAACCTAGTGAAACCTAAACAATTTCTATGTCGTAAACCAAACAACAACAATGACATGTTATCCTCAAACAAACCAACAATGACATGTTACCAATCTCGACACCTACATTTCGACACCAATTTTGGTTTTCAATTAACCTAGATAACAAAAAACAATTATTAAAAAAAAAACCTAGAAAAAAAAAAAACTAAATCTCCACTCCTATAACAGGAAAACTGACTTTGATGTCACCAATTTTTTGAAGTACCAAAATTGCCCATTTTTATTACATTTCAATAACACTATATATAAGAAAACAGAAAATAGAAGAAAAAGAGCCAACAAATGTGGAGCAACTATTGGTTTCCTGCAATAATAACTACTTATTTACGATCCACTTCAAAAAAAACATAACTATTTTTTTTTATTCAGAAAAAAGCATTAATACAAAATAAAAAAGAAGAAAGAAAATTGACACACGCATGAGCGTCTATTAAGAGGCCAGTCCTAATAATTCATAGAGTATTACACGGGTGTTGCTAAATGTACCCAGCAAAATTCTAAATAGACCCAAAATTGAAATATACCTCTTTATTTCCAACTTTGCCCTCTTTTCTTGAAAAAGAATCTCTATTCGCACCCAGCTTCCTCAATCCATTTCAAATGATGCGGCAGATGAGGTTTTCTTTTGACCATCTGCAATTCTTCTAGGAAACATGCAAAATACAATTGCAGATGAAATAGATCATAGAACTCAAAACACTTTTCATGGCTTGGGATGACGGGCAGACGGGGATTTGGTATCTCATTCGATTAGTTTTACTAAGACACATGGTTTGTTTGGAGATGGATCATGTTTCAAATAAAACAAAGCTGAGTTTAGAAGTCTCAATAATATTTCGTTGGCCAAAGTAATCTTTGGAAATCGGGCGAATGGAAACAACGGGAAGGAACCTGGTGGTCATTGGAACGATTGAGAAGAGGGTGAAGAACATATAGATAATAACTACCTATATGATTAATTACCATAAGCTACAACATCCAAGTTTGAGATGAGGCTTCCCTCGTGTGAAGCATGGTTCTCTTGCCATGATATTTGGCTGAAAGTTTGATTGCATAAAGCCAAAAACAGATCCCTGATTGATAGAGAAAACAGTGTCTCTAAGGCTGGGTGCCAGTTTTTTTTTTTTGTTACAAAGGGGCACTAAGGCCCAGAAGAAAACAACAAAAAGAAAAAACAAGGAAGCAACTAGATCCCGGTTTTCCTAGCTCTAACAATACCAATCAAGTCATCAAGGTAAGCAGACACAACATGAATAAGAGACTCCTCCAGAATAATGAGACCAAGAGCATGATTGATACTTATCTTGACGAGGGAATCAGTAATCATGTTACATTTTTTAAATATATGACTAAATTTGGTGTTTTCCATGTTGGAGCTGAGAAAATGGCAGCCAACAATGAGAGACCCAAGAGGATGACAAGAGAGATTAGCACGTTAGAGAAGATTCATGAGAATGGCAGAATCATACTCAATCTCCAGATGCATAATGTTTAAGTTTCTGGCAAGTTTTAGACCATAGTAGATGCCTCAGGCTTCAGCATCCACAATGGCACCAATGCCAAGATTAATTTGAAAACCTGTAATCCAAAGATCATTATAGTCTCTAATCACTCTTCATGCACCGATCACTAAAAAAAAATTCAGTTAGCCACGGCAAAATACCGTTGCCAAAAGCCACTTTGTCGTGGCCAAAGAGCAACGATGACGGCTTAACGACGACATTTTTTCCGTCGCCGTTGAGGGCGTGGCCGTTGCTTTTGGCTACGGCAACGAGTCGTCGCCAAATGGTGGCGACGACATGCAGCGACTGCAAAGGCCGTAGCAAAGTTGTATTTATGAATTAAAAAAAAATTATTTGACAAGCATATTAGCTTGCCAGATTTTTTTTTTTTTTTTTTACAAAAGCTGTGCAAAAAGAAATTAAACATATTACAACAAGAATTATATATTGTTACACTGAATTAAATGTCTCAAAATTATTGCCAATTTTACATCAAAACTATCAA
The DNA here is from genome assembly GCA_009720345.1 of Fragaria iinumae. Taxonomy (NCBI): domain Eukaryota; kingdom Viridiplantae; phylum Streptophyta; class Magnoliopsida; order Rosales; family Rosaceae; genus Fragaria; species Fragaria iinumae. Next base: position 8,250,401 of record CM019122.1, on the reverse strand, counting down.
TACAAGCACATCAAGAAGTGTTTCTACCAATTAGTTCCTTGACGCAAGCACAAAACCAACTAAGTGCAACCAACTAAGCCAAAACTTCCAGAACCAAAGTTTCAATTGTATATCACTATACCAACAATAGGGATTCTTTAGAAACTACTGCTTGGCATCCATCAGTGTCATATACATCTTGAACATCACGACTATCTCAAATACATATGACCACGTGCACCTTTGTCAAACCTGAAAGGAAAAGTTCAATTATAACATCTATCAGTCTGAATATTGGGGAAGTTTGAACTTCAGCTATTGAAATAAATTCTTAGAGCAACAAAATCTCTGAGACATAATAGAGAGGAATAAATTTTTAGAGCAGCAAAATCTATATGGCATGACAATGACTGAGCATACATTAGTTATCACAGTATGATAGAAAAGGTACAAAGAAAATCCACATAAAACTAACATAGAACCCAATTCCTCTGCAATATAAGAACAAAAAATTTCAACCTTCAGAAATCCTCTTGGACCAAGAAAAAAAATAAACATCAAAACTTAGAAGACAAACTCAAAAAAAAACACAGAATAAAAAAATGAATGGCACATTGACAACGGTCAAATAACAACGGCATACACTTGAAATAACCATTTTTTAGAACCTAGAATCATCAGGAATCTGAAATAGCTGAAGAAAAAAAAAACCAACAGGTTACAGAGCCATAAAGTTTTAAAATTCCCAACATTGAAATACCTTACAGAGCCATAAAGTTTTAAAATATCCAAGATCCAAAATGAGCCACAAGCAAAATCCACTTGAAATTTCATCCCATTGAAAACCAAAATCCACCATTGCCCTATGTTTCATATCAAAGTATTGCAATAGTATGATAAGAGTGTAGATCACATAGTATTACATCATATTGCCCTCGTTTTTTTATAATCTAATGAGGGAACTCCATGACTATCCTAAAAAGTTCTGTGAAACAATGAGTAGGAACCATATTGGTATAAGGAAAAACAATGCAGAGACTACAGATCAAAGGGAAAGGAAAAAACCCACTTGTAAACTTATCATTGATATGAAGGACCATATATAGTCCATAGCTGCAGCCTCCAAAAGCCACTTCCTTTCCACCTTAAACTGTGTTGATCCTCCTAATTGAACTTTAAAAAGATGAACCCACTGCATATTCGAGTCAAGTAATCATTAATAGGCGAAAGATAGTCTCTTTCTGGAATTAATTCAATTAATCATAATCAACATTCATCCAACTGAAATGTGTACAAAAAAGAGACAGTGGGAGATAGTAACACACCTTTCTTAGGCTCAATGATGATGAAAAACAATCAACAATACTAACATGCAAATAAGTAAATTCCAAGGTGCCTCTATCGCTAAGAGAGAGATATGCAAAGATAGCGAAACAAAGAAGAAATAAAGAAGAGATATGCCACAATACCTTTTTATTAGATGATCTTCATTGTACATATCTACTATATCAGCCAATTATCCAACCTGCGAATTTCGTAAATAAGAATCAAATTAAAGAAGCAAGTAAGTCATATGACTGGTATAAGATACACATAAATATTATAGAAATAAATTCCAATGTGGCTCTATCGCTAAGAGAGAGATATGCAAAGATAGCGAAACAAAGAGACGCTACACAGAAAAAATGAATTCACCTCATTGAAGTATCTTATGAGCTAATTCTTTATGATCTTAATATGTACCAATTGCAAAAGATCTTATGAATTCACCTCAACATGTAAAGATCTTAATATTTACATACCAATTATATCTGTAAATTTCAGACTCAAATGACTATACTATCATATATAAAATGTCAAGGATACTCACTTCTTTTTGTGCTTGTGTCTCGCAAGGAGCGAAGAACCATAACACCGTAAGAACCTTTCTCAAACTGCTCCACCATTCTCCTTCATTGTATAAAATGGACCTATATTCTTCCAGAATGCACAAAACCATCAGAGGCCTCACAAACATAACACACTAAAACCTGAAATATATTCTTTAAGGGGTTTAAACACCATGAAACAAACTTGGGGCAATAGGCAACGGGTAAAATCACAATTTTCACAAAGCACAATTTTATCTTAACAAAGAATAAATTCAAAGCAAGTTCTACGAAATTAACACCTTAACTTACTAATACATGTATTTTCAGCTGAATCCAAACAATGGTTAATAAACATGAACATTGTACATACAAAAATTGCAGAAATAATTGGAACCAAGAGCAATAATAAGAAGCAAATAACTCACCAAGATACCTCATAAATCACAGACGGCTGAGATGAAGAAATTAGGGATTTGAAACTCCACCCAATCAGATCCTGGAAGGCCAACACCCATAGATTGAGCGTCGATCGTCCTCACAGAGGAGAGAGAAGAGCATAGACGAGAATTCTGGAGGAGAGAGACAGTGGATCTGGAGGACTCTCTCCTCTATAACTGATCTCCGACCACCGGGGTGGACTCACAATATACCGTAGCCACCATCTTCTTTGCCATCCTCTGATGAGTCAAGGCCAAGCTGTATCCTCTGGCCATAACTTTGTCCAGTCCACCAAGACCACCTCAAGATTAACAGAAACAAATCTTTGTAGATTCATGCTTTAGAGGATTGTGGAGAGAGAGAGAGAGAGAAGTTAAGGTTTCAGACTTTCAGTGAGATCGAGGGAGTGGGATGCGGCTTTGGGGAGACTGGAGAGCGAGAATGAGAAAAAAAACATTGGCGATTTTAATTTGTGTACAAAAAAATTTTAACCTAGTCATACCGCGTTTTTACATTTTTAGCCACGGCCCTTAACCTGTCGTCGCAAATTTCACATTTTTTTGTCACGGCTTATCAATCGCCATCACAAAGTCGTATAAATTTAGACCAATGGCGACGGTAAAACTGAGCCGTGGCAAACTTTGGTGGCTAACTGAATTCTTTTTTGTAGTGAATCTTTTCAGATGTTGAAGATCTAAAACCATCCACATTGAGCTTGTAAAAATTTTCAGAATGCTTTTTCCAAGTTAGGGGTTGTAATCACAATCCATTACTACTTTGGCCTTAACAACAGCATATTACACGAAGCATGGCCTTAACAACACAATATTCTAGGGTTGGGTGTAATTAGACATTTGCTGGGTACATTTAGCAACACCCTATTACACGGAGCATGGGATCAAAACCTCGCCAATTAAGTTGCTAACAACGTCGCCGAAACCCCAAGGATGGAGAATGATAATGCCGGTAATAATGCAGCTGCAGCCTTATATGTGATGCCAGTAGCAAAACGATTCCCAAAACTTTCAAGAAAAGTAGGAGAAACCTGCATTGATGAGACCCCAAACCCAAAACTTGATAGCCATGGCATCAGAGATGAGTTAGGGCTTGAAGAAAAGAGAATAGAGTTTGAGAGAGAAACGAACAGAGAGGAAAATCTCATAAATGAAAAATGCTTCAATACAGAAAGCTTAGTTACAAAGCAAAGTGTCTCCAGCTATTTATACAAGAAAGGAGCTAACCAACTAACTGGAATGAACAACTGGATTTTGCTGTAATAAGAGCCACGTGACTCACACAGATTTAAGGCTTCTAGAATATGTTAAAATTAGCTAATAGCTAGGTCAACATATTTTTACAGTATAGTCAACACCCTCCCTCAAGCTCAGCTAGAGATACTAGCATGAGATTGATACAATGAGTTTTGAAAATAGGAGATGCCAAACCCTTTGTCAAAATGTCAGCAGTCTATTCTGTGGTGGAAACATACTCAAGACGAAGATCATTGCGATGAACCCTTTCACGAACAAAATGAAAGTCATTTTCTAAATGCTTGATCTTGGAGTGAAAGACTGGATTAGAAGCTAAAGCCAAAGCAGACAAGTTGTCACATTTAAGCATAGGGGCACAGGGAATTTGAATCTTCAAATCACAAAGAAGATGTCTGATCCAACTAATCTCAGCTGCAGTATTTGCAAGACTCCTGTACTCAGATTCTGTGGAGCTCCTAGAGACAGTACCTTGTTTCTTAGATTGCCAAGACACTGGACACAAACCAAGATAAACTATAAAGCCAGTAGTAGAATGTTTCTGTATCACTTTCCCAGCCCAATCAGAATCACAAAATGCTTTGACAGTCACAACATTAGATAAAGCACCAGTAGAACTATAAAATATGTCATTTTGAATTGTACCTTTTAGATACCTCAAAATCCTTTTTACATCAACATAATGAACATCTGTAGGATTAGTCATAAATTGGCATATTGTATTAACTGCATATGCTATATCAGGGCGAGTGAATGTTAAGTATTGTAATGCTCCTACAATACTTTGGTACACAGTAGGGTCTGCAAGAGGTGTACCTTGATCTGCTGTCATCTGAGCATGTGGAAGACAAGGAGAACTGCAAGTGTTAATGGACTCCATTCCAGCTTTAGCAAGCAAATCCTTTGCATACTTAGTCTGACTAAGTGAAATTCCTTTATGAACTTTAGTAACTTCCTGGCCAAGAAAATATGACAGAGAACCAAGATCTTTCATGTCAAAGACCATGCTTAATTCAGAAATGACTTCATGTATGCCTGCAGTATCTGACCCTGTTATAACAATATCATCCACATATAACAACAAAGCAACCATTCCTGCTGATGTATGTCTAATAAACAGACTAGGATCCTTGCCCTATAAAACTAGGGGAAAGCCGGCCAGAAGCTTAAGAAGGCCTACTGACCTTGCTGCAACTAGGTGAATTGATTGGATACCTCATCTGACATGATTGAAGGCGAGATAGGAGATGGTGGTGTGAAGCTGCGGAAACCCTAGGAAACCCTAGAGCAGAGCGGCTAACTAATTGTGTGCAAATTGGTAACTAGTACATAGTTTGTTCAGATACTAATTTTGGTTCAACATTAAGAAAATATAATTAACATCATCAATATTAAAACTTCTTTAAAATAAATTTGACTCACGCTTTGAGCTTGAGGAAATGATACCCATGATTAATAGGAATTGTTCTGTTAGATTTTTCTCGTCTGTTAATCATATATAGTGTGCAACCATATATGTTTCAGTTTACTAAATTTAACCTACTTGTGTGGAACAGAAATTTATGCAGAAAGTTAACAATTTAGAGACTACCTTGCAAAAGATGGACACGACTATTGGTCCGAAAATAGAAACCATATTATCTGAATATGGGTTGCCTAAAGAGATGGAGAAGGAAATCAAGAGAGCGGTGAAAGGAAAGCTTTTGGCAGATCAAAATCATATTGTGGAGAATATGTTTTCAATTCTTTCCTTAGAAGAAGCCAAGAGTTTTGCTACGGATATCAAGCGCCATCTCTTTTTGGATAAGCTCAAGAAAGTAAGATCCTTTCTCCATTAAGGTCGTGGTTTAAATTGTAACACCAACGATCCTAGCTCTTCTTTTGACAGACACACATAGGCTTGTTCTGGTGCGAACGTCCGCACTCGGCTTAAAGTGCGGACGTCCCTCCGTTCTCCTCCGTCCGGCGCCGACGACGGCGTGCCTCCACCCCAGCGGACTCCAACAGCGTCCCCGACCACTTTCCCTCCCCGGCGAGTCCGTTCTTTTCTAGTTTTCCGGCGAGATCACCCAAAACTTCAAATAAAGTCGATCTCGCCGAAAAACTGGAATTCGGCGGACTCGCCGGGAAGGGAAAGTGGTCGGGGACGCTGCTGGAGTCCGCTGGGATGGAGGCGCGCTGTCGTCGGCGCCGGACGAAGGCGAACAGAGGGACCTCTGCACTTTAAGCCGAGTGCAGACGTCCGCTTTGGAACCATCTTGTATATATATATAGTCTGTTTCAGATACGGACTTCCGCACCGCCTTAAAGTGCGGACGTCCCTCCGTTTGCCACTGTATGGCGCCAACGAGGGCGCGCCTCCACCCTAGCGGACTCCAGCAGCGTCCCCGACCACTTTCCCTCCCCAGCGAGTCCGCCGAATTCCAGTTTTCCGGCCAGATCACCCAAAACTTCAAACAAAGTCAATCTGGCCGGAAAACTGGAATTCAGCGGACTCGCCGAGGATGAAAAGTGGTCGGGGAAGCTGCTGGAGTACGTTGGGGTGGAGGCGCGCCCTCGCCGGTGCCGTACGGTGGCGAAAGGAAGGACGTCCGCACTTTAAGAGCCGTGCGGACGTCCGCATCTGATACTCTGTGTGTGTGTGTGTGTATATATATATATATATATATATATATATATATATATATATAATATACAGTTCTCTTCCAGAGCGGTGTCCCGCTTTGAAATTAAAGGGTGGACCTCTTTATTTCGCTCACTTTCAGGACGCATTTCCACATCTCAACCGTACAATGTCTAAAATATAGTATGTAAATCATTCCTGCACAATTTCATCTAATTTGGAGATCATTTGGGTACCGAATTAGATTAAATAAATCAAATGAACAAAAGTTGTCCAAACAAAACCGTTCTTGTAAATCACAATTACGGAAACTCAAATGATATTCAAATTGGATGAAACTTTGCAGAAATGATCTACACACTATGTTCTAGACATTGTATGGTTAAGATGTGGAAATGCGACCTGAAAGTGAGCGAAATAAGGAGGTCCACACTTTAATTTCAAAGTGGGACACTGCTCTGGAAGGGAACTGTGTGTGTGTGTGTGTGTATATATATATATATAGGGTTTAGGAGAGTTGCGGACGTCCGCACCAATGGTTTCATTTTGGTCATTTTATAAAGTCATTTTATATATACAGCCCTTCTCAGCTGCGGATGTCAGCACCAATGGTTTTGGTGCGGATTTTTATTTTTGCACCACTTTTCGATCGAATTTCCTCATCTCCACCGTCTAGTATCTAGATAATACTGTGTAGATTATCTCTGTAAAATTTCAGCCAATTTGGTAATCGTTAAGGCCCTCAAAATGGCGTCTTTCTGTTACAAACATGAACGGTTCATGTTTGACAGAATTCAGTCCGTCCATTGGTTTTTCGAGTTTGAAGGTCTTAACGATTACCAAATTGGCTGAAATTTTGCAGAGATGATCTACACAATATTATCTAGATACTAGGCGGTGGCGATGAGGAAATTCGATCGAAAAGTGGTGCAAAAATGAAAATCCGCACCAAAACTATTGGTGCGGACGTCTGCAGCTGAGAAAAATATATATATATATATATATATATCTAGATAATATTGTGTAGATCATCTCTGCAAAATTTCAGCCAATTTGGTAATATATATACATATATATATATGTGTTCATATCCAGAGCGAAGCTTTGCTTTGGAATTAAAGTATGAAGTTTCTTATTTGCCTCACTTTTTCGTTATATTTTCACATTGACACCGTTCAGTTTGTAGAACCTAATGCATATATCACTTCTGTAAAGTTTCAAATTGGATGAAACTTGGCAAAAGTGATCTATATATTATGTTCTAAAAACTGAACGACGGAGATGTGGATACGTGACTGAAAAATGAGCCAAAAAAGGACACTCACACTTTAATTTCTGAGCGAATCACACTTCAATTTCTAATTGAAGCTTCGCTTTGGAATTAAAGTGCGAAGCTCCTTTCTTAGTCATTTTTTTTTATCAAAAAGGTCAATCGATTTAAATCAGAGCAAGCAATACAAAAATGACACACCCCGTAGGGTCGTCAGAAAGCATCGTTTTGCAGAATTGCAAATCCTATACTAGATATAGCATAAGCTATGAAATCCCAAGTACACCCATCTTGTTCGGTTAAGCACAATTATTTTTCAAGCTAGCTAGGGTTCGAAGTAAGCATCAAGAAACCACGAACACAGACTAACTAACTTGGACCAACAAAATTAAACGGAGTTGAGAGGAAGACTAATGTCCTCCAAAACAGTCCAAATCTTCAAAAGCCTTGATCCATCTCCACAAGCCAAAGCCCAAATGACAGAAACCCTAGCTGATGCAGTCCAATCCCGAAGGAGCCCAAAACCCAAATGAAACCCTAGCCTCCTTCCATGCCTCTTTGCCGCCGCCATCCCAAAGCAGCGACTCACCTCCTCCGGCACTAGTTTTGTCAGAGCCACCGTCACAGGCCCAACCATGGTCGCAACCTCTACCTTCATTGTAGCCACCACTACCGTCACCAGCATCTGCCACCGGCCAAGCAGCCAATGGAGATCCAAATCTGCCACCAAAAACCCAAGAGTCGTGATCTCCATTAACATCACCGTCAGACAGATCGGGGTCTCGTCCTCTCCAAGCCGATCCAGATCCCAATTTCTCCCAACCAGGTTCCATTCCTTTCCAATCCTTCATCGAGGGCCATCGCCGAACCCACCGTTGCCAGCACAAATCATCAAACTCATAGATCAATGGTTCTCCACCCCACGTCAATAAGGAGACGATGAAAGAGAGAGAACCAAACAAAGCAAGGAGAACGACACCTTGTCGCGAGACACCACCACCATAATCCCGAATTCTTCCATGGAGGAGGGAGAGCTCGTCCTTGCCGGTCGTTTTAGAGCCGCCACCACCAACTCTAGGGCTAACATGACGCACCCTTATTTTCTCTCTCTCTCGAGAGAGAAGAGCCAAACATTTTTTGATGTTAACTCCTTTCTTAGTCATTGGATGATCAATTTACTTAAATATAATGGACAATAACTAATCTCTCCTAACTAGAGTAAAAAAAAACTGTTAACTATAAAGAAAAGGAAAAATAAAAATAAAAACGTAGAAATTAGGAGAAACATTAATTTTTTTTTTTTAAACAAAAGAATCAATTATCTCCTAACTAGGGTTTCTCTTCTCGTCCTCCTTCTTCTTCTTCTTCTTCTTCTTCTTCTTCTTCTTCTTCTTCTTCTGTCTGTGCTCCATCTTCTCTAACGCTCACGTTCCCCGTCTGATGACTCTGATCTTCTAATTCATAGATTTATATGTGATCTTGAATTCAAGAAAGGTAAAATTGAGAAGAACAAGTGCTTAATTGAATGAATTGAAGATCAATATATAAAGCCAAACGCTTTCTCTTTTATCAACCAGATCTTCTTCTTCTTCTTTTTCTCTCACGCTTACGTTCCTCTCATCTTCTATTTTATAGATTATGGATTTATATATGATCTTGAATTCAAGAAGGTCAAATTGAGAAGAACAGTGCATAATTGAATTAATTGAAGATCAAAATATACAGTCAAACGCTTTCTCTTGTATTAACCAGATTAAGAAATTTACCTGATTACGTGTTGTCCCAATTCATGTTTTTCTTGTAGACGGGAACAGAAACGAAAAGAGCAAATTGCGTTTTTTTTTTCTTTCTTTTTCCTTTTCTTAATAGTTAACATAGTTTTTCACCGTAGTTAGGAGAGTTTAGTTATTGTCCATTAGATTTAAGTAAATTGATCCAATGACTAAGAAAAGAGCTTCAAATTCTAATTCCAGAACGAGTTTCGTTCTGGATATGAACTATATATATATTAAACATTAACAAACTCTTTGTTCGGCCCTGTTAAATTTTTTTGAAGCCCAGCTCATCCAAATGGAGAAATCCCGAAAAATCAATATCTAAATCATCTCCCCCAGTTAAGAAAGAATCACCTGAGTCAAACCCCAGCATAGTTCCCTAGGCAGGCTTTCATTTTCCCTTCTCTCTCTCTCTAAAAAAACTTAAGTTAGCATAGAGAGCTCCGGCTCTTACTCATGCATTGATTTAAACCGGTAAGTTGTAAACTCTTTATTCGATTCAAGTTCATTAATCAAATGTTCTATTTTTACAGCTCTTTTATTATTTATATGTTTTGAATTAAGAGAGTATGATTTTTGGGACTTTTGCTAATAGCTTGGAAATTCATATTTGTGTTAGTGACTTTATAATGGATTCTATATATTAAGGCTAAAGGTTAGGTTCCTTCAAGAACGTAATAACCTGAAGTTTTAACATTAAGGGTTAAAGCTTTTAGGATATGAGGGTCACTAAGACTAATGGTAAAATCGGGGAAACAATTGAAATGAACTGGATCATTAAACAGACTTGACTCAATTAACCTAAGGGTACTGTCATTAAAGTCAATAAACCTTGCATCTCTTAAACATAAGAGAATGGAGGCATTAAGACTTTTTCTAGTTAAAGGTTTAACACCAATTTGGACTAATCCAATATGGAGGAAATTATGACCATCTTTTCTATGTTTTTTAATTGATTCAAGACTAAAAAGTTGGCAAGTTTCATGTTGTTTACTGAGGGCATAAACTTGTTCTACGGATTTAATATGGTGTTCACTTTTGAATGAAGAAAGACTCCATTTTTTCTTATAAATTTCATAACTAGGAACACTGAGAATATTTCAGTCATTCATGTCTATGTTATCGTTTGACTGAAACTCTATATGTTCTTCGTTGACTATATCTGGGATTCTATTGAGGGAGGACCTAGACAAACTAGAAGTGACTGAGTTAGATCTAAATAGTCGACTCATTTTGGGAAGAGAAGAGAAAACTTGACCGAAACTTAAAATGATAAGAGGTTTTAAGACCCTTGGCTTAAGATCCTAAAGACTATTACACACTCTACACCGCTCATGCCTCACCTGGGACTTAGTGTTTGGATCTGAACTTATTGTTTGAGTTGAAGAGAATAACAGGCTTAAAAGGAGATAAGGAAAAGGAAAATAAAACCAAAAATCCTTAAAAATAAGGGACATGAATCAAAACACTTCACAAAATAAGTAAAGAAAATAGATCAACTCAAGATCCACTCATAAGCGGTATTCCGCCACCTGAGGATTGAGAAGTTTAACAAAAATAACTTGATATGAACTCCAGAACCACTCCTAGGCGGTAGTCCGCCACCTGGGGTTGGAGATCTTGAATGATAAACTATATCAGGCCGTTTTGGCTCTGATACCAAAAGCAGTCAAGAAAACGTCAATATTAGTGTTCCACAGACAATCAGATGGTCATACGTCCATCTTCCTTCAGAATGGTCTCTCACAAGTGAGAATCACTCGTCTAATGCACAACATAGTCTTGCTGATTTAGACTGTATTCAACAGTTTAATGATGACACAGTAAGAATTAATTTTCAAAGCTCCAGGATAAGTCAAAGCTCAAGAATTCAAGAAATAGGAAATTCTTCCAGACATTCTTTTGCAACTGCTAGACATTCATTTGCAGGTTCTACTACAGCTGAAACAATGTCTAGACAAGATTATGATTTGGATAAAGAAATTAAAAATATTAGGATTAGAGAATTAGAAGAAGAATTGCAAAAACTCAAAATTAAAAACATCAGAACTAATTCCCAAGTTAGTTACCCAAATTATACAGAAAACGAAACTCAAAATATTTCAGTCACAGATGAAGAGCAAACTTCTCCCACTGCTTCTGATTTTTTAGTTACTCCCCTACTAAATCCTCAATTAAGTACACTCACCCAACCTTTCGTAATCAATTATTCTAAATTAGATAAACATCTTGATTCAAAAGAAAATATCCTTAGGAGAAACCTCTATAGGATGAAGTTCCCTTTCATAACTCAACGAAAGCAATTATTTAGTGATTGGCAACAGAATCTGAAATATTCTTTCTTGATTTTATAGATCAACTAAACAATCAAAAAATTGTTCAAACATTAACAAAAGCAAGATGGAAAACCTCCACTAGCTCGGTCCTTTCTAGTCATCCTTATGTCGAAACAATAGTAATTGATCATCTTAACAGTCCAATCATAGCCCCACCTTTTAAAATTGCTATAGAAGATCCAGAGACTAAGAAAATCAACCCAGAAACTAAAAAAGTTATTGAACAAAATAATTACACAAACCAGAGTCTAGTCACCATAGGAGCCCAGTTAGATAAAATAGAAACAAAAGTTGATAACATATCATCCAAAGTCAACATTCTACCTCAATCCAAACCAGAAATTCCTTTAGTTCATTTCAGAGAATTAAATAAATCTACTCTCAACCCTACTTCTTCCATTCAAAAGATCGAACGAATGTTAGAAAAATTAAAAACTGAAAGACCTGAATCTAGTAGAATTGCAATAATTCACACCCAACAAACCACTTCATCTGATAGCGATTCTAGTACCACTAGCCAAATTACAGGATTAAACCAGATATTTCAAACTTTAAACATAGAATCCTTAAAACTAGATAGAATAATTCATCCCAAGAAACGTCCTTTTAAAACCTGGACATAACGTCCTCTCCCTTTAGATATACAGCCTAGTAATCATTTTAACAATCAATTCTTAGTTTCTTCCGATAAAACTTATGAATGAAACATTGATAATTTATCAGAACAAGAAATCTTAAATAAATTACACTACATATCTATGGCAGCCAATAGCTATGTCACTAATCATAATTTCAGCCAGCCCGAAATAATTGACATACTTTCCACAGGATTTATAGGAATGCTTCATTCCTGGTGGGAAAAACATCTCACTCCTGATTCTAGATCATCCATTAAACATGTCATTAGACGTGATGAAGATGAGACTCCCATCTTTGACGATAACGCAGGAATAGAGATTTCTGATGCTGTTAATACTTTATTTTACACGATTATCCAACATTTCATATATATATATATATATATATATATATATATATATATATATATATATATATCAGGGTCCTTCCACTAAATGATCTTTTATTATGAGTTATACGAGGGATTGAACATTAGACCAACTTTTTGATCACATTTTTCAATCTTAACCGTTCAGTTTTTAAGTCATAATATATAGATCACTTCTGTAAAATTTCATCCAAATTGGTGATCGTTAAGGTGCTCAAAACTATGATTTGCATGAATGGTTCAAGTTTGGCAGATTTGAACCGTTCATTGATTTAAGCTAGTTTGAAGCCTTAACGATCACCAATTTGACTGAAAAATTTCAGAAATGATCTACTCATATATATGTAGAGGTTGAATGGTGGAGATGTTGATATGTGATTAAAAAGTTTGTCAAATGTCGAATGTGTAGATCACTTCTGTAAAATTTCATCCAAATTGATGATCGTTAAGGTGCTCAAAACTATGATTTGCATGAACGGCTCAAGTTTGGCAGATTTGAACCGTTCATTGATTTAAGCTAGTTTGAAGCCTTAACGATCACCAATTTGATTGAAAATTTTCAGAAATGATCTACTCATATATATGTAGAGGTTGAATGGTGGAGATGTTGATATGTGATCAAAAAGTTTGTCAAATGTCGCATCCCTCATATAACTCATAATAAAAGATCCCTTAGTGAAATGACCATATATATAGTCATTCAATGATCTATTTATTTGTGATCATATATCGACATCTATATTTTTCAACTTCTAGATGTTGACGATTAGATCATTTCTTTAAATATTTTCTGCCAAATTGATATCTCTAAGTCGTTAGCATTATAAAGGTGTCCATAATCGTGATTTACCATTATGAACATGAACAAGTCATTTATTGATTTGATCTAGTTTGGTAAATTATCAATCATTAAGTTGGTTAAAAATTTGTAAAGATGATCTACTTATAGAGACCTAAAATTGAACAGCTAATCCACATATGTGCCTATCAAATTAGATTAAATCAATAATTGAATCAAATTTGTCTAACATGAATCGTTGATAATTATTATAGTTCGACTCACAGTTTTGTAACACATTAATTGTGTATTTGATAAAAAAAAAATTAAAAAAAACAAAAATTTGTCTCCAGTTTAGTTTAAAGTCATTTCAGCATAAATGCCTCGATCAGACTTCATATTACTCTCATTCTTTAATAAAAAATTATTTTTTCTTTGTTTACTTAGTAACGATGTTTCTCAGAAGATAATCTTCCTTGTATTTCATACACGAACACTTAGGTTGACGAGCTTAAAGATAAGGGTGAAGAAGTGTGGGGAAAAATCTGTGTGCATCTTGAGCCGATGATCTATAAGGAGGGCAGATATATTATTCGAGAAGGAGAACCTCTTGATATGGTGTTCTTCGTGACATGGGGAAGTGTACTAACTTATGCGACTGGATCAAATGATTCTTCAGGTACTATCCAACTTAAGAAAGAGAAAGATGATTTGTACGGAGAAGAGCTTTTAACTTGGGCAGAACAACCTTCTAACAATTTGTGGAACTTACCCATTTCCTCCGTAACTGTCAAGTCCCACAAGAAAGCTGAAATATTTGCTATCAAGGCCACTGATTTGTGGTGTCTTTTCAATATGGACAATACAACTCTCACGATAGCTGCAGAATGATACTGTGAATTAATTTACTTTTCATATTCCTGTAAATGCTTTGAATAAATTTAGGATCTACATCCAGGTTTAGCTATTTGGAACAATATGTTTCAAAGTGTGCTCAAGCTCAAGGCTATGTATCTCCTTCAAGTATGACTTCATGAAATTATGCATCTCTGCCAATAGATACAGTGCTTGTATTTAGAAGTTTATTTGTGAATTTCTAATTAGTGAAATAAGTTTTTATATATTACATTCAATCCTAAATTTTTTTTCTTTTTCAAAATATTTATTGAATTTGGATGTAACTATGCATGTGTACTAACACTACGTCAATTTTGCCTTCAGACGAGCGGCAATGCCCGTCGTCTGATCATTTTTTTGCGTGTCGTCTATCCAGCTGCCATCTGATAAGCTCTCAGACGACAGGCAATGTTCGTCGTCTGATAGATATTGTACGACAGACAATATAAACTCATCTGTCGTCTGTGTGCATATAGATTTGTAACAAACTCTAACTTTCTGTCGTTAGACATTGGCTATAACGACATAAAAGTATCGTTGAAATTACTTTTATACTAAAAGTGAGAAATTGTATGTCGTCTCACACAAATTCAAACGTCACTTATCTGTCGTATGAGATATAATGTATGTCGTCTCACACCAATTCAAACGTCACTTATCTGTCGTTTGATATATATCTCAGATAACATACAATATGATCTTTTACTTTAAGACGACATATAAATGTTGTTTGAAAGATGTAGAGACATCAGAGTCCATGAGACTATCTGTTGTCTGATTTTGATTTGGATGTCAATTTTATGGGAATTTAATGTCTCAACAAAAACATTTGCACAACATGATTCAGAAATCTCAAATTCATTCTAATTGCCAAAAACCAACATATTTTACATAGAGTTACTTGTTCTAAATAGACCTATAAGCTATAACATAAAAAGACATCAAACCAAATATTAGCAACTGCAATAGTGGTGTACTCTATAGTGCAGAAAATCCTCCTAACTGCAGTGATGTACTCTGTTACTTCCTTCATACTCAAACTTCGAAAATCCTCCTAACTAGCAATGTTAGTTACATACCCTAAACCTTAAACATCAGAACTTGTTTTGCCCATTCAGCCCGAACTTCATCAATTTGCTTTGGTGTATAACGCAGACCCTGCTTAGTTTTCCACTGCAAATATTAAAGCAAGCACTACGTTTATGGTACGAAAAACTTCAAGTCAAACATGTAAATGAAGTCAAATATAAATACTTTAGCATCAAAAGCACATACGGTAGTAGCAAACTCCAAATCTTTGTCTGCAATAATATCCATCATGTAACGCATGACCAAATATGCACAAGTCTTGCCATCTTTTTGCTCTGGAATGCCCTGCAATTTCAAGAATAAATGACACTACTGGATTGTAAATAATGGAATAACGAAATAGTACAAAAGGGAAGAATCCAGATACTTTAAAAGAGAAGAAAATGTATAGACTAGTATCCTATTATCAAAATCACCGCATAATTTGGCCAAGAAACAATGAGAAAAATCAGCCATAGGATGTGATTTCTGTTTTCCTACTACCTCAAATTGAGTTAACCAAAGACAAAGTGTATCAAAGAAAAGAGTTCTTGATTTCTCAAGCGAAATGTCAATAATTGAAATGGATGTTTGTGCCGTTCCCCATATGAATGGTCGTCATCAGATGTATTGCCCCACATTGCCTCTGTCTCTATGCCGATATATTCTTCATACCCTCTAATGCAATAATGAAACAAAGAAAGACTACATATAAGTCTCCTCCAATAAAACTGGAAATCTCTACCCTTTTTTTTTTTTTTTATTTGAAAGTGTGACTGGTACTAAATAATTGGAACACAATAAAGAAAATCATAGTCCCATTGAAACAAATTTAAAAGAAATAACAAAATCGCTTTCCAGCATAACTACTAATGCATAGATCTAACTTCATGGTTACTTAAATCATTTGTATTAAGTCAAAGATAAAAAGACTTGATTCCATTTAGTACATGGGAATGTCTAGTTCTGGAACATTGGTGCTTTCAGACATGATTGAATAGAAAGCTAGTCAGTAACATAAATAAGAACTTAGTACTGGTGTTGTTTCAGAAAATTATGCAGCAGACATGAAACTTTAAAAAATCATAACTAATTCCACGAAAATCGTTTTCAGGATATTCCAATTCTGAAACAATCCTTAAGATGTCTACTGCAATTCTTATGAAGACACCAACTTCAAATTCCAAAACGAAATTGTACAGTTTCAGTAAAAAAGGTAACCAGTTCAAAATCTCATAAACACAATTAGATTTGTAAATTTTATTCCTACCTTAAGATTAACCCATGAATCCTAAACATAAGAGTTGGAAAATAATGAAACAAATCAAAGGGCTTGGAATCAATTTAAACACCTAACCAATTCAATAAACATACCATGGATTATGGAAAAGAAGAAACTTATAATGAACACAGTTACATTAATGTATCTTGCAAATGAAAAATAGGTAACCCAAATTGTACAGGAAGAACAACACATTGTCAAACTCAAACCCTGATTCTATTAGAATGGTACAAACTAAAAAGGAGGATTGATACCTGTGGATGAATATCAAAGTAAAAAAATAACAAAATTAACCTGTTTTTTATTTCTCCATCAAAGAGTATCTGGTTGTCCAATGACCAAAGCTTTAATCTCTTCTATCACATCCCATTGTAAACCAATAACAGCAATACTTTGATTACATTTTAAGACTTTAAGCTCACAGAACAAGTTGCCTAATAATCTTCTTCTAGATGTTATCCAGCCCAAGAGTGCTCATACGGTCATACCTCATACAAGTGACTCCACCAAATGCAAATGTATTAGACTCTACAAGGTCATCAAACACTACATACAGCAACTTACCAGATACTAGCTAACTACAGACAAGTAACTACTTCATGATACCGGGAGAAAGACGAAATAGGATGGCAGCCAAGTTCAAGCCTAATTTACATAACAAAATCATAACTTCACATCAAGTAAGCCAAATTATAACAACTTAGTAAATGGTCATGAGTCGTCGGTCATTGTAAAACCTAATTTCCCCGAAATCGAAATGACAAATCTAGTCTGTCATCGATGGAACTCAAAGCATATAAATCAGACAAGGAAAAGAAACCATATACAAAATTGTGAAGGAGAGACAGTTACCCATTCGCATGTTCACATCCCCAATTCGTAAAACCTAGCAAAACTAAATCGAATTTCAATGGAAAATTGCGAAATTAAAAGAAATTAGATTGAGATAGAACCCTAGAAGCTAAAAGCCTAAAACGAATCCAATAGAAACCCCAAACCGAGTCATAGTGAATCAAAACGCTTACCAACAATATAGAACTGGCTTGTAGAGACTGATGAAGTCGACGATCTCATAGATCATAATTTCAACACCCACACAAATGCGATGGAGATGGGGATGAGGTTCTTCGGTGTTTGTCGAAGAGAGATGGGAGAAGGGAATTAGGTTCTTTTGGATTTTCTCTTTTGGTTTGAGGGGTTGAGGTGTTGGGTTTTCAGTTGGCGCAAGGGAGGGATCGAGAGAAGAGAAGTTTCAGTTAGGGTTGAGAATGAGCGAATGAGGGAACTGAGAGTTGTTGAAGAATCTATTGGGGAGAGAGAGTTTATCAAGTGCCCAAAAAAAGCCTTTATGTTGTGCCAAAAAAAAACAGTTTGGTCCAAATAAATCTTTGATCTGTCTTTTGTACGAGACGACAGAAGACTATCGTCTTAAAACTAGCATATTTATCGGTTAATTTTTCTTGTTTGTAAGACGACACTCATCTGTCGTTTAAAAAACAATCTATTTTTAACAATCATCTGTTACGATATTCAAACGACAGATTTTTAAATGTCTGTCGTAAAAATTTATCAAACGACAGTAAAAATCAATTCTGTCGTCTGATCCCTGTCGGCTGATTGCAAAATTGGTGTAGTGTAATGTGCTCTTCAACGGCCATGGGCTGACTGAGAAAAGGAATAGACTATGATTTGCATATAAGAGTTCAAGTTCAGCAATTCTAGGGAAAGAATTGAGCAGACAACTATAATTTTGTAGATTTGCTAGAAAAGCAGAGGTGAGGATGACTTCAAATTGAAACCTAATTAGGTAGAACTGGACTACACATAGGGATCTACATCAACTGCTCCATTTCTTAGCATTACGATTTGAAAGTTTTATTTTCTTCTAGTATGACTGTGTCTGATGTTCATTTACATCATAAAGTGCAAATCAGCTCAGATTGTGAGGTTTGGATTCCATAACAACTCCATCCTAATCTTGTCTTAACCACCCCGGTTTCTTTCCCTTGTCATGAAAGAAAGAAACGAAGAGTTGGAGAAATCATATTCTGGAATTGAAACATCCTAAAGTCACAGTTTCATCATCCTCATTCATTACCAGTGAACCACTTTCGGGTAGACATTTGTTCTCAATTTGTCACTCGTAACTCATTTTGTACTACATTTTTCACCAAACCAGGAAACTTTGTTTAACACCTTTCTATATCTCCCAACCTTTACATACTAATCAGCAGCTATATGCAGCGTAATGGGTATGTTACTAGGATAATGGGGGATATAAAAGGAACAAATGAAACAATGAATGTCAAAAATGGTCATCCAACCCTTCTTGCGACTGTAATTTGTATTTGCAGTATTTGTGTTTATTCAAAGGGATGAACGCCATATTCTTCCCTCGAGTGAAATAATAATAATGGAAATGTCATCATGGTAGCGACGGCGTTCCCCTTGTGGTATGTCAAGCAGTTCATGGAAGGCCAGTCCTGCAACCCCAACATGCACATGAGTTGAATGTCCCATGAAAATAGTTACTGACTTGCTGCATTCATCTTTCAGTTCTTGGTTGATCGAAATAAAAGGGCTATAGTACTTACCAGCTTTCTTTGCTGCTCTAAACAACACTTCTTCAATCAGATGTTGTGCAGGGTCACCATCAGGAAATGAAGAGATAAACAACTCTACTTCGGAGACGGCTTCTTCGTTGGTGAAGTACTGATAGAGTCCATCAGAGGATAATATTAACAGTCTGTCTCTTGGCCTGAGTTTGTGGTGATAGAGCGAAGGTATACATGTGATGTAAGGGGCAGTCCCAACATAATTGAGTCTAAACATCTCTAGCAGTGCATCATTCCATTTTGGCTGCAAAAGAAAATGTCGGATGTTGAGTTCAAAATCGCCACTCAAGTTAAATCTCTTGTGCTTTAATCCTCAAAATGAAGAATTATTTACAGAATAATGGACTTATTATTACAGTACTAAAATAGTAAAGCCTTGTGGAAGATGATCAATTGTTATTCATAAGGCATTTAGATGGAAGTAATTGGTAATCATGTAACTTTGTAATTGAAACAAATCTAGAGTTCATCCTTATCAAAACACAAGTTTAAACTAGAAGTACCTGTTTTAGAAAGCCAGCACCAAATGCCCGAGTGACCTTCAAATAACCCTTCACTCTTTTGTTCATCACTGCAGAAGCGTCATCAGGATGTTCATTCCTTATTCTTTGAACTTCCTGTTAATCAAATAATTGGCGCTTCAGTTAGTCTTATATCTGGAAAACAGAACAATCGAAACAGAGAAGACAAGGAGAATGTCAATATACCTCTTTCACATTTGTGCTGTGATCCATTGTCAGCTGAACCGAAGTCAAATTATTTGAACTGTAAAGCTCATCAGCATTAGATGATCTACGTTCGCATAAAGATTCCTCATTAATCCGTTCCAAGTTTCGCTTGATCTTGTGATCGGCTTTCCTAGCCAAAACCGCACGACTATCCCCAACATTCATCAAGTAAACATCATCTCCCTTCATCAACATCACCAGCACACAAGATCCCATCAGAGCCAACTCAGGATTTTCGGTAACCATCTTATCGGCAGCATCCAAATAGGCCTCCTCAGTTTTTCTTAACGCCTCCGAAAGAGCCTTGAGAACATCCGAGGGGTTCGCAGCTGCCACACCATTCGACACCTTAAGCTTCAAGTTCTCCTTATCAAGCTCTGGCATTTCTCTATCCCATTCACATTTCCATCTCTTCTGACTCTCCTCCCATTTATTATCCATCTCATTTCTCTCATTCCTCAAATGTTGGCTCTGTTTCCTATTTGACAAAACATTCTCCACTCCACAATTTTCCTTATCAACTCCTTCAATGAAGCCAATCTCCGATGACTTCAAATCGGTGGATTCAATGTCGCTCCACAGCAATCCCTTTAGCTCCTCATGCACGGCAGAGTAAAGATTAGACAGCAAATAATCAGGAGCATCAGGGCCATTAAAACCATCATAAATCCCCACAAAAACCCAACCATGCTCATCTGAAACCACAACATGAACTCGATCCTCACCCGCCTTCCCTTGAGCCCACTGAAGATTCTTACTTTCCATTGAGAAATCCTCACTCCCATTCTCATTTCCACCCAAACTCGCATTACTGCTCAAATTAGTACTGCTCGTGTTTAACTCTCCGCTGATTTTCTCCGACTCCATTTCTTTCGGCGTCACTGCCGACTTGTGCCGCCGATTCATAGCCTTAAAAAACGCTCTTCTTATCCTCCTCATCAAATTCCTTCTCTTTTGCTTTTTCTCAAGCCCAAAAGAAAGGCTCCTATCAAACTTCTCCGACTGCTTCTCAATCGGACCGGAACACACCAACCGGTCAATCGGACCGGACATGAACCCCCGCTCGATCGGACCGGACAAGAAGCCTCTTTCAGCAGAACCGGACCCCGGACATCCCGAGTTCCTCGGAACAGGCTGCAGAGGAATCGAAGCGAAAGAGGTTGAGCTCTCAAACCTGGCAGCACGATCGAGAACGCCGGAGCTGTCGGGGTAGAGATCATAGAGCGTAGTAGACAGCGGCGTGAACGTGTTGGCGCTGACTGAGGCGCCGGAGATTGACCGGAACGTGGTCGTAGCCGGGTTGGGGAACTCGTCAGATGAAGCTTCAAACGACGTCGTGGGGGAGATTATTGTTTCGGGGCGAATGTAGCAGAATGAGTGGCCGAGACCCTCGTCAGGGGAGACGAATTCGACGTCGTGGCGTCTGGAGATATCGCCGGAAATGGAGCAGCAGTGAACGATTTTTCCGACGCCGTTTCCCATCGGAAATGGAAAGACTAAAGGATTTGAAGAAGTGGGTTTGGTTCCAACTTGGCTTTTTAGCAAGTGTTGGAATGTGGAATGTGATTCTTGTTGTTCATGGGGTTTGAAGTTTGAAAGCAGAACCGGACAGAGGGAATGAAGGGGAAAGTCTGAAAGTCAAGAGAGGTGATGAAATGGGAGGGAGAGAGGGAGTTGACTTTTCAGGGGCCGCTTTGTTTGCTTACTACTTTATTAAAATAATATGGGAATACAATTCCTTCGGCTTTGGGGTTTTTTATTTTATTTTATTTTGAATTGGGAGTTGACCTTTTGGATCTGGGTAAAAGCGTGTGGAGGATTGAATAGTAAAGATTTGGATACGATAAAAAGTCAACAATCCAACGTTGCAGTTTTGGCTTGTGAAGCTTCTTGCCGAGGTAACTAATCACTCAAAGTTGTTGACAGCATACTTCGTTGAAAAGGGTTTTTCCTTTATCAACGGGAATTCTAGGTCCTAATGAAATTTTGTTGATTAGCAATCAAGCACCTCAATCCTCGCCTCCCAATTACATGCACAAATGATGATCTTAGTAAGAAACTGCCCTATTATTTCGATGAAGAATAAGGTAGATGACTTGAGCTATCTCGAATATAGACTTTACGAGAAAGTGAGATAGCTCAGGTTACCCTATTTGATCGAAACGACTACTTAAAAAGTCAGAGTTATTTTCTCTTTGTTACACTTTGTTAAAAGGTAACAATTCGAGAATAGAGATATTAATCTTGAGTTATGATTTTGATCCGATTATTAATACTATGACTTTTGGTAGTGAAAAACATGATATGCACAATATATTTCTTTATTGTTCATTATTTATGAGAATCAACATCTTTTGATTTACATTTCTCTTCATGATATGAAGAATTTACAAATACAAATTACATCTACAAGAAAAAGATGACCACAGGGTTCCAGGCCCGTACCTAAGGGGAGGCCTGAGAGGCCACCGCCTCAGGCATTACAAATTCGGGAGCACCAAACTTTTTTTAATATATATGTGTATATATATAATTTTCATAGAAACCTTAAATTTTTTCTACTTTCTCGGTATTTCGCGTACATTCTACTTGACCAATATTAGAAAACTTCATAAATTCATATTCAAGATTGCACATTTACTCTGCTTGTATATATCTTGTAAATTACGAAACTTTTTTTTTGTAACGACCATCGTTTTTTCTTTTGTCGTATGACAATTAGAGGGCATCGTTCTTAGAATTCGCCTCATGTTTTCAAATCTCAGGTCCGACCCTGCAGGGTTCCATGATCTTACAGGTAGAATCAAGATCGGTAATGCGTGTTTCTATGTTATTCAAATTGGATATTCCAATATAAATATAAAGCGTTGTTTGTGCCTTTAAATTTATAGGCTGTCAATTTGACATGTATGCCATTTGTTTTTATAATTCATAATGTGAAACCATTAACGATTCATAGAGATCAAAACTGCACCCCTGACTTTGATCCCATATGCACAATTGCACGTATGAATGTCAACATGAGCTAATGGTTTTGGTTTGATATTCCAAGCGAATATACGGGTTTCTTAATATATAACTAATCAGGTATAATCTTTAGAAAAATGAGAAGACCGTTACAAGCATGGATGAAGTACCCGGGGAATTTGGTGGTGCCTGTACTAGAAGAAAGGATTTTTTTTTTTTTTTTCTTTTTCTTTCTCATAAATCAAGGTTAGAGACTACTCATCTTCCTACCTTGAGATTTCTTAAGAAGGTAAACGGGTACAATGGCTAGAGAGCCAAACTAAGTCAGCAAGAACAAATGATTACCGTACCACTTGATTCAAAACTACACGAGAGAGAATATAATAAAAAGTTTACCAATATTAGATCAAATAAAAGTTGAATAATGGTATGATTGAACTAAGTTTTTTTTTTCATATACTAAATTGTTGGCACATATGCCTGTCCAACATACTTTAATTGTGCCTAGACTGGTCATAACCGCCATATTCACTCACGCTCTGACATCTTCAGCCTATAAGTGGTAACTCTATCTTTCCTCATTGACTACGCAGTTTTTACTAACATACTGTTACTCTGTCATTTTGGTAACTAACTTAGGCATCAGAGTATTGAAGACTTGTCATAACCGCCATATTCACTCACGCTCTGACCACGATCGTCAAGACAATAGCAGCAGCTATCAAATGACATCAACCGCTCCCTAACTGGCGTTACGACACGCCCACACGCGTGCCACCAAAATCGCTCCTTGGAGCAGGAAAAGAGACATCAGTCCCACATCGAAGAGATGTAAGGGTCTCAGACATCTTCAGCCTATAAGTGGTAACTCTATCTTTCCTCATTGACTACGCAGTTATTACTAACCTACTGTTACTCTATCATTTTGGTAACTGACTTAGGCAACGGAGCATTGAAGATCGTTGCTTGACCTAGTTTGTTATCTTTATATCTCTAAGGACAGGACTACAATAACTCGCAAACTACATATTGTGACATGTACGAGGATCAGTAACCCGCTTGTATATTGCACAAAAATAAATTGAGTAACCATTACATGTGGTCGAGTTGGTAAGTGACAAGGTGTAAAATCTAGTTTGCTATTGATTGAAGTTAAATTCCAAACTATTATTTGTATAATCCCAATCAATTATTTCGGATTAGGGAGAGGAAGCTCTATGACATGATTCTCCTGACATGGATTAGTTCGTAGATCAGAACGTTTGATGAAACCGTGGGATTTGCATAGATTTGTCCCTGAGTCGAAACCTTTTATTAAACCGTGTGGTTTCCACCAAGGGAAATTTTATTGAATTTATTCACACATACTCAGTGACTAGATACACATAGCTCAATTTTTTTTTATTTTAACTTAAACTTCCTTGCCCCTCTTCTTGATGGGGAAAAAAGAAGAAGAAGAAGAAGAACATAGATTCAAAGGTTCAAATCAGATCGAGTAACTCGACCACCACTAACATCAAACATATTGAAATCTCATGAATAATGAGGCAAATATGTTTCTGAGAATCAAAACATCAATAGTCAGCATTCCATCAAATCCAACACATGTGTCTTTCCAAAACAAGTTGATGTATATGCAATAAAATTCTACACGAAACATGATTCAAAATTTTCTTTAAATCTGATCATAGCACCATAAGCTAGCAAACCTAATTAAATTTAGGGTAAGATACTGTATAGTTCTTGTGGTTTGAAGTCAACATCTGTTTAGTCTTTATGGTTTTATTTTAATATGTATAGTCCTTGTGGTTTGAAGTCGACATCTGTTTAGTCCTTGTAGTTTTATTTTAACCTGAATGATCCTTAAAGTCACAATTTTTCATCCAAATGGTCATTCCGTTAATTTTCTCAGTTTAACGACCACGCCAGTAATTTAACGGCCACGTTAGCAATTTAACTGAGAAAATTGACAGAATAACTATTTGGTTGAAGAATCGTGACTTTAAGGACCATTCAGATTAAAATAAAACCATAAGGATTAAACAGATGTCGACTTCAAACCATAAAGACTAAACAAATTTTAATTCTTAAATTTATTCGGTTTGGATTGGATTTGGCTTATAGATCATGCATGTTCTATTGAATTCAATAAATTATTCAAAAACAAAGTATTTAGAAACATGCACAGATGAATGGAAAACCATTTAATCAATCCCAATCACAAGAACTTGAATAACAACAATGGAGAAATTCATTTCATTAAATCCAAATTTGTGTATGTCACATTATCATGACAGCGGTGTAGGAGCTTCATTTGTCACCTGTCACCGACATTGTTGGAAGGAGTTGGCGTGTTAGTATAAAGGGTAAAAATATATTAAAAAAATATTCAAAAACAAAATGTGTATTAAGAAGTTATATGTGTGCAAATAAAATTTGGAAGTAAAAAAAAAAATAATCTCTATTAATAAGGCCATAAGGCCTCTTTGACTTTTGACATGGTTATATTTTTAAAGTACCTGAAACACCTTCAGTTTTATTAATCTTTTAGTATATGTAAATATCATTTGAATGATGATATTGTAATCTTGCAAATTAAAACCCAACACAAATACTAGTAATTGTTTACGCCTAAATTAATATTTTACTGGACAGTAAATGTCCATGTGAATATTAATTAATTCTTGATCTATGTTACATCGGCGAGCCCAAGTTCTTTAAGTTTACAAGTAATGACTGCCAGTGAGACCACACGAGTTGAATTGCAAAGACTTCGTGCAGAACACATAGCTCGCGCGCGGAATAGACCACGGGAGCTAACTTACAGAGTTCGCGTGCGGAATGACTTCGCGCGAAATACAGGACTCGCACATTTAATGATCTCGCACGCGGAATGACTTCGCGCGTAGGCGAGGCGCAAATGTACTTCGCGTAAAAGTCCTAGGCGAGGCGGAATATATCAAGGCGAGCTGGCTCGCTGGCTCGCGTAGGAGACTTCACGAGGAAGCAACAGGCGGAGTCCGCGCGCACTACATTAATGGTTGAAGACTTTTACAAGTCTTTGACATGCTTTGGGCCAATTCCTGTGGCTTTTATTAATTAAAAAGCCTTCTTTTGGCCCGCGAGCTAGAAAGGCCCGCGAGATGGAGACAAGCTTTTTGACCCCGTGGGATGAGGATATTCCTAATTCAAGTTCGCATAGGAGTCTATAATTGAGCGGCAGTGTCCTATGTGAAGTGTGCGAACTGGACATGTGTCACAGGATGGTTGGTTCGCGTGAACGGAACAGTGCCCTTGTGCTATTAGGGTTTCAGAGTCTGACTTGAATTCTAAGCTATCTTTCTTCTGCCGCAAGTCGAACCACTATATAAAGGGCTCAAAGGCTTACAGAAAAACACTCTCTCAAACACAAAAAAAAAAAATACAAACAAACTTTCAACCTAGTTGAAACCCTTTTCGAGCCTCTCAAAAACCCTAACCCTAAGCGCACCACCGCCTAGGTTTTTCTTCAGAGCCCTCCTGGACTCTTGCCCGATTTCCCTGATTCCCTATTGTTGCTCTGCTCGCGTCCCTCCGTGAGTATCGATCGCTTTGTGCTCGTAAATTCCTCCTCTGAGGTGGCACCTGGAAACCCCCTTCGTCTGATCAGAAGTCAAGCCCCCGCTACAATCACCCTTTCCTCGTCCGCGAGGTGACACGCCCGCAACACTCCCCCTTTCTTTGTTCGCTATTTACCTCTGCTCCGCGCGCTGAGGATTGTGGCCAAAACAGTAATAATAAAAATAGAAGGAGAGCCCAAAAGGTGGAGGTCGGCGATTGAGCGTAATGGCGTACCTAAAGATTAAAATTTATGCGATATATCCCCTGATATCTCTTTTTTTAGAGTGACTGATATATCTTATCTTCCACCGATTCTGTCAAATATCACCGATTTTGTCAAATTTCTCCGATTCTGTCAAATTTCTCTGATTCCGTCAAATATCTCCAATACTTAGGAAATCTACGATAAATCTCTGATATATTAAATAAATATATGTAAAAAATTTGGGCATAAACAAGAATCACCATAAACAATAGTCGAAAAGAGGTATAAGGGGAACAATTAGCAGCACCAAAGAGATATACGACTATCATATTCAACAGTACAATTCTTAGGGTTATATGTTTTGGTCTGAATACTATATTTTTTTGGACCACCTTACGCCTTTTCAACCACTTGGAGTCTCTTTCTAGATATAGATGAAGTTGATGTTTGTACAATTTATAAGTAAATACAATAAATTAAATATTTTATAAAAAAAAAAATTTCCCGAATTTCTAATATTTTTTCCCCAATATCTCTCTTTAAGAAATATTGATACATAGATATGCCGATACATATATTTTAATCTCGGGAGTACCCAAACCTGTACTCGCCAGGTGCCTCTCAGAAATTCGATTCATGATCATGATCAGGGACTCACTCAATCTCATTCCGAGTGGGATTGAGAGGCAGCCCAGAAGCCCACTTTCTCGGGTGAATAATAGGCCCAGGCCCATCCCTAGGCCCGTACCTTTACCGCCTTCCCGCCACCTTTATTTGCCCCACCCCCCGCTGGGTTACAAGCACGGCGTTACCCGTGCTCGGCAATATGTCATTCACGCGTCGCCCTATATTAACCGTATTTTCTAGCTCCTGATTTTGGATCCTATTCCTCGTACCATTTGGTTTTGTTTTCGATTTTTTTTTGTTTTTGTTAGATTTCTGGGTGTTCCCCAGATCTTCCATACTATTCCACAATGGCTTTGCCTTGGATTTTTCTGGGTATTTGCGGAGCCCCACCCAGCTACCACCCATGGTTGTTGTTGAGGTTCTGCTCTTGGAAGCTTTGTGGTTTTGGTTTATAGAATACTGCGCAGGAAGCGTTAGGTGTTGAACCGGTGAGTTCCGGCCAATAATGAAGTTTGACGGTGAGACATTAGGGGTGTTTCAGGTCATATGGGTTGTGGATTAGGGTAGGCCAACCGACCAATTCCACAAACCACAACTATGTTGGCGTTGCGAAAATATTTAAGGTATAGTTCTATGCTGGACTGAAGTGCCACATATATATGAAGCTAATTAAAGGAGGATCACGAAGACCAGACAAGTACGAGACCCCAAATGCCGCAAACAGTGGTGGACTTCCAAATACGTACTTTGGGTGTCTTTGATTTTTCAATTTCGTTTTCTCCTCTATTTTTCTACCTAAGGTAAGGAGAAACAAACACGACCTTCCAGTTCTTCTGAATTATTCTTCATGTTCATCGAATCTCTCGTTCTTATCAATTCAATGGTAGCAACTATGATTATTACTGATGCATATTGCATACCCAGACTATGTTTGTTATGATTTTTGTGCGAATTTGGTTATAGGATCAAGTTTTAAGGAATGTCATTTGTCTCTTATTACACTGCAATGTAATTTAGGGTTTGAGGGAGTTGAATAGGTGTGATTGTTTTTCTGTTGCTTTTCTTTATATTTCAACACGAATGCAAAGTTTTAGGTTTTGCTCAAAACTCATTTAGATGCATGTTTGGTTTGCCTGAATTCTAACCCAGATTATCAAGTGCCCTTTAGAAGCATCAGTCATGATCAAATAAAGTAGGCAGAATGTTTTGCTTGTTATTCCATGCATGGTTAGCTGCTACATGTTTTTAATAAATTTCCCAAGCAATGGAATTGCGCGCCTTCCTCTGTTTCATGATCTTTCGTTTTAACTATGTTCAGATTGGACAAGCTTGTAGCTGATCGAAGTCATTTTGGAAGTGAATTTTCTGAACCATGGGAAGGAAGCTGCGAGAAAAACAGCCTAGCAATGCTACAGGGAGTCCAGGCACAGGAAATAATCAAGGGTCGTGTGTATGGGGCATGCTACATATCATGAAGTATCACCACTGGCATTGTGTCAAGAAAAGACTTGTCTACAAGAAGCGTGGCAATAATAAAAATGGTGCAGCTGCAGGTTAGTAAAATGTAGTGCATTTAGCTATGGAAAATTTTACTTAGCGGTATCGTTCTCAACTGAGGAAGTTTCACTGCAGGAGTTGGAAATCATGGGAATTGTGGAGATGCATGTAGTTTTCAGGATATACAAGACAATGATGCTAAGATGGATAAAACTACTACTGTAAGTTAAACCAATTGCATGTGTTTGTTCTTGTCAGTATTTGAGTTATAGATTTTGATGAGCAATTTGAATTTAAGATGTGTACATTTTAGGCTGAAGAAAAGATAATTCCGTTGAGTCCAACGACCAAAGCTTCTGTTAAGGCGCGAATAAAAGCACGAATTGCTGAAGAAATGGCTAAGAAGAGAAGCAGACATAACCGGACTGCAAGCTGTCCAGTAAGATCACAATTGACACGAACTGAATCGATACATCATTTTGAACCACCTTTAACTATTGATCCAATTGCTGAAATGGTATTGAACGAGCCAAGTCCTCGAACTGTTGCTCACGAAAACAAGGAAAGCTCTTGTTTTGAAGAACCAAGTAGCAGTGTTAACAACAATTGTGCAGAGAGCAGTGCGATGAGTGTTGGTCATGGAGATCCCACAGTGGATCATGTCCCGGTTAATGAGAATCAAAACCATGAGCCATTCAGTCAAGAACAGCTTGACAATGAAATAGTAGAAGATATGTTAGAGAAGAAGTTGATACATGTTAAAGAACTTGATGCAGATTCTTCGGGCCATCAAAAGGAGTATCTAGAGGCTTTAGATATAATCAATGTAAACAAAGAGTTACTTGTGAAAATTTTACAGGATCCGGGTTCTCCTCTAGTTCAACACTTCCAGAATCAACAAGCAGTCAGCGCAAGAATGAGCTTAACCAAGGCAGAGTCATTTCCTATGCCTGGTTCATTAGGCAAAGGAGGTTGGGAACCTGAACCTACTAGTAAGCTCAAATCCAAGCATGAGCCAAAAGATGTTAGTCCAGCTCGAATGCCTACATGGTCAACTTCATTGAAATATGCTAGTGAACGGCCAGTTCCATCGATCAGTGACCCCAATGCGGAGAGTTCATCTTCCACATCTCATCCTCGTTTAGAAAGTCAAGGTGAGAATCCGGTGGCGATTAAGCGTTTCAAGGATCTTAGACAGAAAATAAAGCATGTGATCAAGGAGAGTAAACAAGAGAGTCAACGTATGATTTCCATGGACGCCATACTTCACAAGATTCCTCATGGAAAAAAGCTTACAAAAGAGCTAGCGCAGGAGATTGTTAGCCATTCGAAGGACCCTGCATTGCATAGAGAAGGTAAAGATAGTCCAAGAAGTAGTTATGGAAGTGATCATTCAGTTTCTCCCCTAAAGAAAACTAAGTTGCACCACATGAGAAGAACATCATCTTTCGATGCGTCACTTGATAGGTACCGTAGATTGTATGAGACGACTAGTTTCAACAAAGAGGCCAAATGCCAGTCATCATCTGAGAGATTGCAAGTTAGAGCAGAAGAGTCAGGCTCACCATTCCAGAGCTCATCCTTCCGGAAAGTCCCCAAAAGTCTAGGAAGAATTTTTTCCTTACCTGATATGGAATCGTACTATCAGAGTGAGGAATCTCCAGATGGTTTTCCTTCTCGATCGCTATTTAAAAATTTTGAAGATGAAAATGCAAGCAGAAAAAGCAGATTTAGTGAACAAAAGACGGAACTTTCTGAAGGTTCAGAAACTGAGTTACACTTAGATCTTCCTATAGAAAGTGAAGTCCAAGAAAACTTGGATGATGCTACTGATACTAATGCAGTTACTAGAGATAAGGTGGAATCAACATCAGTTGTGCAATATGATACAAGTTCTAAGATGTCAACTGATGAATTTGAAAAACTGGCAGCAGAGAACAGTGTTTCTCATACAGAACAAGATAGTAATCAGCCTCATATAGAAGCCAGTCCCAGTGTTGCAGATCCCTCACCCGCCTACGTCCCTGACATCAATGCTCTACAAGATATATCCAGCCCAAGATGTTCCCAGTCTGAAGGTTTGTTTTTTGTAAACTTCTTCAGTAGCTGTTACCTTATTTTATATTGTCTCAAACCAAAATGTATTGGTTTTTAGCAATGACAAAACATACTTGCATCAGAGTAATGTTGGATTTGATTTGATTTTTTTTTTTTTTTTTTTCACATTGCAAAATCAAACCATTTTTCCTACATCAATCGCCAACTTAAGGCTTTCAAGCTGAAATGGATACTTATGGATATTGATTTTATAGGAGAAGAATTGGAATTAAAGCATGAGCATGGACCAGATAACTTGGACAACAAGCAATTGAAGGAGCCTGATATTGATACCGCTAATGAAATTAGCAGTGGCTTGGATACTGAGGAAGTAGAAACACCTAGAAAACACTCGCATTATGACATAACTCATGTTCAAGTTGATGAAAGAGATATGATTGAGTTTAATTATGTGAAAGATGTGTTGGAGTTGTCCGGATTCAATGGAAACGAGTGCCTTGGGACTTGGCATGCTGATGATGATCCACCAGTCTGTCCTTTGGTGTATGAGGGAGTCGAAGGCTGCTTCGTCCTTGATCCTGATTGTGTAGGAAATAAAGAAGGTGGTGAATGTGATCACTTGCTCTTGTTTGATCTAATCAATGAGGTGTTGATGGAGATTTCTAGGAGGTCATACAATTACTGTCCAAATGCCTTGTCTTCGCTATGTTACATCCGTCTAATGCCAGCAGGACGCCGTGTTCTGAAGGAAGTCTGGACCCTTATAAGCTGGTACTTGAGCTTGAGACCGGAGTTTGATCAATCATTAGACTATGTTGTGAGCAACGATCTAGCAAAGAATGATGGTTGGATGAACCTCCAATTTGATTCTGAATGTATAGGGATTGAATTGGAGGACCTGCTTTTTGATGAACTTTTAGAGGAAGCTATCTGGGACTGAGCTTAATTATGGATACATCAAATTAATTCCTTCAAGTACCTTCAAATTTTTAGCTTTCTTCAGGATTTGGGCCTGTCTTCTGATTTGTTGTTGTTTGATTAATATTGTTGCAAAATTTTGTATTTGTAGGAAGAAACAAAATTTTGTTGGGAATAGGAAGAAACTAAATTTTGTTGGTGAATATGCATATTGTACAGTTAGTGAAATATTTATTTATTCTGGAAACCTTTGCTCAACTATTGGTGGAGACCAATGGTTCATGGTGATTTTGCACGCTATGTAATTATTCTGTAACTTGAAGTCCTGGTTTTGGATGATGTGATGTGATGTGCTGCTTAACAACTGGAATTCTGTCCTCTGTGAAATGAGTACTTGAACTCTTAGCTTTTCAAGTATTTCCACACAGATTGAAACATGAAATCAACATGTATCATTCAAAAGAAAGGTAATATTAATATCTATGATGGCATAAGAAACAGAGGAGTTGAATTTGTGTCAGATGAAACGGGTGAGGTAAAGTCACAAATGAGAAATAAGAAAGAGTGACTTCATATGTGTTTCAGAGGATGAATCACACCAAATGCGAGAAGAACACCATCTTCAAGATCCATAATTTGTCAATCATGAGCAAAGGGCGTCAGAGGGAAGACCGGGTTTGCCGGCCTTCGACCCTCCGATGCTTAAGTCAGCCACATGAGAATAGAGATAAAGTATGAATATGGTGGAGATTGAGACTTACCCAAATGAGGGGTGAAAATATGTATTTATAGAGATATGGTGGATGCACCTTAAAAGTATCATTTTGCCCTTATTGGAGAGTGTATTACTATTATGTCCTCAATGAAGAGTGTAAGTTTCTTAGGCTTAGTTAAGGCCTAAACCCGTTTTATGTGGAAATATGTGTCTTCTTAGGCGAATAGAACCGATGTTCTATCTCTCACATATGATGTATTAACAATATGGAATTAGAGATTTAAGATTTTAGAAAATTCTACAATGTGTTAATGCATGTGATGCATTAACTTTATCCTAAAGTTGTAAAATGAGTCCTTAAAGTAGTAATATTAGTCCTCGAAGTTATAATATGAGTCCTTAAAGTTGTAAAATTTTCAAGTTACAAGTTACAACATTAGTCATCATGTGTCATTAAAATGATAAAATGTGTGCTTAAAATGGTAATTGAGTCCTCTAAGTGATTAAAAAAAAGTTGTTACAACTTTAAAGACTTATATTACAACTTTGAGGACTCAATTACCACTTTAAGTAATGACACATGGAGACTAATGTTGTAACTAATTTTTTAACAACTTTAATGATTTATATTATAACTTTGAGAACTAATATTACTACTTTAAGAACTCATTTAACAATTTTAGGACAAAGTTGATGTATCGCATGCATTAACATGCACTCTATCCTTACTCTAAGATTTCTAATTGCATTATTGTTTTAGGTTGTACGTGTCCTAGACTCCTAATTTATAAAATGGTTCTACTGCGTCAATGAAATTAGTTCATCAATATGTCCCAGAAATTCATCAATATGTCTCAATTCTTACAGTAGATCCTTGATTGCAAATTGCAATCAAACTTCTAGGAGAGGAAACAGAAACAAAAGAATGGAAACTAGATCATTTTACACAATTGGTACAAGGTAGTATTGTCTGAATCAGCTCTTCATTTAAACTTCCAAGAAGATATATGTCAGGGGTATCAGACCTTGGCATCATCTTCTACATACTTGGCCAGCTTTGGTTCTTGTTTCAATACTAGGAATTTGGTTAATTGCAAGTCCGCAACTCCCACATCATTTTGGGCAAGGGAAAAGCTGTAGGATAGAAACATTGCCATGCAAATTTGCATCGATCTGGTTGCGTTACACAAGGGTACGTTAACGATCACTCCCAAATTAAAGGTCATCTTAATTAAACTCTTGTGGTGAGTGGTTTAAGGCTTTAAGCTCTAGCATAAAGCCCTTCCGAAGGTTTCGATGAACAAAAATGATAGAACTGATGAGGCGCATCTAGTGGCGGAACTACCCTTTGCACAAAGGGTGCCATGACACCCCTTTGTTTTCTGAAAACATTGTGTAATTGATCTGTGTTTTTGATACGTGTTGATGGAATAGAAGTATATATTGAACGATTATCCTTTGCTTTTTATTTCTTAGTTCACATCGATTGCCCGCGGACCGGATATATTATATTTGTTTCTCCCTTACTTTATATCTTGGCCCCTCTTTATACACAATCCTAACTCCGCCACTACGCCGCGCATCGATCGACATCAGATGGGACTCAACAATCCACAGCAAACGGAGGAAGTTCATTTGGCGCCCACCACTAATACTGTGAATGAATGCCAAAGCATTTTAGGTCTTGTATGATGGGCCTTCCCACCATTGTTCTAAAAGAGAAAGCATGGCACTCAACAAAGACTACTCCCTGTATCCCCCATTAGCTAAAAGGGAATAAAATGGATTGCATGCAGATCATGAATGAGTCTGATGATCATAGATTCATAGGGTTTAGTTTGATCTGAGCAGCGAGTCGTGACGAATCGTTAAGAATTTCGGATACTTCATTGCATAATTTGAACTAATCTATATAATCCGAGTACATACAAGTGATTTAGGAACATGTTATATGTCACTCTCCCCTTACACCTCCGAGTCTCAACAGTAGGTGCTTGTCAGCTTGTGATGCTGTACATATATAACTCAAACAGGTGGAATTTAACCTTAAGAATTTAACTACCTAAACCCCCTAACATGAACACATGCATGAACGGTTGATGATCATTGCGCCTAACAAGACCATATATTCGAGAGAAGATATTTTCTTTTGTAACAATAATTTAGAATGTCATGTTCGGTACAATTCAATCAAGTTTCCGGTACAAAGCGAAGCTGAGGTGTAGGAGAATTTAGAACCCACCATACATGGCACCACTCGAACTCGATCGATCTACTATATATACATCAGTTTACACTTCTTAATTTCCTTATAATTGTCTGGATTAACCAAACAATATTAGATGAATGTAAAATGGTTACTCAAGCCTCTAGCTACTCTGGTGCTTAAAAGAGGCAGAAGTAACAGAACCATCCGAGAGTGGGTTTTGTTAGTCTATAAGCTTAACCTAAATAATTAAACTGCTTCATCTATGCATGTTAGACTAAAACCATGAGGCTTATTTCTCATAACGTACTCTGATGATGACTGCCCAGATTTGTTGACGCACATAATCGGAACTGAATCCTACTACATCGTATATATGCATTTGTTAGTTGGTAAACAGAGATTTTCATAATTAATGTATGAAATTAGGACCGAGTCTGAGAGTGAACGGATTAGATAGCTGGGTTAGGTCACAAGTCCTTCTCAGTTGACGGATAGTATCACAAGCTTTAATCTGACTATCATTCTTTATCGTGATTTATCCGATTCTCTTCTTGTTCCTATCGATGTTTAAAATAACCTAGCTAGCTAGCTCTCCTAGTCAACTTTCACTTCCTGTTTTTATTTCATTATTGCTGAAGGGATTGGCTACTACTGGCTACTGTAGTACCAGAATAGAAAAAACCAAAGCTACTGCTGGACCAGTCCATAAAGAAATCAAGTATTGCTGTTATTATTGAGCCAACTTCCCATGGAGGCCGAGCTTTGCTTGGACATTTGTTCTTGACATCAATTATTGCTCCCAATTCCATTACATGAACTCCATCAGTTTCATCACTTATAGAAATTACCATCTGCAGACTTACCGCAGGGCACAATTATTGGAGTTTAGGCGCATGGTTATTAGCCTGCTATTTGTGAGCTATCATTTATAAAAATTACCATCTACAAAACACATTTAATGACATTTATCAAACTTCATTAAAGATTTATCATAACGTTTTACAAATTAACATCATTGAATAGTTTAGAAACGATGCCACCGGTATAGATGATGTTTGAAAAACGTCTTAAGAGATCGGTTTAGTTTGGTATTGTGGTTTAAAAGGTCAGTTTTAAAAAAGCAACATGTTTTTAAAATCGTAGTTATTTAAATTAAAAAGTTCTAAATAAACACGCTTTAAGATTTTATCAAACAGAAAATCTATCTAAAATGATAATTATAAGTAATTTTAATCACTAAAACTCGATATGAAACTGGGCAAGACGTATCGAAGGTTCTTGCATCATCACTTATGAGGTTCATGAAATTATACCATCATCATTTATCAATTTTCCATACTTATTTGTGGCTAACATAGAAAAAGACAAAAAAGGAAAAGATATCTTCAAGCACTTGACTATCCAATTCATGCTGAGGCTTTTTCTGTCCGGACAGCACACCCTCCATCACCACTCAATCTTATCGATCACCAATCAGACGATGCACAACTCAAAGCCTTCGGTGCACTTCGAGAACACGCCAGAAACTCCCACTTAATAGAGAGATGGGGGACGTGGAAGAAAACAGAAACAGAAAGGGTTGGACTGGAATGCATGGATAGACATGACGTATGATCCATACACGTGGACGGTTGATATCCATCACTCTCCCCCTTCCCCTACGTTATAAAACCAACCCCCGGGCCTCCATGAATACCCGTTCAAACAGAGTTAGTGATTTCAGTGTTTTTATCGAATCTCAAATCTTTCTTTGATCGTTTCAAAGTCTCTCTTAGCTGAGGAGCCATGTCTTGCTGCGGAGGAAAGTGTGGCTGCGGAGCTGACTGCAAGTGCGGCAGTGGCTGCAACGGGTAATGTTTCAGATGGTTTTTTTTTTTTTTTTTTTATCTCTTGTTGTTATTGGTTCTCTCCGATCAGGGTTTGTTAACGATTTTTGATTATGTTTCAGCTGCGGCAACTATGCTGACATCACAGAGCAGAGCTCTGCCTCTGAGACTCTTGTCATGGGTGTCGTGGGAACACAGAAACTGTAAGTATCTTTGTCTTGCTATACATTTTCATCAAGGCATTTTCTAGGAGGAGACATGCAGCTCAATGATCGGATCGTTTCATTTGCGAAAAGAAAACGAAAAAAAGAAAATAATCCAAATAGGGTATGGGTTCATAACTAGATGAGGGTGATCTGATCATCAAATGACTAAACACTTTTTGATTTGGCGAAACTTGATGATTCTTCTTGAGAACCTAAAAGGTGGAGGATTTGGATCACTATTGCATGTAGAAATTAAGATGTTGTACACCTGAAACGGATTGTATGATCTTGAAAAATCCCAAATGATACTACTTTTCTGCTAATTAGTTTTCTTGGGTTTTAATCTGCAGGAACTATGGACAGGCTGAGGCTGGTGTGGCCACTGAGGGAGGCTGCGGTGGCTGCAAGTGTGTCAACTGCACCTGCGACCCTTGCACTTGCAAGTGAGCGAGGAGGTCTTGAATTTCTGAAAGTAGAAAAGCTGGAAGATATCTAGTGCTGCAAGAAGAAAAGCTTGATAATAATAGCCTATAATAGTTCTATTCCGTGTGTCTGTCTTTCTAGAATTGTATTTCAGAATAAAGTAGTCATGGCTCGTCGACTTTGTGCAGATCCTACTAGGCTAGGATCTGTGAAGGGTGAATTAAAGTCATGGCTGCTTGTATCTGTTTTCTGTGTATAAACTTGGTATCTATGTGTGTGAGGAATTAGTGTAAGTTTTCTGATTATAATGAAATGAAAACTACCCTCCTCTGTTTTACTTTGATGTGTGGGATAAGGATGGCCTTGAAGAAATTAGGTAATGGTAATGACATTTGAAAAGAAAAGCACAACAAAGTCAATACTTGTAACCATCATTGAAAAGCTCTGCCCAGTTCCTGACCTGCGTTAACAACGACAGAACCTTTTGGCTTATAGCCTCAGCCTAATACATGGGGTCTTTCTAAGAGGTCTCTGTTACGAATACACATTACACAGTACAACTCATACTAGATCAATCAAAGCTAGATTACCTGTTACAACAATGTGATTCAAAATCTGTATTGAATCTGAGGAGTCGATCTATAGAAACTTTGCGAGTCTTACTGGACTTGAGAAACTGCAGCACAGCTGGGTGTTGCGTATCCTTGCTGATCAAATATTCCTATTGCAGCTTTGTTAAACAGGTTGTGAATCTGTAAAAGGATATCAATTTAGTATCATGCATCATTTGATGGCTAAAGCATTGACTCAATTGTAGAGATATTATTTTAGTTCACCTGCTTAGAAGAGAGCCCTACTTTCTCCAAATCGTTCAGCTGAAACAAAAACACTCTTTTAATGCCCACTTCAAACGAAACTGAAAGTTCATCTGTGCTCAAAACATCTGACTAATTTAGCTTACCGATTGTAAAGGGCTTGTTTCTCTCAATTCAAGTATGTAGTCTGCATATTTGCCTCCGATTCCCTGTATAACACTAAAATGAGAAACTTCTAAAAGAAGAGGCTTAAAGAATCATTTGTAAGAAGACACTTCTGCAGCATTAACAGACTGAAGTTAGACATGAACCTTGATTTCCAGTAGCTCCTCCCTGCAGTTTAAAAAACAATTGACATATTGAGTTTCATTTATTACATAATAGTTGCAAAACTTGCAAATAACAATGATGAAACATAGAGATGAATAATACAACACCTGTTGGCTGTGTTTAAGAAGTCAACATACTCTTGGACAAGGTAGTTCTGTGCAACGAAAAAGGAGAGTGAGGATCACATGTTTCAAAGGTTAAAGTCGTTAAACAACTCATTTCAGCTACTTGTATAATTGTACCTTTACTTGAGACCTACAAGCAGTGAATTTCTCTAGTGGGGTTCCCAGATTCTGGAATCTGTTGTCCATACAATTCACAGGAAAAGGTATCTTCGGTGTCCTTGGCTCATTGGTTACCAGTGCATCAAAGGGCTTTATATTTGTGTTAACAGGGGAAAGAACTTTTCGCAAAGGACTTTTGAGTGTGCTATTCCTCTCACCAACAGGTGATGAATTAACAAAGCTTGTAGGGTTCTCATCATGGTTTGATGACTCACCTATCCACATATAAGATACAAGTATTTGATACATGGAACGAACTAAGTAGCAAATCATCACAGGGTGGAGCAATAAAACAAGCTTTGAATCGTACAAAAGAAGACAAGAATCCAGTTTGTGCAGGGTGTTTGTATTCAAAGAACAATAGCTAGTAAACAAATGAAATATACCCGGCAAGCTTGTAGATCCACCAGCTTCAGCATCGCCCTTATCCTTAGCAGCATTTAGCAGGCTCTGAAAACAAACTTTAACTTGTAAATACATGACATGGATATAAAACAGAAAGTAAACTAACTAGGATGTAATTCAGTTGCATCTCAGGGTGGAGCTATGAACTCAAAGCTATATTAAATACATGTCATGGATATGAAACAGAAAGTAAACTAACTAGGATGTAATTCAGTTGCATCTCAGGGTGGAGCTATGAACTCAAAGCTATATCCTTAAGTTCTTGACCAATTATCCTCACCCATACAAAGTCATGTCAGACATTACTCAATATCATGAATTAGTCTAATGCGACGAACCAGGTTACAGAATGAACCGATAGAGGCCTCAGAGACAGATATGCTATAGCCTAGTCCTCCTATCCATCCCTTTGCTAAATTACCTCCAAATTATTATCAACTGGACCTTCATTGAATAAATTCCTGACAGCTGTAGTGATCGTCCTGCAAAAGGGTTGTCCAATTAGGTAAGACCGTAAGAGTGACAAGTACATATCATAAAATAAGCAGTTCATTAGTTACTCATACCTTTCCTTTCCATCATGTCGGTTAGTATTAAGCTTCTTCAGTGAGCTGAGGTTGATATTAAATTTCTTGGTAGAGGAGAGTGGAGGTTTCCCCAAGAAAGGAGAACTTGATGGTTGAACTCTTTGTGCACTCTTTGTCTTTCCTCTGGATTCAAGCCAAGAATGAAGTTTGGCTTCCATGTCTACTTTAACCTTTGGTGTCTCTTGCTTGTGAGCCGAAGGAACCAAATTGGTGATGTGACGTGACCGAGCTGCCAAGCTGACAGTGTGAACTGACTCCTGGTACTCCCCTGGATTCTATAATCACAGCAAAACGATTCTAGTTAAAAATCTAAAAGAACATAAACAGGGCAGACACGGCATTGATAGCTAAAACTCCTTACCAAGCAAGCAACCATCAAAGCCTGGCTCATCCCACCTAGTGAATCTTGCAAGATGCGAGTCAATTTACTCTCTCTATAGGGAACTCGGGATAAGTTGTTGTTTAATGCATAAATCACATTTGATAATGAAAACAATGACTGGTTGATCTTTGCACTCTCTTGGATACGAATCCCTTCATTGCAAGTTCTTCGGTTATCTTCGTTACCTGGTTAAAGTAAAAACATAGATTAGAAACAGAGAGAAATCCAATTCCTTATTGACTTCATAACTTTTAAAGCTAATTAGAAAGGTAGAGAAACAAGACCTGCCAAGTTTATGAGGTTTGACTTCCATGTAAAAATGCCTAATTGAAGTAAATCAAATCACATAAACTAAGACCAGAAATAAACTCAACTTCAAATTGCAGTTTATCTCTTTTAAGCTACTTAAAGAGGTACCAGAAACAATACCTGCCAGGTCTATGAGGTTCAACTTCCCAGTAACAACAGCCCCGCGAACATCCTCACAAGGTGTGGAAACAGAAATCACGAGGACTCCATGGCTCCTGCTAGAGACATCATTAAGACCCGTATGTGCAGTTTTCCGCCTCTGAATCCCACAAGACAAGGCCTCATCAAATTCTTGCATCGACTTAATAGGCACCCTGGAGAGCCCCCTAAGATGAATCCGACCATCTTTGTCATCCAAAACAGAAATCTCCTGAGATTTGACCTCTAACAGGTCATAACACCTGTCCATATAGACCTCATAGTATGAAATCTCAGCCGTGCCTCCTGTGCACTGGCACATAGTAAGGATCGTGGACATGGCCAGTGGCATTAGCCCCGGCATCTCATCCGTCCCCTAGAACATGAATCACATGCCGAATTAAACATACAAAAACCAAATTCTTCATAAAATTAGACTAAATCTAGCACCTAGCTACTCAAAACACAAAGAATTTACTTTACTGATCCTAAATTCCTAGCACAAATACTTTTCGCCTTCGCTAATTTCGGATAAATCAGATTCAAACCTGCATAGTATAAGTCTTTCCGCTACCGGTAGCTCCATAAGCAAACACAGTGGAATTGAAGCCTTGGAAGATTCTAGGAATCAAAGGGCTCACTTCCCTGTAGAAAAT
Source organism: Fragaria iinumae (assembly GCA_009720345.1). Taxonomy (NCBI): domain Eukaryota; kingdom Viridiplantae; phylum Streptophyta; class Magnoliopsida; order Rosales; family Rosaceae; genus Fragaria; species Fragaria iinumae. The sequence goes on along the minus strand of CM019122.1, from coordinate 8,209,310 downwards.
CCTTGCTACATTGTTGTCTTCCTCCGAAAAGAACGAGTCCAACCGATAACACTCCTTCCGGCTGCAAAAAACACACACAGCTCCACAATCGATTACCAGAATCCGAAAACGAAACAGAAAATCCTCAAAAACAAAAAAACCCCAAATCTCAAAATTTCGAAAACTTCCTGACCTTGTTTCCTTATCTTTGAGATGAACGACGACGTCTTCAGTGTACGGCTGAGATTCCAGCTCGAGAACCGAGGCGCAGGGAGTCAGATCGCCGTTGAGGGCGGCGATTTCGTGGGGGAGAAAAGGCCGAACCCTAACGATGACTCTGACCTTGGAGGTCAAATTAGGGCTTGTGGACTTCGCCGGAGTCGCGGAACCTTCTGGAGCTTCCATTAAGAAATGAAAATCTAGCTTGGATTTGAAGAAAGTCACAGAGAGAGTGAGAGAATGTTGGAGATGAGGAAATGTGGTTTTGAATTTGGGGGAATAGGGATTTTGAAAAGTATTGACCGTTGGAACCACACAGCAGTCGAGGTTGGGCTTTTTCGTAAACTTGAATTTGGGTTGGCCCACAGAGGGGTCATGTTGGACAAGAAAGATAATAAGTGGGCCTCACGGAAAAGGATCAGGATGGAATTATGGATAATTTTGAGGACCTTTCAGCAAACATTTCTGATATAAAAATGAAGAGGCTCTTCTTGTGTTAAACCCTAAACCCCGACGAGATTTGGAGAAATTGGAAGAGATGGGGGACAAGGGCTTGCTACCCGGGGTGGACATAGCGAATCTTCCTGAAGAAGATAAGAACAGATTGGCCAATGTGATCGACATGCTTCAGATTCGTGACAGGTTTTCTTTAATCTGATCTGCTACATACAAATTTGGTGAATTTGATTGCTCTGTTTCCAATTACAATAGGCTTGCTCTTGTTTATCTTTCAGAATTTAATGTTGATTTAGACTATGAATTCTGGATGAGATACCCAACATGAATCAGCAACAAGATGGAATCTATGATTGTTAAGTATAAATTTGTATTGGGAATTTTGCAATTAGGATGTGATTTCAGTCAGGTTTGAGTGTGGAGATGATGGAATTTTATGTTGAAGTCTGTGATTGAGTATGGGTCTGTGTCCAATTTTGCAGTTTGAAGATGTATAATTCATTGGTGGAGAGTTGTTTCAATGACTGTGTGGATAGCTTTACGCGCAAGTCCCTGACCAAGCAAGAGGAAACGTGTGTTCGGAGGTGTGCTGAGAAGTTCCTGAAGCATTCGATGCGTGTTGGTATGAGATTTGGTGAGCTGAACCAAGGAGCAGCCACCCAGGATTAGGTGTTCTATCCAAAGATCATTTTTGGTATGACGATCTTGTGAAATTTTCTGCTTGCTTAACCTAGGATCTAGAATGGTTCCTTTAGTTACTATAGAGGATGGACTTATGTTACAATTTGTATGAAAGTAGAAAAATTGGTTTAACTGAATGTTTTGGCTGGGCTCAAACACGGGATGTTGATGAGCTTCTTACATGGATGGTTCTGTTTCCTATTTTGTTGGGAATGGCATGAATAAAGCATCTTCATTTCCAACTCTTGCATTAGTTCAGTTTGCAGTGATAGCTGTATTTGAAAAAGGGTAACAACAAACTGAAGCAGGGTTGCTGTAGCTATTAGATTGTGGCTATGATTGTAGGATGTGAATTAAAGGAAATGATGATATTGCATGCCTCTGATTTTATGATAATCAAGAATTAGTTTGTTACCATAAGCATTTGTATTCTGAGAATGATACAAGGTCAAATCTTCTATAGAGGAGTCTTGGAGAGATTTTTAGAAGAGCAATTGGGCATGAACATAAGCAAGCAGGTGCATAGCCTTGAATTGAATGTCCTGATGCATAGTTTAAATCATGCTTGCATCTGGATAACCTTGAGTTGAATGTCCTGATGCATAGTCTAGTTTGTGCTTGCATCTGGATAAATGACACTCGGGGCAAATGTTTTTTATTCATATTATGGGTATCCTTCTGTCAGCTAGCTTGAAGTTGCCTATGTGATTGTATCAAGTGCTTCTCTCTGTGACTGGTTGACACTGTTTCATTAGCATTTCCGATTAGTGTGTGCATGTGTGGCTTTTACATTCTTCCAAAGACTTGTTAGCAATTTTATGATATCAAAGACTTAACAATGTTGGTCCCTGCCCTGTTGCTCGACTTTGGGGCTTGGCCAGGCTTGTGAAGAATTTGGAGGAGCATCAGTAGCAGTGTCTTGGCAATTTGATCAACTAACTAAAGGCGAGAATCTTTTTCTCTCTAACAATCGAGTGTGTTGTGCGAGAAATTTTAAATACACACCTCTAATATCTTAATACACACCCTTATTATTTTATATTTCACATCAGATTTTATAGGTATGTTTAATTACAAAAACATCCATAAATTATTAGGGAAAAAAAAAAACTTCCTCTTTCCTAAAACCTAGCTAACTCTTCTCCACTATTGCAACGCATCAAAAGAAAAAAAAAAATCTCTTCTTCAAAATTCATCGCCTGAATTTCGACTACTGTCGTAATCACATGTACTATTTACCGATTCATTTGGTTTTTTTTTATCAACTTTAGTTTTTATCTTGCAGACTAAAAACTAGTTTTTATGCTATTAAACTTCTACTAGTTTCTTAACTTTGAAAAAATTATGTATGTTCAATATTTTTGTTTTCTTTAAATTCTAGCCGATTGATGTCATATTGGAGATTTTGAGTTCGAATATAATATTACTCTTTTGATTATAAATTAAAAAATATCAAAAAAAAATTTATAACCCGATCGAAAAAAATCTAACATAAAATAAAAAAGAATATGTAAAAAGAGTCGTGAAATAGTAAATATATAATAATTATATTAAATAACATATTATTATTAGTTTTAGATACGGAGGGTATTTTAGGTATTTTGATATGTGTATTTAGTATAATATTGAAATGAAAAACTAGATAGGTAGTGTATTAAGTAAGGGGTGTGTATTTAAAATTACTCGTGTTGTGATGCGTATAAATGATATAGAACAGCTCCATCTTGCCATTTAGATGCATTTGTATCGTTAAATATCCTTTTTACTGCCCAAGATTGTATCCTTTTCGAGTCATTATCTTTGTGATTTGATCTCAAAATATCCTTTTTACTGCCCAAGATTATTTCCTTTTCGAGTCATTTCGTAATCCCCAAGCAAAGATTAAAACCCTATTTAGAGCCGTCTCCATCGAAATAAATAAACATACAACCCTAATCCATTTTCAGAATTGTGGAGTGAAGCAATGGAGAAAATGGTAGCGCAGCCATGCTCAACAGATCTGAAGATGGCTTTGTTCTCTTCCGGGTCTCGCAAGCTGCCGGTATACTCTTCCTCCAGAGTTTCCCTCCCCGTCTGCTCCATCAGATCCGCAAGTGTGTGTGCTAAGCGCCGTGAAGTCAACAAAACAAATCCATCTCCGGCATCCCCGAAACTCAAGGCCACACAGGATCTCATTAATGGGCTCAAGTGTGAGATCGCAAATGTTCAAGAGGACTTGGAAAGATTTCATGTGAGTATGTTTTTTTTTGTTTAGAATTGCTTCATGTTTTCTGGCCTGCGTATTACTTGATGAATGAAACCAACTTTAACTGCAAAATGGGGTTGATTAGTATCGATGAGTTTGTTTAATTTCACATTTTATAGGCAGTGGAGGGTTCAGACGAGTTTCCTTTTGAAATAATCACTCGTTCAGGATATGGCCTAAAAATCAAGGAGACTTGTCCCCAAAGAGAACTTGATGATGAAGTCATCCGAGTGTCAGCTGAGTATGAAACTGATGAAGATGAAGATGAAGATGAAGAAGATGAAGTAGAAGAAGATGATGACGATGATGAATTCGATGATGAAGAAGAAGATGAAGAAGAAGATGAAGAAGAAGACTCTGGCATTGCAATGAAAGTGAACATTTTCCAAAAAAGTACCGGAAAACAACTGAAGTTGGATGTAACTTCTTTCCCTGATGAGATTCGCGTCGACCACTTTTCAATCAAGAAACCGGAGCAATATTACCTTGATGTCACCAAAACCGGCGGCAGGTACGTAAAAGCTTCATTGTAATGATACTCTTCTTGTTTAGAATTTGATTATGTGATCTTAATCATTTGTTTTCACCAGGTACTTGGCTAACTTACAGAAGGAATTGGTCACATATCTTGAGGTGAGAGGGGTCACGCCCAAGATAATTGAATTATGGAAGGCCAGTTTGAAGAACAAAAAAGGCAGAGAGTCCGTGGTGAATATGAAGGGCTTTAAGGCTTTTATGAAAAAAAGCAATGTTTTCACCAGTACGTGCTAACTAGGAAATGGTGAAACATGATAAAACAGATTTTTGATTCGAGTGTTCCAACCAGTTTTATTCAGGTTGATATGTGTTCAGGAAAAAACTTAGGAATTTCTCTTTCCTCGTTATTTCTTCGGATCGATAAGGAGTTTGTTGGAGCATAATAGACCTATGTTTCCCTAAAATAGAGAAGAATCAAAAATATGAGAAACCCGTTAGAGTTGCTCTATAGTAAACACTGTGTTTATGTACCAGAGTGATAATGGGGAAGACGTCTTGCATATGTAAGCTAGGTATAAACACATATCAACCTGAATAAAAGCAAAAATTTAACTTATAGGTCGCAAGTGAAAATTCAGTTTTACAAATCACATGTAATCTTGTATTATTGGCTTGTGAGCTTCTGTTTTAAATCGATCACATGTAACATTGCTTCTTAAGCCAACAAAAGCCCATAAAAAAAACATGGATGTTAGGGAATAATCACAACTATGATGTATATGTGACAAGTGAAGATAGAACACAATATATAATAACAACTAAATTGCTCAAAAGTGAATAAAGAGGAAGACGAATGACAAATTTTGATGGAGACTTGCACATTGGCCATTGCAATGACATAAAGTCGACAATATTGTCTTTCTTCGTCTTTCTTATACAATAGTTAATAATTCAAATCAAAACATAGCAATTTTGGATTCTGACGAATTATGTGTATTATTGTTTATAATGATATAAATTCAAAGAATCCCTACCAATGAAAATGTTGAGAAATTAGAAGGTATAAGAAAATATCATATCCATTATTTATACTAATTGAATATTATGTTACAATTTCCAATAGTCCCCAACCAATGAAAATGACAAGAAATTAGAAGTTACAAGCAATGAAGCAAATAAAACATGCATCTAAACATTTGTCTTGTTGACATGAACATGTCATAATGAAAACCTATTAGATTTTGATGATGCAACATTGCAATGCACTTAAATTGTTCACCCTCGGCGTTAATGTAACCAAGACGAGTAAATGTAGATAAACTATGACTTTTTTTTTTTTTTTTGAGGGAAAGAGATGTTACTCCCGTGGGCGAAATAGTCCATTTATTAATATGATCTTAGAAGATCAAGCTTGAAGGTCACAAGTGACCCTCATTTACATATACTGCTAAACTGACTAAGCTAATAGCCATATTACCATCCAAAAAGATAATAATAAACTACAATCCTACAAAGAAAATAAAGTCAAAAAAGCGGACACTCAAAAACTAAACAAAATGCATCCAAAATGGCGGACATCTAAAAACTAATTTATTCGACATAACCCTAATTCTCAGCATCCGTCAAGATGAGCTTGGGGCCTAGAGACCTTCATGGTGTACCCCTCCACTGATCAGAACAGTAAATAGCCTTGAACTAGGACTACGAAATAAGCCCGCTTATAGTAAACTGAACCTGGAAACTCTAGCCTAAAAACAAAACTAAGTAAGAGAGAAGAGGAAAAATGGACCAGGCCCAAAAGGACCCAGCCCACTCCCACATGCCAACTCTCCCCTCAGCCTGCATGAACCCTAGAACCAAGTCGGACACCAGATCAGACCACCCGAGACAACCGCCGCCTCCAAATCAGTTCAACGGTCTCCCTCACGCGAACCACATCACACCAAGAACTCGGTGAACTGCGACCAACGCCTAGAACTTAGCACCTGATGCCGTTACACGGTGTTGGATCGAGGAAACTCTCCGGCCCTCCTCACAGCCCCAACAGTCGATCCTCAACCTTTTGGCAACCATGAAATTCAGTCCTCAAAAGCACCCTCGCATACCGGAACTACACCTCCAATCTCCTTCTCATCAGACCTCCAAGCTTCAGCCGTCCGTACCCAACCAGATCTCGAGAAGGAGCACCTCGCACAGGATCCCAACCACCCGAATAACGATGTCGGAAATGCCTAGAGCAGGTAGACCACCGAGAGGCGCCGCCATTGCTACACGAAACCTAGGGTTCTTATCAAGACTCACCCCGAATTTCACCCTGAAACCCGAGGTAAGTCCTGCGGAGACCACCTCCAAGGAAAATTTACCGAAGAACTCAGCAAACCTCCCTTGAAAATGGACAACCCTAACCCGGAAAAATATAGAACACCCTCTTAACCAAAATATCAATCTTCAACTCAATCCAAATAACCGAATAAAATCATACACAATTATTTTTCCGAAAGTATTCAGAGCTACTACAAGAAACACAACGAAAGCTGATAAAAATCCTAGTGGGTTAAACATATAACCTACTGGCGAACAGTAGCGGAAAGATGGGTGACTATGCCTCGTCGCCTCCTTCTAGACCTCACCCGAACTCTGCAGATTGGGCATTTAAAAACGAAGGAAAGACTCAGGGGAAAATATTTAATTACGTCAGAATGAGTGGACAAAAGTAATTTCGACAAACAATAATATTTCCCCAAGAAAACTTTAAAGGAAAGCACTATGCAAGCGACAGCTTAAATGCTTAACTCAAAAATTCTTGACTGGTGTCTAGCCTCGCTAGACTCCTAAACTTCAGAAAATGACCTCTCAGGCTAGAATTATAAATATATCAGTATGTATATACACTCGTCATACTCCTTGTATGATTTCTTTGAAGAGATATAAGAAAAACATAAATTCATACAAGGCTACTACGCTCGCGTCTAACGCTCACATCACCTCATAATGACATTTTTCCTCATTATGGGGGAACCGCACGAGTGGATATATATATATATATATATATATATATATATATATATATATATATATATACGTGCTGACTTCTTGTACGAATTCTAGGAATGAATACGAAAAATAGAAATTCGTACAAGGCTACGCCGCTGGCGTCTAACGCTCACGTCACCCTATAATGACATTTTTCCTCATTATGGGGGGGGGGGAAATCACGTATAGCTAGCTAGCGTTTACTTATATACATACTATTCTCATAAACGTCAATAAATGAGTATAAACATCGAAATTCTCAATTTCCGGTTAAATTCCAACAAAAGAAATTATTCAACAGTAAAACATTTCAAGCACATTATTTAAAACAAAGGTCCACTCACAACTTAGGCCTAAGCCTGATGTCGGTCGGAGGTCTCCTCTGCTCGAGCCTCCTCGCGTCCTGTTCCAAAACATAAATAAATCCTTAAATAAAACACCGACGCTTAAATAAAATATGCATAATTAAATATGAGTTTTTCGCGCTCAACCATGCCTATCGCCCTAAATCTTACTTCACTGTCAACCATAATTCTCCACACTCTAACCGACATCCTCAAAAATCACCTCCCACCTTTCTAACCATAAATAATCCAATGGCCGGATTTTAACTTATTAATCCGCCAAAAATACCAAACTTTAACAATTTCCAAACCTATCCAAAACTCTTCCAAAAATTCTAAAACTCATTCCATTAAACTCCTCATAAAATTCCCCACTAAAAATAATTTTTCAATGGCGGCGCCGGCGGCCGGCGGCCAGCTCCGGCGACCTCCAATGCTCACCAAAATTTGGCAGCACATTCCTCTCAACCTCCTCTACAACATTCCTAACTAGCACAAACTCCAATTCTAAGCCTAACCATGTCAATCGAACGAAAACAACAATAAAAGCCCTAGAATTTCATTTACCGATTTCTTCTTACCTAGCTCAAGAGGGAGCAAATCATTTGGAGGGATTGGAGCACGGGAGGAGGGCTTCCTTTTGAGCCAAGGGGCTCCGGCTATGGCGGCCGGAGGAGGGAGTTCCGGCGAGAAAACAACTCCGGCAGTCGGGGCTTTCGGGCGGCTTCTCTCTCACACGGCGGCACTAGGGCGGCTCCCACCGGTCTAGAATGAAAGCTGGGTTGGAGACCGATCGATTGGGACTGGTGCGGCGGTCTGGGGCGGCCGGACGGCGGCGGACGGGCGGTCGGAAAATTTTCGACAGGGAGAGGTTCGGGTGAGGGAGTGGGAGAGGAGAGAGAGAGAGAAAAAAGACTTGGGCCTTTTGCCCAACCGGTCCACTACTTAAAACCCACTCCAAAAATCAAACCCAACACAACTAATTAACACCCCAAAATAATACCCCAATAAAAATTACATTTTACTAGCAAAAATTACCATTTTTACCGTTGTCACAATTTCTTTTTTCGAATAATTCTTTCGAAATATTCGTCCCTCAACACACCTCTAGGGACCTTAGAACTATAAACTCAATGACGAAAACGGTAAAATTCTTATTAACATCATGTTAGTAAATAAAGTAAAATTTAAGAGTCGGGACGTGACAGTTCTATGTTTCAATCTTCTCAACTCCTCCGAGAAACGAGAGAGAGCTTCTTATAAGGATTAAATTGTGACTCGTTAATAATTATTTACTACAATATAATCGTTATCATAAAATTAATATCGAAAAAATAAAAAAAACAGAGAGACAAGGTCTCATACATATCTTATTGCGGCTACAATTTGTCAATTTTCGTAAAAATTAAGTTCCATATATTTGTCTTTTAATGGTTTTTTCCTTTTACCGCCAAGCAACGGTCCTGATATTGAGTATATCTGTATATCCAACGCAACACATGCAAAACTCCATCAAACACCGTCACAAATCTAGCCCATCCTTTTAATTCTAATTAATTTTAGCAAAAACGTCCTTTCCAAACTTAAACCGCGTGCAATTTAATCGCAATCCAACGGTCAATCATGGCCCGCGACGCCCATCCGCAGACCGCAGCTCCCAAACCAGTTCGACATTTAACCAAAACACACCTCAGAGTGCCGTTTGAGGTTCAAACTATCGGTCCCCCTAACGTTTCTAACCGCCGTGAACCCATAGGGTTTCCGAAACCCCTCACGAAAGAACTCAAACGGCACCTAACGGCGACGTCGGTGCTATATATTCGTTATAAGTTTTCAGATTTATATATTTTTAATTCCCGTTTTTACCCCTTCTTCTTTGGTTTTCTTCTCTCTCTCCTTCGTTTCAACGGGCGAGGATTTTTCGAAACCCAGAAAAGCTCGAATTTCATGTTTGAGACAAAAAGGGCTGCGCAATCGATTCGATGAGCTTCAATTTCATTCCTTCTACTTCTTCACCACCAGAGGTACTCAAAGTTTAAATCTTTTTTGGGTTTTTTAGAGCCTTGCTTTGAACTATCTGATCATGTTTTGGGGTTCAATTGTTCCTGGAATTTGGTTTTTATTGTTGTGAGGTTATTGGGTTGGTGATTGAAACCGTGGGTTTATGTGTAATTTTGGTTTTTTGATCTGGAAACTGAATTTAAGATCTGGGTTTTGGGTGCTTGGGTCTAAGGCGGTGGGGTTTTGGAGATCTTGGAGTAAAGTTGGGGGATTTTTTGGGGTTTTGTGGTGGTTTTGATTTTTTTTAGGGATTAGTGTTTGAGGGTTTTTGTTTGTTGGTGTTTTTATGTTGATTGGAATTTGGGGGTTTTTTTGTGTGATTGTTTTGTAGAAGGGGAGAAGTGAAGTGCCAATAGAGGAGCGTTGCCTTGTGAACAAGCAATCCACGGCTGCGTCGAGCTCGGATTCCGAATGCAGTGAGAGTCCTATTCTCAAGTCCCCCGGGATTGGGAGCAGCCCGGCAGAGGCTTCTCCAGTTAACAAGTACTATCCTTTGAGTCCTTAACAGCTGCCGTTTTTAGTTATAAATTTGTTTTAATCTTGTTAGTTGTATGCATTGGATATTTGGAGTTTTTCGCCTTGGAGAATCCTTATGCTGGTTTAATGTTCCTTTGCTTTTGTATTTTTTCGTGATGGGAGATTGGAGAACTGAATTGTGTAACTTTACTTTGCAGGAGGATCACCGGTCCTATTAGGCGCGCCAAGGGTGGTTGGACTCCACAGGAGGTTAGCATTTCCAGTTTTTCGACATATGTTCACTTCTTTGTATCATCAGCTAGAAACATGATTGTTTGCTTGTGTATTACCAAAGCATTGAGAGAGAGGTCCTTTAATGTCAGTCATTAAGTCATCTAACTTGGAAAGGATTCACACTGTCATGTACTTTAGAATAAATGGATTTATCACTTTTGGTATTAATAATGTACAACAAAGTATTTGAGAGCACTATGTTCAATCGCTTTAGCTTATGATATGTTAGCATTGACATTTCATATCAACTGCTGTTAAACATATGCTGTATTTGTTTTCTTTTGCATACCTCTTGTTGGATATATTAGTAATTTGTAACCTGTCGAATTGGCTACAGGATGAGACATTGAGGAACGCAGTTGAAAAGTATAAGGGGAAGAACTGGAAGAAAATAGGTTTGTTTTTTTTTATTTAATCAGGCTTATGAATTATGTTTGTGTTTCCCAGACAAACAGAAAGCAGCTAGCCCGAGATTGTAGTTACTAACTTCAGTATGCATTGGGATTATTGGTGGAATTAATCTGCTTGGACATGCTTAACACATGGAATCTCTAAATATTAGAAACCTTAGTAATTTCTAAAAGTAAATTTCTTATGTTTAACGATAAGTATCATTCAGCCTAGAAACTCAAAGCAAGCTAGTCATCCTAGATCAGAAGATGTTACTGTTCATCAAGTTGCGTTTATTGTGAATTACCAAAAGAGGGAGAACTATGAAGATATACTTACATAGAAATCTAGATTTCTTGTACCCTCCATTCTTCCAGTATATTACTTTAAGTGACAGTATCTTGTGTTTGCAGCTCAAAATTTTACCGATAGATCAGAAGTGCAATGTCTGCATCGGTGGCAGAAGGTTCTAAATCCAGAACTTGTTAAAGGACCATGGACTCAAGAGGTGGAACCTACCACCTTTTTTTTTATTGACGTGTTATATGCAATTTTGATTCATTATTGAAATTGATTTCTATTCATTTACAGGAGGATGATAAAATCGTTGAACTGGTAGCAAAGTATGGACCTACAAAATGGTCGTTAATATCAAAGTCTTTGCCTGGTCGTATAGGAAAACAATGCCGAGAAAGGTAGCCTTCATTAGTCATTGCTATCATGATACTTTTGTTAACACCATCATGATATGTCTTACCTAGATACGCTGTTTTCCTTGATTGAGGAATAATTTCTATAGTTACTTTGAGTTTTTGTACTTTTCAGTTGTTTCTTCATGACAAGCAATAGAAGCTGATTAAGTGGAGGATTAATTTGTTGCAATTTTTTATATTTTTCATCAGGTGGCACAATCATTTAAATCCAGATATAAAGAGGGAGGCTTGGACGTTGGTGGAGGAATTAGCCCTTATGCATGCCCACCGAATGCATGGGAACAAGTGGGCCGAAATAGCCAAGGCTTTACCTGGAAGGTATCCCTCTTATTTGATTTGTTGTTTTATAAATGTCATTGAGGTGCTAATGCTTCCATCTGCCAGCAGTTTTAAGTACACTGTACACAGTGAAGCCAGATGTTCTGTCATTATTATTATAGGTGTGTATGTAGCAGTGTTTTTCTGCTGGAGGCCAATTTTCAATCAAACCCAACTGTTTTCATGACATTAGGATGTTCTGTACCGATTAGTTTGTCTATCTTAAACAGGAAATTGAATACGGAAATGGAAGTCTTTTTCTTCTCCCATCTCTTTCCCTCTTTGTAGCATTATTGTAGCAGAAATATTTTTTAAGCTTGGGTTCTTATATCTCTTTCCCATCTCTTGGAAGTCTTTTTGCTGAATACTGGCAGTATATGTTAAAAGGTGTTTTTTTTTTTTGGCTCAGCATCAATAAATCTGAACCTAGACATAATCTAGGTTAAAACTTCTTTACATTATGAGAAAAGAGACTATTCATTCGAGTGATATCTAAAGCATTATTTCTCTTATTATACCAAGTGTTTTATGTAACTTAACATTGTGTTTGCAGGACTGATAATGCAATAAAGAATCATTGGAATAGTTCCTTGAAGAAGAAATTAGATTTCTATTTGGCAACTGGGCAACTTCCACCGCCACCAAAGAATAGTTACCTGAATGTTCCTAAAGAGACAAATAGATCCACTGCAACTAAAAGATTGCTTGTTGGCTCAGATAAAGGATCAGATTCAACTGCTCGGACATTGCCTGGAAATGCAGACAAAAGACGTAAAATAGATGAAGATGGCAATGATCATTTGCAGTCCTCCGAACCTCTTGACATGGACATGTGCGCTTTCTATTTGGCAAATGGGCAACTTCCACCAGTACCAAAGAATTTTTTCCCAAATGGTGCTAAAGAGACCAATAGAACCACTGCAACTACAAGATTGCTTGTTGATTCAGATAAAGGATCAGAATCAAGTGCTCACACATTGTCTGGAAATGCAGGCATGCGTAAAGTAGATGATAATGGCAAGGATCAACTGCAGTCTTCTGGCTCTGAGGACATGTGCGGTTCATCAAGTATTCTTCCAGATGAGCATGCTGATTCTGAAGTCATGGAGCGGAGGCTAAGATTGTCTCTTATGGATCCTAGTTGCAGCAACTCAGAGTCGCTACCAACATTCTCAAACTGTGGTGTAAACAGCAAGCCTCAGATTGAGAATTCAGATATTAACAGTGACCCAAAGTATGAGAATTCTGAATTCAACAGTCAACAAGTTGAAGACAAAGTTGAAAGCTCAACTGTGCCAGTTCAAACTCCTAGCTATGGTTCATTGTACTATGAACCGCCACCAGTGGACAGCTCTATTCCATTTGATTCAGGGATTTCAAACTTTCATTACTTGCAGCATGAGTACGAGTCTAGTCCGAACTTGTCACCTATTAGTTTCTTCACTCCTCCTACTGCGAAAAGCAGTGGTTTAGGTAATCGAAGCCCTGAATCAATTTTGAAAATAGCTGCTAAGACCTTCCCCAACACTCCTTCTATTTTGCGGAAAAGAAAGTCTGCCCAAGGACATTTACCTCCTAACAAACTTAGGATAGTTGATAGTGAAACAGTGAGGGAAACAGTCACGGTTCCTGAAGAACAGGAAAGAAACAAAAATAGTGTGGAATTGTCTGGGTCTCAAGATGTAAGTTTGTTCGACAGTCCAACCAGTCATGGTATTAGTACCACTGGTCCTAATGGTAAGGCTTTTAATGCATCTCCTCCATACCGGTTAAGATCCAGGAGGACTGCTGTTTTCAAGTCTGTGGAGAAACAACTTCAGTTTACATGTGAAGAAGAGTATGCTGGTAACTCCAAACCTGTGGAGTTATCTGCAAATGGCAGTTCTGCTGTCACCAAAGATTGTTCACATGCAACAAAGATGGAAATCACCTAGGGGCACACTGTAAGTTACAGTTTGACTTATCGTTGTTCTTAAAGCTACTTTGTCTTTCTTTTTGCTTATCCTGTTTTCTTAGTATACATAGGTTCATGCTTAATAGGACCTTTTCTTTTCTTTCCTATTTTGCTTGGGAATGGAGATATGACAATAAATACGTACAATTATGTCTGAGTGGACGATGCTAATGAGCTCAATCCCTCTTTATGAAATATAATTTGTTATTCAAGGGGCGTAAACTATCAGGTCGAACAGTTTTCCCCAATATTATACATGTTGATTTTATGCAGTCACAGATAAAAGAGCTTGCAATTTGATGATGCAGAATGTAGTATGACAATTGATAAATACTTTAATTTAGGATAGAGGAACTAATGTTGTCATTCTTTTCGTTGTGGATTTTAATACTTGGATCTAATCTTAAACATAATCTTAACATTTTGTCTTGCCCAGTCTTTTCTTGCAAAAAATAGAAAGAAAGAATAAAAAAGCAAGATTATTACTATCAGTCAGCATTTTAAAGGTTTGCTGAACGTGTGAAATTTGTCATACATTGGAGTATGGAATTAGTTAATTAGACTTCCATAGCCCAAGGTGATTATAAATAGTAGACAGCTCCCTTTTAGATAATATGCTTACAAGTTACAACTGTCGAACCTTCATTTTTTTCAGCAGCTTTGTGTTTCTTTGATATTTTCCATTTACGGAACAAAATGAAGCGGTTATTTGTTTCCACCAAGTATTTACTTCTTTTTTCTTGGGTAATGGTAGTGCTGAATCATTGAGGTGAATATCTTTATATATTTCATGTTGCGGACCATCTTTTGACATTGAGTTCGTTATGATGGACTATCGTTTGAAATTGAGTTCATGATGGAATAAAGCAAAGGTTAATCATCAAAGATGTTTGATTTTACTTCTCATGTGTTATTTAGGTACAAAGGCAATTTTGAACTGGTGCGCAGAGCTTTTGAAACGATAGGTTATATTGATTTATGAAGACACTCTGGCTTTACATCTTCAATGAAATTGAGATCTTGCAAATACTCAACCTGTTATTAGTTACATAGTGGGGAGTGCATCTTCAGCAGACACCAGCTTGACAAATCCAGCAGTGGGGATTCTGTAATGTGTAGAATAATATTGATAGGCCACAGATGATAGTTAAAGTATATTCTTTTTGGTACATTATTCTTTAGTGAAAATATATTAATTGTACCCAGATTTGTACAGTAAATCCACCATGGAGAAGAGCAATGATGCTTCATGCTTCAAATTTTTTTGTAATGAAAGCGTAGCTCCCGTCTCAAGTCGTCTAGCCTATAATTTTGTGTCATTTCTCCATTTGTAGAGAATAGTAGAACTTTTTATTCACTATAAAGGAACAACAAAAAAACTGTGCACCTCCACCCGACACACATCTCACCGTTTCTCCACTGCTTCGAAGGACCGTTCTCTCAAACTTTTAACTGCCAATACAATTTCATGTTTACCAATTACTTGGTCCATTTATACGATCAAATTTGGAAGCGGATTAGGTGATTAACGACTCCACAACAATTTGAAACAGTTCAGAAGTCGAACCTTTATTGCTTTACTCAAATCTATTGAATTGAAAAGGAATGCTAAAAAGACAATAACACCACAAATTATTCCTCTCCACTACTAGCAAAGCATTACAAATGCCACTACTTTACCCTTGAAGTGGTCATGACTAGTGCTATGTATGTATGTTGTCACAATATATGTACAACACTTTGATGGTTAACTCCACATTCCAGTAGAGTTTGGAGTATGCATCTCTGCTTCAGCTTCCAGCATCACATTGAACCGTACAACCTTGAAAACATAAGGAACATCCTGGCAATAGACTAGTTGCAAGAGGAGCAAATAGACGCTAGAAAGGAAACTCCGAGTATCTGCAAATTAACAGAATTGATTAGTTCATATCATGACATGTTGAAAATCACCTTTCTCAACAATAGAAAAGGTATACTAAAGTACATAAAAGTACAGCCCGAGAGTGGTACAAGTTCAACAGTTCCGACTCTTTCGGACTTGCCAATAGTGACAACAAAATGCAACAAAACAACAAGGTGTACAAAGAATGGCACTTTGCTGATCATGACTTGCACATCATATTTGGCAATAAAGTAGAAACTAAAAAGAAAATTTCAACTGAGCTAGTCAATCTCTAGCCTTATAATCAAGACCATGACCAAACCAACAATTGCTGCTAGAGGATCATCAAAAATGTTTATGCTGCTTCTGCTCTTTTATGAAATGCTTCCTTCACTCCATCACAAATACAAAATATTTTGATTCACCCAGTCACTAACCTCAATATAGAGTAAAAATCCAAAAGATTCTGATTGATTGCGAGTATTGGATATTCCCTGCTGTTAACTAGAATCCTTTGTGTGTCTCATTGACATCAAACTGTGTCAAGACATATACCGTCTGAGTATAGAACATTCAGCAATATGAAGTAGCATCCATCATGTTCATGATTGCCTTTACCTTATATTCCAAACTAAACCATGAAGAAAGAACCAATAGTAGTTTGCCCGAGAACCTTCGAACTTCGATCAAGGCCATGAGAAGCAACCTACCATGCAACACAATTGTTGAGAGGCAATGAATTTCAATTGTTGAATATTGCAAACTAAAAACCCAGCAGAAAATTCTTACCAAATAAGTTAAAGCTGCATAACGTTCTTCGTTCAAGAACAGTGGCTTTCCTCTGTGCATTTCAATGTCCTGCAATGGCAAAAATTTAACAAATGATTAAAACAGAAAAGTTATGACCCATATAATATATATATATATATATATATATATAGAGGACCCTTCCACTAAGGGATCCCTTTTTTTGACATATATGAGGGATGGGGGATTACACCAACTTTTCGATCACAAAATCATATCTCCACCGTTCAATATGTAGTTCTATATGAGTAGATCACTTCTGTAAATTTTCAGAAATTTTGGTAATCGTTAAAGCATTCAAAACTACGATTTATAATTATAAGCATGAACGGTTCATGTTTGGCAGATTTGGTTCGTTCATTGATTTAATCTCGTTCGACACCTTAACGATCACCAAATTGGCTGAAAATTTGCAGAATTGATCTATATATAAGGACCAACAAACTGAACGGTGGAGATTCAAAAATATAATCGAAAAGTTTGTGTAATCCCCCATCCCTCATATAAACCAAAATAAGGGATCCCTTAGTGGAATATATATATATATATAGATACAGAAACGTTCTAAAGCGGACGTCCGCACTCGGCTTAAAGTGCGGACGTCCCTCCGTTCTCCACCGGACATCGCAGATCCACTGGAGCGGACACCGGTGGCATCCCCGATCACTTTCCCTTGCCGGCGAGTCTGCCGAATACCAGTTTGCAGCCGAGATCGATCTTGACTGAAGTTTCGGGTGGAGGTTGCTGCCCAGACCTTCAAATCGATCTCGCCGGCAAGGAAAAGTGATCGGGGATGCCGCCGGTGTCCGTTTGGAGGCGCGCCGTTGTCAGAGCCGTTCGGTGGAGAACGGAGGGACGTTCGCTTCAAAACGTTTATATATATACGAAAACGATGTGGAGCGCACGTCCGCACAGTCCTTAAAGTGCGGACATCCCTCCGTTCTTCACCAGATGGCTCCGACAACGGCGCGCCTCCACCCCAGCGGACTCCAGCAGCGTCCCCGATCACTTTCCCTCCCTGGTTCGTCCGCCGAATTTCAGTTTTCCGGCGAGATCGATCTTGTTTGAAGTTTTGGGTAATCTCACCGGAAAACTGGAATTCGGCGGACTAGCCGGGGAGGGAAAGTGATCGGAGGGACGTCCGCACTTTAAGCCCAGTGAGGACGTGCGCTCCACATCCGACCTGTATATATATATATATTCTATATAATACATAATATATACAGGTATATATATATATATATATATATATATATATCTATATATATATCACTGAATGCACACAAATAAGAATTACAACCTACTGAGGTACTCTTTCAACGCCTCACAACTTTTTCTAGGCAGTTACCATTTTCAGAATATAAGGTCACAACCATTTGAATGAAGTAAAACTTAACAATCTGAAACCAATTTGAAAGTAGTTTCGAACAGCAAAAAGCAATTTACCTCTTCACCAAAAGCATCCAAGTAGGGTGATGGCCAAGGAGCCTGCCGTGCAGATCTTTGCAAAAGTATTGTTGTTCTCTATCAGAAGCAAAAAGACATTAACAATCTCTTTGGTAGAGAACAGTCAAATATAACATAGTAGATTTAAGAGACAAATATACTGCCCATGGTATCATGGATATATAATAGTAGAATACTCACCCTGATCAACAGAAAGATCCCAGTACCAGAACCACAAGCCACTGCATGAGTTTGGCATCCACTTTCCCTAAGATAAAAGAGAAATTAACAGAAAAATGACAAAAGAGAAATCTCAAAGGATTTATCATCTGAGAAAAAAAATATTGGTGAACTATACCTGCAGCATGACTTCCAGCTAGGAGAACATAACCTACCACAAAGTACGCACAATGCAGGTTCATCCAGTATGTTATTGCAATCACGGCACCGCTGCTTTATATACCTGACAAACCACAAGTTTAACAAATGAAATTTATTGTTGAAGAGTTTTACCCCAAAGGAAAAGATAGAGAAGGAAACTTCAAAAACAACCAAGAAGAGAGCAAAACCAACCGCTGCAATAGATCCTGGTAAACCCGGGGAAGACGCATCAATTGGAATGGAACTGCAGGGTTGCAGTGTATAGTGCCTTGAAACCTTTTGTCCTCGTACGCTTTGCCAAAATGACAGAACCATTTATGAGCTAATGAACGCACCTTTGTATCCTTAAGAATAACATCCAAAATAGGAATCTTGAGCAGTGTTTCTATCTCTTGAACTTCATTGAGCTCAACCAGTGGCACATAAGTGGTATCTATTGCGTCACTAGTGGCACGTGATCTATCCAATGCATTATACCTTTCACAGAATGGCACTTGGGCATAGGAATCGAGTAGCTTCAACAGCAATGCACACCGCCGCAAATAAGGGAAACTCAAGCTACGAACTATATTCTTAATATTAGAAGATGAGTCTATATAATTTGATGCAAAATACTGGTGAGCAGATCCAAATTCTCCCATAAGCTTGCTGATGTCAGTAATCAGGCAATCACCATCACCTAATCCACTAACATCGTTTTGATTTTTCCCCAAATATGTAGTAATACCCTGCAGTCCACATATTGAATTAGACCACTATATGTCTTTAAGAGGAAACACAAACTCCAAGAAAAAAATTAATAAATTAGATGAAATACCTGAACCACAGAGACAACATAAAAAACATGCACCAGCGATAGCAAGGAATCTTCACACGATAAAAATCGGTATGGAAGACAAAATAGAACCCACATCAATGAAGAAAAAGGATCACGGGCAAGCACAGGATCAGAAGCTCGACTCCAGAACTGGATATCAGGATATGCTACTGGATTATCAAGATGTTCCAAGATACGCAGCATAGCACCTGTGAGCCAAAACAAGTTATGTGTAGGTCATATCAGGAGCCAATCACTTGAGGCATACTAATGCCTAGGACCTCCATACATTTATGTATATAACTGTGTTTTTCTCAATGAATGTAAAAGATAAAAAAAAATTATATGAATTACAATTGACCAAGGGTCCACAATGTCAAGCAGTTGCTACATTCTTTACAAAAAAGGAATAATTAATTATCTCAAAATAATGTCAAGTGCATATATCTTTTAAGAGGGAAGAAAAAGATTTCATAATCTACAGCAAATGGACACACGGTACTTCTGATTCGGAATAGCGCATGGTAAGTGAATCAGAGAGCAAGAAATGAGTTCACATAAATTCTCACAAAAACACATAATCGACGGCAGTAACTGATATGAATATGAAAAGCCACATAAAGAACAAGAAGTACCTTGTCCAGATGTTTTGCTTCCATGAACTATGGAAATTCCAAAGCACGTAGATTCTGCAAAGCTCTTAGTTGCTATAAATCTCTGAAGCACATGAAGAGAATTCTTACATGTGTTTTGGACAAGTTTCAGCAACAAGGACAATATGAATCTGCTCGAGGATTCAAGTTCCTTATACAAGGCATTAAGGCTGTAGCTTGGTGCTGCATACTTCCCCCCGGAACGAGAAGCGATCTCCATTGACAATAGAGAGTACTTAACTAAGTCCCACATAAGCATTGGGTGGCTGACCCTGTCAGATCCTGATATCTTATCCAGATCAGTTGGGAAATACATCTTAGAGAGCAGACTTGAGATTGGTTCAAGATTTGGGTTCCTTTGTTCACATCTACGCAGGGGGAAATCTTTGAGTGTGCCAACCTTCCCACCTGCATTTGCTGCAGATTGCAAGAGAGCCAAGCCTTGCTGAAGGGAACTAATTCCTTCGGCTGGTTTGCATGATGAACTAGTAACATGTGATGAACTAACACCTGTATCCATAGGCTCCTTGCGAACCTTCTGCAACTCACTTGGTAATGTAGGCAAGACTGAATTTGCAAGACGACGGCATACAGGGCAGAGAAATTCACCCTGAGGGATTACAACATGCAAAATATAATATAAGCAATAGAAGCTTCCTCCCTACTCGTCTAGAATAAAAGAGGACAAAAAGTATGTTATAAATTAGAATACTTTGTACGGTCGTACCTTATCTGGATCTACTATATGTCCTCCTTCAAAGACAATTCTCCTGAGATACCTGCAAGCCGAGATAAGAACATGAGGCAGGTTAGGCCTTCTTCACTACTACATCAACATAATTTCAAAGCAACATGAACAAATTTTCCCTGTTCGTTCTATTGCACAAGTGGCAAAAAGTTGAGCAACATTGATGTATGTAGTTAAAACTTTCCAGAAATCATATTGAAACAAAAAAGGAAAGGCAAATTCCTCTTTCTCATAGGCATTAACTCAAAGGCGAGTGCGAAATCCCAAGCTATCTTTGTCTTATTGCACATAACATATCAGCCTTGTCTCCAGCAGGTTGCAAGGTTTCAAAGTGAAATAACTCGAAGCTAAAATTGAAAAGATCAATGATTTCTTCAATGTAGTGTAATCCTACTTTCCGAAGCATGTGACCTTCTATTTTCAACGAAGAAGGTTTACTATAACTAGTGATCAATCAAACAATATAAACGGAATGCCCTATTAAATCCCAAGCCCACAGTATCTCAATGCTTTTGCATTTTTGTGAAAACTAACTTCCAACTTTGAATAAATATATTAGCCAATTCAGATAAAGAAATGACCAAGGGGGAAATTTATTTCCTTTGGGACTTACCTTTCCTTTAGGGAAGACAAATAACGATCAAGACATTCCTGATGCACAGCATGTCCACAGGAAGATAGATAAATTCCATCACAATCTGCAGGACCAAATCCATCATATGCCAACAGGCGAGAACATTCTATTGGCTCCTTATCATTAGGAGAACTTTCAGAAGATGAAGGATCTTCTCTTCTCTCTCTAGATAGAGCAGCTATATAGTATCCAAGCAACAAAGATTCAGTATGTTCTGTATTCTCTCGATCCCCGTCAACAGTTTTACATTTCTGATCTTCTGTAAGCTTGGAATGCAGCTTATCATGCACTTCTCTACGGATGCAGACATACATATCTTCTTCCATTGTCTCAAAGGCATATGAAGTACTTTCCTTTTCATCATTTAATTCACATGGCACTTTGATATTCCTCAAATCATGGAACCGGCCCTTCAGAACCTCTAGAAAAGCATCAACATCCCTAGGTCTCCCATGTAGGGCAAACTCAGTGACTGCCTTCTCAACCAACTGCCATAGATCATGAGGTGACACCATTCCTGAATCACTTGACAGTGTATTTATTCCAGATTTACCAATCACCTTTTTTCTGTTGTAGTGATCTGACACCAACTGTCTTACATGAGACGAGGAAACCACTCCTGAACCACTAAACAATCTGCTTATACCAGATTGATCGATCACCTCATCTTTGGTTTTAGGAACATGCTCCTTGTCTACAGAGCGAGGTTGATCCCATGATAGTGGACCTCTATCAATGAAACTCAAAAGCCTAGACTTTTGAAGAAGAACCAAGAAGGACATAGGAGTCTTGGAATTTGGGTCATGGCAGAGCGAGCAAACAACTTGTGCAGGCTCTTCTGAATTATCTTCGACATCAGAGTCAACATCCTTTGGTTCAGCTTCGGAACCATCATCCACTGAGGAATCAATGCCACTCAAAAACTTTGATTGCTCGGCTCTCATTTTTTCCAGTATGGCCGCCTGTCTCTCTTTGGCCTTTGCCTTTCTTTTCTCAGAATCAGAAGCTGAACCTGAGATAACTGTATCACTATTTGGAAGAGTTACATGACTAACCAACTCAGGTGCAAGTACTTGCAGTTTGGTCATACATCCACTATCAATAACCGCAAACTTCTTCAGTAAGTTTCCAATTAAAGAAGAAAGGTTCCAACTTCCATCTTCTGAGTTATTTAAACCCTCTTTCGAATACATCCTCATCAAAATAACAAGAAGTGACAACAAGCTTTGTTGACCAGCCTCAAAATAGAGTCCTTCACTAATTTCTTCACAGGCAAAAGCAAGCACTGGAATGAAATCTCCGTCAGAACAAGAATGGCCACCAGATTCTTTATGTTGAGAACAAATGTCTAATGCTAATGAGAGCAAGTGCAATGCAGTTAAGAGGACCCCATCAGGTGCTCGCGACTCAGTCGACTTGTCAGAAAATACAGCATAAAACAGCACTGCACGAACAATTTGGAGGACAGTTTTACATGTCCCTATTCTAGCTAAACCCCTGAAAGGAGGATAAATCTTAGTCCATCTGGGTAGCTGACTTGTCAATGCAGATACACCACGGAAACGCAAGTATCTTTCTTCTGCAGCTTGGAGATCCCTTGAGTTCCAACGATGATAATACAAATCCAGTTCTTTCCAAAATGTCCATTGTAGTGAATAAGTCCCCTGGTTAAAGCCAGAGGGATTGGAATACACAGCAACTGTATCCAAAATTTCATTAAGCTGGTGAAATTTGGTCAGATCACGAGGAAGAGACTTAACCAACTGACTGTGAGTAGCATCTGCAATGCTTAATTTATGAATCAATTCTCTTTTCACACTTTCAGCTTTAGTTAACCCACAGAATCGCCTCTCTTTGATTATTTGAATAATAAGAGTGAGCATTTCCTGCACCAGAACTGGTTCATATTCACTAGAACGCTCAAGTTTCAGAGACAGGTAGCTTGACAGGCCAAAGCGTTCTAGAATTCTTTTGATATAAAGATCAGCTGGAGCCAAGGTAGCACAGCACTGAAGTAGAAATAGATCAAGCTCCACAAACTGTTCCGACCTGCAGTAATGAACCATAACAAGGAACCTTTAGCAGCAAGAAAATAACAACAGAAGAGAAATAGGAATGTATACAAAATAATAAGTTACAGAACAGACTTTTTCCCCTTGGAATGAATTTGACAACAGCAACAGTCACTTACCAGCGAACTGAACGATACCACTCGCAAATTAATGGTGCAGCATCCCCATTTTTCCGCCACATTCCAGCGTGAACCTGAGCACAAAATACTCGTATACGAAGAGGATGCTCCATAACAAAGGCAGAAAACCCACATGGGTGACAGCCTCCGAGGATATTTCCAAAAAGGTCTGTGGAAATAGCTGATGATAAATCTGCAGAACTAGCTGCACCAGAATCTGGCTCTTCGCCAAAACACCTTCTTAATGATCTCTGTATAAGCAATGCAAGTAAGCGATGTAAGGGAATGTGAACAGATATATCCTGCGAACTAACATCATATGTTATGTCCGGCCAGTCGGATGAACTCAGTACACGTAGAGCATCTAAGTCCATGGGACCATCTATTTCCATTGCACCATCACCCAATCCTGCCGAATTACAGGCATTAGCTAAATCAATTTCGTCCATAGGCATTAATTTGTTTTCCTGCCCTGAAAGTTTGCCATTCTGGATGTCAACACTCATATCAGAACTATTATGTAGATGTGATGAAGTATGCTTGCCATGGTCTTCACTTGAACTGGAAAATCTACCAAAAATGTTTTTGCCTTTCCTAAATTTGGATAATGTTCTCTTCAATGCTGAAAAATTGCTCCCAGAGAAATTGCTAGTACTTGAAGATGATACATCAAGAATTGTACAGGAGGCGTTATCAACTCCCAGCCAATTCTCAATAGCCCTCAAACACTCAAATGTTAACCACGTTACAGATGATGGTATCGAAGAATAAGAAAGAGCATTTGATTTATCTTCAGAAAACGTCAATGAACTACTCCCCACCGCAGTACATGCAGAACTTTCCTGTGACAGCCGGCCAACTTTTGCATGTCTTAGTGTATCAGTGTCATCCATATCTTGCTTATTTGTGCTGAGAAATAAATCTTCTTCCGTCTGGTCACTAGCAACAGAAAATGCTCCATCCACCAACAAAGAATGAAGGTTGGCAATTGAATGACCCAGAACAAATGGCAGATGCATATTGTCATTCTCTTCTTCAATATGGAGGCCTGTTTCCCTCTTTTGTGGGCTCATCCCTTGCACAAAAGCTGAGAGTCTCATCCAAGTTCTCGAAATATCTTGCTTCTCATGAGTTACATATTTTGGCACTATAGCATGACTCATAACAAACCGAAAATCTTCAATCACACGAATGGTGACGTCATACAAATTTGACCACTTGGTAACCTGTAAGGGGAAATTGTGAACAATTTTGCTACATTAGAACTTGGGGGGTACTATAGCTTACAACAACAATATGAAACCTGAACTGAAATGACATGAAACAAAGATATTAGACTCTCTCGACCAAAATATAGTAACAAAAAAATTATTAAAAACTAAGAGTACTCCAGTTAGAAGATCGTACATAACCTCTATAACATGCATTTTCCAATTACACAATCTAAGTTGCATCAGTAATCAAGGAGGTGTATGTGCAGAAGAATATGATGATACTGTAATCTAACAATATTTAGGTAAGAAATCAAGTAATGCAATACCTGTAAACGGCCATCTTCACCAGCACAAGAATTGAAAATATCTTCCAAACACCCTAACAGCATTGATAGTAGGTTCATTTCTTTCACAAGACGCGGTGTTAAAGTTGGCACCGTGAGGATTTGTACAGAGAATATAGAGAGCAGTGGATACTTTTTCAAAGTAAGGTCAGTGAACTCCTTTATGGCTTCACTAACAACAGTTGGGTAATAATTGAGAAATACTTTGGCAAACTCATATTTGAAAACAGGCTCCCCCATCAATTTCAGGAGCAACTCATGGAGCTTTTTCACAACAGCATCACTCAAAAACCTCTCTGCCCTCACCAAAATCCCCAAAAAGTCAACCGATGATAAAATCATACTCGATACAAAACTAAGCAAACTCTCACTGCACTTGCAGAAGTCCAGAAGCATCTCAACCACAAAATAGGTCAACTCATTTGCAACCTTCTTACGCTCTGCAGCAATATCAGTTACACTAGGGTTTTCCCGGCAGGCAGTTTCAGAAAGAAGTAGCTTGCTCTTCCAACAGGCAAAGAGGCAGCGAAGAACAGGCCCCACCATGATAGCAAACTCCTCTGGAAGGGGCTGTATCTGTTCTGCACCTTTATGCTTTGAGCAAAACCCTTGGCGTTTCCACGCTGTAACATCACCACAATCACAACAACCACCACCAGTATAAATAATCGAGTAATCATGATCCTTGTGGTTCCCATTCTTAAAACAAGGAACGCAAATTGCACAGGTCGGATCATGCTCACATGTTTTGCACCTGAAGGCTATATCATTATGCCCCCAAACAGCTCCACAAATACCCCGCTGCCCCACACTCATCTTCGACAGGCTCTTCATAGCCACAGTAGGTTCACCCTCAAACATCAACCACTTCTGCCACAACATGCTCTCACGGAATTGAACTTTCATAGTAATACCGGCTAACTGTTTCTTCGACCCTGGTTTTGCCTCGCGGAGAACCTCGGCTACTTCCTCATCAGGAGGCAAGATAGCCGAAACCAGCTCCGGCAACATTTGCTTGTTATTCTTAACAAAAGCAACTAAACCATGTTGCTGCAGATTAAGTAGCTTCTGAGGCACTCCCAGTAGAGCAAGCCTCTGATATAAATTGAAAAGAAAAAAAAATCAAAAAATCAAAAAAAAAAAAAAAAAAACCCCCAAATGTCAATATCATCACTAAACTTGGTATTTAGGTAAACAAATGCATAGCATCCCAAAATCAACAAAACCCAGAAAAAAATAACTACAAAGATATAAACTTTAAGCTAAACTGGCACAGTTAATCATAGTTAATCATATCAGAATGTAAAAGAGATTCTCAATTGAAGTAATGAAATCGAGATTGCGGTAAAATTGAGAGAGAGAGAGAGAGAGAGAGAGAGAGAGAGAGAGGGGTTACCTGAATGATTCGATCACGGGGGGTAGATTCAGAAGGGGAATCGATTTCCATGGAAGCCATTTGAATCAGAAAGAGGAGGACTCAGAAAGGCGAGAGGTTCAACTCTCGTGCCCAGAAAAGTCGAGAAGTTTGTGCATTTAAACCCTAGAAACTTCCAGGCTAAACCAACTGGAGGATGAACCTGGCGGTGTGTAATCAAGGTCTGAAGAAGAAGAATAGATATGAATATATATAGAGAGAATAGAGTGAGAGAGTTGGTATACCTCTGTCAGATGACAGATAGCGTGTTAATAAAACCAAATTATTGTTATGATCCTAGCAGTTTATTTTGTCATCCAGTTTCTACTTGAAAAGTTGCTGCACTTTTTACTTGTGGCTAGAGCAAAGTGCTCATGGGCTATGGAGTTGTGGTGTGGTTCTGTTGGGTTGGGTTGGCCTGGGTGTGGGTTGGTTTTCGGCCTTTGCCCAATAGAGTTGCTTTGCTATGATGGTCAGAGAGCTCTGTTCTTTTGTCTTAGACAGTTAGACACTTAGACGTAGCATGAATTCATATTCGTTTGTCAATGAGGGTTTTGTTGATGAGTAGCTAGTTAACCATATTAGGGAGCCTTTCTAACGAGGACCTTTAAGTTGAGGATTTTTCGGCTTATCCCACTTTTCGATCTTATATCTACATCTTAATCGTTCAATATAGGTATTTATGAGTATATCATTTTTGCAAATTTTCAGCCATATTGAAAATCGTTAAGACATTCATAAGTGTGATTTACCAATTATGAACTTGAACGGTTCATGTTTGACAGATTTGGTTCGTCCATTAATTTGATCTAGTTTGTTACTTTAACGATCACCGATTTCTCTTTTAAACCATAAACCGAAAAGTCCTCAACAAGTCCTCAACTTAAAGGTTCATATTAGAAGGGCTCCCAACCATATTATAGAAATTCACACGAGGGCGGTCAATGTCATAGAGGAAAGCTGTACAAATTCGACTAGTGAAATAGGCGACACTGTGGTACAGGTTAGGACTAAAGTGACAGAATCTTAGTTCTTAGTGACAAGATTGTAGAAGTTTTTTTAGAAGGTCTACTCATACTATTAATAAATAATAACACACTGAAGATTACAACAACACAAACCGATTAGACTCAATTGTAACCAAACATAGACCAGAAGCCTCGAAACATCCTTACAATCAATCTCAAATTTACAATAAGTGACAACTCATTACAACATGACAACATCATATACCAAAAATGGGAGGCATCTTTTTGAGAGAATCGAGAGATCTCCTACCATCGCCGGCCCAAACCTCTCAAATGAGAGAATAAACCCCAGCAGACACCAACTACATATCGAGAAGATGCAAGAGGAGCCGACCTCGAGAGGGGCACGCACCCAAACCCGAGTAGAGCACTAAGTTGAGTCATCTTTAACAAATATGTCCCTTTGTTTAACGTGATATTGCGAGATTGTTGAAATTTTTATTAATTAACTTTTAGTATATAGTAAATATAATAGAAGTGTATGCAACAACAAACAAAATTATCAACAAATCGTAAAATATTCAATGGACGTCGTAACTTTCCACTACTTAGTCAGTTTGGTAGTGTCCGAAAAACTTGACATGCAGCTAATGGATGTGGTTACGGCATATCTCTATGGGGATCTGGATTCAGAGATATATATGAAAGTGTCTGATGGCATTACGTTACCTAAATCAAGTGACTCTAAACCACGGAGTGCGTATGTTATAAGGTTGCAACGCTCACTTTACGGATTAAAGCAATCCAGACGAATGTGGTATACTCGTCTAAGTGACTACTTGATTAGGAAGGGATATAAGAACGATGAACTATGCTTGTGCGTGTTCATAAAGAAGACAAGTTCCGGATTTGCAACAGTGGCCGTCTATGTCGATGACATGAATATTATTGGTACTCTTGATTAAATTAAAGAGACCGCGGCTTATCTGAAATCCGAGTTTGAGATGAAAGATCTTAGAAAGATTCGATTTTGCCTAGGTCTTGAACTAGAGCACCGAGCCTATGGAATTCTTATCCACTAGTCTGCATATGTCCAAAAGATGCTCAGGCGATTTAATATGGACAAGATGCACCCTGCTAGCACTCTCATGATTGGTCGAAGTCTGGATATAACTAAAGATCAATTCCGTCTGAAAGGGGACGACGAAGAGGTCTTGGGCGCAGAGGTTCCATACCTTAGTGCAATAGGCGCATTATTGTACTTAGCTCAATGCACTTGACCAGACATTGCATTCTCAAACAACTTGTTAGCTAGATTTAGCTCAGCGCCAACCTAACATCATTGGACCGAAGTCAAGAACATCTTTCGATATTTTAAAGGTACCAATGACTTGGGACTGTTCTTTTCCTACACTGATTCAAGAAGGACAGAAGATGGTCATATGGCCCATGGAAGTCACGACACCGATCCAACAAGGGACCGGACCGCGGCCATGAACGCCGCCAGTACGGCTGCTGGACACGGGTCCGACACCGTGCATGCCACCGCCACCTTGTCCTATGCCAAGACACTCAACAATACGTTGGTGGGTTTCGCCGACGCCGGATATTTATATGATCCTCATAAAGGACGTTCTCAAACTGGTTATGTGTTCACTATTGGGAATAGGAAGATATATTGGAGATCTACAAAGCAAGCTCTAGTGGCGACATCTTCAAATTATGCAGAGATTATTGTTTTACATGAAGCTGTTCGGGAATGTGTTTGTGATCATTGTCGTACTAGCGGACATGTCAAGGACAAGTGCCGGGTACTTCATCCTGAGTTGAAACCCAAGAACCAAAGGAACAACCAGGGAAGAAACGACAAAAATACCACATTAACGGTGCAACAGGTAGAAGAGCTTCCAGAGTTGAAGAAACCTGACACTACACTTGCCTTAATGACTTCACCAACAGACGTTGCAAAAGCTTACAACAGTGAAGAACTGTTCCATTTGAACAGTCAAGTGAAGCAGAGTGTTGTACAAGCAATTATCGATCTTGGAAGTCAAAAAAATCTGATCTCAGAGGCTCTAGTAAGGAAGGTAGGGTTAGAAACAATGCCTCACCCTAAGCCTTACCCACTAGGGTGGATTCAGAAGGATATTGACATGCAGATAACAAAACAATGTACCTTCAAATTTGCAATCACTAATTGTTTTATCGATGAAGTGACATGCGAGGTGGTTCCGTTGGACGTATGCCAAGTTATATTGGGTAGTCCATATTTATGGGACTGTGATGCCATTCACTATAAGAGGCTTCAAAAGTATCGTTTAGTGAAGGATGGAAAGGAGTTCCATATCAACGCTTGTAGGCCTCAATCTACAGACACTTTGTTGACAGTTAACCAAGCCAAACGATTGGTTAACTCTTGTGGGCGGTTTATTTTACTAATGATTCGACCAAAAGAACAACTTGTTGATAAGGTCACTTTATCAGCAATGACTCTAACACCTTCACAATGTTCCGATATTGGAAAATTGCAGAAGGATTTCAAGGATCTTTTTCAGGATGTGCAAGGATTACCACCTCGGAGAGCTGAAGAACATGAGATCCATTTGGTTGGAGATTCACCTCTGTCACATCCCGACTCTTAAATTCTTACATTATTTACTAGTTTGGTATTAATAAAATTTTTACCATCTTCGTCAATGAGTTTATAGTTTAAATGGTCCCTAGAGGGGTTTTGGGGGACAATTTTTTCGAATGAATTATTCGTAGGAGAAAAATGTGACGACGGTAAAAATGGTAAATTTTAGATAGTAAAAAGGTAATTTTTAATAAAGTATTATTTTTTGGGGTGTTTTATTTGTTGGTTTGGGTTTTAAGGGGGTGGACCGGATCAGTGGAGTCAAAAGCCCACTCTCTCTCTCTTTCTCTTCTCTCCTTTTCCCCGACTCTCTCTCTCTCTCTCTCTCTCTCTCTCTCTCTCTATCTCTCTCTCTCTCTCTGCCGGAACTTTCCGCCGTCCGCCCGTCGTCGTCCGGCCGCCTCAGACCGCCGCACTGGTCTCAATCGGTCGGCCATTGACCCAACGTTCTTCCTAGACCGGAGGGAGCCGCCCTAGCGCCGCCGTGAGGGAGTTATCTCGCCCGAAAGGTCCGACTACCTCGGTGGTTCTCTCGTCGGAGCTCCCTCCTCCGGCCGCCATAGCTGGAGCCGCTTGGCTCGTTTGGAAGCCCTCCTCCCGTGCTTCAATCCCTTAAAAGGATTCACCCCCTCTTGCCCTAGGTAAGGAGATTCGAGTGTTTGAATTTCTAGGGTTCTTTGATGTTGTTTTGGTTCGATTGACTTAGTTAAGCTTGAAATTGGCCATAGCTGGAGCCGCTTGGCTCGTTTGGAAGCCCTCCTCCCGTGCTTCAATCCCTTAAAAGGATTCACCCCCTCTTGGCCTAGGTAAGGAGATTCGAGTGTTTGAATTTCTAGGGTTCTTTGATGTTGTTTTGGTTCGATTGACTTAGTTAAGCTTGAAATTGGACTTGGTGCTAGTTAGGAAAATTGTAGAGTGGGTTGAGAGGAAGTTGCTGTTAAATTTTGGTAAGCATTGGAGGTCGCCGGAGTCGGCCGCCGGCCGCCGCTGTTAGGGGGATTTTCATGGTTTTAAATGTGTGTTATTAAGGGGAGTTTAATGATGTGAATTTTAGAATTTTTGGAGGAATTTTGGATAGGTTTGGGATTTTTCAAAGTTTGGTATTTTAGCGGTTAATTTGGATAGAATCCGGCCGTTGGATTTAAGTTGTTTAATATGTAGGGGGTTATTTTAAGGCTGCCGATTATGGTGTTGAAGTTTGGATCATATCGAAGTTAGGCAATGATAAACGTGGTTACGGTTCATGTTTAATCTTGCCTATTTTTACATAAATATTGGAATGTGGATGGGAATTTAATTTTATATTTGGAACATGACGTGAGAAGGCTCGAGCATAGAAGAGGCCTCGGATCGACATCAGGCTTAGACCTATTTAGTGAGTGGACTTTTGTTTTAAATAATATGCATGCGAATGGTTTATTGTTGATAAATTTCCTTTGATTGGAGCATGAGATGTCATTTTAATTTGACAATTTTATTTATTGTTGGAGAATAACCGAAAGTGAGAGTTTCGGTGAATATATATTGATATATGGATATTTATGAGGATAGTATGTATATAAATGATAGCTAGCCATACGTAATTTTCCGTCATAATGAGGTAAAATTCCATTATGACACGACGTGAGCGCTAGACGCAATCGTCGTAGCCCTATATAAATATAAGAATTTATATAAGGAATATGCACGTATATATATACACCGTCTTTTCCGCATAATTAGGTAAAATTTCATTATGGCGCGACGTGAGTGTTAGACGCAAGCGTCGTAGCCTTGTACGAATTTCTATTTTTCATATTTTCTTTTCTTAGAATTCGTACAAGAAATAATACGGGTGTAAATACATACATTTATGAATATATAGTTTGGCATGAGAGACCCGATATTTATGAGATAAGTTTTATTGCTCGAGGCATGCATTCGATTTCTTTGAAAATTAAATTGGAAAAACATAAATATTTTTATTTATTGGTTCATTTTACTAAATTTATTTTTGTCCACTCACTCTAACGTTTGCGAATATTTTCCCCTGGGTCATTCGTTATAATAATGCCCAGTCTGCAGAGTACGGGTTGGCACTAGTAGGAGGCGAGGCATAGTTACCCATTTCTCCGCCACTTTTCACCAGTAGGTTACATGTTTAACCTACCAGTGTATTTTCTTGTTTCTTCTAGTTTTTAGTAACTCTGATTACCCTTGGGGTATTGTATGAGAATTCGGTTGTGTGCTAAGACTTATAGTGTATTTTCGAATATCCGAAGGATGAAATTTATTATTAGTTGGGTATTTATGTGATGAATTGGAGGATGGTTTTATTGTTATTTTTGTGGTGGTTGTATTTTTGGGAGCGGGTGGCTCCAGGAGTTAAGGATGGTTGTTTCATTATAGGAGTGTGTGTTCTGAATTTTTCAGGTTAGGGTTGTCCATTTTCAAAGGAAGTTATGCCAAATTTTTCGATAAATTTTCCTTGGATGTGAACCCCGCAGGACTTACCCCAGGTTTCAAGATGAAATTTTGGGTGGGTCCTGACAACCTCTACCAAACTTAGGTTTATATTGCACCTCTTTACCGGAGAGTGAGGAGATCAAGAAGCAAATACAAGGACTTCTTGAACAAGGAGTTATCAAGCCCAGTTGTTCACCATGTGGTTCACCAGTGCTACTTGTGCCTAAGAAAGATGAAGGGTGGCGCATGTGCGTGGACTATAGAGCTCTTAATAAGATCACTATAAAGAATCAGTATCCATTACCGAGGATTGATGATCTTCTAGATCAATTGCATGGTGCTCGTTACTTCACCAAACTTGACCTCAAATCAGGTTACCATCAGGTACGCATCCATGAAGAAGATACTTGGAAAACTGCTTTTAAGACGAAGCAGGGATTGTTTGAGTGGTTAGTTATGCCATTCGGACTATGTAACGCTCTAGCAACCTTTATGCTGCTAATGAATGAAGTACTTCGCCCTTTCATTGATGACTTTGTCATTGTTTATCTAGATGACATACTTATATACAGTGTCACATGGGAGGACCATCTTCATCATATTGTTCAGGTTATGGAAGTTTTACAATCTAGTCAACTACGGTTGAATGGTAAGAAGTGTGAATTTGGGAAGCTACAACTTGTATATCTAGGGTTCATAGTTGGTGCTGGAGAGGTCAAAGTGGATCCAGAGAAAGTACAAGTTATCACTCAATGGCCCACACCCAGATCAGTAACCGAAGTTCGAAGCTTTATAGGTGCATGCCAATATTTGAGAAAGTTTATTAGACATTTCTCTCTAATTGCAGCACCATTACATTCTCTTACAAAGACCAATCAAAAGTTCGAATGGTCAAAGAATCATGAAGAATCTTTCCAGTTGTTGAAACGGTAGATCACCGAGGCCCCAGTGTTAGCATTGCCAAATCTGCAGACGGCATTTGAAATTGAAGCAGATGCATCCAACTATGCAATGGGAGCCATATTACTTTGGGATGGTAAACCAGTTGCTTACCGTTCTAAAATGTTTAGTGGACCAGTTTTGAATTATCCGACTTACGACAAGGAGCTTTATGCACTGCATCAAGCAGTAAAACATTGGCGAACTTACTTGTTAGGAAAGGAAGTTGTGGTACACTCAGATCATAACCCTCTTCAGTATCTAACTACATAGTCTAAGTTACAGCAAGCTTGACATATGAAGTGGATGTCTTACCTACAACAATTCAATATTGTAATTAAGTACAAGAAGGGAATGACAAATAAGTTGGCAGATATGTTATCTCGACCCCCTACACCCGTAAGTTCCGCATTATTGGTGGCTATGCAGATCCAACCTATAGTTCCTTCTGAGTACGCAAAAGGGTATGACACTGATGCTGATTTTAATTCGGCTCACGCTAAGCTGCGACAAGGTAAGACTAGTGAGTTTCAACTGAAGAATGGACTAATGTCCAAGGGGACACAATTGTGCATACCAGAAGATGGTGACTGACTGCAGTGGATTCGAGAAGCTCATACTTCCAAAGTAGCAGGGCATTTTGGGGTAGAGAAGACTTTATCGAATCTTCATCGGTACGTCTATTGGCCAAAGATGCATCTCAATGTTTCCAAATACATACGAGGTTGTGTTTTATGTAACACTTCGAAGCCTTCTAATAGGAAGTTGGGATTGTATCTTCCATTACCGGTACCTAGCCGACCTTGGGAGAGTATTTCAATGGACTTCCTTGGGGGATTTCCTAAAACCAAGTCCGGAAATGATTACTTGTACGTAGTAGTGGATCATTTCAGCAAGATGGCAGTACTCATTCTATGCAAGAAGACTGTCACAGGAGAAGGAGCAGCTAAGTTGTTTTTCCAACATGTTTGGAAACATTTTGGCCTCCCATCCTCGATTATATCAGACAGAGATAGTCGATTCTTAGGCCATTTCTGGAGGTCTTTATAGGGAATGATGGATACTAGGTTGAAGCGTAGTACTGTTTTTCACCCACAGATGGACAAACGGGATATAATTTCAAGCATTCAAAAACTTGGAATGAAAGCCTCCCTTACTTACAATTTGCTTTTAACCGAGCAATTCATGGCTCCACACTGAAATCTCCTTTCGAGGTTTGTTTGGGTTACTTACCCCAAAGCCCTTTTGATATGGCATTCGCTACAAGTGACAAACCATTAAGTGGAAAGGAAGAAGAACATGTTTGAGCACAAAAATTTCTCAAACGCGTTAGAAAGATTCACTCAGAAGCAGAAACACAACTACAACGGTCGCAGCAGCGATATAAAAATCGCCATGACAAGCATCGTGTACCATGTACCTTTAAAGAAGGTGACTCAATATGGTTACACTTAGGGAAAGAACGACTAACTGGAAAAGGCAAGAAACTCAAGCCTATCTGATATGGACCGTTCAAGATCATCAAACAAATTAGTGATAATGCCTTCGAGCTCGATCTACCACCATACATGCACATGTACTCGGTAATTAATGCCGAGAATTTGAAGCTCTTTGAACCATCTCTATTGGATGATGATCATGATGAGGACACTCCTCTACCTTCAGTCGATGACCTAAAAATGGAACGAGAAGATCCTTTAGAGGATGACAGTATATTGGAACAAAAGATTCGAGAATCCCGACATAGAAAGTATGAGTATTTTCGCATCGGCAAAAAAAGTCAACTTCCCAGCAAATCAAAGTGGTACCTACAGGACAAGGCAACTAAAGAGTTTCCTCATCTCAAGATAACTTGAGGAGGAGCTCAAGATTCCTAAACGGGGAGCCATGATCCAGGAGGATCTTATCATAATTAATTAAGTTATGATCTCATCATAACCACTTAAGTTATAACTACATCCGTAGTTATAATTATACTTAACTATAATTAGTTAAGATATTTTATAAACCATTGATTAGTAATGGTTTACTTTCATTTTCTTAATTTCGTTTTCTATTTCCGGATACTTATTTTGTATATAAGCCGGAACAGTTCATACAATTAGATATTCAATTGTAATCAGTTTTTTCTTGTTTCAATCTTCTTCTTTCTCGAGTTTTTTTCATAAATTTTTTCTCTTGTATTAAGTAGTCCACTTCCAAGGGAAGTAGCGACACTTATTTCCTACTAAAAGTTCCATCTCCTAGAAGTTTTGGATCACAAAACAATTAAAATGGTACATGACGTTTAAAAGCCGGCGTACTTTTAGCACATGCCGTCAATAACGCTGTTAACTCTATAACTCTATGTAATTTCTCATTTTCCAAAGGGTGGTTTCGGGTTTTCTCCATTCTCTTTTTCTTTATATTATGTTTTTTTTTTTCTATTTTTTCTATTTATATACTTTTTTAATCTTGTAAACTCATACCATATATTCTTAAAGACTTTGTTGTTCTCCCCTTACCTGGTTTCTTTGTTTACTATTCGTTGTATTTGTAAGTTATTGGGTTTGGTTTTAATGAAAGGCTCTTATTCATTTAAAAAAAAGAAAAAAAAAAGACTTTGATGCTCATCCTAATCAAAGTAAAACTAGGACATAGCTTTCTCGCTCTAAGTTTCCTTACTCAATACCCACCGATATATATTCAAACCCTTTCTTCCATAACTTACCAAATCAAATCATCTTCCAACTTCTGCTCCTATAGTCCTACCTCGATCACCATTTTTGTGTATGCTGGGTTTGAACGGGGACGAAAAGGAGAGACAACAATATTTTTTTCCTTTCTTATTTTCCTCTCCTTATTAATTATTAATTTAAGGGAAGTGAAATCCACACACCCCAAATTGTAATCCACACATCCACTTTCCATTTTTAGTAATTATTTTCGTATGAAGACAAGATTTAAATCACTAAGGACAAAATTTAAGTTACTAAAAATAGAAAGTGAGTGTGTGGATTACAATTTGGGGTGTGTGAATTTCACTTCCCTAATTTAATATTGATTTTAATAATTTATTATTGCTAAATTAAGGAGTGACGGATTTGCCCCTCAAAATTTAATAATTCTTATTATTAGAATGAAATCGTGTTAGTTCTTTTTTTATTGAAATCACACAGTTTCTTTTAAGCGTAAAAACTAATTTGTGTCAGGAGATCATGTCAGAACGCTTCATCTCCCTAGCTACCAAAAATAGATTGAGATTTAAGTTCAATCAACGTCGGCAGGATTCGACCTTAGGTATAAAGGTTCCACACCTAAGCTCTTACCAACTCAATCACCCGTGATGATTCAAATCACGTCAGTTGACATGTGAAATTATTTAAATTAAACATATGACTATACACATTTCTTTATTATTATTAAAATTCCTCAACCCGTCTCACTTTTACATATTGTTAGTGAGATGTGAGCTCATGACCTCTACAGTATTTATTTGGCTAGCTAACCAACATGTCACGACTCACCGACATATGGCTACACATATATGAACGCTAACTCTGGAAAAATCTAACCTACACACAATTTCAACATTCTCGGCTGATTATGAAACAAAGAAATGGGAACCCCCGCAAAATAATAACCCTAAACAAACATCTTCTTCATCGATCTTCTTTCCAAACTTAAGTGGAAACCTAGCTGTCATCAATCACCTTTTGGGTTGGGGGGGGGGGGGGGGGTTGTTGTTTGTTGAATGAGCATTGGTTGTCTAATATGTGTTGCTGTTTACGCCTAAATTAATAATTTACTGGACAGTAAATGTCGTAAATGTCTATGTGAATATTAATTAAATTCTTGGTCCATGTCATATCGGCGAGCCCAAGTTCTTTAAGTTTACAAGTAATGGCTGCCAGTGAGACCACGCGAGTTGAATTGCAAAGACTTCGTGCGGAACACATAGCTCGCGCGCGGAATAAACCACGTGAGCTAACTTACAGAGTTCGCAAGCGGAATGACTACGCGCGGAATTACTAACTGACTCTGCATAGGCGAGGCGAGATTGACATTTCACGTAGGTGAGGCAAGCGGAGTACATCGAGGCGAGCTGGCGAGCTGGCGAACTGGCTTACGTAGGAGACTTAGCGAGGAAGCAACAGGCGGAGTCCGCGTATACCACACTAATCGTTGAAGATTCTCACCAGTTTTTGATATGCTTTGGGCCAATCCCTGTGGCCCTTAATAATTAAAAAGCCTTCTTTTGGCCCGCGAGATGGTTCAAATCCGCGACCCGCGCAGGATTAGCAAAGTCCTTGTGAGATTAGGGTTTCGGAATCCGACTTGAACTATGATTATCTTTCTTCTGCCGCAAGTCGAACTATTATATAAAAGGGCTCGAAGACTTACAATCAACACTCTCAAACACACACAAAAAATACAAACAAACTTTCAACCTAGTTGAAACCCTTTTCGAGCCTCTTGAAAACCCTAACCCTAAGCGCGCCGCCGCCTAGGTTTTTCTTCAGAGCCCTCCTGGACTCTTCCTCGTTTTCCCTGATTCCCTATAGTTGCTCTGCTCACGTCCCTCAGTGAGTATCGATCGCCTTGTGCTCGTAAATTCCTCCTCTGAGGTGGCACCTGGAAACCCCCTTCGTCTGATCAGAAGTCAAGCCCCCGCTACAATCACCCTTTCCTCGTCCGCGAGGTGGCACGCCCGCAACACTCCCCCTTTCTTTGTTCGCTATTTACCTCTGCTCCGCGCGCTGAGGATCGTGGCCAAAACAGTTGCCACATCCTAAATTTGCATTAGAGTTGGCAAGAAAATGTATGTATTTGCGGTGTCGTTCAGGCTTAGAAATCAATTGAAAGAACAAAGAAACATATTAAACCAAAAAGAAAAATATACTAATTTTTAAGAACAATCAATACTTTTACAATTGACATATCAGCATGCAGGTTGGTGAAATTGATACATACCACAACTAAAAGGCCATATTAGATAACTAATGAGCTGTAAAATCCATACACCACTTTCTTTTTTTGGTTAACACATTCACAAAAAGATAAAGTTTAAGTCATTAAAAGATAAAATTTAAGTTATCAAAAAAAGAAAAATTGTGTGTTGATTTCAATTTAGGGTACGTGAATTTCACAACCCTAACTAATACTAATACTAGAAGATTGTGTTTGCTCTTATAAAGTCACAGTATATATACATCACCTTTCACATTAACAAGAACATTAAATATTCATGTGAAAAGTTACATTACCTTTCATTTCCTTACCTTGCATGCTATGTTGCACGGACACGGACACGATGACACGACACGGTGCGACACGCCGACAAGGCAAAATTCAAAAACTAAATATCCAACACGGTTTGGACACGGCAAATAAAATTATATATTTATTATTTTTAATAAATAAAAATATACTAAAATATAAAATAATGTTGTAAATTCAATTCATTGCATAACCATAAGAAATAACATTAAAAATAGTCATATATAAATGTTAGAAGTGCATAATTAACAATATTAAAAGTAGTAGACCTCTAACTTAAAACATAACATTAAAGAAAATCAAATTTGCAGTAGGTTGCTGACAAAATTGGGTAATAGCTTGTTTTCAAAAGTGGACAATAGCTTTATTTAGGTTTTGGTTCCCTTTCTCTTTTTCCTCTTTTTTCAATTAAAAAAAATTGATAAATGATGATGTGGTGTGTCGGAGATGATGTAGCGAGTCGGTCAACGTGTTGAAAAAGTCAATATTTTTCGACACGTATTTTACCGTGTCAGCGTGTCGAAGTGTCTGACACTCCACCCTAGTAGAGTGTCCGTGCAACATAGCTTGCATGTATAACCATACTTGAAAAAATATACTGATAGAATCTCATTATTTTTTTTTGAAAATTTATTACCATATCAAAATATCGGACTTAGGTAGAAACAATAATCTCAATTGCTCTATATATATGTCTGTGTAGATCAAGAATACATGAACCAAGGAGTAAAATATCCAAAATATCCTCGATATTTCCTCGAAATTTTTGTTTTTTACGAATTACCCATATTAATTTGCATATCTTTCCGATATTTTATATTTAGTCTATTTTTTTATTCATCAAAATTTTCATAATCGTCGATATTTTACTCCTTGACATGAACCACCTCACCAAACAATATTTGGATCAGAAGCACGAATCGAATTAGACATGTCGAGCAAAAATGAGGAGGTACCAAAAGAACAAGAGCAGAAGGCTCAGTTACTTGATGGAAGACTATATGGACTTCCTGAGGGTTGGTCGGTGGAACAAAGGCGACGGACTAATCCAAAATATGAAGGAAAAATTGATCAGGTTAATTCAATCATTTACCAACTTGGTTTAGACTATATATATTGAATCATCTATTTAGCAATATAACATCACTCTCTTTTTATTCTAATTCTAATTACTATTATCAATATCGAAATGCAGTTCTTTTATCAACCTCATACAAGAAAGCAATTCCGATCGCTCAAGGCTGCTATGGAGAACATCGGGACGGAGGCATTTGAGGCAACGAATGTTGATAGTCATTCTCAGGTTAATCTCCAATTTACGTGCTTTTTTTGGCCGGCGGATGACAGTCATTTGTTGAAAATTAACGATTAATTCATTTGTTTCATTCTTGTTAACCTTGACTCATGCAGACTTCAAGTTCGAAATCTCCCCGACGTAGCAGTGATCAGAAGACCCACACAGGCTCCGGTGTTCAACTTCTCAGATCCGCCGAAAGAGGTAACATGGGTCCTCACTGATGCTGAGAGAGACGAATGGAGTCCACATATCCAAGCGACAGTCTGTTTCTTTGCTCTGCACTTCTGGGTTTGTTCATCCTCCATTTTTTTGTGTGAGGTTTCGCAGAATGAGAATGATGACGTGTTATCTTAAACGAGAGTTCCCGGGTGATATTATCAGAGGCATCACCCGCAGGGTATATAACAGTAGCAAAACCCCCCCTTTATCCCACTAAGCCACATTTCAGGCCAGAAATTTCCAATCCCTAATTTCTTAGGTTCAAGTCTCCCATGGCGTCCGAAACCCCGAAACCCAAGGTTCCACATCATTTTGATCCAAGATCCGTGATTGAGCAACAGCATTCCGCCGACACTGACTCCTTCGATTTTGAGATTGAGCTCCGTCAATTTTGAAGTACAATGCTAGTTACTTTTATGGGTTCTAGATGAACTGGAGCCCCTAAACTTTGTAGAATGTTGATGATTGTGTGTGTTGTTTCATGACACCTACTTGTTGTTGTGTTCAGAAACCTTGTCAAGGTGGTCCACATTCATTGAGAATTCGGATTTATGACTTCAGCAAAGGAAAGCATCTCTTCTCATTCCAATGCATTCTGTTTGCATTCTTCCCTAGTTCTATTTGACTCCCTTCGGTTCTGTTGTGGCATAACTACGACTGTATCTTTAGACGAGCCTTTCGCTGCTCTAATCCAAGTTTACCACAGACAAGTTTAAGAAGCCCTTCCACTGTTTTGGCACACGAGCATATCCCTCAGAACCACTAGAACCAACCGAGTAGTCCGTAATGAGGTATATATGAACCTACATATCCCACAAGTGATAATAGTCTTTGTTTACATTTGGTAATACTAAGAAAACCAGTGTGATATTAATGGAATTGTGATGATGTACCTGTTTAACTAAAAGTGAAGTCCAACAAGAGCCTACAACGAGATCATATGACAAAGCCAGAAAACTTTATCAGGCAGTATCACTCTGTTTGATAATCAAGGCAAACTTATAATTAGAACATGCATATGCAAAATGCATGTCTAATAATCTTTTACATACCGGACTGAAGAGTTGGTCAAGCGTTCAGCTGATTGCAGTTTTATCTATTGCGAAGCAAGATATTTTTCATGATCCTTAAAATATTGTACTTGATTTGGCTTTTCTCATTTACCTCTCGGATAGAGAAATTTCCCCTTTTGAAGAATATCAAAAACCGATTCGAAAAATAAGGCCAAATATAAGAGTAAATTTTGATCTTTTTACAATTTGTGAATGGGATGGAGAGTATGGGATTGTATATATGCTAAATGAGTAAAAACTATGTGAACCGCTTGTTTTGGAGAATAACATCAACAATTTCTCTAAAATAGGGAATTCATTGAAGTCGGAGAACAAAAATATCCCATAATATGAAAGTGATAGAGAAGTCCTAAACTAACTATTAGCATCACATCCTATATAGGGCTTCATGGCTCCTCCACATCCTCTACAATTGGCATCGGGCATCGGCTAAGGGGACATGTATCATTTGTATCCAGCCACCGAACAAAGCAATTGTTGTGATAATGGTGTGAGCAAGCCAATCGAATAATTTGTTGATGATCATCAAAGAGCTCCGTACAAATAACACATGATGGCGTATGTCTAACGATAGCTTCTAATTCCAAACTGTTAGGTCTTAAGGTATCTAGAACGATCACGAATCCCATGGGAACGTCAATAGGCACCCCGGGAACGCCCTTTTTAACTAACCATCAGAAAAATTTTACGGCAATAGCTGGCTGCTCATCTTCCGGGACATTCATGAGGGAAAGACGGTGAGCTATGGACTGAGCCAACCTCTCTCTCTCTCTTCATACGGGACGGTTCGACCAGGAACTTAGAAGATTTTAGTTTCCTTTCATCCTAGATAACTGGATCATCAATCCCAGACCGGTTTGCAAGCAGCGTGTAGAGCCTGAAATGGATTAGGAGCTAGTTCTTCTCTATTTGGAAGTGTGGTGGCAATGCTATTTCTTTCTGTTCCACTGTGTAAGTATGTGACACTCCCCCGGTGGCCTTGACTGTAGAACTTATATTTAAGGAGATTGAATACGTAGTGGTAGACCGGTAAAATGACATATTACTACTTTAAACAGTATCATATTATATATGTACCAGGGTTAGAAACTCTTTTCCACTAAGGATTAGGAAACTATTGGATTTGGTAAATCATCAACATGATTTATAGTATTACATCTAGCCTCTGCACCTATGCAGAAAAAAAAAATGACAACAAAGTCTAGCTAGACTGCCTTGTTATGTATACCCTCAATTAAGTTCATGGCTGAACTATAATTCTTTCATATTTATCAAAATAAATTGATTATTGTGTTTGTAACGACCGGACCACGTGCTCGAGCCATGTCGGGAACAAAGACAGGCTCAAGCCAGCTAGACTTATGGGCCAATTTTACTCGGCTTGGTCCGGTCCTTTAATTAGAATATCGTGCTCAGGCCGTGTCAGGTCGCAAATGGGTTTGGACTGTATATGACTTTTTTTAAACGTTCGTACGTGCGAATGCTTAGCGGGCCATTTTCCCTTTAAGTGGGTGTGTGAATTAAGATTTAAAGTGTGCTAATAACAAAACCTTTATAATTGTCCAGTATCATTTGGTCTGGAGGCATATGTCTCCCCTTTATAAATGGAATGTCGTGAGTTCGACTAACAATAGACTCGTTATAGTTTCTGAGTTGTTTAACTGATCAAAAAAAAAACTTTATAATGATGAAGGTTAAAGTGTAGAGACAAAGAGATAGCAAGAGAATCATAATCTTATTCATTGATGTGAGTCATTTATATAGGGAATTACAAAGTACCAATATGGTAATGATAAGGAATACATAGATCTAGTCAAACTACATATCCTAATGGCATAAGGCCAAGACACACATAAAGAATATCTAGAAAGATACAGAATATCCTAGAACACTCCCCTTGTGCCGCGCGCTGATATGCCGATGGTGCTGATCTATTGCCTCGTCAAAAACCTCGTCAAGTCATAAAAACCTTGTGGGAGAAAAACTGAACCTTGATCGTAGGAGAAAAAGAGTACAACGCACCCTTCACATTTGATAGTGACATGTATGCATGTGCTAGACTCCCGCTGAAGTTTGCATCTCCCTCTGATCTTTACATCAATCATAGGGCTCTTCCTGATTTTTACTAATCACGGAAGTTTCAACAACTTAGCATGTCAGTGCCCTTTAACATGTCTTCAAATGTGGCATTGGGCAATGATTATCAAGATCATGCCGTATTATCCTCAAACATGATCTTTTACACTTAGATCTTGAGAAGAAGGCCGCTTGTGAACTAAAAACATAAGTTCGTGCAGGAAATCAGATTTACACGCAGCATGACCTTCAGTTACTAGAACAGCCGTAACTTCCTCTAGGAAATACATATGAACAAACCGTAAACGGTTTTAGAAACTAGACTCATTTAGCTTTCCAACCGTATATTACACACATTCTGGTTCATCAGGATCTGTTCACAAAGTCCAGTCGAAGTTGACTGTTCTGCCAAAATTATATTCTCGGACACATTCGTCCTACTTTATGAAAACGGCCATAACTCACTCAATATGATAGGTATGATCAAATGGTTGATGTCCTTGGAAAGTAGACACATAGACCTTTCCAATAGTACCAATTTCACCATTTTCTAGTGAGTAAGATTTTATGTAGGTCTCATGGAAGTTGACCTACGAAACTTGGCAGATTCTGATTTCGCTTTTGATGTGTCTTTCATATGTAGGGATAGAATAAGCCTCAACCTTTCATACCATTAATTATTGAAAAATGAGTTACTGCCATTACATTGGCGTTGCGTGGGCGCATAGCTATACTTAGCTTTACAACTTTTCATAGCGAATGAGATGTTAAGTATTTCGTATTGTGTTGAGTACATTGATGTGTCTTATTGTACTTAGATGGGAACTTCATCTCTTAACACATATTTGTCATCTTGTTTTAGACAAAACAATGGATCTCTCTTTAGAGCAAAGACTTTGACTAATCATGGGAGTATATGTAGGCCTCACTAGTTATAGAGTGCCTAAGCCGATTGATGGAAAATCATCATCAATACAGTCATCGAGTACCTTTTCGAGATCGTGTCTTCTCAAGATCTTTTTCTTCGGATGTTGATACATATTGGCATCTCTTGATCCATCAAAAGTCCATGTAAATCCGGAATGAACATGCAAATGCATAATTCACCATATCCCTT
The DNA here is from genome assembly GCA_009720345.1 of Fragaria iinumae. Classification (NCBI taxonomy): domain Eukaryota; kingdom Viridiplantae; phylum Streptophyta; class Magnoliopsida; order Rosales; family Rosaceae; genus Fragaria; species Fragaria iinumae. The sequence continues at coordinate 8,165,128 of CM019122.1, read as the reverse complement.
CCAAATCAAGTAGAATCCATGTGCGTTCCAATACATTTAGCAAACGCATGCTCTTGTGGTCTGGAGCCACTTGATTCGGATGAATGAAGTCCGATTAAGACCTTCATGTATATCTCTGATCTCGTAGAGATGTTATTCTGACCACATTCATAGGCTGCATGTTCAGTTACTCGGAAACTACCATACTGACAAAGTAGTGGAGTTCAATGACATCCATTACGAGAGCATATCTCATCGTAGTCGATCTCAGTGCGTGTTAGTGAGAGACCTTACGCCACAAGGTGAGTCTAAACTCTTGTTCTCACTACGCTATCTAACATAGACATAATTGATAGGATTTAGCTTGCAGTGTCGGCATCACCTGCTGAATGACCTATCTCTTTGTTAATGCTGGATCGCATCTTTCCGTTAGGCCAATCAACTAAGTTGATATCCATCAACGAAAAGTGATTCGATAGTAGACTCATTATCCCACGTCTTTATGTACACTAGTGTAATACTTGTAGAGATCTCTATATGGATTGGATTTGACATTGAGGCGTCCCCCAATGATAATCACAATTCAGACTTCATGAGACGGATTTGAGTATCATTGATCAATGGATCAGGTTGTGCCAAGCTCGCTTTCTTCCTAGTGCGAGAAAGTATTGAACCTAAGGGCCTGCCTCCTTTTGGGGAGCCATACGGCCTTGTGACACCAATTTTGCCACTATATGGCGTCACCATTTCACCATCTATAGTGATGGCGTCAAGACCAACACCTTTTGGTCGCGCCATGTCCTTTTGTAGGACATCAATCCTTGCAGACATATTTGCAGCATGTGATCTCGTCACTTTAACACTTTAAGCATTTGGGATCAAGATGAGACTTAGTGGGGACAAACCACGACAATTCACGTCGTTCCACTTAAACATTTGTGTTCTTATCTCCCCCTAACGGCGGGAATATTGTCTCATCAAAGTGACAATCCGTAATTTAGCGGTGAATGAGATCGCCTGACAAGGTTTCTACATATGCAGATTATAGGTGGAGGTTCATATCCAACCTAAGTATTTATTCATCTCAAATGACTCATCATTGTGCGCAGTGGCAGTGCGATTTGACACCTAGAATAAACATCTAGCTGAGCTCAAAGATTGGAGATTCGTTTCAATCTTGATTGAGCTCAAGGATTGCAATTTCGTGTCAATCCTGGTACACAGTCACGAGCTGTAGTACAACAACATTCAATGATGGTGGGTCGGAGATGAATAGTAAAGCTGCATGCAAATATTGCATAGGCCCAAGACGCAATAGAAAGATTGGTGCGCATCAATAATGTTCGAGCGACATGCTAAAGTTGCTTGGTCGTAGCCTCGGTGAAACCGTATTAAGTGTGAACATGGGGTAGAGGATACTTCAACTTATATCCCGATAAACTTCTTTAAAGAATGGGTAGTGAGCCGGTAGAAGTATAAGCAACATAAGCAGTAGATAATGGTGTAACACGTGACCGTTATGTTAACACTTCAACCAACACCATAAAACATAAAAAGGTGTCCGCAAGTTGGTTGTATCGATCTACATAATTTGATGTAAGAATTGAATGTTCACTTTTGTATCATTTAGCGTAGGAGGGTCTCACTCCTAATTTAACTAAAAAATAGGCTTTCAAAACAAGCAATGAACATTGCAGGGGGCCAATGTGATATCGAGGGAAGGCCGGTGCACCTCAATTGCTTGAGGAATTGACCGGACGGTCTCCAAGAAGTTGGAGTCGTATTCGGGTGACGTCAATGTCCCCCGAGTCACCACCATGCTTCATGGTGATGCTAGATCTCGAATGTCTTCGTTTTAAGCGGAAGAATGGATGTCCATGAGAAATTCTCAAAATTTGGACCATCTCTTCCAGGATGACTGATTTAGTCAAACTAAAGCCTATATGAGTCGGTGTCCCAAATATCATGTTTGGCGACAACATAAGATTCGATATTTGAATCGTAGTGACATACATTCCACTAGATTGACTCATGAACTTTTCCAAGATGCGCTTTAGTCCGCATTCATGAGAATGTATACACAAAAGATTTCTTGTTCATTTTCACAATGTGTTTTCAAATGAAAACTATTAGCATGAATGTCTTTAAAGCTCAAAATGCTTCGGTTGCCTCTCAATGCATAGAGGACATCTGTGACGTTGATCATGGTGCCATAAGGCATCAAGATTTAAGCTAAACCATGTCCCTAAATGATCGGTATGATTCAATCATTGTAGTCACAGAAGATTTACAAAAGCACAAAATCTAAAGATACTTGCCGGTTCCTTAGAATGTTGTTGATAGTTCCACTATCTACGAAGCACTCAATGTCTCTATGAGACATATCTACAAGGAGTAGATAGGCTAGTAAATAGTTACACTTGAACTATTTAGAAGGATTGAAAGAAGCTACGAAAAGCTGCAATCCTGAGAGTGCATAAAATTTTTCGCGCAGAATGACCTTTGCGCACTAAAACAACCATAACTTCTTTGTTAAAATAGATATGGACAAACCACGAAAATTTCTGAAAACTAGACTCGTAGAGCTTTCCAATGATATAAAGCTCACTGTCTGGTTCGTCCGGAGCTGTTCACAAAGCTCAAACAAAGTTGACTGTCCAAAAGGGACAGATTGGTGTTTTTCGCAGAATTGGCATGTGCGAAGCTATGAAGCTTGCAGGTGGCCTGTAGGCTTTTGCCTTAGCCAAAAGTGACGTGTGTATGATCAAAACCAAGTCCTTTCGGTCGTTCTAAGGTCGTAAACTCCATGACTAGTTAGCAAAAGCTCCCTAACATGAACATAAACTAACTCAGAGGACATAGAAGATTCGATCATGATGATAATTTTTCGGTTTTGATAAGTCTTCAACGTCTTTTGCAAGACGGCAATTGGTTTAATAGCGTAGGGGGATCCAAAATCAAAAGCTTTCGGTAACTCCAAGTCAGTATGACCAGGCTTGTCCGTGGAGGGTCGGTAGTGCGAGGCACACTTGAAACCACTATCTCCTTAATTTCAGACAATTCTAAGACATCATACTGAGCTTGGATGAGCCTAGTTGAACAATTGATGATGGAAAATCGGCTATAGGGTAGAAGACTTAACCAGAAACACGTTGGCGATCCTCCTTGAGGATGCAAGGCCGTGCGTCATCTTCACTTGGAAGAGACCAAAACGGCACAATCTAACCATGTAGATTGTAAATATGCCATGCTTCTAAGGACAATGTAAAAATGTACATCTTGTTTGTAAATCAATAGGAACCATAAGAGGAGAATAGTTTCATAACTTCGAAAAAAATCTCAAAGCATTCATTATTGCTAATGTGAGTAAAAAAACATCGAGGTCACAAACAATGTTTTTAATGGTTTGTCCTTCGGATTGATCACACACAATCCGGAAAAGCCGCGAATTGATTAAACACAATTCGGAAAAAGGCATCGGATTGATCAAACACAATCCGGTGATAGGTCGGGGTTGATCATACACAACCTGGACAAGAAAACAAGAGTGATCAAACACACTCTTGACCCGCAAATAAAATTCCGGGATTTTTGGTACTTGCACGTACAAAATCCCAAGCATAGAATGAAGATGGAGAAGGGAGAAAGGATTTTATCCCCCCGAGTTATTCCAAAGTAAATAACTGTAATATTAAAGCTTACTTGCTAGTTTACCAAATAAACTGTGTTTATAGGAGCTTTGATAAGTTTGAGTCGATTGCAAGCTTCAACCGAGGGTTGGGAACCTTTCTGGCTTTCCTTGGAAAACGAGCAATCTTGAAATCTTTGGTTTCTAGAGGTTGCCGAGGGGAGAAACAACGTTTCGCCTACTTATACTTTGAATTTGGGGCTGAAAATTTGATAGAAGGATAAGCTCTGGATGGGGAAGCTTCTGTCAAAAATTCAGGTTGATCGGAGCAAGGAAAGGTGGTGAACCGGTGGTCGGTAGCGGCGGTGGTCTGGAATCTTCCAACGGCCGGTTCGGAGACTTTCCGGCCGGTTCTCAGGGTGAGGCCGGCTGGCGTTGGATCCAGGACGGAGAGAGCTTTCTGGGGATATAAAATTACGGCGGAGGGCAGTAGGAATTTTGGTCGGAAATCAGGAAAAACATGGCTGCCCGATTTGAGGGTTTTGGAAAACAAATGGTGGGCTACTGGCTCGGGTTAGAACAAAGTGCGTGATAACGTGATGAAGGATAAAGTGTAGAGACAAAGAGATAGCAAGAGAATCATAATCTTATTTATTGATAAGAGCTCTTTATATAGGTAATTACAAAATACCAATATGGTAATGATAAAGAATACATAGATCTAGTCAAACTACATATCCTAATGGCATAAGACCAAGGCACACATAAAGAATATCTATGATTCACTAGAGCGAGAGGTATAACATACATATTTGATTATGCTTATCAAATGAATTTTTCGAGTTGATTTGTCCAAGCACACATAGATCTTGGTCCATCAATCACTTTTCTTGTATTCTGCTCTTTCTTTTAAACATATCAACAATTAGTATATTTTTGAGTCGAACTCACGCCTTCCTCTTATAAAGAGGAGACTTATATCATTAAATCGTATTATAATTTGAAAAAGAATCATATTATGCTTTCTTGTACAATTTATAGTTTGTTTAGTTTAATCAACTTTTTCAAATAAGTTTTACAAATCTTTAAGGGGGTGCTTCACACTTTATTTGTTTTTAGTATCTCAAGTTTTTGGTTTTTAGTGTATGAGGATTGTAAAACATGTGATGTTGAAATATCGGGAAAAAGAAAATGAAACGTGGATTGTAAGATGAAAGATGTGAATTGGATTCATCATCATTAATTTGAAGAAGAAGCTTTAAATTTTTTTTTCACATACTAGAATTTTCTTTATATAAATTTCTGACTTGCTCTCGTACTTAACAAAGCAGCCCTTTTCGATGTAAGGTGAAACTGAAGTACGAAACTCTTCGATTCTGTTTACTCATCCAATCATCGTCAATCGTGTGCTTTTCTTTTTTATGTGCAGCTAGACTACCATGACATACAACGACAACCGGTCAGATCTCTGGGGGAAATTAGATGTCTTAAGATCTCCGAACGTTCGTGATCGGGCAGCCACCTCCGCAGCATATCGCAGCTCAACTCTGAACATGGTATTCAACTCCATCTCCCTAACTGCCACAGTCAAGGAAACATCTCCGGATTTACTCCTTGCACTGGAATGACCATGTCCAAACAAAGGATATGGTCATTGGAACAGAGCTTGCCACTGCATGTGTGAGGAAAGAGTTCAAGTGTCAAAGCCTAGGCCTCTTCCGTTGAGAATCCAGAAGAGTTGGAATCTGAAATTCCAAGGCAACACCGTACTGAAATCGGATACAACACCCCATGGACTATCTCTCATGCTCTCCAATGAAGAAAATTGATGGATAGAGTTGGTTCCCAAAGCACCAAATTTGGCAAAAACTTTAACTTCAGTGCGCGGATAGAGTTGGTTCCCAAGCACCAAAGTTGCCTGAAGTCCTCCCTGAGAGTTGTACTTCAGGCAAATTTGGTGCTTGGGAACCAACTCTATTTCTGAAGATACATAGATAATTTCATGTGGGTTTTGTTTAATTTTATCAGGGTTGTGTTATCTTACAGCTCTAAGCTCTTGGCTGGATTTTAATTGAAGTTGATACTACATTCATTCATTCTATCAAGTTTAATATGTAACTCCAATATCATTTCAGAATAGAACATGGACAAATATCAACAAGGATACAGATGAACACAATTAAAACCACAAATACTTGTAACATCTAGAATCTAGAATAACCATCGGTGGCCACTACACAAATATTTCTCACCGGCGTTAGGCTCAACTAAACCTCTACCAAGTACCACTGTCTTGCTTTCTCATTCCAAACATATTTTCCTTACTAATCACAATTCATGTATACGAGGGTGTATAGATAAAAATCATTTCTAATGTGTAAAAATAAGGCCAGGCAACAATTCAAATATAGTTCTTATAGCTGCTAAAAGGAGAAAAGATGTAAGTTAATACAACGTTATATTCATCAAGTCCAGGCAATACTCATGTAAGTTAATACTACCTTATATTCATCGAGTCCAGGCAATACGCAGAAAGTAAGAAGTAATTAGGAACCTATGGAGCATTCAAGAAGAGAATACACACAAGTTGAAAGAAAGCAGGACAATATTAAACCAGAAGTCCAGACCTCATACAATCTAGAATGAGTTATGACTTATGACTATGCATCTCTCACCGGGCATTAGGCTCAGCAAGCCTAGGTCTGCCGCCCATCTGCTCAAGAAACTGAGTGAGACGCATATGCTTTGCAGACCATTGATCAGCCAACTTTTGCTCCTTTATTTCGGCATCTCTCCTTAGTCCCGCTATTTGTTCCCTGTATTCTGCTTCGATCCTATCCAGAGCAGCCTTCTGCTCTTCCCTTAGAGCCTTCACCTTCGCCTCAATCTCATCCATTTTCTCCCTCTTTCGACAAGCGTTCTCTGATTCCAATTGCAACTCTACCCTTCTTAACCTCCAAGACGCTTCCTTTTTATGTGCTGCCCAAGCACGGTGCACTTCCTCCAACTCTCTTGAGCACTCCACCAACTCAGATATCACATAATTTTCTCCACAAGCCACTGAAACATGAGGAGGCAGATTGTTCAATGCAAAACTGTTTTCGGGTCCTCTATCAGGCTGCAGCCAGGGGATTGGAGGAGAGGTTCGAGAGGGTGCAACTGTAGGGGACAGACTCAAGGTAACAGAAGGAGATGGTGCTCTAGAATGTGAGGTGACATTTGAATTTGAAAGCCAGGGTGGAAGCATTGATGGAGCTGGAGAAGCTTCGTTGTGAAGAAAGGCCCCATTGGAAGTGGCCATGAGATATGGGGCTGGACGCTCCTTCACTAGCTTCTCAGCGAAAGTTTCAAGAATCCGATCGTACTTGCCCTCCTCAATAGGCTGCACAGCTGTATTATTGTTCTTCTGTTCTCTCTGCTGCTTCTCTTTGAACACTTCCCACCACTTGCCTAATCTTTTAGCAGTTCGACCAGGGACTTCAGCAGCGATTTTCTTCCACTTGTTACCGTGTTTCTCTTGAAGGCAAATGACCAGACGCTGTTCCTCTTCAGTAAGAGACCCTTTCTTGATGCCTGGTTTTAGATAATTCTTCCACCTTTCTAAGCAAGATTTGGCGTCCCTGTTTAGGGGTGTGCTCATGCGCTGTGATACAAGGTTCCACTCCCTTGGTCCATACTGTTTCACATATGCACGCAACAATGCATCCTCTTCAGGTCTCCAACGCTGCCTCTCCTTCATTTCCACGAGCAAATACCACTGTCCATTGCCTCAAACCGAAACTCTCCATAATGTATCTGGAATTCACATGTCAAAATATGATTCAAACTTCTACTATTACACCATATGTAAGACGATTGTTAAGGGGAATGACAATACATTGAAGAAAAAAAAAATTTAAAAATTTAAAGACACCCAACTGAGAGCAGAATATGAGCACATAACAAGGTGATAGAAATCATAAGGCATCTGCACCAAACCAATAAGAATCTTTAACATGGTCAAAGGTTCATAACAATTCAAGCCACAGTGGCTTCAAATTGCAGCAAATAAGTTGCGCTTCAAATTGCAGCAAATAAGTTGCATGCTCCCTTTAGATAGATCCAGCATAGCAATTTCAACAGCACTTCATATTTTTGCTTCAATGGCTAATAGCCAAATACAAGAAATCTACGAAATAAAAACGGGCAAGTGATCTCGTAGTACCATGGCTCAAGGAACCCAGTTTTCCATCTCTTTAGCTACAGCTGATGAGATCTTGAATAAGAGAAAAGAAAGTGAAAAAAAAAAAATAAGAATAATGTATTAAATTTACAGAGCAGACTGTGTCACAACACACATGTTTATGAGCGTGCTCTTAGTAAGCACTCATTTGAATCACAGAATCAGAGAAAGCATATAAACACTTCCTCAGACTCACTGTTTCCCTTTCTCAGACTACGATTCCACAAAATTAAACACCGAGATTTACCCATTATCCAACTTAAACTCATTCAAGCCAAAAAATTTAACCTCAGAAAATAAGACAACAATCACCAACCTTGCGTAATAATCATCATCAAAAACTCAAACCAGCTTTGAACTAAAACAAAAGGACAAGAGTTAGAACATTCAAACCAATCTGTTTCCAACCATCACAAGTCGGCAACCAGCATCATGTGCACAACTAAACAAGCTTGGAACACATATCAATGGCAGCCGAGAGAGACACAGAGACAGAGAGAAGAGTCTGAAGTAGATACTTACGTTTGTGGCTCAACTCTTCCACCTGAGACCCGAGCTTCGTCTTCGACGCATCTCCTTCTCGCTCTAAAGACGTTGGGATAATAAAAACCGGAAAGAAACACAAAACCAAAAGAAAAAATGGAAAATTTATATTCCTCTATAACTGAATTAAATGCTAGAGAAAGAGAGAGAGAGAGAGAGAGAGAGAGAGAGAGAGAGAGAGAGAGAGAGAGAGAGAGAGAGAATGAAAGGCTGGTGGGACGACGACTCAAACTCCAAGGCAAACCCTAGAGAAGAAACCAAAAAAAATCCCAACCTAGAGCGAGAGGGAAACGAAAACAGAAGAAGAAGAAGAGACTAGACTAGACGACTGAGAGAGAGAGATCTGACAGTGAGCGAGAAAGAAGGGCACGCGAATGGGGAGCCAGAGCGGCAAAAGCAGCCTGTGACGTCACGACCGCTACCACTACGACGACCACTAGTGAGTGGCAGAGTAGTCTCTCACACTCCTCTCAAAGAGGTCGTGAAAAAGCTGCACCAGTGCGAGAGAGAGAGAGAGAGGGGGAGCGAGAATGAGTGAGTGATTGGCTTTAATGGGTACACACTCGATTTCAGCGCTTATATTGCGTCCCCTCTCCACTCCGGGGTTTTTCTCGGACCTGCCAAACCGGCTAACCAGTGTTTTGCGGGGGTAATCTCTCCGATTACTACTAAATCGGTTACGGCGTGGAATCTTTCGTCACCGAGAGGCATCTCACTGTTTAATGTTCTTCAATCATGCCTCATGTAAATACAATGAAGAAAAGAGACATTCTTATGTAGGTAATAAATCAAGGTAAATTCTTTCACAATTTGATCTGCGACCAAGTGGTTGTCGAGCATAATTTTCTTCTACGGGTAAAGTAAGAGTATTTTCAAAAAACTAATCATCTAACGAGCGACCGAGTATTTAGTTATGCAACTCGTATTTAGTTATGCAACTCGTAGGAGAGCGGATTTCACGCACCAATGTTCACTTGCATCACCGATGTGTAAGTCACCCAATTAAATATGCTAAGATAGAATGAAGAATAAAAATCCTTAATTTTTTTTTTCTTCTGGCCTTTTCATTTTTCATCGGGATCCTTTTATTTTCGAATCAGAAATGCGAGGCCATTTTAAGGGTTTCTAAGAAAAAGTAATCATTAAACGAGCCATTATGCATTGGAGCCAAATGCTTGCTTGGTCACGTGAACATTGTTAGTGTTACAGGAGACCAGGTCACAATTCTTGATCCAAATAGTTGTGCACAATTCTGGTTGGAATGAGCCAGTTCGTGATTAGGTCTTGAGCGAACCGGCCGGGTCTAATTTGAAGGGATTGGGGTCGGGAAGATGATGCCACCTGGGGCAGGCGAATCAAGGTACACCACTGCGACGGCCTGTTATGCATTATTGAGCTGCGGGCCACGTCATGCACGTGTCCCAACTGGGTCTAGGTGATCGGACGCTTTACCCGAACAGTGCATTTTCTTGTTTCTTTGGGTTACATTCTGAGGTCACGCCCTGTCAAATGGACGAACCATAATTGAAGGATAAAAGACATTGCTTGAAATTCTAATAAGTTTATTTATTTAAAAATAAAAATAAATGACCGATCACAATTCGCAATAAGAGTATCGGCCTCTTGGATTCTCAATTTATTGGTCTCCTCCGAATACACTTTCGAATTATCACCTCACTTTTGATGGAATGCTTTTTCAAACTCTATATGCACTCTCGTGACAGGGATCTACTAGAGCAAACAAACCATATAAACGCCAAGAGCATCCACAACAAAAATAAAGGCTTACAATCCGCAACAGGAATTTACCAATTAGAAACTAGCTATTCCATTTCAACGGGACCAGCTCCTAAACAGTAAACCTGGGATTGGACTTGGAGATATATAAACGCTAGCTTGTTCTGTGTGATAACGATACTGGGTGTGGTGGTGCAATGATGATAATCATGCTCTGAATCAGACCGTCGGTTCCGAGCTCGATCGGGGAGGGATGGATAAAACTCAGAAGAGGCAGAGGCCCTTTTTAAGGTCTGTGGAAGCTCGGAGGGCGGTGGTGGCGGTGAGGAAATCTTAGGTGCGGCACTCGCACCACGTCAGCCATGCGGCATTCTTTTTGATGAGGTGGACTTTGCTGGAAAAAGAAAGAAAAAAGAAGTCGGAAGAAGTTGATCTCCGATCAAAAAAACCCAGACTCTCCTCAATCCCTCAAAAGACAATGCTGAGATGGACAGAAACGTCACACATGGCGTCTTGGTATTTGATGGTCGCATATGTGAGCTGCTGCGGGTGCCGCACCTAAGATTTCCTCGATGACGATTAGAAGAGTGAGTGAAGATGGTGAAGGTGGGGGTCCACAGTGGTGGGTGGGGGGGACTGTAGTCCGGGTTTCGCGGCACTAGAAGACGAGTGTGATGGAGACGCGACCTTCTGCTCCGCTCAGAGCAGTGCTGTCAGTGATACGTTACGTCGTATTTGGGCCGGGTACAGGCCACCACCACCCTCCTCTTCTCTCTCTCTCTCTCTCTCCCTCTCTTATTTCGGGGTCGGTAGTGCCAGTGAGAGCGAAGAAGAAAAACCCTAATCGACAGTTACCGCAGCATCTCATCGATTCTCACATTCTTCTTTTCCCCTTCCTACCAAACTCCTTTATTTACCCTCATCTCAATGTCTCATCCAATTATGAGCGCTAGAGAAAATAATTCATCACACATCATGTCGTGTATCTGTCTCAGTATATTATCGTCTCGATATTTCTCAATTATAATCCGTCATGCGTAAATATTTGTTTTGATCAAGTCAGACACTCGGTTAGTTTGTAACTTTGTATAGAATATGTTAGGATAGCATAAGTTTCTGCATAATCAAACTTGTACCGACTGACTAGTTTCACAAGATAAAAGATAGATGAAGCAATCACACACGGGTACTGACTCAATAAAGTTTCATCGTTGAATTTTCTTGTGAAGCATACGAGAATGATAACCAAAAGATTCGTGCACAACTTAAGACGAACTAGTAACACTCTCGATGATCTCCTGCTCTCCTATCCTGCTCTCCTATGATTGAAGCACATCATGTACCAATTCTGGCATGAAGAACAATACCTAGCCTTTTGATGAAATGCAAATCACATGGTCAAGTAGTCATGCCGGTATATTGCCAGTCCTCAACATTTTACTACCACGATGTCGATCACAAACCAGTAAGCACCAGACCTAAAGACTTGGATTCCATTTCAATCGTATTGAGAAAGAGCTAGTCGAAATTTTACTGTGCAGATCTTGAAGAATCACTGTTCAGAAAGTCGCTGAGTTGTTTATCGTTTTGCTGAGGTGACCCATCAAAGGGGGGATGAGACTTGATATCGTAAAAACTGAGGCAGAGATCCTCTTCTCTAATCCCATCTCCCCCCACTGGGGACTCTCTGGCTCTTACCCCACCTCTGAATTCTCCTCTGAAAAAAGCCTATACGTTTTCTGCGGTGAGAAACCAGAGAGAGAGGGAGGGAATTGCAAGCAAAATGCTTTATTTATTGCACTTGGTACTTCCTACAGTTAAAACCAAGAAAAATACAAATGAAAAAAGCTGCATATTTCGTATAGGGATCGGGGTGTGGAGAAGGAAGATGTTAAAAGATAATGAGTGAGTGAGTGAATTTTACCTGAGTGGGTTTCAGACTTTTTCACCGACTTGGTTCGGTGAAACGGAAACATCTCTCAGATCCCTTTCAACAAATTCGCTCTTTTTCTTCATCTAAACAGTAAACACTGTTCTACATAGTTCCTTTCTTTGCTTTTCCAAAATTCGAACCCCAACAACTCCTTGCGATCTTTAATGTGAAATAAATAGAGGAACCTATGATGATTGAAACTTTTTATTATGAAATCTCATGAGTTTGTTTTTATGCTAGAAATCAAAGTTACAAAGAATCACTTCTACAACATCTAAGTTTAGAAGATCAAACAAAACTGCATAGGAGACTTGAGGAGGATCATTAGAACAGCTTCCGATATGAACATAATGATCGAGGCTTGCTAATGCATCTGTAACAAAGTTTCCATCCTGCCAAACATATGAGAAATCAGTCGCCAAAAACTGTGTCGCTAACAATTGATCGAATATCCCCTTAACCAATGTTGAACTTTTGCAACGGAACTTTCATCTAGTTATTGAACTTATGGTAGACAGTTACAAAAGAAAAATGAGACGAATATAACCAAATATAATCTTATGAATTGCTTATTCGTTTTAATTTTACAAGTTGTATCAGAGCATTAGGTTTTTGCATACATCAATCATTCATGGTATTCCTTATGATTAACCATGAACGATTTTGCATGCGAAAACCTAAACCTCAAATACCACATGTTAATTTAAATTGAATGAGCAATCTACAAAATCATATTCACATATGTGCACACACGATTACAACTATATGACATACATTCTAGTTAATCAAGGGACGTGAGTTGGTTCGTCAAGTGTGCAATATTGGTCTTCTCCTCAACTCTAGCTTTTGACACCATTTACGGGATATGGTTGAATGTCTTGTTGTAGAGAAATCATGTACCAACATCCTTAGTTTATAGTGATCATTAGACCTAAGAATCCTTCTCGTAAAGGTATTCCTTATTAACCAAGGAATTACAAGAAGAATCCTAATGTAAAACTGAATACCAGCTAATTCATGGATCCTTAACCAATTAAGACTAGATATACACTCATCAAAAAGAAAAAAGAAAAAAAAAAGAGAGAGAGGCTACCATGAGTTTTGTTTGTATACTTTGAATACAGAATACACATAATGAGACCTTAGTAGATGGGCCATAATGAGTTTTAGGCATTTAATACTAAATGGGCTAGTAATTATTTGGACCCAGAGCCTTACAGTAGGCTATGTTTGGCAACATAACCATTGTACATGTGCTATGCATGTCACGATGGACATTATTGCTGAATAAATTTCAGCTCCATCACACGTGAAAACTTATGCGAATTCTAATAGTGCACTCGCGGATTTTAGAAATCTAGGGTATGTATACTTGTTGGAATGGAATAGAGTGAAACAAATAAATGAATCATAATGATTCTACGTAAAAGTATTTCATGCGTTTAATATCACGTACATGGATCAGTATTGGCATATGTCTCACCTCTTTATCAGGAACCATCTCTTAGATACACTCCGGAATTTGATTACAAAAAAAGAACATGGGATTATGAATCAAGGAATCAACCATTTAGAATCGATACCGATTATTTCTTCTTCCATTTCACTTGTCTCCAATTCATGATTATTATTCATTACAAATAAGTAAACATGTCACTGTATCTAGTAAACTATCATGGTCATAGAGTCGTTAAAGACTAATATAAAACTTAAATCTTATGTAATGATATGGAAACTAACATCAAAACATCAATCTATATAACTTATCAAATAGTAATTTGTAGAATACATTTGTAACATGCATTTTATATTCGAGCAACATAACAAGTACCGGCCAAATGAAATCAAAACATTAAACTCATTCCACAAATCACATGAACTGCTTATTCTTAAACAAGTTCATCATCTTAAAATTATTTTGACGATGGGTTTCGAAATGTGGTCGAAGATGATGTGTGTGGTGTAGCTGTCCACCCAGCAATCCACGACGGGGGAAGTCATTGATATTTGAGAGACTTGTTGGTGTATCATGTGGTGGTTTCCGACATGATTGAGACATTGATACCTTCCCAAATTTACGTGGGCCGGGATAGACCTAATCACTTTTCAATCAATCCAGAGCCGACAAGGCGTCATTGCTTCTATTATTTAGGAGGTGACGAATGAGAATGACAATTGCTGCTTATGTTATAAGGAAAATGTTTATAACATTAAACCAAATGGCTATCTAACTACAACTAGACTTGGTGTGGTCACAGTTCAAAGTCGAGCGTGCCTCCTTTCGGAAGGACACAAAACCACCGGGTCTTCTCATTAGATACGTAAAAGATTTAAATGAGTCAACGATTAAAAATCATACGCATCAACTATAAAATCGTTAGTAAATATAATGTAATTTTAGAAGATGAGATGAAGAGGATAATGACTTGATATGTTTTAATTTTAATCCTCTTTAAATTGTTAATATGAGACAATGAGACTCGACACGTTTACTTAATTGAAATGAGAGGAAGTGATCATGGATATAACAATTCATGTATTTACCGACACATAAAATAATAAGAATAATTCAAGAATCAAAATGTGTGTATGTCCACCTCATTATCAGAGATTGATTCAGGAATAACCGTTTACCTTGATAATCAAGAGGGAATATGACTTTAGAGTTTAGAATCATTCCCATTTTATTATTCATTTTAATTGTCTCGAATTCATGACTTCTTCCATTCTAATTGTCTCTGATTCATAATTGTTTTTTTTTTCATTAAATGTATCATTAGTAATTTAGTATAGAATATATGAGAACTATACTAAGAGCATCTCAAATGGAGATATCTTTTGGTTGGATGCAAATTTGACGACCACCCTTGTGCCCACCTATCCAGATTTATGACATGTGTCATATCTTTTAACCATCTTTAATCATGGTTAACTATATATAAGTATAATAATAAATTCTATAATAATGTTTTTTTTAATTTTAATTTTAACTTTTGCCTCAATTTAAAAAAAATGAAATCAAACTTAGATCACTTTAGGACTCGGACTCCTCATATTCTGATGTTTGGGTTTCTTCTACTCCTCATAATCATTCTTTTCGGATGCACAGACGAGATGATTGTTGATACATGAAACTCAAATGTTTTGTCTCATCACCAAAAACAACAATTATCAACATTAATGGCCATATAACACAGTTAAAAATGATTTCAAATGCCCAGATTCATCCTTTTTTTTTTTGCCGAGATTCATATAACAATTATCAAGGACTTTCTTCCAATGATGCCAATGATGCCCAAACAACATTCAACGGGGGAGAATAGCTCGAGTTGGGCATCATCTCACCTCCACTTCCAATATTTACCAATATCAGATCCTTAATTCCTCATTGAAACCTTACAGCATTCTCCGCCAAAACCCATATGCCAGAAAACAAGATCTTTCAAAATTAAGCTTCACTAAGTAGCATAAGACTCTGTTACATGATAGATAATAGATAACTTGTACAACCTTAGACTTCATTATAAATAATAAAAAGGATATAAGAGAGTATGCATGTGATTTACATATGCAAACCTATCAGACTATCATGCTGGAAAGTTATTTTAAAATTAAACCACCGATATAGTTTGATTTTTTTTCTCTAAACTGAGTCAAAAGTTAAATTTATAATTAAATTATAGAATTTATTATTATAATTATATATAGTTAATTATGATTAAAGATGGTTAAAATAAAAGACACATGACATAAATTTAGATGAGTAAGCAAATAAGGGTGATCGACAAATTTCCATCCTTTTTAGTTTTGTCAAATTCAAAATTTGACACCTACATGACAAATTTGACTTGCTCATATTTAGACAAATTTTATCTCCAAGGAGATGTCAAATTTGAATACTATTTTACTATTTATAATTTTTGTATCTTGTTCTTAATTCCTATTATTTTTGGTGGTGTTCTTCTGGTCTCCAAGTTCTTGCAGATACAAGAAAAACTAAAATCATTTTCAAAAAAAGAAAAGAAAATTAGAGACTGAAATCTTCTAAATCTCTTCTAATTCAAGACCAATGAGAACATCATATGAACAAAAACAAGCACACTGTGTTGTAAACATTTTTGAACACAGAACAATGGACTGAACATCTATGAGTCTCAGAGCAGAACACAACAAAACAATAGCAGAATTGAGAATAACAAAGAATGTTGTCTCAAATAACCCAAAGATTTGAGAGGATGAGACCAAAGTTTGGGATCCAACAACAACAATCCATTCAGAAATTCTGGAATTACAGAGCACCACCATACATATTTAAAAAATGAAAATCAATTCCCACCCAATGAGTAGCAGGAGGCTGAAGAGCGTACAAAGAGCATCATTGGGAGGCTAGAGTCGTGGTGCCGAGAGGTTTGTGGGTGTTGCCCAGTCTGGGCATATATAGTTTGCAGATCTTGAAGGTCTGTGGATTGGTATCATGTTGGGCTGCTGTAGATTTTATCATCTCCGTTAATGAGCTTGATTCTAGATATATTTGTGAAATGGGTTAGGAGATTTGCTTATGGGTTTGTCCGATTTGGTTAAGAAAGTGGGATTTCCATGTAGAGTAGAGATAAGAAGGATGGCTATGAGATGAAATTTGGAGTGGAATCTGGGTTTGGGTGATGGTGAAGACAGACGAGAAGCAACTGAGTTATGAAAAGAAACAATAAAAAGTTAAAGACAGTTTGCTTCGGCACTGTCAAACTCTGCTGGAGTGGCTTGCAGAAGGTCGAAATATGACCGTTGGGCTTATGTGGCGGAAATAACATCTCCACCGGCGATGCTCTAAGGTCTTTGATGCGTTACTAAACTCTATGCTGAGTGTCACCCCCACTAACTCTTACACCACACGAACATTAGGATAACAACACTGTCAACACAGTCAAGGTGAAAGAGTTTAGATATGTGGCATTATTGCTGAGTGTTATTGAGTTTAGTTGCGGGTCTCTCTTTAGAGATATACTTATATTAATGTATTTAATTTATGATATTTCTTATTAATAAAGTCTATTTAAAAAATAAAAAATAAACGTGATGAAAACTTGAAAAGTATACCTTGAGAAGAAGATCTAGATTTCCATAAGGAACTTTCCAAGTAACAACAACACTGACTTATTCCCCAAAAGAATCTATCATACAGGTAATCGAGTTTGAAGCAATCATTAATAATTATATTCTATTATTGAAAATTTGGAAACGAAGAAAAGCCTAACAATTCAACTCGTTCTATATATGAACGAGTCTTCTCACAATCCACATAAACTTCCTTCCCTATAAATGAAAGAAATGAGACCCTATTTGATAAACAAACATACAGATCAGAGTAAGAAATGGTCAGAAACCAATTTCTTTGACAAACTAAGGTGTAACTAAATCACCAAATACTCAAATGCTAAGCTAAATAATCATTTCTCATAAAAAACATGGAATCGACAGAAATTGGTTAGTAATGAATGGGAATCCAACAAACATATGACAAGAAAGAAATGGCCATGAGCTGCATAATTATCTGGTTTTATTTTCTTTGAGGTTAGGCCCAATACCGCCGCCTCTATTTTTAAAAAAGCCAATTACTATTTCATTCAGTACAGTAAAAGTGCAACTAGCTAGAACAATTTACTGAAATCTTAAAACTAAGGATAAAATGATTTATTCGCAACGCATATGACAGTAACGTGTATAACACTAACATTACTTCAAACTTAATTACATCTTCGTTAGATGCGACGTTTCATCTAAATTTATGTATGCTTTTAGGATCACACAACTTAGATCTTGTACAACAATAGAAATCATGTGGTCACACAACCCTAGCATTCATATCATGGTTCATTGGCTAGTACACTTATTGATCACGATTTTTCGACTTTATTTTCTTTGCATCTTTGAGTTGTCATATCTACATTCTACACCAAGGATTCGAAAGCTGTCAATTGGTCACCTTGATCATTCACCCCACAAACTCTTACAAACTGTAACACATATCTACTTGTGATGCCGGTTTGTTTCTCCTCATGCTTCAAATTTGTTTTCAGTTTTTGGATCTTAATATAAATTTTATGATTCATCATTCTTTCACAGTAAACAACTCTCTATTCGTTTTTCAATAACAGAAAGATTCATTCCTGTGTCCATTACTGGTTGTCTGGTTACACATTTATGTTTGTGCTCTAGCAGTACCTACTCGTCAAGAACATAGAATTTCGAATATCCCAGCAACATTCTAACAAATTAATAGTCCAGTTACTTCAGTAACTTGAGAAAATTCTATCAGAAATATGACAAATTCAATAACAACAAATCTCCAACTGTTCAAAAATGATATTCCAAATTATAAATGACACTAGTGTGTGGTTACTGGTTAGCTGGAGTAAAAGACAAGGAGCTAGAAAGCAAGTCAACCAAGTATACCTCTGTCCTTCCCGAAGGTCTAAAAAGGCAACCTGCAGGAAGCTCCAATGGCAAAGGCACACAACACCCTTTTCTGATTTTTCCTCCACTTTTCGCTAGCTTAGCTTAGCTTAGCTTCTCATCCAAAAAAAATCCAAACCCAACAAAGAAAAATAGAGAAAGAACCCAAAAAGCAAATCATTTGGTGTTAACCATGGGTAGCTAGGATCCCTGTAAAGCAAGAAAACAAAACTCTGGCAGAAGATCTCTCTGTTTTTTCAGAGGTCTTGATTTGGGTTTTATTCAAGTCAAGATTTAGTTTAGTTTAGTTTGTGAACTTCTGTTTGAGTGAACTGAGAAAGTTTTGCTTTGATGGGGATTTGCTGGAGTAACAAGATCAAGTCTGTAAGTCCTTCTAACACAGGTATTGTTGTTGTTCTTTTTAAAAGAGCTTTATGCTTTACTCAGAAAAGGCTGAATCTTTAGTTCCTGAATGGTGTGTTATTATAGAGCTACCTTAATAGGTTTTGATAGCTAGGACTTTCAAGCTTGATTTGATTTAGTTGCTAAGGCTATAAATTGGCTACTTCCATAGTGATTAGGAATTTAAGATCCTTTCCTCTGTGTTGTATACTTGGTTGTATTATCAAACTGGTAACTCCATGACAGATTCAAGGTCCTGCTTTGGAAATTTGTTTAAGTGATGAACTGAATTGAATTAGTGATAGTAAGTTTAGCATGTTTTCATCTTTGACTGAGTCTTTGGTGAATGTTCAATTGCTTTTTCTGTAGGATACAATTCTAGAAGTGCGAGTAGGGATGGTTCAAGTGGCAAGGCCTCATCGAGCTCCATGCCTACAACTCCTCGGAGTGAGGGGGAGATTTTGCAATCCTGCAATTTGAACAGCATCAGCTTCACTGAGCTCAAAAATGCTACAAGAAACTTCCGTCCCGATAGTGTACTAGGAGAAGGCGGTTTTGGTTCCGTTTTCAAAGGTTGGATTGACGAGAGTACGCTTATAGCTACCAAAGCTGGGTCTGGCATGGTAATTGCTGTGAAGAGACTCACCCCAGATGGTTTCCAGGGCCATAAGGAATGGTTGGTGAGTGGAACTACCTCCTTTTCTTCCTCATTAGTTTTTATGGCAGGAATTATGTACATTGTTTTCCTTTTCCAGGGCATAAGGAATTATGTTTTATAAGTTCATGTTCATATTGTTTGAAGTTGAAAGTCATAAGATCAGGAAAAATTTGCATTGCAACATTATGTATTTATGATTGGTATGGTTTTTGGAGCATTAGTGGAGTAATTAATTTAAGGTTTTTGGACGTACAGACAGAAATCAACTATCTTGGACAGCTACAGCATCCTAATCTTGTGAAATTGATTGGTTATTGCTTAGAAGATGAGCACCGGCTCCTGGTGTACGAGTTCATGCCTAAGGGCAGCATGGAAAATCATCTATTCAGGAGTGAGTTCCTAGCATCCTCTATAGTGGCAAATGACAATCATTTTTGAACCTTTCAGAGTTTCCTTCCTAGAAAGTTTACTGCTTTTTGTATGCAATGTCCTTTTATTGAAGAATTGGTTACTGTTTCAATAGGAAGTACTCACTTTCAGCCTCTTTCTTGGACCCTGCGAATGAAAATTGCCCTTGGTTCTGCAAAGGGACTTGCCTTCCTGCACAATGCTGAACAACAAGTCATACATCGTGATTTCAAGTCTGGCAATATTTTGCTTGACTCGGTAGGTAACTCATTGGCACATTTCAATCTAGATTTAACACGATTTTAATATGGTTGGATCTGCTAAGTTTCAGGGTTCATTCAATCCTTGTTTTGTTTCAGAACTACAATGCGAAACTGGCTGATTTTGGGCTGGCGAGGGATGGACCAACTGGTGACAAAAGCCATGTCTCTACTAGGGTCATAGGAACCCAAGGATATGCTGCTCCTGAGTACCTAGCCACAGGTACTACTTTAAAACTTCATCTTGTTTTATCTTTGGCTCTTCAAATCAAGGCATTCTCTCTTTATCTTTTAGATGATATTTCAGTTCGAGAAGGTGTCCGTACGTAGTCTTACAGAGCTAATGACTATTTTGTTCCATGTAATTGAAAGTTCTACCTCATTCTGTTTAAGAAATTTAGAAGGACAGTAGTCCTTTAAATTCATGAAGCTCTAGTTTATTGCACTCGATTAAATTCCTACATTATCGACCTTAAAAGAGAATAGGTGTAGGTCCATTTCCAGTAGTTGCTTCCAATGAAGTATTATCTGATGCCCAGTTTTCTCTGTTTCATTATATAAGGGATACTTTTGTGTGAAAATATGCATGCTTAAAAAGTAAAAACCAATCTATCATTTTTTGACTTTTTGGCATATGATGGATGTGGCTGCAATTTACTGATTTCTATGTTATAGGAAAGAGCTACAGTTAGTGCTCATCAGTCATCACTAATTGCATTTAATTTGCTTCGACAGGTCATCTTACTGCCAAGAGTGACATATACAGCTTTGGAGTTGTTCTTCTAGAAATGTTATCTGGACGACGAGCTATAGATAGAAACAGGCCAGCTGGTGAACACAACCTGGTAGAATGGGCAAAACCATACCTGACCAACAAAAGGCGAGTTTTACGTGTTATAGATCCTCGACTTGAAGGCCAATACTCACTCAATCGTGCCCAAAAGGCTGCCAACCTAGCACTTCAATGTCTTTCTACTGATCCTAAGTACAGACCAGACATGAATGAAGTGGTAACTACACTGGAGCAGCTTCAGGACACTACAAAGGACATGCCCAAAGGTAGTCGGAAAGAGCACCATGCAACTAGTAATGGACTTCCTAAGAGAAGCAGCACCAATGATGCTCCCAATAGAGAAACTGTTAATTATCCAAGGCCTTCTGCAAACCCACTTTTTGCTTGACAGGAGAAGTTTCCATGCCACGGTTATTACTTGAAGTACTGGTTTAGGGAAGGCGTTATGTGAAGTCAAGAGAATTTAAATTGTACATACCCAAGATTGTTCCGAGTAGCAAGTATGCAGTGATTGTGTATAGATGAATGTAATTGAGCCTACCTTACACATGTTTTCTGGTCACTTGAAAAAAAAAAATGTGGAAAGACGTCCAGGATATCTGAACTCAGAAGTGTGATTAAGCTCACCTGAGTATTTTTGGTTTCCTTTGTAACTTGTGTGACCTTGTTAAACTTCACCGTCGATGTATATATAGCCCATCTCGTTTCAAGTTTGAGAAGTTTTAGTCTTCACTTTTCTTACTTTCACCAGAATTATGAGACATTCTATATACTATAGCAGAACACAAGGTGTATCTTACCTAAAACCATAGTGTGTGTCCTGCAATATTGGACTTTTTTTTTTACCATGATTTAGTTTTTGTTTCATGTTCAGCCAAACCAATTTGTACTTCATTACTTTGTTATAATGAATAATGGCAAGATCTTATGGAAATTAATAAGAAACTTAGGTCAGCCATGTAAGCCTTTTCACTAATGGATAGATTGTAATTTTGACAGGAAGCAAGATTTGAAGGTTACTTTGCGGGGAACACTTGCATCTGAATTTGACACTGACATGGTAAGTGCTCTACCTCCTCCGGTTATGATCGTGTTGACAAGCACAAAAGTCAGACACTTTGGTATGACAAAGTTGTCTCATGCTGATGCATGTTGTCATTGTATAAGAATTGCTGTCAGTTGTTATTGAAATGAGTATCTTCTGCATCTTTCAGATACTGTTGTTATTAACACTGCGATGAGTACATGTGTGTTTATCAATCCAAGCATTCCTGAGACAGATGAGTATAAAGCAAGGTAAAATGATACAGCTCTAACAAAATAAGATCTTTCTTTCCAATCTGTCAAAGTAGTTGAAATTGTTTTGTTGATCACTGTAGATTCAACAAGCCTTATCATGCTCCGAAGATTTTGACAGCACCAGCTGGACGTCATCAACCTGCTCCTGATCTCCAAGATCAGGATATAATCATTGTCAGTGATTTGAATCTACATAGTGGAAAGAAGGACAAGGTAGAATTTTGCAATTGACTACTGCAATATACGTATAGTTCATAGGTTTGCATTTTTCACAAGTTCATTTACATAACAATCAGTTTCAAAACATTTGGTATCCATTTCTCAGATGAAGATTTTTACTCTAATTTTAATTTTGACGGTTGCAAACCAAAGCATTCCAACATTTTGTTAATACTTTTCATGAAAGAACTACATGCAGTTTATCAGAAAAAAAAAAAAACAGCATACATGATAGAGAGAAACAAATTTCAGATCCCTTTCTGATAACTTATGTTGCACGTAAACCTGATCCCTCTTTGAAACAAGCAGTGATGCATTATATTAGTTCATAAGACTATACTTTCTGCATTCAAATTGTTATGCGAGTTAGACCCCAGCACTGTTAAATTTATGATTGCAAATGTTTCTTATTTAACTCCCTGGCCTTTTCACATAAAGGCTACCACAAATTCTTATAAAACGTTTATTAATATCAATATGCAATTAATGTTTTCCAAATTTATGCTTATTCTGCTGCAGAGTGCTACATTTACCTGCAAAGCAAAGATTACAGGATTTACCATTCGAGAGGGATGATATTACCTGGCTTGCCCCACCTGCAGCAAAACTCTAAGGTTTAATTCTGGAAAGCTGAGCAAATTGGACATCCTATGTAAGCTCCAAAATTAGAATATTTATTTACACATGCAATGTTTTTAAAATAACATGGTCATCGTCATATTCTTCATTTTCCTCCATCCAATACATATGGTCCATTTATGATATATGTTTCCATTTATCATCCTCTTTTAAAAACTCTGCCAGGTTTGAAACATCATATGTTACTTTATGATACAGATGCTTTATCTCTGTTGTTGTATATCTATTTTGTTGCCCATAATTACAAATTTGATACCACATGTTACATTGTCAAAAATACAAGCTTGAACTACGACTTGAAGATGAAGATGACTCCACAACAGCTATAATCATAGGTAAAGCAGCAGACAATCTCTTTGGAGTAACGTGTGAGGAGCTGGTGAATGAACAAGGAGAAGATGACAAGCATAACATTCCGCTTGCAATACAAAAGGTAAAAAACAAGTATCGTGTATGGTGGATTGGCTATGGTATTAGGGATGACTTCTTAGTGAAGGATGTTTACCCTCAGAGTGAGGATGATGAACAAATGGCCATAGAGAATACAACACCTCAGGTTCAGACTCCAGCAAAAAGAGCGATGCAGCCAAGGAATTCGAAAGAAGCAACACTCGAGGAACTTTTAAACCTTGAGATGAAAAAGAAGCAAAAAAGATACTGTGTATGACTAAATTGATCCTCTATTTAAAACATGTTTTGAACTTTGCAGAGGAGAAGGAATGTCTAAAGGCATATCAAAGTGAGCATTCTTGTTATTCCCATCTGTACCTTTGTTTTCTATTTCAGTACCTATTTATATATCTTGCAATATCATGCATTCCATTCCTTTCTCAACATATCTTCTCTCAATTTAAATGTATGTGTATATGTACCAGAGCTCAAGGGAACAAGAACAAATTAATCAAAGATAAAGCAGGAGTAGATATCATGTGATCCTTTTGTGTTTTCAGTTCATCAGCAATGCCCATATGTATGTAGTTTTTTGGATGCTAACAGGTTAGCCAAGGTTGCTTCTAAGTACAAATGCAGTATAGCATTGTCTGGCAATAGGAAGCATTTTGTTTAGAAAACTGACAGTACATGTAACCTATTTTTGTTACCCTCTATTATTCTGATACAAAGTTGTTGATGGAGAGACATGTATTGTACCATGTACTGCTTTTGGTTAATACATTATGTATATTAGTAACATTACTATAACTATGTTCAGTTTCTCATGCATTTCTGTTTTGCTTAATCTTTCCATAATAAATGAATTATTATTGCTGTCATGTGGTAAATAAACTCATTCACCATTTTCTTAAATTGAAACTTTAATAGTATTGCTAGAAGAACACTGTACCTATGTTTACATGCAAATAGCATCAATGTAGACATTCAACAACAAAATTGATCAAAACAAAAGCATTTACGGTAGGGAATATCCGTCATTGCAAACCGCAGCAACGCATCATCTAGTCAAATAATGGTACTCATTTGAAATACGGAAGTAATGGCTGGCCTCATTGACATTCCATTTTAGTTTTCATTCACTCAATCCCTTTATGCTTCTCTTCACTGTTTAATACACAAAACATAACCCGGCCAAATAGGGACGAAGCCAGGAATTCGAACTAGGTTAAGCATAACCTATTCTCAATGTAGCTAAATTGTTTGATAAGCCATGATGAAGCATGACGCAGATCGAAAGTTCAAACAAGATCGAAGCCTACTTTGGTGTCATCGATCTTCATGCATACATCTATACGACCTTAACTCCCAATGAGGGTTAGATAGAGCTCCCTGTCATTTCCTGAGAAATTAATTAAGACACATTTACAAGCATCCTTAAACTATTAAGGCGTCTAACTAATTCTATATTTCTTCGTTGACCAGCTAACTGAATTAGTTAAATTCCAAGTCAATTACAGGTTGCATGAAGGCCACAAGACGTGTTTGGAAATTAAGCATTTTAGTTTATGTTCTATTAGCGTATAGAAGATTAGTACTAATCTCTATCCAAATTGGACATGTTCTAACCAAATCGCCTTCAAGTAGGTAGACAGCTAGCTAGATCACGATGACGATTGGAAATCTAAGGTTCCTTACTTCAGATGAAACCTGGGAAGAACGAGTCAAATTTGGTGTAAAAGGTTAAAAATAGATAAGTGCCTGAGGCAGTCTAACCAAGTTTATAGCACAAGAACAGAGCCTAACGTGAGCCTAGGCATCAGCAATTTGATTAATTACTTTCCGAATATACATGAGGTGCAAAAATGCATCATCGAAATTGAGCCAAGGGGGAAATACCCTCTTGTTGCTATGAAATTTCTTCTCGTTGACAACAATATTCAAAACCAGAACGAATCACACAGTGGAAGTTTCTAACGTACATAAACCAAAAACAGCTAGATAAGAACAAATTAGAAGGTAGAAGTTTCTGACGTAGTTACTTGTGTATATATTATAACACCAGTTGCATGATCGAGACGACCAAGACTTAATTCCATTCTGCATAAACAAATGCGTTGAATTAGTTTCAGTTTGATATATATGTTCCTGATATCAAAGAGAGAATTTGGAGAGATAGAGATGGGAGATCGAGCTGGTGTACTGGAGGTGAAGCTGATTGAAGCCAGAGGCCTCAAAGACATGGATTTTGCTGGTAGGTCATTACTTGCAGCATTCTTTTGTTTAGTTTCATGCATACATTTGTTTATAAACTCTTTGTTTGAGATCACATATACATGAAATTGATTTGCAGTGAAGATGAACACATACGTTGTGATCGAATATGGAAATCAGAAGCAAACAAGCTGCGTGGCTAAAGGTTAGCAGTTGCGCAACGTCGATCACCATAAGTAGATGTACAAACACATCATTTGCTTTAATCTGTGAAATGTTACTGAAATGCAGGAAAGGGAACGAAACCAGTGTGGAATGAAACATTTAAATTGAAGGCAGAATATCCGGGTGGGGAAGATCACAAGTACATGCTTCATTTTCGTATCATGAACACGCATAAGATCTTGGACCACGATGTATTTGTTGGACAATCTACGTAAGTATTCTGCGTAAATCTACACCTACAATACATAGCATTTGACGCCTAGAGCTCTAAAACTTCCATGAACATGTTTTCATGTCACATTTCTGTATCGTGTGCAGAATTTATGTGAAGGATTTGATAGCTTCTGGCATGGACAAAGGGAAGGCTGAACTTCGCAGCGCCAAGTATAGAGTTGTTCTTCAAGACAAAACTTATGCCGGAGAGATCTGTGTGGCTTTATCTTTCTCCATAAACCAGTAGACCTAGCCTTAGCTGAGTTACCCTCTCTTATTGTAATTAGATTACCTATTGAATTTATTCATTTTGATTCTTTTATTGTCCAACAAGCCGTCTTAGCTCAGCTGGTAGAGCGCGTGGCTTTTAACCACGTGGTCGTGGGTTCGATTCCCACAGACGGCGATGCTTGTTTTTTCATTGTTTCCTGTAAAAGGAAAATAAATGAACAGAGGTTTTGATTCAGTAGATAGTTTGCGGTTTGATTTTATTTTTGACGCAATAAAATATGAAACAGAAATCATCATATTTTTTCTGGACCAATATACATAACAAGTCAGTGGCCTCTGCAATATGATAAAAATTCCCTGAAAATTGAGCAAGTTTTCGATAGGATTCTCATATTTCTTCTGCACCAATACATCACACAAGTCAGTGGCCTCTGCAATAGGTGACAAAAATTCCCCGAAAATCGAATCGAGCAAGTTTTTTCGACAGGATTCTCAAGTATATATTCAAATTGAATTATCCTCGCCATCACCATCAGTCCATATAACCTCAAAAATCCCATTTGCATAAGATTCCTAGCTACTATCTGTCAATCAGTGCTTGACTCTACTATGAAGAATATGAAAGTGATAACACAAGAATAACACCTATACTGTTGAGGAATAAATCCTCAGAATTTTGACGTTCTAACTTTGCTTCATTGGTGTCTTTTTTTCACCGAAAGTTGGGTAAGGTATATCATGCATGCTTTTCTCTTTACTAATTTACTGGACAGAGTTGTCCTCTTTTTAGGCTCCAAAAGTATCTGCTATATCTAAACAGAACCTTAGCTTAGCACCAATTCACCATCTCTAAGCCTATGGGAACCCAAAAAAAAAATGGGTGGTTCCATTTGAGGCATACTTTGGAAGCAAAGAATTTAAAGCTCTTATCCTTCTTGACACAAACCCTTCTTGGGTTTATTCATTTGCAATATGCAGAAGGACCACAAAAGATTGAGAGCTATGAAGATGAAGACAAGTAGCTAGACAAACTAACTTGATTGCCCTTAGGATATCTGGTATTGAAGTTGAAGTTGAAGATGGCATTTAAAATTGTTTCTAGCAACTTGGGTTTGTGACCATTTGAGGATAGGAACATTAAGCAACATGGTTTTGGAGGTGCTTCAGGCTTTTAGCACAGAAAGGTGAAAGGAGCTAAGTACCAGGAGGAAGGAATTTGAGTTTTGAAAGGACAAAGAATTGGTGCCAAATTAAAGAGAGGAAAGGGTGAAAAAGAAGGGTAATGAGAATTGATAAGAACAAATGTGGACAAGTCATTCAGTGCCAGAGGGAGACTGGGAGAGAGGCTGCAGGCAGATGCTAACCGAGAACATGCATTTACTGACAAATAGGTGATCTATATTGGAAGAATGGTTGGTGCAAAGTTGCAAACGGCCAATATTCCCAATCAAAAATATCAATCACAGAAAGACTGCTGTAAAATTATTGAGAAATGGTATTAAGTAGTGACTACCAATCTTTCACATTCCTCATCTGCCTCATCATTCTTTCACATTCTCACCGGAATCGATCATATTCTAGATCAGTTTCTGAGAACCTTTGTCAACAAAAATTAGTTTAGTCATCTAATTGTTACCCTGTAACTCTGTAAGTAGACAATATTTCACAAGCTAATTGTTATCAAAATGTATGTAATCTTGATAATTGATCAATGACTAACCCTAATGACACCTGATGTAGGCTAAAGAAAGACTTTTGATTGGTTGAGATTGTTAACGCGAGTCTCAATCCTAATATATTAGGAAGATGTATATTCTGTAATCAACTAAGATTATGTAAATCTTTCGGTGTAATTAGTTTCCTTCTAGGGTTAGAACTGTGTTTATATATATACCCGATTTGGGGTTTGTTCAATATATTAGAAAATTCTCAACCTTTTGTGTTCTGTTTGACTTGGTATCAGAGCCTAAGTCGATATTGGCAATCTTGGTGATCTGACCCTGTTGTTTTCCGCTGCAAATTTGTTCTAAACCTGTCCCAATTTAATCAGTTTGACGTGTCGAAAGAAGCTTTTGATTTCCTCGAATTTTGTTGTACTTGTTCTGTTCCTCTATCATCAAATCCTCTTTGCAATGGATCTTGCAATCTTTGGTGATCAACCTGAAGTTTCCCGTGAACAATTGATGGCTCTTCAAAATGAGAGCTCAAGCTTTGGAGTGAAACTGGATGGCACAAACTATCTAGTATGGCGACGACTTATGAAGATGCATCTTGGCGGTGTGGGAGTGGGAATATGTCGCTGGTATTCTCTAACGACCTGAAGAAGTTAGCAAGCCACAAGCTATGTGGGATGCTGCAAATTCTAATACAATGGTGCTTCTTCTCAAATCCATGACCAGACCAATCATGTTGTTGTTTTCAAGCTATACGACGCCAAAGACAATCTGGGATGCAGTCGCAACCACATACTATGATGGGAGTCATTTTGCAAGAGTTCATGAGTTAACCTGTCAAGCTTTCGCAACCACTCAAGCTGGTAAGCCTCTTGTAGAATATTATGCCGGCTTGAAGGCTATCTGGCAAAAGTTGGATGAAATTGACCCCAATCCTATGGTGTGTGATTTGGATATTGCTACACACAACAAGTCCCAAGACAAGATGCGAGTCCACATCTTCTTGAATGGATTGGATTCAAAATTTGCGACTGCTAAGGGAGAATTGCTTCGACAAGCCACACCACCAAGTCTGGAACAAAATTATGCTTACGCAAAGATGAATCTAATCAGTCTAGTGCAAATAAGTTGCATACCGAGGTATCCAGCCTTATTGTCCAATATAAACCTCAACAAGATTGGAAACCAAAGAACCAAGACAGTGAACTTCGAATCCAGCTTGCTTGTGAACCAGATCTTGCTAAAGTGTAGTGCTTCTATTGTAAGGAGTTTGAACACTACAAGAACTCGTGTCCTAAGAAAAAAAATCAAGGAGCTACCTATGATAAAAGCCGTGGTGGCAAAGCTGCCATTCAGTTGGTCCAAGAACCTGATTTCTATAGAGTAGGAGGACAAGACCTCACCACAGGTATGTGTTCTTAGGAGAAAAGAGGTACAATTGGTATTGTATTAAAAATTTCCGACTTTACTGGTAGTGATACATGGATAATTGATTTTGGTCCGTTTGATCATATGACATTTGATAAGTCCTTTTTTTCGAGTTTGTCCCCATCTCTCATACTTGAAGTGTCTAATGCAAATGGGGTGTCATTCCCGGTCCTAGGTATAGGGTCAATTCAAGTTACTCCAACAATTATGTTAAACAAAGTCCTTTATGTTCCCGCTCTATCACATCACTTATTGTCTGTTTCTGAATTGAATTCACAAAACAAATGCTCTGTAACCTTTTTTTCCTATGTATGTTATCTTCTAGGACCTGTCATCTCAGGCGATAATAGGCAAGAAGGATCTGCGAGAGAGACTATTTCACTTGGATTGCATGTACAACGGGGAAGCAAGAGCACCGTCACCAACCGTTGCCCTGACATTGAGTTCTGATCGAGTAAAAGAAATTTGGCTATGGCATCGCCGAATGGGTCATCCATCTTTTGGAGTCATGAAGAAGTCGATGCTATCTTTGTTTTTTGGAATAAAAGAGTCAAGTCTCCATTGTGAAACTTGCGTTTTTGCTAAGAGTCATAAGTCTAGTTATTCTCCTAGTTTTTCTTCTAGTTCTGCACCATTTGAGTCGATTCATTCTGATGTATGGGAGCCTTCGAAGAATTTGACATTGACAGGAATGAAGTACTTTGTTTTGTTTATTGATGAATTTACAAGATTAACTTGGGTTGTGTTATTGAAAAAGAGGGATGTTGTGTTTTCGTCTTTCACCGCTTTTCATAGTCTCATCCTAACTCAGTATGATAATTGTGTGAAATTATTTGGATCTGACAATGGAGAGTTTGTTAACCACTCTTTCCGAGACTATTTTCAGCAACATGGAATTGTTCATCAGACTACTTGTCCTCAGACACCTGAACAAAATGGGGTATCTAAGAGGAAAAATCGACACCTCTTGGATATTGGAAGAGCTCTCTTACTCAGTGCCAATCTACCCAAATATCTATGGGGTGAAGCTGTGTTGTGTGCCTCTCACCTTATCAACTGTCTACCATCTGCAGCTCTTCCGAATCGGGTTTTTTTGAGGTATTGTCTGAACATGTTATTATTCTATCTCTTAACAAACTTCCTGCTCGTGTCTTTGGTTGTGTGGCCTATGTTTATCTTTACAAAAATCAGAGATCTAAGTTGGAGGCTCGTTCCCTTAAGTGTGTGTTTGTTGGATACAGATCCCATCAAAAAGGATATAATTGCTACCATCCTTCGTATCAACGATTCCATGTCACCATGGATGTCACATTTAGTGAAGACATATGCTATTTTTCTCCTACGGTATCTCCAAGTGATGAGGAGAAGCATGCTTTTTTATGAAAATCAATTTGGAGAACTAGAAGATTGTGTAATTGTTGAAAATAACCCCGCTGAAAAGGATCTTCGGCCTGTCACCGACCAGATCCAGAATCCGAGAGATAATACTCTGGAACCTCAAAAAGTGTTCAATCTGTTGAATCTGCCCAAGTTGAGGCGTCTATTCCCTGTTCTGAAAGTGTTCAACATGACGAACAACTGTCCGACACATCGAAAGGAGGAGAATTGAATAGTAATCAGCCGCTAGTTATTGAAGATGTACATGCAAGTTTAGTCTCTCCCCCTACATCAATGATCTCTCCAGGCTTGTCATCACCTGAGGTATGTAATACTATTCCGTTGTCATCCTCCAATGTCCCTGAATCTAGTAGAGTCTTGCCTGCTAGGTCAACCCGGGACCAACCTCCTAAAAAATATGAGCATTTCTTGTCAGCTAAAGCCAAGTATCATGTAGCCAACTACGTGTCAACTCATAGATTGTCCAAACCTTATGTAGCATTTGTGAATCAATTATCTGTTGTGTCTCTTCCTAGTAAAGTGCATGATGCAATCAAGGAGGAGAAGTGGGCCAAAGCAATGGAGGTTGAGATAGATGCTCTCAAGAAGAATGGTACTTGGGATTTAGTGTCATTACCACCTGGAAAGAAGACCATTGGTTGTAGATGGGTTTATACTGTGAAGCATAATACAGATGGCTCAGTTGACAGATATAAGGCAAGGTTGGTTGCAAAAGGATACACTCAAAAATATGGGGTGGATTATGATGAGACATTCAAACTTGTGGCAAAGATCAATACCATTCGAGTCCTCATGTCTTTGGCAGCTAATCTGGATTGGCCCATGCAGCAGTTTGATGTGAAGAATGCATTTCTTCATGGAGATTTGAATGAAGAAATTTACATGGATCTTCCTCCAGGATATAATACTTCTACGGGCAAGAGGGTGGTGTGCAAATTGAAAAAGTCCATGTACGGATTGAAGCAATCTCCAAGAGCTTGGTTTGGAAGGTTCACGTCTTTCATGAAGAAGATTGGTTATAGACAGAGTAACTCAGATCATACTTTATTCCTGAAACACCGACAGAGTAAGCTTACTGCCTTGATCATTTATGTAGATGACATGGTAGTGACAGGTGATGACACTAGTGAAATTAGAAGATTGAAAGATCAGTTGTCTTCTGAATTCGAGATGAAGGACCTTGGGAATTTAAAGTATTTCTTGGGAATTGAGGTAGCCAGGTACAAGGACTATATCATGTTGAGTCAAAGAAAATATGTTCTGGATTTACTAGCAGAGACCGGTATGCTTGATTGTCAACCAGTTGATATACCGATAGAACAGAACCATCGGATTGCAGAGTATCCTGATCAAGTTCCGACTGACAAATCTCGATATCAAAGGTTAGTTGGAAGATTAATTTACTTGTCGCATACTAGACCTGACCTTGCTCATGCGGTTAGTGTGGTGAGTCAGTATATGCACAATCATAGTGAAGATCACATGAATGCTATGATGAGAATCTTGAGATACTTAAAGTCTACTCCTGGAAAAGGCCTAGTGTTTCGTAAGCATGGACATTTGAGGACTAGTGGTTACACTGATGCGGACTGGGCAGGGAACATCACTGACAGGCAATCTACTTCTGTCTATTTTACGTTTGTTGGTGGAAACTTAGTCACTTGGAGAAGCAAGAAACAGAATGTGATGGCCCGTTCTAGTGCAGAAGCTGAGTACAGAGGTATGGCTCAAGGAATCTTTGAGTTGTTATGGTTGAGAAGTTTGTTAAAGAGTTTGGGTTTCAAGCAGGAATGGTCAATGTCTCTTTACTGTGACAATACTGTTGCGGTTGAAATTACACATAATCATGTTCAGCATGATCGGACAAAGCATGTAGAAATTGACAGACACTTCATCAAGGAAAAGCTAGATGCTCGCATAATCTCGTTCCCATTTGTTCCTTTGGAGGAGCAGCTAGCTGACATCCTTACTAAAGTTGTGTCGTCCAATGCGTTCAGTAACTCACTTGACAAGTGGGCATTCAAGATTTGTATGCGCCAACTTGAGGAAGAGTGTTAACGTGAGTCACAATCCTAGTATATTGGGAAGATGTATATTCTGTAATCAACTAGGATTATGTAAATCTTTCGGTGTAATTAGTTTCCTTCTAGGGTCAGAACTGTGCTTGTATATATACATGAATTGAGGTTTGTTAAATATATTAGAAAATTCTCAACCTTTTGTTTTCTGTTTGACTGGGATGACTCACTAAAATTTTTTAGCCATCAGATTAAAAGAAAATTATCTAGAATCAAGATGGACGATCGAGATAGGTGAAATTTGTTTGGTGAATTGTCGTGGACAAAACTATTGTATATGGTAAGAAAATTGGTAAGCAAGTTACTAGCATTACACGAAAGTATTTTCCTCCATTCACAATCGTTATCATAAATTGACAAACACGCGGTTATGTCTAAAAATCTAAATCTAGAAATATACCCTATTGATAACGATCTATTGAAGAAAAAATTCCTATAAACGATAGGAAGTTATGAAGACCCTATAAAAATTTCTGTCAATGTTGCTTGGTAATAGAAGGATGAAAATGAAATGATGTTGATTTATAACAAAAATAAACTAACCGCAGACATTTAATATATTGACAAGGACATGATCATCGATTTTCATTGTGTTGAGTGTTGCTGACTGGTGGATGTGGTAGTGAGGTCACAATGGCAGTTACACAGTTCTTCCAGAGTTGGGTAGAAATAAGAACTGGGGTGAACTTCATTCATGTGGAGCTTTCTTGGTTTAGGTATTTGAAACTCAACTTTCCAGAGGATTAGCTCAATCGGTTATATGGGAAAGAACAATGAAGCAAGAAACCATGAATCATGAATGTGACTGCAAGAAGCAGATAAGAATCTGAGCAGAGTTCCAGGTAATCTGGTAGGTATCATGTTGTTTCTGGTAGTGAGATATAATCATATGCTGCCATTGCCATTGCTTCTTGTCATGTACAATTTTCGAGGAAAACGTCATGTATAATTGATTGCAGCATTGAATATGAATCGAAATTTCTACCACCATTGATGGGCATAAACAAGAGTGATTGTTATTAGCTCTGTCGATTCGTTAGAACATAGAAATGGTTAAAGATGAGAATGCCGTCGCATTCATCCTTCTCATTACAGATGAGAAAAACACGATTAGTTTTGTTAAAGACGTGTCGTAATAGTCATGTCATTTCATATTTTCCAATTTCGACAACAAAATTATTCAATTGGGACGACTGTTTGTTCAGTCACTTGGTTACATTACTGATCAACATGAACATCAATAACAAGTTTTATGTCTAAATAGTTCGATTAACAATATGATGTCCGATATCATAAGAGGAACCTAAAGTTGGAATGGACGATGCCGGTTACGAATTTCCGATTGCACACCAAGACCACAAGGCTATGCCCATTAACCTCTGACACCATTGTTTTCACAACAATTCAACCTCATAGACATTCACATTGGCTTCAACTTTGATGACTTAGAGATAGGTGAGTTTCATGAAATTCGCAGAAT
Organism: Fragaria iinumae; assembly: GCA_009720345.1. NCBI lineage: Eukaryota > Viridiplantae > Streptophyta > Magnoliopsida > Rosales > Rosaceae > Fragaria > Fragaria iinumae. The sequence goes on along the minus strand of CM019122.1, from coordinate 8,130,628 downwards.
GGTAAAAACCCAAATAGACAAAGTAAAAACACATTGAAACACACCACAATTATAGGTCACATAGTAATATATATCATATATCATAGAAAAAGAGAGCTGCGGGCAACATGTTTGTTCTTGCAGCCGCTTCAGCCCCCACACAATTTACTGGCTTACATAAACTTGACCAGCAAAGAAGACCATCCCACTGAAACCAAAAGCATCACCCAAACCAAAAGTAAAAAAAAAAAAGTAGCAACCGACACACTTAGACCTAGTCACTTTCCTAACCCTAATATTATCACCCTCTCATTCCCTTTCCCTTGCTTTTCTTCTCCTACCCAGAACCCCATTACACCCATAATTCTTCTCTATTACTTTACTCCCTCCACTTCCAATTTTTCCCGGCAAAATAGAGGAAAAATCGAAAGGCGGGAACGAAATTGAACCCAAAATGTAAAAAAAGTTAAAAAGTAAAAAGGGTAAGATAATGGGTGAGCTTTTCTCAGACACGGAAATTCTTTCCGGAATAGGTCTGTCCGAACTGCCAATTAGCTGGCGCCACGTTGTAGGTCGTGGAGCTACGCCTGTCGCTGCCTCTGACTCTGAAGGACAAGGCCTGGCCCACCAGGACGGAGTTGGATTGCCAGTTTTGCCCCCAGTTCCGGCTCATTGGCATCCACCCGGTGTTGGTGCCCTTCACGCTCACGCTCACGATATCCCCTGCGCCCGCCACGTTGGTGATCAGAACCAGATTGAAGTACTTGTGGCCGTTGATTGTGAACCTGATCCCTCCCTTCTTTACGCATGGGACCCTGTACAAATACAAAGAGGGCACAGTTAAATATGTGTTACCGAGGTTGCAAGGTTAAAATCCACTAGGGTTTGACTGTTTGACTGGTAATTTCCGATGCGGGAAAAGTGGTGCGAGGTCCCATAAAAAGGAGGCTCCTTTTCAACACAAAAGCATCGGAGGCCGTGAAGTATCTCTAACTAACCCTCACCCCAAATGACTTCCATACCCTTAACCCTAGCGCTATTTACCAAACCGAGCCACAGGGGTTCTGTAAAAGTAGGGCTTGTCTGGTCATTTCATAGACTCAGTACACTTCTGACAACCGAGGACTGTTAAAAAAGTAAAAAACTTTCACCGTTTTGGGAGCCGGTGTTTGGTTTCCGAGGAAGACAAGAATGTTCGGGAAGAACCGGATTCGGCGCTTAAACTTTCACCAATAAAACCTAATTTCCCGGCGACCAAACGGCGCATTAATAAAGATTGAAAGAGTAGAAAAACGAGGGCATTTCGGTCAAAGCACTAGGGGGAAAAAGTTGAAAGATCTGACACGACTAGCACCGTGAACAGTGCACAGAACGTGAAAGAAACAGAGAGAGGTTGGTTTTGTTTTTTACCGGCGGTAAGAGACGGGGACGATTCCGGCTTTGTACTCGGCGATCTTGAGGAACATGGGCATGGCGAGGTCGAAGTGGGTCCGGGGAGGGTTGCACCAACCGCCATTGTCGCTGGGCTGAGCGAAGTTGGGAGGGCAGAAGTTGGTGGCGGTGACGAAGATGGAGGGATTTCCGGCAGTGCACCACCTTGGGTCGTCGCCGCACTTGATCTCGAAGCATGCGCCGCAGCTCAGGCCATTGTTGAACAGAGCCGTGCTCAGTGCAGCAGTGTTGACTCCGTAGCCCTGGCTGTAGAGGTTTCCATACCCACAAGCACCCCCTGAAAACAGCAAAAAGAAACACTATAGAATTCGGGGGTTTTCGGCGTAATGGGTTTTAACCCAAAACCCATAAATAAGAAAAGTGTGAGAGTGAAAGCGTACCCATGGTTCCAGAGGCGTCGCTGCCGCCGTAGAAGGTGGCGTGGGCGTCTTGCCAGGGGCCACCGGTGTAAGGCCCTGGGATTCTGGCATTAGCCACCATGAGGAGAGAGGCCAGTGAAGCAATGCAGAGGAGACGGAGATGAAGGGAAGCCATTGTAGCACAGAGAGAGGAGATGGGAGTAGTGGGCTTGGTTTGGTGCGGAGCGAATAGAAAAGCGGGAAGAAGGTGGGGGTACTTATGGAGGTGGAGAGGAGGAGGGTATCAGGTAATTTAATGCTCTCACTCTCACACAGATCTAATTTTAGCATTTTTCATTTTTTATCCACCCAAATTTCTTTTTTGTATTTTTGTTTTAATTTTGAAAAAAAAGAGGATTTGGGGTAACCATGAATTGATGGGCATGTGCAGCACACATGGGGCTCTTCTTCTTCTTCTTCATGTTGATTTTGTTTGGTCAAGTTGAAGACCAACTGGGGACACCCACATGGATCTTAATTAATCTCTTAGTTACTAAATTAAGCAAAGGGTTTAATTAAGGCCTTGATTAATTAAGATTGGTTGATGGTCTCAGGTGTACTAAAATTCCTAATGATCTATTGGGGCATGATACTCATGTATGATTATTTCTTTAATTGTGAAAGGCACCCTTTTAATTCGGGCAAGAGGAGGATCTCTCACATTGCAAGCAATTTTCAGTGCCCACTTGACATAATTCTAATGCCAAGAATTAGAGTTTTAATAGAGTGATTGAATCATACTTGCTTGAAAAATGAATCTAACGTGCATGAGGATGACCACTTATTGAGGATTAACTATGAAGGTATCGAATAATGGTTCATTTTAGCTCTAAACATTTTTGGATATTAATTGAGCCATGATTTGTCATCTTCATATGTTAATCGGAGAGTTACGTATCGGTTTTTTTATCTTATTTTGGTGTTTGGAATTTTAAAGAGTCGAAATAATTCTTTATGTGTGAGATGAGTCATGAGAAGCAAAATGATTTTGCAAATATGTGATGAAAAAAATTAAAAGAAATAAATAAATAACATTGCTCTTTTTGATGAGCAAAGCAATGTCATAACGCATGTGAGAAATTAACAAAATATGCCTCATGATGCCAACCATTTCAATCCCAAACGGCTGTCATACATAACTAGAAGTTCGACAATATTACATAATAGAGGAATAAAACAACATAGCTTGATTAAAGAATGATCAATCTTTTAGCTCGACAGTTGCACGTTCGATGAGTTCATCATCTAAAGGTAATCTAAAAGTTACGTCGTAAATAAAAGTGTAAATCTTTTAACTCGATAAATGCGTATAACCAAATTGTTCTTTTCTCTTTTGATATTGATTTGTGAAGAGTTAAGTCCAACCAAAACAACATAATCAAAAAGAACAAATGTAGAATATCTAACAATATCTATAAACTCGGTTCAAGACAGAAAAAAAGAAGTGGTAAGAGGAATCCATTTTGCTTGGATCACAAGCTGAGAGAGGCATGAGCAAAAGGCTCTGATGGTTTCACGACCGATATTTGGTATCTTTCCTTTCTTTTGTAATTTTGCAAACGGGAAAATAAACTTGGCATATCGGAAAACGATAAGAAAGTGAAGGTGGGAATCCAAAGCCCCCAAACCACGACCTTTTTTGTTCCGTTTAGGCTTTCATACCCTAAATTACCAGACAGGGACTCGGACTTTCCAAAAATTACCAAAGAAGGATTCGTATGTTTGGAAAATTACCAATAAGGACACAGAGAACAGGATGAAGCGCGTGAAGGGAGGGCTGGTCCCTCCGTAAAATCGTAACGGGGTCTGTGGGTGACGTGGGCTGCTTTACCCGGTAGAGGGTGGGACCCGCGTCAATTACGGGTTCAGGATTTCCCGGGTGGGTGGAGCCGTGGATGATCCGAGCCGTTTTAACTCTTTGCTGCCCTATGATTGATGTGGGTTTTTAGGGTTAGTGTTACCCACATGGAAAGGGCAAACCCACCAACGCCGACTTGCTTGGTGTGAAATCTAATTTTGCATTTACTCGTGTTTTTCCATTTTAGACGTTTTGTACTTAACTTTGAAGAAGGAGAGAAAAAATGATACATGGGGAAGAAAAGGATTATATAAAATAAATAAATAAATGTGAAGTTTAAAAATATATATAATTTGGTAAGGTAATTGGAAATACATATCGTAAAAGTATCGAATTCGACTATTTGCGCTATGATCTTGGCTGGATTACAAACTAATGAGGTTGTTCATCGTACACTATTCGAAAATGATGGATTTACATACCTTAATGCATTTGATTGATATCCAAAGTCTTTCTATACAAATTTTAGCATATTATGACTGAAAATTGAAACTTAATGAAACGGTTTTGAGGATGACGGGAAGGAAACCTATCGGAAATGAATGTGTTCATAGCGACCAAAGACCAAACTTAAAAGCAAGAGTCGTGAGTCAAAGGGCGGGTAGAGATGATTCAAAAGTTCAAATTAAAGTAGAAGGGGTTATCCTATTCCTGCCCAATTTGCTCATCCAAATTAATTAGAAGAGGCTAATTGTAGCTAACTCAATGCGCCTGCATGTGAATAGAATTATTACTGTTTCTGGGTTTGCTTCTTCATTCTTTCTTTCTTCTTCTTCTCCTTCTCCATATGACTCATCCTGATCCTCTCCATCTCAATCCATAACCATGTGCCTTGCCTAGCTAGCTTCACTTTCCACCCATATATGACCAAGTTTAGCAGCTCTCATTCTTTCGGTGGGCAAACAACGGATCAAGGGTGGTCGGCAAATTTGTTTCCTCCTTCTTTTAAATTCTATTTACTTTCTTAGGATTAAATTATTTCAAAACATTAAGAAAATTCACACATATATATATATATATATATATATATATATATATATTGGACTGTAAAACCAATATTCGACTAAAGGATTTCGAATCACATCGATATATGCTAAATAAAAAGCACACATTATACATGCGAATTAGGTTGTTCGATATTTACTTGTGAAACTCGATCGTCTTACATTAACACATACTAATCATAAATAGGAAAATAACTACCTATAACGTGACATAATGTTTACGAGCATTCATTTTTAGCAAACCCTTAAAATGTTTAGACCAATTTATGGGGTTTGTTATCCATCACTCTCGCTTATAAATTCGTAGCACACTATAGCGTATGGACGCCCTAGGACAGAAGCCGTAGAAACCAGATTTTCACATCAATTTATGCACTTAATTGAGATCAACATTCATTGAGATTTAAGGATCGCTACAGAGACTATCAATCAAGAACTAAAAACATATATATTGCGAAATTAATCGGATGTTGATAGAGGCTTCTTAGCATCGTG